>CM035845.1:211985730-214665177 GCA_020510985.1 Pholidichthys leucotaenia | reverse complement strand
GGCGTAATCGATTGGCTGAGAGGACTGCAACAACACTTGAATGGCTTGAAGGATGTGCCACAAAATTGGGACCTGTCCTCTTGGTTCCTTTCTGGTCAATGGTGGCAAGTTCTGTTGAAGTCGTTAACCCCAGTAACAGTTGCATTGATTCTATCTTGTGTACTATTTTGCCTTGAGACAACGAAGTGATGGTGATTATGATGACAGAACCACTGTTTAGATTTGGAAGTGATGCTCAATGATGACAATGTAGAAAATCATGAGTAGATACATTGTACTGGTGTTTGACAACAACGATGAAAATGATAAACAGGAGGGAATTGTCAGAAAAATGTACACACAGGTTATCATTTTTCATGTCTAAGCCTTATACAAGTGTAGAAGTGTGGAAAAGTACTGAGCCAGGAAAGGTACAGGAAGCCCCCTGTGGAGCAAGAGGACACAAAGAGCCCCCTGCGGAGCGAGAAAGGGAGCAGGGCCCCCTTTGTTCTTTAAGAAGGTCAATACACCCGGTTCCGGATTAACGAACTCTGTCTAGCCCTGCTGATGATGTGCCAGACCTGTTTCATCCCTTTCTGTCTTTGATGCATTCAACTGAAATCGTTTGTGTATTGCAACTGCTCCTTGTATTTAAGCTTGCTCACAGAAGGCAGCCTTCAGTACTGACCTCCTGCAACCTGAGGGTTCGTACTCCTTGTATATAATTTATGCAAGTAAAAACTCTTAAAAGAATATTCTAGTGTCTCGAATCTTTATTGAGGTAATGAACTAATATACGATCATATTCTAAATGTTTTCAGAGATTCCTGACAATAATGGTCTCAAATGTACAAGAAAAGTCATAATTTTACAAGAGAAAATTACAAATTTGAGGAAAAGTGCTGCAAATATAGATAAATTTACAGAGAAAAGTAGAAAACTATAAGAAAATTGTTACAAATTTTGGAGAAAAACCTCAAACCTTCAAGACTGAAGTCCTTACTCAAGTTTTTAAGTGGGTGCTCTTTGTACCCTTTACTCAACTAGAAATTTTTGGTTGTCTACTTTTAATTATTAATTTCATAGTACTGCTTTTACATGAGTAGAATTTCTGGCTACTATACCCACCTCTGATCACATAATTTAAGTATGAATGAGTAAATTACTATTATGAATGTTATTTTTCCCTTCCCTTTCGTACTCTTCATCAATGGAAAAAAAAAACAAAAACGCTAGAATAAAAATACAAAAAACACACATTTTGGTCATTTACGTAAACCATGAAAAAAAAAAATCCTGCAGGACAAAACATGACACTTGGTATTTTCTAACCTGTTTATATACCACCATAGACAGAGAGAGAACCTGAATTAGACAGAGCTCAGAGAGGGCAAGATGAGATAGAAGAGAGGAGCCAAAGAGAGGAAAGTGTTCAGGCAGAGGGTCCAGGAGAGGTGACAGCAGAGGAAGGAGAAAAGGATGACAACACAAAAAAAAAGTCTAAACACAGGACATCTGGGTGGGACCCCAACTGGCCCAATATTCCAATATTCAAGCCTTGGTTGTACAATACTTCAAAATGGTAAGTTCCATTATGCAATATTACTGTGCAAAATTTTAAAAAATAAAGAGTGTAAAATTAACATATTCTGGTTACAATCATGTCATAGTGTTTTCTGCCCCCCCCCGGGAAAAGTATGTTGCCACTGCGCCAAGATCTTTAAGCCAGAGGAAACACTGCATACAGACGTGGACAAAATTGTTGGTACCCCTCTCTGAAAGAAAAACCCACAATGGTCACAGAAATAACTTGAATCTGACGAAAGTGGTAATAAATAAAAATTCTATGAAAATTAACCAATGAAAATTAGACAATGCTTTTGAATTGTGGTTCAACAGAATTATTTTAAAAAACAAACTCATAAAACAGGCCTGGACAAAAATGATGGTACCCTTAACTTAATATTTTGTTGCACAACCTTTTGAGGCAATCACTGCAATCAAACCATTTCTGTAACTGTCAATGAGACTTCTGAACCTCTCAGCAGGTATTTTGGCCCACTCCTCATGAGCAAACTGTTCCAGTTGTCTCAGGTTTGAAGGGTGCCTTCTCCAGACGGTATGTTTCAGCTCCTTCCACAGATGTTCAATACGATTTAGATCAGGGCTCACAGAAGGCCACTTTAGAATATCCAGTGTTTCGCTCTTAGCCATTCTTGGGTGTTTTTAGCTGTGTGTTTTGGGTCATTATCCTGTTGCAAGACCCATGACTTCCGACTGAGACCAAACTGTCTGACACTGGGCAGCACATTTCTCTCTAGAATACCTTGATAGTCTTGAGATTTCATTGTACCCTGCACACATTCAAGACACCCTGTGCCAGATGCAGCAAAGAAGCCCCAGAACATAACAGAACCTCCTCCATCTTTCACAGTAGGGACAGTGTTCTTTTCTTGGTATGCTTCATTTTTGCGTCTGTGAACATAGAGCTGATGTGCCTTGCCAAAAAGTTCCAGTTTTGTCTCGTCTGTCCATAGGACATTGTCCCAGAAGCTTTGTGGCTTGTCAACATGCAGTTTGGCAAATTCCAGTCTGGCTTTTTTATGATTCGTTTTCAACAGTGGTGTCCTCCTTGGTCGTCTCCCATGAAGTCCACTTTGGCTCAAACAATGACGGATGGTGCGATCTGACACTGATGTACCTTGGAGTTCACCATGAATGTGTTTAGAGGTTGTTCTGGGCTCTTTTGTTACCATTCGTATTATCCGTCTCTTCCATTTTTCATCAAGTTTCCTCCTGCGGCCACATCCAGGGAGGGTGGCTACAGTCCCGTGGATCTTAAATTTCTGAATAATATGTGCAACTGTAGTCACAGGAACATCAAGCTGCTTGGAGATGGTCTTATAGCCTTTACCTTTAACATGCTTGTCTATAACTTTCTTTCTAGTCTCCTGAGACAACTCTCTCCTTTTCTTCCTCTGGTCCATGTTTAGTGTGGTACACACCATTTCACCAAACAGCACAGTGACTACTTGTCACCCTTTAAATAGGCCAACTGACTGATTACAAGTTTGTAGACACCTGTGATGTTAATTAGAGGACACATCTTGGTTGAACATGTCCCTATGGTCACATTATTTTCAATCTTTTCTAGGGGTACCATCATTTTTGTCCAGGCCTGTTTGATGAGTTTTTTAAAGTAATTCTGTTGAACCACAATTCAAAAGCACTGTCTGATTTTCATTGGTTAATTTTCATAGAATTTTTATTTATTACCACTATTGTCAGATTCAAGTTATTTCTGTGACCACTGTGGGTTTTTCTTTCATTAACAGAGAGGTACCAACAATTTTGTCCACGTCTGTATATACACGTGTATGCTGCAGAGCAACCACTAGTTATGGGTACAGTTTTGGTTGTTTAAAAGCCAATTTTTAAAATGAGTCTTAAAAGTGTTTAGTGTGGTACATTCTCTGACTGCAGGTGGTATATTATTCCAGATCTTTGTGCCCCTCACTAATAGCACAGATTGGGCAAATGTGGTGCATCTGTGGGGGACCTCACAGTCTCCTCTCATGACTGCTCTGGTGGTTGTACTCAGTTCTCATTTTAACATATTTTCCTGGGCGTGGGGGTGCATAGCCATTTAATATTTTATAGATTGAACAGGTAAATTTGAGAGTGTTATAATTTTCAAAAGACAGAAGATTGTATTTCTTGTAAATGTGACAGCAGTGATATGTGGGATCTTTCTTGTCAAGGATTTTTATGGCTTTTTTTGTAAAGATTCAGTTGGTATGATTATGGTTACACCAGTGAGTGACCAGCTGGCAAAACAGTAATCAATGTGTGAGAAGATCACTGCATGCAGAAACATTTTGGTCGCACTAACTGTCAGCGATGGTCTAATTTGTTTCAGATTTCTTACATTGAATTTGATTGTGTTTAGGGTACATAAGTGAACAACAAGATTTAGCCACACACAAAAAAAAAGTGAACACCACAGTTGTTCGTTATCCTCCGCAGTAGGCTTGTCCATAGCGCGGTACTACATAATTGCGGTTATCGCAACAGCCCTAGTCAGTACTATCCATAGACTAAGGATCATCATCTATTTAACCTAGTAGTAGTTTATGTTGTATGTACAGTTACCTAATCATTTTTACTTTACTTCCCTGGGTAATTCCTTTTTCTATTACGCTGTGTGAATTTCTGTTGGTTGGGTTGTCTGTGTCATGCTGCTGTTACACTGTAATTTTCCCAGTTTGGGAACAATAAAGTACATCTATATCCACCTAGCTATAACACTCCAACATCTCAGCTAGTTACACCACTTCTGGCCTTTCTCCTGTCAGTCAGCAGCCTCTCTGTGGTGGCAGTGCTAATGTGCACAGTAGGGACAGCGAGAGAAAGTCAAGCAGCTGGCAAGTGGAACAGTCTGCTTACACTATAAAGTTTGTTCCAACCCAGCCTAAAACTCTCTCTTAACAGTGTGATCGCTCTGCATCGTGAAGCGCCAAGATTTGGCTCAAATATCAGTTACTCCTATACGAGCACATGTTTATCTGATGTGTGTATGCGTGATGCATCCGTTTGTACTGTCAATCATTTTACAACATAGCGGCTGTGTGAATAACCCCCACCCCCCACCAAAAAAAAAGTCTCAAAATAAACCATACAGTCTGTAAAGCTTAAGTGTGTTTATTATGTTGTTCTCTACTGTGCCGTCTCTGAGTCCACGCTTATCCAGGGTTGCCGCTGGTAACATTTCTGTGTGATGGCCCACCGCGCCTAAAACTCAGCTGCCACACTAAGAAAATAATATAATAATAAATGAAGGAATGACGCTCTGCAAGCGCACATGAAAACAACACACGTGACAGTCACCCACGCATTACAGTTTTGGCGCGCGCCCCCCATGTGACCGTTGCAGTCGGCAGGCAGACCTATCTAGCATCGCTGCCCGTGAGGCAAACCTGATTCCGCGTCAGAGTAAGGCACAAGCTTATTTAAGTACTTTAAATGAGGAAAAAAAAGCAGAAGAGGTATGTAAGCAGTGGAGGCCATTTATCATGGTTTTCACCCGCTGGTAACAAGAATAATCTTCAGTCAGTTAGCAAATAGGTGTGGTTCAGCTTCATATGCAGGCTAACAGAGAAAGGCAAGGATGACTGAACTGCTGAGGGTTTACTTCACCAACACTACAATATTAAATAATTTATGTTCATTATTATGTACCTGGCAAGTTAAAATGACCGAAATTCTCAAAGTCAGTGACTTAAACCCGTCAACATCCTTCTGCCTTCAGACAAACTAAACCTGCCAACAACTGGATTTCAAAATAAGGGAGGTTTTTCCTCCCTTATGGTGGAAGGGAAGGTGGTGAGGAGGAAAAAAACTATAAAAACTATAAAAATATAGAAATATTATAACAAATAACATCTTTGGTCCATCCATCCATCCATCTTCTACCGCTTTTCTGGTGGTCCAGGTCGCGGAGGCAGCAGTTCAAGCAGAGAAGCCCAGACTCCCTTCTCCCCAGCCAACTGCTCCAGCTCTTCAGAGAGGATGCCAAGGCGTTCCCAGACTAGCTGGGAGATATAGTCTATCCAACGAGTCCTGGGTCTGCCCCGGGACCTCCTCCCAGTGGGACGCGCCCAAAACACCTCAAGTGGGAGGTAGGGCTGTCACGATAACCACAATTATGTAGTACCATGCTATGGA
Source organism: Pholidichthys leucotaenia (assembly GCA_020510985.1). Classification (NCBI taxonomy): domain Eukaryota; kingdom Metazoa; phylum Chordata; class Actinopteri; order Cichliformes; family Pholidichthyidae; genus Pholidichthys; species Pholidichthys leucotaenia. The sequence goes on along the minus strand of CM035845.1, from coordinate 214,659,474 downwards.
CAAGCCTACCGCGGAGGAAAACAAGCAAAACCTCTGAAAGGTTTATTAATTTTTATGCACTGAAATAAAAAAGCAGGCTTTTATTTTGATAATGGTGGCTTTGGTTTTGCTTCCTGTGCCTGCCTGTGGAATTGTCAGTAAGGCTACAGTGCTTCGCAGAGACAGTCAAGCTACGAACGCCAACATTAATCGGTTTATGGACCCATAAGGAGGCACAAGCTGTTACAGAGGTCATAGTTTATGTGTTTTACTTCATGTGTACTGTGTTAAAATAAAAAAATAAAACTACACTTCACCAGCAGTCAAGACCATTGCCATCACATATTATGGGGATCCATACGTGCAATATTCACTTTTGTGTGTGGCTAAATCTTGTTGCTCACTTATGTGCCCCTATTGATTATTAAATTGTTAAATGTTAAGTGTATTTTTACTTCCAACAGCATGTTTGCACCCGGTACTGTGGAAGCTTCGACAGTACCGGGTGCTGCCACTGCTAGTGCCATGTAGGGGACTCTTTAGATGGACTTCTTGCTAAATACAACCATGACAGTGAACACTGAAAGGGCACAAAGTGTGCCATTTCCTTCTGAGTGGAGTGTTCATGAACCTGAGAATTGAGCACAGAGCGAAACAACTACTGCATCGTGCATTGCTTGTTTGAACATGATTTTTTGGCCAGCGGCAAAAATCACATAGACAAGAGCCATGCAGGGTCTTGTACGGAGGCTGTCCTGTTTAAATAAGCCAAATGTCACTGCAGTCTTCAACCAGTCCACACACCCTGTAGTTGAAATACTGGAGTTACCGCCACTGCTTTATCAAAATGATTGAGTTTTTTTTTTTTTTTTTTAAACAGAGTCAGCAGTTCATGCCTGTAAGAAGACGGGAGCACCACACAATTGTCACACACGCACAAGTTGAGAGCAGAGCTGCAGCGAGTTTCTCACAGCTTCCATCGTTTGCCACATAAGTTATGAACCCTATTTAAATTTCGAGACCACGGGATCCTAAAAACATTCGCAATAATACCGCATATCGCGGTGTTGAGCTATCCCGCCGTCACCACAGGGGAAATTCCTCCACCGTGACAGCCCTAGTGGGAGGCGCCCAGGAGGCATCCTGATCAGATGCCCAAACCACTTCAACTGGCTCTTTTCAATGTGGAGGAGTGGCTGTTCTACTCTGAGCCTCTCCCAGATGACTGAGCTCCTCACTCTCCCTAAGGGTGAGTACAGCAATCCTACAAAGAAAGCTTATTTCAGCCACTTGTATCCGCGATCTCATTCTTTCAGTCATTACCCAAAGCTCGTGAGGGTAGGAACGACAGCTTTGCCTTAGAGCTCAGCACCCTTGTGACAACCCCTTCCATGGGAAATTACGTCAGTGGTGCAGGTCATGAACCATTAGGGTATACCTCCAGTCCTAGCCAAGGTGCTAGGGAGGAATTCCTCCTTGGATCAGTGGTAGAGCAGGAGGTGGTTGGGATCCTGGTGTCACGAGTTCAAATCCCAGCCTGGGACATGAGGTGTGATTTACCTTGCCTAATGGTGAAAGTGACTTGGGAGGTGTGGTCTACCTTGCCTAAGGGTGAAAGTGACGAGGTCAGTCCACCTTGACGCCAGGGTCGAAACAGACTTTGTGACTCGTGAGATCCCAGGATAATGTATAGACAATTCTGGCCTTGGCCCAGTTGGGGCTGTAACAGAAATTGGGGCATCATGGTCTACTGGAATAGACAGCATAGAGGCATAAGACATGCATTACAAAATTGGACTTGTTGAAGGGGTATTGACAGGTTCCCCTCACTCAAAGAGCTTCTGAAATTTCAGCTTTTGTTACACCAGATCATTTTCTCCAGTATACTGTGATGGCTTTTGGAATGCGTAACGCACATGAATACAGTACTGAGTGGCATCCCTAACTGTAATGTATATTTGGATGATGATGTGGTTTATTCATCTACCTGGTCTGAGCACATCACGAGCTTAACCCCTGTCTTTGCCCGTCTAGCCCAAGCCTCTTTGACCCTGAATTTGGCAAAGTGTGAGTTTGGGAAAGCTGCTGTGACCTACCTAGGGAAGCAAGTTGGACACGGAGAAGTACGCCCCCTGACTGCAAAGGTGGAGGCTATTCTGTCCCATCTTGTGCCCAGCACCCGACGAGAGCTCCACCGGTTCCTAGGATTGGTTGGTTATTACAGGTGTTTTTGTCGAAATTTTTCAGTGGTTATCACTTCTCTCACTAAGATATGCAGCCCAAAAGAACCTTTTGTGTGGACCCCAGAATGTCAACATGCCTTTGTGCAAAGTCTCTCCTCTGTAGTGCTCCTGTATTGACTGCCCCTGACTTCACAAAACCTTTTAAGACTGAAGTGGATGCAAGTGCTACTGGAGCTGGAGCTGGAGCTGTCCTACTGCAGGATGGAACAGATGACATCAGCCATCCCGTATCATACTTCTCAGTTAAGTTTAAGCAACGTCAGCTTAACTACTATTGAGAAGTAAACTCTGGCTCTGCTCCTTGCTCTCCATCATTTTGAAGTTAATGTTGGCTCCACTACAGATCCCACAGTTATCTTCACTGACCACAATCCTCTGGTATTCCTTAGTCACATGTCCAACCATAACCAGAGGATGATGCACTGGGCATTGCTGGTTCCAGAGTACAACACTGAAATCAGACACAACAAGGGTACAGATAACCTAGTTGCTGACACTCTCTCGAGTGTAGTCTTAGTAAATTTCTTTGGAAAAATGGTTGATTACAAGCAGAGGTGGGTAATCCCAGGTCAGAAGAGTAAAAGTCTGATCATATATTTGTTCCAGCCACTGACTAACCCAGCTGATTCTGATAAGCACAGATCTTGAAGATGTGTGCTTATCAGAATCAGCTGAGTTAGTCAAGGGCTGGAACAAATATGTAATTGGACTTTTACTCTTTGGACCTGGGATTACTCACCTCTGATTACAAGTAAACTATGTTATCTTGATGGGAGGGGTGTGACGTGTCTTAACAGTGTTTCCCTCTTCTGGGAAGAGAGGCACTCGTTTCTCTTTTTTTTTTCCCTCCCTTTTCTCCCCATACAGGTTTCTCCTACACTCCCGAGGGGACCATGAACCACACACCTGGGTTTCCACAGCTGTTTGGCATCAACTCTGGTGAGCCCAGTTTCTCCTATTGGGCTCCTGCAGCTGCTCTGCATCAACCATTACCGAGCAGCCTATTTAAAGATCCTGCATCCAGCGTTCTGTGCCATTTGGCTTTAGTGTGTGGACTGTTTTGGTTCAGCTTTTTGAACAGTGCATTAGGCTTTCAGTATTTTGCCGGCTTGTTATATGCCTATGCACTTTGAAGTGTTTAGTGTTAAAGGAGGGGTTCTCTGCCATTTCTTTTTGATTCACATTTTCTCCTGTTTTGTGGTGAGCCAAGTAGTCAAGTTTTTGTATTTTGTTTCACTAGGGTAGCTTCCTTTTCCTTTCGAGAAAGAGTGGGGGGGTTTGTTTGTTATTTTGGCCTGGGTGAACCCTGAAGCTGTTGTCGCTTCCTTTTTATTTTGAGTTCTTCCTCCGTTTGTTTTTTGAGTTTCACTTGTAAATAAACTTGCATTTATTATTTTGACAACCAGCAGTCCCATGGTGCTTTTTGAGTTGATTTTCTTTTGTGTGCTGTAGCCAGTGGTTGTTGCATCCTTTTTTCTCCCCTGGCAATCTTGGTTAATTAAGGTTGTAACAGCTCTCTTCACCACACGACAGACCAGCATCTTTGTTCATTTTAGTCCATTTATTTCATTAAATCTAATTTTATTCATAATTATATTTCTTTGAAATCACAGTTCAATTATTGTTCTGTTCTGACGCTGCAAAATTATGGTCAAAAGTTTAAATTACGAGGAAAAAACATCAAAATTTTACCACAATCTGTTTCAAACTTCTTAAAAAAAAAAAAAAAAAAAAACCCAGTAAATTTATTAAAAAAAAAGAAAAAGTAGCCATGAAATAATCTACAAATGTATAATAAAGTCTCAAATGTGCAAGAAAAGTTGTAATTTTACAAGAGGAAATAACAAATTTGAGGAAAATGGTTTCAAATCCATCTATAAATGCAAGAAATCTCTGTCTGTATGTCTGTCTCTTCCACGCATATCTCTTGAACCGTTCCTCAAACTAACCTAAGGTTTTATAAGTGGTTTCCAGAGGTTACGAGGGTGTGTATCTCCAAGTATGGAGTCGCTCAGTCAAAATACATAATTTTTATCAATAAAAGTTTAGCCACCGCCCTGTGTCTCTTCATACCCTGGCTTCAAGAAGTGTGGGCGGGGTTTTGGATCGACTCCGTGCTGATTGGATAATGCGCAGCATCATGGCCATGCTGATTGGATAACACACAGCATCACGACTTGTCAGTCACCACAGTGTTGCCTGGACAAAACAAGGAAATAAAAGTTAGAAAGATAGAAAAAGAAAATACTGAAGATTTAACGCTTAAAAAAAAAAAACATACGATAAAGTTGCTGTGATTGCGTCGGTCTAAAGGATAATTCGCCATAAGTGGAGTATGAGGTGCGCGAGCAGACTGGGCAGAGTGTCAGCGAACCGGGTCTGACAAATCAACCAGGAGAAGCAGCGGTCAGACACGACTTGGCTCAAAGGCACGCTAACTGATGGCAATAAAAAAGTTATTTTCAATAAAGTGGAAAAAAAAAGATAAAACATGGAGTGACTTTTGCCCTGAGGCTGATTTATCATGGAAAACCGCTGAGCTCTGTGGTTTGAGCGATCTGCTGAGTGGATCCATGGTGTTCTGACATTTTGGCATATCTATCAGAACAGCCGAAAATGTACAGGACATACAGGAGAAATGAAATGGTCTCTTTCTCTCTCTCTCTCTCTCTCGAATTGCAGCACTATCACCAAGACCAACTTGTTGTGACTGGTGATTTCAACTGTACTTTGGACTTCACTGTAGATCGCACTAATGAAGAACCTCATCTGCAGTCTTCCAGATGCTTGGAAAATTTCACGGTGCAGTTAGACTTAGTGGACGCGTGGAGGTTGAAAAATGCCAATGCGAGACGGTATACCTGGGTCAGGGTCACTGACGGGGTTGTCAGTGCTGCTAGATTAGACAGGATATACGTTTCTAGAACCTGTAGCCCCGGCCTCCTTCACAGTAACATAAGTCCCGTCGGTTTCACGGATCATCACCTGGCTACTGCGGTGTTACTGAACTCACCAGGGAAAAGGGCAAAGTCATATTGGCACTTCAATAACAAGCTCCTACAGGACAATGCCTTTTGTCAGTATTTTGTGTGCTTCTGGGAACACTGGAGGACCACGAAAGCTCATTTTGGTTCCCTCGAACAGTGGTGGGACGTTGGCAAAGTGCAAATTCGCCTTTTTTGTCAACGGTACGCTGCGTACTCAAGTGCCATCATCAACGCCAAGGTCAGTGAACTAGAGGACGCTGTAAAGAGGCTGGAGGCCAGCTTGGTTACGGGTCGGGATTCTACCGCTGGTCCTTTGCTGCAGGAGAAGAGATTGGCCCTGCGCACATTCTTGCAGGGCAGAGTGGAGGGGGCGCTAGTGAGGTCGCGCTTCACTCGCCTGCAGGACATGGATGCACCAACGTCCTTCTTCTTCAATTTGGAAAAGTCTACTGCGAAAAAGAAGCTGATGACTTGCTTGACACTCCCAGATGGTCGCCTGACTACGGACCCGTCCGAGATGCGCCGCCATGCAGTGGATTATTACGGGGCCCTGTTTGCTGCTCTAAGCAGGTTTTCATTTGTGGTTTTATGTACAATCGTCGTTTTAAGCAGAAGTGTCAACTACTGAACTTTGTTTTAGGGCAGGCAAAGTTGGCTATCTATGTAAGCCGGAGAAGAAAACTTGAAAATGTTGAGAATGATGTTGATGTCAAAATTTTATTTGTGAGGCTACTTAAAGCCAGAATCAGGCTGGACTTTCAGTTTTTTATGGGGAATGGGGATGTGGAAGGTTTCAGGACCCTCTGGTCCCTGGAGAATGTCCTCTGTTCAGTTCATGATGGACAGCTTTTTTTGGGGCGTTTTTTGGGGGATTAATTTTCTGTGTAACATAGCATGATATAGAAATTGTATTGACTGATGGACAAGTGTGTTTATTAAAGATCTTTAAAAAATCTCTCTCTCTCTCGCATGGTATTATAGCAGTCAATGCTTTTGTTTCTGTGATTAACAGCAGTGTCAGTGATTAGTGCGTTTTTTGTTCCTCTAGGGAGACTGTTTTTCATTGTTTTATTGAATGTCAGCGCCTGAGTGGCCTCTTTGAACTTCTCACAGAACTTTTTCATATTTTTAAGGAAGTTTTCTCTAAGCAGGTTTTCATTTGTGGTTTTATGTACAATCGTCGTTTTAAGCAGAAGTGTCAACTACTGAACTTTGTTTTAGGGCAGGCAAAGTTGGCTATCTATGTAAGCCGGAGAAGAAAACTTGAGAATGTTGAGAATGATGTTGATGTCAAAATTTTATTTGTGAGGCTACTTAAAGCCAGAATCAGGCTGGACTTTCAGTTTTTTATGGGGAATGGGGATGTGGAAGGTTTCAGGACCCTCTGGTCCCTGGAGAATGTCCTCTGTTCAGTTCATGATGGACAGCTTTTTTTGGGGCGTTTTTTGGGGGATTAATTTTCTGTGTAACATAGCATGATATAGAAATTGTATTGACTGATGGACAAGTGTGTTTATTAAAGATCTTTAAAAAATCTCTCTCTCTCTCGCATGGTATTATAGCAGTCAATGCTTTTGTTTCTGTGATTAACAGCAGTGTCAGTGATCAGTGTGTTTTTTGTTCCTCTAGGGAGACTGTTTTTCATTGTTTTATTGAATGTCAGCGCCTGAGTGGCCTCTTTGAACTTCTCACAGAACTTTTTCATATTTTTAAGGAAGTTTTCTCTAAGCAGGTTTTCATTTGTGGTTTTATGTACAATCGTCGTTTTAAGCAGAAGTGTCAACTACTGAACTTTGTTTTAGGGCAGGCAAAGTTGGCTATCTATGTAAGCCGGAGAAGAAAACTTGAGAATGTTGAGAGTGATGTTGATGTCAAAATTTTATTTGTGAGGCTACTTAAAGCCAGAATCAGGCTGGACTTTCAGTTTTTTATGGGGAATGGGGATGTGGAAGGTTTCAGGACCCTCTGGTCCCTGGAGAATGTCCTCTGTTCAGTTCATGATGGACAGCTTTTTTTGGGGCGTTTTTTGGGGGATTAATTTTCTGTGTAATATAGCATGACATAGAAATTGTATTGACTGATGGACAAATGTGTTTATTAAAGATCTTTAAAAAATCTCTCTCTCTCTCTCTCTCTCTCTCTCTCTCTCTCTCTCTCTCTCTCTCTCTCTCTCTCTCTCTCTCTCTCTCTCTCTCTCTCTCTCTCTCTCTCTCTCTCTCTCTCTCTCTCTCTCTCTCTCTCTCTCTCTCTCTCTCTCTCTGAGTGGGTGTGGTCGTGAGTGCGAGCTGAGAGCGTGTGACAGCGTGAGTGAATTATTTCAAACTTTTCTCTATCTTTTGGTGTTTAAGGTGTTTTTTTGTTAAATAATCTTAATTTTTGTTGTCTTCTGTAGCTGGGGTGGGGTAGGCGTTTTGGGAGGGGGGTTTCTGCTGGTCAGCATGGTTTTGGAGCGAGGCTCTGGTTTTGAGCAGCTGACACGCCGACATGCTGTCAAACTGACACCGGCTGTCAGCTGCTCGGTGGAGGAGTGTAGTCTGGCTGTGGGGGAGCTGGTCGGTTATGAAAGCATTAGATCAGCTTCTAGAATGAATAGTGCCGTGGTGATTTTCCTGGATAGTATTGAAAAAGTTAACCGGGTAGTGGAGAGCGGCGTTGTGATTAAAGACACACTGGTTCCTGTTCTGTCTCTGGTGAATCCCGCGAAGAGAATTACCATCTCAAATGTCCCACCATTTTTAAAGAACGAGCTGTTGGAGAAGGAGCTGTCGCGACACGGGCAGCTTTTGTCCCCGATTAAGCACATCCCTCTCGGTTGTAAGTCCCCGCGTTTAAAGCATGTCATGTCTTTTAGGCGACAGGTGCTCATGATTTTAAAGAATAGCGAGGAAAGCCTCAACCTCGTGTTTAAATACCGGATTGACGGCTTTGATTATACCATCCACGTCACCTCCGATAATATGAAGTGTTTCGGCTGCGGAATGGAGGGACATTTGATTCGATCATGCCCTCAGGGAGTGGGGGGTGATCACTCGGGGGAGGCCGCTAGTGCGGCCTCGGGGCCGTCTGGTGACGGAGCGGCTTTGCCGTCCTCCGAGGCTGACGGCGCTGCCGCGCCGTCGGGCATTTCCGCCAAAGCCGCGGGGCCGTCTGGCGGCGGCACTTCGGCACTTCGGCCGCGAGGCTGTCTGGCGGCGGGGCGGCTTTGCCGCCCTCCGCAGCCGGCCTGTCGATCATAACTGAAACAGCAACAACAGTTAAAGCACATCGCGGGGCTGCTGCACAGACCAACATTGCAGACAAGGGTGAGATTACCGAGAGGGATCACGCTGAGGGTCAGACAGAGGAGCCAAATGAGGCCCAGGTAGATGGTGGGACCAGAAAGATGAATATAAAAGCACAGCACAGGGTGAGCGAAAGACAGGAAGAGACAGCTACCAGGGTGGCTGAGTCAGTGTTGGAGGATGAGGATGACATCGAAATAGATGAAGAGTTATGTAAAATCCCCATCAAGCGGAAGAATTTGGAAACCAAACAGCAGAGGGTCAAAGTAAAAAGGGTTGTCAAAGACAGTTCTGAGGTTTCTCTATCTCAGCCAGATTCTTATGCTGGGTCTGAGATAGAGAGTGATGGTGAAAGCAGTGATGATGTGGCCAGTGGAGGCGGTTACCCCTTCACAAAAATACAGAAGTTTTTGCAGGACACTAAGGGGGTCAGAATGGTTAAAGTTGAAAGCTTCTTCCCTGATCTAAAACGCTTTGTTGACTCTGCTCGGGCCTACATGAAAAATAGGGGAGAGCTTGAGCAGGAAAGTTTTACTGATCAGGAGATCTACAGACTAAAAAAGCTTGTACTAAAAGTTAAGAACCAAATTGCCCAGGATGATTAGTCTTTTATCGCTCATTCTTTCTTTTCTGTTTTTATATTGGCTTTGCCCTCTTATATACATGTGTAGTTTTAATTTTGGCACACTCAACATCAATGGGGCAAGAGAAATGTCCAAGCGAGCGTGTGTTTTTACTCTTGCAGAATGCAAGAAAATTAATGTTCTGTTTGTTCAGGAGACTCATAGTTCTGAGGACAATGCTGCTGACTGGAGGAGGGAATTTCAGGGTGAAATTATTTTTAGTCATAGAAGCAGCAAATGTGGTGGGGTGGGTATTTTATTTTCTCGAGATTTTATTCCACTTTCTTATGACATTGATGAGATAATTGCAGGCCACATTTTAAAAGTTCGAGCTGTTTTTGAGAATGTGAAAGTTGTTTTTATAAATGTGTATGCTCCAACCGTAGGCACAGAAAGATTGGCCTTTTTAAATATTTTAGATGATACGATCAAAAATTGCAGTAATGATGACTTTTTATTTGTGGGAGGTGATTTTAATTGTACAGAAAATCCTCTTATGGATAGGAATCACCCAGAGCCACATGCTGCATCCAAAAGAGTTTTAAAAGGTTTCATAGAAGCTCATGATCTGTGTGATGTGTGGAGAAATTTTCATGGCAAGGCTAGACAGTACACGTGGAGCCATAGAAAGGACAATATTTTGTCCTTAGCTAGACTGGATAGGGTTTACAGTTTTAAGCACCATTTTAGCATTTTTAAAAGTGCTTTTATAGTCCCTGTTGGCTTCACAGATCATTCCCTGGTTCAGTGTTGTGTTTTTATCAAGAATATAAAGTGCAGTAGTGCATACTGGCATTTTAACACGTCACTTTTATCGGATAACAGTTTTAAAACTGCTTTTATGTTTTTTTGGAGTAATTTTAAATTGACAAAATCTAATTTTAGTTCTTTGCAGCAGTGGTGGGATGTAGGGAAGAGCCAAATAAAGAATCTGTGCCTACAGTATACTCGCAATGTCTCTGGAGACTTGGCCAGGTCTGTCAGGGACCTGGAGAGAGAAGTAGTGGAGCTGCAGTCTTTGGCAGGCTCCACAGGAGAAAGAGGACATTTTGAGGCCCTCAATGGCAAAAAGTCTGTTCTAACTGACCTACTGGGTGTGGCTGCCAGGGGCGCTGTGGTACGCAGTAGGTTCCAGAACATCGCACTAATGGACGCTCCATCTCATTTTTTCTTTGGTCTGGAGAGGAAGAATGGTCAGAGGAGGATGATCCACTCTCTCAGCTCCGAGGACGGGCGGCCAATCCATGAGTCTGCGGAGATCCGTCGCTTTGCAGTTGCTTTCTACAAGGATCTCTTTAATAAAGAATTTGTTGAGAATCCACATGCACTGAGTCATTTTTTGACGGACTTGCCAAAAGTGATGGCTGGCGTGAATGCGGAGCTGGAGAGCGGGATCACTCTGCAAGAACTGGCAGCGGCTGTCCAGTCTCTTCAGTGTGGAAAAGCCCCAGGGATAGATGGCCTACCAGCGGAGTTCTACAAGGCGTTCTGGTCTGAGATCTGTGAGGACTTGATGGAAGTACTGTCTGACAGTCTGCGGAAGGGTCACCTGCCCCTAAGTTGTAGGAGAGCAGTCCTCACCCTCCTTCCAAAAAAAGGCGACTTGAAAGACATTAAGAACTGGCGTCCGGTGGCCCTCCTCTGTACTGACTACAAAATTCTCTCCAAAGTGTTGGCTACCAGACTGAGGAAGGCGATGGAGCAGGTCATCCATGTAGACCAGACCTACTGTGTACCTGGTAGGTTGGTTACAGACAACATTTTTTTAATTCGTGATGTTTTGGACCTCTCCAGCTCATTGGTCAAAGAACTTGGTCTTATTTCAATAGACCAAGAAAAGGCGTTTGACCGAGTTGAACATCCATACCTTTGGCAGACATTAGAGGCCTTTGGTTTCAGCTCAGGGTTCATCGCCATGATCCAGGCTTTGTATAGAGACATTGAGAGTATTCTTAAGATTAATGGTGGTTTGAGTGCTCCTTTCAAAGTTGAGAGGGGTGTCCGACAGGGCTGCCCCCTCTCAGGTATGCTGTACTCTCTTGCCATTGAGCCCCTCCTTTGTAAACTAAGGCAAGGCCTCACTGGTTTTAAAGTCCCCAACTCTGACTCTGTTTTTAAAGTGTCTGCCTATGCTGATGACGTTGTTTTTACAAGAAATCAAAACGATGTAGACTACCTTTTAAGAACTGTTAATCTTTTTGGTGAGTGCTCCTCAGCGAGAGTGAATTGGGGTAAGAGTGAAGCTGTTGTGGTGGGGGGGAGACCACAAAAAATTGCCCTACCTGGTGGCCTCTCGTGGACACAAGGTGGTTTTAAATATCTTGGTGTGTTTTTAGGAAATCAGACTTTTACTGAGAAAAATTGGGAGTGTTTTTTAGAAAAAACTGAAGGAAGACTAAAAAAATGGAAATGGATTCTGCCAAACTTGTCCTTCAGAGGTCGTGTTTTAATTATCAACAACTTGATTGCTTCAATGCTGTGGCATCGACTGTCTTGTCTGGACCCTCCACCCAATTTGCTGGCCAGAGTACAATCTATAGTCGTGGACTTTTTCTGGGACCGTCTTCACTGGGTTCCACAGAGTATCCTGTTTTTACCGAGGGAAGAAGGTGGTCAAGGGCTCATCCATCTGGCCAGCAGGGGGGCTGTCTTTCGCCTGCAGTTCATTCAGCGACTGCTGAGTGGCCCCCTTGACCTTGTGTGGAGACCTATTGCCAGGGCTGTCCTGGCTCGCTGTGGAGGGCTTGGACTAGAGGAGTCGCTGCTTTTAATGGATTTAAGGGGCCAAAAACTCCCAGAACTTCCCCAGTTTTACCAAAGTGCTTTTAAAATCTGGGGACTTTTTAAAAAGAACTCTCCCCAGGCTTCCTTGTCGCCTTTCTGGCTTTTAAAGGAACCACTTGTGTTCGGGACCCGTTTTGATGTGGGCAATGTTTTAGGACCTTCTGTTTTAAAAAAGTTTATTTTTGCAAAGGTTACAACGCTGGGACATTTGGTGAATTTATGTGGTCCTAACTTGGACAATGCTGTTGCCCTGTGCTCGGCTCTTGGCGTCTCTTCAGTCAGAGTTATAATGAACTTGTTGAAAGATTGGAGAGACTGCCTGTCTGCAGAAGAACACTCTGCTATTGTTTTACACTGCGAAAACTCTGTACAAACTGCTGATGAACCTTTTCCTTTTAGTATTTTATCTCCTGATTTTAAAGATGGCACTGGTGTGTTTTTAAACTCTGAGCACATTAACATTTGTGACTCTCCTGGTAAAAAAATGTATGGACTTTTGGTGAAAATTCTAAATGTGAATAAGTTAAAAGGTCGAGCTGATACACCATGGAGGAAACACTTGGGTCTGGGTCCTGAGGTGAGGCCTGCCTGGAGAGCACTCTATAAACCACCATTAACTAAGAAGGTTGGAGACCTACAATGGCGAGTTTTACATGGTGCTGTGGCTGTAAATGCTTTTATCTCTCTTTTAAACCCAAATGTTGTTGAGGTTTGTCCATTTTGTCCTCAGAAAGAAACTGTGTTCCATTGTTTTCTGGACTGTAACAGACTGCAATTGTTGTTTGTTTTTTTGGGGAAGCTGTTTTATCTGTTTGGAGAAGTCTTTTCCCAGCAGATTTTTATCTTGGGCTTTCCATATAGACAGAGGACTAAGAAAAAGAGTGAACTCTTAAATTTCATCCTGGGTCAGGCTAAAATGGCTATTTATGTTAGTAGGAAAAGAAAAATTGAACAACTGCTGGATTGTAATGTAAAAGACATGCTGGTTGGCATGATTAAGGCTCGAATAGTGATTGATTACAATTACTATCATCTGATGCAGAATGTTGAAACCTTTGAGGCTATGTGGTGCTTTAAGCACATCCTGTGTTGTGTTAAGGAGGGGAAAATTATCTATGGTATAATCCTGATGTAAGAAGCAAGTTTTTTGTTTTAGTTTTCCTTGTTTGGTTACTTGTGTCTTTGATTTCTTGTCAGTGAGACATTTTTCTTTTCCATTGCTTCTTTTAGTTGTTTTAGTTGTTGTGTTTTTCTGTTGAATTTGTGACAATAAAGGTGTGTTGAAAAATCAAAATATCTCTCTCTCTCTCTCTCTCTCTCTCTCTCTCTCTCTCTCTCTCTCTCATTAAAAAAAAAAAAGAATAAGGCTGGAAAAACAACAGCAGTCCATGTACAGGAATGCTACCCGTAGTGCAAATAGTGACAAAAGATAGACTTAAGGTTTAGTGCTTAAAAAATTATACCATAAAGTTGCCGTGATTGTGTAGGTCTAAAGGATAATTCAGTATGAAGAACACGAGCTGCCGGGGGGGGGGGGGGGGGGGGGGGGGAGCTGAACCGGTGGATTGCAGTCCTTCGCATGCACACAGGTAAAGTAGCAGCCAATGAGTCTCAAATATTTGCAAACGTGTCCTGTTATAGTACTGCCTGAGTTTACTGACAATACACAGAAGAAATTCACTATTACACTGAACTCAATCACTGAACAGTGACATAAACTAAAACAATTATGACTGAACAACTCCCATTTTCCAAAGTGCAAAATACACTTATCTTGAATATAAGTGATAAAAGATCACACAAATAAGTGATCTAACAAAAAAAAAAAAAGGGATTTCAAGCAGCCGCTAATACTGGATGTCCCATTCATTTTCAATATTTAGGTATTTTGTAATTAATATTCACGCAATCAAATAAATCTTAGTGCTATTTACTCCCCTTTATATTTGTTAAAGTCTAACATATAATTGCCTACAAACAGGTGACACCTCTTTGTATTCCACTTTCAAACACAGCCTACATTTGGGCCTGTAAAGACCGATTGGAATACCCGTTTCAGACAGGAATGCTTGCATTTTACAGGCAATGCACTAATTTAGATAAATTTACAGAGAAAAGTAGAAAACTATAAACTGTTATAAATTTTGGAGAAAAACCTCAAACCTTCAAGACTGAAGTCATTACTCAAGTTTTTTTTTTTTTTTTTTTTTTAAGTGGGTGTTTTTTATATCTTTATTTAACTAGAAATTTTTTGGTGTCTACTTTTAATTATTAATTTCATAAGATCCTCTGCTTTTACATGAGTTGAATTACTGGCTACTATACCCACCTCTGATCATATAATTTAAGTATGTGTGTGTTAATTACTATTATGAATGCCCCCCCTTCACTTTTCTACTCTCTCAATGGAAAAAAGAAACACTAACAAAAATATACATTTGTATCATTTATGTAAATCATGACAAAAATCATGCAGGACAAAACATGACAGTTGGCATTTTCTAACCTGTTTCTATACCACCATAGACAGAGAGTGAACCTAAATAAGACAGGGCTCAGAGAGGGAAAGGAGATAGAAGAAAGGAACCAAGGAGAGGAAAGTGTTCAGGCAGAGGATGCAAGAGAGGAACGAGAGAAGGATAGCACCAGTAGAAAATCTGGACACAGGACATCTGGGTGGGACCCCAACTGGCCCAATATTCCAAGAATCAAGCCTTGGTTGTACAAAACTTCAAATGGTAAGTTCCATATGCAAAGTTACTGTGTAATTTATTTTTTTTTTAAAAAAGAAATAAATTCGTATAAAATTAACATATTCCAGTTACAATAGTGTCATAGGTTTTCTGCCCTCCCCAGAAAAATATGCTGCCACCACACCAAGGTCTTTAAGGCAGAGGAAACACTGCCTTCATACATGGTGTCAGTCTGTAAGGCCAATCAAAGCCTGTAGAATACATGAGTGTTTGTATATATCATAATCCTACAAAAAAAAAAAAAAAAAAAAAACCAAAAACAAAAAAACACCACCACAATATACCATTCAGGTTCAGGTTACTTTATTTGTACCCGTAGGTAGATTTGTTTTGCAGTCTGGTGACATCCATATTTACAAACCACAATTACATTCAACATAAACAAACACAGGCACACATGAAGCTGACTATAAACCTGATAAAAATACTCAAGGCTCCATCAATCAGGATATAAGAAAGAGATGAGAGAAAAACCAGAGAGAGAAGAGGGAAGAGAAGAGAGGAGGGTCATATTAAAAAGTTAAAAGACTAGTCAAAGAGGTTAAAAACTCAAAGGTCTAAAACCCAATAAAAGATTTGGAACCCAAATAAAAATCCTACAAAAATAAGTAAATATAAAATGAAATTAATAAATAGGTAACTAAATTATGTGCAATATACAGTGGGGCAAAAAAGTATTTAGTCAGCCACCAATTGTGCAAGTTCTCCCACTTAAAAGATGAGAGGTCTCCAATTTTTATCATAGGTATACCTCAACTATGAGAGACAAAATGAGAAAAAAAAAAAATCCAGAAACTCACATTGAAGGATTTTTAATGAATTAATTGGTAAATTCCTCGGTAAAATAAGTATTTGGTCACCTACAAACAAGCAAGATTTCTGGCTATCACAGACCTGTAACTACTTCTTTAAAGCAGACGGACAGTGACATTTTTTTATTGAACCAATCAACAGCTTGTATGAAAATATTCTATTCTGTCTATTCCCGCGATTTAATATGTGTCACCAGCTTCCATAAATGACCTTATCTGCTCATAGCTCAGCCTTCACTTAGTGAGGCTGCAGTACCACCATCTCTCGATAGGTGCGGGCATTGGTGACGTCACAACAGCAATAGTAAATGGCAGAACGAGAGCAAAGTGATTCGGACAGTGATTATTTTCTCGAGTTTGACGACCTCAATATAAATGATGACATTGAAAATGAGGAATCGGATGATGAAGTAGTTTTGGGTGGTGCTGAGGGGGTATTCAGCCTTATTTGTGGGAAAGAAGTGAGGGTTATGTTGCCTGCCTGTGCAGTGAGCCTCATCAGAGAAACATTCCCATCTGATCACTACAAGGGATTTTGCCTACCAAGATTAGATTTGTGAACAATGATATGTAAATAAAGTTTTGTAAAATCATATATTGAGTTTATTAATGTTCATGTCAATGTTATAATTCTCATAGTTCAGCATTCATCAAAGTCGCATGTCATATACATTTGAATAATTTGAACACACTAAATTCTTCTCAATTTGAAAAGAAATATTACATACTATACCACCTTTGTATGAACGTTTGAAAACAGCAGAAATATACAAAGAAATACAAAAATCAATGGAGTATCACTACAGATTAAGAAAATAACTAGTTTCCAGATATAGCAATTATTATATTCCAATAAATAACATTTCACAGTTATAATGGGCACCATTTTATGGTAGAAAATTGGGGTTCCATTTTTAAAAGCACATTTCTCTTACAATCTTAGGCTTATATTTATTTTTCTAAGCAAATATGTTGCTTCCCTAAAAACTGAAAGCTGAACTGTCATTGGTAATTACCTCCGCCAGGCCGAAAAGGCCAGGAGGAGGTTATGTTTTTGCCGGGGTTTGTTTGTCTGTTTGTCAACTCCGCGTTCTTCAACGTTTTAGGCACAAAAGCACGCGCAAAACACTGGTGGCCTGGGCCCGCCAGCGTGCCTCTGTTTGCGCGACACTGCAAAACCTGACACGGGCACCTGTCCGCTGTCGCATTATTTCCCAGAAATAATTTGATTTTGAAAATCATCCATTGCTTGGAATTCATTTAAAATGTTTAGTAAACATTTGCAGTGAATATTAAAAATACAAAACTTACCCTGTTTACTTCTCGTTTTCTGACAGCTGATCGCATCGGTAGATCACCCTTGCTTTTCACGCCTCTGTCACTGACACTTGTCTCAGTCAGACTTGGGAATCGCGGGATATATAGTTGGAATAGCCGTTTTCTTTATCACCAATCTTTTTGCAAATTGCATCTTATTCTCGAAATCAGTGTCAACGAAATGTCTACTGCACACGTAGGGCGCTAACGAGGTGCAGGTGTGCGCGCAGCTGAGGCAGATGCCTGAGAGCGGCGAGCCGTGACACCTGCAAAATATATGTGGACAAGAAAGACTGACAAACCTGGGTACTATTTCACTGGAGTCTGCTTTAATACAGAAGCTGAAGCAATAGGGAACACTGTATGTCTCTGTAATTGAGAACTTTGCTTCTAAAAAACACAGGAGGATGGACTTCCAATATAAGTAACCAGTGAGTTAAACTGTCTTTCTTCAGCATGTTTTTTCCCCCTAACCGTTCTTATGATCATGAAAATATTTGGTAATTCCGAGAAATATCCGTAATCGCCGATTTTAAAACGTAAACATCAAGTGTTGCATGAAGCAAAACACAGCAGGACCATCGCACCTGTAGACAACACAACGCCAAACCATATTAATTCGATTCCTGAAATCCTAATCTTCATAAATAATCTATTTGTAATCCACAAGTATTCCGAGAAATATCCGTAATCGCCGATTTTAAGACGTAAACAAGTGTTGCATGAAGCAAAACACAGCACTGGCTGCCGACCGTGTGCGTGTGTTTGCCGGTGGTGACGTCACACAGTCAGTGGCCATCTTAGCCGCTGATCGCTTGGCTGGGTCAGACAGCTCTGCACGACAGCGTACTTCAAGAGCGCATTGTCACCTTATGCGACATTTGTTGACACCAAAACATGTGCGATTCGACTTAGCTCGTCTCACACAACAATTTGAGATAAGAATTAGCGATATTGACTTTTCGTCTGTCCGTCTGCTTTAAGAGGCTCCTCTGTCCTCCACTCGTTACCTGTATTAATGGCACCTGTTTGAACTCGTTATCAGTATAAGAGACACCTGTCCACAACCTCAAACAGTCAGACTCCAAACTCCACTATGGCCAAGACCAAAGAGCTGTCAAAGGACACCAGAAACAAAATTGTAGACCTGCACCAGGCTGGGAAGACTGAATCTGCAATAGGTAAGCAGCTTGGTGTGAAGAAATCAACTGTGGGAGCAATTATTAGAAAATGGAAGATATACAAGACTACTGATAATCTCCTTCGATCTGGGGCTCCACGCAAGATCTCACCTCGTGGGGTCAAAATTATCACGAGAACGGTGAGCAAAAATTCCAGAACCACATGGGGGGACCTAGTGAATGACCTGCAGAGAGCTGGGACCAAAGTAACAAAGGCTACACCAGAAACACACTACGCCACCAGGGACTCAAATCCTACAGTGCCAGACGTGTCCCCCTGCTTAAGCCAGTACATGTCCAGGCCCGTCTGAAGTTTGCTAGAGAGCATTTGGATGATCCAGAAGAGGATTGGGAGAATGTCATATGGTCAGATGAAACCAAAATAGAACTTTTTGGTAAAAACTCAACTTGTCGTGTTTGGAGGAGAAAGAACACCATACCTACTGTGAAGCATGGGGGTGGAAACATCATACTTTTTATGCAAAGGGACCAGGACGACTGATCCATGTAAAGGAAAGAATGAATGGGACCATGTATCGTGAGATTTTGAGTGAAAACCTCCTTCCATCAGCAAGGGAATTGAAGATGAAACGTGGCTGGGTCTTTCAGCATGACAATGATCCCAAACACACGGCCCGGGCAACAAAGGAGTGGCTTCGTAAGAAGCATTTCAAGGTCCTGGAGTGGCCTAGCCAGTCTCCAGGTCTCAACCCCATAGAAAATCTTTGGAGGGAGTTGAAAGTCCGTGTTGCCCAACGACAGCCCCAAAACATCACTGCTCTAGAGGAGATCTGCATGGAGCAATGGGCCAAAATACCAGCAACAGTGTGTGAAAACCTTGTGAAAACTTACAGAAAACGTTTGACCTCTGTCATTGCCAGCGAAGGGTACATAAAGTATTGAGATGAACTTTTGTTATTGACCAAATACTTATTTTACCGAGGAATTTACCAATTAATTCATTAAAAATCTTTCAATGTGATTTTCTGGATTTTTTTTTTCTTATTTTGTCTCTCATAGTTGAGGTATACCTATGATGAAAATTGGAAACCTCTCATCTTTTAAGTGGGAGAACTTGCACAATTGGTGGCTGACTAAATACTTTTTTACCCCACTGTATTGTTACAACTTGTTCAACTCTTTGACAGCAGCAGGAACAAAGCTGTTTTTGTAGCGCTGGGTTTTACTTTTTGGGACAGCAAACCTCCGTCTTGAGGGAAGAAGCTGAAAGTTGCAGTGCAAAGGGTGGGAGTCATCATTTAAAATGGAGGTAGCCATCCTCTGTACTTGTCTGGTGTACAGGAATGTCAGGCTCAGCTGTGACTCACCAAGCAAACGACTGGACCATCTAACTACCTGATCCAAGGATTTCCTCTGTTTCAGTTTTATCTGACCAAACCATGACACTAAAGAAAAGGATAAAACAGATTCAATAAAAGCCCGATAAAACATTGTCATTATGGTTTGGTCAATTTGGAAGCGTGCAAGTTTCCTTAAACAATGCAAATGTTGCTGACCCTTTTTGCACACCCTTTCACAGTTCTCTTCAAAGTTTAAATTACTATCAATAGTCGTCCCAAGATATTTGTAGGATTGTACACATTCAGTGGTCTGGCCTTTGAGTACGGCGACTTCGTGCCTGGGAGTTTTCCTCCTGAAGTCAATAATCATAACTTTAGTTTTTGTCATATTCAGCTGCAGGTAGGAATCCTCCATGAAACTATCAAAATAAATAAATAATAAAAAAAACAGCCCCCCCCCCCAAAAAAAACAACAACAACTGCAATATAAATTTTCAGTCATGCCTCCCAGCACTACTTGAAACCCTTAAAACTAGTATTTGTAACAGCGCTAAACACTAGGGGTGGGAATCGTGAGGGACCTCGCGATACGTGGGTCTTCTTTCTTCTTTAGAAAGAAGGCAACTGCACTGGGAACATCAAATTCACACATTTGAAACAAACCGGACCATAAACTTTCTAGACATAAAAATTCACCATAAGAATGATGGCAGCATCAAAATCACAAGATACAGGAAACCAACACACACAGACCAATACCTTCTCTGGACATCTGGACATCCCATGGCACACACGCTGTCAGTTATGAGGACATTATATGAATGGACCATCATCATCACAGACAAGGACGACAGACAGAAGGAAGAACGGCACATATGACACCCACTCATGGACTACCAATACCCAATATGGGCAATAAACAAAGAAAAACGTCAAGTCCAAAACAAAGACCAAGAACAAAAACAAAAAGGAAAAAAAAATGCACCAAAACGGAAAACACCAAAAACATAGTGACTCTACCATACATCCGGGGAATAACTGAACCCATGAAAAAACACGGAATAAACACAGCAATAAAACCCCCCACAACTGCAGCAGCTTTTGGTTCACCCCAAGGACAAATTACAACCAAACAAAAAATGCAACGTAATTTATGAAATACCATGCAAATCAGGTGGAAAAACGTACATAGGAAAAACGGGGAGGATGTTCGCAACACAGAAAAGGGAACACCTAAAACAATGTGAAAAAGAAACAGCAGAGCGACTCACAAGAACGCAAAAAGAAAAGGCAGAACAGGAAAACCTCAAATCAGCAATATCAGACCACTGCAAGATAAGCAACCACATCATGGACTGGAACAATACAAAAATAATTGGATCAGAGGACAACAAACAAACGTGGATCAAAGAAGCAATTGAAATCAGGAAACGAGCCACAACACCATTAACCAAGATGATGGAGCCTTCATGCTCTCACACACCAAGGACTCTCTCCTCCAAAGACCATCGCACGGCGGGGGCATAACCGAACTGGTAGAGCTGTCAAATCTGTCAGGTTGGCCACGCCAATGGAAAGGATAAAATGGCTGACGTGACATGTCACGGGCGTCAAATGACACTTTCTGAAGAAGACCGCAGATCAAGGACCTAACTTTGTTTCAAACATGGGGGGGGGGGGGGGGGATCTCTGCCCATATAAGGATTTTAAAAAATATATATTTTTATTATAGGACTGTCAGGTCATCAGTACAGGCAATTGTCTCCAATGACCTCTTTCATTTTTAAAGGAAAATTATTTTTTTAAGCAAAAAATGACAGTATACAAGTATGTATCCTAGTGTGGAGGAAGAACACAAAATCATTAACTTTGCTAAAAGGACAAGGCTAATTTACCCCTTTATTTAGGCATTCCCATATTAGTAACAGTTGTAAAAATTATTTCCCTAATTTACCAAATCTATATTCAGCCTTGTAATAGTCTATGCCACTATAAAGCAGCAGGCCTACTTAATACCCATTATATGTTAAGTATTTCAGCACTGGCAGAAATCAAGTTTTGACTATTGTTACCTGGTCATGTGTACCTCTCTGGTTACCTTTACCTTCTCTCTCCTCGGTTCACCCTGCTGCTGCCATATTCTTGCTCCTGCTATAAAAAAGGTCAGTTAATGTTCAAATGGTTTAAAAGAGGTACTTCATGGACAATTTTGGAGGATGCAACTCATGCTAGATTTTTGCCCCTCTTCCCTCTTAATAGCATCTTAACAGTGCAATCAGTATTAACTGAGATTAATATAGTTACTGAGTGAGGCTTAGTCGCCATTATTCTTAACTCATTTTGTTATTAATCAGTTGTGGTGATTAAACATTTATTCTGACAGGACTAATGTTTTTTCATTAATTTATGTTACCACTTCCCACCATGTGGCTATTTCTTACCAAGCAGATGAACTAAGGACACTACTGTGATTTAGTCAGCTAGACTATGACAAAAGTAACAGTTATCCTGTCTGCAGAGACATTATGAACACAGCACACTGCACCTTAGGTGTGCAGTTTCATTCATGAAATAATAGCAAATCTGTGAGTAGATTTGTGACAAAATCATCCTGGTATTAAAACCTTACTCTGGATTCATTATCTAGACATTTAATTTTTTACAATGACATTCAGTTTTCAAGTTTAGGATTCAGGTAATTGCCCCCCCCCCCCCCAAAAAAGTAACAAATTTACCTTTCCCAGATTTATCAGAAAAAAGCATGCAAATTTAGGAGAAAATAGCATAAATTCACAAGACAGTGTTTCCTCTGGCTTAAAGACCTTGGCGCAGTGGCAACATACCCCCCCCCCCCATAAAATAAGATAAGCCTTTATTAGTCCCACAATGGGGAAATTCCAGGATTGAAACAGCACAGGGATAGCAACACTCGGAGCAATAATTTAGAAGATAAGAAAATAACAGCAGTGGATATACATATGTACACATAAATATATAAATATATACAGTATATACACAGTGCAGAGCATTGTAGCTAGATGGAATAAACAGCATAACAGTCTATTTAGTTACCCCACATAGTATGAATATGTACCCATACATATCGTCACCCTCTGTAGTGACTGTAGTAGTGACTATTGTCCCAGTTGTATACTGGAGGGGGACCATTTTGTGTAAGTTTGTTGCGTCTTTTGCATTCAATACTATTAGGTCTTAACGTTTTGTTTTTTAAACTATCTCTGCGAGCAGCCCTGCTTAGGTTATAAAGTCTGACAGCCGTAGGTAGGGAGGACCTGTGAAACCTCTCTGTCGCGCATCTAGAATGATGTAGTCTACTGCTAAATGAGCTCCTCAGTGCGTTTAGTATGTTCTGCATTGGGTGAGACTCAGACTCCAACAGAGATGACAGCTTAGCCACCATTCTTCTCTCTCCCATCTCCTCCACTGGGTCAAGGTGCTGCCCCAAGACAGAGCTAGCTTTCTTGATCAGTTTGTTCAGTCTCTTCCTATCGGCTGCTGTGATGCTGCTGCCCCAGCAGACCACTCCAAAAGTGATGGCTGATGCCACCACCAAGTCGCAGAAGGTCTTCAGGAGCACCCCTTGTACACCAAAAGACCTGAGCCTCCTCAGTAGGAACAGCCTGCGCTGTCCCTTCTTGTAGAGCACGTTGGTATTGTGTGAATACCACAATATTTTAATTTTATATTATTTATTTCTTTTTAAAATTTTACACAGTAACGTTGCATATGGAACTTACCATTTGAAGTATTGTACAACCAAGGCTTGAATATTGGGCCAGTTGGGGTCCCACCCAGACATCCTGTGTTCAGACTTTTTAGTGGCGTTATCCTTCTCTCCTTCCTCTGCCTGAGCACTTTCCTCTCCTTGGCTCCTCTGTTCGGTCTCATCTTGCCCTCTCTGAGTTCTGTCTAATTCAGGTTCCCTTTCTGTCTATGGTGGGATACAAACAGGTTAGAAAATATCAAGTGTCTTGTTTTGTCCTGCAGGATTTTTTTTTGTCATGGTTTACATAAATGACAAAAATATGTGTATTTTTTGTATTTTTATTCTAGCGTTTCTTTTTTTCCATTGAGAGAGTAGGCAAGGGAAAGAAACATTCATAATAGTAATGTACTCATGCATACTTAAATTATATGATCAGGTGGGTATAGTAACCAGAAATTCTACTCATGTAAAAGCAGTGCTTTGAAATTAATAATTAAAAGTGGACAACCAAAAATTTCTAGCTGAGTTAAGGGTACAAAGAGCACTCACTTAAAAACTTGAGCAATGACTTCAGTCTTGAAGGTTTGAGGGTTTCTCAAAAATTTATAACAATTTTCTTAGTTTTCTACTTTTCTCTGTAAATCTATCTAAAGTTGAAACCATGTTCCTCAAATTTGTAATTTCCTCTAGTAAAATTGACTTTAATTGCACATTTGAAACTTTATTATAAATTTGTGGATTATTTTATGTCTAATTTTTGTCTGTTTTTTAAAATAAAATTAGTTTGGTTTTTTAGATAAATCTGAAGCAGACTGGTAATTTTTTTTTAACTTTTTCCTAATAACAATTTATATTTTTGACCATAATTTTGCAGTCAGAACAATAATTCAACTCTGATTACAAAGAAAAAATATTAATAAAATTGTATTTAATGAAATAAATTAAATGACCAAGGATGCCGTTATTTCTGTTATTTCTTTATATTATTCTTTATAGTTCGTTTTGGTTTTTTTTTTAAATCTCTTCACCACCCAGAAGCAGGAAAAAACCTCCCTTATTTTGAACTCAAATGTTGACACGTTTAGTTTGTCTGAAGGCTGCTGACAGATTAAAGTCATTGACTTGGTGAATTTCGGTCCTCTTAACCTGCCAGGTACATAATAGGGAACTGTAGCGGACTCTAACGACATAATTCACCACAATGTGTGTTCATGTACAGAATGATCTGTTTAGGCAGTTATAGTTGCGCGCTCAGGCTTTCTCATCAGGCACCTCACTAGGCAGCCGCTGAAGAAGCTCAGTTTAGAGCTAGCGTTTTTAGCTGTTGCTTTTTGTCACTGCCGTTGGAGAATAAAAACGGCATGCCTGCTCGTGCGAGAAAAGAGAGAAATTGCCAGTCTCTTCATTCCTGCAATTCCTACAGAACATAACTTAATATTGTAGTGGCTGGTGAAATATATCCTCGGCAATTCATCAGTCCCTCACCTTTCCCTTCATATGAAGCCGGCTGCATATGAACTCTAACCACGTCTCTTAGCCAAGCAACTCTTCCATTATTGCTCCCGTTAAGTGGGTTAAAACCATGATAAACGCCTCCAGTGCTTACATACATACCTCTTCTGATTTTTTTCCGCGTTTAAAGTACTTAAACTCATGTTTTTGTCGACAGTCATGCTTAGCGAGACACTGCCTGCTGACTGAGTCGAGAACTTGCGTGGGTGGGGCGCTTCTAAACTTCGCGCGGATGATGGCCACACGCGTTGTTCGTATGCGCGCTTGTGGAAAGTCATTGCTTCATATGTTTTTCTTAATACAATCATATCGGCTTGGTGTGGCGGTACAATTTCTGGTGAGGCGGCTCGCCATGGAAAAATGTTACCAGACGAAACCCTGCAAGAAGAAAGTAGGAGCTTGATGATAGTAATAATATACAGTGGGGTAAAAAAAAAGTATTTAGTCAGCCACCAATTGTGCAAGTTCTCCCACTTAAAAGATGAGAGGTCTCCAATTTTCACCATAGGTATACCTCAACTATGAGAGACAAAATGAGAAAAAAAAAATCCAGAAAATCACATTGTCTGATGTTTAATGAATTTATTTGCAAATTATGGTGGAAAATAAGTATTTGGTCACCTACAAACAGGCAAGATTTCTGGCTCTCACAGACCTGTAACAACTTCTTTAAGAGGCTCCTCTGTCCTCCACTTGTTACCTGTATTAATGGCACCTGTTTGAACTCATTATCAGTATAAAAGACACCTGTCCACAACCTCAAACAGTCAGACTCCAAACTCCACTATGGCCAAGACCAAAGAGCTGTCAAAGGACACCAGAAACAAAATTGTAGCCCTGCACCAGGCTGGGAAGACTGAATCTGCAATAGGTAAGCAGCTTGGTGTGAAAAAAAAATCAACTGTGGGAGCAATTATTAGAAAATGGAAGACATACAAGACCACTGATAATCTCCCTTGATCTGGGGCTCCACGCAAGATCTCACCCCATGGGGTCAAAATGATCACGAGAACGGTGAGCAAAAATCCCAGAACCACACGGGGGGACCTAGTGAATGACCTGCAGAGAGCTGGGACCAAAGTAACAAAGGCTACCATCAGTAACACACTACGCCGCCAGGGACTCAAATCCTGCAGTGCCAGACGTGTCCCCCTGCTTAAGCCAGTACATGTCCAGGCCCATCTGAAGTTTGCTAGAGAGCATTTGGATGATCCAGAAGAGGATTGGGAGAATGTCATATGGTCAGATGAAACCAAAATAGAACTTTTTAGTAAAAACTCAACTTGTCGTGTTTGGAGAAGAAAGAATGCTGAGTTGCATCCAAAGAACACCGTACCTTCTGTGAAGCATGGGGGTGGAAACATCATGCTTTGGGGCTGTTTTTCTGCAAAGGGACCAGGACGACTGATCCGTGTAAAGGAAAGAATGAATGGGGCCATGTATTGTGAGATTTTGAGTGAAAACCTCCTTCCATCAGCAAGGGCATTGAAGATGAAACGTGGCTTGGTCTTTCAGCATGACAATGATCCCAAACACACCACCCGGGCAACTAAGGAGTGGCTTCATAAGAAGCATTTCAAGGTCCTGGAGTGGCCTAGCCAGTCTCAGGATCTCAACCCCATAGAAAATCTTTGGAGGGAGTTGAAAGTCCGTGTTGCCCAACGACAGCCCCAAAACATCACTGCTCTAGAGGAGATCTGCATGGAGGAATGGGCCAAAATACCAGCAACAATGTGAGAAAACCTTGTGAAAACTTACAGAAAATGTTTGACCTCTGTCATTGCCAACAAAGGGTATATAACAAAGTATTGAGATGAACTTTTGTTATTGACCACATACTTATTTTCCACCATAATTTGCAAATAAATTCTTTAAACATCAGACAATGTGATTTTCTGGATTTTTTTTCCCCTCATTTTGTCTCTCATAGTTGAGGAATACCTATGATGAAAATTGGAGACCTCTCTCATCTTTTAAGTGGGAGAACTTGCACAATTGGTGGCTGACTAAATACTTTTTTGCCCAACTGTACATACACACACACACACGTATATTCAGTACTGAAGTGACCATACAGGAAAAGTAACAGGCTGGAGGAGATGACAAATGCTGCAAGTAAAAAAAAAAAAATGCCAGAAGAAGCATTGCAACTTTTTATTTATCAAAACTTTTTTTTGTAGCACTCCCTTTTATTGCAAATGGACCCTTAAACACCACCAAACACAAAAGATATGGTGTTAAGGTGATGAATCTTGTTATACTATGAGCTAAATCACTATATTATACATATACTGTGTATATATATATATATATATATACACATACATACATACATACATACACACACACACACACATATATACACACACACACACTACCGTTCAAAAGTTTGGGGTCACCCAGACAATTATTTTGTGTTTTCCATGAAAAGTCACACTTATTTACCACCATGAGTTGTAAAATGAATAGAAAATATAGTCAAGACATTGACAAGGATAGAAATAATGATTTGTATTTGAAATAATATTTTTTTCTTGATACTCAACCTGCTCAAAGGAAGGTCAGTTTTATAGCTTCTCAAACCAGCTAAACTGTTTTCAGCTGTGCTAACATGATTGCACAAGGGTTTTCTAATCATCCGTTAGCCTTCTGACGCAATGAGCAAACACATTGTACCATTAGAACACTGGAGTGATAGTTGCTGGAAATGGGCCTCTATACACCTATGTAGATATTGCACCAAAAACCAGACATTTGCAGCTAGAATAGTCATTTACCACATTAGCAATGTATATTAGATATTAGAGTGTATTTCTGATTAGTTTAAAGTTATCTTCATTGAAAAAAACAGTGCTTTTCTTTCAAAAATAAGGAAATTTCTAAGTGACCCCAAACTTTTGAACGGTAGTGTATATACAGTATATATTCACTTAAATACTCTTTTGTGCAGTTGTGGTATTTTAACAGAAGATAGAAGATCTGAAAATGATCTGCAGGGGAAAAGAATCAATTAGTTTTAATGTGGATATTTAAGAATACAGTGCATCTGGAAAGTATTCACAGCACTTCACTTTTTCTACATTTTTTTATGTTACAGCCTTATTCCAAAAGGGATTAAATTCATTTTTTCCCTCAAAATTCCACACACAATACCCCATAATGACAACATGAAAGAAGTTTAGATTTTTGCAAATTCATTAAAAAATAAACAACTAAGAAATCACATGTACATAAGTATTCACGGCCTTTGCTCAATACTTTGTTGATGCACCTTTGGTAGCAATTACAGCCTCAAGTCTTTATGAATATGATGCCACAAGCTTGGCACACCTATCTTTGGGCAGTTTGGCCCATTCCTCTTTGCAGCACCTCTCAAGCTCCATCAGGTTGGATGGGAAGCGTTGGTGACAGCCATTTTCAGATCTCTCTAGAGAAGTTCAATTGGATTCAAGGCTGGGCTCTGGCTGGGCAACTCAAGGACATTCACAGAGTTGTTCTGAAGCCACTCCTTTGATATCTTGGCTGTGTGCTTAGGGTCGTTGTCCTGCTGAAAGATGAACCGTCATCCCAGTCTGGGGTCAAGAGCGCTCTGGAGCAGGTTTTAATCCAGGATGTCTCTGTACATTGCTGCATTCATCTTTCCTTCTATCCTGACTAGTCTCCCAGTTCCTGCTGCTGAAAACATCCCCACAACATGATGTTGCCACCACCATTGGGATGGTCATGAGTGATGCCTGGTTTCCTCCCAACATGACGCCTGGCATTCACACCAAAGAGTTCAATCTTTGTCTCAGACCAGAGAATTTTGTTTCTCATGGTCGGAGAGTCCTTCAGGTGCCTTTTGGCAAACTCCAGGCGGGCTGCCATGTGCCTTTTACTAAGGGGTGGCTTCCATCTGGCAACTTTACCATACAGGCCTGATTGGTGGATTGCTGCAGAGATGGTTGTCCTTCTAGAAGATTCTTCTCTCTCCACAGAGGAACGCTGGAGCTCTGACAGAGTGACCACCAGATTCTTGGTCACCTCCCTGACTAAGGCCCTTCTCCCTGCGATCGCTCAGGTTAGACGGCCAGCCAGCTCTAGGAAGAGTCCTGGTGGTTCTAAACTTCCTCCATTTATGGCAGGGATGGCAACAGGAAATTCTGATTTGGTCAATTGACTTATGGGGGGCCAGGGGGGCACAGCCCCCCTGAAGCTGAGAGGTTTTCAGTAAAACAGAAGTAATTTAGACTGAAAAAAATGATTAAAAAAAATGAAATACTAGCCTTAGATAAATCATTAAATTTAATGAAAAGTTCACTTACTTTTTCTTCAATGTTGTCTCACTGTCTTTAGTCCAACATATTTAACAGTTCTGTAAGAGTTTATTACACTATTTACACTGGTCACCAAGTCACTTCTAATGTGAAACTTTCTTCCTTTTGGCAGCAAGCTGTGTCAGTCTCTGAACTTTGAACTTCATCTCCTTTTCTGGTTTCTTCAGAAATTGTCCGAGTGTTTCTGTTACCTCGTCGAACTTTGAGCCAATTTTCACCTTTACCGTCACTTTTCTCTCAAGCCAATTCCATCGGAACTTATTTTTGACACTTTTGTCCATTTCTAGCACTGATGACTCCTGATCCTTCGATAAAAATCTCATAATTCCGCTGAAAATGATACCGAAAGCCCAGAATTCCAACACGAAGGCAACCGTGCTAACTACTGCACCACCGTGCTGCCCGGGCAAACACAGATATTTGAGAACATGTATAAGGGTTCAGTTTAATTTTTGCTATTGCAAATCTTTTGTTCATGTACATTTGAAATATTTATAAAGACAAAAATGGTGAAATTTTTTGTTATTACACACAGTTTATGCATTTAAAACATAATATTGACACGTACCTGCCAGATTTTGAAATGTACACTTCTGAAAATCAGGACAAAATATTTTACACAAAGGACATTTTATGACATATTTATTTAAAAAAAAAAAGATAAAAAGCACCAGGTGAACTATTATAATTATAGCTCTAAAAGGCTTTAAAGCATTCCAGCGAGTTTCCAGCCAATGTGAAATGTTCCACGAGTGGCACACCGGAATTTTAAGAGGTTAAAGATTAAATGTTCAACATTTCAAACAGGAGTAGCTCATTTTTCTAAATTAGCTTTTAACATTTTTATTGGCGTTATAATCACCACAAAATCACCAACAAACAAAGAACAAGTAAAGCACAACAAGAAAACTTATTGCAACATACCACACCCATACCATACCACACCCATATGACTGGCGCCTAGCGGCTACCCCGGCCTTGGATGCGCTCTGCAGAGCGTGCCCAAATGCCAAGTCACGTTTCGTTACCTTGTATTCATACATGTGTAATGACAATAAAGTTGAATCTCATCTCATCTCATCACCCAAAAGTATGTACAGAACACACAGTGTGTGTGTCTATGTGGCCTAGTCAGAAATGTTCTCACAGTCCAAGCAATAACACGTCTGTGCATGGAAGCTTGTTCTGTCTGCACGTGCATCTCCCTTTCACAGTGTTGTGGTTTTTTTACAGGAGCAATATAGAAGCTCCAAAATGCTGAGAGGTGCAGGGGGAAGAGTCACCCAGTCGATCTCAAAGGAGTCTCCCTCAATCTTCCAACCATGGGCCATTGGTGGAGGTTTGTCTGGCTGACTCTGCAGGCATCTTCTACAGATGGCTGCCTGGTAGTTTGTTCACTTAATGTGTTTATATAGTGGGTCTCTATTTGGTGGAAGACTTCTGTCTGTGCACTTGCCACTCAAACAGTTGGCATCTTGTGCAATTCACATCCTTGGAGCCTTTGAGGTCATACAGAACACAAGTTAATTTTTCAGTGGTCTTATACTGTTCTGGGAGTAGTTGAAAAGCTTTTCCCAGTATCTTTAAAGTGTCTGACACAATTTAGGAACTATGGATCAATATTCAGTATGAATTTATCTTCAATCATCCATACAGTTGGTTCTTTTGACTTAGAATGCTAAATAAGTGGAAAAATATTTCCAAGTGAACTCAAATTTAGCGCCGTGTTGCACTAATGCAATCTCCTGAGACTCGCCTCGTTTCCTGATATGATGTCATGAGGTGAAGTTCATCTCGGCGGATCCGTGTGCTGTCAATGTAAACAAGCTGTTTAGCTTCTATATCAGCGAAGAAATGCCGAAACATTGCGTGGCAGCTGGGTGTTCTAATTGCTCCAGTGAACATATAAGCCTGTTCTCATTCCCAAAAGATCCCGATCTTCTTAAAAAAAGGGCAAAGCAAGTACAGAGAACAAGGGACAAATGGCAACCAACACCATCTTCTGTACTCTGTAGCGATCATTTCCCTGCAGACAGTTTTGAGGAGGCGCCTGCTATACAGGAATGTTTAGGCTTGAAAGTTCATTACAAATGGGTTCTAAAACCGATTGCCATAACTACGGTTTTTAAACAAAAACCCACAGCTAAAGATGATATCAACATATCAAAACAGCGCAGAGAAGCAACAATGACCATGGTTACATGGGCAAAATTTCATCAATCTGATTACAATTCAGATCAGAATTTTACTGTTTACATGGATCCTGAAAAAAGCTGATCCGATTAGGACGTGCGTTTCCATGTGTCACACGTTTCAACGGAATAAATCATTCTGACATGCGCACATTGACATTCCAAAAATAGTAGAAGAAGAAGCAACTTCCGGTGTTAGCAAGCCCCGTTTCGTGTCGAAATTGACCTGTATTGTGTTATTCAGACTGTACTTTTGCTTCTGCTGGTCTCCGTAATGAAGCTACAAGTACATACTTCTGCATATGATGAACAGAGGGAGACAGCAGGACGATACAGACCAGTTTTGTTTTACTCCCGCTATGTTTTCCGCTAGCTGCTGCTAAGGCAGAAATATGTCACATCGACGTGCGGCTAATGTACAGCCATGTGCAGTAAACATATTTTCTGCCCTACGTTCGGAATATGTGTTTTCATGCGCACCATTCGGATTAACAAGCGGCATAACCCACCCTTCTTAATCGGAATGAAATTTTGATCCGAATGAGCGTGATCGGGTTAGAATATTCAGATTGGCGTGTTTACATGAAACATTTTTATTCTAATCAGGCTTTTAATCCGGTTACTTGTGTCCATATAAACATAGCCAGTGTCAAAATTCGCCCGGAAAAGAGTTTGTGTAATTGATTATTTTTTTTTTTTCCCCACATGTTGATGCACCTTTGGCAGCAATTACAGCCTCTAGTCTTTTTGAATATGATGCCACAAGCTTGGGACACCTACAGTATCTTTGGGCAGTTGTGCCCATTCCTCTTTGCAGCACCTCTCAAGCTCCATCAGGTTGGATGGGAAGCGTTTGTGCACAGCCATTTTCACATCTCTCCAGATATGTTCAATTGGATTCAAATCTGGGCTCTGGCTGGGCTACTCAAGGATATTCACAGACGTTGTCCTGAAGCCACTCCTTTGATATCTTGGCTGTGTGCTTAGGGGTCATTGTCCTGCTGAAAGATGAACCGTCACCCCAGTCTGAGGTCAAGAGCGCTCTGGAGAAGGTTTTAATCCAGGATGTCTCTGTACATTGCGGCATCCCTCTATCCTAACTAGCCTCCCAGTTCCTGCCGCTGAAAAACATCCCCACAGCAAGATGCTGCTGCCAACATTGGCGTGGTTATGAACGGTGCCTGATTTCCTCCAAACATGATGCCTGACATTCACGCCAAAGAGTTCAATCTTTGTCTCATCAGACCACAGAATTTTGTTTCTCATGGTCAGAGTCCTTCAAGTGCCTTTTGGCAAAGTCCAGGTGGGCTGCCATGTGTCTTTTACTAAGGAGTGGCTTCTGGCTTGCCACTCTACCATACAGGCCTGATTGGTGGATTGCTGCAGGGATTGTTGTCCTTCTGGAAGGTTGTCCTCTCTTCACAGAGCAACGCTGGAGCTCTGACAGAGTGACCATCAGGTTCTTGGTCACCTCCCTGGCTAAGGCCCTTCTCCCCCGATCGCTCAGTTTAGATAGCCGGCCAGCTCTAAGAAGAGTCCCGGTGGTTCTGAACTTCTTCCATTTTCGGATGATGGAGGCCATTGTGCTCATTGGGACCTTCAAAGCAGCAGAAATTTTTCTGTACCCTTCCCTAGATTTGTGCCTCAAGACAATCCTGTCTCGGAGGTCTACAGACAATACCTTTGACTTCATGCTTGGTTTGTTCTCAGACATGCACTGTCAACTGTGGGACCTTATATAGACAGGTGTGTGCCTTTCCAAATTATGTCCAAGCAACTGAATTTACCACAGGTGGACTCCAATTAAGCTGTAGAAACATCTCAAGGATGATCAGTGAATGCAGGATGCACTTAATTTTGAGCTTCATGGCAAAGGCTGTGAATACTTATGTACATGTTATTTCTTAGTTTTTTATTTTTAATAAATTTGCAAAAATCTCAAAAAAAAAAAACTTTTTTCATGTCGTCATTATGGGCTTTGTCCGTGTCCAAACCAGAGATTCACAGGTTTAACCCTTTAACTGCCCAGATTAAATGAACGGGTCATGCGCCCCCAGTGGCACGGCGCAGCAACTGCACCTGTCAACTTACTGACGTCCCCCAGCTATACGGAGAATCTGTACTAATCTCTATTGATCTGACAGCTGAGAAGGTGGCAGACATGCGCCGAAGGAATCATGGCTGACATGGAATATAGCAAGGAAGGAGAAATCCTCATTATTATTCTTCCTTTTTCCGCTTTGGGCTCACACACCAATGTGGATGCCGCTGTGTTTGGTCATCGCGACAGCGATGATGACGGAAACTGCATGAAATGGGAAAAACAGCAGTGTAATACAAACGAAATTCAAGTGGGATAATCATAAGAGTTTGTAGATGTGGTACACAGGTGTAAATTACTAAGTAAACATGTTACATCAAGGTTGATGTAACAAAAAACTGAGCTCCCCGTACCAAGATGGCAACACCCACAGGCGGCATGAATTCCCACAGGAAAAATGCACCAAACAGAAAAAATAGCTACGTAATACAAACGAAATTCACATGGGGTAATCATAAGAGTTTGTAGATGTGGTACACGGTGTAAATAGCTGAGCAAACACAGAAACATCGGCTATGGAGGATGAAAACAGACCGGTCACGTGGGTGGGCGAGCCCCCCTCCCGGTAACAGGTAAGAGAGAAATATGTTTTGACATTTTATTGATTTTCTGGTTCATATACTTTGAAGATTAGATAAAAACATACCCCTGTAGACAAATCGGCGTAAAAAAACCAAAAAAGCAAACCAAAAAACAGACCATTCTTTATGTAAATGTGTCCAAAGTCCACTTTTGATTGAGTTATGTAATTTATATAGCTGCCACGACATTATGCAAATTAGATGTATACATTTATTCCTATCTGAAACTTTGGATCATATTCTACATCTTTCTAATTGACAGTAAGCCATTACCTCTTGTAACTTAAGTTATAGCCTTGGAAATCTGAACTATTTTATTGACAAAATTTTTTACCACTCTTGACCACTAGGGGCGGCTTTGAGTTGCCTTGCATTGCCCTAGTCACCACAGTTAAAGGGTTAAAGCTCAGTGACAAGATGTAGTAATGATTTTACCTCTAAAGATGTACAAAATGATCAAAAACTGGCTGTAGTGTTAGATTTTCTGGTTTTGTTTGTGGTTTTATGGAGTCTCTCCTCATGTGCGCTCCTGTGACGGGATGCTTTTGGGCAGGCGGACGTTTTTCAACACAAACCCAGCACTTCGTATACGTGGTCAGGACGGAGACATGGCGAGACGTGCACTGGCAGAGCTAGGGGAAACGGAGGAAGGGACGGTGTTGGAAACCTTGCGGATGAGTTTGTTTTTTTTTAAAAAAAAAAATCACTGTTTTTTGCTGTGTTCCGTTAATACTCACTGTCAACACGGAAGTGAACGTGGTGCAGTGATGCATTTGATTGGTTAGACTGAACGTTTCAGCACCACTCAGAGATAAATTTGATTGGTAAAATTGGCAGAAGTTGACGAGGATTGGCCAAAATTGCGGGAAAGTCGCAATGATTGGACAAAGTTGCAAGGTAGCGCAATAGTTGCGCTGATTGGCTGATTTCGTGTGAATTAACGCAATCGCAAAATCCTGCAGGGACTGGACAGCAGAGTTGGTTTGTATGATGTTATTACTTTAAAGGCCAAATGTCACGTAACAGGGTACTTTAAATATCTTGAAACTAGATATAAAAGGGAACCGATCCGTTCGGGTCTTGGTGCATATGCTTCAGTAACAACGGAATATTCGTTAATTTAAAACTGCTGCGCTTGGCCTGACACGGCCCCTGGAATCGCCTGGGGAAGAAGGCGGAAGTGACGAAATCGATTGTACCCTAGTTTGATGCTTGGGGTATTTCAATTGATTGTTTATATGGAGACTGGAAGGTTGAAGTGAGCAACAAGAAAGAAAAAATTGGATATTTCACCCATACCTTAAAACGGGACTATCAGGGACAGCTGGGTAATAAGGGACACTTCTCTGGGAAATGTTTTCATACCTGTCAAGTAAGACGTTTTCGCCGTACTTCAACACCGTAAAAAGCGGCTATAAGGAACGGCGGAGCAACAAGGGACACCTCTCTGGGAAATGCCCCAAATGCAACTCGTGTTGTTATTGTCAAATATTTTAAGGATTCATGGATATTTGACAATAACAACACAACTCAGCGTCCGGCGCCAAATAAAAAAAAAAAGCAGAATTCTGTATTTGTCAGGCGATCTCTGTCTGTTCCGCAACCGCTGCACAGCTCAATGTGTTAAACCATTGTCCTAATGACTTCTCATTGTAGTGAGAATAGCTCAAGCTGAGCGATCAGCCCGCCCGACAATTAGACTAATGAGTGACTCCACACTTCTCATGGTAGTGCGAATAGCTGACGCTGAGCGATCTGACAGCACCAGCTGTGGGTGATCACACACAGGACGGGCTCCTCAACACACTCAGTTTTTTTTCCAGTATATTTTTTTCTTTTGGGCGTACAGAAATGGCAATACGCCCGTTTTTGCTAAAATTGCATTTTCCCCGTATTTTCCTTCAAATATTTGACAATAACAACACGAACTACATTTAAAACATTTCCCAGAAAAGTGTCCCAAACCACTCCGCCGTCTCCCACAGCCGCGCTTGGCACCAAAATACGGCGAAAACATCTCACTTGACAGGTATGCGCCTCCATTTTCATATTGATCTGGTCAATTTCTTGACAGCAGCGGCTCTCCTCCACTGTAATAATAATGGCTTCCGAAAAATCAATATTTATGGGGCGCCCTGGACAGACCCCTTCAGCTTCGCAATTCTGGAGGTGATTAATGTCCAGTTCAATGACATTTTCCACTGGTTCTGCTCTCTGGTCATCGTTGGAACTGTTGTCATCAGACAAAGCATCTGATTCCATCTCGGACAGCTCGAACCTGTAAGGTTCTATGCCTCTGTCACTGTCTGAACCACTGACAAAAAAAAAAGACAAAAAAAAAAAGAAAACTAAACTAATTTGTTCACAATCGCTGTCACTTTCTGTCATGATTGTCCAATGTTGATAAGTGTGAATGTGGATAGGCAGGGCAGCCAGGGTACAACTGGTGATGTCAAAAACATGGGCGTGGTCTGGACTGGCTGTCACAAGCCAGCAAGCAAGGTGGGGCCTTCACCTGGTGTATTTTGTGCAATTATGTAAATACAGGTGGGTGATATGGTCTCCGGTATGAATATTTGGTTTAAGCTATGTGTATTTTATCTAAATTCGTTGTCATTTAGAAAAAAAAATTACGTGACATTTGGCCTTTAAGTGTCATTTTCTTATTATCAAAGATTGCTAATTACATTTGTTTTTCTTTTTGTTAAGGTGAAACACAGCACTCTCAAAGTGCAACAGCAAATGCCACTGTGAAAGTTCATTATTTGTTTGAGCCCTACCTCTT
Source organism: Pholidichthys leucotaenia (assembly GCA_020510985.1). NCBI lineage: Eukaryota > Metazoa > Chordata > Actinopteri > Cichliformes > Pholidichthyidae > Pholidichthys > Pholidichthys leucotaenia. The sequence goes on along the minus strand of CM035845.1, from coordinate 214,622,999 downwards.
CAGGGTAGAAGATCCACTCTGTTACTGGGCAACACACAAAACCATAAACACAAACCTTTACAAAATGGCAGCAAAGTATCTCCACATACCAGCAACATCAGTGCCATGTGAGCAGGTCTTCTCTAAAGCTGGAGAGGTCATAAGCCACAACAGGAGCAGACTGAAACCACACACTGTTGAAAAGCTTCTTTTAAAGTCTTTAAACACTCCCCATTAAGTAACACTCCCCAGTTGCAGAACTACCAGCAAGATCCCTGATGTTCCACAACATAGATTTTTCCATCTCCCTCTACATAATCTGAGAGGTTTTGTTCACTGAAAATTGTCCAACAGAATTTTTCCAGCAATGACTAAAAATACTTAAAGCCATCTATCATTTGACAGATGACATGGAAGGTGATTAATTAAAGTCAATTAAAATGACAGATAACAGATTGACAGAATTTTTCCATGCCTGTCTGAGAAAACTGACAGAAAACAAAAAAGTGTAGTGCAACCTCTGATATAGAATATTGAGGCTTTTTCAGGTTTTCCACTCAGATGCAGTTCTAACAGATCGCACTCTTTATTAAATACTTCATAACACTGTCAATCATGAAGCAATTGCTCAAGTTGTTCATTGTATCATGAGGCTTCGGTTTCACCATCACTATGCATAATTTTCCTACAACTTATGCTCCGCATATGCGGGATGTTTCAGCCATACACTCAGAGGAGCTCGGCGTACAACGTCGCACACCAGCATGCTTCAGTGTTCTTCAGCATTCTCTTAACTTGTACAAAACTTACCCATTACTGAATCCACACACGCCAGCGTATTCTCCAAATTTTTCATACGTTTGGCAAATGCTGCTTAAATTGTCTAGGTGTGACAGGATCTTAATAGGCTGTCGAAGGCTAGAACTACTAGTCAATGACGTGCACGTGATTCGGAAGCGAGGGATGAAATGGCCATTATTTCTTAAGCGATTCATTCAGTTACTGTCAGTGAGTCAATACAGTTGGTTCACCCAAAAGAACTGGTACATTCGAACAAATCGTTCATGAATGTAACAACTCTCGTGGTCATTCTTAATGCTACCAGATATATTTAGACATCTGTGTATCCAATTTTTATGTTTTCCCAAGGATCAAAGCTTAAGAAAATAGCAATTTGTTCATGCCAGACTTCAGTACTAACAGAAGGCCGAGCTTTTAACTGAAAATTAACATTTTACTAAATTTTCAGTAAATTTAACACTGTTAGCCGATCAAAGGAGATCAATATATTCAAAACCAAACTACTGACACTTCACTGAACTACTCCATGACCCCACAAAACTACCCCCCCCACACACACACACACACACCTGCTTTTATTTGCGACGCTACCACATGCTGAAAATTCAATATACCAAGTTTTGAAAAGAAAACGCACCCTGATACTTTAATGCAGACGAGGGACTATCTGAAATGAGTTAAAACTTCGCTAGCATGCTAGTGGGCGCTGCAGCTAACAGCTGATGTTGCTCGCCGTCACTGCACCTGGCTAACTGGTTAGCCTGTGAAGAATCTAAAGAAACGAAGAACAGTGCGTTGACAGTTCACAAAAGAAAATCAAGTTTATCAAAAAACATTTTAACTGTTGTGCTCCGTTGGCCATGCACAGCCTAGTTACCAGATCCAGAGTCGCGTAAAGTCGGTTCGGAGAGGCTGGAAGACGAAGCCCAAAGAGGCCGCGGGTCAGACTAACCTGAAGTAGGAAATCTCTCCGTTGAGACCCGTCAACTTAAAGAAAGCTCCGCTAGCAGCGACCACAGCTGATGATGTTCTCTGTCCCACAATCTCCTCTGAGTCCTTGGTCTCGCTGCTGTCGCTGACCTTAAATTGCTCACTCAATAAAAGTTCGTTTCGCCATGAAACGTTAGTTTACTGATGCGCGCTCCAGTGACCCTATTGGACCGGGCACTCTCACGTTACGCCAACCTTCAGCCGGACGCGTAGTACGTGACGTCAGGGCCCCTTTTTTTCACATATACAGCTCACAAACTTTCTTCAACGTGCCGCTTTCTGTGGTTCCACCATGGATGCTGGAAGGGATTAAAATAGATCTAAAACTATTACAGTGTGGAGAAAGGAAGCAGGCGAGGCAACAAGCTGGACGACATTCATTCATTCATTCATCTTCTGCTTAATCCTTTTCGGGTCGCGGGGGGGGGGGGGGGGGGGCTGGAGCCTATCCCAGCATCTTTGGGTGAGAGGCAGGGTACACCCTGGACAGATCGCCAGTCCACATAAACTTTATTCTTTCTCCAACATACAGTAAAGCAAAAGACTCCCGGGTCTCTGTGCATTCCTCTTTTATATCTTTAATACCATGCATTGAGACCCGGAACTTCCGACCATAATACATTGTTATTGACAACAAAGACCTGTGTGGCACATTAACATAATAACGCCGGTGCCGTCTTCACACCCTTCTCTCTTCCAGCGGCTCTGGTGGTTCCTCTTCTCCCCAGGGGGTGCATATTCCATACTGTCCCATTTGAGACCACCTGGTGACACTTCCTCCTCCAGTCCATTGTTCCCCCTTATCCCAGCTGCCTTCTCTGGGTGGAGAATCCCCCCCCAAAAAAAACACCCAGAAAGGGCACTAACCCCCCCGTTCTTTGGGCTTGAGCCGGAGCCCATAGTGGCTGTAGCGGGGGGTTGCTGATCAAGTTGGACCACCCTGCTGCCGAGGTGTACAGGAGAGCACATCAGTCTGTGGAGGGAAAAAGGGAGTGGGGGGGGGGGGAACACATTAGCTTTGCGAGTGCAGGTCCCTGCTGAGGGATCACCAACTTGTGGAGCCACCAACAGTGGGCGTCCACGCCAGAGAACTTGGGCCAGCACCACCTGCTCGTCTGCCAACACAAAAGCGAGCTTCAGCCTGTCAATGCAGACGGTCCCTCCCCCCCAAGTCTAACACAAAATGCTTCGTCCCAGGTTCCAACACCCTGAACAGTCTGTCGTACAGTGGGTGCAGCGGGGTCCGATGCGCATCGTGCCTGACAAATACAAAATTGGCATTCTGCAACCTTTTTGGACGAAGGTGCTGGGAAAACAATGGTGGGCCGGGCCCGGTACGTTAAAAGCCTCCGTACTGTGCAAAAACTGTGTGGGCGGATCAGCCTTGGGCATGGGGTTTTCCAGTAAAAACTCTCCAGGGATCTGCAGTGGCTGAGAAAAAATGATTTCTGCTGGGGAGGCTGCCAAATCCTCCTGAGGCACGGAGTGCAACCCTAAAAGAACCCAGGGCAGACGGTCGACCCAATTTGTGTCCGTGAGCAAAGCTCTGAGCGCTGCTTTAAGCGACCTATGAAAACGCTCGCATAACCCATTAGCCTGGGGGTTGTACGTGCTAGTACGGTGAATTTTGACCTCCAGGCTCTGGGCCATCGCGGACCAGAGTTCAGAAACAAATTTTGGACCCCTGTCAGAAGTGATGTCTGATGGGGATCCAAAAAGTGCAACCCAAGCCAACAAAAAAGCGCGAGCCACCTCCGCGGATGTGGTAGAAGCCAGTGGAACCACTTCAGGCCAGTGCATGGTGCAGTCCACGGCTGACAAAAGGTGTGTGAAACCTTGCAACAGCGGGAGAGGTCCCACCAAATCCACATGGATGTGGTCGAACCTCCTGGCAGGGATTTGGAATGGCTTGAGGGGGGCTCTGGTGTGCTTGTGCACTTTGGCCCTCTGGCACGCGATGCAAGCTGCAGCCCACTCCTTCACGTCCTTACACAAATGTGGCCAGACAAATTTTGCCCCTACTAGCTTCACTGAAGCGCACACGCTTGGGTGTGAAAGAGAGTGGACTGACTCAAAAATGTGGAGGCGCCAAGAGCTCAGAACCAGCTCCGGGCGGCCAGTGGAGATGTTGCAGAGCAAGGGGGGCCACCCTTCTTGCACCACCCTGCTCTCCAGCCTTAACCCAGTAGGCACCGACTGGAGCGGGCAAATATTTGCGTCCCCGGCTTGCTTTGTGGCCATGGCAGGGAATTCTATTCCCATGTAGACTGGGGAGACTAATGTGCACGACAGGCAATCGGCCACAATGTTGAACTTACCGGCAACGTGTTGAATGTCGGTTCGTAGACTCCGAAATCACGGCTAAATGCCATTGCTGCCTGGCCGACCACGGTTCCGAGACCTAGGACATCGCGTAAGTCAGCGGCTTATGGTCCACGAACGTGGTAAACTCACGCCTCTCTAGCCAAAACTGGAAATAGCGCGTCGCCAGGTGTAGAGCCAGCAATTCTCTATCGAACGTGCTGTATTTGCATTCGTTATAGTGCAAAGTTCAACTGAAAAATGCAAGAGGCTGCCACAAACCTGAAATGTACTGCTCCACCACTGCCCCTATGGCAACATTCGACGTGTCTGTAGTGAGTGCTATTTGTGCAGACAGATCCGGGTGGGCTAGCACCACAGCATCCACCAGCGCTGTTTTGGCATTTGTGAAAGCCTGGACTTGCTCGGGAGTCTAGTCGTTGGTTTCTGCGTGCTTCTTTTTTAAACGCGGCATACAACAGCTGCATCAGCTGGGCTGCCTGGGGAAGGAAACGGTTATAAAAATGAACAATTCCCCAAAACTCCTGTAGAGCCCTCACAGTCTGCGGATGCAGAAAGTCCGACACAGCACGCATCTTATCCGGTAATGGAATCGCATCCTCCGGCAAAATGCGGTGACCCAAAAAATCAGTCACTGGCACACCGAACTGGCACTTCACCGGGTTAACTATCAGCCCATGAGCTTCCAACCTCTGGAAAATGGTCTTGAGAAGGGTGATATGCTCTTCCTCGGACGTGCTAGCCACCAGAATGTCATCTAAGTACTGTAGATGAAAATGAAGGACAAGTTGTGAAGCACTGCATTCATCATCCTCTGGAAAGTCTGCGTCGCACCTTTTAATCTGAATGTCAGGTGTAAAAACTTGAAAAGGCCAAAAGGAGTTATTACCGCTGTTTTCAGAACATCTTCTGCGCGCACTGGGACCTGATGGTATACGCTGACCAGATCCACTTTCGAAAAAACATGCACCTCGGCCAGGTGCACGGAAAAATCCTGGATGCACGGAATAGGATAGCGATTGTGTTCTGTGGTGTTGTTCAAGCGCCGGAAATCACTGCACGGTCGCCACGACCCGTCGGCTTTAGGCACCATGTGTAGCAGGGATGCCCACAGGCTGTTGGAGCACCTGACGATGCCCAACTGCTCTCAGTTGGCGAACTCCTTGTGTGCGCTGGCCGGTTTAGCTGCATCCAGGCGCCGAGGTCGTACAAACACCGGCGGGCCTTTTGTAGTTATGAATTGTTCGACACTGTGTTTCGTTATAGAGCCGAAAAAGTTGGGACCGTGAGTGCTGGGAACTGTGCGAGTAACTGTTGGTACTTACCCCCTGGAGCTATAACATAGCCAGTGTTGTCAACCCAGCTCCCCAAGCTGTACAGAGCAGTGAGGTAAAAGAGACAGCATCCACTAATCGCCTATTAGAAACATCTACTAACAATCCATAAGCACATAAAAAATCTGCGCCTAAAATGGGGGCGGAATATGTAGCCACCATAAAGTCCCGCTGAAAGTTGCATCCATGTAAGCATATCGTCAGTGTCCGCTCGCCAAATGTCCTGATGGTGGATCCGTTGGTGGCCATGAGCTCAGGACCGCTGCCTTCTGTCACCCTGTCTGCATTGACCGGCAGGATAAGGTTCTTCTGGGAGCTGGAGTCCACCAAAAACCGTCTCCCCGAATGTGTGTCTGCGGCATAAAGCAGTTTGTTCCTGTAGCCAGGGGTTGCAGCTGCAACTGAATGCCAAACGTGCTGTCTTCCCGGTTTCTTGAATTGGCATGGCGACAGGCAGCGTTGGGCATTCGAGCCGAAACGGCGATGGTAAAAACAGATCGCTCCGTTCCTTCGTCTCCTGGTGTCCGTCCCAGCTATCACCTAAGGCTACTCAACCTCGTTGGAGTCCCTCATGGATGCTGGTGCCACTGCCTGCATGCTGAGAGTTCTGGTCGCCAAAATGATGTGGTCTGCTTCCTGCGCCAGGGCGCGGTAGTCCTTGGCAACCAGCCTTGGCGAGTTGGCCATGATCGCCCTCGCCATAGCCGGTAGGTTCCTGAGAAACAAGTGGGTGAACAGGAAAGATTCGTCGTTCTTCCCCCTCAGCACCAATATGCTCTCCATGAGCTCCACTGCTGATCTGTCACCTAACTCCGAACACGTTAGGAGTCTCTCTGCCCTCTCATCATCAGAAAGGGTATAGTGCTGGAGTAGCATCCTCTTGAACGCTTCATATTTCCCCTGGGCAGGCGGCTCCTGGAGCAGGCTTGCCGCCTGTTGCGTGGTGTGCACATCTTGCACAGCGACCATGTAGTAATACTTGGTATCATCCGTTGTAATCCCCCAGAGTGCGAACTGGGCTTCTATGTGCAAAACCACGTGAAGCCAGAAGTCTTGGAGTTTGACTGAGCCAGCGCACATGGCGCTGGTGTTCTCTCTCCAGGTAGTCTCTGGGGCTGTGCAAGATGAATCATTTCAAAGCTTTTTCCACCATTAATGTGACCTATAACCTGTACAACCCAATTGAAAAACAAACTGAAATTTTTTAAGGGGACAAATAAAAAACTTACAATAACCTGGTTGCATAAATATGCACACCCTTAAACTAATACTTTGCTGCAGCACCTTCGGCTTTTATTACAGCGCTCAGTCTTTTTGGGTAGGAGTCTTTCAGCGTGGCAATATTTGCCCACTCTTCTTTGCAAAAACATTCCAAATATGTCAGATTGTATATACATGTATACTTTTTATTTATCCCAGAGGGAAATTCAGGTCATCCACGTGGATGGATAAGGCAGTCATGGTGTGGTGCCAATCCCTTCAACCATTCACACTTAGGGCCACTTTAGAGTCTCCAGTTAACCAAACTTGCATGTTTTTGGCCTGTGGGAGGAAACCGGAGTACCCAGGGTAAACCCACGCAGACATGTGGAGAACATGCAGACTTCACACAGAAGGGTCACTAATGGTCAGGGGGTGGGATCAAACCCATGACCTTTTTACTGTGATGCCACAGTGCTAACCACTGCACCACCGAGCTGCCCATGTGAGGGCATCTCCTGTACACAGCCCTCTTCAGATCACCCCACAGATGTTCAACTAGATTCAGGTCTGCACTTTGGCTGGGCCATTCCAAAACTTTAATCTTCTGGTGAAGCCATTCTTTTTGTTGTGTGCTTTAGGTTATTTTCTGGCTGAACGATGAAGTTCATCTTCAGCTTTCTAGCAGAAGCCTGAAAGTTTTGTGCCAACACTGACTGGTATATGGAACTGTTCATAATTCCCTCCAATTTGACAAAGGCCCCAGTTCCAGCTGAAGAAAAACAGCCCCGAAGCATGATGGTGCTTTTGGAATCAGTGGGGGAGGTCTTCTCAGCAGCTGTGCACTGGCTGTCTTGGTCCAAAAACACTGGAACTAGGAGGAGAGGGGGTATCTGGAGTCCCTTGTTCAGTGCGCCAAGTATGTTGAAAAAATCTCTTCAACCAGTAGTCAAGAAATAGGCAGGATCAAAGTTTCAGCAAATTTAATATGCACTGATCAGTGGTAGACAATACAGAATACAGCTTTCACAGACTGCTGCAGTGTATTGGCTTAACTAACAAAGTGTTTTTGGCTAATATATATCCAAGGGACCGTTGGGGTGGGGTCTCTTCTTGATAAGTTCATTCATGACTCAGTGTGACAAGGTTTGCTGAGCATCTTGATTAGTTCATTCATGACTAAGTTTGTTTCTTCTGAATCCATGCAGAAAACAATAGTGATAAGCAGTACAGTCAGTGATAGAACTGAGCTTTCACAGTCACATCAGCATCCTTCAATCTGTTTTTTCCACTACTCAGCAATTCCAAATATGGTAACAGGATTTCCTAGGTATACACATTAAGATTTATAAAGAAAAATTCAAATTCATATTCATAAAAATTCATATACAGTATGTCAGGCACCGAGCCTGCTTGGCTTCCCCCGGCTCAGTCCTGGCCGCTGTATGGGTACGTGCCACATTGTTTGTATGTTAGTATGTATTTCTGTGTGCCTTGCTGTGCCCATAGCCACTGCCTTCTGGCCGGCAGTGGGGAGACAGCCTCTTGCGCTCACGCTGGAGTGAGCGCTAACTGTCTGCTGGTCAGACCACGCCCCCTCTCTATTGCTACCAGCTGTTCCCACTCTTGTTTGCCATCTTCCGCTCCTTGCCCAGGTGTAACTAATTTGGGAAACCAGCAATGCATGCTTTTAAGGAGCCTGTCTCCAATCATGCATTGCTGGATCATTGTACTTCATTGTCGGTATTTGCATGGAGTCATGTCAACCAAGGACAGTTTCCCTCGGGACTAATTTGGATCACTGGACTGCTCCAGCTCTGTGAGTAACTGCTGCATGTGTTTTTCCCCGGAGTCTCTCCCTGTAGACTGTAGAGTGTCCTGCAGGACTCCCTAGCCTCTGAGGAAACATAAACTGTAACTGTTTGCCTTCTTGACATATCAATAAATGTGTGTTGGTGTCTAACCTGCGCTTAAATCCCTGTCCTTTCTCCCCTTGCCGTGTGCATTGGAAAGTGCACGGGAGAGTCCATGACAGAATGACCCAGCCCGCAAAAAGGATTTAGCGGGTTCACCCACACATCATTCTTCCCTTTTCACTGTAAACTGTTTTTTGTTTCTGGACCCACCTGTGATGGAGAACGTCATGCCTTCATCTCGGCAAAGAAGAGGAACGGCAACGGGGCTCCCCACGGTGGAGGAGGAATGGGCTGTGGAGTTCATGCAGGGCTTTGTTGATGGCGCCCTCGCCACCCGGGGTCCTAAGGAGATGCTGGAAAATGTGGACGCCGCAGTAGGCATTTTGGAAGCACATCCCGGGTTACGGACCTACCTGCAGTACGCTGATCTGCTCTCCACTGTCTGCTCGCTCCAGCATTCCCTTTCTGGTCCGGCATTTCCAGCAATGCCAAGATGGAGGTCCATTTTCCCGTAAACTGGCAGCCTCCGTGGTGCTCTGCATGACTCTCCACTTGCTCCGGCACGGTCTATCCTGAAGCATAAGGGACAGTGTTGCAGCGCAAGGGGATGCCGGGAGAAGCCCACCTCAGTAGCAGCGGCCATCATTGTTTCAGCTACCGAGAGGTCTGCTGGATTCACCCCGGCCACACCCACCTCCGTTGTCAGGGAGATGGCTCCTCCAATAGTCTGCGAAGGGGCCTACGTCATCGCTGGCACAGAGAGGGACGAGTTTCCGCCCTGTGCAGCTGTGGATGTCATCAGCCGGGGTGACAGGCAAGTATATTTTCATTCTAAATCATTCATTAACACCGAATCTTGCCTGTCTCCCGAGGGAGGGGCCCAGTATCAGCAGTCCACTGGGCCCTCTCCAGCTGCAATTAATGATTGTTTCCTTCCCCTCTCCGTGTCTCCTCCATTAATTTCTGAGGGCCTGCCGGTCCAAGAGCCGGCCCACCTGACGATGGAGGAGATTGAGGCCCTGGATGATCCTGCACGGAGGTGTTCCCCCGCAATCCCACCGGTGGACAAGGAGTGGGCGAATCTGTTTGCCTTCATCAACCGCCGGGTTGAGGAGGAGTGCTGTGAGAGGGAGGACTGAGGACGCACTTCGCCACCTGTGAGGATTTCACCTCCTACGTCTGCTCTACCCCCGGATTTGCCGTCTGACGAGGAGTGGTCGAGCCTGCTCGCCGCGCTTAATTGCCAGGTCGAGGAGGAGCACCACGAGAGGGGGGCCGGAGGACGCGCTTCCCCGGCTGAGAGGGCTTCACCCCCCTCACCTGCCCAACCCACGGGATGCTGACTGACGAAGAGTGGTTGAACCTACTCATCGCGCTCAATTGTCGGGTCGAGGAGGAGCACCGCGAGCGGGAGGCCCAAGAACGCCCCTTCTTGGCTGTGAAGGTTCCATCTCCGGATCTGCCGACGGACGAGGAATGGTCGGACCTGCTTGCTGTGCTCAACGGAGAGGTTGGACGAGGGTTCCCCAGCGCTCGAACTCCACGCAACCACCCCGCTTCCCCCCCTGGAGGAGATGGAGCTGTCCAGCGCTGTGCTTCGTGTCCTGGACTATCTGGTTCCTGAGGTGTCCGGGAGGAGAAAGAGGAGGAACCCCCGCCGGATGAGGCCTCCGGTCCCGCTGGCGCTGCACGAGGAGGAACGCCTGAAGGGGGGAGACGTCTCTAAGGCCGTGGAGGACATCTCACGTCAGGAGGACAGGCAAGTTACTTCTCATTTAACTATAATGCTTGAACAAGTTTGCCTGCCTCCTGGCAAGGAGACTCAGGGTGAGCAACCCTCTGAGTGCTCCGCCCCGACGGCATGCAAACCGCTGTCACCTAACCTCACCCAACCCCTTCTATGTACCCCCAAGAGCCCGCCGGCACCTGATCCAGGTCGCTTGAGGGGAGAGGAACCCGAGGCCCAGGAGGTTCCAGCCCACGATGACGCTGGTCCAATGGTTCCTGAGGAAGTTGACGGGGGCACAGCACTGGGCGTGACGACTGAGGCTACGCACCCCAAATCGCTGGAGTCCTGGACGGCGGTGGAGCCCGAGTTCAGGCAAGTGTGCTCCATTGTGGCGATATCTCAGATGTCAATGTCACACTGCCCGACTCATGGTGATGGGGGCCCGGGGCAGCTCGGAGTAGCCGTCGGGGCCACCTCATCGGGCTCTGCCGCTGCTGGTGACCCTGACCCTCTCTTTTTTTCTCTCCCTCCGGGGTCGGAGCCCCCTGCCACGGTCGCCGGAGAGCAGCTGATCTCGCCGGAGGCCGCCGAGGACCTGGATGCAGCACCAGGTGACGTTGAGAGCACCACCTCCCTCGCTGGGGAGGCCACCGTGGGAGCAATGAGGCCCCCAATGCGGGTCACCGCTGGTGCAACGGTGCTCCAACCGGAGCCCATCGTAGGTGCAGCTGAGCCGGCCCGACCTGGGTCCACCGTGGGTGCAGCTGAGCCTCAGCCAGAGGTCACCGTGGGTGCAGCTGAGCCTTGGCCAGAGGTCACCGTGGGTGCAGCCAGGCTCCCGCTGGAGTCCATTGTGGGTGCAGCAGAGCTGGCCCGGTCTGGGGCCATCGTGGGTGCAGCGGAGCAGGCCTGGTCGGGGCCCACCACGGGTGCCATTGCGGACCACCCTGAGGACGCTGTGGAGGTCCTCTTTCCCTGGTCCGGTTTCCCGCCAGTGAGCCTTCAGCTAGGTAGGCTGCCTTCTGCTTCACCCCTTTGGTCCTGGTGGCTAAGCAACGCTGGCCGGCCGCCAGAAGAATTGACTCTCCGGATCAGGTGGCTCATGTTTTCCGGCAGGCCGCTGGACTCCATCCACCGGACCTCCTGCTGGGCCTGGGACTGCGGGCGGCCTCCTGAGCTCCAACGCTCGTGAACTTGGGGGACTTAATTGAAGTCCCTGGGCGGGGTGTGTGTTCCCAACTTTCCTGCTCCCCCTACCTCCCCCCCAGATTCTGATTGTTTGCTCCTGTTTGGGCGGGGTGGGGTGTCTCTTTGGGTGTCTGGGAATCCACCCCTTAAAGGGGGGGCTCTGTCAGGAACTGAGCCGGCTTGGATTCCCCCGGCTCGGTCCTGGCCGCTCTATGGGTACGTGCCACATTGTATGTATGTTAGTATGTATTTCTGTGTGCCTTGCCATGCCCATAGCCACTGCCTTCTGGTCGGCAGCGGGGAGACAACCTCTTGTGCTCATGCTGGAGTGAGCGCTGTCTAACTGTCTGACAGTCAGACCACGCCCCCTCTCTATTGCTACCAGCTGTTCCCACTCCCGTTTGCCATCTTCTGCTCCTTGCCCAGGTGTAACTAATTTGGGAAACCAGCAATGCATGCTTTTAAGGAGCCTGTCTCCAATCATGCATTGCTGGATCATTGTACTTCATTGTCGGTATTTGCATGGAGTCATGTCAACCAAGGACGGTTTCCCTCGGGGCTAATTTGGATCACTGGACTGCTCCAACTCTGTGAGTAACTGCTGCATGTGTTTTTCCCTGGAGTCTCTCCCCGTAGACTGTAGAGCATCCAGCAGGACTCCCTAGCCTCTGAGGAAACATAAACTGTAACTGTTTGCCTTCTTGACATATCAATAAATGTGTGTTGGTGTCTAACCTGTGCTTAAATCCCCGTCCTTTCTCCCCTTGCCGTGCGCACTGGAAAGTGCACGGGAGAGTCTATGACAATATAACTCAGTGTAACAGAATTTTTCCATCATTCCCCCCCTTTGATGCCCAAAAGGCACCAAAAAGAAAAGTGGTTACAAGTTATGACGTTGAAAACCATGTTTTTAACAATTCTTTGTCCCACTGCTTCAATCACCTCGCCAGGTGATCAGCAAAAGAGTTCACTAGGAGTTAGTGGGCACTGTTGATGAGTCCTGGATTCGGGACCTTTTTGCAATGGTTGATTCCCCGCTGTGGATCTTTCTACAACCTTGACAGTTGTGAGGGCCATCGACAGGACCTTTGTGGCATGGTTTCAGGCTGATGATCCTCCTTCCATTGTACAGTATAGTCACACTCAAATTATTGCTTGTTGAAATGAAGCTGTCAGCATCTTCACAATGTCCCCACGATGGCAATCTGGGCCCCTCCTCATTTGCCTCAGTCTTCTCCTACACTCCACCTGAGAGGAAGGAAAAAAGAATATAAGTCTCACTTGCAAAATCCAATGGTGTTTTGTTTTTATTTTTCTTACAATCACAATATTTCAAATTGATTAAAGCAGTAGCAGACAGAACTGCTTTCATTTTCTTTGCTTTAAATAAATGGTGCAACAGTGCAATATATAGCAAATTGATCTGCACATTGAACAGTGTAGTGTGCTAAGGTCACTCCTCTTAACGCACATAGTCATTCAGCCGATAATCAGGCTTTACTCCAAACTTGACCAGATTTGCAAATGTATTATCAGATCATATTGGTTAATCAATCAATCAGAGCTATATTTGTATAGCTCTTTTTGTACAAAAACTGTAACTCAGAGTGCATAATAGATAACAGATCATTAGGATAAAGACGAGAATATTTAACATTGTTAAATCATATTTCTTTCATTTTCTGTCTGTTCTCACTTTAATCTTGTAAAAATTAAAATTTAACTCACCAATAGAAGAAGCATCTTCTTAGTTTTATTTTGTTTACTGCTTTTACCTATGGAGAAAGCAAAACAAAACCAACCATATCTCCAAATACTTACCACTTACCTGTATACAGTCTAAACCCAATTTATTTAAAATGTGTTATTGTGCAAACAATGTTATGTTTTGACAGTAGACATGACAAGGGAAGCTTATAGGTTAGTCATCATTCACATATTAGTTGTGTCTATGATGGGATGGATTAAAGGTGGCAGTTTAAGCTCAGGATTTCAGTCAGTGTTCATGCAACCAATAACAGTTCACCTCAAAGAAAAATAGACAATTACCTGCTTGATGGTCCCTTGGTCTGCATTTTACTCAGACATATAATGAATATTTAAACTAGTAATTTTCTAGATTTCATTTACCCATACAATTCTCACCTTTTGTCAGTATTTAACTTTCTTCAGCTTTGTTTTTTCCTGTGTTTGCCAATCTGTTAAAAGGTCATTAAATTCAACAACTTTGGTTTAAATTCAACAAAGTACCTCATTCATCCTACCAAGTTATCAATGGATTCAGTAAAATACCCTTATAATTTGTTAATTTAGAAATTCCCATTCTTATCAGGCATACAGAAATTATTTTCAAAGATGGGTTATCATAGCAGAGTCAGCTCCCCTCCTGGTGGACATCAGTCCCCCTCATCTCAGACCAATTTCTGTCAAGGTATAGAGGCAGGAATCTTTTTTCAGAGGCATCTCCCCACCGATGTCCAAAATAGGGCAGAAAACTGACCCACAAATGATCCCAGAACACACATTCTGCCTTTAAAGGCCAAATGTCACGTAATTTTTTTTTCTAAATGACAACGAATTTAGATAAAATACACATAGCTTATACCAAATATTCATACCGGAGACCATATCACCCACCTGTATTTACATAATTGCACAAAATACACCAGGTGAAGGCCCCACCTTGCTTGCTGGCTTGTGACAGCCAGTCCAGACCACGCCCATGTTTTTGACATCACCAGTTGTACCCTGGCTGCCCTGCCTATCCACATTCACACTTATCAACATTGGACAATCATGACGGAAAGTGACAGCGATTGTAAACAAATTAGTTTAGTTTTGTCTTTTTTTTTTGTCTTTTTTTTTTGTCAGTGGTTCAGACAGTGACAGAGGCATAGAACCTTACAGGTTTGAGCCGTCCGAGACGGAATCAGATGCTTTGTCTGATGACAACAGTTCCAACGATGACCAGAGAGCAGAACCAGTGGAAAATGTCATTGAACTGGACATTAATCGCCTCCAGAATTGCGAAGCCGAAGGGGGTCTGTCCAGGGCGCCCCATAAATATTGATTTTTCGGAAGCCATTATTATTACAGTGGAGGAGAGCCGCTGCTGTCAAGAAATTGACCAGATCAATATGAAAATGGAGGCGCATACCTGTCAAGTGAGACGTTTTCGCCGTATTTTGGTGCCAAGCGCGGCTGTGGGAGACGGCGGAGTGGTTTGGGACACTTTTCTGGGAAATGTTTTAAATGTAGTTCGTGTTGTTATTGTCAAATATTTGAAGGAAAATACGGGGAAAATGCAATTTTAGCAAAAACGGGCGTATTGCCATTTCTGTATGCCCAAAAGAAAAAATATACTGGAAAAAAAACTGAGTGTGTTGAGGAGCACTCCTGTGTGTGATCACTCACAGCTTGGTGCTGTCAGATCGCTCAGCGGGAGCTATTATCACTACAATGAGAAGTGTGGAGTCACTCATTAGTTTAATTGTCTGGGCGGGCTGATCTCTCAGCTTGAGCTATTCTCACTACTGTTGGAAGTGTGGAGTCAATCATTAGTTTAATTGTCTGGGCGGGCTGATCGCTCAGCTTGAGCTGTTCTCACTACAATGAGAAGTCATTAGGACAATGGTTTAACACATTCAGCTGTGCAGCGGTTGCGGAACAGACAGAGATCGCCTGACAAATACAGAATTCTGCTTTTTTTTTTTATTTTGCGCTGGACGCTGAGTTGTGTTGTTATTGTCAAATATCCATGAATCCTTAAAATATTTGACAATAACAACACGAGTTGCATTTGGGGCATTTCCCAGAGAGGTGTGCCTTGTTGCTCCGCCGTTCCTTATAGCCGCTTTTTACGGTGTTGAAGTACGGCGAAAACGTCTCACTTGACAGGTATGAAAACATTTCCCAGAGAAGTGTCCCTTATTACCCAGCTGTCCCTGATAGTCCCGTTTTAAGGTATGGGTGAAATATCCAATTTTTTCTTTCTTGTTGCTCACTTCAACCTTCCAGTCTCCATATAAACAATCAATTGAAATACCCCAAGCATCAAACTAGGGTACAATCGATTTCATTACTTCCGCCTTCTTCCCCAGGCGATTCCAGGGGCCGTGTCAGGCCAAGCGCGGCAGTTTTAAATTAACGAATATTCCGTTGTTACTGAAGCATATGCACCAAGACCCGAACGGATCGGTTCCCTTTTATATCTAGTTTCAAGATATTTAAAGTACCCTGTTACGTGACATTTGGCCTTTAATATAAATATATATATAGCTATCCAAGTTAAATTAGCTACAATTTAATTTGTTTGCTTGCCAAATAGTTTAACCTCTATCAATGATTCTTAATCCCCAATAACTTTTATTCTTCAAACATTAAGTGTCTTCTTTTAAAACAATGTATCTTAAACCAACCAAAATGTAATCAGTTTTGTCTCTAAATTAATAAGATTTGCCAAACTTATAATATTGTCTCAAAGTGAATATATAGGGAAAAATTAAAAAAAAAAATTGCCAACAAATAAGAAAACTGTTCCTAAAGTATATTCCAGATATTGTCCCCCCCACACCTTTTTTTTCTCTACATCACCACAAGGGGAGATAGACAAACACAGACCAAATAAACAATTCAGGACAAAACAAACAAACACACAAACAAACAAACAAACATTAAACAACAGAAGAGAGAAGAAAAACAGAAAAGGTCAAAGAAGAGAGATTACACTGGTCAACACCATATTTATTGTCTAAGGGTTTTTTTTGTTTGTTTTTTTTTTAGCTGATTTAGGACAGTTTTGATGTGCTGGATCCAAAAATCACATTGGTTTTACTCAATCAGGTCAACTTTTTGAATTATGGCCACATGTTGTTTTATACATTTTTTTTACATGTACAGGTATTTTTGCTTTATATGATGCAAAATTCTTTTTTATGTCTTGAAATTCTCTGAATTTTGAACAATGATGATGTAATATTCAATTTACATGTACTTACCTTTATATAAAGGTAAAATACATCCATCGGGCCCTAGTTTCAGTTTTCATACGTCCATCTTCTTCCGCTTCCTTTTTGGGTTGTGGGGGGGCTGGAGCCTATCCCAGCATCTTTGGGCGAGAGGCAGGGTACACCCTGAATGGATCGCCAGTCCATCGCAGCTAGTTTCAGTTTTTTTTCCCCTCTCATATTTATTTATTTATTTATCTCAAATCCTTCTGACTTTGCTCTAATACTTGGGGTCATAGGAGCATTTTAATAGCCCACACCTCTAATTGATTCAAACCAGATAAGATAAGATAAGATAAGCCTTTATTAGTCCCACAATGGGGAAATTCCAGGATTGCAACAGCACAGGGATAGCAACACTCAGAGCAATAATTGAGAAGATACGGAAGATATAAATAAGAGCAGTGGATATACATACTGTACATACACATAAATATCTAAATATATATACAAAGTGCGGAGCATTGTAGCAAGATGGAATAAGCAGCATAACCGTCTACTTAGTTATCCTACATAGTATGAATATGTACCCATACATATTGTCACCCTCTGTAGCGACCAATATTGTCCTAGTTGTATATATTGGAGGGGACCATTGTGTAAGTCTATTGCGTCTTTTGCATTCAATACTATTAGGTCGTCACGTTTTTTTGCTATCTCTGCGAGCAGCCCTGCTTAGGTTATAAAGTCTGACAGCCATAGGTAGGAAGGACCTGCGAAACCTCTCGGTTGCGCACCTAGGATGATGTAGTCTGTTGCTAAATGAGCTCCTCAGTGCGTTCAGTATGTCCTGCATAGGGTGGGACTCGGACTCCAGCAGAGATGACAGTTTAGCCACCGTCCTTCTCTCTCCTATCTCCTCCACTGGGTCAAGGCGTTTCCCCAGGACAGAGCTAGCTTTCTTGATCAGTTTGTTCAGTCTCTTCCTATCGGCTGCTGTAATGCCACTGCCCCAGCAGACCACTCCAAAAGTGATGGCTGATGCCACCACCGTGTCGTAGAATGTCTTCAGCAGCGCCCCTTGTACACCAAAAGACCTGAATCTCCTCAGTAGGAACAGCCTGCACTGTCCCTTCTTGTAGAGAGCGTCGGTATTGTGTGACCAGTCTAGTTTATTGTTCAAATGAACACCCAGGTACTTGTAGGATGTCACCATCTCAATGTCTGTTCCCTGTATGTTTACTGGTGCTGTGAGGGGTTGTCCTTGCCTGCGGCAATCCACCACCAGCTCCTTAGTTTTCCTCACATTGATCTGGAGGCAGTTCCGATGTCACCAGTCCATGAAGTCCTGGATAAGTCCTCTGTACTCAGCTTCATCTCCGTTGGAGATGAGGCCGATGATCGCAGAGTCGTCAGAGAACTTCTGTAGATGGCAGTGTGTTGTGTTGTGTGAGAAGTCCGCAGTATAAAGGGTGAACAGGAAGGGAGCCAAAACCGTTCCCTGGGGGGCCCCCGTGCTACCGATGATCGTGTCGGACACACAGTCCCGGGTTCTCACAAACTGTGGCCGGTTAGTGAGGTAGTCCAGGATCCACGATGACAGGTGCTGGTCCACCCCTGCGCACAACAGCTTGTCCTTCAGGATCATCGGTTGGATGGTGTTGAAAGCACTGGAGAAGTCAAAGAACATGATCCTCACCGCATTCCCGGGCTTCTCCAGGTGGGACAGAGAAAGGTGAAGGAGTAAGATCACTGCATCCTCCACCCCAGTGCCATGCTGGTAGGCAAACTACCTATTTATTTTACCAACTACTGTTGGTAAAATAAATATCAACTATATACAGTAGTTAGCAAATAGGCTTTTGTTTTCACTTTTATAACTTCTTGTGTACATGTTGCCACGTTGCCACACGATGTCCCATGAAACTAATTTACTTTTCATGTACATGATGTCATAATTTATTTAGATGGAAGGAGCTCTTTTTTTTATTTATCATACATTCTTATTTTCTGCTTTTTCTCATCTAACTTTTCTTTCAGAGAATGTAACTGATGGAGACTAAATGATCCCCCATCTGGGAAAATCATTTCAGACCAGATAGGTACCAGCCAGACACGTTCATCACCTTATTTTTGCCTCATATTTTTACGTATAGGAATTGCTGTAAGGGCTCACACTCGTTGAGATTTTCTCATATTCCATTAAAGTAAAACCCTAGAGATGCTATTTATTTTATATTTATTTTAATTTATTTATTATTTTATCTTAGTTTAAAGACTATTTTATTCTATTTTAAGCTTATTTCAAATTATATCTTATGATATTTTAGTTTTAGTTATTGTTGTTATATTAAGGTTATTCCTTATTATATTAAAGTTATTTGTCTTTATTTTAAAGCTATTTCTTATTATAATCATTTCCCCTCTGTTTTTCTCAATTTTTTTCTATTATATTATTTTTTTCTTCTTCTTTAGCCGTTAATATCACTCCGCGGTACTCTGTATCCTTCCACGTGCCTATTTCTCGAATTTAGACTCAAACTAAATTCGAGTAAAATGCATTTTCACGAAGCGTTTTTGTATAACCACGGCACTTTTACCCGACCGGATTTGAACTGGCGCTACCTTATCTCAACTTTTACATGTAATTACAATGACCACTACCTTATCTCAACTTTTACGTGTAATTACAGTGACCGGACTTGAACTGGTGCTACCTTATCTCAACCTTTATGCTAATTACAACGACCGGACTCGAACCGGCGTGAGACGTCTATAAACCATTGATAATTAAATTTACTCACTTCAATTTGCCTTCAGTTCAGCTCCGTCACCCTCCGGTCCGCTCCCAGCATCTCCGGATCTTGCCTCACTTCAGCAAAGCCGACCCTTTGGAATCGGTGGGGGAGCTCTTCTCAGCAGCTGTGCACTAGCTGTCTCGGTCCAAATATGCCAGAACCAGGAGGAGAGGGGTACCTGGAGTCCCTTGTTCAGTGTGCCAAGTATGTTGGAAAAATGTCTTCAACCAGGAGTCAAGAAACAGGCAGGATCAAAGTTTCAGCAAATTTAATATGCACTGATCAGCTGAAGACAATACAGAGTACAGCTTTCACAGGCTGCTGCAGTGCATTGGCTTAACTAACAGAGTTTTTCTGGCTAATATATATCCAAGGGACCGTTGGGGTGGGGTCTCTTCTTGATAAGTTCATTCATGACTCAGTGTGATAAGGTTTGCTGAGCCTCTTGATTATTTCATTCGTAACTAAGATTTTCTGCTGAATCCATGCAGAAAACGCTAGTGATAAGCTGTATAGTCAGTGATAGAACTGAACATTCCCAGTCACATCAGCTTCCTTCAATCTGTTTTTTCCACTACACAGCAACTCCAACTATGGTAACAGGATTTCCTAGGTATACACATTAAGCTTTACAAAGAAAAATTTATATTCATAAAAATTCATATAACTCAGTGTAACATAGAATTTTTCCATCACACCACCATGCTTCACTGTAGGTATGGTGTTCTTTTTGTATTGAGCAGTGTTGTGTTTGTGCCAAATATACCTTTTGGAATTATGGCCATCGGACCATAACACATTTTCCCACGTGCGTTTGAAAGATTTCAAATGTGTTTTTGCAAAATGTAGCCAGGCTTGGATGTTTTTCTTCATAAGATAAGGCTTCTGTCTTGCCACCCTACACCATACCCCAGACATATGAAGAAGATGGGAGATTGTTGTCACATGTACTAAGCAGCCAGGACTTACCGTAATTTGTTTCAGCTCCTTCAATATTGCTGTTGGCCTCTTGGCAGCCTCCCTGACCAGTTTTCTTCTCATCTTTTAATCAGTTTTGGAGGGGCTTCCAATAATTAAGTAATGTCACTGTTGTGCCATATTTTCTCCACTTGATGATGACTGTCTTCACTGTGTTCCATGGCATATTTAATGCCTTGGAAATTCTTTTGTACCCTTCTCCTGACTGATACCTTTGAACAATGAGATCCCGCTGATGCTTTGGAAGCTCTCTGTGGACCATGGTTTGTGCTGTAAGATGTGACTACAAAAATGTCAGCAAAAGCCTACTAAATGGTAAATGGTAAATGGCATTCCCTTATATAGCGCTTTTATTCTCATCTCTTGATGACCAAAGCACTTTACAGATCCTGCTATCCACCCATTCACACACACATTCATACTAGAACAGCTGAACTCTATCTGGGGTTAATCAGAGGCACTTTAAATGGTGGCAGGTGTGTGCTGTCTCCCATTTAACATGAGTTTGAATGTGATTGGTTAATTCTGAACACAGCCATATCCTCAGTTATAACAGGGTGTACATATTTATGCAAACAGGTTATTGTAAGTTTTTTTATATTTCCTCTTAAAAGATTTCAGTTAGTTTTTCAATTGGGTTGTACAGATTAGAGGTCACGTTAATGGTGGAAAAAGTTTTGAAATGATTTATCTTATTTATCACAGAATTTTACTGAGGAAATTGGAAAGGTATGGGATAAGAGGGGTTGGACTGAGTTGGGTGGAAAGTTATTTAAGTAAAAGACAACAATTTGTACAAATTGGTGAGCACAAATCACCCTTCATGAACATCTCTTGTGGTGTGCCCCAGGGGTCAGTTTTGGGACCCAAACTCTTTATCTTATATATAAATGACATATGCCAAGTATCAAAAATTCTGAAATTTATTTTGTTTGCGGATGACACAAATATCC
Organism: Pholidichthys leucotaenia; assembly: GCA_020510985.1. Lineage (NCBI taxonomy): Eukaryota > Metazoa > Chordata > Actinopteri > Cichliformes > Pholidichthyidae > Pholidichthys > Pholidichthys leucotaenia. Next base: position 214,601,865 of record CM035845.1, on the reverse strand, counting down.
TTTGCACTGGTGAGAATTTGCAGCAGGTTTTAGAGGTGGTCACAACTGAAATGAAAAGGTTAACGCAGTGGTTTAACAAAAATAAATTATCTCTAAATCTGAAAAAAACCCCAAAGATTATGTTGTTTGGAAATTATAAAATAAATCATGAAATAACGATAATGATAGATGATACCAGAATTGAAACAATACAGGAAAATAAGTTTCTGGGGGTGACGCTAGACAATAAAATCTGCTGGAAACCTCACATCAGTCACATCCAGGCCAAGTTGGCCAAATGTATAGGGATATTGGGGAAGACAAGACACATTTTGGACTATAAATCATTGTTCTTACTGTACAATTCACTGTTTCTACCATATCTTAACTACTGTGTAGAGGTCTGGGGAAACACCTACGGGACCAACCTACAGCCAATATGCACATTACAAAAAAAAGCTATAAGGATAATAAATAATGTAGGATATAGAGACCATACTAACTTGTCGTTTTTGAAGTCGCATGCCATAAAGTTCTGGATTTAGTTAAATATAAGACAGCACAAGTAATGTACAGGGCAATTAATAATCAACTCACAACTAATAAAAAAAATATTCAAAAAAAGAAACAATGATTATAATTTGAAAGGAGACTTAAACTTTACAAAACCTAAGGTACGAACAACTAAGAAAAGTATGGCATATCTGTCTGTGGGGTGGATTTGTGGAACAGTCTGGAGCTGAAACTAAAACTATGTACAAACAGAAATCAATTCAAAAATAGTTATAAACATTATTTGCTGAAAGGATATATGCTAGAGGGGTAGCATTAATATGTACAATTCACTAAGCTCACTCTGGGACACTATGGTATGGTAGGTGGGACAGTACTGTGCATATCTGTGTTGTTTGGGGCTGGGTATAGATGTATGGACTGTATGTATGTTGGGATGGATGGGTGTCAATGTTGATATGTACAAAATATAGTTAATTGTCTACTTGGGGTCTTAATTGAGACATTAAGACCCAGATTAAGACATTAAGTGTATATATTTCACATGGACTGTATTTAGAGGAAAGAGGAGTTGGAGTAAATAAGTGTTAACTTCTTTCTTCTCTCTTTTGATCACTGTATACTGTCACTTTTATTGCACTTGTCGTTTGTTTTTTTGTTTTTTTGCTTTTTTGTTTGAAATAAAGTATCATCTGTCTCTCTAGCTACAGTATCTATCTTGGTCTCATTTTTTTTTACCTCACAAAAACCTGGCATTTGTATAGGGGTGTGTAGACTTTTATATCCACTGTAGCTCTGGCTAACGTGTGATTGATATGTAAACGACCGATCTAGTACTGGTGCTACATTGCAGTAATGTACACTTCATCAAGGAATTGCTTGTATTTCTTTATTGTCAAAAAGCTATGGTGCATGAATCATAACAGAAATATACAAGTATGTAAGAATAATTATGGATCAAAGCGACCCTCTCCCCTACCACTTTGTGTTGGAGTTCAACTTATTGGTGAGTTGTAATTCACTGTAATGTTATCGATGGAAGTAATTTTTTTAACCACACTCCTGTAAGTGTGTTTTGTGTTTTAAACTGAAATTGGCCTTCTAAGTGTGGTGTTTGTTGATTTCAAGTGTGTTTATTGTCATGGATGGCCCTCATGAGCCATCATAAGACGCCACAAATCACCGGGGAGTTTGCACAGTTTTATTAAAGGAACAGAAAAAGACACAAAATAACAAGCCACGGGGGGGGGGGGGGGCTAAAACACGCTACAATGATATACAGTTAATGACAGGGAATAATGGATACATAAGGAGGCACACTTACAATCACAGGAGAAGAATGGTCAACGTCCGAACAGAGGGATGCTCGCTAACGTCTGAAAAGGGGAAGTTTTTGACGAGACTGCCACATATTTCACTCCCAGCTGCCCTCTTCAGTAGGGAGCAGCTGATGAGGCGAAATGTGGCTCAGCTGACAGCTCTGACAGCCAAAAGCCCCTCCGAGCGCTGTCACAATAAAAGCTCGGAGAGCCAAAAGGGGCACACAGCCGTCAGATGGGCGAAAATAGTGAGCGCGGACGAGATTGGCGCTCGAACCATGACAGTACCTCCCCCCCGGGGGGCGAGCTACGAGTGCCGTATGACACCCAATCGCCCCCCCCCCCCCCCAGGGTGGGCGGATTGGGGAAAAGGCCTGGAGGGCGAGAACCAGAAACCGCAGGAAAAAAAAACACCATGACGATGACAGGGAACAAATGAGGCAATTACAGAGTATGGTTAAAAAGAAAAACACAATACTCCATAGCGCACAAAAGATACATGAACAGGGCAACAAATGCAAATAATAGTCGGAGACCTAAAACTGAACACACAGGCCTATATGACATAAAGAGACAGATAAACAGCAGTGAAAACACAGATCAACACAGAGCAACTAATACCGAATGACCTTATACCTCAGTGGGACCACAGAACACATGAGGATGACGGCAGGCAGAGTCCAATTAACCAGGAACAGTTCCGGCGGTCTTCCTGCATCCAATGGCCAAAAGGTGACTAAGGGAAAGAGGAAATGTTCGGGCGGCCTACCCCAGTGCCAGGCCCGGAAAGTCAGAACCTCCGGCGGCCGAACCAGGTTGCCCAGTAGGAAACACCGTACGTCGGGTGGCCGACCCAGGACGTCGAACCGGCGAAACAGCTCACCAGGTGGCCGACCCACATCACTCAGCCACCAGGACCGTGGAGGAACAATTGGAGACGGCCTCCCTGGAGAGGGGAAAGACGAGGGAGAGCCGGGCCGAATGTTGAGAACCCCAACGGCCCCCGGTGGAGATGAGCTGGAAAGACGACGGTGATGAAGAACATGATGATGACGATGAGCCAGTTCAATGTCAGGCGGCAGAGGGTCTGCAGCTCCTTCACCGCACTTGAACCACACCGGCGCTGCACCCACGTCGGGCCCCGATTGGGTCTCGGCTGCACCCGCGATGGGCCCCGATTTGGTCTCAGCTGCACCCGCGATGGACCCCAACTGGGTCAGCGCAGCACCAGTAATGACCTCCAACCCCAAACCCGGAACCTTCAGCACAGTGACCGGGATTAGCTCCGCGCCGGTGACCCAGGGAGAAGGATCAGGAAAAGGGAAAGAACCGGGATCAGAATCACCGGTAGCGATAGAGCCCAGCGAGACGAGCTCGGGTGCAGCGGGCGGCTGCCCCTGGCTCATCTCCCCGAGAGACAGGCAAAAATGCTCTAAAATAGAAAGAAGAAAAACAAGGTAGAGCACTTGCCTGCACTCGAGTTCTGTCGCCGTCCAGGACTTCGATGATCTGGGCTCAGGACGAAGAAGGTCGTCATATGGCTCACACTCGGCTACGGCGGGCTCCGCAGCCGGCATGATGGTCTCCGCAACCTGAGGACCCTCTGGCACTGACGTCCACGCCGACGACCTGCACGGCGTGGTGGCAGGGGACCCTCGACCCGCTGGATCGGACCGCTCATCTGTGGAGACCCGGGGACACTTCGTCGTCAGCGCAGGCTCCACGCTGCAGTCCACTCTCCTCCTCTGCCCATGACGTGGCTATGGGGCTGGAACCAGGCTCTCCAGAACCACAGGCCCCCTCCTCGTCCGGCAACGTAGGCCTGGCGTCGTGGACTGCTCAGTGGAGGGAGACACAGAGGCAGCAGGTTTAATGACAGAGGCTACAGCAGGTGGTGGGAGCTTGGGGGACTGCGAACCCCGAACTCCACCCCCAGGAGTCAGACAAGGCAAATCACAACTACGGGGAGATAAATGAACTTGCACTTGCCTGTTTCCCGGAGGGTGGATGGTGCCTGCTGTAGCGGGTGGAGTTCTTCCCTTTCCCCTCCGGATGGTGATGGCAGGCCCCTCGGGAAGACGAGGAGGAGCTGCTCACGGTGGATTGCAGACGGGCCTCGCCGAAGCACAACTCGCAGCACTCACAGCAGCTGGAGATGACGTCGAGGAGGAGGGGGCCACAGCCGAGGCAATCCGGGCACGGAGCTAACGGAACAGCTGGGACAGATGACCCGGTGGAAGCGACTGCGGGGATTCCCTCCTGTCGTGACGTGGAAGACGCAGCTGACTGGGAGGCTGGGTTCCTCCAACGACCCGGAGCTGGATCCGGACGGGATTCTCGCTGGGGCCTCGTTGACATGGCGACAACGCTTACTGGCTGAAGGTGAGACGATGGAGCCAGGAACACATGGCGCCGGGGCTGGATGGGTGACGGGAGCTGAATTCCGAGACGAGGAGTGAGGATGCCTCTCCGTTGGCCTCCTGCCGGGGTTTCCCTCCAGTCCACGGACCTCCACCCTCTTCGGGGATGACGTACTCGGGGGAGAAGGAGGAGGTTCCTTGGCCGCCTCTCCAATTAACCCACGCTGTGCCACAATCCATGTTACCCTCTCCTTTCCTTCCGGAAAGGAGGTGAAGTGATATTTCAATAAGGCCTTATGGGCGAGAAACAAGTAGTCACCTGCCGCTGAAGTGGGCATGAGACGATGGGCTTTAGCCAGATATCCGTCGACCTCACGGAACCACTCAGGCACTCAGGGCAGAACCCACGCTCGAGGGTGGACATTCTGTACACCAGCCCAAGCGAAGGGAAAACACTCCACACCACGGGAAACTCACGGCGATAGGCATCTCAGTCTGGCAACAGTCTACTGTCATGGATGGCCCTCACGAGCCATCATAAGACACCACAAATCACCGGGGAGTTTGCACAGTTTTATTAAAGGAACAGAAAAGGACACAAAATAACAAGCCACTGGGGGCTAAAACACGCTACGACAATATACAGTTAATGACAGGGAAAAACGGATCCATAAGGAGGCACACAAGGACGAACAGAGGGATGCTCGCTAACGTCTGAAAAGGGGAAGTTTTTGACGAGACTGCCGCATATTTTGCTCCCAGTTGCCCTCTTAAGTAGGGAGCAGCTGATGAGGCGAAATGCGACTCAGCTGACAGCTCTGACAGCCGGAAGCCCCTCCGAGTGTGACAGAGATCATCCTGCGCAGTTCGCCCCACACGGGACACGAACCCGCGACCTCTCAGTCAACTAACACAGTTCGAGCATGGGAGACACAGCACGATCGCGCTGAGCTAAAGGTCCGACCGGTAGCTCAGCGCTACCGATACTGTATGAGGCTTTGGGAGGGAGGTTTACTAACGTTCTACGCCGAACAGCACTAGTTGGCATCCGTTACACTCTCCCCCTTAAACCTCACTCCCATGCCGGGTTCACGGCACCAGTGTGACAGAGATCATCCTGCGCAGTTCGCCCCACACGGGACACGAACCCGCGACCTCTCAGTCAACTAACACAGTTCGAGCATGGGAGACACAGCACGATCGCGCTGAGCTAAAGGTCCGACCGGTAGCTCAGCGCTACCGATACTGTATGAGGCTTTGGGAGGGAGGTTTACTAACGTTCTACGCCGAACAGCACTAGTTGGCATCCGTTACACGAGCACTGTCACAATAAAAGCTCGGAGAGCCAAAAGGGGCACACAGCCGTCAGATGGGCGAAAATAGTGCATGGCTCGAGCGCGGACGAGATCGGCGCTCGAACCATGACATTTATAGGATAATCCCAGTAATAGGATAATGATATAGGATATAGGATAACAAAAACTACTTGGACCAGACTATGCAACAAATTTAACTTTTATCATTTTAAAAATATATCCAAATCCAATTGCATTTAAAACAGGACAGTTGTGCTTTTTGTACTGTACATGTCAGAGCATGGGTTGGGTCTCATGTCCTCATCTTGATTCATAGTTTGTGTTTCTTTTGAGCATGGAATCAATCCACCTCCATGCCTTGAGCTATTTTGTATTGTCTGCATTTATTATTATTTGTTGGATTCATGATTCTGTTCTTAGTTCTGATTATTATTATTATGATTATTTATGATCTGGGTTCAGTTCTGTCATTACTTGTCATGGTCGTGTCTTCTCTGATTCCCTGCTCACGTTATCGCTCTCCCTCTGTGTGTGTGCAGCCCCTCCCATCCTGTCATTTGCCACATGTGTCAGCTGTCAGTGATTATTGGTCTCTCCACTTGTCCCGTGTTGTCTTGATTGTGCCCGGTAATTATTTAAAGTCTGTTCCACTTTAGTTCTGCTTGGGTTCTTTTGTCATTCTGGTGTGATTACATGCATCTGTATCCTGTTCAGTCATGTAGCGGAAACAGTATGCTTCTGCCTTGCAGCCTGTCAAGTTCTATTCGTGTTGGCGTGATTATACGCTTCTGCCTGATCTGTATATTGCCTCGTCCAGTTTGTTTTTTTCCATGTTTTTTGTTGCACTTCCGAGCTGCAGTTTATTTTCTCTTAAGCCCTCGAGTTGTGTCTGGGTAACCAGCTCTTTAATAAAAGTGTTATAAACTTACGTCCAGCAATGGGGTTCAGTTCCTCTCTCCACTTTGACAGTACATGTAGTCTGTGATAATATATAATAGTGTGTGCGTAGGCATTTTGATAATGTGACAACTTGTGTATCTTAGGCAAAAAATTTTGAAAAAATTTTTTGGTGCATCATTTCTTTGAACAGATGCTTTGCATATATTTGCATCAATGTAATGATCTCATTTTCTGTAATTTCAGTGAGACAGACTTTGCTGAACCTGTAACTGAGCCAATAGAAACACACAGTTTGGAGAGAAGACACTGACTGCAATGGAGGAAGGGTATGCTTTTATATTGTTACAAATGTAACATTTTTCTGTATTTTAAATAGATAGATAGATAGATAGATAGATAGATAGATAGATAGACACATACATACATACACAGTGGTGTGAAAAAGTGTTTGCCCCCTTCCTGATTTCTCAATTTTTCATATGTTTGTCACACTTAAATGTTTCAGATCATCAGACAAATTTAAATATTAGAAAAGATAACACAAGTAAACACAAAGTTTATAAATGAATGTGTTTAATATTAAGGGGAAAAAATCCAAACCTACATGGTCCTGTGTGAAAAAGTGATTGCCCCCCCCTCCCCGTTAAAACATAAATTAACTGTGGTTTGTCACATTTTTGGAAAGCTGAGTTCAATTTCTCTAGCCACACCCAGGCCTGATTACTGCCACACCTGTTCTCAATCAAGAAATCACTTAAATAGGACCTGCCTGACAAAGTGAAGTAGAACAAAAGAGCCTCAAAAGCTAGACATGATGCTGTGATCCAAAGAAATTCAGGAACAAATGAGAAACAAAGTAATTGAGATCTATCAGTCTGGAAAAGGTTATAAAGCCATTTCTAAAGCTTCGGGACTCCAGCGAACCACAGTGAGAGCCATTATCCACAAATGGCGAAAACATGGAACAGTGGTGAACCTTCCCAGGAGTGGCCGGCTGACCAAAATTACCCCAAGAGCATAGCGACGACTCATCCAAGAGGTCGCAAAAGACCCCACCACAACATCCAAAGAACTACAAGCCTCACTTGCCTCAGTTAAGGTCAGTGTTCATGACTCCACTATAAGAAAGAGACTGGGCAAAAATAGCCTGCATGGCAGAGTTCCAAGACGAAAACTACTGCTGAGCAAAAAGAACATAAAGGCTCGTCTCAGTTTTGCCAGAAAACATCTTGATGATCCCCAAGACTTTTGGGAAAATACTCTGTGGACTGACGAGACAAACGTTGAACTTTTTGGAAGGTGTGTGTCCCATTACATTTGGCGTAAAAGTAACACAACATTTCAGAAAAGGAACATCATACCAACAGTAAAATATGTTAAATTTAAAATTGTGAAGGAGAATGTCCGGCCATCTGTTCGTGACCTCAAGCTGATCTAAACACTTCTCTCCGTTGGCGGAGTTCCTCATTGTAAATTGTCGGCCATATTATCTGTCGAGGGAATTCACCAACGTGTTTGTAGCTGCTGTTTACATAGCGCCGAGAGCGAATGCTAAAGCTAATGCTAATGCTAATGCTAAGGAGGCACTCGGAGAGCTGCACGATGCTATTAGTGAAATCCAAGCTTCACACCCGGACAGTTTTGTAGTGGTTGCGGGGGATTTTAATCACACCAGTTTAAGGACTGTGCTTCCCCAGTTTAAACAATGTGTAGACTTTAAGACCAGAGGAGAGAATATATTGGACTTGGTGTACACAAACACAGATGCATATAAGGTAACACCTTGCCCCCACCTCGGCCTTTCTGACCACATATCCATGATGCTGGCACCTGCCTACAAACCTCTACTGAAGGGCAGCAGGCCAGTAGTGAAACAAATCAGGATTTGGCCAGAGAGTGCAACCTCAGCACTGAAAGACTGTTTTCTGCACACAGACTGGGAGGTCTTCAAAATAGCAGCCTCCCAGGAAGACAAGTCAGATGTGGAGGAGTATGCTGAAACGGTCACCAGCTACATCGCAACGTGCACAGAGGATGTCACTACAGTGAAGACCATCACCATGCGGGGAAACCATAAGCCCTGGATGACTGCACAGGTGCGCTCGCTGCTCACAGCCAGAGATGCAGCCTTCAGAGCGAAGGACAGGATCGCCCTCCGCTCAGCCAGGTCTGCGCTCTCAAAGGGAATTAAGACGGCGAAGGGTGCCTATGCGGAGAAAATCCAGGGACACCTCTGTGACACTAGGAACACCAAGCAGATGTGGCAGGGAGTTCGGACACTGACGGGCTATAAGTCTAGGTAGGGGGTCGATGATAATGACGCTTCGCTTCCAGACTGGCTCAACGACTTCTTTGCACGTTTTGAAGCATCAAACCCGACAATCAGAGGGAGGGCTGGCCCATCCCCACCATCGGTTGGACCAGCTATCACCATCAACACAGCGGACACACGGAGGACCCTAACCAAGGGTCAACCCACGTAAAGCTGCAGGTCCGGACTGACATTTATAACATCCGGACTGACATTTATAACATCTCCCTGAGTCAGGCCATAGTGCCCAGATGCTTTAAGACCTCTACCATAGTACCGGTGGCAAAGAAACCAGTTGTGTCCTGTCTGAATGACTATCGTCCTGTTGCACTCACACCAGTTGTGATGAAGTGTTTTGAATGGCTTGTCAAACCACACATCACAGCCTGCCTCCCTGCATCACATGACCCTCTCCAGTTTGCATATCGTTCAAACCGCTCCACGGAGGATGCTATAGTCACCACCCTGCACTCTGTCATCACCCACCTGGATCAAAAAGACACCTATGCCAGACTCCTGTACACTGATTTCAGTTCAGCATTCAACACCATTATTCCCCAGAGACTGATGGAGAAATTACTCCTTCTTGGTCTGAACACCGCCACATGTCTCTGGATCCTAGATTTCCTGACAGAGAGACCTCAGTCTGTCCGGGTTGGAAATAACATCTCCAACTCTATCACGCTGAGCACCTGATCCCCTCAAGGCTGCATACTCAGCCCACTGTTGTTTACACTTCTAACACATGACTGTGTATCCAGACACAAGGGGAACCAGATTATTAAGTTTGCAGACGACACCACGGTGGTGGGACTTATTCAGAGGGATGAGGAATCAATGTACAGGGAAGAAGCAAGAGACCTGGAGGGCTGATGCAGGGAGAACAATCTGGTGCTCAACGTGGACAAAATGAAGGAGATGATTATCGACTTCCGGCGGTCACAGCCTGAACACGTCCCTCTCAGCATCGGCGGCCGTTTAGTGGAGAGAGTGGAGAACATCAAGTTCCTCGGAGTGCAGATCTCACAGGACCTGACCTGGAGCAAGAATTCCTTGGGGATCAGGAAGCGGGCCCAGCAGAGACTGCACTTCTTGAGGAAACTCAAACAGGCCTCTCTCCCCATCTGCAACCTCAGGACCTTCTACAGAGGTGAGGTGGAGAGTGTTCTGACGTACTGCATTGCTACTTGGTACTCCAGCTGCAGTATGTCAGACAAAAAAGCCCTGCAGAGGATAGTTAAGGGAGTGACAGAGTAATTGGAGTCTCCCTCCCCTCTGTCCAAGAGCTTTTTCAGAACCGTTGTAGAAGCAGGGCACTGAACATTGTCAAGGACCGTTCTCACCCTCTGCATAAACACTTTGAACTTCTGCCATCTGGCAAACGATTCCGGAGCATCAGAGGCAGAACCACCAGACTGATTAACAGCTTCCTTCCACAAGCTGTTAGGATGCTGAACAGTTGATCCGGAACCTCTCATACATACTTCTGCACCTACGAACATTATGTATATTATTTGTATATTATAGTTCTGGTTAGTTTTCAAATATGTCTCAGGGAAGTGTGAATGGCTGTGGTGGGGTGGGGGGTGAGGGTATGTGTGAGTGTGTCTTTAATCATGTTCTTTTACTTATATGGCTTATATGGATGCCGAGAGAAACGCAATTTCATCTTGCCTGCACTACAGTTGTATGTACAGCAATATGACAATAAAGGTTGATTTGATTTTTTTTTTCCACAATATCTTTATTGAACCTTTTTTTTTTTTTTTAACAAACATGATACAAACAATCAAACACTAACACTAAAGTACTACAAAAAAAAAAAAAATGCACTAAAAACACCAACAACCACCAACAAAATCAAGTCTTCAACAATGCTCCTCTGTTTAGTCTAGACAATCCAATACATAAGTATACATATTATGTTCACCAGTTTGGAATTTACAAGGTCCACACACATCGTTCACCTTCTTCTTCAAGAGTTATGTTTAAATTTTTTACATAATCAATAAAAGGTCTCCATATATTCTCAAACACAATTTCCTTTGATTTCAGTATATATGTTATTCTTTCTAATGGAAGGTTTGTTAACATCTGTCTTAACCACTGAGTCACATCTGGTCTATGAGTCTTTTTCCATAATAGTGCAATACATTTTTTGGCATTAAGCAAACTGAGGTCTATGAATGTTCTTTCACTTTTATTAAAATTATGCTTTTCTGGGTACAGACCCAACAAAAACAGTTTAGGATTCAATATGATTTGTTTTGAGATTATTTTTTCAATTGTTACCCTCACCTCTTCCCAAAACATTCTTATTAATCTACATTCCCATAAACAATGAAATAGGGTTCCTTTACTTTCCATGCATTTTGTGCATGTATCTGGTATATTTTTGTTATATCTATTTAACTCCTCCGGTGTAACATACATCCGCATTAACCATTTGAAATGTATCAATTTAAGGCGTGCATTTATTGATTTGGTTTGAGCTTCTGTACAAGCCAATTCCCATTGTTCCTCTGAAATTTCAATTTGCAGATCTTCTTTCCAGTAGTTTAATCTTTTCAGTGAATTTTCACTTGAAGATAGTGTCAATGAGTTATAAAACTCTGAAATAATACCCTTTCTTTTACTATCTTTCATCATCATTTTTTCCAAGGCTGAATAAATAGGTCGAGTGAGAGCTTTATTTTGATTTGATCGAATAAAGTTTCTAAGTTGAAGATATTTAAAAAAATGTGTTCTATTGAGATTAAATTTGATCCTCAGCTCTTCAAAAGACATTATGTTGTCTGCACATGGCAAATATAAATCCTGAATCTTTTGTATCCCTTTTAAATTCCATACTTTAAATACAGCGTCCGCTCTCCCTGGTTTAAAATATTGATTACCCCATATTGGACTAAATTGTGACAATAACTGTGGTTCTTTTAAATAGTTTTTAGCTTCACACCATATTTTGATCATATGCTTTACAAATGGATTTTTAACTTGTTTTTGTAATTTTTTTGCCGAATCTGAGTATATGAATATGGGAAGAGGTAAAGGTAAATTGTATGATTCCATTTCAGTCCAGTGAGGGAGATCATTTGATGAAAAATAATATGTCATAGACCTCAGTTGTGCCGACCAATAATACAACATAAAATTTGGACATTTCAGACCTCCACGATCAAATGGTAAATATAATAAAGACAAACGTAATCTAGCCCTCCTGTTGTTCCATATAAATTCCACTAACTTTTTTTTTATTCTTGAGAATAGATCTAAAGGTGGTGATAAGGGAATGTATTGAAATAAATAAAGTATTTTAGGTAAAATATTACTTTTAAGTATATTGATTCTCCCGATCATCGACATTGGTAGTGACATCCATCTCTGAGTTAACTCATTGATGTCTGACATTAAGGCTTCATAGTTGACACTGGCGACTGATTCTAGCTTAGGCATAATTTGGATTCCTAAATATTTAAACTGATTTACAACATTGAATTGATTTACCTCAGGGGCTGGGTAATTTCTCTGGGTCTCATTTAGCATTAATATTGAAGATTTAGTTTTATTTATTTTATATCCTGATATTTCCCCAAAATTCTTTATTAAATTCAACAAGGTTGGAATTGATTTTTTTAGATTCGATATAAACAAAATTATATCATCGGCGTACAGGGAGATTTTATGTTCTGTTGGTCCAACTTTAATTCCATATATTTGTGAATGTAAACGTATCGCTATCGCTAAAGGTTCAATTGCCATAGTAAACAGTAAAGGTGAAAGTGGACAGCCTTGTCGACATCCTCTATTGATTTTTATTGGTTTTGAAATATTGTTATTTGTTAGGATTTCTGCTGTGGCATTATTGTATATTATTTGAACCCATTTTATGAAATTATTTCCAAGTCCAAACCTTTGTAGGACTTCAGGTTGATTTGATTTTGATTTGATTTGATTTTGAGAAATCCCAAAGCAAACCCACACAGACATGAGGAGAACATGCAAACTCCACGCAGAAAGATCACCTTGGTCAGGGGGTGAGATTGAACCATATTGAATATAATTATTATAATTATATAATTATAATTATTATAATTGAATATAATTCAATTATAATAAAATAATTAAGTCTTAAACCAATGAATGCTTAGCATGTTGCCAACATTCACAACTTATGCGCAACAATAGTCTATCTTATGCATAACTTATGGATATCTTATCCTAATTTCTGCATAGCGCGGTCATGCCAAACTGCCCATTGTCTCCCAATCAATGAATCCTAGGTGTGTGAGAGGTCATCTCTGTTCAACCGAAATGATTCTCCCCTCCAAAGACCACGGCGGGGGGCATGACCAACCTGGCAGAGTTGTCTAATCTGTCAAGTCTGTCACATCTAAAACAGCTGATGTGACACGTCAGGAATGCTAGATGACAGTTTTCACAACCTGGCTCAAAGACACACAAACTGATGGTGATAAAAAAAGTTTATTTTCAATAAAGTGGGAAAAAAACAAGATAATGCATGGATGGTGCTTTTGCTGGGAGCTGCAGCAAACAGCAAAGTGTGAGTTATCATGGAAAACAGCTGAGCTCTGTGCTTCAGCGATCAACTGATTGGATCTATCTCCTCCTGTGTTCTGACATTTTGGCATATCTATCAGAACAACACTGGACAACTGATGGTACAGACTGCTGTCAAAGGTAAAAAACATGGAGGGAGGGCTAAACAGCAATTTGTATCTTTATCCTGTAGCTTGAAAGGGCTCAGACACATCCCTGACAGGTCCCGTTATACAAACAAGTATGTGTGTTTAGCTCCCTCTGTGTGTGTATGCGCTGCAGGCAGCAGCTGAGCTCTGTAAGGGTTTTTCCTGTGAACCAACGCTGCAAATCCGCCATTATAGGGTCGTTGTAAGTTGTCATATGTGTCTCTACGAGGTGCAGAGAGAGACAAACCCACGCGCTGGATGGAGTTTGTGTGTTTAATTAACAAAAGAATAGAAACAGTCCAAAGGTGCCAATAATACAAAAAATGCCAAACAAGGATACACTTACAATAATTGCCTTAGAGCAAGGTGTGCTCTGAAGAAGCAGAAAAAAACTTCAGAGGCTGGGAGGATAACAGGAAAAACATCCATGCAGACATTCAACGAAAAGGCGAGGGCTGAATGAACAAACTGAGTATAAGTACAAAGTAAAATGACAACATGAGTGAAAACAGGTGCGGGACCCAGAGCAGGAGAAGGAACAAAACTGGTGATTAGAATCAGCTTGGTGGTAATGACAGGTGAGGGAGGGGCGGTTGACAGCCTGGCAGTTGACGCTCCCAGCGGAGTGTAACCCCGGAAACACAGCCAACAGCTGTCAACCCAGAGAAACACATCATAGAACTCAAAACATAAAATAGAAACATCAAAAGGCAATAATGAAACTCAAAAGCAAAAATACAATAAATATACATAAATGCAAGAAAAAAGTGCCACAAAGCTGAGTCTGGCAGGGGACCCAGACTCAGCACATGACATAAGTTAGAAACCCATTCAATAAGTTACACACAGGTTCAAAGAGCGTTACTCATATACCTACTTTTCTGCTAGCAATGCTGCTGAGCTCACTCTTGTGCTACATGTCCACTGGTCAGGATTTTTCGGAAAGGAATCGGATACCGGAACTTGTGAGGTGCGGAAAAGATGCATGTAGCATAGTTTTTGGATAGGCGGAGTCGAGCAATGCAGGAGGAAATACTGGAATAGTCATTATTAACTATGAGCAGATTGATAAGTCTGTTTTTAATAGTGCTGGTATATTTGTGTTACAAAAGGCGACTTTGTTGTCGTCGCTGCCGGTTTTGGGTTCACCCAATCCTACAGACCTACACAATGCATGGCGAATTTGACCACCTGGCTCGTGAGCTTTGGCCGAATGAGCCCAAGTTCCACTGTTCTCCGCCTCGTTCCTTTGTATGTTGTTTCCATATGATGGCAAGGACTGGTCATATAGTATCGAGTTGCCTGAAACAGCGGTTATTTTCTCCTTCATGTCTTCACAACAACAAGTAACATACAGATTTCTCTCTCCCCCCCCGTCTTCTCCTCCAGCTGGCTGGCTTACTGGATTGGTCGACGGGTCCATCCGTGGGCGGTCTTCAGCTCTCCGCTGCTACAGGACAATATGGCATCCTTGGTCTCCATATCTTTAAAACAAACCAGCAAAAAGTGTTTCTAGCATCACTTTGTACAAGAAATAGTAGGTTCAGTTAAGGAACCTGTCATTATTTGACATCAAAAAACACTGGTTTAAAAGTTCAGGACAAGAGTGCTGTCTCCAGTTCATGACAGTACGGAAAATAGCCCGACAGATCGTCCTGACTATGCAAATGAGCTGTAGGGGACCAACAGGAGATTCTGCACACCACAGTCCAGTTTTCACCGGTCCGCACCCATATGCTTTCCACTGTGTTTTCAATACACAATGAATGGAAAGCGGAAAAACAACGGAACACGTTCCTTTAAGGTACCCGTGGAACCAATGGACACATACCTTTAAGGTACGTAAAGGTACGTGCCCACTGATGCTGTCGTTTTTCATTGTGTATTGGAAATGCAACGTTCTGAACTTTTACAGAAAAGTGTCAAAAAAGATGAGTTTCTCTGTTTCTTGTATTACTACATATAGTCCCCAGGCCTATATTCTTAAAAACACCATTCTTAAACACTGACCTATCTTGATGTCTGTGTCATGGGGTGGTCCTCGCGGGCCACTAATGAGACGCTATAGGCAGCCGATGAGTTTGCATATTTATTAAAGGAAGACACACTATACGAAAATAAAGAGCCACGTGGGGCAAAACACAAATAATGACTACAGCAAAAGCACAGTAGTAGAACACTCAGGATAACAGGAGAAAACTTACTGAGAATAAGGAGAACACGAGCGTGACTGGAGCCGGGAAATAGGGACTCCAGCTCTCTCAACCAAGAGGAGGAAGAAAAAAAAACATCTCAAAAAATAGACAAACAGGCACAAACACAACATACCCTAATAATACCAGGAAAAAGGGGAAAAGAAAAAACACGCTAAAGAGCGGCAATATATACACAGTTCCAAGTAGTCCAAACAACAAAACACAAGACCATCCCTAAAATTACAGAGAAGAGGAAAAACAAAAACACAGGGATTGTGGAAGTTGTGTTCAATGACGAGACTTGAGTTATTCCTCAGGTTCAGCTTTATTGCAGAACACAATCATCCAACATTCTCAAAAAGCAAGAAGAGGCAGAATCATGTTACATCACATTCTTATACCTCCGGGAGATTAAGAACTCAAGTCACATGGTGCTTCCGCAAACATTTAATCACAATGCAAGTCTCTGAAGATTCACCATTGTCTCTTATTCTCTGATGTTCCGGGGATCCCCCCCAGGGCCTCCTCTCTGAGACAAGGGTCCGACTTCACACCTCCTCGACATCTCCTGTCGGCCCCCGTCGATCCAGACTCTTTGTTCCTCCAGACGTGAAGCCCCAATCCACATAAGCCATACATTTGTGGGAGATATGAACCAGACATATGTGCCACACTCTTGTGGGAAATATGAACCAAACATATGTGCCACATGACCCCCCCCCCCCCCAAACGTCTGCATGGGACAAACATACTCGTAAATGCATAACATAAAAGACATTACCACATAACCAACAATCATTCCCCCAATCTCTTAGGTCTTAATTTCCTGCCGAATCTGCTGTAAGCCGGCTTCGCTGCGTCTGCAGCGTCTCCTCGCACTTGGGGATTAGATTTGTTAGCACATCTCTGTGGGAGCTCTGGAGCATGCCTTCTCGGTGGCCTGCCCCGGAGGGGGGCTTTCGCCAACTGCACGTGTTCATCAGCCAGAACAAAAGCGGGTTTGAGTCTGTTTATGCAAATTAGCTCCCTTCTGCCCCCCAAATCTAGCAAGAAATGCTTCTCATTTTTTTCCAGCACCCGGAACGGTCCATCATAAGGCGGACGCAGCCCTGGGTGTTGTGCATCATGTCTAACAAAAACGAACTCTGCGTTTTTTAAAGCCTCTGGCACAAAAACGCGTGGAAAACTGTGATGCACTGGGCCAGGCAGCATGTTTGATCCTGTGGCGCTCTGCAACAGCTGAGTGGGGGGACAATTTGGCGCAGGATTTTCCGGAAGAAATTCCCCCGGCAAACGGAGAGGTTGTGCGAAAACTAACTCCGCTGGGGAGGCCTGCAAATCCTCCTTAGGTGCAGAACGCAACCCCAATAAAACCCATGGCAGTTTGTCCACCCAATTTGTATCCGTGAGCGATGCTCTGAGGGCTGCTTTCAATGACCTATGAAAGCGTTCACATAAACCGTTGGCCTGCGGGTTATACGCGGTAGTGCGGTGTACCTTCACCCCTAAGCTGCGGGCCATAGACGACCACAGTTCGGAAACAAATTGAGGGCCTCTGTCGGACGTTATGTCCGACAGAACTCCAAAATGTGCGACCCAAGTTGTTAAAAACGCGCGCGCAACCTCTTCCGCCGTTGTTGACGCCAGAGGTACCGCTTCTGGCCAACGCGTGGTGCGGTCCACCATCGTCAAAAGGTGTGTGTGCCCTTGAGACGAGGGAAGCAGGCCTACCAGATCAACATGCACATGATCGAACCGCTTAGCCGGGATGTGAAAAGGCTCCAAAGGGGTCCTCGTGTGCTTGTGTATCTTAGCCCTCTGGCACGCTACACAAGCTGCTGCCCATTCCTTGACCTGTTTGCGCAATCCCGGCCAGACAAATTTCTCCCCCACCATCTTGACCGATGCATGCACCCCCAGGTGCGCCAGCGAATGGACCGAGTCAAAAACGCGGCG
Source organism: Pholidichthys leucotaenia (assembly GCA_020510985.1). Taxonomy (NCBI): domain Eukaryota; kingdom Metazoa; phylum Chordata; class Actinopteri; order Cichliformes; family Pholidichthyidae; genus Pholidichthys; species Pholidichthys leucotaenia. The sequence continues at coordinate 214,584,310 of CM035845.1, read as the reverse complement.
GCGCCACGCGGCTGGAACCACGGGACATCGCATATTAAGGGGGGCATACCTATTTGCTGCACCCTGTGCTCCAGCCTTAACCCTGTTGGTCCAGACTGGAGCGCACGCACATCCGCGTCACCAACCTGCTCTGCAGCCATGTCTGCATAATCCAAACCTACATGGCCTGGCGTTGCCACAGCACGTGAGAGACAGTCTGCCACTACATTGTGTTTACCTGCGACTGTGGTGAACTCCGATATTGCGGATAGCTGTCTTTGCTGACGGCCTGACCAAGGTTCTGAGATCTTGGCCATCGCAAAAGTTAACGGTTTGTGGTCCACGAAAGCGGTGAAACGACGCCCTTCCAGCCAGAACTGGAAATGGCGGATGGCCAAGTGTAGGGCTAAAAGCTCCCTGTCAAACGCGCTGTATTTACACTAGTTATCGCGCAAGGATTTGCTAAAGAACGCGAGCGGCTGCCAGGTCCCTGCCACACACTGCTCAATGACTGCCCCCACCGCTAGATCAGAAGCGTCAGTGGTGAGTGCCAAACGGGCTGTTGGAACCGGGTGCGCTAACAAAACGGCGCTTGCAAGGGCTGATTTGACCTGGGAGAAAGCGCGCTCCCGCTCCGGAGACCATTCGACTTTATTCGTGGGTTTTTGTTTTTTTAGTGCCGTGTACAGTGGCTACATGAGCCACGCTGCACTCGGAAGGAACCGGTTGTAAAAATTAACCATTCCTAGAAACTCCTGCAGCGCTTTTATCGTTTGAGGTCGGGGGAAATCTGTTATTGCGCGCACTTTCTCAGGCAGGGGAACCACTCCTTCTGGCGAAACGCGATGCCCCCAAAAATCGATTTGCGCCACCCCGAACTGGCACTTCGCTGGGTTAATTATCAACCCGTGCTCTGCCAGTCTCCGAAAAACCACTGTGAGGTGGGTTTCGTGTTCGTCTTCGGACGTGCTGGCTACCAATATGTCGTCTAAATAGACGAACACGAAAGGCAGGTCGCGTAAAACTGCATCCATCATGCGTTGGAAAGTTTGCGCGGCGCCCTTTAACCCAAACGGCATGCGCAAAAACTCAAAAAGCCCAAACGGAGTTATTACCGCGGTTTTGGGAATATCCTGCGTGCGCACGGGGACTTGATGGTAGCCGTGCACCAAGTCTATTTTAGAAAAAATGCGCGCCCCCGCCAAATAAGATAAGATAAGCCTTTATTAGTCCCACAACGGGGAAATTCCAGGATTGCAACAGCACAGGGATAGCAACACTCAGAGCAACAATCAGAAGGCAAGGAAAAAAAAAAACCAAGCAAGCAAGAACAGCTAATATACATATGTACATATTACTATAAAATATATACTGTATATACACACACACAGACACACAGTGCAGAGCATTGTAGCTGGATGGAATAAATATATGAATATGTAAACACACAGTGCGGAGCAATGTAGCTAGATGGAATAATATGTAGATATATAAACACACAGTGCGGAGCATTGTAGCTAGATGGAATAAATATATAGATATATAAACATAAACACACCCAGTGCGGAGCATTGTAGCTAGATGGAATAAATATGTAAATATATAAACACACACAGTGCAGAGCATTGTTGCTAGATGGGATGAAACAGCACAACCGTCTACTTAGTTATCCTACATGGTATGAAAATGTGCCCATACATATTCTCACCCTCGATAGCGACCGGTATTTTCCTAGTTGTATGCCGGAGGGGACCATTGTGTAAGTCTATTGCATCTTTTGCATTCAAAAAACTATTAGTTTGTTACGTCTTTTTGCTATCTCTGCGAGCAGCCCTGCTTAGGTTGTACAGTCTGACAGCCGTTGGTAGGAAGGACCTCCGAAACCTCTCGGTTGTGCACCTGGGATGATGTAGTCTGCTGCTAAATGAGCTCCTCAGTGCATTCAGTATGGCCTGCATAGGGTGGAACTCGGACTCCAGCAGAGATGACAGTTTAGCCACCGTCCTTCTCTCTCCTATCTCCTCCACCGGATCAAGGCGCTGCCCCAGGACAGAGCTAGCTTTCTTGATCAGTTTGTTCAGTCTCTTCCTATCGGCTGCAGTAATGCCACTGCCCCAGCAGACCACTCCAAAAGTGATGGCTGACGCCACCACCGTGTCATAGAATGTCTTCAGCAGCGCGCCTTGTACACCAAAAGACCTGAGTCTCCTCAGCAGGAACAGCCTGCGCTGTCCCTTCTTGTAGAGTGCGTCAGTATTGTGTGACCAGTCTAGTTTATTGTTCAGATGAACACCCAGGTACTTATAGGCTGTCACCATCTCGATGTCTGTTCCCTGTATATTTACTGGTGCTGTGAGGGGTTGTCCTTGCCTGCGGCAGTCCACCACCAGCTCCTTAATTTTTCTCGCGTTGATCTGGAGGCAGTTCCGATGGCACCAGTCCACGAAGTCCTGGATAAGCCCTCTGTACTCAGCTTCATCTCCATTGGAGATGAGGCCAACGATCGCAGAGTCATCAGAGAACTTCTGTAGATGGCAGTGTGTTGTGTTGTGTGAGAAGTCCGCAGTATAAAGAGTGAACAGGAAGGGAGCCAGCACCGTTCCCTGGGGGGCCACCGTGCTACTGATGATCGTGTCGGACACACAGTCCCGGGTTCTCACAAACTGAGGCCGGTTCGTGAGGTAGTCCAGGATCCATGATGACAGGTGCTGGTCCACCCCTGCGCGCAGCAGCTTGTCCTTCAGGATCATCGGTTGGATGGTGTTGAAAGCACTGGAGAAGTCAAAGAACATGATCCTCACCATATTCCCGGGCTTCTCCAGGTGGGACAGAGAACGGTGAAGGAGGAAGATCACCGCATCCTCCACCCCAATGCCATGCTGGTAGGCGAACTGGAGTGGATCCATCGCTGGTTCCACCAGGGGGCAGAGGTGAGCAAGGAGCAGTCTCTCCAGGGTCTTCATCAAGTGGGACGTTAAGGCCACCGGTCTGTAGCTGTTCAGGTCTTTGGGGTGGGAAGTTTTTGGTACAGGTACCACACAAGATGTTTTCCACAGCTGTGGTACCCTCCCCAGTTTCAGGCTCATGTTGAAGATATACGTCACAATCCCACACAGTTGGTCTGCACAGGACTTGAGGAGCTTTGCGCTGATGCCGTCCGGTCCCGACGCCTTCCTCGCCTTGATCTTCCTCAGCTCTGTCCTCACCTGGGTCCTGGTCAGGGTCAGGATGGGGGGCTGTGTGTTGGGAGTGGGGGGGTGTTGGTGGAGTGGGGAGTGGGCAGCAGGACTAGATTTCTTTAGAGGCAGCAGTGGTTGTTGTGCAGACAGGGGGGAGGGCGGTTGGTCAAACCTATTGAAAAACAGATTCAGGTTATTCGCCCACTCCCTGCCCCCCGTGGTCTGGGGGGAGGTATTCTGGAGCCCAGAGATGGTTTTGAGGTTTCTCCAGACCCCGCTGATGTCGCTCTGTTGCAGCTTGTCCTCCATCTTCTTCCTGAAGCTGTCCTTGCCTACTCTGATCTTTCTCCTCAGCTCCCTCTGTACGGACTTCAGCATCTCCCTATTCCCCGACCTGAAGATTCTCTTCTTCTCTCTCAGAAGTGTTTTTATCTCAGGGTTGATCCAGGGTTTGTTGTTTGAGTGACGCCGTATGGTCTTGGTGGGAACGGATTTGTCCACACAGAAGCTGAGGTAGCCCGTGAAGGTGTGAATGAGGCCATCGATGTCCTCACCATGTGGATCGCAGAGCTGCTTCCAGGCGGTGGCTTCAAAACAGCCCTTTAGAGTGTCCATTGTCTCCTCAGACCATAACTCCACAGTGTGCATGGCCGGAGGTTGTCTGTGCACTATGGGTTTGTACACCGGCCGGAGATGAACCAAGTTGTGATCCGATCTCCCGAGTGGGGGGAGTTGTGATGAGGTGTACGCCTCCTTAGTGTTTGCGTAGAATAAGTCCAGTGTTTTATTGTCTCTAGTGTGGCATGTGACATACTGGGTGAACGTGGGTAGAATGGGAGACAGTGAAACATGGTTGAAATCGCCTGAGATGAGGAGAAGAGCATCTGGGTGTTCTGTCTTCATTTCTGTATGAAATGAACTGAGAAATCCTGGATGTGCGGAATCGGGCAGCGGTCGTGCGCCGAGACATTGTTCAACCTGCGGAAATCGCCACAAGGTCGCCACGAGCCATCAGCCTTTGGGACCATGTGTAACGGTGAAGCCCAGGGGCTGTTCGAGCATCTAATTATGCCCAGTTTTTCCAGGTTGGCAAATTCCTCGCGCGCTATTGCCAGTTTAGCTGAGTCCAAGCGCCGGGCTTTTGCAAAAACGGGCGGCCCAGTGGTGGTGACAAAATGCTCCACCCCGTGTTTGGCCACTGTCGCTGAAAATTTTGGGACTGTGAGTGCTGGAAAGTGAGTGAGCAGAGCATGAAACTTACCACCCGCAGCTGTGACGTTGGCGTGTGCAGTCGGCGGGGCCACCCGAGCTGTGCAGGGGATAGAATGAAAAGACAGTGCATTAACCAGGCGTCTATTAGCAAGATCAACCAATAAACCATGTGAGCACAAAAAATCAGCCCCTAACATGTTAAAACTGACTGCCGCTACAATAAAGGTCCACTCAAATGAACGGCCCTGTAAGGACAGAAGCATGGTCCTCTCACCGAATGTCTTAATCGCTGAGCCATTCGCTGCTGATACTGACACCCAGGGAGTTTTAGACGGCATCAGCCGTTCCGCATAGGTAGGCGTGATGAAACTCAGCTGGGAGCCCGTGTCCACGAGGAATTGTTTCCCCGAGTGTGCATCCGTCAGGTAAAGCAGCTTGTTTTCTTCTCCGAGGGACGCAGCTGCTACCGGCCCCCGGTCTTGGCGTTTCCCTGACGCTTGAAGCGGCACGGTGGGAGACATCTGTGTGTCCGCTCCGCAAAACGGCGGTGGTAGAAGCACAGGCCGTCTTCAGCTCCGCGTCGCCTGACGCCTGTCGCTGCCGTCGTCGGTTCATCTGGCGCCGCCACCACTGGCTCCAAACCATCTCCGGGCGCCGTCCTCTGCTCAGCTGCCGCGGCCGAAACCGCGCTCCGCTTGTGGGCGTCGACGAGTCGCTGCGCCTCCTTGCTGAGCCTATGGTAGTCCCGCTTGGCCAATCGGGGTGAGTCTGCCAGGGTCACTCTCACTGCTGGCGGCAGAGTCCGGAGGAAAAGGTGGGCGAAAATAAATTCGCCATCCTCGGAGTCTTTCAGTCTCAGCATCTTCACCATCAGGTCCACCGGTCTGTCGTTCTCCGACTCCGTCAACGCTAGGAGCCCCTCTGCTCGCTGTTGCACCGAGGGGGTGAAATGGCTGATCAGCGCCTCCTTCAATGCGTCGTACTTGTCGGTGTCCGGTGGGTGGTTAACCAGGTCTTCCACCCTCTGGACCGTCTGACTGTCCAGCTTCGCTACCACATGGTAGAACCTCGTTTCATCCTTTGAGATTCTCCGGAGGTTGAACTGCGCCTCGACCGCGCTAAACCAGGAGCGCGGGCTGTGCTGCCAGAAATCGGGCAGCTGGAGCGTGGAGGCAGCCATCAGGCTGGCCTCTGATGAACTCCGCTCGGGAGAATTCTCTCTGCTCATTCTTTGTCGTGGGTCACCAGTGTGGAAGTTGTGTTCAATGACGAGACTTGAGTTATTCCTCAGGTTCAGCTTTATTGCAGAACACAATCATCCAACATTCTCAAAAAGCAAGAAGAGGCAGAATCATGTTACATCACATTCTTATACCTCCGGGGGATTAAGAACTCAAGTCACATGGTGCTTCCGCAAACATTTAATCACAATGCAAGTCTCTGAAGATTCACCATTGTCTCTTATTCTCTGATGTTCCAGGGATCCCTCCCAGGGCCTCCTCTCTGAGACAAGGGTCCGACTTCACACCTCCTCGACATCTCCTGTCGGCCCCCGTCGATCCAGACTCTTTGTTCCTCCAGACGTGAAGCCCCAATCCACATAAGCCATACATTTGTGGGAGATATGAACCAGACATATGTGCCACACTCTTGTGGGAAATATGAACCAAACATATGTGCCACAGGGATGACAGCAGGCAGAGCACAATGAAACAACCAAAAAAAACCAATTAGTTCAGGAGGTCTACCTACGTCCAGTGTCCAGATCGCTGGCAGGGGAAAAAAGGATGAGTTCAGGCGGTCTACCCCAGTCCCAGGCCCAGAGAAACAGTACCTCTGGCGGCCGGACCAGGTCGCCAAACACTAAGTCCAGTTTGTCGAGTGGCTGACCCAGAACGCCAAACCGGCGAAGCAGTTTCCCAGGCAGCCGACCCGTGTCATCAAGCCACCAGGACCACATGGGAGAACTTGGAGGTGGCCTCCCTATTGCGAGGAATAGCAAGGGAGAGCCGAGCTGATTACGGGGAATCCCCGCGGCACCCGATGGATGGAAAAAGGAAACGGGGAAAAGATGAAGGACCAGTCCGGCGTCGATCAGCGGAGGATCTGCAGCTCCTTCTCCGAACTCCACATGGACTGGCATTGCGCTCTTGCCGGATCCCGAGCGGAACCATGCTGCACCCACGACGGACCCCAACTGGGCCAGAACAGCGTCCATGACGGACCCCGATTGAGTCCGCGTTGCACCCGCGTCGGACCCTGATTGGGTCAAAGTAGCACCCACGACGGACCCTGACTGGGCCGGTGCAGCACCAGGGATGACCTTCAGACCAGAACCCAGAACCTCCAAGGTGATGACTGGAGCAGGCTCGTCACTGGCGACCCTGGGAGAAGGCTCAGAGGAGAAAAGAGAACCAGGATCAGAATCACCGGCAGCGGCAGAGCCCAGCGAGACAAGCTCGGACACAGCGGACGGCTGCGCCCTGCTCGTCTCCCCGAGAGACAGGCAAAAATGCTCCAGAATAGAAGAAAGGAAGACAAAATAGAGCACTTGCCTGATCTCGGGCTCTACCGCAGCCCAGGACTTCGACGATCTTGGTTCAGGGCGCTGAAGGTCCAGTTCTGGTTCCCACTCAACTGCGGCGGGCTCCACAGCCGGCATGATGGTATCCACAGTCTGGGGATTCCCTGACACTGACGTCCACGCCGAAGGCCCGCACGGCGTGGTGGCAGGGGATCCGTGACCTGCTGGGTCGGACTGTTCCTCCGTGGAGACCCGGGGACGCTTGCTCGTTGGCGCAGGCTTCAATTGGCAGTCCGCCCTCCTCCTCTGCCCATGTCGTGGCTGCGGGGCTGGAACCAGGCTCTCCAGGGCCGCAGGCTCCTTCCTTGTCCGGCGATGTAGTCCTGGTACCGGGGAACGCTCAGGGGAAGGAGACAGAGGTAGCAGGTTCATAATTACAGGCTACAGCAGGTGAAGGAAGCTCGGGAGACTGTGAACCCCAAACTCCACCCCCAGGAGTCAGACAAGGCAAATCACAATAGGGAGGAGAAGAATGAAATTGCACTTGCCTTTCCTCCAGAGGGCCGATGGTGCCTGCTGTAGTGGGCTTGGTTCTTTCCTTCCCCCTTTGAATGGCAACGGAGGGCCCCCCAGGAAGACGAAGAGGAGCCGCTTGCACCGGGACTGGAACCGGAACAGCCAGAGTTGGACTCGTGGAGCTCACAGCAGCTGGGGAGAGCGTCGAGGAGGAGGGAGGAGCAGCAGAGGTGGTCCGGGGATGAGGAATATACAACCCGGAGGAGGCTGCTGTCTTACCTCTCTAATGAGATGCAGAGGCTACAGCTGGCTGGGAGACAGAGTTCGTGCGGCTACTCGGAACTGGATCTGGATGGGGTTCTCGCTGAGGCTTCGCCAAGGGAATCCTGGCTGACGTCCTTCTCCGTCGGAAATGGCGCTGGGGTGGAGTAAACTCCTGGACTGGACAGGTGACAGGAGTGGGATCCCGAGGCGAGGAGCAATGATGCCTCCTCTTCGGCTTCCTAACGGAGTTTCCCTCCAGCCCACGGAGCTTCTTCCGGAATGCAGAGATCTCTGCCATCCTCGCCGTGATTTCAGGGTGGTCAGCATAGCGAGGATGGCGGTTAATAGTCGCCTCAGCAAGGTCCAGGTACCAGCGTGAGGTGCTGGGGATGGTTTGATGGCAAGCGCCGGAAATGATCCTGTCAATCTCGATAAGGGCCATTACCAGCTCATAGCCCAAACTCATGGTGTAGCCCTTGGGTGGCAATGTCATCTCCCAGTACACTGGTACGTGGAAAAGGGGAAAAACTACAAGCCCAAAACTAAGCAAACTCACGGTCACCGGCGTCTCGTTTTGGCTGCGACCTACTGTCATGGGGTGGTCATCGCGGGCCACTAATGAGACGCTATAGGCAGCCGATGAGTTTGCATATTTATTAAAGGAAGACACACTATACGAAAATAAAGAGCCATGTGGGGAAAAACACAAATAACGACTACAGCAAAAGCACAGTAATAGAACACTCAGGATAACGGGAGAAAACTTACTGAGAATAAGGAGAACACGAGCGTGACTGGAGCCGGGAAATAGGGACTCTAGCCAAACGTTGGGGAGACCAGTGTTAAGCGTGTGTGAGGTCGCAGCCCCGAGTAACCTCGGCTGCTTCCTTAAATACGGCTTAGAGAATTAACAGATGATTAGGGCGTCATCAGTGGAATGACAATCAGCTGTCACCACGCAACTCGGCTTTGACAGCCGGAAGTCCTGCAGAGACGTTGTCAGAAGGGAGGGCCATAAGGAAAGCTAACACAGAACGGGAGGAAAATACTGCATGACCCGAGCGCAGACAATATCAGCGCTCAGACCATGACACTCTGACCCGACATTATCTCAGCTTTTTAAAGATCATCCTCTCTTTGTTTATAGAAGAGGTCCAAATCTATGTAACAAGCTGGTGCGGGCCAATATTAAAGCAGATCTAAAACAGACTCTTCTTGCCCCAATGCCAAATGGAAATTATCCTTGGGGCCATTGTACTCAGTGTCACAACACATGGAAGACATCTGTTTTTTCTCATCCAAGATAAGGAAAACACTTTCCTGTTAAGGGTGTTATCACATGTAATACATAAAATGTAATTTATTTGTTAAAATGCCCATGTGATAAGATTTATATAGGCAAAACAACTTGCATGTTGAAACAAAGGATAGGAAAGGAAGGAAAAGAAAGAGTTCCATCAGATGAAATAATGCCAACTATACAGTAGCTCGTCATTTGAATGAATATTCACACCCAGTCTCCTCCCTACGTTTTCAGGGTATTGAACATGTTGTTCTGCCATGAGGTGGGGATACAGAAACTAAGATATGTCAGAGAGAACTCTTTTGGATTGCCACGCTTGATGCCCTTCAACCTAAAGGTCACAATGAAGATTTTGATATGAGTGTTGTGCTGTGATTCAGGATGTGTTCCAGCCCTTCTTTTCAGTTCTTGTATTGTGAAACTTGAGATCTATGGTTTATGATGGCCTCAGCCTGATGTTTTATTAGCTCTTGTTTCTTTTGAGATTTTTGAAAATGGTATCTTTGATTCATCTGAGTCCTATTTATTGATATTGGTAATGTTATTGTACTTTATGATTTGTTTGTTTTTCTGTTCACCTTGGACACACCTCCCCTTTTTCTTAGAAAAGTTTGAGGTATGATATGCCTCCTTTCTTTAATTCTGATAATTGGGACTACATTTCCCAGAAGACATGGCACTGCCACAGGGGTGTGTACACAGGTGTACTGCACACTGCTAATGACTAATATGGGAATGCTCTCCCATTTAACTGTTCGTTGCTACAGTCTGTATGCTCTGATGAAGGTTTGACAGAACCTAAAGTTTAGCAGTAAAGTGAAAATTGCACTGTGTGGACATCTTTATTACTATTTACACTTGGTTGATTGTCCAGCACCTTACAAAGTTCTTGAGCTTGGTGGAGTGGCAGCTTTTTCTACATATGTTCAAAAGAAAAAATGTTACTAGTTTTCATGGAAAGAACTTAATGGGGAAAGTAAAGTTATTTCTTTGTACTTAAGTAATTTTCTTTTTTTCTACTCCTACTTAAGTATTTTTTTGGTGTCTTTTGCATTGGCCTTGATATTCAGTATGTCCATGGCACTTTTGTGCCTTCTTTGTAATTGAAAAAAGATACATTGAGCATATTAATCAGAGTCCCCCTTAGGTAAAAGTTTGTTTTCCTTGTTTTGTTGTCCTTGTTTATAACTACTTCTAGTTATATAATGACCAGAGCAATCACTAGAGGAGACTGTGAGGTCCCCCACAAATGCACCACATTTGCTCAATCTGTACTATAAGTGAGGAGCACCAAGATCTGGTGCCACTGTACACATAACTAGTAGTTGCTCTGTGCCATGCGCATATATATGTGCCTATGCTTCACACACATATGCCCTGCCTCTTGTTCATTGCTGTTGCTTGTTGTTGCTGTAAGGTTGGGCGCATATGTGTGTGTATGCATACACAGCACTTCACTTGTGTGACATTTGGATGTTTTGTTTTGTAGCACATTAACTCTTGCGCTTTTGCATATCCACTTTGTACAGTTTCACTGCAGTTGTTCTTCTTGGGTATGATGTGTGTTTTTGTGTTCCGCCGGGGGACTCCAGATGCAAATTTGCAGTACTGCTAAATCTGGCATACTTACATTTGTATTAAAGTTCATTAGTATGTACTGTCCCTTTCAAATAAACATTAAACTAAACTAAACTACTTGTCATCACTAATTTTGACTTTATTGTTAATGAAAATAAGTTAATAATTAGAAGTTATTCAAAACCTACCTTTCCCGCTTTCAAGTAATTTCTGAACAATTGCTTTTGCCAGATTATGACTCTATGAAAATTGGTTGTGTGATGAGTATGTATCAATTTTATACTGACTTGTAAGTATTTAACTTATAAAAAAATGTACCATAGTTCAAGTTAAGGCTTGCAATAAATTGTTTACCAGCTAAAACTCTGTATCAAGGTGAGTTAACTTAAATATAGTTTTTAAAAAGTGCACAATTAACAGTCAAACACATAAAAATTTAACGAGAATAAAGCTTTTTCTTTATCAGCACCCTGGACAGCGACCTTGTTTTTGATTGGCTGTCGCTCTGTTACACCTATTCGCAACTGGCCAATACACGGAAAAAGGAAATAATTAGGCTTAAGGACCTACCTTTTCCCATTCATTCTCTATGGTAGTTGCCGTGTGTATGTGAACTTATTACATGCCGAGAGAGCTCACGTGCACCATTGTAATTGCTGTTTACATTCATCTGTCAGCTGATACAGTGGTAGCATATGACATCATCAGCTCCACTGCAGCCATTCTATTGGCCCAGCATCCTGATGCACTCATGGCCATCATGGGAGATTTTAACCATGTCTCACTGGACGAAACATTACCAAACTTCCACCAGTTTGTTGACTGTTCTGATAGATCCATAATTAAGACAGTTTTATTGAGCTTTATTATAAATACTATTTAGAATACACTCAGGCATTCAGCACTCTCCGACAAGCCAGGTGTCCCACGACAAAAGAGGACTAGCCTCTTCCGCCCACATCCTTTATACCCGGAGTGGTGTCACCACCGGAAACCAGCATTTAGTCACCCCTGCTCATTCCCTGTCCAACCCGGCCGCCATCTTACTAATACCCTCTATTTCCGTACATAACACCCCCCCTTCAAAAAAAAACAAAAAACGTCATGCATACAGATAACCCACCCAAATTTGTCTCCCGACACACACGGCATAATAATATGTACGGTATTGTACATATTATTATGAACAATATTTAGTTGTTCTGAACCTCGGCGAGCTTGAGAAGCTTTGCGCGAGGGCTGTTTTGGGTCATAATTTGGGCATGGAGGGGCAAAGAATATTGGAAAATCTTGGAGGAGCCAATAGCTTTGATGAAGTGGTAGAGTTAATGGCGTGCTACTTCCGCGCCCCGGAAAACGTCACTGTCCGGCGTATTCACTTTCAACAGTGCTCACAGTGGACGGGGGAACCTGTGAAAAGATTTCTTGCAGACCTCCGGGAGCTGGCGAGAGAGTGCAAGTTCAGGAACCTGGAAGATGAGATGATACAGGACCATCTCTACAGGACCATCTGCTATCTCTGACCTGGCCCTTTTTAGATCAGAACTTAAAACATATTTGTTTAAGATGGCTTTTAATACCCAGTAGTGGTGATATTTGTCTTGGCATTTGTTTTTATTTTATTCTCATTTTTAGGTATTTATTCTTATTTCTTTGTTTATGTTATTTGTTTTTAATGCTGTGTGTGTTTTTAATGCTGTTTAATTTTCTGTAAAGCACTTTGGTCACCTACGGGTTGTTTTAAAGGGCTATATAAAAAAAGTACATTACATGACATTTAGCGGAACACATTTGCTGTCTGGCAGCCCGGTCCAGACCTCTGACCTATCCAGGTGACCTGACGTTGGCCGCAGCTACCGATCTCGCTCAGCAATTTGAGGCAGCAGAGACAATTGCGAGAGGCCTGAGTGAGGGGGCCGCTCCGACCCAAGGCAAGCTTCATGTTAAGGCACTGTCACTGGACCCTGAGGATGAAGACAGCGGAGAGGACAAATATGCCTCCGTGGTAAAAGTTAGGTCCGCCCCAGGTACGCCACGTTGTGTTGGCTGTGGGTCCCCAAGTCACCGCTATACAGTAAGTCCAGGATATGTCCGACAAAGGGCAAGCGTTGTGGGAACTGTGGTTTGTTGAACCACTTTGCCAGGGTGTGCACAAACTTTGAGTGTAGGGACCGGCGGAGTGAGGCAGGTCCCTAGCAGAAGACTCCCACGGTTGTCCACACCGTTTCCCCAGAGACCACGGGACAGATCAGTTGTGAGGTAATGCTTGATGGCATCGAGGTTCCCCTGTTGGTGGATATGGGAGCTGTCATCTCCGTATTGAACCTGGCGACCATGGAGAGTCTATTTCCACACCGACAGATCAAGAAGCAGGAGAGACCCTATTTTGGCTATGGGTGGAACAGATTGGCTGTTTTGGGGTTTGTGGAAACGGAGGCACAGTACAAATCTGTCGTGGTACCCAAGGCCCGTGTTTATGTCACCGCTGTGGGTGTAAACATCATGGGGTGCAACCTCTTTTATGGTCTGGGGTTCTCGATAGCGAATGTCATGGGTGAGGAGTGGTTGGGGTGCGGACTTTGGGGCCGACCAGCTCCGGTGGTGGAAGGTGAGGAGGTGTGGGACTCAGACTGGCTGGATACCGCAGATGAAGAGCATGCTCGGCGCCACACTACGCCGCCCCGGGACGGACCCAATGCCGGTAGCCACATTGCCCTGGATGTGGGAACTGGATGGCACGCCAGGACCCCCAGGGTGGACCATGAGGACGAGGTGCCCGTGCTGGAGACAGAGGGGGCAAGACCTGAGAGCGCGGTTTTGAAGCGCTCACAACGACGGCCTGCCAGACCCGCAAGTCGATCGGATCGGTGAAGAAGGCCAGTCGGAACCAGAGTGATCCCAATAAGAAGAAAAGGGCTTCCCTGCGAGTTGGAGATGAGATTCGGCCCAGGGTCGAGGCCCGGGTGAGAGGAGATCACTGGTCATGCGAACAGCGTGATGACCAGAGGTGGTTCCAGGTGGAGGCTGCCCGGAGTGAAGGGTATCTAGGCCTGTCTGACAAGACCTGGAGGCATCCAAATGAGCTGCGTCATGTGGTGGAGAAGTGGAGATGGTGCAGCGAGAGCCCGGAGGTCAAGAGACGGAGACACTTGGAAAGGGACCCATCGAAGGACTGAAGGTGTTTTAATTGTGTGTGTGTTTTGGTTCTGACCCAGGTCTTGCTGTAAATAGTTGAACACTACTGTATTTGTGCCCCGAATATTATTGGTTTGGTAAAAAAAAAAAAAAAAAATGAAATTTTATGGGTTAAATTTTATAACATGCATTGGTATGGAGGTGAAATTTTAATGGCTAAAGATATTTGTAATAATTGAATACACTCTGTGAATGAAAGCCTCAGCGAGGCTTGTCGTGACTTCGGACTCACAATCAGCCTGAAGAAAACACAGGTCATGGGACAAGGCGTGGATTCTCCACCCAGCATCAGTATCTTTGATCATGAACTAGATGTTGTCCATGACTTCATCTACCTGGGATCCACCATCAATGACTCCCTCTTTCTCGACACAGAGCTCAATAAGCGCATCGGCAAAGCAGCTACGACCATGTCCAGACTGACAAAGAGAGCATGGACCAATGGCAAGCTGACAGAGCACACCAAAATCCAGGTCTACAGAGCTTGCGTCCTCAGCACCCTCCTGTATGGCAGCGAGTCTTGGACCCTGCGAGCCCGACAGGAAAAGAAGCTCAACGCATTTCACATGCGCTGTCTCCGTCACATCCTGCACATCACCTGGCAGGACAAAGTCACAAACATCAGCATCCTGGAGAGAGTTGGAATCCCCAACATGTACACGGTGCTGAAGCAGAGATGCATGCACTGGCTGGGGCATGTGATACGCATGGAGGATAACATGAGCAAACAGCTTCTCAACGATGCTGAGGAGAGAGATGCCACGGTAGTTATTGCAATCGCTCCTGTCACCTTTGTTCTTATATAGTGTGACGATGTTGGCTTCCCTCATGTCCTGCGGCACTTCGCCTTCTCTCCAGCACAGACAGAGGATTTCATGCAACTCTGTGATCAGTGACCCTTTGCAGCACTTCAGGACCTCGACAGGGATGCCGTCCTTCCCAGGGGCTTTGCCGGTGGCAAGGGAGTCAAGGGCCTCGCTCAGTTCATCGATGGTCGGTTCTCCATCAAACTCCCCCAGTACAGGCATACTCTCGATGGCATTCAGAGCATCGTCAGTGACTATGTTCTCCCTGGCATACAGCTCAGAGTAGTGCTCTACTCAGTGCTCCATCTGTTGTGCCCGATCCTGGATTACCTCCCCTGTAGCAGACTTTAAGGGAGCGATTTTCTTCTGTATAGGGCCCAAGGCCAGCTTGATTCCATCGTACATCCCCTTGATGTTGCACGTGTCTGCAGCCAGCTGTATCTGGGAGCAGAGCTGAAGCCAGTAGTCGGCGCATCGCCTGGCACGCTGCTGGGCTTTGCTATGGGCGGCCCAGAGGACTTGCAGGTTGCGTTCGCTGGGGCAGGCTTTATAAGCTACCAAGGCGTTCCATTTCTCCACGATAACTGGGATCATTTCATCGAAATGACCCTCGAACCAGTCTGCTGACCTGCTGGTTTTCTTGCCAAAGGTGGTCATGGCAGCCTTGTGCACAGCATCTCTGAAGTGCTGCCACCTTTCTTGGGCACTAGCGCCGGAACGGCCTGGGAGAGATTCCTCAAGCATGCGTGCAAATTCCTCCACTTTCTCCTGAACGTGCGTCTTACTTGTATCGATGTGAGGCCTGCCTTCCTTTATCGTGCAGTGCACTTTCTTTGTTTACAGTTTGACCTTGCTATATACTAGGGAGTGATCTGTATCACAGTCAGCACTCTGGTAGCTTTGTGTGATCTGGACGCTGGGTAGACAGCTGCATCTGGTGAGAATCAAATCAAGCTGGTGCCAGTGCTTAGATCTTGGATGTGTCCAGGAGACTCTGTGTTGGGGCTTCGTATTAAAGAATGTATTTGTGATGCAGAGACCATGATGGCAACAGAGTTCCAGTAGGCGTTGTCCATTTTCGTTCATCCTTCCTATGCCGAACTGGCCCAAACAGGTAGGCCAAGAGTTGTAATCGGCACCAACTCTAGCGTTAAAGTCGCCGAGGATGAACAATGGCTCCTGTTTTGGGATTTTCTCTATGGCGGTACTGAGGACGTTGTAAAATTTGTCTTTAGCTTCTGCCATAGACATCAGTGTTGGTGCGTTGGCACTGATTAAACTGACAGTCCCCTCTGAGGAGTGAAACTGAAGGGACAGAATGCGTTCGCTTCCCTCTGTGGGTGGAATAATGGATCCCAGGAGGGTGTTCCTAACCGCAAATCCAACTCCATATTCCCTGGTCTTGTCAGGTGCTTTCCCCTGCCAGAAAAAGGAGAAGTCCCTCTCTCTCACAGATCCTGACCCTGCGAGCCTGGTCTCTCGGAGAGCGATGATGTCCATCTGCAGTCTGCTCAGTTCCATGTCGATGACTGCTGTCTTGCGAGCATCGCTGATTTCCTGAAAATCGTCAGAAAAACCTGGTGTCATTGTTCTGACGTTCCATGTACCCATCTTTAGGATGGGTGTTTTCTTCTTTCTGTTCTTATTGCTTGGTGATAGGTTATCGAACTGCTTGTTGGTTTTCACCCTAGACCCCACGCACCCAGTGAGGTTAACGGTCCGTGGCGAGGCAGCACCTTATTGGCTGGGGGCTGCCCAGCTTAAGGCGGGCGGTAGCTGCCCAGTGGAGCACGATGGCCCCTCCCACCGTCGGAAGCAGCCCCTGGTGTCAAGCTCTACGCCAATCAAGCGGAGACTTATAACCGGTAGACTGCTGCTTCCCGTGTTGTATTGACGCTGCGTAGCGAAGCTGGAGTGTCCTCTCCATTGCGCAAAGCCTGGGTAAGTTGATATAGAGGAGAAGCTGTTACCCATGCAGCAGGTCCCCCCTCTCCACGTCGCTGAAATGATCCAATGGAAAGGCAAAAGCCAGTACACTTGGTTCCAGCGCCGTCGCAGAAGCTGCCAGAGCGACGTTGTAGACAACGACGAACTGCCTTAGGAGCTCCGGCTCCGGATTTTTTCTCAGGGTTGACTCCCGAAGCCTTTCTCATGAGCAGGTATACCGCAAGGCAGTGGAGGTTTGAAATCAGGGTTTTCCTTCCCCTAGGTGAGCTGCCTTCCCAGCTGTCGAGCCCCACTTACCCGAAGCAATCTGGTTTTAAGGCGCCAGAAACCCGCCTTCACCCTTTCTCCTGTCAGTAAAAGCAGTCCCGCGACAAGCACACCAGGAGCACTTTATAGATAGTGGGAGCTTATCCCCACTTCCACCTCCGGCTATGACAACCTTGGGACCCACATGAACATAAAGAACAATCAGTATAAACACAACACCTAGTAACAACACTAATGGCGGCCCCCCACCCCAACACACCCTCCCCATAACTCGGCACACAGTATAAAACAAAATGTGTTGGGTATCTCAAATAGACATCAAAATCACACTGTCAGGATCACAATTTAACAGGGTAATCTTCAGAGCACCCATTAATAAGACACCAGTAGGGATTTTACCTCTGCATTTCCAATCACTAATCACCAAAATTAAACAATTCAATCATAGTTTATTATTTCTCCTTTCTTCACTCTTTTCCTTTTTTTTAAACCCAAATTCAAATGTATACCAAATTAACCAGTGAATCACTTCACTCTTACAATATTCACAGAGTGTATTCAATTATTACAAATATCTTTAGCCATTAAAATTTCACCTCCATACCAATGCATGTTATAAAATTTAACCCATAAAATTTCATTTTTTTTTTTTTTTACCAAACCAATAATATTCGGGGCACAAATACAGTAGTGTTCAACTATTTACAGCAAGACCTGGGTCAGAACCAAAACACACACACAATTAAAACACCTTCAGTCCTTCGATGGGTCCCTTTCCAAGTGTCTCCGTCTCTTGACCTCCGGGCTCTCGCTGCACCATCTCCACTTCTCCACCACATGACGCAGCTCATTTGGATGCCTCCAGGTCTTGTCAGACAGGCCTAGATACCCTTCACTCCGGGCAGCCTCCACCTGGAACCACCTCTGGTCATCACGCTGCTCGCATGACCAGTGATCTCCTCTCACCCGGGCCTCGACCCTGGGCCGAATCTCATCTCCAACTCGCAGGGAAGCCCTTTTCTTCTTATTGGGATCACTCTGGTTCCGACTGGCCTTCTTCACCGATCCGATCGACTTGCGGGTCTGGCAGGCCGTTGTTGTGAGCGCTTCAAAACCGCGCTCTCAGGTCTTGCCCCCTCTGTCTCCAGCACGGGCACCTCGTCCTCATGGTCCACCCTGGGGGTCCTGGCGTGCCGTCCAGTTCCCACATCCAGGGCAATGTGGCTACCGGCATTGGGTCCGTCCCGGGGCGGCGTAGTGTGGCGCCGAGCATGCTCTTCATCTGCGGTATCCAGCCAGTCTGAGTCCCACACCTCCTCGCCTTCCACCACCGGAGCTGGTCGGCCCCAAAGTCCGCACCCCAACCACTCCTCACCCATGACATTCGCTATCGAGAACCCCAGACCATAAAAGAGGTTGCACCCCATGATGTTTACACCCACAGCGGTGACATAAACACGGGCCTTGGGTACCACGACAGATTTGTACTGTGCCTCCGTTTCCACAAACCCCAAAACGGCCAATCTGTTCCACCCATAGCCAAAATAGGGTCTCTCCTGCTTCTTGATCTGTCGGTGTGGAAATAGACTCTCCATGGTCGCCAGGTTCAATACGGAGATGACAGCTCCCATATCCACCAACAGGGGAACCTCGATGCCATCAAGCATTACCTCACAACTGATCTGTCCTGTGGTCTCTGGGGAAACGGTGTGGACAACCGTGGGAGTCTTCTGCTAGGGACCTGCCTCACTCCGCCGGTCCCTACACTCAAAGTTTGTGCACACCCTGGCAAAGTGGTTCAACAAACCACAGTTCCCACAACGCTTGCCCTTTGTCGGACATATCCTGGACTTACTGTATAGCGGTGACTTGGGGACCCACAGCCAAAACAATGTGGCGTACCTGGGGCGGACCTAACTTTTACCACGGAGGCATATTTGTCCTCTTCGCTGTCTTCATCCTCAGGGTCCAGTGACAGTGCCTTAACATGAAGCTTGCCTTGGGTCGGAGCGGCCCCCTCACTCAGGCCTCTCGCAATTGTCTCTGCTGCCTCAAATTGCTGAGCGAGATCGATAGCTGCGGCCAACGTCAGGTCACCTGGATGGGTCAGAGGTCTGGACCGGGCTGCCAGACAGCAAATGTGTTCTGCTAAATGTAATGTAATGTACTTTTTTTATATAGCCCTTTAAAACAACCCGTAGGTGACCAAAGTGCTTTACAGAAAATTAAACAGCATTAAAAACACACACAGCATTAAAAACAAATAACATAAACAAAGAAATAAGAATAAATACCTAAAAATGAGAATAAAATAAAAACAAATGCCAAGACAAATATCACCACTACTGGGTATTAAAAGCCATCTTAAACAAATATGTTTTAAGTTCTGATCTAAAAAGGGCCAGGTCAGAGATAGCAGATGGTCCTGTAGAGATGGTCCTGTATCATCTCATCTTCCAGGTTCCTGAACTTGCACTCTCTCGCCAGCTCCCGGAGGTCTGCAAGAAATCTTTTCACAGGTTCCCCCGTCCACTGGCAGCACTGTTGAAAGTGAATACGCCGGACAGTGACGTTTTCCGGGGCGCGGAAGTAGCACACCATTAACTCTACCACTTCATCAAAGCTATTGGCTCCTCCAAGATTTTCCAATATTCTTTGCCCCTCCATGCCCAAATTATGAACCAAAACAGCCCTCGCGCAAAGCTTCTCAAGCTCGCCGAGGTTCAGAACAACTAAATAATTTGTGAATGCGGCAAACCACCGAGGCCAAGGCACGGGTGGTTCGCCCGGGGTTTCCAAAAGTGGCCAAAAACTGGCAACGGACCTCTCCACAACCGCTTTTACCTCGTCGTCAAATGATAGATCCATAATTAAAGCATTAACAAGTAGAGAGTAACTACTGTTTTATGGCGCTTTATTATAAATACTATTTACAATACCCTCAGGCGTTCGGCACTCTCCAACAAGCCAGGTGTCCCATAATAAAAGAGGACTAGCCTCTTCTGCCCTCATCCTTTATACCCGGACTGACGTCACCACTGGAAACCGGCAGTTAGTCACCCCTGCTCATTCCCCGTCCAACCCGGCCGCCATCTTACTAATACCCTCTATTTCCATACATAACATGTCCCACCAGAGAAAATAAAACACTGGATCTCCTGTATGCCAATGTCAGAGATGCATACAGTGCCACAGCTCTACTCCCCCCTTCCCCGAAAGATCAGATCGCAACCTGGTTCTGTTATCACCCAAGCACATTCTTCCTGTGCAAAGGCAGCCTGCTCACACACGGACTGTGAGGGGGTGGACACAGAAGGCTGCTGATGCACTACAGGACTACTTCGAGATGATAGACTGGGATCTATTCTGTTGGCCACACGGGGAGGACATAGACAACATGACTGACTGCATCAAAGAATACATCAGATTCTGTGAAAACACAACCATGCTAGCCCAGACCATGCGCTGTTTCCCCAACAACAAACCATGGATCACCAGTGACCTGAAAGCACTTCTTAACAAGAAGAAGAGGGCTTTTAGGTCTGGAGACAGGGAGGAACTTTGGAGAGTGCAGTGTGAACTGAGAGAGATGCTGAGGAGGTGTAAAGACAACTACATGAGGAAGTTAGAGGATAAACTCCAGCAGAAGAATATGAGAGATAGATGTGGTCTGGAATGAAAAACATCACTGGGTATAAGGGGAGAGACAGACAGACAGCGGGGAGCCATGAGAGAGCTAATGAGCTGAATCTGTTGTTTAATAGGTTCAACTCACTGTCTGTTACCCCCACAACACAGCCAGACCCCCACACACCCCTCCCCCTCACTCCCCTGTGCAGCACCTCTCTCTCCCCTCAGCCCCCCTCCTCTCCACTGATGACATCAGTACCAACCCCCACATCGCTGTGACTACAGGCCAAGTGAGGAAACAGCTGGAGCGACTTCACCAGCGGAAGGCTACGGGCCCTGATGGCATCTCCGCCTGGATCCTGAGGACCTGTGCCAACCAGCTAGCTCCGGTACTGAAGCACCTATACAACCTGAGCTTGAGTCTTGGAGATAGTACTGGTGCTGTGGAAGATGTCTTGCCTGGTTCCTGTCCTCAAGAAATTGTCTCCATTGGACCTGAAGGACTATCAACCAGTTGCTCTCACATCACATGTGATGAAGGCCATGGAGAGACTTGTTTTAGCCCACCTGAGGCCACAGGTGAAGACGTGGCTGGACCATCTGCAGTTTACATATCAGACCCATTTAGGAGTTGAAGATGCTGTCACCTACCAGCTGCAACAAGCCCATTTGCACCTGGATGGAAGAGGAGACACTGTGTGAATCACATTCTTTGATTTCTCGAGTGCATTTAACATATTTCAGCTACTGCTGCTGGGTGAGAAGCTGTGGGTGATTGGAGTTAACAGCTCTGTGATCTCCTGGATTACCGATTACCTGACAGGCAGGCCACAGTTTGTCTGGCTGGGCAGTGTTTTGTCTGATGTGGTGGTTGGTGTTACGGGAGCTCCACAGGGGACTGTGCTTTCTCATTTGCTCTTCACCTTATGACTTTCAGTACAACACCGAGTCACGCCACCTGCAGAAATTCTCTGATGACTCGGCTGTTGTTGGCTGTATAAGAGGGGGAGGGGGGAGTATAGGGCACTGGTAGACAGATTTGTGGACTGGACTGAGCAGAATCACCTGAGGCTGAACGTCAGCAAGACCAGAGAGATGGCGATTGACTTCAGGAAGAAGAGGACACTTTCACAGCCATTGTGGATTAGGGGTGAGGTTGTGGGGGTTGTGGAGGACTACAAATACCTGGGTGTCATTTCAGCAATGGACTGGACCGGAAATCTAACACCAATGCTGCATACAAGAAAGGGATGAGCAGACTCTACTTTCTGAGGAAGCTGAGATCTTTCAACGTGTGCAACAAGATGTTGGAGCTCTTCTACCAGGCTGTTGTTGCCAGCGCCATCTTCTTTGCTGTTGTTTGTTGGGGTAGCAGTATCAGAGCCAGTGGCACCAACAGACTTGACAAGATTATCAAGAAGGCTGGCTCTGTAACTGGTCTCAGGCTGAAGACCTTTGAATCTGTGGTGAAGAGAGACTGAACAAACTGCGATTCATCATAGACAATCCTAACAATCCCTCCACCACACACTGGACAGACAGCGGAGCACTTTCTCCAACAGACTGCTATAGCTTTGCTGCTGAATGGTCAGGTACAGGAAATCTTTCCTGCCACATACCATTTCACTGTACAACTCACTCTAATGTTGACTTTTGGTCATAACAATGCTGCCATACTGCACCTTACAGTATAATTGGTACCTATAATCCTTCTCTGTACAGTCAGTACTATCCATAGACTCATAAGGATCATCATCTATTTAATTTAGTAGTGGCCTATGTTGTATATAAAGTTATCTAAGCATTTTTTCTTTCCTTCCCTGGGTAACTCCTTTTCTATTATGCTGTGTGTATTTCTGTTGGTTGGGTGGTCTGTGTCATGCTGCTGTAGTGGACTTAAAACTGCTGTCTGCGTCTGTGTTGTGTTGTGTAAGGAAATAACTCCAGCAGTGGGTTCACAGCTGGCACTTTATTCTACGAAAGACAGGTATCAATCAGTGGGGCACACAAAGCAGCAGCACACTCTTGTCCCGTCTGTGCAGGGTCCACGCAGTTTTTTTTTTTTTTAACATGTGCTACATTACAAAATTATATATTAATTACATTCTAAAAGTCAAACCAAAAACACTTAAGCTGAAATAAATAAATAAAAATCAAATAAACACGACTGTAGTCAAAAGCATTAATAAATAAAAAGGCACACTCATATTAGACAGTTACATGCAAAAATAAAAACAAAAAAAATATAAGGTGACTCAAAGTACTATCTTAAGTGCAGCTTCAAATAAAACTCACATTACAACATTTTCAACATTAAACATACAGTATCTCACAAAAGTGAGTACACCCCTCACATTTTTGTAAATATTTTATTATATCCTTTCATGGGACAACACTGAAGATATGACACTTTGATGCAATGTAGTCAGTATACAGCTTGTATAACAGTGTAAATTTGCTGTCCCCTCAAAATAACTCAACACACAGCCATTAATGTCTAAACCACTGACAACAAAAGTGAATACACCCCTAAGTGAAAATGTCCAAATTGTGCCCAATTAGCCATTTTCCCTCCCCGGTGTCATGTGACTCATTAGTGTTACAAGGTCTCAGGTGTGAATGGGGAGCAGGTGTGTTAAATTTGGTGTTGTTGCTCTCACACTCTCTCATACTGGTCACTGGAAGTTCAACGTGGCACCTCAGAGCAAAGAACTCTCTGAGGATCTGGAAAAAAGAATTGTTGCTCTACATAAAGATGGCCTAGGCTATAAGAAGATTGCCAACACCCTGAAACTGAGCTGCAGCATGGTGGCCAAAACCATACAGCGGTCTAACAGGACAGGTTCCAGTTAGAACAGGCCTCGCCATGGTCAACCAAAGAAGTTGAATGCACGTGCTCAGCGTCATATCCAGAGGTTTTCTTTTGAAAATAGATGTATGAGTGCTGCCAGCATTACTGCAGAGGTTGAAGGGGTGGGAGGTCAGCTTGTCAGTGCTTAATGGGGCCCTGACATGCTGGTGACATTCCCAGGGTGCGGTGAAAAACAGAGGGGGCGGGGGGGAAAGGATCTGCGGAAAAAAACGCCAACTCACAGAGGCTGGTGTCTTACTGGTCATGCTCTTCTGTCACAAAGTGCCCATTCCATGGGTGAAGCGGGGACACCAAACGCGCTCTGTGAGTTTGCATATTTATTAAAGTAAAAACACATGAACAAGAAACACAATGCTAATAACAAGATGGGAAAGTACACGTACTGGAGGAGGGCGGAGCTCACGACCAGGGGAGACAGAACAGCCAGGGAATATCGTGGCTGAGGTGCACTTAGGATGCCAGGGAACATGAGACAAACACTGCCGGAGCCCACCTGGGAAGCAGCGGGGCTCACGGCTGAGGGAATTGTGGAAAGGACGATACCTGGTTGGAGCTCAACGCACTCGTCTCAACGGCGCCGGCAGACCAAACACTCTGACAGTAGCTGAACCTCAGAGGATGTCTCAGTAGGGCACAACAACGGGGAAGGTTGTCGTGCCCCTTAAATACCCTTCACATAATCACAAACAGGTGTGGATGCATGAGTGGAGAAAATAACAGAATGAATAATAGGTGTGCAGCTCCGGCCAGTTTGACAGCTGGAAGCTGTATACAGCTGTCAAAATAAAACATAACCAGAAACCATAATGATACAAACACAACAGAACCCCAAAAATGAACATAATAATACTACAGACACCAAATGACAAAGATAAAACAGGAACCAAATATAGCAGACATGAAAGCAAGGAAACAAGCAGACAGAAAAACACTAAACTAGAGAGGAAACTTGGCATGCCCCCCCCCATGCCCCAGGATCATGACAATTATGTTGGTGCTAATGTCCACAACATCGTGGCACAGAGCAATAGTTAAAACCTTCTGTCCCTTATTTGGCAGTGAGAAAGTTGGCAACCCTAACTATATGTGACAACAGTGTGATACTGTTATGATTTGCCCTTTGCAGGGCAAAGATGAGACGCCAAGAGCCAGCAGTGAGTTTTGTTGTTTTATTATAAAGTACAAAATAATGTGTCTCAAGGGGCAAAACACATAACCTATGACACTCGACCACGAAGGGTCAAAATAACTAAACAAATACAAAGAGTCAAAGAGTCACTTACACTTTAAACAGCGAGGGCGAAACCTGATGCTGGAAAGGGACTGGAGCCAGACGTGGGAACTCCAGCCTGAATGGGTGTGAGATCGCAGCCAAGAATGAATCTCCACTGCGATCTTAAATAGTGCAACCAGTAAACCACAAACAGGTGAGACAAATAATAAGAGATTATGCGCCCGCAGCTGTGACAGCCCGCAAGCAGCCTGACAGGAGGAAGTGCTGCCGCGGCGCTGTAAAAATAAAAGCACAAAGTAAATCCCCTAACAAACAAGACTAAACAGACAGAAAAAAGGAAAATAATAAGTGACTCGAGCGCGGGGGATCACCACAGATACAAGTTATTTATGGCATTTCACTGGTGTTGACAGAGTTCCATGTTTTCAGTTTGTCCTAGTTAAAACAATGATTTGGCTTTGCAATAATGGAAGCTCCCCTTTGGGAAATTGAACACATTGAACATGTCTTCCACATGACAGGTAGAAAAACAGGCCACTAGACTAATGAGGATTAGCTGACGAATATGGCATGCCAATCTTCAAAAAGAAACTCCTCGAGCACTTACAAACAGTGGCTTAAGTTGTTGATCTCCAAATCATTTGAGTGATAAATTCCAAAGTTCTGCTAATGTCACAAATATGGAGTATCTATAGGTTCCATGGTTTAATGGTTAGCACTCTGGACTCTGAATCCAGTGATTTAAGTTGAAATCTCACTGGAACCTGGGCCAGCTGCTAAACTCTTGTCTCTGTAATAAGACAGTTCAAAGTGTCTGTCTTTACTCTACCCCAAAATTTGGTGACAGTGTGCCAAGTTTGACAATTCAAATTGTTTGCTGCAGTCAAGTCAACACACCTCCCCTCATGATGAAAAAGAAGTAACAGAAATAAAGCAGCTTATGTTATGTAAGCTGCTTTATTTATTTTCTATGAGTGCATACATAAGAATTCAATGCAAAAAAGTTGAACATTCCCACAACTGTCATTTTCAAAGGAACGTTTCATACAATGTTCTACCTGTCATTTTGAAAAGTGTCTGACAGTTTTGAGCTAGCTAGCTATCAAGCTAGCTTAGCTGCCACTGCCTCCAGAACTGTATACTGGTACTGACATGGGAATGGAGACTTTAAGGCTGCAGCCTGTTTTTGTTTAATATACAAGACTTAATATCCTTGTTTTGCCACTATTTCACTAGTCCTCCTAGGGTAAAAACTGTCAGTCTGTTTGCAACTTACTCTTGTGCCGATTGTGCATTAAGGTCTATATTGTCAATGGAGGTGCAGCAGTTTGTAGCAATTCCTGGTTGTGTACTACATGTGACAACAATGTGACATAAGTTATTTATGGCATTTCACTGGTGTTGACAGAGTTCCATTTTTTTAGTTTGTTGTCCTAGGACAGGGATGGGTAACTATTTGGTATGGAGGGCCATTCCACTGCAGGTTTTCTGTTCCACACAGTCTCTCCAGCAGTTGTTTTCTCCAACTAGCATAGACTGTATAAAAAAGATGGAAAAAGCAGTTATGTCTATAATCTGTAATCCAGTGACGAGGCCAGAGGTGCAATAGAACTCAACTTTACTGGTGACTCACAGACACAAGGAACTCTCGTACAGGCAGAGGCCAAGGTCAAAAGAGACCGTGCCTCTTCCGCATTGGTCTTTTATACCCAGGGTGGCGGCGGAACTGGAAAGGTGGAGACACCACTGTCATCACACAATAATACATCATACTGATATATGACATTTCCTCCCCCCTTTAGAAAAGTCCAAAACACATGCACACTAATTATGCCCTCGCAAATTTGATACCTGAGTCACACTCTAATAACAAACAAATAAAGTAGGCCTATCCATGTACACAAACAACTAAAACTAGAGGGGGGCAGGTGGACTGCCATCCCACCTCCACAAGGCCAGGCAGATTATTCTGCCGTCTTTGATACTAAAGGTCCATAAAATAAAACAATATCATGTCCCTAATATAATACCACAACAATCCCATGAACTTATATACATAAGAAGAAGAAAGAAAAATTCAATGTAATAAACACACACAACCAGTCAACATGCACCTTCATACACCGCTATAACATTCCCAACTATACTACCCCAAACTGGGCAAACCCCACAGTAATACACACCCCTAAAAATGATGACACACACATTACATGGGTATTTTTTTTTTCACATGGGCACTTGTGATAGCAATCCATTACGAGAAACATGTCAACTATGTAGGCCGTTCACCTTTACCTCAATCCATCGCCCCTTGCTACCGTACAGTCTCGATGGAGAAGACACCCCCCGGGACACTCGTCTGGTGGGTTTCCCCATCTAGCAAACAATGATGACAGGAACCCTGTAATGACCTCAGTCATCACCAAGCCCGTCGGAAGCACTTCCAGCCATTTAGAAAACAGGTCGTACACCACCACCAGGAACCTGCTGCCCGGGGGGACTGCATGCAGTTCACCACAAATGTCCAGTTCGATGTGCTCCCAAGGCCCCACAGGGTAAGTGATCGGCTGGAGAGGGGGTGGTGGGGGTCTTCCAGTCTTACCGCTCTCCAGGCACAGTTTCTGACCATTGTTTCAATGTCCTTGTCAATCCCTGGCCACCAAACTGAATCCCTGCCCCGCTGTTTGATTTTAACCACCCCAAGGTGACCTTCATGTAACATGTCCAGCACACACCCTCTCAGCACCGCCGGGATCACTGCACAATGGCCCCTGGCCACACACACCTCGTCCCAGCAGCTGAGCTCATCTCTGAACCGATGGAATGGAGCCAAGTCACCCTACGCTTCCGCCGGCCAGCCCTCTCTGATCGCCATGTGCAGTCTCTTCATCACTTGGTTGTTCTCCGAAACCTCCCTAAGTTCCCTAGGAGACGCAATGTCCCGGAGAGTCCCATGCAGGATGTGGACCAGTTCCGTCTTGACTGGGTCCACGGTCTCCACATCCGGCACCAAAACACACGTTGGGGCCCTAGACAGGAGGTCCGCTATGACGCTGTCCTTGCCTGGAGTGTATTTAGTTTCAAAATTGTAAGCCCTGAGTTTTTCGGACCACCTGTGGATACGCAGTGGCCTGTGGCCCAACCCCGAAGTCTCCAGCAAGGTCGTCAATGCCCAATAATCTGACCTCAATGTGAAGCGCCGGCCAAAGAAGTACATATGCCACCTCTCACAGGCCCAAACACAGGCCAGCACCTCCCTTTTGCTAACAGCTTACTTTCTCTAACACCCCGACAGACATCTTGACACGAAAGCGACCGGACGCTCTGTGCTCTGTACCATCCTGCACCTGTGACATAACTGCTCCCAGGGTGGAACCAGAAGCATCACAGGTCACGATTGTAGTGCAGTCCGGGTCAAAATGGGCCAAGACTGGGGGTGAGGTGAGCTGTCGTTTCAGCTTCCTCACTGCTGCTGAGCAGGCCGGAGTCCAAACCCAAGGCGCGTCCTGCTTTAGCAGTACTCTGAGTGGCTCAATTGTTTCAGAGTATCTTGGAATGAACCGTCCATAAAAGTTCCCCATCTCCAGGAATGATGAGATCTCTGCCGGCGAGGAGGGGTCCACGAGGCGGGGCATTGCCTCCATGTTCGAAACCAAAGGCTTCAGTCCATCTCCCAATAGCTGGAAACCCACAAAGTCCAGCGCCTCCGGTGCCAGGACACATTTGTTGCCGTTCAGCTTAACCCCGTGTTCCTGCAGCCTCTCTAGGACCTTCTCCAACCTCCTGTCGTGTTTTTTGCTCGACGTGCACCACGATATCATCAAGGTACATGACTACCCCCTTCAGACTGGCTAATATGGTAGCCATGACCTTCTGGAAGCAGCTCGGCGCCGAGCTCAGGCCAAAAGGCATCCTGGTGTACCGGAACACCCCCATGTGCGCCATGAAGGCGGTCAGGTTTTTGCTGTCCGGGCGTAGCGGCACCTGCAGGTAGCCCTGTCGCAGGTCCAACTTCGAAAAAACTTTTGCCCCACTGAACGTCACCGTCAGTTCCTCCATAGTAGGCAGCGGGTACTTATCCGGGACAATTGCCTTGTTCACCGCTCTGAGGTCAATGCAAGGCCTAATGCACCCCCCCTTCTTCTTCACCACCACGAGGTTGGAGATCCACGGGGGAAGCGTGGGCCTTCTCAATGACACCCAACTCCAACGCTCCGCCGACACCTCAGCCTGCAGCGCCAGTAGGAGACGCCTCAAAGGTTGCATCTTTGACGTGATGCTCTCAATCACCAGAGCCCCGTGATAAAATGCATCAATGTGGCCTAAACCAACGAATAGCATTGGCCAGCGGAGGCGCCAGTCCACACCCACAGACAGCACCTGCAAGCCTTCGGGGTCCGTTATGGAAAACCCCAACCGTCCCAACAGGTCAACCCCCAACAGGTCAGTCCCCTGACGTGCCACTTGAAACGTAAAGTTAGGGACCCTCTTCGACCCGCAGGTCACCTTGAAGTCCTCCGTGCCCACCATTTCAATCTCTGCGTGGCCGTAGCCAAAAAGTCTCACTGCTCCACCCTTAATGTGTTTCATGGGGAACAGTTGCCGCAGGGTTGGGAGGCTCAGGATAGACCTCCCGGCCCACAAGTCCACCATGATTGATGCGTCGCATCGACTCCGTCCAGCTGGAGGACGTACCACTTCAGCGGGCCTTTCCCCATCCTTGCAGCATGAACCTGACCTGGGCCTCCGGGTCTTCCTATCTGCAAAGCCGCTCGCCTTTTCTTCTTCTTCTTTATCCATTTTTTTTCTACTTCCACTACGCTGCCCTGTCAACGCGCCCACTTCTGTGTTCTGCTGGAAACTGCGCTTGGGTGACCCTTGGCTAGCCTCAGCTCTCTGCTCCAACTGGGCCACCGAGTCTTCTCTCCTCTCCAACTCCAGCATTTCTCCCCATGACGTCGGCTCCGCAGCTAACAGCAACCTAGCTGCTAACTGCGAGCATCTGGCGCCATGCCATGCGCTAACCTGTCCTTAACCAGTCCAAATGCCTGCGGCCAAATGTTACCCTTACGCGCCAGGCTAAGACGTTCCAGCAGAAAAGAGCTTAGCAACTCACCCTTCCGTTGCTGTCTCTGGAAGAATTCCCAACGGCTCCTCGAGACCGTGGAGGGATTGCCAAACGTTCTGTCCAACACCCTCATGCATTCCTTCAGCGAGACATCCCGGTACTCACCAAGAGTGATCCTCTGTCCCTCGATGCTGAGGTGATGGAGTAAAACACTCTTCTGCCTTTCCTCAATGGCCGATTCCAGGCCCACCGCTGTCATGAACGCCTTGAAGCTCTTTTTCCAATGAGGCCATGACACTGACGGTAATCCTGGGTGCTCCAGAAACACAGGCATGTACCCATTGCATGCCGCCAATATTATCCTCGTCGCCAATTGTTACATTCTGAAATAACCACAGGCCAGAGGAAAGCTGGAAGGAACATTCTCCTTATTACTAACAAGAACTCTTATATTTATATGACCAGCCGTAGCCTGCCTGACATCACACCGTCCTGCCCAGACCAGGCTATGGCAACCCCTAAGGTACAATTCCCCTATGTTATAATGTCCATAATCTGTTATCCAATGACGAGGATGGAAGTGCAATAGAACTCAACTTTATTGGTGACTCACAGACACAAGGCGCTCCTGTACAGGCAGAGGCGAAGGTCAAAAGAGACTGTGCCTCTTCCACATTGGTCTTTTATATCCAGGGTGGCGGCGGAACCGGAAAGGTGGAGCCACCACCCTCATCACACATACATCATTTTAGGATATGACAACAACCATGTTCTAAATTAGTACCGGAAGTTGAGCCCATAATTCACGCAAGGCATCATGGGGGCTAGGAATAAAGTGGATACATAATAGTTTCTGGGTTTTTTTGCACAGCATATGGTAATCACAATATCAAAAAATGTGTGCTGAAATATTTAAATACAGTGTTTAACATCTGTATACTGTGCTTTGGACCTTTAACATGTTTCATGCATTTAGCGTTTTTTTGTTCACTACAATACTGCGCTATGAGCAGTTGTTTTATTGTCATAACCATTAGCAAACTTAGCAATAGTAAAACGGCTAAAATTTGTTAACCATTAATTATTAACTTGGACATGACAAAATATTAAAGTAAATGTACATTTCATTTTCTATGGTTAGAGGTGGGCAGTAACTGCTTAGTTACTCAAGTACATCTACTCATATAACTTGTTATACTTTGTGAGTTGTTTTGTTGCAGGATAATTTTCCCCCTTGATACTTATTAAAGAAAAACCCAAACTTTTATTCAAATACATTTTGTGGGTCTTTCAGGTAGTATTTTGATTACTGATTTGAAATGAATACAGCCACTCCTTTCTCAGTTATTCATTTTTCTACTCTGTTCTGGCTCAAAACATATTACTGTTTTACCCTCACTAATTTACATTTTAAAAAAGCAATTTTCTCAGAAAAAAATCACAAATTTACCAAATAAATAGCAGGTTTATGAAGAAAAAACACAAAATATAGAGACTCGTAAATTTGAGGGAAAAAAGCCCCAAATCTATGAGAAAACAGCAGGAGAATTTAGGAGAAAAATTACAAATTTATAAGAAATATACATTCACAAATTTAAGAAAAAAACTCTCAGATAAGCCAGAGTAAGCTTGTTACTACTCAAGTAAGGTTTTTAGATTTTCTTACTAAAATAATGTTTTTGGTGACTGCTCAAAGTTGACTAATTATAAGTTTATTATAAGTTAATGCTACTTTTAATGGAATACAATTTCTGATTACTTTACCCACCTCTGTATATGGCAGATATTAAACATCTTTGTATCAGTTTTATTCCAGAAATTGTATCAGACCAGGATACCAGAACACATCTGTTCTGTGGCGGCGCCTTGCATGGCAGCGGCCCTCTGATTCTGCACTTGGGGTGTGTGTGATTTACACTGTAGATAGGTAAAGCACAATCTCTTTCTACTGTACATGATTGGTTGTACGGTTGAATGACAATAACGGTGATTTAACATCTATTAAGTCCTTAACTTTCCAAGGCTACAAGTCAGTAAAGGTTATTTTCTATTGTAAACATTCAGCTGAGCAGAGGAAGTAATGTGCTTTAATGACTGTGTATTTTTTAATCCAGCAAACGTCTGTGTGATCCGTAACAAGTACATCTAATGTGGAGCTGAGTGCTGCAGAGACCAGGGGTCCAGTCTTGGTGTGTTCGGCAGAGGTGGTCTGAGATGGAAGCACCTTCTCCCGTCTTCTTTCAGGCCAATATTGATGTTTTACATGTTTATGATTTCTTTGGTAATCAATCCCCCCCCCCAAAAAAAATCATTTTTCTTTGTTAACCTTTCTAAATAATTCACATTTTTACACAACTGCACCTCAGTTCATGCATTCATTACATGTTTGTTTATGGCAACACATAATATTGTATTTCCAAAGACTGTTATTTCATTATTAAAGCGTACCTGTGGTGGTCGTGAAAAAAAAGATATTATATTGAGCCCCTGTCTCACGTTCTAGTTCAAGTTTAAGTTGAAATTCATGTTCAAAGCAATTTGATATAAATCCATTGCTGATGTGCTGGTTCAGCTATGTCAGCAAAACATGGCTGCAGCCATACTAGCGGCTACATGGCCTGCCAGGACGCTTCCTGTGACGTAATAAAGTGGGCACCGCGATCTGGATCAGTATTGGCTGAGCCTGGAGTGCCCGGATGAGCAGTGGCTTTCGGGATATTCAAATTCAAATTCAAACGTTTATTTCAAACTCAGGGTTCATATTAAATGCAGAACTGAAATGAGTAGAAAATAAATAAATAAATGCTTAAATTCAGCGGGTCAACTCGTCTGATCTGAGCTTATAACTGCCGCAACACGGCAGATGATTCGGCTCCTCCCTCGCCGCTATACACAGCGGCAGACACTCGGCGCGTTGCGTTGTGTGGGAGGACCAAAATTCAAACGTTTATTTCAAACTCAGGGTTCATATTAAATGCAGAACTAAAACGAATAGAAAATAAATAAATAAATGCTTAAATTCAGCAGGTCAACTCGTCAGATCTGAGGTCCTAACTGCCGCAACACAGCAGATGATTCGGCTCCTCCCTCGCCATTATACAGAGCAGCAGACACTCGGCGCTCTTGTTAAAACAAAAACATACAATGCGATATGGATATCGCAACATGGCGGAATGTAAAGCCTTTGGCTGTCTCAATAATAAGCAAAAAACAAAGATAAACACTTCTTTTGTGTACCCAAACCCAGCTCACCTTGTCCGAAGATCATAGAGGAAAAGTGATTGCGCAATCTCGGAACAGGGCACAGGTGAATCCTTTCAGACGAAATTGCGTTGTGTGTGAGGACCACTTCGTCACTTTAACCCTCAGAAGACCTTTCTGGCTCAAACCTGTAGCCATGTTGGACGAATTATTCCTCAGAGTCAGAAAATTCAGCCATAATAGAACAAAAACAATGGACTACAGCATCGTAATCCCGGTGAAACGCTGAGTATTGTCTTTTCAGTAGCAACGGTATGACGTCACTTCCGCATATGTCATGGCGGCGCCCATAGTTTTCATTGGCTGGCCATGCCCGCGGTCCTATTTCAATATATCTCAGGTGGTATATGGCTGGCAACAATTATTTACCCAAATAACAAATACCTTTTCCTAATGTTTTCAAGTTAAATGCGTCTTCACAACCACCACAGGTACGCTTTAAATAAAGGTTTATCTCAAGTACTTTCTCTGTATTTTTTATTTACCATAGTTAAGAATAAAAAAAAAAAAAAAACATTAACAGATGCAGTAGTGATATCTACACTGCAGGTTTGATAGAATACAAGTTAGATTTATTCATTAAAGTCAAACATTGGGAATGATGGATAATTATGTTGCCACAACAGGTTCTTGTACTTGTAGACACAATAGCTGAGAATGGTGTGTTTTAGGCAGAGGTGGGAGTAACTAGTTACATTTACTGAACATACATATACTCAAGTAACTTTGACAGAACAGTACATACACAAGTAATTTTATTGTGGGATACTTTCTACCCGAGTAGATTTGAGGAAAAAAAACTCAGTAGTCACTCACTAAATTTTTTAGCTCACTTATTTAGAAAACTTGTTAGAAATGTGCCTGTTTAAAATGTCTAATTAATCTCACCTGAAATGACTACACTTTTGGTCATTTTACTAAATTTATAATCTTATTTCACAGAGACGGGCGTTGATATCACTGGTCTTCTGTTCCAGCGCAGCTACAAAGGAACAAGCCATTTAGACAAGTTACAGATTAAAAAAAACTTTGCAAATTAATATGTCCATCCATCCATCTTCTACCGCTTTTCCGGAGGTCCGGGTCGCGGAGGCAGCAGTTCAAGCAGAGAAGCCCAGACTTCCCTCTCCCCAGCCACCTGCTCCAGCTCTTCAGAGGGGATACCAAGGCGTTCCCAGACTAGCTGGGAGACATAGTCTCTCCACCGAGTCCTGGGTCTGCCCCGGGGTCTCCTCCCAGTGGGACGTGCCTGAAACACCTCAAGTGGGAGACGTCCAGGAGGCATCCTAATCAGATGCCCATACCACCTCAACTGACTCCTTTCAATGTGGAGGAGCAGCGGTTCTACTCTGAGCCTCTCCCGGATGACTGAGCTCCTCACCCTATCTCTGAGGGTGAGTCCAGCAATCCTACGGAGAAAGCTCATTTCAGCCGCTTGTATCCGCGATCTCGTTCTTTCGGTCATTACCCAAAGCTCGTGACCATAGGTGAGAGTAGGAACGTAGATTGACTGGTAAATCGACAGCTTTGCCTTAGAACTAAGCTCCCTCTTCACCACAACAGACCGGTACAACGTCCGCATCACTGCAGATGCTGCTCCAATCCGTCTGTCGATCTCTCGCTCCATTTTCCCCTCACTCGTGAACAAGACCCCAAGATACTTAAACTCCTCCACTTGGGGCAGGAGCCTGTCCCCAACCCGGAGAGGACAATCCACCTTTTTCCGGCTGAGGACCATGGACTCGGACTTGGAGGTGCTGATTCTCATCCCAGCCGCTTCACACTCAGCGGCAAACCATCCCAGCAAGAGCTGTAGGTCATTGCTGGATGAAGCCAACAGGACAACATCATCTGCAAACAACAGAGATGATTCACAACAGGATTCAGTGTACCCCGCCCGGTATGGGGTTACCGGGGCCCCACCCTGGAGCCAGGCCTGGGGGAGGGGCTCGAAGGCTAGCGTCTGGTGGCCAGGTTTCCACCCATGGGACCCGGCCGGGCTCAGCCCGAAGGAGTTACATGGGTCCGCCCTCCAGTAGGTTCACCACCTGCAGGAGGGATCATGGAAGTCCGGTGCTATGTGGATTAGGTAGCAGTCAAAGGCGGAGACCTTGGCGGACTGATCCCAAGCTTTCTAAAAAAATTAATATGTGAGAAGTGATAAATTCATGTTAAAAAAAAATCACATAAAAACAGCAACAAATTTATGACAAAAAAGTGATACATTTAAAAAACAAATGTTTTAAATCTAGAAGAACAAACTCCACTTTCAAATGTACAAGAAAAAAGTCAAATTTATGGGAAAACAGCTGCTAACTTATAAGTAAAAAGTTGTGAGTTTGCTTGTTTTGTCATAATTTCCCTCATTAGGGCAGAAAAAAGGCTTCAAACACTGGCCGTGAGTTTGCAGGTTTCAATAGCGAAAGATGCACAGGAGAACAAACAAGACTAAACTGGCAGGCTGCTGACAGAACATCCAGATGCTCTTCTCCTCTTCTCAGGTGATTTCAACCATATTTCACTGTCCCCCAATCTGCCCACGTTCACCCAGTATGTCACATGCCACACTAGAGACAATAAAACACTGGACTTATTCTATGCTAACACTAAGGAGGCATACACCTCATCACCACTCCCCCCACTCGGGAGATCAGATCACAACTTGGTTCATCTCCTGCCGGTGTACAAACCCCTAGCACACAGACAACCTCTGGTCATGCGCACGGTGAAGATATAGTCTGAGCCACGCATGATCTGGATGAGTACACGGACACTGTGAACTCATATATCCACTTTTGTGAAGAGAACATTCTTCCATCACGCACCAGGGTGAGTTACTCTAATGACAAACCCTGGTTCACAGCTAAGCTCAGACAGATCAGGAAGGAGAAGGAAGCAGCGCTGAAAAGTGGAGACAGGGACTGCTACAGGGAGGTTAAATACCGGTTTAACAGAGAGCTGAAGAGAGCTAAATCTGTGTACTCAGAGAGACTCCAGCAGCAGTTCACTGCTAATGATTCGGCTTCCGTGTGGAGAGGACTGAGGCAGATCACCAACTATCGGCCTCAGGCTCCTAAAGGTCAGGATGACAAAGCCCTTTGTCAGAGACTGTCCCAACACTATGCCCGTTTTGACACCTCGTCATCTGTGTCCAACTCCCCCCCTCCCTCCAGCTCCACAGCCTCCACATTCCCTACTTCATTTAAGGCACCCCCCCCCACCTCCCCCCCTCCCCTTATCATCAGTGAGCAGGATGTGCTCAAACAGTTCTCCAGACTGAACCCGCGCAAGGCCCCCGGCCCAGACGGCGTGTCTCCCTCCACCCTGAGACTCTGTGCGAAACAGCTGGCTCCTGTATTCACAGACATTTTTAACACCTCTCTTAAGTTATGCCACGTGCCGTCCTGCCTCAAATCCTCCACCATCATCCCTGTCCCCAAGAAGCCACGGATCACTGGACTTAATGACTACAGACCTGTAGCGCTCACCTCTGTAGTCATGAAGTCCTTTGAGCGCCTGGTCCTGTCCCACCTCAAGTCCATCACCACCCCTCTCCTGGACCCGCTGCAGTTTGCCTACCGAGCCAACAGGTCTGTAGACGATGCAGTCAACCTGGCCCTCCACTCCATCCTGCAGCACCTGGACTCCCCGGGAACCTACGCCAGGATCCTGTTTGTGGACTTCAGCTCCGCATTCAACACCATCCGCCCCGCTCTGCTCCGGGACAAGCTGTCCCTGCTCAACGTGCCTGACTCCCTCTGCAGGTGGATCATCGACTTCCTGACGGACCGGAGGCAGCATGTGCGGCTGGGAAAGACTGTCTCAGACTATACTAGCATCAGCACCGGATCACCCCAGGGCTGTGTACTTTCCCCCCTACTCTTCTCCCTTTACACCAACTCCTGCACCTCCAGCCACCAGTCTGTCAAGTTGATCAAGTTTGCGGACGACACCACCCTCATCGGGCTCATCTCCAACGGCGACGAGTCCGCCTACAGGAGAGAGGTGGCCCAGCTGGCGTCCTGGTGCAGCAATAACAACCTGCAGCTGAACGCTCTGAAGACAGTGGAGATGATTGTAGACTTCAGGAAAGTCACTACTCCTCTGCCCCCCCTCACCCTCTCAGGCTCTCCCATCACCACTGCTGATTCCTTCCGCTTCCTAGGCACTACCATCACCAGGGACCTCAAATGGGAGCTGACCATCAGCTCACTCATCAAAAAAGCCCAGCAGAGGATGTTCTTCCTGCGGCAGCTGAGGAAGCTCAAGCTACCCACCAAGATGTTAGTGCAGTTCTACACAGCCATCATCGAGTCCATCCTCACCACCTCCATAACCGTGTGGTACGCAGGAGCCACTGCCAGGGACAGACTAAGGCTGCAGCGCGTCGTGCGCACTGCTGAGAAGGTGATCGGCTGCAAGCTCCCATCTCTCCAGGATCTGTACATCTCCAGGACCCGGAGGCGTGCTGGCCGGATCATAGCCGATCCCTCACACCCTGGTCATATACTGTTTGCCCCCCTCCCCTCTGGTAGAAGACTTCGGTCCATCCAGACTAAAACCTCCCGTCACATGAACAGCTTCTTCCCCTCTGCCATTAGACTGCTGAACACTAAGTGACTCTCGTGCACCATGTACAGCAGCTCAACCAGACTCATGTCAATCATCACTGTTTTCTTCCTGCATTACCGACTGCACTATATAGTTCTCCACAGTATCTGCTGCTGGCTAATATATATTTTAACTGTTGACCAGTATCACTTAATCCTACACTTTATTACATGTATAGTTTATTTCTCTTATCTTATTATGTTTAATGTTGCAGCATTGTACCGAGACAAATTCCTAGTTTGTGTACTACATGAACAATGGCAATAAACCTGATTCTGATTCTGATTCTGATTCTGAGGAGGCAATCGACACTTTAAAGGACTGTCTTGAAACCACTGCCTGGGAGCAGCTCTGTGATCCACTTGGTGAGGACATCAATGGCCTCACTCACACCATCACGGACTACATCAGCTTCTGTGTGGACAACACCGTACCCACCAAGACCATACGGTGTTGCTCGAACAACAAACCCTGGATGAACCCTGAGATAAAAACACTTCTGAGAGAGAAGAAGAGGATCTTCAGGTCGGGGAACAGGGAGATGCTGAAGTCCATACAGAGGGAGCTGAAGAGGAAGATCAGAGAAGGCAAGGACAGCTTCAGGAAGAAGATGGAGGACAAGCTGCAACAGAGCAACATCAGCGGGCTCTGGAGAAACCTCAAAACCATCTCTGGGCTCCAGAATACCTCCTCCCAGACCACGGGGGGCAGGGAGTGGGCAAACAATCTGAACCTGTTTTTTAATAGGTTTGACCAACCACCCTCCCCCCCACTGCACACCAACCACTGCCGCCTCTAAAGTCATTGAGATCTGCTGTCCACACCTCACTCCACCAACACTCCCCCACTCCCAGCACACAGCCCCCCAACCTGACCCTCACTAAGACCCAGGTGAAGACGGAGCTGAGGAAGATCAAGGCGAGGAAGGCCTCGGAACCGGACGGCATCAGCGCGAAGCTCCTCAAGTCCTGCACAGACCAGCTGTGTGGGATTGTGGAGCACATCTTCAACCTGAGCCTGAAGCTGGGGAGGGTACCACAGTTGTGGAAAACATCAACCCAACCATCTGCACGGTGGCGCAGTGGTTAGCACCGCGGCAGCACAGTTTACCCTCGGCCGGGGGATCGCGGGGATCATGAGATCGTGGGTTCGATCCCTGCCCCCGGCCAACAGTGATCTGTGTGGAGTTTGCATGTTCTCCCCGTGTTTGCGTGGGTTTACTCCGGGATTTCTCCGGTTTCCTCCCACATGCCAAAAACATGCAGGTTAGGGAGTTAAGGGGCGCTTGCGCACGCAGCGACCGGCAGCTGGTGGCTTGTCACCGGACTGCAGAACAAGTCTACCTATGGGTACAAAATAAGTTAAAAAAAAAAAAAAATCTTGTGTGGTACCTGTACCAAACACTTCCCACCCCAAAGACCTGAACAGCTACAGACCATCCTACACTTATCCTTACTTCTTACTTATCCTACACTTCATTACATGTATAGTTTATTTCTCTTATCTTATCATGTTTAATGTTGCAGCATTGTACCGAGACAAATTCCTAGTTTGTGTACTACATGAACAATGGCAATAAACCTGATTCTGATTCTGATTCTGACCAGTGGCCCTGACATCTCACATGATGAAGACCCTGGAGAGACTGCTCCTTGCTCACCTCCGCCCCCTGGTGGGACCAGTGATGGATCCACTCCAGTTCACCTACCAGCATGGCATTGGGGTGGAGGATGCAGTGATATTCCTCCTTCACCGTTCCCTGTCCCACCTGGAGAAGCCCGGGAACGCGGTGAGGATCATGTTCTTTGACTTCTCCAGTGCTTTCAACACCATCCAACCGACGATCCTGAAGGACAAGCTGCTGTGCGCAGGGGTGGACCAGCACCTGTCATCATGGATCCTGGACTACCTCTCTAACTGGCCACAGTTTGTGAAAACCCAGGATTGTGTGTCCGACACGATCATTGGCAGCACGGGGGCCCCCCAGGGAACGGTTTTGGCTCCCTTCC
Organism: Pholidichthys leucotaenia; assembly: GCA_020510985.1. NCBI lineage: Eukaryota > Metazoa > Chordata > Actinopteri > Cichliformes > Pholidichthyidae > Pholidichthys > Pholidichthys leucotaenia. The sequence continues at coordinate 214,544,855 of CM035845.1, read as the reverse complement.
TGTTCACCCTTTATACTGTGGACTTCTCACACAACACAACACAACACACTGCCATCTACAGAAGTTCTCTGACGACTCTGTGATCATCGGCCTCATCTCCAACGGAGATGAAGCTGAGTACAGAGGACTTATCCAGGACTTCGTGGACTGGTGCCATCGGAACTGCCTCCAGATCAACGTGAGGAAAACTAAGGAGCTGGTGGTGGACTGCCACAGGCAAGGACAACCCCTCACAGCACCAGTAAACATCCAGGGAACAGACATTGAGGTGGTGACATCCTACAAGTACCTGGGTGTTCATCTGAACAATAAACTAGACTGGTCACACAATACCGACACACTCTACAAGAAGGGACAGCGCAGGCTGTTCCTACTGAGGAGGCTCAGGTCTTTTGGTGTACAAGGGGTGCTCTTGAAGACATTCTACGACACGGTGGTGGCATCAGCCATCACTTTTGGAGTGGTCTGCTGGGGCAATGGCATTACAGCAGCCAACAGGAAGAGACTGAACAAACTAATCAAGAAAGCTAGATCTGTCCTGGGGCAACGCCTTGACCCAGTGGAGGAGATAGGAGAGAGAAGGATGGTGGCTAAACTGTCATCTCTGCTGGAGTCCGAGTCCCACCCTATGCAGGACATACTGAACGCACTGACGAGCTCATTTAGCAGTAGACTACATCATCCTAGATGCGTGACCGAGAGGTTTTGCAGGTCCTTCCTACCTACGGCTGTCAGACTGTATAACCTAAACAGGGCTGCTCACAGAGATAGCAAAAAAAGTGGCGACCTAATAGTATTGAATGCAAAAGATGCAACACACTTACACAAATGGTCCCCTCCAGTATACAACTAGGACAATATCAGTCGCTACGGAGGGTGACAATATGTATGGGTACATATTCATACCGTGTAGGGTAACTAAATAGACAGTTACTGTAGAAGAGCTTGAAATGATGAGGCGATTTGATGTATAAACAAAAGTTTATTTATCAGCTCTCCTAACAAGTCTCATCTTAGTGCAGAGGCAGCAGAAGGAAAAGAGAGCGAATATCTCCGGCTCACTGACTTTATACTTTCACATAACAAAACACATGCATAACAAAGGCTGACATCCCTCATTATCTTAATCCCCCCATTGTCTTGGCGCTTCCTCTCTTCTCCCTAGGGGGGCGAGGGTAGCTCCTTCGGTCTCCACCGCAGTGTCTGGGAACGTCTTTGTTCTTCACTTGGCGGTTGAGAGCCTTTGTCCTTTCAGAGGTGTGAAGTTGCTTTACATATGTAATTACCAAACATTTCCACATGCTTCAACATATGTAGGTTATGGAATATATGATTAATATAGACCACAGCCCCCCCCCCCAAATGACTAAGAAAGGACAATAGAAAGGTTCACAGTCTAAGATAATTACTATGACATACTAAATGTTACATTTCTTGCCACGGAAGAAACTTTCCAGCAGCCATGCCCCTAAGAGAGTTCAGTGGTAATCATAACAGCATAGTAAAATCATAAGTGAGTCCTAAACTGTTGCAGCACAATTAGTGAACAATTGTGGAGTAGTTTGCATCAGTCCCTGTGCTGTCTGGGTTTTAATCTTCTCCCAAAACTGCTGTGGGTTGGTTTAAGCGTCCTGCTGGGACCTTCTTGTGAGGAATCTGCAGCGTGGGAAGGAGAGTGGTTAATTGTTCCCTGCAGGGGGGCTGAGTCTTTTCTCTTGGGGGGTCTACCCTGCCGAGGTGCTCTCGCCAACTGTGCAGGCTCGTCTTTCAACAAGAAGGCAGGTTTAAGTCTGTCAATGCTGACTGCTTCTTTTCTATCCCCAAAATCAAGCACAAAGTGTTTATCACCATGTTCCAGCACTCTGAATGGCCCATCGTATGCTGGGCGGAAAGTTGGTTTTAAAGCTTCATGCCTAACAAAAACGAACTCAGCGTTTTTTAAAGCTTGAGGGACAAAAACCCGTGGAAAGGAGTGATGAGCTGGACCGGGGAGAGAGTCCGGTCCGTTGCTGCCTAAAAACTTTGGGACTGGAAGGTGCCCTGGCTCTGGGTTCTCTAGTAAAAATTCACCTGGAAGCCTGAGAGGTTGTGCAAAAACTAATTCTGCAGGAGAGGCGTCTAGATCCTCTTTAGGCGCAGCACGCAACCCCAATAAAACCCAGGGAAGTTTATTTACCCAATTTGTATCCGTTAGTGAGGCTCTGAGGGCAGCCTTTAAAGACCTGTGAAAACGCTCGCATAACCCATTAGCCTGAGGGTGATAAGCGGTGGTGCGATGAATTGTTGCCCCTAAGCTGCTGGACATGGCTGACCAGAGCTCTGAGACAAATTGAGGCCCCCTGTCGGACGTGATGTCCGATGGGACGCCGAAACGTGCCACCCAGTTTGTCAAAAAAACGCGAGCGACTTCCTCCGCTGTGGTTGCCGCTAGAGGGACTGCCTCTGGCCAGCGTGTGGTGCGGTCTATCATTGTTAACAGGTGTGTGAAACCTTGGGAGGAAGGTAGTGGCCCCATGAGGTCGACATGAACGTGGTCGAACCTTCTAGCAGGGATTGGAAAAGGCTCCAGAGGGGCTTTTGTGTGTCTGTGTATTTTGGCGCGTTGACAAGAAATGCAAGTTTTTGCCCATTCTTTTACGTTTTTGCGCAGGCCTGGCCACACAAACTTTTCGGCGACCATTTTAACCGAGGCGCGCACACCTGGGTGCGTGAGGGAGTGAATTGCGTCGAAAATACGGTGGCGCCATGTAGCTGGTACTAACGGGCGAGGTCGGCCGGTTGAAACATCACATATTAGGGGGGGCACGCCGTCGCGTAAACCCTTTTTCTCCAGCCTTAACCCTGTTGGTCCAGACAGGAGTGCGCGCACATCCGCGTCACCGCTTTGTTCCTCTGCCATGGCTGCATAATCTATCCCTGCATGGATAGGTGCTGCGTATGTGTCTGCGTTAGTGAAGAGTTCTGCTGCTGAGGCAGTATAATCTGTCTCCTCGCGCTCTGGTGATGTCACAGCGCAAGAGAGGCAGTCTGCTACCACGTTAAGTTTGCCTGCCACGTGTCGAATGTCTGTGGTGAACTCTGAAATCGCAGCCAGCTGTCTTTGCTGCCTGCCTGACCATGGTTCTGAAATTTTAGCCATAGCAAAAGTGAGCGGTTTATGGTCTACAAAAGCCGTGAAACTCCGCCCTTCTAACCAGAACTGGAAGTGGCGGATGGATAAATGAAGCGCTTGCAGCTCCCTGTCAAAAGTGCTGTATTTACGCTCAGTTTGGTTTAGCGATTTGCTAAAGAATGCTAAAGGTTGCCAGATCCCGCTGACATGCTGTTCTACAACTGCCCCTATAGCCAGGTCCGAAGCGTCTGTGGTTAGCGCGATGCGGGACGAGGGATCTGGGTGAACTAACAATGTGGCGTTAGCTAGAGCGCTCTTTACTTCCGCGAAGGCGTGTTCGTGCTCCGGGGTCCATTCGACCGCGTTGGAAGCTTTCTTTTTTTTGAGCATGTCATATAGTGGCTGCATGAGCTGAGCTGCGTGGGGGATGAAACGGTTGTAAAAATTAACCATTCCTAAAAATTCTTGTAGCGATTTGACCGTCTGTGGCCGTGGGAAACTTTTTATCGCGTGAACTTTGTCTGGAAGTGGAACTGCCCCCTTCGGAGAGACTTTGTGCCCAAAAAAATCAATTTGTGACACGCTGAATTTGCATTTGGCTGGATTGATTATTAGCCCGTGCTCTTCTAGCCTCTGAAAAACCGTAGTGAGGTGCTGCTCGTGTTCTTCCTCAGACGAGCTGGCTACCAGCATGTCGTCGAGGTAGACGAAGACAAAAGGAAGGTCGCGTAAGACCGCGTCCATCATTCGTTGAAAAGTTTGAGCAGCGCCTTTGAGGCCGAAAGGCATTCGCAGAAATTCAAAAAGGCCGAAAGGGGTTATTACAGCTGTTTTAGGAATGCCCTCCGCTCGGACTGGGACTTGATGATAACCGCGGACTAAGTCTATTTTTGAAAAAATGCGCGCACCCGCCAGATGTAGTGAAAAATCTTGAATGTGAGGGATTGGGTAGCGGTCATGCGCTGTAGCATTGTTTAATCTGCGGTAATCTCCGCACGGTCTCCAAGAACCGTCGGATTTCGGAACCATGTGAAGTGGCGAGGCCCAAGGGCTCTTCGAGCGTCTAACAATGCCCAATTTTTCAAGGGTCGTAAACTCGTCCCGTGCTATGTTGAGCTTGGCTGCGTCTAAGCGGCGAGCTTTGGCGAATACGGGTGGGCCCGTTGTGGGAATAAAGTGTTCAACCCCGTGTTTAGCCACAGTGGCTGAGAATTTGGGAATTGTGAGTGCTGGAAATTGGGTGAGGAGTTGCTCAAACTTACCTCCTGCCGTGGTGACGTTGTGGTCACCGTCGTGGTGACTCGAGCTGAGCATGGAATAGAAGCAAAGGACAGTGCATTAACCAAGCGCCTATTTGCTAGATCCACTAATAACCCATGTGCACACCAAAAAATCTGCGCCTAACAAGTTAAACCTCACCGCAGCTACAACAAATGTCCATCTGTAGTTGCGGCCGTGGATGTGGAGGTACAGGCTCTTTTCGCCGAAAGTGTCGATGTTAGAGCCGTTGGCTGCCACCGCTCCGTTGCCCCAGGTGCCCATGGCTCGATCTGCATGGGAGGGCGTGACGAAACTCAGCTGAGCTCCTGTGTCGATGAGGAACTGCTTGCCGGTGTGTCCATCCGTCACATACAACAGCTTATTCTTCTCGCCGAGAACCGCTGCCGTTAACGGCTCTCGGCTTTGGTGTTTAAATTTGCAGGGGGGAACACATTTGTGAGCCTTCTCGGCGAAACGGTGGTGATAATAACAGACGTCGCTCCGTCTGTTACGTTTTGGCCGTGTCGCTGTCACCGCGGGCTGGATCTGCTCAGTGGGTTGTGGCTCTTCGTGGTTCTGGGCATCAGCGTTGAGGTCTGCGGATGCTGCTGTGGGTGTCAGCTCCTTGCAGGTGTTGACGAGCCGTTGAGCTTCGTTGGCGAGCACGTGGAAGTCTTGCTGGGTGCTGCATCTCATGTTGGCAGGTGTCCCTCTCATGTGTGGTGGCAGCGTGCTGAGGAATATGAATTGGAGGAGGAAGTTGTCGTTGTCTTCTTCTTTAAGCTGCAGCAAATCCTCCATGAGGGCTTTAGGCTTGAACCCTCTGTGGCCGTAGACCGCCAGGATCTTCTCGGCTCTCTCTTCAGCAGAGGGGACGTAATTTGCCACGATGGTTGCTTTCAGTATTTCATACTTGTCTTGGGCCGGCGGCCGCTGGATCATGCTCCGCACACACCTCGAAGTGGCGGCGTCGAGTTTGGAGACGATATGATAGAATTTCGTATCGTCAGCCGTGATGCCCACCAGTGAAAACTGGGCTTCAGCTTGCTGAAACCACGAGGCGGGGTCTTCTTGCCAGAAGTCTGGCAGCTTGACAGCGACGGCATTCGTGTATACCATCACTGCTGTGTCCACAGGGTGAGAGTGCCTTGCTTCGGCTCTCACAGCGGTGCTGGTGCTCGGTTGAGCCCTCTCAATCTCTTCTGCTGGGGGGGAAAGACGTCCATCTGTTCCCCTGTCTGCGTGGGCGCTGGCGTCTGCCTGGGTCGCCACGGATGAGTCGATTGCGGGGGAACGCCTCAAGTCCATGCTCGCGTCAGGGGTCACCAGTGTAGAAGAGCTTGAAATGATGAGGTGATTTGATGTATAAACCAAAGTTTATTTATCAGCTCTCCTAACAAGTCTCATCTTAGTGCAGAGGCAGCAGAAGGAAAAGAGAGCGAATATCTCCGGCTCACTGACTTTATACTTGCACATAACAAAAGACATGCATAACAAAGGCTGACATCCCTCATTATCTTAATCCCCCCATTGTCTTGGCGCTTCCTCTCTTCTCCCTAGGGGGGCGAGGGTAGCTCCTCCGGTCTCCACCGCAGTCTCTGGGAACGTCTTTGTTCTTCACTTGGCGGTTGAGAGCCTTTGTCCTTTCAGAGGTGTGAAGTTGCTTTACATATGTAATTACCAAACATTTCCACATGCTTCAACATATGTAGGTTATGGAATATATGATTAATATAGACCACAGTTATGCTGTTTAGTCCATCTAGCTACAATGCTCCGCACTGTGTATATATATTTATATATTTATGTGTACATATGTACAGTATATTCACTGCTCTTATTTTCTTATCTTCTAAATTATTGCTCTGAGTGTTGCTATCCCTGTGCTGTTGCAATCCTGGAATTTCCCCATTGTGGGACTAATAAAGGCTTTTCACTTGGGCCGCAGCGGAGAGAGGACGGTGAGAGACGGTGTGAGAAGTCGCAGCGGACGGGACCGAGGACGAGGGGAGATTGACCTGATTTGACCAGCGGCGGAGACGCTAATGCTGGATGAGAGGCGTAAAAACAGATAAGTAAAGGAACGTGCTCACTGTCTGTGTGTATGTGGTAAATATTTGTTAGCCCCGGTGCATTCACGGGAGGCTAAGTTGTGCTGCACTGTGTGCTGCAGGTTTTCCCCTGGGCGACGGTAACCAAGGAACCGCTCTTCCTCTCTCCACCTGTCTGCCACCTCTCCTCGGGCATGGAGTATTCCCTCCTCATCGAGGCGTACAAGAGGGCCTTGGACGAGCCCGGACAGATTCGGTGCTTAACTTCCAGGTTAAAGAGGACGACAGCGGGAGTTCCTGGCCGGACAGTCAGTGAATGCATCACGCTTGATTGAAGACACTCAGAAGGTTTTCCTCTTGTAGCGCAGGAAGTGACTCTGGTTGAAAGAATTGTATTGCTCCTTTCCCTTATGTGCTTTTAGGGTATTTATGCTATTTATAATATTTATTGTGGGGTAATTTCTTATCTTTGGGCACATTGGGAATATATGGTTTCTATGGGAATGTATGATTTCAAAAAAAAGATGGCTGCCACTGGAGTGAGGAGTGGTCTGATGGGACACTTTCTGCCTATCTACTTATTCTTATTATTGTCTTTGTGTGTCTGGAACTGCAACAAGAAGGGTTTTCCAGCCAACTCAACTAAAGGTGAAGCTAAAAAGTTTTATTTATATGGATTTGGACATGGCCATTTCACCCTGTACTCTATCTGGGCTGCAAAAGCCCTGAGAAAAAGCTCCCAAAACAAGGCAAACATGACGGGTAAGCAAATATCGCAATATGGCAGAGGCTATACAGTTAAAGTACTGTTAGCACTGCTACTTCTGGCAGGGGATATTCACCTTAACCCTGGACCTGCCACTATTAAACAGCAGACCACTAGGTTAGCACAAACATCTGAGCCGGCGGATTGGCTGTTTCTATCTATGGCCCGGCATAGCGAGTCGGGTGAGTCGAATTGCACTGAACAGACTCGCATGTCTGATCCTGCTGTAAACAGCTGCGCTACGACCAAAATTTTGGAAACAGGAGCGGTTAAACAAATTGCAAATGAGGCGAGATCTGAAAACCGAGCTGTACGAAAGCAAAAACAACATCTATTTTTCCAAACTGTTAATCATGCACGAGTTCTTTGGGACACAAAGGCTAAACCAAAGGGGATCCTCGGCGGACATCTAAACATACGGAGCATAATCCCCAAAAGAGACGAGATTTCAGTGTTACTGTCTGATTCAAATCTGGACTATCTTTGTCTCTCAGAAAGCTGGCTACACAGGAACATAGACACTAATATGATCGATATTGTGGGTTATCAGTGTTTTAGAAAAGACAGACAGGCAGGGAGGGGAGGAGGTGTTTTAATTTACATCAAAGAAAAATTTAAATGTCAATTGGTTGATTTGAATGCTTCACTTGAATGTTTAGCTGTTAACGTATGCCTCTCACCGGTAATGAATTTCAACATTGCAGTATTGTACAACCCACCGTCACACAATTCTTCTTTTTATAATGAATTAAGTGCTCTGGTTAAACAACTTGAGAGGAGCAGAGAAACCATATTTTATGGTGATTTCAATATCAACTGGTCTGATAATAAGGAAAAACAGAAACTGAAAAGCCTCATGACTAAATTTAATTACAAACAATTGATCAAAGGACCTACCAGGATGACCAAACAATCGAGAACACTTATTGACATGGTATTCGCTAATAAACCAGAACAAATAACCAGAACCTATAATCTTGTAACTGGTCTCTCAGATCATAACATGGTTCTTGCTGTCAGAAAACTCACTAAAAAGCGACTACAGTATTTTGGGGGAATCGATATTGACAAATCAAATTTTATTACCCCCAAATCAAAAAATGAGGAGTTTGAACATCACTTAGAGAATCAAAACTGGGAGCAGCTCATGTCAATAAATGAAGTAGATGATTGCTGTAATTTTATAACTGCAACAATTACAAAGTCCATAGAAAAATTTACAAAGCAAATTAATAGCAGACAACAGAAGATTAACCTACCATGGTTAAATAATGAAATAAGAAAACTTATGAAGAGGCAAGACTATGCATTGAAAACATCATTAACCTCTAAACTACAAAATGATCACCTTGTGTACAAAAGTTTAAGAAATAAAGTGGTACAAGAGCTGCGAAAATCAAAAGTATCTTATTACAATAAACTGATAGATCATGCAAAGGGTAACAACAGTTCCCTATGGAGGCATTTAAATAACTTAACTAATAAAAAAAATGATCAGAAGGGGGTAAAGGAACTTAGAATCAATGGCAAGACCGTCAGTGACAAGGCTACTTTGGCAAATGAATTTAATTCATACTTTGTGGGCTCTGTGGAAGACTTAACAAAAATTTTTGTGCTGCCAAATGTGCTCAACAACACAAATTCCATACTTCCAACAGATTCTTTTCACATCGATGAGGTAAATGAGGAGTTAATTGCTGGTATTGTTAAAACACTGTCAAACTCAAAAACTAATGATATCTACAATATGAGCACCTCCTTTCTCAAAATGCACAGCAAAATATTAATCAAACCACTGACTCATCTCATTAATCTCTCCATTAGGTCTAGTACATTTCCATCTGGCTGGAAAAAAGCTGTTGTCATACCAGTTCATAAATCAGGCAGTAAAGACGATATATGCAATTACCGCCCAATCTCTATTTTACCAGTCCTGTCTAAGGTTCTTGAAAAAGTTGTAGCTACACAGCTGATTGAATATTTACAAGACAGTCAACTTCTTCATCCACATCAATTTGGTTTTAGACCAGGATACTCAACAGAAACATCAAATTGTTGCCTTATTGATAACGTCAAACAGTCCTTGGACAGGGGTAATGTGGTAGGAGCTGTTTTTCTAGATCTCAAAAAGGCTTTCGATACTGTAAACCACAGTTTGCTTTTATCCAAAATGGTATCTTTTAACTTCTCCCCAGATACATTAGAATGGTTTGCATCTTATCTCCAGAATAGAGAACAGTGTGTAAAAGTTCACCAGGATAAATCCTCATTTTTAAACAATTGCATGGGTATCCCACAAGGGTCCATTCTTGGTCCTTTACTTTTCAGCATTTTTATTAATGACTTGCCGTTACACTGCTCAGCTGCAACATGCCAACTTTATGCAGATGATGCAGTTATTTACACAGCTGCCAAGACTCCAGCACAGGCTGCAGATGTACTGTCTACAAGTATGGTTGATGTCCAAGAGTGGCTCCTCCAGAACCATCTATTGCTGAACCTTCAGAAAACAGTCTCAATGTGCTTTTCAATCAAAAAATGTAACCTGCAACGTTTTAAAGTTAATATACATGATCATGACATCAGTTTAGCTACAGAATTCAAATACCTTGGCATTGTACTAGATCCTCAACTCAAATTTAATCTTCATATAAAGAAAATTTCAAAAACAATAAAAAAAAATCTGAACTGCTTTAAATTAATTAGATATTACATACCTTACGAAGCAGCTGTACTGTATATGCATTCTATGGTTTTTTCTCATATATCATACTGTTTGACAGTCTGGGCTCAAGCAGCCCCTTCCACAATAAGACATATAGGTTCATTATATAATCAAACCCTAAAAATCTTGGACAAAAAGCCCATTAGGTGGCATCACTGTAATGTTTTAAAAAAATACAACCTATTGAGTTTTGAGAGTTTCATTGACCTCTGTTTTCTGAAATTAACGTTCAAATGTTTCCATAAATCAGCACCCGAGCCACTTGCTGGTTTTGTCCAAAGACAGGACAACAGCAGAGCCACCAGGAGTTCTGTTAACAATAACTGTAAAATATTCCACCGCAGAACCACATTTGGACAAACAGCTTTCTCTATAAAGGGCAGTCACATCTGGAACACAATGCCAAATGTAATTAAAATAATAGCGGACTTTAAAACATTCACTAAAAAGGTTAAAAACTGGCTGAAAAATAAACAAGAATGTACTCATGTATGAATTGATTGTCTGCAAGGTGAGAGTGAATGAAGGGAAGGAATGAATGTGTTTGTTTATAGTGAGTGACGAAGGGAGGGAGGCCTGAAATAGGCAAATGTGAGTCAGGTTGTTATATTTGTGTATTTATAATATTTATAATATTTATAATAGTGTATTTATAATCTTTTTTGCATTGATGTATGTGGTTATTGTGTTTTTTGTTTTGTTTTTTTCTTTACTTGATTCTCTTTTCTAAAGCCCATCCAGGGACAAGAGTTGGTTATATTTGTGTATTTATAATATTTATAATATTTATAATTGTGTATTTATAATCTTTTTTGCATTGATGTATGTGGTTATTGTGTATTTTTTTTTTCTTTACTTGATTCTCTTTTCTAAAGCCCATCCAGGGACAAGAGTTGCAAATTAGCTAATAGCTATACACTCTATGTGCAACACATCAGATTGATTGTCATTGATTAATTGTCTATGTTTATTGCACTGTCCCTGTCAAATAAACTAATCTATCTATCTATCTTATCTTATCTTAAACCAAAAAGTGGTAAAATAAGAGATACAGGTGAAGCCCAAAAATAGCGGCTAGGAAGTCAAGGCTTAAAGCTAAGGCGAGGGAAGTCATCGGCTAAACCTGGGAATGCTAGCATTGAAGCGCATGCTAGGAGAATTACCAGAGAAAATACAAAAGACACTTACATGTGTAGACGGAAGTCGATAGTTGGGTGCTGCGCCCAACAATGGTGCACAGCCCCTTAAATAAGGCTACAAACAAACTAAAATAAGTAGTAACAGGTGTGGACAATCTGAGCGGGCAGGAGAGAATAAAGATTCAACTTGGACCAGCTGGGAATAATGAGAGAGGAGGAAGCAATCGGAGCTGACAGCTGACAGGTCCACGCCCACGCAGAGTGAAACCCCAGAAAGTCACTGACAGCTGTCAACCCCGAGAGAGAGAGAATACAACAGAATACAAATATAATCAGGTGGGAGGGAATAAAGACCAGTAACCTCAAAAAATGTAATAAACAAACTGCAATGAACATAAAGGGGAAAATAAATTATACTGAGAAGCAATATAGGATAAATGACAACTCAAAATGACAACACAGTACCAATATGAAAAAAAGGCAGACAATCTGAGCCCAGTAGAATCCCCCTGTGCTCAGAACGTGACAGAGCCCCCCCCCCACCCCAAGGGGTGGAACCTAGACACCCCGGGGTAACATCAAACGAAAAAGAACCCCCCCCCCCAACACACACACACAGAAATCCCACCCCGGGTCGGAGCAGGGAGGGACTGAACCAAGCCAAAAGGAATAAAGAGAGAGAGAAAAAACCCTCAGGGTAGCTTCCCAGCAAGGCCCATACAGAAGGGAAACAAAATAAAATCCCGCTCAGGACCCAGACAGAACTGGGCACCTAGGCCCCCCCAGACCAAAGAACAACACAGTTCTGGTAGTTGGCCAAAGTCCCAGGCCTTACAGACAGTGAGGTGGTAAGAGTCGGGTGGTCTGCCAGAGAATGCGAACCACCCAACCCAATGGCAACGCCTGTCAGGTGGTCAGACAGAGTTCTTAAGCCACCGCTACAGTGGTGGTGGTCCAGGGGGCGGCCGCCCAACCGTGATGACCAGACGATGAGGCACCACGACGACGACTGGCAGAGGAAGGGGAACCATGATGGTGTCAAGCGGAGGATGGGGGACCACGGCAATGTCTGGCAAGGGAGAGGGGACCACAACGCCCGGGGACTGGCCAGCAGCACCCCCGGAGGTCCCCGACTGGGACAGGGTTGCACCCTCGGTGGCTCCAGACTGGAGCATGGTTGGACCCGTGGTGGCTCTGGGCTGGAACACGGCAGCACCCATGGTGGCTCCAGACTGGAGCAGGGTTGCACCCGCAGTGGCTCTGGACTGGAGCGAAGTTGCACCCGTGGTGGGTCTGGACTGGAATGAAGTTGCACCTTCAGTGGCTCTGGACTGGAGTGAGGCTGCACCCTCCGTGGGCTCCGGGCAGGAGCGGAGCTGCACCTTCAGCGGCTCTGGGCAGGAGTGGAGCCACACCCTCGGTGGCTCCGGGGTGGAGTGGAGCTGCACCCTCAGTGGCTCCGGGCTGGAGCGGAGCTGCACCCTCAGTGGCTCAGGGCTGGGATGGAGCTACACCCTTGGTGGCTCCAGGCAGGAGCCGAGCTGCACCCTCGGTGGGCTCGTACTGGGCCAAGGCTGCACCCCTGGTGGACCCGGACTGGGCCAAAGCTGCACCCTTGGAGGATCTGGGCTGGAATGGAGCACACCCAACAACCTCCACTGGAAAGGGAGCAGCACCCTCGAGGACCTCAGCTGGAGGAGGAGCAGTGCCCAAGCCGGTCCCGGGCTGGAACAGAGTGCTCACGACGACTTCAGCGGGAGAAGCTGGACCCATGATGATCTCGGGAGGAGGAGGTGGATCATCAATAGTGGACCCAGATGAGGACTCGGGCAAAGGAGAGAAAACACATGACGGGTTATTAGCACCAGCAGCAGTGGAGCCCAAGGGCTTCTGCACCTGACTCCCCCCATCCCGAGCCAGACAAGATTTACCTGAATCAGCAAAAGAAGAAACAGAACAGGGTACTTGTCTGAACTTGAGCTCCGCCGCCATCCAGGACTCCGGAGAACCTGCTGCAGTGACTTCAGCCACTGGTGTGATGGTGGTTGCAGTTCCCGGACCTCCAAGCGAAACATCTGGACAAGATGGCTCATCGGGTGTGGTGGCTGGAGGTCGTCTCAGCGTTAGCGCCAACTCCTGCACAGCTGAAGCCAGGGGATGCTCAGTCAATCTCAGTCGGTGCAGGCTTCAGATTGCTGGCAGAGTTCTCCCCTCATCCAACCTGTGGCTGCGGGGCTGGGACTAGGCTGTCCAGGGCCACAGGCTCCTCCTTCGTCCCGCGGCATGATCCCGGGGCTGGCGGGCACCCAAGAAAGATTGGAGGAGAAACGAGGGTATCAGGTGTGAAATAATTGTCTGCAGCAGGTGGTGAAAACTCAGTGGACTGCAGGGACAGATTTTCATCACCAGGAACCAGGCAAGAATATTCATTTTTAAGTAATGGAGAACAAGAGTTCACTTGCCTGTATTCCCAGGGAGCAATGATCCTAGCTGCAGCAGGCCTGGGGTCATTTCTCTCTGTGGCTGTGGCAATTGTGGATTCCCCAGAGGAACATGGAGGTGCCACGCCTACAGGCACAATGACAGGTGGAGACTCAGGCTTCTGGCGAAGTGGGCGAGGCGTCGGAGTCAGGGGGTGCTTGGCCGTCGGCACTGACTTCGGCATGGATAGGGCCCCAGCCCTGAGAAGAGGAGTCAGAGAACGCCTCACCGATGGTGCTGGATCCTGCAATGCCGAAACCATGGGGCACTCATTCATCAACACCGGCTTTGGGACACAGCTGGCACTCCTCTCCCTTGCTGGGCGTGGTGGTGGTGCCGAACCAAGGGTCCCAGAATCCTCGTTAGGGCAGAAATAAGGCTCTAAACACCGGCTGTTAGTTTGCAGGTTTTAATAGTCTTGTGATCTCCCCGTGCGCTTTTACGCAGCGCATGGAGGAAAGGAGATAAATCCACTCGCAGGAGATCTTTGTGCATATTTATTGACAAACGTGATAATACAGTCCAAAAACAACAGATGAGAGGCACAGGATACACAAGGAATACTTCAAGGACGCTCTACAGAACACAGGTGAGTACTAACCGGGAGGAATTGTTCTAACGCGCAGGCAGGCGGAACTGCAGCGGGGGAATGGAAGAGTGAGCCCAGGAAAGGAACCGCCAGACGGGACTGGCTGGCAGGGGCGAAGGAGATTACTTACTTACTTACTTACTTACTTACTTACTTCCTCTTACTTCCGCCCTCCAGAGAGAGCAGTCGCTTTTTTCTTTGCTCCTGTTCCCTGTCTCTCCCTCCCTAACTGACTGGATCCCAGCTTGCTATTGTCTGTGTCTGCGTGGCTCTCTACTGGTGATTCATCCTAACGAAATTATGGATTTAATAAGCTGAGCTTTGAACGCAATCGACACTGTCTTCTCAACGAGGAAATCGGGTCTGGGGGAGCCCATCTGTCCTGCAGGTACTGCTGCTGCGGGTTACATTAAAGATACATACAATTGGAAACTTATGTGTCTGTGCGATCTTTCAATTGAAGATATAGAAGATATATATCTATTTGGAGTTACGGTCTCAGGACTTCTACTGATCGGCTTTGGGATAGTCCTGGTGTATCGCAAATTAAAGAAGATGGACAGAGCTTATCAAAAAGCTGACCCTGCGAAGCTCTTTCATCAATTCGACCAGCTGGGGAGGACTCTGATAGCGGCTAATGGAGAACTGTACAGGAAGATTGAAAACATCACGGTGGCGCTAAGAGCTCTCCAGGATATGATTTCAAAGCCTGGCAACGATGGAACTGGATCACTGAATCCGTAAGAGAATGGAAAGTCTTTCTCTGAAGTCAGTGCTATTCGACCTGTTTTCGGCGCCCTCAGCACTCAGTCCTCCTGATGAATAACAGTATAAATGTTGATTTTCCCCTTCATAAACATTTGGCGTACAGTATCTGAACTCTCAAGGACAGCCATGTGTCTGACTCAGAGAAATTCCATCTGCCGTGCTCAAGGACATGTGCCTCTGACTTTCAGACACTAGTCATAACATCTGCTGAGAGAGAGATCTCTGCTGTTCACCAGTAACTGATAACTGCCACCCTTGCATCCAACACACACACGACTGACCCATTTATACTGATGAAAGACACACATTCACTGTTCTCTCTACTGTTGCTGTTTGTTAAGTGTGATTCATTGTCTGCTAATTGTGCATTGAGGGTTTTTTTTCTGGGTGATCATAATTCGGCTCACTTGAGCTTATTTGAGCTTACGAACGTTATTTTGATTAACTATGTTTTTTCTCTCTACCTATTGTTTTGTTCCTTGACCCTTGCCCTCTATTCCCCTCCTGATGACAGGCGCCTCCATGGCTCGCCGCGTCATTGGGAAGCGCCTATCAGGCGCGCCCAATGTCAAGTCAAATTCCTCGTATGTTTACTTGCTTACTTGTAAATGTGCTTGGCAATAAACTTTATTCTGATTCTGATTCTGATTGCAGTCACGAGGCTGGAGCAGTCTGAGTAAGTCCAAGCAATAGTCCCAGCAGAACAAAAACTAGCAGCAGAGAAAGATAAACACCACACAGAGTGATGCGGTACCGATAAACAGGCAGGGCATCTAGTCATGTGTGGTGTAGCAAAAACACAGAGCTGAATAAACCCAGTGAAGGACAATAATCCGGCAATGCTTGACTGGCAAAGAGCTGCTTAAGTACAAGCGCTAATGGGAGGGAGATTGGGTGCACTTGGGCGAGGAGCAGGAAAAGTAATTACCAGGAGTGGAACCAGCTGACTGTCAAGAGAGAGGGGGCGTGGTCGGACCGGCAAGCTGTCAGACAGCACCCACACAAGTGTAGGCCAAAGAAGGCTGCCTCACAGCTGCCAGCCAGAAAACAGTGGCTACAGGTACGGAAATAAAACTGGGAAACATAGAAGCTACAAGAAAACTCAAAAGAAGAAACAATACACCAATACACAGATGAACCTGAGACACAGAAGGTCAGAACTGAGCCCGAAGAACAAATCGACTTGGTTCATGACAAATAGTGAATAATGCACAGGAGAACAAACAAGACTAAACCAAAAACTGGTAAAATAAGAGATACAGGTGAAGCCCAAAAATAGCGAAGGCTAAGGCGAGGGAAGTCGTCTGCTATACCTGGGAATGCTAGCAGTGGCGTGCACGCTAGAAGAATTACCAGAGAAAATACAAAAGACACTTACATGTGTAGACGGAAGTCAACAGTAGGGTGTTGCACCCAACAATGGTGCACAGCCCCTTAAATAAGGCTACAAACAAACTAAAATAAGTAGTAACAGGTGTGGACAATCTGAGCGGGCAGGAGAAAATAAAGATACAACTCGGACCAGCTGGGAATAATGAGGGAGGAGGAAGCAGTCGGAGCTGACAGCTGACAGGGCCACGCCCACGCAGAGTGAAACCCCCAGAAAGCCACTGACAGCTGTCAACCCCGAGAGAGAGAAAATACAACAGAATACAAATATAATAAGGTGGGAGGGAATAAAGACCAGTAACCTCAAAAAAATGTAATAAACAAACTGCAATGAACATAAAGGGGAAAATAAATCATACTGAGAAGCAATATAGGATAAATGACAACTCAAAATGACAACACAGTTTCAATATGAAAAAAAAGGCAGACAACCTGAGCCCAATGGAATCCCCCCCCGCTCAGAATGTGATATGTTTATGTGAAAAAAACTAAGATTTACAGTACAAAAGTTGTACATTGAGAAAAGGATCCTAAATTTATGAGAAAAACTTTGGAAATTATAAGAAGAGAGTGACAAATTTAGGAGAAATGGTTTACAAACTGGCAACTGTCATTTGTACTCCAGTAACATTTTTACTGAATACTTTCCTCTCACCTTTGTTGGTGACTACTCTTACTTGGACAATTACAATAACAGGGTAATGTTACTTGAAAACAATTTCTGGCTGCTCCACCCACCTCTGGTTTTAGGCAAAGATGTAGATAGAAAATTTAAAAATGTTTTTTTTTCGGTTCTGTTTAAAGTAGAACTGAACTCACCTTTTTGCCAAAAAAGTAGAATAGCAGATTAATTCCTTATTACCTATTGTATTTTTCAACACATAAAAGAAATTTTTAGGCCGTGCGATGGCTAAGCTATAAGCCGATAAACTTTTGCCTCTGGCTGGCAGTGCCAAACAAACCGGAAGTAGTGCAGACGACGCTGCGTGACGTCACGAGTGTGATCCCTAAACAAAACAACAATGGCAGATGATAGCAGTTCCAGCAGTCAAGAACACCAGAGTTTTCAGAGTGAAGAGGCATTCAGGATCGGTGACAAGACAGAGGAGGATGCAGGAATGTCAAGTGAACAGGAAGAGAGCGAGGGAGGCATCGAACCGTACAGATTAGAGCCAGAATTTTCGGGGGATTCCGGCACCGACTTAGACCGCAGCAGTGATGGGGAGGAGAGTCGCTTATTGAATACAGAATGGTGAGTCTTTACTTTGGCATGTTTGGGGTGTCAGGATAAGGAAAATTAACAATAAAAAAGAAAGGGAAAAAAAACCATCAGCATTTTTCCAACTTATTACAGTGATCCCTCACTTATCGCGTTTAATGGGGACCAGAACCGACCGCGAAAAGTGAAAAACCGCGAAGTAGCGTCACCCCCCCCCCCCAAGGGCGTCACAAGCACTATTTTGCACAAAAAGGCACAAGAGAACAGCGAGTGCCACTAAGCAACACGAGCGATAAAGAACAATGAATGCGGTCTTCCTTCGCTGGGTATGGAGTTTTTGCGTAGGCTGGTAAAATTCACGTGACCCGCTGGGGTAAACATAAACACGCCGTAGGTGCCGCCATCTTGGATGGCAAGAGCAGCAGTTGCACTGTGACAACCCAGGCGTAACTTGTACTGTTTAGCGATCAGAATGAGTGAGGAGAACACACAGTCACAATCTGACATAATAACATCCTATCATCCTCTTCAACAACTGACACTATGGCCTCTGAAACTGTGTCTGCGATGTCTGTGTCACATTCAGTGGAGTCATTGTCAGCAGTCATAACAGCAGACAAGTGTTTTTAATCTTGTTCCCGTGCGCTCCTCTGGTGTGCTGAAATGCCTCAGTTGAACGGAGGTGATGGGTGTGGGGTAACAGCTGGAGCAATTAGCAGAACAATAACTGCCAGTAATCTGCTCAGCGGGGATGATTTGGGGGCAAACGATGAGATGATATCTTTCAAAGACGAAGGGGAGCAGGAGGAAAAAATATCGGAAAACGTGTCAGCGGAAAGGGATGTGGATGATGTGAAGTCTTGGCTGGTGAACGAGTCGGAAAACAACAGCAGCTCCTCACTCAGAGGTGAGTGAAGCGCGCTGTGTGTTTTTTTTTTTTTTAAAGGCTCTCCACGGCGCGCCGCGTTAAAACGTACCTGATTTTATGCACATGTACAATAGTTTTCTCCCCTTTCATGTGTGCATCGTAGCAAGCAGAGAGGCGCCCCCAAACCACAAAGTTTTTTTTTTTTTTGTTACTTATTTGTACCCGTAGGTAGATTTTTTTTTCCACAATATCTTTATTGAACCTTTTTTTTTTTTTAACAAACATGATACAAGCAATCAAACACTAACACTAAAGTACTACAAAAAAAAAAAATGCACTAAAAACACCAACAACCACCAACAAAATCAAGTCTTCAACAATGCTCCTCTGTTTAGTCTAGACAATCCAATACATAAGTATACATATGTTCACCAGTTTGGAATTTACAAGGTCCACACACATCATTCACCTTCTTCTTCAAGAGTTATGTTTAAATTTTTTACATAATCAATAAAAGGTCTCCATATATTCTCAAACACAATTTCCTTTGATTTCAGTATATATGTTATTCTTTCTAATGGAAGGTTTGTTAACATCTGTCTTAACCACTGAGTCACATCTGGTCTATGAGTCTTTTTCCATAATAGTGCAATACATTTTTTGGCATTAAGCAAACTGAGGTCTATGAATGTTCTTTCACTTTTATTAAAATTATGCTTTTCTGGGTACAGACCCAACAAAAACAGTTTAGGATTCAGTATGATTTGTTTTGAGATTACTTTTTCAATTGTTACCCTCACCTCTTCCCAAAACATTCTTATTAATCTACATTCCCATAGACAATGAAATAGGGTTCCTTTACTTTCCATGCATTTTGTGCATGTATCTGGTATATTTTTGTTATATCTATTTAACTCCTCCGGTGTAACATACATCCGCATTAACCATTTGAAATGTATCAATTTAAGGCGTGCATTTATTGATTTGGTTTGAGCTTCTGTACAAGCCAATTCCCATTGTTCCTCTGAAATTTCAATTTGCAGATCTTCTTTCCAGTAGTTTAATCTTTTCAGTGAATTTTCACTTGAAGATAGTGTCAATGAGTTATAAAACTCTGAAATAATACCCTTTCTTTTACTATCTTTCATCATCATTTTTTCCAAGGATGAATAAATAGGTCGAGTGAGAGCTTTATTTTGATTTGATCGAATAAAGTTTCTAAGTTGAAGATATTTAAAAAAATGTGTTCTATTGAGATTAAATTTGATCCTCAGCTCTTCAAAAGACATTATGTTGTCTGCACATGGCAAGTATAAATCCTGAATCTTTTGTATCCCTTTTAAATTCCATACTTTAAATACAGCGTCCGCTCTCCCTGGTTTAAAATATTGATTACCCCATATTGGACTAAATTGTGACAATAACTGTGGTTCTTTTAAATAGTTTTTAGCTTCACACCATATTTTGATCATATGCTTTACAAATGGATTTTTAACTTGTTTTTGTAATTTTTTTGCCGAATCTGAGTATATGAATATGGGAAGAGGTAAAGGTAAATTGTATGATTCCATTTCAGTCCAGTGAGGGAGATCATTTGATGAAAAATAATATGTCATAGACCTCAGTTGTGCCGACCAATAATACAACATAAAATTTGGACATTTCAGACCTCCACGATCAAATGGTAAATATAATAAAGACAAACGTAATCTAGCCCTCCTGTTGTTCCATATAAATTCCACTAACTTTTTTTTTATTCTTGAGAATAGATCTAAAGGTGGTGATAAGGGAATGTATTGAAATAAATAAAGTATTTTAGGTAAAATATTACTTTTAAGTATATTGATTCTCCCGATCATCGACATTGGTAGTGACATCCATCTCTGAGTTAACTCATTGATATCTGACATTAAGGCTTCATAGTTGACGCTGGCGACTGATTCTAGCTTAGGCATAATTTGGATTCCTAAATATTTAAACTGATTTACAACATTGAATTGATTTACCTCAGGGGCTGGGTAATTTCTCTGGGTCTCATTTAGCATTAATATTGAAGATTTAGTTTTATTTATTTTATATCCTGATATTTCCCCAAAATTCTTTATTAAATTCAACAAGGTTGGAATTGATTTTTTTAGATTCGACATAAACAAAATTATATCATCGGCGTACAGGGAGATTTTATGTTCTGTTGGTCCAACTTTAATTCCATATATTTGTGAATGTAAACGTATCGCTATCGCTAAAGGTTCAATTGCCATAGTAAACAGTAAAGGTGAAAGTGGACAGCCTTGTCGACATCCTCTATTGATTTTTATTGGTTTTGAAATATTGTTATTTGTTAGGATTTCTGCTGTAGCATTATTGTATATTATTTGAACCCATTTTATGAAATTATTTCCAAGTCCAAACCTTTGTAGGACTTCAAAAAGAAAGGGCCATTCAACTCTATCAAAGGCCTTTTCGGCGTCCAATGATAGGAGAGCTGTATCCGGCGCTTCTTTATTAAAATAAATAATATTAAATAGTCTTCTTACATTATGGAAGCCTTGTCTACCCTTTATAAAGCCATTCTGATCTCGATTAATAATATTTGGTAAAATTTCTTGTATTCGTCTTGCTAAAATTTTACAGATTATCTTAAGGTCGGCGTTTAATAGGCTTATTGGTCTCATATTTTCACATTTATTAGAGGGCTTACCTGGTTTTGGCAGCAGTATAATTAAGGCATTATTTATGTATGATGGTAAATTATTATTTTGAAATGCTTCTAAAACCATTTCCAAAAAAGGTTTTATTAATTTATTCTTAAATTTTTTATAAAGGTCAACTGGAAGACCATCTGGTCCTGCACTTTTTCCTGATTTCATATTATCAATGGCTAGCCCAACTTCTTCTTGACTAATTTTAGACTCCAATATCTCCCTGTTTTCATTTGGAATACACGGTATAGATAGTTCGTTCAAAAACCCATTTAGTTTTGTTAAATCAGGTTCATTTTTGGTATCATATAATTTTTCATAGTAATCTCTAAAGGCTCTATTAATTTCTAAAGGATCTATAACTACCTGTCCGTTACTTATAATACTGGTAATTGGTGTTTTAATTTCCAATTGTTTAATCTGCCATGCTAATAATTTTCCTGATTTTTCACCTTGTTCATAAAAAGATTGTTTCAATCTTAGAAGACTCGAGGCAGCTCTATTCGCTGATTTTTTGTCGTATTCAGCTCTCAAAATCAGTAATTCATTCTCCAACCTTGGGTCACTTCCTGCATACACTTTTTCCTGAAGACTTTTTATTTTATGTTCCAATTTAGCTCTCTCCTCTCGAGTCTTCTTAGATTTTGATCCTGTATAACTAATAATATGTCCCCTAATAAAAGCTTTGAAAGCCTCCCACTTTACACATGCTGATGTTTGTGTAGTATTGATGTCAAAGAACTCGTCTATCTGTTTTTCTATATACTTGACAAATTCCTCATCCTGAAGCCATTTATGCTGAAATTGCCATCTACCTGATTCCTTTGTCAATTTTTTATCTACATATATTAGACAACAGGGTGCATGATCAGAGATCACGATGTTATCATAAAAGCAGTTTTGAATCTTGGACCTTAATTCTGTGGAAATCAAAAAATAATCAATACGTGAGAATGTCTTGTAGGTACTGGAATAACAAGAATAGGCTTTAACTTGTGGTTTCATTTCTCTCCATATATCTAACAATCTCAATTCTTTCATAAAATGATTAATAGTCATCCTACATCCAATGTGCGTACAATCCAGTCCTGTTGATCTATCCACACCTGGATTCAATGTACAATTAAAATCCCCTGCTATTATATGTTGCCCTGTAAGTGATGATAAGATGAGAAATAAATTAGCAAAGAACTTCTGATCATCTATATTGGGACCATATAAGTTCACAAGATTTATATTTTCTAATAGCAAAGAACCTTGAATGATTACATATCTTCCAAATTTGTCTCCAATTACATTTTTCACTTGAAAAGGAACTGATTTATGTATGAGAGTCATAACTCCCCTGGCTCGGGATGAAAATGAAGAGGTGAATACACTTCCCTGCCATCTACTCCTAATTCTTTTAACATCCTCCTCTATCAGATGAGTTTCTTGTAAAAACACAATTCTTGAACCCATGTCCTTTATTTTATTCATAACTTGTTTAAGTTTTTTTAAATTTTGTAGACCTCTGCAATTCCATGAAGTTAAATTAAGATTAACACTTTGGTCCATGATCAATAGAGAGTTTGGGATTACCTTGCAGTGTAAACATGCTCATACAGAGAAGCAAAAACATGAGTGGTTGAACATTCATCCTACAAACTACACACAAACAAATTTCCCCTTCCCACACTTGTGGCAAACCCCCCAAAATCAAAAGAAAAATTCTGTCTCCCGATATAGCCATCGACCGTTCCACACCCACGGGGAACAGCCTAAGCCACTCCTTCTTCATCCTCCCAATCACCCTAACTCTGCTGCTTTTAATGACGTAACATTAACTCTCCTCTGTAGTTTTCCAACTTAACTCCAAAATTTTTAACAACTTTGTACATCATAGTTTTTTTTTTTGTTTGTTTTGTTTTTGTTTTGTTTTTTTAATATATAATACAATCTATATTTTGTAAACTTACTATTTACTTCAAGTCAGTCAGATGCCTGTGCAAATGCTTAATTATTCTACCTTATATTTTGTTCATGCTTAGCTCCCACCAGTCTCTTCTTCTTCTTTGATCTTCTTGATGAACTCCTGCGCCTCCTCTGGGGTCTTGAAGATGTGGGTTCTGCCCTCATACGTGGTCAGCAGTCTCGCAGGATAGATTACACCATGACGAATCCCAAGGTTGCGCAGCTCCTTACGTACGGGATCAAACTGCTTCCTCAATTGCTGGATTCCTGTGGCCAAATCTGGGTAGAACCGCACCTGCTGGTCCTGGTGTTTAATCTCTCCTTTTTTAGCTCATGCAGCGTTGAAGATCTTCATCCTGTCTCTGTTGCTAAGAAACTTCATAATTAAGGTCCTCGGCGGTCCCTTATCTCTCCGTGGGCCAATACGATGTGCTTTTTCCAGAATCACTGCTGATTGCAACTCCTCGCTGCCCAGCACCTCCGGAATCCACTTTTCCAGAAAGGAGCATACGTCCCGACCTTCTGATTCCTCTGGAAGACCCACCAGCCTCAAATTATTCTGTCTCGACCGAGATTCCAAATCCAAAATATTATCTTCCAGAGATTTTTTTTTTTTTCCAAAGTGCGCACCTTTAATTGAAGACGGGTGACGTCATCTTCAGCACTAGCGAGACGGAGCTCCATCTGCGCCGTTCGTTCTACACAGTCACCCAATTCCTTTCTTATTCCTTCCAACGCTGTCATAATCCCATCAAATCTAGAGGAGAAGTCCGCTCTCATTGAACTCATGGCAGCCATTAGCGCATCTGCGCCATTGCCCGCAAATATCGCACCGCCGCCAGCCTCCTCCGCCATATATGGAGTTTTGTTTACTGCGTCACAGACCTGAAAGTCCGTTAATTTGGACTGTTTCGGCGGCTCGCTTTTTCCTTTTCCTGGTTTTCCAGCCTTAGGCTTCGCCGACATATCCTCGCCCAAATGCTGGGATACGTTCTGTCCCAAATGAGAGAGTTATTTGCCGATTTTTTTTTTTCCAGGAGCAGAGCAGAGCGAGACACGTCCGTCCTACGTGGCAGCCATAACCGGAAGTGACCCGTAGGTAGATTTGGTTTGCAGTCTGGTGACAAGCCACCGGCCACTGCGTGCGCGAGCACCCTAAACCTACATGTTTTTGGTATGCGGGAGGAAACCGGAGAAATCCTGGAGTAAACCCACGCAACACGGGGAGAACATGCAAACTCCACACAGCTCACTGTTGGTCGGGGGATGGGATCAAGCCCACGGTCTCATGATCCCCGCGATCCCCCGGCCGAGGGTAAAACTGTGCTGCCACAGTGCTAAACCACTGCTCCACCTTGCAGCCCGTTATGACAAAGCGAGAGATTACGTCAGTGAAGGTAATTATTCAAAAATCCAACTTTTTTTTTTTTTTTTTTTTTGCATTTCACACCGGCCATTTAATTCCCCGCTTATCCCCTTATCAGGGGGAACAACAGGAGTACACCATTTTGCGGAGTTTGTAGATACACGTGAGCTATGTGGTTTATTTCACCCTGCTGCTGCTGTTTCTTGCCATCCAATATGGCGGCACACTCTAACGGGCCAGTGCGGCACGCCCCCTGACGTCATATGCAAAAACTCCATAGGCGCTCGGCAGGGAGCGAAGCTGGGTAAAACGTCTCGGCCAATCAGCTTGCGAGGTAAAATGTCTCGGCCAATCAGCTTGCGAGGTAAAACGTCTCGGCCAGTCAGCTTGCGAGATTCCCGAGCGGTGAAGAGGTGGGCGGAGAGGAGTGGAGCGGTGGTCAGAGAGGTAGATTTTCAGTTGTGCGGGCTCTCCGTGTTGATACCTGATGTTCTAATGTAGTCTCCCTGCCTTCTCATTAGAACATCAGGTATCAACACGGAGAGCCCGCACAACTGAAAATCTACCTCTCTGACCACCGCTCCACTCCTCTCTGCCCACCTCTTCACCGCTCGGGAATCTCGCAAGCTGATTGGCCGAGACGTTTTACCTCGCAAGCTGATTGGCCGAGACGTTTTACCCAGCGAAGGAAGACCGCATTCATTGTTCTTTATCGCTCGTGTTGCTTAGTGGCACTTTTCGCTGTTCTCTTGTGCCTTTTTGTGCAAAATAGTGCTTGTGACGCCCTTGGGGGGGGGGTGACGCTACTTCGCGGTTTTTCACTTTTCGCGGTCGGTTCTGGTCCCCATTAAACGCGATAAGTGAGGGATCACTGTATATCTCGAAACGCATCGCTTCCCGGTCGCTTTTCCTCCCCCTTTCTTTTCTTTCGTCGCCATGACAGCTTTCCTTGGCCACTGAACAGATCTTCCCAGGTGTTGGAAGTGTTTTGTAGTCGACTATCACGACAAAATGCACCAAAAACAACCAGTGTCGACGTGCTCGCAATGGTAAACATGGAGGACTGTGTCACACTCGTGACGTCACGCGGAACTCCGGCTGCACTTCGGCGGATTTGTCTGATTTTTCAGGCCGGGAAATTCAAAATCGCGATTTTCTCCAAGATTCCGGGATTTGTGGAGGGGGTGCCAATGATAAATTATCTTTATAATTGTATGTACTATCACCCAGTGCCGTTCAATGCCGTTCAGTTCAGTTCTACTTTATTAAAGTTTAGTATAGTAAATACAGTAAAACAGGGAGAGCAGTGCATGGGGGGGGGGGGGGGGGTCTGAAGACAGTGTGAGTCCTGGTTTGTGTGAAACATCCTCAAAAGCCTGAAGTGAAGGACCAGTGATCTTCTCTGTTGTCCCCTATAAGCAGATGAGATTTTAGGTCACAGGATGGACTCTTTCCTGTACTGTAACTTTAACATTTAAGACACTGAATGAATGAATGAATCTTTATTTCGGGTAGATTAAAAGTAAAGATTAAAAGAAAGGAACATAATAATATAACAAAGGGGAAAGAAAAAAAAAACATCTCACAAGGTCAAATTAAACAATAACTCCTCTGATTATACAGTTCAACATAAGTTATCCGAAATGGGTGATGGCTGAAGCCGCAGCTTATATTGCCCACCAATATTCCATCCAAGAATTCAAAAGAAAAACAAGAGCGATTACAATTCAGAACAAAGCTAAGACAAAACGTGACAAAAATCTAAGCAACAACACAACACAGACTGAATATGATAATCCTGATGTGATTTTACATGTCATCTTGTATATATGTTTGGAGTATTTCTTCCTTTAGTTTTTGTTTAAATTGTCCAAGCGTTGTACATGATTTTAATTCAGGTCCAAAATCGTTCCATAATCTGACTCCTTGCACTGAAACACAGTGTTGCTTGGTGGTAGTTCTCACTGAAGGTTTTTGAAATATACATGTTCCTCTGAAATGATATTGTTTCTCCCTTATTTGGAACAACTTTTGGACATTTGCGGGCAGTGATAGATTCTTCACTTTAAACATTACTGCAGTTTTAAAGTCAACCAGATCTTTCAGCTTGAGAGCTTTTAATTTAAGAAAAGGTGGGTTTGTTGGTTCCCTGTAAGCAGCTTTGTTTATTATTCTAATAGCTCTCTTCTGAAGCATAAAGACTGGATATATGTTTGTTTTATATGTATTTCCCCATACTTCAGTACAATATGTCATGTATGGGAGTATTAATGAATGATACGAAGTATATAGTGTGGGTTGATTCAGCAAATATTTCACTCTGTGTAGTATTGCAATTGATTTAGATATTTTACCTTTAATATAAATATGTGACTTCCAACACATTTTATTATCAATTATTACTCCAAGAAATTTAGTTTCGGATACCCTTTCAATCTCTACACCATTTACATTGAGTTTAGATACTGAGTTGTTGTGATGGTTGTTAAAAACTATAAATTTTGTCTTACTTAAATTAAGCATTAATTTGTTTGAATCAAACCACAGTTTAAGCTTTTCTAATTCCTTTCCAAGTGTATCCAAAAGTTGCTCCAAATAGTGGAATGACTCCATGTTCTCACCTGTGATGACTGGGGTCATGAACTGGTTCTCAAGGTGTACAAAAGACATGTGACCGGTTACTGTGGGTCATATTTGCAGCGTTGATTCACAGAAAAAACCTGTACAGAGCTCTGCTCAGCTGCTGCCTGCAGTGCATACACACACAGAGCTAAACACACATACTTGTTTGGATAACAGGACCTGTCAGGGGATGTGTCTGACCACCTCCTTGGCATAAGCCAAGCAGTTGTTGTCTTCCATGATGAGAGTTCAGGTAATGCACAGCCTACATTTATATGTTTCCGGGGTGAGTTGACCATGGAGCGAGCTGGTTATCGGGCGGCTGTAACTGGCTGGGGCGAGTTGGTTATGTGGGGACTTGACTGGGTACCTTCCCCATCAGTCTCGGACAAGTGCTCAACGCAGTCTTCAGTTTCCACATGGTGAAGATCTTCTATTAGACACACAGAGAAAGAGAACAACCTCAGACCCTGGTCCACCATGATATCCATTTTTTCAGTTTTAATACTTTGCATGTTAATGATTGTGAAGACACTCTATAATGTACATTTTAGATTAGATTAGATTCAACTTTATTGTCATTACACATGTATGAATACAAGGTAACGAAACACAGTTTAGCATCCAATCAGAAGTGCAAAGGACAGCAGTGCAGTATATACGGTAATTAACAGTATGTGCAATTTAAGCAAATATATGCAAATATATGCAGCAGTGCAGAAAGTTAAAAGTACTGTTATGTGCAAATAATGTGCAATAAGTTAGATGTAGTTATGTAGTTATGCAGTTATGTACAGGTGAGGATGGTAAAAGATGATTGTAAGAGAGTCAGCGGGGAACTAAGTTCAATAACGTGACAGCTGTTGGAAAGAAACTGTTCCTAAACCTGCTGGTTCTAGTCCGAAGGCTTCTGAAACGTCTTCTGGAGGGGAGAAGCTTCATTTGTTGATTTCATCAACAATAAGGAGCCACATATGTCTTTTTATACTTTCTTCTGCTTAGTGGCCTGTTTTAAAGCTCTTGTGGAGGAAAGGAATCAGACGAGACATGAGGTGACGACACACAACTTTATTTCCTCCAACCAGCAGAACAGACTAAATCTGGGTGCCAAAGCAAACTCCTTTGTACCACTTTATTCCCGCCTTTGGCACCAATGGTGAACACACTGACACATGCGTCAGAGAGCATGTACACACATCCATACACACGTCACAGAGCATGGCTTAACACAATACTTTCATGTCTCGGAGTCCTCAAGTGTGAAAAGCATCTTACCTCTCCACAATACATCCCACACCTGGCACAGTGGGGGCAAAGGCACATCTTTATTCAGTTTAATACCCCCTAGCACTCTGGCGCCCGTCTCACTTCTTCCCCCATTACCATCTTTCCTTTTCCTTCCCCAGTACCCCAAAGTTCTGAGTGGAGTGCCATCTCCTATTGTGTTACCACACAGCCCCCCGCTTCCCCGAATACCCAGAAGGGGCTCTAATCCTCCAGTCCTTTGGGCTTGAGCAAGCGCCCTTAACAGCTGTAATGTGGAGCTGTCGAGCCGGCCGAAGTGCCTTGCTGTCGAGGTGGGTAGGAGAAAAACTCGGTCTCTGGAGAGCCGTCCTCTGGAGGGGGAAAGGGTGGGGGTGGAAAGATCTAGTCTTCTGAAAACAGTTCTTTGTAGGGGGAACACCAGCCTGCGGAGCCACTGTAGGTGGGCGTCCTTGCTGGGAAGTCTGGGCCAGCACCACCTGCTCATCTGCCAAGACGTAAGCGGGCTTCAGCCTGTCTATGCAGATAGTTTCCTTATGTCCCCCCCTACCCCCCCACAGTCTAACACAAAATGTTTTGCCCCTGTTTCCAACACTGAATGGGCCGGCGTACGGTGGCTGTAGTGGTGATCTGTGGGTGTCGTGTCTCCCGAAAACGAATTTGGCGTTTTCCAAATGTTTTGGAATGAAAGTGCAGGGAAAACAATGGTGCGCCGGCCCGGGGATGCTGCCAGCCTTTGCCCCGGAAAAAAGCCGTGTGGGTGGGTCAAAACTGGGTGCGGGGCTCTCTGGCAAAAATTCCCCCGGGATCCACAATGGCTGAGAAAAAATGAGCCCTCCCAGGGAAGCTGCCAAATCTTCCTTAGGCACGGAGCGCAACCCCAATAGGACCCAAGGCAGGCGATGGACCCATTTTGCATCCATTAGTGAGGCTCTGAACTCTGCTTTAAACAACCTGTGAAAACGCTCGCACAAACCAATAGCCTGTGGATTGTATGCGGTGGTGTGGTGGATTTTGACCCCCAGGCTGTCAGCCATCATGGACCAGAGTTCCGAAACAAATTGTGGACCCCTGTTGAACATGATATCTGACGGGGATATGAACCGAGCGACCCAAACCGACAAAAATGCACGGGCTACCTCGGCAGACGTGGTGGAACTCAGTGGAACTGCATCCGGCCAATGCGTAGTGTGGTCCATGATTGTTAAAAGGTGTGTAAATCCCTGCGACAGCGGAAGGGGACACACTAAATCCATGTGGATGTAGTCGAACCTCCTAGCCGGAATTTGAAAAGGCTTGAGGGGAGCTTTGGTGTGCTTGTGCACCTTAGCCTGTTGGCATGCAATGCATGCTGCGGCCCATTCTTTCACATCCCTGTGTAAGTGAGGCCAGACAAATTTGGACCCCTCCAGTTTAACCGAAGCTCACATGCCGGGATGTGAAAGGGAGTGGACGGACTCAAAAACGCAGCGACACCAAGAGCTCAGAACCACCAGGTGGGGGCGGCTGGTGGAAACGTTGCAGAGCGGGGGGGGGGGCACCCTTCTTGTACCACCTTGCTCTCCAGTTTTAATCTGGTAGCTGTGGACTAGAGCGTGTGAATGTCTGCGTCCCCGGTTTGGTCTGCGGCCATTGCGGATAAATCGATACCCATGTAGACCGGAGAGACCAGTGCGCGTGACAGGCAGTCCACCACAATGTTAAATTTACCGGCTACGTGTTGGATGTCGGTCATGAACTCCGAAATTGTGGCCAAGTGCCGTTGTTGCCGATCTGACCACGGTTCTTAGACTTTGGACATCGCGTAGGTCAGTGGTTTGTGATCGACAAACACGGTGAACTCGCGACCTTTGAGCCAGAACTGAAAATGACGCATAGCAGGTGGAGAGCCAACAACCCCCTGTCGAAAGTACTATACTTATGTAACGGGTCCACTTTTTGGGCACCCTTAAACGGCTGTGATTGGGGACACTAGTGTATGCGTGTAGGCGGCATATGGATCACGATGACACCAGACTGATGTTTCCCACAATTTATTTGCTCCTGTTGGAGAAATAAAACAATACACATCACTCTTCGTCTGTACCTCGATCCCACACAGGCCCCCCCAGCAAAGCAACGCGGTACTGTGGGGGAAAGGAGGAACTACCGGAGCCTTGGAGGTACGGGAAGAGCGGATGTGGGCAGTGTACCGCCAAAATAAAAGCACTCAAGTAAATAAAATTCACAACAATATAAAGGAAAACATGACTGAGTAAAGGAATGTTTAAGGTGCATTTTCGACTCCGTTATACCCACCCCACTGAATTTTATCAAACTTGAGCCACAGCTACACAGAACTCATGACAATAAACAAAACACCCGGGGTTAGTTAAAGAACACCATCTGAAAGAGTGTCCCACACAAGGACGAAGTGGCATGAGAGCAGCGCTTATCTCTCAACCCAACTACTGGTAATGGAGTGCCTTGTACACCCCACCAAAAACCCCAACTATTAGTGTAGTAAAAGCTCATATATAATAAAATAAAATAAAATAGCTGATCACTAGAATTCAAGGTCAAGCCCACAAAAGGATAGTCCACTCATGTAGCAATTAGTCAGTCAGGGTCTGAAACACAGACCTACAAACAGCTTTAACGTTGAACTTGTCCTGAATTACATCTTGCCTGGACATTGTCTGCACTAGTCTATTTACAGGTCTAATCAGGCGACCAAATCTTGACCTGATTTGAGATTGTGCATTTGGACGGTCACAATGTGTACGTGATGTCTGGTCAACAGTACAGCGAACAAGGGGAGTGTCTGTCTGTCTCTCAGAGTCAGGAACAGAAACTAGTTGACTGTCAAGTGTTTGTCCACCATGAGTATCAGTAGCAGCTGTAGTCACAAGCCTAGAGTCAGAGGACATGGGATGATCTACACCTTGAGCAACAGGTGCAACTGAAGAGTTCTGGGGGTCAGAGGACACACTTGTCACATCAGAAACGTCTACCTGTGACACAGATGGTTCATTGAGCTGCGTGATCCACTCAATAGTTCTCCTTTCAGAGTCAACAGGTTCTGGATCAACTAATGGTTCACGTGTTTCTCCACATGAAGACGGATGTACCAGCCTCACTCTCTCCCTCGAAGAGGTCCACAGATGTATCTCCCTCATCACCAATGTCTGTAGCTAAGTTTTCCGGAAGTAAGGTGGATGAACCATGGTTGGACACATCGCACACATCCACCACAGGAAGAAAATTTACCAGCATCAACAGATTCCTGTGGACCACTTTTGTCTGTCCAGTAAGAGTGTCACAAATTCTGTATGTATGGGTCTGCGGGTTCACATCCATTACAGTGTAAACAGTTGATTCCCACTTATCAGCAGTTTTCTTTTTGCCTCTCTCCTTTCTGTTGGCCAAAAGCACCCTGTCACCAATCTCAATCTTGGATCCTGTCACTTTACTGTTGTAAAGATTAGCATGTCTGTGTTGCTCCTTAGCAGCACGGTCCTGAGCAACCATCATTGCTTCTTTTAGCTCACAGGTGAGAGTTGCCACATACTTGTCATAACTGGTTACATCAGCATCGCGAAGAACAGAACGAAACATGACATCTACTGGCAAACGGGGCACACGGCCATACATGAGGTAAAAAAGAGGCAAGCCAGTCGTCTCATGGGCTGTACAGTTGTACATAAATGTCAAAGTCTGCAACCGTTGTGGCCAGTTAGCTTTCACCTCAGGGGACAGTGCACGAATCATCCCACCCAGTGTCCTGTTAAACCGTTCGACACTCCCATTTCCCATTGGGTGGTAAGGAGTAAGATAAGATAAGATAAGATAAGCCTTTATTAGTCCCACAACGGGGAAATTCCAGGATTGCAACAGCACAGGGATAGCAACACTCAGAGCAACAATCAGAAGGCAAGAAAAAACAAAACAAAACAAAAAAAAAACAAAAAAAAACAAGCAAGCAAGAGCAGCTAATATACATATGTACATATTACTATAAAATATATATATACACACACACACACACAGACACACAGTGCAGAGCATTGTAGCTGGATGGAATAATATGTAGATATATAAAAACACAGTGTGGAGCATTGTAGCTAGATGGAATAAATATATAGATATATAAATATAAACACACCCAGTGCAGAGCATTGTAGCTAGATGGAATAAATATATAGATATATAAATATAAACACACCCAGTGCAGAGCATTGTAGCTAGATGGAATAAATATGTAAATATATAAACACACACAGTGCAGAGCATTGTTGCTAGGTGGGATGAAACAGCATAACCGTCTATTTAGTTATCCTACATGGTATGATTATGTGCCCATACATATTCTCACCCTCCATAGCGACCGGTGTGTTCCTAGTTGTATGCCGGAGAGGACCATTGTGTAAGTCTATTGCATCTTTTGCATTCAAAAAAACAAAAAAAACCAAAAAACTATTAGTTTGTTACATCTTTTACGAGTAGTGTGAGATTTCCTGACACCGGACACTTTGAGGAGTTCACTGATTAATTGACTTTCAAAATTAGGACCTTGGTCACTGTGGATTCTTTCTGGGAATCCAAAGACACAAAAGTACTTGTTCCACAGAACATTTGACACTTGCTTAGCTGTTTGATCCTTACAAGGAAAGGCCTGAGCCATCCTGGTAAAGTGATCTGTTATCACTAGGACATCAATAGACTTGTTCCTAGAGTCTTCAGCTGACCAAAAGTCAATGCAGACCAGCTCCAGCGGTCTAGATGACAAGATGCTCTCTAAGGGAGCTCGTTCCTCAGGTTCAGCTGACTTGCTGAGGACACAATGCTGGCAGTGTCTGACATGGTCTCTAACATCTCTCTCAAGGGTCAGCCAGAAAAATCTCTGTCTGGATAAACTGAGGGTTCGCGACTGGGCTTGATGACCAACATCATCATGCACGCCTTTCAAGACCTCATCCTTAAGTGAGTCTGGAACAACATACTGAAGCCGTTTGGACTTGGTTCTCTGGTCTCTTGAAACTCTGTACAGAACACCATTGCTCACAAATAGCTTATCCCAGTGTTTCAGATATTTAATCACTGAAAATGATTCTTTCACCCTTTCTCTCCTTGAGGGTCTCCGATGTCTTTCAACATAAAAAAGGACGCGAGAAAGAGTTCCATCCTCCAACTGTTTGTCACACAAAGCCTTTTCAGAATAGGCAGGCAACAGGTCTTGACCTGGTGGGACTAACTGGGGCAAAAACTGCAAGGCTTCAATTGCCCGGGCCCTCGGACCAGCATCCCACTCAATGTGTGACTGCATCACAGCAGACACTTCTTCTGAATTCACAATCTGAGTGTGTACCCGGGAGGTATGAGCATTGTCACACATCGCATCCACGTGACCACTGGATGAACGAAAAGCATCCTGAATAGAGGCAGTAGACACATTTTTGACTTCACTGAGGAGTTTCACATATGGCTCATTGAACAGTCTGTGACCAATATTTTCCTTGACAAAAGGCACACGGCTTAATGCATCAGCCACAATGTTCTGCCGCCCTGGAACATACTTTATGTCAAAGTCATATGCAGCCAACTTGGCTACCCAGCGTTGCTCACAACAGTCTAACTTGGGCTTTGTCAATATGTGAGTCAAAGGATTGTTGTCAGTCCAAACAGTGAATGTGTGACCCTTTAGCCAATGACTAAACATGTCAGTGATGGACCATTTCAAAGCCAGAAATTCCAGTTGGTGCACTGGATAGTTTTTCTGAGACTGTGTCAGTGACTTACTGGCAAAAGCAATGGGTCTGGCATGACTCTCACCTTCCTGGACTTGGGACAGAACGGCACCTATCCCATCCAGAGATGCATCAGTTGAAAGCATGAAGGGACGGTCAAAGTTAGGATGAGCCAAGACCACAGTGTTAACAAGTGCAGATTTGAGACTTTAAAAGGCATGTATGTGCTCTTGGGTCCAGTCAGAAGCACAAAGCTTTCTGCAAGCCATCTTGGTTTTCTTACATCTGCCTTTAAATTTTCCACCTTTCAACAGGCTGAACAATGGCTTGGCAACGGCAGAATATCCTGGCACAAAATGCTGATAGTAATTAACCATCCCCAAGAAGGATCTAAGTCTTTTTTGGGACGGTGTCACACCATCAGTGTCCATAAGGTCAGCACAAGTCATTTTTGCGATGTTTTCAACCTTACTTGGGTCGGTTGAAACACCATTCTCATCAATTACGTGACCAAGAAACCTCACAGATCTCCTGAGGAAAAAACACTTTTTGGGTGCTAATTTCAAGTTGTGCCTACGCAGCCTGCTGAACACCATCTCAAGGCGCTGCAATGCACTCTCCTCATCAGATGCAAAAATCAGCAGATCATCCAAATAGCACAACAAAGTCAAGTAATTCTGGTCACCAAAAATGGCAGTCATCATGCGCATAAAACTAGCAGGACTATTGCATAATCCCTGGGGCAGGCGATTGTACTCATATAAGTCCATTGGAGTGGTAAAAGCAGAATACTTCCTGTCATCCTCATGAAGCGGCATGTTGTAGAAGCCGGATGTTAAATCCACTGTGCTGAAGAGGCAGTTACCTCCCAGTGCTGCCAGACAATCTGCCTGGTGAGGGAGAGGGTGAGCGTCTTTCAGAGTCCTCTTATTCAGCCAGCGAAAATCCGTGCAGATGCGGAGGTCGCCATTCTTTTTCCACACAAGAACCAAAGGAGATGCATACTCGCTAGTTGATTTCCTGATAATGAAATCATGAAATGGTGTAATCCATCATAGCACTGAAACAGCCTTAGCGAAGGTCACTAACGACCTCCTCATTGCATCTGATAATGGACTAGTTTCTGTACTTGTCCTTTTAGATCTTAGTGCAGCTTTTGATACTATTGATCATAATATTCTACTTGATAGATTAGAACACTATGTTGGACTTAATGGAACTTCGTTGCAGTGGTTTAGATCTTATTTATCTGATAGGTTCCAGTTTGTTCATGTAAATGATGAGTTTTCTCTCAGCTCAAAGCTTAGTCATGGAGTTCCACAGGGATCTGTGCTTGGCCCTACTCTTTTTAGTTTATATATGCTTCCGTTAGGCAACATTATTAGAAAGCACTGTATACATTTTCACTGTTATGCAGATGACACACAATTATACCTGTCAATGAAGCCAGATGATACTAATCAATTAGCCAAGTTAGAAGCCTGTCTTAAGGAAATCAAAGTTTGGATGACTTGTAATTTCCTGCTATTAAATTCAGATAAGACTGAAGTCATTCTTGTTGGTCCAAAAAACCTTAGAAATTCCTTTCCAAATCAAACTTTCAGTTTGGATGCAGTTACTCTTTCTCTTAATAGCTCTGTGAGGAACCTTGGAGTTATTTTTGATCAGGATTTGTCCTTCAATTCACATATTAAATTTGTTTCTAAGACTGCCTTCTATCATTTGCGTAATATTGCCAAGATTAGGAGCATCTTGTCTCAGAGTGATGCTGAGAAGCTGATCCACGCTTTTGTTAGCTCGAGATTAGATTATTGTAATTCTTTATTATCAGGCTGTCCTAAAACATCTTTAAAAAGTCTTCAGCTGATCCAAAATGCTGCAGCAAGAGTTTTAACAGGTACTAGAAAGAGAGATCATATCTCTCCGGTTCTGGCCTCCCTTCATTGGCTTCCCATAGAGTTTAGAATTAAGTTTAAAATCCTTCTTCTTACTTACAAAGCTCTAAACAATCAGGCTCCTTTTTATTTAAAAGATCTGATACTACCGTATCATCCTAACAGAGCACTACGCTCCCAAAATGCAGGTTTACTTGTAATACCTAGAATCTCCAAAAGTACAATGGGAGGCAGAGCCTTCAGTTATCAAGCTCCTCTCCTGTGGAATCAGCTGCCAATCTGGATTCGGGAGTCAGACTCGATCTCTGTTTTTAAGAATAGGGCTAAAACCTACCTTTTTGATATAGCCTACAATTAGGGAGGGATCATGTGTTTCTGAACCCTCCCTTAGTTATGCTGCTAATAGGTTTAGTCAGCCGGGGGACCTCCAGTAATGCACTGGGCCTCACTCCTTTCCTCACTCTCTATGAAATATTTTTTTTTTTTGCTGGTCATTAACATTTGTTTGTTCTCTCCCATAGATTGAGTCCCCATCGTGCTGTTTGCTCTCTACATGTCTGTTCTTTTCTTCTTCTCTGTCCCCTCACCCCCCAGCCAGTCGCAGCAGATGACTGCCCCTCCCTGAGCCTGGTTCTGCTGGAGGTTTCTTCCTGTTAAAAGGGAGTTTTTCCTCTCCACTGTCGCCAAGTGCTTGCTCACAGGGGATCGCCTGATTGCTGGGGTCTTTCTGCAACTGTGGGGGTCCTCCCTACAGTTGATAGTGCTATGAGATGACTGTTGTTGTGAAATGGCGCTATATAAATAAAGTTGAATTGAATTGAATTGAATGTCTTTTTCCTCCATTTCATTCAGCACCTGGCTTAATTTCTGATACTGACTAGGGGGTACACGCCTGTATGGGAGTCTGAATGGTTTATTATCAGATAAATGTATGCGGTGTACAAAGCCCTTAGCTTCTCCGCAGTCTAGGTGGTGGCGTGAAAAAACATCCTCGTACTGAAGTACCAAGTCAGCCATTCTCTTTTTGCAGTCCTCTGACACTTGGCATGAATTAATGTCTATGTCACAAAGCCCCACTGACTTGAGTTTTTCTTTTACAGACTCCATACCAGCATCACATGCCATTGTAGACTGTGTGTAGCAGGTCACTGGTACACTAGACTGCTCAGCTGCGTCCATGTCTTCAAGGGCTACACATGTGTAGACGTCAGCTAGCTTTGCATTGCGCCATAACAACACAGGCTTGTTGGATGTGTTGATGAGTTTGAACGGGACCCACCTGTCACCCTACATAGGAGTTACAATCTTAGCTACTAGGACACCCCTAGGAGCTGAACGAGAAGATGTGGGCTCTGTCATGACTGTACTGCCTGGAGATACAACAGTGTCTTTAGGCAATTTACCCCAAACAAGGTACTCACACCCAGGTTCAAGGTAGGTGGCTGAGTTACATCTGACAGTACCAACTTTGTCAGGAATGTCATTTCCTTTCCAGGGGTTCAAACCAGTGAGCATAGACAAGAACTGTTCAGCTTCTGGTTCTGCAGTTGGGCAGGGGCCAGACACTGTTTTCCAATAGGACTTGCATTGTTTTGAATGGTGTAGGATGTGCTTTATGACATTGGTACCAATAATCAACTCATCATGCTGACCACAGACAACCAGAGTGGGGACTAGCATTTTACAACCATACACCTCCATCACAATGTCAAAAGCACTCTTTGGCCTGACACGCTGTCCACCACACCCAACCAGCATCACATTCACATCAATCTTGTTCTGATTTGTTATCACTCCAGCAGTTCTCAGTTTCTTCTCTGCATCCTCGTTGATACTGCAGGCCATGGAGCCACTGTCCAGCATGCCATCAATTATCACTGCACTACCAAAAGCCACTGGCGTGTAGAAAAGGCTGGAACTATTGCCAATAATGTGAGAGGGGCGTGGCAGGCAGCTCACGAGACCAGTGCTGGTCTCACGTGATCTCGCGCGAGCTCTCACGGGATTTTAGTTCAAATTTGGCGGTTGAACATTTGTCTTGTGGCAGCGGGGACACAGAACGGCAGCGAATTCTCTGTGTGAGACAAACTGGTAAGTCCTTATGAAATATAATTCATTAGCCCATTCAGATGCCATCATCTGGCTGGATTCTTTAGACTAAATGCTAACTCTGTGTATTATTGCCGTGTCGTGTAAACTATAGTCCGGAGGTTTTAGTTTGATAGCATTATCAATCACTAGCATGCCAGCTAATAATAGTTAACTTGTAAGTCCTTTTGCTAATATTATATATTATTCCGTTCAGATACCATTATATGGCTGTCATCGTTTGAGTAAATGTTAACTTTGTGAATTATTGCCGTGCCAACTTAGTCCGGAGTCTGTTGCTTGTATTAGCAATGCATATATTAACATTAGCTAGCATGCTAGTTAACGTTATGCCCGCGATTAATCTGTGTATATAATTATATATTATTAGCGTTTTTAATAGTTACATAAGCATTATTGTAACCAGCACCATGGTAAAGCAGTTGGTTTATTTATAATGGTGAACTAAGAAAGGTGGAGGAGGAGGCCTCCCGCTGGCCAACGACACACATTTAGGGGTGTCAATCCCATTTGTGACAGAATGAATGGCATTACTTTTATAACAGCCACAAATGGGACTAGTCAATCAGGATAATTAAAGTGGTAACCTTGATCCCCATTTTGTTCTCCTTTCTGGTATCTAAGGAGAACCATTAATTGTGGGTGCGTTGGGGTACAGTATAAGATATATTTGGCATTATATTATCAGATATGTTTGGTAACTAAACAGAAGTGTATTTGAATAAAAATTTGACTGCCATTTTCAAAACCCTGTTTGTATTATATTGTTTAAGTGTCACCATGGGTTGGGATGCTGTCTCGGCACTCAGCCCATGTTTTCCCATTGAGCAGCGTCTCAGCAGGCTCCCAGCTGGCAGCATTACGGACGGCTGGGGCCAATTGGTCCTCATCAGCTGGGGCGCTGCCAATGAGGATAAATAGGAGCAGCCTCGATGACTCGGGGCTGCGACATAAACACATTGCTAAGCTGAAGCCCCTTCGTCTGGTGTCAGCTTATACTCCTCTTGCAGCATTCCTGTGTGTGTATCCCGCTGTGAGTATGTACGTCTTGTTACCCCCACGTCCGGTACGAGCTGCTTACCTCTGCGCTGTGCAACCCGTGAGTGTACCTCTGCATGAGTATCTGTGCTCTCCTCATCCCTTATCCCTTACCCAAAATAAACCATCACGACTCACTGGCTTGTCCCTGGCTCTGATTGCCCGGCTCCCTAGAGCCGGATCTGACAGTATGTCGCAGCCAGAAGAGTTGCCGGCGGCCGTGAGTCGCTGTGGAAATGTACCTTTCTGTCCGGGTGTCAGCGCTGCTAGCATGCCGTTTCCCAGGAGTCACTTCCGGCGCCAGGGCGACGAGCTAAGGTCCATCTCGGAGGCTGTCGACGGGACATTCTTCACCCTGCACGACGCCTCCAACGCGAGACGCTGGCATCCGGGCCGTGCTGAGGAACTCCTGGACTGTCACCCTCACTCTCTGTACCATCTGGAGGACAGCGCCAGGATAGACGCTGCAGGTACACAGCGAGAGAAGCTCCACGGGGTGGATGGAAATCCCGGCAGGGAGTCGAAGTGGGCGACGTCTTTCCCCGCTTCGGAGTCCCGTTCCTGCCGCCATTCCAGTCCGGGAGTTCGCGCCAACCAGAGGACTTCCCCCGACCTGCGCCACGTCACTCGGGATTCCCTTCAAGGAGCCGCAGCTGACAGCAGTTATGTCTGGGGTCGAGTGGCTGTCGCGAGCTCCACTGTTTCCTGTCACCACCTTCAGGCATGTGGCGGCGGCAGTGAGGTTGATGGAGAGGACTTCAGGGCTACGAAGCTTTCCCGTGCTCGGCGCCTTCCTCGCCTCGATCTCCAATCTGGAGCGGCGAATCCTGGGTTTCCCCCTCGCTTCGTTCCCCGGGAATAGCCGCCATCACATCGCCGAGTCACCTCTGCACGAACCTCGTCCGGATCCAGTTCTGGGCCATCGTCAGGACAGTTCCTCCCACGCAGCTGTCACCTCTTTGCCTCGTCTGTGTGGAGATTCTACAGCCCCGTTCCCTGAGCCTCATTTCCCCGCTGTCATTCCTGGACATTCGGGCTGGCTCACCCCGGCTGTTTTCCCCTCCTCCTCGACGCGCTTTCTGACTGCTGTGTGTGCCTGGAATTCCGGTCTGGTGAGCTCTCTGCTGGAGACAACGCGAGCGATCCTCAGACGAACTCCCGGGGGGTCCTCCGTTATCGCCGGGCGGGGAGAGGAAGAAGCAGAATCCACTACAGCAGGCGATACTCAACCTCCAGGGGGCAGGCAAGTCATTGTTTTTTCACACCTGCTTAATGATTTGCTCTGTCACATCCCTGGAGGAGAAGTTCAGGGTTCGCAGCTCCCTGAACTCTCCCCACCTGCTGTAACCTGTATTCCTAATCCCGCATCCTCTGTGTCTCTCTCCGCCGCGCGGTCCCCGGCTCCGGGTCAACGTGGTGGGATATGGAGAGGGCCTGTGGTTCCGCAGCTACATTGCGGACGGAGGAGGGGGACTGACTGCTGCGTGGAGTCTACGCCGACGATTGAGCGTCCCCGGGTCTCCACGGAGGAGCGGTTCGGTCCAGCGGGACGAGATTCTTCTGGCTTCACGCCGAGTGGATCGTCGGCGGGGTCACCGGAGCCGGAGAAATCTCAAGCTGCGCTGACCATCGTGCTGGCTGCGGGGCCCGACGCGGCTAGATGGGATCCTGACAACGACCTGACGACGGATCCTGGATCTTCGCAGTCCTGGACGGTGTCAGAACCCGAGATCAGGCGAGTGCTCTCCTTTCTTTTCTCTCTTTTTATCTTTGAGCACTTCAGCCTATCTCCAGGGGAGACGAGCAGGGTGCAGCCGCCCGCTGCGTCTGAGCTCGTCTCACCGGGTTCTGGCGCTGCCGGTGATCCTGATCCCGGTTCTGTTCTCTTCTGAGCCTTCTTCCAGGGTCACCGGCGAGGAGTTGCTGTTCCTCGTGGTGCTGGAGGGTCCGGGTTCAACGTTGGAGGTCGGTTCTGGTGCAGTGTCCAACGTGGGTTCGCCTGAGGCCCGATCGGGGTCCGACGTGGGTGCTGCCCCAGTATTGTCCAGGTCCGGTGAGGAGGTGGCTGTTTCCCTGCGGCCTGACGCCCACCGCCCTCGTCATCGGCTCTCCCCTGAGCCTCTTCCACCGGGATCCGCTCTGATCCTTTGCCCGTCTCAATGGTCCTGGTGGTTAAGTGATGCGGGTCGACGACCCGACCCACAGAACTTTCGGTTCGGTGATCTGGTTCCCCCCACTGGTCTGTGTTTCCCTCTGGGCAGCCTGGTTCGGCTGCCGGTGGACTGGATTCCTGGGATCTGGGTCCGGAGTTCGCCGTCCGAACACTTCTCTTTCCCTGATTCGCCAACGGGACGATGGGCGGGGAGATCTCCGGAG
The DNA here is from genome assembly GCA_020510985.1 of Pholidichthys leucotaenia. NCBI lineage: Eukaryota > Metazoa > Chordata > Actinopteri > Cichliformes > Pholidichthyidae > Pholidichthys > Pholidichthys leucotaenia. The sequence continues at coordinate 214,503,438 of CM035845.1, read as the reverse complement.
CCATCTCGGCTATTTGTGGACTCTGCCTGCCATTCACCTCGGGTGTCACTTTTTCTTTTATCTTTGAAGGTCACTCGGGTGTAATATTTTGTCCTGTTGGTGGATTCGTTTTTAGTGCTGTTTTCCATCGCTCATGCTCAGCATTTTACTTTTTTTTTTTTTTTTTATTTAAGTTTTTGTAAAGGGTATACAGGTCGTTACAGCAATGCAGTGTTTACATTTTCATCACATGTTCCCTTATTTTCTGATATCTGACAACATTGGAAGATTAATTCTTACAACACCCCTTTTTTTTTTTTTTTTTTAAAGTGAAAGAAAAAGTGAAATTAAAGAGAAAAAAAAACAAGAAACAAATAACAACAACAAAAAAAAAAAACCAGTAAAAAACAAACAAAAAGAAAAAGTAAGTAAATAAAGATAAAAGAGCATCTGAGTAGCGTTGGAACAAAGAGCGGAACCATTATTGAAATGGTATTTGTCAAAGATTAGATCTAATGGAAGACACATATGCGGTCCAGGGTTGCCAAAAGTTCATGAACACATCCATGTCCTGTCTCAGTGCGAATGTCAACTTTTCCATCGAGTAAATGTCTTGGATCACGTTAGTCCAATCTTCAGGTGTAGGACAGTCCTTCAACATCCATTTTTTAGTTAGAGCTTTTTTGCTTGCCAATATTAAAACATTGAATAAGTATTTTTCTCCTCGTCTTTCCAGTGAGTCCGGTAGTAAACCCAAATACAAAGTTACAAAAGAAAAGGGAACTGTAATTTTGAATATTTTCCCCAATATTGTCTGTACCTTGGTCCAATATTGGTGGATAACTGGGCATGACCAAAACACATGAAAATGATTTGCAGTCTTTTCACCACACAAGCGCCAACAGTTCAATCCCTTATGGGTAAATTTGTTTTGTGCAGGTGTTCTGAAAAATCTTGCCAAGTTTTTCCATCCAAATTCTCTCCACTGCAGGGATGAGGTACTTTTCCATTGCTGTTTATTTAGCTTTTCCCATATTTCCAGTTGTAAAGTGAAATTCCCCTCTTTTTCCCATCTCTCTTTTATATAAGATGTGTTGTCTCCTTTTAAGTCTTGAAGACCTTGGTATATTTTAGAAATGTATCTGATCCCTGGGATCCCTTTATATGCCATTAAGAAGACCTTCAGAACACCTGACTGGGCCCTTTCCAAAACCTCCTTTTTAAGTATATTGTTTATGTGGTGTCTAAGCTGGAAGAACCTGTAAAGGTCTTGATTTATTAGGCCTTGTTTTTTCAAATCTTCAAAACGTCTTAAGATTTGCCCTTTAAAAAAATCGTAATATTTTATCAGCCCTTTCTCCTTCCACTTTTTAAATCTGGTGTCTGTTTTATTAGGAGTAAAGTCCTGATCATAGGCGATCCATTGCAGAAGTCGATAGGGCTCTTTAGTTTGATTCTCTCTGACTATCTTAAACCAAATTTTTAGCGGGGTCTCTATCCACGGGTTAGTGTTATTCAAAAGCTTAGGTAAGGCATTGTTCCCTATTATCGCCTATAGGGGGATGTCACTTGTTATTTGGCATTCGATCTCCTTCCATTGTGCAGTGTAGACTGGGTTACATATCTCTACTAAAGTTTTAATTTGTGCGGCTTTAAAGTAGTCCCTGATATTTGGCAGCGCGAGCCCACCTTTGTCTTTGTTTAGCTGTAGGGTTCTATATCTGATTCTAGGTCTCTTGCCCTGCCATATGAATCTTGAGATCCTTCTGTCCAGCTCCTGCCATGTTTTTTTGGGAGGTTCTACCGGTATTGTTTGGAAAAGGTATAGAAGACGTGGAAGTATATTCATTTTGACTGCTTCAATTCTTTGTGCAGTACCCAAGAATGGTATCATATTCCATCTTGCTAGGTCAGATTTTATTTTTGTCACCAGTGGATCATAGTTTAGTGATATAATTTTGTTGAGTTGTTTCGGGATATTGACCCCCAGATATTTCATAGATTCCGACTCCCAGTTAGTTTTGAGTTTGCTTAGTGAATAATGATTTGGGTCATAGTTGAATGTTAAAACTTGGGTTTTATGCATATTTAATTTGTACCCCGATAAATCTCCATACTCTGAAAAAACTGAGGTTAGTTCTGGTAAAGAAGTGTCCGGCTGCCCTAGGTATATTAAAATGTCATCAGCAAAGAGTGCTATTTTATGTTCCTTCTGACCAAGTGTAATACCTTGAATTTTTTGGTTTTGTCTTATCCATTGGCTCAGAGGTTCTATGAAGATTGCAAAGAGCAGTGGAGACAGGGGGCAGCCCTGACGACATCCTCTTTCCAGTTCAAAAGATGATGATAAATTACCGTTAATCCTTATTTTAGCTGTTGGTTTTTTATATAATGCCTGTATAGTTCTAATGAAGTTGTTATGAAAATTGAAACTGGATAAGATTCTATATAGAAAAGACCAGTCAACCGAATCGAATGCTTTTTCAGCATCTAATCCCAATATGACTGCATTTAAGTTATATTTTTTTATATGATGAATTATGTGTAAAGTGCGTCGAATGTTGTCTTGTGTCTGTCTTTGTCTTATAAAACCTGTTTGGTCTAAATGAATTAGGTCTGTCAGTATATTTTCTAACCTTTTGGCAAGGATAATGGTAAAAAGCTTATAGTCCTGATTTAGTACACTGATTGGTCTGTAGTTGGAGCACTCTAGTTTATCCTTTTCAGGTTTAGGTATAACTGCAATGACCCCTTCTCTCCAGGAGGGGGGGATTTCCCCTGTGTGGAGGACATAATTAAATGTTTTCAGGAGGAGAGGAGATAGTTGCTGTTTAAAGGTTTTGTACCACTCTGCTGTATAGCCATCAGCTCCTGGGGATTTGTTAGCTTTAAGTTTCATAATTGCTTTTTCCAATTCTTTAGGATGTATTTCTGACAGTAGTGTTTTATTTTGTGACTCCGTAAGTTGGGGAAGGTTTAATGTGTTTAGGAATGCCTCGGATGCGTTTTTATGTTTTTTGTGGGAGTATAAGTTCTTATAGTAATTCTCGAAGTTTTTAAGAATATCCTGAATTCTGAATTTTATTTCCTTTGATACTGGGTCTCTGATTTTGTAGATTGCTCTTTCTGTTTGATGTTTCCTCAATTTATAGGCTAGCAATTTTGCCGATTTACTGCCTGCTTCATAGTATTTTTGTTTCAGAAATGTAAGTTTCTTCTGGATTTCTATTGTGTAGATCTCATTTATTTGGTTTTTAATTTCCTTAATCTTGAGCGAGTCAGTAGAATGAGTGTTGCCTTTGTGTTCTTTTTCTAGGTTCCTAAGTTCTGACTCTAATGTGGATAGTTTTTCTTGTCTTAGTTTCTTTTGGGTTGCCAGTTTTGCAATAATCTTTCCTCTTATTACAGCTTTGCATGCATCCCACAGTATTAAAGGGGATACTTCTCCATTATCGTTATCTTCCAAATATCTGAGAATATCTGATTCCAATTCATCTTTCAATGGTCCTTTCAGGACATTTGAATTTAACCTCCAAGAAAATGTATTATTTGTGTATTTTTGGATATTTAAGTCCATGTAGATCGGACTGTGGTCGGAGAGATCCATCAGTCCTATTTTACATGTTTTTACTCTTCCAATGTCTCTATTAAACATAAAAAAATAGTCAATCCTTGAGTAAGATGAATGTGGAGTTGAGTAAAATGTATAGTCTTTTACACTGGGGTTGAGTTCCCTCCACACGTCACAGATTCCCAATTCTTTTAGTAGCATCCGAGTCTTCCTGTTTTGGGTGTTATTTTGATGTGGGGAATTACCAGAAGCATCCCAGTATGGATTCAGTCTAAGATTGAAGTCCCCACCACATATCACTAAACCTTGAGCTTTAGTTATCATTAGGTCGAATACATTTTTATAAAATTTCCAGTTAGCCCCTGGGGGAGCATACACATTCAGCAGGGTGATATCTTCTCCCTCTAGCCGCCCAGTTACCAAACTGTATCTCCCTTCTTTATCTTTGTGTTCTGATTTTTTTTTCAAATGTAATTTTGGTTGATATCAATGTCGCTACTCCCCTCCTCCTCCCTGATTTATATGAAGAGATCATTTTAAACCCTTGTCTACTGAGTTTATTGTGTTCCACGTCTGTTAGGTGGGTTTCTTGTAAAAGTATTATTCCTGCTTTGTCTTTTTTCATTTTGCCTAGAATCTTGGATCTTTTAACTGGATTCAGGATTCCTTTTACATTATATGAAATTATTTTGTGTCATATCCGGCTCTAGGGAGCCGGGCAATCAGAGCCAGGGACAAGCCAGTGAGTCGTGATATTTTATTCAGGGAAAAGGGGAAGGGATGAGGACAGCACAGATACTCATGCAGACGTACACTCACAGGTTGCACAGCGCAGAGGTAAGCAGCTCGTACCGGACGTGGGGGTAACAAGACGTACATACTCACAGCGGGATACAAACACAGGAATGCTGCAAGAGGAGTATAAGCTGACACCAGACGAAGGGGCTTCAGCTTAGCAATGTGTTTATGTCGCAGCCCCGAGTCATCGAGGCTGCTCCTATTTATCCTCATTGGCAGCGCCCCAGCTGATGAAGACTAATTGGCCCCAGCCGTCCATAATGCTGCCAGCTGGGGGCCAGCTGAGACGCTGCTCAATGGGAAGCAGGGATGAGGGAAAACATGGGCTGAGTGCCGAGACGGCATCTCAACCCATGGTGACAGAGCCCCTCCCTCAAGGTCGGGCTCCTGAACGACCAGGAACATCCCAGCCCCCCCCCCCCCCCCCACCTAGGGTGGGAGGAAGGGAGGCGGACCGGAGGGGAAGAAGCCAAGGGAAGGACAACACCAATGGGGCAATGTAGGGTAGCGGGAAAGAAAAACCCAAATACAATACTGACAAAACAGAATAATTAACCCAGGTACAGATGGGGAGAAGAACTGGGTCAGCACGCCGGTTACATACTACCCAGAGAGTACCAACCATGCGTGACCCAGAGCAAGGAAAAAAGAACCACCAAAAAGGTACAGGGCAAAAAATGCTGCGTACGGTTAAATAAAGGGGAACCTATACACAGCGCTAATTTAAGTACATACACACAGTCACCAAGAAAAGTGAGGGTGACTGGAACAAATGACTATTATAGAGCATGGTGTTACGGAAAACAAAGCACATGACTCTATAATGAACCAACAGGACAAAAAAGAAATACTGAGTGCAGGCAAAGAAAAACCCACACACACGAATATATAAATACCCAGTCACCTAAAGAAATGAAAGTGACTGGAATAAATGGATAACTGCAGAGCATGGTGTTACGGAAAACAAAACATAACTCTACAATACAAAAACGGGACTAAAAACATGGCACAAAAAGTAAAATGCTGAGCATGAGCGATGGAAAACACAGCACTATAAAAACAAATCCACCAACAGGACAGAACATTACACCCGAGTGACCTTAATAACAAAAGAAAAAGTGACACCCGAGGTGAATGGCAGGCAGAGTCCAAAAATGGCCGAGATGGCTCCGGAGATCTCCCCGCCCATCGTCCAGCTGGCGAATCAGGGAAAGAGAAGTGTTCGGACGGCGAACTCTGGACCCAGATCCCAGGAATCCAGTCCACCGGCAGCCGAACCAGGCTGCCCAGAGGGAAACACAGACCAGTGGGGGGAACCAGATCACCGAACCGAAAGTTCTGTGGGTCGGGTCGTCGACCCGCATCACTCAACCACCAGGACCGTTGAGACGGGCGAAGGATCAGAGCGGATCCCGGTGGAAGAGGCTCTGGGGAGAGCCGATGACGAGGGCGGCGGGCGTCAGGCCGCAGGAAAACGGCCACCTCCTCACCGGACCTGGACAATACTGGGGCAGCACCCACGTCGGACCCCGATCGGGCCTCAGGCGAACCCACGTTGAATACTGCACCAGAACCGACCTCCAACGTTGAACCCGGACCCTCCAGCACCACGAGGAACAGCAACTCCTTGCCGGTGACCCTGGAAGAAGGCTCAGAAGAGAAAACAGAACCGGGATCAGGATCACCGGCAGCGCCAGAACCCGGCGAGACGAGCTCAGACGCAGCGGACGGCTGCACCCGGCTCGTCTCCCCTGGAGATAGGCTGAAGTGCTCGGGGATAAAAAGAGAGAAAAGAAAGGAGAGCACTCGCCTGATCTCGGGTTCTGACGCCGTCCAGGACTGCGAAGATCCAGGATCCGTCGTCAGGAGGTCGTTGTCAGGCTCCCATCTAGCCGCGTCGGGCCCCGCAGCCAGCACGATGGTCAGCGCAGCTTGAGATTCCTCCAGCTCAGGTGACCCTGCCGACGATCCACTCGGCGTGAAGCCAGAAGAATCTCGTCCCGCCGGACCGAACCGCTCCTCCGTGGAGACCCGGGGACGCTCAGTCGTCGGCGTAGACTCCACGCAGCAGTCAGTCCCCCTCCTCCGTCCGCAATGTAGCTGCGGAACCACAGGCCCTCTCCATATCCCACCACGTTGACCCGGAGCCGGGGACCGCTCGGCGGAGAGAGACACAGAGGATGCGGGATTAGGCATACAGGTTACAGCAGGTGGGGAGAGTTCAGGGAGCTGCGAACCCTGAACTTCTCCTCCAGGGATGTGACAGAGCAAATCATTAAGCAGGTGTGAAAAAACCATGACTTGCCTGCCCCCTGGAGGTTGAGTATCGCCTGCTGTAGTGGAATCTGCTTCTTCCTCTCCCCGCCCGGCGATAACGGAGGACCCCCCGGGAATTCGTCTGAGGGTCGCTCGCGTTGTCTCCAGCAGAGAGCTCACCAGGCCGGGATTCCAGGCACACACAGCAGTCAGGAAGCGCGTCGAGGAGGAGGGGGAAACAGCCGGGGTGAGCCAGCCCGAATGTCCAGGAATGACAGCGGGGAAATGAGGCTCAGGGAACGAGGCTGTAGAATCTCCACACTGACGAGGCGAAGGGATGACAGCTGCGTGGGAGGAACGGTCCTGACGATGACCCAGAACTGGATCCGGACGAGGTTCGTGCAGAGGTGACTCGGCGATGTAATGACGACTACTCCCAGGGGACGAAGCGAGGGGGAAACCCAGGATTCGCCGCTCCAGATCGGAGATCGAGACGAGGAAGGCGTCGAGCACGGGAAAGCTTCGTAGCCCTGAAGTCCTCACCATCAATCTCACTGCCACCGCTACATGCCTTAAGGTGGTGACAGGAAACACAGTAGAGCTCGCGACAGCCACTCGACCCCGGACATAACTGCTGTCAGCTGCGGCTCCTAGAAGGGAATCCCGAGTGACGTGGCGCAGGTCGGGGGAAGTCCTCTGGTTGGCTCGAACTCCCGGACTGGAATAGCGGCAGGAACGGGACTCCGTAGCGGGGAAAGACGTCGCCCACTTCGACTCCCTGCCGGGATTTCCATCCACCCCGTGGAGCTTCTCTCGCTGTGTACCTGCAGCGTCTATCCTGGCACTGTCCTCCAGATGGTACAGAGAGTGAGGGTGACAGTCCAGGAGTTCCTCAGCACGGCCCGGATGCCAGCGTCTCGCGTTGGAGGCGTCGTGCAGGGTGAAGAATGTCCCGTCGACAGCCTCCGAGATGGACCTTAGCTCGTCGCCCTGGCGCCGGAAGTGACTCCTGGGAAACGGCATGCTAGCAGCGCTGACACCCGGACAGAAAGGTACATTTCCACAGCGACTCACGGCCGCCGGCAACTCTTCTGGCTGCGACATACTGTCATATCCGGCTCTAGGGAGCCGGGCAATCAGAGCCAGGGACAAGCCAGTGAGTCGTGATATTTTATTCAGGGAAAAGGGGAAGGGATGAGGAGAGCACAGATACTCATGCAGACGTACACTCACAGGTTGCACAGCGCAGAGGTAAGCAGCTCGTACCGGACGTGGGGGTAACAAGACGTACATACTCACAGCGGGATACAAACACAGGAATGCTGCAAGAGGAGTATAAGCTGACACCAGACGAAGGGGCTTCAGCTTAGCAATGTGTTTATGTCGCAGCCCCGAGTCATCGAGGCTGCTCCTATTTATCCTCATTGGCAGCGCCCCAGCTGATGAAGACTAATTGGCCCCAGCCGTCCATAATGCTGCCAGCTGGGGGCCAGCTGAGACGCTGCTCAATGGGAAGCAGGGATGAGGGAAAACATGGGCTGAGTGCCGAGACGGCATCTCAACCCATGGTGACATTTTGGTTACACCCTGTTTCTCCATTGTGTTGTTTTGTTTAGTATAACTGTGTGGTGGCCCTCTTTTGTGCTACTCAGAAACTGAAAGAACATTAAAAACAAGAAAAACATTAAGAACATAGTGTAAAAAACTTTAAAACAAAAAGCTGTCATAAGAACTTCCTGAGCTGAGGTCTTTTTAAAGACCCTGTAAGAGCCTTGATGGAGTGAAGGCTCTGAGGGAAATTCCTCAAACTCTGTTACGTGTTGAGGGTCCTCTCTTACCACTGAAAGTAGTCCCATGCTTTTAACGTGAGTTTCAGAACCCAATCCAAACTTGTAATGATTTTTTTTTTTTCCTTTTATGCCTAAACCCTGTGAAATTGTGTGCACCCTCCCACCCCCATCACATCAAACATTCACGCAAAAACAGTATTTGTTAGTATGAGGAGAACATGTGGATTATTGTCACATTTCTATTTTAACAAGTTTTTTTTTTTTATTACAAAGACTTATTTGTTTCAAATAATATGATTGTTCCATGAAATGTTTTACCACATGCTGAATATGCATCTCCTTTAATGTTTGTTACCTTGTATGAGGGGGGTTGGATGTGCGGATTGATTCAAGAGAAAAAAAAAAAAAAAAAAAAAAAGGTCGCTATTCCAACCTGAAAACGGATAGTTTATCCGTGACGCTCTGGTGCTGGGTTTCCCGCTGCTGGTCCGTGGATTTTGAAGGTCTTTGTGTTGTCCATGTTTGCGCTTTGATCTTCTCACTCGGGTCTGCTGGGGGTTTAAATACCGTTACCGGGAGGCCTCTTTTCGCCATGTCAGCTGTTGCTTCTTCCGCCGAATTATAGAGACACGTTTCATCGCCGTAGAAGACCCTTAACTTCGCAGGAAATGGTGTCTGAAAGCGCAATTTCTTCTCTCTTAACACCTTTTTCGCGTCATTGTATTCCCTGCGCTTTTTAAGGACCTCCGGGGCGTAATCGTGTTCCACGTAGACTTTTCTCTCCTGGTGCATAAATCCTTTTTTCTGCCAGGCCAGTCTTACAACCTCTTGTTTTATTTTGAAATTGGAAAATCTTACCAACACCGAACGTGGGGGCGCTTCCGCCGCCGGCCTAGCGGCTAATGAACGATGTGCCTTTTCTATCTTCAAGTCGGTGGTTTGTGGAATATCCAATTTCTCTCTTAGTAAGGATTCCACGCATTCTGCCATTGAGTTAAAACCATTTTCGGTTCCTTCTATCAGACCATGAATTCTTATGTTGTCTCTTCTTTGTTTTCCTTCTTGGTCGGTTAGCTTAGCCTCTATAGCTGCTTGTCTTTTGCGTAGGTCTAGCACAGAATCTTCGAGCACTTTTATTCGATCCTCTGTTTCCAAGATTCGGTTCTCGGCCTGGTCCACTCTGCTGTTTGTCCTTTTCAATTCTTCTCTGAATTCCCGAAATTCGGCCGTAACATCTCGGCGAAATCGTCGTAGCTCCTCAAATAGTGATTTCAGGCTAACCCTTTTGTTAGCTATCACCAGTTCCTCGTCTTCTGAACGGAGATCTTCCAGTTCGGATTCTCCGGCTGATACGTGTCCTGGCCTGGAGAATTTCAGTTTCTTCTGTTTTCCTTTAGACATGATGATTTTGTCTTTTGATTTTCACTCCTCCAAAAATCCGTTAAGTTTGATTTTCAAGGTGTTATCCTGGATTGGGTCTGAGAACTTCAGTGTTAAGCTGCAGTCGCCATGGCGTCCAGACCGGAAGTTCCAGCATTTTACTTTTTGTGCCATGTTTTTAGCCTCGTTTTTTTCATTGTAGAGTTATGTTTTTTCCTTTCAGACCATGCTCTGCAGTTATCCATTTATTCCAGTCACTTTCATTTCTTTAGGTGACTGTGGGTATTTATATATTCATGTGTGTGGGTTTTTCTTTGCCTGCACTCAGTATTTCTTTTTTATGCCCTGTTGGTTCATTAGTCATGTGCCTTGTTTTCCGTAACACCATGCTCTGTAATTGTCCATTTGTTCCAGTCACCTTCACTTTTCTTGGTGACTGTGTATGTACTTATATTGGTGCTGTGTATTGTGTTTCCCCTTTATTTGACCATACTCAGCATTTTTGCCCTGTACCTTTTTGGTGTTTTTTTTCCTTGCTCTGGGTCACGCATGGTTGGTACTCTCTGGGTAGTGTGTAACTGGCGTGCTGACCCAGTTCTTCTCCCCATCTGCACTTGGGTTAATTATTCCCTGTTTTGTCAGTGTTGTATTTGGTTTTTTTTTTTTTTTTTTTCCCGCTACCCTACATTGCCCCATTGGTGTTGTCCTTCCCTTGGCTTCTTCCCCTCCGGTCCTGCCTCCCTTCCCCCCACCCTAGGTGGGGGGGGGGGCTGGGATGTTCCTGGTCGTTCAGGAGCCCGACCTTGGGGGGGGGGGGGGCTCTGTCACCATGGGTGGGATGCCGTCTCGGCACTCAGCCCATGTTTTCCCATTGAGCAGCGTCTCAGCAGGCTCCCAGCTGGCAGCATTACGGACGGCTGGGGCCAATTAGTCCTCATCAGCTGGAGCGCTGCCAATGAGGATAAATAGGAGCAGCCTCGATGACTCGGGGCTGCGACATAAACACATTGCTAAGCTGAAGCCCCTTCGTCTGTCAGCTTATACTCCTCTTGCAGCATTCCTGTGTTTGTATCCCGCTGTATGTACGTCTTGTTACCCCCACGTCCGGTACGAGCTGCTTACCTCTGCGCTGTGCAACCCGTGAGTGTACCTCTGCATGAGTATCTGTGCTCTCCTCATCCCTTATCCCTTACCCAAAATAAACCATCACGACTCACTGGCTTGTCCCTGGCTCTGATTGCCCGGCTCCCTAGAGCCAGATATGACATTAAGTAGTAATCATACTTCTTAAAAATGGCATACTATATTTTCTGCTTGTTCTTTTGCAGATTCATTTGAAAAGGCCAAGCAACTTGAAGAAAAGTGTCTACTGGATGTCCGACCACTGATTTGGAATCGGAGAAGGAAGATGTACGTCGTAAAAGAAGAAAAAGGTACAGTTGAATTCCTTAACCAAATGTGTTTATTAAATTAGCCTACACCTAGACACCGCTGCCTTGTGTCCACCCTGAGATAAGGAGGTCAGGGTTCAATCTCTGGCCGAGTCATAGCTCGTCCCTCCCTGCTTAGCACTCAGCTTCGAGGGTTGGATTGGATGTCCGTCCTGTGATAGACTAGTGTCATGTCTATGTGTACTTGTACGCCAAATTGCCTCATTTTACAAAAACGGGCAATGACCCAAGAACGGTGTCTATCTCAAGGCTTGCTCATTTAATGTAATTATATTTAATATTTTTTCAATTGCTGGGAATGTTTAATTTTTATTCAAGGTCAAATCCTGTGTACGTGGAGTCAGATGGGGAGCCAGAATCCAGCAGTGTTAAGAGAAAATTTGCCAAGCCACCTACTATTCATTTTCCAGGTACATTGACAGTTATGACAACTGCTACACCTAAGTATTGCCATGTATAATTCTATTTATTTGTTAATACAGTGCTGCCAGAATCCAACCAGTACCCCTCTGTACCAACCCCAGATGGAAGCAGTGGTATGTCATTACTTATTACAATGGCAAAAACGAAAAGCAATTGCATGTGAGCTTTAATTTACAAGCTTTTAGTTCCTCTGTAAATACATGCATACATATCAGTCATGTGATATGTGTTGAAAAGTTGCAGCACTATTCCTGTCTTGTGTTCCCTTCTTTTAGCCTCTGGAGTAAGCTGCTCGGAGGGTGTTCAGTCATTTGACAAGCTTAATAATGGTAAGTAAACCACTTCACATTGATACCTCAAGGTGGACAGATTTTAAATGTGCTTTGTCTGAGTTATAGCATTCATAGTTTGTTTTGTGTTCTCTCATTTTAGGCTGTTGTGGAAGCTACTTGGCAGAGCTAGAGTCAACAGACCTCTGTAATGATGGTAAGTAGATAAATAGGCTACATATAGCTATGTGATGCCCTCAGCCACTCTTATTGTGTCTGAAGTCTGTTTAGATAGGAGGCAGTATTGTCTCTATGGGGGATTACTAGTCTTACCTCACTGGAGACCTTACACTGACTGGAAAAAAATTAAATCGGTGGAAATGTTGAGTGCATAATACGGTTGCTTATTCAGTGTCTCACTATTTTGCAAGGAGCTGTTTGCATTGGCATGATATCATGAGTTATTTTAACTTGACTAATTAGGTTTATTAGAATCCATATCAGGAGGGCGCCATACTGGACAAGTAAGGAATGGTATGTCCGTTGTCCCTTGTCAAGAGCGTTTTTATAGATTTGTGATTATTTTATTAGCTATCACTTAACAGTTGCTGTGCCTATGTTGCTATTGCGCCCTGACATACAGGACTGTAACTCTATTAAGGACTTAAATATTTGAACTTGTAGCTCCTGACACTCTATCCAAACTTTAAAACATATACACGGTCTTGATAAATTGTATCCAAGCTTTTTTCTTTCTCACCAAATTAAATCCTCTTGAATAATTTGATTGTCCTCTTTTTAGACTTTGCTAGCAATCACCATCACCACACCCAAGGCTATAAAGGTGAGTTAACTAACAAATTTTCATCACATTTTTTAAATTTATTTTTTTACCACCATACATGCCAGCCAATATCAAATGATGCCATTCATTGTTCAATCAATCTGGGCATCCTTAGATGTTTGTGCAGAATTCCACAAATCATGTTCAATGTAATTATTAATGATGTGTCCTTTCTTTTAGACATCAGTTCCAGCTATGCAAATGGCTCCAGATCGGCTGACTTCAGATCACCTGGCCTGGGTAAAAATACCTGTATTCCCATTTACCCCCCAATACACAATGACCTAATGTGCAATGCCATTTGTGATGCCAGGTCATTGGTTTCTTAAAGGTTCAACTCCAGAAACACCACAGGGAAAATTCTATGCAGTGGAGCCCAGCCAAATGTTGCAAGGTAGTATCATTTTCTGATAAACTTCTTAACCTATCTGATGCCATCTGAATTGAGAAACATGTCCCTTGTGATTTTACTGTCTTTGTTAGGCTTAACATTTAAGCGCTTAACGGTTACTTTAAGTTAGGAGTGCAAACATTAGTGAGTTGCTTAGTGTCATTCTAAATTATTGAAAATGGTCAATCTATCCTTGAAATTTAATACCAATTGTTCTTTCAAGACATTGCTGCCAACAAAAACACCAAGATGCTTACAGAGCTACTCATAAAGGTGGAGCAAATGTCACAGGACATTAAGTTTATAAAGACTGAAATCGTCTTGAATATTCCTGGAGCTGATCCTGAATCACAAAAGAGCCCTTCCCCATCATTCTGCCACTTGCCAATGAGGAGCAGTTTGAGGCTGAAGCTGCACTGAAGGAGGAAACAGTCCGTTGAAAGATGGTGAATCATTTTTACACTCAGATTTTCTAAAATTTACTGTCAGGAATTGTAGGAGTGGAGATATTAAATTAGTTTCACTTGGATGTGTTTGGCATAGAAATATTGTGAAAATAGCCGATCTACAAGTTCATATCTCCTTGCGATCATATGTGGAATGATCTTTCTTTCTTGGTCAATATTTGACCATTTGTTTTGTCAATTTGTTTGATAGCATTGTTTGTTGGCTACCGGTAGTTTTGAACAATAATGGTCTTAGAGGTAATAAGGATGTCTTAAATGCAGTACTTTGTCCATTTTACATGGCAGACTGTACACTTTAGCAAACTAAGCATTTCCTCTCTAATCTGTTAAGATTACCCACCTGGCATTAGTTGGAGGGACCAATTCTGAAAATATGATCCGGCGAATGCTATCTGCTACCATGGCAAACAGTCTAGCCTGCATCTTCAGCTGGGCGGGAAAGGGACTGAAGAGGGCCTTCAAGGACACATTAATGCAGGACTGCATGTTTGGTGAGTCTGCACATCAAAATACTAGTTTATTGCTACTTTACAACGGATTTGGCAATTTTGATAAGTGATGTTGAATTTAATTCATAAGTATTTTAAATTTCTATCTGGAGTAAATAAGAATGGATGCATTTTCATTCCATGTGGAGGAAAATGCATCCACTCTTAAAGAAGCACTTCACCTATTTCCAGTGTTTATCTTCATGTAATGGTCCTCTAATGCAGCGGTTCTCAACCATTTCAGGCAGTGATTCCCCCAAAATAATCACATTTGACCTGGAGACCCCCTAAAATAATAATTGAACTGGGGATCCCCCACCCTGACAAGCACTTGGAATTGTGGTGTTGAGGCATTAAATTTAGTTTGACAGATAAATATTGTGAAAATAGACGATCTACAAGCTCGTAATGTGAAGGCACTGTGAGCTTGTAGATCGGCTATTTTCAGTTTTTGCCTCCTTCTTATAGATAAATCCACAGAGCGCAGCGCTCGGCACAATCACTCCTGCTGTGTCAATCAGGCCTATGTTCCTATACAAGACTATACAAGACTTCTGGTGGACTGTCTCTTCCACCTCTATAGACATAGAGGTACTCTTACTCTGAAGAGATCATCTGCTGGAAGTCCTATATTGATGTGATGTCACTGGTAGGCAGGTTTCAGAACTGTCCGTCCTCTGAGACACAGAGTAGGCATAAACTGCCATTTGTTATGAGTATTAGTGTGGATCATTTATATGAAGATAGGGTTGATTTTCAGGGTCCGCCTGAAAATCTAGTACACCAAAAAGGACACACTGGACATTTATGTCACTTTGGAATGGAGCTGCAGAACTGCATTTTTCTTTTTAATTTTACAAATTTATAACCCTCTTTTTGTTTCAGCAAGTGCTTGTCAATTTGACCGCAAGTTGACGGAATTGTAGTACAGGGATGCACTGCAGAAGTGGCTGCGTTATGCACCTGAGAGGAGTGGCGGGGTACCAAGGAAAGGAAAGTCAAAAAGTTAAAAGGACAGCGCCAAGCCGTTGTTCTATTCATGTTGAACTGAGTCTGTTGCTTCTTAAGGACTGCCTGATTTCCAATATTGTTGCAGGACAGCGCTAAGCTGTTATGTTCTGTTTCTGTTCATGTTGAACTGAGTCTATTAGTTCTTAAGAACTGCCTGATTTCCACTGAGTATGACAATATTGTTGCATTTATGTTTGTCCCCTGGATTTTCAGGGGATTTCTTCTTTCTTTTAATAAACTAAATGAATAATGGTCAGTTAATTGTTGTTCTGTTAATAGAGATGCAGTTAAGCAGCTGTTCTCAACCTTGGTTTCTTAAAAAAAAAAAGAAAAAAAAAAAGAAATGGCCAATCTACAAGCTCACAACACATTTTTCAAATATTCACCTATGACACAATTATAATCAAGTATGGGGTCCCCAAAGCATGTTTCAGTAAAGTGGGGTCTTTATATAAAACGGTTGAGAACCACTGCAATATAGCATACTTAATGGACCGGCATTTTAAGCTTCATCTGTATGGTTTTAATATGCCTCATTTAAAAAATAAAAGTGATTATTTTTTTAATGAGGCATATTAAAAACAGGAAGTTTGGAAAGTGTTGAAATGGCCCTTTAATAATAACATTGTTTCAATATATAATGCAATGCATATATATAGTTGAATCAGTGTTGATGCAGTTCTACATTCTTTCAATGCTGATCATATAGTTGAATCAAGGTTGATTCATTGTCAGAATTGATTGAAAAATCAATGTTGATCATAGCGAGCACTTTCAATGTTTCAGTATCTGATATCAATGTTGATTCAATCTTCAAGCCTGACAATATCTCAATGTTGATTCAATCGATTTTTGCTATCTGGGAACCTCTTTGCTCATGTCCTCAGTCAGCTTGCCTTGTCTACGCAGGCCCTCGAGAGCCAGGTCTGCTGCTTTGTTCAGCCTTATCCAGTAGTCCACTGGGTTTTCTCTGTGCCTGGGCAGGATTGCATAAAAATCTGCGAGTGGAAGACATGAGGAGGCATCACAGAAGTAATGGAGAAGAACATCATAGATTATCTCAGGTTTCTTTTTAGCATCTAGCTCCAGGTCACTACGCAGGGCAACTTTCACAACATCTCTGGCTTTGCCCAGTAAATGACTCATTTCTCCTGCTTGCTCACACACAGGAATCTCTGTCTTAAGGTCAGTCTTAGACAAGTCAATCCAGTCCCAAACTGAATATTTGTCAGTACTGTCACCTCTAAATGTGGGTAGTTCTCTGTCTGACTTAACATGGACAGTCATGTGTGGAGGGTCATATTTGGTAACATCACAATGTGCAGTTCGACCAGTAGAAGTCTGGTTGTCATTGGTCATATTCACAACACCAGCAGACATTAACTTAGCAACTATACTCACCAATTTGAGCACCAAGCTGCCCTACCATATCTGTAAGTCGTTCAATGGCATCAACATTACTGCAGGGTGTGGAAACATGAGGACCTACACCCATGAACTCACCAACAGGAATACAACCTGGGCTCTGGCCTAACCCTGTATCCCCACAACTGTTCATGAATTTGGAATGTCCCACATCTCTACTATTAGCAATATCACCGCACCAAACACCTCTTCCTTTTGGCAAAACAGGTGTTGTGTAATTATCCATGTCTTTTTTGGTTGATAGTACTACTTTACACAGTGAAATGTACTTGCGTTGTGAATAACTCCAAAGTAAAGTGACATAAATTACAGTACAGGATTACAATTATTACTACGACTTCAAATATCATAAATGTACTGTGGGTAATCAGTTAAAATGCGTCTCAACAGTCCTTTATATATCTGACCACATATACGTCCCAGCGTAGACCTAAGTTGGTAATGCAGCATCCATGGTGACCGGCGTCGAGCTGATCTGAAGATCCAAGGGTCACGTCACCAGTGTAACGGGTCCCCTTTTTGGGCACTCTTAAATGGCTGTGATTGGGGACACTAGTGTATGCGTGTAGGCGGCATATGGATCACGATGACACCAGACTGATGTTTCCCACAATTTATTTGCTCCTGTTGGAGAAATATAACAATACACATCACTCTTTGTCTGTACCTCGATCCCACACAGGCTCCCCCAGCAAAGCAACGCGGTATTGTGGGGGAAAGGAGGAACTACCGGAGCCTCGGAGGTACGGGAAGAGCGGATGTGGGCAGTGTACCGCCAAAATAAAAGCACTCAAGTAAATAAAATTCACAACAATATAAAGGAAAACATGACTGAGTAAAGGAATGTTTAAGGTGCGTTTTCGACTCCGTTACACTTATGTTCGTTGTTGTGCAAAGTACGGCTGAAAAAGGCGAGGGGCTGCCATGAACTGGAGACGTACTGCTCCAACACGGCTCTTATCACAACATCCGATGTGTCTGTGGTGAGCGCTATTCGTGCTGACGGGGCTGTGTGGGCCAGCTAAGCCACGATGGCGAGCGTCAGTTTGGAGCCTGTGAAAGCCTGGACTCGATCGGGGGTCCAGTCAATGCTATCTGTGGGTTTCTTCTTTTTGAGCTCGCCATACAGCGGTCGCAGCAGCTGGGCTGCATGGGGGAGGAAACAGTTGTAAAAACTGACCATCCCCAAAAATTCCTGCAGCGCCCTCATGGTCTGCAGACGTGGAAAATCTGACACTGTGCATACCTTATCCGGCAGTGGGCTCGCTCCCTCCGGCGAGATGCAGTGGCCTAAGAAGTCAATTACCGGCAGCCCGAACTAACACTTCACCGGATTAACAATCAGCCCATGCACTTCCAACCACTAGAAAACTCGCTTGAGGTGGGCGTGGTGCACCTCCTCTGACACGCTAGCCACCAAAATGTCATCTAAGTAGACGAAAACAAATGGCAGGTCACGGAGCACCATATCCATTATCCTTGGAAAAGTTTGTGCTGCCCCCTTTAACCCGAACAACTTGTGAAAACTCGAAAAGACCAAAGGGAGTTATTACTGCCATTTTGGGGACATCCTCGGCGCGAACCGAGACCTGGTGGTAACCGCGGACCAGATCCACTTTTGAAAAAATGCGCATTCCGGCTAGGTGCATGGAAAAATCCTGGATGTGCAGGATGGGGTAACGGTCATGTTCAGTGGCATTGTTCAAGCGACGGAAATCACTGCATGGCCACCACGAACCATCGGACTTGGGCACCATGTGCAACGGGGACGCCCAAGGGCTGTTGGAGTGCTTAATGATCCCTAGGCATTCTAAGTTAGCAAACTCCTTGCGCGTAATGGCTAGCTTAGCCGCATCCAAGTGGCACGGACACACAAAAACCGCCATGCCCTTCGTGGTGATAAAGTGCTTGACCCCATGCTTGGTTACGGTAGTGGAAAAGTTGGGCACCGTGAGTGTGGGAAACTCAGCAAGCAAACGCTGGTACTTACCCCCCAGAGCAAAAACATTTGCATGTGTTAGTGGCCCAACTCCCCGAGCTATGCAGGATAATGAGGAAAAAGAAACAGCATCCACTAAACGTCTGTTAGCCATATCAACAAGGAGACCATAAGTACACAGAAAATCTGCACCTAAAATAGGAACAGAGCATGCAGCTACCACAAAGTCCCACTCATAATTGGGTCCATGCAAACATACAGTCAACGACCTTTCACCAAACGTCCTGACGGGGGATTTGTTGGCGGCTGTTAACGACGGACCGCAGTCTGCTGCCAGCCTGTCCACGCAGACTGGCAAAATGAGACTCTTCAGGGAGCCAGACTCTACCAAGAACCATCTCCCAGAACGTGTGTCCTCGATGAAAAGCAGCTTCTCCCTATTGCCAGCAGCTGTAGCTGCTACTGACCGCTGGCTGGTCCGTTTCTGTGTCCTCTGGAAACCGCACGGTGGCAGACAACGTTGCACGTCAGCGCCAAAACACTGATGAAAACACGCTGTCTCGTGCCTACATTTCCGAGTGGCCGTCCCGGCCATCACCTGTGGCTCCTTGACCTCGTTGGACTCTGCCGATGATCTGGGTCTCACTGCCTGGACGCTGAAACTCGTGTTAGCTAGGATGATGCGGTCTGCTTCCTCTGCCAGCTCTCGGTAATCCCTGGTCGCCAGCAGTGGTGAGTTGGCCAGGATTGCCTTCGCAGAAGTTGGTAGCTTCTTCAGGAAGAGGTGGGCGAAGAGGAAAGATCTGTCATCTGTGCCCAGCAAAAACAGTATACTCTCCGTTAACTCCACAGTTGATCTGTCTCTTAATTCCGTGTGTGAGAGGAGCTTCTCTGCTCTCTCTCTGGTGGAAGGGATGTAACACTGCAGCAGCAGCCATTTGAGAGCGTCATATTTGCCCCAGGCTGGGGGATTGCAAAGCAGGCTCATTGTGAGCTGAGTGGGGTGCGGGTCCAGTGAAGCCACCACATAATGGTACTTTGTGTCATCCTCCGAGACTCCACGGAGAGCGTACTGGGCTTCCCCGTGAATGAACCAAGCATGTGGGTTGTGGAGGCAAAAGTCTGAGAGTTTGACCGGCACAGCGAGCGTAGCGGGAGAACCCCAAGCATGGATTTTCCCACGGAGGTGCTCGGTCCGTCTTCATTTTCATGTCTCAATGTCACCAATGTGGAGGAAAGGGAATCAGACAAGACACGAGCTGATGACACACAACTTTATTTCCTCCAACCAGCAGAACAGACTAAATCTGGGTGCCAAAGCAAGCTGCTTTATACCACTTTATTCCCACCTTTGGCACCCAGGGTGAACACACTGACACATGCGTCAAAGAGCATGTACACACATCCATATCCACATTACAGAGCATGTCTTAACACAATAATTTAAAAATTAAATGCAGCTTGCTCTGACTGTCCCAGGCACCGTTTGGTGACATAACCCCTAGTGGTCAAGAGTGGTAAAGATTTTTTGTCAGAAAAATAGTTCAGATTTCCAAGGCTATAACTTGAAAGTTGCAAGAGGTAATGGCTAACTGTCAACTAGAAAGATGTAGAATATGATCCAAAGTTTCAGATAGGAATAAATTTACGCATCTGATTTGCATAATGATGCGGCTGTCATGTATGGGGCTGGTGTTTCCAGCCCCGTTTCATGACCTGTGGCTTCAGCCTTTGATTATCTTTTTCAGCTGGCAGGTTATTGGTTTATCTGTCAGTCTTCAGCCACAGCCCTCCTCTCACCTCTCTCTGCCAGACACCTATCAGCCTATTGCCATCACCTGGGGTTATACACACACACACACACACACACACACACACACACACACACGGCACTCATGCATACTGATTCATCCACTCTGTTTGCCACGCACCTGTTTCCACTTGCTGCTCGTTAGTATCTGGGGGTATTTCTGTCCGGCACTGGAAACATTCAGTGTGTTGGCATCAGTCAGTCTACATGGATGATCTGGCTTGCTCTCCCCTGGACTACTAGTGTTGTGTTTCCAGAGCCTTGTGGCGCTGACATGATGTAAGTCTCCTGTTCTATTATTTTTCTGCCCTCTCCTGTCCTCTGCCCAGTTCCGCCCTGGGAGCGCGTGGGGCTTGCCTGTTGAGCTTGTAGCCAGTCATCTTCACCATACTACTCATCATTTGGACAGTTGTTATGGACACTTTGTACCTCATTTTCCCATTGTTAATAAACACGTTAAACTTCACCTGTGTTTGGGCTCGCATCAATTCATATGTTCGCTGCGCTATTACGCAGCGGACATGACAGTGGCAGCTATAAAAGTGGACTTTGGACTGGTGTGTGTATATGTGTGTGTGTGTGTGTGTACTTTGGACATATTTACACAAAGAATGGTTCTGTTTTTTTCTACCGGGGTATGTTGTTATCTTATCTTCAAAGTATTTGAACCAGAAAATCAGTACAATGTAAATAAACAAAGAAATTTGTCACTCACTGCTGGTGAAGGGGGGCTCGCCCACTGGCGTAGTTGGTCTGTTTTTGCCCACCGTGATTGTTATTTTGCATTCTGTTGGTCGTTTACGCTCTCTACCACATCTACAAACTCTTATGATTATCCCACGTCAATTTCGTTTGTATTCCGCGGCTATTTTTTGTGTATGACGCAGTTTCATCTGACGATGCATGGTGGCCATATTGGTCTTATAAGCTCAAAGCAGGAAAAAGGCGAAGAAGAATAAGGATTTTTTCTTCTTTGTTGTATTCCATGTCAGCCATGATTCCACCAACGTGTGTCTGCCACCTCAGTACAAATCCTCAGTACAGCTGGGGACAGCTGGGATGACAGATTGAGTTGACAGGCGCAGTTGCTATGCTGTGCCACTGGGGGTGTGTCAAAATCTGGCTATTTAAAAGGTTAAATATTAGGTCTCTAACTTCCAAGTCTCTGCTAGTTCATGATCCGTTAATTGATCATCAGGTTGATTTAAAATCCCTTACAGTGACTTGGTTAGGGCAAGAGGATTATGTTGGTTTAAATGAATCAACTCCCTCTGGTTATTTAAACTGTCAAAATCCCAGAAGTTCTGGTCGATGAAGAGGAGTAACAACAATTTACCTTTCCAAATTACTAGTTAATGTGAAGCAAAAGACATGTTATAATTCCTTTGAGGGCCTGGTCCTCAGTATTGGGCATTTTAGCAATTTTAGGTTAAACCCAATTTTTTTGCCATAGTTTATCATCCTCCCTCAGCCTACTCAGGGTTTTTATCTGAATTTGCCAAATTCTTAGCAGATTTAGTGCTGAAATCAGAATAATTATAGTAGGAGACTTTAATATACATGTAGACGTAGATAGTGATTGCCTTAATATAGCATTTAATTCAGTATTAGACTTGAGGTTTTCTCAGAAAGTAGGAAATTCTACACATTATCTCCACTACACGTTGGAATTTGTGCTGATATATGGCATAGAAATAGAAAATCTGGTAGTGTCTCCTCATAACCTTGTGCTGTCAGACCATTGTCTGTTAACCTTCGATTTTACTATTTCTGACTATTTGGCTCCTAAAGAAAAATATTACTAGAGTAGATGCCTCTCAGATGATGCGGTTACCAAATTTATGCAGATTGTTTCCTCTATGCCATGTGTCAACACAACGGAGATAAGCTATGGAGAGCTTGCTCCTTCTGTAATTGATAGCATGGTAGATAGTGTTACAGCTTCTCTGCATCGAACTCTAGACATGGTGGCCCCTTTAAAAAAGAAAAAAGTCTAATTAGAGATTTCTTACACCTTGGTTCAACACAGAAACTCATAGCTTAAAACAGAAGACTCATCAATTAGAAAGAAAATGGTGCTCCATGAAATTAGATGAAATCTATTTAGCTTGGAGAAATCATCTTCTGATTTATAAAAAAAAAATCTCTTAGGAATCAGAATCAGATTTATTGCCATTGTTCATGTTCTAGGAAAGCTAGAACAAGCTATTATTCCTCATTAATAGAAAAGAACAAGAATAATCCCAAGTGTGGGAGACTTGAATAATGAAACCGAATTGTCTTTAATTCCAGTTTATTTCAAGTAACCATTCCACTGTCTGCTCTCATTCCTGAGCAGCGAACAAAGAGGGTGAACACACCAAAGTTCTCCCTTTTAAACATTCTCACATCAAACCATTTCTCTCGCAGGGGAAATCACACATCTATATCAAAATCCCTTTATTCACATTCATTAACCTTTTATTTACATAACTCCCCCTTCTCTCCTCTCGAGCCTCAGTGGTCAGGAAGTCTTCTGTCCACTGCAGGGGGTCCAGGCTCTGCGGCTCCGCACCGCAGGGGGCTGCAGCTCCGTGGCTCTCCTTCATCGTGAGGTTAAATCACATATGCAGTATCCAACATATACATGTCTAACAACACAGCCATATAACCCCCCCCAAACGAAGAACAGACTAATTCCTAAAATTTAATAGCACCTTACTCACTACTGAACAATCAACACCAACATTCAGTCTGTGCGCCGCTTGGGCTTCAGCCGTCTGCCGAATCTGCTGTGAGTTGGCCCCGCCTTGCCTGCGGTGCCTTTCTGCTTCGGCTCTGTTGACTGAGGAAGAGAGTGATTATTTGCTCTTTGCGGGGGCCTGCCTCGTCGAGGCGCCACTGCGACCGGTACAGACACGTCCTTCATGACAAAAGCAGGTTTTAGTCTGTCAATACTGACGGTCTCTTTTTTGTCTCCAAAATCTAGCACAAATTGCTTATCACCTGCCTCCAGCACTCGAAATGGCCCTTCGTAAGGTGGTTTGAGCGTTGCTTTTAGGGCTTCGCGCCTGACAAAAACGAAGTCGGCATCTTTCAAAGCCTTGGGGACGAAAACTCGTGGAAAAGCGTGATGAACCGGACCCGGGAGCGTGTCTGCTCCCGTGCCGACTAACGGTCCCAGAGCAGAGAGAGGTGGGGGCTCTGGGTGCTCTGGTAAAAACTCGCCTGGCAGCCTCAGAGTTTGTGCAAATACCAGCTCCGCTGGGGAGGCGTCTAAGTCCTCTTTAGGCACAGAACGCAACCCTAATAAAACCCATGGCAGTTTATTTACCCAATCTGCATCCGTGAGCGACGCTCTGAGTGCTGCCTTCAAAGACCTATGAAAACGCTCGCATAAACCATTAGCCTGAGGGTGGTAAGCCGTAGTGCGGTGAATTTTGGCTCCTAAGCCGTTGGCCATCGCTGACCACAGCTCAGAGATGAATTGCGGTCCTCTATCGGACGTAATGTCCGACGGAACCCCGAAGCGCGCCACCCAAGCCGTTAAAAAAACGCGAGCCACCTCCGCGGCCATGGTCGTCGCAAGTGGGACCACTTCTGGCCAACGTGTGGTGCGGTCCACCATTGTCAAAAGATGCGTGAACCCCTGTGATGCCGGTAGGGGGCCCACCAGGTCGACGTGCACATGGTCGAACCTTCTGGCCGGAATGCGGAACGGTTCTAACGGGGCTCTTGTGTGCTTGTGAATTTTGGCCCGTTGACAGGAAATGCAGGTTTTTGCCCATTCCTTCACGTGCTTGCGCAGGCACGGCCAAACAAACTTTTCCGCCACTAGTTTCACCAACGCGCGCACCCCTGGGTGCGCCAGTGAGTGGACCGAGTCAAAAACACGGCGGCGCCACGTGGCCGGAACCACTGGACGCGGGCGCCCCGTCGACATGTCGCAGATCAGGGGGGGCATACCGGTTTGTAAACACTTGCTCTCCAGCCTCAACCCTGTTGGTCCAGACTGGAGCGCGCGCACATCTGCGTCCGCCCCCTGGTCCGCTGCCATGGCTGCGTAATCTATACCCACGTGCACCGGGGCTGCGCGCGCCACCGAGGCGCGGTCACGGTGGCCCGTTCTGCCTCTGCGCGTGTTGGAGTCGTGAACGCGCACGAGAGACAATCTGCTACTATATTGAATTTGCCCGCGACGTGCCTAATGTCAGTGGTAAATTCCGAGATTGCGGCCAGCTGCCTCTGCTGCCTGCCGGACCACGGATCTGAAATTTTGGCCATGGCGTATGTGAGCGGCTTGTGGTCCACATAAGCGGTGAAGCACCGTCCTTCCAGCCAGAACTGGAAATGACGAATAGCCAAATGCAGCGCCAACAGTTCTGTCGAACGCGCTGTATTTTCGTTCCGCCGCGCTTAAAGATTTGCTAAAGAAAGCCAAAGGCTGCCAAACTCCGGCTACCTGTTGCTCAATAACGGCCCCTATGGCTAAATCTGAAGCGTCTGTCGTCAGCGCGATACGTGCTGCAGGGTCTGGGTGGGCCAGGAGCGCAGCGTCAGCCAAGGCTTTTTTAACCTCTGTGAACGCGCGCTCCTGCTCCGGGGACCATTCGACCGCCTGGGTCGGTTTTTGTTTTTTGAGCGCGGCATATAACGGTTGCATGATTTGAGCTGCGTGGGGCAGGAATCGGTTATAAAAATTCACCATCCCCAAGAATTCCTGTAGTGATTTGACCGTTTGTGGACGGGGAAAATCCGCTACCGCGCATACTTTATCTGGTAACGGAACCGCTCCCTCCGGGGAGACGCGGTGACCCAAAAAATCGATCTGCTCGACGCCGAACTGGCACTTGGCTGGGTTAACTATTAAGCCGTGCTCTCCCAGCCTCCTAAAAACTGCTGTGAGGTGCGTTTCGTGTTCGTCCTCTGAAGTACTCGCGACCAAAATGTCGTCGAGGTACACAAACACGAAAGGGAGATCGCGTAACACGGCATCCATCATCCGCTGAAATGTTTGCGCCGCCCCTTTGAGACCAAACGGCATGCGTAAAAATTCGAAAAGTCCGAACGGGGTTATTACCGCTGTTTTAGGAATGTCCTCCGGTTGGACTGGGACTTGGTGATAGCCGCGAACTAGATCAATCTTTGAAAAAATGTGCGCCCCCGCCAGGTGCGCCGAAAAGTCCTGAATGTGCGGGATGGGATAACGATTGTGCGGCGTAGCGTTGTTTAGCCTGCGGTAATCTCCACACGGTCTCCAGGAGCCATCGGCTTTCGGTACCATGTGCAGCGGCGAAGCCCACGGGCTCTTCGACCTACGAACGATGCCTAGCCTTTCCAGGCTGGCGAACTCCTCGCGCGCAATGGTGAGCTTAACTGCATCCAAGCGCCGAGCTTTTGCAAACACGGGAGGACCAGACATGGGGATAAAGTGTTTCACCCCGTGCTTCGCGACCGTCGCTGAAAAAGTGGGCACAGTGAGCGCTGGAAATTGGGTGAGGAGTGTGTGAAACTTACCACCTGCTGTAGCGACGTGGGTCTGTACTGGTGGCGGGGACACTCGAGCTGAACAGGGGAGAGAGTAAAAAGAGTGCATTTACCAGCCGTCTATTAGCAAGATCAACTAACAGATTGTGTGAACACAAAAAATCCGCGCCCAACATGTTGAAACTCACCGCCGCTATTACAAAAGTCCATTCATATGTGCGGCCATGTAAGCACAAAGGCAAGGTCCTTCTCCCGTAGGTGTTGATGTTCGAGCCATTTGCCGCCGTAGCTCCGCTACCGTGGGGTCCAGCCACCCGGTCCGCGTATGTTGGAGTGATGAAGCTCACTTGTGCTCCGGTGTCGATGAGGAACTCTCGTCCGGAGCGCGCATCCGTGATGTAGAGCAGCTTGCTGCGTTCTCAGAGGGTCGAAGCTGCTAGCGACCCCCGGTCTTGCCGTTTCCCGAACTCCTGAAGTTGCAGGGGGGCACACACCTGCATGCCTTCTCTGCGAACCTCCGATGGTAAAAGCAGAGATCTTCTCCTCCGCTGTGTCGTGTCCGCGCCTCTGCCGCCGGGCCATTGGCTCCACCTCGTCGCGGCCGTGCTGCCGCCGTCGTCGGCCAGTCTGGGTCTGCCGCCTCTGGCTCCCCGCTGTCTCGGGTCGCCGCTGTGGCTGCTTGCCCGCCGCAGGCGTCCAGGATCCCATCTGCTTCCTGGGCCAGCTCCCGGAACTCCTCCAGGGTGTGACACTTTTTGCCGGCCAGCGTGCTTCTGGCATGCGCCGGGAGGTTGGAGAGGAAGATGAACTGAAAAATGAAATCATCGTTGTCCAACCCTCTCAGCTGTATCATCTCCTCCATCAGGGCGCTCGGCCTGTGTCCTCCTTGGTCTAGTAAAGACAGGATCCTCCTCGCCCTCACTTCAGCCGAGGGGGTGAAAAACTTGATGAGGGTGGATTTCAGCTTGCCGTACCTGTCGGTCGCAGGTGGCTGCTCCACCAAGCTCTGCACGCACCGAGCTGTGCTGTTGTCCAGTTTAGCGATGACATGGTGGAACTTAGTGTCATCCACCGTTACTCCTGCAAGCGCGAACTGCGACTCTGCTTGCAGAAACCACGACCGTGGGTTATCCTGCCAAAAATCAGGCAGCTTAATGGCCACTGCGTTCGCCAGCTCTGAGCGCTGTGAGTCCGGGACCCTGAGACCTTCTTCGTTCATTCTCAACGTCGTCAGTCACCAATGTGGGAGACTTGAATAATGAAACCGAATTGTCTTTAATTCCAGTTTATTTCAAGTAACCATTCCACTGTCTGCTCTCATTCCTGAGCAGCGAACAAAGAGGGTGAACACACCAAAGTTCTCCCTTTTAAACATTCTCACATCAAACCATTTCTCTCGCAGGGGAAATCACACATCTATATCAAAATCCCTTTATTCACATTCATTAACCTTTTATTTACATAACTCCCCCTTCTCTCCTCTCGAGCCTCAGTGGTCAGGAAGTCTTCTGTCCCCTGTCCACTGCAGGGGGTCCAGGCTCTGCGGCTCCGCACCGCAGGGGGCTGCAGCTCCGTGGCTCTCCTTCATCGTGAGGTTAAATCACATATGCAGTGTCCAACATATACATGTCTAACAACACAGCCATACCAAGTTTCTTTTCAGCACTGTGGCCAGGCTGACAGAGTCAGGACTTAGCATTCCCTTACAGCTTACTAGTCAGGACTTTATGAACTTTTTCAGTAATACAATTTCATCTATCAGAGATAAAATCAGTCAGATTCTTCCCGCCGTTAACTTAACGGCCTTCTTCTTCTTGCCTTGAGAGAGAGCAGTCGCATTTTTCTTCCCTCCTCTCGTCTGCCTTCCTGACCTATTCCAAGCTTTGCAATGTTGCGTTTTTGTCTGTGTTTAGTCGCTCTTCTCCTGCTGAATCTTAATCTAAACGGAAATTATGGATTTGGAAGCGGCTTAAATGTGCTATTGTCACTATTTTTCAACAAGAATCGGGCCAAGGGGGAGCCCAAGAATTGGAACCTGCGAGGAGACTCATGGACATTGGAATTCATGCGTCTGTGGACACATTATTGGTTATGATCTCAGGACTTCTATTTTTGGCTGTGAAGTTCCCTGATGTATCAGAAATTGAAGGAAGGTGAGAGAGCTGATCAAAGCGGACCCGGCAAGCTCCTTCACCAAATTCGACCAGTTGGGGAGGGCACGAGTAGCGGCAAAGGTGAACTGAATGACAGTGATTCAGTGAAGGAATACATCTGGAGCCCTGTGCTCTTCATGGAAAAAAGCTTAAGCCTGCACATGGTAATTATGAAAGCACAGAATTGCACAGTGAGGAAAAATTCTATTCTCTGAGTGCACTGTGCTGATTTGATTTGACCTTGTCTTTGGTGCCCCGTGTTTACATTCCTCCTGACGAAGATAAGCGGAAGGAGCGGCTCTGCCTGCTAACCCAAACAAGACACAGTTGTTATTGTTTCAACAGATGAACGCTCAAGGACAGTGCACCATGTGACAATTTACCACCTGCAAGCAGAGCGAGAGACGCTAGACTGTTTAGATCACATGACTTTAACATCTATCCACGGCCAGGAGGCGCCCTCTGCTGTTCACTAGCAATTGACACACCTACACTTGCATTCAACATTACACTACTGACACAATTACTGATATACAGTATATTCACAATACACTGACTCTCTCAACTACTGCTTTATCATTGTGTGATCTATTGTCTGCTAATTGTGCATTTGAGAGTTTTTTTCTTGTAATCAAAATTTTGGTCATAAAATGAGCTCTATTCTGATCAACAATGCTTTTTTCTCTCTCCTATTGTGTTTTTCCCTATCCTTCCCCCCTCTTCACCCCCCCCCCTATTCGACTGGCGCCTTCGGGCTGCCCCGGCTATGGGATGCGCTTACTGAGCGCGCCCAATGTCAAGTCAAATTTCAATTCTCCTGTATGTATTACGTATGGTAGTATTGACAATAAACCTTATTCATTCATACTACAACTCCTTCAACTGATATCTGTTTGGATGAGTTTACGCCAATTGATCTTTTAGAGTTAGAATTAGTTAAAATAATTTCCTCATCCAAGCCTTCAACTTGTCTTTTAGATCCTATTCCTATCAGGTTATTTAAAGAAGTCTTCCCATTTATTGGTAGCTCTATTCTTCAAATAATCAATTCTTCATTAACATTAGGCCATGTACCGCAGCCTTTTAAAACTGCTGTAATTAAACCCTTACTCAAAAAGCCAACGCTGGATCCAAGAGTTTTAGCTAACTATAGACCAATCTCTAATCTGCCTTTCATTTCAAAAATCTTAGAGTTGTTGCTACGCAATTATTTGACCACTTGCAGGGAAATGGCTTATTTGAAGAGTTTCAATCTGGGTTTAGAATCCATCATAGTACTGAAACAGCCTTAGTGAAGGTCACTAATGACCTCCTTATCGCATCTGATAATGGACTTGTTTCTGTACTTGTCATTTTAGACCTTAGTGCAGCTTTTGATACTATCAATCATAATATTCTGCTTGATAGATTAGAACATCATGTTGGACTTAATGGAACTTCATTGCAGTGGTTTAGATCTTATTTATCTGATAGGTTCCAGTTTGTTCATGTCAATAATGAGTTTTCTTTCAACTCATAGCTCAGTCATGGAGTTCCACAGGGATCTGTGCTAGGCCCTATTCTTTTTAGTTTATATATGCTTCCGCTAGGCAACATTATTGGAAAGCACTGTATACATTTTCATTGTTATGCAGATGACACACAATTATACCTGTCAATGAAGCCAGATGATAGTAATCAATTAGACAAGTTGGAAGCCTGTCTTAAGGAAATCAAAGCTTGGATGACTTGTAATTTCCTGCTATTAAATTCAGATAAGACTGAAGCCATTCTAGTTGGTCCAAAAAACCTTAGAAATACCTTTCCAAATCAAACTCTTAATTTGGATGTGGTTAATCTTTCTCTGAATAGTTCTGTGAGGAACCTTGGAGTTATTTTTGATCAAGATCTGTTTTTTAGTTCACATATTAAACTTGTTTCTAAGACTGCCTTCTATCATTTGCATAATATTGCCAAGATTAGGAGTATCTTGTCTCAGAGTGATGCTGAGAAACTGATCCATGCTTTTGTTAGCTCTAGATTAGATTATTGTAACTCGTTATTATCAGGTTGTCCTAAAATATCTTTAAAAAGTCTTCAGCTGATCCAAAATGCTGAAAAATGCTCTCAGCAAGAGTTTTAACAGGTACTAGAAAGAGAGATCATATCTCTCCGGTTCTGGCCTCCCTTCATTGGCTTCTCATAGAGATTAGAATTAACCCCTTGCACTCCGGTTAATTTTCCTAAAAACGCCAAAAAATAATGTGCCCAAAGTAAATCGAAAGCTGTTCTTCAACCCTTTGCAGCATCTTCATGGGGTTGGTCTCATTTAAAAGAAAACACTTTGAATTTTTTGGCAAAACAGTTATAATCTCTCTAAGTGCTCCGGCCACTGAGTTACAGTCATCTAAACATAGTGAACTTGAAGAAAATAAATTTGGCCTGGGTGTTTTTTTGGATACAAATGCTTGCAAATAACACACAGCTTCAGATCCGGGCTGGAAAATGCAACAGAAATGTAGAAACACGTGTTATCCAGCTGAGGTCCAAATTTGGTAACAATACCACAAAAAATGAATATATTACACAGCTTTTTCCTCAGGCTGTTCCCAGGCGTTTTGGAACTGTGCCAAACTGTGCCAAATGGCACAGCTTGGAAAAACGTCTGTAACTTTTGAATGATTCAATGTAGAAGCTTCATTTGGGGGCTCTAATGAAAGGTGACACTCAGGGCTGTGTCTGTGTGTGTGTGTGGGGGGGGTTGTCCCCCCCCCCTCGCTACAGAGGACGGACATCGGCCATCGCTACATGACGGATTAGCTTCATGTGGGATGTGGGACAGCAGCTCAGTCACCGCGGCTCCCCCGCCCCGCTACAGAAGAATAGTCAGGAATAAAGAATAATTTAGCTTATAACACCTTACCTCTTCACAGCAGCGTCCTGGCGAACTTCTCTTCCCCATTGTCAGACGAACGGGACGCTGGTCCGCTCGTGGTTCTGGTCTCGCGACCCGATCAAAACATAATTCCATTATTGTGGTTCTGTGCTTCCATGATTGCGGTTTTTGGCGAATGATTTTTCAAAACAAATAACAGTAGTAATTAAAAAAAGACTGGCAAAGGCGTGTGTGTCACTCAGCCTTCGTCATCAACCTCCGTCGGTCTATGACCATGGAAGAAATCATAACGTCTACTCTGCTGGAACCAAAACAAAATAAGCACCGCCTGTGGCCGAACATGCCGGTGCACGAATGGCACTCCCTGTCACACAGGTTGCATTTGTGGATGGTCTCCGTGCTGCTGGGTCTGTGGGGTTCTTCCTGCGGGTCCTTTTTTGATCCGCTCGAGCAGTCAGTCTTCACCCAGCCTTTAAAAAAACAGCTTGCGAACTTCTCTGCTTCAATTGGCTCACTGCATTCACAGCCTTGGTAGGCGGGTCCTTCTGGCTAGGTTTTCAGTCATTGGTTCTTCAAGGTTTCAGAAACCCAATTCAAGGCTCTTATTAGTCGAATGAGAGGTCAATCAGATGAACTAATCTGTTCGCGGCTGTGTCTGCAGCTTTTATTTTCAGTGCGCGCTTGGACGCCATACACTACCTACATCACAATCTCCATCATGCGTCCTAGAGCCCACGAGAGCGCCCTTGTGCGCTCTAGAACGCAGAGACTTGCCCGTCCACGGTACAATGGAGCGCAAGAGGTTAAGTTTAAAATCCTTCTTCTCACTTACAAAGCTCTAAATAATCAGGCCCCTTTTTATTTAAAGCTCTGACACTACCCTATTATCCTAACAGAGCACTACGCTTCCAAAATACAGGCTTACTTGTAATACCTAGAATCTCCAAAAGTACAATGGGAGGCAGAGCCTTCAGTTATCAAGCTCCTCTCCTGTGGAACCAGCTGCCAATCTGGATTTGGGAGTCAGACTCTATCTCTGTTTTTAAGAATCGGGTTAAAACATTCCTTTTTGATATAGCTTATAATTAGGGAGGAATCATGTGCCCCTGAACCCTCCCTTAGTTATGCTGCTAATGGGTTTAGACAGCCGGGGGACCTCCAACAACGCACTGGGCTTCACTCCTTTCTTCACTCTCAATGAAATATCTTTGCTGGTCATTAACATCTGTTGTTCTCTCCCATAGATTGAGTCCCTGTCGTGCTGTTTGCGCTCTATATGTCTGTTCTTTTCTTCTTCTTCTCTATCCCCTCACCCCCCAGTCAGTCGCAGCAGATGACTGCTCCTCCCTGAGCCCGGTTCTGCTGGAGGTCTTGTCCTGTTAATAGGGAGTTTTTCCTCTCCACCATCACCAAGTGTTCGCTCACAGGGGATCGCCTGATTGCTGGGGTCTTTCTGCAATAGTGGGGGTTTCCCCTACAGTTGAAAGTGCTATGAGATGACTGTTGTTGTGAAATGGTGCTATATAAATAAAATTGAATTGAATTGACTCAAACAATAGTCCTCAGGTGTGAAAAGCGTTTTACCTCTCCACAATACTTCCCACACCTGGCACAGCGGGGGTGAAGGCGCATCTTTTTTCAGCTTAATACCCCCTAGCGCTCTGGCGCCCGTCTCACTTCTCCCCCCATAACCATCTCTCCTTTTCCTTCCCCCAATACCCCAAAGTCCTGGGTGGAGTGTCATCTCCTATTGTGTCATCACACACTAAATGAAGCTACAGTAAATCCAGGAGCTACAAAAATGCTACTGTACTGTTTTGGTCTGGTCTGAGGAGGAGCCAGAGCCAGGTGAAACTTCTTTTAGACTTTTGGGGGGGCAGCTGTGGCGCAGGTGTAGTGTGTCTGACTACTGATTGGAGGATCGGGGGTTCAGTTCTCACTCTGTCTGCAGTCTGCATGTCGAAGTGTCTCTGAGCAAGACACTGAACCCCCAGTTACTTCTGGTGGGTCAGGCCAGCACCTGTGTATGGCAGCTCCGCCGCCATCAGTGTGTGACTGGGTGGATAGCAGGATCTGTAAATCGCTTTGGTCATCTAGAGAATGAGAAAAAGTGCTATATTTGTTATAACTCGAGCGCCAATGTTATTTGCGCTCGGGCTATTTCTGTCAGGTCTTGACAGCGGCGTTGTTATTCTGGCTCTCCGAGCTCTTATTGTGACAGCGCTCGGGGAGGCTTCCGCTCAGCTGTCAAGACCTGAACAGCTGTCCTGCATTTACGGTCGTTAGTGGCTGGCTTCTTAAACCGACGCTAATGGCTGCATCTTTGCAGCAGTGTCCGTCGCTGATCGTCGGAGCGATCGTATGCTTTGGACTTATTCTACATTGCCTGTCTGTGGTGTGACCGTCTTTTCCTGTGGACCCGTGAGTGAGCTTTTTAGCCTTACGCCTCCCTGTGTATGTAGATTTGTTGGTGTCATTGCCTCAGCAGCTTGCATCATTATAACTTCACCGTTAATAAAGACTCTTGCACAACTCTCTGGTGATGGTGTGGCATCTTATGGTGGCTCGCGAGGGCCACCGCATGACAGTACACTGCTGCCAAAGAACGGCGTTTACAGTGACGCAAACCCGAGACGCTTTTCACCGGTGAGTTAGTGCTTTATTGGACATCGCTTTTTCCCTGTCTGGGTACGGTGTGCTGGAGGGATGCCGTCGCGGAGGGGCCGCGCTCGGAGTCCGAGCCACGAGCTGATGGACGTCCTGGAATACGTGGATGAGATGCTCATCTCCGCGTCCCTCCTGGACTACAATCACGGCATACACTGGTACCTGGACTGTGCTGAGGATACTCTAAATCATCTCTCCCCCCGTTACGCCGACCACCCGGAAGTCGACGCGAGGAGGGCTGACATCGCCGCACAACGCGAGATCTTCCGTATGCTGGAGGAGGACTACGGCAAGAGGCAGAGGAGGAGGCGCTCCTGCTCTTCGCCTTGGGATCCCGATCCTGTCCTCAATCCATTCCTGGAGTTCGCACCATCTGGGGGCCGTCGTAGACGTCGGCGTCGCGGCCGAGCACATCTTCAGCAAGCTCCTGTTCCGGATCCAGTTCCGGACCACCGGAATGACCCAGTCAACCAGTCAGCTGTCTCTTCGGCGTCATGCCAGGAGGGAATTCCTGCAGCCTCTCTTCCCGGGCCATCGCCCCCTGCTGTCCGGTCAGCATGTTGTGTCCGGCCCGCTTCAGCTGTCACTCCCTCGTTCTCGACGCCTTCTCCAGCTGCTGTGTGTGACAAGGTCCCTGCTTCGGTGAGCCCCATCCATGGGTCCTCTCTTACCATCCAGCGAGCGAGGGAAGGAGCAATGTTCTCTACAGCTGGCACCATACTCCCTCTGGGAGACAGGCAAGTTCAAGTTCACTGTCTTGTCTGACTCCTGGGGGTGAGGTTCGGGGTTTGCAGCACCCTGAGCTTCCACCACCAGCTGTAGTTATTTGTACTGAACCTGCTGCCTCTGTGTTTTCCTCCATTGAGTGGCCCTCGGCGTTAGGTCCACGCCGTTGAACGAGGAGGAGGCCTGCGACTCTGGGAATAATCCCGGCCCCACAGCCACGTTTTGGGCAGAGGAGAAGAGCGGACTGTGGTGTGGAGCCTGAGCCGACGAGCAAGCGTCCCCGGGTCTCCACGGAGGAGCAGCCCGAGCCAGCGGGTCGAGGGTCCCCTGCCGCCACGCCGTGCTGGTTACCGGTGTGGACATCAGCGCGTGAAGATCCGGCTGCAGAGACCATCATGCCGGCTGCGGAGCCTGACGCAGCTGAGTGGGAGTCCGACGTCGAGCTTCTACCTGAACCTGGATCAACGAAGTCCTGGACGGTTCCAGAGCTCGAGTGCAGGCAAGTGCTCTTCTTCGTTTTCCCTTGTGGTGTGTTAGAGCATTTTTGCCTGCCTCGCGGGGAGGCGAGCGAGGGGCAGCTGTCCGCTGCACCCGAGCTCGTCTCGCTGGGCTCTGGCGCTGTTGGTGATACTGATCCCGGCCCTCTCCTGTCCTCTGAGCCTCTCCACAGCGTAACCGGTGTGGAGTCTGTCGAGGTCGCGGGGCTGGAGGTCCCAAGTTCGGGGATGGAGGTCGTCGCCGGTGCAGTACCGACCCAGTTGGGGTCTGTCCAGGCCCAGTCGGGGTTTGACGCGTGGGCTGAGGTGACCCAATCGGGGTTCGACGCGGGTGCAGCGGTGACCCAATCGGGGCCTGACGAGATCCAGTGGGGGTCCAACGCAGGTGCAGCTGTGACCCAATCGGGGTCTGACGCGAGTGCAGCGGTGATCCTATCGGGGCCTGGCGAGACCCAGTGGGGGTCCGACGCGGGTGCAGCTATAACCCGATCGGGGTCCGACGAGGTCCAGTCGGGGTCCGGCATGGTCCAGTCGGGGCCCGACGCAGGTGCTGCTGTGATCCAATCGGGGTCCGGCACGGGTGCAGCGGTGATCCAATCGGGGCCTGACGAGATCCAGCGGGGGTCCAACGCAGGTGCGGCTGCGACCCAATCGGGGTCCGACGAGGTCCAATCGGGGTCTGACGCAGGTGCGGCTGTGACCCAATCGGGGTCCGACGAGGTCCAATCGAGGTCTGACGCAGGTGCGGCTGTGACCCAATTGGGATCCGATGCAGGTGGAGCTGCAACGGTTGCATCGGTGTGGACAGAGGTCGGTGGAGGAGCCGCAGACCTTTTGCCACCTGAGGTGATGTGGACCCATTATCATGATTATTCCCCTCTCAGGAGCCACCAGCTGGGGTCGTCAGTGCTGGGGGCCATTGGAGGTTTTCGTCTTGCAGGCTGGCGCTCTCATGTAGTTTCTCCGTCAGGCAGGCCGCCGCACGCTATTCCTCCACGGTTCTGGTGGCTGAGGGATGCGGGTCGGCCACCCGAGGAACTGCTCCGCCAGTTTGGCGCCTTGGGTTGGTCACCTGATAAACTGCGTTTGTTACTGGGTGGCCTGGTTCGGCCGCCGGAGGATTTGACTCTCGGGGCCTGGGACTGGGGCAGGCCGCCCGACCATGTACTGTTTTCTGTGACTACCCGTGGGACATCGGACGCAGGGAGGCCGCCGGAACTATGCCTGGGGCGTTTGGTCTCCGCCTGTCATCCCCTGTTTGGACCATACAGTGTAAGGTCATTCGGAACGAGTATATTGCCTCATGTATGTTTGTAGCATGTTCCCCCCCCTTTCCTACCTGAGGGGTCATAGCATGTATTTTGTAGTTTTTCATAGGTACCCTGGTGTTTGAGGCTGATGGTTTTTTTTTTTTTTGGATAAACAGTTCTTTTGTGGATGTGGCAGAGTTTTTCGTGCACTTGGGGGACTTGGGAGCATAAATTGATCCACTATGACATTTAAGAGTTTGTGTGTGAACAGTGTGGAAAGACCTTCACTCAAATGAGTTTAGACCACATGAAGTCACGTACTCTGGAGGTAAACAGGTTGTCCGTGGTCACTGTGGGAAAATTTTCTGTGTCGGGTAAATTATGCTCTGTATGGTCGTGCCCCATGTATTGTAACTCTTGTCCTATTTGTTTCGTTGTTTCTGTGGGAATATTATGGGTATGTCAGGGGATGTGGGTTTTTTTTTTGGGGGGGGGGGCCTTGTTGGCATTTGTTTCGCTCCCTCCTTGCCTGTTCCTCCATTCACTCGCCCTGTGGGTGGGGGTGGGGGGGCTGGGTGTTACAAGGCGTTCGGAGCCCGCCTTTGAGGGAGGGGTACTGTTATGACCCGAGCGCCAATGTTATTTGCGCTCGGGCTATTCCTGTCGGGTCTTGACAGCGGCGTTGTTATTCCGGCTCCTCGAGCTCTTATTGTGACAGCGCTCGGGGAGGCTTCCGCTCAACTGTCAAGACCTGAACAGCTGTCCTGCATTTACGGTCGTTAGCGGCCGGCTTCTTAAACCAACGCTAACGGCTGCATCTTTGCAGCAGTGTCCGTCGCTGATCGTCGGAGCGATCGTATGCTTTGGACTTATTCTACATTGCCTGTCTGTGGTGTGACCGTCTTTTCCTGTGGACCCGTGAGTGAGCTTTTTAGCCTTACGCCTCCCTGTGTGTGTAGACTTGTTGGTGTCATTGCCTCAGCAGCTTGTATCATTATAACTTCACCGTTAATAAAGACTCTTGCACAACTCTCTGGTGACGGTGTGGCGTCTTATGGTGGCTCGCGAGGGCCACCGCATGACAATATTAGTGAACGCCATTTACCATTTTGGAGAATAAAAGTGCAGTGTTGTTCCAAATTGTTTCAAGTTTTCATAAAATGCAGAATTTCTTCTGTATTTTCTGAGATATCTCTTGGAGCATCGTCATGGCCATCAAAAAGACCCAATCATAGACGTTCAGTTGAACGCGAGAAATATACCCAGAAATAAATTCCCGTTCCAGTGAAATCGGTCTAAATGATCTTCACACAGTAATGTTGTAAAAAATATATTGAAGAACAATTCACATAGTTCAACTTGAAAAATATGCACAAAAACGAAATCTAACTCGAGAAAAAATTTAACATTTACAATTTTTTCAACGCGAAGATGATCGCCACGTGATCCGTCTGGACCAATCACTGATCAGCTTTCCTCTCCAAGCAACGAGTAAACATGGCGTCCCCTGCTGCGGAAACCAGCAAGGCAGATAGTGACGGGCAAATAAAATGCTTTTTCCACCTCGATTCCGTGAAAAATGAGAGAGCTGCTCCCATGACAGCAGTGAGGTGGATTAAGGTTGAATGTTGTAAATCGTGGCGAAATTTGGACGGACGGATTGTAGTGCCTGGAAGGTCCTAAATTCGGACCAAATTATATTTTACATATTGTGTATTTTCCTTGTACATGTACATACATTTGCATTTTTATTCCACGGGCCAAAATGACATGGCTAGAATTTTTTTTTTTTCAACTAGCTTATCATGAATTGTTCAGTGGAGGTAGTTTGTTTTTAGTTGATCTCTAATGAACTACATGAATCATTGCAAGCACATGTACATGTAATTTGAAATCATTTTGGGAGATCACTTTGCTGTAGGGAGACAACATGGAGACAGTTATTGATTTAATAGTGTCTGCCCCTTAAATACAAAAAGCATGGAAAGCTCGATGGTGATGATGAAGATAAACAGTGAGGAAATATTTAAAAATGAACATTCATATTATTTATTCGGTTGCTTTGGTGTCTGGGTAAAAAATAAAAATCAAGAAATTTTAATGCCATTATATGTAACATGTTGATATTGAAGGGGAAAGGAATGTTTTCATAAACCAAGTCAACTGGAAAGCACGAATTCAGCGATAGCTACCGGTCCCTATATTCCTTTAGGGAGCGGCAACCAGTCTATGTTGAGTCCTTAGGACACGGAGCCAGTCTATCTATGCTAATGCCACACAGAGTTGACTCGGGGCGGCGATTCGTATGCGGCAGACCGACCCAATTAGGTGGAAAAAGCATTTTATTTGCCCACCACTATCTGCCTTGCTGGTTGCCGCAGCAGGGGACGCCATGTTTACTCATTGCTTGGAGAGGAAAGCTGATCAGTGATTGGTCCAGACGGATCACGTGGCGATCATCTTCGCGTTGAAAAAATTGTAAATGTTTCTCGAGTTAGATTTCGTTTTTGTGCATATTTTTCGAGTTGAACTATGTGAATTGTTCTTCAATATATTTTTTACAACATTACTGTGTGAAGATCATTTAGACCGGTTTTACTGGAACGGAACTGAAAGATAGATTTTTCATCCGAGTGACTCAGCAGAAATAAACTCTGCACTTTCATGTATACTGAACCATCTGTGAAATCACTACTGTGCATATTTTCCATAATCCTTGGGCCATTTTACTCAATTGTGTGTTTAATTGTGTGTCTGCACTCCACACTCTTATGTACATAGTTCCACCTGCGTAGCTACTACCATACCTGTGTATATTTCCATAATCCTGGGCCATTTTCATTTTTATGTCATTTTTATTTCAGGCGTGTGTTTAATCGTGTGTTTTCTGACCATGTTTTATCTAATCCTTCTCTCTTACTTTATTGTGCAGTTGCCTGGTGGAGCACCCACAATTTCATTGTACTGTATGACTGTACAATGACAATAAAGCCTATTCTATTCTATTCTTAGCAACACGACATGTGGATGGACACTTTGAGGTTGATGCTTTCTTTTTCAGGATACAGTGCATCCGGAAAGTATTCACAGCCCTTCACTTTTTCCACATTTTGTTATGTTACAGCCTTATTCCAGAATGGATTAAATTCATTTTTTCATCAAAGTTCTACACACAATACCCCATAATGACAATATGATTTTTTTTTAGATTTATGCAAATTAATTAAAAATTTAAAAAAACCTAAGAAATCACATGTACATGAGTTTTCACAGCCTTTGCTCAATACTTTGTTGATGCACCTTTGGCAGCAATTACAATCTCAAGTCTTTTTGAATATGATGCTACAAGCTTGGCACACCTATCTTTGGGCAGTTTTGCCCATTCCTCTTTGTGGAACCTTTCAAGCTCCATCAGGTGGGATGAGAAACGTCGGTGCACAGCCATTTTCAGATCTCTCCAGATATGTTCAGTTGGATTCAAGTCTGGGCTCTGGCTGGGCCACTCGAGGACATTCACAGAGTTGTCCTGAAGCCACTCCTTTGATATCTTGACTATGTATTTGAATGAATGAATGAATGAAACTTTATTTCAGTTAGATTAAAAGTAAAGATTAAAAAGAAACAGAATAATATAACAAAGGCAAAAAAAATCCAACAAGGTCAAATTAAACAATAACTCCTCCGATTATACAATTCAACATAAGTTATCCGAAATGGGTGATGGCTGAGGCCGCAGCTTGTATTGCCCACCCATATTCCATCCAAGAATTCAAAAGAAAAACAAAACAAGAACGATTACAATTCGGAACAAAGCTAAGACAAAATGTGACAAAAAAAAACTAAGCAACAACACAACACAGACTGGATATGACAATCCTTATGTGATTTTACATGTCATCTTGGATGTATGTTTGGAGTATTTCTTCCTTTAGTTTTTGTTTAAATTGTCCAAGCGTTGTACATGCTTTTAATTCAGGTCCAAAATCGTTCCATAATCTGACTCCTTGCACTGAAACACAGTGTTGCTTGGTGGTAGTTCTCACTGAAGGTTTTTGAAATATACATGTTCCTCTGAAATGATATTGTTTCTCCCTTATTTGGAACAGCTTTTGGATATTTGCGGGCAGTGATAGATTCTTCACTTTAAACATTATTACTGCAGTTTTAAAGTCAACCAAATCTTTCAACTTGAGAGCTTTTAATTTAAGAAAAAGTGGGTTTGTTGGTTCCCTGTAAGCAGCTTTGTTTATTATTCTAATAGCTCTCTTCTGAAGCATAAAGACTGGTTATATGTTTGTTTTGTATGTATTTCCCCATACTTCAGTACAATATGTCATGTATGGGAGTATTAATGAATGAGTTTAAGTATCTTGGGGTCTTGTTCACGAGTGAGGGGAAAATGGAGCGAGAGATGGACAGATGGATTGGAGCAACATCTGCAGTGATGCGGACGTTGTACCGGTCTGTTGTGGTGAAGAGGGAGCTTCACCACCTTTCTTCTTCCGGCTTTCAGAGAGAGCAGACGCTTTTCTCTCCCTCTCCCACCTCCCATTCCCTTACTGATCCCAGCTTGCTGTGTTCTGTCTGTGTTGCTCTTCTTCTGGCTGAATCTTATTCCAAATGGAAAATTATGGATTTGGTGGGCTTTATATGCGATTGACACCACTTCAAAAGAAGATCGGGCTAGGGGGAGCCCAAGTGGACTCATGGACAATTGGGAATTCATGTGTCTGTGTGATTCGACTGAGATGCAGAAGACATCTCTATTTGTTTGGCTTTTGATCACAGGATTTCTATTTTGGCTCTGGAGTTTCCTGATGTATCAGAAATTAAAAAAGTTGGGAGAGCTGGTCAAAATGCGGACCCGGCAAAGCTCCTTCAACAACAAATTCGACCAGTTGGGGAGTGCACTGATAGCGGCAATGGTGAACTGAATGGTGGCTGATTCAGTAGGTGGTATACATCTGGAGTCGCTGGTGCTCTCCAGGGAATGATTTTAAAGCCTGTATATGGAAATTATGAAGCACAGAATCGCAAGAGAGATGGAAATTCTATGCTCTGAGTGAACTGTGCCTTTGACCTTGATTCGGCGCCCTCTCCTCCTGGATGAAGACAAAACAGAAGAGACTTTGGCTTCTCTCTAACCCAAACAATTAATATCAATTGCTGTTGTTCAGCAGACCGGACTCTTCAAGGACAGCGCTATCATGTGTCTAATACAGAACTTTGCCATCTGGCATGCACGAAGAGAGAGAGACTCTGGGACATGCTTATTGTCATGCCTGGCTCTCATGAGCCAGAAAGGAGACGCGAGGGCGACCAGTGAGTTTGCGTAATTTATCAACGTAAACACACAAAGTACAAATAATAAAGTAAAGAACCACGTGGGGCTATAACACGCACAACACTAGATAACAAACAGTAAGGAAAAGAGCCACGTGGGGCTAAAATACGCACAGAACTAAGGACAATGTACAACCCAGAGAGAAAGGCTAGAGAGGTGGCGAGGGGAACACACGCCAAGCCGCAGCACTTACTAAGGGTGTAGCGCCGAGGTAACGGGGAACTGAAGCTGGACATGGGAGCTCCAGTCGTGGAAACACGGTGCACGTCTTTCCGTAGTGAGGTCGCAGCGAGGAGTAACTCTCGGCTGCTCGCTTAAGTGGGGAAGAGAACCCAATCAGAAGCGGGGGAGATAATTATCTATGATGGGAGACAGCTGTCCCAGAGCAGCTGAACTAGACAGCTGGAGATCAGCTGGGCGCTGTCAAACTACGGGCCTTGTAAGACCCGGCAAGGACTAGCACGGAGCAGGAGCGACACTGGACAACCTGAACGCGGAGAAGGATAGCGTTCAGGTCGTGACAGTACTCCTCCCCCGAGCCCCGCCTCCTGGCGCCGGCTTACCCCCCCCCCCCCCCCCCCCGCGAGGGAAAGACCAGGGAGGGCGGTGGGGGCCAGGTCTGGGGGAAAGCGAGGGACAAGGAAAAGGAGGGAGAGAAGGAAAAAAAAAAACCCAGATAACAGCATAGAATCAGACACAACATAAATCTCAAACAGGAAATAATTATCACCCCCTCCTCTGCAGAGGCCAGACGGTCTAAGCAGGTAACCACAGGAGGTGGGGAGAAACGACAAGAACCAAAATGCAGAAACATAGCGACATAGTCATGGAAAAAGCTCACAATAACTTAGGGCGAGGACAATTAAAAAAACTCATGTCCCGAAGGCCAAAAACTACAAAACTCTGAACATATGGTTGAAATAGACTTACACATGTAACCCCGGCCAAAACAGAATATACAAAGGAGGCAATCCGGGCATAAGACCTAAAAATAGAGCCTGGAACAGCAAATTGGCATAAAGATACAAAAAGAACAACTCCTCAAACATGTATTAGCACAAAAAGTGTCACCAAACAGTCTGGAGGAGGATATAAATACAGATAAACAAGACTACTCTGAATGAGGCCAGGCAATGTGAAGCAAGAGCTACTTAAAGGGCTAATTTGAACAAGAGATCATACTGGGATTATAAGACACAGAAAGCAGTCTAAGGAAATTTTAGTTGGAATGACACCACAATAAGGACTCTAGGGCAGGAAGTTCTTTGATGTCCTGAAAAGTATTAAATTAGGGAGGACAATCAAACACAAGGCAACGAACAGTCAGCTAATTCTTCCACAAATGTCAGCAGGTGGAGCGGGGCAGGCAGTGACAGCTTGTCCGGCGGGCAACCCGAACTTCACCAGGCCAGGAACCACAATACCAGTTCGGGCGGCCTACCCGAGTCCCAGGCTAGGAGACACAGTTTCTCCGGAGGCCGACCCAGATCACCGAACCAGCCAGACGGCTCCCCAGGTGGTCGTCCCGTGACCTCAGACCACCGAGAGCTGAGGGAGAAGTTTTGGTGCAGCTTCCTCCCTGAGGGAAAAGGCAGGAGGAAACTGACCCTGGTGAGAGAAACCACAACAGTGGCAGGAGGAGAGAAGATGGAGGCAAGGGACGAAGTCAGCCTGACATCTGATGAACACATGGGCAGGGGGAAACTGGCCCGGGTGAGAGAAACCCCAACAGCGGCAGGAGGAGAGAAGATGGCGGCAAGGGACGGAGTCAGCCTGACGTCCGATGAGCATAATCCTCCAGCTCCCTCACTGACCTTTAACCGGACCGGCGCAGCACCCCCGGTGAACCCCGACTGGGCCGGCGAAGCACTCCCGGTGGACCCCGATTGGGCCGGCGAAGCAGTCCCGGTGGACCCCAACTGGACCGGCGAAGTACCCCTGGTGGACCCCGATTGGGCCGGTAAAGCACTTCTGGGCGCAGCATCTGAGGCGAACACCGTGCAGAGAACCGGAACCTCCGAGGTGGCA
Source organism: Pholidichthys leucotaenia (assembly GCA_020510985.1). Taxonomy (NCBI): domain Eukaryota; kingdom Metazoa; phylum Chordata; class Actinopteri; order Cichliformes; family Pholidichthyidae; genus Pholidichthys; species Pholidichthys leucotaenia. The sequence goes on along the minus strand of CM035845.1, from coordinate 214,460,140 downwards.
CCCAGAGCAGGTTTGTCTCCAGTGACCCTGGGGAGAGGCTCAGAGGGACAAAAGGAACCGGGATCAGGATCACCGGCAGCGGCAGAGCCCGGCGAAACAGGCTCGAGTGCTGCAGACGGCTGCATCCGGCTCGCCCCCCCGAGAGACAGGCAATAATGCTCCAGAAAACAGATGAGAGAGAGAAAATGGAGCACTCGCCTGATCTCGGGTTCTACCGCCATCCAGGACTTCGATGCTCCGGGTTCAGCGTGCAGGACTCCGTCTTCCGGCTCCCACTCGACTGCGAATGGCTCCGCAGCTGGCATGATGGTACCCACAGTCAGACGACCTCCAAGTGCCGAAGACCACGTCGACAGCCTGCATGGTGTGGAGGCAGGATATCTGGGCTCTGCTGGGCCGAACCATTCCTCCGTGGAGGCCCGGGGATGCTTAATCGTCGGCGCAGGCTCCAACAGGCAGTTCGACCTTCTCCTCTGCCCATGACATGGCTGCGGGGCTGGGGCAAAACCTTCCAGGGCTGCAGGTCTCCTCCTCGCTCGGCGGTGCAGACCTGGCACCGGGGCACACTCGGGGGGGAGAGACACAGAGGACGCAGGTTCATATTTAACTTTTGCAGCGGGAGGAGAGAGCTCAGGGGACTGTGAACCCTGAACTCCTCCCCCAGGAATCAAACAAGGCAATTCACTCATAACGGGAGGAGAATGAAAAGACACTTGCCTGATTCCCGAAGAGTCGGTGGAACCCGCTGCAAGGGACTTGAGTCTTTCTTCTCCCAGCCGGATGGAAGTGGAGGACCCCCCGGACAGACGAGGTGATGCCCCTCGCACCGGATCGGGACCGGGGACACCTAAAGATGAATTCGCACTGTTCTCAGCAGCTGGAGTGAATGACGAAGAGGGGGGAGAAACAGCTGAGGAGAACCGGGGGCCCAGAGATGACGGGACAGCGGGGAGAGAGGGCCCAGGAGCGAGAGCAGCTGATTCGCTTCTTCAGCGAGACACGGGAGCTACAGCAGGCTGGGAGGCGAAATTCATATGGCTTCCTGGAGCGGGATCCGGACGGGGCTCTCGCTGAGATGTTCGGGGAATTTGGGAGCGACGTCTTCTGAATGTGAAGTTGGGGAAACGCCGCTCCTGTACGGAGACCGAAGCCAACAGGTCAGCGTATCCCGGATAATCATACAGCTCAGGGTTCTTCTCAACCAGCCTGACTGCCGCTATCACGTGCTTCATGGCTACGGGGGGATAGGCGGCGGAACAAGCGGCAGCCACACGGTCCGCAATGCGAATCGCTGTCAACATTATCTTCTCCAGGGGAACCCCGGTTGACGTCACTCTACCTTGGGGATTACCCCTGGGTGAGGCGAACTCCTGGACTGGATCGGCGGCAGGAGCGGGATTCCGAAGCGAGGGGCGATGGTGTCCTGTCTTCGGCTTCCTGCCGGGGTTCTCCTCCAGCCTACGGAGTCTCTCCCAGGCCACAGAGATGTCTGCCCTCCTCGCCTTAACCTCGGGGAGATGGAAGTAGCAAGGGAGGTTGTTAATCATGTTCTTGGCGAGCTCCAGACGCCAGCGTATCTCGCTGGGAGTATCGTAGAGGTCCGTGGTGAAAAGCGTCCCATCCACAAGGTCCAGAGCCTCCGAGAGATCGTGGCCTGGGTGCCGCATACGCCTCCTGGAGGGAGACATGATACCAGCTTGCCTGCACCCAGAGGAAGGGAAAAACAACAAGTCCCACTGCAAACTCACGGTCGCAGACGTCTCAGTCTGGCTGCGACCTACTGTCATGCCTGGCTCTCATGAGCCAGAAAGGAGACGCGAGGGCGACCAGTGAGTTTGCGTAATTTATTAACGTAAACACACAAAGTACAAATAATAAAGTAAAGAGCCACGTGGGGCTATAACACGCACAACACTAGATAACAAACAGTAAGGAAAAGAGCCACGTGGGGCTATAACACGCACAACACTAGATAACAAACAGTAAGGAAAAGAGCCACGTGGGGCTAAAATACGCACAGAACTAAGGACAATGTACAACCCAGAGAGAAAGGCTAGAGAGGCGGCGAGGGGAACACACGCCAAGCCGCAGCACTTACTAAGGGTGTAGCACCGAGGTAACGGGGAACTGAAGCTGGACATGGGAGCTCCAGTCGTGGAAACACGGTGCACGTCCTTCCGTAGTGAGGTCGCAGCGAGGAGTAACTCTCGGCTGCTCGCTTAAGTGGGGAAGAGAACCCAATCAGAAGCGGGGGAGATAATTATCTATGATGGGAGACAGCTGTCCCAGAGCAGCTGAACTAGACAGCTGGAGATCAGCTGGGCGCTGTCAAACTACGGGCCTTGTAAGACCCGGCACGGACTAGCACGGAGCAGGAGCGACACTGGACAACCTGAACGCGGAGAAGGATAGCGTTCAGGTCGTGACACTTATCTGTGTTTTGAATACATGAACATAACAACTATCTGCTGCCAGGAGGCGCCCCCCTTTGTTGTACATCAGCAACTGATACATTTAACACTGCACTCACACTGATTATTATTTACATGCTGACTACACACACACTGGTCTCTCTTCGCTCCTTTGTATTGTGTGATCTGTATTAGTCTGCTAATTGTGCTTAGAGGGTTTTTTTCTATGTAATCACAATTTTGATTATCTATGTAATCTTTATTTTGATTAACTATGTTTTTTCTCTCTGCCTATTGTGTCATTCCCTCCCCCATTCCCCCTCTTTACCCTCCACTGATGACAGGCGCCCTCATGGCAGCCGCGTCATTGGAGGCGCTTATCGCGCGCCCAATGTCAAGTCAAATTCCTCGTTTGTTTACACTGTAAACATGCTTGGCAATAAAGCTTTCTGATTCTGATTCTGAGTTCTAAGGCAAAGCTGTCGATTTACCAGTCAATCTACGTTCCTACTCTCACCTATGGTCACGAGCTTTGGGTAATGACCGAAAAAACGAGATCGCGGATACAAGCGGCTGAAATGAGCTTTCTCCGTAGGATTGCTGGACTCACCCTCAGAGATGGGGTGAGGAGCTCAGTCATCCGGGAGAGGCTCAGAGTAGAACCGCTGCTCGTCCACATTGAAAGGAGTCAGTTGAGGTGGTATGAGCATCTGATTAGGATGCCTCCTGGATGCCTCCCACTTGAGGTGTTTCAGGCACGTCCCACTGGGAGGAGACCCCGGGGCAGACCCAGGACTCGGTGGAGAGACTGTGTCTCCCAGCTGGTCTGGGAACGCCTTGGTATCCCCTCTGAAGAGCTGGAGCAGGTGGTTGGGGAGAGGGAAGTCCGGGCTTCTTTGCTTGAACTGCTGCCTCCGCGACCCGGACCTCCGGAAAAGCGGTAGAAGATGGATGGATGGATGGATACAAAGTATATAATGTGGGTTGATTCAGCAAATATTTCGCTCTGTGTAGTATTACGATTGATTACCTCCGCCAAGGAGGTTATGTGATCATCGGCATTGGTTTGTCTGTTTGTTTGTTTGTTTGTTTGTCTGTTTGTTTGTTAGCAAGATAACTCAAAAAGTTATGGACGGATTTTCATGAATTTTTCACAGATTGTCAGAAATGGGGTATCCTACAGATGATTACATTTTGGTGGTGATCCACATCACCGTCGAGAAGAAAACCGCCATTACGGAAAATGCCATTTTCGTCAATAACTACTGAACCACTAATCCTATCATTGTGAATCCAATTGCTAGTCATATGTTTTCATGGTCAAGGAATCTGAAAACGTACACACAAACACTGTATGGGGGGAACTGTGGCGCTAAACTGCCATTACGGAAAATGCGATTTTCGTGAATAACTACTCAACCACTAATCCTATCATTGTGAATCCAGTTGCTAGTCATATGTTTTCATGGTCAAGGAATCTGAAAACGTACACACAAACACTGTATGGGGGGAACTGTGGCGCTTGGTGGAGGTCTGCGCTCTCCGAGTGCTTTTCTAGTTATTGTTATTACTAGTTTAGATATTTTACCTTTAATATAATTAATATGTGACTTCCAACACAATTTATTATCAATTATTACTCCAAGAAATTTAGTTTCAGATACCCTTTCAATCTCTATACCATTTACACTGAGTTTAGATACTAAGTTGTTGTGATGGTTGTTAAAAACTATAAATTTTGTCTTACTTAAATTGAGCGTTAATTTGTTTGAATCAAACCACAGGTTAAGCTTTCCTAATTCCTTTCTGAGTGTATCTAAAAGTTGTTCCAAATTGCTTCCACTGCATAATAGATTAGTGTCATCGGCAAATGATATTAAATCCATTTTTTCCGAGACTTTACATATATCATTTATATACATATTGAATAACAATGGCCCCAAAACTGAACCCCGTGAGACTCCACAAGTAACCTTCAGTAACTGTGAGTTTTTGTTACCAACACATACTTACTGATATCTATTCTTTAAGTAACTACTTAACCAGGACAGTGCTATCCCCCTAATACCACAATTTTGTAGTTTCTTTAATAATAAATTGTGATCCACTGTATCAAATGCTTTTTTAAGATCCAGGAATACCCCAACTGAATACTCTTTATTTTCAACGGCAGTTGATATTTTTTCTATAAATTCCATTAGAGCAAATGCAGTTGTCCTCTTGTGTCTGAACCCATATTGCTGCTCACACAATAAATTATTCTTCATTATGAAGTTGTCAATTCTCTCACAGAATATTTTTTCAAGTATCTTGGAAAATTGCAGCAATAGTGAAATTGGTCTATAGTTTGAAAGTTCCCCTCTGTCACCCGTCTTGTATATCGGAATTACTTTAGCTATTTTCATTGCATTGGGAAATATACCTGTTTGGAGAGACAGGTTACAAATATACGTCAGTGGTTTCACTAAGCATTCGATAATAGTTTTGACTAAGAGCATGTCAATACCATCACATTCCGTAGATGTCTTACTTTTAAACAATTTAACAATTTCAATGACCTCTCTCTCGTCTGTGTTCTTTATGAAAATGGAGTCTTTTATAGTAGTGTTTTTGCTTATTGTATCACCCGTAGGTGCCGTAATGGGTATTTCTCGAGCCAAATTAGGACCAATGTTAACAAAAAAGTTATTAAATTCATCTGCAGGTGAAACTGTATTCACACTCTGAGTCGTTGTATTATTTTTTGAAAAATTGGTTGGGTAGCTTGTATTTCTGTTTTAATTTCCAAGAATATTGTTAAGTATTGTCCATGTATTTTTAATATTGTCTCTGTTTTTCTCCAGTTCTTTACTGTAATAGTCTCTTTTACTACATCTCATTATATATGTTAAATTATTTTTGTATGTTTTATTCCGCTGCACTGCTTCTTTTGTCCTTTTCTTTACAAAAGCTTTATATAATAAATTTTTCTTTTTACACGCCTTTTGTAATCCTTTGGTTAACCATGGCTTATCGACAAATTTATGTTTAAGCTTTTTCTTAACTAATGGACAATTTTTTTCATAAAGAGTGGTTACTATGTTCATAAATGTGTCGTAGGCTTCATTTACATCTGATACATAGACTTTTGTCCAGTCTTGCGTCAGCAAGTCTTCTTTAAAAGAACTGATTGCATTTTGGGATTTGTATCTGAACGATTTTAAAATTTTTTCTGTATTGGCCTTAGGGTCGTTGTCCTGCTGAAAGATGAATCATCGCCCCAATCTGAGGTCAAGAGTGCTCTGGAGCAGGTTTTCATTCAGGATGTCTCTGTACATTGCTGCATTCATCTTTCCCTCTATCCTGACTAGTCTCCCAGTTCCTGCTGCTGAAAAACATCTCCACAGCATGATGCTGCCACCACCATGCTTCACTGTAGGGATGGTATTGGCTTGGTGATGAGCGGTGCATGGTGTCCTCCAAACATGATGCCTGGCATTCACACCAAAGAGTTCAATCTTTGTCTCATCAGACCAGAGAATTTCATTTCTCACGGTCTGAGAGTCCTTCAGGTGTCTTTTGGCAAACTCCAGGTGGGCTGCCACGTGCCTTTTACTAAGGAGTGACTTCCGTCTGGCCACTCTACCATACAGGCCTGATAGTTGGATTGCTGCAGAGATGGTTGTCATTCTGGAAGGTTCTCCTCTTTCCACAGTGGAATGCTGGAGCTCTGACAGAGTGACCAGTGGGTTCTTGGTCACCTCCCTGACTAAGGCCCTTCTCCCCTGATTGTTCAGTTTAGATGGTCGGCCAGCTCCAGGAAAAGTCCTGGTGGTTCCAAACTTCTTCCATTTATGGATGATGGAGGCCACTGTACTCACTGGGACTTTCAAAGCAGCAGAAATTTTTCTGTACCCTTCCCCAGATTTCTGCCTCAAGACAATCCTGTCTTGGGGTCTACGGAACAATTCCTTTGACTTCATGCTTGGTTTGTGGTCTGACATGCATTGTCAACTGTGGGACCTTATATAGACAGATGTGTGCCTTTCCAAATCATGTCCAATCAACTGAATTTACCACAGGTGGACTCCAATTAAGCTATAGAAGCATCTCAAGGATGATCAGTGGAAACAGGATGTACCTGAGCTCAATTTTGAGCTTCATGGCAAAGGCTGTGAATACTTACTGTATGGACATGTAATTTCTTAGTTTTTTTATTTTTAAGAAATGTGCAAAAATCTAAAAAAAAAAAACCAAAAAACTTTTTACACATTGTCATTATGGGGTATTGTGTGTAGAATTTTGAGGAAAAAAAATGAATTTAATTCCTTTTGGAATAAGGCTGTAACATAACAAAATGTGGAAAAAGTGAAGCACTGTCAAGACTTTCCGGATGGATTGTATATCATTCATGTTTCCAAGCTATTTCACCAGAGCATGAATGATAACTTTAAAAGTCTGTTTGCAACACATTCTGAATCATAAATTAGTGCAAAATTCCTTTAAAAACACAAATAAATAAATAAACAACAGAAAAAGCAACAATAGCAAGAGTTGAGTGTTAAACACCAATTTTAGCATCATCGAGACCTTCACATTTCAAAACAAAGTACACTGAATTTCGTCAACTGTAGAAGTACTTCATCTACGAAAAATCAGTCAGTTTCGGTTTCAAAAGAGTGCCAGCTGAAAATAGTCTTAGAAATAATACTTACTGCACATTTTGTGGCGATTAAGCCTTATTAGTGAGATAGTTAGGTTTATATTTTCAAAAGTTGTAAAAGATGAACAGTGATTAAGATTTAATGCAAAACTTTAAAAGTGAGTTTTTCTCACTTACACTCCTTGCTTTTTTTTCTGTCAGATAATATACCACGTCTACCAGAAAACTGCTGCAATTGCAAATACTTTTGCGTTTCAACAGCATAGAAAACAGAGAAAACAAAGCTGAGACATTCCACACAGAACTAAAAAAAAATAGAAACTGGACAAAATTATTGGCACCTTTTTAATATAGTAAATAGCTGTATTTCAACCATGTGATAGCGCTTAAACTTGTAATTATAACTCACCCATGTCAGCAAACAAGGAACATCACACATTTTAAATAGTTATTTGTTACAATTTTGAAAAAAACTTCCAATTATTTGTATCATGATCTGGTGAGCCGTGCCCAGTCTCCAGTTTTAGTTAGTCTTTTTCTGTCTGTTTGTTTCATTATTTCTCCTATTTGCTGTCTTTGATTCCTGTTTGATTGTTGCCATTCTGTTGTGTTATTATTTACATTTTGGGGTTGCATTGTTTTTGTCTTTATGACTTCTGGTTAGTGTTTTATTTTGACAGCGCTGCACAGCTCCCAGCTGTCATACTGGCTCGAGAGTTGCGCAGCTGTCTCAGTGTTGCCAACTTGGCAATTTTGTCATTAAATCTGATGACTTTTCAGCCCCCCTTGACGACTTTTTTTGTCAAACGTGACTAGCAACAAATTTAACGACTTTTCCTGGTGTTGTCAAAGACTTTTCTGGTGTTTTGGACACTGACGTGAAAGTGCTTGCTCGTGATTGCTCTGCAGTTATCATCCTCAACAAGTAGTGGGTGGTATCGTGAAGCTCTCCTGTACCCTTCTCATCCCAGCCACAGGCAGTCTCGGTCAGTCTCACAATAGCCTTATGCAGCAGCAATGTTGCAGTTACAATAAATTAATAATTTTTTCAGAACTGCAATGTCTGATACCAATTGAATGCTGCAGCAGTGGCAAAGTGCTTTAGCCTTCTCCCCAGCAACAGGTTGAAGCCAACCCTTAAATGTACGCGGAACGGTATAACGCCAAGGCAGGGCGATAAAGCTGCTGTGACTTCCCCGGCAGGGTTGCTTTGTTTTCTTACCAGCGTCTGTGTCAGTGCTGCAGGTCTCTTTTCTTTTTTTTCTCCTCTGAGTCCAAACTCATGTTCACTTTTTATGTTTGTTGTGGTGCTCGTACAGTAAAGAAACATGAGCTGAGTGCTGCAGATGTGACTGACTGGCAGTGGCAGACAGGGAGGAGGAGCCAGCCAGCTAGCCCAGGAGGTATGAGCTGATCGGGTAGAGCAAGCTTCAGTTTCGGGTGATGTGTGGGTGTTCACGTAAATCAAAACTTTTTTTTTTTTTTGGGGGGGGGGGGTGCGCATGGAAATGCCAAAACTATTGTATATTTGGCCTTTTTAAAAAGTTTGATCGTATATTGTATAGGCCCTAAAACTGTCGTATATCTAGCAACACAACACTATGCAGCAGTCAGAGAGGAGATCCACACCACTCGGGTCCAGAAAAAACAATGACCCTGAATTAGGGCCAGACTAGTTACCATCATTTTCTTACATTGCCACTAGTTTTTTTCTGACTCTTTTTTATTAATTTTGGTTGTTAATGTGGTCGTTAAAACTGTCATACGGTTAAAAATAAGGTTAAAAATGTTATAATTATGGCAAAAAATGTTCATGTTTTACTGTGACTTCTTGTAGGGGCCTAAGTGGAGCATAAGGTTAGCAACTAAACCAAACGTAAAAAATAAATTTAAAAAAATATATAAATAAAAAATAAGAATAAAATTTAAAAAATAATTAAAAAATAATAATAATAATAATAATAAAAACTAAGTAATTCTGCCAGAGTGTCTCTTTTGGGTCACTTTGCCGGTCCCAAGCCCGGATAAAGGAGGAGGGTTGGACGTAGAGCTAGCAATTTCACCCACATAACAGTCTTTTGATTAAATTTGATATTCTAACATTTAACAATGCAGGACAAAATCGATTTATGTAATGTGGGTCTAGACAAAGCATTAAAGTCAGGAAGTTAAGAAGTGATGGCCTATTTACAGTAAATGGCAAAATTAAAACAAACCAAGAATCAACAGAAGAAAGTTAATTTGTAGTTCTAAACATATTTAGGGTGTTTTTTTACTCACTTTTTGTTTCTCCCATGACATTATTCTTCTCTACTACAGCGTCCATTACAATTACATGCAAATGACCAATTATGCAGATTAGGTGATGATGTCATTTATCGACTTCTGTTGACTTTTAGGACAGCCAATAGCTACTTTCCTTACTGAGGAGTTGGCAACAGCGGCTGTCATTAATTGTGATTCTTTTCGCCACTCATGCTCCACACCTGCTCCCTATGTCTGTACAGGTATTTAAGGGCAGGACAATCTGTTCTCATTGTCGCGTCCTTGTTGGATGTCCTCAGCTGAATTATTCTCTGAGTGTTTTGGGCTGCTGTCGAGGAGAACGGGAGAGCTCCGTCCACGTCAGTGTTTCCCCTTTTCTGCCCAGCATTCCCAGGCTTTTGCCTGCCTGTCGACATCGAGCCCCCGCTCTCCTCCAGCGCCCTTGCTATCCATTATTCATATGTGAAGTTTGTTTTGTCTGTCTTTACTTTAATAAATGTGCAAAACACACAGTGAGCGTTTGGCGTCCTTCAACAGCCCTTAAAAGGCAGTTTATTACAATTTGTCCAATACATTTTTGGAGTTCTGCATCAGATTTGGTGTTTTTCTTCCGCTTTGTGTTTTTCCAATACAATCAATCAATCAATCAATCAATCAGACTTTATTTATAAAGCACTTTTCATACAATGTAGCAGCTCAAAGTGCTGTACAAAACAGTAAGCAACATACACCAAAAGCCATAACATAGTCTCACCCACCTACACATACAATCAAAACACACTGACTAATCGACCTACCACATACAGTCATGTGAAAAAATTAGGACACCCCATTAAATATTCAGTTATTAAGAAATGTTCACATATTGATGTCTAATCTTGTTTTTATTTATCTCTGGAAAAGAAGGTGATTTAATTGCAGATAAATAACAAAACAAACTTGTTTTACCCAATAAACAACAGATATCTGTCATGTGTAGAGCTGGTGTTTCAGCTCCGCCCATGATTTGTGGCTGTAGCTTCAGATTTGTTACTAATTGGTTCCAGCTGGTGGGTTGACCCCTGAGCCTTGGCCCTCACCAGTCTACAGCCACACCCCTCCCTCTGCCAGACACTCACCGGCTGTCAGTGGTTTCTCGTTCGTCTCTGCACACATACACACACACACGCATGCTTGCACACTCATATACTCATATACAGACTCCCACCACACACCTGTGTCCACTTGTCACTCAGTTAGCCTGCTTGGTATTTATTGGGTGACAGTGGGGGCATTCAGTGTCGTAGCATCAGTCTTCATTGCACAGTCTCATCTATGGTCACCTGCGTATGTTGATGTTCTGAAGCTGTTGGGTTCTCTTTTCCCTTGGACTACCATGGTGTTGTTTTTCCCCAAAGCCTGCTGAGCTCCGACACCCTATGTAAGTCTTCCCTTATTATTAACTGCGCTTCTTTCCACTGCCCGGTTCTGCCTGGGAGTGCATGGGGCTTCCCCTGTTTCCAACTGAGCTCGGACTCCCAGCGCTTGTGTGCCTGACTGTGTTTGCCCAACTGAACATTTTCTTGTACTTTGTGTGTTTTTTGAGTTGTCCCATTCTGTTATTTAACACGTTCACTTCACCTGCGTTTTGGGCTTGTATCTATTCATGTGTTTGCTGCGCAGTTACGCAGCGGACATGACAATATCAACAAAAATACATATTCTGAGGAAAAAGTTAGGACACCCTACTGCCTAATAGCCACTGTTACCCCCTTTGGCTGAAATAATTTCAGTGAGACACTTCTTGTAGCCATCTACCAGTCTCTGACATCGGTCTGAGGAAAGTTTGCCTCACTCCTCAATGCAGAATTCTTTCAGCTGTGAGATGTTTGAGGGGTTTCTTGCATGTACGGCCTGTTTCAAGTCACCCCGCAGCATCTCAATGGGATTAAGATCTGGGCTTTGACTCGGCCATTCCAGGACTCTCCATTTCTTAGTTTTTAGCCAATCCTTGGTGGATTTACTGGTATGTTTTGGGTCATTGTCACGTTGTAGGGCCCAGTTCCGCTTCAGCTTTAATTTTTTTACAGATGCTCTCACGTGGCCCTCAAGCAACCTCTGATACATGGTAGAATTCATGGTGGATTCTATGATGGTGAGCTGGCCAGGTCCTGCTGGGATGAGTTGGCAATTGGCATGAGGTTCTTTTCCTGGAATGCTGCATTTTGTCTACACCAAACATATCCTCTGTTCTGGTGTCCAAATAATTCAATTTTAGACTCATCTGTCCAAAGAATATTATTCCAGAAGTCCTGGTCTTTGTCTGTGTTCTCTCTGGCAAACTTCAATTTGGCCTTCATGTTTCTCTTAGAGAGCAAAGGTTTCCTCCTTGCATGCCTCCCATGCAAGTTAAACTTGTGCAGTCTCTTCTGATTGTAAAGGCATACACTTTCACATCAACAGTAGCAAGAGCCTGCTGTAGGTCTCGTAATGACATTTTAGGGTTTTTGGAGACGTCCTTTAGCAACTTGCGGTCTGCTTTCAAGATGAACTTGCTTGAACGGCTAGACCTGGGCATATTGGTAATTGTTTTGAATGCCCGCCACTTGTAGACAATTTTCTGGAAAGTGTAATGGCTGATTTCAAATTCTTTTGAGATCTTTTTAAATCCCTTAACAGCCTCAAAAGCTGCTACAATCTTCTTTCTGAAGGTCTCAGACAGCTCTTTCGATCTCACCATGGTGTTCACTCTCACTTCAACAGTCAGGAGCACACCAAACTAAATGTCTGTGGTTTAAATAGGACAAACCTCCTTCAAAATGCTGATTAACAATGTTCTAATCATGTGCACCTGATGTGATACACCTGTGAGTGATTTTAGTCATTTTAAGTGGGAATAAATGTGGGGGTGTCCTAATTTATTCCTCACCACAGACTGTATGCTTTTAGAATTACATTTTACATAAAATTTTAAAAATTCTTTTCTTCATTTTTAATTGTTTAGTTGTATTACTTGAATTGCCCAGTATTGTTAAAATTGATATTAAATATCCCTATGTCCAAATATGTAAAAAAAAACAAGCTTTCATAGGGTGTCCTAATTTTTTCACATGACTGTAAAACCATATTTAAAAAAAAAAACCCACCACATAAAACATTAAAACTGAACCAAGGAAGCGCTATCAGTGAGGAACAACCAGAGGTAATAAGACATAAAACTAAGCAATAACAACAGGATAAATAAAGATAAAAACATAAAAAATAGAAAAATAGTAAAAACAGGATAAAAGGTGTAAGAAAAGGTACTTTTCAAGGTTGACTCAATGGTGACTTTATAGAAGTCGGCATCATGACATAAACAAAACAGAAAGAAATAAGAAAAGCTAAATTTGACCCGAAAAAGTAATAGTGAAGATCTAATGCTTAAAATTTTATATAGTACAATGATTGTGTGAGTAATTTGCCATTGTTGTGCATGGGTGCCTACAGTGCCCACGTACAACAGTAAATTGTGACCCGTGCTGGCAAAATGTGTCACTCTGAGGAAATCATCAAAACTGAGGTAATGTTTTTTCCATAAATTATATTTAATTTGTAGGAAGTGTGCAAAAACGGATACCGAAAGACAATTTGTTTATACTTTGGCTATGTTTAAAACTCGCGTTCGATCGGTTGGGAGTTGTGTCTTCTGCAAAAACATACTGTATGTATTTTTAGAAAGGAAATTTTTTTAAGCTTTTCAATGATACCAGGCACTCATGGGTTTTTTTTCCCGGGACTTGCTGCTAGCAAACAAAGAGAGTCATGATTTATGACTTCTCCTGCCTGCAGCTCGTAATGATGCGGTGCGCATTCCCACTCATTTTGTCAGCACGGGTCACAATTAGTTGCAATTTTTTTGACCAGTTAAAAAGTGAAATAAGAAAATTTCCCACAGAAACTTCAATACTCCAGGGAACCCTGATTGACAAACACTGTTATAGGAATTTATTAACTCTGGGAGCCAGCCTATAGTGAAGAAAGAAAGAACCTTACCACTTCAGAGTGAGCTTCATTTTTACCCACTACTAGAGTTGGATTTAGTTAAGCCTCCATATATTTGAGTCATTCTTTGCAGACAGGTGTCATGTAGAGGATGCAGACGCAGAAACAAATACAAGATGATTAACGATGAAACTTTTATTCATGTGAGTCACCTGAGTAGAAATGTAAGAAGAAAGTGAGTACAACCCTATCTACTAATAATCCCCTGAACACTTTCTCAACGTAATTTCCTCAGTATCAATAATAGAGCCCTCAGAGATCTGGCTCAGGGCAAAATCTCACATTTGACACCTGAGAGGGTGAGATCTTTATGGATTTTGAGCTTTGTGATTTTTCTGTAGTCGACCCGGTGTTTATATTGCAACAGGTGTTTGTTGTCGACAGCCACCTTAAATTCATCATCGGTGCACAGGATTTTTATCTGCAACAGTAGCAGGAGCATAAACTATTAACAAGCTAAGCACATACTTAAAGAATGCTTTAATCAACTGAAATGTGAAGTGTCTGACCATGAAGGGCTGGCCCTGGGTAAAAGGAAAGCATTTCAACTCTTGGTCCCAGCATCGTTCCTCACAGCCCCACTTCTTGCCAATGCGGGAGTTTCTGACAATCACCTGCTTGCCGCCCTCATTGAATCGAGGGTTGAAGTGGAAGGCCACATCGTCCTCTTTGTACATATCCACTGTAATCCTGATTGAAAGACAGACCATCACAGATCAACTGTTAGATTGCTCTTGCTCTCAGAAAAAAAAATAGGTGTAGTTTCATGATACTGCGGGGAAAATAAGTATGGAACACATCAACATTTTTCTCATTAAACATTTCTAATGGAGCCATTTACCTGAGATTTTCACCAGATATCAGTAACAACCCAACTAATCCATACATACAAAGAAATCAAGGCAACTGTGTTCACACAACAAGTTATATTTAATAAAGTGTAATGACACAGGGAATAATTATTGAACACATGAAGAAAAGAGGTGCAAAAAGGCATAGAAAGCCAAGAAACCAGCTGAAATCCTTCAGAATTTGGGAAGCCATCTGTTACGGCCCACTCCTTTTTGGAGTCAGACCTCTCTGTGTGTTTTTTCCCTTAGCTGTTGGTGGAGCTATGAAGGATCACCCTGGCTGAGAGGCAGCTATAAAACCCTCTCTGCACATCTCTCAGTAGCATTATGCTCCCATGGAGGCCGGTCACCTTCTGTGTCTGTGCTCTACCTACTGCCTGAATTTGTTGTCTGTCGCTTGGTCGGGGTTGTGCAGGTGGCCTCCTAGTTGTTGTTGTAGCCTGGAGGCTTTCTGGCTCTGGGTGTGCCGCTGGGCATCTTTACAGCCCCTGACAGAGGCGTGTGATCACTGGGTTGGCAAGTGATTTGTTTTCTTTAGTTTGCTTCATGCATCCATTCACACACACGTACTACTGATTTTACAGACACTTTCTTTTATTGCCTTTTCTTTTAATAAATAAACTTATGTGGTCTCCCTTCTTTGTCCAAGCCGGTGAGCCAGGCTTGTGACACATCCCATCCCCTGTCAGTGCAAATTAATTTCAGCTGGTAAGTCCTGACTGATAGCCTTTAAAAAGGTCTGTATCAGATTGTCACACCACAAAGAACTCATGATGGGTAGAAGCAAAGAGCTCTCTCTAGACCTTCGCAATCTTATTGTTGCAAAACATAATGATGGCATTGGTTACAGGTTCATTTCTAAACTGCTGAATGTTCCAGGGAGGACTGTTGCAGCCATCATTTGGAAGTGGAAAGAACATCATTTTACCATAAACTGGCCATAACCAGGAGCTCCTCGCAAGATTTCTGACAGATGAGTCAAAAGAATTATCAGAAGAGTTATTCAAGAGCCAAAGACCACTTGTGGACAGCTCCAGAAAGATCTAGAGTCAGTAGGTACTGCTGTTTCAAAGAAAACAATAAATAGTGCACTCAGCCGACATGGGCTCTACGCCTGCTCACCTCGCAAGACTCCTTGCTGAAGAAAAAGCATGTTGAAGATCATTTAAAGTTTGCTTCACAACATTTGGGCAAGCCAGTAAAAATACTGGGAGAATATAGTCTGATCAGATGAGACCAAAATTGAACTTTCTGGATGCCACAACACACAGCATGTTTGGAGGAGAAATGGCAGTGCACATCCCATCATGGTGTGGGGGTGCGGCTGGGAAAGACTGTCTCAGACTATACTAGCATCAGCACCGGATCACCCCAGGGCTGTGTACTTTCCCCCCTACTCTTCTCCCTTTACACCAACTCCTGCACCTCCAGCCACCAGTCTGTCAAGTTGATCAAGTTTGCGGACGACACCACCCTCATCGGGCTCATCTCCAACGGCGACGAGTCCGCCTACAGGAGAGAGGTGGCCCAGCTGGCGTCCTGGTGCAGCAATAACAACCTGCAGCTGAACGCTCTGAAGACAGTGGAGATGATTGTAGACTTCAGGAAAGTCACTACTCCTCTGCCCCCCCCTCACCCTCTCAGGCTCTCCCATCACCACTGCTGATTCCTTCCGCTTCCTAGGCACTACCATCACCAGGGACCTCAAATGGGAGCTGACCATCAGCTCACTCATCAAAAAAGCCCAGCAGAGGATGTTCTTCCTGCGGCAGCTGAGGAAGCTCAAGCTACCCACCAAGATGTTAGTGCAGTTCTACACAGCCATCATCGAGTCCATCCTCACCACCTCCATAACCGTGTGGTACGCAGGAGCCACTGCCAGGGACAGACTAAGGCTGCAGCGCGTCGTGCGCACTGCTGAGAAGGTGATCGGCTGCAAGCTCCCATCTCTCCAGGATCTGTACATCTCCAGGACCCGGAGGCGTGCTGGCCGGATCATAGCCGATCCCTCACACCCTGGTCACGTACTGTTTGCCCCCCTCCCCTCTGGTAGAAGACTTCGGTCCATCCAGACTAAAACCTCCCGTCACATGAACAGCTTCTTCCCCTCTGCCATTAGACTGCTGAACACTAAGTGACTTATTGACTCTCGTGCACCATGTACAGCAGCTCAACCAGACTCATGTCAATCATCACTGTTTTCTTCCTGCATTACCGACTGCACTATATAGTTCTCCACAGTATCTGCTGCTGGCTAATATATATTTTAACTGTTGACCAGTATCACTTAATCTTATCCTACACTTTATTACATGTATAGTTTATTTCTCTTATCTTATCATGTTTAATGTTGCAGCATTGTACCGAGACAAATTCCTAGTTTGTGTACTACATGAACAATGGCAATAAACCTGATTCTGATTCTGATTCTGGGGTGTTTTTCAGCACATAGTACAGGCAGACTTCATATAATTGAAGGAAAGATGAATGGACAAATGTACAGAGACATCCTTGATATGAACCTGTTGCCGTCTGCCAGGATGCTGAAGATGAAACGAGGGTGGACATTTCAGCAAGACAATAAGCCCAAACGTGCAGCCAAGGAAACTCTCAAATGGCTCCAGAGAAGGAAAATAAAGCTGCTAGAATGGCCCAGTCAGTCACCTGACCTGAATCCAATTGAAAATCTATGGAAGGAACTGAAGATCAGAGTTCATAGAAGATACTCATGAAACCTTCAAGATTTGAAGACAGTTTATGTGGAAGAATGGGCTAAAATCACTCCTGAGCAATCCCTGCGCCTAGTTTCTCCATACAGTAGGCATCTGGAAGCTGTTATTACCAACAAAGGCTTTTCTACTAAATATTAAAATTAATTTTACCAAGCATGTTCAATACTTATTCCCTGTGTCATTCCACTTTATTAAATATAACTTGTTTGGTGAAAACAGTTGTCTTGATTTCTTTGTATGGATGGATTACTTAGGCTGTTACTGATATCTGGTGAAAATCTCAGGTCAATGGCTCCATCAGAAATATGTTTAATGAGAAAAATGTTGATGTGTTCAATACTCGTTTTCCCCACTGTAAGTGTACAATAGTTATACTATAAAAGGAATCAAAAAGTGCTTTGTTCCAGTCCGGTCACTTTAAGAAATCCCTGACTGGTCTCAACTCTGCCCTTCTTCTTACATCACTAAGCCATTAGCTGGCTAGCTCCTAGCCTTTAGCTGGGATGTAGTCTGAGCGGAACACAAGTCAAATTGGCACCTGACCAAGTCACCCACCAAAGTCTGCCCTGGAATGTTTAAGGGGAGTATCTCATGGAGTGGGGTTGGAGAGGTGAATGCTGGCATTGGATTTGAGGGGTTGACTCAGGGTTCGCAAGGGGTTGCGCCGTGGTTCACTGGCAGTTTTTCTTATTGCAAAAAACTACCAGCAAACTGTGGCACAACCCCCTCCCCCCCCATCCCAAACACCGATGGAAACCCTTGAATCGCAACACTCGCCAACATTCACTGCTCCCTGTTGCTCTTTGAGATACAGGGGTAATGGTGCGAGAGGAGAATTTCTCAGTCACCAACAAATGTAAGGAATATTACTTGCCTTGGTCTGGTGTGCCCACCAGCTGGCTTGCTTCCGAGGTGCTCCCCAGCCTCGTTCCTTTGGTGCTCACCTCTCTTTGAGCTGCTCTGAGGCAAACTGCTCACCAGCTCTCAGTGAGGCAATCCGGGGTGAGTGGGTAACCAGAGACCGCACCTTCGGGGCAAGAGGGAGGAGCCAAGTAGTGCTCAGCTCCTTTGGAGCGTTCTTCCCGGCTCGCTCTGGGGAGAGGCGAGGTGGCTGGTGAGGCGCACCGGCAGGTGCTCCCAGCGAGGCGAGGGGACCCTCCAGCCGGACAGCGACTGTCTCTCCGCTCCACCAAGAATGATCCTTCCACAGGTTCACCTATGACAATACTCGCCCCGGCCATTGCGCCAAGCACACCACGGCCATCTCCCCTGGCATGTAGGCTGCAAACCCATGTTCTCTCCAGCATTTTAGCAGGGCCACTGAGGTTTTTCCAAATAAAATTAATCATTGCTGTCATATTTTCATGTCTGTGGATAAGATTTGTAATTTAAAAGAGGATTTCTTGCTCACACAGTCAAAAGCTGAACACATACACGGGGCTGAAAAGTTCATAGTGGTCAAATTTGACCAAATGTTTTTTATTTTTCAACATAGTCTCCCATTTCCTCTCCTTTTCTCTTCACCTTACACACTACTGACTTTCAGTACAACACATGCCACCTGCAGAAATTCTCTGATGACTCAGCTGTTGTGGGGTGTATAAGAGGGGGAGAGGAGGGGGCGTACAGGGCACTGGTAGACAGATTTGTGGAGTGGACGGAGCAGAATCACCTGAGGCTGAATGTCAGCAAGACCAGAGAGATGGTGACTGACTTCAGGAAGACGAGGACACCTTCTCAGCAATTGCAGATTAGAGGGGAGGATGTGGGGGTGGTTGAGGACTTCAAATATCTGGGTGTCAGGATCAGCAATGGGCTAGACTGGAGATCCAACACCGATGCTGCGCACAATATGGGGATGAGCAGACTCTACTTCCTGAGGAAGCTGAGATCCTTCAACGTGTGCAGCAGGATGCTGGAGCTTTTCTACCAGACCGTTGTCGCCAGTGTTATCTTCTTTGCTGCTGTCTATTGGGGTAGCAGTATCAGGGCTAATCAAATCAAATCAAATCAAACTTTATTGTCATATTGCTGTACATACAACTGTAGTGCAGGCAAGATGAAATTGCGTTTCTCTCGGCATCCATATAAGAAGCAGCATGATTAAGACACACTCCCACATAGCTCCCACCCCCCCATCCATTCACACATCCCTGAGACATACTTGGGGAAAAAGAATAACTAACTATAATATACAAAATGTCCATAGGTGCAGTAGTGTGTATGTGAGATTCCGGGTCAGCTGTTCAGCATCCTGACAGCTTGTGGGAGGAAGCTGTTGATCAGTCTGGTGGTTCTGCCTCTGATGCTCCGGAATCGTTTACCAGATGGAAGAAGTTCAAAGTGTTTATGCAGAGGGTGAGAACGGTCCTTGACAATGTTCAGTGCCCTGCTCCTACAACGGTTCTGAAAAAGTTCTTGGACAGAGGGGAGGGAGACTCCAATTACCCTATCCGCCCCCTTGACTATCCTCTGCAGGGCTTTTTTGTCTGACATACTGCAGCTGGAGTACCATGTAGCAATGCAGTACGTCAGAACACTCTCCACCACACCTCTGTAGAAGGTCCTGAGGATGCAGATGGGGAGAGAGGCCTGTTTGAGTTTCCTCAAGAAGTGTAGTCTCTGCTGAGCTCGCTTCCTGATCTCCAAGGAATTCTTGCTCCAGGTCAGGTCCTGCGAGATCTGCACTCCGAGGAACTTGATGTTCTCTACTCTCTCCACTAAACGGCCGCCGATGCTGAGGGGGACGTGCTCAGGCTGTGACCGCCGGAAGTCGATAATCATCTCCTTTGTTTTGTCCACGTTGAGCACCAGATTGTTCTCCCTGCACCAGCCCTCCAGGTCTCTCACTTCTTCCCTGTACATTGATTCCTCATCCCTCTGAATAAGTCCCACCACCGTGGTGTCATCTGCAAACTTAATAATCTGGTTCCCCTCGTGTTTGGATACACAGTCATGTGTTAGAAGTGTAAACAACAGTGGACTGAGTACACAGCCTTGAGGGGTTCCGGTGCTCAGCGTGACAGAGTTGGAGATGTTTCCAACCCGGACAGACTGAGGTCTCTCAGTCAGGAAATCCAGGATCCAGAGACATGTGGCGGTGTTCAGACCGAGAAGGAGTAATTTCTCTCAGTCTCTGGGGAATAATGGTGTTGAATGCTGAACTGAAATCAATGTACAGGAGTCTGGCGTAGGTGTCTTTCTGGTCC
This sequence comes from Pholidichthys leucotaenia, assembly GCA_020510985.1. Classification (NCBI taxonomy): domain Eukaryota; kingdom Metazoa; phylum Chordata; class Actinopteri; order Cichliformes; family Pholidichthyidae; genus Pholidichthys; species Pholidichthys leucotaenia. The sequence continues at coordinate 214,440,007 of CM035845.1, read as the reverse complement.
AGGTGGGTGATGACAGAGTGTAGGGTGGTGACTATAGCATCCTCCGTGGAGCGGTTTGAACGGTATGCAAACTGGAGCGGGTCGTGTGATGCAGGGAGGCAGGCTGTGATGTGTGGTTTGACAAGCCGTTCAAAACACTTCATCACAATTGGTGTAAGTGCAACAGGACGATAGTCATTCAAACAGGACACCACTGGTTTCTTTGCCACCGGTACAATGATAGAGGTCTTGAAGCATCTGGGAACGATGGCCTGACTCAGGGAGATGTTATAAATGTCAGTCAGGACATCCGCCAACTCGCTCGCGCAGTCTCGGAGCACACGTCCCGGAATGTTGTCTGGACCTGCAGCTCTGCGTGGGTTGATTCTGGATAGGGTCCTCCGTGTGTCCGCTGTGTTAATGGTAAAAGCTGGTCCGACCGATGGTGGGAGTGGGCCGGCCCTCCCTCTGATTGTCGAGTTTGATGCTTCAAAACGTGCAAAGAAGTCGTTAAGCCTGTCTGGAAGCGAAGCGTCGTCATCATCGACCCCCTGCCTAGACTTAAAGCCCGTCAGTGTCCGAACTCCCTGCCACATCTGCTTGGTGTTCCTAGTGTCACAGAGGTGTCCCTGGATTTTCTCCGCATAGGCGCGCTTTGCCACCTTAATTCCATTTGAAAGCGCAGACCTGGCTGAGCGGAGGGCAATCCTGTCCTTCGCTCTGAACGCTGCATCTCTGGCTTTAAGCAGCGAGCGCACCTCTGCAGTCATCCAGGGCTTATGATTACCCCGCACAGTGATGGTCTTCACTGTAGTGACATCCTCTGTGCACTTCGCGATGTAGCTGGTGACCGAATCAGCATACTCCTCCACATCTGTCCTGTCTTCCTGGGAGGCTGCTATTTTGAAGATCCTCCAGTCTGTGTGATGAAAACAGTCTTGCAGTGCAGAGGTTGCACTCTCTGGCAAAATCCTGATTTGTTTCACTGCTGGCCTGCTGCGCTTCAATAAAGGTTTGTAGGCAGGAACCAGCATCACGGACATGTAATCAGAACGGCCGAGATGGGGGCGGGGTAACGCTTTATATGCATCTGTGTTTGTGTACACTAAGTCCAACATATTCTCTCCTCTGGTCTTAAAGTCTACACATTGTTTGAACTTGGGGAGCACAGTCTTTAAGCTGGTGTGGTTAAAATCCCCCGCAACCACCACAAAACTTTCTGGGTGTGAAGTTTGGATTTTATTGATTGCATTGTGCAGTTCCCCGAGTGCCTTCTTAGCATTAGCTTTAGCGTTAGCGCTCGGCGCTATGTAAACACCAACTACAAACACGTTGCTGAATTCCCTCGGCAGATAAAAAGGCCGACAATTAACAATAAGGAACTCCGCCAACGGAGAGCAGTGTTTAGACACTAACGTGGCATTAACACACCAGTTCTTGTTAACATAGATGCATAGCCCACCCCCCCGGCTCTTACCGGAGCTCGCCGTTACCCTGTCGGCCCGGAACATCGCCATATCTTCCAGCTGAATGGCCTCGTCAGGAATGTTGTCGTGGAGCCATGTCTCGGTGAAAACAAACACACAGCAGTCCCTCCATTCTCTCCGGGTTTCTTTCAGCAAACGCAGCTCGTCTGCCTTGTTTTCGAGGGCGCGGACGTTTGATAGAAGAAGCGACGGTACCGCTGGTCTGGAGGGGTTAGCCTTTAGCCTAGCATGGATCCCGGCCCTTTTTCCTCGCTTTTGCTTGCGCTCGCACCGCTTCCGCTTCCGCCTCTCCCGGGTAGCTTCCAGCGGGGACTCCGCCAAAATTCCATGCTGGCGTAGAATGTCCAAATCACAACCGATCGCCGCGATTCTTGCAGCGTGCAGTACCTTGATGTTTAATAAGGTCTCACGGTTGTAAGTTTTACAGAATGTACGTCTGGGATGAATAAAACTCTCACACTCACTGATACCAAGAGGGGCCGCTGCGTCTAGGCGCGCCGCCATCTTTCAAACATATATATGACTACTACTGACACGAACAGACTTGACAAGATTATCAAGAAGGCTGGCTCTGTAATTGGCCTCAGGCCAGAGACCTTTGAGACAGTGGTGGAGAAGAGAACACTAAATAAACTGCGATCCATGATGGACAATCCTGATCACCCCCTCCACCACACACCGAACAGACAGCGAAGCACTTTCTCCAGTAGACTACTACAGCTTCGCTGTCGAGCGGCCAGGAACAGGAAATCTTTCCTGCCGCATGCCATTTCACTGTATAATAACTCACTATGATGTTGTATTCTGGTCATAACTATGCTGCCATACTACACCTTACAGTCTAACTGGTACCTCACATTTCACTCTGCTCCTGATAGTCCTGCATTGTGCAGCGGGCATAATTCATGTGTTTGTACGGGTCACCATCTATTCAGCTATGATGTATATAGGCTTTTATAGTAGTGTTAGTTTTACTTTCCATGGGTAACCCCTTTGTCTGTCATGCGTGTGTTTCTGTCATTTGGTTGTCTACTGTCATGCTGCTGTTACACTGCAATTTCCCAGTTTGGGATCAATAAAGTCCGTCCGTCCATTCATCCATCCATCCATCCATCCATCCATCCATCCATCCATCTATCTATTGTTGGTCCACACACTTCTTCCATCGGTGTTGCAGTGCTTGGATCCCTGCGGTTGAAAAATAAACTACATTTGGTCAAATTTGACCACTATGAACTTTTCAGCACCCCCCGCCCCCTCCAGTCAATAATCTGCCATCTTTCCCAACTTGTAAAAAGCTGAGCTCCTGCTTGCTCCTCTGCTCCTCCCTCTTCCCCTGAGAGAGCCAAGTAGGGGTTTAGTGCTTAGCCTGATTGGTTGTATTATAACTGTAGTGAAGGGGTTAATACTGGGGAGTGGCGTGATGACGCAGCCAGCTGGTGTCATCATCACGCAAGCCTATATAAGGAAGGAGCAGCTGTCTTAGGGCCTCTTTCCCAGCTGGCTCAACAATAGGAAACAGACCTGCATGTATACCATTTGTGTAATAAAGTTTGTGTTCAAAGAACACTCTCTGTGCCTCATTCCGGGTTTCCAGACATAACATTTGGCGATGAGAGTTAAACCATGGAGGCGTGCGCGAGGCCACCAAAGCTGTTTCAGGAAGATCCCGGTGAGCTATAGGTCCCACGGCCCCACTGGTTCGAGCAGTTCACCAGCTACATGGAGTCTCTAAACCTGGAGAAATACAGAGACCACTGGCTGCGAGCAATTCTATACGGTCACCTGGGTAAAGAAGGGCGACGGCTAGTCGACAATTTAAAAAAGAGGACTATGTATGATGACTGCGTGGCGTCGCTGACCGAATATTTCGGTGTTTCATGGTTGGTTTCCCCGGATGCTACGCCCACCAACCCCACACCTTCTCGGGAGGGCCCCGAGTTAGACACCATGGGACTGCAGGATACCACGGAACAACAACCCAGCAAAAAACATGTGGGTGAGTCAACTCAATGTTATGCTACAGAGCTCAGAGTCTTGGTGAGTACGTGCGCCCTCGGGCCCTTAGAAGATGAACTAACCTGTGACAAGTTAGCTGAAGAGCACAGCACGGAGAGTGAACACAGCAAAGCTAGGCTCGCCAACCCCACACCCTACGGAGACTGTGTCAACATTGTGGGCCCCAAAGGCTGGTCAGGACCGCAGTGTGTGGTGAAGCTAAACAGCGTCAATGTGCCAATGTTGGTGGCCACCACTGCCACACGATCCCTGGTAAATGAGGCCACAGTTAGGAGGCTTACCCCCCGGTGACCTGATGCAGTGGAACTGCCGGACGACTGATGCTCCATGACTGGAAGGAACATCACCTTCGCGGTGCAACACGGCGAAAGGAAAATTCCAGCATTCCAGTTCCAGGTGACATGCCAGGGTGATAACGTAACAGGGTGGGATTTGTTCTGCGAGCTGTGTTTCACCCTCATGGTACCCAGGAAGACTGTCGACGGTCCCGGTCTATTATACCCAGACTTCGCGGACATGAGTACAGCTGAAGAGCACAACCTAGGAAGTGAATGTAGCGTAGAGAGTGGACACAGCACAGAGAGTGAGCACGGCAAAAAGGGAGAATTCAGTACAATGAGTGACCACAGTACTGTGGGTGAACACGACGCCGACGAGAAATCAACCGTCCCATGTGCACAGGAGGGGCGCTGCCCGGAGGGGGGCAGCAGCGGGACTCACCTCAGATCCTCGCCCAGCAGGAGTTCACGGGAGCCGCTGCGGAGTTGCAGGAGAGGGAGCCCACTCACACAGAGAACAGCGACACATCACCCCGACCTAAACCAGCACCAGACGAAAATGAGAAAGAACCGGACTGCTTCCGAATCCTCGTTCAACACCAGTCTACCAGAGCCACGGCTGAGCCGATGGGTGAAGAGTCTGTGACCATAATTGACACAGGAGAGACGCCGGATGTCTTCAGGATCCACGACCAGCATTGGGCTCCAGGGACAGCCACTGTAGCGTTGGATGAAGAGTCCGTGACTAGGGGTGTGCCATATCGTATCGGTCACGATAAATACCATTATAATTTTTTATACCGGTGTAAAAATGAATATTGTGATATTTGGGGTCCGTTATGCTGCCAACGGAAGTTACGCGTTACCATAGAAACGACCCCCCCCAAAAAAAACATGGTGCGAGAAGCAGCACTCTGTGCTTGAAACGTCTGCGTCTGGTTGTGAGGAAGTAATTTAGTTTTAAGGCTGTTTCAGACTGCTGCCTTCTTTAAAAAAAAAAACAAAAAACAGTGCAGCGATGCGGATAATCTGCCCGCGTTTTTTCCCGCACGTCAATAACACTGCTTCAGTGAAAAGTTTTACTTCACCCTGAAGGTGTGTTGTTGACGTCCGGACTCTGAAGTGTCCAGAGGTTTATTTTCATTCCCTTGTGGCTGCTCTAGATTGATTTATTCAACCAATCGAAAGAAAAAAAAAATCTGTTAACAGCCCCATGAGTTGGCTGTGCAACAGAGATTTCTAAAGTGGGTAAACTGAGAGAGCGAGAGACGAGAGGTCTTGTTTGGCGAAATGGCAGACAGGTAGGCCAAATGATTGCCTTACATCTATAAGGCAATGTTTTATGAAAAACCTTTATAATTTTCAAAACTACAGGCTATATGTAGTCTGCAGTACCAACTTTACTCTCATTTGCTTGTTACCATTCTCTCCTAAATTTGTTTTATTTTCTCATTTTTTAAACATCTTTTCACAAGGGTACATTTTTTTTTTAAATTTTGAACGTATTTGGTGACACATTTGTGACCTTTTTCATACAGAATTGCAACTTTTTACCTAAAGCCTCTTACCTTGTGTTTTTATTAAGATTAAAATTAAGATGAGTCAATCAGTTGTTTTAATAATCAAAAATCAGTTGACTATTAAAATCCAAATTTATAATTTTCCTCCCAGCTGAAAGTTATAATTACATTTATAACTAGTTTGATACCTGTTATTTTAAAATGTTGGCCTACTAAAACTGTGGTGGTTTCTGGTTTCCAAAAAGGTGGCCTGGGGTGAAGTCAAATTTCCGGCTTGAATTTTTGTCCCAGTCCATCCCTCAGTGCACTTAAGATGTGGTGGTTTATAATATTTTCAGGTAATATAACTGCTCTTTATAAAGTGGAGAAATAAGAGTTTGTTTTTACTGAACATATTGAACATAATTAATGCTGGCCTGTGAAACTGTACTTTATAAATTTGAAAGAAAAAACTGTATTCTGTGATATCGTGAAGAATATCGTTATCATGAAAATTCACAGAAATATCATGATATTGTGGTGGCACTGTGTGTGGGGCTCTCCATCCAGAGTCGAAAGCCGGGGGAAAGCTGGAACAAAGGACTGAAGGAGGAAGTGACACAGCGGGGTCTCAGATGTAACAGCAAGGGCTATCTGCCCCCCGGGGAGTTCAGGAGTCACCAGAGTCGCTGAAGGAAGAGAGGGTGTGAGAAGCAGGACTGGTGTTATACGATGTTCATGTGCCACGCATGTCTTTGTCCACTGAGTGTATTGTTTTTGGCTCCCTGGGTCTCATGGGACGGAAATAAAGGTTATAAAAAGGAGGCGCCCACAGACCCAGATAGAGTATCTTCTGTACTTGATGTTGGAAGGTGAATAAAGTTCATGTGTCGTCTAGCTCGCTGCCTCGTCTGCTTTCATCTTTCACATTGGTGAACCCAAGATGTGCGATGGAGAACAAGCCGAGCACCACCCCGGAGACAACTAAGAGGGAGAACACCAGCGCCGCATGCGCTGTCACAGTCAAGCTCCCAGACTTCTGGCTTCACAATCCGACCATGTGGTTCTTGCATGTAGAAGCCCAGTTCGCACTCCACGGGATCACAACGGAGGACACGAAATATCACCATGTGGTCACTGCGCTGGATGTGTGTGCCACGCAAACGGTAACAAGCCTGCTCCAGGAGCTGCCAGCCCAGGGAAAATATGAAGCGCTCAAGTGGATCCTACTCAAGCGTTATACCCTGTCTGACAGTGAGAGGGCGGAGAGACTCCTAACACGTTCAGAGTTTGGTGACAAATCAGCCGTGGAGCTAATGGAAAGCATGTTAGCGCTGAGGGGGAAGAACGACAAATCTTTCCTGTTCACCCACCTGTTCCTCAGGAACCTACCTGCTACAGCCAGGGCGATCCTGGCCAACTTGCTGCTGCTGGTGACTAAGGACTACCGCGCCCTGGCGCAGGAAGCGGACCGCATCATTTTAACAACCAAAGCTCTCAGCGTGCATGTAGCGACACCGGCATTCATGAGGGACTCCAGCGAGGTCAACGAGCCAAGAGATGCAGGAATGGGGTGATCTGTTTCTATCATCGATGTTTCAGTTCAGATGCCCAACGCTGTCTGCCACTGTGCCAATTCAAGAAGCCGGGAGCACGGCACAGCCAGCAGTCAGTAGCAGCTGTGACCGCTAGCGACAAAAACAAGCTGCTTTTTATCACGGACACACGTTCGGGGAGACGGTTTTTGGTGGACTCCGGCTACCAGAAGAGCCTTATCCTGCCAGTCAGCACAGACAGGTCGGCAGGAGGCAGTGGTCCCGAGCTCACGGCCACCAAAGGATCCACCATCAGGACGTTTGGCGAACGGACGCTGACAATATGCTTATACGGACGCAATTATCAGTGGGACTTTGTGGTAGCTGCATGCTCTGCCCCCATTTTAGGCACAGACTTTTTATGCGCTTATGGGTTGTTAGTCGATGTTGCCAACAGACGTTTAGTGGACACTGTCTCTTTTTTCTCCTTGCTTTGCACAGCTCGGAGAGCTGGGTCAACAACATTGGCTAACGTTATAGCTCCAGGGGGTAAGTACCAGCATTTGCTTTCACAGTTCCCAGCACTCACGATCCCGACTTTTTCTGCTACAGTAACTAAACACGGGGTCGAACATTTCATAACCACAAAAGGCCCGCCGGTGTTCGCGTGACCTTGGTGCCTGGACGCGGCAAAACTGGCCAGCACGCGCGAGGAGTTTGCCAACTTGCAGCAGCTGGGCATTGACAGGTGCTCCAACAGCCCGTGGGCATCCCCGCTACACATAGTGCCTAAGGCCGACGGGTCGTGGTGACCGTGCGGCGATTTCTGGTGCTTGAACAACACCACAGAACACCATCGGTATCCCATTCCGCACATCCAGGATTTTTCCGTGCACTTGGCCAGGATGCGTGCTTTTTCGAAAGTGGGTCTGGTCCACGGTTACCACCAGGTCCTGGTGTGCGCGGAGGACGTTCCCAAAACAGTGGTAATAACTCCTTTTGGCCTTTTTGAGTTTTCACGCATGCCGTTCAGGTTAAAGGGTGCCACACAAACCTTCCAGAGATTGATGGACGCGGTGCTCCGCAACCTGCCTTTCATTTTTGTCTACTTACATGACATTCTGGTGGCTAGCGCGTCTGAGGAGGAGCACCTCGCCCATCTCAAAATGGTTTTCCAGAGGTTGGAAGCGCATGGGTTTATAGTTAACCTGGCGAAGTGCCAGCTCGATGTGCCAGTGATTGATTTTTGGGGTCACCGCATTTTGCCGGAGGGCGCGATTCCACTACCTGATAAGGTGCGCGACGTGTCGGACTTTCCGTGTCCGCAGACCGTGAGGGCCCTACAGGAATTTTTGGGCATGGTCAACTTTTATAACCGTTTCCGTGCCCGGGCAGCCCAGCTGCTGCAGCCATTGTACGCCGCGCTTAAGAAAAAGAAGCCCGCAGAAAACATCGACTGGACCCCTGAGTGAGTCCAGGCTTTCGCAGATGCCAAAACAGCACTCGATGACGCCGCTTTGCTAGCCCACCCTGCCCCGTCGGCGCAGATAGTGCTTACCACGGACGCGTCTGACCTTGCCATGGGGGCACTGGTGGAACAGTACATCTCTGGTTTGTGGCAGCTGCTCGTGTTATTCAGTTGTACTTTGCGCGACAATGAATACAAATACAGTATGTTCGACAGAAAATTGTTGTCCCTCCACCTGGCGATGCGCCATTTCCAGTTTTGGCTAGAAGGGCGTGAGTTCACCGCATTCGTGGATCATAAACCACTAATGAACGCAATGTCCAAGGTCTCGGAATCGTGGTTGGCCCGGCAGCAACGGCATTTGGCCGCGATTTCCGAGTCCATGACCAACATTCAACATATTGCCGGTAAGCTCAACATCGTGGTCGATTGCCTGTTCAATTCAATTCAACTTTATTTATATAGTGCCATTTCACAACAACAGTCATCTCATAGCACTTTCAACTGTAGGGAAAACTCCCACAATTGCAGAAAGACCCCAACAATCAGGTGATCCCCTGTGAGCAAGTGCTTGGCGACAGTGGAGAGGAAAAACTCCCTTTTTAACAAGAAGAAACCTCCAGCAGAACCAGGCTCAGGGAGGGGCAGTCATCTGCTGCAATTGGCTGGGGGGTGAGGGGATAGAGAAGACAAAAAGAACAGACATGTAGAGAGCAAACAGCATGACAGGGACTCAATCTATGGGAGAGAACAAACAGATGTTAATGACCAGCAAAAATATTTCATTTACAGTGAGGAAAGGAGTGAAGCCCAGTGCATTGTTGGAGGTCCCCTGTCTGTCTAAACCTATTAGCAGCATAACTAAAGTGAGGGTTCAGGGGCACATGATCCCTCCCTAATTGTAGGCTATATCAAGAAGGAAGGTTTTAACCCTATTCTTAAAAACAGAGATAGAGTCTGACTTCCAAATCCAGACTGGCAGCTGGTTCCACAGGAGAGGAGCTTGATAACTGAAGGCTCTGCCTCCCATTGTACTTTTGGAGATTCTAGGTATTACAAGTAATCCTGCATTTTGGGAGCGTAGTGCTCTGTTAGGATAATAGGGTAGTATCAGAGCTTTTAAATAAAAAGGGGCCTGATTATTTAGAGCTTTGTAAGTGAGAAGAAGGATTTTAAACTTAATTCTAAACTCTATGGGAAGCCAATGAAGGAAGGCCAGAACCGGAGAGACTGTCGCTGAGCGAGGAAAAGCGATTTGAAACATGAACAGGTTGGTTGTGAACCAGGGGCTTGCAACTATGCTTCCTTCTCACCGTCACCCACCCGTTCTCTCCTGGCTGCTCAGGAGAGGTGGAAGCTGGGGGACTGCGCGCAGGCCGCTCTACGCTAGGGTGCTCCGCTACAGCTAAGGGGTGTCCGTCATTATTAACTGGTGCAGACGGTGTTTCAATGCAGCAGAGCCGGGATTCCAAATCACACAACCTTGCCTCAAGTGCCTCAAAAAGACAACATTTATTACATTTACTTTTATCACTAAAAGAGGCAGAGGTGTAGCTAAACATCTGACGCAGAGAGCACACCAGAGGAGAAGAGGAAGGAGAGCTAGTAGCTATAGCTAGTGGCTAACCCAAAGCTAACACAAACACTGATGAAAGGTGAACAGAAGGCTAAAGAGGGTGATTAGAGGACACTGAGTGTGCACACAGGTGCAAGAGGCTTGATAAACAGAAGAGAGAGGTGACAGCAGATGGAAAAAAAAGGGATTAAAAGAAATTGAAGGCAACAATCCTCAGAATATTGAGGAAAGCTAACCACAGAGCAACTACACGACAGCCAGCAACACAGGAAGCGATGATACGTTACCACAGGAAGTGACGATCCTGTTGTGTATGTTAGTCTCCCCGGTCTACATGGGAATAGATTTCCCTGCTATAGCCATGGAGCAAATTGGGGACGAGGACATTTGCGCGCTCCAGTCCGCGCCTACTGGGTTAAAGCTGGAAAGCAGGGTGGTGCAAGAAGGGTACCCTCCCTTGCTCTGCAACGTCTCCACCGGTCGCCTGTGCCCAGTGGTTCTGAGCTCTTGGCGCCACCGCATTTTTGAGTCAGTCCTCTCCCTTTCACATCCTGGCATGCGCGCTTCAGTTAAACTGGTGGGGGCAAAATTTGTCTGGCTGCACTTGCGCAAGAACGTGAAAGAGTGGGCTGCAGCGTGCGTTGCGTGCCAGCGTGCCAAAGTGCACAAGCACACTAGAGCCCCCATCGAGCCATTCCAAATCCCAGCCAGGAGGTTCGACCATGTCCACATGGATTTGGTGGGACCCCTCCCGCCGTCGCAAGGTTTCACGCACCTTTTGACAATCATGGACCACACCACGTGCTGGCCTGAAGTGGTCCCACTGGCTTCCATCACGTCTGTGGAAGTGGCTTGCGCTTTTTTGTCGGCTTGGGTTGCACGGTTCAGATCCCCGTCGGACATCACTTCTGACAGGGGTCTGCAGTTTGTTTCGGAACTCTGGTCCACGATGGCCCAGAGCCTGGGGGTGAAAATCCACTGCACTACCGCGTACAACCCCCAGGCTAACGGGTTATGTGAATGTTTTCATAGGTTGCTTAAAGCAGCACTCAGAGCTTCACTCACGGATGCAAATTGGGTCAACTGCTTACCCTGGGTTCTTTTAGGGTTACGCTCCGTGCCTAAGGAGGATCTAGCAGAACTCAGCCACTGTGGATCCCCGGGGAGTTTTTACCGGAAAACCCTGCGCCCGAGGCTGACCCACGTGTGCAATTTTTGTACAGTATGGAGGCTGTTAACATGCCAGGCCCAGCCTACCATTGTTTTCCCCACACCTTCATCCCGAAAAGCTTACAGAGTGCCAAGTTTGTTTTTGTCAGACACGATGCAAACCGGACCCCGCTGTGCCCACCGTAGGACAGACCGTTCAAGGTGCTGAAGCCCACTTTTGTGTTGGCAGACGAGCAGGTGGTGTTGGCCCAAGCTCCCCGGCGCGGACGCCCACTGTTGGTGGCTCCACAAGTTGGTGTTCCCTCGGTAGAGACCTGCGCTCGCAAAGCTAACGTGTCCCCCACCACCCAACCTTTTTCCTTCCAGAGACTAATGTGCCCGCCTGCACACCTCGCCAGCAGGGTGTTTTGACCGGACCAGCGACCCCCTGCTACAGCCGCTATAGGCGCCGGCTCAAGCCCAAAGGAGTGGGGGGGGTAGTTCCCTTTCTGGGTGTTGGGGGGGGGGGGGGGCTGTGTCGTGGTACTGTGTAGGGGGTTCTCCACCCAGAGTCGGAAGCCGGGGGAAAGATGGAACAAAGGACTGAAGGAGGAAGTGGCACCCGGGGGGTCTCAGATGTAACAGAAAGGACTATCCGCCCCCCCGGGGAGTTCAGGAGACACCAGAGTCACTGGAGGAAGAGAGGGTGTGAGAAGCAGAACTGGTGTTATATGATGTTAATGTGCCACGTATGTCTTTGTCCACTGAGTGTATTGTTTTTGGCTCCCTGGGTCTCATGGGACGGAAATAAAGGTTATAAAAAGGAGGCGACCAGAGACCCAAATAGAGTATCTTCTGTACTTGATATTGGAAGATGAATAAAGTTCATGTGTCGTCTAGCTCGCTGCCTCATCTGCTTTCATCTTCCACAATATCATTTTTGGGCTATATTGCCCACCCCTATCCGTGACCCAACAGGATGTAGCAGAACCACCACAGTGTAGTGGACCCCCCACGGCAAACGTGAGCACCACACCATTACAACCATAATGCTATGTGCAGCCATACAGAGCGCCACTCACAATTTTTTTTTTTTTTTTTTTTGTTACTTATTTGTACCCGTAGGTAGATTTGGTTTGCAGTCTGGTGACAAGCCACCGGCTGCCGGTCGCTGCGTGCGCGAGCGCCCTAAACCTACATGTTTTTGGTATGCGGGAGGAAACCGGAGAAATCCCGGAGTAAACCCACGCAACACGGGGAGAACATGCAAACTCCACACAGCTCACTGTTGGTCGGGGGCTGGGATCGAACCCACGATCTCATGATCCCCGCGATCCCCCGGCCGAGGGTAAAACTGTGCTGCCACAGTGCTAAACCACTGCGCCACCGTGCAGCCAATGATGAACTGGCAGCCTTTACATCATCACAACCATTGACACGCATGAAGATAGCGGCACAGCTGGAAATAGAATTGGGACGGCGGAACAGCTGTCCACGGGAGGTGTGAGCAGCTGCTGCAGATTGGGATGTGTGCCATGGCTTCAGAAGGATGGCGCCCGGGCCTGCTGAGATTGGTGCCGCCAGGCATGTGTCCACCACGAGCCTGCTACAAGGCCCCTCCAGCAGGACCACCTTCCCCATGGAAGACTGTCAGAAAAAAAAGTGACTGTTTAGTCAGGAGCGCTGCTGCCAAGATGAGTGGTAGAATAATCCACTCAGCCGAGTCGGGTTGAGTGGCGGTCCACCTGCTAACCCTAGTTAATATTGTTGACTGTGATTGTTGTTTATGCCAAACTGGGGAGGGTTGTAATTAATGAAATGTTCTGTGTTTTTTCCAAGGGGGAGGTGAATGTAGTGAAGGGGTTAATACTGGGGAGCGGTGTGATGATGCAGCCGGCTGGTGTCATCACGTCAGCCTATATAAGGAAGGAGCAGCCGTCTTAAGGCCTCTTTCCCGGCTGGCTCAACAATAGGAAACAGACCTGCATGTATGTTATACCATTTGTGTAATAAAGTTCGTGTTCAAAGAAGACGCCACTCTCTATGCCTCATTCCGGGTTTCCAGACATAACAATAACCAATCAGGCTAAGCAGGAATACTGACGCTGAGCCACTTGGAGAACCCAAGGAGCTACATGAGGATGGTCTTTGTGGACTACAGCTCAGCTTTTAACACCATCATCCTGGACATCCTGATCAACAAACTGCACCTCCTCCAGATCCCCCTCCCCCCACCTGCTCCTGGATAAAGAACTTCCTCACCAACCGCCCACAAACAGTCAGACTTGGCCCCCACCACTCCTCCACACTGTCACTCAGCACTGGTTTCCCCCAAGGCTGTGTGCTAAGTCCTCTACTGTACTCCCTGTACACCTTTGACTGTATTCCAAACCACCCAACCACCGTCATTGTGAAATATGTGGATGACACCACTTTGGTTGGGCTCATCACCAACGACGATGAGAAGGGATATAGGGCAGAGGGAGAGAATCTGCTGCTGTGGTGCCAAGCAAATAACCTGAAACTAAATGTCCAAAAAAACAAAGAATCATTCTGGACATCAGGAAAAAAAAAACAGGACCAGCCCCCCCTCCCCCCATAAATGGTGACCACGTGGAAAACGTCCCCGCCTTCAGGTTCCTGGGCACCCACATCTCCTCTGACCTCTTCTGGACTGTCAACAACAAGGCCCTGGTGAAGAAAGCCCAACAGCGGCTACACTTCCTCTGTGTCCTGAGGAAGCACAACCTGGACCAAAAGCTGCTGCTGGCCTTCTATCACTGCTCAGTGGGGCGCATGCTCACCTACTGTCTGGGTGAGTGGTACGCAGGCTCCACGGCCGAAAAGAGGAAGGCTGTGCAGAGGGTCATCAACACCACCCAAAAATTATCAGCAGCCCTCTGCCCTCCCTGGAAGACATCTCCAGAGCCTCCTGTCTCAGAAGGATCAAGGCCATCACAGGAGATTTCTCACATCCTCCCCACCACCTGTTTGACCTGCTTGCCTCTGGACGACGGTTCAGATCGATCAGGTCCCGCACCTCCAGACTGACAAACAGTTTCTTCCCCTGGGCCATCCGAACTGCAAATAGTCAGAGGCCCCACCCCCCTCCCTCTGAATGCTTTCATGCACAGAACTGAGGACCTTTTAATTATCACTATAACTCACCTGTCTTAGCACTCCTCACTTTCATGTATATTGACCCATCTGTGAAATCACTACCGTACATATTTTCTATAATCCTTTTTTTTTTTTTTGGTGGTGGTGGTGGAGCTTAAGCAGACATTCACACCAGAAAAACACATACTTGGGAGTTTGGAATGATTTTGCTCTTGAACTGTCTTGTAAATGGTAATGGTAAATGGCATTCACTTATATAGCGCTTTTATTCTCATCTCTAGATGACCAAAGTGCTTTACAGATCCTGCTATCCACCCATTCACACACACATTCACACACTGATGAAAATCACAAGAAATATGTTGCAGACATGTTAACAACAGAAAAAACTTGATTTTTGCTGGAGTGTCACTTTAAGTATTGTAGTGTTTAAAAATGAACATGAACTTGTTTTCTTTGTATTATGCACATTGAAAAGCACACTCAAAAGCAACATGTTTTTTAGTGTTTTGGCCAGTTGTCGTTTACTGTAAATAAATGCTCTAAATGACAATAGTTTGACTTAGAATTTGGGTGAGTTTTTTCAGTATGTTATAGAATAAAACAAAATTGCTAATTTTACTCAAACACATGTATAAATAGTAAAACCAGATAAAGTCATAATTTTGCAGTGGTCTATAGAATATATACAATTTATTGAAAATAGCAATCAAAACCGGCTGGATCCGGACGTTTTTTCTGTCACCTCCTCCCCACCGAGGTGAGCTGTGTAAAATAACAAAGCCTGCTTGGTACGAGCCTCCCAGAAAATTATGAGAGGCCCTTTGAGCCATAATTCATACTTGCTTATGTAGTAGGATGGGATTGCTGCAGGGTCCCTGTGCCTTTAAGTGGCAGGCACTCATAGGTGATTTACTATAAAGGCAGGTGTGTGTGCCTGGTTTGCTGTATCTCTGATACTCTGTGCGCACTACGCTTCCTGGTTGGGCATCGTTGTCATTACTGCTACAGGCTGTTGCCCCCTGGTCTGCTCTTTCTGCTATCTGGTGTGCATTGCACTTCCTGGTCAGGCGTTGCTGTCGTTACTGCTGCAGGCTGTCGCCCCCCGGTCTGCTCTCTCTCTGAGGCTCAGTGTGTGCTGCACTTTCCAGTTAAATGTTACCACTACTACTGCAGGCTGTTTTCTGTTGCTGCCCGTCGCGATTCACAACTAGGTCAGCACAGTAACAAACCGCTGGTGGAGTCGCACTGTCTCGGTGCAGTAATTCCACCGTTGATTGGAGCCGCGGGTCGTCACCTGTGGCGCTTTCCTGCGCTGTGTGCCCCTTTACCGGAGGCTCACGTTAACACTGCTGTTTTACCTTTTGGAGATTTACATTTTTTTAAGATTCATCTGCGTGACACCCGCCTTGATGCGGGTGGTTTCTTATTCCATTTTAGAGGTTTCATATTATTAATTGAGGTCATTTTTATTTTTTGACTTGTTGGAAGAAATATTTTGGGGAGGGCTTATTGCCTTTTTGGCTATTTTAAGAGGCTTTAGTTTGTTTTAATGTAATATTCTGAAAACTGTGTGCCTCTTTCAAGAGCAGATTTCCCCAAATGGTTGCAATTTTATTGTGTTATCTATTTTAAGTTATTTACTTGTTCTTTTTGTTTAAACAGTTTTTATGCTTTCTCAGTGATTTTATGTCTTTTTTTTTTTTTTTAAGGCTGAAGGCCTACAGTGGTGGGATTAGTTTCCAGTGGGGGTTGCATCCTTTTGTACTGTGTGTTGCACCTTGGGCTTCGGCTATCACAGAGTGTGTGTGTGTGTGTGTGTGTGTGTGTGTGCGCACGTGTGTGTGGTATGTGATTTAGGGTGCCTTATTTGATGCGCCTTGTGGGCTATATTAATCATATATTCCATAACCTACATATGTTGAAGCATGTGAGAATGTTTGGTGATTACATATGTAAGGCGACTTCACACCTCAGAAAGGACAAAGACTCTCAACTGCCAGTGAAGAACAAAGACGTTCCCAGACACTGCGGTGGAGACCGGAGGAGCTGCTCTCACCCCCCAGGGCCATGAGGAGGAGTACCAAGACAATGGGGGGATTAAGATAATGAGGGATGTCAGCCTTTGATATGCATGTCTTTTGTTATGTGCAAGTATAAGTTCACAGAGCCGGAGGTATTCGGTCTCTTTTCTTGCTTCTGCTTCTGCACTTAGATGAGACTTGTTAGAGGAGCTGATAATAAACTTTGGTTTATATATCACATCGCCTCGTTCTTCCAAGCTCTTCTACACTGGTGACCCTGACGCGAGTATGGACCAGAGGCGTTCCCCCGCGATCGACTCATCTGTGACAACCCAGGCAGACGCCGGCGCCCACGCAGACAGGGGAACAGATGGACGACGTTCCCCCCCGGCAGAAGTGATAGAGAGGGCTCAACCGAGCACCAGCGCCGCTGAGAGAGCCGAGGCAAGGCATTCTCACCCTGCGGACACAGCAGTGATGGTCTACACAAACGCCGTCACTGTCAAGCTGCCGAACTTCTGGCAGGAAGACCCCGCCTCGTGGTTTCAACAAGCTGAAGCCCAGTTTACACTGGCGGGCATCACGGCCGACGATACGAAGTTCTATCACATCGTCGCCAAACTCGACGCCGCCACTTCAAGGTGTGTGCGGAGCATAATCCGGCGGCCGCCGGCCCAAGACAAATATGAAATACTGAAAGCAACCATCATGGCAAATTACGTCCCCTCAGCCGAAGAGAGAGCCGAGAGGATCCTGGCGGTCTACGGCCACAGAGGATGCAGACCTAAAGCCCTCATGGAGGACTTGCTGCAGCTTAAAGAGGAGGACAATGACAACTTCCTCTTCCAATTCGTATTCCTCAGCACGCTGCCGCCACACATGAGAGGGACGCTCGCCAACATGCGATGCAACACCCAGCAAGACTTCCGCGTGCTCGCCAACGAAGCTCAACGACTCGTCAACGCCTGCAGGGAGCAGACACCCACAGCTGCATCCGCAGACCTCAATGCTGATGCCCAGAGCCACGGCGAGCCTCAACCCACGGAGCAGATCCAGCCCGCGGTGACAGCGACACGGCCAAAACGTAACAGACGGAGCAATGTTTGTTATTACCACCACCGCTTCGCCGAGAAGGCTCACAAATGTGTTCCCCCCTGCAAATTTAAACGCCAAAGCCGAGAGCCGTTAACGGCAGCGGTTCTCGGCGAGAAAAGCAAGCTGTTATACGTGACGGACAGACACACCGGCAAGCAGTTCCTTATTGACACAGGAGCTCAACTAAGTTTTGTCATGTCCTCCCAAGCAGATCGAGCCATGGGCACCCGGGGCAACGGAGCGGTGGCAGCCAACGGCTCCAACATTGAGACTTTTGGCGAAAAAAGCCTGCACCTCCACATCCACGGCCGCAACTACAGATGGACATTTGTTGTAGCGGCGGTGAGTTTTAACTTGTTAGGCGCAGACTTTTTGTGTGTACATGGGTTATTAGTCGATCTAGCGAACAGACGCTTGGTTAATGCACTGTCCTTTGCTTCTATTCCCTGCTCAGTCCGAGTTTCTCCACCACCCGTGCAGGCTAGCGTCACCACAGCAGGAGGTAAGTTTGATCAACTCCTCACCCAATTTCCAGCACTCACAGTTCCCAAATTCTCAGCCACAGTGGCTAAACACGGGGTTGAACATTTTATTCCGACAATGGGCCCACCCGTATTTGCCAAAGCTCAGCGCTTAGACGCGGCCAAGCTCGCCATAGCTCGGGACGAGTTTACTACCCTTGAAAAATTAGGCATTATTAAACGTTCGAAAAGCCCCTGGGCCTCGCCACTTCACATGGTTCCGAAATCCGACGGTTCTTGGAGACCGTGCGGCGATTACCGCAGATTAAACAATGCGACAGCACATGACCGCTACCCAATTCCTCACATTCAGGATTTTTCATTGCATCTGGCGGGTGCGCTCATTTTTTCAAAAATAGACCTGGTCCGCGGTTATCATCAAGTCCCAGTTCGAGCAGAGGACATTCCTAAAACAGCTGTAATAACCCCTTTCGGCCTTTTTGAATTTTTGCGGATGCCTTTCGGCCTCAAAGGCGCCGCCCAAACTTTTCAGCGGATGATGGACGCAGTATTACGCGACCTTCCTTTTGTTTTCGTCTACCTCGACGATATGCTGGTAGCCAGCTCGTCTGAGGAAGAACACGAGCAGCACCTCACTATGGTTTTTCAGAGGCTAGAAGAGCACGGGTTAATAATCAATCCAGCCAAATGCAAATTCGGCGTGTCACAAATTGATTTTTTAGGACACAGAGTTTCTCCGAAGGGGGCAGTCCCACTTCCAGACAAAGTCCACGCGATAAAAAGTTTCCCACGGCCACAAACGGTCAAATCGCTGCAAGAATTTTTGGGCATGGTTAATTTTTACAACCGTTTCCTCCCTCACGCAGCTCAGCTCATGCAGCCCCTATATGACGTGCTCAGAAAACAAAAAGCTTCCAACGTGGTCGAATGGACCCCGGAGGGCAAACGCGCCTTCGAGGAAGTAAAGAGCGCTCTAGCTAATGCCACATTGTTGGTTCACCCCGACCCCTCGGCCCGCATTGCACTAACCACAGACGCTTTGGACCTAGCTATAGGGGCAGTTGTAGAACAACATGTCAGCGGGATCTGGCAACCTTTGGCATTCTTCAGCAAATCGCTAAACCAAACTGAGCGTAAATACAGCACTTTTGACAGGGAGCTGCAAGCGCTTCATTTATCCATCCGCCACTTCCAGTTCTGGTTAGAAGGGTGGAGTTTCACGGCTTTTGTAGACCACAAACCGCTCACCTTTGCCATGGCTAAAATCTCAGAACCATGGTCAGGCAGGCAACAAAGACAGCTGGCTGCGATTTCAGAGTTCACCACAGACATTCGACATGTGGCAGGCAAACTTAACGTGGTAGCAGACTGCCTCTCCCGCGCTGTGACATCGCCAGAGCGCGAGGAGACAGATTATACTACCTCAGCCGCAGAACTCTTCACTAACGCGGACACATACGCAGCACCAATCCATGCAGGGATAGATTATGCAGCCATGGCAGAGGAACAAAGCAGTGACGCGGACGTGCGCGCACTCCTGTCTGGACCAACAGGGTTAAGGCTGGAGGAAAGGGGTTTACACGACGGCGTGCCCCCCCTAATATGCGATATTTCAACCGGCCGACCTCGCCCGTTAGTCCCAGCCACATGGCGCCGCCGTATTTTCGACTCAATTCACTCCCTCGCGCATCCAGGTGTGCGCGCCTCGGTTAAAATGGTCGCCGAAAAGTTTGTGTGGCCGGGCCTGCGCAAAAACGTAAAAGAATGGGCAAAAACTTGCATTTCTTGTCCAGCGCGCCAAAATACACAAACACACAAAAGCCCCTCTGGAGCCTTTTCCAATCCCTGCTAGAAGGTTCGACCACGTTCATGTCGACCTCGTGGGGCCACTACCGTCCTCCCAAGGTTTCACACACCTGTTAACGATGATAGACCGCACCACGCGCTGGCCAGAGGCAGTCCCTCTGGCGTCAACTACAGCGGAGGAAGTCGCTCGCGTTTTTTTGACAAACTGGGTGGCACGTTTCGGCGTCCCATCGGACATCACGTCCGATAGGGGGCCTCAATTTGTCTCAGAGCTTTGGTCAGCCATGGCCAGCAGCTTAGGGGCGACAATTCACCGCACCACCGCTTATCACCCTCAGGCTAATGGGTTATGCGAGCGTTTTCACAGGTCTTTAAAGGCCGCCCTCAGAGCCTCACTAACGGATACAAATTGGGTAAATAAACTTCCCTGGGTTTTATTGGGGTTGCGTGCTGTGCCTAAAGAGGATCTAGACGCCTCTCAAGCAGAATTAGTTTTTGCACAACCTCTCAGGCTCCCGGGTGAATTTTTACCAGAGAACCCAGAGCCAAAGCATCTTCCAGCCCCGAGGTTTTTAGGCAGCAACGGACCGGACCCTCTCCCCGGACCGGCACATCACTGTTTTCCACGGGTTTTTGTCTCCCAAGCTCTAAAAAACGCTGAATTCGTTTTTGTTAGGCATGAAGCTTTAAAACCAACTTTCCGCCCAGCATACGATGGGCCATTCAGAGTGCTGGAACCTGGTGACAAACACTTTGTGCTTGATTTTGGGGATAGAAAAGAAACAGTCAGCATTGACAGACTTAAACCTGCCTTCTTGTTGAGAGACGAGCCTGCACAGTTGGCGAGAGCACCTCGGCGGGGTAGACCCCCCAAGAGAAAAGACTCAGCCCCCCTGCAGGGAACAAATAATCACTCTCCTCCCCAAGCTGCAGATTCCTTACAGGAAGGTCCCAGCAGGACGCCCAAGCGGACCCACAGCAGATTCGGGAGAAGATTAAAACCCAGACAGCACAGGGGCTGATGCAAACTACTCAACAGTTGTTCACTAATTGTGCTGTAACAGTTTAGGACTGACTTGTGATTTTACTATGCTGTTATGATTACCACTGAACTCTCTTAGGAGCATGGCTGCTGGAAAGTTTCTTCTGTGGCAAGAGGTATAGCAGTTAGTATGTCATAGTAATTATCTTAAACTGTGAATTTTTTCTATTGTCCTTTTCTTAATCGTTTGGGGGGGGGCTGTGGGCTATATTAATCATATATTCCATAACCTACATATGTTGGAGCATGTGGGAATGTTTGGTGATTACATATGTAAGGCGACTTCACACCTCAGAAAGGACAAAGACTCTCAACCGCCAGTGAAGAACAAAGACGTTCCCAGACACTGCGGTGGAGACCGGAGGAGCTGCCCTCACCCCCCAGGGCCATGAGGAGGAGTACCAAGACAATGGGGGGATTAAGATAATGAGGGATGTCAGCCTTTGATATGCATGTCTTTTGTTATGTGCAAGTATAAGTTCACAGAGCCGGAGGTATTCGGTCTCTTTTCTTGCTTCTGCTTCTGCACTTAGATGAGACTTGTTAGAGGAGCTGATAATAAACTTTGGTTTATATATCACACCGCCTCGTTCTTCCAAGCTCTTCTACATGCCTCTTCTTTTTGGTACCTACTCACTGCCGGTAGGCCACAGTTCATTTTATTGACATTGTTTCTGGGTGGCCCAATTAAGGTTTTTATATGTTATTATTGTGTTAATAAAAATTCCTGTAAACTTTGGAACACGTTTCCTCCCTCCTGAGTGTTACGAACCTGTGTGCCTAAAGTTAAGGTTTGAGGAATAATTCTCTGGGTGAAATTCCCAGGGTGGCATTGTCAGGTTTTCCTCCTCACTAGTATTCACTGGGTAGCTAAAGTTATTAACTCAGAGGCTAATAACTTTAGCTACCCATCCATCTACATGACCGACAGCTATGCTGTCCCATAATGGCCAGGGTATTGACAAGACGTGGACTGGGCCGGTGGGCCCTGTTATGTCTGGAAAACTGGAAAGGAACTGACAGAGAGCGTCTTGTTGGGAACACTAACTCTATGTTAGTGGTATAGAGTATTGTTAGCTGGGAGGCCGAGCTAAGAGAGAGCTATAAAAGAGACTGCAAAATGGCCATCCCTCACATTTATATGCTTGGTGTGATGACGTCATCGAACGGCCACATCATATTTGCCATGGTCTTGTCTTCCCTCTGATCCTCTGTTGGTGATTATCAGTGCAGCCTCACCCGTCCTGTTTTCTGTGATCATTCCCTGCCATCTCAGTTTGCCCCTGACTGTATCCATCTGTTCTGTATTATGTTGATTACCTGTCCGTATATAGTATATGTCAGTGTCAATCTGTGTTCCTTATGGGTGTCCTTCGTCATACATGCGTGGTCAACACGCTTCTAGTCCACCTGTAATCCTGCCTTATTCTGCCAAGCCATGTCTTTGTCAGTTTTTACAGCTTCCAAGCTGTCTGCTTTTTTTTTGTGTGTTTTTCACCTTTGAGCTGCGCCCGTTTGGCCAGCTCTTAATAAATCATTGCAAACTTTAAGTACTGCATTTGGGTCCAGTTCCGCCAACCGCGACAGGTATTAATGATGGTGCTGTGCTGGGCTTACCATTTTTTGAAATACAAGAAAATCCTCACAAGCGTCAAAACCGCTTATTGGAGAGAAAAATGAGATAAAGGCTGTGGGCTGTATTTTGATAGTCAACACCGGGCTTTCACACACTTCCTGCCTTGCGCCAGTGCTTTTGTTTGTTTCTGTCAGCGCATTGTCTCTTTTTCATGTGTTGCTTTGCTTTTCGTTTTGCTCTGGGAGGACTGTACTCATTTCAAAGAGGTGTAGCAGCTTGCAATTTCATGTGTATTGGCATTTTGGTGCATTTTATGACAATGTGCTTTTGATCAGGAAAAGGGAGTTCTGTCATGATAAGCACATTGTTTAATGCTATTTCTGTAGTGTGTTTTGAAATTGCACAGCTCCTACTGACAGGCACACATGAGGAAACATAGCAAGCACTGGGATTTTCTGTTATTTTAATGGTGAGTTGTAACAGTTATAATCTAATCACCCGTCATTTTAATTATAATATAATGATATTATACTTAATAGTTTTTTTTTATTCCATACATATTTTCATTTTAATTGTGGAGTTACTGTTGAAGTCTATAGATTAGGCATTAATGTATTAATTTTTTAGGCAAATGAATGAATGAACAGGGAGCGTGTGTGCATTCCGGTGTGGATGCGGTACACAGGAGAGGCATGGTGGGATATTGTCAGTCTGAAGCTTTTAAACAACAAACCTATTCTGTGACAAAGTATTCTGTCCACTAATCCATAGTGTGTCTCTATCATCATATCACATCATCATAGCTCGTGTCTGTGCTTACACGTCCCAATTAATGAAAAACACATACTCAGCTGTATTCTGTTAAGTGAGGACAGTTACGTAAATAGACACAGCAGGGGTTTTCACTGCATAGAGGAAAAAAAACAACAGTGGGTGGGTTTAAGATTCAGTCCTCTTTTTTATCTACCAGACCACAGTGGGACCAGTCTGCCCAAAACCAGGAAAAGGGCTGTCACCACGGCTCTGAGAAGAGCTGACAGATGCACACAAAACATTCATCATTAACTAATGATGATAGTTTTTACATTGTTATACCTCATTTACTGTCATTCGTTTTCTTTTCAATTTTACATTCAGCAGAGCAGATTAATAGACTTCAGCCAAGATGAGCCAGTCCTCTTTCTCGATTTAAAAGAAAAGTTTGGATGAATGATAATATAGCTAAAGGAAATTTTACAACTCTGTCAAAATCATGGACAAAGAGAAAGACTGTCACAATCTCTGAATTGTAGCCTACAACTCTCATCCGTGTGTAATTATGATCAAGTCTCCCCAGTGGGAGCAGGGCTGTGAAGGAGGCTGCCCTGAAACACATTTTCACTTTGTGAATTACCCTGCATTGTCCTCAGTGGAAAACAGATTTGTCCTATATCATTTAAAACCATATTCCAACCATATATAACCATATATAGTCATATTAGTACTAAGCCTTTGATCTTGCACCCCCGTTTAATAAAGGGAATAAAAGCAAAGACAGTGATTGGTTTATTTTGTGTTGCAGCCAAAACACAGCTCTGAATAATTAAGAGCAGTAGGACAGCCTCTTCGTACTTTGTGTCTGGCAGAAAATTCATTTTTACGCTGCTGTAATAGCAAAATCAACTTGGAAATGCCCATAAACAAGCCCCGTGCATCTGACAACTCATTTTGAATTGTGCCACTGTAATACAGCCCCTAATCTGTTTTTCTCTGGTTGTGTTCTACATAATAGATGTAGATCAATGTACTCTGTACATTGATTAGAATGACTGAAAAAAAAATAAATTACATCCCTGTCCTGTTTATTAATATTATTACACTACGGCTGTGGCACAGGTGTAGTGTGGCCGACAACTGATCAGAGGGTCAGGGGTTCGATTCCGGCTCTGTCTGCAGTCTACAATACAGTACAATACAATGCAGTCTACAGTTTCTTGCTCAAGTGTCCTTGAGCAAGAAACTGAACCCCCAGTTACTCCTGGTGGGTCAGGCCAGTGCCGGTGCATGGCAGCTCTACTGCCATCAGTGTATGATTGGGTGGACAGCAGGATCTGTAAAGTGCTTTGGTCATCTAGAGATGAGAAAAAGCACTATATAAGTGAATACCATTTATTATAATACCATGTCATGGTTCAGTTAGCTTTGCATGTTCCTCAAAGAGCAACCTTTTACTTTTATGCTTTAAATACTTTTCGGAACCTGTTTTCTTCTTTTGGCATTTAAAAAAAAAATTATTGAGTAAAAAAGCTGAATCAGTAGGTCTACTTTGGCTAAAGTATTTTTAACACAAGTACTTGTACTTCTGCTTAAGTAGTGGATATGTGTACTTTTGTCATCTCTGCATAAGGTTAATGACATTCAGTGTTCCCCCTAGATTTACAACCTTTTGGGGGGGGGCAGCATGAAGGTTGACGACAAACTCTTAAAGGAATCATGGTGTGCTGGCGCTATACAGAAAAATAAATATATAAAAATTACAGAATACCTAATTATTGAAAACGAATGAGACATCCAATATTAGCGACTGTTTCGGAATGCTTGTATATTTTGATTGTTAGATCACTTACTTGTGTGTTCATTTATGACTTATATTGATAATAGTGTGTCTTGCAGTTTGGGGAATGGATCCTAGCATTTTTAGCATTTTTCCTTACTAGCATATTTCCATAGAACGCAAGTATTACTGTCTGAAACAGGTATCCCAATCAGGATTTACAGGCCCAAATGTAGGCTATGTATGAAAGTGGAATACAAAGAGGTGTAGCCTTTATGTAGGCAGTCATATGTTTGACAAATTTAAAAAGGAGTAAATGGCACTAAGATGTATTTGATTGTGTGAATATTAATTACAGAATACCTCAATATTGAAAATGAATGGGACATCCAATTAGCGACCGTTTCAGATCCCTTGTTTATTTGTTTGTCAGATCACTTATTTGTCAGATCTTTTATCACTTGTATTCATAATAGTGTATCTTGCACTTTGGGGAATGGGAGTTGTTCAGTCACCATTATAAATATTATTAATTATTTTAGTTTATATCACTGTTCAGTGATGGAGTTCAGTGTTATATTGAATTTCTTCTGTGTATCATCAATAAACTCATGCAGTACTATAACAGGACACGTTTACAAATATTTGAGACCCATTGTAGAGCATCAGTTTATATTTTAGCAATATTTTGTTATTAAAAAGTTTTTTAAAACTTTAATGCTAAGATTGAGGCGGTGCTCATATCGTCGTGTTGGGGCGATACTGAGGCCAAATGATCTGAACCCTGAGGGCGTAACTGGCAAAGACTGAGCGCCGTCACTCTATTGTAAGCGTTTGTTTTTTATTGATTCGAGAAGATTATTTATAATTATTATTCTGCCTAAACTATCGCATTTTTGACCCTCTAAATATTAACAAAAACATATTTTTTGACACACACCTCAGACCCAGTGAAAAATTTTGTAAACTGGAAAAAATATGTGCGCCGTGCTGAAAATTTATCCAGCGTATGGTTGATAAGTCCCGCATTCGTGGAGCAAAGGTTGTAGGGCCTTCCCCTTATGTTTTTTTTTTTTTTTTTTTTACCTTTGGTAAAAAAAGAAAAAAAAAAAGTGGATCCAATCAGCTAATCACTGGAACCACATGATAAATCAGCCTCAGGGAAAAAAGCACACACCATGCATTCTCTTTTTTTTCACTTTATTGAAAATAACCTTTTTTTAATCGCCATCAGTTAGCGTGCTTTTGAGCCAGGTCATGTCTGGCCGCGTAAGCTGTGTTTGAAAGTGGAATACAGAGGTGTAGCCTTTATGTAGGCAATCACATGCTAGACTTTGACAAATATGAAAGGGACTGAACTGAGATTTATTTGATTGTGTGAATATTAATTACAGAATAACAGAAAATGAATGGGACATCCAATATTAGCCACTGTTTAAGAACCGCTTGTTTATTTTTTTTGTCAGATCACTTATTTGTGTGATCTTTTATGCGTTTTTGAGCGTTTTTGTGTGCAGTTTGGTGACGGTCGTCATTTAGTCAAACCGTGCATGTGGCCGCATATGATACGCAGTTGATGTGGGCATTCTGCTCCACAACTATTAACTTTTAATAATTAACTTTTTAATAACTATGCGAGCACACCAAGAGGAGCACCATTGTGCCCGTAGAAAGCAAGTATTCCTGTCTGAAATAGGTATCCCTGTCATATCCGGCTCTGGGGAGCCGGGCAATCAGAGCCAGGGACAAGCCAGTGAGTCGAGATGTTTTATTCTGGGTAAGGGATAAGGGATGAGGAGAGCACAGACACTCATACAGACGTACATTCTCAGGCTGCACAGCGCAGGGGTAGGTAGCTTGTACCGGACGTGGGGGTAACAAGACGTGCATACTCACAGCGGGATACAAACACCGGAATGCTGCAAGGGGAGTAGAGGCTGACACCAGACGAAGGGGCTTCAGCCTAGCAGTGCTTATGTCGCAGCCCCGAGTCATCGAGGCTGCTCCTATTTATCCTCATTGGCAGCGCCCCAGCTGATGAAGACTAATTGGCCCCAGCCGTCCATAATGCTGCCAGCTGGGGGCCAGCTGAGACGCTGCTCAATGGGAGGCAGGGATGAGGGAAAACATGGGCTCAGTGCCGAGACGGCATCTCAACCCATGGTGACAGAGCCCCTCCCTCAAGGTCGGGCTCCTGAACGACCAGGAACATCCCAGCCCCCCCCCCCCCCCCCCACCTAGGGTGGGAGGAAGGGAGGCGGACCGGAGGGGAAGAAGCCAAGGGAAGGACAACACCAATGGGGCAATGTAGGGTAGCGGGAAAGAAAAACCCAAATACAATACTGACAAAACAGAATAATTAACCCAGGTACAGATGGGGAGAAGAACTGGGTCAGCACGCCGGTTACACACTACCCAGAGAGTACCAACCATGCGTGACCCAGAGCAAGAAAAAAAAAGAACCACCAAAAAGGTACAGGGCAAAAAATGCTGAGTATGGTCAAATAAAGGGAAAACACAATACACAGCACCAATATAAGTACATACACACAGTCACCAAGAAAAGTGAAGGTGACTGGAACAAATGGACAATTACAGAGCATGGTGTTACGGAAAACAAGGCACATGACTCTATAATGAACCAACAGGGCATAAAAAAGAAATACTGAGTGCAGGCAAAGAAAAACCCACACACATGAATATATAAATACCCACAGTCACCTAAAGAAATGAAAGTGACTGGAATGAATGGGCAACTGCAGAGTATGGTCTGAAAGGGAACAAAACATAACTCTACAATGCAAAAACGAGACTAAAAACATGGTACAAAAAATAAAATGCTGGGTACGAGGGAAGGAAAACGCACAGCACTATAAATACACATCCACCAACAGGACAGACATTACACCCAAGTGACCTTAATAACGATAAAAGAAAAAGTGACACCCCAGGTGTATGGCAGGCAGAGTCCAAAAATAGCCGAGATGGCTCCGGAGATCTCCCCGCCCATTGTCCAGCTGGCGAATCAGGGGAAGAGAAATGTTCGGACGGCGAACTCTGGACCCAGATCCCAGGAATCCAGTCCAACGGCTGCCGAACCAGGCCGCCCAAAGGCAAACACAGACCAGTGGGGGGAAACCAGATCGCCGAACCGAAAGTTTTGCGGGTCGGGTCGTCGACCCGCATCACTCAACCACCAGGACCGTTGAGACGGACGAAGGGTCAGAGCGGATCCCGGTGGAAGAGGCTCAGGGGAGAGCCGATGACGAGGGCGGCGGGCCTCAGGGAAACGGCCACCTCCTCACCGGACCTGGACAACACTGGGGCAGCACCCACGTCGGACCCCGATCGGGCCTCAGGCGAACCCACGTTGGACCCCGATTGGGTCTCGGGCGAACCCACGTTGGACACTGCACCAGAACCGACCTCCAACGTTGAACCCGGACCCTCCAGCACCACGAGGAACAGCAACTCCTCGCCGGTGACCCTGGAAGAAGGCTCAGAAGAGAAAACAGAACCGGGATCAGGATCACCGGCAGCGCCAGAACCCGGCGAGACGAGCTCAGACGCAGCGGGCGGCTGCACCCTGCTCGTCTCCCCTGGAGATAGGCTGAAGTGCTCAAAGATAAAAAGAGAGAAAAGAAAGGAGAGCACTCGCCTGATCTCGGGTTCTGACGCCGTCCAGGACTGCGAAGATCCAGGATCCGTCGTCAGGAGGTCGTTGTCAGGCTCCCATCTAGCCGCGTCGGGCCCCGCAGCCAGCACGATGGTCAGCGCAGCTTGAGATCCCTCCAGCTCAGGTAACCCCGCCGACGACCCACTCGGCGTGAAGCCAGAAGAATCTCGTCCCGCTGGACCGAACCGCTCCTCCGTGGAGACCCAGGGACGCTCAGTCGTCAGCGTAGACTCCACGCAGCAGTCAGTCCCCCTCCTCCGTCCGCAATGTAGCTGCGGAACCACAGGCCCTCTCCATATCCCACCACGTTGACCCGGAGCCGGGGACCGCTCGGCGGAGAGAGACACAGAGGATGCGGGATTAGGCATACAGGTTACAGCAGGTGGGGAGAGTTCAGGGAGCTGCGAACCCTGAACTTCTCCTCCAGGGATGTGACAGAGCAAATCATTAAGCAGGTGTGAAAAAACAATGACTTGCCTGCCCCCTGGAGGTTGAGTATCGCCTGCTGTAGTGGAATCTGCTTCTTCCTCTCCCCGCCCGGCGATAACGGAGGACCCCCCGGGAATTCGTCTGAGGATCGCTCGCGTTGTCTCCAGCAGAGAGCTCACCAGGCCGGGATTCCAGGCACACACAGCGGTCAGGAAGCGCGTCGAGGAGGAGGGGGAAACAGCCGGGGTGAGCCAGCCCGAATGTCCAGGAATGACAGCGGGGGAACGAGGCTCAGGGGACGAGGCTGTAGAATCTCCACACTGATGAGGCGAAGGGATGACAGCTGCGTGGGAGGAACGGTCCTGACGATGACCCAGAACTGGATCCGGACGAGGTTCGTGCAGAGGTGACTCGGCGATGTGATGACGACTACTCCCAGGGAACGAAGCGAGGGGGAGACCCAGGATTCGCCGCTCCAGATCGGAGATCGAGACGAGGGAGGCGTCGAGCACGGGAAAGCTTCGTAGCCCTGAAGTCCTCACCATCAATCTCACTGCCGCCGCCACATGCCTGAAGGTGGTGACAGGAAACACAGTAGAGCTCGCGACAGCCACTCGACCCCGGACATAACTGCTGTCAGCTGCGGCTCCTTGAAGGGAATCCCGAGTGACGTGACGCAGGTCGGGGGAAGTCCTCTGGTTGGCGCGAACTCCCGGACTGGAATAGCGGCAGGAACGGGACTCCGAAGCGGGGAAAGACGTCGCCCACTTCGACTCCCTGCCGGGATTTCCATCCACCCCGTGGAGCTTCTCTTGCTGTGTACCTGCAGCGTCTATCCTGGCACTGTCCTCCAGATGGTACAGAGAGTGAGGGTGACAGTCCAGGAGTTCCTCAGCACGGCCCGGATGCCAGCGTCTCGCGTTGGAGGCGTCGTGCAGGGTGAAGAACGTCCCGTCGACAGCCTCCGAGATGGACCTCAGCTCGTCGCCCTGGCGCCGGAAGTGACTCCTGGGAAACGGCATGCTAGCAGCGCTGACACCCGGACAGAAAGGTACATTTCCACAGCGACTCACGGCCGCCGGCAACTCTTCTGGCTGCGACATACTGTCATATCCGGCTCTGGGGAGCCGGGCAATCAGAGCCAGGGACAAGCCAGTGAGTCGAGATGTTTTATTCTGGGTAAGGGATAAGGGATGAGGAGAGCACAGACACTCATACAGACGTACATTCTCAGGCTGCACAGCGCAGGGGTAGGTAGCTTGTACCGGACGTGGGGGTAACAAGACGTGCATACTCACAGCGGGATACAAACACCGGAATGCTGCAAGGGGAGTAGAGGCTGACACCAGACGAAGGGGCTTCAGCCTAGCAGTGCTTATGTCGCAGCCCCGAGTCATCGAGGCTGCTCCTATTTATCCTCATTGGCAGCGCCCCAGCTGATGAAGACTAATTGGCCCCAGCCGTCCATAATGCTGCCAGCTGGGGGCCAGCTGAGACGCTGCTCAATGGGAGGCAGGGATGAGGGAAAACATGGGCTCAGTGCCGAGACGGCATCTCAACCCATGGTGACAATCCCAGTCAGGCTGCCAAAGGACTCCCGTGTACCACTGACTGGGGCAGGCTGGGCGTGCCTCCCCGCGAACCATCGTGGATTGGCCGGTCGGATATCAGTGGGAGAAGCAGCAGCTGAACCGGTGGATCACAGTGCTTTGCAGGGAGCCAAGCTCAGCCTGCCCAGTTAATGGGAGTCTTGGCTATTGCTTTACCCGTGGTCCCAGAGGTTCAGCTGCTGCTCCACTCCCCTTCCCTTCCCCATGCCAAATTATCCATAAGACCTATGCAATCACAGCAACTTTATGGTATAATATTTTAAGCATTAGATCTTAAGTATTCTCTTTTTCTAGTCAAGTTTGTCACATTTCGCTTCCTTGTTTTGCACACGTAGCTTACAGTGCATCCAGAAAGTATTCACAGCGCTTCACTTTTTCCACATTTTGTTATGTTACAGCCTTATTCCAAAATGGATTAAATACATTTTTTCCTCAAAATTGTATACCCAATTCCCTATAATGACAATGTGAAAAAAATATTTTTTAGATTTCTGCAAATTTATTAAAAATAAAAAAACTAAGAAATCACATGTACATAAGTATTCACAGCCTTTGCCATGAACTCAAAATTGAGCTCAGGTGCATCCTGTTTCCACTGATCATCCTTGAGATGTTTCTATTGCTTAATTGGAGTCCACCTGTAGTAAATTCAGTTGATTGGACATGATTTGAAAGGGCACACGCCTGTCTATATAAGGTCCCACAGTTGACAGTGCATGTCAGAGCACAAACCAAGCATGAAGTCAAAAGTACTGTCTGTAGACCTCCAAGACAGGATTGTCTCAAGGCACAAATTTGGGGAAGGGTACAGAAAAATTTCTGCTGCTTTGAAGGTCCCAATGAGCACAGTGGCCTCCATCATCCGTAAATGGAAGAAGTTTGGAACCACCAGCACTCTTCCTAGAACTCGCCGGCCGTCTAAACTGAGCAAATGGGGGAGAAGGGTCTTTGTCAGGGACGTGACCAAGAACCCGATGGTCACTCTGTTAGAGCTCTAATGTTCC
Source organism: Pholidichthys leucotaenia (assembly GCA_020510985.1). Lineage (NCBI taxonomy): Eukaryota > Metazoa > Chordata > Actinopteri > Cichliformes > Pholidichthyidae > Pholidichthys > Pholidichthys leucotaenia. Next base: position 214,408,620 of record CM035845.1, on the reverse strand, counting down.
TCTGTGGAGAGAGAACTTTTCAGAAGGACAATCATCTCTGCAGCAATCCACCAATCAGGCCTGTATGGTAGAGTAGCCAGATGGAAGCCACTTCTTAGTAAAAGCCACATGGCAGCCCGCCTGGAGTTTGTCCAAAGGTACCTGAAGGACTCTCAGACCATGAGAAATGAAATTCTCTGGTCTGATGAGACAAAGATTGAACTCTTTGGCATGATTGCCAGGCATCATGTTTGGAGGAAACCAGGCACCACTCATAACCATGCCAATGGTGGTGGCAGAATCATGCTGTGGGGATGTTTTTCAGCGGCAGGAACTGGGAGACTAGTCAGGATAGAGGGAAAGATGAATGCAGCAATGTACAGAGACATCCTGGATGAAAACCTGCTCCGGAGCACTCTTGACCTCAGACTGGGGTGATGGTTCATCTTTCAGCAGGACAACGACCCTAAGCACACAGCCAAGATATCAAAGGAGTGGCTTCAGGACAACTCTGTGAATGTCCTTGAGTGGCCCAGCCAGAGCCCAGACTTGAATCCAATTGAACATCTCTGGAGAGATCTGAAAATGGCTGTACACCGACGCTTCCCATCCAACCTGATGGAGCTTGAGAGGTGCTGCAAAGAGGAATGGGCGAAACTGCCCAAAGATAGGTGTGCCAAGCTTGTGGCATCATATTCAAAAAAACTTGAGGCTGTTATTGCTGCCAAAGGTGCATCAACAAAGTACTGAGCAAAGGCTGTGAATACTTAGGGGCAGTAGTGGCTCAGGAGGCAGAGCAGGTTGTCCAATAACCACATGGTTGGTGGTTCAAATCCTGCTCTCCCCGGGTATCCTGCCGTTGTGTCCCTGGGCAAGACACTTCACCCCAATTGCTCCTGGTGGGTCTGGAAGCGCCATGTTAGGTAGCATGCTGCCATCAGTGTGGGAATGGGTGGATAGCAGGATCTGTAAAGCGCTTTGGTCATCAAGAGATAAGAATAAAAGCGCTATATAAGTGAATGCGATTTACCATTTACTTATGTACATATGATTTCTCAGTTTTTTATTTTTAATAAATTTGCAAAAATCTAAAAAAAAAAAAAACTTTTTTCACATTGTCATTATGGGGTGTTGTGTGTAGAATTTTGAGGGGAAAAATGAATTTAATCCCTTCTGGAATAAGGCTGCAATATAAGAAAATGTGGAAAAAGTGAAGCGCAGTGAATACTTTCCAGATGCGCTGTACCATGGCGAAAGCAGTTCAGCTGCTGCTCCCCCCCTCCCCTTCCCCTTCCCCCAGCCATGCCGAATAATCCATTAGATCTATGCAATCACAGCAGCTTTATGGTATAATTTTTTAAGCATTAAATGTAAAGTATGATCTTTTTCTAGTCAAATTTGTCAGGTTTCGCTTCCTTGTTTTGCACACGGAGCGCTGTGGTTACTGATGCTGTAATGCACGTATTATCTAATCAGCAGAAGCCTGGGCATGAGACCAAGCGGTGGCTAAACTTTTATTGACAAAAATTACATATTTTGACTGAACAACTCCATATTCGGGTATGCACACCCTTGTAACCTCAAGAAACCACGTTTGAAATCTGAGGCCAGTCTGACAAATGGTTCAAGAGATATGCGTGGAACAGACACACAAACACACAGACAGAGATTTCATGAATTTATAGATAGATGAGGACCAGGCCAAACGTCCTCAGAAGAAAAAAATGTCCTCACAAAAAGACGGTTTGCCAAGTGGTGGTACACATGCACACACACACACATGCACACTGGTTTTTATGTTTAATTTGACCATTTTTCTGATTATCACTTGTGGGGGCTACCCTTTCATCACAGACAGAGATTCCTTGCATTTAGATAGATTAACTTGACACTGTGGAAGAGGGGGTCCGTTGCGCCCCCCCCCCCCCAATATATTGGTGGGGAAAACACTGACATTGTTTGCAGATGAGTTTGTGTATTGTATGCAATTTGTAAAACGTCTGATTTGAAATGGCCATATGCTTGGTTTGTGTATTTTGTTAGAAAGGGACAGATCATACAATATCTTTTTCTTCTTACTGCTTTTACAATGTAGATAGTGTAATATAATATAAAAGTATAAAATTGTACACTGAAATGATTGAAATAAATGAAATATTTTTGTTTATAAACTTGCAGTTTTTTCGCTTCTATATTTAAGACTTTATAACAAAAATATTTTTTCAAAAAAATTTGTGAAATAAAACGTATGAAGCCACCAGAGCTTGCAGATTCCTGGTTCATGGGATGAGGAACTCTTTGGAGAGGAAGCTGATGATTGCTCTGTTATACTGTCATTTATAGTCTGTGTTCATACTCACATGTTGGCGCTGGGCTTGATGGTTCCATTGATGGTGATCATCAATTTGTTACAAAATCCATTACAAAATGACTGTTCGTAGGGAACTTTCTGCAACAAGAAAACAGTGGTTATTACATCAGTCTGTCTACCAGTAGTAGTTCAAGTAGGTTCATTCTGTCTTCTTTTTCAATTATTAGTTTTTTGTTTTTCTTATTTCAGACAAGGAAAAGAAGATGTTTTTACCTTTACATGTTTCGACTGGCATCTGCAGTCTTCCTCAGAAGTGTCAGCTGATCGCTGTGAAGTGTGAAACAGCTAATAAATGACACTTCACAGCAATCAGCTAACACTTCTGAAGAAGACTGCAGATGCCAGTCAAAACATGTAAAGGTAAACACATTTCCTTCTTATCCCTGTCTGAAATAAGAAAGAAAAAAAAAAGCTAATGTCTGTCTACCATTCTGTTTCTGTCTCTGTTCATCTTACCAAGCTCTGTTGTGGTGCAACAAGGATGGAGGGTTGAACTCCAGGAGCACAAGATGGATTGGCAGATCCTCCAGGTGAAGCTCCAGGCCAGACATCTCCATGTCCTGTACTTGGCCTGGATGGCCACATTCCTTCAGGTTCTTGATTTGGACTTGGCCCGGATGGCCACATTCCTCCAGGTCCTTGATATGGACTTTGCCCAGGTGGCCACATTCCTCCAGGTCCTCGATTTGGACTTGGCCCAGGTGGCCACATTCCTCCAGGTCCTTTACTTGGACATGGCTCGGATGGTCCAGATGGCCACATTCCTCCAGGTCCTTTACTTGGACATGGCTCGGATGGCCCGGATGGCCACATTCCTCCAGGTCCTTGATTTGCACTTGGTCCGGATGGCCACATTCTTCCAGGTGCTTTACTTGGACAAGGCTCGGATGGCCACATTCCTCCAGGTACTTTACTTGGACTTGGCCTGGATGGCCATATTCCTTCAGATCCTGCACTTGGACGTGGCCACATTCCTCTGCTTCCAGATGAATTTCCTATTTCATTCAATTTAAAATTAGTTTTGATACATTTTAATAGTTTAGACCAATTCATTATTATCATATGGAATGTTTAACTAAAGCAGTCAATTTGCAGCAAAAATAAATGTAACCAATCTAATAAAATTAAATTTTGTTGTGGTGTATCTGTAATATTTGCACAGTCAGGCAAACACAACTGTCAGAAAACAAATGAGATAATATTACTGTTTATATGTAATAAAAGACAGTCGCATTAACCAAGAGTTTTACACTCAAGCTCAATTTAACAGTGAAAAGAAATTAATCCTCAGTGTTTGCAACCTTTGATGCTTTATTTTTTTAATTAATCAGTCCCTCCAAGATTTCATGGGATGTTTTTATGATTGTTACAGCCCTTAAAGCCTGAATTGGTGGGAGCTTTTTTAAAAAGTTCATAAAAAGTTCATAGAAGTTATGATGTTTTGAGAGGGGTTTTTTTTGCACTAAAAGTTTTGGAAGAATTACAAATTTTAAAGCAGATGCTTTTTTTCCATAGTTTACTGCAATGATATTCTATATAACACCACAAGCAAAGCACAAGATTGTCAAAAATTTCCTATTAAACAGTGATTTGTAAATTAAAGGAAACCAGTACTGGTCAATATGAAGACATTAATCGTGCTTTAGGTATTACTTATAAACCAAAAATGCATTTATTCAGTAAAAATAACCCCCTAGAGTCAGTATACTGAATAATTTTATCCCATGAAAATCGCTCGGTCAAAACCAATGGGGAGCAACCATTGCCGGCTGGAAGGGATGTACACTCGTTGATTCTGGCTTTACTGCAGACGAGTAAACATGTTTACCGTGGATGAGTAAACATGTTTACCGCAGATGAGTAAATGTGTTCAGCAGATGCTCAGTGGGTTGAGATCCGAGTTGAAAACAGTGCAAAATCTGCATGAATATATACTGCACATACCATCCTTGGCAATGGCTTTCATTGACAGCATGATCCGCAGGTACCTCTGGGAACCAGCAGCTGAAGGGGACCTGATGAACAGGCAAGTTCCCAGTCAAGTAACTTTAGAACACGTTGAATAAATCTTGACATACTAGAATTTTATTTCATTACATTATGTGCGGGTAGATTTGCTTGTGCATGGTTGTAAAAAATTACATAAAATTCTGATGTTAAAACTTTGTTGACTGCTACAGTATATTGTAGCCCAGTCAATCACACAAAGCAATGACTGTGCGTCACTACCGGTGCTGAAACACCCCATGGAGGAGACAAGATGTCCCTGACCATGACTGATTGGCTGACTGACAGAGCAGTGACTTGAAACTCGCACGTATTTGAGAAGGAATCATGACCAAAATTACTGGACGAAACCACTAGTATCATCTTTGAGCCTTTGAAATAGCTATTGATTAAAATTCACTACTGGTACCCTTTAAGCAGAAACTTCTGCTATACAGAAAAACTCTTTTCAGCCCCTTCAGAATTTTGTGGGATGTTTTTATGATTGTTGTGGCCTAAAAAGCCTGAATTCGTGGGAGCTTTTTAAAAAAGTTGTGATAAAAGTTACTATGTTTTGAGAGGTTTTTTTGCTTTAGAAGTTGGGGGAAGAATTACAAATTTTAAAGCAGATGCTTTTTTCCATAGTTTAATGCAATGATATTCTATATAACACCACAAGAAAAACACAGGATTGTCAAAAATCTCCTATTAAACAGCGATTTGTAAATTAAGCAGAAAGTTCTGCTATACAGAAAAACTTGTGCAACAGCAAATATAGACTTTGACACAATATCCATTGCAACAGCTAAATTCCATTGAATGCATGTTAAAAGAGTATAGGTTTGAAAATTATTGGGAGCACCTTCATATGAGTGCAGAGAAAAAAAATTATTCTGTTGCTTTGTATTGTCTATCGAAGTTTGTATTTTTCTGAAGAAAATTATAGAGAATATTGTCTCTCTTTCCATGCCTAACTCCTACCTGTCTGTCTATCTGCTGCGTCACGACACACACCTGTCTCATCGGATACTCATCTTTCCTCTACTGGTCGTTGTACCGGGAGGAGGAGTCTCCTTGGGGGTTTGCCGGGGTGCGTTGGTCCATGTCCAGACCGAAGATTCACAGCTTTAAAGCTCACTGACAAGCTGTAGAAATGATTTTACCTCTAAAGATGTATAAAATGTTCAAACACTGGCTGTAGTGTTAGATATGCTTGTTTGTTTGTGGTTTCACATCGTCTCTCTCCTTGTGCGCTCCTGCGAGTGTGTGGTTTCAAGGCAGGCGGACGTTTTTCAACACAAACATCGGCACTTCGTACACATGGTCAGGATGGAGAAGTGGTGAGACGTCCACCGGCAGGCTGGGGGAAACGGAGGAAGGGATGGTGTGGGAAAATTAGTGGGTGAGTGTTTTTTTTTAAATCACACTGTGTTTGTTGCTGATGTGTTCCATTAATACTCACTGTAAACACGGAAATGAGCATGGTGCAGTGACACATTTGATTGGTTAGAGCGTTTGCGCACTACTCAGGGACCAATTTGATTGGCGAAATTGGCGGAAGTTGACGAGGATTGGCCAAAATTGCAGGAAAGGTGCAATGATTGGACAAAGTTGCAAGGGCATGAAATGAGTGCGCTGACTGGCTGGTTTCACGTGAATTCATGTGATCACAACATCGAGAAATCCTGGAAGGACTGATTAATGAAAATGTCAGTGCTACCAAAACTTCTGGCAATATTTCACACTGTAAATCTGGCTGCCTTCTGATTAGTAACATTGGTTTAGTACTTTATCTATTGTTCCAGGAGATATCAACTGTATGTTGACTTAATCCACTTCAAAACTGGCAGGAGAACTGTCATGGACCTCAGTTTTAGGTTTCATTTGTCTGTTTTTTTGTTTGTTTATTTGTTTGTTTGTTTGTTTGTTTTTGCTGTTGCTTGGTAATCAATGGATGAACAATGAGCAGTTGGCAAATATATAAGCCAATCAACCAAATACTGGAAGTAAATAAACTGCCATTTCTGCAGTGGTGTCTTACAAAGATATGTACCCATTTGAATGCAAACTGTCCTTACAGCTGTAAAATTTATTTTTCATTTTATTTTGATTTAAAATCACTTCTGACAAAAACATCCAGGATTTCAGGATGAATGTGCTGTTCTCAGTTGCTCCAACAACAGTGATAAACTTCAACTTTGAGAAAAAGAACAATGTGAAATGCATTAATCTTTACTGTAAAATGCACATGCCTCTCTGAGACTGCACAGTTTATACAGATTTTAACTCTTCAATAACTGAAGAGTTATTGTAAAAAAATAAAATTCATTGCACAAGTTAGGGCCTCATAATGACTAAAAAGTAAACATCAAGGTACCACAACCAAAACAATGACAGCAGCCTCAACATTTCATAGAACAGGAATTTCCCCAATGTGGGACTAAAAAAGGCTTATCTTAACTGACGTAACTGTTAACACAGTGGCTAAAGTCTACAATTCATTATAAATTTAAACACTGACAACCATTTTATAAAGATTAATATTACTTATTTACCACTGTTGATGGAATTTTTCATTATTACTGTACATGTACAATCAATGCAATCGGTGAATTCAAAAAGGGCCCAAGTCCCCATTGAAAAAGTGTGGACCTGGGCCCTTTTTGAATTCACCGATTCAATGGAAAGACAGGAATACACGCAAATTTGCATCCAGGTGGGTTGCAGTGGAGCGGGGTAGCCTTCATGACTTCTGCAGCTCTTTCTACCTGCTATGGAAATCCCCAAAACATTGTAATGTTCAGTTGTAATGTTATCCAGCAGGGCACACAGCTGGGAAAATCTCACTGCCTCCTCCAGAAAACTGCACCTGGATGACAGTTGTTTACACTGCTAGACTGCTAGCCCTGATTAGCACATCAGTAGCAGGATACAAACTAAAGACACTCCTCCTCAGCTTCAGAGCTTCAATACATCTGTCTGCAGGTGAGTGACAGTCTAATTTTCAAACTAATGTACTCTCTATTGTTGATACTTTTGCGCCAGTGACAGTGGACTCTCGAGGCTGATTAGCCATTGTGAACAACTTGCTCAGATGCAAATTCACAAATCAGCACGTTTACATTGACTTTATATGTAATCCTGCCGTGTGAAAAAGTTGCTTTACGTTTGGTCTGAATGCACCATAGGAGATATAGGTGGCACATTCAACTGTGCATTTAATTTGTTAAATGCAATCACTGTGATGCAGTAACAATGACTTCTGTGACATACAAGAGCACTCTGAGGCAAGTGCAACATCTCCTGCCTCCGTTTTCTTTGAAGATCCCAATACTTACTGACTGAGAGCAGTTTTCAACTTTTCAATATGATTACTGTGGCAGAACCAAATTATGATAAGTCCATGATCCACAAATATACAACAAAGTATACAACCTATAGCTGTAGGTCAGGATCCCAAGGTGAACCCGTGTAGCAAGTATGGTGACCCTAGAGATTTTACATGTTCTATAATAAGAGATCATAAGGAGTGGCAACCTTGACCTTTGATCTTTTGACCCCAAACCTGTAGTCAGAGGTTATGGTCACAGAGTGAACCTGTGTACTAGGTTTGGTGACTTTAGCTTTCTTTGTTGTTGAGATATACTTTATAAGGCATTTTGATGTTGACCGTTGACCTTGCAATTCCAAAACCATCGTCACACTTCAGGATCCCAAGGTGAACCTGTGCACCAAGTTTGGTGACCATACCTTTTCTCGTACAGTCATAAGGCATAAGGAATGTTAACCTTGACCTTTGACCTTTTGACCCCAAACCCATAGTCTGAGGTCAGGATCCCAAGGTGAACCTGTGTTGCAAGTTTGGTGACCCTAGCTTTCTTTGTTGTTGAGATATAAGCCATTTTGATGTTGACCTTTGACCTTGCAATAACAAAACCAGTCACATTTCAGGGTCACAGGGTGAACATGTGTACCAAGTTTGGTGTCCCTAATTTTACTCGTTGTACAGCAATAAGGCATAGGGAATGTTAACCTTGACTTTTGCCCTTTTGACCCCAAACCCATAGTCTGAGGTCAGGACCCCAAGGTGAACCTGTGTACCAAGTTTGGTGACCCTAACTTTACGTGTTGTACAGTAATAAGGCATAAGGAATGTTAACCTTGACCTCTGACCCCAAACCTATAGTCAGAGGTCTGGATCCCAAGGTGAACCTGTGTAGCAAGTTTGGTGACCCTAGCTTTCTTTGTTGTTGACATATGGTTTATAAGCCATTCTGATGTTGGCCTTTGACCTTGTGATCACAAAACCATAGTCACACTTCAGGGCCACAGGGAGAACCCCTGTACCAAATTTGGTGACCCTAACATTAACTTCGACCTTTTCACCCCAAACCCATAGTCTGAGGTCAGGATCCCAAGGTGAACCTGTGGACCAGGTTTGGTGGCCCTAACTTTACTTGTTTTATAGTAATAGTGCAAATGGAATGCTAACCTTGACCTTTCACCTTTTGACCTAAACCCATAGTCAGAGGTGAGGATTCCAAGGTGAACCTGTGTAGCAGGTTTGGTGGCCCTAGCTTTATGTAATGTACAGTAATAAGGCATAAGGAATGCTAATCTTGACCTTTGACCTTTTGACCCCAAACCCATAGTCAGAGGTCAGGATCCTAAGGTGAACCTGTATACCAGGGTTGGTGGCCCTAGCTTTATTCGTTTTATAGTAATAGTAAATGCAGCATTTACCATTTACCCTAGTGCAACTGTAATAATAACTTTGAACTTTGACCTTTGACCCCTTGACCCAAAACCCATAGTTAGGTCAGGGTGTAAGTTGTCCAAGATGTGTGTTAGATACAACTCCTGTATTGATTTGAAAAGCCTACATCATTTCTTTCAGTCGTTATTGTGTTTAGAAGACATCTGACCTTTGAGCTGAAGGTCATCCAGTGAGAGTGAAATTGCAATATGCGCATCATCAGAGTATCTCAAATCATGGTACCAAGTTTCAAAACAATCAGAACAAAACTGTAGGAGGAGTTGATTTCACAAGTCAGTTACTGTCTATGAAGTGAGGTGAAACAGGAGCTCATAGGTCAGGGGCTACAATTCTCGTAAAAATTATCCGATCAGAACCAAATTGCAATATGCGCATCCTCAGTGTATATCAAACCATGGTACCAAGTTTCAAAACAATCGGACCAAAACTGTAGGAACAAGTGATTGCACAAAAGTGGGACAGATGGACAGACGGACGGAGGAACTGACCCATAACACAATCCCCCTTTGGGCTTCGACCGGCGGGGGATAATAAAAACAGTTTACAGAAAAACATTAATGTAAAATACAGCAGTTAAGCACACTTACTTGAATAGCTGTCACTGCCTAACATCAATCCAACTTATCACACTGCTGTCAGAAAGCGGCAACAAACGCTAATTGTCTGCCACCAACCCCTGAAGTAATGGCAGCGCTACAAGATGGCCGGTATCCAATAGTTGCTTTTTAGGCTGATTATGTCTGGAAAAAAATTATGCATTGTCCAACACGACTTATATGCTGGTTATAACATATACATATATTTGAAAGCGCTCATTGCAGCCCTGCCCTACGCCTGGACTCTGTGAAGAGTGACTCGAGACTAAGGTTGCATGTCTTCTGAAAATGTGGCAACTTTTAATCTGTTTACGCCATTATTAATAAGCCTGGTGATTATCATCTGCTCATTTTTAGTTGATAAACGTGGTATTACTGAGCACCCAATAACACCCAATTCCTCCTTTACTCTTACTGAGCCCCAGTGTTCTATTTGCCTGTGGATAAACCATCCAGAATCTGTTAGCATCATTGGTATCATTAGCTGCTGCACTCGTGGTTCTCTGCTGTTCTTCTTTTGTGCCTGGCAAACATCAGTAACTCATCCCAATTATTGGGAAGACATTGCACATTTTTCCTGAGGATGGAGAGAGGGACACCTGAAACTATTTCTCTGTCCAGCATTTCTCCTCTGTTTCAATCAGCAACCAACCCCCATGTAAACATTAGCTGTCTCTGGACCTCCGGGCACAAACAGCGACAGAAACACAATAATTTTGGTCTCCATGATGCCCCATTTTTTTCTGATTGCACATTTTAGATATTGTTAAAATACATGAAATGAAGAAAAAAGTGGAGGTGAAGAGGAGTAGCTGTACTCAGCCGAAATTCTTTAAGCAATGCCTCTGAGTTGAAATTAAAGTTTCTGTTCGGAAAAACTGAACAGCAAATGTCCTAATGACATGAAGGTTGGTACAACTTGCAAAAACACAGTTTATTACCACTACTACCATTCAAAGTACTACCGATAGCTCTCACGTCCACTGTGGCTGGCTGTACAGCGAGGTGACACAGACATCTCCCAGTGAATACATCATATGATGCATTTTGAAAAAAAAAAGCTGTTTTAGGAGCAGGGCTAGAAGTTGACACTACAAATCAAAATTTCTGCCTTTGAGTGTTGTAAACCAAAATTAAACATGCACTAGCATTTAAAGGATATACTTTCAAGACATGATTTTTTTAACCTACAATAATGCACGTTACGGCCTCTGGATATTATAATTGACAGAATGACAGAACACTGAGATACATTTTGAATGTACAGAGGGAGAAGAAAGACCCATTAAACTAAAATACAGCTATTTGAATCTGGATTAAACTGTTTGTTTTCCTTTGTTTTTTAACAGCTTTTAATATCAGAAGAATTTTAAATAAAAAGTTAAAATAAAAGTACATACCTCCTCCAGGCCAATTAGGATTTGTCTGGCTGGATGTACTCTGTGATGAGTTGTCATCACAATCAGATAGGGCAGCTGAGAGCTTCAGGGAGGGAGAAAAGTGGGATAGTGTAAAAGTCATATCTCATGACTGTAGGGGAAGGTGTAGGACAAGTGGTTCAGGAGTTTTTTCACTGACATACAGTAAAGAAACATGATTTATTGTTTAATAGAGGGTATGCATATGATGTCACCAAACAGAACTCATGGCAGTTACAAAACACTGAGTGGCAAAAATGAGTGGCAGCATTAGGGTGTATGCAGTAAAACACAAAAAATACACACAGTATTCAGTCACAGCAGTACACAGAGTACCTGTTTACATTGTGGAGAGCTAATCTTATCATTCCATCTTGTATTAATTGACAAAAAATGGCTAAATAAATATTTAAAAGCTCAGAACCCTTATGTGTGCTCTTACCGACACATCATTACAGTCAAGTAAACAATGTGGTATTAGCATCTAAAGTTAAAAAAGGAACTCTGTGTACTACTGTGACTAAATATTTTGTGTGATTTTTATGTTTTTCTGCATACAAACTAAAGCTGCCACATGTGTTTGCCACTCAGTGCTGGGTAACTACGGTAACTGCCCTGCAACTGCCAAGAGTTCTGTTCCAATGCATCCCCTCTATATCTCACACTGATGGGTGGAGCTACCAGAGAGAGCTAAGAGTTTAAAGTGTTGCTGCAGTGTCCACAGTTAGTTCTCTGCATGTGCTAAATGCAACATTGTTCAGTTTTTACAGTCTAAAGGTGCCTTCAAACCAAACGCGAATGGGTAGCACGAATACATATGCATAAAGTCAAAAGAAAGAGGCGAACTCCCTGTCCTTTTGTCTCCAGGTGAGTGTCAGTCTCATTTTGAAACTAGTTTACTCTCCAATGTTGACACTTTTACTCTGGTGATGATAGAATGTCAGGGCTAGCGCTATCCCTATACGGGGATAGTGCTATACAGTACGTGAATGCGTGAATGCACGAGATTCACGTGTGCTCACCTCTTTCCATTGACTTTGTATGTATTTGTACCACCCGTTCGTGTTTGGTCTGAACGCACCTTAACCTTGGATTTACGCTGACTCCCGATGCAGTCCGTTACGGCTGCGATCCGGCCTCCGCAGCAAATAGATTAATTATTATGGGGCGGTGCGGTGGAGCAGTGGTTAGCACTGTGGCAGCACAGCAACTCACCCTTGGCCATAGGATCCCGGGTTCGATCCCAGCCCCTGACCAACAGTGATCTGTGTGGAGTTTGCATGTTCTCTGTGTGGGTTTACTCCGGGAGTTCTCTGGTTTCCTCTCACAGGCCAAAAACATGCAAGCTAGGTTAATTGGAGACTCTAAAAGTGGCCCTAGGTGTGAATGTGTGTGTGAATGGTAAAGGGATAGCTCCGTACCGTGGCTGCTTCATCCATCCAGGTGGATGCCCTCAATTTCCCCTCTGGAGATCAATAAGGTATACAAAATAAAATATATATATATATACTGTATATGTTGAATAAAACTGGGCTTATTACACTCCCCTGAGGGACACCGTTTTCTATGTCAAAGTCATTAGAAACTTGTGATCCTACTTTAACCCTAATTGTCCTGTGTTAAAAAATCCATTATCCAATTATACATCCTACCACCAATGCCCATTTTATTCAATTTGATAAGAAGTCCATCCCTCCACAGTGAGACATAAGCCTTTTCAATATCCATATAAACTATAACCATTACTTCTTTCATTTTGAGAGTCTTTTCAATATCATTACTTACCCTAACTAGCACATCCACTGTGGATCTTCCTCTTCTAAAACCATTCTGATAGTTGTTTATTAATCGTCTTTGTTCTAGTACATATGAGAGTCTGTAAACTAACACCTTCTCCACCCATTTCCCTAAGTGTGACGTTAATGCTATTGGCCTGTAGTTGCCTGGATGCGCTGGATCTTTCCCTGGCTTATTAAATGGCAAAATTACAGCCTTTTTTCCACCCTCTTGGGATAACTCCCTCCTTCCATATTCTGTTAAACAATTTCAGCACCAGTTCCACTGATTGCATAGGCAACTGCCGGAACATAGCATAGCTTAACTGATCATATCCTGGAGCTGTGTATCTACTATCTTGCAAAGCTCTCTTAATCTCTGACATTGTGAGCTCGAGGTCTAACGCAGTCGTATCTTCTTTCACTTCCTTTTTTAAATTTGCATTTTCTCTGAGTTTATGCTCCCTTTGCGGTCTATGACTCACACCAAGATGTTCTCTTCTATGCACTGCTGCAAATGCTCTACCTAGGACTTCTACCTTTTCTTTGTCTGATACAGCCATCTTGTCCCCATCCACTAGAGCTGAGAGTTTAACTGATACCCTTTTCCCACTTATTTTTTTTTAAACATACCCTAGACATTACCTAGTTCCGCTTTCCTACCAAGGGTGGAACAAAATTCTCTCCATGTTGACCTTTTCCTGTTTTTAATAATCCCTTGAGCTACAGCCCTTTTCTTTTTATAATCTATTAAATTTTCACTATTCATATTATTCCTCAGCTCTCTGAATGCCTTGTTTCACTCCTTTACTGCAATACTACATTCCTCAATTCACCATGGTACAACCTTCTTCCTACTCTATGTTGTTTTCTTAGGTATACTTGCTAATGCAGCATTCAGAATATGATTGGTTACCTGACTTGAACACTCTTTTATGCCACCTTCTAATGTTACCAAATGACATGATTGTACACTGTATCGCTTAAATTTTCCCCAATCTGCCTTGTCAAAACACCATCTTGTAAAACATCTTTCCTCTTGTATACATACTTCAGTTTTAATGACTTTAAGTATTGGGAAGTGATCACTTCCCATAGTTGTACTGTTCATAACCTAGCATTCACAGGCACTCACTAAAAAATCAGATACCAGAGTCAGGTCAATACATGATGATGCGCCCCTATGCACATTCATCCTGGTACCTTCACCACTGTTTAGACAAATTAACAATCTTTTATCTAACATCTCTTCCACAACTTTTCCATTGTTATCTGTATATGTGCTTCCCCACAAGCTATTATGGGCATTAAAGTCTCCACACCATACCACTTTCATATGCCCTTCCCCTGCCGTAACACTGAAAATATCTGCTGTTAACTTCCTACATGAGTTGTAATAATTAATCAGTTTAATATTTCCTTGTCCATTTGGCCTACATATTTCAATAATATTACACTCTATGTAATCAGGGGAGGGAAACACCCTATATGCCAGGCCATCTTTAATGAAAATGGCACACTTCCTCCATTTACACTGCTAATTCTATCCTATCTGATTGCACTATATCCTGGAATAACAAAATGTCAGTGAGGTTGAAGCCATGTCTCCTGTACACACACTATCTCTGGAACAACTCGTAGTTCGTAAAGATACTTCTTGAGTTCTTGTCCGTTTGCAATAAGACTCCTTGCATTCCATTGTAGTATGTGTAGTACCATAATTCAGATATTAAGTTTCAACATGTACATGCTCCCCAGTTTGAGCTGTCAGTAAACCATGTATCTGGTCGGCTTTGATATCGTTCACCTCCAGGAATCTTCCTGCTGCTTCCACAATGGTTTTGATTCTGTCACTTTTCTTCTAAAGCTGTGCTGCAACATTAATGGTGTGGTGTGGGGAAGCTAGGTGTTAGACTTCTCCACCCAGAGAGTAACGGTCCAGGAGAAGAGAGGTTGCCGGGGGGTTCAGACGGAGCAGCAAAGGTTGGACACCCCCCGGGGAGAAGAGGAGACGCTGGGCCGCCGGGAGAAGGAAGTAGCGCAGCACCAGCGTAATGTTATGTTAATGCACCGCACGGGCTTTGTCATGTAATAAGTATGATGGCGGAGCCCCAGGCCACAATGCAAATGATTAAAGGTACAGTGGGGTAAAAAAGTATTTAGTCAGCCACCAATTGTGCAAGTTCTCCCACTTAAAAGATGAGAGAGGTCTCCAATTTTCATCATAGGTATACCTCAACTATGAGAGACAAAATGAGAAAAATAAAATCCAGAAAATCACATTGAAGGATTTTTAATGAATTAATTGGTAAATTCCTCGGTAAAATAAGTATTTGGTCACCTACAAACAAGCAAGATTTCTGGATCTCACAGACTTGTAACTTCTTCTTTAAGAGGCTCCTCTGTCCTCCACTCATTACCTGTATTAATGGCACCTGTTTGAAGTTGTTATCAGTATAAAAGACACCTGTCCACAACCTCAAACAGTCAGACTCCAAACTCCACTATGGCCAAGACCAAAGAGCTGTCAAAGGACACCAGAAACAAAATTGTAGACCTGCACCAGGCTGGGAAGACTGAATCTGCAATAGGTAAGCAGCTTGGTGTGAAGAAATCAACTGTGGGAGCAATTATTAGAAAATGGAAGACATACAAGACCACTGATAATCTCCCTCGATATGGGGCTCCATGCAAGATCTCACCCCGTGGGGTCAAAATGATCACGAGAACGGTGAGCAAAAATCCCAGAACCACACGGGGGGACCTAGTGAATGACCTGCAGAGAGCTGGGACCAAAGTAGCAAAGGCTACATCAGTAACACACTACGCCGCCAGGGACTCAAATCCTGCAGTGCCAGATGTGTACCCCTGCTTAAGCCAGTACATGTCCAGGCCCGTCTGAAGTTTGCTAGAGAGCATTTGGATGATCCAGAAGAGGACTGGGAGAATGTCATATGGTCAGATGAAACCAAAATAGAACTTTTTGGTAAAAACTCAACTTGTCGTGTTTGGAGGAGAAAGAACACCATACCTACCGTGAAGCATGGGGGTGGAAACCTCATGCTTTGGGGCTGTTTTTCTGCAAAGGGACCAGGACGACTGATCCCTGTAAAGGAAAGAATGAATGGGGCCATGTATCGTGAGATTTTGAGTGAAAACCCCCTTCCATCAGCAAGGGCATTGAAGATGAAACGTGGCTGGATCTTTCAGCATGACAATGATCCCAAACACACTTCCCGGGCAACGAAGGAGTGGCTTCGTAAGAAGCATTTCAAGGTCCTGGAGTGGCCTAGCCGGTCTCCAGATCTCAACCCCATAGAAAATCTTTGGAGGGAGTTGAAAGTCCGTGTTGCCCAGCGACAGCCCCAAAACATCACTGCTCTAGAGGAGATCTGCATGGAGGAATGGGCCAAAATGCCAGCAACAGTGTGTGAAAACCTTGTGAAAACTTACAGAAAACGTTTGACCTCTGTCATTGCCAGCGAAGGGTATATAACAAAGTATTGAGATGAACTTTTGTTATTGACCAAATACTTATCTTACCGAGGAATTTACCAATTAATTCATTAAAAATCCTTCAATGTGATTTTCTGGATTTTTTTTTCTCATTTTGTCTCTCATAGTTGAAGTATACCTATGATGAAAATTGGAGACCTCTCTCATCTTTTAAGTGGGAGAACTTGCACAATTGGTGGCTGACTAAATACTTTTTTGCCCCACTGTATATACACTACCGTTCAAAAGTTTGGGGTCACTTAGAAATTTCCATATTTTTGAAAGAAAAGCACTGTTTTTTTTCAATGAAGATAACTTTAAACTAATCAGAAATACACTCTATACATTGCTAATGTGGTAAATGACTATTCTAGATGCAAATGTCTGTTTTTTGGTGCAATATCTACATAAGTGTATAGAGGCCCATTTCCAGCAACTATCACTCCAGTGTTCTAATGGTACAATGTGTTTGCTCATTGCGTCAGAAGGCTAATGGATGATTAGAAAACCCTTGTGCAATCATGTTAGCACAGCTGAAAACAGTTTAGCTGGTTAGAGAAGCTATAAAACTGACCTTCCTTTGAGCAGGTTTAGTAGCTGGAAAAAATTATTATTTCAAATACAAATCATTTTTCTAACCTTGTCAATGTCTTGACTATATTTTCTATTCATTTTACAACTCATGGTGGTAAATAAGTGTGACTTTTCATGGAAAACACAAAATAATTGTCTGGGTGACCCCAAACTTTTGAACGGTAGTGTAAGTGAGATGCACTGTGGCCTGGGAGCTCTCATATGATCTTGACTTGTTAGAGAGAATAAAGTCTGTGCTGATTCAGCTCGTTGCCTCGCCTTGTTCATTCTCTCTACACTGGTGACCCTTGACGTGCAATGGAAGGTGAGACGAGCACCCTGGAGACAAGCTGGAGAGGAAGCGCCACCTCTGCGTGCGCTGTTTCAGTCAAGCTCCCAGACTTTTGGCTGCACACCCGACAGCATGGTTCTTACACACAGAGGCCCAGTTCGCTCTCTGCGGGGTAACAGCAGACAAGACCAAATACTACTATGTGGTTGCTGTGCTGGATGCGCACACAACACAGCAGGTGGCAAGCCTGCTCCAAGAGCCGCTGGTCCACGGAAAATACAAAGCGCTCAAGAAGATGCTGACCCAGCGCTACACGCTTTTGGACTGTGAAAGAGTGGAAATGCTCCTGACACGTTCGGAGTTAGGGGACAGATCAGCCGTTGAATTGATGGAGAGCATGTTGGCACTGATGGGCAGAGATGGTGAGCCGTTTCTGTTCGCCCACCTGTTCCTCAGAAACCTCCTGGCAGCAGCGAGAGTGATCCTGGCAAACTTGCCACTGCTGGTGATGAGGAACTATCGCACGCTAATGCAGGAAGCGGACCGTATCATCCTGGCGACCAGAACCTTTGCCGTGAACACAGCGGCGCCGGAGCCCAGAGGGACGGCCAGCCAGGTTGAGGAGCTGCTGGTGGTGGCTGGTACAGATGCCAGGAGGCACAGGAAGGACACAATCTGCTTCTATCATTGCCGTTTCGGAGCAGCCGCACGGCGATGCAAGCCACTGTGCCAGTTCAAGCGGTCAGGAAACGCCAAGGCTGGCAGTCAGTAGCAGCTGCGACCACTGGCGACAGAGATAGGTTGCTCTACATCACAGACCCAAGTTAGGGGAAACGGTTCCTGGCGGACTCCGGCTCCCAGAAGAGCCTCATCCTGCCGTTCAACTCAGACAGGGTAGCAGGAAGTAACGGTCCCGAGCTGGCAGCCGCCAACGGATCAGACATTAAGACATCTGATGAGTAGACATTGACTAAAAGTTTGCATGGGCATAACCAGTGGACCTTCATTATAGCTGCATGTGCCTTCCCCATTTTGGGTGCAGACTTTCTATGTGCGCATGGTTTATTAGTTGATGTTGCTAATAGACGGCTGGTGGATGCTGTGTCTTTTGAGTCTCTGCCCTGTACATTTTATCAGTACCAAAGGACTGCCCGTTTTCGCACGACCTCGGCGCCTGAATGCAGCTAAACTGGCCAGTGCATGCGAGGAGTTCGCCAACTTGGAGAGGTTAGGCATCATCAGGCGCTCAAACAGCCCATGGGCATCCCCGCTTCACATGGTGCCTAAAGCCGACGGGTCGTGGCGACCAAGTGGCGATTTCCGGTGATTCAACAACGTTATGGCACACGATCGCTACCCTATCCCCCATATCCAGGATTTTTCTGTCCACCTTGCCAGGGCGCGCGTTTTTCCCAAGGTGGACCTGGTCTGCGGTTACCACCAGGTCCCGGTGCACGCAGAAGACATACCAAAAACGGCGGTGATAACTCCTTTTGGCCTTTTTGAATTTTTGCACATGCCATTTGGATTAAAAGGCATGGCACAGACCTTCCAAAGGATGATGGACGCAGTGCTGCGCGACCTGCCCTTTGTTTTTGTCTACCTGGATGACATCCTGGTGGCCAGCGCGTCCAAGGACAAGCACGTCGCCCACCTCAGGACAGTTTTCCAGAGACTGGAAGTGCACGGTTTAATAATCAACCCGGCCAAGTGCCAGTTCAGTGTAGCAGTGATAGATTTTTTGGGCCACCGCATTTCGCCGGAGGGCGTGATTCCATTACCAGACAAGGTGCGCGCGGTGTCAGACTTTCCACATCCTCAGACAGTGAGGGCGCTTCAGGAGTTTTTGGGGATGGTTAATTTTTACAACCGTTTCCTCCCCTGCGCAGCCCAGCTGATGCAGCCGTTGTACACCACGCTTAAAAAAAAAAAAAGAGACCTGCGGACAGCATCGACTGGACTCCTGAGCGGGGTCAGGCTTTTTCGAACGCCAAAACTGCGCTGGCGAAAGCCACGTTACTTGCGCACCCAGATCTGTCGGCACTGATAGCGCTCACTATGGACGCATCTGATGTGGCCATAGGGGCCGTAGTGGAGCAGTGCGTTGCAGGTTTGTGTCAGCCGCTCGCGTTTTTCAGCAGATCTTTGCGCGACAACGAGCGCAAATACAGCGCATTCGACAGAGAGTTGCTGGCTCTCCACCTGGCAATACGCCAATTCCAGTTTTGGCTGGAGGGGCACGACATTGTCTTTATTTGCTATCTCATATTTTTATTCTGTTGTGTTCTCCCCCTGGGTTGACAGCTGTCAGTGGCACTTCCGGGTAGGTGGTGTCCCTGTCAGCTGTCAGCCCATTCTGTCCTCTCTCGTTGCTCCCAGCTGGTCCAAATTGTAATCTTTGTTGTCTCCTGCCTGCTCATGTGACCCACACCTGTTATCATTTGTTTCATTTGTGTTTAGCCTTATTTAAGAGCCGTTATATTCTTTCCTCTTTGCCAGAGTCTTAAGTTCTCTACCCTCGTCTCCAACAGAACCCAGTCCTTGTTCTGGTGAAGTAATTTGTAAGCTTACTTTGCTCGTCTTTTTGTATTTTGTGTTTGAGCTCTGTTTTGGATTTTGTGTTTGGTTTCCTTAATACATTTCACAAACTGCAGTCCTGCACATGGGTCTCACCTCTCTGCCCTCAGGGGCAATTCATGACACATCTGGTCAATGAGCTTTAAAGCTGTGACTCTCTGGTCTGGACGTACAAATGCAACCCCCCCCCACCTTCCCACCGTAAATGAAAGATGTGTGTCTGAAGAGACAAGCGCGTGTATCAACACTGACGTGCAGCTGACAGACAGGTAGGAGTTAGGCACGGAAAGAGAGAGAATATTCTCTGTAATTTTTTTTTCCAGAAAATGTCATGGGCAGCGAGAGCACCCCCCCCCCAGTCCCGTCTCACCTTCACTAATTCATCACTGCACCAGAGGCAGAAGACGCACCTGCTCCCGCTCATCAGCCAGTGTACTTAAGGAGGCTCTCTCCGCGCATTCAACACTGGCTCATCTGGGTATACGGCCCCGTCAAGGACAAGCAAGTATTGTTGACAAACTTAGACACGTCATCTAACTTTGTTCTTCTTTCTTCCTCAGGTTGCTGCCACGTGCAGGTGTGTCTCCAGGACTGCGCGCACTCTCCTGCCACATCTCCACCATTCCTCAGCTTCCAACCTCCACCCGGTCAGGCACCACCAGCTCATCCTCCTCACCCTACTGGTTTGTCTATTTCCCGCTGGGGCCCTGCCAGCTCTCCCTTGGAACCCAAGTAGGTGGCAATTTGGCTCTCCCATTTCCCCTTACTCCATTCCTCCTCTCACAGCTCTCGTCTTCTCTCCGCAGGTTGATTCCTCTGGCGAGTGACTGTTTTCATAGCTGTGCGTTTATTTTGAAATTCAATAAACTCTCAAACGTGCCTCCTAGTGTGGTTGTTCTCCTGTGCTGTTGTATCGTGCACGTGAGCTGTCAGCGTACAGTGGGGCAAAAAAGTATTTAGTCAGCCACCAATTGTGCAAGTTATCCCACTTAAAAGATGAGAGAGGTCTCCAATTTTCATCATAGGTATACCTCAACTATGAGAGACAGAATGAGAAAAAAAAATCCAGAAAAACACATTGAAGGATTTTTAATGAATTATTTGGTAAATTCCTCGGTAAAATAAGTATTTGGTCACCTACAAACAAGCAAGATTTCTGGCTCTTACAGACCTGTAACTTCTTCTTTAAGAGACTCCTCTGTCCTCCACTCATTACCTGTATTAATGGCACCAGTTTGAACTCATTATCAGTATAAAAGACACCTGTCCACAACCTCAAACAGTCAGACTCCAAACTCCACTATGGCCAAGACCAAAGAGCTGTCAAAGGACACCAGAAACAAAATTGTAGACCTGTACCAGGCTGGGAAGACTGAATCTGCAATAGGTAAGCAGCTTGGTGTGAAGAAATCAACTGTGGGAGCAATTATTAGAAAATGGAAGACATACAAGACCACTGATAATCTCCCTCGATCCGGGGCTCCATGCAAGATCTCACCCTGTGAGGTCAAAATGATCACGAGAACGGTGAGCAAAAATCCCAGAACCACACGGGGGGACCTAGTGAATGACCTGCAGAGAGCTGGGACCAAAGTAACAAAGGCTACATCAATGACACGCTACGCCGCCAAGGACTCAAATCCTGCAGTGCCAGACGTGTCCCCCTGCTTAAGCCAGTACATGTCCAGGCTCGTCTGAAGTTTGCTAGAGAGCATTTGGATGATCCAGAAGAGGATTGGGAGAATGTCATATGGTCAGATGAAACCAAAATAGAACTTTTTGGTAAAAACTCAACTTGTCGTGTTTGGAGGAGAAAGAACACTATACCTACTGTGAAGCATGGGGGTGAAAACATTATACTTTGGGGCTGTTTTTCTGCAAAGGGACCAGGACAACTGATCCGTGTAAAGGAAAGAATGAATGGGGCCATGTATCGTGAGATTTTGAGTGAAAACCTCCTTCCATCAGCAAGGGCATTGAAGATGAAACGTGGCTGGGTCTTTCAGCATGACAATGATCCCAAACACACTGCCCGGGCAACGAAGGAGTGGCTTCGTAAGAAGCATTTCAAGGTCCTGGAGTGGCCTAGCCAGTCTCCAGATCTCAACCCCATAGAAAATCTTTGGAGGGAGTTGAAAGTCCGTGTTGCCCAGCGACAGCCCCGAAACATCACTGCTCTAGAGGAGATCTGCATGGAGGAATGGGCCAAAATACCAGCAACAGTGTGTGAAAACCTTGTGAAGACTTAGAGAAAACGTTTGACCTCTGTCATTGCCAACAAAGGGTATATAACAAAGTATTGAGATGAACTTTTGTTATTGACCAAATACTTATTTTACCGAGGAATTTACCAATTAATTAATTAAAAATCCTTCAATGTGATTTTCTGGATTTTTTTTTCTTATTTTGTCTCTCATAGTTGAGGTATACCTATGATGAAAATTGGAGACCTTTCTCATCTTTTAAGTGGGAGAACCCGCACAATTGGTGGCTGACTAAATACTTTTTTCCCCCACTGTATTTAACCATGACAGAAAAACAAATACTCCTACAGATAATACAGAACAACAGAATAAATTATATATTTTTCCTCTCCGCTTGGTCCCGAGTGGTTGGGGACCGCTGCGGTTTTCAAATGAAGGTGCTGCCAATAATTTCCAAATCTCTACTCTTTAACATGCATTCAATGCAATTTAGCTATTGTAATGGATATTGTATTAAAGTCTGTATTTGCTGTTGCACAAGAGTTTTTCTGTATAGCAGAAGTTTCTGCTTAATTTACAAATCAGTTTAATAGGAAATTTTTGACAATCCTGTGCTTTTCTTGTATTGTTATATAGAATATCACTGCAGTAAACAGGAAAAAAAACCCCACATCTGATTCCCACAACTTTTAGTGCAAAAAACACTCTACAAAGATCACAACTTTTATTGCAACTTTTTAAAAAAAGCTCCCGTGAATTAAGGCTTTCTGGGCTGCAACAATTATAAAAACATCCCGCAAAATCCTGGAGGGACTGATATATAGTATTTTATATATAGTATTTTTTTAAGTCTATCATTGGTGGCATTTACTCCCAGAAGCCAGGCCTCCCTTGTCTTTCAGCCTCTGGCTATCAGTTTTATGAAATACATTGTCTGTCTGTCTGTCTATCTATCTATAAGATAAGCCTTTATTAGTCCCACTTATTGAAAGGGCAGCTACAGTCGTGAAAAAATTAGGACACCCCATTAAATATTCAGTTCTTTATTAATAAATGTTCATATATCTATGTCTAACTTTGTTTTTGTTTTTATTTGCATTTTAAACATTTATTTTAGCCATTTTAAGTGGGAATGAATGTGGGGGTGTTCTAAAAAAGATGGAGGGTGTCCTAATTTATTCCTCACTATTTGTTTAGAAATACATTTTACAGAAAATCTGGAAAAAGTCTTTAATTCATTTTTAATTGTTTAGTTGTATTACATTGATATTAAATATCCCTATGTCCAAATATGTAAAAAAAAAACAAAACACAGGTTTATATAGGGTGTCCTAATCTTTTCACATGACTGTATGAAGAAGACTTAACTGTTAAAATTTTCATTTTTTTTAATTTATTTTGATTTTGTGTACTTTATTGATCCCCAGAGGGGGAGTTTAGGGCATCCACCTGGATGGATGAAGCAGCCAAGGTACGGCGCTATCCCTTCACCATTCACACACACATTCACACCTAGGGCCACTTTAGAGTCTCCAGTTAACCTAACCTGCATGCTTTTGGCCTGTGGGAGGAAACCAGAGAAATCCCGGAGTAAACCCACACAGACACGGGGAGGACATGCAAACTCCACACAGATCACTGTTGGTCAGGGGGTGGAATCGAACCCGGGATCCCATGGCCAAGGGTGAGTTGCTGTGCTGCCACAGTGCTAACCGCTGTCCCACTACACCACTAAAATGTGATATATTTTGGTATTTAATGTCTCAGTTGTCACTGAATTACAGGAGCCACTCCTTTTCCATATCTCTATTTTAGAATGGGGAAATCAGTGTCTCTTTAATACAGTCTATGCCTTTAGCCAGTGTAGGGTGTATACAGTCATGTGAAAAAATTTGGACACCCCTTTAAATATTCAGTTCTTTATTAAGAAATGTTTGTGTATCTATGTCTAACCTTGTTTTTGTTTTTATTTGCATTTTTTAAAATTTATTTTAGCCATTGTAAGTGGGAATGAATTTGGGGTGTCCTAAAAAAATGGGGGGGGGGGGTGTCGTAATTTATTCCTCACTATTTGTTTAGAATTATATTTTACAGAAACTTTGAAAAAAGTCTTTCATTTATTTTTAATTGTTTAGTTGTATTACGTGAATCTCCCAATATTTTTAACATTGATATTAAATATCCATATGTCCAAATATTTGAAAAAAAAGAGGCTTATACAGGGTGTCCTAATTTTTTCACATGACTGTAGATCAGTGTATGATGCTGTGTTTGTGAAACAGATAAAATGTACATGCTGTACGAATGATGGTATGATGGTATGATGATTAAAAGAGGACTTTATAGATACAGGCTCATTAACCATATTTGTATACTGCCACTTACTGCTAAATAAGTGGTTAAATGCAGCACATGTGAGTTTCCTCATTGCCTTACCATGATCAACTCCTGACATGGTGATTGGATTGAGCCAAGAATAAAGGTTTTGTTCTTCATGTTCCTCCTCTGAAAAGAGTACTTTTTTCAGTTGCTGTAGCTACTGATTCCTCCATTTCAACAAACAAACTACGGGCGGTATAGTGAGTGAATTGAGGGGGGGAAGTTGGACACTGGGGCTCGCCGTAGCTGGCGTCAGTACATAGGTGATGGATGAAGCTGGACGACGCCACCATTTCGTATATATCGTCAAGGGAAAATAATAAAGAGTTTGTTGTTCGGTGTAAAACAGCTCACGGCTTGTTTATTTCAGACATAACAAATGGCGACGAGGGTAAAATTCTGACTCATGGAGCCGGTAAAACCTTTTTCTCGCCTCACTGGGAGAATCACCGATCCCATGGCACCGCTGGTTTGACATGTTTGTAAATTATGTTGCCGCGGGCGGCCTGGGTGACACTGACACCGAGGAGCTAAAGAATGTGCTGGCTCTCAGTCTAGGCGAAGAAGAGGAGCACGTGTTCTGCACTCTGGGGCCAAGCGGACTCATTCGGTGAATGCCTGGCTCTAATGGAGAAATATTACAGTGGTGTGAGCAACGTTACAGCCCAAAGAACCGTCTTCTTCCACCGCAAACAGCATGCGGGTGAGTCAACTCAACGTTATGCCACGGAGCTCCAAGTCTTAGCAAGCACGTGCACCTTTGAGCCCTTAGAAGACGAGCTAACCCATGATAAGCTAGCAGAAGGCACGAACAAGTGGCTAAGAGAAGAGCTAATGCTAACAGCCAACAATCTCAAGCTAAGCCAAGCAGTGAGGATGGCAACCCAGATGGAGGCAGCCACTCAGCTAGCGGAACAGCTAACGACACCTACCCGACAGGCCCCTCAACTGACCCTGTGGGAGCAGGCTGTTAGTAACACCATTAGCCGCCCCAAAAACACAACCATGAGGCAACATGAAAAGGCTGAGCAGAATATGGACTAAAGCAGGTGAGTGGCCATTGTGTACCAACTATGGTTCGTCTAAACACAGAGCCCGCTCGCCCACTTGCCCTGCTAGAGAGAAGATATGTTACCACTGCAAACAAGCTAAGCACTTTGCCAAGGTTTGCCGCTCGAGCCCCGTCAAAAACAAAATCCACCCACCGGAGCCAGCCACGGTCTGCACAGTGGGCGCTAGGAATTGGCTGCTCAAATGGCACACCATCCAGTTGGACGGCGTCAATGTGCTGCTTTTGTTGGACCCAGGTGCGTCACGGTTCCAACTAAATGTAGCCACAGTCAGAAAGCTCTTCCCCAAAAAGACCATTACAGCGAAGGCAAACAATCTGTTCAGATATGGGCACGTCAAGAACAGCATGGTAGGAACAACTGACTTCTCAGTTACCTGCTGCCCGAAAACAATCCCATTGTTCACCTTTCAGGTGACGTGCTAGGGGGCTAACCTGCATGGAATTGACCTGTTAGGTGAGTTGGGGTTTTCCATCACAGACCCAATGGGATCCGTCATCCTAACGGTCTCGTCATCCTGGCAGTGCCGCTGGCCAGGGCTCTTTACAGGACAAGAGTGCATTGCCGCTTTTAACCCAGAAGTGGCACCCAAAAGTCAACCGCTCTGCCGACTGCCCCTCGCCCTACGAGACGATGTTACAATGAAGGTTAAGAAACTCCTGGACACCGGCATCATTGAGGGGGTCGACGTGTCCTTGTGGATTTCGAACATCATGGTGGCAAAAAAAAAAAGTCAGGCAGCATACAACCATGCATCGATCTCCGGATGGTTAACAAGGCAATCATCCCGGATAAATATTCCCTGCCACGATGGAGAAACTAATGGTGACCTTCAGCGGTTCAAAAAGTTTTTCGAAGCTGGTCCTCCACCAAGGCTGCTTACAGGTACCACTCTACCCCGACAGCCGCAACCTGACAGCTTTCGTTACACACATGGGGGTTTTCAGATACACACGCATGCCCTTTGGCCTTAGCTCTGCCCTGACCTACTTTCAGAAAATTGTGGCCACCATCCTCGCCAGCCTCAAGCGAGTAGTGATGTATCTGGATGACACTGTGGTGCATGGTGCATCACCGGCCACTCACAACACCCACCTCGAGAAGGTCATAGAGGTACTGACAAGCCACAGCATCACACTCAATGAAGAGAAATGCATCTTTGCAGCAGAGCCTATTGAGTTTGTGGGGTTTTGGTTAACTGCTGAGGGCCTGAGCCCCTTGCATTCAAACATGGAAGTGGTCCTGCAACTACCCGAGCTTACAACCCCCGCACAAATCTTGTCTTTTCTGGACATGGCAATTTCTACGGACGCTTCATCCCTCACTGCTCCGAAACAACAGAACCACTGCACACCATCCTGAAACAGGACATGCTGTGGGAGTGGACTCCGGCATGCTCAGCCGCCATCGAACGACTGAAGTCACAGCTCACCTCCCCACCTGTGCTGGCCCACTTCAACCTGCAAAGCCCTACCTTTGTGACATGTGACATGTCCAGCTCTGAAGTAGGAGCCATCCTGTCACAGCTTCAAAATGGAATGAAACACTCAGTAGTGTTCGCATCGAGGTCACTCACACTGGCCGAACAGAAGTATTCAATGGGGGAGAGGAAGGCACTGGCGAGCACCTGGGCATGCAAACATTGGCACATGTTGGCACGACACTTCACACCACAAATGGATCACAGGGTCCTCACTGCACAGCTGGAAACATCAGGGTCGGGACACAAACCTCTGTGCATCTACAGTTGGAGTGAAAGACTGTGAGCATATAACTTCACTACCTAGTTTACGCCGGGCAGAGAGAATGTAGTGGTGGAGCACTTGTCCCGAGCCACACCTAAAACAAACCTGAATGGTGACCAAGACCCCCTGGAGATGGAGCTGATCAACATGTTGCACGGGTCTCTTCAGAACACAGTCTCTCTCCAGGAGCTCCAGACGGCATCAGAACAGGACCCGACCCTAACACAGCTGCATTCTTTCATCCGTGAGGGCTGGCCTGCAGAGGTACTGGCAGAGCTGGCACCATTTCATTGAGTCAAGGATGACTTGGCATGCTGGAATGACATCTGTGTGGCAAGAGGACACTGCACAATAATTCCTGAAACGCTAAAAGGCCGCATCTTAACCATGCTGCACGAGAGTCACCTGGGCGTGGTCAGAGTGAAACAGTGGTGCAGGGGCTCAGTTTGGTGGCTGGGCATCGATAAAGACAGAGAAAATATGTTAAAAGACTGTTTGCCCTGCCTGGAAAGTGGAAAAACCGGGGTACCCCCACCCCGCCACTGCGGCTGCTACCAAACCCAGCAGCCCCTTGGAAACATATTCAACTGGACATACTGTATGTGGCGAACTACATATTGCTCCTGTGCACCAAATGGTTCCTGCTGGTAACCTATGATCTCCACTGAAAATAGCCAGAGGTGATGGCCACCGGCTCGGTCACAACCGACGTGGTCAACGACTTCCTCACCTCCCTCTTCGTTCGCTGGAGTGTACCGGACGCCATTACAATGGACAAGAGCCTGCAATTCATCTTGGCAGGTTTTGAAGCGTTCATGAGTGAGGGAGGCATCAAACACATAAAGACTGCACTCTATCATCCACAAGCAAGCAAATGGCAGGGGGGGGGTAGAAAGATTCAACAAAACTAAAAAAGGGCTCACAGCACACCCAGCTGCACTACAGAGTACCAAGCTGCACTATAGAGCAACACCTCACGCCATGCTCGTCGGCAGTATTGTTGTTGGGACGTGCAATGTCCTGGAGAGAGCAGAGAGAGAACGTAAAAGGCCGTGGAACCCCCCCCCCCCCCCCTGCCGAGGGAGCCATTCCAGCAGAGAATCCATCATCGAGGGGGAAGGTGGTCGAGCAGCAATGACGGATGAAACTAAGGTTTGACAGGAAATGCTAGGTGAGGCAGCCTGGACTTGCAGTGCTGGACTGGGTCAGGATTAGGCACCCTAACCGTGCCCACAAGCTGCAGTCGTTTTGGACAGCGCCATTGCAGATCACAGTACAGCTGGGTCCAGCCACATTCGGCCTCTCTGATGGGTCACGGTGGCATGCTAGCCGCCTCCGAAAATCTTCACCAGCTCCAGCCCCGGATCAGAGGACAGCCACGGACGTGATGGATCTAGGTTGGGACTTTGCTGATATGGAACCTGTGAACCCCCAGGAGCGTTTGCCGGAGCCGGCAGTGGCGTTGCAGCCTGAGCGACGCTTGACCAGAGTCCAGCAGAGACTCCGACATCTGAAGGACTTTATAGTGGACTTTTGATTAGTTAGGGCATGATCGGTCAAGAAGTGACAGAATAACCCACTCCATCACGCGGGCACCCTGGCAGTCTACCCAGGTGCTCAGTTAGGCATAATAGCTTGATGGTTTCTGTTTTTTTTCGGGGGGGGGGGGTAAATATAGTGTGTGAATTGGGGGGGTTTAGACATTGGGGCTCACCGTAGCTGGCGTCAGTACGTAGGTGATGGATGACGCTGGGCGGCACCACCATTTTGTAAATAGTCAAATGAAAATAATAAAGAGTTCGTTGTTCAGTGTAAGATGGCTCACGGCTCGCTTAT
Source organism: Pholidichthys leucotaenia (assembly GCA_020510985.1). NCBI lineage: Eukaryota > Metazoa > Chordata > Actinopteri > Cichliformes > Pholidichthyidae > Pholidichthys > Pholidichthys leucotaenia. The sequence continues at coordinate 214,379,547 of CM035845.1, read as the reverse complement.
TTCAGACATAACAGGTGGGGCAAAAAAAAAATCAATACAGTATCACGATACTTTGTGTTCACAAAACTATATCGATTCAGAGTAACCAGAATTGCCATACTTAAATAAAATTATTAATAAATGTTGCAAATATGGATTGTTTTTTGGATACCAGAGTAATAAAAACCAACTGACTTCTCAGCCCACTAGACAGAGGTAAATGCTCACTGTCTGGTTAGGTCAGTACAGCAAAGGAGTGACTCAAGAGATCTAGCCAGGAGTTGAACAAGACGGAGATTAGGATGGGAAATCACAGTATATGATATTGCATTAATCAGCATATTGTATGATTATGACAATATCATGTCGCTGCCCAAGTATCATGATAGTATCATATTGTGGTGCCCCAGATGGTCTTGGTAAACTCACAACAGATATCCCTTTCTGGGTTTGTCTTTACAAATCCAGTTATTGTAGCCTACTTTTGTTGTAATAAATATATTTTTTTAACTTTAAAATCAGTTTTTCAGAGAGAAATATATCATTACTGGTTGAAAAGACACAACGCAAACTTAGAAGTGATCAAGCATTTTCAGGTGTGACTCCTAAACTCTGAAACAAGCTGCCACTGCCCATCAGACAGACTCCCTCAGTTGCTGTCTTTAAGTCTTGCCGTCTAAAATCACACTTCTATTCACTACCCCTACTACTTTCTTGGTGTTTTAATTCCCATCTGTTTTTCTTGGCATGTGTTTGTCTTCTTTGTTTTAAGTGCTCTAAAGAAAGTGGCATACATATCCTTGTGAAAAAAAAAATAACCTCAAAGAAAAGTTTAATTTCTCCGTAGTCTTCTATAATAAAATTTTTAAAGTATTACTGGGGATCTGTCCAGGGTGTATCTTGCCTCTCGCCCAAAGATGCTGGGATAGGGTCCAGCCCCCTCCCCCACCATCACCACCACTGCTACCCGAAAAGGATTAAGCGAAGAAGATGGATGGATGTTTCAAAATGTTAATTCATATAAACTAGACTGTAAAAAATGTGTACTGTATGCTGCATTGGATGTTCCATTTTCTGCATACAGGTTTTGGGTGGTAAATGTAAAAACAATAAGTGAATCATTTGATGCTGAAAGCTGGCAGTCCACTGGCATGTAGAGTGGACTTCATGGAAAAGACAAGAAGGAGCAAACTCACGTCAAAGCCGTCCATCTTCAACTTGTAATAAACAGGTGGAGTAGAAGGGTTGTTCTACAAAAGTAACAAAGTGAGAAAACACATCTGAGGGTGTGGCAAAACAGGTCCCAACTAGTGTGTGCAAAATCAAGTTACAATGTGCAAAAGAAGAAAAAAAAACATCTCATTTTCAATTTTCTGCACAAACTCATGTAGTCAGATGTTAACTTTTTTTTAAAAAAAAATCAATCTAGTGTACAGCATATAGACTGTTTATAATGGACATACATATGTTCCAGAACTGGAAAAAAATGAAGCCAATAATAAAGCGCCTTAAATGTGTATTATTCATTGTTAAGCTGGGAGTGGCATCTGTGACTATTAAAGAAATATGATTCTGTATATAAAAAAATCTACTTTCATGAAAGATGACCCTTTCCCCTCAATCAGCAGATTTACATCATTACATTGTATGTAATGGTCCATTTTTAGGACATTTTTGTACGCTCCTCAAATGTGGCGGGGATGTTTTCTTGCCATTTTCCACGACTTTTTGATAAATTCCTAAATGCTGTCTAGAGTTTTTCTTTATGTTCCTTAAATTTTTCCCTATGCCTTTTTGCTAAATTCTCAGATATTTGGATGTTTCCTGAATATCCTCTGATTTGTAGGTATTTATGTACAGTACATGTATTGCATTTCCCTCCCATTAGTTTTAATTTTCTCCCAATTTTGCCCGGATGCTATTTTTGATGCATAACTTGACTTTTTTTCTGGGATATTTCCTAATGTTTCCATGATGTTTTCTGTGTATTTTCTCTGTTTTCTGAATGCTGTCTTGATGTTTCCTAAATGTTTTTCCTGTGAATTTCTGCGTTTTTTGCGTTAATGGAGAGTTGAGCTAAATCTCCAACAAACACACTGCCTCCTTTTTTCTGTAAATGAAAGAGACCCCTGTGCCTCTCTGTGTTAGTTCAGTGTAAATAATGAAGGAAAGAGTTTATAGTGCACCCATATAGAATAACCCGCAATGAAATGATTAATATACACAACTAAAATGACATAAGTTTAGTAACAACCCCCAACTTTTCTGCATAGCAACCTGAATCTCAATGAGGAAACAAACCAGCTTCCAGCTTTTCATCCAGTACCTAAGATGTGGAGAAATGTTGAACTGCTTTCTGCTAAAGTCAGATCTAAACCTGAGAGCGTGAAGGTGAGGAGACATACCTGAGTTCCCCTGAGCTGCACACAAACTGGTGCTGTGTGAAACAGGACGTGGTTTTAAGTCCTGTTCCTTGCTCTGCTCACACACCTACACCACACCCATCCACAGACACACACATAAACACACAGCATGTTTCTGTGACTCCAGAGGACAAAATATTGACTAATAATTTACTGGAAATCTGTTCCTAACATCCTAAATTTAGCTAACCTTATCTTAAACATTTGACCATATACTGTTGCTTTTAGACATTTTTGCGAGAAGTTATCTTTACCTAGTGTCAGCTAATCACCACATAGGAGCAGAATTCTTAATTTCATTGTATTATCAAGTACAATGACAATAAAGGCTTTCTGATTCTGAACTTTGTCAACCCTTTATTACATGTGCATAATCACAAAATATGCACTCAGGTGAGCTAGGTATACATGTGCATCTCAGTAAATTAGAATATCATTGAAAAGTCAATTTATTTCAGTAATTCAATTCAAAAAAATTAAACATACTGTATTATATAGATTCATTATACACACAGTGATATACAGTACTTCAAGCATTTGTTTCTTTTAATTTTGATGATTATGGCTTTACAGCTAATGAAAACTCAAAATTCAGTTTCCCAAGAAATTAGAATATTACAAAAGATCAATTTTTAAAAAATTGATTTTTAATAGAAATGTTGGCCAACTGAAAAGTATGTCCATGTACACACTCAATACTTGGTCGGGGCTCCTTTTGCATGAATTACTGCATCAAAGCAGCGTGGCATGGAGGTGATCAGCCTGGGGTACTGCTGAGGTGTTATGGAAGGCCAGGTTGCTTTGATAGTGGCCTTCAGTTCTTCTGCATTGTTGGGTCTGGTGTCTGCCATCTTCCTCTTAATACCCCATAGAGTCTGGGGCTTAGGCCAGGAGAATTTACTGGCCAATCAAGCACAGTGATACCATAGTCATTAAACGAGGTACTGGTACTTTTGGCAGCATCAGCAGGTGCCAAGTCTTGCTGAAAAATGATATCAGCATCTCCATAAAGCTTGACAGCAGAGGGAATCGTGAAGTGCTCTAAAATTTCGACGGCTACGCTGACCTTAGACTTGTTAAAACACAGTGGACCAATGCCAGCACACCGTTATACATGGAAAATTATCTTTAAAATTAACAAACATATGTGTAACTCATAGCAAAATTCGATCATGATCAAAAGATAATTTCTCTCTTGCTGTAAGAAAGTCTGTGTACATGTCAAGTGCGAATGTTGGGCTGTTAGAATCGACTGTTAGAACTAACTGTTAGAGGTGTGCTGGGACTACACACTGCCGACACCAACAGAAAAGGGAGACTGAGAAACTCCCGTGATCAATCGCCAAAGCCAGTTTTGTTATGGCGGCAGTTACTGTGAAGTGCGGTGTGATGACGGCAATTTCCTGTTGCATCATCACACCACCCTATATAGTGGGGCAGCTGCCATAGGCACTTCCTCTTGTACCAGATGACTCTGCTGGATGCATGCCGTGTACTGTGTTCACTCTCTTTAATAAAGTAGCGTTCAATGCTACATCTCTGTTGGCCTCGTTCATCACCAGGTTTGTGGACATAACATTTGGCAACTGAGGATTAACATATGGAGGCGTGCGTTACACCACTCCATCCCTTCCTTGAGCTCCTGGGTGAGTCACCGGTGTGGCACTGGACCTCGGAAAGCTCGATAAGGTGAGGGCACACACGGTCCTTGTCCACAACCTGGGTATTGAAGGCCAGTGAGTCCTATGGATGCGTCGGACTCATACGAGGACATCGTGGAGCTGCTAGCTAATTGTTTCGCCACCCCAGACAGCGTGACTGTTCGAAGAATTCGCTTTTGCCAGAGACGCCAGCATGTCGGTGAGCCTATCCGCCAGTATGTCACTGACGTGAGACAGCTAGCTAGCGAGTGCCGCTTTGGGCCGCTGGAAGATGAGATGGTGCAAGACCAATTGGCTGCGCACACGTTGAACGCTGGGCTGATTGCTAGGCTATTAATGGAGCCCAATGACTTGATGTTAGTGAGAGCCATTGAGCTAGCTCTCCAGTTGGAGGCCATCGATAAACTAGCTTTGGAGCTAAACTGGCGCCAGTCACAGAAACCGTCAGAGCCGCCCACCTCAGCTGCAGACCCTGAAAGCGAGGATAGCTTGGATGAAGATGATTATGCAACCAATGCTGCCAGCTGAAGGTCTGCCCCGAGGAACCCCGTTTGCAGGGGCTGTGGGTCCGCAACTCACCGCCATAAAGCGAGAGAAAGCCCGCCAAGAGGGAAATGATGCAGTAGATGTGGATGCTTCAATTACTATGCCACGGTGTGCCGTTTGTCTGACCCGGAGACCCCAAGGAAGAAATCACCCCACCTGCCCCTGACAGCTATCCACTTGTGCCCCATTTCCACCAGTATCACCTGGGCTTTACTTTTTTTTACTTGTTTTGGTTTTTCGCCATTTCCACCCAAGTCCTCACGGTTTAACTGTTACGATTTTCGTGCCTGTTCAGAGGCAGGGTACAGCCGAGCGAAAAGCGAGGTGTGATTTGACGTCAATCGACTGCTAAACGCTGATTGGTCAGGGCGTAACGTCACCAATCGCGTCCGTTTTGTTTTCTGTTGAAGCTACACGACCGCCATTTGTAATTTCAGCGAGTAACCGCGGTGAATGGATTCACAATTGTGTTCTCATATAACGATGTCCACGCGCAAGTTTATTCCATGAACAAACGAGGAGGTGCGGACTTTTCTGTCCCTCGTAGCCGATGACTACATCCAGAGCGAGTTGGTGGGGCAACTCGCAATGAAAAAATATACCAGGAAGTGTCCGGCCTGCTATAATGGCAGAGAATTTGGACTCGACACGGCCACGCAATTGGAAAACGGTGACGGTGAGTGTTGTTTTGTTATTGTCCGTCTTCTTGCCTTTCGGTCAAAAGCGCACTTTATTTAAGCAATAAAGAAAGTTGTTTGATTGTGGGCAATTGTGGTGATGGCTAGCCCGCTAATAGCTAGCTACCTCTGTACCTTGCTGCTACCTCGCATCAAGCTGCTGAATCGCGCTTTTATTTCAGTATTCACGTGAACAAAACGCTGACGTAAGCTTATTGTATTCTGGTTAAAAAGTTTTGTGTTTGCGGTACATGTTGCACTTTGTTTGTGAGCTTTATTGTGTGTTTTTTCTTTCTATACACAGTTTTCAAATCCCTTGGGGTCCACCTCACTGGACTGCCAGCTCCATCACCATCCTGCATCTCCCGGTCAAGTGCTGGTAAGGCACAACAAACTGAAAATTACCACCCGGTTGTTTTTATATGTGATTCTTATTTTCTATAGACGCATAATAAGGAATTTAAAATGTCTTTCTACGTTTATAAAAATACTAGATTCAGGGGTGTTCATAGCCACAGTGGCCCAGTGTTATAGGTGTGTTGGTGGTGGAAATACTGTTGTATTTTCACAAAAAAAAAGGAGCACATGTACAGACTTCAAATCAAAATGCTTGATTGAAATTCTTCAAGTCAGCTAACACTATTAACCCATTCTGATTTATGAGGCCACAGTACAAAGAAATTCTTTTAAAAATAACCCATTAAATCAAAATACTTTTTACAATTAATCCTTTTTGAAATGAAGGGGGGCCTAACCACATCACCACAGAAGTTGCATATAGTCCACTCTACTGAGGGGCAGCAACATGACAGTTGAGCTTAAATACAGCAACGAAGCATCCCACCACAGGCTTTCAACAGTTTAATTCCATAATATTTTTTCTGACATGTTTTGATCCAGTGTTATCTAAATACAATGACTTCTGTCTTTCATATAGGCAAGCTGAAAAGGTCCAACAACATTGCAGACCTTGCATCACTGATGGCGCAGAATCATGCTGAGGAGATGCAGATCAATGAAAGGATGCTCGAACAGCATCAACGGCAGCACGAACAGCGTGAAAGACACCTGCAGTTAGCCGCATTAAGAAGGGATGAGCTGACAGAGACGGCTTCCTTCCACGGATACTTCCTAAACCATTTTGGCAGTCTGGTCGAAGTACTGAAAGCTCCCCATTAGTTAACATGTTTTGGGAATATTTGTAATGTAATAAAATGTTAGTCTTTTGGATAAAAGTGTGGTTTGTATATTATAACACTGGATGATAAAGGCGAATAATTACATATACATTCCATTGCCTCATATGACCCTAATCCTGCTGTTCAGCCATAAAGGTGTCAAGATTTTTAATGGTAATGTAATTGTTATTGTTAAATTTAATAAATATTACCACTGCTGTATCCATTGCTCTACATTGGGTACAGTTTTTAAGTAAAATTGTAAGCAGTTGCACAGGTGTAATTTACATTCAGCAGTAGATACTGATAAAGGTAAAAGTCGAATTAGGTAAAAGGTAAGTACATGTGAATTTAATGTTATATCGGCATTCCAAATTCTGAGAATTCCAATAAATTATAAGCAGTCTAGTATAATATAAAGCGAAAATACCCATACATGTAAACCCAAATATAACATTTTCGATGTTGTAAACGTTGACATGAATATGATAAACCTATGCTATTGTGATTCAATAGATCCATAGTGATCTTTGGTTTGAAAAAGAAAATTATCAGAATCAGAATCAGGTTTATTGCCATTGTTCATGTAGTACACAAACTAGGAATTTGTCTCGGTACAATGCTGCAACATTAAACATGATAAGATAAAAGAAATAAACTATACATGTAATAAAGTGTAGGATAAGATTAAGTGATACTGGTCAACAGTTAAAATATATTAGCCAGCAGCAGATACTGTGGAGAACTATATAGTGCAGTCGGTAATGCAGGAAGAAAACAGTGATGATTGACATGAGTCTGGTTGAGCTGCTGTACATGGTGCACGAGAGTCAATAAGTCACTTAGTGTTCAGCAGTCTGATGGCAGAGGGGAAGAAGCTGTTCGTGTGACGGGAGGTTTTAGTCTGGATGGACCGAAGTCTTCTACCAGAGGGGAGGGGGGCAAACAGTACGTGACCAGGGTGTGAGGGATCGGCTATGATCCGGCCAGCACGCCTCCGGGTCCTGGAGATGTACAGATCCAGGAGAGATGGGAGCTTGCAGCGGATCACCTTCTCAGCAGTGCGCACGACGCGCTGCAGCCTTAGTCTGTCCCTGGCAGTGGCTCCTGCGTACCACACGGTTATGGAGGTGGTGAGGATGGACTCGATGATGGCTGTGTAGAACTGCACTAACATCTTGGTGGGTAGCTTGAGCTTCCTCAGCTGCCGCAGGAAGAACATCCTCTGCTGGGCTTTTTTGATGAGTGAGCTGATGGTCGGCTCCCATTTGAGGTCCCTGGTGATGGTAGTGCCTAGGAAGCGGAAGGAATCAGCAGTGGTGATGGGAGAGCCTGAGAGGGTGAGGGGGGGCAGAGGAGTAGTGACTTTCCTGAAGTCTACAATCATCTCCACTGTCTTCAGAGCGTTCAGCTGCAGGTTGTTATTGCTGCACCAGGACGCCAGCTGGGCCATCTCTCTCCTGTAGGCGGACTCGTCGCCGTTGGAGATGAGCCCGATGAGGGTGGTGTCGTCCGCAAACTTGATCAACTTGACAGACTGGTGGCTGGAGGTGCAGGAGTTGGTGTAAAGGGAGAAGAGTAGGGGGGAAAGTACACAGCCCTGGGGTGATCCGGTGCTGATGCTAGTATAGTCTGAGACAGTCTTTCCCAGCCGCACATGCTGCCTCCGGTCCGTCAGGAAGTCGATGATCCACCTGCAGAGGGAGTCAGGCACGTTGAGCAGGGACAGCTTGTCCCAGAGCAGAGCGGGGCGGATGGTGTTGAATGCGGAGCTGAAGTCCACAAACAGGATCCTGGCGTAGGTTCCCGGGGAGTCCAGGTGCTGCAGGATGGAGTGGAGGGCCAGGTTGACTGCGTCGTCTACAGACCTGTTAGCTCGGTAGGTAAACTGCAGCGGGTCCAGGAGAGGGGTGGTGATGGACTTGAGGTGGGACAGGACCAGGCGCTCAAAGGACTTCATGACTACAGAGGTGAGCGCTACAGGTCTGTAGTCATTAAGTCCAGTGATCCGTGGCTTCTTGGGGACAGGGATGATGGTGGAGGATTTGAGGCAGGACGGCACGTGGCATAACTTAAGGGAGGTGTTAAAAATGTCTGTGAAGACAGGAGCCAGCTGTTTCGCACAGAGTCTCAGGGTGGAGGGAGACACGCCGTCTGGGCCGGGGGCCTTGCGCGGGTTCAGTCTGGAGAACTGTTTGAGCACATCCTGCTCACTGATGATAAGGGGAGGGGGGGAGGAGGGGGGGGTGCCTTAAATGAAGTAGGGAATGTGGAGGCTGTGGAGCTGGAGGGAGGGGGGGAGTTGGACACAGATGACGAGGTGTCAAAACGGGCATAGTGTTGGGACAGTCTTTGACAAAGGGCTTTGTCATCCTGACCTTTAGGAGCCTTAGGTCGATAGTTGGTGATTTGCCTCAGTCCTCTCCACACGGAAGCCGAATCATTAGCAGTGAACTGCTGCTGGAGTCTCTCTGAATACACAGATTTAGCCCTCTTCAGCTCTCTGTTAAACCGGTATTTAACCTCCCTGTAGCAGTCCCTGTCTCCACTTTTCAGCGCTGCTTCCTTCTCCTTCCTGATCTGTCTGAGCTTAGCTGTGAACCAGGGTTTGTCATTAGAGTAACTCACCCTGGTGCGTGATGGAAGAATGTTCTCTTCACAAAAGTGGATATATGAGTTCACAGTGTCCGTGTACTCATCCAGATCATGCGTGGCTCCTTTAAACATGCCCCAGTCAGATATTTCCATGCACGTTTCCAGCTTCTCCTCAGCATCACTGGTCCGTATCTTCGTAGTGCTCACAACAGGTTTAGTGAGCTTCAATCTCTGTCTGTATGTGGGAATGAGGTGAACCATCACGTGATCAGATAATCCCAGCGCAGCTCGAGGGACAGCGCGATATGCGTCTTTCACTGTGGTGTAACAGTGATCCAGTGTGTTTAATCCTCTGGTGGGGCATTTAATAAACTGTTTGTAGCGGGGGAGATCGTGGCTCAGATTGCACTGATTAAAGTCGCCAGCCACAATAATCAGCGAGTCTGGAAAAATCCGCTCTGTGTGTTGAATGTGATCTGCGAGCACGCGCTGAGCTTCGCGCGTGTCCGCGTCGGGAGGGGCGTACACAGCGATCATTATAAAAGAAGCAAACTCCCGCGGGGAATAAAAAGGCTTGCAATTGATAACAAGAAATTCCAAGGCAGGAGAACAGTGTTTGGAAATTACCGTTACATCAGAGCACCAGCTGCAGTTGATGTAGAAGCAGACTCCGCCTCCTGTGGTCTTGCCGGAAAGCTCTGTGTCACGATCAGCACGGAAGAGCTGAAAGCCGTCGAGGCGCAATTATAATTTGGTGTTGGGCAGTGTGACAATGTCACAGTATTTAGTAGGATTAAAAAAGTTTCATCATAAAATTTCTAGGTTCATTGGCAATTCCATCAAACCAAAAGTGAGTTGTCTAGCTGCAGCTTTTTTTTTTTTTTTGGAGTCATTTCTAAGTTGTTTTAGTGTGTAATTAGCCACCACTGAACAGATAACCCTTATACATAACAATAGATGGGAAAAATGATACTCAAATGATACACAATGGGCCTAGATTTGGACTGGCTTTTTTATAATATTATAAATTATTTGGTAAGTTAAAGTTAACTGGAAGTATAACAAGTTTCCACATATAATTCCAAGGTCAATTGGCAATTCCATCAAATCAAAAGTGAGTTGGCTAGCTGCAGCATTTTCTTTGCAGTCATTTTCTACGTTGTTTTAGTGTGTAATTAGCCACCACTGAACAGATAACCCTTATAAATAACAATAGATTGAACAATGATACTCAAATGATACACAATACAAAAAATGGGCCTAGATTTGGATTGGCTTTTTTATAATATTTTTAATTATTTTGTAAGTTAAAGTTAACTGGAAGTATAACAAGTTTCCACATATAATTCCAAGGTCAACTGGCAATTCCATCAAACCAAAAGTGCGTTGTCTAGCTGCTGCTTTTTTTGGGAATGTGGCCGACACACATTGTGGGCTCACGCTGCCACAGAGACAGGACTGCGTGTGTATTGTGGGGTGTCACGTCTGCAAGGACTGAGGACTCGAATCTACAGGAGATAACAAGGAAGTGTGAGATTTGTCTCTTTGTCCCACAGAAGACGCCCCGGAGGGTATTCCGGTTCATCAGGAAATGAGAGACAATGGTGAAGCTTCAAAGGGATGCTTTGTAACTGTATGTTGACTGAAGACACCATGTGACTTGAATTCTGATGCTGGAAATGTATAAAATGGTGTTGAGATATGATTCTGTCTCTTTCCTGCTTTGAGAATGCTAGAAGCTGTGTTCTGTCAAATAAAGCTGGTTTTATGACTGAAACTCAGCCTCGTTATTTGAGCATGCTTCTACAGGAAGTCACTTTATCATCAGTGTATCATTATTACACAATACACAAAATGGGTCTAGATTTGGATTGGCTTTTTTATAATATTATAAATTATTTGGTAAGTTAAAGGGGTTTAGGATTAAGCTTCTGCATTATTTTAAATTACCCCGGTGTTTCAGCATTTAATTAACCGTCTGTTCACATTTAACCGTTTTGAACAACAGAGGCGACGTAGTTTAAAAGTGCACAACATTTTATTTAAAAAACACGTTTGACATATGTATGCACATGAACACTGAACAAATGAAATGATCTCTGCTTCATATGCAGCTGCTTCAGATTCCTCCTGGGCAACCGCTATTCTCCTCTCCTGCTCCAACGTGTGTTGTCTCAATCCACGTCGTCTTCTCCTGTGAAATTCTCTTGTCTCGTTAAAGATATTCATTGTGTTAAAAACCCACAGAAGAATAGTGAACACCGTGGAAATCCTCCGCTCGTAATCCGCTATTTTTTTCTTTGTTGTTGAGGAGTTGGTTGCGTCCTTTACTACGTCAGCAGTGTAGCGCCACCTCGATCCCGCCCACCCCAGCAATACTCGGCTTTCCGCGGTTGTGATGGAGGCGCAGCCGCGGGAGAAACAAGTAGTAAAGAAAAGAAAAGAGTAGCGCAGAACTATATAGTGGAAATGTAACATTGGTGAGTCCCAACACCAACGGAGATACGTATTGTGCGATGGAGTTAGACAGCACTGGAAACGAATAGTCTGGTTTTGGTCACTGGGGCTTGCGGGCTCCGGTGATCAAAGAGGACGTGGTTTGGGACAAAGAGCTAACAGACACCCTTGCTTTCAAGTCGGACAGTTCTCACTCAGTGTCGGTACCTGTGCCAACAAGCAACACCAAGACAGTCCCAGATGCCTCCGGTACTCGGCCGCAGTTGGGTGGGGGGTCTGCAGCTACGACGGTGACCACTGCAACGTTGTTAGAAGAGGGCGGGGCACAACCGACGAGCACGATTTACTGCATGCTCAGCAGCAGCACATCAGGCCGAGTAAGGTCCCACTTCGGGTTATGGACTTGGTTCGGGTTTGGGGTGATGGACGACCACAGGGAAGATGGGCCAGATGACAGCCGACAAAACATCATGCATGCCTGCGGATAGTGGCAAAGTTGGGAGCGGCATGCTTCTGGTTATCTGATGGCTTGATGAGGCACACCAACCAGCTGCGGCGTGTCCAGGAGGACGCTCCAGGTGGCGAGGCTGGACGGGAGTCTGTGAAGGTGGTTTGGGATCCGGGCTCCAACGTCCAGAAGATCAGCCTCTGCTCCAGGGGCCTGTTGCCTCTAGGGGCGCGCCTGCTGCGGGGCCCCCCATGCCGGTTCCACCTTTCCCACCCAAGTGACTGTGCTGTGACAGCTTTTCAAGTGTAGTTCTGTTTATTGTTTTGTGTGTTTAGTTTAGGAGCACTGCAAATTTTTAGTTGGATAAAGACTTTTAGTTTAACCAGTGGTAGAATAACCCACTGTGTCGTGCGGACTGTGTGGTAGTCCACCCACAGGTCCTATTTTAGGTTGGTTTTGTGCGAATGTGTTAGGCCTTAGGTTATTTTAATTTTATGTTGGAGTGTGATTGGGGGTTCTAAATTGGGGTGGGCTCGATTTGTGTGAGTGTTTTTGGACTTTGTGGCGGGGGGGGGGGGTGTAATGGTGGCATTTACTGTGAAGTGCGGTGTGATGATGCCGACTTCCTGTTGCATCATCACACCGCCCTATATAGCAGGGCAGCTGCCATAGGCACTTCCTCTTGTGCCGGATGACTCTGCTGGGTGCATGCCGTGTACTGTGCTCATTCTCTTTAATAAAGTAGTGTTCAGTGATACATCTCTGTCGGCTTTGTTCATCACCAGATTTGTGGACATAACAAATTTTACTTTAATAATTGTGTTTGTGTGCATAAATGAACAAGGTGAGCCTGACCTTATTGTCCTGTTAGTTCAGAGTGAGCTCTGCTGCTGTGATTATTGTATCTGTGTCTGCCTTCGCTGTCACTTTTGCTAGTTAAGTGTCAGTTAAATCTGTAACTTTGGCGTCCTGAAAGCGAGTTGAAGTGTTTGATTTGTTACTATTAATTACAGTTCACATTTGTTCTGTTTATGATATGTAATATTTATAACACCATCCCCATATTGTATATCCATTTAAAACAATACATAATCCATCTAAAATAGTATAAATATATCTGTAACTGTATTCATATATATATAACTATATATACAGTATATGCTTTTATTTTCTGTTACTGATAGATATACTTCTTTCTTCTATTTATTTCTGGACCACACATACACACCTATATATACAGTGGTGTGGAAAAAGTGTTTGTCCCCTTCCTGATTTCTCTTTTTTTTGTATGTTTTTCACACTTAAATGTTTCAGATCCTCAAACAAATTTAAATATTAGACAAAGATAACATACGTAACCACAAAATGCAGTTTTTAAATGAAGGTGTTTATTATTAAGGGTAAAAAAAATCTAAACCTACATGGCCCTGTGAGAAAAAGTACCCCCCCCCACACACACACACCATTAAAACATAAATTAAGTGTGGTTTATCACCGCGTTGGAAAGCTGAGTTCAATTTCTCTAGCCACACCCAGGCCTGATTATTGCCACACCTGTTCTCAATCAAGAAATCATTTAAATAGGACCTGCCTGACAAAGTGAAGTAGACCAAAATATCCTCAAAAGCTAGACATCATGCTGCGATCCAAAGAAATTCAGGAACAAATGAGAAACAAAGTAGTTGACATCTATCAGTCTGGAAAATGTTATAAAGCTATTTCTAAAGCTTTGGGATCCAGCGAACCACAGTGAGAGCCATTATCCACAAATGGCAAAAACATGGAACAGTGGTGAACCTTCCCAGGATTGGCCAGCTGACCAAAATTACCCCAAGAGCTCAGCAACGACTCATCCAAGAGGTCACAAAAGATCCCACAACAACATTCAAGGAACTGCAGGCCTCACTTGCCTCAGTTAAGGTCAGTGTTCATGACTCCACCATAAGAAAGAGACTGGACAAAAATGGCCTGCATGGCAGAGTTCCAAGACGAAAACAACTGCTTAGCAAAAAGAACATAAAGGCCCATCTCAGTTTTGCCAGAAACCTCTTAATGATCCCCAAGACTTTTGGGAAGATTCTCTGTTGTCTGACGAGACAAAAGTTGGAACACTTTGGAAGGTGTATGTAGTAAACGGAACCATGAATTGTGCTGTCTACCAAAAAATCCTGAAGGAGAATGTCCGGCCATCTGTTCGTGACCTCAAGCTGAAGCGTACTTGGGTTCTGCAGCAGGACAATGATCCAAAACACACCAGCAAGTCCACCTCTCTGAATGGCTTAAGAAAATAAAATGAAGACTTTGGAGTGGCCTAGTCAAAGTCCTGACCTGAATCCAATAGAGATGCTGTGTCACGACCTTAAAAAGGCGGTTCATGCTCGAAAACCCCCCAATGTGGCTGAATTACAACAATTCTGCACAAATGAGTGGGCCAAAATTCCTCCACAGCACTGTAAAAGACTCATTGCCAGTTATCGCAAATGCTTGATTGCAGTTGTTGCTGCTAAGGGTGGCCCAACCAGTTATTAGGTTTAGAGGGCAATCACTTTTTCACACAGGGCCATGCAGGTTTGGATTTTTTCCCCTTAATAATAAGATAAGAAGATAAGAAACTTTATTGTCATTGCACAACAAGATACAACGAAATTCTGTTTAGCAGCAATCACTCAGTAGCAGCTCTAACATATATATATATATACACACACACACACACACACACATGCACGTGCACACACATACACACACACATAGATGTATACAGTATATACATAAACAGATATGCATTAAAATCAACTAACAATACAATATCAGGTGCCAGTAAAGTCCTATGCATTTAATCAGAAAGCAAAAAGAGCAGTTATTACAATAGTCCTAATTATTGCGCAAATGGACTCAAAGTACTGAGGCAGTCAGGGTGGTGGTGGTGGTGGGGGTGGGGGTGTTTATAGTTCTTTCAACAATCTCTTCACAGCCATAGGAAAGAAGCTGTGTTTGAGTCTGTTGGTCCGAGCTTGCATGATTCTGAGTCTGCCAGAGGAGAGGCTGGCGAACAAAGAATGTCCTCGATGGGTAGGGTCTCTCTGGATCTTTGCGGCCCTTCGAAGGAGACTGCTTGAGTGGATTTCATCCAGATGTGGAAGTGGGGAATCAATGATCCACTGGGCCGTCTTGACAGTCCTCTGCAGCCGTTTTCTCTCCACTACAGTGCAGCTAGCATACCACACCGTGCATCCATAAGTAAGGACACTCTCTACCGCGCAGCGATAAAAGTTCCTCAACAGTAGTGGAGGGAGCTTATTCCTCTTTAATGTTCTCAAGAAGAAGAGATGTTGCTGGTCTTTTTTAATAATGTGACTGGTGTTCACAGTCCAACCCAGGAACTCTGAGATGTACAGCCCGAGGAACTTGAAGTCTGTGACACATTCCACCTCTTCCCCATTGATGCTTAGACATGAATGCTGTGTGGTTCTTCATTTCTGGAAATCAATAATGATTTTTTTTAGTCTTCCTGGTGTTAAGGTAGAGATGGTTATCACTGCACCAGACCAAAAGCATCTGAACCTCCTCTCTATAAGGTACCTCATCGTTTTTGTGAATCACTCCCATGATGGTTGTGTCATCTGCAAATCTAATAACGGTATTAGAACCGTGGATGGCAACACAGTCATGGATGTATAACGTAAACAGGACAGGGCTCAAAACACCAGTATTAAGGATGATAGTAGAGGATGTAGAAGTGCCCATCCTAACATGCTGGGGTCTATTTGTCAAAAAGTCCTTGATCCACTGACAAAGAGGGGTTCCAAGCTGCAATTTCTGAAGTTTGTTGACTAGTTGGCTGAGACTGACAGAACTGAATGCTGAACTGGAGTCAACAAACAACATTCTGGTGTAAGTATTGGAGCTTTCCAAACGGCTGAGGGCAGTGTGGAGGGCAATGGAGACAGCATCATCTGTAGATCTATTAGCCCTATAGGCAAACTGATGTTGGTCAAGGCCAGGTGAAATATGGGCCTTGATTTGCTGCAACACCAGTCTCTCCATGCACTTCATAATCACCGGTGTCAGGGCCACAGGCTGATAATCATGCAATCCTGTTATAGCAGAGGTTTTAGGCACAGGAATTATGGTGGTATTTTTCAGACAGGTGGGAATTGTAGCTTGGTGCAGTGAGCGATTGAAAATGTTGGTAAGTACTCCAGCAAGCTGATGAGCACGTGATTTCAACACCCTCCCTAGTACTCCATCTGGTCCCGGTACTTTACTGGTGCAAATGCCCTGCAAAACCCTCAGTACCTGATATTGTTGGAGGGTGAGGGGTTGGTCATGCTGTGATGGTGTCAACAATACATCCTCTGTCTGTCTGCTACCTTCTTCAAAGCGGGAGAAAAGGGTGTTAAGCTGGTCCAGTAAAGGGCTGTTGGCAGGAGAGGGAGTATTGAGTACTGTTTGTAGTCCATAATAACACCTTCATTTAAAAACTACATTTTGTGTTTACTTGTGTTATCTTTGTCTAATATTTAAATTTGTTTGATGATCTGAAACATTTAAGTGTGACAAACATACAAAAACATGAGAAATCAGGAAGGGGGCAAACACTTTTTCACAGCACTGTGCATAGGAGTCGATAGACTTCCATGTATATTTATTCTTCAACCTTGAACCTTTATAACCTTCTGTAACCTGCTACTGAAATTAAAGATCCTCTCGGCAACCAGTTCTCTGAACGGAATCATCCCTCCATAGTTACTCCAACCCACACCAACATTCATCCAAGGTTCCCTTCTTCACATTATTTGGTCCTTCGAGATGGATTTGGGTCATCAGTTTACTATGGAACCAGCTACAACAGACAATCAAGAGCAACAGCGTGAACGACCCCCCAGAGATTGCACCCCCCCCGTGCACTTGGCCAGCTACCATGTTGATTATCTCCCATCCCAGCATCCCTCAACCATTCTGCCCAGCCTGTCAGGAAGATACAGTGGCCACCTGAGGGTTAAGTCAGAGAAGAGTGCATCAAGCCTATGGTTGAGTACACACTCCAGGCAAACATCTCAGTCACCAGTGGGTGTTAACCCAAGCCATGTTCTTTTCAGTGTTCAAGCAGCGTTATTAGAGGAGAGGATTAAACAGATGGAGTTGGTAGAACTGCAACAGCAAATAGAGGAGGACTCTAGAGCTGACATGGAGTGTGAGCTACTTGACGCTAAAGCTAGAGAAGGCCAACGTATACAGCTAGAGGCTCAACGGGGAAACGTCAGGGGGGCAGCGTATGTTTATGTTTATATTGTGGCGGATCAAATAAAGGAACCCTAGTGTGGAGGCACAAAATAAGTGCAGGCACGGCGAACTGAAGTTTAAAAGGGTGTTTTATTCATCCACCATCACAGGACTCACTCCAGCGCTGTGTAAAGCGCGCTGGAGCGAGCCCTCAGCAAACAGGCAATGTGTGTGATCAAAACAGCAGTCGTAAGAGACTGAGCAAGCGATATTCAGTTCACTTACAGTGGGGAAAAAAAGTATTTAGTCAGTCACCAATTGTGCAAGTTCTCCCACTTAAAAGATGACAGCGGTCTCCAATTTTCATCATAGGTATACCTCAACTATGAGAGACAAAATGAGAAAAAAAAAATCCAGAAAATCACATTGAAGGATTTTTAATGAATTAATTGGTAAATTCCTCGGTAAAATACGTATTTGGTCATTAACAAAAGTTCATCTCAATACTTTGTTATATACCCTTTGTTGGCAATGACAGAGGTCAAACGTTTTCTGTAAGTCTTCACAAGGTTTTCACACACTGTTGCTGGTATTTTGGCCCATTCGTCCATGCAGATCTCCTCTAGAGCAGTGATGTTTTGGGGCTGTCGCTGGGCAACACAGACTTTCAACTCCCTCCAAAGATTTTCTATGGGGTTGAGATCTGGAGACTGGCTAGACCACTCCAGGACCTTGAAATGCTTCTTACGAAGGCACTCCTTCGTTCCCTGGGCAGTGTGTTTGGGATCATTGTCATACTGAAAGACCCAGCCACATTTCATCTTCACTGCCCTTGCTGATGGAAGGAGGTTTTCACTCAAAATCTCACGATACATGGCCCCATTCATTCTTTCCTTTACACGGATCAGTTGTCCTGGTCCCTTTGCAGAAAAACAGCCCCAAAGCATGATGTTTTCACCCCCATGCTTCACAGTAGGTATGGTGTTCTTTCTCCTCCAAACACGACAAGTTGAGTTTTTACCAGAAAGTTCTATTTTGGTTTCATCTGACCATATGACATTCTCCCAATCCTCTTCTGGATCATCCAAATGCTCTCTAGCAAACTTCAGACGAGCCTGGACATGTACTGGCTTAAGCAGGGGGACACGTCTGGCACTGCAGGATTTGAGTCCCTGGCGGTGTAGTGTGTTTCTGATGTAGCCTTTGTTACTTTGGTCCCAGCTCTCTGCAGGTCATTCACTAGGTCCCCCCGTGTGGTTCTGGGATTTTTGCTCACCGTTCTCGTGATCATTTTGACCTTACGGGGTGAGATCTTGCATGGAGCCCCAGATCGAGGGTGATTATCAGTGATCTTGTATGTCTTCCATTTTCTAATAATTGCTCTCACAGTTGATTTCTTCACACCAAGCTGCTTACCTATTGCAGATTCAGTCTTCCCAGCCTGGTACAGGTCTACAATTTTGTTTCTGGTGTCCTTTGACAGCTCTTTGGTCTTGGCCATAGTGGAGTTTGGAGTCTGATTGTTTGAGGTTGTGGACAGGTGTCTATTATGCTGATAATGAGTTCAAACAGGTGCCATTAATACAGGTAAAGAGTGGAGGACAGAGGAGCCTCTTAAAGAAGAAGTTACAGGTCTGTGAGAGCCAGAAATCTTGCTTGTTTGTAGGTGACCAAATACTTATTTTACCAAGGAATTTACCAATTAATTCATTAAAAATCCTTCAATGTGATTTTCTGGATTTTTTTTTCTCATTTTGTCTCTCATAGTTGAGGTATACCTATGATGAAAATTGGAGACCTCTCTCATCTTTTAAGTGGGAGAACTTGCACAATTGGTGGCTGACTAAATACTTTTCTTCCCCACTGTATATACCCAGCTAGACAATGCATGCATGGCACATTAGCATCACAGTACAGCAGGAATGCATGGGACATTTACATGAGAGTCACACATATTGGATTACTGGCAGGAAGGAGAGGCTGCCTTTTGATATCAGTACATACATCTCACTGTTATGCTAATTGCTCCAGCTGAGCACTCTGCTTGTCCGTAGGCTGTGGGGGTCACCCACAATATATTAATAAGCAGTACTGCACATCTGTCACGGTCAGAGAGCGCATCTGTACACCCGATGTGGAGCTGCTGTCTGTGTCACTACGCCCCTTTTATTTGCCTCGCGAGTTCCCCCAACTTTTCATCACAACTGTGTACATTCATCCAAGGGCAGACGCTGACTCCGCCTCCAGCACCGTCTTTGATGTGATCCAGCAGCTGCAATCAATTTCTCCAGAGGCGCCAAACTTCATTCTTGGGGATTTTAACCATGTTTCTATAAAGAAGACACTTAAAAACTTTTATCAGTATGTCTCCTGCCCAACCAGGTGAAAAAAGACATTGGACCTGTGCTATGGATCCATAGAGAGGGCCTATAAATCACTCCCCCTTCCTCCTTTAGGATCCTCAGATCACAACTGTGTACATTTGCTGCCCACATATAAAACTGCTCTCAGAAGAGGCAAGGTGGAGACAAGAGACATTGATGTGTGGACAGAAGATTCAGTGCACAGCCTCCAGGAATGCTTTGACTGTACAGACTGGGAGATGTTCACACTGGCCTGCGGGGATGATTTGGACTCTCTGGTTGACGTCACATGCTCATACATGGCTTTCTGTAAAAATAAGATTGTTCCACGTAAACGTGTCAAAATATATCCCAACAACAAACCATGGGTTACAAAATCAGTTAAATCCTGCTTAAAGAGGAAAGCACTTGCCTTTAAACAGGGGTCTGTTTCTGAGCTACAGGTTGCCACAAAGGAGCTGAAGGCCGAAATTTTAAGAGCAAAACAGAATTATAAATCAGAGTTGGAAAGCAAGATGGCAACAAAGAAACTTGGTTCAGCCTGGGCCTGTATGAAAACTATTGCAGGCCTTCAGAGCACAGAGCGCAGTAATCGTGTGTTTTTAGATGGTTTTAATTCAGACACAGAGCTGGCTAATGCTCTTAATTGTTTTTATGGTCGTTTTGACTCCTTTGATTTCAGCACAGAAATCCAAGATTTGAAACAGAAACTCAAAGACAATCAGCACTTTAATATTGAGGTGCAGGATGTTAAAAGGGAGTTCTGCGCTGTAAAAGTGAACAAAAGTCAGGGCCCTGATAATATATGTGGGCGCTTGGTAAGGTCCTGTGCACATGAACTGAGTCCTATATTTCATTACATTTTCAATAAGTCCTTACAGACACAACATGTGCCTAAGATCTGGAAAGAAGCCGTGGTTGTTCCCGTTCCAAAATCCAGCTGTCCTACAACGGTAAACGACTTTAGACCAGTTGCTTTGACATCAATTTTAATGAAAATTTTTGAAAAACTGGTTAGATGTGAGGTCCTAAGGCAGACTGAGCAGGCATTGGATCCTCTGCAGTTTGCCTATAGGCCACACAAAGGAGTGGAGGATGCCACTGTCACTCTGTTTAACATGCTTTTTAAACATCTGGATTTTAATGGGACACATGCCAGGCTTTTATTTGTGGACTTTTCTTCCGCCTTTAATACAATCCAATCTCATATCTTAGTTGAAAGGCTCCTGCAACAATTTGACTTGAGCAATAATCTGGTGGGTTGGATTCTGGATTTCTTAACCAACAGGACGCAGAGAGTAAGGGTCAATGGTACATTGTCTGACCGAAAGTGCTCTTCTACTGGCTCTCCTCAGGGGTGTGTGTTGTTACCACTACTCTTCATCCTGTACACAAACATGTGTCGGAGCAGACATGACAACAGACACATTATAAAGTATGCTGATGACTCAGTTATTGTCAGTCTCCTCCAGGATGGTGAGAGTGGCCACGGCCCAGTAGTTGATGATATTTGTTCACTGGTGTGAGGATTCCTACCTGCAGCTGAATACAACAAAAACTAAAGATATGATTATTGACTTTAGGAGGAAAAATCCCAGGCACAAAGTCACCATACTAAAAGGCCAGACCACCGAATGTGTACAATCGTACAAATATCTTGGGACGATTATTGATAGTAATTTAAACTTTGAAGTGAACTGTGAAAGGGTGTGCAAAAAGGGTCAGCAACATTTGCATTGCTTGAGAAAACTTGCACGCTTCCAAGTTGACCGAACCATGATGACAATGTTTTATCAGTGTAGGGAGCTTGAAATGAAGAAGCGATGTGATTTTATAAATCAAAGTTTAATATCAGCTTCACCTCCCTAACATGTCTCATCTCGGTGCAGAAGCAGAATAAGAGGTCGAGCGCAGTCAGACCTTCATACTTATACCCACACTCAACAAAAGACATTGCATATCAAAGCCGACATCCCGCATTAACATAATCCCCCCCCCCCATTGTCCTCCGTCTCCTCCACCTGACCCTGGGTGGTCAGGAAGTTCGATCCGGTCTCCACCGCTGCGACTCCGTCTGTTCTTTGATCCTCGCTGGCGGTAGAGACCCCTTGTCCTGTTCTGAGGTGTGAGGTCATTCCACATATGTAATCACTAAACATTCTAATATGTCTATACATATGTAGGTATGGAATATATGATTAATATAAGCCACAGCCCCCCCCCAAACGACTAAGAAAAGGACAATCAAATTAAGTTTACAGTTTAAGATAATCTCTATGACATATTATACTGTTAAATATCTTGACAGGGAAAACAAGGAAAAAAATCTTTCCAGCAGTCATGATCCTGTAGAAAATTCAGTGGTAACAACAACAGTATAGTAATATCACAAATCAGCCTTAAAACTGTCACGGCACAATCTGATAACATAGTTAACAACTCTTTGTCAATTTGCATCAGTCCCTGTGCCGTCTGGGTTTTAATCTTCTCCCGAATCTGCTGTAGGTCCACTTTGGCGTCCCGGTGGGACCCTCCTGTAAGGAATCTGCAGCTTGGGGAGGAGAGTGGTTATTTGTTCCCTGCAGGGGGGCTGAGTTTTTTTCTTGGGGGGTCTACCCCGCCGAGGTGCTCTCGCCACCCGTGCAGGCTCGTCACTCAACAAGAAAGCAGGTTTAAGTCTGTCAATGCTGACTGTTTCTTTTCTGTCCCCTAAATCAAGCACAAAATGCTTATCACCAGGTTCCAGCACTCTGAATGGTCCGTCGTATGGTGGACGGAGGGTTGATTTTAAAGCTTCGTGTGTAACAAAAACGAACTCGGCGTTTTTTAAAGCTTGGGGGACAAAAACCCGTGGAAAAGAGTGATGTGCCGGTCCGGGGAGCGTATCCGGTCCGGTGCTGCCTAAGGGCCTCAGGGCTGGAAGATGCCCAGGCTCTGGATGCTCCGGTAAAAACTCACCTGGGAGTCTGAGAGGTTGTGCAAAAACTAATTCTGCTGGGGAGGCGTCTAGATCCTCTTTAGGCGCAGAACGCAACCCTAATAAAACCCAGGGAAGTTTATTCACCCAATCTGTATCCGTTAGTGAGGCCCTGAGGGCGGCCTTTAAAGATCTGTGAAAACGCTCGCATAACCCGTTAGCCTGAGGTGATACGCGGTGGTGCGGTGAATTGTCGCTCCCAAGCTGCTGGCCATGGCTGACCACAGTTCTGAGACAAATTGAGGCCCCCTGTCGGACGTGATGTCCGATGGGACGCCGAAACGTGCCACCCAGTTCGTTAAAAAAACGCGAGCGACTTCCGCGGCTGTGGTTGACGCCAAAGGGACCGCTTCCGGCCAGCGCGTAGTACGGTCTATCATTGTTAACAGGTGTGTGAACCCTTGAGATGAAGGTAGTGGTCCCACGAGGTCGACATGAACGTGGTCAAACCTCCTGGCTGGGATTCGAAAAGGCTCTAGAGGAGCTTTTGTGTGTTTGTGTATTTTGGCGTGTTGGCAAGACATGCAAGTCTTTGCCCATTCCTTTATATTTTTGTGCAGGCCCGGCCAAACAAACTTTTCCGCGACCATTTTAACCGAGGCGCGCACCCCTGGGTGCGCGAGGGAGTGAACCGAGTCAAAAATGCGGCGGTGCCATGCAGCTGGGACTACCGGGCGAGGTCGGCCGGTTGACACGTCGCAGATTAGGGGGGGGTACACCTTCACGTAAACCCCTTTCCTCCAGTCTTAACCCTGTTGGTCCAGACAGGAGCGCGCGCACGTCCGCATCACTGCTTTGTTCCTCTGCCATGGCTGCGTAATCTATCCCTATGTGAATTGGGGCCGCGTACACGTCCGCGTTGGCGAAGAGTTCTGCGGCTGAAGTAGTATAATCTGCCTCCTCGTGCTCTGGCGATATCACAGCGCGAGAGAGGCAGTCTGCTACCACGTTAAGTTTGCCTGCCACATGTCGAATGTCTGTGGTGAACTCTGAAATTGCAGCTAGCTGTCTTTGTTGCCTGCCTGACCATGGTTCTGAAATTTTAGCCATCGCAAAAGTGAGTGGTTTATGGTCTACAAAAGCTGTGAAATGCCGCCCTTCCAGCCAGAACTGGAAGTGGCGGATGGATAAATGAAGCGCTAGCAGCTCTCTGTCAAAAGTGCTGTATTTGCGCTCGGTCTGGTTTAAGGATTTGCTAAAGAATGCTAACGGTTGCCAGGTTCCGCCAACGTGTTGTTCCACAACTGCTCCTATGGCCACGTCTGAAGCGTCTGTGGTTAGCGCTATGCGGGCCGAGGGATCAGGGCGAACCAACAATGTGGCATTCGCTAGAGCACTCTTTACTTCCGCGAAGGCATTTTCACGCTCCGGGGTCCATTCGACCGCGTTGGAAGGCTTTTGTTTTCTGAGCGTGGCATACAGGGGTTGCATGAGTTGAGCTGCGTTTTGGGAGGAAACGGTTGTAAAAATTCACCATTCCCAAAAATTCTTGCAGCGATCTGACCGTTTGTGGTCGTGGAACATTTTTTACCGCGCGGACTTTGTCTGGCAATGGGACTGCCCCCTTTGGTGAAACTCTGTGTCCCAAAAAATCAATTTGTGACATGCCGAATCGGCATTTGGCTGGGTTGACTATTAACCCGTGCTCTTCTAGTCTCTGAAAAACTGTAGTGAGGTGTTGTTCGTGTTCTTCCTCTGATGGGCTGGCTACCAGCATATCGTCGAGGTAGACGAACACGAAGGGGAGGTCGTGTAATACCGCGTCCATCATACGCTGAAAGGTTTGAGCAGCGCCTTTGAGGCCGAACGGCATTCGCAAAAATTCAAAAAGACCGAAAGGGGTTATTACAGCCATTTTAGGAATGTCTTCCGCTCGAACGGGGACTTGGTGATAGCCGCGGACCAGGTCTATTTTAGAAAAAATGCGCGCACCCGCCAGATGTAGTGAAAAATCTTGGATGTGAGGAATTGGGTAGCGGTCATGTGCTGTCGCATTGTTTAATCTGCGGTAATCGCCGCAAGGTCTCCAAGAACCGTCGGTTTTTGGGACCATGTGTAGTGGTGATGCCCAAGGGCTTTTCGAGCGTCTAATAATGCCTAATTTTTCAAGGGTGGCAAACTCGTCACGTGCTATGGCGAGCTTGGTCGCGTCTAAGCGCCGAGCTTTGGCAAACACGAGTGGGCCTGCTGTGGGGATGAAGTGTTCAACCCCGTGTTTCGCTACTGTTGCTGAAAATTTTGGAACTGTGAGTGCTGGAAATTGGGTGAGGAGTTGGTCAAACTTACCTCCTGCTGCTGTGACGCTGGCCTGCACGGGTGGTGGAGAAACTCGAGCTGAGCAGGGGATAGAAGAAAATGACAGTGCATTAACCAAGCGTCTATTTGCTAGATCGACTAACAACCCATGTGCACACAAAAAATCAGCGCCCAACAAGTTAAAACTCACCGCCGCTATAATAAATGTCCATCTATAGTTGCGGCCGTGGATGCAAAGAGGCAGGTTCCTTTCACCGAAAGTGTCGATGATCAAGCCGTTGGCTGCCATCACTCCATTTCCCCGGGGTCCCATGGCCCGGTCTGCGTGGGAAGGGGTGATGAAGCTCAGCTGAGCTCCGGTGTCGATGAGGAACTGTCTCCCGGTGTGTCCGTCAGTCACATAAAGCAGCTTATTCGTCTCGCCGAGAGCTGCAGCTGTTAACGGTTCTCGGCTTTGGCGTTTCCCGAATTTTTTGAATTTGCAGGGGGGCACGCATTTGTACGCCCTCTCGGCAAAACGGTGGTGGTAATAGCAGAGGTCGTTCCGCCTGCTGCGCTTTGGTCGTGTCGCTGCCATGGTGGGTGGGCTCTGCTCCGTTGCCTGTGGTTCTCCGCTGCTCTGGGCTTCCGCGCTGAGATCTGCGGATGCTGCTGTGGCCATCTGTTCGCCGCAGGCATTGATGAGCCGCTGCGCTTCTCGGGCCAGCGCGCGGAAGTCCTGCTGGGTGCTGCACCGCATGTTGACCGGTGTCCCTCTCATGTGTGGCGGCAGAGTGCTGAGGAAGATATGTCGGAAGAGGAAGTTGTCGTTGTCCTCTTCCTTAAGCTGCAGCATGTCCTCCATGAGGGCCTTGGGTCTGCATCCTCTGTGGCCGTAGATCGCCAGGATCTTCTCTGCTCTCTCCTCGGCTGAGGGGACGAAATTCTCAATGATGGTCGCCTTTAGTTCTCTGTATTTGTCGTGGGCGGGCGGTTGTTGAATTATGCTCCGCGCGCATCTTGACGTGGCAGCGTCGAGTTTGGTGACGATGTGATAAAATTTCTTCTCGTCCGCCGTTATGCCCGCCAGTGCAAACTGAGCCTCAGCGTGCTGGAACCACGAGCCCGGGTCATTTTGCCAGAACTCTGGCAGCTTGACGGTGACGGCGCTTGTGTGGGCCGTCCCTGATGTGTCCGCCGGGTGAGAACGTCTTTCTTCTGTCCTCACGGCGGAGCTGGGGATGGTGCTCGGTTGAGCCCTCTCTGTGGATTCTGCCGTGGGGGAACGTCTTCCATCCGTTCCCCTGTCTGCATGGGCGCCGGCGCTTGCCTGGGTCGCCTCCGATGAGTTCGTCGCGGGAGAACGTCTCTGTTCCATCCTCACGTCTGGTCACCAGTGTAGGGAGCTTGAAATGAAGAAGCGATGTGATTTTAAAAATCAAAGTTTAATATCAGCTTCACCTCCCTAACATGTCTCATCTCGGTGCAGAAGCAGAATAAGAGGTTGAGCGCAGTCAGACCTTCATACTTATACCCACACTCAACAAAAGACATTGCATATCAAAGCCGACATCCCGCATTAACATAATCCCCCCCCCATTGTCCTCCGTCTCCTCCACCTGACCCTGGGTGGTCAGGAAGTTCGATCCGGTCTCCACCGCTGCGACTCCGTCTGTTCTTTGATTCTCGCTGGCGGTTGAGACCCCTTGTCCTGTTCTGAGGTGTGAGGTCATTCCACATATGTAATCACTAAACATTCTAATATGTCTATATATATGTAGGTATGGAATATATGATTAATATAAGCCACAATCGGGCTTTTATTGAATCTGTTTTATCCTTTTCTTTAGTGTCATGGTTTGGTCAGACAAAAGTGAAACAGAGGAAATCCTTGGATCAGGTAGTTAGATGGTCCAGTCGTTTGCTTGGTGAGTCACAGCTGAGCCTGACATCCCTGTACACCAGACAGGTACAGAGGATGGCTACCTCCATTTTAAATGATGACTCCCACCCTTTGCACTGCCACTTTCAGCTTCTTCCCTCAAGACGGAGGTTTGCGGTCCCAAAAAGTAGAACCCAGCGCTACAAAAACAGCTTTGTCCCTGCTGCTGTCAAAGAGTTGAACAAGCTGTAAAAATATATTGTACATAATTTAGGTACCTATTTATTAACTTCATTTTATATTTACTTATTTTTGTAGGATGTCACTTGGGTTCTAAATATTTTATTGGGTTTTAGACCTTTGAGTTTTTTAACCTCTTTGACTAGTTTTTAACTTTTAATATGACCCTTCTCTCTTACCTCTGGTTTCTCCCTCATCTCTTTGTCTTTTTATACCCTGATTGATGGAGCCTTGAGTATTTTTATCATGTTTATAGTCAGCTTCATGTGTGCCTGTGTTTGTGTCTATGTTGAATGTAATTAGTGGCTTGTAAATATGGATGTCACCAGACTGCAAAACAAATCTACCTACGGGTACAAATAAAGTAACCTGAACCTGAACCTGAACATGCCTGAGAAGCTATATCAAAGCAGCTAGATTGGCAACGTCGTCTTCAGAAGGCAGAGAAAGAGTTAGTAATAGCAAAGCTGGTCGCCAACAAGATGAAGCCAAGTGTTCTGACTGTGGATCATTACCACCCAGTTTCAAGTCACTATAACTAAGGTCAGTTGCAATCAAGGCTGATCCAAGAAACAGCATTCAAGCACCCCCATGGCTATCTACACCACAGACTAATTCATATACCATTTCTGCTGCTCCACCAAATAAGCCATCATCTAATATAACACCCCTAGCCAAAGGCACTCCTGAAGTTAGTCCGAGGTCAGCACCCATAGCATCTCTCCCTGCAGCTGCTCCTGACTACCAAACACCAGTTCCTACTCCTGTCACTGCAGCCATGTCTCACCCTGTCCATGTTACCATAACCACTACTGCAGTGAGCCCCACTGCTGCAGAAAACCCTAGGCCTTTGACCATTCCTGCACCTACATTACATTTGTAAATTAACAAACATCTAACCCTGCAGCAAATATCATCCAACCCTTGGCTCACTCAGATTTAGTACCACAGGGTCCTGGTGTATTATCTGAGCAGCCACACCTATCATCATTAATACCACCTACGAGTGAGCATGTGAAGGGGGCGGATGTGTTTCGGCTGCGCTCCTCTTCAAGTTCTGTTAAAAGTCCAACAATGCCATATAAAAACAGACATACAGGTGCATAAACCTTGTCTACTCCACGCTTAAATCAACTGCTTGTGAGATGCCAAAGCCACAGGCGACCAACAAATTGAAGTCTGCTGACGTTCAAGTTACTGGAGCCTCGGCTCATGCTAAACATGGGTCTGCTAATCCACCCTCCAGCCCGGACAAATTGCTAGACAAAACGTATGAAATGTGTAAAGAACTTTGCCAGCAGATGTCCGACTCAATTCCACGTGTTATCAATGAGCGATTCGATGCCTTCCAAATCAGCCTTCAGTCATTAGTGACTACTCAAGCCAACCTTCAAGCTCGTGTGGCTAACAATGAGCTAGCAACCAGCGACCTCGAAACACGGATGCAGGAGCTCGAAGCTACATGCTTAGAGCTTGCCATCCAAAACAAACAGCTCCAAGCAAAGGTGCTGGACCTGGAGGCTCGTTCTCGGAGACACAACATTAAGATCGTGGGGATACCAGAGGGCGAGGAAGGAGGTAAACCCACAGAGTTCATTTCACAGCTGTTACCTCAACTGCTCGGAGACTAGTGTTTTTCGCACCCAGTCAAAGTGGACCGTGCACATCGCTCTCTTCAGCCGAAGCCAGCAGCCGGAGGCAGACCGCGCACCATCCTGGCGCACATCCACCATTTTCAGGATAAAGAGTTGATTCTGCGCTACAGCGGGCTGAACGCTATGCAGTATAAAGGTAACAAAGTCTTAATTTTTCCAGATTACACTAATGAGGTGATGATGCAACGGCATGCCTTTCAGGATGTGATGCAACTGCTTCGGAACAGAGGAATTAAACACGCTCTGTGGTGCCCGGCTAGGCTGCATATTTACCAACAAGAGAAGGAAGCACCTGTGATTTTTAGTGATCCAAAAGAAGCAGCATTTTTTCTGGAAAAGATTGAATGGGGGGAGTAGACTCACATACACCCACTGGTAGCTCAACTAAAAGGTCCTCCAGTTGATATGCTGTGGAATGGTTAGGGGAGCCAATACTTGCACTGTTGACTGTGAAAAGATTTTTCATGTTAAACCAAGATGAATATAGAGCACCTTATGTTTGAATGTTTATTTTGTTAGCGGGTATAAAATCCCCCCACATATCATTGCTATGACGGTATTAATTTTTTTTCTTTTTTCTCGAAGAGGGCAGCCCTTGATGGTGAAGTTAGTTTCTTGCCCGGTAGCTCCTGTTTAGATGGAAAATGGGGATTTTTGTGTCTGGTTTAGGGACACTCGAAGGGGGGTGGGGGGTGAATATTTGTTCTGTTATGGCTCAAGTATTTTTGTGTGTGTGTGTGTGTGTCTTGCTTTTTTGTTTTATCATGTATAGTTGTTTTTCTGTTTTTTTTTTTCACTGTTTTACTTTTCTCTTGTCTGCCAGATATTACACACGGTGTGCCAGGTTGATCGGCTGGAATGTGGGCCTTGTACGTTTTGGATGCAGAGGTCTCTTGGTAAAGCAAATCTTGGGGGAAGGGATGTCACAGTGGTCTCGTGGAACGTTAAGGGGCTTGGCCATGCTGTTAAGAGAGATAAAGTTTTCAGACACCTTAAATCCCTCTCTGCTGATGTGATTTTTCTGCAGGAAACTCATATCAAAGCAAATGAGCAATGCAGATTGAGGTGTAGTTGGATATCACAGGTTTACCAGTCATCGTTTCCATCTCATGCTCGAGGTGTGGCTATCCTTTTCAAGAAAAATATCCCATTTCAATTTATGTCTATGACAACAGACCCCCATGGTAGATACATCAGGGTGTCGGGTACTATAAATTCATTTCCACTGACGTTTTTAAACAATGATCCAAATTTTTTCAAGAATGTTTTTGAGCTGCTCCCAGACAATGGCAGTTTAAATATAATAACTGGTGATGATTTAAATTCTTACTTGGATCCTTATTTGGACAGGCTGTCTTCTCGCCCTCCCCCAAATATAGCTTCAGTACAGGTCCTAAATAACTTGCTCAAATCTAAAAATTTGGTCGATATTTGGAGAATCCAACATTCCACTCAGAAAGACTACTCATTTTACTCTCATGTTCATAAATCATACAGCAGAATAGATTATCTCTTGGTGGACTCTCAGCTGATTTCTCACTTTACTAATTCAAAATATCATAATATTCTGATTTCAGATCATAGTCCTGTGACAATTTCCTTGAAATTCTCCCTTTCTAAACAAATTTATTCTTGGCATTTCAATCCATCATTACTTTCAGATGAAAAATTCACAAATTATATTACCACTCGGTTAAAAGATTTCATGGAAATAAATGACAATGGTGAGGTGACAGACGCCATCCTCTGGGAAACGCTCAAAGTGGTTATTCGTGGGTATATAATTATGAATCTGGTGTTAAAAAAGAAAGGGAGGGGCGCTTAAAAGAGATTGAAAGCATCCTCCCCACCCTTGAAATGACGTATCAGGCTTCAAATTCCATGGTAGATTATAATAAGATTATGAAACTCAAATATGAATAAAACTGTATCTTGGGTGGTCAGTTAAATAAGCTCCTCTTAAAACTAAAACAGAAGAACTTTGAACTGGGAGATAAGCCTGAAAAGCTTCTAGCACGACAGCTTAAAGGTGTTCAGGCATCAAGGTCTATTCATTGTATTAAATCAAAGACAGGTACTGTAGAAGATGTGCTCAAATGATGAGGCTGAGTTTAGTCGTAAACCAGCTTTATTGACAGAACACAGCTTCTAGCATTCTCAAAGCAGGAAAGAGAAAGAATCATATCTCATCACCCTTTTATATGTTTCCAGCATCAGAATTCAAGTCACATGGTGTTTTCAGTAAACATACAGTCACAAAGCATCCCTTTTAATCTTCACCATTGTCTCTCATTTCCTGATGAACCGGAAATCTCTCCGGGGCATCTTCTGTGGGACAAAGAGACAAATCTCACAACTCCTTGTTATCTTCTGCAGATTCGAGTCCTTTATCCTTGCAGACGTGACACCCTTAATACACATGCTCATGTTTCCACATGTCTCTGTGGAAACATGAGCCCACAATGTGTGTCGCCCACACTACCCCCCCCAAACGTCTAGTAAGGCAAAACCTGCATGGCATAAAAAAAGGAAAACACAAAACACTCCATACATCGCTAATCAATCCACCAACTGCCTAGGTTTTAACTTTCTGCCGAATCTGCTGCAACCTGGCTTGGCTGCACCTGCAACATCTCTCTGCACCTGTGGATTAAAGCTGTTAGCACCTCTCTGTGAAGATTTTGGAGAATGTCCTCTCGGCGGCCTGCCACGGCGGGGGGGCCTCGCGAGCTGCACTTCCTCATCAGCCAAAACAAAGGCGGGTTTGAGCCTGTTTATGCAAATCAACTCCCTTCTGCCCCCTAAATCTAGCAGAAAATGCTTCTGCCCGGTCTCCAGCACTCGGAACGGTCCATCATAAAACGGCCGCAAACTTGGACGCTGAGCATCATGTTTAACAAAAACAAACTCTGCATTTTTTAAAGCCTTTGGCACAAAAATGTGTGGTAAACTGTGATGGACCGGGCCAGGGAGCGTGTTTGCTCCCGAGTCGCTCTGCCACGGCTGAGCAGGGGGGCCATTTGGTGCGGGATTATCGGGGAGAAATTCCCCCGGCAAATGGAGAGGTTGTGCAAAAACTAATTCAGCCGGGGAAGCATGCAAATCTTCCTTAGGTGCAGAACGCAACCCCAATAAAACCCATGGAAGTTTGTCCACCCAATTTGTATCCGTCAGCGACGCTCTGAGGGCTGCTTTTAATGACCTGTGAAAGCGTTCGCATAAACCATTAGCCTGGGGGTTATACGCGGTAGTGCGATGAATCTTCACCCCCAAGCTGCGGGCCATCGATGACCATAGTTCGGAAATAAACTGGGAACCCCTGTCGGACGTTATGTCCGACGGTACACCGAAACGTGCAACCCACGCTGCTAAAAATGCTTGCGCAACTTCTTCTGCTGTGGTTGATGTCAGAGGAATCGCCTCTGGCCAGCGCGTGGTGCGATCCACCATCGTCAAAAGATGTGTGTGCCCGTGTGATAATGGGAGCGGGCCCACCAAGTCAACATGCACGTGATCAAAACGCTTAGCGGGGATGTGAAAAGGTTCCAACGGGGCCTTAGTGTGTCTGTGTATTTTGGCTCGCTGACACGCTACGCAGGCCGCCGCCCATTCCTTGACCTGTTTGCGCAACCCGGGCCAAACAAATTTCTCCCCCACCAACTTAATCGATGCGCGCACCCCCGGGTGCACGAGAGAATGGACCGAGTCAAAAACGCGGTGACGCCACGCGGCTGGCACCACGGGGGGGGGGGGGGCCGTCCCGTGGAGACATCGCAGATTAGTGGGGGCATACCACTTTGTTGCTCCCTGTGCTCCAGCCTTAACCCTGTTGGTCCAGACTGGAGCGCGCGCACGTCCGCATCGTTAACCTGCTCCGCAGCCATGGCTGCATAATCTAACCCAACACAGACCGGGGCTGCGCGCGCTCCCGCGTCGCTGCCCGGGCCCGCGGCCACGGCTACAGAGTCTGCCCCTATGGGGCTTGGTGGTGCTACCGTGCGCGAGAGGCAGTCTGCCACAACATTGTGTTTACCCGCGACATGCTGAATATAGCCTGTTTTCCACTAGCCCAGCACACCTCGGTATGGCTCGATTCACTTCAGTACGGCTCGGAATGCTTCTGTCTCCATTAGCACAGTGTTGCGGGGCAGCAGCAGATTCTCAGCGAGGCGGGGCCACACTCCCCTGATGTTATGCACCGGACTGAGTCCTTATTTACACCAGACAAAAAATGGAGGATCCAAGGATTATTGCCTTGCACGCTCTGTGGTTTTATCTCACAATTAATTTTATCTCATAATTAAGCTGCAACAACACAAGTCACTTTTGTTTTGAATTAACTGCCAAATGACCTAGAAATAATGAGCTGAAACTTGTTTTTATTCGTATTAAATAATGAGACGGTGGCACACTGGACTACACCACATCCTAGGGCATTTTGGATGTACTGAATTAAAAAAATTCATGTTTTTCACCTTCAGGTCAATGTTTGGAACAACAGTATTATTATTTTCCGTTTAGATGATGCTACACTCCTTCTAAAGTATTGTAAATCTCTGAATTTGGAATGCCGATAGAACATTCAATTTACATATACTTGTACCTTTGACTTGGTGCTAATTTTTTATGATATTTCAATAAAAAGAACAGAAAGCGTACAAAAAGATTTCTTTTTTGGTCTAGTTAAAAATTACATTACCTTTACAATGGTTGACCCTCAGCATCATTTTGATCAGACTAGGCAATGGAATTTCTATGTAATTATACTGTTTTATAATTCAGTGTTATAACAGACAAACCACACTTTCCAAAACAATTCCATTTTATTATATACAAAATATTAAAATAAAAAAAAAACTTTGCAACACAACATGAAGGTTAATTGACATTTTATACACGCCGACCACTGAGTGCTGAGGCTCGGTAGAATGAAGGCGTCTCTGCCAGCTGTGGGTCAGGAAGGCTCGGTTGAATAATCCGGACGGGCTGTCGCGGCGGACGCGTGGGATGATTCTACAAGGAAAATGCACACAATAAAATACAGCACGAAATATATACAGAAAAGACAATAGTTTTTAACAAGAATACATAAGCTTATTTCAGCGTATTGTTCACATGAATAATTACAATAAAAGCTTTAGTCCGCATTGTGCTGCAATAAAGCAGCGATCCATCCACAAATGAACAGCTTTTTTATTGCATAAATAAACTGAGCGTCTTACCGAATATATTTGCGAAAAAACGCACAATAAAAAAAAATTAAAACTCACCGTTAAAGGACTCCGATGTCGAGACCTCCCGGTATATTTTTTCATTCCGGGCGTCTCCGTCTAACTCGCGCTGAATACGTTCGTCTGACAATGCAGTGAGCAGACACTGCAGCTCCTTACTGCTCCATGGAACACCCTTATTACGCGAAGCCATTTTTGATAGAGAATAAATGAAAAATAGCACAGCAATACACTGAAAAGGAACCACCAACAGTGGTTGCGTGCTGAGTAGGTCGTGAAGATTCTTTTTTTTTTTTTCAAAAACTTTATTGAGAAGGTCGTGAAGATTTGATAGAAGAGGAGGAGGAGAGGGGCGGTTATAACCTGACCAATCAGCGCCGGTTACGACCTGACCAATCAGCGGCGACCAGTCTGTTAACGTCACAACACGGCACAGCTCAGCACTGCTGTACCCTGCCCTTCAGCGGGGCTGAGAATCACGGCTGTTAAACCGTGTTGGGGCTTGTGGAAAAGCGTACAAAGCGTGCTGAGCCGTCCCGTGTCGCGCTAAAGCGTGCTAGTGGAAAAGGCCCTAATCAGTAGTGAACTCTGATATTGCGGCTAGTTGCCTTTGTTGCCGGCCTGACCAGGGTTCTGAAATTTTGGCCATCGCAAACGTTAGCGGTTTATGATCCACAAACGCGGTGAAACGTCGCCCCTCTAACCAGAACTGAAAATGACGGATGGCCAAGTGTAGGGCCAAAAGCTCCCTGTCAAACGCACTGTATTTACGCTATCGCGCAAAGTCCTGCTGAAAAACGCGAGGGGTTGCCAGGTACCTGCCACAAACTGTTCAACTACCGCCCCCACCGCTACATCGGAAGCGTCAGTGGTGAGCGCCATGCGGGCCGTTGGAACTGGGTGCGCTAACAAAACTGCGTTTGCCAGGGCTGATTTGACCTGGGCAAAAGCGCGCTCCCACTCCGGAGACCATTCAACTTTATTTGCGGACTTCTGTTTTTTTAACGCGGTGTACAATGGCTGCATGAGCCGTGCTGCGCTTGGGAGGAACCGGTTGTAAAAATTAACCATCCCTAGAAACTCCTGAAGCGCCTTGACCGTTTGAGGTTGCGGAAAATCCGTTATGGCACGCACTTTATTTGGAAGAGGAACCGCTCCTTCTGCCGAAACGCGATGTCCCAAAAAATCAATCTGCGCCACCCCAAACTGGCACTTCGCTGGGTTAACTATTAACCCGTGCTCTGCCAGCCTCCAAAAAACTGCTGTGAGGTGTTTTTCGCGCTCGCCCTCGGACGCGCTGGCTACCAAAATATCGTCCAAATAAATGAACACGAAAGGAAGGTTGCGTAAAACTGCATCCATCATGCTTTGGAAAGTCTGCGCGGCCCCCTTGAGGCCAAAAGGCATGCGCAAAAACTCAAAAAGGCCGAAAGGAGTTATGACCGCTGTTTTGGGTACATCTTGCGTGCGCACTGGAACCTGGTGGTAACCGCGCACCAAGTCTATTTTAGAAAAAATGCGCGCCCCCGCCAAATGAACGGAAAAATCCTGAATGTGCGGAATCGGGTAGCGGTCATGAGCTGAAACGTTGTTCAACCTGCGGAAATCGCCGCAAGGTCGCCACGAGCCGTCAGCCTTTGGGACCATGTGTAACGGCGAAGCCCAAGAGCTCTTGGAGCGTCTAACAATGCCCAGTTTTTCCAGATTAGTGAACTCCTCGTGCGCGATGGCCAGTTTAGCTGGGTCCAAGCGCCGAGCTTTTGCAAAAATGGGAGGGCCGGTGGTTGTTATGAAATGCTCCACCCCATGTTTAGCCACAGTTGCCGAAAACGTGGGGACTGTGAGTGCTGGGAACTGAGCAAGCAATGTGTGAAACTTACCACCTGCAGCTGAGACGCTGGCATGTGCAGTCGGCGGGGCCACCCGAGCTGTGCAGGGAATAGAATGAAAGGACAGTGCATTAATCAGACGTCTATTAGCAAGGTCAACCAATAAACCATGTGAGCACAAAAAATCAGCCCCTAACATGTTGAAACTGACTGCTGCTACAATAAATGTCCACTCAAATGAACGGCCCTGTAAGGACAGAAGCATGGTCCTCTCACCGAACATTTTAATCGTGGAGCCGTTCGCTGCTGACACTGACACCCAGGGAGCTTTAGAAGGCATCAGCCGTTCCACGTAGGTGGGTGTGACGAAACTCAGCTGAGAGCCCGTGTCCACGAGGAGCTTTTTCCCCGAGCGTGCATCCGTCAGGTAAAGCAGCCTGTTCTCATTGCCGAGGGTCGCAGCTGCTACCGGCCCTCGGTCTTGGCGTTTCCCTGGCGCTTAAAGTTGCACGGTGGGACGCACCTGTGTGCTCTCTCTGCAAAACGGCAGTGGTAGAAGCACGGGCCGTCCTCCGCTCCGCGTTGTCTGGCTCCCGTCGCCGCCGTTGTTGGTGCGTCTGGCGCCGCGGCCGCTGGACCTGCGCTGTCTCCGGACGCCGTTCCCGGGCTAGCCGCCGCGGCCGAAACCGCGTTCCGCTTGTGGGCGTCGACCAACCGCTGCGCCTCTTTGCTCAACCCATGGTAGTCTCGCCTGGCCAATCGGGGCGACTCTGCCAGGGCCACTCTCACTGCTGGCGGCAGGGTTCGAAGGAAAAGGTGGGCGAAAATGAATTCGCCATCCTCAGAGTCTTTGAGCTTCAGCATCTTCACCATCAGGTCCGCAGGTCTATCGTTTTCTGACTCCGTCAACGTCAGGAGTCCCTCTGCTTGTTGTTGGACTGAAGGGGTGAAATGGCTGATCAGCGCGTCCTTCAATGCGCTGTACTTGTCGCTGTCTGGTGGATGATTAACCAGATCCTCCACTCTCTGGACCGTGTTGCTGTCCAGCTTCGCTACCACGTGGTAGAATCTTGTGTCGTCGTTGGAGATTCTCCGGAGGTTGAACTGCGCCTCGACTGCGCTAAACCATGAGCGCGGGCTGTGCTGCCAGAAATCGGGCAGCCGGATCGTGGAGGCGGCCATCAGGCTGGCTTCCGCCGAGCCCCGCTCGGGAGAATTCTGTCTGCTCATTTCTCATCGTAGGTCACCAGTGTAGAAGATGTGCTCAAATGATGAGGCTGAGTTTAGTCGTAAACCAGCTTTATTGACAGAACACAGCTTCTAGCATTCTCAAAGCAGGAAAGAGAAAGAATCATATCTCATCACCCTTTTATATGTTTCCAGCATCAGAATTCAAGTCACATGGTGTTTTCAGTAAACATACAGTCACAAAGCATCCCTTTGAATCTTCACCATTGTCTCTCATTTCCTGATGAACCGGAAATCTCTCCGGGGCATCTTCTGTGGGACAAAGAGACAAATCTCACACCTCCTTGTTATCTTCTGCAGATTCGAGTCCTTTATCCTTGCAGACGTGACACCCTCAATACACATGCAGTCCTGTCTCTGTGGAA
Organism: Pholidichthys leucotaenia; assembly: GCA_020510985.1. Lineage (NCBI taxonomy): Eukaryota > Metazoa > Chordata > Actinopteri > Cichliformes > Pholidichthyidae > Pholidichthys > Pholidichthys leucotaenia. The sequence goes on along the minus strand of CM035845.1, from coordinate 214,342,335 downwards.
ACGTGAGCCCACAATGTGTGTCGCCCACAGTACATTATTAACCAACCCCAAAGATATAAATGGTTGTTTTAAAGAATTTTATAGTGGACTTTATGGTTCCAAATGTTCCCCCTCTCACTCTGATTTAAATGATTTTTTTTTGATTCCCTTATATTACCCAAACTTACAGATATAGCTAGGAAAGATTTAGATTTAGATTTCACATTGGACGAAATAAAGTCTGCCATTAAGTCATTTCCATCTAGTAAAGCAGCAGGACCTGATGGTTTTGGTTGTGAATTTTATAAAGTTTTGTGATATTCTTGCTCCTCTTCTACTTAGAATGACACACGAGTCAAAGGCAAACAAGGCCCTACCTAAAACATTAAATGAGGCCAACATCATATTAATCTTAAAGAAAGGGAAAGACGAGATGGACCCAGCCAGTTACAGACCCATTTCACTTCAGAATTTTGATAGGAAGGTAATTACTAAATTGCTGGCTATTCGGCAAAACAAATATCTTTCATCAATTATCCATCCTGATCAAACAGGGTTCATCCCGGGCAGATTTTCATTTTTTAATGTAAGACGACTTCTTAACACCATTTATGCTGATCACAGTAAAGTTAAAGGAGCAGCAATTTTTTCACTGGACGTACAAAAAGCTTTTGATCAGGTCGAGTGGACCTATATGTTAAGAGTCATTAACGAGATTTGGGTTCAGTGACTGTTTTATAGCTTGGGTGAAATTGATATATGCCAATCCAATGTGTTCTGTGTTAACAAATGGTGACAGGTCAACTCCATTCTTTCTACACCATTCAGTTCAGCAGGGCTGCCCTTTAATACCAGCCCTTTTTGCAGTTGCACTTCAACCCCTCGCCTTAAGCATAAGAAATAATCCGAATATTGTAGGCCTGAAGTTTAGAGGAGTTGAATCCCTCATCAGTTTGTACGCGGACGACATGATATTATATTTAGACAATTCAGAAAAATCAATTTTCCCTCTCCTGGACCGGATTATTTCTTTTGGTAGACTGTCAGGCTACACTATAAACTGGTCCAGGAGTGAATTTATACCTCTTTCAGATGTTTTTTCACCAGGTTTTCTGAAAAATGCACCTTTTAGAATAGTTAATGATCATATTAAATACCTTGGCCTAATTATACCTAAAAATCCTAAATTGATATTTTAATTAAATTTTGGTGAGTTTATTGCAGACCTTAAGCGACACGTAGACAATTTTAAATCCTACCTTTGTCTATGATTGGTCGAATAAACTCAATCAAGATGGTCTCTCTCCCTAGATTTCTTTATCTCTGTCAAAACCTTCCTATATTTCTCACATCAGCTTTTTTCAAGGAATTGGATACAGTTATCTTATCTTATGTCTGGAACTATAAAAATCATCGGATTTCTAAATCCCACTTGCAAAAGCCTAAACTGGAAGGTGGGGTGGGCCTGCCATCGTTCAAGCATTATTACTGGGCCGCCAATGTCAGATCACTGTTTTGGTCACATGCTGCCGTGGATAATGTGGCATTTGAGGTCCCCTTGTGGTTGCACATGGAATCTGACTCTGTCACTAACTCTTCTTTGCCCGCCCTGCTGTTCAATAAATTGGATGACTTGAAAATTCTGAAATGTTTAAGCTTTACAATAAGAAATTCGGTTAAAATTTTAAATCAAGTACGGGCATTTTTGCATTTACCAGATACCTCAGCAGATACACCAATTTGCTATAACCATTCATTTTTACCCCCATGGTCAGATAAAACTTTCCACGTCTGGAGGGAGAAGGGTTTGGTATCCATTGGGGACTTGTATATTAAGGGGAGTTTAACGTCATTTAATTTGCTTAGAGAAAAATTTGGTCTTCCTCATTCACATTTTTTTCGATATCTACAAATCAGACATTATGTTCAATCCATAGTTAATGAATCTGGTGCAGTTCCAGGAAAACATGTCTTCTTTGATCTTATTAAGAACCCCCCTCGCTCCAGGCACCTAGTCTGTAAATTCGTAAATATGTTTGACAGTGTTTTCACTGCCTCTTCCGAGACGATCAGGACAGCTTGGGAGGAGGAGTTGGGAGATGAATTGTCTGGAGGCATCTGGGACAGAAGTCTGTCAGCAGTTAAGGATTGCTCGGTCAATAGTAGACACCAGCTGATCCAATATAAAGTGGTTCACCGCCTTCATTATTCAAAGCACCGACTGCATAAAATTTATCCTTCTATTTCATCACTGTGTGACAGATGTCAAATGTCAGTGGGTACATTGTCCCATGCTTTTTGGTTCTGTCCCTTGCTTTTTGACTTATGGTCTAGAGTGTTTGATTGGTATTCTACGGCTTATCAAATCACTCTTCCCCTGGATGCAATTCTCGCTATCTTCAGCTGTTCCCAACTTACTCAACGTTTTTGCAAATCTATACAACAGTCATTGATGTTGGGCATGACTGTTGCCAAGAGACTTATTTTGAAGGAGTGGAAAGCCACTTCCTCTCCATCTTTTTGTCAATGGTTGATGGACATGATGAACGTTATACAGATGGAAAGACTCAGGTATATAAGAAACAACTCATTGCAAAAATTTTCTGATATTTGGGGTCCCTTTATCACTCACTTTGATAATTGCAAGGCCTAAAGGTTTGAGTTAAGTCAACATTAATGAATGGGCACCTATGGCCACCTGGTGACACAACAGTGCGACACTGGCAGATTTACTATATATACATGTAATTTGTACTGTATATGTGTATGTGTATATATATACATATGTGTAATTTTTTTTTTGTTACTGGTTTCAGTATGTGTCTGTTTATGTTTTTGTATGTTTGTGTGTTTACATATGAGCCTGATAAAATGTGTAAATAAAATATTAAAAAAAAAATACCACCTACAACACAACATCAGATCCCTTAAATGGCCACAATGCTGCCTGGCTCAGCCAACACGCCACCAAAAAAATGGAGCTTCATCTCACCTCAATCCAGCTTGGTCGAGCTCCTCGCCTGGATATTTTCCACCTCCATTGATGTCAGCCGCTGTTGGAGGTTACTTTGGTGTGGATGCCTTGATTGCTTCTTCTTATGGCATCTTAAAACCAACACTACCAGCTTTTGAAAGTGGACGTGAAAGTGAAGTTGCCCTGCTAAAGATGGCACTTGATAACTTAATGGAAAGTCACCGACATTTAAGTGAGCAGTACAAGTACCAAGTGTTACTCGGCCAGCTTAAGCTTCCAAGTGCACTACAACTAGCAAAGTCATTTATGTATGATCCAAAGCCATACACTGCTACTATGCAGGCCCTGCAGGATAAATATGGTCACATCCGGCAGCTTGTACAGTCTGAGCTTGGAACTATACTTAACTCCCCTGTGATTAGTTTGGAGATCCTGAGGCCTTTGACTCATTTGCCTTATCTGTGCAGTCCCTGGTTGGAATGGTCAGGACTCTTGAAGGAAATGATGGATCTGAGCTCAGATGTGGTTCATATGTAGATCGCCTTTTAAGCAAGTTGCCTCCCAGCCACCGTGATGGAGTTGTTGAGTACTGTTTGAGCCATGGTATTCTTCAGGGTGGATCTGATCAGACCTACACTCTAACTGATTTAGCAAGATGGTTGCATATGAAGGCCCGAGCTAGGCGTCTTTACAGCAGAGTCACAGCTTTTTATCAGTGTGAGACTCCCAAACCTGGGAAAAGGGAGACCCGTAACACCCATACCAAAATGAAAGCCACAGAAGTTCTACTCAACACTACTAATGAACCCAATATTCAGGTTTCAAAGTCCATACATAAGCCAATACCATATTGTCCTCACTGTGATAACAAAGAACACTTCCTGAACTCCTGCCCTGAGTTTCAAAAGTTAAACACTTGCCAAGTAATTAGGTGGCTCCAAGATGGCTAGCGGTGCTGGAAGTGTGGCAGGGCCCATAAGACAGAGGCATGTACCCTCAAATGACCGTGCAAGACCTGTAAGGAGTTACACCTCACCATGTTCCATGATGCTGCTCAGGAGATGTCAAAAAGAGTTCTGATGGTGAATGTTCCCTTAACCAAGATCTACCTTGACCGACCAAACTGATCACTAAAGGTCATGTTAAAGGTAGTGAAAGTCCTTCTACATAATGGAGGCAGTGCCATGGAAACCTATGCTGTTTTGGATGATGGCTGAGAAAGAACCATCATCCTGCCTCAGGTTGTAAAGCAGCTCTACTTCATAAAGTAGCCAGAGACCTTTCATCTTAGGACTGTCCAGGAAGAGGTTGTGGAACTACATGGTGTTTCAGTGAATTTGCATATATCCGCAGTACATCAACCTGCCAAGAAGTATAAGATAAATAATGTTTTCACTGCAGACAGTCTGAGATTAGCAGAACATACCCAGCCAGTTTCTGCAGTTCAGAGACATTATGAGCATCTCAGAGGCTTTCCCTTGCCTTCTGTTGATCATGCACGACCTCTTCTGCTAATTGGTTCTGACATGCCACATCTATTGATGCCAATTAAAGCACTGTGCATTGGGCCTTCAGGAGCACCTGTGGCAGTATGTCCCAAATTTGGCTGGACTGTCCAAGGGCCAACTGGGCTAGATCGAATACTACCTACAGAACAGTCATGTTTCCACCTCAGTATCATTTCCATATCAGTGGAGCTATTCAGACATGTTGAGTGCCTCTGGCAAGCTGACACTCTACCTTTCCTCAATGAGAAAGCAATTACCCATTCCAAACAGGACCATGTTAGTTGAGAACACAATGCGTCACACCACACCCCTTCTCTGATGGATGCAAGCAATTAAACTCTGGCCCCCTAAAGAGGCAGTACTGCCAAGCCTGCATGGCACAGAAAGAAGGCTCCTTAAATACCCTGGCAGAGCAGAGGCATATTGCAGAGAAATCCGAAAGCTTGAGGAGGCAGGTTATGTGGCAAAGATATCTGCAGGAACTGCTGAACAGTCTTCACAGTCCTGGTTTATTCCCCACCACATGGTGCACAACAATGGAAAGGACAGAATTGTTTTCAACTGCTCCTTCATTTACAAAGGTCAGTGTCTCAACAGCCACCTCCTCTCAGGACCAACACTGGGTCCAACCCTTCTTGAAGTTCTACTAAGGTTTCAACAACACGCCATAGCCATCAGTGGGGAAATAAAAGGTATGTTCCATCAGATCCACCTCCTACCAACTGACCGAACAGTACTCCGCTTCCCCTGGCGAGATATGCAGAGAGACCAAGAGCCAACCATTTATGAGTGGCAGGTACTCACCTTTGGAACTACCTGCAGTCTCTGCTGTGCTATTTATGCTCTGCATAAGCACACCCAAGAACATAAGGCTACCAACCCTGCCTTGGCTTAAACTGTTGAACACTCCTTTTATGTTGATAACTGCCTACACAGTACCAGGGCTGTTGATAATGCCAGGACACTTGTCAATGAACTTCACCAGCTACTGCACACAGGAGGGTTTGAAATTCGACAATGGGCAAGAAACAAGCCTGAGGTCATAAATCATCTTCCCCCAGAGGCTCGATTGCAAAGCAGTGAGTTGTAGTTGTCACAAGCCAGCCAAGACCTCCAAGAACCTACACTCGGACTTAGGTTGGACTGTTTTAGTGACACTCTGGGATATCGTCATCGACCTGTGGCAACAGTAACTCCCACTCTATGACATATTTACAGAGTTCTTGAATCTGAGTATGACCCCCTGGGTTACCTTGTGCCTTTCACCACAAGGGGCAAGGTGCTCATCCAAGACTTGTAAAAGCAGGGAATTGGATTGGATGACTGCATCTGATGTCAGAGCCTAGCTGAGAGATGGACTTCCTGGGAAAGTGAGCTTCGTCACCTGCTGAACTTGGAACTGCTCAGAAGCTACACACCTCCATATGCCGATTCACTGACAACTGTGAGAGAACTTCACATATTCTGTGATGCCTCAGAACGGGCCTATTGCTCTGTGGCCTTCATGTGGACTATAGACGATGATCGGCACATTCATGTGAACTTCATCCTTGCTAGGTGCAGGGTTGCACCAAAGAAGCAGCTGTCCATGCCACGCCTCAAGCTGAGTGCAGCACTCAGAGGAAAAGAGCTCCCAATTTCATCTTAAATGTTTTGATCAGGGTGTATGTGACTCACATACATGACTCACATAATGTAAGGATGTGAACAGTAGGGAAGACAGAGATGAAGAGGAAGGAAAAGGCAGACAAGAGTCTTATGTATGGAAAATACCTGGGTGAAGGATGAGGCAAGATGAGATGGCAAACACAGCTTTATTGATGTTGGTGGAAGTAGTGGTTACACAGCAGGCACCTGGCGATGGGCACTGGTCAAAGGGACCACAAGATGGTTGCCCATCCCTTATATAGGGCAGTGTGGTGATGTGACGTCACGTCACCAACCTGCACTTCACAATAAAGTGCTGTTTCCCATATACCACATCCCCACCCCCTTAGAAAAGTCCAAGCCCACACACACAATTGAACCCCCCCCCCCCAATTTAGGACCCAAATCACACACTAAAAACAATGAGAAACTAATGTACTAAATTGGCCTAACACACTCACTCAAAACAACCTAGAACAGGGCTGGTGGGTGGACTGGCGCACAGCCCGCAAGGCATGGTGGATTATTCTGCCACCAATATCTAAACAAGAAAAGTCCTTCATTAAACTAAAATTACTTGCCTTGCTCCTAAACTAAAATACAAACACAAAAACAGCCCCATATCATAACATACATGCATAGAACACAAGAACTATAAACACCCATTTTTACAGCACAGTCACTTGGGTGGGAGAGGTAGAACCAGCGCATTGGGGGGGGGGGTGCAGGGCAGCCCCCCAGCAAGCCACCCCTGGAAGCAACAAAACCTTGGGATGATGGCTGATCTTCTGGACGGTGGAGCCGGACTCCTTCAGCACCAACACCGACTCCCATCCAGCCTCGTCATCCGGAGCATCTTCCCAGACACGCCGAAGCTGACTGGCATGCCTCGATGAGCCATCGGACAACCGGAAGAATGCTGCGCCCAATAGCTATAGCCATGCAACAGTGCCAGGTTACCTCTAATCCTGTAGTGGGGGGAAAACTTCCTCACCGTGGCCCAATTCAGCAACGACCCCTCCGCCCCCATGTCGAGTAACAGCGGCACCTCCACGCTGACCAACTCCACTGCGCAGTACGTGTACCTGTTTGTGCTGGGAGACACCGAATGGATGGTTGTCGGGGGCGGGTGGAGTGGTTTCTTCTGTGGGCTCTCCGGTTCAGATACACAGCACACTCTACCATAATGGTTCAAGCGTCCACATCTGCTAAAACGTTTTCCCCTAGTCGGGCTATCCATCATCTTATTTCTGTGCGTTGCAGGCCCACAACCCTTGCACAGGGGTTTTCCCAGGGCAGACCTTCGGCTGGCAGCAATGGTTTCTGTAATATCGTCATCCAAGCTATCCTCGCTTTCCAAGTCCGCAACATTTGCTGCGGCAGGTGGCTCCGGCGGCCGCTGTGGCTGGTGCTAGGTTAGCTCTGAAGCTAGCTTGTCTGCGGCCTCCAGCTGGAGAGCTAATTCGACAGCTCTGGCTAATGTTAAGTCATTGGGCACCGTGAGTAGCCTAGCCCTTAATGCGGCATTGCACGTGTGCTCCTCAAGCTGGTCACATACCATTTCATCTTCCAACGGCCCAAAGCAACACTCGCTAGCTAGCTGCCTCAAGTCGGCGACAAACTGGTGAGTAGGCTCACCTACCCACTGATGTCGCTGCCGAAAACAAATCCGCTGGACAGTCACGCTATCCGGGGTGTGGAAATGGTTGGCTAGAAGCTTCATGACGTCCTCAAAGGAGTCCGATGCTCCGAGTGTTCGCAGGACTCGCTGGCCCTCGATACCCAAGTTATGGACAAGAAGCGCATGTACCCTTAGCTTGTTGAGCTGTTCGTGGTCCAGCGCGGTGATGTAGGTTTGGAAGGCCTTGAACCACCTGGGCCCAGGCACAGGTGGTTCGCCTGGAAGCTCGAGAAAGAATGAAGTGGTGTTATACACGCCTCCATGAGTTAATCCCCGATTGCCAAATGTTATGTATGGAAAACACCTGGGTGGAGGATGAGGCAAGATAAGTTGGCGAACACAGCTTTATTGATGTTGGTGGAAGTAGCGGTTACACTGCAGGCATCTGGTGATGGCTAAAGGGACCTCAAGATGGTTGCCCATCCCTTATATGGGGCAGTGCAGTGACGTGATGGGAAGTGCACGTCATGACACCGCATTTCACAATGAAGTGTCGTTTCCCATATACCACAAACAGGGCAGACAAGAAGAACAGAGTGAGGGAGACGATGAAGGTGAAATGGTAGAGAGAGGAGCAGAGAACTCAGAGGTAGCTGTTGCTTGCCATCAGTTCAGTAAGTCTACAGGTACTTGCACAGGTAGGGCCCAGGTGATGCTCTTGGACTGCCCCTTTGCTCCCTAAAGTGCCCTCCTGAAGAGTTATTACACGCAATTGGTGATATTTTTTTTTTTTTAACAAGGGCGTGTTCATAAATGTAATATATGGAGTAAATGTAATTTCAGTACAAATTTACAAGAATAAAGGTACAAAAAAAATGATAAAAGATGCTAATTTACAATTTAAAAAGTCTAAAATTTAGTACAAGTCCCAAATTTATAAGAAAAGAAAATTACATTTTTGTGAAAAAATACACAAATGGTGTTCAATTATATAGCGTGGTTTATTAAATATTAGGTCTCTAACTCCCAAGTCTCTGTTAGTCCATGATCTGTTAATTGATCATCAGATTGATTTAATTTCCCTTACAGAGACTTGGTTAGGACAAGAGGATTATGTTGGTTTAAATGAATCAACTCCCTCTGGTTATTTAAACTGTCAAAATCCCAGAAGTTCTGGTCGTGGAGGAGGAGTAGCATCAATTTACCATTCCAAATTACTAGTTAATGTAAAGCAAAAAACATGTTATAATTCCTTTGAGGGCCTGGTCCTCAGTGTTGGGCACTTTAGCAATTCCAGGTTAAACCCAATTTTATTTGCCATAGTTTATCGTCCCCCATCAACCTATTCAGAATTTTTATCCGAATTTCCTGATTTCTTAGCTGATTTAGTGCTGAAATCTGATAGAATAATTATAGTAGGGGACTTTAATATACATGTGGATGTAGATAGTGACTGCCTTAATGTGGCTTTTAATTCAATATTAGACTCGATTGGGTTTTCTCAGAAAGTAGGAAATTCTACTCATTACCTCCACCATACATTGGACCTTGTTCTGACATATGGCATAGAAATAGAAAATCTTGTAGTGTCTCCTCATAACCCTGTACTGTCAGACCATTGTCTGTTAACCTTTGATTTTACTATTTCTGACTATTTGGCTCCTAAAGAAAAATATTATCACAGTAGATGCCTCTCAGATGATGCTGTTTCCAAATTTATGCAGATTGTTTCCTCTATGCCATGTGTCAACACAACGGAAATAAGCTATAGACAGCTTGCTCCTTCTGTAATTGATAACATGGTGGATAGTGTTTCAGCTTCTCTGCATCAGGCTCTAGACTTGGTGGCCCCCTTAAAAAAGAAAAAGTCTAATCAGAGATTTTTAACTCCTTGGTTCAACACAGAAACTCGTAGCTTAAAACAGAAGACTCATCAATTAGAAAGAAAATGGCACTCTACTAATTTAGATGAAATCTATTTAGCTTGGAGAAATCATCTTTTAATTTATAAAAAATCTCTTAGAAAAGCTAGAACGAGTTATTACTCTGCATTAATAGAAGAGAACAAGAATAATCCCAGGTTTCTTTTCAGTACTGTAGCCAGGTTGACAAAGAGTCAGGACTCTGTCAATCCTAGCATCCCCTTAGAGCTTACTAGTCAGGACTTTATGAACTTTTTCAATAATAAAATTTCATCCATCAGAGATAAAATCAATCAGATTCTTCCCACAGTTAACTTAAATACTGTAACTACTACAACTCCTTCTATTGATGTCTGTCTTGATGAGTTTACTCCAATCGACCTTTGTGAGTTAGACAAAATAGTTTCCTCATCCAAACCTTCAACTTGTCTTTTAGACCCTATTCCTACCAGGTTATTTAAAGAAGTCTTCCCACTTATTGGTAGCTTTATTCTTCATATAATCAATTCTTCATTAACTTTAGGCCATGTACCGCAGGCTTTTAAAACGGCTGTAATTAAACCCTTACTCAAAAAGCCAACGCTAGATCCAGGAGCTTTAGCTAACTATAGACCAATCTCTAATCTCCCTTTCATTTCAAAAATCTTAGAAAGAGTTGTTGCTACACAATTATTTGACCACCTGCAGGGAAATGGTTTATTTGAGGAGTTTCAATCTGGGTTTAGAATCCATCATAGCACTGAAACAGCCTTAGCGAAGGTCACTAACGACCTCCTCATTGCATCTGATAATGGACTAGTTTCTGTACTTGTCCTTTTAGATCTTAGTGCAGCTTTTGATACTATTGATCATAATATTCTACTTGATAGATTAGAACACTATGTTGGACTTAATGGAACTTCGTTGCAGTGGTTTAGATCTTATTTATCTGATAGGTTCCAGTTTGTTCATGTAAATGATGAGTTTTCTCTCAGCTCAAAGCTTAGTCATGGAGTTCCACAGGGATCTGTGCTAGGCCCTACTCTTTTTAGTTTATATATGCTTCCGTTAGGCAACATTATTAGAAAGCACTGTATACATTTTCACTGTTATGCAGATGACACACAATTATACCTGTCAATGAAGCCAGATGATACTAATCAATTAGCCAAGTTAGAAGCATGTCTTAAGGAAATCAAAGTTTGGATGACTTGTAATTTCCTGCTATTAAATTCAGATAAGACTGAAGTCATTCTTGTTGGTCCAAAAAACCTTAGAAATTCCTTTCCAAATCAAACTTTCAGTTTGGATGCAGTTACTCTTTCTCTTAATAGCTCTGTGAGGAACCTTGGAGTTATTTTTGATCAGGATTTGTCCTTCAATTCACATATTAAATTTGTTTCTAAGACTGCCTTCTATCATTTGCGTAATATTGCCAAGATTAGGAGCATCTTGTCTCAGAGTGATGCTGAGAAGCTGATCCACGCTTTTGTTAGCTCGAGATTAGATTATTGTAATTCTTTATTATCAGGCTGTCCTAAAACATCTTTAAAAAGTCTTCAGCTGATCCAAAATGCTGCAGCAAGAGTTTTAACAGGTACTAGAAAGAGAGATCATATCTCTCCGGTTCTGGCCTCCCTTCATTGGCTTCCCATAGAGTTTAGAATTAAGTTTAAAATCCTTCTTCTTACTTACAAAGCTCTAAACAATCAGGCTCCTTTTTATTTAAAAGATCTGATACTACCGTATCATCCTAACAGAGCACTACGCTCCCAAAATGCAGGTTTACTTGTAATACCTAGAATCTCCAAAAGTACAATGGGAGGCAGAGCCTTCAGTTATCAAGCTCCTCTCCTGTGGAATCAGCTGCCAATCTGGATTCGGGAGTCAGACTCGATCTCTGTTTTTAAGAATCGGGCTAAAACCTACCTTTTTGATATAGCCTACAATTAGGGAGGGATCATGTGTTTCTGAACCCTCCCTTAGTTATGCTGCTAATAGGTTTAGTCAGCCGGGGGACCTCCAGTAATGCACTGGGCCTCACTCCTTTCCTCACTCTCTATGAAATATTTTTTTTTTTTTTTGCTGGTCATTAACATTTGTTTGTTCTCTCCCATAGATTGAGTCCCCATCGTGCTGTTTGCTCTCTACATGTCTGTTCTTTTCTTCTTCTCTGTCCCCTCACCCCCCAGCCAGTCGCAGCAGATGACTGCCCCTCCCTGAGCCTGGTTCTGCTGGAGGTTTCTTCCTGTTAAAAGGGAGTTTTTCCTCTCCACCGTCGCCAAGTGCTTGCTCACAGGGGATCGCCTCATTGCTGGGGTCTTTCTGCAACTGTGGGGGTCCTCCCTACAGTTGATAGTGCTATGAGATGACTGTTGTTGTGAAATGGCGCTATATAAATAAAGTTGAATTGAATTGAATTGAATAGCGCTTTGTTCATCTCTAGATGACCAATGCACTTTACAGATCCTGTTTTCAACCCATTCACACAATGATGGAGGCGGAGCTGCCATGCACCGGTGCTGGCCTTACCTATATTTGTTTCTGTGCTGATGCAGCAGGGGGGAAGCAGAGACTTGTCACAGGCACCGATGAGTTCACATACATATGAGGGACAGCAGAGGGCGCTGTTGAGCTTCAAGTGGAGACACCGTTCTTCCTGTTGTAGTTTTTAATGAATGAATGAATGAATGAATTTATTTCGGATAGTACATTACAGGTTAAAAGAAACTGTATAATATAACAACAAGGTCAAATTAGACAAAGACTCCTTCTACTATACAATTCCACGTGAGTTATCCGAAATGGGTGATGGCTGAAGCCGCAGCTTATATTGCCCACCCATATTCCATCCAAGAATTCAAAGGAGAAAAAAGAGAAAACAAGACAAGAGCGATTACAATTTAAAACAAGGCTAAGACAAAATATGACTGAGAGAAAAAGAAAACTGAGCTAGTCTAAGTTAAGCGGTTACTATTCAAAAACAAATCTAAGACATAGTGTCACAGAGAAAAAAGAAAAACTAAGCTATAACACAACACAGGCTGGAAATGTCAATCCTTATGTGAGTTTACATGTCGTCTTGTAAATATGTTTGGAGTATTTCTTCCTTTAGTTTTTGTTTAAATTGTCCAAGCTTTGTACATGATTTTAATTCAGGTCCAAAATCGTTCCATAATCTGACACCTTGCACTGAAATACAGTGTTGCTTGGTAGTTGTTCTCACTGTAGGCTTTTGAAATATACATGTTCCTCTGAAGTGATATCGTTTCTCCCTTGTTTGGAACAACTTTTGGATATTTGCGGGCAGTGATAGATTCTTCACTTTGAACATTATTATTGCGGTTTTAAAGTCGATCAGATCTTTCAACTTGAGAGTTTTTTGTTTAAGAAAAAGTGGGTTTGTTGGTTCCCTGTAAGCTGCTTTGTTGATTATTCTAATAGCTCTCTTTTGAAGCATAAAGAGTGGATATATGTTTGTTTTATATGTATTTCCCCATACTTCATTACAATATGTCATGTATGGGAGTATTAATGAATGATACAAGGTGTATAGTGTGGGTTGATTCAGCAAATTTTTCACTCTGTGTAATATTGCAATTGATTTGGATACTTTACCTTTAATATAATTAATATGTGGCTTCCAACACAGTTTGTTATCAATTATTACTCCAAGGAATTTAGTTTCGGATACCCTTTCAATCTCTACACCATTTACACTGAGTTTGGGTACTGGGTAGTTGTGATGGTTGTTAAAGACTATAAATTTTGTCTTGCTTAAATTGAGCGTTAATTTGTTTGAATCAAACCACAGTTTCAGCTTTCCTAATTCCTTTCCGAGTGTATCCAGAAGTTGTTCCAAGTTGTTTCCACTGCATAGCAGGTCAGTGTCATCAGCAAACAATATTAAGTCCATTTTTTCTGAAACTTTACATATATCATTTATATACATATTGAATAATAATGGTCCCAAAACTGAACCCTGTGGGACTCCACAGGTGACCTTCAGTAGCTCTGAGTTTTTGTTGTTAACACATACAAACTGATATCTATTCTTTAAGTAACTTCTTAACCAGGACAGTGCTACCCCTCTGATACCACAATTTTGTAGTTTCTTTAATAATAGATTGTGATCTACTGTATCAAATGCTTTTTTAAGATCCAGGAATACTCCAACTGAATACTCTTTATTTTCAATGGCTGTTGATATTTTTTCTGTAAATTCCATTAAGGCATATGCTGTTGTCCTTTTGTGTCTGAACCCATATTGCTGCTCACACAATAAATCATTCTTCAGTATGAAGTTGTCAATTCTCTCATAGAATATTTTTTCAAGTATCTTGGAAAATTGCGGTAATAGTGAAATTGGTCTGTAGTTGGAGAGTTCCCCTCTGTCGCCTGTCTTGTAAATTGGAATTACTTTAGCTATTTTCATTGCATTGGGAAATATACCTGATTGGAGAGACAGGTTACAGATATACGTCAGTGGTTTCACTATGCATTCGATAACAGTTTTGACTAGTAGCATGTCAATACCATCGCAGTCAGTAGATGTTTTACTTTTGAACGATTTAACAATTTCAATGACCTCTCTTTCGTCTGTGTTCTTTTTCATCATAAAAGCAAAGCACAAGCTGTGCTCAAAGTTGAATTTTAATTTGAAAGCAGCCTTTTTGGGAATGATGCAATCTATAATACCATAAAGGTCTGCTTTAACTCTTTAACATGCAGTGTGTCCTTTGTGTTTTCTTTATGTGAGGGTTAAAACATCTTATTGTCCTGCACACCATCTAAAAGGATCTTGTAATGGATTTTATTCAGATAGAATACAAACATATCCCACTAATCTTTTGTCGTGCCAAACACTTTTATATCAAAGAATAAAATAAATGACATTCATTTAAATATATTAAGAAAAAAGATGGGGGATGAAGGTTAAAAAAACAGCTAAAGTGAAAAAAAAAAAAAATCCACACCCCAAGACATGGCCTTAAATGCAGAACAAAAGAGTAGAAATTAAAAATAAGAACTCAGTGAAGTCAGGGAGCCATTATTCATTACTATAAATAAGCACAAATATAACTGACACAAATACCACTAAGTTTAAATAAAAGTTATCAGTAGGTTAATAATACACTATTTTTACTTTGTTTAAAATGATATTTTAATCCTAAATAAAGCCCTGGTTTAGCAAGACTTATGTATTTTTGCTGTTCTTCAACACAAATTTGACCGTGGTGAAGTTAGTTTTACGTTTGACGTTCAATATTCGGTTCCATTGGAATTCCTGGCAGCTGACAAGAGAAAAAAAAAAAAACCAATGTGGCTGAATTACAACAATTCTGCAAAGATGAGTGGGCCAAAATTCCTCCACAGCACTGTAAAAAACTGTGGAGGAACTGTGCGTTATCGCTAACGCTTGATTGCAGTTGTTGCTGCTAAGGGTGGCCCAGCCAATTATTCGGTTTAGGGGGCAATCCCTTTTTCACACAGGGCCATGTAGGTTTGTTTTTTTTTTCCCTTAATAATAAGATAAGAAGATAAGAAACTTTATTGTCATTGTACACCAAGCTACAATGAAATTCTGTTTTGCAGCAATCATTCAGTAGCAGCTATAATATAAAATTAAATAAAAATATGTATATAAACAAGCATGTAGTATATTAAAATGAACATCTCATACACATACACAAATATACATACATACACACTCGCATATACACATATATACACATACACACATGCACGCATGCACGCATGTGCACACACACAAAAACACATAGATGTATATATACATAAACAGATATGCATTAAAACCAACTAACAGTACAAGATCAGGTGCCAGTAAAGTCCTTTGCATTTCATCAGAGTGCAAAAAGAGCAGTTATTACAATAGTCCTAAAGATTGTACAAATGGACTCAAAGTACAAAGCTAGTCAGGGTGGTGGTGGTGGTGGGGGTGTCCATAGTTCATTCAACAATCTCTTCACAGCCATAGGAAAGAAGCTGTGTTTGAGTCTGTTGGTCCGAGCTTGCATGATTCTGAGCCTGCCAGAGGGGAGGCTGGTGAACAAAGAATGTCCCGGTTGGGTAGGGTTTCTCTGGATCACAGGTGTCAAACTCATTCCATGGAGGGCCTAGACCCTGCAGGTTTTACCTCCACCCAGTGTCTTCAACAGGTGATTTCTCCGAATTTCTTCCTACTGATTGCTGATCAGTGAAAACACCTGCTGAAGAGACTGGGTGGAAGTAAAACCTGCAGGGTCTTGGCCCTCCATGGAATGAGTTTGACACCCCTGCTCTGGATCTTTGTGGCCCTTTGAAGGAGACTGCTTGAGTGGATTTCATCCAGATGTGGAAGTGGGGAATCAATGATCCACTGGGCCGTCTTGACAGTCCTCTGCAGCCGTTTTCTCTCCACTGCAGTGCAGCTAGCATACCACACCGTGCATCCATAAGTAAGGACACTCTCTACCGCGCAGCGATAAAAGTTCCTCAACAGAGGTGGAGGTAGCTTATTCCTCTTTAATGTTCTCAAGAAGAAGAGATGTTGCTGGTCTTTTTTAATAATGTGACTGGTGTTCACAGTCCAACCCAGGTCCTCTGAGATGTACAGCCCGAGGAACTTGAAGTCTGTGACATGTTCCACCTCCTCTCCATTGATGCTCAGACATGAATGCGGTGTGGTCCTTGATTTCCGGAAATCAGTAATGATTTTTTTAGTCTCCCTGGTGTTAAGGTAGAAATGGTTATCACTGCACCAGGCCACCAGCATCTGAACCTCCTCTCTATAAGGTACCTCATCGTTACTGCGAATCACTCCCACGACGGTTGTGTCACCTGCAAATTTAATAACGGTATTAGAACCGTGGATGGTGACAAAGTCATAGATGTATAACGTAAACAGGACAGGGCTTAAAACACCAGTATTAAGGATGATAGTAGAGGATGTAGAAGTGCCCATCCTAACATGCTGGGGTCTATTTGTCAAAAAGTCCTTGATCCACCAACAAAGAGGGGTTCCAAGTTGCAATTTCTGAAGTTTGTTGACCAGTCGACTGAGACTGACAGAACTGAATACTGAACTGAAGTCAACAAACAACATTCTGGTGTATGTACTGGAGCTTTCCAAATGGCTGAGGGCAGTGTGGAGGGCAATGGAGACAGCATCATCTGTAGATCTATTAGCCCTATAGGCGAACTGATGTTGGTCAAGGCCAGGTGAAATATGGGCCTTGATATACTGCAACACCAGTCTCTCCATGCACTTCATAATCACCAGTGTCAGGGCCACAGGCTGATAATCATGCAATCCTGTTATAGCAGAGGTTTTAGGCACAGGAATTATGGTGGTATTTTTCAGACTGGTGGGAACTGTAGCTTGGTGCAGTGAGCGATTGAAAATGTTTTTAAATACTGCAGCAAGCTGATGAGCACATGATTTCAACACCCTCCCTGGCACTCCATCTGATCCCGGTGCTTTACTGGTGTCAATGCCCTGCAAAACCCTCAGCACCTGATATTGTTGGAGGGTGAGGGGTTGGTCATGTTGTGATGGTGTCAACAATACATCCTCTGTCTGTCTGCTGCCCTCTTCAAAGCGGGAGAAAAGGGTGTTGTCATTAATGCCCCTTGCAGGGCATTAATGAGGCGCCAGGAGCCAGAAGTAAGTTTGCTTGTTTATTTAACAAACGGACAAAAGGATAAAGTAAATAGCCACGTGGGGCAAAACATGTACATAAACTAGAACACAAAATAATAAACACTGACAACAAACGAGAAGGTGCAGCGAGAACGGAACCTACGCTGTAAAACATGCACTTACGAGAGACGAACACGAAGAATCCAAAACACAGAGAGAAGACTGGAGTCGGGGGTAGGAACTCCAATCCAGGAACACAAAGGTGTATATGTGTGTGAGAGTTTGTGTAGGTCACAGCGAAGGGTGAGCCTCAGCTGCTCCCTTAAGTACAGGACATAAACCAACCAGGAAAGGAGAATGTAATTAACGAAATGACAAACAGCTGTCATGACGCCGGCTCGGCTTTGACAGCTGGAAGTATGGCTGTGACACTGTCAGAATAAAAGCCCTCGAAAGGTCCTAATAACAAAACCCAAAATAATATGGCAGAAAAAGGAAAATACTGGGTAACCCAAGCGCGGATGGGATCAGCGCTCAGATCACCACAGTACCCCCCGTTCAAAAGGTGCATTCCAGGCGTTAAACGTAACATCCAAGGGCCCACCCCCAACCAGAAGGCTACCAGGACTGACCCAGGGAGGGTGTAGGGGGAAACAGGCCAGGAGGGAGAGAACCAAAAAACAAAAAAGGCTACAGCAACACCCACAGGAGGAAAAAAAAAAACCCACAAGGAACGGGTAACAATATGGATAAACATAAAATGGTGTGGCTTAAACACAAAAATATCCCCAAACTAGATCACACTTCAACCAGAGAAATACTCAAGCACAATAGAATGAATAAACAAAAATTATGTAAGGTACTGCCTGATAAGAAAAACGAGAGGAAGCCAAAATACAGATACACTTCAAAATACCCAAGTGCCCAATAACACTTCAACTAGAAAAAACCCTCAAGCACTACAGAATAAGCAAGAAAAAATATCTGCATGGTACACATGGTAATTCGGGCAAAGAACAGAAAATCCTTTCACTATACATAGAAAAAAAAACACAATTTCAGGGACACCGGCAGGTAGAGAGCGGAGAAAAAAAAAGGCAGTTCAGGCGGTGTATCCGCATCCAGATTCCACCTAACAAAAAGAAAAAAAGAACAGTTCACAGTTCAGGAGGCCTACCCAAGTCCCAGACCCGGGGAACCAGTACCTCAGGCGGCCGGACCAGGTCACCAAACCAACACAGCAGTCCTTCGGGCGGCTGACCCAGGACGCAGAACCGGCGAAACAGTCTCTCAGGTGGCCGACCCGTGTCCTTAGACCACCAGGACCGGAGGGGGAAGCTTGGAGGTGGCCTCCCTACCGAGAAGGATAGCGAGGGGAAGCCGATCCGAATAAGGGAGACCCCAGCAGCATCTGGTGGAGAAGAATAGGGGGAAAGGTGAGGAACCAGTCCGGTGTCAGGCAGAAGGGGATCTGCAGCTCCCTCACCGACCTCGATCCGAACCGGCGCTGCACCCTCGATGGACCCGGACCAGGCCAGCGCAGCACCCACGATGGACCCTGATTGGACCAACGCAACATCCACGATGGACCCCGAATGGGCCGGCGCAGCACCTGGGATGACCTTCAAACACGAACCTGGACCTTGACGGCAACAACCGGAGCTGATTCATCTCTGGTGACCCTGGGAGAAGGCTCGGAAAGACAGAGACAACCAGGGTCAGGATCATCGGCAGCGGCAGAGCCCGGTGAGACGAGCTCAGATGCAGTGGTCAGATACACCCGGCTCTTCTCCCCAAGAGACAGGCAAGAATGCTCCAACACAGAAAGCAGAAAGACAAAATAGAGCACTTGCCTGATCTCGGGCTCCACCGCCGTCCAGGACTCAGACAATCCAGGCTCAATGATCTGGAGGTCCATTCCTGGTTCCGACTCAACTGCAGCGGGCTCTGCAGCTGGCGTGATGGTCATCACAGTCCGGGAACCCTCTAGGGTTGAAGCCCACGCCAAAGGCCCACACGGCGTGGTGGCAGGGCATCCGTGACCTGCTGGGGCCGACTGCTACTCCACGGAGACCTGGGGACCCTTGATTGTCGGCTCAGGCTCCAAATGGCAGTCAGGCCTCCTCCTCTGCCCATAATGCAGCTGCGGAACTGGAACCAGGCTCCCCAGGGCCGCAGGCTCCTCCTTCATCTGACGGTTTACTCCTGGCACCGGGAGACACTCAGAGAGAAGTGAAGGAGACACAGAGGTAGCAGGTTCAATGTTTATGGCTGCAGCAGGTGGTGGGAGCTCAGGGGACTGTGAACCCCGAGCTTCACCCCCAGGAGTCAGACAAGGCAATTCATCGTGCTGAGATTTAGAATGAAGCAACACTTGCCTGTTCTCCCGGGGAACGATGGTGGCTGCTGCAGCGGGCTTGGTTCTCTCCTTTCCCCTAAGGATAGTGACGGAGGGCCCCCCCGGGAAGACGAGGAGGAGCCACTCTCACGGGATCGGTGGTGGGTGCAGCCGGGGCAGGACTCGCTGAACTCACAGCATCTGGAACTCTCAGCTTCTTCCCCTCTGCCATTAGACTGCTGAACACTAAGTGACTCTCGTGCACCATGTACAGCAGCTCAACCAGACTCATGTCAATCATCACTGTTTTCTTCCTGCATTACCGACTGCACTATATAGTTCTCCACAGTATCTGCTGCTGGCTAATATATATTTTAACTGTTGACCAGTATCACTTAATCTTATCCTACACTTTATTACATGTATAGTTTATTTCTCTTATCTTATCATGTTTAATGTTGCAGCATTGTACCGAGACAAATTCCTAGTTTGTGTACTACATGAACAATGGCAATAAACCTGATTCTGATTCTGATTCTGATTCTGATTCTGATTCTGATCTGGAGAAAACGCAGAGGCGGAGGGAGGAGGAGCCAAGGCAGTCTGGGGACAAAGAGCTGATGGGACAGTGGGAATGGATGACCCGGAGACTGAACAAATGGGGAGGACTCTGACAGCGGCTAATGGAGAACTGTCTAGGAAAATGGATTACATCATGATCACACTGAGAGCCGTCCATGAAGAATTCAACGTCCAGCACTGAAGGATTAAAGTACTGAATCTGTAAGAGAATATAAAGTCTTTTTCTCTGGGATCAGTACTATTCGACTAATCTGACCTGCCCTCACACAAGTCCTCCAGATTATCTGCAGTTTTTTGTTTCCAAAACATTTGAGCTGCATTGACTCTATGGACAGCCAGCTGCCTGGCTCAAGGACAAATGCCAGCCGCTAGACAAAACATCTCCTGCTGAAGAGACTTTGTTGTTCTTAACTGATATAAACACCTCCACTCAACACTACACCCACACTGACTCAATAAACTGATGAGAAGATCATTCACTCACTGCTCCCTTTGTGTCTTTGTGTACATTCTTGTCTGCTAATTGTGCATTGAGGGCTTTTTTTCTTGTAATCATAATATTAAGATAAGATAAGATAAGATAAGCCTTTATTAGTCCCACAACGGGGAAATTCCAGGATTGCAACAGCACAGGGATAGCAACACTCAGAGCAACAATCAGAAGGCAAGAAAAAAAAAAAAAAAAAAAAACAAGCAAGCAAGAGCAGCTAATATACATATGTACATATTACTATAAAATATACAGTATATATACACACACACACACAGACACACAGTGCAGAGCATTGTAGCTGGATGGAATAAATATATGAATATATGAACACAGTGCAGAGCATTGTAGCTAGATGGAATAAATATGTAAATATATAAACACCCACAGTACGGAGCATTGCAGCTAGGTGGAATAAATATGCAAGTATATAAACACACACAGTGCGGAGCAATGTAGCTAGATGGAATAATATGTAGATATATAAAAACACAGTGCGGAGCATTGTAGCTAGATGGAATAAATATATAGATATATAAATATAAATATAAACACACCCAGTGCTGAGCATTGTAGCTAGATGGAATAAATATGTAAATATATAAACACACACAGTGCAGAGCATTGTTGCTAGGTGGGATGAAACAGCATAACCGTCTATTTAGTTATCCTACATGGTATGATTATGTGCCCATACATATTCTCACCCTCCATAGCGACCGGTATGTTCCTAGTTGTATGCTGGAGAGGACCATTGTGTAAGTCTATTGCATCTTTTGCATTCAAAAAAACTATTAGTTTGTTACGTCTTTTTGCTATCTCTGCGAGCAGCCCTGCTTAGGTTGTACAGTCTGACAGCCGTTGGTAGGAAGGACCTACGAAACCTCTCGGTTGTGCACCTGGGATGATGTAGTCTGCTGCTAAATGAGCTCCTCAGTGCATCCAGTATGTCCTGCATAGGGTGGAACTCGGACTCCAGCAGAGATGACAGTTTAGCCACCGTCCTTCTCTCTCCTATCTCCTCCATCGGATCAAGGCGCTGCCCCAGGACAGAGCTAGCTTTCTTAATCAGTTTGTTCAGTCTCTTCCTATCGGCTGCAGTAATGCCACTGCCCC
Organism: Pholidichthys leucotaenia; assembly: GCA_020510985.1. NCBI lineage: Eukaryota > Metazoa > Chordata > Actinopteri > Cichliformes > Pholidichthyidae > Pholidichthys > Pholidichthys leucotaenia. The sequence continues at coordinate 214,320,537 of CM035845.1, read as the reverse complement.
AGCAGACCACTCCAAAAGTGATGGCTGATGCCACCACCGTGTCATAGAATGACTTCAGCAGCGCCCCTTGTACACCAAAAGACCTGAGTCTCCTCAGCAGGAACAGCCTGCGCTGTCCCTTCTTGTAGAGTGCGTCAGTATTGTGTGACCAGTCTAGTTTATTGTTCAGATGAATACCCAGGTACTTATAGGATGTCACCATCTCGATGTCTGTTCCCTGTATATTTACTGGTGCTGTGAGGGGCTGCCCATGCCTGCGGCAGTCCACCACCAGCTCCTTAGTTTTCCTCGCGTTGATCTGGAGGCAGTTCCGATGGCACCAGTCCACAAAGTCCTGGATAAGCCCTCTGTACTCAGCTTCATCTCCGTTGGAGATGAGACCAACGATCGCAGAGTCATCAGAGAACTTCTGTAGATGGCAATGTGTTGTGTTGTGTGAGAAGTCCGCAGTATAAAGAGTGAACAGGAAGGGAGCCAGCACCGTTCCCTGGGGGGCCCCCATGCTACTGATGATCGTGTCGGAAACACAGTCCCGGGTTCTCACAAACTAAGGCCGGTTCGTGAGGTAGTCCAGGATCCATGATGACAGGTGCTGGTCCACCCCTGCGCGCAGCAGCTTGTCCTTCAGGATCATCGGTTGGATGGTGTTGAAAGCACTGGAGAAGTCAAAGAACATGATCCTCACCATATTCCCGGGCTTCTCCAGGTGGGACAGAGAACGGTGAAGGAGGAAGATCACCGCATCCTCCACCCCAATGCCATGCTGGTAGGCGAACTGGAGTGGATCCATCGCTGGTTCCACCAGGGGGCGGAGATGAGCAAGGAGCAGTCTCTCCAGGGTCTTCATCAAGTGGGACGTCAAGGCCACCGGTCTGTAGCTGTTCAGGTCTTTGGGGTGGGAAGTTTTTGGTACAGGTACCACACAAGATGTTTTCCACAGCTGTGGTACCCTCCCCAGTTTCAGGCTCATGTTGAAGATATACGTCACAATCCCACACAGCTGGTCTGCACAGGACTTGAGGAGCTTTGCGCTGATGCCGTCCGGTCCCGACGCCTTCCTCGCCTCGATCTTCCTCAGCTCCGTCCTCACCTGGGTCTTGGTCAGGGTCAGGATGGGGGGCTGTGTGTTGGGAGAGGGGGGGGGGTGTCGGTGGAGTGGGGAGTGGGCAGCAGGACTTGATTTCTTAGAGGCAGCAGTGGTTGTTGTGCAGACAGGGGGGAGGGCGGTTGGTCAAATCTATTGAAAAACAGATTCAGGTTGTTCGCCCACTCCCTGCCCCCCGTGGCCTGGGGGGAGGTATTCTGGAGCCCCGAGATGGTTTTGAGGTTTCTCCAGACCCCGCTGATGTCGCTCTGTTGCAGCTTGTCCTCCATCTTCTTCCTGAAGCTGTCCTTGCCTTCTCTGATCTTTCTCCTCAGCTCCCTCTGTACGGACTTCAGCATCTCCCTGTTCCCCGACCTGAAGATCCTCTTCTTCTCTCTCAGAAGTGTTTTTATCTCAGGGTTGATCCAGGGTTTGTTGTTTGAGTGACGCCGTATGGTCTTGGTGGGAACGGATTTGTCCACACAGAAGCTGAGGTAGCCCGTGAAGGTGTGAATGAGGCCATCGATGTCCTCACCATGTGGATCGCAGAGCTGCTTCCAGGCAGTGGCTTCAAAACAGTCCTTTAGAGTGACAATATTGATCATATATGACCGGTATTCTGACAATCAATGGTTTTTTGCTCTTTCCTATTGTGTTATCCTTTTCTTCCCTATGCATCCTGTACCCATCTGATGACAGGCGCGTTTCGACGCTGCCGCGTCACCGGAAATGCAGGTCGTTTTCTGTGTCAAGTCAAATCCCTCGTATGTTATCAGTTGTTTACTGTTAATGTACTTGGCAATAAATCCTTTTCTGAGTTCTGAGACTGATGCTGCTGTCTTTCCCTTCCGTTGTGATGCAGGAACAACAGCTGGCTGGGAGGCAGAGTTCCCTCGGTGGCCCGGAACAGGATCCAGATGGGGATCTTGCTGAGGTTGATTACTGACAGAGTGACGGCGCCTTCCGGCAGAGGGCGAGGCTAGGTTTAAGTCTGGAAAGCGCCACTGCTGTGCAGAAAAGGAGGCCAGCAGCTCGGCGTTCTCAGAATAATCACTGAGTTCGGGATTGGCCTCTACCAGTCTAACTGTTGCCACCACGTTCCGTAGGATCTCACTGGGATGGGAGGAAGAGCATGCTTCAGTCACACAGCCCCTGATGAGCTCAGCTGCCCACTGTGTCTGTTCACAGGGGGCCCCGGCTGTCCTCTTCCTCTGCTGCGGATGGAGATGTCCCTTCGGTGACGTAGAACTTAGGGCTGGATGGGTGGCAGGAACCTGATCTGAGGCGAGGAGCGGAGATGCCTCACCGTCGGCTCCGACTTCGGTTTCCTGCTGGGACTCTTTACCAGCCCACGGTTCCTCCGCCGAAGTGCCGCGAGTTCAGCCATCCTCTTCCTGCCCTCAACGTGGTCAGCCAGGCGAGGATTGCGCTTAATTGCCACCTTTGCGAGGTCCAGGTACCAGCGTGTGTTTACGGGAGTGGCGAGCCTACAAGCATTGGAGAGAAGGCCATCAACCTCCATCAGAGCCATGATCAGCTCGTAGCCCAAGTCCAAGGAATAACCAGTCCTCGATGATGCCATCTCCCGAAATACATTGGTACTCGAAAAGGGGAAAAAACTCAAGCCAGTGAAAACAAACTTACTGTGGCTGGCACCTCTTTGGGCTGCGACCTACTGTCATGAATGCCCCTTGCAGTGCATTAATGAGGCGCCAGGAGCCAGAAGTAAGTTTGCTTGTTTATTTAACAAAAGGACAAAAGGGTAAAGTAAATAGCCATGTGGGGCAAAACACGTACATAAACTAGAATACAAAATAATAAACATTGACAACAAACGAGAAGGTGCAGCGAGGACAGAACATACGCTGTAAAACATGCACTTATGAGAGACAAGCACGAAGAATCCAAAACACAGAGAGAAGACTGGAGTCGGGGGTAGGAACTCTAGTCCAGGAACATGAAGGTGTATATGTGTGTGAGAGTTTGTGTAGGTCGCAGCGAAGAGTGAGCCTCAGCTGCTCCCTTAAGTACAGGACATAAACCAACCAGGAAAGGGGAATGTAATTAACAAAATGACAAACAGCTGTCACGACGCTGGCTCGGCTTTGACAGCCGGAAGTACGGCCTTGACGCTGTCACAATAAAAGCCCTTGAAAGGTCCTAATAACAAAACCCGAAATAATATGGCAGAAAAGGGAAAATACTGAGTAACCCGAGCATGGATGGGATCAGCGCTCAGATCACCACAGGTGTTAAGCTGGTCCAGTAAAGAGCTGTCGGCAGGAGAGGGAATATTGTGGCACTATTTGTAGTCCGTAATAACACCTTCATTTAAAAACTACATTTTGTGTTTACTTGTGTTATCTTTGTCTAATATTTAAATTTGTTTGATGATCTGAAACATTTAAGTGTGACAAACATACAAAAATATGAGAAATCAGGAAGGGAGCAAACACTTTTTCACAGCACTGTGCATACAAGTCAAAAGACTTCCATGTATATTTATTCTTCAATCTTGGACCTTTATAACCTTCTGTAACCTGCTACTGAAATTAAAGATCCTCTCAGCAACCAATTCTCTGAACGGAATCATTCCTCCATAGTTACTCCAATCCACACCAGCATACATCCAAGGTTCCCTTTCCCTTCCTCACATTATTTGGTCCTTCAAGCCAGATTTGGGTTATCAGATTACTATGGAACTAGCTACAAGAGACACCTGTTATGTCCGTAATGTAGGGAGTGAGTGAGTGAGTGTTCTTGTTTAGTGCCATGTCAGCATCTATGGCTATTTCATGGCAAAATTAGAACTAGTAAGAAAATTGAGTTAAAAATTATATAGCAACAGTATGATAAATGAAAGAATAAATAAATACAGCGAGATACATATGTAGATACAATAAAACAGAAAAATTAAATAAGATGCTTCAGATGCACATGTGCTAAAAACCCTAAAATTTTCTTTGGTGGTTCCTTATTAAAAATATCCTTCAGTGACTTTTGAGTATAAAAACGTTGTCTTGCTGTCATGAGAGCAGGACAGTCAAGTAAAATGTGCTTTACTGATAAAAAACCTCCGCAAAACTGACAAGATGGTGGGGCTTCACCTTTTAATAAAAAGCTGTGCGTAAGCCTTGAGTGGCCAATACGGCATCTAGTGTACACCACCTCATGTCAGTTTTGAAAGTGTTGCAAATGTCTATGGCTTATGGCAGGTTTAATATCATGCAGTTTATTTGCAGTGCATGTGTCCCATTCAGTCTGCCACTTCCTTAAAATATAGGTGGTTATTAGAGGCTTGAGGGCTGAGGCTGGGATCTGGCATTGAGTAACTTCTTGGGTAAGGGCTCTCTTGGCAGCATTGTCTGCCTGCTCGTTACCTGACAGGCCAACATGGCTGGGGATCCAACAGAAGATGATATTAACATTATATTTCTGTAAAAAACCTAGTTTCTCTAAAATCCGGACAATAATGGGGTGATCAGGCTTTAAAACCCAAGTGCCTGAAGACAGGATCTGGAGTCAGTAAAAATTAAGGAGCTCTGTTGTTTGGTTCTCTCATTGTGTTCCAATGCTAGAAGCAAAGCACAAGCCTCTGCTGTAAAAATTGAACATTGTTGGGGAATCCGCAAACCACACTGATTGTGCCCGGTGACAATTGCAGCAGAGACTGAGCCATCTACTTTGGAACCATCCGAGTATATGGAAATATGGTGAGGAAAATGGCATTTTATGTCCAAGATCTGCTGCTGGTGCACATTTGGGTGAGTGTCTTTTTGTTTTGGCTCAGATCCAGAATTATATTGGGTTTCCTTAAACTCCATGGTGGAATGGGACAAAACTGTGTCTGTGTTACATTGCTTATATCAGGGTTTAATTTTACCAGGTGAGGTCCTATACGGAGTCCAAAAGGAGTGATGCTCTTAGGTCTGACCTTATACATCTAACTAACTAACTAACTAACTAACCTGCACTTATATAGCGCTTTTCTAGTCACAAAGACCACTCAAAGCGCTTTCACTAATACTAACCCTCTATTCTAAGGGCCTATAGGAAACAGATATCTAGGGACAATTTAGAACAGCCAATTAACCTAACATGCATGTCTTTGGATTGTGGGAGGAAACCGGAGCCCCCGGAGTAAACCCACGCAGCACAGGGAGAACATGCAAACTCCACACAGAAAGGTTCCAACCCCTGCCAACCTGGGGATTCGAACCAGGAACCTTCTAGCTGTAAGGCAACAGTGCTGCCCATCTGCAAAAATCGAGGGTGAAAAACTGCAGAGTAGGCTGGATTTCTATGGTCAGCTTTAAGTTTAACCATATACTGGAGAGCCAATTTCAGGCGCTTGTTGTGAAGTGAAGGCTCACTCATGAAAGACACAAAATCCCACAAAACGTAAGCTAGATTTAAAAAAAAAAAGTATTTTACCCTGTTCTTAAAAACAGAGACCGAATCTGACTCCCGGACCCAGAGTAGTAACTGGTTCCAGAGAGAAGGAGCTTGGTAGCAGAAGGCTCTGCCTCCCACTGTACTTTTGGAGATTCTGGGCACCACAAGTAAGGAAGCATAATGCTCTATTAGGATGGTAAGGTAATATCAGATCTTTTATATATTGGGGGCCTGATTGTTAAGAGCTTTGAAAGTAAGAAGAAGGATTTTAAACTTGATTCTAAATTCTATGGGAAGCCAATGAAGGGAGGACAGAACTGGGGAGTTATGATCTCTTTTTCTAGAACCAGTTAAAACTCTAGCTGCAGCATTTTGAATCAACTGAAGATTTTTTAAGGATACTTTAGGACAACCAGATAATAGCGAATTACAATAATCGAATTGAGAGCTGACAAAGGCGTGAATCAATTTCTCAGCATCTTTCAGAGACAAGATGCTCCTGATCTTGGCAATATTGCGTAGATGATAGAAGGCAGTCTTAGAAACAGTTTTAATATGTGAATTAAAGGACAAATCTTGATCAAAAATAACTCCAAGGTTCCTCACAGAACTGTTCAGAGTGAGAGTGGCAGCATCTAAATTAAAGGCATAATTTGAAAAGGAATTTCTAAGATGTTTTGGGCCAACAAGAATGACTTCAGTCTTATCAGAGTTTAATAGTAAAAAATTACAAGTCATCCAAGCTTTGATGTCCTTTAGACAGGCATCTAATTTGGCTAATTGATTACAATCATCGGGCTTCATTGATAGATATAGTTGTGTGTCGTCTGCGTAACAGTGAAAATGTATACAGTGCTTTCTGATGATATTACCTAACGGGAGCATATATAGACTAAAAAGAGTAGGGCCTAACACAGACCCCTGTGGAACTCCGTGACTGAGCTTAGAGTTGGAAGAAAATTCATCATTGATATGGACAAACTGAAATTTATTGGACAAATAAGATCTAAACCACTGCAACGGAGTTCCACTCAGTCCAACAAAGTGTTCTTATCTATCAAGTAGAATGGCATGATCTGCTGGATCTGGCTGCACGGTGGCGCAGTGGTTTAGCACTGTGGCAGCACAGTTTTACCCTCGGCCGGGGGACCGCGGGGATCATGAGATCGTGGGTTCGATCCCAGCCCCCGACCAACAGTGAGCTGTGTGGAGTTTGCATGTTCTCCCCGTGTTGCGCGGGTTTACTCCGGGATTTCTCCGGTTTCCTCCCGCACACCAAAAACATGTAGGTTTAGGGCGCTCGCGCACGCAGCGACCAGTAGCCGGTGGCTTGTCACCAGACTGCAAACCAAGTCTACCTACGGGTACAAATAAGTAACAAAAAAAAAAAATGATCGATAGTGTCAAAGGCTGCACTGAGATCTAAAAGAACAAGAACAGAGACAAGTCCATTATCAGATGCAGTCAGGAGGTCATTAGTGACCTTGACTAAGGCAGTTTCAGTGCTGTGATGAGCTCTGAACCCAGATTGAAACACCTCAAACAAACCAACTCCCTGCAAATGGTCAGATAATTGCACAGCAACAACTCTTTCCAACATTTTTGAAATGAAAGGCAAATTAGAGATTGGTCGATAACTGGCCAAAACTCCAGGGCTGAGCGTCGGTTTTTTGAGTAAGGGTTTAATTACAGCAGTTTTAAAAGCCAGTGGTATATAACCCAGAGTTAAAGAAGAATTAATTCTAAGAAGAATACGGCTACCAATAATTGGGAAGATAATTTTAAATAACCTGGAATGAATAGGGTCCAAAAGGCAAGATGAAGGCTTAGATGAGGAAATTATTTTATCCAACTCTAAGAGGTCGATTAGAGTAAACTTATCTAAGCAGATATCAATTGAGGAAGTTGCAGTAGTTGATATACTTGAGTTTATGGTAGGAAGAATCTGACTGATTTCATCTCTAATAGATAAAATTTTAAGATTGAAAAAGTTCAGAAAGTCCTGACTAGAAAGCTCAGGGGGGATGCAAGGATTGACCGAGTCCTGGCTCTTTGTAAGCCTGGCTATAGTGTTGAAGAGAAACCTGGGGTTATTCTTGTTTGCTTCTATTAATGCAGAATAATAGCTTGATCTAGCTTTTCTAAGAGATTTTTTTATAGATTAAGAAATGATTTCTCCACGCTAAAGTAGAATTCATCTGAATTAGTTGAACGCCATTTCCTTTCCAGTTGACGAGTTTTCTGTTTTAAGTCACGAGTTTCTGAGTTAAACCAAGGGGTTAGAAATCTCTGGTTAGACTTTTTCTTTTTTAAAGGGGCTACCAAATCTAGAGTCTGATGCAGAGAGGCAGTAACACCATCAACCATGCTATCAATCACGAATGGAGCAGACTGTTCATCATTTATTTCAGTTGTTTCTGTTGTGTTGACCCATGGCATAGAGGAGACAATCTGCGAACAACGTCATCAGAAAGACATCTGCTGTAGTAGTATTTTTCTTTAGGAAATAAGTGATCAGAGATAATGAAATCAAAAATTAACAGACAATGGTCAGACAGTACAGGATTATGAGGAGACACTACCAGATTTTCGATATCTATACCATAAGTCAAAACAAGGGCCAATGTATGGTGGAAATAATGGGTAGAATTTTTTACTTTTTGGGAAAACCCCATTGAGTCTAAAATTGAATTGAATGCCTTATTAAGACAGTCACTCTCTACATCAACATGTATATTAAAGTTCCCTACAATAATTATTCTATCGGATTTCAGCACTAAATCAGCTAAAAATTTGGCAAATTCCAATAGAAACTCTGAATAGACCGAGGGGGAGGACGATAAACTACGGCAAAGAGAATTGGGTTCAAGCCAAGATTGCCAACAGGCCCCACACTGAGGACCAAACCTTAAAAGGAATTAAAACATAATTTCTGCTTAACATTAACTAGTAATTTAGAATGGAAAATTGCCGCCATTCCACCACCATGACCAGAACCTCTGGGGTTATGACAGTTTAAATACCCAGAAGGAGTTGATCCATTCAGACCAACATAATCATCTTGCCCAAGCCAGGTCTCTGTGAGAGATAGTAGATCGATCTGATGATCGATTAATAGATCATGAACCAGAAGAGACTTAGCAGATAGAGACCTAATGTTTAATAAACCACATTTAATTTTTAAATTTTGGGGAGAAACAGAGGCCAATTTATTAATTTTATTAATTTTAGGGACTTGAGGCTGGATTAGAATTTTACCAACATTTTGTTTAATCAATTTGGGATGTTTATGCATTCTATTTTTTTAACTTTTTTATTAACTTTAGAAGGAGCAGAAAAAGGTTCTCTAAGGGAGAATATACAAACAAAATAATAATAGGCCATGTTTCTAACTGAAAGTAATCCCTTTAAACACATCAAAACACATACAATAAAGCACAAGACAATTCCTATAGGTGGCCTCCCCACCTCAACTCCCACCCCACATTGGGCACACAGAGTAAAAATGTATAAAAGGGGCAACACAAATAAAACAATCCAATTAAACCAAATTCCAATAAATACTTAAAATCCAATCAATACCAGTCACACGAGCCTGGAAAACTCTAGAAAAATACTAATGTACATTCACACAGAGAAGCCATAGGCCAGACTAGTTAAACCCCAAAATTCAACACAATTTACCAGGGTCGAACACATCCTACCCCCAAAATTGGGCACATTAAACAACATTTCAATAAAATTTCTTTCAAAATAGCCCATAACTTTGCATAGATGAGCCCTACTGGTTAGAACAACACAAAACATACAGAAAATTTACCATACAAAGAGCTCAAATTTATCAAATTCCCTTACTTTTCACCCTCTTTTTTTTTTTTTTTTTTAATTTACCGGGGTACCAAATAGGAAAACCAACATAAAAACAGGACTGAAGAAACAACGCAAACATGAAAAATAAAACCCTCAGTCCCCGGATGGATCCCTTTCAAGGCGTCTCCGTCTCTTCACATCAGGGCTCCTGCTGCGCCATCTCCTCTCCACCTCCGGCAGCTGCAGATCCCTTGGGTGTCTCCAGACGTGGATAGACCTGCGCCCAACTTCCTCCATCCGACCGAGCTCCACCTGGAACTGCCTCTGGTTGTCCCGCTGTTCGTGTGGACTGTGATCTCTGCGTACTCGAGCATCAGCCTTGGTCTTCGAGGGAGCCCACTTCCTTTTCATCAGATCACCAGTCCTGCGACTGGCTCCCAACTCCAGCTGCTCCGACACACGGGTTCTCCTGGGTCTCCTCTTGGTAGTTCGTCGCTGGGAGCGCTTTAAGATAACTACGCTCTGCGGTCTAGCCCCATTTTCTCCCGGCGTTGGCACCTCATCCCGATGAGCCTCATCGGGGGTCCCGTCATGCCGTCCGGCACCCTCATCCAGGGCAGCCTGCGTGATGGCATCAGGTCCTTCCCGAGAGGTCTCCACGTGGTGCGGTGTGTGCACTCCCAAACTCACATTGACCATCCAGTCCGAATCCCACACCTCAGCATCCTCCAAGGCAGGAACAGGTCGGCCCCACAGTCCGCATCCAGACCATTCTTCACCGGAGATGTCCATAATGGAGAACCCAAGGCTGTAAAATAGGTTGCAACCCATAACGTTAACACCGGATGCAGAAACGTTAATGCGAGCACTGGGCGCCACACTGTCCTTATATCGGGCCTCCATCTCCCCATAGCCCAATATAGCCAACCTGTTCCGCCCATAACCATAATATTCCACTCGCTGCCTTCTTATCTGTCGGTAGGGAAACAGTCTGTCCATGGTTTCAAGATTCAGGACAGAGGTCACCGCTCCCGTGTCCACTAAGAGCGGGACCTCGACTCCATCCAACGCAACGTTGCACCCAATTCTCCCTGTCGTCTCTGGGGAGACGGTATGCACAACGGTCGGAGTCTTCTGCGCAGCACCTGGATCTCTCCCACGGCTCCTGCGTATGAAGTTTTCTCACACCCTGGCAAAATGGTTTAAAAGATCGTATTTGCCACAATGCTTTCCTTTCGCCGGGTACACTCTGGACTTTATAGTGGTGCTCAGTGGACCCACATCCATAACATTCTGGCGTACCAGGGGCAGACCTTATCCTGACCACGGAGACAAAATCATCCTCTCCGCACTCGCCATCACCAGGGTCCAGACGCAGTGCCTCAGCGCAACACACATTCTTCTCCAGAGGGGCCCCTTCAGTTAGGCCCCTCACGATGGTCTCTTCTGTCTCGTACTGTTGGGCGAGCTCGACAGCCTCCGCTAACGTCATCTCTCCTGGGTGAGTCAACAAGCTGGACCGGGCCGCCGTGCAACAGACGTGCTTCAACTGGTCCCGAATCATCTCGTCTTCCAGGGTCCCGACTCTGTATTCCCTCGCAAGCTCTCGGAGATCCGCCACGAATCTTCATACGGGCTCTCCCGACCACTGGCGGCACTGTCGGAATTGAATGCATTTCACAATGACGTTCTCCAGTGCCTTAAAGTAGCACTCCATTAGCTGCACCATATCGTCAAAGCTGTCCGCTCCTCCCAAATTCTCAAGAATCCTCTGCCCTTCCATTCCTAAATTATGTACTAACACAGCTCGTGCAAGGAGCTTCTCCATATCTCTCAAACCCAGTGCAACAAGATAGTTGGTAAAGGCAGTGAACCACCTAGGCCACGGCACGAGCGGCTCGCGCAGAGCCTCAAGGAATGGCCGAAAGCTAGCAATAGAGCGTTCCATTACCACTTTTACCTCGTCGCCATTTGTTATGTCCATAATGTAGGAAGGAAGAGTCAGTCTCATCTCGGTTAACAGGGGTTTATTATATACAATACACAATCTATGTACAGAGGCTTACGGCACTCTCCTGCTGGCCAGGTGGTTCCATGACGAAAGAGGCAGAGCCTCTTCTGCCCACTCTTTTATACCCTGGGCGGCGTCACCACCGGAAACCGGTAGTAGCCACCCTGGTCTAACCCATGACCAACCCGGCCGCCATCTTTGTAATACCAGCCTATTTACAGTACATACATAACAACACCCAAGAGCAACAACCTGAACGACCCCACAGAGATCGCTACCCCCCTGTGCACTTGGCCAGCTACCATGTTGATTATCTCCCATCCCAGCATCCCTCAGCCATTCTGCCTAGCCTGTCAGGAAGACACAGTGGCCACCTGAGGGTTCAATCGGAGAAGAGTGCATCAAGCCTACGGTTGAGTACACATTCCAGGCAAACATCTCAGTCATCAGTGGGTTAACCAAGCCATGTTCTTTTCAGTGTCCAAGCAGCTTTATTAGAGGAGAGGATTAAACAGATAGAGTTGGTAGAACTGCAACAGCAAACAGAGGAGGACTCTAGAGCTGACATGGAGTGTGAGCTACTTGACGCCAAAGCTAGAGAAGGCCAATGTATACAGCTAGAGGCTCAACATGCTCGAGAAGGGACCACAAGATGGTTGCCCCTCCCATACATAGGGCAGTGCGGTGATGTGACGGGAAGTGCACGTCACGACACTGCATTTCACAATAAAGTGCCGTTTCCCATATACCACAAACAGGGCAGACAAGAAGAACAGAGTGAGGGAGACGATGAAGGTGAAATGGTAGAGAGAGGAGCAGAGAACTCAGAGGTGGCTGTTGCTTGCCATCAGTTCAGTAAGCCTACAGGTACGTGCACAGGTAGGGCCCAGGTGATGCTCTTGGACTGCCCCTTTGCTCCCTAAAGTGCCCTCCTGAAGAGTTATTACACGCAATTGGTGATTTTTTTTTTAACAAGGGCATGTTCATACATGTAATATAGGGAGTAAATGTAATTTCAGTACACATTTGCAAGAATAAAGGTACAAAAAAAATGATAAAAGATGCTAATTTACAATTTAAAAAGTCTAAAATTTAGTACAAGTCCCAAATTTACAAGAAAAGAAAATTTCATTTTCGTGAAAAAATACACAAATGGTGTTCAATTATATAGCGCTTTGTTCATCTCTAGATGACCAATGCACTTTACAGATCCTGCTATCAACCCATTCACACGGTAGTGGAGGTGGAGCTGCCATGCACCGGTGCCGGCCTTACCTATTTGTTTCTGTGCTGATGCAGCAGGGGGGAAGCAGAGACTTGTCACAGGCACCGATGAGTTCACACATATGAAGAACAGCAGAGGGCGCTGTTGAGCTGCAAGTGGAGACACCGTTCTTCCTGTTGTAGTTTTTCATCATAAAAGCAAAGCACAAGCTGTGCTCAAAATTGAGTTTTAATTTGAAAGCAGCCTTTTTGGGAATGATGTAATCTATAATACCATAAAGGTCTGCTTTAACTCTTTAACATGCAGTGTGTCCTTTGTGTTTTCTTTATGTGAGGGTTAAAACACCTTATTGTCCTGCACACCATATAAAAGGATCTTGTAATGGATTTTATTCAGATAGAATACAAACATATCCCACTAATCTTTTGTCGTGCCAAACACTTTTATATCAAAGAATAAAATAAATGACATTCACTTAAATATATTAAGAAAAAAGATGGGGGATGAAGGTTAAAAAAACAGCTAAAGTGAAGAAAAAAAAATCCACACCCCAAGACATGGCCTTAAATGCAGAACAAAAGAATAGAAATTAAAAATAAGAACTCAGTGAAGTCAGAGAGCCATTATTCATCACTCTAAATTCAAGAAATCTCCGTGTGTCTGTCACAATCATAGGACATCATAGGACGGACTTTGACGTCTGCCTGATGTCCTATGATGATCCTACGATCTCAGGCTACATAGGACTCGCGATGCCGTCATATAGACAATAGGACTGGCTACCTATGATGTAGTGTCCTATGATGCCTGCCACAGGAGGAGACCCTTCACCAGCATAGGCTACAACAGACAAGGGATGCACAGACAGACAGGAAACGTGTGGCAGTGAGCCATGCACGTGCTGAGTCACTTGAAGCCCGAACTGCCTGCAAAGCGAGCAACGCTGCACGCCAGGCAAGGCACAGACAAGCTGACGCCCAGGAGATGCGGAATAGTCGGCTGGCCGCCAACGCTGCAGGCCAGGCAAGGCACAGAGAAGCTGAGACCGAATAGGACACACTACTTTAAACCACACCCATTCGAAGCACGAAATCGGGAAATCTCATTCAGTAAGGCAGAAGGCACTGGATAAATTCACGAAATCTCTGTCAGTGATGCCTGTAGCATGACTGAACAACACAGCCATGTCAGACAGGAGGAGACCCTTCAGCAACGGGCATGCAGAAATACTTGCTTATACTTGGTTTCTACGGGCATGGACGGGTATGCTCGGGTATGTACTAGTTACTATAAATAAGCACAAATATAACTGACACAAATACCACTGAGTTTAAATAAAAGTTATCAGTAAGTTCATAATACACTATTTTTAATTTGTTTAAAATGATATTTTAATCCTAAATAAAATCCTGGTTTAGCAAGACTTATGTATTTTTGCTGTTCTTCAACACAAATTTGACCGCGGTGGTTAGTTTTACGTTCGATATTCGGTTCCATCGGAATTCCCGGCAGCTGACAGGAGAGAAGCCCAGCAACAGACGTTTGCGCCGGGACAAGCTTGGGCGTATCGGCCGGTCTTCTACACGAGGCTTTGATTTAGGGACCGTCAACAAATTAATAGTATCATTATGGAAAAAAGACTGTTTCTTCAATAGCTTAAATAGCATGTGATCCATTCACTCAAAATCATTTTAGAAAAATATTATTACATCTGGTGAACAGGATACACCTTTTTAATGGTTTCATTACTGCTTATATTTTGTAATATTTACTCTGTGTTGGCCCTCCGATGGACTAGTGATCTGTTCAGGGTGTATGCTGCCTCTTGCCAAAAGATACTGGGATAGGCTCCAGCCCCCTGCATCCTGAAAAGGATTAAGCGGAAGAAGATGGATGGATGGATGGATGGATGAAAAAAACTTGCATTTTTTTTTTCAATAGCTCTCAGATCTTGTGACCAAGTCACTTAAAATCAGTTCAGAAAAGTAAAGTTTTTTCAGCTGGACAGGGTACACCTTTTTTATTTGGTTTCATTACTGTTAATATTTTATTATTTTAATGATTTTTTTTTTCAATAGCTCTCAGGTCATGTGACCAAGTCACTCGAAATCACTCCAGAAAAATAATGTTATTTCTGTGGAACAGGGTACCACTTTTTTTTTTTTTTAATTTTGATTTCATTACTGCTAATATTTTATATTATTATTATTATTATTTTTTAATTTAAGTTTTTGTAAAGGGTATACATGTCATTACAGCATTGCATTGCTTACATTTTCATCACATATTCCCCCTTTTTTTGTTTTTTGACAACATTGGAAAAAAATTATTACATCCTTTTTTAAGTGAAAGAAAAAGAGAAATAAAAAAAGAACAAACAAAAACAAAAAAAAAACAAAAGAGCAGAAAAATAAAAGAGCATCTGAGTAGCTTTGGAACAAAGAGAGGTGCCATTATTAAAATGGTGTTTGTCAAAGATTAGATCTGATGGAAGACACATATACGTTACAGGGTTGCCAGAAGTTCAAGAACCCATCCATGTCCTGTCTCAGTGCAAATGTCAACTTTTCCATCAAATAAATGTCCTGAATCACGTTAATCCAATCTTCAGGTGTAGGACAGTCTTTCAACATCCATTTTTTAGTTAGAGCTTTTTTACTTGCCAATATTAAAACAGTGAATAAGTACTTTTCCCCTCGTCTTTCCAGTGATTCCGGTAGTAAACCCAAATACAAAGTTACAAAAGAAAAGGGGACTGCTACTTTGAATATTTTCCCCAATATTGTCTGTACATTGGTCCAATATTGGTGGATAACTGGGCATGCCCAAAACACATGAAAAGGATTTGCAGTCTCTTCACCACACAAGCACCAACAATTCAACCCTTTATGAGTAAATTTGTTTTGTGCAGGTGTTCTGAAAAATCTTACCAAATTTTTCCATCCAAATTCTCTCCACTGCAGGGATGAGGTACTTTTCCATTGTTGTTTATTTAGCTTTTCCCATATTTCCAGTTGTAAAGTGAAATTCCCCTCTTTTTCCCATTTCTCTTTTACATATGGTATATATGATGTGTTGTCTCCTTTTAAGTCTTGAAGACCATGGTATAATTTAGAAATGTATCTGATCCCTGGGATCCCTTTATATGCCATTAAGAAGACCTTCAGAACACCTGACTGGGCCCTTTCCAAATCCTCCTTTTTAAGTATTTTGTTTATGTGGTGTCTAAGCTGGAAGAACCTGTAAAGGTCTTGATTTACTAGGCCTTGTTTTTTCAAATCTTCAAAACTTCTTAAAGTTTGCCCTTTAAAAAAATTGTAATATTTTATCAGTCCATTCTCTTTCCACTTTTTAAATCTAGTGTCTGTTTTATTAGGAGTAAAGTCCTGATCATAGGAAATCCATTGCAATAATCGATAGGGTTCTTTAGTTTGATTCTCTCTGACTATCTTAAACCAAATTTTTAGCGGGGTCTCTATCCACGGGTTAAGTGTTATTCAAAAGTTTAGGTAAGGCATTGTTCCCTATTGTCGCCTGTAGGGGAATGTCACTTGTTATTTGGCATTCTGTCTCCTTCCATTGTGCAGTGTAGTCTGGGTTACATATCTCTGCTAAAGTTTTAATTTGTGCGGCTTTAAAATAGTCCCTGATATTTGGCAGCGCAAGCCCACCTTTGTCTTTGTTTAGCTGTAGGGTTCTATATCTGATTCTAAGTCTCTTGCCCTGCCATATGAATCTTGAGATTCTTCTGTCCAGTTTTTGCCATGTTTTTTTGGGAGGTTCTACCGGTTTTGTTTGGAAAAGGTTTAGAAGACGTGGAAGTATATTCATTTTGACTTCTTCATTTCTTTGTGCAGTACCCAAGAATGGTATCATATTCCATCTTGCTAGATCAGATTTTATTTTTGCCATCAGTGGATCATAGTTTAGTGTTATAATTTTGTTGAGTTGTTTCGGGATATTGACCCCCAGATATTTCATAGATTCCATCTCCCAGTTAGTTTTGAATTTGCTTAGTAAATATTGATTTGGGTCATAGTTGAATGTTAAAATTTGGGTTTAATGCATGTTTAATTCGTACCCCGATAACTCTCCATACTCTGAAAAAACTGAGATTAGCTCTGGAAAAGAGGTGTCCGGCTTCCCCAGGTATATTAAAATGTCATCAGCAAAGAGTGCTATTTTATGTTCCTTCTAACCAAGTGTAATACCTTGAATTTTTTGATTCTGTCTTATCCATTGGCTCAGAGTGTCACGGTGGCCCTCGCGAGCCACCATAAGACGCCAACAGTCACCGGTGAGTTTGCAAAGGTGTTTATTATTAAAGGTAAGGAAACAGGGGATAACACATACTAACAAAGGAAAGAGCCACAGTGGGCTAAAACACACTACAACGAGGATAGGATAACAACAGGATAACTTACAATTGAGGATGATGAGAAGACGGCATCTGAACCGGGGGATGCCCGATGCTACAGACAGCGAGGAGTCTTCACGGAGCTCTGATAGGGAGATAAACAGAGACTGATGCATCGGGGTGTATTCGGTGTCCGCTTTTAACGCCGGTCACTAATGACCCCGAATGCAGCACAGCTGTTTCGGCCTTGACAGCAGGAAGCTCCACCGGGCGCTGTCACAGTAAGAGTGACATGTTTCGGGACCCAGGAGACAGACACTGACACGGGCAAATTAGTGAACAATAATCTTTATTAGAGTGAAAGGGTGTGTAGTGCAAGTGTAAGAGCGTGGATAGTATCCTGGTCACTGGAGCTGAGCACCCTGGACGGAGACCCGGCAACCCTGGAACATATAAGCACAGACAATTACTTTTGTCCCACGCTAGTGACAAGCTATCAGTAGTGAGGCTTACTTGGGAGAAGCACAGGTTACGTCCTGCTGAGAACCAGCGGCCGTGCAACGTGGAGGTGAAGGCGTCCGTGAATGTGCTGAGGCTTCCACCTGTGACTGTGGCGAGGTCAGATCTTCCAGAGACTCCGGCTGTGACTCCACAGACCGGGACGATGACAAACCAGCTGATGACAAGACCAGTGATTCCACAGAACGTGGTGATGATGATAATCCAGATGATGACAAGGCGAGTGATTCCACAGAGCGTGGTGACGATGATAATCCAGATGATGACAAGGCGAGTGATTCCACAGAGCGTGGTGACCATGACAATCCAGATGATGACGAGGTGAGTGATTCCATAGAGCGTGGTGACGATGACACGACAGATGACGAAGACACAAACTCCACTGGTAACGGTGGCCAGTACTCCCGTAACTGATACAGTAATAATTCAGGAATTTGTGGAGCAAGACGTACCGGTAGTCGAGGTGGTAGCGAACCGCTACGTGTGCGTGTTGGCGTAACCCCGTCAGCTGGGGACGCAGGTCCGCCGCCAAGGGAGTCCACCTGTGCACAGGGATAGAGGTTAGGAGTAGAGTAGCAAATGGTTCTCTTACGAGCTTGACTTTGAACAGAAGTCCTAGACGAGGCAAGAGAAGTTCTTGACGAGGCCAGAGAAGTTCCTGACGAGACAGTTCCTGACGAGACAGTTTCTGACGAGACAGCTTCTGACAAGACAGTTTTTGACAAGACAGTTCTTGACGAGACAGTTTCTGACGAGACAAGAGAATACCTTGACGAGGCCAGAGAACGGAGTTCTGGTTCTTTCTCTGACGAGGAGGACAGACGACTCCGTGCCGGGCTGTCAGCAACACTGGCTTTTAACAGCTGCTGATTAACACCTGTGGATCTGTGTGCAGCTGGAGTTAATGATGCCAATGACGGCCCAGAGGCCGCCATGACAGTACTCCCCCCTCTAGCAGTGCCTCCAGGCACCTGCCCAATCCTACCTGGATTCGCCCGGTGGAAGTCGCGAATCAGCTGCTTATCCAAGATCAACGCTGGGCGAATCCAAGACCAATCCTCCGGTCCAAAGCCCTCCCAGTCCACCAAATACTGAAGGCCACGACCCCGCCTGCGAACATCCAAGATGGCAGTCACCCCCCAGGCCGGATGGCCATCGATCATCCTTGGGGGTGGGGGTGCCGCGGGAGCAGGGCACAGGGGGTCAGAGACGTACGGCTTGACCTGGGAGACATGAAAGGTGGGGCAGATACGCATCGAAGAGGGGAGAGACAAGCGCACAGACACAGGGTTAACAATACGATTAATGGTGTAGGGACCAATAAAGCGTTTAGTCAGCTTACGCTTTTCAGCCGGCACACCAATATTCCGGGTAGATAACCAAACCTTCTGACCCACCTTATACTCCGGGGCAGGTCTCCTATGCCGGTTGGCCACCTGGATATTACGTTCAGTGGTCTTCAACAAAGCTTTGCGAGCGAGGAGCCACACTCGCCGGCAGCGTTTAATATGTGCCTGGACAGAAGGAACCGCTACCTCCTTCTCCTCCTCAGGAAACAACGGAGGATCAAATCCACAAGAGGCTTTAAACGGGGAGACGCCCGTGGCCGTGGAGATCGTAGCGTTGTGAGCGTACTCAATCCAGGGCAGGAACTTGCTCCAGGAGGATGAGCAGGAGGAGATGACACAACGGAGGGCGGCCTCCAGCTCCTGATTAGCCCTCTCGCACTGACCATTACTTTGGGGGTGATAGCCAGAAGAGAGGCTGGCAGTGGCTCCTAGTGCCGTGCAGAAGGTCTTCCAAACTTGAGATACAAACTGGGGTCCTCGATCGGACACAATATCCGCAGGGATGCCATGAAGACGTACCACGTGTTGCACCAGGAGGTCCGCAGTCTCCTGGGCCGAAGGCAGACCCCGAAGAGGCACAAAATGGGCCGCCTTCGAGAACCGGTCTACAATGGTTAACACTGTGGTGTAGTCATCTGAAGTGGGTAACCCAGTAGCAAAGTCCATTGCTACATGAGACCAAGGGCGTGAAGGAACAGGTAACGGATGTAGTAAGCTTGCCGGGGGAGATGACGTCGTCTTCCCGGTGGCGCACTGAGCGCAGGCCCGAATGTAGCCAACAACGTCCTTCCGCAACCCTGGCCACCAGAAGGTCCTTTGAAGAAGATCCACAGTCCGACCCACTCCAGGATGACAAGCCAACTTGGAAGCGTGACCCCACTCAATCACCTTGCCTCGGACAGCGCGTGGAACAAACAAGCGGCCCGGCCCCCCCCCCCCCCCCAGGGTCCGGCTCAGTCTTCTGGGCCTGGCGAACCGTCTTGCAGATTCCCCAGGACAGGGCGCCCACGACGCAGGAAGGCGGCAGAATAGGGGTCTCCTGGTCCTCGGAGGATGGGGGGTCAAACTGCCGGGAGAGAGCGTCCGGCTTACCGTTCTTGCTTCCCGGCCGGTACGTGATGGTAAAATTAAACCGGCCGAAGAAGAGGGACCAGCGAGCCTGGCGTGCATTCAGGCGCTTAGCCGTCCTGAGGTACTCCAGGTTACGGTGATCAGTCCAAACCACGAACGGCTGAGCAGCCCCCTCCAGCCAATGTCTCCATTCCTCCAAGGCCAGTTTCACAGCCAGTAACTCCCTGTCCCCGATGCTGTAGTTCCTCTCTGCAGGGGAGAGACGATGAGAGAAAAAAGCACAAGGGCAGATCTTACCATCCATGGGAGATCGTTGGGAGAGTACCGCTCCAACTCCCGCATCAGACACGTCCACCTCCACCAAGCATTGAAGCTTCGGGTCCACCTGGGTAAGGACTCGGGCCGAGGCGAACTCCCTCTTGAGCTTCTCAAATGCATCGGCTGCTTCCTTACTCCAGCAAAATGGAATCTTAGGGGAGGTGAGAGCAGTCAAAGGACGGGCAATATTACCAAAGTTAGGCACGAACCTCCTATAAAAGTTAGCAAACCCCAGGAACCCTTGAAGCTGCTTTCTGGAGGTGGGTGCAGGCCATTCCACCACTGCCTTGACCTTGGCAGGGTCAGGAAGCACCTGGTTCCGAGCAATAATAAATCCAAGGAAGGAGGTTTGATCAGTGTGAAATTCGCATTTCTCGGCCTTGACGAACAGCTGGTTCTCCAGGAGGCACTGTAATACTCTGCGGACATGCACCCGATGTTCCTCTAGTGTGCGGGAGAAGATGAGGATATCATCAAGATAAACGAAAACAAATGAGTTCAAGAAATCCCGTAGTACATCGTTAATCAAACGCTGGAAAACGGCTGGGGCGTTAGTTAACCCAAACGGCATTACCAGGTACTCAAAATGACCGCTGGGGGTCCGGAAAGCCGTTTTCCACTCATCACTTTCTCTAATGCGCACTAGATGGTAGGCATTCCTAAGGTCCAGTTTAGTAAACCATGATGCCCCCTGGAGGGAGTCAAACGCAGTGTTCATCAAGAGCAGAGTATATTTATCCTTGACCGTTATTTCATTCAGCCCCCGGAAGTCAATACAGGGGCGTAGTGAACCGTCCTTCTTTCCAACAAAGAAAAATCCGGCCCCCACGGCTGAAGACGACGGGCGGATAATACCAGATGCCAAAGATTCCTTAATGTAAGTGTCCATAGCCTCGCGCTCCGGGGCTGATAGGCTGTAAAGGCGGCTAGCGGGTAGAGGGGCCCCAGCCTTCAGATTAATGGCGCAGTCATACGGACGATGGGGGGGTAAAGACAACGCCCGAGATTTGCTGAACACTTGCCCCAAATCGTGGTAAACCTCAGGTACCTTAGATAAATCCGGTGGAGATGAATCGGGCAGAGGCACTTTCACAGATGGGGCACACGCCGCTGATTGCAGACAGGCACTAAGGCAGAACGCACTCCATGCCGTTATTCTCCCAGCTTGCCAATCAATAGTGGGGTTATGTAGGCGCAGCCAGGGGTATCCCAGAATAACGGGCGAAGAGGAAACGGGCAGCACTAAGAACTGAATTTCCTCCCTGTGATTCCCTGAGACAATTATAGACACGGGCGCTGTCTGAAGGTTAATGGTAGTCAACGACGCCTTCGACAGGGTAATCAATCTGACAGGGGGTTCTAAAGTCTGACAACTAAGGCCCATCCGGGTTGCCAGGTCTCTAGAAATGAAATTTTGCTCAGCTCCAGAATCAACTAACGTTAGTGTGGAGTGTTCTGTGTGAGTATTAATGAGTCTGAGGGGTAAATGACAACAAGTAAGGGGTTCCTCTGTGTTCTTGCCCGTGAATCCCCCTACTGCGATCCACGGGCCTTCCCTTTTAACTTACTAGGACATTCGGAAACCCCATGTGAATCCTTCCCACAATAGAAACACAGGCCTTGATCCCTACGGCGTTGTTTCTCAGCTGCTGACACCTTAGAGTGACCAACAATCATGGCTTCCTGATCCGGGGCCTTTTCTGACGCGGGTAGAGCGAGCGGAAGAGAGACAGAGGCACGAGGGCGGGGTCTAACCGGACGGGAAGTAACTCGCCGACCAGCCGCCCGTTCCCTTAACCTACTATCGATACTAACTGCTAAAGCAATTAAATCTTGCAAGTTATCTGGTTTATCCCATGCCGCTAACTCATCCTTTAGCTCGTCGTTAAGACTGCATAGAAAAATACCACAAAGAGATGGCTCCCCCCACCCAATCTCTGTGGCCAAGACCCGGAAGTCAATGGCGTAATCTGCAGCTGATCTCTTTCCCTGCTGTAGGCTTAAAAAACGTTCTGTTAACACCTCTCCCCTATCCTTGCGATCAAATACAGACAGAAACTCAGACACAAACT
The DNA here is from genome assembly GCA_020510985.1 of Pholidichthys leucotaenia. Lineage (NCBI taxonomy): Eukaryota > Metazoa > Chordata > Actinopteri > Cichliformes > Pholidichthyidae > Pholidichthys > Pholidichthys leucotaenia. The sequence goes on along the minus strand of CM035845.1, from coordinate 214,298,326 downwards.
CCTGATAGGTAAGTAGAGAGTAGCTAGGTCTAGCCATGATCGAATATGCCCAGTCCAAGGCTCTACCTGCCAGCAAGTTTATGACATAGCCTATCCGGCTAGAGTCGAGAGAAAAATCCCCCGGCACACGCAGAAAAACTGATTCACACTGTAAAATGAATCCTCGAGCTTCCCCGAGTTTCCCGCTGAACTGGGCAGGTGTTGGAATAGGAGTGAGGCGAGAGGACGAGGTGTTAGCTAGTCCTGACGCTAAGCCTGCAGGGGTAGAGGTATTTACGGTCGGGGGAAACGTTTGGTGTCCCTCCAAACGATCCAGCCGACCATTAATTTGAGTTAGTTGACTTAAGATTACTGTTTGCTGGTGGGCTAGCAAATCTACCCGGGCGCTAAGAGTGTTAATTAAGCGCGACAGTGAGCTGTCCGCTGGGTCAACGTGACGGAGTCGTACTGACATGTTTCGGGACCCAGGAGACAGACACTGACACGGGCAAATTAGTGAACAATAATCTTTATTAGAGTGAAAGGGTGTGTAGTGCAAGTGTAAGAGCGTGGATAGTATCCTGGTCACTGGAGCTGAGCACCCTGGACGGAGACCCGGCAACCCTGGAACATATAAGCACAGACAATTACTTTTGTCCCACGCTAGTGACAAGCTATCAGTAATGAGGCTTACTTGGGAGAAGCACAGGTTACGTCCTGCTGAGAACCAGCGGCCGTGCAACGTGGAGGTGAAGGTGTCCGTGAATGTGCTGAGGCTTCCACCTGTGACTGTGGCGAGGTCAGATCTTCCAGAGACTCCGGCTGTGACTCCACAGACCGGGACGATGACAAACCAGCTGATGACAAGACCAGTGATTCCACAGAACGTGGTGACGATGATAATCCAGATGATGACAAGGCGAGTGATTCCACAGAGCGTGGTGACGATGATAATCCAGATGATGACGAGGTGAGTGATTCCACAGACCGTGGTGACGATGACACGACAGATGACGAAGACACAAACTCCACCGGTAACGGTGGCCAGTACTCCTGTAACTGATACAGTAATAATTCAGGAATTTGTGGAGCAAGACGTACCGGTAGTCGAGGTGGTAGCGAACCGCTACGTGTGCGTGTTGGCGTAACCCCGTCAGCTGGGGACGCAGGTCCGCCGCCAAGGGAGTCCACCTGTGCACAGGGGTAGAGGTTAGGAGTAGAGCAGCAAATGGTTCTCTTACGAGCTTGACTTTGAACAGAAGTCCTAGACGAGGCAAGAGAAGTTCTTGACGAGGCCAGAGAAGTTCCTGACGAGACAGTTCCTGACGAGACAGTTTCTGACAAGACAGCTTCTGACGAGACAGTTTTTGACAAGACAGTTCTTGACGAGACAGTTTCTGACGAGACAAGAGAATACCTTGACGAGGCCAGAGAACGGAGTTCTGGTTCTTTCTCTGACGAGGAGGACAGACGACTCCGTGCCGGGCTGTCAGCAACACTGGCTTTTAACAGCTGCTGATTAACACCTGTGGATCTGTGCGCAGCTGGAGTTAATGATGCCAATGACGGCCCAGAGGTCGCCATGACAAAGAGCCCGGGGAGCCAGAAGGGAGACACTGCTGTCAAAGCCTGAAAAAGATGATGTATGACCAGAGCACGGACGAGATCAGCGCTCGGGTCATGACAGTACCTCCCCCTTGAGGCCGGGCTCAGAACGGCTAATAACACCCAAGCCCCCCACCCCCCCCCCCCACCCCCCTAGGGTGGGCGGATGGGGCGCAGGCCAGGAGGGAGCAAAAAAGGAGAAGAAAAAAACCCATGACGCTGACTTGGGACAAACAAAGCAATCACAGAGTACGGTGGGGAAGAAAGACAAAAAAAACCACTACTCCATAAATGCAGACAATATATGGACCAAACCCTAAAGAAAAAAGGAATGCAACAACAGGAGGGGGCCTAGAAGGAAAACAAGGGCATTCTAACAGACATAAGGTGCAGGAAACACAAACACACGCTAACAGCGATGAGATAACATGGAATCATAATGGCATACCCGTACATCCACAAAATTACAAGGGAACAGAGGGGAAAAACACAGGGATGACAAGCACGATTACACAGTTCGGGGGGCCTCCCCGCACCCAGCGTCTGAGCCGCCAACAGGGGTAACGGGAAGAGTTCAGGCGGCCTATCCGAATCCCAGGCCAGGAAAAACAGTACTTCAGGTGGCCGGACCAGGCCGCTGAATAGAGAATCCAGTGGGTCAAGTGGCCGGCCCAGAGAGCCAAATGGATGCGGCAGTCCTTCTGGCAGCCAACTCGCATCGCTCAGCCACCAGGACCGCAGGGGAGAGAAAGGCAACGGCTTCCCTGTAGAGGGGAATAGCGAGGGCGAGCCGGGCCGAAAGTGAGAGGTCCATACGGCACCTGGTGGAGAAGGCTTGGGGGAATGATGAAGGTAAAGATGAGGACGATGGTGAAAATGGGGGAGAAGATGAGCCGGTCCAGTGTCCAGTGGCAGGGGATCTGCAGCTACCTCACCAAACTTAGATCCAGCTGGTGCTGCACCCTCGTCGGACCCCGATTGGGTCACGGTTGCACCCGCGACGGACCCCGACTGGGTCAGCGCCGCACCAGAACCGACCTCCAACCCCGAACCCGGAACCTCTGGCACAGCGGGCAAAAGCAGCTCCTCGCCGGCGACCCTGGGAGAAGGCTCGGGAGAGAGAAAAGAACTGGGATCAGGATCACCGGCAGCGCCAGAACCCGGCAAGACAAGCTCGGACGCAGTGGGCGGCTGCACACGGCTCGTCTCCCCAAGAGACAGGCAAAAATACTCTAGAAAGGAAAGGAGAACGACAATACAGAGCACTTGCCTGATCTTGGGTTCTGACGCCATCCAGGACTCCGAAGATCTGGGCTCAGACGGCAAGAGGTCGTCATCAGGCTCCCACTCAGCTACGTCGGGCTCCGCAGCTAGCATGATGGTGTCTGCAGCCTCTGGATCCTCCGGCACGATGCCCACGCCAACGGCCCGCACGGCGTGGTGGCAGGGGACCCTCGACCCGCTGGACTGGACCGCTCGTCCGTGGAGACCCGGGGACGCTTCCTCATTGGCGCAGGTTCCACGCTGCAGTCCGCTCTCCTCCTCCACCCACAACGTGGCTGTGGAACCGGGACCAGGCTCTCCAGAACCGCAGGCCCCCTCCTCATCCGGCAACGCTGGCCTGGCGTCGAGGACCGCTCAGCGGAGGGAGACACAGAGGATGCGGGATCAAAAACTAAAGCCACAGCAGGTGGTGGGAGCTCGGGGGACTGCGAACCCCGAACTCCACCCCCAGGTGTCTGACAAGGCAAATCACAATATTGAGAATATGGATGAGTTTGGACTTGCCTGTCTCCTGGAGGCTGGATAGTGCCTGCTGCGGCGGACGTTGCTCCTCCCTTTCCCCGCTGGACGGTGACCGAGGGCCCCCTGGGAGGACGAGGGGGAGCCGCTCGAGAAGGTTGCGAGACGGGGCTCGCTGAAACAGGACTCCAGAGACGCACAGCAGCCGGGATAGGCAACGAGGAGGAGGGGGCGACAGCCAAGACGAGCCGGACACGGAGCGCTGATGGGACAGCGGGAGAAGATGGCCCGGGAGATGAGGCTGTGAGGATTCCCCTCTGACGAGGCGCAGGACTGACAGCTGTGTGGAGGTTCGAGCCCTTGCGGCAACCCGGAACTGGATCCGGACGGGATTCACGCTGAGGAGGGTTGTGGAGGTGACGACAGTTTCTGGCAGAGGGCGAGGTGAAGGTGAGGTCCGGGAATCGCCGCTCCTGTGCGGAGACAGAGGCAAGGAGGTCGGCAAACTCAAGAAAGTCACTTAGCCCGGGATTCCTCTCCACCAGTCTGACCGCCACCGCCACATGTTTCATGATTAAAGATGGATGAACAGCGAAGCAAGCAGCAGCCACTCGGTCCCAGATGCTAATTGCAGTCACCTGCAGCTCCTCTGGGGGAACCCCGACTGACGTCATGCTCGATGGGGAAAGACCTCTGGATGGGGTGAACTCCCGGGCCGGAGCGGAGGCAGGAACAGGATCCCGAAGCGAGGGGCGATGACTCCTCCTCTTCGGCTCCCTGCCGGGATTTCCCTCCAGCCCATGGAGTATCTTGTGCTGTGCAGCGATGTCATTTCTCCTTGCGCTGACTTCAGGGTGGTCGGCGTAGCGAGGAAGATTGTCCAGGAAAACCTCAGCATAGTCTAGGTGTCAGCGCATGTCGTTGGGGTTGTCGTCAAAGGTAGCGGCAAGGAGCGTCCCATCAACATACTCCAGGGTGCTTGCTAGCTCATTACCCAGGCGCCGAACGCGGCTCCTGGGAGACGGCATTCTCCCAGAGTGGACACCCAGACAGGGAAGAACAAAGTCCAATTTATGCAAAAACTCACGGTGAATGGCGTCTCGGTGTGGCGCCTCTCTCTAGACGCTCTGGCAGCAGTCTACTGTCACGGTGGCCCTCGCGAGCCACCATAAGACGCCAACAGTCACCAGTGAGTTTGCAAAGGTGTTTATTATTAAAGGTAAGGGAACAGGGGATAACACACACTAACAAAGGAAAGAGCCACGGTGGGCTAAAACACACTACAACGAGGATAGGATAACAACAGGATAACTTACAATTGAGGATGATAAGAAGACGGCGTCTGAGCCGGGGGATGCCCGATGCTACAGACAGCGAGGAGTCTTCACGGAGCTCTGATAGGGAGATAAACAGAGACTGCTGCATCGGGGTGTATTCGGCGTCCGCTTTTAACGCCGGTCACTAATGACCCCGAATGCAGCACAGCTGTTTCGGCCTTGACAGCAGGAAGCTCCACCGGGCGCTGTCACAGTAAGAGCCCGGGGAGCTAGAAGGGAGACACTGCTGTCAAAGCCTGAAAAAGATGATGTATGACCCGAGCGCGGACGAGATCGGAGCTTGGGTCATGACAGAGGTTCTATGAAGATTGCAAAGAGCAGTGGAGACAAGGGGCAGCCCTGACGACATCCTCTTATGGACAGCCAGTATGGTTTTAGAGCAGATAAATCTACATTTTTGGCACTGATCAAACTTATTGAAGAAATTACTAGTTGCATAGATAAAAAAAAGTTTACTGTATGAGTATTTATAGATTTAAAGAAAGCTTTTGACACCACTGACCACAGAATTCTACTAAGGAAACTGGAAAGGTATGGGATAAGAGGGGTTGGACTGAGTTGGGTGGAAAGTTATTTAAGTAACAGACAACAATTTGTACAAATTGGTGAGCACAAATCACCCTTCATGGACATCACTTGTGGTGTGCCCCAGGGGTCAGTTTTGGGACCCAAACTCTTTATATCTTGTATATAAATGACATATGCCAAGTATCAAAAATTCTGAAATTTGTTTGCGGATGACACAAATATCCTTTGCACTGGTGAGAATTTGCAGCAGGTTTTAGAGGTGGTCACAACTGAAATTAAAAGGTTAACGCAGTGGTTCAACAAAAATAAATTATCTCTAAATCTGAAAAAACAAAACAAAACAGAGATTATGTTGTTTGGAAATTATAAAATAAATCATGAAATAATGGTAACGATAGATGATACCAGAATAGAAACAGTACAGGAAAATAAGTTTCTGGGGGTGACGCTAGACAATAAAATCTGCTGGAAACCTCACATCACTCACATCCAGGCCAAGTTGGCAAAATGTATAGGGATACTGGGGAAGACAAGACACATCTTGGACTATAAATCATTGTTCTTACTGTACAATTCACTGTTTCTACCTTATCTTAACTACTGTGTAGAAGTCTGGGGAAACACCTACAAGACCAACCTACAGTCAATATGCACATTACAAAAATGAGCTATAAGGATAATAAATAATGTAGGATATAGAGACCATACCAATTCGTTGTTTTTAAAGTCACATGTCATAAAGTTCATCGATTTAGTTAAATTTAAGACAGGACAAGTCATGTACAGGGCAATTAATAATCAACTCCCAACTAATATACAAAAAATATTTAAAAAAAGAGACAATGATTATAATTTGAGAGGAGACTTAAACTTTACAAAACCCAAGATACGAACAACTAAGAAAAGTGTGTGCATATCTGTCTGTGGGGTGGATTTGTGGAACAGTCTGGAGCCGGAACTGAAACTATGTACAAACAGAAATCAATTCAAAACGAGGTATAGACATTATTTGCTGAAAGAATATATGCTAGAAGGGTAGTATTTATATTACGATTCACTATGCTCACTCTGGGACACTATGGAATGGTGGGTGGGACAGCACTGTGTATATCTGTGTTGTTTGGGGCTGGTTTTGATGTATGGACTGTATATATGTTGGGATGGATGGGTGTTAATGTTGATATGTACAAAATATACTGTTACTTTATTGCACTTGTCATTTATTTTGTTTTTGTTTTACTTTTTTGTTCGAAATAAAGTATCTATCTATCTATCTATCTATCTATCTAAACTCATCTACTTTCACTACCGCTACTCCTTCCACTTTCACCATTGCACCTGCCTCCCTCTCATTCACACTCATGTATTCTGTCTTGCTTCTACTGGCTTTCATTCCTCTTCTCTCCAGAGTATACCTCCACTTCTCCAGGTTCTCTTCCACCTGCTCCCTACTCTCACTGCAAATCACAATGTCATTTGCAAACATCATGGTCCACGGAGACTAATGCCTGACCTCGTCTGTCAGCCTGTCCATCATAATGGCAAACAAGAAGGGGCTCAGAGTCAATCCCTGATGTAATCCCACCCCCACCTTGAATCCACCCGTCACTCCTAAAACACACCTCACCACCGTCTCACTGTCCTCATACATGTCCTGCACCACCCTCACATACTTCTCTGCCACTCCTGTTTTCCTCATATAGTACCACACTTCCTCTCTTGGCGCCCTATCATATGCTTTCTGTAGATCCACAAAGACACAGTGCAACGCCTTCTGACCTTCTCTATACTTCCCCATTCTGTCTGACTACCTCTTTACCTCCTCAACACTCTTCACATACTCTTCCTTCAAGATTACGCCTACTCAGTTTCTTTTCCTATCTACACCATGGTACAACAGTTTAAATCCACCTCCAATGCTCCTAGCCTTGCTTCCCTTCCATCTGATTTCTTGAACACACAGTATATCTACCTTTATTCTCTCCATCATATCAGCCAACTCTCTGCCTTTACCAGTCACAGTCCCTACATTTAACGCCCCTACTCTCACCTCCACACTTCTACCTTTCCTTTTCTCTCTCTCCCTCCGAACACGCCTTCCCCCTCTCCTCCTCCTCGATCTTTGACCAACAGTAGCCCAATTTCCACCGGCACCCTGTCGGTTAATAGCACCGTTGGCAGTCGTTGTTAACTCAGGCCTCGACCAATCTGATATGAGTCTCATTCGTCATGATCCGCATGTTTGATTTGGCAAGGGTTTTACGTCGGATGCCTTTCCTGGCACAACCCTCCCCTAGTGTTGGCATGGGACCAGCACTAGGAGTACACTGGCTTGTGCACCCCTTGTAGCTGGGTTGTCATTTCTAATGTATATAAATTCAAATAGAATGAGGTCAATGCTTCATTAATTTTTTTTCTGAATCAATAGTTAGTTTGTGGAGGCATGAAATAAGTGTAGGCGGACACAGCGATGCTGAAGGTTTAAGAGTTTTATTCCTCAGTCATCATGAGATACACAGCAGTGCTGTGTGCTGTGTGTGCGCTGTTGTAAGTGCACTGTGAGTGAGCTCCCTAAGGCATGTAAAGTCAGCACATTTATACAGACAAGAGAGAATGCATGGCACATTTACATATTGATATACGTACATAACAGTCAATACATATCAATTGCTTTGATTAACTGACGCCAGACTTCTCTCCTTACTCCGGGGATGTATAACAATAGGACAAAAGAGAATGCAAGGAACATTTACATACTGATATCAGTCCATACATATCAATCGCGTGATTAACTGGTTGTCCCCCAAGGGGCTCTCTGTTTGTATGTAATCCCTGCTGAGCGTGAATATTATCAGTTTGCATTGTGCTGGGTGCCCACACCGCTCCCCCTAGAACGGTCAGAAGGGACCACCCCCCCACCACCCCCGTAGTTTGGCTCCAGCTCCAGTAGAACTGTCGGAAGGCATGTCAGTCCGTGGGGGGGACGTGGGAGGGGTGGAAAAGGGCAGTGTGCTCTGCTCCGAGTTCCAGCACGTTGAACGGCCGTTGATCGTGGGTGCAAGGGCCGGTGTGCAGTCGTGCATAATGGAACAAGACAGCGATCGGCCGGCTTTGGGAGTGAGATGCGGGAAAAGCTCTGTGCAGGAGTTGGTGGAGGGGGTGGGAGTGAGCAAGTGCCAGCCCGGGACGTGGTGTCTGGGCCATGCAAAAATTGCGTGTGGATCCGCAATGGTGAGGAACTTTTCCCGTTAAACGTGGCGGAGATCCACAGCGGCTGTGAAAAAATTATATCTCTGACCTCTCTCGTGTTTTGGTCCAGCGATGATGTGGGGAAGGCGAGCGGCCAAATTCCCCGGTGGCTGTGATAAATTGAAGCTGTGTCAAGGACTCGGCAGTTTGGCTTTAGGTGCGGGATATAGTCCTAAAGTCATCGGGGAAAGCAATCGGCCAAATTCCCGATGTGCGCCGCGGCTGAGAAACCCATACAAAGTCCTGTGTGGGGGCTGCACGTCCGCTCCAGGTGCGCGAGCAGCCCTGAAGGTTCTGAGGGTGGCGATCGGCCGTTTTCCTCAGGCCTGTACAGCGGCGGAGAACGATGGATCAGTCTGTGGAGCCGGTATTGTCCCGTGTGTGGTGCGCGCTTGGCGCAGTGACCACATAGCTGAAAGTTGCGCAGAAGGTCCATTGACGAGAGTTGAAGTCAGGGGCAGAGAGCTTGGAGGAAATCAGCGCAGTCGGCGTCGATGGTCTTTCCTGTTCAGGCTGTTTCTGTGCGTTCACTCATATCACTGATCAGAAGGTTGCATGCGTCTCAGTCCCAGCGCTGCGCTCTCGGCCGTGGAGGTCACCATCGTGGAGAGAGGACAAGGCACACGCGCGCTCCCGTGTGGGTGCGAAGGATGTAGGCGATCTCTGGTCCTCTGGGATCCACAGCGCGGTGAGAGGCAGCAGACAGTCATTCACCCTCGTCAGGTCACCAGTGTGGAGGTAAAAAATCAGGCGAGGGATGCACCGTGACGCGTTCTGAGGTTTCCCATCCGAGTCATCTCCGGAGTGTTCGCCTTGTGTTCCTTCTTTGTCAGGGTCACCAGTGTGGAGGCTTAAAATAAGTGCAGGCGGACATGGCGATGCTGAAGGTTTAAGAGTTTTATTCCATCATCATGAGATACACAGCAGCGCTGTGTGCTGTGTGTGCGCTGTTGTCAGTGTGCTGTGAGTGAGCTCCCTAAGGCATGTAAAGTCAGCACATTTATACAGACAAGAGAGAATGCATGGCACATTTACATATTGATATCAGTCCATACATATCAATCGCGTGATTAACTGGTTGTCCCCCAAGGGGCTCTCTGTTTGTATGCAATCCCTGCTGAGCGTGAATATTATCAGTCTGCATTGTACTGAGTGCCCACACATGTGCTGGGTGCCCACAAGTTCACTATTGTTTTTTTGTATTTGAGGGATCTGTTGGGAAGCAGAGCAGCATTTAAGTTGGTGCACAAGCAAACAGCCGGCTTTGTCACCATGTTCATCGACATAACCCCGAGATTTTAACAGGAGACATTCTACTTTTTCAGTAGATAATAAATTTTACTGTGTTTGGAGGTCCTGCTTCCTTTTATAGAGTTCAGGGGAAGGAGAGACAGTACTGGTCATTCACCATAGATGCTGATTTAAGGAGCTCCTCCTGTTTAATACTTTTCATTTTGTTTATTTTAGCAGAATATTATATAATCTCACCCCTGATTACATATTTTAGTGTTTCCCATCGTAGGGAAGGGGAAATGTTGTCTTTTTTGTTAAAATCTATAAAGTCATCAATTTTTGGGTATATCATTTCATAAAAAGCCTCATAAACCAGAAGATTTCTATCTAATTTCCAAGAGGGGCATTCCAGTTTATAAAAAGAAAATGTGAGCTCTAATAGTACAGGGGCATGGTCTGACTGTTATAGCTAAATAATCAGCTTTTGTGACAGAGGGAAGGAGGGCCCTATCAATAAAAAAAATAGTTATTAAAAATGATTTTTTTCAAAATTGATCTTATGTAATATTCTAATTTTTTGAGAAACCAAATTTTGGGTTTTCATTAGCTGTAAGCCATAATCATCAAAATTAAAATAATCCCCTTCAATTATCAAAGCCACTTAATTAGAAGAAAAACTAACTATTCAAACTACAGCTAAACTCTTAAAAAAATACACAGAGAGAGAGAGAGACTTTGTATCATTTTCTCCTTGGTTCGCTCCCCTTTCACACAGGCAAAATTCAAGCAGACCAAACTGCGTCACATTAAATCTCACAAGACTTACGTCTGGTTGTGTTGTGGGTATGACAGACGGTGAGCTGAACCTATTAAAAAACCAATTCAGCTCATCAGCTCTCTCAAGGCCCCCGATGTCTTTCTGTCCCTCCCCTTATACCCAGTGATGTGTTTCATTCCAGTCCACACATCCTTCACCTTGCTCTGCTGGAGTTTATCCTCCAGCTTCCTCCTGTAATTGTCCTTACACATCCTCAGCATCTCTCTCAGTTCACGCTGCACTCTCCTCAGTTCCTCCCTGTCTCCAGACCTAAAAGCCCTGTTCTTCTTGTTAAGAAGTGCTTTCAGGTCAGTGGTGATCCATGGTTGGTTGTTGGGAAAGCAGCGCATGGTCTGAGCTGGCATGGTTGTGTTTTCGCAGAATCTGATGTATTCTGTGATGCAATCAGTCATATTATCTATGTCCACCCCATGTGGTTCTCAGAGTATGCCCCAGTCCGTCGTCTCAAAGCAGTTCTGTAGTTCATCAGCTGCCTCCTGTGTCCGCTTCCTTACAGTCTGTGAGTAAGAAGTCTGCCTTTGCACAAGGGGGGCATAATTGGGGGATAACAGAACCACGTTGTGATCTGATCTGCCAATTGGGGGTAGAGCTGTGGCACTGTATACATCTTTGGCATTGGCATACAGGAGATCCAGTATTTTATTTTCTCTGGTGGGACAGTCAACAAACAAGTGGAAGTTTGGTAGTGTTTTGCCCAGTAAGACGTGGGTAAAATCACCCGTGATAGCCACACAGTCATTTGAAAAAATTAGGACACTCTGTGTGTGTGTGTGTGTGTGTGTGTGTGTGTGTGTGTGTGTGTGTGTGTGTGTGTGTGTGTGTTTTAACATATTTGGACATATGGATATTTAATATCAATGTTAAAAATACTAGGAGATTCACATATTATAACTAATATGTGAACTATACCGGAGTGGTGGCTCAGTTGGTAGAGCATCCACCCCCACACTCGGGAGGCAGGGGTTCAAATCCCATCCGGGTCATGCCGAAGACCATATAAAAGTGGAACTTCCTGCCATCCAGCTTGGTGCTCAGCAATAATGGAATGGAGGAGGGAAATTTGTGGCGGCGCCTTGCATGGCAGTGGCCCTCTGATTCTACACTTGGGGTGTGTGTGATTAACACAGTAGATAGGTAAAACACAATCTCGTTCTACTGTACATGATTGGCTGTACAGTTGAATGACAATAAGGGTGATTTAATTTAAACAATTAAAGACTTTTTTCAAATTTTCTGTAAAATGTATTTCTAAACAAATAGTGAGGAATAAATTAGGACACTCCCACACTCTTAAAATGGCTAAAATAAATAAACAATAAAGCAAATAAAAAGAAAAAAGATTAGACAAAGATAAGTGAGCATTTCTTAATAAAGACCTGAATATTTAAAGGGGTGTCAAATTTTTTCACATGACTGTAAATGTGTCAGGGTGCTGCACCAGTAAAGTGGCAGTAGTGGAGCTGATGACATCACAGGCCACTGCTGCATCAGCTGACGGAGGGGCGTAAACAGTGATCACAATGGCATGCATGAACTCTCGTCCACAGCTGTAGCGCAGGTGTAGTGTGGCTGACTACTGATCGGAGGGTCAGGGGTTTGATTCCCACTGTCTGCAGTCTGCATGTTGCAGTGTCCTTGAGCAAGACACTGAACCCCCGGTTGGTGGGTCAGGCCAGCGCCTGTGTGTATGGCAACTCCGCCGCCATCAGTGTGTGAATATATGTGTGAATGGGTGGATAGCAGGATCTGTAAAGCGCTTTGGTCATCTAGAGATGAGAAAAAGCACAATGTATATAAGTAAGTGAATGCCTTAATAAGCTTGCATACTCACAGCAAGCAGCTCAATGTTGGGGCTGCAGCACCGTTCCTTTACATAAATGTGTCCAGGATTACAACACCTCTCATTCACAAAAAGTGCCAGTCCTCATCCCCTCCTTTTACCGCTACTTGTAATGTCCCTGTCCGACCGAATAATCTTAAAGCCATGTATCACTACGTTGTCCGTGATCTGTGAATGTAACCACATTTCTGTAAAACACATGATACTACACTCACGATATTACCTTTGCATGCTGACCAGTGTCGTGGGCTCATCCGCCTTGTTCCCCAGCAACCTCATGTTACCTGTGATGAACATCTGTACAGTGTTGGGGTTCAGAATTCCACTGAGGCAGTTTAACACAAAAAATTAAATGAGTAGAGAAAGTCAGAATTAATTCAAAGTATCAATGAATCAATCATTTACTGGGACGTAGATGAGCAATAGCAATCACAAATACATGCTTTTCTTCAATTGAAGGGTCTCATAAGGAAATAACATTAGCTTCTGCACAGCGTGGATGCCCTGAAGAAGTGAGACCAATTTCCTAGCATCAATCATAGTTTTATCCCTGCTTTTTGTGATGGGTGGGTCTTCTGGTCCTCTCATCAGATTGGCTCCTTCTTGATCTGGATTTACCAATACTTCACTGTGCCAGAGTTACAGCTCTTTGTGCCTGCGATGTGCCTGTCTCATGCATTCAGTCACATACATACTTTTTCTATTCCCACACACTGTGTTTCACTCTCACACATACACACTCATTACACTCATGCAGCATGCTGATTATACAATATCATCTCCCACAGTCAGACTCCACACTCCCAGGAGATCCTAATCTAGATGTTTTGTCTTTTGGCTCACTGTGACACTATGACCGAGGTCCTGACTGCCTTTCTGTATATTATCAGCAGTAGCTAGATACAGCTTGGTGCAAGATAACATATTTTCCCTCAGTAACTTTCCACATACAGCTCGTCTGCTGACTGTGACCTTTTTGCTAGGAAATGACACTCAGCATTAAAATCATGACATTTTAAACAATTCATTAAGACAATAAAACATTTTTCATCAACAACAGCCAACTTCTGTTTTCTTCTCCTCCTCCTCACCTTGGCTCCAGCCCTTCACCCACGCACGGTGTCTCCTTTTCAGCTCATCCGGAATCAGGCGCTTTGCTCTGGGCAGCAGCACTGACCTCCTCAGCGCAAGCAGCTGGTCGCGTGTGTTGGATATTGACATGTTAATGGTAGGCAGTGTCACCACGGGTTGAGATGCCATCTCGGCACTCAGCCCATGTTTTCCCATTGAGCAGCGTCTCAGCAGGCTCCCAGCTGGCAGCATTACGGACGGCTGGGGCCAATTAGTCCTCATCAGCTGGGGCGCTGCCAATGAGGATAAATAGGAGCAGCCTCGATGACTCGGGGCTGCGACATAAACACATTGCTAAGCTGAAGCCCCTTCGTCTGGTGTCAGCTTATACTCCTCTTGCAGCATTCCTGTGTTTGTATCCCGCTGTGAGTATGTACGTCTTGTTACCCCCACGTCCGGTACGAGCTGCTTACCTCTGCGCTGTGCAACCTGTGAGTGTACCTCTGCATGAGTATCTGTGCTCTCCTCATCCCTTATCCCTTACCCAAAATAAACCATCACGACTCACTGGCTTGTCCCTGGCTCTGATTGCCCGGCTCCCTAGAGCCGGATATGACAGTATGTCGCAGCCAAAAGAGTTGCCGGCGGCCGTGAGTCGCTGTGGAAATGTACCTTTCTGTCCGGGTGTCAGCGCTGCTAGCATGCTGTTTCCCAGGAGTCACTTCCGGCGCCAGGGCGACGAGCTGAGGTCCATCTCGGAGGCTGTCGACGGGACGCTCTTCACCCTGCACGACGCCTCCAACGCGAGACGCTGGCATCCGGGCTGCGCTGAGGAATTCCTGGGCTGTCACCCTCATTCTGTGTTCCATCTGGAGGACAGCGCCAGGATAGACGCTGCAGGTACACAGCGAGAGAAGCTCCACGGGGTGGATGGAAATCCCGGCAGGAAGTCGAAGTGGGCGACGCCTTTCCCCGCTTCGGAGTCCCGTTCCTGCCACCATTCCAGTCCGGGAGTTCGCGCCAACCAGAGGGCTTTCCCCGACCTGCGCCACGTCACTCGGGATTCCCTTCAAGGAGCCGCAGCTGACAGCAGTTATGTCTGGGGTCAAGTGGCTGTCGCGAGCTCTACTGTGTTTCCTGCCACCACCTTAAGGCATGTGGCGGCGGCAGTGAGGTTGATGGAGAGGACTTCAGGGCTACGAAGCTTTCCCGTGCTCGGCGCCTTCCTCGCCTCGATCTCTGATCTGGAGCGGCGAATCCTGGGTTTCCCCCTCGCTTCGTTCCCTGGGAATAGCCGCCATCACATCGCCGAGTCACCTCTGCACGAACCTCGTCCGGATCCAGTTCTGGGTCATCGTCAGGACCGTTCCTCCCACGCAGCTGTCATCCCTTCACCTCATCAGTGTGGAGATTCTACAGCCTCGTCCCCTGAGCCTCGTTCCCCCGCTGTCATTCCTGGACATTCGGGCTGGCTCACCCCGGCTGTTTTCCCCTCCTCCTCGACGCGCTTCCTGACCGCTGTGTGTGCCTGGAATCCCGGTCTGGTGAGCTCTCTGCTGGAGACAACGCGAGCGATCCTCAGACGAATCCCCGGGGGGTCCTCCGTTATCGCCGGGCGGGGAGAGGAAGAAGCAGAATCCACTACAGCAGGCGATACTCAACCTCCAGGGGGCAGGCAAGTCATTGTTTTTTCACACCTGCTTAATGATTTGCTCTGTCACATCCCTGGAGGAGAAGTTCAGGGTTCGCAGCTCCCTGAACTCTCCCCACCTGCTGTAACCTGTATTCCTAATCCCGCATCCTCTGTGTCTCTCTCCGCCGAGCGGTCCCCGGCTCCGGGTCAACGTGGTGGGATATGGAGAGGGCCTGTGGTTCCGCAGCTACATTGCGGACGGAGGAGGGGGACTGACTGCTGCGTGGAGTCTACGCCGACGATTGAGCGTCCCCGGGTCTCCACGGAGGAGCGGTTCGGTCCAGCGGGACGAGATTCTTCTGGCTTCACGCCGAGTGGATCGTCGGCGGGGTCACCGGAGCCGGAGGAATCTCAAGCTGCGTTGACCATCGTGCTGGCTGCAGGGCCCGACGCGGCTAGATGGGAGCCTGACAACGACCTGACGACGGATCCTGGATCTTCGCAGTCCTGGACGGCGTCAGAACCCGAGATCAGGCGAGTGCTCTCCTTTCTTTTCTCTCTTTTTATCTTTGAGCACTTCAGCCTATCTCCAGGGGAGACGAGCAGGGTGCAGCCGCCCGCTGCGTCTGAGCTCGTCTCGCCGGGTTCTGGCGCTGCCGGTGATCCTGATCCCGGTTCTGTTTTCTCTTCTGAGCCTTCTTCCAGGGTCACCGGCAAGGAGTTGCTGTTCCTCGTGGTGCTGGAGGGTCCGGGTTCAACGTTGGAGGTCGGTTCTGGTGCAGTGTCCAACGTGGGTTCGCCCAAGACCCAATCGGGGTCCAACGTGGGTTCGCCTGAGGCCCGATCGGGGTCCGACGTGGGTGCTACCCCAGTATTGTCCAGGTCCGGTGAGGAGGTGGCCGTTTCCCTGCGGCCCGACGCCCGCCGCCCTTGTCATCGGCTCTCCCCAGAGCCTCTTCCACCGGGATCCGCTCTGATCCTTCGCCCGTCTCAACGGTCCTGGTGGTTGAGTGATGCGGGTCGACGACCCGACCCACAGAACTTTCGGTTCGGTGATCTGGTTCCCCCCACTGGTCTGCGTTTCCCTCTGGGCAGCCTGGTTCGGCTGCCGGTGGACTGGATTCCTGGGACTGGGTCCGGAGTTCGCCGTCCGAACACTTCTCTTTCCCTGATTCACCAACGGGACGATGGGCGGGGAGATCTCCGGAGCCATCTCGGCTATTTGTGGACTCTGCCTGCCATGTTCCTCGGGTGTCACTTTTTCTTTTATCTTTGTGAAGGTCACTCGGGTGTAATATTTTGTCCTGTTGGTGGATTCGTTTTTATAGTGCTGTGTTTTCCATCGCTCATGCTCAGCATTTTACTTTTTGTGCCATGTTTTTAGCCTCGTTTTTTCATTGTAGAGTTATGTTTTGTTTCCTTTCAGACCATGCTCTGCAGTTATCCATTTATTCCAGTCACTTTCATTTCTTTAGGTGGCTGTGGGTATTTATATATTCGTGTGTGTGGGTTTTTCTTTGCCTGCACTCAGTATTTCTTTTTTATGCCCTGTTGGTTCATTATGGAGTCATGTGCCTTGTTTTCCGTAACACCATGCTCTGTAGTTGTCAATTTGTTCCAGTCACCTTCACTTTTCTTGGTGACTGTGTATGTACTTAGTGGCGCTGTGTATTGTGTTCCCCTTTATTTAACCTTACTCAGCATTTTTACCCTGTACCTTTTTGGTGTTTTTTTTCCTTGCTCTGGGTCACGCATTGTTGGTACTCTCTGAGTAGTGTGTAACCGGCGTGCTGACCCAGTTCTTCTCCCCATTCAAACCTGGGTTGATTATTCCCTGTTTTGTTCAGTATTGTGTTTGGTTTTTTTTCCCTGCCACCCTACATTGCCCCATTGGTGTTGTCCTTCCCTTGGCCTCTTCCCCTCCAATCCTGCCTCCCTTCCTCCCGCCCTAGGTGGGGGGGGGGGGGGGGGGCTGGGATGTTCCTGGTCATTCAGGAGCCCGACCTTGAGGGGGGGGCCCTGTCACCACGGGTTGAGATGCCGTCTCGGCACTCAGCCCATGTTTTCCCATTGAGCAGCGTCTCAGCAGGCTCCCAGCTGGCAGCATTACGGACGGCTGGGGCCAATTAGTCCTCATCAGCTGGGGCGCTGCCAATGAGGATAAATAGGAGCAGCCTCGATGACTCGGGGCTGCGACATAAACACATTGCTAAGCTGAAGCCCCTTCGTCTGGTGTCAGCTTATACTCCTCTTGCAGCATTCCTGTGTTTGTATCCCGCTGTGAGTATGTACGTCTTGTTACCCCCACGTCCGGTACGAGCTGCTTACCTCTGCGCTGTGCAACCTGTGAGTGTACCTCTGCATGAGTATCTGTGCTCTCCTCATCCCTTATCCCTTACCCAAAATAAACCATCACGACTCACTGGCTTGTCCCTGGCTCTGATTGCCCGGCTCCCTAGAGCCGGATATGACAGGCAGCACTGACGTGGGGACGTACGCATGACGTGATGTCATCACGCCGCGCTTATATTATGAGTCTGATGGTGGGAGCTGCCCTCTTTGGCACTCTGCCTACACAACAGTTACAGCCTGTATTACTTTAGTATTAGCTTATAGCTACAATCCCCCCCCCCCGACATGTGTACCACCTGTGTCTGTTATTAACAAAGTCATCATTCAGTGTAACTCCAGCCTCTGCTGTCCTATTTCATAAAAAATGGCAATGAGGAGAAAAATAGATCTTCTGGAGGAAAACGCAACATTTTTCCTGAAGATGGATGCATGTCTGGCAACCCGGTCGGAGAGTGATGTGGCTGGACGAGCCGGACTCCACTGTCTGGCGAGCAACTGCAGGTTTGGGCAACTGGGGGATGAAGGGGTGCGGGACCAGCTAGCGGAGCACACCAGCAACCCGCAGCTGCTGGAGAAGCTAATCAGGGCACCCGATGACCTACCGCTAGCGAAGGCGGTAGAGTTGGCGTTCCAGTTAGAGACCGCCGACAAGCTCATGTCACAACTAGGTGAGCCACAATAACAAATTTCACTAGCTTATGCAGTTACCCCAGCAAAGGTTCCCACTAACACCATGACACACTTGGAGGATGCCGAGGTGAACATTACAGGGCAACGGAACATCAAGGGACACCATTCGTGTGGTAACTGCGGCTCCCCGAAGCACCGAGAATGGGTGTGATCCTGCCCGGCTGGGAGGCAGCAATCCAGATGCTGCGGTAAGCTCAATCACTTCGCCAAGGTGTGCCGAACGACACAATTGACATCAAGCCCACCACTCAGGCCAGAAGAACCATCGACAACCACCATCCATGCAGTGGGCTCCAGAGCGGCGGTGTACAAGTGGTGCACGGTGAGGTTAGACAACGACAGCTTACCGTTGCTGTGGGACACCGCCGCTGTGAGGTCAGTTGAGGTCAATGATTAACTGGGTCACAGTAAAGAAATTCTGTTCCAACCATTCTGTTGAGAAGAATCCAGCGGGGCTGTATGGCTATGGGCACACACACATCAGCGTAGCAGGGGCCATATCACTGGCGGTTCGCTACGGTTCAAGAGTCCTCCTGGTGTTTGTTTTCCAGGGGCTTTGTGGGAATGCTGATGGTGTAAGTGCAACATACCCGAACGAGGATACAGCCGCTCCGAGCTTGACACGACAAGGAGAGGATAGCGAGGAAAAAGGTCACAAACCAGACTCATTCGTTAGCCGCGCCCAGCGTCAGCAGCAAGGAACCGCCGTAGTGCTGCGAGATAGAGAGTTCGTGGCCTAGCAGGATCCAGTGGGACAACACCAACCGGGGGCACGTCCTGCTGCCAGTGTGAGAGTCATGCCGCCACAGCAGCAACCAGCATCAGGGATAAGAGAGCATCAGCGCTGAGTGCAGCCGAACAGACCGTTGCTCACGTTTGATTGGGTTCGGGTCCGCCGATCCAAACGCCTGGGCCTGCCGGTGTTTCTGTCCCCGCCTGTGGAGATCGCCCTGCGATTGGGGCCAACCACCTTCCAGATGAATGATGGTTCGAGATGGCACCCAGGTTCGCTGCAACTGGCGCCTCCAGGGCTGCACCCACTGCGGGCTCACCTGAGGCCCTGTGGCTGAACTGTAAATGACTGTTTTTGAAATGTGTTTAGTAAAAGCACGTCTGGTTCACGGTGGCAGAATCCACCCAGTCGTGCTGGACCAACTGGCGGTTTACCCTGCGGCTCAGGTTAGGAAAAAAGAGAAAGCTGTTGTGCTGGTGTGATTTGAAATGTGTGTAATGTTTTGCCTTTTTCAAGGGGAAAGTAAGTGTTGGATATTGACGTGTTAATGATAGGGACCATGGATGTGGGGACGTACGCGTGATATGACGTCATCATGCCGTGCTTATATTAGGAGTCTGATGGAGGGAGTTGCCCTCTTTGGCGCTCTGCCTCTGCAACAGCTACAACCTGTATTACTTTAGTATTAGCTTATAGCTATTACCCCTCCGACACATGTACCACCTGTGTCTGTTATTAATAAAGTCATTATTCGATATAACTCCAGCCTTCGCTGCCCTTTTCCAAACATGACAACATGTGAAAACAATGGATTCGCCCACACCTCTATTGTTCTCCATTGCCCCGAGGAAAAAAGTATAAGAAAGACTAGGATAAAAATAGAAAAACTTGGTCCAGTCGTGAATCCAAAAATTATTACTGAGCCCTAATGAAAAGAAACACACTATATACAAGAATAAACTAATAAAGACACAAAGACACAAGACTGTTGCTGTGACGGCCACCTCGCCTTACAGCACTGGGAAAAAAAAAACAGTAATGAAACAGAATAAAAAAAAATGTATCCTGTTCAGCAGAAAGATACTTTCCTGTACTGCACTTATATACAATACTTTCCTGTTCAGCAGAAAGTATCCTGTTCAGCCTTGGTTCCAAGGTTGTCATAGCCAGGAGCGGCACTGGGGTTAAGCTCCCAGTGCTCATAAAATGCTTCTTACGGCGTGCGTCTCAAAAAGCTTCTGACAACTAAGTCCAACTCCTAGCCTGCCCGTGTGGTTTAGTCTCTAAGCCCGGCGGAACTGCTTTCACTAATAGGAGAAGGGGCGAGGGCGGATCTCTGGCGCCTCAAAACCAGATGCTTTGGGTAGATGGTGGCTCGTCAACCTGGGAAGGTAGCCCATCTAGGGGAAGGTAAACCCTGATTTCAAACCTCCGCTGCCTTGCGGCACACCCAGTCACGGGAAAGGCTTCGGGAGTCAACCCTGAGGAAAAATCCGGAGTCGGAGCCCCTAAGGCAGTTCTCTGTTGTGCTCAACATCGTTCTGGCAGCTCCTGCAACGGCGCTGGTGCCAAACTATAGCAGCCCTGCTGTTCCTTTGGATTCATCAGTGACGTGGAGAGGGGGGACATGCTGCATGGGTAACATCTTGTCCTCCATATCTTCCTGCCCAGGCTTGAATCTTACCAATGCTGGAAGGTAGAACACCGGTGTGCATCGACCTGTTCAGCCACAGGCGGTGCTGTTCCAGCAGAGTAGACGTTTAGGATTCTCTTCCATGGTCATCATAGACCGACGGAGGCCGACGAGAAATAACATTACTTTTCTGGACTGATTTTGAGTGACTTCGTCACGAGACCTGAGAGCTATTGAAAAAAATACAATTTTTTTCATTAAAATAATATTATAAAATATTAACAGTAATGAAACAAAAAAAAAGTGTACCCTGTTCAACAGAAGTAACATTAATTTTCTGGACTGATTTTGAGTGACTTGGTCACATGACCTTAGAGCTATTGAAAAAAAAAATGCAATTTTTTTCATTAAAATAATATTGTAAAATATTAGCAGTAATGAAACAAACAAAAAAAAAGGTGTACCCTGTTCAGCTGAAGGAACTTTACTTTTCTGGACTGTTTTTGAGTGACTTGGTCACAAGATCTGAGAGCTATTAAAAAAAAATGCAATTTTTTTCATGAAAATAATACTATAAAATATTAACAGTAATGAAAAAAAAAAAAAAGCTGTACCCTGTTCAGCAGAAGTAACATTACTTTTCTGGACTGATTTTGAGTGTCTTGGTCAAATGACCTGAGAGCTCTTGAAAAAAAATGCAATTTGTTTCATTAAGATAAGATAAGATAAGATAAGATAAGCCTTTATTAGTCCCACAACGGGGAAATTCCAGGATTGCAACAGCACAGGGATAGCAACACTCAGAGCAACAATCAGAAGGCAAGAAAAAAAAAAAAACAAGCAAGCAAGAGCAGCTAATATACATATGTACATATTACTATAAAATATATATATATACACACACACACAGACACACAGTGCAGAGCATTGTAGCTGGATGGAATAAATATATGAATATATGAACACACAGTGCAGAGCATTGTAGCTAGATGGAATAAATATGTAAATATATAAACACACACAGTACGGAGCATTGCAGCTAGGTGGAATAAATATGCAAGTATATAAACACACACAGTGCGGAGCAATGTAGCTAGATGGAATAATATTGTGACGTAGCAGGGTTCACACAAAGAAAGAGGAGCAAGATGGTTGTGATGAACAGGCTTTATTTACACACCACCAACCCCCAACCTCCACTTAGTACGCAGAGCAGTGGAGGTCATTCCCACAGACCTCTGTTTACATTACGGTTACACACACATGATACATCTTGCCCTAATCCTGCTAAACACTGCTGGGTCATTATAATGCAGTTATAATGACACAGCAGTATAACCCAGAAATAACACATTTAACACACACAGTAACGTTTCAAACTGGCAAAGCATGCTGGGAAATCCCTGGCCCCCTTAAAATGGCCCCGACGTTACACTGCCCCCCCCCCTGGACTGGTTTCTGTCCCCAGAAAAATTAAAGTCCAATTTAAAAGTCCAATACAAACTCATCCAGGTGTCGGGGCGGTCTTCGGCGCCGGTGGCCAACACGTACAGGCCCCCTAGTGTCCATCCGGGTCTCGGTCGGGGTATCGGGCCGGGATGGAAGCTCCGGTCCGTCCACCAGCGGTGCAGATGGCCGATACGGGGCGAGACGGTCACGATGAAGGACCACAACCCGGTCCCTTTTTCTAAGCCTCACCCTGTACACCACATCTGACAGTCTCTCCAGGACCACGCATGGCCCCGACCACTGGCTCGCCAGCTTCGGTGATCGTCCTCTCTTCCTCTCAGGGCAGAAAACCCAGACTCGATCCCCCGGTGCAAAGTCCCTCCCCTGGCAGCGGGAGTCGTATGCCCGCTTCTGCCGACCCCCTGCCGCTGCCAGGGCCTCTCGAGCCAGCTCGTGCACCGTGTGGAGACGTTCTTTCAAACAAAAAAAATAATCCAATCCGGGTTTTCCTTCCACCTCCGGCTTGGGGGGGCAACCGAATACCAAATCCACCGGTGTGCGCAGCTCGCGTCCAAACATGAGCGCCGCAGGGGTGCACCGGGTAGATTCCTGAGCTGCCGTCCGGTACGCCCACAAAACAAAAGGCAGGTGCAGGTCCCAGTCTCGCTGTCGCTGGTCCACTAGGATAGCGAGCTGGGTGGTGAGGGTCCGGTTGAATCGTTCGACCAGGCCGTCGCTCTGTGGATGCAGTGGGGTGGTCCGGGTCTTCCGGATGCCCAGCCGTTTGCAGACCTCTCCGAAGACCTCCGCCTCGAAGTTCCGACCCTGATCGCTGTGCAGCTCCTCCGGTGCGCCAAAACGACAGAACATTTCATCCACCAGCTTTGATGCCGTCGTAGTGGCGCTCTGATCCGGGACCGCGTACGCCTCTGGCCACTTAGTGAAATAATCCATCGCGACCAGCACGTAGCGGTTCCCCCGGTCCGTGGTCGGGAAAGGGCCCAGGATGTCCACTCCCACTCGCTCCATCGGTGCTCCCACCCGGTACTGCTGCAGGGGAGCGTGGGATCGCTGAGTTGGTCCCTTCTGAGCTGTGCATGTGTCGCAGCGATGAACGTGGAGCTCCACGTCCTGATGACAGCCAGGCCAGTAGAACCGGGCCCGAAGGCGCTGCAGCGTCTTTGTCACCCCGAAGTGGCCCGCTCCTACCGCCCCATGAACCAGCTGGAGTACTTTGGGCCGGAGTCGACGAGGAACCAGCAGCTACCAAATGTGCCGCTGCCCAGCTGGAGTCTGCCACTGTCTATACACCACGCCCTCGTGACAGCGGAGGTTGGCCCACTGGGAGTGCAGGGCCTTAGTCTCTGGGTCCAGCGGTGACACAACCTCCCAGGCGGGCCGCTGTCCTGCGTCCAGCCACTGCCGAACCCGCGAAATGACCGGGTCTCTGTCCTGCTCACTCTGCAGCTGCTGCGTGCCAAGAACCTCTGTGACGTCATCGCTGGGGAGAACTGCCTGATCATCTGAGGAGGGGCTGTGCGTCGCTGCGTGATTCCTGCTCGCAGCGGCTCGGAGAGCGGCAGCCCGTGGGGCAATTTGGTCCCGATCTTCAGCCCGTTGACAGTGACGACACTCCTCTGTCGCGCAGGGGCGCCGAGACAGCGCGTCAGCGTTGGCATGGAGGCGGCCTGCCCGATGCACAATCTGGAAATTATAATCCTGCAGTGCCTCCAGCCACCTCGCCAACTGTCCATCCGGTTCTTTGAAATTTAACAACCAGGTCAGGGAAGCGTGGTCCGTCCTGAGCTGGAACCTCCCCCCGTACACATACGGGCGGAAGTGACGCAGTCCTTGAATGACAGCCAGCAGCTCTCTGCGGGTCACACAGTAATTTCTCTCGGCTCTGCTGAGAGTGCGGCTGAAGAAAGCGACTGCCTGCTCTCCGTGTTCTCCCTCCTGGGATAGCACCGCCCCGATGCCCTGGTTGCTGGCGTCCGTGTCCACAATGAAAGGGCGGCTCGGGTCAGGATACCGCAGGACGGGGGCTCTGATGAGCGCTGCGCGAAGCTGGCAGAAAGCAGCAGCGCAGCTGTCACTCCACTGGAACAGGCGTCCTTTCTGCGTCAGCTGATGCAGCGGGCTGGCAATGGTGGCGAAGTCTTTCACAAACTTCCTATAATAGGAGGCCAATCCAAGAAAACTCCTCAGTTCTCCAACGTTCCGCGGCACCGGCCAGTCTCTCACTGTTGCCACTTTTTCCGGGTCAGTGGCGACCCCCGCTGCGCTGACGACGTGGCCCAAAAAGGTGGTCTCTTGCCGGAACAGGTGGCATTTCCTAGGGTGTAACCGTAGCCCCGCCTGCTGGATGGCTCCCAGCACCTCTCGGAGATTTGACAGGGCGCTGTCAAAATCAGCTGCATGCACCAGCAGGTCATCCAGGTAAACAACGCAGCGACTCCGCGGCACGTGAGCCAGCACTCGCTCCATCAAGCGTTCAAAGGTGGCCGGAGCGTTGCAGAGTCCAAACGGCATCACTTTAAACTGGTACAGTCCCTGCCCGATGGAGAAGGCTGTTTTTTGGCGGGCCTCGGGTGACAGCTCTACCTGCCAATAGCCGCTGCGTAGATCCAGCGAGCTGAACCAGCTGGAGCCGGCGATGTGGTCCAGTGCGTCATCGATGCGGGGCAGGGGGTAGGAATCTTTCCTGGTGGCATCGTTCAGGCGTCGGTAATCCACACAGAACCGCCACGACCCGTCCTTCTTCTTGACCAGCACCACAGGCGCTGCCCAGGGGCTGTTAGAGGGCTCAATAACATCTGCCTCCAGCATTTCTCGCACTTTTTGTTCCGCCGCTGCCCGCCTTGAAAAGGGCAGCCGGCGTGGGTGGAGTCGAATCGGCCTGGCCTCACCGGTGTCGATCTCATGCTGCACCAACCCGGTCCGGCCGCATTCCTCATCCTTCGCAGCAAAAACACCCACGTAATAGTCCAATAGCTCCCGCAGCTGGCGTCTCTGTTCCGGGTCCAGCCCGCTGCAGCTCCGCTGAAATAATTCCTCCACTGCCTGCTGTGTCTCCGCTGACACGTTGACCCCTCCCCTTGCTGTCCCTGTGTGTGCTCGTGCTCCCTCTGTCCGCGCTGGTGACGTCATCGTGTCCAGTCCTCGCGGTGACCTGCCTGGTCCGGTCTGTCTTGGCGATCCCTCGATCGTGCGTGCCCCCGTGTCCCTTCTCTGGGTTCTGCTGTGGAGCGTGATGGTCCGGTTTCCCAGCTGGAGGGAAGGTCCGGTGGTGTCGATCTTGGCACGCCAGGCTGTGAGCAGGTCTAGTCCAATAATACAGGGGTCTTGGATGTCAGCCAGCCAGAACGGGTGTCTTATGTTCTGACCGGCCACCCCCACCACCAGCACTCTCCGCCCCTTCAGTCGGGCGCGCTCACCGGTAGCTGTGGTGACGCAGCGCTCGGTGGGTTCCCACCCCCGCGGAGCCGTCTTGCTCGTGCCCGGCAGTACGCCCGGTCGAACCAAGGAGATTGTAGAGCCGGTGTCAATCAGGGCCCGGATCGACGTCTTCCCCAAGCTGCACTGTAGATAGATCCCTGGAGAGTGTCCAACTCGGCCCACGCGCGGTGCCGGCTCCTCGGGGGAAACATCTGCTGGAGGTGGCCTGTCCCCGTTCACGCCACCTCGCTCTAGTTTAACGCCGGCGAGGGGCCGGTTTGTCGTGGGGTGGGTGCGGGGCAGTATCGCGCGATGTGTCCCATCTCTCCACAGCGGAAGCACCCTTCCTCGCGCCGCCGAGGCCATCTTCTCCGTGGACGCGCCGCTGTGGTCTGCCGTAATTCCTCCTCCTCCCCCTCGCTCTCCATTGTAGCCTGGTAGGTTCTCCGGCTGTGCGTTGCTGCTTCAGCGGTGCGACTTATTAGCGGCTCTGCCCGCTCTGCTTCTGCCACTGCAGTCTTCCAGTCGCTTGCGGCGTGGAGCCGTACGTGGCTCTGGAGCTGGGCCGGGTGGAGACCTTGGATGAAGCTCCGGAGGGCGAGCTTCTCTACTGCCTCCGGCGCGAACTCTGGGTAGCTGCGCCGGGTTAACAGCCATATATCTGCAGCATAGGCTCCTAATTTTTCCTGGTGGTTCCGGCGGCGGCGGGTCAGCTGTTCTTGGGCGTGCTCAGCGTCCGCTATTCTCCCAAATCGTCTCTGGAGCGCCCCTTGTAGTGCTGGCCAGCTGTGGTGCTCCCCGGGCCGGAGATCAGAGAGCGTGCAGAGGGCTTTCCCTTCCAAGGCCAGCGCGACCTGTACGGCGGTTTCCTCTGGTGACCAGCCGTTCAGCGCCGCAGTCAGCTCGACCTGTGTCAGGTAGTCATCTAATGTGGCTTCGCCGTTGAAACGGGGAATCTTGGCCCGCTGCCGAACAGGTGGGGTGGTCGTTTCCTGATCGATCGCCACCCTTGATCGCCGTGGGGTCGCCAGCCCGTGCTGTCCTAAGAAGGGTGGAACGTTTGCTCTGTTCTGCCCGCTCTGTCTTGAAAAAGACAGGAGGCGGGGTGCGCTGGCCCCGTCAGGTCCGCCGCCGCTCCGTTCGTCCCGGCTCTGGGCTCCCGGTGGTGATGCCTCGGTCTCATCATCCATCATCAGCTGAGCAATGGCCTGCTCCAGCTGCTGGATATCCATTCTGATCGCTTCCATTTGCTCCATCCCACTTCTGACACCAGTGTGACGTAGCAGGGTTCACACAAAGAAAGAGGAGCAAGATGGTTGTGATGAACAGGCTTTATTTACACACCACCAACCCCCAACCTCCACTTAGTACGCAGAGCAGTGGAGGTCATTCCCACAGACCTCTGTTTACATTACGGTTACACACACATGATACATCTTGCCCTAATCCTGCTAAACACTGCTGGGTCATTATAATGCAGTTATAATGACACAGCAGTATAACCCAGAAATAACACATTTAACACACACAGTAACGTTTCAAACTGGCAAAGCATGCTGGGAAATCCCTGGCCCCCTTAAAATGGCCCTGACGTTACAAT
Organism: Pholidichthys leucotaenia; assembly: GCA_020510985.1. NCBI lineage: Eukaryota > Metazoa > Chordata > Actinopteri > Cichliformes > Pholidichthyidae > Pholidichthys > Pholidichthys leucotaenia. Next base: position 214,271,375 of record CM035845.1, on the reverse strand, counting down.
ATGTAGATATATAAATATAAACAAACAAAACAAACAACAAACAAACATTAAAATAATATTGTAAAATGCTAGCAGTAATGAAACCACATAAAAAAGGTGTATCCTGTTCACCAGACTTAACAATATTTTTCTAAACTAATTTTGAGTGAATGGGTCACATGCTGTTTAAAGGTCTGATGACACATTTTTGACTTCCTCTACGCAGGCGCGGTTGTAAATATTATATTGATCATCGACAATGACTTTTGGGTTTACACAACATGCTAAAAAATGTCAAAATCGTGTCAGCAGACCTTTAAGCTACTGAAGAAAATCTTTTTTCCATAATGATACTATTAATTTGTTGATGGTTCCTAAGTGAAACCCTCTGTAGAATACCGGGCAATCCGTGGAAGCTTGTCCGGCGCAAACGTCTGTTGCTGGGCTTCTCTCTTGTCAGCTGCCGGGAGTTCCAATGGAGCCGAATATCAAACGTAAAACTAACTTCACCGCGGTACAAATTTGATATTTAAATTTTTATTATGAAAGTAAGATACTTTAAATGCCAATGAAAACAGAAACAATAGTAGATTATGAGTGTATATTGTTTTAATGTTTGGATTCTGCTGCTGGTCTGTGTGTGTGTGTGTGTGTGTGTGTGTGTGTGTGCTGTCTGCAGACTGGGATAATCCCACCTGAGCTGATGACCTCAACACAAAACCCGTTCAACAATGAGCGGAGACCCCACACAGATGACAGTGGGGGGCACAAAGACAGTGCTGTACAGTGGGGCTGGTATCCCAATAGACTGCTAATCTGTTTCTGTGTGTTTGTTTTAGTTAATGTTCTGCTTCACATTCACAGACAGAACATTTTGGCCCAACCCACACCAAAGAAGAAACTATTTACAGTTAACGCCACGATTTTATGTTTAAAAGGTGTTTCTTTAGCTAAATCTGTTTGTGTCTGTCTGCTTGTTTGTTAGCAGGATTATGCAAAAACAGCTGGACAGGATCGGCCCGCTCCTAGTCAAGATGTGGATTGTGGAGCACTTTTTCTTTAACATTGCATGATTGGGGGCAGCGCGGTGGTGGAGTGGTTAGCACTGTGGCAGCACAGCAACTCACTCTTGGCCGGGGGATCCTGGGTTCGATCCCAGCCCCCGACCAACAGTGATCTGTGTGGAGTTTGCATGTTCTCCCCGTGTCTGCGTGGGTTTACTCCGGGATTTCTCCGGTTTCCTCCCACATGCCAAAAACATGCAAGTTAGGTTAATTGGCATCAAAACTGGGGATTCTAAATTGTCCTTAGGCATGACTGTGAGAGTGAATGGTTGTCTGTCTGTCTGTCTGTGTTGGCCCTGCGATGGACTGGCGATCTGTCCAGGGTGTACCCTGCCTCCCGCCCAAAGATAATGGGATAGGCTCCAGCCCCCCCCCCCCCGCGACCCGAAAAGGATTAAGCAGAAGAAGATGAATGAATTGCACGATTGGGGATAGGAGGAGGTATTCACTCTCTGAGTGCTCTCTAGTTTTATATAGTTGCTGAAGTGTTCATTAATGTTCTTTGCAGGCTTCCCTGGGCTTGTATGTCAATCATAAAATGATATACAGTAAATGTCACTGCCATGTCATTTGGGTGAGCATGAGTTTGAAGATTCTTCCATTACCTTCCATGGAAAATGAATTGTAATCAATTGCTTTGACTGTAATTTTGACATACAGGAAATTTGAGTGTTTCATGGGAAATAAAAGTGAAAAGCAATATACTGTAACGTGCTGCTCGACATGGCAATGTCCCACCGGGAGATTCGAACTCACGCCTCCCGCTCCGGAGTCCCGCACTCTACCTGTGTCGCCAATAGGGTCAACCCACTTGGCAAGCCAAGTAGGGTGCTCATATTGAGTTCGCTACACTACTCCCCTCTGGTTCTCGACATCGTCCCGATGTCAGCGCCCCATTACTGCTTCGGACAGGAGATCCCACTTCTGACACCAATGTAACGTGCTGCTCGACATGGCAATGTCCCACCGGGAGATTCGAACTCACGCCTCCCGCTCCGGAGTCCCGCACTCTACCTGTGTCGCCAATACGGTCAACCCACTTGGCAAGCCAAGTAGGGTGCTCATATTGAGTTCGCTACAATACATGCATACAGGATTGCATTTGTATAGCACCTTTCAAGGTACCCAAAGCGCTTTACAATGAGTCCATTATTCATTCATTCCACAGACAGACAGTGGTAAGCTACTGCTGTAGCCACAGCTGCCCTGGGGCAGACTGACGGAGATGTGGCTGCCAATCTGCCCCAACGGCCTCTCCGACCACTACTGAACATTTATATACATTCATACCCAGTGTCATGAACACTGGAGGCAAGGTGGATGAAGTGTAAAGTGTCTTTCCTAGGGACACAATGGCAGGATGGCTGGGGAGAGCGGGATTCAAACCGCCAACCCTCGATTATTGGACAACCAGCTCTACCTCCTGAGCCACTGCCACCCACATTTCCCTCCTCTGTTCTATTTTTGCTAAGCACCAAGCTGGACGCAGGAAGTTCCACTTTTATATGGTCTTTGCTATGACCTGGCCCGGACTTAAACCCCAACCTCCCGGTTGTGGGGCAGATGCTCTACCTCTAGGCCACCACTCCTAGAGGTAACAAAGTGTTTCCAGCTGGAGGAAAAACAGGATACACCCATATATGTCGATATGAAAAATAACCTGTATTCCTGATGGTCCTTAATCAGTAATACGCTTGTAGTGTATAGCAGCTTTGATCCAATATAAAGCTGCTCATAAGCTAGGCATGGTCCCACGAACAACTGATCAGTTAGTCCATGAAATTCACTTGATATTTATTTAGGCTTACAAAAACAATCAAATAATCCCTGTTACAGAACATTCAAACTAAATCAAAAAATAGTTAAACTAAAGGGCACTCAGAGAGAACATCCCTCCGCCAAGGCTCCGTCTCTTCCTCCCTTTGTCCTCTCCTCCATCCCTTTGTCCGTCCATATCGTCATCCATCTGTACAGTGCAAGATAGGGCCTTGGTGGAGCTGTGCACTCACAGATCACCTCCAACATCTAATAAATTCATCTTTGGGCCAAGAACCACCTCTGGTGAACATTTCAATTCAATTTAATTCAGCTTTATTTATACTGCACCACATCACAACAGAGGCCGTCTCATGGCGCCAGAGTGCAGAGAAAAACCCCACAGTCTCAGAAAAACCCAGCAATCAGACGATCCCCTATGAGCAAGCACTAAGCAACAGTGGAGAGGAAAAACTCCCATTTGGCAGGAAGAAACCTCTAGCAGAACCAGGCTCAGGGAGGGGCAGTCATCTGCTGCGACTGGCTGGGGGTGAGGGGAATGGGATGATGGAGAGGGCAGACATAAAGAACGTAACAGTAAGGTGCCAAGTACATTATTGGAGGTCAACCAGCAGTATGGATCAAATAGCAACAGAACAAAAGTGGGGATGAAAGACACAAAATCCCACAAAACGTAAGCTAGATTTTAAAAAAAAAAGGATTTTACCCTGTTCTTAAAAACAGAGACCGAGTCTGACTCCCGGACCCAGAGTGGTAACTGGTTCCAGAGAGAAGGAGCTTGGTAGCAGAAGGCTCTGCCTCCCACTGTACTTTTGGGAGATTCTGGGCACCACAAGTAAGCCAGCATTTTGGGAGCGTAATGCTCTATTAGGATGGTAAGGTAATATCAGATCTTTTATATATTGGGGGGGGCTGATTATTAAGAGCTTTGAAAGTAAGAAGAAGGATTTTAAACTTGATTCTAAATTCTATGGGAAGCCAATGAAGGGAGGACAGAACCGGGGAGATATGATCTCTTTTTCTAGAACCAGTTAAAACTCTAGCAGCATTTTGAATCAACTGAAGATTTTTTAAGGATACTTTAGGACAACCAGATAATAACAAATTACAATAATCTAATCGAGAGCTGACAAAGGCGTGAATCAATTTCTCAGCATCATTTAGAGATAAGATGCTCCTGATCTTGGCAATATTGTGCAGATGATAGAAGGCAGTCTTAGAAACAGTTTTAATATGTGAATTAAAGGACAAATCTTGATCAAAAATAACTCCAAGGTTCCTCACAGAACTATTCAAAGTGAGAGTGGTGGCATCTAAATTAAAGGCATAATTTGAGAAGGAATTTCTAAGATGTTTTGGGCCAACAAGAATGACTTCAGTCTTATCAGAGTTTAATAGTAGAAAATTACAAGTCATCCAAGCTTTGACGTCCTTAAGACAGGCATCTAACTTGACTAATTGATTACAATCATCGGGCTTCATTGACAGGTATAGTTGTGTGTCGTCTGCGTAACAGTGAAAATGTATACAGTGCTTTCTGATGATATTGCCTAACGGGAGCATATATACACACTAAAAAGAGTAGGGCCCAACACAGATCCCTGTGGAACTCTGTCACTGAGCCTAGAGTTGGAAGAAACTTCATCGTTAATGTGAACAAACTGAAATCTATCGGACAAATAAGATCTAAACCACTGCAATGGAGTTCTATTTAGTCCAGCAAAGTGTTCTAATCTATCAAGTAGAATGGCATGATCGATAGTGTCAAAGGCTGCACTGAGATCTAAAAGAACAAGAACAGAGACAAATCCATTATCAGATGCGATCAGGAGGTCATTAGTGACCTTCACTAAAGCAGTTTCAGTGCTGTGATTAGCGCTGAACCCAGATTGAAACACCTCAAACAAACCAACTCCTTGCAAATGGTCAGTTTGTTGTGCAGCAACAACTCTTTCCAAGATTTCTGAAATGAAAGACAAATTAGAGATTGGTTGATAATTGGCCAAAACTCCTGGATCGAGTCGGTTTTTTGAGTAAGGGTTTAATTACAGCAGTTTTAAAAGCCAGTGGTACATAACCCAGAGTTAAGATAAGATAAGATAAGATAAGCCTTTATTAGTCCCACAACGGGGAAATTCCAGGATTGCAACAGCACAGGGATAGCAACACTCAGAGCAACAATCAGAAGGCAAGAAAAAAACAAGCAAGCAAGAGCAGCTAATATACATATGTACATATTACTATAAAATATATATATACACACACACAGACACACAGTGCAGAGCATTGTAGCTGGATGGAATAAATATATGAATATATGAACACACAGTGCAGAGCATTGTAGCTAGATGGAATAAATATGTAAATATATAAACACCCACAGTACGGAGCATTGCAGCTAGGTGGAATAAATATGCAAGTATATAAACACACACAGTGCGGAGCAATGTAGCTAGATGGAATAATATGTAGATATATAAAAACACAGTGCGGAGCATTGTAGCAAGATGGAATAAATATATAGATATATAAATATAAACACACCCAGTGCTGAGCATTGTAGCTAGATGGAATAAATATGTAAATATATAAACACACACAGTGCAGAGCATTGTTGCTAGGTGGGATGAAACAGCATAACCGTCTATTTAGTTATCCTACATGGTATGATTATGTGCCCATACATATTCTCACCCTCCATAGCGACCGGTATGTTCCTAGTTGTATGCCGGAGAGGACCATTGTGTAAGTCTATTGCATCATTTGCATTCAAAAAACTATTAGTTTGTTACGTCTTTTTGCTGTCTCTGCGAGCAGCCCTGCTTAGGTTGTACAGTCTGACAGCCGTTGGTAGGAAGGACCTCCGAAACCTCTCGGTTGTGCACCTGGGATGATGTAGTCTGCTGCTAAATGAGCTCCTCAGTGCATCCAGTATGTCCTGCATAGGGTGGAACTCGGACTCCAGCAGAGATGACAGTTTAGCCACCGTCCTTCTCTCTCCTATCTCCTCCATCGGATCAAGGCGTTGCCCCAGGACAGAGCTAGCTTTCTTAATCAGTTTGTTCAGTCTCTTCCTATCGGCTGCAGTAATGCCACTGCCCCAGCAGACCACTCCAAAAGTGATGGCTGATGCCACCACCGTGTCATAGAATGACTTCAGCAGCGCCCCTTGTACACCAAAAGACCTGAGTCTCCTCAGCAGGAACAGCCTGCGCTGTCCCTTCTTGTAGAGTGCGTCAGTATTGTGTGACCAGTCTAGTTTATTGTTCAGATGAATACCCAGGTACTTGTAGGATGTCACCATCTCGATGTCTGTTCCCTGTATATTTACTGGTGCTGTGAGGGGCTGCCCATGCCTGCGGCAGTCCACCACCAGCTCCTTAGTTTTCCTCGCGTTGATCTGGAGGCAGTTCCGATGGCACCAGTCCACAAAGTCCTGGATAAGCCCTCTGTACTCAGCTTCATCTCCGCTGGAGATGAGACCAACGATCGCAGAGTCATCAGAGAACTTCTGTAGATGGCAATGTGTTGTGTTGTGTGAGAAGTCCGCAGTATAAAGAGTGAACAGGAAGGGAGCCAGCACCGTTCCCTGGGGGGCCCCCGTGCTACTGATGATCGTGTCGGAAACACAGTCCCGGGTTCTCACAAACTGAGGCCGGTTCGTGAGGTAGTCCAGGATCCATGATGACAGGTGCTGGTCCACCCCTGCGCGCAGCAGCTTGTCCTTCAGGATCATCGGTTGGATGGTGTTGAAAGCACTGGAGAAGTCAAAGAACATGATCCTCACCATATTCCCGGGCTTCTCCAGGTGGGACAGAGAACGGTGAAGGAGGAAGATCACCGCATCCTCCACCCCAATGCCATGCTGGTAGGCGAACTGGAGTGGATCCATCGCTGGTTCCACCAGGGGGCGGAGATGAGCAAGGAGCAGTCTCTCCAGGGTCTTCATCAAGTGGGACGTCAAGGCCACCGGTCTGAAGCTGTTCAGGTCTTTGGGGTGGGAAGTTTTTGGTACAGGTACCACACAAGATGTTTTCCACAGCTGTGGTACCCTCCCCAGTTTCAGGCTCATGTTGAAGATATATGTCACAATCCCACACAGCTGGTCTGCACAGGACTTGAGGAGCTTTGCGCTGATGCCGTCCGGTCCCGACGCCTTCCTCGCCTTGATCTTCCTCAGCTCCGTCCTCACCTGGGTCTTGGTCAGGGTCAGGATGGGGGGCTGTGTGTTGGGAGTGGGGGGGGGTGTCGGTGGAGTGGGGAGTGGGTAGCAGGACTTGATTTCTTAGAGGCAGCAGTGGTTGTTGTGCAGACAGGGGGGAGGGCGGTTGGTCAAATCTATTGAAAAACAGATTCAGGTTGTTCGCCCACTCCCTGCCCCCCGTGGCCTGGCGGGAGGTATTCTGGAGCCCCGAGATGGTTTTGAGGTTTCTCCAGACCCCGCTGATGTCGCTCTGTTGCAGCTTGTCCTCCATCTTCTTCCTGAAGCTGTCCTTGCCTTCTCTGATCTTTCTCCTCAGCTCCCTCTGTACGGACTTCAGCATCTCCCTGGTCCCCGACCTGAAGATCCTCTTCTTCTCTCTCAGAAGTGTTTTTATCTCAGGGTTGATCCAGGGTTTGTTGTTTGAGTGACGCCGTATGGTCTTGGTGGGAACGGATTTGTCCACACAGAAGCTGAGGTAGCCCGTGAAGGTGTGAATGAGGCCATCGATGTCCTCACCATGTGGATCGCAGAGCTGCTTCCAGGCAGTGGCTTCAAAACAGTCCTTTAGAGTGTCCATTGTCTCCTCAGACCATAACTCCACAGTGTGCATGGCCGGAGGTTGTCTGTGCACTAGGGGTTTGTACACCGGTCGGAGATGAACCAAGTTGTGATCCGATCTCCCAAGTGGGGGGAGTTGTGATGAGGTGTACGCCTCCTTAGTGTTTGCGTAGAACAAATCCAGTGTTTTATTGTCTCTAGTGTGGCATGTGACATACTGGGTGAAAGTGGGCAGAATGGGAGACAGTGAAACGTGGTTGAAATCGCCTGAGATGAGGAGAAGAGCATCTGGGTGTTCTGTCTGCAGCCTGCTGGTTACTGAATGGATGACGTCATGCGCTGTCCCAGCGTTCGCCGTCGGATTTGCATAAACAACAATGCAGATCACGTGTGAGTGTTCTCTCGGGAGATATGTAGGCCTCATGCTAACAGCTAGCAACTCAATGTCTTTGCTGCAGTGTCGTTGTTTAACAGTGATATGTCCCGGTCTGCACCAGTTGTTGTTAACATACATTATCACTCCACCGCCCCTAGTTTTGCCACTCTCTGGTGTTCGGTCAGCTCGTATCATGTGAAAACCCTCCAGCTCAATGTTAGCATCTGCTGCTAGTTCAGTTAGCCACGTCTCAGTAAACAAAAGGAGAGAGCACTCCCGGTAAGTGCTATCATAACGGGAGATAGCCGCTAGCTCATCTAACTTTCCCAGTATCGACCGTACATTTCCCATGACAACAGATGGAAGGGAGGGTCTGTACCTTATATTTTTTGTCCTCCGCCTTACTCCAGCCCGGCAGCCGCGGCGTTTTCGCCTCAGTTCTCTCGGTATGTCGAGTTTTTCCAGTGGGACCGGGTGGCGGTTAAATGCTAGCAGCTTTCCCTTAAAGAAGAATTAATTATAAGAAGAATATGGCTACCAATAATTGGGAAGATGATTTTAAATAACCTAGAAGGAATAGGGTCTAAAAGGCAAGATGAAGACTTAGATGAGGAAATTATTTTATCCAACTCTAAGAGGTCGATTGGAGTAAACTTATCTAAGCAGATATCAATTGAGGGAGCTGTAGAAGTTAATGTACTTGAGTTTGCGGTAGGAAGAATCTGACTGATTTCATCTCTAATAGATAAAATTTTAAGATTGAAAAAGTTCAGAAAGTCCTGACTAGAAAACTCAGGGGGGATGTGAGGAATGATCGAGTCCTGGCTCTTTGTAAGCCTGACTATAGTGTTGAAGAGAAACCTGGGGTTATTCATGTTCACGTCTATCAATGCAGAATAATAGCTTGATCTAGCTTTTCTAAGAGATTTTTTATAGATTAGGAAATGATTTCTCCACGCTAAGTAAAATTCATCTGAGTTAGTTGAATGCCATTCCTTTCCAATTGACAAGTTTTCTGTTTTAAGCCATAAGTTTCTGAGTTAAACCAAGGGGTTAGAAATCTCTGGTTAGACTTTTTCTTTTTTAAAGGGGCTACCAAATCTAGAGTCCGATGCAGAGAGGCTGTAACACTATCAACCATGCCATCAATCACGAATGGAGCAGACTCTCCATCTATTATTTCTGTTGTTTCTGTTGTGTTGACCCATGGCATAGAGGAGACAATCTGCAAAAACTTGGCAACAATGTCATCAGAAAGACATCTGCTGTAGTAGTATTTTCTTTAGGAAACAAGTGATCAGAGATAATGAAATCAAAAATTAACAGACAATGGTCAGACAGTACAGGATTATGAGGGGACACTACCAGATTTTTGATATCTATACCATAAGTCAGAACAAGGTCCAATGTATGGTGGAAATGATGGGTAGAATTTTTTACTTTCTGGGAAAACCCCATTGAGTCTAAAATTGAATTAAGATAAGATAAGATAAGATAAGATAAGCCTTTATTAGTCCCACAATGGGGAAATTCCAGGATTGCAACAGCACAGGGATAGCAACACTCAGAGCAACAATCAGAAGACAAGAAAAAACAACATCTAGTAAACATATGTCCATATTACTATAAATGTATATATATAGACACACAGTGCAGAGCATTATGGTTGGTTGGTGAATGTGCAGCAGAAAGTCTAAGCTCTCTCTCCGCAGACGCGGCGGGCCAGCTGGAAGTCTTTGGGCATTGAATGCCTTATTAAGACAATCACTCTCTACATCAACATGTATATTAAAGTCCCCTACAATAATTATTCTATTGGATTTCAGCACTAAATCAGCTAAAAATTCGCCAAATTCAGACAGAATCAATGAATAGGCCGAGGGAGGACGATAAACTATGGCAAAGAAAACTGGGTTCAAGCCAAGATTGCCAACAAACTCCACACTGAGGACCAAACCTTCAAAGGAATTAAAACATAATTTTTGCTTAACATTAACTAGTAATTTAGAATGGAAAATTGCCACCACTCCACCACCACAACCAGAACCTCTGGGGTTATGACAGTTTAAATACCCAGAGGGAGTTGATTCATTCAGACCAACAAAATCATCTTGCCCAAGCCAGGTCTCTGGGAGGGATAATAGATCGATCTGATGATCGATTAATAGATCATGAACCAGAAGAGACTTAGAAGTTAGAAACCTAATGTTTAATAGACCACATTTAATATTTAAATTTTGGGGAGGAACAGAGGCCAATTTATTGATTTTAGGGACTTGAGGTTGGATTTGAATTTTACCAACATTTTGTTTAATCAATTTGGGATGTTTATGCATTCTATTTTTATTAACTTTTTTATTAACTTTGGAGGAAGCAGAAAAAGGTTCTCTAAGGGAGGAGACAGGGGCAAAGTTGAAGGGTGGTGGATAAGGAGGAGCTGCAGAAGTGCGTGTGTTTTTCAAGTTATGTTGTATTTGTCCTGGGTTACAATATTTAGGGCAACGGGAGACAGACAATCTCTGTAGGATTATAAATCAAAGGCTGATCCAAACGGTAAAGACCACCTGAATTAATGGGATCGATACAAGAAGAGGGAACAGAACCAAAAAAGGGCAGTTCGGCAAACCCAGAAGCTTCAGAGCGAGTAAACACGCCAAGTCCCAGTCACTGTACCAAAAAACACCAAATGGAATAGAATAGATTGTCTCTTAAAACATGTGCACCAAGTCTATTTGGGTGGATGCCATCAGGCCTCATAAGTCAATCAATCAATCAATCAAAGACTTTATTCCAGACTCAAGGTCCATCAAGAGAAAAATAAACAAGTAAAAAAAAAACAAGACAGTTGAAACAATCAAAAAGTTACAAGAAACACTAAGACATAACTGCTTAAAGAAGTACAAAGACAGTACAGACTTTAAAAAGACTTAAAAAGACTACTGTACCAGTGCCTTCTAAACTGTGACTGACAGCGAATAGAACTGAGCTTAATGCTAGACATGACTTGAATGATTTCATTTCTAGATACATCAAGCCGACAGATGAATTTATACATAAAATTCCTTATTACTGCATGCAGAGTATTTACACGTGATGAGACAAATAACTCGGAAGCACTGCACCATCGAGGCTTTTTAAGTAAAATTCTTAATGCATCATTGTAGGCAACCTGTAATTTCTGCATACTTAGTTTCCTATAATTTATCCATAAATGAGCAGTGTATAAAGGTGTACAATAGGTTTTAAAAAGAACCAGTTTCACCTCATCTGAACAAAAACCAAATCTGGGTGCAAGAATATTTGCTTGCATGTAGATTTTGCAGCGTTGTCTGAAAATATCATCATCATCAGTCATTCTATCGTTAATAACATGTCCCAGATATTTAATTTTATCCCTGACAATTAATTCCCTGCCTGCCAATTCAAAGACAGGGAATTTCATTAACAAATCTTCTTTAGTGCGGCAGATTAGCACACAACTCTTATTTGTATTATATTTTATGTCATTTTCCTCTCCATAAGCACTACACACTCTTAATAACTCCTGAAGACCAGCACTACTTGGACTGAGAATAACTAGATCATCAGCATACATAAAATGATTCACTAACTTATTCCCTATTAAACACCCAGTTTTACAGGCATTCAGTTGCTTTGACAACTCATCCATGTAAAGATTAAATAGAATAGGGGACAATACTGTATACTGCCCTGTCTGACACCACTGCTCACACCAAATGGTGATGAATGACTCTTCCCCCATTTCACCAGCGTCTTCTGTTGTGCGTACCAGTAAATCAGGATACGTACTAAGTACTTGGGCACCCCCCTGTCAATCATTTTCCTAAACAGTATCCTGTGATTAACACGATCAAACGCCTTGGAGGCGTCAATAAAGCACAATAAAGCAAGTGATGGGCAGTTGCAAAATAAGTTAAAATTGTCATCAAAACCAATGTTAAAAATAGGACAAGTAAAACACAGCCAAGTATTAAGACTGAGAGTTCTGCTAAAACGATTGCAGCCTCGTCTGAGAGGTGCCAAAGGCCCAGAGATGAGCGCACGTCTGCCACAGTTCATAAGAGTGGACAGAAGGCTCCTGAAGTCACTCTTTAAAATCTCTGATGCTTCATCTGGGATGTTATTGCATCCCACATGCACAACGACAGTTTGTACTTGGGGGAATTCATTCAGCAGGTCAGGGATAAGAGCCTCAATGTCAGAGACTCTAGCCCCGGAATTTCATCCAAATCCATCCAGTAGTTTTGGAGTATTGTTGCTAATACTCTGAGAAGATAAGAGCTTTGGCGGAGGTATGAATTTTGAGATCATCATCAAAATCTCATCTGTTCAGTGTGCCATTACACACCTTTCCTGAAAATTTGAATGAAAGGCGCTATATAAATGCAATCCATTATTATTATTATTATTATTATTATTATTATTACTATTATTATTATTAGTGCATACCCGTAGGAACCCGTGCATGCCCATAGAGGGGATGCATTGGAACAGAATTCTTGCCAGTTACAGGCAGTTGGTATAGCAACACAGCACTAAGTGACAATCACATGTGATGGCTTTTGTATGCAGCAAAACATAAAAATCATACAAAATATGCCCTGCCATCTGGGGCTGTTTGCCCCTGCTTGTTACTTCTTCTCCTGCCTGTCACTATTCTGTGTGATGTTGCTTACCTGTGTCTATATACTGTATATGTCTTACCGTGCATGCCCGTAGAGGAGATGCATTGGAACAGAATTCTTGCAAGTTACAGGACAGTTGGTATAGCAACACAGCACTAAGTGGCAATCACATGTGATGGCTTTTGTATGCAGCAAAACATAAAAATCATACAAAATATGCCCTGCCATCTGGGGCTGTTTGCCCCTGCTTGTTACGTCTTCTCCTGCCTGTCACTGTTCTGTGTTATGTTGCTTACCTGTGTCTATATACTATATGTCTTGTGGGGAGTCATGTGCTCTGTCTATGTGCCATCATATAGACATCATCTGGAGGGTCTTCTTCTTCTTCGTTCTGACCACTGAAGGGTCTCCTCCTGTCTGAGATAGTGGTGGAACCTGAGGTGTTTGATGTTCACAGCATCCTTTTTGACGTGCAGCAGTTCTCCTCATTCTATTGCTGCCCATCTGGTGGGCAGCTATGCCGCCATCAGTGTGTGAATGGGTGGATAGCAGGATCTGTAAAGCGCTTTGGTCATCTAGAGATGAGAATAAAAAGCGCTATATAAGTGAATGCCATTTACCATTTACCTGGTGAGTCTTCTTCTTCTTCATTCAGACCACTGGTTGAGGGATAGGTGCATCGTAATTCCAGTTCATGGGCATGATCCTGAAAAAGTGGCTTTCGACCCTGTTCAGGAAGGCCCGTGCATGCCCGTAGAAACCAAGAAACTGGAGCACCCGGAGAAAAATCAGCGCTTTGCTTGGCATTTTACACATTTGTAGTGTAGACTGGCATTCGTCAAGGTTACACATTTGCCGTCATATAGGCATGGCGAGTCGTCCTATGATGCCTGAGTTCATAGGACACGCTATGATGATGAGGCAGAGATCATAGGCCGTCCTATGATGTCCTAGAAATGCGCTTTAAAGTCTGCCGTACCCTATGCTGGTGAAGGGTGTCCTCCTGTCTCAGACGGGTGCGATGTACTGCTGGAACCTCAGGTGTTTCATCTTCATGGCATCTTTTCTGACGTGCAGCAGTTGTCAAGACAAATCGTCCTATGAACTCAAGCATCCTATGCACATAGACACATAGACAAATCTGTGTGACACCATAAAGACAAATCGTCCTATGATCTCTGTGGTCTATGTGACATCATAAAGACACATTTGTCGACACAGACAAATCTATGTGTGACATCATAAAGACAAATTGTCCTATGATCTCTGTGGTCTATGTGACATCATAAAGACACATTTGTCTTCCTGTGATGCCTGAGTTCATAGGACGTCCTATGATGTTCAGGCAGAGATCATAGGCCGTCCTGTGATGTCCTATGAAGTGTGACACACACACACACACACACACACACACACACACACACACACACACACACACACACACACACACACACACAGAGATTTCTTGCTTTTATAGAGTGATTAAAAACAAGACTGTCATAATTGTATTGACCATATATTGGGGTTGGGCAATTTCATCTTACATCAACATCATGGTTTATTAAATCTTTCAGGCTGTTTTTTTTTTCCCCCTCCTCTCTTCTCCATTACAGTTTATTGACAAGGTTCATAATTATTAAGCAATATTACACAACAGTGCTGTATCATACCATTTTCTTGCAATTATCAACTGCAAATTCACATTGTTTGATGCAGCAAAGTTCATCTTCCACCTCCTTCACGTCACCTCCCTTTCTTGTCTTCCTCTATGTCCCACCCTTCCTTAATTTTGATTGGCTGCTTAGAAAGGTCTGACATTGACGAGCGTAGCTGTACAGTAGTCTGACAAGTTGAACTTCTTTCAGCCCTGAGCGCTGCGACAAAAAGCGGTCACCACTCAAAGCGTTTCAGTGTCGTAAACGCTGGACTACATAGAGAATGAAAAGAAAACTGTCGCCTACAGCAGGAAAAATGAGTTTTGTGGACACACCCCCTAATACTTTTTCTGCAGTGTTTGGCTTCCGGGTTGCCGAGGCGCATGGCCTTATGGCCTGGCCACGCACGTAACTGAGTGGACACGTCTTAAAGGGGCTGTACGTGAAAAGCATCAGATTAATATATAAAATAATATTTTAAAAATTCCTGCATCCACATCGTGATCATCACCACCAAAATCTAGTCATCTATTCCCCGTGCCATTACACACCTGTCCTTAAAATTTCATCAAAATCCGTTCATAACTTTTTGAGTTATGCTGCTAACAGACAAGCCAACCAACCAATAGACAAACCAACCAATGCCACTAAAAACATTATCTCTGTATTACTATTATTATTACCTCCATAATATTGCGTCCTACTAACCCCACTGTGTGCCAAAAAATTGACACTCAAGTGCTCGTGTATAAATTAACTGCAGCCCTTTGTGTCACCATAGCAATAAACAAAAGACTTTTTTGGCTCCTAAAAATTGTTTTAAACTCATTAATTCAATTCAGCTTTATTTATATAGCGCCATTTCACAACAGTCATCTCATAGCACTTTCAAACTGTAGGGGAAAACCACAATTACGGAAAGACTGCAGCAGTCAGTCGATCCCCTATGAGCAGGCAGTTGGCGGTGGTGGAGAGGAAAAACCCTTTTAGCAGTAAAAAACTTCCAGCACAATCAGGCACAGGGAAGGGCAGTCATCTGTTGTGGCTGGCTGGGGGGTGAGGAAATAGAGAAGAAGGAAAAAAAAACAGATGTTCCTTGTGAGGTTTCTGACTTGAAACATTGATTTACTGATTTTATTGTTACAACACTCCATGGTGGATGATAAAGCACCTGAAAGAATTACAGATGATACCTTGTTGTTAAGGTAAAACTATGTGCTGCAGGACAGTTTTTACAGTAAGTACGCTAACATAATAACAGAGATATTAAAGTGTCAAAGAGCACATTTCCAGTGTTTATGAGGCAGCATGATCACAGAGGGTTAAGATTAAGGCTTTGCGATATGACCAAAATTTCATATCACAATACATGCAAATAGTCTTTTTTGAAAATAACAATATATTTCATTCATTCATTCATTCATCTTCTTCCACTCAATCTTTTTCAGGTCGCGGGTGGGCTGGAGCCTATCCCAGCATCTTTGGGTGAGAGGCAGGGTACACCCTGGACAAATCACCAGTCCATCGCAGGGCCAACACAGAGAGACAGACAACCATTCACTCTCACAGTCATACCTAAGGACAATTTAGAATCCCCAGTTGATGCCAATTAACCTAACTTGCATGTTTTTGGCATGTGGGAAGAAACCGGAGAAATTCCAGAGTAAACCCATGCAGACAAGGGGAGAACATGCAAACTCCACACAGATCACTGTTGGTCGGGGGCTGGGATCGAACCCAGGATCCCCAGGCCAAGGGTGAGTTGCTGTGCTGCCGCAGTGCTAACCACTCCACCACCGTGCCGCCCAACAATATATTTCATGATATACATTTTCTGTAAATTCTATAGTTTATATATAATAACCAATAAAAAGGACCATCTCTTTTTTATACAATTTAAATTACATACTGAAAAAAATCAGTTGTACAAATTCATGTCATTAATTTTATGTCTTTTTTCCCCCTTAATTTTGCAGTGTTGTAATAAAATTGTTTTTAATGTACATTTGAGATGCCTTATTATCACTACCTGATAAATTAAAAATTATTAGAAATCAAGTTACATTAAGAGCCAGTTTGTTCCTCCGAAACATTTTAATTAATTTATTATTTATTTAGTGTGCATGTGGCCACTGTCACACACTTCTGCTAGTTTAGTAGTATTTTTTCAGATAAAATTAAGAAACTCGGCAGTAAATTAAACTAAAGCAACGATAGCCGGATACATTATGTTTCCAAATAGCGACAAGTTAGCATCGTCATTTAGCATTTGCCGTTTTATAATTAAAGAGAAATGGTCTTAACGTTACTTACCTGTAGCAGACTCAAGCTGGACTCAACACTAAAATTGGAACTTTCCTTCATGTATGAACAAGCTGTCTAACCTCTGCCTAGTTTCATAACCCCCAACAGGATCCAGCTGTGATGGAGGACCATATACGGCACTCCTGCCCCCTCTCTTCCTTCCTTTCAACACAGATCCCTGGCATGGAGAAGAGAGAAACAGAAAACAAAGTCCCCCGCTGAGAGATTATTTTACGACCACGGCCGTAAAACTCTTGCAGAACAGGAATTTTTTTCTAAAGACTTCCTAAATGTGCTTACAATGTTGCTGCATTATCTGTTGTCATAAATGTTTCATTTATGCATGCTTTTCTTACTTATGAACCCTCATAGATTACAAAATTCAGATAGAGGTATTCTGAAAATGTGTGC
Source organism: Pholidichthys leucotaenia (assembly GCA_020510985.1). Classification (NCBI taxonomy): domain Eukaryota; kingdom Metazoa; phylum Chordata; class Actinopteri; order Cichliformes; family Pholidichthyidae; genus Pholidichthys; species Pholidichthys leucotaenia. The sequence continues at coordinate 214,254,402 of CM035845.1, read as the reverse complement.
CTAGTTTGTGATAGATGTCTATGACTTCATTTCCCTTTGGGAAAAGTGAGCCAAGGGGCAGTGAGATGGTCATGCAAAGCCCTGATTGGCCAACCCCTCAGGACCACCCTGTGGGTATATGCCTTTATCACATGTCCAGACCCAGTTGCTGCTGTTCTTCTGAGGAGAGATGCCTGAAGGCATACCTCCAATCCAGCTCTGATCTGACTGAAGGTAACACTTGAAGCTTTCTTTTTTTCTAGCATGCTTTAACTACCTGAACTTTGATTTTTTTTTTAAATTTATTTTTCTTAAAACCTTCACCTTCTCTAGCAATTCATGACTAGTGGAAGTAATCTTCAAATTTTATCTTTTCTAAAGCCAACCAAGTCATGATTTTCTTCTAAAATCTTAATTTTTCTGTAAGTCAAGCGTGATCACACTTTTTAGAGCTTATTCCATTTTTAAGGCTTCCTTCTGACTATCCTGCACTGCCAAATGCAGGCCTAGAGGAGATCCATTGTTCCAGCCACCTCCAGCAGACGCAAGCTCTGGGCCTGAACCAGGCCCCACCTCGCCGAAGATTTCCAGGCCGACACCCCGGGGCACAGGACAGCAGGAAGAATCATTGTTGCCAAGGCTCATCTCCAGCCCAGGTTGGACCAAAGGGCGGTGCGGTGGAGCAGTGGTTAGCACTGTGCCAGCACAGCAGCTCAGCCTTGGCCATGGGATCCCTGGTTCGATCCCAGCCCCTGACCAACAGTGATCTGTGTGGAGTTTGCATGTTCTCCATGTATCTGCGTGGGTTTACTCCGGGATTTCGCCGATTTCCTCCCACAGGCCAAAAACATGCAGGTTAGGTTAATTGGAGACTCTAAAGTGGCCCTAGGTGTGAATGTATGTGTGAATAGTTAAGGGATAGCGCTGTACCATGGCTGCCTCATCCATCCAGGTGGATGACCTCAATTTCCCCTCTGGGGATCAATAAAAGTATACAAAATCAAAAAAAAATCAAAAACCAAAGCCGGGCTACCCAGAGTCAATCCTCCCACGCCTGTGACCCCTCCTAAGGCTTGACTGTTTTGTCCTGTTCCAAGCCTCTTGGGAACCAAGCAACGCCAAAAGAGTAAGTCATTTAACAGCATTAGCTTCAAGGAAAGCCATAACCTTTTTCTGTAACAACCGTCCATTTTTGAACACAAGGTAAAGTTAATCTGTTTTCTTTTTCATAGATATATTAACTAAGGCTTAATATGCCAATTGCCAAATTCTTAAGCTTAAGTTTTTGTTCATAAGAGTTTCCACCTCTTATAAAACGTGGATGGTGCCCCAACTAGTGATACAAACGAGGTAATGCAAGAGTGATTAATAATTAATTCCAGTTATTAATTATTAATAATCATACACATATCAATGTTGTCCCCACCTCATGATAATGCTACATACCTCCAATTTTAAACAAGGTTAGAGGACTATCCTCTCTGATGCAGTGTAGCCAACTTGGCAACTTTCTCGCTAAATCTGGTGACTTTTCAAATACTCTTGGCTACATTTTTTGTCAAAAGCAACTCACAACTTTTTCTAGTGTTATCAGAGACTTTTCTTGTGTTTGAGACTCTGACATTACTGCCGTCAAGTAGCAGGTGCTACTGTGAGCCCCTCCCCATCCCAAAGCACTCACAGGTGGTCAGTCTCACAGTAGCCTCGTGTAGCAGTTAGCTGCAATCAGAGAGGAAACCCACGCCACTCACGTCCAGACTGCAAATGAATTGCGTGTGCCCCCCCCCCCCCCAATCCCAGCCTGTTTTACAGAGAGGGCTCTAAATGTTTCTTCACGGTCAGTGTCACACTAATAAATCACTGCATTTGACTTACAACCTTAGTCACGTACTCACCTCATCCACTGTGTGTGTGTCTCTCTGTGACATACGCTAAACATCTAGCTGGCTAGCTCATCATGTCTCAGTCTAAACTGTATGCTCAAAAATACAGAAAGGAGTGGGAGTCAAACCCTGAATTCAAAGGCTGGTTGAAGCCGTTTACTGGAGATGATACACGGGCATACTGCCTGTACTGTCCCAAGACCGGATAAAGGAGGAGGGTTGGATGTAGAGCTAGCAATTCTACCCCACATAAGTCATTTGATATTCTATCATTTAACAATGCAGGACAAAGTTGATTTATGTCATGTGGGTCTGGACAAAGCATTAAAGTCATGAAGTTATTTTATTTTAAGAAGTGATGGCCTATTTAAATGGCGAAATTAAAACAAACAGACCAATAATCAACAGAAAAAAGTTAATTTGTAGTTGTAAACATATTTAGGGTGTTTTTACTCACTTTTTGTCTCTCCCGCAACAGTATTCATCTCTCCTACAGTGTCCATTACAATTACATGTAAATGACCAGATATGCAAATTAGGCAATGTCATAGCGACTTCTAGTGACTTTTAGGACAGCCAATAGCTACTTTCCTTACTGAGAAGTTGACAACACTGTTCTGACAGCAGCATAATGGGAAAAAGTCCCACATCCCTGGCAAACAGAAGTAGCGGCAATATGACAAAACAGCCTGCAGTTAGCTGTTGTGGTATTCGTTATGTATAGAAAATACCTGGGTGAAGGATGAGGCAAGATGGACTTGGCAAGCACAGCTTTATTGTTGAAGTTGGTATGGCGGTTACACGGCAGGCACCTGGCGAAGGGTACCGGTCAAAGAGACCACAACATGCTCGCCCATCCCTTATATAGGGCAGTGTGGTGACATGACAAAGTGCACGTCACCACACTGCACTTCACAATAAAGTGCCATTTCTTATATATCACATTTCCTCCCCCCTTAGAAAAGTCCAAAACCACACACACAACTGACCCCCCCCCCCCGCCAATTTGGGACCCGAATCATGCACTCAAATAATGACAACTAATGTACTAAATTGGCCTAACACACTCAAAACAGCCTAGAATAGGGCTGGCGGATGGACTGCCGCACAGCCTGCACAGCACGGTGGATTATTCTGCCACCAATCTCTAAAGAAAAAGTCCTTCATTAAACTAAAATTACTTGCCGTGCTCCTAGACTAAAATACAAACACAAAATAACCCCATACCATAACATGCATGCATAAAACAAGAACTATAAACAACTTTAGTTTACAGTGTGGAGAATGTGGAAATGACGAGGCTGAGTTTATCTCACGAGTCAGGTTTATTTCATTCTCCAACATCATCAAACAGAAAAAAGAGAAAGAATCCCCCAACATCTGTCCCTTTTATACCCCAGGACATCAAAGCACACAGTCACATTGTCTTTTAATCCCAAGTCACAATGCGTCTTCTTCCAGGTCTTCTCACCTCCACCTAAAGTCACCGGTGGTCAGGAAATCCCTCAAGGTCATCTCTTTGCATACAAAAGGCCACATTTCACATCCTCCTGTTATCTCCTAGGAGGTTCAGTCCTTTTGTTCCTCTGAGACGTGAAGCATACAATAAGCATACAGTAATATACATGTGAAGCATATGAAACCCACATATGTGTCCCACATGACCCCCCCCCCCAAACGTCTAAGATGGAACAACGTAATAACAGTTTGCATGTCATAATAAAATCACTACACATCAGTCCACATGCTGCTTGGGCCGCAGTCTTCTCCCGTATCTGCTGTAAGCAGGTTTTACCACCTCTGCGGCGCCCTCCTGCTGGGGAGCTGCTGTCTGAGGATGAGAACTGTTAGTCAATCTCTGTGAGTGTTCTGGGGAATGCTCTCTTGGGGGTCTGCCGCGCCGAGGAGCCTTAGCCAACTGCACACCTTCGTCAGCTACCACAAAAGCGGGTTTGAGCCTGTTTATGCCAATCCTTTCTTTTCTGCCCCCCAAATCTAGCAAAAAATGCTTATCCCCTGTTTCCAGCACTCTAAATGGTCCATCATAAGGTGGTCGTAACGGTGGGCGATGGGCATCGTGTCTGACAAAAACAAACTCCGCATTTTTTAAAGCCTTAGGCACAAAAACGCACAGAAAACTGTGGTGAACGGGGCCAGGTAGCGTGCTCGAGTCTGTGCTACTCTGTAACCGCTGAGCTGGGGAGCACTCTGGCGCCAGATTATCTGGGAGAAATTCCCCGGGCAGCCGAAGTGGCTGTGCGAAAACTAGCTCAGCTGGGGAGGCTTCTAAATCCTCTTTAGGTACAGAACGCAACCCCAAAAAAACCCATGGTAGCCTGTCCACCCAATTTGCATCCATAAGCGACGCTCTGAGGGCCGCCTTCAATGACCTGTGAAAACGTTCGCATAACCCGTTAGCCTGCAGATTGTACGCGGTCGTGCGGTGGATCGTTGCCTACAGGCTGCGGGCCATCGCTGACCAAAGTTCGGAAACAAATTGAGGGCCTCTGTCGGACGTAATGTCTGACAGGACTCCAAAACGCGCTACCCATGCCGTTAAAAACGCGCGCGCCACCTCCTCGGCTGTTGTTGACGACAGTGAGACCACTTCCGGCCAGCCCGTGGTGCGGTCAACCATTGTCAGAAGATGTGTGAACCCCTGTGAGGGCAGGAGGGGGCCTACGAGGTCCACGTGAACATGATCAAATCTCTTAGCCGGAATGTGAAACGGCTCCAAGGGAGCTCTCATGTGTCTGTGTACCTTGGCTCGTTGACAAGCCATGCAGGCTGCCGCCCACTCTCTAACTTGTTTGCGCAGGCTCGGCCATACAAATTTCTCTCCCACCATTTTGACCGACGCGCGCACTCCCGGGTGCGCCAGAGAAAAACGCGGCGGCGCCACGCGGCCGGTACCACAGGACACGGTCGCCCAGTGGAGACATCGCAGATTAGGGGCGGCATACCGTCTTGCAGCACCCTGTTCTCCAGCCTTAACCCTGTTGGTCCAGACTGGAGCACGCGCACGTCTGCGTCGCTAACCTGATCTGCGGCCATGGCTGCATAATCTATCCCTACGCGGACTGGGGCCGCGCACACTTCTGCGTCGCTAATCCGATCCGCGGCCATGGCTGCAAAATCTACCCCTACACGGGCTGGAGCCGCCACGGCGCGCGAGAGGCAGTCTGCCACTACATTAAGTTTACCCGCCACATGCTGGATATCGGTAGTAAACTCCGAGATCGCGGCCAGCTGTCTCTGCTGCCGGCCCGACCAAGGTTCTGAAATCTTGGCCATTGCAAAAGTCAGCGGCTTGTGGTCAACGAACGCGGTGAAACGGCGTCCCTCCAGTCAGAACTGGAAGTGGCGAATGGCCAAGTGGAGAGCTAACAACTCCCTGTCGAATGCGCTGTATTTTCGTTCACTATCGCACAAGGTCCTGCTGAAAAACGCGAGCGGTTGCCAGGCTCCGGCTACATACTGTTCCACGACCGCCCCTATGGCCACATCTGACGCGTCAGTAGTGAGCGCTATGCGGGCCGTTGGGACTGGATGTGCTAACAACGCAGCGTTTGCCAGGGCTGTTTTGACTTCAGAGAATGCACGCTCTTGCTCCGGAGACCATTCGATTTTATTTGTGGGTTTTTGTTTTTTTAGTGCAGCATACAATGGTTGCATGAGCTGCGCTGCGCGGGGGAGGAAACGGTTATAAAAATTCACCATTCCCAAAAACTCCTGTAACGCTTTGACCGTTTGTGGCTGGGGAAAATTTGTTACTGCGCGCACTTTGTCAGGCAGAGGAACCGCTCCTTCTGGAGAGACGCGATGCCCCCAAAAATCAATCTGCGTCACCCCGAACTGACACTTCACTGGGCTGATTATTAACCCGTGCTCTGCCAACCTCCGGAAAACTGCTGTGAGGTGGTTTTCGTGTTCATCTTCGGACGCGCTGGCTACCAATATGTCGTCCAGGTAGACGAACACAAAGGGGAGATCGCGCAACACCGCATCCATCATGCGTTGGAACGTCTGCGCCGCGCCTTTAAACCCAAACGGCATGCGCAAAAACTCGAATAGCCCGAACGGAGTTATTACCGCTGTTTTGGGTATGTCCTCAGGTTACCTGGTGGTAACCGTGCACCAAGTCTATCTTAGAAAAAACGCGCACCCCCGCCAAGTGAACTGAAAAATCTTGGATGTGCGGGATCGGGTAGCGGTCATGCGCTATAGCTTTGTTCAACCTGCGGAAATCACCGCAAGGTCGCCACGAGCCATCAGCTTTTGGGACCATGTGGAGCGGTGAAGCCCATGGGCTTTTCGAACGCCTGAGGATGCCCAACTTTTCCAGGTTGGCGAACTCCTCGCGCGCTATGGTCAGTTTAGCTGAATCCAGGCGCCGAGCTTTTGCAAAAACGGGCGGTCCGGTGGTAGTAATAAAATGTTCCACCCCGTGTTTAGCCACAGTCGCCAAAAATGTTGGGACCGTGAGTGCTGGGAACTGAGTGAGGAGTGTGTGGAACTTACCACTTGCAGCTATGACGTTGGCTTGTGCTGTTGGTGGGGCCACTCGAGCTGTACAGGGAATAGAATAAAAAGAGAGTGCATTAACCAGGCGTCTGTTAGCAAGATCGACCAACAAACCATGTGAGCACAAAAAATCAGCCCCTAACATGGTGAAATTGACTGCAGCTATGACGAAAGTCCACTCGAATGTACAGCTGTGTAAAGACAGAAGCAGAGTCCTCTCACCGAAGGTCTTAATCGCCGAGCCGTTCGCTGCTGACACCCCGGGACCACTGGAAGGCACCAGCCGGTCGGCGGAGGAAGGTGTGATGAAACTCAGCTGGGAGCCTGTGTCCACGAGGAAATGCCTCCCCGAGCTCCCCGAGCGCGCATCCCTCAAGTAGAGCAGCTTGTTCTCCTCTCCGATGGCCGCAGCTGCTACCGACCCCCGGTCTTGGCGTTTCCCGAGTGCTTGAAATGGCACGGTGGTATACATTTGCGTGCCCTCTCTGCGAAGCGGCGATGGTAGAAACAAAGGACGTCGTCTGCTCCGTGTTTCCTGGCCCCTACCGTCGCCGTCGTCGGTGAGTCTGGTACTGCAGCCTCTGGCCCCCTGCCATCTCCGGACGTTGCGCCGAGCTCTGCTGCCGCGGCCGTGGCCGCACGCCGTTTATTGGCGTTGACGAGTCGCTGTGCCTCCTGGCCCAGCTCGCGGTAGTCTCGTCGGGCCAACAGTGGTGAATTGGCCAGGGTCACTCTCACCGCTGACGGTAGGGTCCTGAGGAAAAGGTGGGTGAAGATGAAGTGATCATCGTCAGAGTCTTTCAACCTCAACAGCTTCTCCATCAGGTCCGCAGGCCTGTCGCTTTCAAATTCAGTCAGCGCCAGGAGCCCCTCTGCTCGCTCCTCCACCGAGGGGGTGAAGTAACGGATGAGTGCAGCCTTCAACGCGCTGTACTTGTCGCTGTCCGGCGGCTGGTTGATCAGGCTCTGCGCCCGCTGGGCTGTGTGGTTGTCTAGCTTTGCAACCACATGGTAGAACTTTGTGTCGTCTACCGAAATCCTCCGGAGGTTGAACTGCGCCTCGACCACGTTAAACCAGGAGCGCGGATTGTTCTGCCAGAAGTCTGGTAGCTGAACTGTGGCTGCATTCGTTTGGCTGGCTCCTGATGAGTCTGGCTCGGGAGAATTTCCTCCAGTCATGATACGTCTTAGGGTCACCAGTGTGGAGAATGTGGAAATGACGAGGCTGAGTTTATCTCACGAGTCAGGTTTATTTCATTCTCCAACATCATCAAACAGAAAAAAGAGAAAGAATCCCCCAACATCTGTCCCTTTTATACCCCAGGACATCAAAGCACACAGTCACATTGTCTTTTAATCCCAAGTCACAATGCGTCTTCTTCCAGGTCTTCTCACCTCCACCTAAAGTCACCGGTGGTCAGGAAATCCCTCAAGGTCATCTCTTTGCATACAAAAGGCCACATTTCACATCCTCCTGTTACCCCTAGGAGGTTCAGTCCTTTTGTTCCTCTGAGACGTGAAGCATACAATAAGCATACAGTAATATACATGTGAAGCATATGAAACCCACATATGTGTCCCACAACAGCACAGTCACTTGGGTAGGAGAGGTAAAACTGGCATGGGGGGGCAGGGGGCAGCCCCACAACAAGCACACTCCTGGAAGCAGCAAACCCTTGGGACGATGGCTGATCTTCTGGACGGTGGAGCCAGACTCCTTCACCACCAACACTGAGTCCCGTCCAGCTTCGTTACCTGGAGCCTCTTCCCAGACATGCCACAAACTGACCATTCATTCCCGGCACCGTCTTTAATGGTGAAATCCAGTCTGTAAAACAAATCACAGCCCATGATATTATCGCCCTGTGCTGTCACATGGCACGTGAAGTCAACCATCTTCACAGACTTGTACCGGACTGTTAACTCCAAAGTCCCAACCGTGCACAGCCTGCCACCTCCATAGCCATGCAACGGTGCCGGGTTACTTCTAATCCTGTAGTAGGGGAAAAACTTCCTCACCGTGGCCCAATTCAGTATAGACCCCTCCACCCCCATGTCAAACAACAGCGGCACCTCCACACCGTCCAACTCCACTGTGCAGTACGTGTACCCGTTTGTGCTGGGGAGACACTGAATGGATGGTTGTCGGGGAGGAGCAGAGTGATTTCTTCCGTGGGCTCTCCAGTTCAGATACACGGTACACTTTAGCATAATGGTTAAAGCGTCCACATCTGCTAAAACGTTTTCCCCTAGCTGGGCAATCCTTTTCCTTATTTCGGTGTGTTGCAGACCCACAACCCTTGCACAGGGGTTTTCCCGGGGCAGACCTTCGGCTGGCAGCATTCGTTTCCGTAACGTTGTCATCCAAGCTATCCTCGCTTTGCGAGTCCACAACATTTGCCACGGCGGGTGGCTCCGGCGGCCGCTGTGACTGGCGCCAGGTTAGCCTCGAAGCTAGCTTGTCTGCAGCCTCCAGCTGGAGAGCTAGCTCGACAGCTCTGGCTAATGTCAAGTCATTGGGTGCTGTGAGTAGCCTAGCCTACAATGCGGCACTGCACATGTGCTCCGCAAGCTGGTCACGTACCATTTCAACTTCCAATGGCCCAGAACAACATTCACTAGCTGCCTCAAGTCAGCGATAAACTGGTGAATAGGCTCACCTACCCGCTGATGTCACTGCCGAAAACGAATCCCCCGGACAGTCACGTTATCCAGGGTGTGGAAATGGTTAGCTAGCAGCTCCACAACATCTTCAAAGGAATCCGACGCTCCGAGTGTTTGCAGGACTCGCTGACCCTCAATACCCAGGTTATGGACGAGAAGCACACGTGCCCTTAGCTTGTCAAGCTTACCGAGGTCCAGTGCGGTGATGTAAGTTTGGAAGGCCTCGAACCACCTGGGCCAAGGCACCGGCGGTTCGCCCGCAAGTTCGAGGAAAGGATGAGGTGGTGTGATACACACCTCCATGAGTTAATCCTCGACCGCCAGATGTTATGTATGGAAAATACCTGGGTGAAGGATGAGGCAAGCAACACAGGCGAACACAGCTATATTGTTGTAGTTGGTTTGGCGGTAACACGGTCACCAGTCAAAGAGACCACAACATGGTCGCCTATCCTTTACAGTATATAGGGCAGTGCGGTGACGTGACGGCAAGTGCATGTCATCACACTGCACTTCATAATAAAGTGTCATTTCTTTTATATCACACTATCCACCAGAACCCACACACCTGGTGCACTGTGGGGAAGAGGCAGTGTGGTGACAAGTATAAATGCTCTGCACTGTGTGTGTTTATATATTTACATATTTATTCCATCTAGCTACAATGCTCTGCACTGGGTGTGTTCATATTTATATATCTGTATATTTATTCCATCTAGCTACAATGCTCCGCACTGTGTTTTTATATATCTATATATTTATTCCATCTAGCTACAATGCTCCGCACTGTGTGTGTTTATATACTTACATATTTATTCCACCTAGCTGCAATGCTCCGTACTGTGGGTGTTTATATATTTACATATTTACTCCATCTAGCTACAATGCTCTGCACTGTGTGTTTATATATTCATATATTTATTCCATCCAGCTACAATGCTCTGCACTGTGTGTCTGTGTGTGTGTATATATATATTTTATAGTAATATGTACATATGTATATTAGCTGCTCTTGCTTGCTTGTTTTTTTTTTTTTTCTTGCCTTCTGATTGTTGCTCTGAGTGTTGCTATCCCTGTGCTGTTGCAATCCTGGAATTTCCCCGTTGTGGGACTAATAAAGGCTTATCTTATCTTATCTTAAATGGGGTATGTGTCTTTTAAATCCTGATATAAATGATACAGTTTATATGAAACTGTACAATTGCATCACCAATATACAGTATATCGTAATATCGCACAGCTCAGGTTGAGCGGTTTGGAGACAAAGTAAGAGAGGCAAGGCTGAGATGGTTTGGACATGTGCAGACAAGGGATAGTGGATATATTGGACAAAGGATGTTGAAGATGGAGCTGCCACGCAAGAGGAAAAGAGGAAGATCACAAAGAAAATTCATGGATATATTGAAGGAGAACATGGAGAGGATTGGTGATACAGAGGAAGATGCAAGGGATAGGGTGAGATGGAGGCAGATGATCCGCTGTGGCGACCCTTAAAGGGAGCAGTCAAAAGAAGAAGATCGCACAGCCCTAGTTAAGACATTTAATTATTCCCAGTTATCAAATTGTTGTGACCATGTAACAAGGCTCATTTTCATTCTCTGGTTTCTCTGGAGTGCTTGCTTAAATATAACCTGCATAATAATTGAGACACTTTATTGCCTTTGGGTGAAAACAGGTTTAATTAAATACTTTGTGGTCAGAGAAGGTTGTGTGTATGTGTGTGTTAATCCAGATTTATTAAACACTGGCCTCTCACAGAGAATTTATTATCACTGTTGGCAAGAAGTTCACACGCATATACACAGGGCTTTAAATCGCTGGTGTTAATTTTTCAGTTCACTGATCTTTAGCGTTTTATTCTGACAGTCTGATCTAGTCTGCACACACAAAAACATTAAACACATTCAAATCTCTTCATATTTACATGAAACCTTCCATCAGTTCATATTTCTGCTCAGAAATGGGAAAACATATCCGTCTTTATTTATGCTCAGTGTCTGTATTTTCTCATCTCCATCAGTTCAGCAGAAGTCATCAGGACTCACACTTAGACTTCTAGGGTGCTTTCACACCTAACCTGTTTAGTCTGGAGTTTTGGACTTTTCAGTTTGATCCAAACTAAAATTTTAGGTCTGGCAAAAAGATGTGATCTCCATCTGGAACAAACAGAACCTTGGTCCAGTTTGTTAAGTGTGTGAAAGCAATTTTTAGAAAGATTTAGACTGTCAGACACAACAAAGGAAGGTACGGCAGTCTAAAAAAGGGAAAATGAGCCAATGTAGCACTTCGAGAGAGGAAGAAACCCAGTTTTTGAAAAAAAAATGGATCTTATTTGCTCAAATAGTGTCCATCCAGCCATTCCTCTTCTACCACTTATCCGGGGGTCCGGGTCATGGGGGCAGCAATCCTGGGCTCATTATTGTACTCAAACACCGTCACCACAACAAGGTGGCAATCCATGTAGGGTGCACAAATAGTAACTTGAAAACAATCAAAATGCAGAAATGACCAGATATTTTAGGAGAGGACGCAACAGAATTTATGAAAAAAAGGACAAGCAACGTCACCTGAAAATCATCACAACTGATCACAACTGATGCAAAGGACACACAACCTTTTTAAATGAAGACCTGGACAATATTCCAGCCTCACAAAACTACTTCACTTATTAATATGGAGTCTTCCCCAGTTTCAATTTAAAGTGCAGTTACTAATATGTCCAGAGCTGCAGAAAACACCCTGGAGGGTGAGTAGCATGTTTGCTTACTACCAGTCTGCGCTAATAACACAAAACGTCATCATGACAACAAGAGGTAGGTGTATCATGTAATGTTCGCCTGGATAAGAAACAGTGTGAAACCAAATGTAGTCTGACCAAATGTATACAGCAACAAAAACATGAACCTTGGTCTGGACCTTGGTGCAGATTTTCAGGTGTTAAAATTGTTATGATCTGAGCGCCGATCTCGTCCACGCTCGGGTCATATGTCATCTCCTGCAGGCTTGACAGCAGTAATTACCTTCTGGCTCCCCGGGCTCTTATTGTGACAGCGCTCGGAGGAGCTTCCTGCTGTCAAAGCCTGCCAGCTGTGCTGCATTCAGGGCTCGTTAGCGGCCGGCATTTAAGCGGACGCTGAATGCAGCCCAATGCAGCAGTCTCCGTCAAACACTCCCTTGTTAGACGTTGATTATTCCTTTAGGATTCTACGTCTACGATCTTCCTTCGTCCTTATCTGGTAAAGTAAGTGAGCTTGTTCAGCCTTACTGTTTCCATTCCTGTGTAGTGTGTTTTAGCCCATCGTGGTTTATTACTTTGTTCCTTTGTGTTATCCCTTGCCCTTAATAAACATCATTGCAAACTCATCAGTGACTTGTGACGTCTTATGGTGGCTCACGAGGGCCACCCATGACAGTAGACTGCTGCCAGGGCGCCTAAACGGAGGCGCCACACCGAGACGCCATTCCCGGTGAGTTTTGCATTTGGACTTTGCTCCTTTCTGTCTGGGTACTGCGTGCTGCCGTCGCGGAGGGTCCACACTCGGAGTCAGAGCAACGAGCTGGCGGACGCCCTTGAGTACATTGATGAAACGCTCATCTCCGCCTCCCTTCTCGACTACCACAGCGACGTGCGCTGGTACCTGGACTGTGCTGAGGACGTGTTGAATCATCTTCCCCGCTACGCCGACCACCCTGAAGTCAGCATGAGGAGGGATGACATCGCCGCACAGCGCGAGATACTCCGCATGATGGAGGAGGACTACGGGGGTAAGCAGAGGAGGAGGCATCCCCGCTCCGGGATCCCGTTCCTGTCCTCGATCCACTCCAGGAGTTCGCGCCACCCGGGGGTCGTCGAAGAGGTCGGCACCCCGGCCAAGATAACCCTCAGCAAAAACCCTGTCCGGATCCTGTTCTGGGTCGTCGGAGGAACCCTGCCTCCCAGCCAGCTGCTCCTTCGGCGTCACGTCAGGAGGGAATCTCCACAGCCTCTCCTCCCGGGCCACCTGTTTCTGCTGTCCCGTCAGCGCTCCGTGCCCGGTTCGTCTCGACTGTCACCCCCTCCACCTCGACGCCTTCCTCGGCTGCTGTGAGTGCCCAGAGTCCTGCTTCAGCGAGCCCCGTCCCAGATCCATCGTGAGCGGCTCCCCCTCATCCTCCCAGGGGGCCCTCCATCACCATCCGGCGGGGAAAGGGAGGAGCAACGTCCGCTACAGCAGGCACCATCCTGCCTCCGGGAGACAGGCAAGTACAAGTTCACTCATCTCCTCATAATTGTGATTTGCCCTGTCTGACTCCTGGGGGTGGAGTTCGGGGTTCGCAGTCCCCCGAGCTCCCACCACCTGCTGTAGCTTCTATTATTAAACCTGCTTCCTCTGTGTCTCCCTTCGCTGAGCGGTCCTCGACGCCAGGCCAACGTCGCCAGATGAGGAGGGGGCCTGCTGTTCTGGAGAGCCTGGTTCCAGCCCCGCAGCCATGTCGTGGGCGGAGGAGGAGAGCGGACTGCAGCGTGGAGCCTGCGCTCCACAGATGAGCGGTCAGGTCCAGTGGGTCGAGGCTCCCCAGCCACCACGGCGTGTGGGTCATCGGCGTGGACGCCAGTGCCGGAGGGTCCTCAGGCTGTGGACACCATCATGCCAGCTGTGGAGCCCGACGTAGCTGAGTGGGAGCCAGAGGACGATCTCCTTCCGTCTGAGCCCGGATCGTCGGAGACCTGAACAGCGACAGAACCCGAGTACAGGCAAGTGCTCTACTTTGTTTTTCTCCTTTCTATTCTGGAGCACTTTTGCCTGTCTCTCGGAGAGACGAGCCAGGGGCAGCCATCCGCTGCACCCGAACTCGTCTCGCTGGGCTCTGTCGCTACCGGTGATCCTGATCCCGGTTCTTTTCTCTCTCCTGAGCCTTCTCCCAGGGTCACTGGTGCGGAGCTGATTCCGGTCGCTGTGCCAGAGGTTTTGGGTTCAGGGTTGGAGGTCGGTTCTGGTGCGGCACCGACCCAGTTGGGGTCCGACGCGGGTGCAGCCGTGACCCAATCAGGGTCCGATGTGGGTACGGCCGTGACCCAATCAGGGTCCGACGTGGGTGCAGCCATAACCCAATCGGGGTCCATCGTGGGTGCAGCACCAGCTGAAGTCAAGGTCGGTGAAGGAGCTGCAGATCCCCTGCCACCGGACACTGGACTGGCTCATCTTCCTCATCATCTTCGTCCTCGGGATCAGCACCACAGCTCATCTCCAACGGGAGCCGTTGGGGTTCCTAATACTCCACCCGGCTCTCCCTCGTTCTCCCCCTCTCCAGGAAGGCTGCCTTCTACTTCCCCCCTACGGTCCTGGTGGCTGTGTGATGCAGGTTGGCCGCCTGGCGAGCTGTTTCGCCGGTTCAGCGTTCAGGGTCGGCCACCCGACAAACATTCCCACCCTTTCGGCGATCGGGCCCGGCCACAAGAGGAACTGTATCCCCGGGCATGGGACTGGGGTAGACCGCCCGAACTGTCTCTTTTCCCCCTGCCTGCGATGTGGACGCTAGATGCAGGGCGGCCCCCCGAACTATCGGCCTTCATGCCACAGTACTAATGATATTGTTGCATCTCACCCCCTCCTAGCGGGTGTTCGTTGTTCATTTTTCCTCTGTTAAAATTCATTGCCTGTAACAGTTGGTATGCCTTTTTTTTACCTTTGGGAATATGGCATTTTCTGTTGTCGTGCTCTGTATTGTTTCATTTTCAGTCTGCCTTGACCATGGTTTGTGTATTTGTGATTATCCTGGTCACTGTTATTTTTCCCTGTGATCGTCTCCTTTACATTCTACCTTGGTCGTAATTTGTGCATGGGAGTGTCGTTTTTTTTTTTCTCTCTCTCTGTCTGCCTGCGCGCTCCTGTTATCGTCATGTTTTTTTTTTTTTGGTCTTTGCTGGTCCGCTCCCCCCTGGCCTGTTCCCCCTTCCGTCCACCTGGGGGGGGGGGGGGGGGCTTGGGTGTCATTGGGCGTTCAGAGTCCGCCCTCGAGGGGGAGGTACTGTTATGATCCGAGCGCCGATCTCGTCCGCGCTCGGGTCATACGTCATCTCCTGCAGGCTTGACAGCAGTAATTACCTTCTGGCTCCCCGGGCTCTTATTGTGACAGCGCTCGGAGGAGCTTCCTGCTGTCAAAGCCTGCTAGCTGTGCTGCATTCAGGGCTTGTTAGCGGCCGGCATTTAAGCGGACGCTGAATGCAGCCCAATGCAGCAGTCTCCGTCAAACACTCCCTTGTTAGACGTCGATTATTCCTTTAGGATTCCACGTCTACGATCTTCCTTCATCCTTATCAGGTAAAGTGAGCTTGTTCAGCCTTACTGTTTCCGTTCCTGTGTAGTGTGTTTTAGCCCATTGTGGCATATTACTTTGTTCCTTTGTGTTATCCCTTGCCCTTAATAAACATCATTGCAAACTCACCGGTGACTTGTGGCGTCTTATGGTGGCTCGCGAGGGCCACCCATGACAAAAATGCCTTTAAATCAAAAGCTGGACCTCTGAAAATGATCAACTCACAACTGAGAAATAGCAGTCAGCCCTCAAATACACACCAGGTGAACAAAAACAATAATTTACTGTATTTCTTCATCTCCTTCCTCCATCTTTCCCTTCAGTCAGCTCCTTTCTTATCAACCACTCATTTTCTAATAATAATGGATTGCTTTTATATAGCACCTCAAAAGATACCCAAAGCACTTTACAGCGAGTCCATTATTCATTCACTCCACAGACAGACAATGGTAAGCTACTGCTGTAGCCACAGCTACCTTGTGGCAGACTGACGGAAACGTTGCTGCCAATCCACACCAATGGCCTCTCTGACCACTACCGAACATTTATACACATTCATACCCAGCGTCATGGACACTGAAGGCAAGGTGGGTAAAATGTCTTGCCCAGGGGCACAACGGCAGGATGTCTGGGAAAAGTGGGATTTGAACCACTAACCCTCTGCTTAGTCAACGACCCGCTCTACCTCCCAAGCCACTGCTGCCCACGACTGACGGACTGTATAGCTCTGGTTTTAAAAATGTTGAAGAATTACATGTTCAGCTTTCCCTGAAACAGCGCTACTATAGCCGTCTGTAAAGAACAGCAGCAGCAACATGCATGTCCTCACAACGTGAATAAAACCCCATCAAGCCTGCAGCAATCCACACTGTGTGTCTGAGTAATGTTGTGATGCATGCTGAGTTACAGATATCAGTGTGACCTCTGCCCTCACCACCTCAGGCCTTGTGTGTGTGTGTGTGTGTGTGTGTGTGTGTGTGTGTGTGTGTGTGTGTGTGTGTGTGTGTGTGTGGTAAAGGGTTAATTTTAGTAGGCAATGCAGTATGGTGTTTGTAGTACTGCTGCAAAAGAAAGATTAATCCAAGTCTGGAGAAAAAGCCACAGAAGCAAAAGTTACCCAAGCCTTCCTCCATCAACCTCCTCTGCAGTGTGACAGCAGTACTATATATAATTTTACATTAATAACACCCCCCCCCCCACACACACACATACCCCTGTCTTGCATGTAAGTCCTGAGGTGTGCAAGTGAGTGGTTCCTTGGGATGATTAAAGACGTTTCACGGGATGACCTCACTATTTGTGTGTAAATCACACTTAGATGTCAATATTGTGATGGAGCCACTAAATTTTTATGATTAATCCAATACTGTGATGAAGCTGAGGGGGTGAGACAGGATGAGAGTAAACCATAAAATAAAAAGAGATTGTGTAAATCATGTGGAGATGTAATGAAGCTAATGGAGCGAGAGGTATAGGAACTAAGACCTTGGTCTGATCCTGTAGCTTAGGAAAGTTCCCCCTGGTGAAGATGTTTCTGTAAAATATTATAGGAATCAAAAAGATCCTTCATCTAATTAGCAATGATTAGTCTGTACTTTGAGCACCGTCATTGTGGATTAATTAATGGATTAAATCAGGTTTTGATTTTCTTTAACTGGGTTCTGTACCCATTTTTAGAACCTCATCTCAATGACGGAGGTAAGCTAGCAGTTCTATGATTGTTTTGCTAACACAAGGTTTCTCAAGAGCCACTTTGGTTCATTTTTAGCTACAAATAAATAAATACACTAATGGAAAAGAAGCAAAATTCTGAACAAACTGGGCTATCAGCACTGGTAATTGATGAGGTTTTTCCCTCTGATGTACAAACTTTTCTCAGATGCCCACATTTTTTCTGTGAATTTGGCTTTTTTTCGTAAATGTGTGACTTAAATTTACTTTTATGTTAAAAAAAAGCTATTAAAGTTTTTTAAATTTAAGAAAAATCCTTTGAAATGATTGACTTTGCCACTTCTTCTTCACAAGAGTTACCAAATTTGTCTTGTACACCTTTGTTTTTTTTACCTCTTAAACTGAGTTAACTTACAAGCCCACAGGAAGGAGAACATGTGCAAGAGAACCCCATATGACTCCAGAGCTTATTTATGAAATGGCAGGTTTGACATCAGAGTTGGTTTTTAAACTTTTTTGCTAACTCATTCTGGTGAAGCCGAAGCAGCTAATGAGATGACACAGTGTCCATCTATCCACTTTTCATGAGAATCACGACTCCTCCTAGGCATTTTCCCCAATGGTCACCAAACTTACAGTGATCCTCAGGTCGGTCTGCATCCAGGTCGTGCTCAAGGACAAAGGTCAGGGGATCTAAGCAATCTCGGGGTGATTTCATCAGGCCGGAATAAGCTCCTCCATCACTGACGAGCGGGTTCATTACAAAATTTCAGAGTTTATAAAAACAGATGCTCCTTAGAGATATGAAATATTAGTTTAGATAGTCTATATGAATTTGATAGCTATCTATAGAGCTATGATGTTCCATTATACAACAGTTAGTTCCAACCAAGCAATTTGATTGGACAACAGGGATTCCAGGAGTTACTATATTCCTTGATAAAGTAATTGCGCTTCACTGGATATGTATCACTCCGCTTCAAAGGTGTCCATGTAGCCATTAATTACTAACAGTAATTTACTGTCAAGTCTGTAGACTTGAGATTTGCAATACTGTGTTGAATACCTTAATTTTCACAGTGAGGTGCTGTCTGAAAAGCAACTAGACAGTCTCAATCCAGCCATCTTTGACCCGGAAGTCCTGTCCTTTTAAACATCTGGCGACATATTTTACATCTGTTTAAACAAAACAGACAGGCTAGAATTTAATTTATTGACTCGATTAGAAAACCACAACACCTTTGTGGTGATGGTCTCTTCGTTTCATTTGAAAATGCCAAGAAAAAGCGAGTATAGTGTGCTGAAGCTAAATTGGTAGCATGCTAAAGAGCCACCAGCATTGATCTTGGCCCTTCTGCAGTACCATCTCAATAGGTGACTGGTATGTATTTAGGGGCTTAGCAACAGTTACTGGCTACATTTACAAAGGACTACTTTTTGTCAGCTGTGTAAAATAACTGGTTACACAAACAAATCATAATATTTTGTCCACTATTGCTGTCACTTAATAAAATCTGCCTGTGGAACAGTTGTATAAAAGCAATACTACACTCGCTTAAGAGCAATATTCACTTGCTTAATGAAGTTCTAGAGGCTAGTTGTTGTTCAGTGGGGTGATGGTGGTTTTCAGTTCAATGTAGAGATCCTTTATTGATCAGAACTCTGCATCAGAGCTCAATGAATTATTCTTGTTTTGTGGAAGGGTTTTTAATTTATAGTAGCTACAAGGATCTTTTTAATTTCTGTACCATGTATATCACTGGGGTGTCAGCACAAAGACGGAAGCTCTGCAGACAGCCATAAATTGGACGGTTTGTCACACACTGTGGTGAAGATGAAAGGACCATTGTGAGGATTTATATTCTGTCCAAATAAACAGGACTCAGTGTGAAGCATTCTGTCAACACAGCAGGAAAGCACAAACAGAAATGCTATGCTAACAGATGGAGGTACCTCCTGTGTGGTAGGTAGGGTGTTGGCTTGGCTGGGTCATCAGCCTACCTTTTTTCCTGTCACTCCCAGGCATCCGCATCACACCAGTTATGTTTACAGTCACACCGTATTCTGGTTAAGAGTCAGGTGTTTACGTGCAGGAATAGTCTCATTTACATGGATTACCAGCAAATCACTTTTAGTGGTGTTGCCGGAATTTGGCCAACAAATAAGTAGTGTAAACCCCATCCCCCAAAATGTATCTTTGCATCAATAGACAAGTGCTAGTGAGTAAACATGGATGCAAGTAAATACTGAAAGCAAACTAAAAACTATTTTACACTTATATTTCAACCCAGCTGTATAGTAACTGAAGAACACAATGAAAACAGCTATTAAATCACTTGACAATAAAATAATCCAACTGTCAGTTTCCCTCCTATCAAAAAAAACAAAAACATGTTGCAATAAAACAAACAAAAAACAAAACAAAACAAAAAACCCACAGGACATAGGCCTACTGTTTTAGTTTGGATAATAAAAATATTTCTAACCTATCCACCTTATTCCTTGCCCCCATGATGCCTTGTGTGAATTATGGGCGCAACTTCCGGTACTAGTTTAGAACGTATAGTTGTCACTGAAACGGGACACTTTTCCTTGTTAAAAAAACAAGGACTTCGGCATCAAAAATGCAGGAATGTGGCCTTTTGCACCTCAAAAACAGTAATATAGTCATACCACTTCCCACGACGATGGGAGGGATGGAAGATGACCTTAAAAAGTGGCCTCGCAGACAGTACCACAGCTGTGGAAAACATCTTGTGTGGTACCTGTACCAAAAACTTCCCACCCCCAAAGACCTGAACAGCTTCAGACCGGTGGCCTTGACGTCATCAGCGGGGTCTGGAGAAACCTCAAAACCATCTCGGGGCTCCAGAATACCTCCCGCCAGGCCACGGGGGGCAGGGAGTGGGCGAACAACCTGAATCTGTTTTTCAATAGATTTGACCAACCGCCCTCCCCCCTGTCTGCACAACAACCACTGCTGCCTCTAAGAAATCAAGTCCTGCTACCCACTCCCCACTCCACCGACACCCCCCCCCACTCCCAACACACAGCCCCCCATCCTGACCCTGACCAAGACCCAGGTGAGGACGGAGCTGAGGAAGATCAAGGCGAGGAAGGCGTCGGGACCGGACGGCATCAGCGCAAAGCTCCTCAAGTCCTGTGCAGACCAGCTGTGTGGGATTGTGACATATATCTTCAACATGAGCCTGAAACTGGGGAGGGTACCACAGCTGTGGAAAACATCTTGTGTGGTACCTGTACCAAAAACTTCCCACCCCAAAGACCTGAACAGCTTCAGACCGGTGGCCTTGACGTCCCACTTGATGAAGACCCTGGAGAGACTGCTCCTTGCTCATCTCCGCCCCCTGGTGGAACCAGCGATGGATCCACTCCAGTTCGCCTACCAGCATGGCATTGGGGTGGAGGATGCGGTGATCTTCCTCCTTCACCGTTCTCTGTCCCACCTGGAGAAGCCCGGGAATATGGTGAGGATCATGTTCTTTGACTTCTCCAGTGCTTTCAACACCATCCAACCGATGATCCTGAAGGACAAGCTGCTGCGCGCAGGGGTGGACCAGCACCTGTCATCATGGATCCTGGACTACCTCACGAACCGGCCTCAGTTTGTGAGAACCCGGGACTGTGTTTCCGACACGATCATCAGTAGCACGGGGGCCCCCCAGGGAACGGTGCTGGCTCCCTTCCTGTTCACTCTTTATACTGCGGACTTCTCACACAACACAACACATTGCCATCTACAGAAGTTCTCTGATGACTCTGCGATCGTTGGTCTCATCTCCAGCGGAGATGAAGCTGAGTACAGAGGGCTTATCCAGGACTTTGTGGACTGGTGCCATCGGAACTGCCTCCAGATCAACGCGAGGAAAACTAAGGAGCTGGTGGTGGACTGCCGCAGGCATGGGCAGTCCCTCACAGCACCAGTAAATATACAGGGAACAGACATCGAGATGGTGACATCCTACAAGTACCTGGGTATTCATCTGAACAATAAACTAGACTGGTCACACAATACTGACGCACTCTACAAGAAGGGACAGCGCAGGCTGTTCCTGCTGAGGAGACTCAGGTCTTTTGGTGTACAAGGGGCGCTGCTGAAGTCATTCTATGACACGGTGGTGGCATCAGCCATCACTTTTGGAGTGGTCTGCTGGGGCAGTGGCATTACTGCAGCCGATAGGAAGAGACTGAACAAACTGATTAAGAAAGCTAGCTCTGTCCTGGGGCAACGCCTTGATCCGATGGAGGAGATAGGAGAGAGAAGGACGGTGGCTACGGAGGGTGAGAATATGTATGGGCACATAATCATACCATGTAGGATAACTAAATAGACGGTTATGCTGTTTCATCCCACCTAGCAACAATGCTCTGCACTGTGTGTGTTTATATATTTACATATTTATTCCATCTAGCTACAATGCTCTGCACTGGGTGTGTTTATATTTATATATCTATATATTTATTCCATCTAGCTACAATGCTCCGCACTGTGTTTTTATATATCTACATATTATTCCATCTAGCTACATTGCTCCGCACTGTGTGTGTTTATATACTTGCATATTTATTCCACCTAGCTGCAATGCTCCATACTGTGGGTGTTTATATATTTACATATTTATTCCATCTAGCTACAATGCTCTGCACTGTGTGTTCATATATTCATATATTTATTCCATCCAGCTACAATGCTCTGCACTGTGTGTCTGTGTGTGTGTGTATATATATATTTTATAGTAATATGTACATATGTATATTAGCTGCTCTTGCTTGCTTGTTTTTTCTTGCCTTCTGATTGTTGCTCTGAGTGTTGCTATCCCTGTGCTGTTGCAATCCTGGAATTTCCCCGTTGTGGGACTAATAAAGGCTTATCTTATCTTATCTTATCTTATCTTATCTTAGTAGCTCCATTTGTTAGCGCCACTGCTAAGATGCCAATGCTGTAAATATATGAAAGCTCAGATATATCAGTGTCTCCATCACAATAATGTCGGATGTATTTTGTTAAGAGATGTTGGACATAATCAGATTTACTTCAGAGCAGACGTAGAATCTAGTCAGAGCCACAAAGAACCACAACACAGTGCTTGGGTGTTCTAATGTCGGGGTGAATACAGACAGTTTTACCCCGAAATTAAAATGCTCATGCTGCTGTCATGCCGTGAATGCTTGTTATTTAACTTAACATATACAAACCTTTTCTGACAATTGTTCACAATTTTATTGATCTATATTTTGTGATAATTTAAAAATTAATGCACGCTGAAGGTGCTAAAATAAAGTCCATATCGTTCCAAGGCAGTGCAACAAATGCAAAAAACTCTAAAAAAAACCCTCATTTTTCTTAAATTGTTAAGCCTTAGGAAGCAAACTGTTACTGTTTTTTTTATTTATTATTTTACTTCATACAGCCTTGCATCTGGTGACATATGACACAAACGTCAGATCTGTGACATTCATACACGTGAAAACATACCTAGTGCTCTTGTGTCTGTACCACTGCTCACACCAACAGTCCTTGTTAAGTTTTCAGTGCATGATCTACACATTGCCAGTAAGAAGCCTCCATTTATACAGTCTATGGCACAACTACGAACACCAGCAGCAAGTACCAGAAGTATGCCAAAACATTCCAAAAAATACAAAAACCACTAGTGCTGAAATTAGCTGCCGCTTGAGTGCAAAACAGGTATGGGGACTATACATTAAAATGAATTTGAAAAACTTAAAAACACCATTTTAAATCCCCCACTAGTCCACTCTTGCTGACTGATTTAACACTACTTCAGCCGAAACCGGAAGTTGCGCCCGTAATCATTTCTACAGCAGCACCCTCAGGAATAAGGTGGATAGAGATATTCAGACAATAATTTAAAGGTGGTTCCAAGGTTGTCATAGCCAGGAGCAGCACTGGGGTTAAGCTCCCAGTGCTCATAAAATGCTCCTTATGGCGTGCATCTCGAAAAGCCTCTGACAACTAAGTCCAACTCCTAGCCTGCCCGTGTGGTTTAGTCTCTAAGCCCGGCGGAACTGCTTTTACTAATAGGAGAAGGGGCGAGGGCGGATCTCTGGCGCCTTAAAACCAGATGCTTCGGGTAGATGGTGGCTCGTCAACCTGGGAAGGTGGCCCATCTAGGGGAAGGTAAACCCTGATTTCAAACCTCCGCTGCCTTGCGGCATACCCGGTCACGGGAAAGGCTTCAGGAGTCAACCCTGAGGAAAAATCCGGAGTCGGAGCCCCTAAGGCAGTTCTATGTTGTGCTCAACATCGTTCTGGCAGCTCCTGCAACGGCGCTGGTGCCAAACTGTAGCAGCCCTGCTGTTCCTTTGGATTCATCAGTGATGTGGAGAGGGGGGACATGCTGCATGGGCAACATCTTGTCCTCCACATCTTCCTGCCCAGGCTTGAATCCTACCAACGCCAACGCTGGAAGGTAGAACACCGGATCACTGGAGAGGACACTCCAGCTTCGCCTTTGGCGTAGAAAAAACACGGGGAATGACAGTTACCGGTTATAAGCCACCGCTCAATTGGCGTAGAGCGCGGCGCCAGGGGTTGTTCCCGACGGTGGGAGGGATCATCGGATCTCACTGGACAGTTACCGCCCGCCTCAAGCTGGGCAGCCCCCAGCCAATAAGGTGTTGTCCCGCCACAGCTTGCTTTCCTCATTGGGTGCATGGGGATGAGGAGAAGTCCGAACAGCAGGCTGAGAACCTTCGCACCAGGCAAGACAATAAAACAAAAGAGACCAACTCTAAAACTGGGAACTTGGAACGTCAGCACTATGATGACAGGACTCGCTGCTAACCTCAAGGACATCAACAACACCAGGAAGACTGCCATCATCAATAATGAGCTGAAGAGACTGGGAGTGGATATCGCCACTCTCCAGGAAACACGGTTGGCTGACGCAGGCACACTAAGAGAGAAGGACTACACGTTCTACTGGTAGGGAAAGGGCAGTGACGAACACAGGGAACACGGAGTGGGCTTTGCAGTGAAGAACACCTTGCTGAAGATGGTGGAACCGGGCAGCACTGGCTCTGCACGACTCCTTACCCTCCGCCTGAACACCACTCAAGGCCCAGTCACCCTCGTCAGTGTGTATGCCCTAACACTGACAGCCACACCAGAAGCAAAAGACGAGTTCTACGAGAATCTCGCAACAACTGTCAGGACCATCCCCAACTCTGAACAACTCATTCTCCTTGGAGACTTCAATGCCAGAGTGGGTACTGACCACGACTCCTGGCCCTCCTGTCTTGGACCTTTTGGCGTGGGAAGAATGAACGACAACGGACAGCAGCTGCTCGAGTTCTGCACATATCACGATCTGTGCATCACAAACTCGTTCTTCAAGACCAAGCCCCAACACAAGGTTTCCTGGCAACATCCGCGCTCAAAGCACTGGCACCAGCTGGACTTGATCCTGACCAGGCGCACCTCACTGAAGAACGTGCTAATCACCCGTTCGTTCTAGAGTGCAGATTGCGACACAGACCATTCATTGGTGTGTTGCAAGGTCAAGCTGCAGCTGAAGAAATTCCATCATGCTAGACAGCCTGGAAAGGCACGGATTGACACCAGCAAGATGGCTCAACCATAACTTGTTGAGCAGTTTGCCTCCACCTTTGAGAAGGAACTTGGTGTACCACAAGAAGGAGAATCTGCAAAGCAGAAGTGGGAAGAGCTGCGAAACACCATCCACCGCACAGCCTTGGCTACCTTTGGGAGGAAGACTTCGAAGTCACAGGACTGGTTTGATGCCAAGTTGACCGAGATGACCTCCGTCATTGAAGCCAAGCGCTCAGCACTTGCTGAGTACAAGAAGTACCCAAACGAGAAGAATCTCCAGATTCTCAGGGCTGCGAGAAGCAAAGTTCAGCAGACTGCTCGGCGCTGTGCCAACGAGTACTGGACTCAGCTCAGCCAAGACATTCAAACCGCTGCCATAACAGGGAACATTTGTGGCATGTACGATGGCATCAAGAAAGCACTTGGTCCGGCTCAGAGCAAGACGGCCCCCCTCAAATCCTCCACTGGGGTGATGATCACAGAAAAGAACAAGCAGATGGAGAGATGGGTGGAACACTACTCCGACCTCTACTCCAGAGAGAACACCGTGACACCGTCAGCCCTTGATGCCATCGACTGCCTGCCATCCATGGACGAACTTGACGCCGAGCCAACCATCGACGAACTCAGCAAGGCCATTGATAGCTTGGCTGCTGGCAAGGCACCCGGCAACGACGGCATACCCCCTGACCTGATCAAACACTGCAAGACCGCCCTACTGCTGCCATTGCATGACATCCTCTGCCAGTGTTGGAAGGAAGGTGCCGTACCACAGGACATGAGGGACGCCAAGATCATCACCCTCTACAAAAACAAAGGGGAGAGAAGCGACTGCAACAACTACAGGAGCATCTCCCTCCTCAGCATTGTTGGTAAAGTCTACGCACGAGTTGTTCTCGTTCGTCTACAGAAGCTTGCCGAACGTGTCTACCCCGAGTCTCAGTGTGGCTTCCGCGCTGCGCGATCAACGGTAGACATGATATTCTCCATCCGCCAACTCCAGGAGAAATGCAGAGAACAGAACATGCCCCTGTACGTCGCCTTCATCGACCTCACCAAAGCGTTTGGTCAGCAGAGAGGGCCTTTTCAAGATCCTGCCAAAGATAGGATGCCCACCAAAGTTGCAAAGCCTCATCGAATCGTTTCACACCAACATGCAGGGGATAGTGCAGCACGATGGCAACGTCTCAGAGCCATTCAACATACGCAGCGGAGTGAAACAGGGCTGTGTACTTGCGCCAACCCTCTTTGGGATTTTCTTTGCTATGCTCCTGAGGCATGCCTTCAGCACAGCAACAGAGGGAATCTACCTGCACACAAGATCTGACGGCAGGCTTTTCAACCTCGCCCGCCTGAAAGCCAGAACCAAAGTACGCGAGGCTCTAATCAGAGACATGCTGTTCGCAGACGACACTGCAGTCACAACCCACACACAGCAGGAGCTTCAGACCCTGATGGACTGCTTCTCCCAGGCATGCAAGGACTTCGGGCTTACCATCAGCCTGAAGAAGACTAACGTCTTGGCACAAGGCACGGAAGCACCACCAACCATCACCATCGACGACTACGAGCTGGAGGTCGTGAATCAGTTCACGTACCTGGGGTCCACGATCAGCAACAACCTCTCCCTTGATACAGAGATCAACAAGAGGATTGGAAAATCAGCCTTCACACTCGCTCGCCTCACCACACGAGTGTGGGAGAATCCCAAACTCTCTGTCAAGACAAAGATGGCAGTGTACAACGCCTGCGTCATCAGCACACTGCTCTATGGGAGTGAGACGTGGACAACATACGCCCGGCAGGAAAAGAAACTGAACTCCTTCCACTTGCGCTGCATTTGCCACATCCTGGACATATCCTGGCAGGACAAAGTGCCCAACACAGAAGTTCTGTCCCGCGCCGGCCTTCCCTCCATGTTCACTCTACTCAGGCAGCGCAGGCTCCGCTGGCTAGGCCACGTTCACCGTATGGAGGATGGCAGAATCCCCAAAGACGTCCTCTACGGAGAACTGGCAACTGGCAGGAGAGACGTTAGCCGCCCACAGCTGCGCTTTAGAGATGTCTGCAGGAGAGACATGAAGGAACTGGAGATCAACACAGAGTGCTGGGAGGACCTTACAACGGACCGCTCCAAATGGAGAGGCACCCTGACCAGACAGCTCAAGGCGGGTGAAGAGAGACTGACTGCTGCAGCAGATGAAAAAAGGACCCGCAGGAAGAACCGCCACAGACCCAGCAGCATGGAGACCACCCACAAGTGCGACCTGTGTGACAGGGACTGCCATTCGCACATCGGCCTGTTCAGCCACAGGCGGTGCTGTTCCAGCAGAGTAGACGTTTAGGATTCTCTTCCATGGTCATCATAGACCGACGGAGGCCGACGAATTTAAAGGTGTAAAACTTGCCTTTTAATTGAAGTCTAAAATTGTCAAAAACAAATGGCATTTAAGGTATAATTAACCACAATGGGAATTTTTAAGGACCACTTGAGCTTTTCAGTTTTCACATTACTTTTTATTCAACATGTACAGCAGACAAGGTATTAAGTTAATTCACCCACATTTTTAAGAAACCTAACCTGAAGCTTAAATATTGAAATGCTGATTAAGGTAAACACGTTAGGCTAGTTTTTTCATTAAGTGACCAAGTGCAGTGTAGCCCAAACTGGTGACGTCCAAGCTGGGGTTTGACCCCACAATCTTCCGCCCCCGAGTCTGGCACAGCATTTGTTTCATGGTAGAATGTGTGACTCCGGTGAGGGAGCTCATGGGTTGGATCCCTGGCTAGATGCAACCAGTTGGGCTTGAAACGTCCCCCTGGTCACATTTGGCATTGCTTGGCAGGATGTGCTGGTGTTCCTGGGTGATACCAGTCTGTCAGTCCCAGAAGTGGTGTCTTGTCCCACCCATAAAGGATGCAGCCATTAGGACTCACTGGTGGTGACTTAGTAAAAAAGGCGGAAATCCTCAATGTCACTAAGTGCACCGCTGACCCTGGCACAGTGTAAAAAATTTAGGGGGAGAATAGTGACAAAGTGAACAAAACATCCATACTTGACTTACCAAGTGGGTTTAGTCTCTTGACACAGAGAGTGTGTCTCCAGTGCAGGAAATCATGGGTTCAGTCTCCCTCTAGATACCACCAGTTGGTCTTGGCCTGTCCTCTTGGTCACATATTTGTTGCTTTTAAAGGCATTTGCATACAGAACAGATACAGAACAGGTTAAGGTTGAAATGATTAAGTGCATTTATGTTTACAGCAACTCTACGAGTGGTCAGAGCCAGGAATTTGGAGCTACTAACATTTTGATGAATGCCGAAACATACGTAAACTTCACTCTACAGACAGTTTACACACAAATCCATTCAGCTTCATGAATGAGACTGACAGATTCCTCGCACAAAGCTACAATAAGCTTCATGTCCACCAGGCTGCTAAAGAACTCCCATTAATGATGCTTTCACTGGCCATGTCTGTCATCTCCATAATTTGCTAATCTTTATCACATTGGTGTCATTCACCGTAACTGAAATTATAGCCACAGCTGTTTACCTGATGTGCACGTCTCTGACTGGAAATGTCTATATAATATGTTCAAATATTTGAGCTGTCGGAATCGGAAGAAAAATGTTAAGTTCAAGCCTGTGACTGCACAACCTGCAGAGCTGGTCCAAGAACTCAGAAACAGAAATATCTTCTTTACAAACAATCCTGAAGTTGAACCTAAACTGTTGGAGTCTGGAGCAGCCTCAGTGGGTGATAGGGTAGAGAGATTTTCTCTCAAAATAATTAGCTACACTAACAAATAAAAGAGAAAATGGGACCAGCAGTTATTTGACCTTTAAAAATAACCAAAACACAGAGCAAAGGAAAAATAAACACACGACAAAAAAAAAAAAAAATGTGGAGGAGAGCTGATTTTTCATCACACTGCCACAAAAACAATAATGTAGAGAGAAGAATGTGCAGTCAAACCCTGCAACTCATCATAAATATACACACAATCATAAACATAGAAATAAAGCTTATAGTCTTTATTTATCAAGTATTTATCAAGTAAAGATAATTTAAAGTTGCTACTTACAAACAGAATCTTCTTTCTTGCTTTTGATGTTGACAGAGTTGACAAGCTTAGACCCAAAGGCAACACGGATGGAGACAGAGAGTAAAGTGACAATAATCTCTATCACAAAACTGTGCAACAAATGTAGTAATAATTTGCTGTGAGGATCTGGCAACCTTGTGAGGAGAGAGCAGAACAGAAGTAAGTATAATGGATGAGGTTGGGAAAATAATGTACGTTTATGCTTACAGGTCCACTGAGGAGATGCTGCTGAATCAGGGTAGCTGATCCTCTTCGACTGGAGAGTTGGTGACAGGGATGGGGCACACCAGTGTTGGGGAGCGGTGGTGGTATTCCGGGGAAAAGCTGCAGTTAGGCCTGGATGAAGGGAAAGGAGTGAAGGAGGTAGTGCAGGCAAACGGTGGTTACTTTGGTAATGTGGAGGGGAATGTGCACAGTCCAGGTAATCCAATCCAGTCCGTATTGCGAGTCCAGTATCCTAGGGCAGACAGGGTCAGAGCACAGCAGACAAATGGGGCAGACTGAGGTCCAAAACATCAGGCAGGCAACAGGGTCTAAACCATAGGTGTCAAACTCATTCCATGGAGGGCCAAGACCCTGCAGGTTTTACCTCCAACCAGTGTCTTCAACAGGTGATTTCACTGAATTTCTTCCCACTGACTGCTGATCAGTGAAAATACTTGCTGAAGAAGACACTGGGTGGAAGTAAAACATACAGGGTCTTGGCCCTCCATGGGATTGTCATATCCGGCTCTAGGGAGCCGGGCAATCAGAGCCAGGGACAAGCCAGTGAGTCGAGATGTTTTATTCTGGGTAAGGGATAAGGGATGAGGAGAGCACAGACATTCATACAGACGTACATTCTCAGGCTGCACAGCGCAGGGGTAGGTAGCTCGTACCGGACATGGGGGTAACAAGACGTGCATACTCACAGCGGGATACAAACACCGGAATGCTGCAAGGGGAGTTGAGGCTGACACCAGACGAAGGGGCTTCAGCCTAGCAGTGCTTATGTCGCAGCCCCGAATGATCGAAGCTGCTCCTCTTTATACTCATTAACAGCGCCCCAGCTGATGAGGATTAATTGGCCCCAGCCGTCCCGTGACACTGACAGCTGGGAACCAGCTGAGGCACTGCCCAATGAGAGGCAGGGATAAAAGGAGCATGGGCTGAGCGCCGAGCCGGCGTCTCACCCCATGGTGACAGAGCCTCCCCCTCACGGTCGGGCTCCCGAACGACCAGGAACATCCCAGCCCCCCCCCCCCCCTCCCCACCTAGGGTGGGCGGAAGGGAGGCAGGACCGGAGGGGAAGATGCAAAGGGAAGGACAAAAAAAAACAATAGACCAATGTAGGGCAGCAGGGCAGAGAAAAAAAAAACCCAAATACAATACCCTACAACACAGGGAAAAGGATTAACCCAGAGCACAGTTAGGGAGAAAACTGAGTTAGGACACAGGTAGGGAAAATACCAAATACGACTACAGACAGCATACAAATAACGTATAGATCGGGGCAAAAAAAAGAAAACCAAAAAGGTGGCAGGAATGAATAAAGCAATCACAGAGTATAGTTAAGGGGAACAAAACACACTACTCCATAATGCACCAACAAGACAAAGGTCAGGACAAAAAATGATGAAAAACGCTGTGCATGGATACTAAAGAAAACAAAACACACAGCACTGAATATATAAAAGATCACCTAAAGAAACAGAGGTGACAAGGACAAATGGGTAATAATGAAGTACAGTTAAGTGGGAATGAAACACATTACTTCAAACAATAACAAACACAGTCAATGTTAAAGTCGGGGCCAGGGAAGGCCCCCCACGAGGATAATAAGACAGAATGGGGTGATCACAGAGTATGGTTGAACAGGAAACCACACGCATACTCCATGATGCACCGACGAGGCCAAGGCTAAGGTAAGGATGAATGAAAACGCTGAGTAAAGATAAGAAAATGCAATACACAGCGCGATACATAAGGTGAGTCACCAAGAGGAAAAAAAGGTGACAGGGTAACAATACGATAAAAATGCTGAGTATGGTTAAAAAAAACAACACACAGCACAAAAACATATATTCCCCTAATGGACAAAGAAACTACACCCGAGTGACCTCAATAATAATAAAAGAAGTAAAGGACACCCGAGGAGACGGCAGGCAGAGTCCAAAACGGCCGGAATTGTTCTGGTAATCTCCCCGCCCATTGTCCAGTTGGCAACCCGGGGAAGAGAAATGTTCGGACGGCGAACTCTGGGCCCAGATCCCAGGAATCCAGTCCAACGGCTGCCGAACCAGGCCGCCCAAAGGCAAACAGACCAGTGGGGGGAAACCAGATCGCCGAACCGAAAGTTTTGCGGGTCGGGTCGTCGACCCGCATCACTCAACCACCAGGACCGTTGAGACGGACGAAGGGTCAGAGCGGATCCCGGTGGAAGAGGCTCAGGGGAGAGCCGATGACGAGGGCGGCGGGCCTCAGGGAAACGGCCACCTCCTCACCGGACCTGGACAACACTGGGGCAGCACCCACGTCGGACCCCGATCGGGCCTCAAGCGAACCCACGTTGGACCCCGATTGGGTCTCGGGCGAACCCACGTTGGACACTGCACCAGAACCGACCTCCAACGTTGAACCCGGACCCTCCAGCACCACGAGGAACAGCAACTCCTCGCCGGTGACCCTGGAAGAAGGCTCAGAAGAGAAAACAGAACCGGGATCAGGATCACCGGCAGCGCCAGAACCCGGCGAGACGAGCTCAGACGCAGCGGGCGGCTGCACCCTGCTCGTCTCCCCTGGAGATAGGCTGAAGTGCTCAAAGATAAAAAGAAAGAAAAGAAAGGAGAGCACTCGCCTGATCTCGGGTTCTGACGCCGTCCAGGACTGCGAAGATCCAGGATCCGTCGTCAGGAGGTCGTTGTCAGGCTCCCATCTAGCCGCGTCGGGCCCCGCAGCCAGCACGATGGTCAGCGCAGCTTGAGATCCCTCCAGCGCAGGTAACCCCGCCGACGACCCACTCGGCGTGAAGCCAGAAGAATCTCGTCCCGCTGGACCGAACCGCTCCTCCGTGGAGACCCAGGGACGCTCAGTCGTCAGCGTAGACTCCACGCAGCAGTCAGTCCCCCTCCTCCGTCCGCAATGTAGCTGCGGAACCACAGGCCCTCTCCATATCCCACCACGTTGACCCGGAGCCGGGGACCGCTCGGCGGAGAGAGACACAGAGGATGCGGGATTAGGCACACAGGTTACAGCAGGTGGGGAGAGTTCAGGGAGCTGCGAACCCTGAACTTCTCCTCCAGGGATGTGACAGAGCAAATCATTAAGCAGGTGTGAAAAAACAATGACTTGCCTGCCCCCTGGAGGTTGAGTATCGCCTGCTGTAGTGGATTCTGCTTCTTCCTCTCCCCGCCCGGCGATAACGGAGGACCCCCCGGGAATTCGTCTGAGGATCGCTCGCATTGTCTCCAGCAGAGAGCTCACCAGGCCGGGATTCCAGGCACACACAGCGGTCAGGAAGCGCGTCGAGGAGGAGGGGGAAACAGCCGGGGTGAGCCAGCCCGAATGTCCAGGAATGACAGCGGGGGAACGAGGCTCAGGGGACGAGGCTGTAGAATCTCCACACTGACGAGGCGAAGGGATGACAGCTGCGTGGGAGGAACGGTCCTGACGATGACCCAGAACTGGATCCGGACGAGGTTCGTGCAGAGGTGACTCGGCGATGTGATGACGACTACTCCCAGGGGACGAAGCGAGGGGGAAACCCAGGATTCGCCGCTCCAGATCGGAGATCGAGACGAGGAAGGCGTCGAGCACGGGAAGGCTTCGTAGCCCTGAAGTCCTCACCATCAATCTCACTGCCGCCGCCACATGCCTGAAGGTGGTGACAGGAAACACAGTAGAGCTCGCGACAGCCACTCGACCCCGGACATAACTGCTGTCAGCTGCGGCTCCTCGAAGGGAATCCCGAGTGACGTGGTGCAGGTCGGGGGAAGTCCTCTAGTTGGCGCGAACTCCCGGACTGGAATAGCGGCAGGAACGGGACTCCGAAGCGGGGAAAGACGTCGCCCACTTCGACTCCCTGCCGGGATTTCCATCCACCCCGTGGAGCTTCTCTCGCTGTGTACCTGCAGCGTCTATCCTGGCACTGTCCTCCAGATGGTACAGAGAGTGAGGGTGACAGTCCAGGAGTTCCTCAGCACGGCCCGGATGCCAGCGTCTCGCGTTGGAGGCGTCGTGCAGGGTGAAGAATGTCCCGTCGACAGCCTCCGAGATGGACCTCAGCTCGTCGCCCTGGCGCCGGAAGTGACTCCTGGGAAACGGCATGCTAGCAGCGCTGACACCCGGACAGAAAGGTACATTTCCACAGCGACTCACGGCCGCCGGCAACTCTTCTGGCTGCGACATACTGTCATATCCGGCTCTAGGGAGCCGGGCAATCAGAGCCAGGGACAAGCCAGTGAGTCGAGATGTTTTATTCTGGGTAAGGGATAAGGGATGAGGAGAGCACAGACATTCATACAGACGTACATTCTCAGGCTGCACAGCGCAGGGGTAGGTAGCTCGTACCGGACATGGGGGTAACAAGACGTGCATACTCACAGCGGGATACAAACACCGGAATGCTGCAAGGGGAGTTGAGGCTGACACCAGACGAAGGGGCTTCAGCCTAGCAGTGCTTATGTCGCAGCCCCGAATGATCGAAGCTGCTCCTCTTTATACTCATTAACAGCGCCCCAGCTGATGAGGATTAATTGGCCCCAGCCGTCCCGTGACACTGACAGCTGGGAACCAGCTGAGGCACTGCCCAATGAGAGGCAGGGATAAAAGGAGCATGGGCTGAGCGCCGAGCCGGCATCTCACCCCATGGTGACAGGGATGAGTTTAACATCCCTGATCTAAAGCAAGCAGAGGTCAGAGCACGGTAGGCAAGAGTTCATATAATGCAGGCAAGGTAAGGATTTGATCAGGTTGAGAGTCTAACATGACCAGACAGAGCAGTGGGAGAGCTTCCTTATTAAAGGGCTCCTTAGATTGGCAACAGGTGGTGATCAAAGCTGCAGGGAGAGCACTAATCAGAGGGGAGAGAGGGAGACAGGCAGCCACACAGAGCAGGCAGGAACCCTTACAGATGTTTGAAGACAAGAAAGAAAAAAAAAAAACAGGCTGTGTGAGTAAATTAGGTACAACCATATAGCAATGTCATTTTCTTCTGAATTCAGCATTAATTCATCCACCATTTTAAAAGCTGATTCCAAAAGCCTCTTTTAGAAATATTTTAACATTTGGTGAGTACACTGAGTAACAAAATAAAGTTGTGTGCAAGATGTATAAGCAAGAGTTTAGAATTTCAGTTGTGTAAATCTGTCATTAACAACACTGGAAGCATTAAATGTTATGCGCTGGGTCTTGGTCCACTTATTTAGTGCTTTTGCATATGAATTTGGGCATGTGGGGTGGATACCAGTGCACAAACTCTGGAAACACACAACTCTGTCATTTTGCAGTATAGGGTTGCCTACTCTTATGTCACAGATTGCGTGAACTTAACCCTAGCGGCAGAGCACGGTATAAAATGATGTGCTCAATGTATTTTGATGGAAATGTTAGTTAAATTTAAAAGAAAATGCCGAAATGGTGCACAATCAGCTCATGTAGCCATCACCGTCTTATGAAAAATGGTGATGGAAATCAGAAATACAAGTTTTTTAGATTTCCATCAACCAGCAGAGATTACCGAAGGAGGATTTTGTGGGCTAATGTCTTCAGAAGGAGAGTGCCTTTTCATAATTGGATGTGGAGGCTGAGGGATGATATGACCCACATCTTCGTCTGTTCTGACCCCTTTATAACAGGTATGTTTGTTTATTAAAACTATAGACTGCTATTTATCATTAAAAGTAATTTGCCTAGACGTAAATTTAATGCAAACATGTGAAAACACCCAAATTTGTGTGAGTTAATAGCTAGAATAGCATAGAAATGTGTCAGCTCAGTAGAAATATTCATTCCAATTTAAGCCACTAATCAGCCTCAGAGTAAATGTATCAACACTGCAATTAAATTACTTTAAAAATGAGACTGGCACTCACCTGCTGACAAATGGAGATAAGTGTCGGGATTAAGGAGGGTTACAAGCAGGGGTTGCCAACCGTCCCATTTTAGCTGGGACATCCCATTTATTGGGCTAAATATATTTGTCCCAAGCGGGACGTGCATTGTCCCATATATTCAAGGCCACCTTAATGAACAGGCTAAGCCGCACTGAGGCCCAGGGGCCTACGAAGATCAGGGCCTATCATGAGTTAATGAAAACAACCACATTGTTGTTAATTAGTCAAATTCTATGTCCATCACTTGATATTCATGTGCGGCTGCTGATTGGTCTAATTTACAAGTGCCTCACATGGGTACCACGTAACAATAGCCTATCGGAGGAATTGTTTTGACATGTGACTATGCAAGTGCCAGTGAGAGGAAAGAAGTAATTAACTTGGTCAAAATGTCCAGAAAAAAGTTTGAAAGTAGCGCTCATAAAATTATTGAGAAGAAAAGAGTTTAGAGAAAATGAATTGCTCAAAAGATCTCGAAGCGTAAAGGATTTTTCTAAGCTGGAGCATCGAGTGGAGGCAGAGCTGCTAATTACTGCACAGGGGAGACAGGTGGGCCGTTAAAGCACTCACCTGGAGGAAAAGGGTGAAGGGAGAAGAAAGGCCATGATTGCTTACATCAGAAAGCTGTGCTTGCAACAGTGGACTCCAAACTTGGTAAAAAGTAGACTGGATCAAGCATGCATCCATAGAGTATGATGATATTTGTGAGTTGGACTTAAAGGACATAATGAAGGTTTTTTCTTTCAAGAAGGCCAGAAGAAAAAACTTCTAAAAAGGTATGACATGCTATTTGCAGCTTTCCAGCCACCTGTGTAAGTTTTTGATTGCTGCTGTTGTGTATTCTTTGAATCAGGAATGCTTCACTGATGTAATTATATGCTGAAGGCAGTAATATCTGTCACACTGTAAAAAGGAAAATCTCAGTAAGAAAAAATATCCTAAATCAAGGCTTTATGCTTGTTTTTCTCTCACAAGATAATTTTGACAAGAATTTCTTTTTGTTGTACAGTTTTCTGTAAGATTTTACTTGCTTTACAAAAGTTTTTACTTGTTTTAAGTAATTTAATCTTACTTTGTTAGCAGATTTAAGTAATTTAATCTTACTTTGTTAGCAGGTTTTTTTCTATTTTTTACTAGAATTATCTATTGCCAGAATTTTTGTTTATTTTAAGCAAAATTATCTGCCAATACAGCAAGAAAATTTGACTTATCAATTTGCGTAAAACAAGTTAAAACATTTTGAAAGCATGTAAAATTTCCTTACCCATAAACTGCACAGCAAGAATAAATATCTTGTCAGACAAAAAAAACAAGAAAACAAAAACAAGCATAAACAGCCTTAATTTATTTCAGTTTACTTATACTTTACTTTTTGCAGTGTAGTTGTGTTTTCTAGATCAAAGTTGCATTATTTCTCAAATAGAAACAAAAATGAGGCCGGAGTAATACCTTGCTGTTGTGTCCTTGGGCAAGACACTTTACCCACCTTGCCTCCAGTGTGTTCATGGTTCATGACACTGATGTATGAATGTGAATAAATGTTTGGTGGTGGTTGGAGAAGCTGTTAGCAGGAATTGGTAGCCATGTTTCCATCAGTCTGTCCCAGGGCAGTTGTGGCTACAGAGGTAGCTTACCGCTATCATTGTCTGTTTATTTATTTAGCGAATGCAAAGTCCTTAAGCCAAGCAGTTGCCTCCTGGTTTGCTGTATGGAGGGTGTGTAATCCTCCTTCCAGTCTTTGGAGCGGGCAAGCCTCTATGATGTGTTCCATTGTTTGCTCCTCTCCACATGCGCACAGTGGGCTAGGGCTACTGCCCCATCTGTAAAGGCTGGCCAAGCAGGGGCCATGTCCAGTCCTGAAGCGATTGAGTGTAGACCACTGTCTCCTTGGGAGGTTGGTGCCCGGGACCTGTTGGTTGGGGTTTATCACCAGCTGTTTGTTTGGGACCTCCTTGGTCTCCCATTCCTCTTGCCAAGCTGTCTGGATGGTGAAGTCAGCTGGGGGAGGGTTTTTCCCAATCGGCCGTCTGGATGGAAGTCGGGCAGTGGGTGGGGTGTAGATATCTGCATGGATTGGTAAGTGAGGAGAATCTTTAACTTTTTGGAGCATCCTTTGAGTTAATGCTGCTCGCCGGATGTGTGGAGGGGCTATGTTTGACAGTACAGAGAGCCAGGGGAGTGGTGTTGAGCAGATTGTTCCAGTTATAGTTCTCATGGTTGTGTTGAGCTGGGTGTCTACATGGTGTGTGTAAGATGACCTGGACCAGACAGGGGCACAATATTCTGCTACAGAGTATGAAAGGGCCAGTGCTGAGGTGCGCAGGGTGGAGACTGCCGCCCCCCATTTTGCACCAGCGAGCTTGCAGAGCAGGTTGTTTCGTACCTTCACCTTAGCAGCCGTCCCCTTTAGATGTTCCTTGAAGGATAAGGTCCTATCAAGGGTCACTCCAAGATAAGTTGGATTTGGGGCATGCTTAAGCTTGAGTCCGCTCAGGTGGATGTTTAGTTCTCTGGCAGCTTTTGCATTGTGGAGATGGAATACACTGGAGACGGTTTTTGCTGGGCTTGGTTTTAGGCGCCAGATTTTGCAGAACTGGTCCAGTTTGGCAAGATCTTCCGTGAGCACCCGTTCCAGTGGTTCAAAGTCTGGTGCTTGGAATGCCAAACAGATGTCGTCTGCATAGGTGAATTTGCGGGATTTTGTAGTAGGCAGGTCGTTTATGTAGAGGTTGAACAGAGTTGGAGCTAGAACTGAGCCTTGTGGGAGTCCGTTTTTCTGCATTCTCCATGCACTTGTCTTCTGACTGAGGTGGACTCTGAACCTTCGGTTGGTCAGCAGGGTTTTTATAATTGCTGTTGCCCAAGCAGGGATCGCCTTTATAAGTTTCAGGAGGAGGCCTTTGTGCCAGACCGTATCATAGGCGGCTGTAAGGTTGAGAAACACAGCCCCTGTCTTCAGTCTGCTCTCGAAGCCATTTTCGATGAAGGTGGTTAGGGCCAGTACTTGTTCTCCTGTACTGCGGTCCTTGCGGAAACCTGCTTGATCCACACTTAGAATATCCTCTACCTCTGGGGAAATGCGTTGCAGAATTAGGCGCTCCATGATTTTGTAAGGAACGCTGAGTAGGGAGATTGGGCGGTAGCTTGCTGGTAATTTGTGGTCTTTGCCAGGTTTTGGGATGGCAATGACCTTTGCTGTCCGCCATTTCTTTGGGATCGAGTTTGTTTGTGTGATCCTTGTGTAGAATTGTGTCAACCAGGTTAGGGCTCGGGGGCCAAGATTTTTCATGAATTCTGGGAAGATGTTATCGTATCCTGCTGCCTTTCCACATTTCAGGCTCTGTAGGACTTTCTCCAGTTCAGCAGCCTCGAAGGGTTCAGGGTTCGTTTCCTCTACAGGCATTTTTTGGTGTTTTTTTAGCTCAGTTGTAACTGCTCTTTTGGTGTCTTTGTCTTGGGGTGCTTTGGCGATAGTCAGTAGGTGGGATGCAACTTGGTTGGGTGTGACGGATGCTCGGCTTTGGCTAGGGGGCTTCTGTGCAGCTCCTAGGCGACGGATGAGGCTCCAACATTTCCTGCTAGAGTGGGTAAAGCTCCGGTCAGCAACTGTCTCCTCCCATTTCTTTCGCCGAGCTGTATTTAGCGATTCAATGAGATGGTCTGCTATCTCTGGGTCCCCTGATGTTTGATAGGATTGTAGGAGGGCAGCACTTTCTCCGTCCAAACATGGGACATAGAGGGGTCGGTAGCCTCGTGGGATTGCAGTATGGGCAGCCTTGAAGATTGCGCTGCAGAAGCGGTTGTATGCTTCATCTACAGTGATGGTGTGGAGTGGGATGGTAACAACGCTCCGGTCCAGAGTTTCACTGAATTTCTTCCAGTTGGCTTTGCGGAAGTTCCAGCGCATCTTCCTTGGGCTGTATATGACTGGAAGTTGTAGGCCAATGTGTACAAGCAGGGGCCGGTGTTGGCTGTGTGGAAAATCATCA
Source organism: Pholidichthys leucotaenia (assembly GCA_020510985.1). Lineage (NCBI taxonomy): Eukaryota > Metazoa > Chordata > Actinopteri > Cichliformes > Pholidichthyidae > Pholidichthys > Pholidichthys leucotaenia. Next base: position 214,215,598 of record CM035845.1, on the reverse strand, counting down.
AGAATGAGGATCTGTGTAGGATATGGCTCCCCATTCAAAGAGCTGACCCAACACAGGTCAGGAGAATAGTCCTTCTTCCACCTAGCAGAGTGGAAGGTTCCTCTTTGTTTGGGGTCGTATATCAAAGCGAGGTCATTTCTGGATGCCCAGTCTGAAAGTGCCTTCCCATCACTGTCCACTGCTGGGTACCCCCAGTCAGGGTGATGGCTGTTAAAGTCCCCCACATAGATGGCAGGGTGGGGTAGGGTGGGTAAGACCTGCAGATCCCAGTTGGCATTAGGGGGCTTGTACACATTGACAATATGGAAGCCACCAATGATTATGGTGTCTGAGAAATGTGTTGTTATCAGGTGATTTGCTTCAACTATGTCAGAACGCACATAGGTGGCACGTCCATGTTTAGCATGTAGAACATAGCACAGGAGGTCAAAGCCTTTGATGGTGAAGCGGCCAGCTTCCTCTGTGCCAATATGAGTCTCTTGGAGGCAGATTACATCAATCGAATGTTGGAAGGCGAGGACTTCGATAAGGCTTCGCTTGGCTGCAGATAGGCCTTCAACGTTTAGTTGTAATATGCGAAGGGCCGATCCTACCACAAAGTGCTCTTGGGGCTGTTTGCTTTCGGCTTTAGGACTGTGACTAGGATTCTTCTTTGACTTGGCACAGAGGCGTCGTCTCTTCGAATTTAGTCTGCTGGTAGGATCATTAGCTTCCCCAGGCGAGCCCGGGTACTGGCGGAGGGCGCGACGAGAACGCTGATCCATTGCCCCCCATTGTCTGTGGAGTGAATGAATAATGGACTCATTGTAAAGTGTCTTTGGGTGTCATGAAAAGTGCTATATAAATGTAATCCCTTATTAAAAACATACCTGTTACACATTTTTAAACTGAGATTCTGTTGGGGGGCAGGGCTACAAACCCTCTCAGCCCAAGGGCCTAATGGCAAGTTAACCCCTTGCACTCTGGTCACTTTCCCTAAAAACGCCTAAAAATAACATGCCTAAAGTAAATCAAAAGCTGTTCTTCAACCCTTTGCAGCATCTTCATGGAGTTGGTCTCATTTAAAAGAAAACACTTTGAATTTTTTGGCAAAACAGTCATCATCCCTCTAAGTGCTCCTGCCACTGAGTAACAGTCATCTAAACATACTGAACTTCAATTCAATTCAATTCAACTTTATTTATATAGCGCCATTTCACAACAACAGTCATCTCATAGCACTATCAACTGTAGGGGGGACCCCCACAGTTGCAGAAAGACCCCAGCAATCAGGCGATCCCCTGTGAGCAAGCACTTGGCGACGGTGGAGAGGAAAAACTCCCTTTTAACAGGAAGAAACCTCCAGCAGAACCAGGCTCAGGGAGGGGCAGTCATCTGCTGCGACTGGCTGGGGGGTGAGGGGATAGAGAAGAAGAAAAGAACAGACATGTAGAGAGCAAACAGCACGATGGGGACTCAATCTATGGGAGAGAACAAACAAATGTTAATGACCAGCAAAAAAAAAAAGATATTTCATAGAGAGCGAGGAAAGGAGTGAGGCCCAGTGCATTACTGGAGGTCCCCCGGCTGACTAAACCTATTAGCAGCATAACTAAGGGAGGGTTCAGAAACACATGATCCCTCCCTAATTGTAGGCTATATCAAAAAGGTAGGTTTTAGCCCTATTCTTAAAAACAGAGATCGAGTCTGACTCCCGAATCCAGATTGGCAGCTGATTCCACAGGAGAGGAGCTTGATAACTGAAGGCTCTGCCTCCCATTGTACTTTTGGAGATTCTAGGTATTACAAGTAATCCTGCATTTTGGGAGCGTAGTGCTCTGTTAGGATGATACGGTAGTATCAGATCTTTTAAATAAAAAGGAGCCTGATTGTTTAAAGCTTTGTAAGTAAGAAGAAGGATTTTAAACTTAATTCTAAACTCTATGGGAAGCCAATGAAGGGAGGCCAGAACCGGAGAGATATGATCTCTCTTTCTAGTACCTGTTAAAACTCTTGCTGCAGCATTTTGGATCAGCTGAAGACTTTTTAAAGATGTTTTAGGACAGCCTGATAATAAAGAATTACAATAATCTAATCTCGAGCTAACAAAAGCGTGGATCAGCTTCTCAGCATCACTCTGAGACAAGATACTCCTAATCTTGGCAATATTATGCAAATGATAGAAGGCAGTCTTAGAAACAAATTTAATATGTGAATTGAAGGACAAATCCTGATAAAAAATAACTCCAAGGTTCCTCACAGAGCTATTAAGAGAAAGAGTAACTGCATCCAAACTGAAAGTTTGATTTGGAAAGGAATTTCTAAGGTTTTTTGGACCAACAAGAATGACTTCAGTCTTATCTGAATTTAATAGCAGGAAATTACAAGTCATCCAAGCTTTGATTTCCTTAAGACAGGCTTCTAACTTGGCTAATTGATTACTATCATCTGGCTTCATTGACAGGTATAATTGTGTGTCATCTGCATAACAATGAAAATGTATACAGTGCTTTCTAATAATGTTGCCTAACAGAAGCATATATAAACTAAAAAGAGTAGGGCCTAGCACAGATCCCTGTGGAACTCCATGACTAAGCTTTGAGCTGAAAGAAAACTCATCATTTACATGAACAAACTGGAACCTATCAGATAAATAAGATCTAAACCACTGCAACGAAGTTCCATTAAGTCCAACATAGTGTTCTAATCTATCAAGTAGAATATTATGATCAATAGTATCAAAAGCTGCACTAAGATCTAAAAGGACAAGTACAGAAACTAGTCCATTATCAGATGCAATGAGGAGGTCGTTAGTGACCTTCGCTAAGGCTGTTTCAGTACTATGATGGATTCTAAACCCAGATTGAAACTCTTCAAGTAAACCATTTCCCTGCAGGTGGTCAAATAATTGCGTAGCAACAACTCTTTCTAAGATTTTTGAAATGAAAGGGAGATTAGAGATTGGTCTATAGTTAGCTAAAGCTCCTGGATCTAGCGTTGGCTTTTTGAGTAAGGGTTTAATTACAGCTGTTTTAAAAGCCTGCGGTACATGGCCTAAAGTTAATGAAGAATTGATTATATGAAGAATAAAGCTACCAATAAGTGGGAAGACTTCTTTAAATAACCTGGTAGGAATAGGGTCTAAAAGACAAGTTGAAGGTTTGGATGAGGAAACTATTTTGTCTAACTCACAAAGGTCAATTGGAGTAAACTCATCAAGACAGACATCAATAGAAGGAGTTGTAATAGTTACAGTATTTAAGTTAACTGTGGGAAGAATCTGATTGATTTTATCTCTGATGGATGAAATTTTATTATTGAAAAAGTTCATAAAGTCCTGACTAGTAAGCTCTAAGGGGATGCTAGGATTGACAGAGTCCTGACTCTTTGTCAACCTGGCTACAGTACTGAAAAGAAACCTGGGATTATTCTTGTTCTCTTCTATTAATGCAGAGTAATAACTCGTTCTAGCTTTTCTAAGAGATTTTTTATAAATTAAAAGATGATTTCTCCAAGCTAAATAGATTTCATCTAAATTAGTAGAGCGCCATTTTCTTTGAAGAAAATAAAGTTCGCCTGGGTGTTTTTTTGGATACAAATACTTGCAAATAACACACAGCTGTCAGGTCCGGGCTGGAAAATGCAACAGAAATGTAGAACCAAGTGTTATCCAGCTGAGGTCAAAATTTTGTAACAATACCACAAAAAACGAATATATTACACAGCCTTTTTGTCAGGTTGTTCCCAGGCGTTTTTGAACTGTGCCAAATTGAGCCAAATGGCACAGTTTGGAAAAACGTCTAACTTTTGAATGATTCAATATAGAAGCTTCATCTTGGGCTCTAATGAAAGGTGACACTCAGGGCTCTGTGTGTGTGTGTGTGTGTGTGTGTGTGTGTGTGTGTGTTTATTCATTCATGAATGAATGAATGAACAAACAAGCCCCCCACACACAAAGAAGCATGCCACGTAAAAAATGTGTGGCTTTTTTTTACAAGAAAAAATAACCTACAGTGCAATAAAAATTATACTAAAATATCTGTAATGTAGAGGATAACAAACCCCCACCCCCCGCTACAGAGGACGGACATCGTCCATCGCCACATGACGGACCGTGGCGCACGCCGTGGTCTACTACGCACAGTTGTACTAAAATATCTGCAATATATCTGCAATCCGCTACAGAGGAGTAGCTTGGGGGGGGGGGGGCGTTCTCAGCACACGGTCCGGTCGGTGCCGCGGATGGACCGTGTGCTCGCCGCAGTCCGTCATGTGGCGATGACGCACAGTTGTAATTTACCGATCGGTCAAAAATCATTTTGATTACAATTTTCAGGGATAAAGAATAATTTAGCTTATAACACTTACCTGTCCACAACAGCAGTGTCGCTGGCGAACATCTCTTCCTCACTGTCAGACGAACATGACGCTGGTCCGCTTGTTACGACTCGTGGTTCTGGTCTCGTGACCCGGTCAAACCATGATTCCATTATTGTGGTTTTGCGCTTCCATTTATTGCGGTTTTGGCGAACGATTTTTCAAAACAAATAAGAACAGTAGTAAGAAAAAAACACTGGCGAACGCTACCGTCACACACAGCGGCTTACACAAAACAGATTTTATGCATGGGACGCACGCTTTCAATCGTCAAACTTCTCTGCTTCAATTGGCTCGCTGTATTCGCAGCCGTTGGTAGGCGGGTCCTTCTTGCTAGGTTTTCAGTCATTGGTTCTTCAAGGTTTCAGAAACCCAATTCAAGGCTTTTATTAGTCGATTGAGAGGTCAATCAAATCTAAACCAATCAAAGCACTCCTTTGGCTTTCTGTTCGCGGCTGTGTCTGTAGTGGAAGAACGGAAATGCAGCTTTTTTTTTTTTTCAATGAGCTCTAGGACGCACAGTGTGCGTCGGTTTTGTGACTTGTAAACATGGATAAACCTGTGAAGACGAAAAGACTGTGCAGCTACAACACACAATATCTGTGAACTGTGACTTATCATGTAAGGACTTCTCTCTGGCTGTGCAAAAGGACAAGGGGCTGCTGGAGTCAGTCAAGATAAAAAAAAAAAAATCATGGAAAAAATAGATTCTGTGAGTAATGCCTTATGGATTTGAAATAATTTTGCTTTTATTTACTGTAAATGTCCACATTTATTTTATGTTTTTTTAACAAAACCTCACAAACTATATCCATTAATGTTTTCAAAATATTGAAATAGCAACATATTTTGATTCAAGATATTTGAAGTATTCATTTTGTTCCCAAAAAATATGTTGGTACCAGTTGCAGCTATCCCAGTGTCTGTCGGCAAGTTGACACATGGGCCTTATAATAAAAATCTGAAATTTCTAGGTATACAGTATGGTATTTTTTTTCCCTTGTAGTATTAAACAGGACACTAAATATTAGTATTTTTAAGATATTACCAAGGTAAAAAAATCCCAATATTTTGGCAACACTAATGTCCACGGCGCATATATGGTATCCATTTTCCCCACATATACCTAGTAGGCATGACGGTGCATATTCTAGAAGCTTCACGTCTTAATGGACAAAGAGGACCTGACCCTGCAGGGACCTACGGGAGGTGTGAAGTTGGCCTTGCAGGAGATGGGAAGTTGGAGAGAATGTCCCAGCAGGAGCCCCGGAGGCTAGAAGGATAAGAGACGATGGAGACGCCAAGGAGCCTCGGGGGCTGGATGTTTACTAAAGGACTGTGGGTTGGGGGTGTGTCATTTGATGTTGGGGGATTTGTGACTTGGGAGAATATAAGAACTGTGTGAGACGATTGCTCTTCCTCTTTTCTGAGATTCTGTGCTTGTTAGAGGATGTGACCTCTCAATAAACCAACCCTGAGAAATAAACTCAGTCTCGTCTGTGAAAGACATCCTCTACAAAGTATTCATTTTGTTCCCAAAAAATATGTTGGTACCAGTTGCAGCTATCCCAGTGTCTGTCAGCAAGTTGACACATGGGCCTTATAATAAAAATCTGAAATTTCTAGGTATACAGTATGGTATTTTTTTTTCCCTTGTAGTATTAAACAGGACACTAAATATTAGCATTTTTAAGATATTACCAAGGTAAAAAAATCCCAATATTTTGGCAACACTAATGTCCACAACATTGTGGCACTGAGCAGTAGTTAAAACCCTCTGTCCCTTATTTGGCTGTGAGAAAGTTGGCAACCCTAGCTACAAACGTAAACAAACAGCAGTGTCTTTGTGGGGGCAAGTAATATTTTCCCAGTTGTGAGCTCCAGTGGATAAATTTTGCAAACCTAAACATGACAGCTTTTCGGGGATTTCCATAGCAGGTACAATTTATTTACTATTATTAGTGTTCTGTAAGTGAAGCTGGTGCATGTATGTGGTAGTTAGAAATATCAATAAAGGTTGTTTCTGGCCACTCTGTTGGATCATTCTTCCACATACTTGCTGGTAGACAGTAGGGACACTTTTTGAGATCAATGTAAAGTTTTTGATTATATCTGATCCGATCTTGCGGTGAAAGCTCATCATAATATTGATATGCCATATTGTTTCAATGGTAAACTGCCGTTTTTTCTTACCGCCGTGCTCCCACGGTGGGCGCATTCCTGTGCAAGTACCAGGATGAGTAGACAGCCCTATTTAGGGTCCATCTTGTCATATCCGGCTCTAGGGAGCCGGGCAATCAGAGCCAGGGACAAGCCAGTGAGTCGAGATGGTTTATTTTGGGTAAGGGATAAGGGATGAGGAGAGCACAGATACTCATGCAGAGGTACACTCACAGGTTGCACAGCGCAGAGGTAAGCAGCTCGTACCGGACGTGGGGGTAGCAAGACGTACATCCTCACAGCGGGATACAAACACAGGAATGCTGCAAGGGGAGTTGAGGCTGACACCAGACGAAGGGGCTTCAGCCTAGCAGTGCTTATGTCGCAGCCCCGAGTCATCGAGGCTGCTCCTATTTATCCTCATTGGCAGCGCCCCAGCTGATGAAGACTAATTGGCCCCAGCCGTCCATAATGCTGCCAGCTGGGGGCCAGCTGAGACGCTGCTCAATGGGAAGCAGGGATGAGGGAAAACATGGGCTGAGTGCCGAGACGGCATCTCAACCCATGGTGACAGAGTCCCTCCCTCAAGGTCGGGCTCCTGAACGACCAGGAACATCCCAGCCCCCCCCCCCCCCCCCCCACCTAGGGTGGGAGGAAGGGAGGCGGACCGGAGGGGAAGAAGCCAAGGGAAGGACAACACCAATGGGGCAATGTAGGGTAGCGGGAAAGAAAAACCCAAATACAATACTGACAACAGAATAATTAACCCAGGTACAGATGGGGAGAAGAACTGGGTCAGCACGCCGGTTACATACTACCCAGAGAGTACCAACCATGCGTGACCCAGAGCAAGAAAAAAAAAAAAAGAACCACCAAAAAGGTACAGGGCAAAAAATGCTGAGTATGGTCAAATAAAGGGAAAACACAATACACAGCACCAATATAAGTACATACACACAGTCACCAAGAAAAGTGAGGGTGACTGGAACAAATGGACAATTACAGAGCATGGTGTTACGGAAAACAAGGCACATGACTCTATAATGAACCAACAGGGCATAAAAAAGAAATACTGAGTGCAGGCAAAGAAAAACCCACACACATGAATATATAAATACCCACAGTCACCTAAAGAAATGAAAGTGACTGGAATGAATGGGCAACTGCAGAGTATGGTCTGAAAGGGAACAAAACATAACTCTACAATGAAAAAACGAGACTAAAAACATGGTACAAAAAATAAAATGCTGGGTACGAGGGAAGGAAAACGCACAGCACTATAAATACACATCCACCAACAGGACAGACATTACACCCAAGTGACCTTAATAACGATAAAAGAAAAAGTGACACCCGAGGTGTATGGCAGGCAGAGTCCAAAAATAGCCGAGATGGCTCCGGAGATCTCCCCGCCCATTGTCCAGCTGGCGAATCAGGGGAAGAGAAATGTTCGGACGGCGAACTCTGGACCCAGATCCCAGGAATCCAGTCCAACGGCTGCCGAACCAGGCTGCCCAAAGGCAAACACAGACCAGTGGGGGGAAACCAGATCGCCGAACCGAAAGTTTTGCGGGTCGGGTCGTCGACCCGCATCACTCAACCACCAGGACCGTTGAGACGGACGAAGGGTCAGAGCGGATCCCGGTGGAAGAGGCTCAGGGGAGAGCCGATGACGAGGGCGGCGGGCCTCAGGGAAACGGCCACCTCCTCACCGGACCTGGACAACACTGGGGCAGCACCCACGTCGGACCCCGATCGGGCCTCAGGCGAACCCACGTTGGACACTGCACCAGAACCGACCTCCAACGTTGAACCCGGACCCTCCAGCACCACGAGGAACAGCAACTCCTCGCCGGTGACCCTGGAAGAAGGCTCAGAAGAGAAAACAGAACCGGGATCAGGATCACCGGCAGCGCCAGAACCCGGCGAGACGAGCTCAGACGCAGCGGGCGGCTGCACCCTGCTCGTCTCCCCTGGAGATAGGCTGAAGTGCTCAAAGATAAAAAGAGAGAAAAGAAAGGAGAGCACTCGCCTGATCTCGGGTTCTGACGCCGTCCAGGACTGCGAAGATCCAGGATCCGTCGTCAGGAGGTCGTTGTCAGGCTCCCATCTAGCCGCGTCGGGCCCCGCAGCCAGCACGATGGTCAGCGCAGCTTGAGATTCCTCCAGCTCAGGTAACCCCGCCGACGACCCACTCGGCGTGAAGCCAGAAGAATCTCGTCCCGCTGGACCGAACCGCTCCTCCGTGGAGACCCAGGGACGCTCAGTCGTCAGCGTAGACTCCACGCAGCAGTCAGTCCCCCTCCTCCGTCCGCAATGTAGCAGCGGAACCACAGGCCCTCTCCATATCCCACCACGTTGACCCGGAGCCGGGGACCGCTCGGCGGAGAGAGACACAGAGGATGCGGGATTAGGAAAACAGGTTACAGCAGGTGGGGAGAGTTCAGGGAGCTGCGAACCCTGAACTTCTCCTCCAGGGATGTGACAGAGCAAATCATTAAGCAGGTGTGAAAAAACAATGACTTGCCTGCCCCCTGGAGGTTGAGTATCGCCTGCTGTAGTGGAATCTGCTTCTTCCTCTCCCCGCCCGGCGATAACGGAGGACCCCCCGGGAATTCGTCTGAGGATCGCTCGCGTTGTCTCCAGCAGAGAGCTCACCAGGCCGGGATTCCAGGCACACACAGCGGTCAGGAAGCGCGTCGAGGAGGAGGGGGAAACAGCCGGGGTGAGCCAGCCCGAATGTCCAGGAATGACAGCGGGGGAACGAGGCTCAGGGGACGAGGCTGTAGAATCTCCACACTGATGAGGCGAAGGGATGACAGCTGCGTGGGAGGAACGGTCCTGACGATGACCCAGAACTGGATCCGGACGAGGTTCGTGCAGAGGTGACTCGGCGATGTGATGACGACTACTCCCAGGGAACGAAGCGAGGGGGAGACCCAGGATTCGCCGCTCCAGATCGGAGATCGAGACGAGGGAGGCGTCGAGCACGGGAAAGCTTCGTAGCCCTGAAGTCCTCACCATCAATCTCACTGCCGCCGCCACATGCCTGAAGGTGGTGACAGGAAACACAGTAGAGCTCGTGACAGCCACTCGACCCCGGACATAACTGCTGTCAGCTGCGGCTCCTTGAAGGGAATCCCGAGTGACGTGACGCAGGTCGGGGGAAGTCCTCTGGTTGGCGCGAACTCCCGGACTGGAATAGCGGCAGGAACGGGACTCCGAAGCGGGGAAAGACGTCGCCCACTTCGACTCCCTGCCGGGATTTCCATCCACCCCGTGGAGCTTCTCTTGCTGTGTACCTGCAGCGTCTATCCTGGCACTGTCCTCCAGATGGTACAGAGAGTGAGGGTGACAGTCCAGGAGTTCCTCAGCACGGCCCGGATGCCAGCGTCTCGCGTTGGAGGCGTCGTGCAGGGTGAAGAACGTCCCGTCGACAGCCTCCGAGATGGACCTCAGCTCGTCGCCCTGGCGCCGGAAGTGACTCCTGGGAAACGGCATGCTAGCAGCGCTGACACCCGGACAGAAAGGTACATTTCCACAGCGACTCACGGCCGCCGGCAACTCTTCTGGCTGCGACATACTGTCATATCCGGCTCTAGGGAGCCGGGCAATCAGAGCCAGGGACAAGCCAGTGAGTCGAGATGGTTTATTTTGGGTAAGGGATAAGGGATGAGGAGAGCACAGATACTCATGCAGAGGTACACTCACAGGTTGCACAGCGCAGAGGTAAGCAGCTCGTACCGGACGTGGGGGTAGCAAGACGTACATCCTCACAGCGGGATACAAACACAGGAATGCTGCAAGGGGAGTTGAGGCTGACACCAGACGAAGGGGCTTCAGCCTAGCAGTGCTTATGTCGCAGCCCCGAGTCATCGAGGCTGCTCCTATTTATCCTCATTGGCAGCGCCCCAGCTGATGAAGACTAATTGGCCCCAGCCGTCCATAATGCTGCCAGCTGGGGGCCAGCTGAGACGCTGCTCAATGGGAAGCAGGGATGAGGGAAAACATGGGCTGAGTGCCGAGACGGCATCTCAACCCATGGTGACACATCTTGGTCTCCCTTCCTCTTATTAACTAAGCCATTTTGATTTGTTTCTGGCAGTAATGTAAGAACCAGAGCTCACTAGAATGATTTTGCCTTTGCAGCTTCATCTTCATCCATTTTAATGGTGGTGTGCGGCGGCATGCAAAAATAAGCAGCGATGCTGTGGTTTTAAGCAGGTTTTATTAAATCATACCGCCGTCACAAAGCTCCACTCCCGGCGCCGTGCATGAGCGCCGGGAGCGAGCTCACGGCTCTCAGAGAGGCGGACACGTGTGTGTCTACCTGTTGCAGGATCAGAGTGAGAGAGCTGACTGTCTCTGTGTTCTGTTTGTGTGTTGTGGGGGGTTTAATCAAACCGCTACACTGCTCCCCCCCAAGAGGGAAACGGTAGAGGACCGTGACCTCGATGTTGCAGTCTGGGCAGCGAGCAGGGAAAAGCTCTGTGCAGGAGGAGGGGGGGGGGGGGGTAGTCGCGCCAAAAGTGTTTGCTGCTCCGCGATGTGAATACCATGCATGAAAGGCAACGATTAACATCACATAGGTGAGACAGAAGAAACTCGTCTACCTGTAGACATTAATACACCAAAGCACATCTACATATGTAAGATGCTCAGAAAAAGCACAGTAAGGACAAGCCATATGCACACTATACAGAATGGCGCATTACATCACAATACATGCATGTTTGCATCACAAATACATGAATGGCACATTGCATCTCAGTAGTGCAGCAGAAAAACAGAGAAAAGAGGGCTGAGTGTCCTTAGTCTGTTGTGGGGTTAAAACGAACCGCCACACACGCTCCCCCCCAGAGGACGCGGCAGGGGGCCGCGACCTCGATGATCCATCTGTGTGAGCGAGCTGTGGGAGAAGCTCACTGCAGGCGGAGGGGGAGGGAGGGGAGGGGTAGTAAGTGCCGGCAGGAGCTGTGAAATCGTCCTGAGCCGTGCAAAAATGGCTTGTGGGTCCGCAATGTCGAAGGGCTGGTCCCGTTGAACGTGCAGCGGTCCACAAGAAGAAAAATTAGTCTCTGACTCCTCTCGTGGCCATGAAGAAAAGCAGGAGCGGCTGTAAGAGAAAAAGTAAACAAAGCATAGGGACTGTTGGCTTTGGGTGCTGAAGCAACCCCAAAGCTCCCGGGAACAACTGACGGCTGAAATCCCGTTGTGCCGTGGCTAAGACCATTAAAAAATCCAGTGGCGAGCTGCGTGCTTGCTTCAGGTGAACGAGCAGCCCTGAAGGTTCTGTGAGCAGCGGCGGAGGACGATGGCGGTCTCTGGCGTGGCTGAGACTGTTAACAAATCCTTCGATCATGCTGCATGCGTGCCTCAGGTGAGCGTGCAGCCCTGAAAGGCAGCGGCGAAGGAGGAAAGCAGTCTGTGGAGCCGTTACTTGTCCCGTGCGTGATGCGCCGTCCTTGTAACTCCCCGAGCATGCGCGGGGGTTCCGTGGCGTGGGTGGGCCGCTGGAGTGGCGAGTCAGGGTGCAGAAACTTGGCGGAGATCAGCGCAGACGGCGCCGATAAAATCCAGGTTGAGCTGTTGCTGCAGATTGGCCATGGTGCGTTGGAGCGGTGAGAGGAAATAGACGATCTTTAGTCCCTCAGGCCCGTGCAGATGCGTTGGAGCGGCGGGAGGGAATAGACGATCTTTCGTTCCTCGGCTCATGCAGCTGCGTTGGAGCGGTGAGAGGGAGGAGACGCGTTGGAGCGGTGCGAGGCAATAGGCGATCTTTGTGCCCCGGGCTCGTGCAGCCATGGTGCGTTCAGTTCCACGCGCTGCGCTCTCCGTCGGCCCTGGAGGTTGCCGTCGTGGACAGAGGACGAGGTGCGTGCGCTCTCTGTGAGAGCGGCCGGTCCAGCGTGGATGTGTAGATCTCATGCGTGCAGATCTCACCGTGAAGCGGTCACCAGTCGCGGTCCGGACCAGAAGTTTGCTTCGCACAAAGCGTGTGCGTGTCCGGGTGTTGCGTTCACTGGCCGCTCGTTTTTTTCAGCGTCGGTTCGCCAGCGTGGCCGTCCAAATCAGAAGGCTGCGTCGCACAAAGCGTGTGCGTCTTCAAGGGGTCACCAACGCGGCTGTGCGGCTGTCCAGCTCGGAAGGTTGCTTTCGCACAAAACGTGTGCGTGTTCGAGGGGTCACCAGTGCGGCGGCATGCAAAAATAAGCAGCGATGCTGTGGTTTTAAGCAGGTTTTATTAAATCATACCGCCGTCACAAAGCTCCACTCCCGGCGCCGTGCATGAGCGCCGGGAGCGAGCTCACGGCTCTCAGAGAGGCGGACACGTGTGTGTCTACCTGTTGCAGGATCAGAGTGAGAGAGCTGACTGTCTCTGTGTTCTGTTTGTGTGTTGTGGGGGGTTTAATCAAACCGCTACAGGTGGGCATTTCATACTGAGCATCCAAACCTACACTCCTACAGTTCTGAGAACAAGTTGACTGTGGATTAAAGGGGTCATTGACTGAAAAAGTGTTTTCTGGGTTTTAACCTTCTGAAAGGTGTCTATTAATCACGTGATTATCAAAAAATTTATCAAATTATTATTATTATTATTAGTCCCCATTGTGGGACTAATAAAGGCTTATCTTATCTTATCTCAAAATGCTCACTTCCCTGAAAAAACACACAGCTGTAGAGGGTGCGAAGGGAAGGATGTGGAGGCGAGGCACGAGCGTAGGTCAGCACAGATTCTTTATTTACCCTCTAACATGAATACAGCCTGTTGGCCCCAGCGTGGCCGCTGGGACCCGGTTAGTCGTGATGGGTTGAGAGTGTAAGAGTTAAGAGAGAGAGATGAGGAAGAGCCGCTTTTTTATACCGTCATACAGACAGAGAGAATGCATGGCACATTAGCATATGGGCTGCACGGTGGCGCAGTGGTTAGCACTGCCGCAGCACAGTTTACCCTCGGCCGGGGGATCGCGGGGATCATGAGATCGTGGGTTCGATCCCTGCCCCCGGCCAACAGTGATCTGTGTGGAGTTTGCATGTTCTCCCCGTGTTGCGTGGGTTTACTCCGGGATTTCTCCGGTTTCCTCCCGCATGCCAAAAACATGCAGGTTAGGGATACGGGGCACTTGCGCACGCAGCGACCGGCATCTGGTGGCTTGTCACCAGACTGCAAAACAAATCTACCTACGGGTACAAAATAAGTACAAAAAAAAAATATTAATTGTCATCTAATACCATTGGTCAATACACATGATTAACATGATATTGGTTGGCACAAAGATGCATGCATTCAGTCCCGTCTGACTGTCTCCTGTGGTTCTTTTGATCGTGTGTCAATTGTCCTCTGCTTCCTCCAAGCTCACTGCTGGGTGTGAGGAAAGCTCCAGAAGAATGACACCCAGAAAGGGCTGTGACACCCCCCCCCCCCCCCGTCGTTTGGGCTCAAGTCAATGCCAGTGGAAGCTGTAGCGGTGGGGGGGTGGGGGGGGGTTGCCGCTCCAGTCAAACTGTCTGCTGGTGAGGAGAGTTGGAGGGCCCGTTAGTCTGTGGGGGAAAAGGGGGAGAGGTGGAAAAGCCGGTTGTTGTGAAAAAAAAAAAAAAAAGAAAACTTACATCTGTGACTCCTCTCGCGGCTCATCCTGTGAGGATGTGGGGAAGGCGGGCGGCCAAATTCCCTGAGGATGCGTAGCGGCTGTGAAACAACTGTAGCTGTGTGAGGGACTTGGCGGTGTGGCTGTAGATGCGGAAGGGACAGCAATCGGCTAAATCCTTGTTGTGCGCCGTGGCTGAGAAACCCACACAAAGTCCTGTGTGCGGGCTGCACAGCTGCTTTAGGTGCGAGGGCAGCCCTAAAGGTTCTGAGGATGGCGATCGACCGTGGACCCCGGGGTGTGCAGCGGCGGAAGACGATGTGTAAGTCAGCGGAGCCAGTTTGTCCCTGGTGTGTGGCGCGCGCTACGGCCATGTAGCTTCCAGTTGCGCTGTCCTCATAATTCTGCAGTGTGCGTGCGGGGCTTCTGTGCACTGGAACTCCACTGTCTGGAGGTGAAGTCAGGGTTGGGGCTTGGTGGGAATCAATGCAGACAGCGCAGATTTTCCCCATTCAGGCTGTTTCTGTGGGGTGCTCGTCTCGCTGATCCTCGTTCATGGTGCGTTTTGGTCCCAGCGCTGCGCTCCGGAGTGCCCGCTCCGGTGAGGATGAAGAGGTTGTAGGCGTTCTCTGGTCCTCTGTGTCCACTGCGCGGTGAGAGGGAGCAGATGGTCATTCTGTCTCGTCATGTCACCAGTGTGGAGGGAAGAGATAGTCCATTTCACGTTAGGTCACCAATGTAGAGGGTGCGAAGGGAAGGATGTGGAGGCGAGGCACGAGCGTAGGTCAGCGCAGATTCTTTATTTACCCTCTAACATGAATACAGCCTATTGGCCCCAGCGGCCACGCTGGGGCCCGGTTAGTCGTGATGGGTTGAGAGTGTAAGAGTTAAGAGAGAGAGATGAGGAAGAGCCATGCTTTTATACCGTTATACAGACACAGAGAATGCATGGCACATTAACATATCAATTGTCATCTAATACCATTGGTCAATACACATGATTAGCATGACGTTGGTTGGCACAAAGATGTATGCATTCAGTCCCGTCTGACTGTCTCCTGTGGTTCTTTTGGTTGTGTGTCAATTGTCCTTTGCTTCCTCCAAGCTCACTGCTGGGTGTGAGGAAAGCTCCAGAAGAATGTCCCAGAGGAATGTCTCCCTGCTGTGTTTAGTGTCACCACACAGCCATTATATTATTTTTCACACCAAAAAGCAAAATTGACCATTTTGGTTTTGCCATGGGACGTCACTTACATAGTAAATCAAGTTTAGAGCTGTGTGTCATCAGCAGTGTAGGGAGTAACGCGTTACAAAGTAACACGTTACTTTAAATTGAATAAGCCCGTGACAGACACACAACGAAGAAGTACAGTGGGGAAAAAAGTATTTAGTCAGCCACCAATTGTGCAAGTTCTCCCACTTAAAAGATGAGAGAGGTCTCCAATTTTCATCATAGGTATACCTCAACTATGAGAGACAAAATGAGAAGAAAAAAAATCCAGAAAATCACATTGAAGGATTTTTAATGAATTAATTGGTAAATTCCTCGGTAAAATAAGTATTTGGTCACCTACAAACAAGCAAGATTTCTGGCTCTAACAGACCTGTAACTTCTTTAAGAGGCTCCTCTGTCCTCCACTCGTTACCTGTATTAATGGCACCTGTTTGAACTCTTTATCAGTATAAAAGACACCTGTCCACAACCTCAATCAGTCAGACTCCAAACTCCACTATGGCCAAGACCAAAGAGCTGTCAAAGGACACCAGAAACAAAATTGTAGACCTGCACCAGGCTGGGAAGACTGAATCTACAATAGGTAAGCAGCTTGGTGTGAAGAAATCAACTGTGGGAGCAATTATTAGAAAATGGAAGACATACAAGACCACTGATAATCTCCCTCAATCTGGGGCTCCACGCAAGATCTCACCCCGTGGGGTCAAAGTGATCACAAGAACGGTGAGCAAAAATCCCAGAACCACATGGGGGGACCTAGTGAATGACCTGCAGAGAGCTGGGACCAAAGTAACACAGGCTACCATCAGTAACACACTACGCTGCCAGGGACTCAAATCCTGCAGTGCCAGACGTGTCCCCCTGCTTAAGCCAGTACATGTCCAGACCCATCTGAAGTTTGCTAGAGAGCATTTGGATGATCCAGAAGAGGACTGGGAGAATGTCATATGGTCAGATGAAACCAAAATAGAACTTTATTGTAAAAACTCAACTTGTCGTGTTTAGAGGAGAAAGAACACCATACCTACTGTGAAGCATGGGGGTGGAAACATCATGCTTTGGGGCTGTTTTTCTGCAAAGGGACCAGGACGACTGATCCGTGTAAAGGAAAGAATGAATGGGGCCATGTATCGTGAGATTTTGAGTGAAAACCTCCTTCCATCAGCAAGGGCATTGAAGATGAAACGTGGCTGGGTCTTTCAGCATGACAATGATCCCAAACACACCGCCCGGGCAACGAAGGAGTGGCTTCATAAGAAGCATTTCAAGGTCCTGGAGTGGCCTAGCCAGTCTCCAGATCTCAACCCCATAGAAAATCTTTGGAGGGAGTTGAAAGTCTGTGTTGCCCAGCGACAGCTCCAAAACATCACTGCTCTAGAGGAGATCCGCATGGAGGAATGGACCAAAATACCAGCAACAGTGTGTGAAAACCTTGTGAAGACTTACAGAAAACGTTTGACCTCTGTCATTGCCAACAAAGGGTATATAACAAAGTATTGAGATGAACTTTTGTTATTGACCAAATACTTATTTTCCACCATAATTTGCAAATAAATTCTTTAAAAATCAGACAATGTGATTTTCTGGATTTTTTTTTTCTCATTTTGTGTCTCATAGTTGAGGTATACCTATGATGAAAATTGGAGACCTCTCTCATCTTTTAAGTGGGAGAACTTGCACAATTGGTGGCTGACTAAATACTTTTTTGCCCCACTGTATGTATACGTGTCAGAGTTTCACGCCACTGCCCTTCAGAGAATTTTATCCCTAAATCTTTTTCCCATTCTGCTTTTGTTTTATCCCATGATATCGCCACTAAATTTTGTATAATCCTATAAATCGTAGAAATACATTTCTTGGCCCAAGTATCCAAATCTAGGATTTCATCTAGTTGATTAGTTGGTGTCAACAAAGAAAAAGAGGGAAACATTTTTTTTTACAAAACTATGAATTTGAAGATATCTGAAAAAGTGGGATCTAGGTACTGTATGTCATAATCTTTTGTAAGCATATTAAAAGAAGAAAAAGTGTTTCCCAGGAATAAATCCTTTAAAAAAACTAATCCCTGTCTACACCAGAGGCGAAAAGCATCGTCAAGCATGAAGGGTGTAAAAAACTGATTATTTGCTATTGGGCAGAGCGTTCTAGCCTGAACTAACTTAAAGTGCCTTCTGAACTGGAGCCATATTTTTAGAGAGGATCTAACCACCGGATCCAATACCTGTATGTGATGAGTATACGGCAGCGGTGAGGATAAGATGGGTAACGGGTTGGACAGAAGCTCCATCTCAGCCCAACTCAGACCTTCCTTATTCTTATATGTATCGATCCAATGTAAAAATTTTACCATGTTTGCTGCCCAATAATAAAAAATAAAGTTAGGTAGGCCCAAACCTCCTGCCTCCTTTGGTACCTCCAAGTACTTCCTTTTCATCCTAGGATTGGAACTGTTCCAAATGAATGATGAAATCAACCGGTCTAGTTGTTGGAAAGCTGTTGTAGATATAAATATGGGGATCATTTGGAATATATATAAAAATCTTGCCAGAATTGTCATTTTTACTATATTTATCCGGCCTGCTAGTGAAATGAGTAAGTTCGACCATTTTTTAATGTCTTGAGCTGTCCGTTCAGTTAATTTTCTAAAGTTATTATTATATAATCCACCTATTGAACGAGTAATCTTAATGCCTAGATACGTGAATATATTCTTTTCTAATTTAAACGGAAATCCAGAGTAATCACCATCTACATCGTTAATAGGGAATAACAAACTCTTAGAGTAATTAATTTTATAGCCTGAGAGATAACCAAAATTATCTAAGATACATAATAATTTTGGTATGGTTCCTTCTGGGTTAGATACGTTCACGTACGCATTTCCCTTTGCTGGTATAACACAGTCAATGCACATAGAAAAAATAAAGAAAAAAAAAAAACTCTCCTAGCGGGCCTTGGCTAGGGTACACAGTCCACAGATATGAATAATAGGAACACAGGAGAAAAAAAAATATGTCGCACTTAGAATATAGGACATTTTAAATTTCAACCCTTGGATTAACATTTTCGTACTAGCTCTCTGATGGTGGGTAAAGTTAAATTAAATTATCTGCGATAATGTCTAAAAAAAGGGGGGGGGGGACATCTCAATCCAGAAGCACTTTGGGGTTAATCCATTCTTTGTCCGTTCTTTGTCTTCATTTAGTTCAATTGTTTTCTTTTCCCCCTTCCTTTCTCTGCTTTCCCCTCCCTCCCCTCTTCTGAGCTGTAAGTAGAAACAGCAGATCACTAGTCCAGCCACCTAAGTAATCTTAATCATTTTAGCCACACACTCTTATGCTTACACCCATCAATAAATAAATAAATAAATAAATAAATAAAATAATTATACATATATACAATACATATACACATAAATACAAAAAAAGAAGTAATAAAAAAGGGAAAAATCTACAGTGAGAGAATTAATCAACTTATAAGAAAACCTGTACTTATAAGAAACTTAAAAAAAGAAAATTCAAATTTCAAAAATTCAAATTAAAAAAATCATATTTTTAAAACTGTGTGAAAGAAAAATAAATTAAAAAAGAGGAAAATAAGGGAGACATATACAAAACAATTTTTTTTAGAAAAAATAAAATAAACACAAAATTAACTAGTTTAAACTGAGAAAAATATAACAATTTCTTGGATGCAAGGAATTTTAAACAGCATTACCAATAGAGGGGCACGTTATAAAAGATAGGAAAGACTACTAGGTGAGATCATTGATTGTTTGTTAGTTACCGTTCCATCTGGAGAACCGTACCAGTCACTGTCCTTTAGCCATCTGCGCCCGTTTACAGCCAGAGTCCGTAAACCACTTCTGACACTTTGCGTTCTTCTTTAATATTTCTGTGGTGTCTTGTTTTATGGCTGCAGGTTTTCCCTGATATAATCCATCACTGCAGATGGGTCCTCGAAGTGTTTATCCAACCCGGATGGTAGAGTAATGCGGAGAACCGCTGGGAAAAGGAGCCCGCACTTGACGCCCTGGCAGCTCCAAAGGAGCTGCTTGGCTTCAGAGAAGGCCACTCTCTTCTTCGCCACGGCAGCCGTATAGTCCGGGAAAATGCTCACTCTCCTACCTTGGAGGTTAAGCAGAGCCAAACGTGATGCTTTACGGAGGACCTCCTCTCTCTCCTGAAGATAATGGAATTTTGCCACAATCACCCTAGGGGGTTCTCCCTCCTTAGGTGAAGGGCGTAGGCTGCGATGGACCCGATCCAACGTCGAGGTGAAGTCAAGTTTCAGTAGCTCCTGTAGAGTCCTAGCAATGGTCACCGTGGGCCTCTGGCCTTCACTGTTCTCCAGCCCTTCCTTTATACCATTCATTCATTCATTCATCTTCTTCCGCTTAATCCTTTTCGGGTCACGGAGGGGCTGGAGCCTATCCCAGCATCTTTGGGCGAGAGGCAGATACCAGTGATTCGTATATTGCACCAACGTTGTCGCCCCTCCAGGTCTTCCAACTTCAGGCTCAGTGCGGCAACTTCTGATTTTAGCTGGCCAACGTCTCCTTCGATGCCAGCCGTCTTATCCGAATACGTATTAAGGCCGTTCTCCAGGTCTCCTAAACGGGTCTCTTGCCTTGCCATATCCTGTGCGATAGAGTCCATTTTTGCATCCAAATCTTTCATCTTTAAATCTATATGCGCCAATATCCTGCTTTCACTGTTCACAATAGCGGCCATCACCTCGGACAGATCGGCCGGTTCCCCCTCAGAGGCCTTAATTAAGCCGGAGGCTTTAGCAGCCTGCTCTTTACTGGATTTATTCCTGCTCATGGCACCTTCAGAAAAGTCGTTAGGAAGCTATAAGGTCAAAATTTTGGTGCCTAAGCGTTTTAGTCTGGTGTATATTCAGCCAGTTTATCTAAAATTGGTCAAAAAATGTTGACATATTCATTAAAAGTTCACCCTAGCCAGGAGCCCAGTAGAAACACGTCCTCACATGATACTGCTCACCAGCGCCCCGGTTTTAACCCTATTCTTAAAAACAGAACTCAAGTCTGACTCCCGAATCCAGATTGGCAGCTGGTTCCAAAGGACAGGAGCTTGATGACTGAAGGCTCTGCCTCCCATTGTAATTTTGGAGATTCTAGGTATGACAAGTAATCCAGCATTTTGGGAACGCAGTGCTCTGTTAGGATGATAAAGTATAATAAGATCTTTTAAATAAAAAGGGGCCTGATTATTTAGAGCTTTGAAAGTGAGAAGAAGGATTTCAAACTTAATTCTAAACTCTATGGTAAGCCAGTGAAGGGAGGCTAGAACCGGAGAAATGTGATCTCACTTTCTAGTACCTGCTAAAACTCTTGCTGCAGTATTTTGGATCAGCTGAAGACTTTTTAAAGATGTTTTAGGACAACCTGATAATAAAGAGTTACAATAATCTAATCTAGAGCTAACAAAAGCGTGGATCAGTTTCTCAGCATCACTGAGACAAGATGCTCCTAATCTTGGCAATATTACGCAAATGATAGAAGGCAGTCTTAGAAACAAGTTTAATATGTGAATTAAAGAACAGATCCATCCATCCATCTTCTACCGCTTAATCCTTTCGGGTCGCGGGGGGGCTGGAGCCTATCCCAGCATCTTTGGGCGAGAGGCAGGGTACACCCTGGACAGATCGCCAGTCCATCGCAGGGCCAACACAGAGAGACAAACAACCATTCACTCTCACATCCATACCTAAGGACAATTTAGAATTCCCAGTTTTGATGCCAATTAACCTAACTTGCATGTTTTTGGCATGTGGGAGGAAACCGGAGTGCCTGGAGTAAACCCACGCAGACACGGGGAGAACATGCAAACTCCACACAGAAGGGTCACCGATGGTCTGGGGGTGGGATCGAACCCACAATGGTCAAGGGTGGAATCGATCCCATGACCTTCTTGCTGTGCTGCCACTGTGCTAACCACTGCGCCACCGTGCTGCCTAAAGAACAGATCTTGATCAAAAATAACTCTAACATTCCTCACAGAACTATTAAGAGAAAGCAACCGCATCCAAACTAAGAGTTTGATTTGGAATGGTATTTCTAAGGTTTTTTGGACCAACTAGAATGACTTCAGTCTTATCTAAATTTAATAGCAAGAAATTACAAGTCACCCAAGCTTTGATTTCCTTAAGACAGGCCTCTAATTTTGCTAAATGATTACTGTCATCTGGCTTCATTGACAAGTATAATTGTGTGTCATCTGCATAACAATGAAAATGTATGTAGTGCTCTCTAATAATGTTGCCTATCGGAAGCATATAGAGAATGGCACTCTGATGTCACTTACTGTTGTGGCCGCCATATTGGGGGAATAGCACTGTAGTATGTTTGGGTTTCCCTGATGCAGTAAACATGC
Source organism: Pholidichthys leucotaenia (assembly GCA_020510985.1). Taxonomy (NCBI): domain Eukaryota; kingdom Metazoa; phylum Chordata; class Actinopteri; order Cichliformes; family Pholidichthyidae; genus Pholidichthys; species Pholidichthys leucotaenia. Next base: position 214,193,861 of record CM035845.1, on the reverse strand, counting down.
CAGAAGGTAAGTGTTATGAATTATTTGTCTTTGCGTTTGTTCCCATGACAGATGTTAGCAAATCTAGCTGTAGTAATAGCACTGCATTTAACAAAATCATTCCTAATTTTGGCTAAGCCCATTTTTTTTAGATTACAATTTTCTGAGATTCACTGGCAATCTAAACAGGACACCCAGGGGACATCAGGTTATATTTGTGATCTATCAGTCTTTTATAACCTGGGTATAGTTATACTAACCTGGTTGTAACTGTTATCCGTATCTCTTTATATTTATCTGGATATACAGCCTCATGCAAAAAATGACCAGCGCTTGTTGAATAGCATATGAAAGGGTTAATGTATAGTTAGTGCCAGAATAATAATTCTGTAGGTGATCTCCCATTATGCTCTACACATATTCCATACAAATTCTGTTTGCATGCTTATGAACAAGTATGTTATGGTATATTGATAACAGGAATGAGACAAAGGTATAGAGCCCTCTCTGTCTTTTTGCTCTCTTTTAAGTCAGGTCTTTTCACATTAGTTACACACCCAAAAACAGCATTCTCACACACTCTTTAATAACACATTTTAAGGGATCGGTAACGTGAACAGAGGATGGCCTGTTCACATCAGAGTTAAACTAGCCAATCAGACGGTCGCGTATAAGCCCATCCTATTGTACTAGGTCGCCCCACCTGAGAGAATAACTGTAGCGTGCACCCAGAAGTCGGGGTTCAGTCTGACCACGCTCCAGAGGGAGCTGCGTCACGCTGCACCCAGCGCTGCTTGCTTTACATGTGACTTCTAAATAAATGTACCATCCTTTAAATTGAAGAAATCTCCGGTTTGTTCTTGGATCTTTCAATCAAAGAATCGGGTATTTTTCTAACACATATTTGATAAAATATTTTGATAACTTGAAATTGATATGTAAAGACAGTCTCTGTAGGATAAGGAAACAATTACAGTATTACCAGATATCATGTATTTATTTTTTATTTCATGAATTAAAGACCTGATAAATTAATAAATACGCAATTATAACATTGGAAAAAATCTGGCACCCGATATACATACTTAATAAATGAAACACATTAAAAAAATCACTATAATATGCTGTGGTCTTATTCAATAATGTTGCCACTCTTTGGAAAATAGCATATTGTGGTTGCTTAGTTGGTGTGTGTAACTAATTATGGATGTAGGGTGCCTGGACTTTGCACTTTCACAGTTGTGTATTTATTTAAGTGCATTTTAATTCTGATCATTTCACTAAATAGAGAATATATACGTTCATGTCTTACAGAGAATGCATAAAAAAATTTTATCTTAAGAATATGCACTTTCCAGATTTTTGCAAAAAAATTGTCTCGGGCTGGACAATTTTTTAAACTCATGTAATTATTTTATAAACCTTTTCAAACTGTGATCTGAAACCTCTTTATACTTTCCTGAGCATAATTAACATCCTAAATTGTCTCCCATTTCTCTAGGTCCTGCAACATCAACATTATGAACTCTTTAAAGCCGTGGGTCACCCTGACACCTGATGGACATGCTGAGTGTACACACTGCGCTGGATTCATAGTTACATCTTTCTGCATATGTGAATTTTTATTTCTGTTAAAGACATATCACTGTGTATTTATTAAACTTTGTTATATTTTTGTGAATTCACAAAAGCACACATAACTTACTCCACAGTACCTGTTCACTCTGTTTGCATTGTTTGTTTTTTTTAAGTTTTTATAAAGGGTATACATGTCATTACAGCATTGCATTGTTTACATTTTCATCACATGTTCCCTTTTTTTTGTTTTTTGACAACATTAGAAGAGTAATTATTACAACACCCTTTTTTAAGTGAAAGAAAAAGAGAAATTAAAGAAAGAACAAAAAAAACAAAAAAAAAACAGGAGAAAAAAAACCCAAAAACAAACGAGAGAAAAAAAAATGAAAGCGTATCTGAGTAGCATTGGAACAAAGACAGGTGCCATTATTGAAATGGTATTTGTCAAAAATTAGATCTAATTGAAGACACATATGCGTTCCAGGGTTGCCAAAAGTTCAAGAACCCATCCATGTCCTGTCTCAGTGCGAATGTTGTGGCGGTTTGGTGTAACCCCCACAAACAGACTGGACAGACACAGCGCTCGGCTAGAGCAATTAACAGAACAGTGAAATGTGTATTAATGTCTACAGGCAGCCCCGCTTCTTCTGGCTCACTTCTGTGATGTTAATGTTGCCTTTCATGCATTGTGTTCATGCGTCCTGTCCTTACTGTGACCTAGGGACCGAGATCAATATGTCTCTCAAATGCAAATGTCTCATGCCTGTTCTGTTATCTCTTTGATCATACCAACTGCTGGGGAATGCTCTTTGATGTATTGTTGTAGTTGGGTATATATGCTGCAACTCTGTAACTCAAACTCTCTCAATTCCACTTCCTCAACTGCTGCTGCTGGACACAGACTTTGCGTCCTCCTTCTCTGAGAGCCGCTGGGCTCGCTCCCGGCACGCATGCACGGCGCCGGGAGCGGAGCTCGTGACGGCGGTATGATTAATAAAACTCTGCTTAAAACCACAGCATCGCTGTTTATTTTTTTCTTACCGCCGCACTGGTGACCCCGCAGACGCACACGCTTTGTGCGACGCAACCTTCTGGTCTGGACGGCCACGCTGGCGACTCGACGCTGAAAAAAACACGCTGCCAGCGAACACAGCAGCCTGATGCAAACGATCCGCCCTCCCTTCTGCTTCAGGGAGACCTCGACGCGGAGCCAACACAGGCAAGCTGCTCTCCCGGCATCGGGAGAGCAGCTGACTCGCGTCTGACTGCACCCTGACTCGCCTCTCCAGCTGGCCCACCCACGCACGAGCCCCCGCGCACGCACCGGGGAGTTACGAGGACGGCGCACCACGCACGGGACAAATACGGCTCTTCTGACCGCCTTCCTTCTGCTGCACACTGGCCCATCTGGCTTGCTCGTACACCTGAGGCCCGCAGCTTGCTCACTGGATTTTATGGTCTTAGCCACGGCACACAAGGGGAATTCAGCCGTCTGCGGTTCCCGAGGCTTTAGGGTTGCGCCTGCCCTAAAGTCAACACGCCAGTCCCTCTGCTTTTATTTTTTTTCTTACCGCCGCTCCTGCTTTTCTTCATGGCCACGAGAGGAGTCAGAGACAAATTTTTCTTCTTGTGATCTCCGCACGCGCAACGGGACAGCCCCTCGACGTCGCGGAGCAGCAAGCAATTTTTGCGCGGCTCGGACGATTTCACCGCCCCTGCTGGCACTTACTACCCCCTCCTCCCTCCCCCTCCGCCTGCAGCGAGGTTCTCCCACAGCTCGCTCCCATAGATGGATTATCGAGGTCTCGGCCCCCTGCCGTGCCCTCTGGGGGGAGCGTGTGGCGGTTTGGTGTAAACCCCCACAAACAGACTGGACAGACACAGCGCTCGGCTAGAGCAATTAACAGAACAGTGAAATGTGTATTAATTTCTACAGGCAGCCCCGCTTCTTCTGGCTCACTTCTGTGATGTTAATGTTGCCTTTCATGCATTGTGTTCATGCGTCCTGTCCTTACTGTGACCTAGGGACCGAGATCAGTATGTCTCTCAAATGCAAATGTCTCATGCCTGTTCTGTTATCTCTTTGATCATACCAACTGCTGGGGAATGCTCTTTGATGTATTGTTGTAGTTGGGTATATATGCTGCAACTCTGTAACTCAAACTCTCTCAATTCCACTTCCTCAACTGCTGCTGCTGGACACAGACTTTGCGTCCTCCTTCTCTGAGAGCCGCTGGGCTCGCTCCCGGCGCGCATGCACGGCGCCGGGAGCGGAGCTCGTGACAGCGGTATGATTAATAAAAGTCTGCTTAAAACCACAGCATCGCTGTTTATTTTTTCTTACCGCCGCAATGTCAACTTTTCCATCGAATAAATGTCTTGAATCACGTTAATCCAGTCTTCAGGTGTAGGACAGTCCTTCAACATCCATTTTTTTGTTAGAGCTTTTTTACTTGCCATTATTAAAACAGTGAATAAGTATTTTTCTCCTCGTCTTTTCAGTGATTCCAGTAGTAAACCCAAATACAAAGTTACAAAAGGAAAGGAAACTTTTATTTTGAATATTTTCTCCAATATTGTCTGTACATTGGTCCAATATTGGTGGATAACTGGACATGATCAAAACACATGAAAATGATTTGCATTCTCGTCACCACACAAGCACCAACAATTCAACCCCTTACGAGTAAATTTGTTTTGTGCAGGTGTTCTGAAAAATCTTACCAAATTTTTCCATCCAAATTCTCTTCACTGCAAGGATGAGGTACTTTTCCATTGCTGTTTATTTAGCTTTTCCCATATTTCCAGTTGTAAAGTGAAATTCCCCTCTTTTTCCCATCTTTCTTTTATATATGATGTGTTGTCTCCTTTTAAGTCTTGAAGACCTTGGTATATTTTAGAAATGTGTCTGATCCCTGGAATATATGCCATTAAGAAGACCTTCAGAACACCTGAGTGGGCCCTTTCCAAATCCTCCTTTTTAAGTATTTTGTTTATGTGGTGTCTAAGCTGAAAGAACCTGAAAAGGTCTTGATTTATTAGACCTTGTTTTTTCAAATCTTCGAAACTTCTTAAAATTTGCCCTTTAAAAAAATCGTAATATTTTATCAGTCCGTTCTCTTTCCACTTTTTAAATCTAGTGTCTGTGTTATTAGGAGTAAAGTCTTGATCATAGGCAATCCATTGCAGTAATCAATAGGGTTCTTTAGTTTGATTCTCTCTGACTATCTTAAACCAAATTTTTAGCGGGGTCTCTATCCACGGGTTAGTGTTATTCAAAAGTTTAGGTAAGGCATTGTTCCCTATTATCGCCTGTAGGGGGATGTCACTTGTTATTTGGCATTCCATCTCCTTTAGACTGGGTTACATATCTCTACTAAAGTTTTAATTTGTGCGGCTTTAAAATAGTCCCTGATATTTGGCAGCGTGAGCCCACCTTTGTCTTTGTTTAGCTGTAGGCTGATTCTAAGTCTCTTGCCCTGCCATATGAATCTTGAAATCCTTCTGTCCAGTTCTTGCCATGTTTTTTTGGGAGGTTCTACCGGTATTGTTTGGAAAAGGTATAGAAGACGTGGAAGTATATTCATTTTAACTGCTTCAATTCTTTGTGCGGTACCCAAGAATGGTATCATATTCCATCTTGCTAGGTCAGATTTTATTTATGCCATCAGTGGATCATAGTTTAGTGTTATAATATTGTTGAGTTGTTTCGGGATATTGACCCCCAGATATTTCATAGATTCCATCTCCCAGTTAGTTTTGAGTTTGCTTAGTAAATATTGATTTGGGTCATAGTTGAATGTTAAAACTTGGGTTTTATGCATGTTTAATTCGTACCCCGATAAATCTCCAAACTCTGAAAAAACTGAGATTAGTTCTGGAAAAGAGGTGTCCAGCTGCCCCAGGTATATTAAAATGTCATCAGCAAAGAGTGCTATTTTATGTTCCTTCTGACCAAGTGTAATACCTTAAATTTTTTGATTCTGTCTTATCCATTGGCTCAGAGGTTCTATGAAGATTGCGAAGAGCAGTGGAGACAAGGGGCAGCCCTGACGACATCCTCTTTCCAGTTCAAAAGATGATGATAATTTACCGTTAATCCTTATTTTAGTTGATGGTTTTTTATATAATGCCTGGATAGTTCTAATGAAGTTGTTATGAAAATTGAAACTGGATCAGATTCTATATAGGAAAGACCAGTCAACCGAATCAAATGCTTTTTCAGCATCTAATCCCAATATAGCTGCATTTAAGTTATATTTTTTTATATGATGAATTATGTGTAAAGTGCGTCTAATGTTGTCTTGTGTCTGTCTTTGTCTTATAAAACCTGTTTGGTCTAAATGAATTAAGTCTGTCGTATATTTTCTAATCTTTTGGCAAGGATAGTGGTAAAAAGCTTATAGTCCTGATTTAACACTGATTGGTCTGTAGTTGGAGCAGTCTAGTTTATCCTTTTCAGGTTTAGGTATGACTGCAATGACCCCTTCTCTCCAGGAGGGGGGATTTCCCCTGTGTGGAGGACATAGTTAAATGTTTTCAGGAGGAGAGGAGATAGTTGCTGTTTAAAGGTTTTGTACCACTCTGCTGTATAGCCATCTGCTCTTGGGGATTTGTTAGCTTTAAGTTTCATAATTGCTTTTTCTAATTCTTTAGGTTGTATTTCTGACAGTAGTGTTTTATTTTGTGACTCAGTAAGTTGGGGGTTTAATGTGTTTAGAAATGCTTTGGATGCGTTTTTATGTTTTTTGAGGGAGTACAAGCTCTTGTAGTAGTTCTCGAAGCTTTTAAGAATATCCTGAATTCTAAATTTTATTTCCTTTGATACTGGGTCTCTGATTTTGTAGATTGCTCTCTCCGTTTGTTGTTTCCTCAATTTATAGGCTAGTAATTTTGCCGATTTGCTGCCTGTTTCATAGTATTTTTGTTTCAGAAATGTAAGTTTCTTCTGGATTTCTATTGTGTAGATCTCTTTTTTTTTTAAATTTCCTTAATTTTGAGCGAGTCATTAGAATGAGTGTTGTCTTTGTGCTCTTTTTCTAGGTTCTTAAGTTCTGACTCTAATGTGATTAGTTTTTCTTGTCTCAGTTTCTTTTGGAGTGCCAGTTTTGCGATAATCTTTCCCCTTATTACAGCTTTGCATGCGTCCCACAGTATTAAAGGGGATACTTCTCCATTATCATTTTCTTCCAAATATCTGAGAATATCTGATTCCAATTCATCTTTCAGTGGTCCTTTCAGCACATTTGAATTTAACCTCCAAGAAAATGTGTTATTTGTGTATTTTTGGATACTTAAGTCCATATAGATCGGACTGTGGTCAGAGAGATCCATCAGTCCTATTTTACATGTTTTTACTCTTCCAATGTCTCTATTAAACATAAAAAAAATATCCTTGAGTATGATGAATATGGTGCTGAGTAAAATGTATAATCTTTTACACTGGAGTTGAATTCCCTCCACACGTCACAGATTCCCATTTCTTTTAGTAGCATCCGAGTTTTTCTACTCTGAGTGTTATTTTGATGTGGAGAATTACCTGATGCATCCCAGTATGGATTCAGTCTTAGATTGAAGTCTCCCCCACATATCATTAAACCTTGGGCTTTAGTTATCATTAGGTCAAATACATTTTTATAAAATTTCCAGTTAGCCCCTAGAGGTGCATATACATTCAGCAGGGTGATATCTTCTCCCTCTAGCCGTCCTAGTACCATACTGAATCTCCCTTCTTTATCTTTGTGTTCTGATTTTTTTTTCAAATATAATTTTGGTTGAGATCAATGTCGCTACTCCCCTCCTCCTCCCTGACTTATATGAAGATGAAGAGATCATTTTAAACCCTTGTCTATTGAGTTTAGTGTGCTCCACATCTGTTAGGTGGGTTTCCTGTAAAAATATTATTCCTGCTTTGTCTTTTTTCATTTTGCCTAGAATCTTGGATCTTTTAAGTGGATTCAGGATCCTTTTTACATTATGAGATTATTTTGGTTACCCCCTGTTTCTCCATTGTGTTGTCTTATTTAGTATAACAGTGTGGTGGCCCTCTTTTATGCTACTCAGAAACTGAAAGAACATTAAGAACATAAAAAAACATTAAGAACATAGTATATAAATCTTTAAAACAAAAAACTGACAAAAGATCTTCCTGAGCTGAGGTCTTTTTAGTGACCCTAGAAGAGCCTTGATGGTGTGTTGGCTCTGAGGGAAATTCCTCACATTCCGTTACATGCTGAGGCCCCTCTCTTACCCCTGTAAGTTGTCCCATGTTTTTAACATGAATTTCAGATCCCAATCCGAACTTGTAATGATTTTATTTTATTTTATTTTATTTATTTATTTTTTTTATGCCTATACCCTATGAAATTGTGTGCAACCTCCCACCACCATCACAGCAGTCACGTTAGTACAGTATTTGTTAGTGTGGAGAGATCATGTGGTTCATTGTCATTTCTATTTTAACAAGTTTTTTTTTTTTTTTTTTAAAAAGACTTGTTTCTAATATTGTGTCTGTTCCATGAAATGTTTTACCACTTGCTGAATCTGCATCTCCTTTAATGTTTGTTACCTTGTAGGAGGAGGGTTGGATGCGCAGATTGATTAAAAACATCGTTATTCCCTCCCGTAAACGCTCAGTTTTTCCTTATAGCTCTGGCGCTGGGTTTCCCGTTGCTGGCCCGTGGATTTTGAGGGTCTCTGTGTGGACCACGTTTGATCCTTGATTCTTTCGATCAGGTCTGCTGCGGGTTTATACACCGTTACCGGGAGTCCTCTTCTCGCCATATCTGTGGTTGCTTCTTCCGCCGAGTTGTAGAGACATGTCTCAACCCCGTAAAACACCCTCAGCTTCGCCGGAAATGGAGTCTGAAAGCGCAGTTTCTTCTCTCGTAGTATCTTTTTAGCGTCGTATTCCCGACGCTTTTTAAGGACCTCCGGAGCGTAGTCGTGCTCCACGAAAACTTCTCTCTTGGTGCATAAATCCTTTTTTCTGCCAAGCCAGTCTTACAACCTCTTCTTTTATTCTGAAGTTGGAGAACTTCACCGCCACCGATCTTGGAGGTGCTTCCGCCACCGGCCTAGGGGCTAATGTACGGTGCGCCCTTTCTATCTTCAAGTTGGTGGTTTGGGGAATTTCCAACTTTTCTCTCAGTAAGGATTCCACGCATGCCGCCATTGTGGTGAAACCGTCCTCGACTCCTTCTTTCAGACCATGAATTCTTATGTTGTCTCTTCTTAGTCTTCCTTCTTGGTTGGTTAGCTTAGCCTCCAGTCTTGACTGTCTTTTGTGTAGTTCCAGCATGGTATCTTCCAGCCCTTTTATTCTTTCCTCTGCTTCCATGATTTGGTCCTTGGCCTGGTCCACTCTGCTGTTTGTCCTTTTTATTTCGTCTTTGATTTCACGAAATTCGGCCCAACACTCTCGGCAAAATCGTCTTAATTCCTTAAGTACCATTTTTAAGCTAACCTTGTTGCTAGCTTCACTCAGCTCGTCTTCTGAATGGAAATCCTCCGGATCAGATTCTCCGGCCGATGCGTGTCCTGGCCTGGTAAATGTCGATTTCTTCTGTTTTCCTTTAGGCATAATGACTGTCTTTTGATTTTCACTCTTCCAAAAATCCGTTAAATCTGATTTTCAAGGTATTTTCCTGGATCAGGTCTGGGAGCTTCAGCGTTAAGCTGCTATCACCATGGTGTCCAGACCGGAAGTCTGTTTACATTGTTTTTAAACATAAGAAATGCATATTTTTATGTTAGGTTTGATATTTTGATTCTTATATAAAAATGAATTACCTGTTCACCTGTGTACATTGACTTAATTTTAATAAATGTACTAACATGTCTCAATGTTTAAATATCACGATTCATAATTTAATCCATCTTCCTGGGCGGTGCGGTGGCGGAACTCACCCTTGGCCGGGGGATCCTGGGTTCGATCCCAGCCCCTGACCAACAGTGATCTGTGTGGAGTTTGCATGTTCTCCCCGTGTCTGCGTCCCAAAGACACTGGGATAGGCTCCAGCCCCTCCACGACCCGAAAAGGATTAAACGGAAGAAGATGAATGAATGAATGAATGAACTAATTTCTTATCAAAATGTAAAGCTAAAAAGGCTTGAAATCCCTTGATGGTGAATATCAAAAATATAAAATTAACTCTTTAAAAAATTATTTTTCACAATTTAACTTCAGATACATGAATATTCTAAGAAAAAGAAGAAGACACCTTACATGTTATACGAAAATTTAATTAACATATCTTGATATTTCATTTAGGCAAAAGGAACAATAATGACATCAAGCCCACACAAAGCCTACACTGTCCTTTATATCAAATGAGCTGGAAAGACTATGTCTACCAGCTGGTCTGGGAATGCCTTGGTATCCTCTCTGAATTGCTGTAGCAGGTGGTCGGGGAGAAGGAAGTCTGGGCTTCTCTGCTTGAGCTGCTGCCTCTGCAACCTGGACCTCCAGAAATGCGATAGAAAATGGATGGATGGATGGATGGATGGTACGGCACATGCCAGCGTCCTGGACTGAAGGCGTGGTGTATCTGTGATGGCCCCACTGACAGTCAGTCTGGATGTATGGTCTGCATTTCATATGCTGGTTTTCCGCCAAACACAAAAAGAGTAACAAAAAGTTTTAAGATTAATGCTTTTAACATGTAATCACTTACATGTTACATTTAAAATATAAATGCATGAAGACAATCCTGTGATAATAACAAACATAATGTAATAATTTACATCAAACAATATTTAATTCTGTATGTAGGTTCGAGGTTTATTGTGAAGTGAGGTGTGATGATGCCGCCTTCTCGTTGCATCATCACACCGCCCTATAAGAAGGGGCATCCACCATTTGGGCCTCTTTTTGCCCAGGACGACTCCATATACTGTGCATATGCTGTATTGCAACCAGTCCTTCAATAAAGTACTGTTCCAGTGCAATCTCTCATTCATCTCCTTTTGTGCCAGGTTTGTGGACATAACATTTGGCAACTGAGGATTAACACATGGAGGCGTGTATAACACCACTGTGGCCTTTCCTGGGGCTTCCCGGGGTGTCATTAGTCCTATGGCCCCACTGGTTGGAAGCTTTAGAAAACTACATCACAGCGTTAGACCTAGGGAGGCTGGATAAGGTGAGGATGCCAGCGCTGCTTGTCTACAACCTCGGCATTGAAGGCCAGAGGATTCTACGGATGCTCGGTGCGACAGACTCATACGAGGACGTCGTGGAGCTAATGGCTAACCACTTCACCACACCGGACAGCGTGGCGGTACGACGAATTCGGTTTTGCCAGAGACGCCAAGGAGTCAGTGGGCCAATTCAACAGTTTGTCACTGATCTAAGACAGTTAGCTAGTGTGTGCTATTTGAGCTGTTGGAGGATGAGATGGTGCAGGACCAATTGGCTGAGCACACGTGTTGTGCTGCGCTATGGGCTAGGTTGCTAACAGCGCCTAATGACTTAACGCTAGCTAGAGCAGTCGAGCCAGCTCTCCAGTTGGAAGCCACGGATAAGCTAGCTTTCGAGCTAAACTGGCACCGGTCACAGAAGCCGCTGAAGACAACAATGATGTCGGTGAATGTGGTGGACCCGGAGGATGATGAAAACATTGACAAGGACTATGAGGCTTATACCGTGAGCTGAAGGTCTGCCCCAAGAAGCCCCATTTGCGGGGGTTGTGGGTCCTCAACACATCAGTTTAAAGCGAGAGTGTGCCCAGCAAGAGGGAAGTGATGCATTAAGTGTGGGCACTTAAACCATTTCGCCAGAGTGTGCCAGTTTCCAGCGCCGTGGTGCCCACCAAGGGAGTCAGCCCACCCGCCTACAACACCCATTCACGTGGTGAGTCCAAGCACCAACGGGTATTCTTATTGTACAGTGGAGTTGGATGGTGTGGCTTTGCCGTTACTGCTTGACACAGTGGCGGTGTGGTCGATGCTGAATTGGGCCACGGTGAAAAAGATCTTCCCACATCACAGGATCAGGAGTAACCCAGCGCTGTTGTATGGCTATGGTGGGAATAGACTGTGCAATGTCGAGACTGTGGAGTTGACTGTTCGTTACAAAAATGAAGTGATGCACGACTTCACATTCCAGGTGGTGGCACATGGCGATAACATCATGGGATGTGACCTGTTGTATGGACTGGGTTTCGCCATCAGGAACAGCGCTGGGTCTGAATGGTCTGGGTGTGGATGCTGGAATTTGGACAGTGCCGGCGCTGGTGCGCTCACTCCCAGCTCAGTGGAGGAACAGGATGGGTTCAGTACCCACACTCGGCCAGAGGTAGTGGGGGGGGGGTGCTGGTGAGGCATCTGGCCCGACGAGCGACACCAGGGGGACACCGGATTCTTTCAGTGCCCATGTTGGATTTCAGTCAAAAACGGGTGAGGGGTCTGCTGCTAGGGAGGTGTCTGCTGCATTGCCACAGCGTGACAATGGGACCTGACAAAAGGTGAACATTGAGCTGCCACAGACACAGCAGCATGTCAAACCAAGCAAAGTACCGCTCCAGGTCATGGACTGGGTTTGGGTTCGTGCCGAGGAGAGACCGGAGCGACAACCGGCCGGATTGCAGCCGGCGAGACATGGGCACCGCTGAGGATTGTGGTGAAGCTGGGAGCAGCGTGTTTCTGGCTGACGAAAGGCTCGATCTGACACATGAACCAGCTGCAGCATGTCCAGGTGGACACTCCAGGTGATCGGGCTACGCAGGAGTCGGTGGAGATGGTGTGGGATCCGGGCTCCTGTGTTATGGAGATCGGCCCTTGTCCTGGGGGCCTGCAGCCATCAAGGGCACGTTGACCGCAGGGCTGCCTCAAGGCTGTCCCTGGTAGACCCTCCCTTACCATGGAAGACAGTAAAGAAGAGACAGAGGACTCTTTAAGTAGGAGCACGGCCGGTCCATCATTAGGAAGTGGCAGAATAAACCACTTGGCCAAGCGGGCTGTGTGGCAGTCTACCCACTGATCCTAGTTTTAGTGTTGGTTGTGATTTTATGTTCACTGTTCTTATTATTATTTTAGTGTGTTTGTTGGGGGTTTTGTATGCCAAATTTGGGTGTGTTTTGATTGGGTGTGTTTTTTGTTTTGTAAAGGGGGGAGGGAGAATGTAGGATCGGGGTTTATTGTGAAGTGCGGTGTGATGACGCTGCCTTCCAGCTGCGTCATCACACCACCCTATAAGAAGGGGCGTCCACCATTTGGGGCTCTCTTTGCCCAGAATGACTCTGCATACTGTGCGTGTGCTGTATTGTAACCAGTCCTTCAATAAAGCACAGTTCCAGTGCAACCTCTCCTCCGTCTACTTTTGTGCCAGGTTTGTGGACATAACACTGTATATGAAAACATCATGTTGAATAATACATTTATTGCCATAAAGTAGAGACTTCATTTTTGCTAAGTGATCCCATGATAAAGTGCTGTGGAGTCTGCTGGTGTAGAACATAAAGCACCAGCTAAGGTAGCTGTGAGCAGATCAACTGTAAAAGTCTTAACACAAAGAGGCAGATTTACTAAGGCAGTGTAAATTAGCGAATGTGCAAATTAGACAGAGAGCCTCAGGGAATGGCCAATTTTTGCCAGTGATCTACTAACAAAATACAAAATATATGAACACAGACGCAGTCACTTTATTTCAATAATGCCCACCCATCCGCCAAGAGCACCGAAAAACAGCCAGTTCGAAGGAGCATAATATATAAAGCTTTTTTTTTTTTTTTTAAGTTTTTGTATAAGCACAAACCCCACTAAAATAGCTTATTTTTGTTCATTATATTTCAAAATTTAGATTTTCATTTACCATGGCACACTTTTATGTTTAGTATACATGAAGCATTTGTATCTAATTTAATAAAGGACTACTCTTGAATAAATTGATTTTTTGACCATTTATTTTATTAACACTAGAGCCATGAAGATGGTCTGATGGAGACTCTGGGGTTCTATTATGTGAATAACTTTGTTTTAACAAAATCTACAAGTCTCCCACTTCACAACTTTTTATAAATGCCATTGCGTTACGGTGTTGCAATTTCGAGGGACGTTTCAATGGATCTGTGTGCTCTTTTTGTTAATAATCTCATTGTTGCTTTCCTCCTGTATTGTGTATCCTGAACTGGGAGAGAGAAATAGAGAAAAGAGCGAACTGAATTACTGTTTTATGTACAGAAAAAAAAAGAAATACTGTAAATATAGAAATATGGATAGAGAAAAAAAGTGAAGAAAATTGGCAATGTGGAAGATTTTGCTTTAAGAGCAAGGGAGAGCTGAGGAAAACTCCATATCCCAGTCTAACCTCCACGGAAAAGAAAAAAAAAAACGAGTCATTATTGGCTGACACCATCTGTATGTCCACTGCGGATATAAGGGCTCCTATTGTATCCTATTTTATGGATACAAATTCATGTAGTAGGCTACACTACCGTTCAAAAGTTTGGGGTCACTCAGAAATTTCCTTATTTTTGAAAGAAAAGCACGTTTTTTTCAATGAAGATAACTTTAAACTAATCAGAAATACACTCTATACATTGTTAATGTGGTACATGACTATTCTAGCTGCAAATGTCTGGTTTTTGGTGCAATATCTACATAGGTGTATAGAGGCTCATTTCCAGCAACTATCACTCCAGTGTTCTAATGGTACAATGTGTTTGCTCATTGCGTCAGAAGGCTAATGGATGATTAGAAAACCCTTGTGCAATCATGTTAGGTCTGCAATGCTGTAATTGCTGCAAATGGAGGATTCTTTGACGAAAGCAAAGTTTGAAGGAAAAAATTATTATTTCAAATACAAATCATTATTTCTAACCTTGTCAATGTCTTGACTATATTTTCTATTCATTTTACAACTCATGGTGGTAAATAAGTGTGACTTTTCATGGAAAACACAAAATAATTGTCTGGGTGATCCCAAACTTTTGAACGGTAGTGTATATACAGTATAAACAATCAGATAAATAAGATTTAAACCACTGCAACGAAGTTCCATTAAGTCCAACAAGGTATTCTTGTCTATCAAGTAAAATATTATGATTGATATTATCAAAAGCTGCACTAAGGTCCAAAAGGACAAATACAGAAACAAGTCCATTATCAGATGCAATAAGGAGGTCATTAGAGACCTTCACTAAAGCTGTTTCAGTACTATGATGAGTTCTAAACCCAGATTGAAACTCTTCAAATAAACCATTTTCCTGCAAATGGTCAAATAATTGTGTAACAACAACTCTTTTTAAGATTTTTGAAATGAAAGGCAGATTAGAGATTGGTCTATAGTTAGCAAAAACTTCTGGATCCAGTGTTGGCTTTTTAAGTAAGGGTTTAATTACAGCAGTTTTAAAAGCCTGTGGTACATGGACTAATGTTAATGAAGAAATAATTATTTGAAGAATAGAGCTACCAATAAATGGGAAGACTTCTTTAAATAACCTGGTAGGAATAGGTAGTGATGGAACGGCAGGCTCCAGAGCTTGGAGGGTGCTCCGAGCTTATCCAGGAAATATTTGGCAAAGCGCATTTCGAGGCATGTATGTGTATGTGTTGACGTCGTACCACGTGACTGGGTCAGGAAGCCATTCATGATTTTGCACACAACATGAAATAAAGTGAGCAGTGACACACAGCAGAAATTCCCGTCCCTCACATTTTGTGTTGTCGATGTTTAACTGTGTAAAAGATTTGTGAAGGCCAATTTTCAGATCTAGACAGCACCAAAAACACAAACTTCTCCCATTTGGGAACAGTTTGAGCACATTTCTCCCATTGATATATTTTCCACAAATAGTAGGTATTTGTTGTAAATGAAGTGATGGCTTAGTGGTAAAGCATCTGCTTTACAAGTAGGAGGCCTAGGTTTGAATCCCAGCTGGGTCTTTCTTGTAATTTTACTTTTATTTGCAAGGTGAAGTGTCTGTTGTGTTTCAAAGAGCTTGGATCATTATTACGCATCATTATGCTGAGGCACTATTGCTATTGTGCCTTGCAAGAGAATAAGGACAGAGGTGAATATACTGTTGAAAAGTTATTTCTTAATAAAAATGGATAAGTAGTACAAGCACACTAAGTAATACAGGCACATTTACTGTAGTCACCCCAGTCTTATTATTTCTTTTTTCCCTTACGATCATTGATATTTCTTAAAACAGCACATTTATTGAAATGGAAAAAATACACATTAAACCAATTATGCCCTTGTAAAAATCTGCATGCTGAATACTTTTTGTCGACTATATGGCCTAGTAGTCATCACTTAGTGGTAGCCTAGAGATAAAATATCTGTTTTGCATCTGGAAAGCGGGTGGCGCGGTGTAGGAGTGGTTAGCACTGCGGCAGCACAGCAACTCACCCTTGGCCGGGGGATCCTGGGTTCGATCCCAGCCCCTGACCAACAGTGATCTGTGCGGAGTTTGCATGTTCTCCCCGTGTCTGCCTGGGTGTACTCTGGGATTTCTCCGGTTTCCTCCCACATCCCAAAAACATGCAAGTTAGGTTAATTGGCATCAAATCGGGGATTCTAAATTGTCCTTAGGTATGACTATGAGAGTGAATGGTTGTCTGTCTCTCTGTGTTGGCCCTGCGATGGACTGGCGATCTGTCCAGGGTGTACCCTGCCTCTCGCCCAAAGACGCTGGGATAGGCTCCAGCCCCCCCACGACCTGAAAAGGATTAAGCGGAAGAAGATGAATGAATGAATGAATGAATGCATCTGGAAAGCTGGGGTTCAAGTCCCAGTGGGATTTTTCTTATAATTTTTTTTATTTGCAAGGTGAAATGTGTGTCGTGATTCAAAAAGTTTGGATACAACAATAACACATCATTATGCTGAGGCACTATTGTGCCCTGCATGACAATAAGGACAGAGATGAATGTACTGGGAAAGACAGTATAAGTGTCACACGTGTATGTGTATGTATCCCGAGTACACACACTTTTTTTTTAACTGTACTTGGCCAGCCGTATCTCACCGGGAGGTTCGAACTCACGCCTCCCGCTCCGGAATCCCGCACTCTACCTGTTTCGCCAATAGGGTCAACCACCTTGGCAAGCCAAGTGGGCGCTTATATTGATTCCGCTACACACTCCCCTCTGATTTTTGACATCATCCCCTGATGTCAACGCTGCATTACAGCTTGGGAACTGTTACGCTGCCAGTACATCCCGGACGAGCCCCCAAATGTCACACACATGTATGTGTATCGACCCGAGTACACACACTTTTTAACTGTACTTGGCCAGCCGTATCCCACCGGGAGGTTCGAACTCACGCCTCCCGCTCCGGAATCCCGCACTCTACCTGTTTCGCCAATAGGGTCAACCCCCTTGGCAAGCCAAGTGAGCGCTTATATTGATTCCGCTACACACTCCCCTCTGATTTTTGACATCGTCCCCTGATGTCAACACTGCATTACAGCTTGGGAACTGATACGCTGCCAGTACATCCCGGACGAGCCCCCAAATGTCACACGTGTATGTGTATGTATCCCGAGTACACACACTTTTTTTTAACTGTACTTGGCCAGCCGTATCCCACCGGGAGCTTCGAACTCACGCCTCCCGCTCCGGAATCCCGCGCTCTACCTGTTTCGCCAATAGGGTCAACCTCCTTGGCAAGCCAAGTGGGCGCTTATATTGATTCCGCTACACACTCCCCTCTGATTTTTGACATCGTCCCCTGATGTCAACGCTGCATTACAGCTTGGGAACTGTTACGCACCCAGTACATCCCGGACAAGCCCCCAAATGTCACACACATGTATGTGCATTGCCCCGAGTACACACACTTTTTAACTGTACTTGGCCAGCCGTATCCCACCGGGAGGTTTGAACTCATGCCTCCCGCTCCGGAGTCCCGCACTCTACCTGTTTCGCCAATAGGGTCAACCCCCTTGGCAAGCCAAGTGAGCGCTTATATTGATTCCGCTACATAAGACTGTTGAAAAGTTATTATTTCTTTAAAAAATGGATAAGTAGCACAAGCACATTCACTTTAGTCACCTCAGTTTTCTTATATCTTTTTTCCCTTATGATTATTGATATTTCTTTAAAAAAAATACACATTAAACCAATAATACCTTTGTAAAAATCTCCATGTTGTATACGTTTTGTCCACTAGATTGACTGGTAGAGAAAATGAAGTTTCACATGAGGCCTTGTCTATATGAACCATTTTGATGAAAGGCCTCAAGTCCTCTAGAAAGGCTCATCTAGCCATCCCTAGGAATAGGGTCTAGTAGACAAGTTGAAGGCTTGGATGAGGAAATTATTTTATCTAACTCTAAAAGGTCAGTTGAAGTAAACTCATCCAAACAGATATCAGCTGAAGGAGTTATAGTTGTTGCTGTATTTAAGTTAACTGTGGGAAAGATGTGAGGGATTTTATCTCTGATAGATGAAATTTTATTATCAAAGAAGTTCATAAAGGCCTGACTCGTAAGCTCTAAGGGAATGCTAGATTTTACAGAGTCCTGACTCTTTGTCAGCCCGGATACAGTGCTGAAAATAAACCTAGGATTGTTCTTGTTCTCTTCTATTAATGCAGAATAAAAAGTTTGTCCCCCGCGACCCGAAAAGGATTAAGCAGAAGAAGATGAATGAATGAATGAATGAAAAAGGTTTGTCACGATCTGCCCAAAAGAGGACTCAGAAGTGCAGGCAGGCAAGGTGCAAACAGTGGTTTATTAACACAAGTAAACTACACAAAACTAAAACTTGGCAAATGTAGCATAGCATGGCATGGCATGGCATAGACCTGGACAAGGAAACGACATACAAGACTGACACGATGCCCTCACAATGAACACTGAACGGAGACAGGTATAAATAGGGAACTCATAATTGGGGAAACACAGAACAGCTGGGAAGGTAATCAGGGCAACAGGTGGACTCGCAAGATGGGATGGGCAGCACAATGACACACTCACAGACAGGGAGACAGACAAACAGAGCATGCAGGGCACCGTACAAAAATATAATAAAATACAAAAGGACAAACATAAGACACAGACACCATGCGACAGAGGAAGACATGATAACAATAAACGAGGGACGAAATTGTAAACAAACTCATACTCATCATAACAATACAATGAAAACAAACCCATAAATGAACATAAAGCGTGGGCACGGTCCTAACCGTGCCCCCAATCATGACAAAGTTGTTCTAGCTTTCCTAAGAGATTTTTTTTGTAAATTAAAAGTTGATTTCTCCAAGCTAAATAGATTACATTATGGACCGTGTAAATAACGCGGCGGATTTGGCTCAGACAATTTATTACACATCTCACACAAGAAGCATAGACAGAATGACAACTCAGCAGAGACTCTTCTCTTAAATAGCATGGCATTCCTCTAGAAGCTTCTAACACACAAAAGGTCACATTGCATTCACTTCCTTAATCCTTTATCATTCCTCTAGAAGTTTCTAACACACAAAAGGTCACACTGCATTCATCCTTCACACCTCCCTGTTATCTCCCAGGGAACCTCTGCTCTTTGTTCTTGTCTAAGATGTTATACAATTATGCACTCCCCATGTGCCGCCAAACGACCCCCCCGAGCATCTTGGATAGAACAATAGAATAACAGTCTGTATGCTGTGGTAGAATCATTAAACATCAATCCACATGCTGCTTGGGCTTCAGTCTTCTCCCGTATCTGCTGTAACCAGGATTCACCGCCTCCGCGGCGCTGTCATGCTGGGGGGTTGATGTTTGAGGGGTAAAAGTCTGTCCGTGTGGGTGCTCTGGGGAATCTTTTCTCTGGGAAGCTCCCCGTGGGGGTCTTCCACACCGAGGGGCCCTCGCCAACAGCACTTGCTCGTCCGCCACCAGGAAAGCTGGTTTGAGTCTGTCTATGCCAATCTTTTCCCTCCTACCCCTCAAATCTAGCAAAAAATGCTTGTCCCCTGTTTCCAGCACTTTGAACGGTCCATCATAAGGTGGGCGCAGTGGAGGGTGATGGGCGTCGTGTCTGACAAAAACGAACTCCACGTTTTTCAAAGTTTTCGGCACAAAAACGTGCGGAAAACTGGTGGGCAGGGCCCGGCAGCGTGCTTGTGTCTATGCTACGCTGCAACAGCTGAGACGGGGAGCTGCCCGGCGTGGGATTATCTGGAAGAAACTCCCCGGGCAGCCGAAGTGGTTGCGCAAAAACGAGTTCAGCCGGGGAAGCTTCCAGATCCTCTTTAGGCGCAGAACGTAACCCCAATAAAACCCACGGTAGCTTGTCTACCCAATTTGCATCCGTCAGTGAAACCCTGAGAGCCGCTTTCAATGATCTATGAAAACGTTCACATAACCCATTAGCCTGTGGATTGTACACGGTTGTGCGGTGAATTGTGACACCCAGGCTGCGGGCCATTGTTGACCAGAGTTCGGAAACAAATTGAGGGCCTCTGTCGGACGTAATATCCGACGGGACTCCAAAACGCGCTACCCATGCTGTTAAAAACGCGCGGGCCACCTCCTCGGCTATGGTTGCCACCAGTGGAACCACTTCCGGCCAGCGCAAGGTGCGGTCCACCATTGTCAGAAGGTGCGTGCACCCTTGTGTTGGCGGGAGGGGGCCCATGAGGTCCATGTGAACATGGTCGACCTCTTAGCCGGGATGCGAAACGGCTCCAAGGGAGTCTTCGTGTGTCTGTGTACTTTGGCTCGTTGGCACGCCATGCAGGCTGCCGCCCACCCACACTTGTTTGCGAAGGCTCGGCCACACGAATTTCTCCCCTACCATTTTGACCAACGCGCGCACTCCCGGGTGCGCCAAAGAATGAATCTAGTCAAACACGCGGCGGCGCCATACGGCCGGGACCACGGGACGCGGGCGCCCCGTGGAGACATCGCAGATTAGGGGGGGCATGCCGTCTTGCAGCACCCTGCTCTCCAGCCTTAACCCTGTTGGTCCAGACTGGAGCGCGCGCACGTCTGCATCACTAACCTGCTCCGCGGCCATGGCTGCGTAATCTATCCCCACGCCGACCGGGGCCGCCACGGCGTGCGAGAGGCAGTCTGCCACTACATTCAGTTTACCCGACACATGCTGAATATTGGTAGTAAACTCTGATATCGCGGCCAGCTGTCTCTGCTGCCGGCCCGACCACGGTTCTGAAACCTTGGCCATCGCGAATGTTAGCGGCTTGTGGTCAACGAACGTGGTGAAACTGCGCCCTTCCAGCCAGAACTGGAAGTGCCGAATGGCCAGGTGGAGAGCCAGCAACTCCCTGTCGAATGCGTTGTATTTACGTTCACTGTCGCGCAAAGTCCTGCTGAAAAAGGCGAGCGGATGCCAAGCCCCGGCTATGCGCTGCTCCACGACCGCCCCTATGGCCACATCTGAAGCATCAGTGGTGAGCGCTATGCGGGCCGTTGGGTCTGGATGTGCCAGCAATGCGGCGTTTGCCAGGGCTGCTTTGACTTCCGAGAACGCTCGCTCTCGCTCTGGGGTCCATTCGACCTTATCCGCGGGCTTCTGTTTTCTGAGCGCGGTGTACAGTGGTTGCATGAGCTGCGCTGCGCGGGGAAGGAAACGGTTATAAAAATTCACCATTCCCAAAAATTCTTGTAGCGCCCTTACAGTTTGCAGCCGGGGAAAATCTGCTACCCCGCGCACTTTGTCAGGCAGTGGGACTGCTCCTTCGGGAGAGACGCGGTGCCCCAAAAAATCAATCCCCGTCACCCCGAACTGACATTTCGCTGGGCTGATTATTAACCCGTTCTCTTCCAACCTCCGGAAAACCATCGTGAGGTTGGTTTCGTCTTCGTCTTCGGACGCACTGGCTACTAAGATATCGTCCAGGTAGACAAACACGAAAGGGAGATCGCGCAGCACTGCATCCATCATGCGTTGGAAGGTCTGTGCAGCCCCTTTAAGCCCAAAAGGCATGGGCAAAAACTCGAATGAACCGAACGGAGTTATTACCGCTGTTTTGGGTATGTCCTCAGCGCGCACTGGGACTTGGTGGTAACTGCGGACCAGGTCTATTTTAGAAAAAACGCGCGCTCCTGCAAGGTGAATGGAAAAATCCTGAATGTGAGGAATTGGGTAGCGGTCGTGCGCTGTGGCGTTGTTCAACCTGCAGAAATCCCCGCAAGGTCGCCACGAACCTTCAGCTTTAGGGACCATGTGTAGCGGGGAAGCCCATGGGCTGTTTGAGCGCCTAATGATGCCCAACCTCTCCAGGTTGGCGAACTCCTCGCGCGCTATGACCAGTTTAGCTGCGTCCAAGTGCCGAGGTCTTGCAAAAACAGGCGGCCCGGTGGTGGTGATAAAATGCTCTACCCCATGTTTAGCGATGGCTGCCGAAAACGTCGGGACAGTGAGTGCTGGGAACTGAGTGAGCAGTGTGTGGAAATTACCGCATGTAGCTGTGACGTTGGCTTGTGCTGTTGGCCGGGTCACTCGAGCTATACAGGGGAGAGAGTCAAAAGATAGTGCATTAACCAGGCGTCTGTTAGCGACATCTACCAACAAACCATGTGCACATAGAAAATCAGCCCCCAGTACATGGAAATTCAATGCTGCTATGACAAAGGTCCACTCAAATGTACGGCCGTGTAGAGACAAGAATAGAGTCCTCTCACCAAAGGTCTTAATCCCCGAGCCGTTTGCTGCTGCCATCTCGGAGCCGCTAGATCCTGCCAGCCGGTCAGCGTAGGTCAGCCGGATGAAAGTCTTCTGGGCGCCGGTGTCCACGAGGAAATGCCTCCCCGAGCGTGCGTCCGTCAAGTAGAGCAGCTTGTTCTCCTCCCCGAGGGTCGCGGCTGCTACCGACCCCTGGTCTTGGCGCCTCCTGAGTCGCTTGAATTGGCACGGTGGTATACATTTGCGTGCCCTCTCTGCGAAGCGGCGGCGGCAGAAGCAAAGCGTGTCTCCCCCGCGTTCCTTGGCCCCCGCTGCTGCTGCCGTCAGTGGCTCTGCTGCTGCCGTCGATGGCTCCTCGCCTCCTCCGGCCGTCGCGCCAAGCTCCGTCACTGCCGCAATGGTCGTGAACTCCCTGCTGGTGACGATGATCCGGTTTGCTTCCCAAGCTAGCGCACGATAGTCCCGCTTGGCCAGCAACGGCAAATTGGCCAGGGTCGCTCTTGCCACTGACGGAAGGTTCCGGAGGAAGAGGTGGGTAAAAATGAAATGGTCGTCTTCTGTGCCCTTTAACCTCAGCATCTTCTCCATCAGGTCTATGGCCGACCCATCTCCCAACCCGGTCCGAGTCAGGAGCCTCTCTGCTCTCTCACCATCCGAGAGTGTGAAGTGCTGGATGAGCGCAGCCTTCAGCGCGCCGTACTTGTCGTCGGTTGGTGGCTGATCGAGCAGGCTCTCTACACGCTGAGCCGTGCGGGCGTCGAGCGCTGCGACCACATAGTGGAATTTTGTGTCATCCGCCAATATCCCCCAGAGGGCGAACTGCGCCTCGACTAGGTGGAACCAGGAGCGCGGGTTGTGCTGCCAAAAATCCGGTAGCTTGATCGCAACAGCACATGTGTGGCTGGGGGTTCCCATCGAGGTTGGCTCCTGGGGTCTTTCGTTGTGTTCCATGATTCGTCTTGGGTCACCAGTGTGGAGCGTGTAAATAACGCGTCGGATTTGGCTCAGACAATTTATTACACATCTCACACAAGAAGCATAGACAGAATGACAGCTCAGCAGAGACTCTTCTCTTAAATAGCATGGCATTCCTCTAGAAGCTTCTAACACACAAAAGGTCACATTGCATTCACTTCCTTAATCCTTTATCATTCCTCTAGAAGTTTCTAACACACAAAAGGTCACACTGTATTCATCCTTCACACCTCCCTGTTATCTCCCAGGGAACCTCTGCTCTTTGTTCTTGTCTAAGATGTTATACAATTATGCACTCCCCATGTGCCGCCATAACATCTAATTTAGTGGAGCACCATTTTCTTTCTAATTGACGAGTCTTCTGTGGTAAGCTACAAGTTTCTATGCAAATGTGTTTTATTTTACTTTGAAGCACTTTGTGATTCTTTCTGTGAGAGGTGCTATATAAATAAACTTTATTATTATTATTATTATTATTATTATTATTATTATTATTATTATTATTATTATTATTTTTAAAGTGATTTCTTGATTCAACAGGTCAGGAAATAATCAGGCCTGTGTGTCAGGGGCACCCCCAAGGTTGGCCCTCCTGCCACCACTTGGGCCCCCCAGTGGCCACCCCGGTTCTTGTCACTGGACAGTATAACGTAATTTTATTACTTGTTTTTCTATGTCATATTTTACTGTTTATTCTAACTCTGACTGTCCTCGTGTGGTGGCTGAGTTCCTGTGGTAACATATCGTCACTTCCTGTATTGCTGGCTGTGGTGTCGTTGGTCTGTGGTTAGCTCTCCTCAATCTCCTGAGGATTACTGCCTTTGATTTATTTTAATCCCTTTTTTCCATCTACCGTCACCTCTCACTGCTGTTTAACAAGCTTCTTGCACCTGTGTGCACACTCATTGTCACCTAATCACTCTCTTTAGCCTTCTGTTCACCTTTCATCAGTGTTTGTGTTAGCTTTGGGTTAGCCACTAGCTATGGCTACTAGTTCTCCTTCCCCTTCTCCTCTGGTGTGCTCTCTCTGTCAGATGTTTAGCTACACCTCTGCCTCCGTTAATGATAATGGTAAATGTAATAAATGTTGTCTTTCTGAGGCACCCAAGGCGAGGTTGTCTGATTTAGAATTCTGGCTCTGCTGCATTGAAACACCATCTGCGCCAGTTAATAATGACGGACGCCCCTTAGCTGCAGCAGAGCTCCCTAGCATAGGGTGGTCTGCTAGCGGTTCCCCAGCTCCGACCTCTCCTGAGCAGCCAGGAGAGAACGGGTGGGTGATGGTGAGAAGGAAGCATACTCGTAAGCCCCTGGTACACCACAAACCTGTTCATGTTTCTAATCGCTTTTCCCCACTCAGCGACACACCCACTGAGGAAAAAACTATGATCATTGGCGACTGTGTAGTCAGAAATGTGAACCTAGAGACTCCAGCGGCCATAGTCAAATGCATTCCTGGGGCCAGAGCAGGCAACATCAAGTCAAATTTGAAAATGCTGGCTAAAAGTAACTGTAAATACTCCACAATTGTGATCCATGCCGGCATTAACACATCTGACTCCAGCAGTCGGAAGTCACAAAACTTAATGTGGAACTGGTGTGTGATTTTGCAAAAACAATGTCTGCCTCTATAGTGTTCTCTGGGCCCCTCCCCAATCTGACCAGTGATGACATGTTTAGCCGCTTGTCATCCTTCAACTGCTGGCTGTCTGTGTGGTGTCCTGCAAACAATGTGAGCTACACAGACAATTGGAACTCATTTGGGGGAAAACCTGGTCTTGTCATGAACCGAGCCAGTGTTCTCCTGTGGGCTCGGTTCTGATTGTTCTTGGTGGCTCAGGCATTGGGGTTGTCATGTGCTGTTATGTTTTGATTTCTCGTCTGTGTATTTTTTATTTCCATGCTTGTAGCCACTGCTCTGGCCGGTGATCTTTAGGCAGCTGTTTGACCCACTTTCTGGTGGGTGCTGTCTAACATTCGCCGGTTCGACCACGCCCCCTCTCTGACAGTCAGCTGTGCGCCCCGGTAATCATCTTTCCCGCGCCTCGCCCAGGTGTTGCCAATTTGTTTTGCCAGCGGTGTTTGTACTTAAGCAGCTCTTTGCTAGTCAAACACCGCTGGACCATTGTACGTGCTCACATGGTTGTTCTTCACCGTATGACCATCACGTCAGGTGAAGGATCATTTGTGTTTGTGCTTGTTGGCGAACTTGGATGACTCGGACTGTTCCTGCACGGTGAGTAAGAGCTGTCTGCGTTTCTGTTGACAGTTGTGTTGCTAGGCTTGCCTGTAGCATTTCACCTTGCGGCACAACTGCTGCGCTTAGACTGCTGCCCAGCTCTTCTCCCGTGCCAGTCGAGCATCCTAGAGAACTCTGAGTTTTACCCGAGCTGTCCTGTCTGCTTTTGTGGCCATGGTGCATAGTGGTCTGCCCACTGCACGCAATTTGTGTGAGCCGTTTTGTGCACAACTGTTGCATTTCTGTAAGTCTTTATTTTTGAACTGTCTGATATCAATAAATGTGTGTTTGGTGTAACCCTGCACTTAAATCCTCATTCTTCCTTTTCTTCCTCCGTGCACTGTGGAGAAGCGCATGGGGAAGTTTATGACAGGTCTTATTAGACGAGACGATGTCCATCTCACTTTGGATGGTGCGTCTCATTTATCTAACAATCTGGCATCATTTTTATCCAAATTTCCAAAACCTTGACAACTCAGAGTTGGGACCAGGAAGCAGAGTTGCAGTCTTACACGCCTCTCTGCAGCTCCTCTTCATCCGCCACCCCTCAACTTAGCCCCTGTCTTCCCCATCAGAGAATCATTATCTGCTCCCTCCAAAGTAAATAAAAATATAATATATAAGCATCCCAAAGTGATTAAACAAAAAGTTGGTAAAACTCAAATTAAACACGATGCCTCTAAATTTAATGATTTGGCCTCTCTTCCTCCCCATAATTTAAAAATTAAATGCAGTTTGTTAAATATTAGGTCTCAAACTCCCAAGTCTCTGCTAGTCCATGATCTATTAATTGATTATCAGACTGATTTAATATCCCTTACTGTCATGATTCCTTGTGCACCATTACACGGCTCACGAGGGAGGGAATGAAAAACCCAACTGCGAGAGCAGAACGTGCCAGTTACTAACTTAAACTCCAACAAAATAACAAGTCCAGCAAGACCACACAATACAGTTGATTGAAATGATGAATATAGGCCACCAGACACACAGGGAAGCTACCCAGGTGTTCTACAGCTGGGGAGGGGGAATACCTAGTACCGCCGTCCCAATGAGCACAAAGAGAAAGGCAAAACATACGCTTACAGCTGGAACAATCCGAGGCTGTCCATGTAGTCTGGTAGATGAAGAAGTGAAACAGGGTCAGCCGCTAACATCCAGGGATTAACCGTCTGTAAATGTCAGGCTGAATACGTGAAAGTAGTAATACAACATCCATGGAGGAACATGCTGCCACGAATGAGGGTGAATGCCCTGACAATCTCTTCCCACAAATGCAGCGTACTTGTAATCATAATGTTAATGAGAAAAAAGATTGCTGGTGTGAGGAAGCATGGGCTGAACATAATTAAACCCTGGTGTGTATGAGTGAGTGAGTGTATGAGCGTGTGAATGGAAATGAATGGAGTGTGTGTGTATGTGTGTGTAAACACCCGAAATGAAGTACAGCTGATGGCACTTGACAGGAGGAGGGGGCGTGCCCGAGCTGTCAGGAAGCAAAGGCCCAATAGCTCCCTGAAGCGCTTGATGGAAAATAGGGCAAAATAACCCTGAGTCAGAACTGGGTTTGATACACCAAACCCAGGTTTGTGACACCTTACAGAGACTTGGTGAGGGCAAGAGGATTATGTTGGTTTAAATGAATCAACTCCCTCTGGTTATTTAAACTGTCAAAATCCCAGAAGTTCTGGTCGTGGAGGAGGAGTAGCAACAATTTACCATTCCAAATTACTAGTTACTGTAAAGCAAAAAACATATTATAATTCCTTTGTGGGCCTGGTCCTCAGTATTGGGAATTTTAGCAATTTTAGGTTAAACCCAATTTTATTTGCCATAGTTTATCGTCCTCCCTTAGCCTACTCAAAGTTTTTATCTGAATTTGCCAAATATTTTAGGTTATTTAGTGCTGAAATCAGATAGAATTATTATAGTAGGGGACTTTAATATACATGTAGATTTAGATAATGATTGCCTTAATATGGCATTTAATTCAATATTAGACTCAGTGACTTCAACCACATTCCGAGGGAGTCTGGAGACATGGAGTCTGAATGGGCCATGTTCTCCACCTCTGTTGTTGAAGCGGCGGCCCAGAGCTGCGGCCGCAAGGTGGTCGGTGCATCTCGTGGTGGCAACCCCCGAACCAAGTGGTGAACACCAGTGGTGAGGGGGGCCATTAAGCTGAAGAAGGAGTCTTATCAAGCTTGGTTGGCTTGTGGGACTCCCGAAGCAGCTGAGGTGTACCGGCAGGCCAAGCGGAGTGCAGCTCGGGTGGTTGCTGAAGCAAAAACGCGGGTATGGGAGGAGTTCGGTGAGGCCATGGAACAAGACTTTCGGTCGGCTTCAAAGAGATTCTGGCAAACTGTGCGGCGGCTCAGGAGGGGAAAGCAGCTCCCCGTCCACACTGTGTATGGTGCGGATGGGACACTGTTGACTTCAACTGGGGATATCGTCGGGCGGTGGAAGGAATACTTCGAGGATCTCCTCAATCCCACTGATACGCCTTCCACAGAGGAAGCAGGGTTTGGTGACGAGGGGGATGACTCGCCTATCACAGGGGCTGAGGTCGCCAAGGTGGTTAAAAATCTCCTTGGTGGCCGGGCCCCAGGGGTGGACGAGATTCACCCTGAGTACCTCAAGGCCCTGGATGTTGTTGGGTTGTCATGGTTGACACGCCTCTGCAACATTGTGTGGAGGTCGGGGGCAGTGCCTTCGGCATGGCAAACTGGGGTGGTGGTTCCTCTCTTCAAAAAAGGGGACCAGAGGGTGTGCTCCAACTTTAGAGGGATCACACTCCTCAGCCTCCCTGGGAAGGTCTATGCCAAGGTACTGGAGAGGAGAGTCCGGCCGTTGGTCGAACCTCGGATTCAGGAGGAGCAATGTGGTTTTCGTCCTGGCCGTGGCACATCGGACCAGCTCTTTACCCTCTCGAGAATTCTTGAGGGTTCGTGGGAGTTTGCCCAACCAGTTTACATGTGTTTTGTGGACTTGGAGAAGGCATTTGACCGCGTCCCTCGTGGATTTTTGTGGGGGGTGCTTCGGGAGTATGGGGTATCGGGCTTGTTGTTACGAGCTATTCGGTCTCTGTACGGCCGTTGTGAGAGTTTGGTTCGTATTGCCAACACTCGGTCGGAGTCATTCCCAGTGAGAGTTGGACTCCGCCAGGGCTGCCCTTTGTCACCGATCCTGTTCATAATTTTTATGGACAGGATTTCTAGGCGCAGCCAGGGAATGGAGGGTGTCATGCTTGGTGACCACAGGATCTCATCTCTGTTGTTTGCAGATGATGTTGTCCTGTTGGCTTCATCCAGCAATGACCTACAGCTCTTGCTGGGACGGTTTGCCGCTGAGTGTGAAGCGGCTGGGATGAGAATCAGCACCTCCAAGTCCGAGTCCATGGTCCTCAGCCGGAAAAAGGTGGATTGTCCTCTCCGGGTTGGGGACAGGCTCCTGCCCCAAGTGGAGGAGTTTAAGTATCTTGGGGTCTTGTTCACGAGTGAGGGGAAAATGGAGCGAGAGATCGACAGACGGATTTGAGCAGCATCTGCAGTGATGCGGACGTTGTACCGGTCTGTTGTGGTGAAGAGGGAGCTTAGTTCTAAGGCAAAGCTGTCGATTTACCAGTCAATCTACGTTCCTACTCTCACCTATGGTCATGAGCTTTGGGTAATGACCGAAAGAACGAGATCGCGGATACAAGCGGCTGAAATGAGCTTTCTCCGTAGGATTGCTGGACTCACCCTCAGAGATAGGGTGAGGAGCTCAGTCATCCGGGAGAGGCTCAGAGTAGAACCGCTGCTCCTCCACATTGAAAGGAGTCAGTTGAGGTGGTATGGGCATCTGATTAGGATGCCTCCTGGACGCCTCCCACTTGAGGTGTTTCAGGCACGTCCCACTGGGAGGAGACCCCGGGGCAGACCCAGGACTCGGTGGAGAGACTATGTCTCCCAGCTGGTCTGGGAACGCCTTGGTATCCCCTTTGAATAGCTGGAGCAGGTGGCCGGGGAGAGGGAAGTCTGGGCTTCTCTGCTTGAACTGCTGCCTCCGCGACCCGGACCTCCGGAAAAGCGGTAGAAGATGGATGGATGGATGGATTAGACTCAATGTGGTTTTCTCAGAAAGTAGGAAATTCTATCAATTATCTCCACCACACGTTGGACCTTGTTCTGACATATGGCATAGAAATAGAAAATCTGGTAGAGTCTCCTCATAACCCTGTACTGTCAGACCATTGTCTGTTAACCTTTGATTTTACTATTTCTGACTATTTGGCTCCTAAAGAAAAATATTACTATAGTAGATGCCTCTCAGATGATGTTACCAAATTTATGCAGATTGTTTCCTCTATACCATGTGTCAACACAAAGGAAATAAGCTATGGAGAGCTTGCGTCTTCTGTAATTGATAGCATGGTAGATAGTGTTACAGCTTCTCTGCATCAGATTCTAAACATGTTGGCCCCTTTAAAAAAGAAAAAGTCTAATCAGAGATTTTTAACTCCTTGGTTCAATACAGAAACTCGTAGCTTAAAACAGAAGACTCGTCAATTAGAAAGAAAATGGCGCTCCACTAAATTAGATGAAATCTATTTAGCTTGGAAAAATCATCTTTTAATTTATAAAAAATCTCTTAGAAAAGCTAGAACAAGTTATTACTCTGCTTTAATAGAAGAGAACAAGAATAATCCCTGGTTTCTTTTCAGCACTGTAGCCAGGCTGACAAAGAGTCAGGACTCTGTCAATCCTAGCATTCCCTTAGAGCTTACTAGTCAGGACTTTATGAACTTTTTCAGTAATAAAATGTCATCTATCAGAGATAAAATCAGTTAGATTCTTCCCACCGTTAACTTAAATACAGTAACTGCTACAACTCCTTCAACTGATATCTGTTTGGATGAGTTTACTCCAATTGACCTTTTAGAGTTAGATAAAATAATTTCCTCATTCAAGCCTTCAACTTGTCTTTTAGACCCTATTCCTACCAGGTTACTTAAAGAAGTCTTCCCATTTACTGGTAGCTCTATTCTTCAAATAATCAATTCTTCATTAACATTAGGCCATGTACCACAGGCTTTTAAAACTGGTGTAATTAAACCCTTACTCAAAAAACCAACGCTGGATCCAGAAGTTTTAGCTAACTATAGACCAATCTCTAATCTCCCTTTCATTTCAAAAATCTTAAAAAGAGTTGTTGCTATGCAATTATTTGACCACTTGCAGGGAAATGGTTTATTTGAAGAGTTTCAAGCTGGGTTTAGAATCCATCATAGCACTGAAACAGCCTTTGTGAAGGTCACTAATGACCTCCTTATCGCATCTGATAATGGACTTGTTGTCATGGCGGCTGCTGGGCCATCATCAGCCTCGGCTGCGCACACACCTGCCGCCAATCATCAGCGGGTCTTAAAAGCCGGCGTCTCTGAGGGCTCAGCATGGAGTCGTCTGCCAACTTCGCCACGCAACGCGTCACGGACTCAGCCTCTCGCCAGAGTACCCACAACGCAGTCTCGCAAAGCTACGCCACGTAAGGATCATAGTAACATATCTTGTCAAAGTATAATTCCCTGTGCACAGGTGGACCTCCCTGGCGGCGGACTAGTCTCCCTGGATAACGGAGCCACACCTCCTTCCCCTCGGGACTCCACCACCTCGCCACAGCACCTAGCATCACCCACCCGGAGCCACTGCGAGCCACAGAGCCAGCGCGCGCCCTCCTGCACCACCCACAAGTAAGCAGTACTCATTGTCACATCTCTGTACTGCGGACAGGCCTAACCTATCTGTGCTTGTGTGTTCCAGGGTTGCCAGGTCGCGGCAGGACTCACTCAGCCCTAGTGGTCCCACAGCATCACACTCACTCACACCTACACACACACTACACACTGCACTCAATAAATAATTGTCTAAAAACAGTCTACTCGTGTCAGTGTCTGTCTCCTGGGTCAACCAGCCATGTCAGTACGACTCCGTCAAGACGACCCAGCAGACAGCACGCTGTCGCGCCGCCTTAACACCCTTAGCGCTCGGGTAGACCTGATTCACCACCAGCAGACAGTTTTTTTGAATCAATTAACCTTAATTAACAACTGGCTGGATCGCCTGGAAGGACTCCAGGCGTTCCCCCCTGTCGCCGGGGTGTCACCAGCGCCCGCTAATTTTTCGGCTAGTCAGGCTCACCAGTCCTCCTCACCTCGCCTTACCCTCGTGCCCAACCCTGCACGCTTTAATGGCAAACTCGGGGAGGCACGAGGTTTCCTGCTGCAGTGTGAGACAGTATTTCATCGTGTCCCCGGTGATTTTCCCACGGATCATAGCAGGATCGGGTTTATTTCTAATCTGCTCGAGGGCAGAGCGTTAGCTTGGGCTTACGCAATTAAGGCGAAACCCAGCTACGCTCAACTAACTTATCAACAATTCGTGGCAGATTTTCTAGAAATTTTTGACCACACAGATAGGGGTGCGGTGTTAGCTGACCGCCTGTTAAATCTTCAGCAGGGCAGCAAGTCTGCAGCTGATTTCGCCGTGGACTTCTGGGTTTTGGCTGCAGAGGTGGGGTGGGGGGACTCAGCACTGTGTAGTATTTTTCTCCGCGGCCTTAGCTCAGAGCTGAGGGATGAGCTGGCGGCGCGGGAGAAACCTGACAGACTGGGTGAGCTAGTCTCTCTAGCCGTAAGTGTTGATAACAGGCTGAAGGAGCGGGCAGCAGAACGTAGAGCTGTCAGTCGCGTGGTGAAACCACGCCCCCGCTCCTCTCGGCCCTCCCTGCCGGCTCTTCCTCCGCCGGAGGGACCTCCGGGGCAGGAGGAGATGATTATAGGACAGTCGGGTGTTTCGGCGGCTGAGAGGCAGCGACAAAAGGATTTGGGCTTATGCTTCTACTGTGGTAGTGAGTCCCATGGGGTGGCTGAGTGCAGCTATTGGTTAAAAGGGGAGGTCCGTGGGTCACAGTAGGGGGACTCATGGACAAAGACCTGAAAAAGCCCCTCACCCGTTGCCTTGTAGCCATTAGACTACTTTACAAACACAGTGAACACACAACTTACACTCTTATTGACTCTGAGGCTGAGCAAAACTTCATTTCGGAAGAACTGGCAACCCCGCTGGGCCTCAACTGTCAACCACTCCGCCCACCTGTCAACCTTATCACGCTGTCAAAGACCCCGCTCACCACTGTTTCCCACCAGACAGCCCCTGTTTCGTTGATTACCTCTGGAAACCATCGGGAGGATATCCGGTTCTGGGTGCTGCCCATCTTCACGTCAACTGTCATCCTGGGTTATCCATGGCTACGCCTTCACAACCCCACATTTGATTGGCAGGCGGGAAACATTACAGCTTGGAGCTCTTTCTGTCTCAGCGTCTGTCTCTGATCTGCAGCGTGTGCTCCCTCGGTCTCGGTGACCCCGACCACACTTCCACCCCCTGATCTGTCCAGGGTGCCAGAGGTCTACCACGATCTGGGAATGGTATTCAGTAAGTCACGGGCGCTGTCCCTTCCCCCCACTGGCCCTACGACTGTGCTATCAACCTCCGGGCTGGGGCCCCATTACCAGCGAGTCGATTATACAGCCTGTTGGCCCCGGAGCGGGAGGCCATGGACACATACATTAAGGAGTCCCTCAGCTGTGGAATCATCCATCCAGCCTCTTCAGCGATGGGGGCAGGTTTCTTCTTTGTGGGAAAGAAGGATGGTTCACTGCGTCCCTGCATCGACTTCCGGGGTTTGAATGAAATCATCGTCAAGGACAAGTATACATTGCCCCTGATGAACTCGGCCTTTGACTTCCTCCAGGGGGCGTCGTGGTTCACGAAGCTGGACCTTCGCAACGCTTATCATCTGGTGCACATCAGGGAGGGCGACGAATGGAAGACGGCATTCCAGACCCCAAGTGGCCACTTCGGATATCTTATGATGCCGTTTGGGTTAACCAACGCTCCGGCCGTCTTCCAGCGTTTGATCAATGACGTCCTCCGGGATTTTCTGAACTCCTTCGTGTTTGTGTATTTGGACGACATCCTGATCTTCTCACGCTCGTTGGAGGAGCACCAGGTGCATGTTCGGCGGGTCCTGCAGCACCTCCTGGAGAACCAGCTATTCGTCAAGGCCGAGAAGTGTGAATTTCACACGAAGGAAACGTCCTTTTTGGGTTTCGTCATCGCCCATAACGAAGTGCCCCCGGATCCGGCCAAGGTCAGGGCGGTGGTGGATTGGCCCACTCCTACATCTAGGAAGCAGTTACAGGGGTTCTTGGGCTTTGCCAATTTTTACCGTCGGTTCGTGCCGAGGTTCGGGATCATCGCTCGCCCCCTGAACAGCCTTACGTCCCCCAAGGTCCCCTTTCGCTGGAGCGAAGAGGCTGCCGCAGCATTTGGGAAGTTGAAGGAGGAGTTCACCTCTGCGCGCGTCTTGACCCAGGTGGACCCGGATCTGCAGTGCCTGGTGGAGGTGGACGCCTCGGACTCAGGAGTCAGGGCGATTCTTTCCCAGCGCTCCCCCGTGGATGGGGGGATTCACCCGTGCGCCTTCTTCTCCCACCGGCTGTCATCCGCTGAGAGAAACTATGGCATCGGGGACAGGGAGATGCTGGCTGTCAAGCTCGCCCTGGAGGAGTGGAGGCATTGGCTGGAGGGGGCTGCCCAGCCGTTCATCGTGTTCACAGACCACAAGAACTTGGAGTATCTTCGGACGGCCAAGCGGCTGAACTCCCGCCAGGCGCGCTGGTCTCTTTTTTTCGTGCGATTCAATTTTACCATCACTTACCAGTCAGGGAGCAAGAATGCCAAGCCGGACGCCCTCTCCAGGCAGTTCGAGGTAGAGCCGTCTGGAGACCATGATGAGACCATCCTGCCAGCATCCTGTGTGGTGGGCGCACAGGAAGGCACAGGAGAATGAGCCCGACCCGGGTGGGGGTCCCCCGGGCCGTTTGTTCGTCCCCTTGTCGGTCAGGGGTGAAGTTATCCAGTGGGGCCACGCCTCTAAGTTGGCATGCCATCTGGGGATCGCTCACACCGTCAACCTGCTCCAGAGGG
The DNA here is from genome assembly GCA_020510985.1 of Pholidichthys leucotaenia. Lineage (NCBI taxonomy): Eukaryota > Metazoa > Chordata > Actinopteri > Cichliformes > Pholidichthyidae > Pholidichthys > Pholidichthys leucotaenia. The sequence continues at coordinate 214,159,472 of CM035845.1, read as the reverse complement.
CCTTCTGGTGGCCAGGGCTGAGGAAGGATGTGACCAACTACGTCCGGGCCTGCTCTCAGTGGGCTGCTGGGAAATCGTCATCCTCCCCCCTGGCAGGTTTTCTCCATCCCCTGCTGGTCCCTTCTCGCCCCTGGTCTCACGTCGCCTTGGATTTTGTGACAGGCCTACCCCCTTCTGACCATTTCATGGTGGTGCTGACAATAGTGGATCCCTTCTCCAAGGCCGCCCATTTTGTACCACTCCGGGGGTTGCCATCGGCCCGGAAGACGGCGGACCTCCTGGTTCAGCACGTGGTGCGCCTTCACGGCATCCCTGCGGACATCGTCTCACATCGGGGCCCGCAATTTGTTTCCCAGGTCTGGAAGGCGTTCTGCACGACGTTGGGGGCCACAGCGAGTCTCTCTTCAGGGTATCACCCACAGAGTAATGGTCAGTGCGAGCGAGCGAGCCAGGAGCTGGAGGCTGCGCTCCGCTACATCATCTCGTCCTGTTCTTCATCTTGGAGTACATTCTTTCCCTGGATTGAGTACGCGCACAATGCCACGGTGTCCTCAGCAATGGGAGTGTCTCCGTTCAAGGCATCTCTGGGGTATGAACCCCCACTGTTCCCGGAGGAGGAGAAGGAGGTGGCCGTTCCATCTGTGCAGACTCATGCCAAACGCTGCCACTGGATTTGGACCATCACCCGCAGAGCCCTCCTCAAGAATACGGAGCACAACATTCAGGTGGCTAACCGTCATAGGAGACCTGCGCCGGATTATCAGGTGGGGCAGCGGGTTTGGTTATCCACCAGAAATATCAATGTGCCGGCTGAGAAAAGCAAACTGGTTAAGCGTTTCATCGGTCCATTCGAGATTACTTGCATTATTAACCCTGTGACTGTGCGCCTAGCTCTCCCCCCTTCCATGCGCATCTGCCCCTCTTTTCATGTCGGCGGCAGTGGCTCAGGAGGTAGAGCAGGTCGTCTAATAACCCGAAGGTTGGCGGTTCAAATCCCGCTCTCCCCAGATATCCTGCCGTTGTGTCCCTGGGCAAGACACTTCATCCGCATTGCCTCCAGTGCCCATAACACTGGGTATGAATGTGTATAAATGTATAAAAAATGTTCGGTGGTGGCCGGAAAGGCCGTTGGCGCAGATTGGCTGCCACGTTTCCATCAGCCTGCCCCAGGGCAGCTGTGGCTGCAGAAGTAGCTTGCCACTACCATTGTCTGTCTGGAGTGAATGAATAATGTACCTATTTGTAAAGCATCTTTGAGTATATATGATAAAGCACTATATAAAATTGATGCATTATTATTTATTATTATTATGTCTCCCAGGTGAAGCCCTACATCTCCGACCCCCTGTGCCCACCCCCTGCGGCATCTCCCCCTCCGAGGATGATCAACGACCACCCGGCTTGGGGGGTTATTGCCATCTGGGATGTCCGTCGGTGGGGCCGGGGTCTTCAGTATTTGGTGGACTGGGAGGGGTTTGGTCCTGAGCACCGTTCCTGGATTCTCCCAGCGCTGATTCTGGATAAACAGCTCATCCGCGATTTCCGCATCAAGGTAAGATAGGGCAGGTGCCTGGAGGCACCTCTAGAGGGGGGGAGTACTGTCATGGCGGCCGCTGGGCCGTCATCAGCCTCGGCTGCGCACACACCTGCCGCCAATCATCAGCGGGTCTTAAAAGCCGGCGTCTCTGAGGGCTCAACACGGAGTCGTCTGCCAACTTCGCCACGCAACGCGTCACAGACTCAGCCTCTCGCCAGAGTACCCACGACAAAGTCTCGCAAAGCTACGCCACGTAAGGATCATAGTAACATATCTTGTCAAAGTATAATTCCCTGTGCACAGGTGGACCTCCCTGGCGGCGGACTAGTCTCCCTGGATAACGGAGCCACACCTCCTTCCCCTTGGGACTCCACCACTTCGCCACGGCACCTAGCGTCACCCACCCGGAGCCACTGCGAGCCACAGAGCCAGCACGCGCCCTCCTGCACCACCTGCAAGTAAGCAGTACTCATTGTCACATCTCTGTACTGCGGACAGGCCTAACCTATCTATGCTTGTGTGTTCCAGGGTTGCCAGGTCGCGGCAGGACTCGCTCAGCCCTAGTGGTCCCACAGCATCACACTCACTCACACCTACACACACACTACACACTGCACTCAATAAATAATTGTCTAATTGTCTAATTGTCTAAATAATTGTCCGGCGGCGCCACACGAGTCGGCTGCCTGTTGCAACAGCCTTTTTTTTTTTTTTTTTTTTATCTTCCTTCTTCTTTCTACACCTTTCACTCTGTATATATATCACGGACGCACGGATCGCCCCGGGGGTTTCCCGGGTCGGCGGATGGAGCCACGGTTTGCAGCGGGAGACGTTACAGCGGGGAGGAGCTAGTGCTAGCTAGCACTTGGCCGCCGCCCGGTGCTAATGGGAAACTCTACATACCGGGAGCTGTAGCGAAAACGAAGCGGGTGCCGGGCTGGAGTTTAGGCGGCGTGAAAGAAATATAAGACAGAATAATAAAGAGCGATGGCAAGAACCAAGCAGACCGCCCGTAAAATCTACTGGAGGAAGAAGCCCCCCAGGAGACAGCTAGCCACAGGGCTGCTCGGAGAGGCGCTCTGGCCACCGGCAGCGTGAAGAGGCCTCGCCGTCACAGGCCCGTGGCTCTGAGAGAGATCCGTCACTACCAGAAATCCACGGAGCTGCTCATCCGTAAGCTGCCCGCCCAGCGCCTGGTGAGGGAGATCGCTCAGGACTTCAAGACCGTCCTGCGTTTCCTGAGTTTCGCCGTCATGGCTCTGCAGGAGACCAGCGAGGCCCACCTGGTGGTCTCTTCTTCGCTAAGGGGGTCACCATCATGCCCAAAGACTTCCAGCTGGCCCGCTGCATCCGCGGAGAGAGAGCTTAGACTTTCTGCTGCACATCCACCAGCCATAATGCTCTGCACTGTGTGTCTATATATATACATTTATAGTAATATGGACATATGTTTACTAGATGTTGTTTTTTCTTGCCTTCTGATTGTTGCTCTGAGTGTTGCTATCCCTGTGCTGTTGCAATCCTGGAATTTCCCCATTGTGGGACTAATAAAGGCTTATCTTATCTTATCTTATCTTAAAAACAGTCTACTCGTGTCAGTGTCTGTCTCCTGGGTCAACCAGCCATGTCACTTGTTTCTGTACTTGTCCTTCTAGACCTTAGTGCAGATTTTGATACCATCGATCATAATATTCTACCTGATAGATTAGAATATGTTGGACTTAATGGAACTTCGTTGCAGTGGTTTAGATCTTATTTGTCTGATAGGTTCCAGTTTGTTCATGTCACTAATGAGTTTTCTTCCAACTCAAAGCTCAGTCATGGAGTTCTGCAGGAATCTGTGCTTGGCTCTATTCTTTTTAGTTTATATATGCTTCCGTTAGGCAACATTATTAGAAAGCACTTTATACATTTTCATTGTTATGCAGATGACACACAATTATACCTGTCAGTGAAGCCAGATGATAGTAATCAATTAGCCAAATTAGAGGCCTGTCTTAAGGAAATCAAATCTTGGATGACTTGTAATTTCCTGCTATTAAATTCAGATCCGACTGAAGTCATTCTATTTGGTCCAGAAAACCTTAGAAATACCTTTCCAAATCAAACTCTTAGTTTGGATGTGGTTATTCTTTCTCTGAATAGTTCTGTGAGGAACCTTGGAGTTATTTTTGATCAAGATCTGTTTTTCAGTTCACATATTAAATTTGTTTCTCAGACTGCCTTCGATCATTTGCAAAATATTGCCAAGATTAGGAGCATCTTGTCTCAGAGTGATGCTGAGAAACTGATCCACGCTTTTGTTAGCTCGAGATTAGATTGTTGTAACTCTTCATTATCAAGTTGTCCTAAAACATCTTTAAAAAGTCTTCAGCTGATCCAAAATACTGCAGCAAGAGTTTTAACAGGTACTAGAAAGAGAGATCATATCTCTCCGGTTCTGGCCTCCCTTCACTGGCTTCCCATAGAGTTTAGAATTAAGTTTAAAATCCTTCTTCTCACTTTCAAACCTCTAAACAATCAGGCCCCTTTTTATTTAAAAGATCTGATGCTTCCCTATTATCCCAGCACACTCCCAAAATTGCAAGATTACTTGTAATACCTATAATCTCCAAAAGTACAATGGGAGACAGAGCCTTCAGTTATCAAGCTCCTCTCCAGTGGAACCAGCTGCCAATCTGGTTTCGGGAGTCAGACTCGAGCTCTGTTTTTAAGAATAGGGTTAAAGCCTTCCTTTTTGATATAGCCTATAATTAGGGTGGGATCCTTTGCCTCCGAACCCTCCCTTAGTTATGCTGCTAATAGGTTTAGACAGCCGGGGGACCTCCAGTAATGCACTGGGCTTTACTCCTTTCTTCACTCTCAGTGAAATATTTTTGCTGGTCATTAACATCTATTTGTTCTCTCCCATAAATTGAGTCCCCATCGTGCCGTTTGCTCTCTACATGTATGTTCTTTTCTTCTTCTCTATCCCCTCACCCCCCAGCCAGTCACAGCAGATGACTGCCCCTCCCTGAGCCTGGTTCTGCTGGAGGTTTCTTCCTGTTAAAAGGGAGTTTTTCCTCTTCACCATCGCCAAGCGCTTGCTCACAGGGGATCGGCTGATTGCTGGGGTCTTTCTGCAATTGTGGGGGTTTCCCCTACAGTTGAAAGTGCTATGAGATGACTGTTTGTTGTGAAATGGTGCTATATAAATAAAGTTGAATTGAACGGAACATGTAGTCGATGTTTAAGAATAATTGATGTGTGCTTTATATTATTAACAAATATTAACAAAATACAGCAAAATAGGACAGATCACACTGTCAAGGTGCGTTCAGAATGTGAACGGGCGCGCAGCGTGATTATATTTTAAATTGATGTTGATTTGCCACCTCAAGATTTTCAGTGGCCCCTATGTGGCTTCCCCTGTGAAAGATTTCTGGAGGCGCCCCTGTTGGGTGTGGCTAGGGAAATTGAACTCAGCTTCCCAAAAATGTGGTTAGTCACAGTTAATTCATGATGTAATGGGGGAAGTGGGATTACTTTATCATGTAGGGTCAAGTTGTAATACTGCCACATATGTTAATGCATCGCACCTTTATGAATAAAATGTTAAATACATAAAGAGTATGCCTAGTGTTATGTATGGAAACTGGAAATGATGCACACAGAGTGGCGTCCGCTCAGGACACAAACTTTATTACAGCAAGCTAAACATATACAGTACAAGTCTGTAACTGTGAAGAGTCAACTGGGAAAGAGGCCGTGAGATGGCCGACTCTCCCCTTATAAACGGTTTGGCGTGATGATGTGACCAGCCGGCTGCATCATCACGCCACTATCTATTAACCCTTTATAACCCCCCCCCCCCCTTGGAAAAACACAGAACACATTGTCAAATTCAACTCTCCCCAATTTGGTACAATAAACATAAACAACACTAGCTAGGGCTAGCGGGTGGACCGCGGCGTAGCCCAGTACGGCTGAGGGGGTTATTCTGTCACTCTGTAGTTGGCAGCCGAGCCACTAGCTAACCAGTCCCTTTTTTAAAAAATCTACAGTAACTCTCTTCCATGGGGAAGGCAGTTCTGTTGGAGGTGCTTTGTAATGAGCCCATGGTGGACGTGCCCCTGGAGGTGCCAATTTTAGCAGGCCTGGGTGCCATCCTGCTGGAGCTGCGGCACACTCGTCAACACTGTCCCAGCCTGGATCCAACACCAGCTGGGCCTGCTCCAATGCTGCGTCTTGATCCACAGCAGCTGCTCCCAGCTTCCGCAGATGACTGGCCTGCTATCTCGATCCATTCGCCATCTGAACGGAGGCTGATCTCGGCTGTGCCAAGATCCTCATGTATCAGTGGTAGTGGCGATGTTAAGGCCGACTGTGAGCCCGGTCGCTTGGTTCTGCAGACCCAAACTCAATTCATCACTGCAAGTGGCGCTCTGTTTGGCTGCTTTCAGCATCATGGTTGTGATGTTATAACTCTCACATCTGCTGCGAGGTGTCCACCAGGCTGTGGTGGTTCTGCTACATCCTGCTGGGTCACGGACTCTTCAACGTCCAGTGCTTTTGCTGCTTTCTGTACGATCACGGACTCTTCATCCAGTGGTTCAGCTGCAGCTCCCGTAGACTGGTGCTGTGCATGGATTCAGAAGCAGTCCAGTTCCCCTCTCTTACAACTGGTGCTGGTTGCAGTTGAGATGATGTGTAGCTGTTGTCGGTAATGGGACGTGCACTGGGCCATCTTCAGTCACCGGGATCTCCTTTCACCATGAACTCTCTCTCCTGCGGCTCCACGGCGGCTGTCTGAAGCTCATGCCTGCCGAGGATTGGGGGCAAGTCTGGTTTGTTTTCCCTTTCTCCTGGGAAATCTGGTCGTGGTGATATGCCGCTATCGTCTTTGTCAGAATCTGTGTTAGGTTGTCAGAATCTGTGTTGGATGTGGGGTCCCTCTCCTGCAGCTCCGCAGTGGCTCCTTGAGGCTCATGCTGGGTGAAGAAGGGAGGCGGGTCCGGTTGCTGCTTCCCCTCTGTGTTGTGTTCGTTCTCTGTGTTGTGTTCACCCACTGTGCTGTGGTCACTCTCTGTGCTGTATTCTCCCTCTGTGCTGTGCTCTTCCTCCGCGTTGTGATCACTCTCTGTGCTGTATTCTCTCATTAGCCTGACACTAGGTCATCTCTTAAGGGCCCAAAAGCGCACATGCTTGCTAAGACTTGGACCTCCAATATATAACGTCGAGCTGACTCACTCGCCATTCATTCGCGCCCAAAGAAAGCGAACCTTTGGGCTGTAACGTTGGTCCAGCCATAGTAATGTTTCTCTATCAGAATCACACATTTGCCAAATGACTCTGCTTAACCCAGAGTACAGAGCACGCGCCGTCCTTCCTCGCCTAGACCGAGAACCAGTATGCCCTTTAGCTTCTCATCGTCAGTGCCATCAAGGCCAGCCGCATCGACATAATCCTTAAACATGTCGAACCAGCGGTGCCAACAGACGGGCGGCTCAATTGGGGTTTCCAGAAACAGTCAAAGTGACCCCATGCACACTTCCATGGTTTTACTCTCGTCGCCAAATGTTATGTTGTAGAGGGTAAAAGGGAAGAATGTGGAGGCGAGGCATGAGCGTAGGTCAACACAGATTCTTTATTAAACCCTCTAACATAAATGAACAGCCTATGACCCCAGCGTGGACGCTGAGGCCGTGGGTTTGGCAAAGCCTGAAGCCAGTAAGCCCCTCCACAGTTCCTCTGCGTTCTCTTATATAGCTTTATTGAACTGCGCATTGGAACTGGAGGCTGGCGCGTATTACATGCGGCTTGACAAAGGCCATGTGTGGCACGATTGTCATAACACATTACATACAAAGGCACTGTGTGGCACAATGATCATAACACATGTTACCTTCATAACAATAGATTTGCCTCCCAGCGCTGCAGCTTAGAGCAGCAGGAGGCGAAGGCGCCTTAAAGTCTGGTCTAATTACCCCTGTGGGGGGCTACCCCTCTCAGTCCATTGTCCAGCCCCTCTGTCTGCTTCTGGATCTAAGATAATGTCCACCGGCAGTGTCTAGTGTCACCACAATGTATGGAAACTGGGAATGATGCACAGAGAGCGGTGTCTGCTCAGGACACAAACTTTATTACAACAAGCTAAACATATACAGTCTGTAACTGTGAAGAGTCAACCGGGAAAGAGGCCGTGAGATGGCCGACTCTCCCCTTATAAACGGTTCGGCGTGATGATGCCACTAGCCGGCTGCGTCATCACACCACTATGCATTAACCCTTTATAACCCTTTTGCTAACTGAACTAGCAGCAGATGCTAACATTGAGCTGGAGGGTTTCCACATGATACGGGCAGACCGAACACCAGACAGTGGCAAAGCAAGGGGCGGTGGAGTGATAATGTATGTTAACAACAACTGGTGCAGACCGGGACATATCACTGTTAAACAACGTCACTGCAGCAAAGACATTGAGTTGCTAGCTGTTAGCATGCGGCCTACATATCTCCCGAGAGAACACTCACACGTGATCTGCATCGTTGTTTATGCAAATCCGACGGCGAACGCTGGGACAGCGCGTGACGTCATCCATTCAGTAACCAGCAGGCTGCAGACAGAACACCCAGATGCTCTTCTCCTCATCTCAGGCGATTTCAACCATGTTTCACTGTCTCCCGTTCTACCCACGTTTACCCAGTATGTCACATGCCACACTAGAGACAATAAAAACACTGGACTTATTCTACGCAAACACTAAGGAGGCGTACACCTCATCACAACTCCCCCAACTCGGGAGATCGGATCACAACTTGGTTCATCTCCGGCCGGTGTACAAACCCCTAGTGCACAGACAACCCCCAGCCATGCGCACAGTGATGTTATGGTCTGAGGAGGCAATGGACGCTCTAAAGGGCTGTTTTGAAGCCACCGCCTGGAAGCAGCTCTGCGATCCACATGGTGAGGACATCGATGGCCTCATTCACACCTTCACGGGCTACCTCAGCTTCTGTGCGGACAAATCCGTTCCCACCAAGACCATACGGTGTTGCTCAAACAACAAACCCTGGATCAACCCTGAGATTAAAACACTTCTGAGAGAGAAGAAGAGGATCTTCAGGTCGGGGAACAGGGAGATGCTGAAGTCCGTACAAAGGGAGCTGAGGAGAAAGATCAGGGAAGGCAAGGACAGCTTCAGGAGGAAGATGGAGGACAAGCTGCAACAGAGCGACATCAGCGGGGTCTGGAGAAACCTCAAAACCATCTCTGGGCTCCAGAATACCTCCCCCCAGGCCACGGGGGGCAGGGAGTGGGCGAACAATCTGAATTTGTTTTTCAATAGGTTTGACCAACCGCCCTCCCCCCTGACTGCACAACAACCACTGCTGCCTGTAAAGACATCAAGTCCTGCTGCCCACTCCCCACTCCACCAACACCCCCCCACTCCCAACACACAGCCCCCCATCCTGACCCTGACCAGGACCCAGGTGTGGACGGAGCTGAGGAAGATTAAGGCGAGGAAGGCGTTGGGACCAGACGGCATCAGCGCAAAGCTCCTCAAGTCCTGTGCAGACCAGCTGTGTGGGATTGTGATGTACATCTTCAACCTGAGCCTGAAGCTGGGGAGGGTACCACAGCTGCGGAAAACATCTTGTGTGGTACCTGTACCAAAAACTTCCCACCCCAAAGACCTGAACAGCTACAGACCGGTGGCCTTGACGTCCCACTTGATGAAGACCCTGGAGAGACTGCTCCTTGCTCACCTCCGCCCCCTGGTGGAACCAGCGATGGATCCACTCCAGTTCGCCTACCAGCATGGCATTGGGGTGGAGGATGCGGTGATCTTCCTCCTTCACCGTTCTCTGTCCCACCTGGAGAAGCCCGGGAATGTGGTGAGGATCATGTTCTTTGACTTCTCCAGTGTTTTCAACACCATCCAACCGATGATCCTGAAGGACAAGCTGCTGTGCGCAGGGGTGGACCAGCACCTGTCATCATGGATCCTGGACTACCTCACAAACCGGCCTCAGTTTGTGAGAACCCGGGACTGTGTGTCCGACACGATCATCAGTAGCACGGGGGCCCCCCAGGGAACGGTGTTGGCTCCCTTCCTGTTCACTCTTTATACTGCGGACTTCTCACACAACACAACACACTGCCATCTACAGAAGTTCTCTGATGACTCTGGGATCGTTGGCCTCATCATACCGGGCTGCACGGTGGCGCAGTGGTTAGCACTGCGGCAGCACAGTTTACCCTTGGCCGGGGGGTTGTGGGGATCGTGGGATCGTGGGTTCGATCCCAGCCCCCGACCAACAGTGATCTGTGTGGAGTTTGCATGTTCTCCCCGTGTTGCGTGGGTTTACTCCGGGATTTCTCCGGTTTCCTCCCACATGCCAAAAACATGCATGTTAGGTTAATTGGCTGTTCTAAATTGTCCCTAGATATTTAGTAGTAGTAGACATTGTTTCCTATAGGCCCTTAGAATAGAGGGTTAGTATTAATGAAAGCGCTTTGAGTGGTCTTTGTGACTAGAAAAGCGCTATATAAGTGCAGGTTAGTTAGTAGTTAGTTAGTTAGTCATCTCCAATGGAGATGAAGCTGAGTACAGAGGGCTTATCCAGGACTTCGTGGACTGGTGCCATCGGAACTGCCTCCAGATCAACGCGAGGAAAACTAAGGAGCTGGTGGTGGACTGCCGCAGGCAAGGACAACCCCTCACAGCACCAGTAAACATACAGGGAACAGACATTGAGATGGTGACATCCTACAAGTACCTGGGTGTTCATCTGAACAATAAGCGCTTCCCATAGAGTTTAGAATTAAGTTTAAAATCCTTCTTCTTACTTACAAAGCTCTAAACAATCAGGGTCCTTTTTATTTAAAAGATCTGATACTACCGTATTATCCTAACAGAGCACTACGCTCCCAAAATGCAGGATTACTTGTAATACCTAGAATCTCCAAAAGTACAATGGGAGGCAGAGCCTTCAGTTATCAAGCTCCTCTCCTGTGGAATCAGCTGCCAATCTGGATTCGGGAGTCAGACTCGATCTCTGTTTTTAAGAATAGGGCTAAAACCTACCTTTTTGATATAGCCTACAATTAGGGAGGGATCATGTGTTTCTGATCCCTCCCTTAGTTATGCTGCTAATAGGTTTAGTCAGCCGGGGGACCTCCAGTAATGCACTGGGCCTCACTCCTTTCCTCACTCTCTATGAAATATTTTTTTTGCTGGTCATTAACATTTGTTTGTTCTCTCCCATAGATTGAGTCCCCATCGTGCTGTTTGCTCTCTACATGTCTGTTCTTTTCTTCTTCTCTATCCCCTCACCCCCCAGCCAGTCGCAGCAGATGACTGCCCCTCCCTGAGCCTGGTTCTGCTGGAGGTTTCTTCCTGTTAAAAGGGAGTTTTTCCTCTCCACCGTCGCCAAGTGCTTGCTCACAGGGGATCGCCTGATTGCTGGGGTCTTTCTGCAACTGTGGGGGTTCCCCCCTACAGTTGATAGTGCTATGAGATGACTGTTGTTGTGAAATGGCGCTATATAAATAAAGTTGAATTGAATTGAATTGAATAAACTAGACTGGTCACACAATATTGACGCACTCTACAAGAAGGGACAGCGCAGGCTGTTCCTACTGAGGAGACTCAGGTCTTTTGGTGTACAAGGGGCGCTGCTGAAGACATTCTATGACACGGTGGTGGCATCAGCCATCACTTTTGGAGTGGTCTGCTGGGGCAGTGGCATTACTGCAGCCGATAGGAAGAGACTGAACAAACTGATCAAGAAAGCTAGCTCTGTCCTGGGGCAGCGCCTTGATCCGGTGGAGGAGATAGGAGAGAGAAGGACGGTGGCTAAACTGTCATCTCTGCTGGAGTCCGAGTTCCACCCTATGCAGGACATATTGAATGCACTGAGGAGCTCATTTAGCAGCAGACTACATCATCCCAGGTGCACAACCGAGAGGTTTCGCAGGTCCTTCCTACCAACGGCTGTCAGACTGTACAACCTAAGCAGGGCTGCTCGCAGAGATAGCAAAAAGACGTAACAACCTAATAGTTTTTTTGAATGCAAAAGATGCAATAGACTTACACAATGGTCCCCTCCGGCACACAACTAGGAAAATACCGGTAGCTACGGAGAGTGAAAATATGTATGGGCACATAATCATACCATGTAGGATAACTAAGTAGACGGTTGTGCTGTTTCATCCCATCTAGCAACAATGCTCTGCACTGTGTGTGTTTATACATTTACATATTTATTCCATCTAGCTACAATGCTCCGCACTGGGTGTGTTTATGTTTATGTTTATATTTATATATCTATATATTCATTCCATCTAGCTACAATGCTTCGCACTGTGTGTTTATATATCTACATATTATTCCATCTAGCTACATTGCTCCGCACTGTGTGTTTATATATTTACATATTTTTTCCACCTAGCTGCAATGCTCCGTACTGTGTGTTTATATATCTACATATTATTCCATCTAGCTACATTGCTCCGCACTGTGTTTATATATTTACATATTTATTCCATCTAGCTGCAATGCTCCGTACTGTGTGTTTATATACTCATATATTTATCCCATCCAGCTACAATGCTCTACACTGTGTGTCTGTGTGTATATATATATATTTATAGTAATATGTACATATGTATATTAGCTGCTCTTGCTTGCTTGCTTTTTTCCTTGCCTTCTGATTGTTGCTCTGAGTGTTGCTATCCCTGTGCTGTTGCAATCCTGGAATTTCCCCGTTGTGGGACTAATAAAGGCTTATCTTATCTTATCTTATAACACCTAGTTATCATAAACAATAAAGTGCAATCTTGACAGCTTTATTCATTGTTTGTGCCCTTTAGCTGTCTAAATTTCACAATATGGTTGCATTTATTTATGTTGGGAAAAACTGTCAAAATGTCAGGGGATCATGTGACATGCAATCAGCTGACTGCCAGCTGCTGGCTGGCGTTTAAAAGAAAGGTGGAAGTGCGGTGGGGAGGAAGGCCATTTTCCCAGAAGACTCCAGCAGCCAGAGGAATGCCATATGGCAGGGAGGTTACGGGAGACCTGCGGGAGTTTGATATGATTACTAGACCCAGTAAACAGACACAGGCTCAAGGATAGATACAATTATCTTTTATTGTGTAAACCAGTGTGTGTGTATGTGTGTGTTCGAGTGTGAATCAGGGATGACGTGGCAGCTGGGGGTGAGCAGAGCGCCATGCCACCTGGCAACCCTATGGACAGAGCAGAGACAGCGGTAAGTAATGCCCAGATGGAGACGTGCGAGAATGACAGAGGCTTACTGTTCGCTGGGATGGTGACGTGCTCAGGTTGGCCCATAGGCTCCAGCCAGGAGGACAGCGCCTGAAGCCACAGTTCAGCTGAGGATGAGGATGGAGCTCAGTCCGCCACTCAGGAGGAAGGATTCCCCCACCACGAAACTCCGCCTGTGCACAGGGGATGAGCGAGGAAATGATGAGTAGCAGGATGGCTTTCTTGGTTGCAGAGGGTTGCTCCTTCCAGGAAAATAGGAAGCGAGGGATGACTCTGGTAAAACGATGAGGTCTAAGAAGGTTTCTGGAAATGGGCGAAGACAAGAGTAGTCTTGATTAGCCAAGAGGATCAGACGGCTCTGCGCCGATCTGACAGTAGAGTGGGTTAAATAGCCTGGTAGTGATGGAGAACAGGTGTGCGCGCAGCTGCGGATCATAATCAGCTGGAGTAAGCCATCACAGTACTCCCCCCCCAAGGGGCATCTCCTGGTGCCCAATCCAGCCTACCTGGGTGCGTCCGATGGAAGTCCCTAATCAGCTGATCATCCAGCACGAAGGATGGATGCACCCAGGACCTCCATTCTGGGCCATACCCCTCCCAGTCCACCAAGTACTGAAGGCTGCGACCCCGACGGCGGACATCCAGGATGGCATTGACTCTCCACGCCGGGTCGTCATCGATTACCACAGGTGGAGGTGGAGACCTGGGAGGGAGACACAGAGGGCTGGAAAAAAAAGGCTTAATTTTGGAGACATGAAAGGTAGGACAAATGTGGAGGGAGGGGGGGAGAGCAAGGCGCACAGCCACAAGATTGATTACATTGTCTATGGGGAAGGGACCAATAAACCGTTGAGACAACTTCTTAGACTCGGCTTTGAGGTTAATGTGCTTGATAGAAAGCCAAACCTGCTGACCCACCTGATAGGAAGGGGCTGGCATCCTATGGCGATTGGCTGTCGTGGTGTTGCACTCTGTTGTGCGGTGAAGTGCAGTCCGGGTCGCCCTCCACAGCCAACAACAGCACCGCAGGTGAAGCCGAATGGACGGTACAGTGATGTCCCTCTCCTCTTCGGGAAACAGCGGGGGGTTGTATCCCAGGGAGGCCTCAAATGGGGACATGCCAATAGCCAAGGACATGGTGGTGTTGTGGGCATACTCGATCCAGGGGAGATGGGCACTCCAAGATGCTGGGTTCGCAGTGGCGACGCACGGCAGCGCAGCCTCCAACTCCTGATTAGCTCACTCGCACTGCCCATTGCTCTGCAGGTGGTAACCAGAAGACAAACTCATCGTGGCCTCTAGGGCATTGCAGAACGATCTCCACACCCGGGACACAAACTAAGGACCCCGATCAGAGACAATGTCCGTGGGGATGCCGTGCAACCTCACGATGTGCTGGACAAGTAGATCGGCTGTTTTCCTAGCCGTAGGCAGCCCCTGTAGGGGGACAAAGTGGGGGCCTTAGAAAATCTGTCCACGATCATGAGGATGACGGTGTAATGGTTACACGGTGGGAGACCAGTGATGAAGTTGAGGGTGACGTGGGACCAGGGTCTGCCAGGAATAGGAAGAGGGTGGAGCAAACCAGCCTGAGGAGATGAAGATGTCTTACCGGTGGCGCACTGGGGACAGGCGCGGATGTACTCAGCGACATCTTTTCAGGAGCATTGGCCACCAGAGTGTCCTCTGGATTACCACCATGCAAGCCCTCCCAGGATAAGGGATAGGGATAAGGACCTGTACTTATATAGCGTTTTTCAAGTCTCAAAGACCCCTCAAAGCGCTTCATTAGTACTAACCCTCAACTCTAAGGGCCTATTGGAGACAGACATCTAGGGACAATTTTTTTAGAACAACCAATTAACCTAACATGCATGTCTTAGGATTGTGGGAGGAAACCGGAGCCCCCGGAGTAAACCCACGCAGCACAGGGAGAACATGCAAACTCCACACAGACAGGTTCCTACCCCTGCCAGTCTTGGGATTCGAACCTGGAACCTTCTAGCTGTTAGGCAACAGTGCTAACCACTTCACCACCGTGCTGCCCACGGTGGTGCAGTGGTTAGCACTGCAGGATGCCACGAGAGCCTGGAGGAGTGACCCCAGTGAACGACCTCACCCCAGACGTAAGAAGGAACGAACAACCTCCCCACTGGACCCCCACTCAGATCTGGTTCGGCCTCCTGCGCTCTCAAGACCCTTTCCTTGATACCCCACAAGAGGGCACCCACAACACAGGATGAGGGGATGATGGGATGCTGTGACACCTCCACAGCATCCGAGGAGAACTGCCTGGACAGCGCATCCGGCTTCGTGTTCTTAGACCCGGGACGGTAGGTGATAGTGAAATTAAATCGTCCAAAAAACAGGGACCAGCGGGCCTGACGGGCATTCAGGTGTTTGGCCGTCCTCAAGTATTCCAAATTCTTATGGTCCGTCCAGACGATGAATGGCTGGGTGACCCCCTCCAACCAGTGACGCCACTCCTCCAGGGCGAGCTTGACCACCAGGAGCTCCCTATCACTGATGTCATAGTTACGTTCCGCCGTGGACAGATGGCGGGAGAAGAACGCGCAGGGGCGGATCTCACCATTGACCGGAGAGCACTGGGACAGCACAGCTCCAACCCCTGAGTCTGAGGCGTCCACCTCCACCAGGCATTGAAGGGCGGGATCCACCTGTGACAAGATAGGAGAGGATGAGAACTGAGATTTCAATGCAGAGAATGCCGCTTCAGCTTCCACTGACCAATGAAAAGCCACTTTGGGGGAAGTGAGGTGGGTCAAAGGAAGAGCAGTGATGCTGTACTTTTGGATAAAGCGGCAGTAAAAATTGGCGAACCCCAGGAATTGCTGGACGCTGCTTTCTGGAGGTGGGGGTGGGCCAATCTACCACCACTTTTACCTTGCCGGGGTCAGGGATGATCTGATTATGGGAGATGAAGCCAAGAAACGATGTTTGGGGGGGCATGAAATTCACACTTCTCGGCCTTTACATAAAGATTGTTCTCCAGAAGCCGCTGCAGAACCCGCCTCATGTGTACCCGATGCTCGTCTAAGGACTGCGAGAAGATCAGGATGTCATCCAGGTACACGAAGACGAACGAGCCCAGGAAATCCCTCAAAACGTCATTAATCAGGCGCTGGAAGACGGCAGGGGCATTGGTCAGCCCGAACAGCATCACCAAGTACTCTAAATGCCCACTAGGGGTCCAAAAACCAGTCTTCCACTCATCAGAAGAAGAATCAGTATGAGATTTATTGCCATTGTTCATGTAGTACACAAACTAGGAATTTGTCTCAGTGCAATGCTGCAACATTAAACATGGGGTAGCACTAAAGATAAAAATAAAAAACTATGCATGCAATAAAAGCTAGAATATGAATAAGTAATACTAATCTATGCAATTTTTAAATATATTAACAAGCAGCAGATATTGTGGAGTTCCACATAGTGTAGTCGGTAGTGCAAAAAGAAAACAGTGATAATTGTCATGAGTCCGGTTGAGCTGCTGTACGTAGTGCATGAGAGTCTAATAAGTCACTTAGTGTTCAGCAGTCTGATGGCAGAGGGGAAGAAGCTGTTCATGTAGCGGGAGGTTTTAGTCTGAATGGACCGAAGTCTTCTGCCTGAGGGGAGGGGGGCAAACAGTGAGTGTCCAGGGTGTGAAGGGTCAGCTATGATCCGACCTGCACGCCTCCGGGTCCTGGAGATGTACAGGTCCTGGAGGGATGGGATCTTGCAGCCGATCACCTTCTCAGCAGCACGCACAACGCGCTGCAGTCTTAGTCTGTCCCTGGCGGTGGCTCCTGCGTACCACACGGTGATGGAGGTGGTGAGGATGGACTCGATGATGGCCGTGTAGAACTGCACCAACATCTTGGTGGGTAGCTTGAGCTTCCTCAGCTGCCGCAGGAAGAACATCCTCTGCTGGGCCTTTTTGATGAGGGAGCTGATGGTCGGCTCCCACTTGAGGTCCCGGGTGATGGTGGTGCCCAGGAAGCGGAAGGAATCCACAGTGGTGATGGGAGAGTCTGTGAGGGTAAGGGGGGCAGAGGGGCTCTGACTTTTCTGAAGTCCGCGATCATTTCCACTGTCTTCAGAGCGTTCAGCTGCAGGTTGTTGTGGCTGCACCAGGACGCCAGCTGGGCCACCTCTCTCCTGTAGACGGACTCGTCGCCATTGGAGATGAGCCCGATGAGGGTGGTGTCGTCCGCAAACTTGATCAGCTTAACAGACTGGTAGGAGGAGGTGCAGGAGTTGGTATAAAGGGAGAAGAGTAGGGGGGAAAGTACACAGCCCTGGGGTGATCCGATGCTGATGCTAACAGAGTCCGAGACAGACTTCCCCAGCCGCACATGCTGCCTCCGGTCCGTCAGGAAGTCGGTGATCCACCTGCAGAGGGAGTCAGGCACGCCGAGCAGGGACAGCTTGTCCTGGAGCAGAGTGGGGCGGATGGTGTTGAATGCAGAGCTGAAGTCCACAAACAGGATCCTGGCATAGGTTCCCGGGGAGTCCAGGTGCTGCAGGATGGAGTGGAGGGCCAGGTTGACTGCGTCGTCCACAGACCTGTTGGCATGGTAGGCAAACTGCAGCGGGTCCAGGAGGGGAGTGGTGATGGACTTGAGGTGAGACAGGACCAGGCGCTCAAAGGACTTCATGACTACAGAGGTGAGCGCTACAGGTCTGTAGTCGTTAAGTCCAGTAATCCGTGGCTTCTTGGGGACAGGGATGATGGTGGAGGATTTGAGGCAGGTCGGCACGTGGCACAGCTTAAGGAAGGTGTTAAAAATGTCTGTGAAGACAGGAGGAGAGATAAAATCAGTCAGATTCTTCCCACCGTAAACTTAAGTACAGCAACTACTACAACTCCTTCAATTGATATCTGTTTAGATAAGTTTACTCCAACTGACCTTTTAGAGTTAGATAAAATTATCTCCTCATCCAAGCCTTCGACTTGTCTTTTAGACCCTATTCCTACCAGGTTATTTAAAAAAGTCTTCCCTTTAATTTTTTTTTAATTTTTTTTTTTTTTTTTTTACTTCCGGCGCCACACGAGTCGGCTGCCTTTTGCAACAGCGGCTCAATTGTGAGTCTTTTTATCTTCCTTCTTCTTTCTGATCCGGTGATAACTTTCTGATCCGGCACACCTTTCACTCTATATATATCACGGACACACAGATCGCCCCAAAGGTCTCCTGAGTCGGCGGACGGAGCCTCTGTTTACAGCAGGAGACGATACAGCAGGGAAGAGCTAGCTAGCACTCAACCGCCACCCGGTGCTAACGAAGAAACTCGACATACCGGGGAACTGAAGCGAAAACGACGCGGGTGCCGGGCTGGAGTTTAGGCGGCGTGCAAGAAATATAAGACAGAATAATAAAGAGTGATGGCAAGAACCAAGCAGACCACCCGTAAATCTAAGATAAGATAAGATAAGCCTTTATTAGTCCCACAATGGGGAAATTCCAGGATTGCAACAGCACAGGGATAGCAACACTCAGAGCAACAATCAGAAGGCAAGAAAAAACAACATCTAGTAAACATATGTCCATATTACTATAAATGTATATATATAGACACACAGTGCAGAGCATTATGGTTGGTTGGTGAATGTGCAGCAGAAAGTCTAAGCTCTCTCTCCGTGGATGCGGCGGGCCAGCTGGAAGTCTTTGGGCATGATGGTGACCCCCTTAGCGAAGAAGAGACCACCAGGTGGGCCTCGCTGGTCTCCTGCAGAGCCATGACGGCGAAGCTCAGGAAACGCAGGACGGTCTTGAAGTCCTGAGCGATCTCCCTCACCATGCGCTGGACGGGCAGCTTACGGATGAGCAGCTCCGTGGATTTCTGGTAGCGACGGATCTCTCTCAGAGCCACGGGCCTGTGACGGCGAGGCCTCTTCACTCTGCTGGTGGCCAAAGCGCCTCTCCGAGCAGCCCTGGTGGCTAGCTGTCTCCTGGGGGGCTTCTTCCTCCAGTAGATTTTACGGGCGGTCTGCTTGGTTCTTGCCATCGCTCTTTATTATTCTGTCTTATATTTCTTGCACGCCGCCTAAACTCCATCTACTGGGGGAAAAAGCCCCCAGGAAGCAGCTGGCCACCAAGGCTGCTCGGAAAAGCGCTCCGGCCACCGGCGGAGTGAAGAAGCCTCACCGTTACAGGCCCGGTACTGTGGCTCTGAGAGAGATCCATCGCTACCAGAAATCCACGGAGCTGCTCATCCGTAAGCTGCCCTTCCAGCGCCTGGTGAGGGAGATCGCTCAGGACTTCAAGACCGACCTGCGCTTCCAGAGCTCCGCCGTCATGGCTCTGCAGGAGGCCAGCGAGGCCTACCTGGTGGATCTCCTCGAGGACACCAATCTGTGCGCCATCCACGCCAAGAGGGTCACCATCATGCCCAGAGACATCCAGATGGCCCGCCCCATCCGCGGAGAGAGAGCTTAGACTTTCTGCTGCACATCCACCAACCACAATGCTCCGCACTGTGTGTCTATATATATACTATATTTATATTAATATGTACATATGTATACTAGCTGCTCTTGTTTTTTCTTGCCTTCTGATTGTTGCTCTGAGTGTTGCTATCCCTGTGCTGTTGCAATCCTGGAATTTCCCCATTGTGGGACTAATAAAGGCTTATCTTATCTTATCTTATTGGTAGCCGTATTCTTCAAATGATCAATTCTTCTTTAACTTTAGGTCATGTACCGCAGGCTTTTAAAATTGCTGTAATTAAACCCTTACTCAAAAAGCCAACGCTCGATCCAGGAGTTTTGGCTAACTATCGACCAATCTCTAATCTGCCTTTCATTTCAAAAATCTTAGAAAGAGTTGTTGCTACACAATTATTTGACCACTTGCAGGGAAATGGTTTATTTGAAGAGTTTCCATCTGGGTTCAGAATTCATCACAGCACTGAAACAGCCTTAGTGAAGGTCACTAATGACCTCCTTATCACATCTGATAATGGACTCATTTCTGTACTTGTCCTTTTAGATCTTAGTGCAGCCTTTGATACTATTGATCATGATATTCTACTTGATAGAGTAGAACACTATGTTGGACTAAATGGAACTTCGCTGCAATGGTTTAGATCTTATTTGTCCGATAGACTTCAGTTTGTTCATATCAATAATGAGTTTTCTTCCAGCTCTAAGCTCAGTCATGGAGTTCCACAGCGATCTGGTTAGGCCCTACTCTTTTTAGTTTATATATGCTTCCGTTAGGCAACAACATTAGAAAGCACTGTATACATTTTCATTGTTACGCAGATGACACATAATTATACCTGTCAGTGAAGCCCAAAGATTGTAATCAATTAGCCAAATTAGATGCCTGTCTTAAAGAAATCAAAGCTTGGATGACTTGTAATTTTCTGCTATTAAACCCAGATAAGATTGAAGTCATTCTTGTTGGTCCAAAAAACCTTAGAAATACCTTTCCAAATCAAACTCTTAATTTGGATGCCGCTACTCTTACTCTGAATAGTTCTGTGAGGAACCTTGGAGTTATTTTTGATCAAGATCTGTTTTTTAATTCACATATTAAATTTGTTTCTAAGACTGCCTTCTATCATCTGCACAATATTGCCAAGATTAGGAGCATCTTGTCTCTGAATAATGCTGAGAAACTGATTCACGCTTTTGTTAGCTCTAGATTATTGTAACTCGTTATTATCAGGTTATCCTAAAATATCTTTAAAAAGTCTTCAGTTGATCCAAAATGCTGCAGCAAGAGTTTTAACTGGTTCTAGAAAGAGAGATCATATCTCTCTGGTTCTGGCCTCCCTTCATTGGCTTCCCATAGAGTTTAGAATTAAGTTTAAAATCCTTCTTCTCACTTACAAAGCTCTTAATAATCAGGCCCCCTTTTATATAAAAGATCTGATATCACCCTATCATCCTAACAGAGCACTACGCTCCCAAAATGCTGGATTACTTGTAATACCTAGAATCTCCAAATGTACAATGAGAGGCAGAGCCTTCTGCTGTCAAGCTCCTTTCCTGTGGAACCAGTTACCAATCTGGATTTGGGAGTCAGACTCGATCTCTGTTTTTAAGAATAGGGTAAAAACCTTCCTCTTCAATATAGCCTACGATTAGGGAGGGAGCTTATGTCTCTTAACCCCCCCCCCCCTTTGTTTTGCTGTTAACAGATTTAGACTGCCGAGTGACCTCCAATAATGTACTTGGCTTCTCTCCGTTAATGTTTGCTCTCTTTCTGTCTGTTCTTTTCATCTTCTCTATCCCCTCACCCCCCAGCCAGTCAGAGCAGATGACTGCCCCTCCCTGAGCCTGGTTCTGCTAGAGGTTTCTTCCTGTTAAATGGGAGTTTTTCCTCTCCACCGTCGCTAAGTGCTTGCTCACAGGGGATCGTCTGATTGCCGGGGTCTTTCTGCAATTGTAGGGTTTTCCCTACATTTGAAAGTGCTATGAAGTGACTGTTGTTGTGATATGGCGCTATATAAATAAAGTTGAATTGAACTGAATTGTTTATTATCTCTCATCTGTTCTCATTCCAGCTATCCTTGATACTGTTCACACAGTAGGTGTCCTGTATGATATGAAATGTATTCCGTGCCACAAACCCTATATTCATAAATTTAAATAATAGGGCAACTTTGCTGTAGTTTTTCCCTTACAGTAGAATGTTAGAAGCCATCAGGAAATCTCCAGCTTGCATCCCAAACTTGAGGGTGGGTTGTGAGTTCCATCTCTAGATAAGATGGCCTTGTGCACGTCTGAATACAGAGACATACAAAACATTTAGTGATGGTGAAGTGATTTTACATCCAAACAACCATTTAGATTAATAAAAGCCCAATGCTCTGACATAGTTTGCTGTTTTTCGTAAATTTTATTGTCATGTACCATGAAAAAAAAGGTCAGTTTTATAACAAGAGTACAGATACACAACTACTTTTTGTGCCTCAATTAGAACTGCAAATTAAAAAAGTCCACTGCAGTTACTCATCCAGTCCATAATGCTTGCTGATCCCCTTCCATGGATCGAGACATCATAGGGTGGATAACATTTGCATTGCATCCTGGTAACCTATTGGTTACAGTTATTTTGTTACAGTTACTGTATATCTGTTTACGGTATGCATAATCACAGGTACAGAAAGTACACAAGTGTGGCATCAACAATACTGCTAATAAACAATGTTTGTCATCATTACCTTGCACATGTATGGGCATCTGCTAACTGGCAGCACAAGGAACAAAGCAAGTTTTTCAGATTGTCTTCATACACTATGAAGGCACGCTTCCCTATGATCTTTTCTTCACACTGAACCCTCAGTGCTGGAGGGATGTTTGGTGGTATGCTGTCTGTCTGACGTGGTGGTGGCGTCTCTGCGTTGCCTTGGATGTCATGGACTGTCCCATCAACACCGATGACAGGCAGACTTTCAATACATATACATACAGTACATGATTTAAGAGCTGTACCAGTCCTTTTGTGGAAAAATTCAAAACAATCACACTCAAAAAAGTAATTGTTTTATGTTGAAAATTCAATACACCATCGAAGACCAAAATAATTAAAGTAATAACAACTCTCTGTCACCATGGGATGAGACGCCGGGTTGTCCGGCGCTCAGACCATGTCCCTCCTTATCTCTGTCTCTCATTGGCCAGCGTCTCTGCGGGCTCCCAGCTATCGGTGTTACGGGACGGCTGAGGCCCAATTAATCCTCATCAGCTGAGGCGCTGCTAATGAAGATAAAAGGAGCAGCTCCGATCATTCGGGGCTGCGACTTAAGCACTGTGTAGGCTGGAACCCCTATGTCCGGCGCCAGCCCTCTACTCATCTTGCAGCATTACTCGTGAGTGTTACCTTGTATGAGTATTTGTGTCTTGGAACCCCTACGCCCGGTGCCAACTCTCTATTCATCTTGTTGCCTTACTCGTGAGTGTTACCCTGCATGAGTATTTGTGTCTTGGAACCCCTATGTCCGGTGCCAGCTCTCTACTCATCTTGCTGCATAACTTGTGAGTGTCATCCTGTATGAGTATTTGTGTCTTGGAACCCCTATGCTTGGTGCCAGCTCTCTACTCGTCTGGCTGCATAACTTGTGAGTGTCACCCTGTATGAGTATTTGTGCTTCTTGGCCTACGAGGCCGTGTTCCTGATCCCCTGTCCCCTTTTATAATAAAACATCACAACTCACTGGCTCGCCCTCGGCTCTTTCTGTGTGGCTCGCGAGGGCCACACGTAACACTCTCAAAAAAACAATGTGTGCTAACATGTACATGTTTTTGTACAGAATAAATGTACTCTTAAATTACTTTATCAACCAAACTTAGAAAGATTTGTCAGTCTTTTTTACAAAATTGATGAAGAACAATTTTTTAAATTTTTTACGCATTTGAAAACACTGAAAAAATAACATACCATACACAAAGACCAGGGACGAAGTCCTCATCTGATGTGTCACTCTGAGTACCACCCATCTTGTCCCAGTCTATACTGTTAGATGATTTTTGATGAAAACCTTTACCACCATAAAGTTATGAATAACTACACTTCAAGACATAATGTCTTTATTCTCCTAGTCACTTACATACTGTTTCTGAGGTCACTGATTTCAACCATGTCCATGTCCACATTGGGCTCCTCTTCCACACTCATCTCCTGAAGGCTAAAGAAAAATTGTCAGATGTTTTCTTTAGGCCAGTAGAAGGGTGGAGAGAGTAATTACAACAGTCATAGACATAGAAATTACCATAAGCTCTTTATATGTCACGAGGCTGAGCTCTGTGTTTTAAATGTGCTCATGCTCGCTACTTACTTATGGTTATTTCCTGCATTTTCTCATGGTTGTCTGATTATTTTACTGTGCACTGTTCTTGGATGTATGATGTGTTTTGAGTTGACACTTATTTCTGTTTATGTAACTCTTGTTCTCAGCATTTTTTTTTGTCATTTCCTTTAGGCATCTTTGTTCATCTAGGTCAGGGATGTCAAACTCATCCCATGGAGGGCCAAGACCCTGCAAGTTTTACTTCCACCCAGTGTCTTCAGCAGGTGTTTTCACTGATCAGCAATCAGTGGGAAGAAATTCAGTGAAATCACCTGCTGAAGACACTGGTTGGAGGTAAAACCTGCAGGGTCTTGGCCCTCCATGGAATGAGTTTGACATCTGTGATCTAGGTCATAGTGTTTATATTGTGTTTTCTGTTTGACATGAGCTAACCACCTTGTTCTCGAGACACTCCCACCCTGTTAATATCTTGTATGTGTTGCTCCATATTTCATGCCTAGTAATTAGCTAAACCTGCCCGCTCAATTGATCCACACCTGATGCCATTTGTTATGATTGATTTCCTGCCCTATTTAAGATGGGCTTTGTCAGCCACTCTTTGTCAGAGTCTCAACTTAGAATCTACTCACTCCCATCAGAACCCTTCCCTTGTTCTGACATGTATTCCTGTGTTTCATCTCGCCGTATACCTGCTCACCTCATTTGTACGCTTATTTTTGTACATTGTTGGATATTTGTGTTTTCTTATTAAACACCACAAACTGCAGTCCAGCAACAGGGTCTCTCCTCTCTGCCCCGTAGGGGCCTTTTCATGACTATGTAGTTGTAGTATCAGCTCTCCTCAGGCCAATTCAGGAGATCACTCTTCATCTTAAAAGAATCTCTCACTCAAGGTCTGGTCAAGAATTGCTGTTTCTTCATCATCAGGACCCCAGTGTAAACAATTTCTCTTTTGTAGAGAAACTTGATAAGGACTTGCTTTAAAAGGATTAAGTGCACTATAAAACTTCTGGAGTCAAACCCCAACCAGACAGTTCATGCTGATAGCATCCTTTTGTACCAGGAACTGATACTCTTAAAAAGTCATAAACTCCTTAAGCTGACAGGTATATGGTTGCCTCCTTTTTTTTGAACATATAGTAGAAGCCCCATAAAACTTTCTGGGTTGCCCCCTCTTCACATACTAAGACCTAAAAATTATCTACAGCTCAACAGTACCTCCTAGAGGACATCTACGGAATATGCTCATTACAAGCTGGAACTGTTAATTCTGACTGAACATTAACTCCTCTTCAAGCTCTTGTTCCTCAGGATAACTCTGGACACTGTGAAGATAATCACCCTCATGATGGACAATAATGGTTTGCAATAATTCATTAATTCTTGATTTCATTGAACTGGCAATCTGTCCAGGGTGTACCCTGCCTCTCGCCCAAAGATGCTGGGATAGGCTCCAGCCCCCCCGCGACCCGAAAAAGATTAAGCGGAAGAAGATGGATGGATAGATGGATGGATGATTTCATTGTGATTGCATGTTGGAATGCCGATTAATCTTATTCTGATGTGTGTCAATTATATAAGGACACGTTTATAAAAAGCACCTAGTCACTGAATATTAGTTTTGAATCACTGAAGCTAGTTAGATTTTATATTGAGTATATAATGCATTTCATAGGAACTGAATGAACGTTTTCTGAAAACTTGTGAGTCAGCTATTTCTAACCAATCCCCAGGCTGCCTCTCTGTTGGATAACACCCTTGCATTTGATTGGCTGTTGCATTTGATTGGCTGACAGACAAAGAACTGCTCCCTCATTGGACAAAAGCCCATTCAAACTCCTCTTTATGGAAGATAATTGGTCCTTATTGCTGCCAGTCCTATGTTTATGACCCAGTAGCGCACTTCACTTAAATGCAAACAGAGCCACCCTGGCAGCTCAGTTTCTGTGAGTCTAAGTTTCTGTGAGTTCAGAGTGTTCTGTATGTTCTGTAAGTTGTTTAGTCTTTGTATGTCTGAACCTTGTCAAGTCCTGCGCTAGTTTTCTTAAATCATCTTCTCTTAAGCTCTCGCTTGCTTTTCTGGTAACTGAGGAGAAACCATCCCTTAATAAGTGAGCTCACCTTCTCTAAGTGAGAGTCAAACCCTCAAATCCTTTTCTTCCTCGCCTCAGAAGCCGTTCTTATCCTATTTAAATGTTTTTCCTGGACTTTTTGACTTTTCCTGCCATTAAAGTGGACTAATTTCCCTGCCTTTAAAGTGAACTGATAGAGATTTTTGGACTTTCTTTCCCTGACTCAGTCACGTATGACAATGTTAAGAAACCAGGAGTTGGTGGATGAAACTGCCTAAATGCATTTTTCCTCCAGCCTTTAGCTGTCCTGTGGGCCGTGGACATACTAAATTTCAGACTGGTTGCCAAAAGATGTCATGCTTGACCTGGGGCTTAGCCGCTAACTCCACCGGCTACACTCTTGTGAGCCCCCCCCCCCCCCCCCCCCCCCCACTTGAGTCCTGTGTTCCGAACGCTGTCTGGGAGAACCGCTGAGCCTTACCCGAATAATACCACTAGCTGGCGCCAACCACCGCTGAATACCTGGAGCCACAGCTGATCGTAAGTGAGACTCCCACTTTCCTATCTGCTGGGTTTAAACGAGATGTCCCAAATATCAATTATAATT
This sequence comes from Pholidichthys leucotaenia, assembly GCA_020510985.1. NCBI lineage: Eukaryota > Metazoa > Chordata > Actinopteri > Cichliformes > Pholidichthyidae > Pholidichthys > Pholidichthys leucotaenia. The sequence goes on along the minus strand of CM035845.1, from coordinate 214,133,214 downwards.
GAGCATAACCAATATTTCATGGTATTGTAGATTAATTCAGAAGTTTCTTTTTCAGATAACCAGCTTATGTAATTTTTCCCCATAAAATTGTGTTCTGATTTTGTTAGTTACCTCAGCCTTCCATTGCATTACAGTTGAAACATAAAATCTGGTTTCCTCTTGGTTCCACAAAGGTTTAACTATAGATTTTATGCTCAGGAATCCAATAACAGTTGATGAGATATCTAACACCTGTTGATCATTTGAACCTGCTTACAAATCATTTGAATGCAATGTCATGTAACCTGAATTAGTTTCATTAATAAACTTGTAAATGAGAGAAATTGAAGTGTTTTCCTTTGCATATATGCTTTCCTGGTCACAGCAATAAAGAACTCACTAATTTTTGAGACTGATTCATTTAGTGAAAGTACAGAAATTAATTAATTAATAATTCATTCTTTTGGAACTGGTGCCCTTATTAACGAGTGCTTTTCTTTCTTATTTAGTGAGTGTCGGGGTGACTGTTCAACTCTGTCCCCCACACACACCCACTTCTAAATAAAATAAATAATTCCTGTACCTTATTACACTATAGTTTATTGAATATCACTACATATTCATAAAAAAATCTCAATACAATGTCATTTCAGCAACACACAATGGTAATCTAAATAAAATTTCACAAAATTATACCTCTCCTCCAGGTGTGAAAGTTCAGTAGCTGTGACCGTCTCTTCGTCACTGCAGACAAGCTCACTAAAAGGAATTATTCCATTTAAATATCCAATGCCCACACATCTTGTTAATTTGGATGACAAAAGTTATGTGTAGCTAAAAATAAATAACTTTATTAACAATAACTTTATAGCATTATTGTTTATTATAATTCTATTTTTTGGATTACTCACCATTTGGGTGAAAGTGACCCTTGTATACTTGATAAAGGTGGCACTGGTGTCACGGTACGTTTCCTTTTTGTTTTTATGGGAGCTGATGTGATCGGGTCATAATTGCCATAATACCTGTAAACAGATAACATCAGTCTCTTCATTAAGTTATAGTGCTACATATTACATGACTTTATATATTTATAGTTTTACCAACAAAAAAGACATGTACAATAGTTAACATCATTCAAAATTGTATTTATCATAAGTAGTAGACTCAGTAAATCCAACAAAAAACACAGCGTCATGGGCTTCTAAGCTGATCCCCCACATTTAAAACAAACCAAAAATACTGAACAATGGATACAGGTCAAGTGGACCCCTGACTAAGTGAGCACCCTAAGTGGACCATGGGATCCTATATGTACATGTACAAGTAGTACATTCTCAATCCTGTGATTTATAAAAGTGAAGGAGAACAAGGTTTTTTATAAAACTTTTGGGAATACTTTTCACAGACACCAAGAAGTTTAAAAATTATACATAGATGGAAGATGACAACTAAGCTGACCCAGAGAAGGTTTTTGCTCTGTTTCTGCTTTCAAAAGACTTTTATTGTCCACCACTGCTGCTCATCACCGCTGGCCGCACCCAGATGAAATTCACAGAATAGGTATGTAGGACAATAATGTTCTGAATGAGGCTTTAAGAAGCTCTGAATCATTTTCTAAATCACTGGATTGAAAATGTACTTGTGCATGTATAGATTGGACACTGGGGTCCACATGAGGTGCTCACTTGGTCAACCTCTACAGTTACATACATTGACACAGCAGCATTTCAGGCAAAGAATCCTTGTTTCAGTAAATGGGGATAAATTGGGAGAAGATCATCTATCACAGTGTAAAGGCAAGTTATTTTATAAAAGTCAAAAACGTCTGATCCCGTAAGCAAAATATCCATTGTTCAACGTATCATAAGCTAATACTAACTGCTGCAAATTTTGATACTGGCTAAAGCTGACCACATTAAAATTACGGGCAAAGAGTGCTTATTTAGATAAATGGCCACAAGTGTGTGGGAGATCATCTAACACAATGTAAAACTAATGTATTTTTAAAAACTCATAATGTTCGTTAGAGAAAAATGGAGTTCATTCCTTCACAATAGAGATCGGAAGCTAATGCTAACTTTAGCAAGAGGGGATTTTAATTACACTAGACCAGAGTGGAAAAATTACTGTTTGGAAAGGATTAGCGAGCAATTACTGTGGTCTATCCCATCGCCATACACCAGTTGATATCATCACACAGTCATACTAATAACAGGAACATCTCAGAGAACGTTTTTAGGTTACAGAAAGCTATGCAAACACTAGTTCGCTTAGCTTACCTTACCGGTCCAGGAGCAAATGGGCGACCTCTGTATGGCTTTTCAAACCTTTACAATTTTTCAGTTCGCACCTGCAATCAAAAGCTGAACCAATACTTATTCTGGTCTTGCTCCTTTGTTTATCATTTATTACTTGAGAAGGATAATGGAATGACTTTCTACTTGCAGAAGCAGCCATGGTAGCGTACTAATCACTGATTGGCAACCACAGTGCTCCGGAAACACAATAGCACGTGACAGCCAAAAATTAATTGTGGTTGGATTTGAAACACTGACTGAACACTTTTTTGTCATCAGAAATCTTCTGGAATGTAAATATTTACATTATTTACGACCCGTAAAAAATTACAAAATATTTTTTTTCATCAATATACTAATTTTTGGAAGAACATTAAGACTTACATTGGGCAAGTTTCTAAATGCTTTGTTGATGTATTATTTTTTTTTAAAAATCTTTGTTTTCATAAAATTCTTCCGAATTTCACCTTTAAAAGAAAGCGGAAGCCACAGTGGGGAGGAAGGCCATTTTCCCAGAAGACTCCAGCAGCCAGAGGAACGCCATATCATAGGGAGGCTACAGGAGACCTGTGGGAGTTGGCTTATCCACTCCAGGAAACTTGGAATTGGCTTTCCACAAGAAGCCGGATGCTGGGATTTGTAGGAACCCTCTGCACACCCAGGACCGAGGGGCAACGGGACTGCAGGCTGGTGAGATCAATCCTTTTTTTCTTCTCTTTTACCAACTGTGATTTTCCTGAGCTCAGGTTTTTTCTGTTGTTGTTGTTGATTTAAATACTTCAACGTTCTGTTTTTTTTTTTTTTTTTTGAGGGGGGCGGTATCTGGGCTCTCTTTTTTTCTTTTTGCGCCAGTGAAGATTGGTGGGGACATTGCTACGGACTATGTGCTGTTGTTCGGATTTGGTCGGTATATGCGCATAAAAGACTGAGTGTAATAGACTAAGAAATTGTGTTTGGTTGTGGTTTAGAACGATTTGGTGTGCTGGTAACCTATGAAGAAATGATTTGATGTGTAATTATTATTTTGGCCTTTTGAGTTGAATTACAACACACTGAAATTATATTGGCTCGTGTATTTTGAAATAAATTAAAACCCTTTTTTTTAATAATAGTCTATTTTATAGTTGATTGTTACAAGGTAGGCTTCATACTTGCAAACTAGTCGCTTTTTGGCGAAAATCGCCAAAATGAATCCCAAATACTGTATATCATTCACGTGAAATCATGTAAAGCCGAAGAGGGTTTTTTTTGGGAGGGGGGCACCACCGGCAGTTTCCCAGATGGAGTTTTCACAAACAATGGGGGACAGTCATCACCTTTACAAAAAAAACATCTTTGGTGGAACACATCACACTTCATCATCTGGTCAGACACAATCAAGATAACTGCGTCTTCCATCTTTTCCCAACTGTTGCCGCCGTTACTTCATTGGCTGGATCATCAGCGGGAGTTTGGAAGTGTCACTGTCTGCCTGCCTATGATATATGCTGTGTAACTTAACGTCGATAAAGTGTGTCGTGATATTTTTCTCTAACAGCACATTTTCCAACATGTTTAACTTTATAACGGAAAGCTCATCTGCTTGTTAAGGGGTCAGTTAGTGGTCATTTTACTTATTTTATTTTTCTAATTATTGTGTTTTGCAGGGGTCACAAACTGGCAGACTCCAGTCCAGACCCTGATGTCTTTTGATACAGTTAAAAAAAATAAAAATATTGCTGTTTTGTTCTGACAAAAAAACAAAAAAACAAAGTCAAACGCCATGACAGCCACTGCTGACCACAGTGTTATAAAGGGATTTTATAACAGAGAGTGGTGTGATGACGTAGCTGGCTGGTACAATCATCACGCCAACATACGTCGGGAGGAGTCGGCCATCTTATGGCATCTTTGCCGGCTCTTTCACAATAGGCATAGTCAGGAGCTGAGTGCCCATTTACATGCACTGTATACCTAACCTGTGTTATGTACGGAAATACCTGGACAAATGATGAGACAAGATGAATTGGCAAACACAGCTTTATTGATGGAAAGGGAACAGCAGTTACATGGTAGGCACCTGGCATAGGGCACCGGTCAAAGAGGCCGCAGAGGGATGCCCCCTGCCTTATGTAGGGCAGTGCGGTGACGTGACGGGAAGTGCACGTCACCACACTGCTCTTCACAATAAAGTGCCGTTTATTACATATAACATTCCCCCCCTTTAGAAAAGTCCAAACCCACACACACAATTGAACACCCCCACCCCCTTAATTTGGGACCTGAATCATGCACTAAAATAATGAAAACTAAAGTACTAAACTGGCCTAACACATTCACTCAAAACAACCTAGAATAGGGCTGGCGGGTGGACTACCACACAGCCCACATGGTGTGGTGAATTATTCTGCCACCCATAACTAAAGAAATGTCCATTATCAAACTGAGATTACTCGCTGTGTTCCTAAACTAAAAATATAAACACACAAAATAACCCCATACCATAACATGCATACAAAAACACAGGAACTATAAACACCCATTATTTACAGCACAGTCACTTCGGTGGGAGAGGTAGAACCAGCTTGGGGGAGCCCAGGGCAGCCCCTCAGCGAGCGCACCCCTGGAAGCAGCAAACCTCTAGGACGATGGCTGATCTTCTGGATGATGGAACCCGACTCCTTCACCACCAACATGACTCCCATCCAGCCTCGTCACCCGGAGCCTTTTCCCAGACACACCGGAGCTGACTGGCATGCCTCGATGAGCCGTCAGACAAGTCAGTTCAATTCAACTTTATTTATATAGCGCCATTTCACAACAACAGCCATCTTATAGCACTTTCAACTGTAGGGGAAACCCCCACAATTGCAGAAAGACCCCAGCAATCAGGTGATCCCCTGTGAGCAAGCACTTGGCGACGGTGGACAGGAAAAACTCCCTTTTAACAGGAAGAAACCTCCAGCAGAACCAGGCTCAGGGAGGGGCAGTCATCTGCTGCGACTGGCTGGGGGGTGAGGGAATAGAGAAAAAGAAAAGAACTGACATGTAGAGAGCAAACAGCACGACGGAGACGCAATCTATGGAAGAGAACAAACAGATGTTAATGACCAGCAAAAATATTTCATTGAGAGTGAAGAAAGAAGTGAAGGCCAGTGCATTGTTGGAGGTCCCCCGGCTGTCTAAACCTATTAGCAGCATAACTAAGGGAGGGTTCAGGGGCACATGATCCCTCCCTAATTATAGGCTATATCAAAAAGGAAGGTTTTAACCCTATTCTTAAAAACAGAGATCGAGTCTAACCGAAGTATGCTGTGCCCAGCTTTGCCACTATGTGCAGACATCCTTGATGTTTCGCTGGCTGTTGCTTGGCCCATCTTCACCGTGGACGTTCTTCACGCCGAACCAAGTCCAAATTCTTCAGCGGGGCCCGGCTCAGCCTGACGTGGTGCTGCTGAGCATGCGGTAACTCCATGCTCGTCAGTCTGGCCCCATCCTAAAACCATTGTAGCGGTCACTATCGTAACTGCAGACTCTCCATCCCCCTGCAGCCAAACTCCGGAGGCATCTGGGGCTAGCACATTGGTGTCACTCGCCAATGCATGTGCCTCGCCACAACGCTTGGTACCCCCCCTCTACCATATCCCGAGCACTGGAACTGAGACCCTCCTGTGCCGAATCTGAGTGAAGCTGGTCCTGCTTGACCGCCGTGGTGTTTGCTAGCTCTTCGTCCCACACAATGTCCTCGTCAACCACCGGAACCGGAGGGTTCCAGTGGCCACAACCTGACCATTCATTCCCAGCATTGTCTTTTATGGCGAAACCCAGTCCGTAAAACAAATCACAGCCCATGATGTTATCGTCTCGCGCTGTCACGTGGAACATGAAGTCAACCATCTTTGCAGACTTGTACCGGACCATTAACTCTAAAGTCCCAACCATGCACAGCCTGCCACCCCCATAACCATACAACAGTGTCGGAATACCTCTAATCCTGTAGAGGAGGGAAAAACTTCCTCACTGTAGCCCAATTCAGCAGCGACCCCTCCGCCCCCGTGTTGAGCAACAGCGGCACCTCCATGCCATCTAGTTCCACTGTGCAATACGTGCACCCGTTTGTGCTGGATGACATCATATGGATGGTCGTCAGGGACGGGCGGAGTGATTTCTTCCGTGGGCTCTCCGGGTCAGATGCACGGTACACTCTAGCATAATGGTTCAAGTGTCCACGTCTGCTACAACGTTTTCCCCTAGCCGGGTAGTCCTTTGTCTTGTTTCGGTGCATTGCAGACCCACAACCCTTACACAGGGGTTTTCCCGGGACAGACGTTTGACTGGCAGCATTGGCTTCCGTAATGTCATCATCCAAGCTATCCTCGCTATCCAAGTCCGCAGCATTTGCCATGGTGGGTGGCTCCGGCATCTGCTGTGACTGGCGCCAGGTTTGTGCTGAAGCTAGCTTGTCTGTGGCCTTCAGCTGGAGAGCTAGCTTGACAGCTCTGGCTAATGTTAAGTCATTGGGCACCGTGAGTAGCCTAGCCTGCAATGTGGCGTTGTACGTGTGCTCCGCAAGCTGGTCACGTACCATTTCATCTTCCAACGGCCCAAAGTGACACTCGCTAGCTAGCTGCCTCAAGTCGGCACCAAACTGATGAATAGGCTCACCTACCCATTGATGTTGCTGCCGAAAATGAATCCTGCAGACAGTCACGCTATCCGGGATGTGGAAATGGTTTGCTAGCAGCTCCACGACATCCTCAAAGGAATCCGAAGCTCCGAGTGTGCGCAGAACTCGCTGGCCCTCAATACCCAGGTTATGGACAAGGAGCGCATGAGCACATAGCTTGTCAAGTTTACCGAGGTCCAGTGCAGTGATGTAGGTCTGGAAGGCCTCGAACCACATGGCCCAAGGCACCGGCGGTTCACCCGGAAGCTCAAGAAAGGGACGAAGTGGTGTGATAGACGCCTCCATGAGTTAATCCTTGATCGTTGTGTGTTGAAATACCTGGGTGAAGGGTGGGGCAAAATGAGTTTGCAAACACAACTTTATTGATGGAAAGGGACTGGCGGTTACACGGCAGGCACCTGGCATAGGGCACCGGTGAAAGACGCCGCAATATGGATGCCCGCAGCCTTATATAGGGCAGTGTGGTGACGTGACAGGAAGCACACGTCACCACATTGCACTTCACAATAAAGGTGTTGTTTATTACATATAACAACCTGCATCATGTAATAAAGTTCGAGTTCCGGCACAGCTCTTCTCTTTGTTGGTCATTCCAGGTTTCCAGACATCACATTTGGTGGCGAGAGTTAAGCTATGGAAGCATACATAAGGCCACCACAGCCGTTTCTGGAAAATCCCAGAGAGCCGCCCTTTCCGTGGCAGTGTTGGTTTTATGCTTTCGCCACCTACATATGGGCGCTGAGCCTGGATGAACTGGATGAGGTACGGAAGCAAACTCTGTTAATTCACTGTCTGGGCATGGAAGGCCAACATATTTTCTGCACACTAGGTCCAACGGACTCGTTCGCTGATGCAGTAGAACTGCTAGCTAGCTACTTTGCTGAGCCTGACAACGTATTTGCGCGGCACATAAGAGTCCTCCAACGGTGACAGAGAATTGGTGAAACAACACAACAATTCGATGCAGACCTTTGTCACCTAGCTAGCATGTGCAGGTTTGGTTTATTGGAAGATGAAATAGTGCGGGACCAGTTGGCCGAGCACACTAGCAACCCGCGGCTGTGGGCAAAGATGCTAATGGTGCCAAATGACATGACACTAGCTAACACTATTGAGCTAGCGTTCCAGCTTGAGTCAGCGGATAAATTAGCATTAGAGCTAGGTGTGCGCCAACAGCAACGACAGCCAGGGCAGTCACCGCCAAGCCCACTGGCCAAACAAAACCACCGACCCACAACGATCATCCACATGGTAAGACTCGAGAACGCGATTTGTGCATTCAGCATGGTGGAAATGGACGTTACTTTGCCACTCCTGCTTGATACCGCTGCAGTGAGGTCAATGTTAAACTGGGCTACGTTGAAGAAATTTTTCCCTCACCACAAGATTAGCAAGAACCCAGCGGTGCTGTATGGGTATGGTGGTTACAGAGTTGGCAACATAGGGACCATTACAGTCGGCTACATGTCAAGAGTAGTTACTGACTGTTTTTCAAGTGACCACAAATGGAGACAACATATTAGGATGTGACCTTTTTCACCAAATGGGTTTCTCCATCCATGACAGTAAAGGATTCAGCTTGACTGACACTGATGATGATGACGTGGTGTGGGATGAGATTGTAAAGGATGACGCCAGCGAGAAACCAGCCATCCCATGTGCACAGGAGGAGTGCTGCCCGAAGGGGGGGCAGTGGCTGGACTCACCTCAGATCCTCGCCCAGCAGGAGTCTACAGGAGCCGCTGCGGAGTTGCAGAAGAGGGAGCCCACGTACAAACAGAACCCCAAAACACAACGACTCGGTACGGCTGTTATCTGCAATGATGGTGACACAGCACAACCGCATACATCAGGCAAAGAAGAACAGGAACCAGACCACTTCAGTATCCTCGCTTAGCACCAGTCTACGGGAGCCACGCCTGAGCTGACGGGTGAAGGGTCCGTAATGGTAAGCGACACAGGAGAGACACTGGATGTCTTCGGGACCCACGACCAGCTTTGGCCTCCAGGGACTGCTGCGGGGGCGTTGGGTGAAGAGTCTGTGACCAACACGATAACGACGGAGGTAAACATAGCACCACCGCAGTCTCAAGGGCATTTGAGACCAAGCAAAGCATCTCTTCAAATCATGGACTGGGTGCGAGCACGCGCAGATGAATGACCCGGTCTGCGACCAGCAAAATCACGTTCTATGAGACTGCAGGTGCCCTTGAGGATCGTGACGCAGCTGGGACCAGCGTGCTTCAAATTAACGGATGGTTCGGGGCAGCACGCAAACCATCTCCAGCACATTTGAGTGGCTGCTCCAGACAGCCAGGCTTCGCAGGAGTCAGTTGGTGCAGCGCGGGACGCATGCCACAGCATTGTGAAGATTGGTTCCAGTCCGGGGGACCCAGCATCTCCAGGGGCGTGTCTACTGAGGGCCCTCTACAAGGCCCCTCCAGCAGAACCACCTTCCCCATGGAAGACTGTGAAAATGAAAAGTGACTGTTTAGAATAGAAGCGCGGCTGGCAGAACCCAGTGGCAGAATAATCCACTCAGCCGTGTGGGGGTGAGCGGCGGTCCACCCGCTAACCCTAGTTAGCAGTGCTAATTATTGTTGTTTATGCCAAATTGGGGAGGGTTACAATTGGTAAAAGTGTTCTGTGTTTTTTCCAAGGGGGCGGGTGAATGTTATAAAGGGATTTTATAACACAGAGAGGCGTGATGACGTGGCCGGCTGGTGCCGTCGTCACACTGACATACATAAGGGAGGAGTCGGCTATCTTATGGCCTCTGCCGACTCTCTCACAATAGGTATAGTCAGGAGCTGAGTGTTCATTACATGCACTGTATACCTAACCTACATCATGTAATAAAGTTCGAGTTCCAGCACAGCTCTTTTCTCCATTGGTCATTCCGGGTTTCCAGACATAACACACAGGTGCCCGCATTCTGGCTTCAATAATCAGAACACCCACACCTCACCATGGACAGAGCGATCCTTACAAAATGCCAGAACCAAATCAGACTGGGTAAGGTTTGTTTCCAATTTTCAAGTCTAATATTTATAGGTTTAAAATTCTGTGTATTGTCTAAGGTACGATGTTACTTGTTTATTTTTATTTAACCGTGCAAGTCATGATGAAAATATCCTTATTTACAATAGCAGCCTGGCAAAAGGCAAAGCCTTTTGAGGAAAGGGGTGCAAGGGAAATATTGGCACACAGCTGACTGAGGAAAAACGGTGTCAAAACAATGCAAACAAAAATCAGTACAGCTCTAAAAGCAGCTTAAATATAATCTTAATAAAATTTGTAAAAACAAGTTAAATCATATCAGCCTGCCTGGAGACAGCTACAGTCTTCTGGAAGAATGTCCATGAGGTAGATCTTAAAAACACATTTTGAGATAAATTTGTTGATGTTTATTTTTCCATCTGATTTGCCACATTTTTCTTCAGTTTGTTTTATTAAAAGATATTAGGGGTAAATTCATGCTCACTGCAAAGAAAGCAGAAGAGAAATTGATTTAACTGAACAAACTGGCCTATTTTTATCATTTCTCTTTTTGTGAAAACCTGCAACAGTTTGTTATGGTTTATTTCGAAGTGGGCTAGTTCTTTATTTATTTTCCCCACATATGAGAAGGACTCAAATGTTAGTCTTTGGTTTTCAGTTAATTTCAAAGAAGGCCATATATTTTTACCATGATGCTTCAGAGAGTACGTAGCATACAGTAACATGGCAATTAAATTTCAGTTTCAAAAATTTCAAAATCTGTTTTTTTCCACTGTTGTATTATGAATTCATAAATGTCAAACCGTCACATAAACTACATTTCTTGTATATTCAGTGTTCTATATAAAACTTTACAAGCAGCATATTCTTTATTTTAGCGATTAAACAACTGTTGCAGCTCTCAGCTAATTCAATTTTAGTCAGAGAGGGGATAAGTAACTCTTTGGTTCGCAAAGGTTGCGAACCAAAGAGGAGGCGGTGAAAATTATAGTTATATAGTTTTTTTCTGTCTTCTAGCCAAGTTTACTCTGAAACAGTACATTTGATAATGATTCTGACACTTGTACATTCTACATCAATCTCTTACCTTTCTTCTGAACCCAAATTTAATGAGAAAATTGTTTTTATTCATGAAATGGAAGCTTGTAGGCTTAGCTGTTTATATAGAAAAGCAGAGTGAAACTGCCATTAGGGTTAATTGTGGCCAGCCACGTTTTTGTCAGTCTGCCCCCGGGCAGCTGTGGTTACAGTAGTAGCTTACCGCTGTGGAAGATGTGTTGAATGACGAGACATGAGTGTATTTCTCAGGTTCGGCTTTATTGCAGAACACAATCATCCAACATTCTCAAAAGCAAGAAGAGGGAATGAGAGGGTTTGCGTTACAGAGTTGCAGCATATATACTCGACTACAACAATACATCAAGGGGCATTCCCCAGCAGTTGATATGATCAAAGAGATAACAGAACAGGCATAAGACATTTGCATTTGAGAGACATATTGATCTCAGTCCCTAGGTCACAGTGAGGACAGAACGCATGAGCACAATGCATGAAAGGCAACATTAACATCACAGAAGTGAGCCAGATGAAACGAGTCTGCCTGTAGACATTAATACACATTTCACTTTTCTGTTATTTGCTCTAGCCGAGCGCTGTGTTTGACCAGTCTGTTTGTGGGGGTTACACCAAAGCACATCTACATATTGATCTCAGCCTCTAGGTCACAGTAAGGACAGGACGCATGAACACTATACATGAATGGCACATTACATCACAATACATGCATGGCACATTGCATCACAATACATGCGTGGCACATTGCATCACAATACATGAATGGCACATTACATCTCAGTAGTGCAGCGGGAAAAACTGAGACAAGAGAGCTGAGTGTCCTGTGTGTTGTGGGGGGGGTTGAATCAACCCGCCACACGCTCCCCCCCAGAGGGCACTGCAGGGGGCCGAGACCTCGATAATCCTTCTATGGGAGTGAGCTGTGGGAGAAGCTCGCTGCAGGCGGAGGGGGAGGGAGGGGAGGGGTAGTGTGTGCCGGCAGGGGCGGTGAAATCGTCCGAGCCGCGCAAAAATTGCTTGCTGCTCCACGACGTCGAGGGGCTGTCCCGTTGCGCGTGCGGAGATCACAAGAAGAAAAACTTGTCTCTGACTCCTCTCGTGGCCATGAAGAAAAGCAGGAGCGGCTGTAAGAAAAAAAAAAAAGAAACAAAAGCAGAGGGACTGGCGTGTTGGCTTTAGGTGCAGGAGCAACCCCAAAGCCCCCCGGGAACAGCTGACGGCTGAATTCCCCTTGTGTGCCATGGCTAAGACCATAAAATCCAGTGAACAAGCTGCGGGCCTCCGGTGTACAAGCAAGCCTGAAGGGCCAGTGTGCAGCAGAAGGAAGGCGGTCAGTGAAGCCATTATTGTCCCGTGCGTGGTGTGCCGTCCACGTAACTCCCCGGTGCACGCGCGGGGGTTCCGTGCTTGGGTGGGCCGCTGGAGTGGCGAGTCAGGCTGCAGAATCTTGGCGGAGATCGGCGCAGACGGCGCCGATAAAATCCAGGTTGAGCTGTGGCTGCAGATTGGCCATGGTGCGTTGGAGCGGTGAGAGGAAATAGATGATCTTTTGTCCCTCAGGCTCGTGCAGATGCATTGGAGCGGTGGGAGGGAATAGACGATCTCTGTTCCTCAGGCTCGGGTAGATGAGATGGATCGCTGAGAGGGGGGAGTAGCGGTGAGAGGGAGAAAACGTTCTGTGTCCCTCGGCTGGTCCAGCGTGGACGTCCCTGCGTTCTGCAGATTTTCCCGGTCGTGGGTGATGTTCGGGGAACGGCTCGCCTGTGTTGGCTCCGCGTCGAGGTCTCCCTGAAGCCGAAGGGAGAGCAGCTCGTCAGGCTGCTGTGTTCGCTGGCAGCGTGTTTTTTCAGCGTCGGTTCGCCAGCGTGGCCGTCCAAATCAGAAGGCTGCGTCGCACAAAGCGTGTGCGTCTTCAAGGGGTCACCAGTGCGGTGGATGTGTTCAATGACGAGACATGAGTGTATTTCTCAGGTTCGGCTTTATTGCAGAACACAATCATCCAACATTCTCAAAAGCAAGAAGAGGGAATGAGAGGGTTTGCGTTACAGAGTTGCAGCATATATACTTGACTACAACAATACATCAAGGGGCATACCCCAGCAGTTGGTATGATCAAAGAGATAACAGAACAGGCATAAGACATTTGCATTTGAGAGACATATTGATCTCAGTCCCTAGGTCACAGTGAGGACAGGACGCATGAGCACAATGCATGAAAGGCCGGTGGCTTGTCACCAGACTGCAAACCAAGTCTACCTACGGGTACAAATAAGTAACAAAAAAAAAAAAAAAAAAAAAAAGGCAACATTAACATCACAGAAGTGAGCCAGACGAAACGAGTCTGCCTGTAGACATTAATACACATTTCACTGTTCTGTTATTTGCTCTAGCCGAGCGCTGTGTTTGACCAGTCTGTTTGTGGGGGTTACACCAAAGCACATCTACATATTGATCTCAGCCTCTAGGTCACAGTAAGGACAGGACGCATGAACACTATACAGTACATGAATGGCACATTACATCACAATACATGCGTGGCACATTGCATCACAATACATGAATGGCACATTACATCTCAGTAGTGCAGCGGAAAAAACCGAGACAAGAGAGCTGAGTGTCCTGTGTGTTGTGGGGGGGGGGGGTTGAATCAACCCGCCACACCGCTACCATTGTCTGTCTGTGGAGTGAATGAATAATGGATTTTCATTGTAAAGCACTTTGGGTTTCTTGAACGGCGGTATATAAATGCAAACCATTATTATTAGGTGACACTCTCAACAAGTATTCAGATCCAGTAAAAACAGTCTAATAACACCCAAAATATGACCCATGTGTCGCATTCAAAGCTTGAGTTACATAAGTATGTAAGTATTCTCAACCAAATGACTTTAAGTATGAAATATTAAAAAAAAAGTTCATTCTTGTGTCATACAAAAAAACTTAAAGTAAAAGTGGTCATTGTGTAAAATGGTGTTTCATTATTTTATAGGATATTTTTATAGATTAATTTTACTGCTACATTAATGTGTAGCATTGAATGGTTGAAAAAATTATCTTTAAGTGTGTTAAATGCTATTAATAAATGTACTTTGTTATCTGAAGCAAGTGTTGTCTTCCCCCTTTATTTTCTTCTCAGAGTACACCAGAATGCTTAATTTACATGTTAAAATCACTAAACTTTTTCTGGGGGTGAGGCCCCCAGACCCCCCTACAAGAGTTTAGTTTGTCACCTTTTTCACTCCTTCTGAATGAAATCATCATTTAAAAACTGCATTTTGTTTTTACTTGGGTTATCTTTGTCTAATATTGAAATTTGTTTGATCTGAAACATTTAAGTTTGACAAATAAGCAAAAATATAAGAAATCAGGAAAGTGCAAATACTTTTTCATAGCACTGTATTTAATATGACACATTTAGAAGAAAAAGGGTAAAAAAAAAAAGCTGTTTTGGGAGGGGAGCTAAAAATTGACTCCTATGGTGTTGTAAACCAAAATTAAACCTGTACTTGTATTTAAAAGGTATATTTCCAAGAGATTTTTTTTTTTACCCTGAAATATACATGAACCCATGAAAAACTACTGTATACCCACAGTCATGTTAGGGGTGGGACAATAGATCAATTCAGTGATAGATCATGATACCCGACATTAACAATGATGCACTGAACCCCTTAATGCATGGATCGATCTTTTATTAATTTCATATACAGTGGTGTGAAAAAGTGTTTGCCCTCTTCCTGATTTCTCATTTTTATGTATGTTTGTCACACTTAAATGTTACAGATCATCAAACAAATTTAAACATTAGCCAAAGATAACACAAGTAAACACAAAATGCAGTTTTTAAATGAAGGTGTTTATTATTAAGCGTAAAGAAAAATCTAAACCTACAGGGCCCTGTGTGAAAAAGTGATCCTCCAACCCACCCACCCCCCCCCCGCCCCCCGTTAAAACATAAATTAACTATGGTTTATTACATCTTTGGAAAGCAGAGTTCAGTTTCTCTAGCCACACCCAGGCCTGATTACTGCCACACCTGTTCTCAATCAAGAAATCACTTAAATAGGACCTGCCTGACAAAGTGAAGTAGACAAAAAGATCCTCAAAAGCTAAACATCATGCTGTGATCCAAAGAAATTCAGGAACAAATGAGAAACAAAGTAATTCAGATCTGTCAGTCTGGAAAAGGTTATAAAGCTATTTCTAAAGCTTTAGGACTCCAGCGAGCCACAGTGAGAGCCATTATCCACAAATGGCGAAAAGATGGAATGGTGGTGAACCTTCCCAGGAGTGGCCGGCTGACCAAAATTACCTCAAGAGCGCAGCAACGACTCATCCAAGAGGTCACAAAAGACCCCACAACAACATCCAAAGAACTGCATGCCTCACTTACCTCAGTTAAGGTCAGTGTTCTTGACTCCACCATAAGAAAGAGACTGGGCAAAAATGGCCTGCTTGGCAGAGTTCCAAGACAAAACCCCCTGCTGAACAAAAAAAAACAAAGGCTCATCTCAGTTTTGCCAGAAAACATCTTGGTGATCCCCAATACGTTCGGGAAAATACTCTGTGGCCTGACGAGACAAAAGTTAAACTTTTTGGAAGGTGTGTGTCCCATTACATCCAATGTAAAAGTATCTCAGCATTTCAGAAAAGGAACATCATACCAACAGTAAAATATGGTGGTGGTAGTGTGATGGTCTGGGGCTGTTTTGCTGCTTCAGGACCTGGAAGACTTGCTGTGGACTTGCTGTGGGCCAACCAGTTATTAGGTTTAGGGGCAATTACTTTTTCACACAGGGCCATGTAGGTTTTAATGGGTTTTTTTTCCCCTTAATAATAAACACCTTCATTTAAAAACTGCACTTTGTGTTTACTTGTGTTATCTTTGTGTAATATTTAATACACACACACACTTTATATATACAGTCATGTGAAAAAATTAGGACACCCCATTAAATATTCAGTTCTTTATTAAGAAATGTTCACATATCTATGTCTAACCTTGTTTTGTTTTTATTTGCATTTTTTTAACATTTATTTTAGCCATTGTAAATGGGAATGAATGTGGGGGTGTCCTAAAAAAGATGGGGGTGTCCTAATTTATTCCTCACTATTTGTTAAGAATTACATTTTACAGAAAATTTGAAAACAATCTTTAATTCATTTTTAATTGTTTCATTGTATTACATGAATCTCCCAGTACTTTTAACACTGATATTAAATATCCATATGTCCAAATATGTTTAAAAAAAACCCACACAGGCTTATACATTGTGTCCTAATTTTTTCACATGACTACATATACATATATATACATTCATGTAAATGTTGCATACACTCTTGGGTATTCAACCGATTGCGCAAAGCAAGCACCCATTCAAGTGAAGTCACAGCTTGTCTCGTGAGATTTGCAGCCAGCTTTGAAAGTTAGGAAGCAGTTAGCTAAAATGTCAGGCCTTTTTGGGATTTATAACAATAATGGAAGGAAAGACCCTGACATGACGCACAACCCACAAGAAGCACTGCACGAAAAAAACAAACAAACATGTGGGCCAGCACATGTCTCGGAGCAGCGTTAGCAATGGTTAAGCTAAAAACACACCGGCATGGAACTTGCTATCAGTGCCTTGGAGAAAAAGTAAGTAATGTTTATTTATGAGACATTTTTCAGAGACATACTGTATAGTGAATCAATCAATCATTCACTTTATTTCAGACACAGGTCCATATATATAAATATTTATATATAAATTTTGTATTTTATTGTGCAGTCACGGTGCCGTACAATAAAATATAATAAAAAGAATTCGATAGATAAAAATAATTTAAAAAAATTAAAAAAAAGTTAAAACACAAGATTAAAATAATTTAAAACATATCAGACTTACTGTTGTGTATGTAAATAGGCTGTATTACAAAGATAGCAGCCGGGTTGGACATGGGTTAGACCGGGGTGGCTAACTACCGGTTTCCGGTGCTGACTCCGCTGAGGTATAAAGGAGGTGGGCGGAGGAGGCTCTGCCTCTTTCGCCGTGGAACCACCTGGCATGCAGGCGAGTGCTGTAAGCCTTTTTATGTATATGACGCACTTTGCAATAAAGCTCTGTAAACTACATTAATTGTGTGTTTGCATTCACCCAACTATGGACACAACATTTGGCGACGAGGTAAAAGCGGGAATGGATAAATTTACTGCTGAGTTTCGGCCATTTCTGGAGGCCCCGGTTCACTGCTTTTACCAACTACCTCGTGGTTTTGAACCTCGGCGAGCATGAGAGGCTTCGCGTGAGGGCTGTGTTAGTCCTTAAGTTGGGTACCGAAGAGCGGAGAGTGTTGGAGAGCCGGAGGGGGGGGGGGGGGGGCTGATAGCTTCGTTGGTGTTGTGGAGTTTCCAGGAGAGCTGACGTTAGCCACAGCTATCGAGCTCGTCCAGCGGTTCGAGGCAGCAGAGACCATTGTGAGAGGTCTTCCTGAAGGGGCTTTTCTGGGTGAGGATGAGTCTTGCGCTAAGGCACTGTTTTGGGACCCTTGTGATGGCGAATGCGGAGAGGAAGATTTTGCCTCTGTGGTCAGGATAAGGTCTGTCCCAGTTAAGCCAGAGTGTTATGGGTGTGGGTCCACTGTTCACCGCTATAAGGCCAGTGTGTGCCCGGCGAAAGGAAAGTGTTGTGGCAAGGGTGGTGTTTTGAACCATTTTGCCAGGGTGTGTGAAAACTTTGTACGTAGGAGCCGTAGGGGTGAACCAGGTGCTGCACAGAAGACTCCGATAGTGGTGCATACCGTCTCCCTGGAGACGACAGGAAGGATTGGCTGCACCGTCACGCGATGGCGTCGAGATCCCACTTTTGGTGGATGCTGGAGCAGTGATTTCCTCCTGGACTTGGCAACCATGGAGAGACTGTTTCCCCACCGGCAGATTAGAAAGCAGTATGATGAGTGCTATGGGTATGGACGGAACAGGTTGGCTATTTTGGGCTACATGGAAATGGAGACCCGGTATGAGGACAGTGTGGCACCCAGTGTTTGCATCAACGTTTCAACATCCGGAGTTAACGTTATGGGTTGGAACCTATTTTACAGTCTTGGGTTCTCCATCGCCAGCGTTTTGAGTGAAGAATGGTCTGGATGTGGACTGTGGGGCCGGAGTGTGGAGGGTGCTGAGGTATGGGATTCAGACTGGTTGGACAAAGTGACAGAGGGAGAGCACACGCTGCGCCACGCGGAGCCGTCTCAGGCTGGACCTGATGCCATCATGCAGGCTGCCCTGGACGAGGGTGCTGGACGGCACAACGGGACCCCCGATGAGGCTCGTGAGAACGAGGCACCAACGCTGGGAGAAAATGGGGCTAGACCGCGGAGTGTGGTGATCGTAAAGCGCTCTGAGTGACGGCCTGCCAAGAGGGGACCGAGACAAGCCCGTGAGCCGGAGTGATCGGTGATGGAGGCCTGTCGCAGGATTGGTGATCTGGATGAAAGGAAAAGGGCTCCCTCGATGACCAAGGTTGATGCTCGAGTACGACGGGATCACAGTCCACGCAAGCAGCGGGATGACCAGAGGCGGTTCCAGGTGGAGCCCGGCTGGATGGAGGCAGATCGGTGTGGGTCTATTCATGTCTGGAGACACCTGAGGGATCTGCGGCTGCCAGTGATGGAGAGGAGACGGCGCAGCAGGGGCCCTGTGGTGAAGAGACAGAGACGCCTGGAGAGGGATCCATCCAAGGACTGAGGGTTTTTTGGTTTTGTGTGTCTATGGTGTTTACCCTAGTCCTGTATGTGTTGTTTTACTGCTGGTATGGTACCCCGATCTAAATTCAAAAATGAAAAGTAAGAAGTAAAGTGTTTTGTGACACCTGGGAGTTAAATTTTGTTTGAAGGGGCCTGAATTATGAATGTGGGATTTTATTGGCTTAATGTCAGTGGTTTAATGGATATATTGGAATTGAATTTTACTGATGTGCTCATTTTATGCCCGAGTTTGGGGTGGTGGGGTGTGTTTACTCTGTTTAAGATGTTTATTTGTGTTAATTTACATACCCAACGGCTGAAGTGTAATAAGATGTACCCACTGAGGGGGTGAGTGTTGCGGGGGGGAGGCCGCCAGTAGTCGTTGTATATTTTGTAGTTTTGTATGTCTTTTATGTGGAGCTGTTCCAGGATTATTACCTCCGCCAGGCCGAAGGCCAGGAGGAGGTTATGTTTTTGCCAGCGTTTGTCTGTTTGTCTGTCTGTCTGTCTGTCTGTCTGTTGGTTAGCAAGATAACTCAAAAAGTTTTGGACGGATTTCGATGAAATTTTCAGGCCTTGTTGGAAATGGTACAAGGAAGAACTGATTAAATTTTGGGGATCATGCGGATCACCGTCTGGATACAGGAATTTTTTAAATGATTCTTTAACATTGTGAGATACGGCCATTTTCAACATGTTTGCAGGGGCAATAGAGGGCGCTGGTCGTCGTGTCTGATCAACACAAACTCCGCCTTCTTCAAAGTTTTAGGCACAAAAGCATGCAGAAAACAGTGGTGGGCAGGGCTCGCCAGAGTGCCTGTGTTTGCGCTACGCTGCAAAAGCTGACACTGGCAGCTGTCCGGCGCCGGATTAATTTGGCAGAAATTCCCCGGCCAGCCATAGGGGCTGCACAAAAACCAGCTCTCTGCCGGGGGAGGCTTCCAAATCCTCTTTTTTCCGCGGAGCGCAAACCCAATAAAACCCACGGCAACCATTATCGCACCTTCTTTTGTCCTATGGCTCCGCAACAGAGAGGAATCCCAGCGCCAGTAATGCTGCGCCTGATATGTGTGACTCTAATGCTAAAAGTGACTGCATCAGGGATTTTCGACCTGAAGTCGCACTTTGCTACACAGCGCCACAAAAACTGTGTAGCCATATTCCATCGATGAATGAACATTTTCAGCCAGTGACAGAACCGACGCCTTCCAAATCCAATTCATCACTAGCAGAAGTGATGGTTTGTCATTTTATGGCAGAGCACAATCTACCCCCATTGGTGGCAGATCACTTCAGTGATTTGGTGCCAACATTGTTTCCTGACAGCAAGAGCAATCAATTTTTTTGGGCTACTTGGCTTATTATTTTCACATTACCAAAAAGTTATGGCTCAACATTGTGTCCATATAAGTGTACATTTGAATAAATATGTTTGAAATAGTTAATGTTGCAGTTGCTGTTTGCTTAGTTTTTGTTTGTTTGTTTGTTTTTGCTTCAGTTTTCTTTCATCTGCCGATAAATACAGTTTTTAAGTACTCAGTACAGGTGTGAAAGCCCCCCCCCCCAATAAGGGAGGCATGAGGTATGCCTTGACAGGTCGCAGCCTGGCACTTTGCACATGGAGGAGATGGACACAACAGCAACACTTCAGTTTATTACCTCTGCCAAGGAGGTAATGCTTTTACTACTGAACCACTAATCCTATCATTGTGAATCCAATTGCTAGTCATATGTTTTCATGGTCAAGGAATCTGAAAACCTACACACAAACACTGTATGGGGGAGAACTGTGGCCCTTGGCGGAGGTCTGCGCTCTCCGAGTGCTTTCCTAGTTTTAGATGCACAGCTTTGTTTTGCATGTTTGGCGACAGAATAATCCACCCAGCCGTGTGGGGGTGCTGGTAGTCTACCTGGCCCCCAGTCTAGTTATGTGCATGGATAGGTAGTTTATTACCTCCGCCAAGGAGGTTATGTGATCCTCATATATATTTGATATATTTTATCAAATATGTATAAATCTGTATATAAATCTGTATATTTTTTCATATATTTCTGCAAAGTGTGGTTAGTCTGAGTAAATAACTGCATATATTCCTGTATATATTTGCATCCTTTTATAGAAACGTGGACAGACTGTAATTTACTGTACATACTCTGTTGTCATTGAATCCTTATTTAAATCCTCCACCTGAACAATGAGAGCAAGTTTTTAGCCAAAGTCAAATTCCTTGTATGTGTTGTGCATACTTGGCCAATAAAGCTGATTCTGATTCTGATTCTGATTCTGATCAGCGTTGGTTTGTCTGTTTGTTTGTCTGTCTGTTTGTTTGTTAGCAAGATAACTCAAAAAGTTATGGACGGATTTTCATGAAATTTTCACAGATTGTCAGAAATGGGGTATCCTACAGATGATTAGATTTTGGTGGTGATCCGGATCACCGTCCAGAAGAAAACCGCCATTACGCAAAATGCCATTTTTGTGAATAACTACTGAACCACTAATCCTATCATTGTCAATCCAATTGCTTGTCATATGTTTTCATGGTCAAGGAATCTGAAAACGTACACACAAACACTGTATGGGGGGAACTGTGGCGAAAACCTCCATTACGGAAAATGCGATTTTCGTGAATAACTACTGAACCACTAATCCTATCATTGTGAATCCAATTGCTAGTCATATGTTTTCATGGTCAAGGAATCTGAAAACGTACACACAAACACTGTATGGGGGGAACTGTGGCGCTTGGCAGAGGTCTGCGCTCTCCGAGTGCTTTTCTAGTTTGTTTCTGTAGTTGTTTTGTTTTAGTGTGTGAGTGGGGAAGCAAATTGGGGAGGGCTATCTGTGTGCTTGGCATTTTTTTGAAGGGGGTGGTAATGTTGTGTTTGTAAATAGGCTGTATTAATAAGATGGTGGCCGGGTTCGACATGGGTTAGACCGGGGTGGCTAACTACTTGTTTCCGGTGCTGACGTCGCCCAAGGTATTAAGGAGGTGGGCGGAGGAGGCTCTGCCTCTTTTGTCGTGGAGCCACCTGGCATGCAGGCGAGTGCCGTAAGCCTTTTTTTGTATATGACGCACTTTGTAATAAAGCTCCGTAAACTACATTAATTGTGTGTTTGCATTCACCCAACTATGGACACAACACTTACCATTAAAAAGCAGTTGAATTGGAACTCAAAGGAAAGCCTTAAGTTTTAAGCTGCTTTTTAAAAGAGTCCACAGAGTCATCTATGTAGCTGGAGTGGGAGTCTATTTCAAACACCGGCCACTGCCCTCCCCGTATGTAAAGATGTGTCTCCACGGAAAATGAAGCCCCGAGAATACTTTATTATATGAAAGAGATGTCAACAGTTTTACTTTAGGACATGATTTGAGGTTGAATAAGGTGAAAAAAAATTGAAATATCACAATATTGTTATTATCAATGAATCATGATGGGATTGTATCACTTCCCAAATCAAATCGCATGGTCAGTCGCAATTCCCACCCCTAACTGATGTATTAGGGTGATTTAACTACACTTCTAGTGGGCCTCATTTTCTAACGACATGTGGTCTGTGACATGTGGTACATGTGGTTTTATTACAACTCACCAAAAGGTAATCAGTATTTTGATCCCTGGATTTTTTTTTGTAATACAAGCATCCTAAACCCCAAAATTATGTGTAAATTATTATTTTACATTTGCTCTGTCCATGATGGGCATGAAAAAGAAATCCTCTGTCCAGACATTGCTGGTGTTTAGACTGATTTAAAGTCTGAGCTTTGTCTCACACAGGTTACTCTGTATCCTCAAATTTCATTCAGCCAGCAGATATTGGAAATAAAAGACCCTCTCAGGGAAACATGAAGTTGGGAGTCTCTATTCTTACAATTTTGCAGTTTTGTTAAACAGTGAAAAATACGAAAAATACCTAACACTAAAATTCTATGTTTTGATTGTGCATCTGTCCAATAGGCTAAATAAAATGCCTTTCACTTTATAAAATATTTTTCAAGAGAACTTTAAGATTTCTGCAGCTTGGCAATAGCTTGATGTCACCTGGGGGTTTAATTAAACTCAAGATGCATCTTTGGGCCACATTTTCAGCTCTAATGAATCCCTTACAGAGGAAGCTGCAGATCAGAATCGATTTGTTTAATCTCCTCAGTGTGAGAAAGATGAACATGAATTCTGCAGGTATTACTGATGCTGGGAGCAATGAATGAAAAGAGCTTTCACATGGGAGTCGTTTATCTCCAGTTGTTTATAATGAGAATGAGTAGGAGGGAGGGAGCTTCAGGCTGCTTCACTATGTTTGTGTCTGATCTCACACCTGAATATGGGTTGGAGGAAGATGATCCGTATCTCTTCCCCACAAACAAAGCAGTCTCATCCCATCTTGAGACTGAGAAATTAATCTAGCTGATTAGGGGAAAAAAAGAGCTGAAGTCAAACAGAAGAAAAATAGCTGAAAATGTTAACAATTACATATTAACAATGACATACAGTGGTGTGAAAAAAGTGTTTGCCCCTTCCTGGTTTCTCATTTTTTTGTGTGTTTGTCACACTTAAATGTTCCAGATCATCAGACAAATTTAAATATTAGACAAAGATAACACAAGTAAACACAAAATGCAGTTTTTAAATGAAGGTGTTTATTATTAAGGGAAAAAAATCCAAACCTGGCTATTTCCACATACTGAAACTGTTTCAGAAAGTGTTAATAAAATGTATTTTGCATGCTTTGGTCAAAAATACTTCAGTTTAAACATTGCAGCATTATTTGGTACCCAGATAAAGCACTCAGCAATCTTCTTCAGAGCAGTTCCTTTCAGTGTGTGTTGTTTTAAACAATAATGAGCCACAGTTCATCCCACCTTGTCTTTTGTAATTTGAGATCTGTGGTTTATGCTAATGTAAACCTGTTAACTAATAGTATTGTGAACACAGTCTAAGCTAATTATAAAACTGGTTGAATGAGAGAATGTAAAAGCAAAAATAAAGCATTATCAGTGACAGAGGTGTGTGATTTCAGTGATCAATAGGATACGGCTGGTCCCTGGGATGTAAGAAGCACAGAAACAGCCCTCAAGTGAATGGCTAATTCTGGCAGTTAACGACGACTCGTGGAGTAGCTGTCCCAATCAAAGTATGTCTGTAATAAACCAAGATAAAACTAGAAAAGCACTCATAAAGTGCATAGCTCTGTCAAGGCTCCTTCTTTCCCTCCCTTTGTCCATCCATCTATCCGTACCTCCCTGCCTCCATCCCACCATACACTGCAAGATAGGGCCTGGTAGAGGAATGCGCTCACAGATCAGCTCCAAATTCTAGTGGGTTGTTCTGCAGCCCAGGGACCATCTCTGGTGAACATTTCAACAAAATCCATCCTGTAGTTGTTGTGCAATCCTGTTAAAGCACTGCAAGAAGACTGAGCCTTGGTGGAGGTATGCACTAATGGATCACCTCCAAAATGTAATGGGTTCGCATGTAGGCTAAGACCCACCTCTGGTGAAAATTTCATCCAAATCGATCCAGTAGTTTTGGAGTGTTGTTGCTAACACTCTGTCAGAAGGTAAGAGCCTTGGCGGAGGTTTACATTCTCAGATCACCACCAAAATGTTATGGGTTCCTCTCTAGCCCAACAACCACCTCTGGTAAAAATTTCATTCAAATCCGTCCAGTAGTTTTTGTGTAATCCTTCTGCACAAATACGTATAAACAAAGCCCTTGGTGGAGGTATGTACTCTCAGATCATGACCAAAATCTAATCATCTGTTCCCCATGCCATTACACACCTTTCCTGAAAATTTCATCAAAATCCGTTCATCCCTTTTTGAGTAATGTTGGTAACAGACAAACAAACCAACTGTGGCATGTTAGAACCACCATGCATGTCATGGACGTGGGGACGCACGCATGTCATGATGTAATCAAGTTGTGACTGTATTGAGGGACTAATGGCGGGCGATGCTCTTTTTGGCGCTCTGCCTTCAACCTGCTACCTGCTGTACCACACCTCCCTTAATGTGTTGTTAGCTTGTTATTAGCTTGTTGTTAATGTGTTCCATGTGCGTTATCAGTTTAAGTTTTTAGCTAACCCTCAAAACACAGAGAACATGTCTGCTGGTCCCTACACTCAGAGATAACATTGGCGGCAAGGTAAACTTGGTCTTCTGGAGGAGAATACAACATTTTCCTGAAGATGGAAAACTGTCTGGCACCCCTGCTGCTGTTCCTCGCCACTCACCACCCCAGATGAGCCGCCCATTCCATGGTTTTGTTGGTTCAAGTCCTTTGAGACGTATGTGTCAGCAACATAAAAGTCACTTTTTCTCTCCGTCATACGAAAACTTAAAATTGCACAACTAATGGTACCTTCTTGCTCCTAAAATAATCATATTTAACCACAGAGGAAGAAGCTAATGCCGAAGGAGAGAGCAGAGGTTATTCTTCCTGCTGGTGGGGTGGGGGGATAAGGGGCAGTTATCCCCATGATCTGATCGCTAAGAGCAGCTGCTGTCTGTTCATCGTCGTTTCTCCAAACTGGCTATAAAATGAACCGAACCATGGAGCAGACCACCCTCGCCTTCACCTGTCCCCAGCACGCTGAGCACGGACTCTGTCTGCATCTTTTCCTGTATACTGGGGCTGCTACTGCTGACAGTGGACAATGAGAATACACTGTGTGTGTGCAGATAGTGCTCAGATAGTTCTCAGATCTTTGCACTGGCTTCCTGTCTGTCAAAGAAAAGATTTCAAAATACTGGTGTTGGTTTATAAAGCTCTGAATAGTTAAAGGCCAAAACACACTTCAGATCTGCTAGTCCATTATGAACCACTCAGAGCTCAGGTTTTCAGGGTCAGGGCTACTATCTGTGCCCAGAGTTAGAACCAAACATGGTGAGGCAGCGTTTATTTTTGATGCCCCTCACATATGAAACAAACTCCCAGAAAGAATCAGGGCTGCTAAAACTCTCAGCTGCTTTAAATCAAGGTTAAAAACTCTCCTATTTGTCATGGTCTTTCAGTAGCCTACAATGTGCTGCAACTTATATTTTTGTCATATTCTATTTTTGCTTGTTTTTTGTTTCTGTCGCGATCTGAGCATGGGGGGATTCCACCGTGCTCTGTCTCTTTGCCTTTTTTTCCCCCTTATTTGTATAATGTTTTATTTTTGAGTTCTAATTCCTGTTATGTTATCTTTAGTTGGTTTTCACATATTCTGTATTGTTTCTTTGTATGACTTATTTTTCCTGTTTATGTTCATTGAAGCTTTGTTATTTACATACTTGGGTTTACTTGTCTTTATTTATTATCACATTGTATGTGTTTCTTGCTGGTTGTCTTTCTTTCTCTCTCCGGGGTTGCAGCTGTCAGAGGCACTTCCAGGTTTTTTCCTGACTGTGGGCGGTGCCTCTGTCAAGCTGTCAGCTCTGTCACCTCTCCTCATGACTCACAGCTGATTGTCATCATCTCCTTCTCCAGCCCGCTCATGTGATTCACACCAGTTACCATTTGTGTCAATTGTTTCTGGCCCTATTTAAGGGCGGTTATTCCCCTTTTTTTTGCTGCTGTCTTAAAGTATCGTTGTGTCAGAACCCTGTCCCTGTACTGGCATTTCCTATCCGTGTGTATCCTGTGTTCTCTGAGTCGTTCGTAATTTTTCTTTATACACTATTTGGATTTTGTGTTTGTGCACAGTTTGGACTTTTTGTTCGTTAATAAATTTCACAACTAGCAGCTCAGCACCTGGGTCTCTCTCCTCTTTGCCCCGAGGGGCATTCCATGACAGAAGACACCACCAGTTTGAGACCCAGCTGCTGCTAGTTTGTGCTTTTTCGTTTTTGTCTCACCTGTTCTGTCCAGAGCCATCATTGTGTCCCCAGCCTGCCGAACCTAAACCAACAAAGGAGGATTGGTGGCCAGGACTCCGAGCCTGGAGGAGGAATGGGCTGCTGAGTTTATCCAGAGTTTTGTGGCTGAAGCTCTCGCTGCTCATGGACAAAAGAAGACCTGGGAATGTGTAAATGGAGCAGTGGTGATTATGGAGGCACACTCCGGCTTGTGGAAGTATCTCCATTTCGTGGAACTGCTGGCCATGGTCTCCTCGCTTCGGCGGTCATTTCCCGGGCTGATGATGGGGCCGCCTCCAGGAGGACAGAAGCTGTCACGGAGGCACTCCCCGCGGAAGATGTCCTTCTCCTCCCCCTGTCCTCCTGTTCCTGCTCCCGCTTCATCGGCTCAAAAATGCCGCCATCCAGCTTCGGACCACTGGAGGAATGCCTCCAACTCCTTGTCAGCAACCTCTCCTTCACCGAGGCCAAAAACTCCCGCAGCAGTTCCTTTTCATGGTTTTTCTTCTTCAGCTGTTCCGTCAGCCTCCTCCTCCGCTGCTGCTGCCTCTCCCTCCTCCTTGGCGATTCCTCCCACTGCTGAGGGACCGGTTGCCTCCCTCCTGGCTCCGCCCATCACCACGTCTGCTGGGGAGCTCCTCTACCTTCCTCAGAGGGATCCACTATCATGGCAGCCATGGAGAGGGCGGACTCTACACGTGCTGCAGCAGGAAATATCATGCCCCAGGAACACAGGCAAGTGTCTTTTTATTCTCAGTTACCAACACAAAAATTGTCTTGCCTGATTCCCATTGGTGAGGCTCAGTTTACGCAGTCCCCTGAGCTATCACCGCTTGTTGCAGCTAAAGACCTTTCACCTGCTCTCTCCATGTCTCCTCCTCTGCCCCTTGAGTGTCCGGCGGCCGCAGGATTGAGCCGCCAGATGAGGGAGGAACCTGTGGCCCTGGAGGACCTGGTTCCAGCCCCGCAGCCATGGTCTGGAAGGAGGGAGAGTGCTGCCTGTGAATCAGAGCCTGCGCTGATGATGATTCAGTGCCAGCAGAAAACCGACCTCCTGGATCCACGCCGGACGAGCCACCTGCGTGGATTGCTTTGCTGAGGGGTCCTGGGACTGCATCAACCACCAAGCTTGCTGTAGGGGCCACTGCAGCAGAGCCAGAGTTGGACTTCCAGAGGGCCGGGCCTGAGACGTCGCCACATGGATCGACGGAGTCCTGGACGGTGGTGGAGCTCAAGCTCAGACAAGGGCTCTTTGTTTTCACTGCTTCTATGTTGGAAAGATTTTGTCTGGCTCTTGGTGGAGAGAGCCAGATGCAGTTGTCAGCTGCACCTGAGCACACCTCGCCGGTATCCACTGCCGTCGGTGACCCTGACCCTGTTTCTCTGCATCTACTGTCTGAGCTTTTCGCCAGGGTCACCGAGGATCGTCCAGCTTCACCAGGGGCCTCCATGAGTGCTACTTCCCCCTTAGCTGAGGTCATTGCGGGTGCTCCGTCCCAGCCTGGGACCTCCGTGGGTGCTGGTCCCCCTCCGGATGAGGTCTTCGCAGGTGCTCCATCCCAGCCCGGGACCTCTGACGGTGCAGCTTCCCTGTCTGATGAGGTCATTGCGGGTGCTCCATCCCAGGCTGGGACCTCCGTGGGTGCAGCTCTGGCCCAGTCTGGGTCCACTGTGGGTGCAGCTCTGGCCCAGTCCAGAGCCACCACAGATGCAGCTTTGCTCCAGCCTGGAGCCACCACGGATGCAGCTTTGCTCCAGCCCGGAGCCACCGCGAGTGCAGCTTTGATCCAGCCTGGAGCCACCGCGGGTGCTGCTTTTCCCCAGCCCGGAGCCACTGCGGGTGCTGCTTTGCTCCAGCCCAGAGCCACCACAGGTGCTGTGATGTTCCAGTCCGGGACCACTGAGGATGCTACAGGCCAGTCCGAAACTGTCATGGTTCCCTCACCTCTGCCAGACACTGTCGTGGTTCCCTCTCCTCTGCCAGACGTCGTCGTGGTTCCCTCTTCTCTGCCCAAGGCCGTCGTGGTTCCCTTTCCTCGATCCGACATTGTTGTGGTTCCCCCAACTCCTCTGTCCCCCCCTTCAATGGGCTTCCCCATGGGGCAGCCGCCTCCTGGGCCACCCCTTCTGTTTAGGTGGCTGAAGAACCCTGGCCAACTGCCTGACAGACTATTCCGTTGGGTTGGGTTGCCCATATTCTCCAGCAGGCCACCCGACTCTTACTACCACACCATCTGCCAGGCCTGGGACTTTGGCCAGCCACCTGAACTATCTAGCTCTTTGGTCCAGGGGGCCTAGGTTCCTGGTTCTGTCTGGTGTGGATCCTGAGCGGGTTTTTTTTTGTTCCCTCCCAGCCTGGGTTTTGCTGGGGTTTGAGTCAGGGGAGTTCTTCTTATTTTCTCTGGTTTGTTTTGGTCCCTGCGTGCCTGGGTCCTCCTCTTCCTGCCCGGGGATGGGTTGTTTTCTTGTCTTTTGGTGGGGTGGGTTCTTAGTGTGGGTGGGTTCTTTTTCTTCCTTTGATGCTGCCCGGAGTGTCTGGTTTCCACCCCTTGGGGGGCGGGGGGTGCTCTTTCACGATCTGAGCACGGGGGGATTCCACCGTGCTCTGTCTCATTGCCTTTTTTTCCTTATTTGTATAATGTATTTTTTAGTTCTAATTCCTGTTATGTTATCTTTAGCTGATTTTCACATATTCTGTATTGTTTCTTTGTATGACTTATTTTACATTGTATGAGTTTCTTGCTGGTTCTCTTTTTCTCTCTTCGGGGTTGCAGCTGTCAGAGGCACTTCCAGGTTTTTCCCTGGCTGTGGGCGGTGCCCCTGTCAAGCTGTCAGCTCCGTCTCCTCTCCTCATGACTCACAGCTGATTGTCATCATCTCCTTCCCCAGCCCGCTCATGTAATTCACACTGGTTACCATCTGTGTTAATTGTTTCTGGCCCTATTTAAGGGCGGTTATTCCTTTTTTGTTTGCTGGTGTCTTAAAGTGTGTGTTAGAACCCTGTCCCCATTCTGGCATTTCCTATCCGTGTGTATCCTGTGTCCTCTGTGTCGTTTGTAAGTTTGCTTTATACACTATTTGGATTTTGTGTTTGTGCACAATTTGGACTTTTTGTTCGTTAATAAATTTCACAACTAGCAGTTCAGTTCCTGGGTCTCCTCTTTGCCCCGAGGGGCATTCCATGACAGTTTCGCTTTAATTTACTTTTTAGTTTGCTTTTAAATTCTTAAATTTAAAAGCAAAAAAGCGGGCTCTCCGTGTTGATACCTGATACATTAGAACATCAGGTATCAACACGGGCTAATGTGTTCTAATGTAGTCTACTACATTAGAACATCAGGAATCAACACGGAGAGCCCGCACAACTCAAAATCCACCTCTCTGACCACCGCTCCGCTCCCCTCCGCCCACCTCTTCACCGCTCGGGAATCTCGCAAGCTAATTGGCCGAGACGTTTTACCTCGCAAGCTGATTGGCCGAGACGTTTTACCCAGCTTCTTTATCGCTCGTGTTGCTTAGTGGCACTTTTCGCTGTTCTCTTGTGCCTTTTTGTGCAAAATAGTGCTTGTGACGCCCTTGGGGGGGGGGGGACGCTACTTCGCGGTTTTTCACTTTTCGCGGTTGGTTCTGGTCCCCATTAAACGCGATAAGTGAGGGATCACTGTAATATCTATATCTAGAAACGCATCGCTTCCCGGTCGCTTTTCCTCCCTCTTTCTTTTCTTTCGTCACCATGACAGCTTTCCTTGGCCACTGAACAGATCTTCCCAGGTGTTGGAAGTGTTTTGTAGTCGACTATCACGACAAAATGCACCAAAAACAACCAGTGTCGACGTGCTCGCAATGGTAAACATGGAGGACTGTGTCACACTCGTGACGTCACGCGGAACTCCGGCTGCACTTCCGGTTAATCGGCGGATTTGTCTGATTTTTCAGGGCGGGAAATTCAAAATCGCGATTTTCTCCAAGATTCCGGGATTTGTGGAAGGGGTGCCAATGATAAATTATCTTTATAATTGTATGTACTATCACCCAGTGCCGTTCAATGCTGTTCAGTTCAGTTCTACTTTAAGGTGCTTCACCGCCTCCTCTATTCAAAGGATAAGCTTGCTAAGATTTTTCCCACTATTGACCCTAGCTGCCCAAGATGTAGTCATGCCCCAGCCTCGGTAGGACACATGTTTTGGCTGTGCCCCGCTCTCACAAACTTTTGGGGATCTATATTTGAGGTCTTTTCATATATTTGCAAACAAGAAATAATCCCCAGTTCCCACATAGCTATTTTTGGCATAATACCCCCAGATTGCAAACTCACAGCTTATCAAGGTAATTCGCTTCTTTACTTGCCCGCAGGCTTATTCTTTTCCAGTGGAGGTCAAATAACGCCCCATCTTTCTCGCATTGGCTAAAGGAGGTGCTTTCCTTTCTACCACTAGAAAAACTTAGATATAATGTTTGCAGAACCCATAGGAACTTTGTCTTGACATGGAGTCCTTTTATAGATTATATTGAGAGCTCTTCTTTTTGTTGAAAATTATGTAATAAAATAATAATAATAATAATAACAATAATTGTAATAATAATAACAATAATCAATGAATGTTTGGTTGGTTGGAAAATCATAAGGTGATTACAAATGTGTGTCATCTGGGATAAGTTAAAACACAGCAGGGTGACCAGGTCTCCTTTGTTTTGTTTTGTTTTTTTCTTTTTTTTAAGCCTTGAGGAATTGGGAGGGAGGGGTTTTCTGTATATATGTAAGTTTTGTTTTTTTTTCCTTTGTATATATTTAAACTAACTAACTAACTAACTAACCTGCACTTATATAGCGCTTTTCTAGTCACAAAGACCACTCAAAGCGCTTTCATTAATACTAACCCTCTATTCTAAGGGCCTATAGGAAACAGATATCTAGGGACAATTTAGAACAGCCAATTAACCTAACATGCATGTTTTTGGCATGTGGGAGGAAACCGGAGAAATCCCGGAGTAAACCCACGCAACACGGGGAGAACATGCAAACTCCACACAGATCACTGTTGGTCGGGGGCTGGGATCGAACCCAAGATCCCACGATCCCCACAATCCCCCGGCCAAGGGTAAACTGTGCTGCCACAGTGCTAACCACTGCGCCACCGTGCAGCCAAAAAAAAAAAAAGCAGAAAAAAAAATATTGTACACCAAAGGCAGATGGGGAAAAAGTGAATGGAATGATCGATTTTTCCCTTTACACTTGCCTATGGAAAAAAAATGGATCTAGTACCTGAAACACACAAAAGAAAATTGTAAATCTTATTTCATATATGTCTGCTCGTTTTTGATTTTCTTTTTTGTTTTCTTTTTTGTTGGTGTTGTTGTTTTTCATGTGAAAAATGAAAATGCTAAATAAAAATCTCAAAAAAAAAAAAGAATAGGGTTAAAACCTTCCTTTTTTACATAGCCTATAGTTAGGGAGGGATCATGTGCCCCTGAACCCTCCCTTAGTTATGCTGTTAATAGGTTTAGACAGCCAGGGAACCTCCAATAATGCATTGGGCTTCACTCCTTTCTTCACTCTCAATGAAATATTTTTCTTTGCTGGTCATAAACATCTGTTTGTTCTCTCCCATAGATTGAGTCCCCACCATGCTGCTTGCTCTCTACTATGTTCTTTTCTTCCTCTTCTCTATCCCCTCACACCCAACCAGTCACAGCACATGACTGCCCCTCCCTGAGCCTGGTTCTGCTGGAGGGTTCTTCCTGTTAAAAGGGAGTTTTTCCTCTCCACCATCGCCAAGTGCTTGCTCACAGGGGATCGCCTGATTGCTGGTGTCTTTCTGCAATTGTGGGGTTTTCCCCTACAGTTGAAAGTGCTATGAGATGGCTGTTGTTGTGAAATGGCGCTATATAGGGCTGTTGTGGTAGAGGAATTTCCTCTGCGGTGACGGTGGACAGCTCAACACCGTGATATGTGGTATTACTGCAAATGTTTTTAGGACCCTGTGGTCTCATAATTTAAACAGGGATCATAACTTATGTGGCAAACGATGAAAGCTGTGAGAAATTTGCTGCAGCTCTGCACTCAACTTCATGTGCGTGTGTAACAATTGTACGGAGCTCCGGTCTTACTAGGCATGAGCTGCTGATTCTGTTAAAAAAAAAGAGATAATTTTCATAAAACAGTGGCGGGAACTCCAGTATTTCAACTATGGCGTGTGTGGACTGGAGACTGCAGCAACATTCAACTTATTTAAAAAGGACAGTCTCCATAAAATTCTGCGTGGCTGTTGCCTCCGTGATTTTTGGATTCTTGCCGCTGTCCGAAAAATCACGTTCAAACAAGCAATACACTATGCAGTAGTTGTTTGGCTCTCGGAGCTCAATTATAAACACTCCACTCAGAAGGAAATAACATGCTTTGTGCCCTTTCTGTGCTCACTTTCATGGCTGTATTTCGCAAGGAGTCCAAACGCTTCCACCACTAACTGCCTGCTGGAGTTCATCTAGAGAGAGTGCCCCACACGGTACTGAAGCTGCCAGCGCTGGGTGCTACCACAGTTAGTTCCAGGTGCAAATATGCTGTTGGCAATAAAAATACAGTTAACATTTAATGATTTACTTATTAATCAATAGGGTGTTACACCTCGCTCTCGCCAGTCATCAGCGCCAGCGGCGCGCACACCTGCGCCTCATCAGCATCGGCCCATATAAACCCCTCTGCCTTCTGCTTCGGCCTGGAGTCATCTGCTTGACAACGCTCCCAAATCTCCAGCGCCCGTCCGGTTCATTACCGACCAGCGCATCGCTCTCCAAACACGTAAGCTGCTCTATTCATCTTACCTTCTCTCCAGCTTCTCCCCTGTGTACAGGTGGATCTCCAGGGCGGCGGAATTCCTCCTCCTTGCCTCTCCTCAGCCACTCTCTCGTCAGCTCGTCAAGAGCGCACAGCCGCGCTGTCCTCCAGGCTACAGCTGCATCGCCAGCGCCAGCCACCTTCTCGCCTGCACGTAAGCAGCACATTGTGGTTACTTCCCATGGGACGTGTGACTATAGCTAGCTCCCTGTTCTGCTCTGTCCTCAGGGTTACCTGGCTGCACGGCGAGCTGTTCCGCCCTTGACACATGCTGTTCACCCACACCACATCCACACCTCCATTCACGCACTCAAACACCACCTGTTGTGGGTAATAAAAGCCTTAAATCTTCCCGAGCCTGTGTGTGTGTTCCCTGAGCCCATCATTATGTCAGTACGACTCCAGCAAAGTGGCTCAGCGGACAGCGGGCTCGCACACCGACTTTCCACCCTTGAGGCTCGGGTGGATTTAATCGCTCATCAGCAACAGGTGATTTTCAATCAACTTACCCAAATTGTCCAACGATTGGATCGCTTGGATTCTCCACAGGTCTTCCCTCCGGCATCTCTCGGTGGGCCAGCCTCGGTTCCCTCCCTGGCTAACTCAGCTAGCCAGGGACCGCCGATCCGACTCACTCCCATTCCAACCCCCGCGCGCTTCAGCGGGAAACTCGGTGAGGCGGGTGGGTTTCTCCTGCAGTGTGAGTCGGTGTTTCAGCACGTTCCCGGGGACTTTCTATCAGATCATAGCCGAATTGGCTATGTGGCAAATCTTCTGGAAGGGCAAGCGCTAGCTTGGGATTATGCCGTCATGGCGAGGCCCAGCAATGCGAACCTGACCTACGCCCAATTTGTGCATGATTTTAAGGAAGTGTTTGATCACTCGGACCGAGATAATGTCCTAACCACCCGGCTGCTTAACCTCCGCCAGGATAGCCGGTTGGCCACCGACTACACTGTCGACTTCCGGGTGGTTGCGACGGAAGTCGGTTGGGGTGAAGCTGCACTCAGCAGCATCTTCGTCCGCAGTCTAAATTTATCTTTACAGGATGAGCTGGCCTCCCAGGATATGCTGGACCGGTTAACCGATCTAATTTCCCTTACCATTAATTTGGATAATAGGCTGAGGGAACGGGCCGCCGAGCGGAGAGCTTCCGGCCGCTCGAGCGGAACTTCCGCCCGGATCCCTCAGTCTCGCCCCCTGGCGTTACCCGCTCCGGGGTCCGCCGACGAAACTGAGGCAATGCTGGTCGGTCGGGCTAGACCAGGGGTGCTCATTACGTCGATTGCGATCTACTGGTCGATCGCAGCGTGACATAAAAAAAAATATTTGTCAGCCTATGTACTGGTCGATCGCAGCGTGACATTAAAAAAAAATATTTGTCAGCCTATCAAACATCCCGTCACTTGATTGACATACAGGGCAACCATTCAGATGACAACTGAATTTTGACCTTTAGGTCACCGCTCATGCGTAAACAACGGCGCTAAGCGCAGCAAAACTTACAAGCTAGTCAGCGAATTACCTCAGATTTTAAGCCCTTGCTTGAGGATTTAACCCAGCAAATATCGAAGGACATCGGAAATTGTGAGTGTTTCTCACTGCAGTTGGACGAATCTACAGATGTGAGTGACACAGCCCAGATGTGCATTTTCATTCGTATGGTGTTTAGTGATCTCACTGCAAAAGAGGAGCAAATACTGAAACAGCCTTAGCGAAGGTCACTAACGACCTCCTCATTGCATCTGATAATGGACTAGTTTCTGTACTTGTCCTTTTAGATCTTAGTGCAGCTTTTGATACTATTGATCATAATATTCTACTTGATAGATTAGAACACTATGTTGGACTTAATGGAACTTCGTTGCAGTGGTTTAGATCTTATTTATCTGATAGGTTCCAGTTTGTTCATGTAAATGATGAGTTTTCTTTCAGCTCAAAGCTTAGTCATGGAGTTCCACAGGGATCTGTGCTAGGCCCTACTCTTTTTAGTTTATATATGCTTCCGTTAAGCAACATTATTAGAAAGCACTGTATACATTTTCATTGTTATGCAGATGACACACAATTATACCTGTCAATGAAGCCAGATGATACTAATCAATTAGCCAAGTTAGAAGCCTGTCTTAAGGAAATCAAAGCTTGGATGACTTGTAATTTCCTGCTATTAAATTCAGATAAGACTGAAGTCATTCTTGTTGGTCCAAAAAACCTTAGAAATTCCTTTCTAAATCAAACTTTCAGGTTGGATGCAGTTACTCTTTCTCTTAATAGCTCTGTGAGGAACCTTGGAGTTATTTTTGATCAGGATTTGTCCTTCAATTCACATATTAAATTTGTTTCTAAGACTGCCTTCTATCATTTGCGTAATATTGCCAAGATTAGGAGCATCTTGTCTCAGAGTGATGCTGAGAAACTGATCCACGCTTTTGTTAGCTCGAGATTAGATTATTGTAATTCTTTATTATCAGGCTGTCCTAAAACATCTTTAAAAAGTCTTCAGCTGATCCAAAATGCTGCAGCAAGAGTTTTAACAGGTACTAGAAAGAGAGATCATATCTCTCCGGTTCTGGCCTCCCTTCATTGGCTTCCCATAGAGTTTAGAATTAAGTTTAAAATCCTTCTTCTTACTTACAAAGCTCTAAACAATCAGGCCCCTTTTTATTTAAAAGATTTGATACTACCGTATCATCCTAACAGAGCACTACGCTCCCAAAATGCAGGATTACTTGTAATACCTAGAATCTCCAAAAGTACAATGGGAGGCAGAGCCTTTAGTTATCAAGCTACTCTCCTGTGGAATCAGCTGCCAATCTTGATTCGGGAGTCATACTCGATCTCTGTTTTTAAGAATAGGGCTAAAACCTACCTTTTTGATATAGCCTACAATTAGGGAGGGATCATGTGTTTCTGAACCCTCCCTTAGTTATGCTGCTAATAGGTTTAGTCAGCCGGGGGACCTCCAGTAATGCACTGGGCCTCACTCCTTTCCTCACTCTCTATGAAATATTTTTTTTTTTTGCTGGTCATTAACATTTGTTTGTTCTCTCCCATAGATTGAGTCCCCATCGTGCTGTTTGCTCTCTACATGTCTGTTCTTTTCTTCTTCTCTATCCCCTCACCCCCCAGCCAGTCGCAGCAGATGACTGCCCCTCCCTGAGCCTGGTTCTGCTGGAGGTTTCTTCCTGTTAAAAGGGAGTTTTTCCTCTCCACCGTCGCCAAGTGCTTGCTCACAGGGGATCGCCTGATTGCTGGGGTCTTTCTGCAACTGTGGGGGTCCCCCCTACAGTTGATAGTGCTATGAGATGACTGTTGTTGTGAAATGGTGCTATATAAATAAATAAATAAATAAATAAATAAATAAATAAATATCGCCCTTTTCACATTCCCCACAATGCAATGCGCAACCGGCAACATCCGGTAGTTTGTTTACACTGGCTCACATGCATACACAGAGACAGAGTTCAAGATACGTCGAAATAAAGCCACAAATCAGGGTTCCAGATGCGTAGTACCTTTCTGTAGTAATCGCCTGATTTTGCTCTCCCAAATTCGCCGAAGATCTGCGTTTTTTTCACCGCTGGGAAACCTATAGTATGATCTTCTTATGCCCTGTTCCTTGTCTGTACCCTGGCGATTACTACAGAAAGGTACTACGCATCTG
This sequence comes from Pholidichthys leucotaenia, assembly GCA_020510985.1. Taxonomy (NCBI): domain Eukaryota; kingdom Metazoa; phylum Chordata; class Actinopteri; order Cichliformes; family Pholidichthyidae; genus Pholidichthys; species Pholidichthys leucotaenia. Next base: position 214,096,133 of record CM035845.1, on the reverse strand, counting down.
GAACCCTGATTTGTGGCTTTATTTCGATGTGTATGCATGTGAGCCAGTGTAAACAAACTACCGTTTGTTGCCGGTTGCGCATTGCATTGTGGGGAATGTGAAAAGGGCGAATTGACAGCACTTCCCATGAAAGAACAGACGCGAGGAGAGGACATATTTCAGACGTTTAAAAATTTTATCGAGAAAACTCAGCTCCCAGTCTACAAATTGGTGTCTATCACCACAGATGGAGCACCTGCAATGGTTGGGCGTGTGAATGGATTTATTGCCAAGTGCAGGCAGGACGATGCATTCCCAGACTTCTTGAATTACCACTTATTTATGTGAGTCAGCCTTTTCCTACATGAAGATCATTAAGTCCAAATACCGTTCCACCATGACTGATGAACATTTGGAAATGTGCTTGAGGCTGGCTGTCAGCAGCTACTGTCCGGACTATGCATCCCTGGCTGATTCAATTCAGTGCAAGTCATCAAAGTAAACTCAGGTAATTACAAAAAATGTTAATAGTTATTTATTATGTGTGTTGTGCAATATTGGCTTATTCAGTTATGCAAGGTACATCAACATACATTGTACATACAAAGAATCCTTAATACATTTGAAATGTATACATTTATATATAATACATTATATATAAATAATTATATGTTTTGCATTTTTGTAGTGGGTAGGTCATTTTGACTTGGTTGTTTTATAAGTAGCTCGCATGCTGAAAAAGTGTGAGCACCCCTGGGCTAGACTACCACCAGCGGAAAGACAGCGCTGCCGAGAGTTGGGCCTCTGCATGTACTGCGGGGGTGACCAGCAGCACTCTGTGGAGGACTGCTCGATTTGGCCAAAAGGGGACGTCCGCGAGTCGCTGTAGGGGGCCTCGCGGACGCGTCCCATTCAAATCCCCTCACTAAGTGCCTTCTCCCGGTCAGATTCTGTCATAACTCCACGGGTCATGTCACACACGCACTGGTGGACTCGGGGGCGGAACAGAGTTTTATTTCACAAAGCCTGGTAACCCGCTTTGGCAGCCCCTGCCAAGCGCTGCCAGCTCCTATAAACTTGGTCACTCTCACCCACACGCCTTTAGTGAAAGTCACCCATAGAACCAAACCGGTCCCAGTTATCATCTCCGGCAACCATAGGGAGGATCTCAGCCTGGTTGTTCTACCCACCTCGGCTTCTCCGGTCATCCTGGGTTACCCCTGGCTGCGGCTCCATAACCCCACCTTCGACTGGCAGTCCGGCAGTGTCCTCTCCTGGAGTGCCTTTTGCATGAGCTCCAGCCTTCAGTCCACTGCCTGTGCTCCGTCGTTGCCACTCCCAGCTCCTGACTCGCTGCCTCCAGACCTCTCCTTGGTCCCTCCGGAGTTCCATGACCTGGGCTCAGTTTTCAGTATGTCAAAAGCACTGTCTCTCCCCCACCACCGCCCCTACGACTGCACCATTAACCTCCGCCCGGGGGCGCCATTACCATCTGGCCGCCTCTACAGCCTGTCTGCCCCAGAGCGTGAGGCCATGGACGCTTATATTAAAGAGACGCTCAGCGCAGGCATCATCCGGCCATCCTTGTCCCTGGTTGGAGCCGGGTTCTTCTTCGTGGGCAAGAAGGACGGGTCCCTGCGGCCGTGTATCGACTTCCGGGAGCTCAACGACATCACAATAAGGGACAAGTACACACTGCCCCTGATGGACTCGGCCTTCAACTCCCTCCAGAGGGCCACCTGGTTCACCAAACTGGACCTGCGCAGTGCGTACCACCTCGTTCGGATCCGGGAGGGTGATGAATGGAAGACGGGGTTTCAGATGCCCAGCGGCCATTTTGAATATCTGGTCATGCCGTTTGGGCTCACCAACGCTCCGGCCGTCTTCCAACACCTTATCAATGACGTTCTTCGGGATTTCCTGGGGGTCTTCGTGTTCGTATATCTGGACGACATCTTGATCTTCTCCCAGACCAGAGAGGAGCATCAGGTCCATGTGAGGCAGGTCCTTCAGCGCCTTCTGGAGAACAGGTTGTATGTTAAGGCAGAGAAGTGTGAGTTTTACACCAACCAGACCTGCTTTTTGGGTTTCGTCATCGCTCACAATCAAGTTCTCCCTGATCCAGTCAAGGTCAAAGCGGTGGTGGAGTGGCCCACTCCTTCTTCCAGGAAGCAGGTGCAACAGTTTCTTGGCTTCGCCAACGTCTACCGCCGCTTCGTGCCGAAGTACAGTGCCATCGCCGCTCCCCTGACCCGCCTCACCTCTCCTAAGGTGCCGTTCCAGTGGACCAAGGATGCTGCATCGGCCTTCACGATCCTGAAGACGGAGTTCGCTTGCTCCTGGGTCCTCACCCAGCTGGACCCGGCACTCCAGTGCCTGGTCGAGGTGGACGCATCCGACACGGGGGTGGGGGCAGTGCTTTCCCAGCGCTCACCTGCAGATGGGCAGGTGCGTCCCTGCGCTTTCTTCTCCCGACGCCTCTCCCCCGCTGAACGGAATTACAACGTCGGGGATAGGGAGCTCCTAGCGGTGAAGCTAGCTCTTCAGGAATGGCACCATTGGCTGGATGGGGCAGCCCTGCCGTTTGTGGTCTGGACCGACCACAAGAATTTGGAGTACCTGAGGATGGCCAAGCGCCTGAATGCCCGCCAGGCGCGTTGGCCATTGTTTTTCGGTCGCTTCAAGTTCACCATCACTTACCGTCCCGGGTCCAAGAACGGGAAACTGGATGTGCTCTCCAGACAGTTCGAGCCTGAAGACCCAGAGGATCGAGAACACACCATCCTACCCCGCTCGTGCATCGTGGGGGCCGTCTCATGGGGGATTAAGGCCAAGGTCCGGAAGGCACAGGAGGCTGAACCCGATCCTGGCGGCGGTCCGGTCGGGAGACTATTTGTTCCATCGTCAGTCCGGGGCAACGTCATCCACTGGGCTCACACATCCAAGTTCGCTTGTCACCCTGGTATCTCCCGGTTGGTGGAGCTCCTCCAACGGTCCTTTTGGTGGTCTGGCCTTAGGAGTGACGTCACCAACTACGTTCGTGCCTGTCCCCAGTGCGCAACGGGTAAGACCTCCACATCCCCCCCAGCAGGTCTCCTCCGTCCACTACCGGTCCCAGGGAGGCCTTGGTCCCATGTGGCTCTGGACTTCATTACCGGTCTCCCCAAGTCCAACTCTTATGACACCATCCTGACCATCGTCGACCGGTTCTCCAAGGCGGCCCATTTCGTGCCTCTCCAGGGGCTTCCTTCGGCACGAGAGACGGCCAAATTATTGATTCAACACGTCGTCAGGTTGCATGGGATCCCGGTAGATGTCATCTCGGATCGGGGGCCTCGGTTTGTGTCCAAGGTGTGGAAGTCCTTCTGCAACGCACTGGAGGCCACAGTGAGTTTGTCCTCCGGTCACCACCCTCAAACTAACGGCCAGTGTGAGTGCACTAACCAGGAGTTGGAGGCAGCCCTGCGCTGTGTCATCGCTTCTAGCCCCTCTTCTTGGAGCATCTGCCTACCCTGGGTTGAGTACGCCCACAATTCCACCTTATCCTCAGCCATCGGTATGTCCCCCTTCCGGGCGTCCGTGGGGTATGATCCGCCTTTGTTCCCTGAGGAGGAGGGTGAGGTGGCAGTCCCATCCGTTCAGGCTCATATGAGGCGCTGCCGGTGTATTTGGACCAAGACGCGCCGGGCACTTTTACGCACGACAGAGCACAATTCTCAAGTCGGCAATCGCCACAGGAGGGCCGCTCTCGAGTATCAGGTGGGTCAACGTGTTTGGTTGTCCACTAAAGACATTAAACTGAAGGCTGAGAGGAAGAAGCTGGCGCAGCGCTTCATCGGGCCTTTTCCTATTACTAAGGTAATCAATCCAGTGGCTGTGCGTTTGGCTCCCCCCCCCCCCCCCGGGTCTGCCCGACGTTTCACGTCTCACATATTAAACCTGTGGTGTCTGACCCTCTTTGTCCTCCTCCCAGAACCCCGCCTCCTCCCAGGATGATCGACGGTGATCCAGCATGGGGTGTCACGGCCATCCTGGATACCCGCCGCCGTGGCTGCGGTCTCCAGTACTTGGTGGATTGGGAAGGGTATGGCCCTGAGCACAGATCCTGGGTGCCCCCATCCTGGGTGCTGGATAAGAACCTCATCATGGAGTTCCACCGGGTGCACCCAGGTAAGCCAGCGCCGGGAGGTGCTGCTCGGGGGGGGGGGGAGTATTGTTACACCTCGCTCTCGCCAGTCATTAGCGCCAGCGGTGCACACACCTGCGCCTCATCAGCATCGGCCCATATAAACCCCTCTGCCTTCTGCTTCGGCCTGGAGTCATCTGCTTGACAACGCTCCCAAATCTCCAGCGCCCGTCTGGTTCATTACCGACCAGCGCATCCCTCTCCAAACACGTAAGCTGCGCTATTCATCTTACCTTCTCTCCAGCTTCTCCCCTGTGCACAGGTGGATCTCCAGGGCGGCGGAATTCCTCCACCTTACCTCTCCTCAGCCACTTTCTCATCAGCTCGTTGAGAGCGCGCAGCCGCACTGTCCTCCAGGCTACAGCTGCATCGCCAACGCCAGCCACCTTCTCGCCTGCACGTAAGCAGCACATTGTGGTTACTTCCCACGGAACGTGTGACTATAGCTAACTCCCTGTTCTGCTCTGTCCTCAGGGTTACCTGGCTGCACGGTGAGCTGTTCCGCCCTTGACGCACGCTGTTCACCCACACCACATCCACACCTCCATTTACGCACTTAAACACCAACTGTTGTTGGTAATAAAAGCCTTAAATCTTCCCGAGCCTGTGTGTGTGTTCCCTGAGCCCATCATTATGTCATAGGGGCACATAAGTGAACAACGAGATTTAGCCACACACAAAAAAAGTGAACCCTGCGGTTGTTGCGGTTGCTCATTATCCTCCATGGTAGGGTTGTCCATAGCACGGTATTACATAATTGCAGTTATCACGACAGCCCTAGCGCTATATAAATAAAGTTGAACTGAATTGAAAATACAACAATAAAAACATAAAAAAAATAAACCACATAAACAACATAAAACCATAACCCATAACCAAACTAAAAAGCCTGTTTGAACAGCAGGGTCTTCAGCTGCTTTTTAAAAGTGTCAGCAGAGTCTACTGAGTGCAAAGACAGTGGTAGAGCATTCCACAGTTTTGGTGCCACTGCCTGAAAGGCTCTTTCACCTCGAGTTTTAAAATGTGTTCAAGGGACAGCCAGTAAATGTTGATCCAAAGACCTCAGAGAACACGAGGGGTTATACACTTTAATTGAAAACAGAACTTGTCTGACAAAGTGAAGCATGCTAAAAGATCTCACAAAGTAACAGATCGTGCCACAATCTAAAGAAATTAAGAACACATGATAAATAGAGACCCAGAACAATATCTAAAGAACTGTAGGCCTCACTTTCCTCAGTTTGGACACTGGTCCATGATTCAACAATAAGAAAGAGACTGGGCAAAAATGGCATCCATGGGAGAGTTCCAAGGTGAAAACCACTGCTGACCATAAAGAACACAAAGGCTCATCTCACATTTGCCAAAAACGTCTCGATGATCCCCAAGATTTTTGGGAAAATATTCTGTGGATTGACGAGATAAAAGTTCAGCTTTTTGGAGGAGGTGCATCCTGTTACATCTGGCATAAAAGTAACACAGCATTTCATAAACAGAACATCACACCAGCAGTCAAATGTGGTGGTGGTGGTAGTGTGATTGTCTGGGGCTGCTTTACTGCTTCAGGAACTAGATTACTTGACAAAATTGATGGAACCATAAATTCTGCTCTCTACCAGAAAATCCCAAAAGAGAATGTCTGGCCATCAATTCATGACCTCAAGTTCAAGCCCTCCAGTGTGGCCACACAAACAGACGAGATTAGCAGGAAACCACAATTGCAGCAGGTAACAGCTAACAACTAATGAACTCTGGATGGTTTCACCCATCGGTAGAGAGAATACCAGAAATAATTAAGAATATTGGAGGGACTGTATGCTTGTGAACAAGAGACAATGTAATTATACAAATGTTACTTGGAATTTCCCCAGCTTATAGCTTGTTTAACATTAGCTCAAAAATAACTCATGATAATTCAACAGGGTCATTAAATGGTATTCATTTATACAGTGGGGTAAAAAAGTATTTAGTCAGCCACCAATTGTGCAAATTCTCCCACTTAAAAGATGAGAGAGGTCTCCAATTTTCATCATAGGTATACCTCAACTATGATAGACAAAATAAGAAAAAAAAATCCAGAAAATCACACTGAAGGATTTTTAATGAATTAATTGGTAAATTCCTCGGTAAAATAAGTATTTGGTCAATAACAAAAGTTCATTTCAATACTTTGTTATATACCCTTTGTTGGCAATGACAGAGGTCAAACGTTTTCTGTAAGTTTTCACAAGGTTTTCACACACTGTTGCTGGTATTTTGGCCCATTCCTCCATGCAGATCTCCTCTAGAGCAGTGATGTTTTGGGGCTGTCGCTGGGCAACACAGACTTTCAACTCCCTCCAAAGATTTTCTATGGGGTTGAGATCTGGAGACTGGCTAGGCCACTCCAGGACCTTGAAATGCTTCTTACGAAGCCACTCCTTCGTTGCCCGGGCGGTGTGTTTGGGATCATTGTCATGCTGAAGGACCCAGCCACGTTTCATCTTCAATGCCCTTGCTTGTGGAAGGAGGTTTTCACTCAAAATTTCACGATACATGGCCCCATTCATTCTTTCCTTTAGACGGATCAGTCGTCCTGGTCCCTTTGCAGAAAAACAGCCTCAAAGTATGATGTTTCCACCCCCATGCTTCACAGTAGGTATGGTGTTCTTTCTCCTCCAAACACGACAAGTTGAGTTTTTATCAAAAAGTTCTATTTTGGTTTCATCTGACCATATGACATTCTCCCAATCCTCTTCTGGATCATCCAAATGCTCTCTAGCAAACTTCAGACGGGCCTGGACATGTACTGGCTTAAGCAGGGGGACACGTCTGGCACTACAAGATTTGAGTCCCTGGCGGCATAGTGTGTTTCTGATGTAGCCTTTGTTACTTTGGTCCCAGCTCTCTGCAGGTCATTCACTAGGTCCCCCCATGTGGTTCTGGGATTTTTGCTCACCGTTCTCGTGATAATTTTGACCCCATGGGGTGAGATCTTGCATGGAGCCCCGGATCGAGGGAGATTATCAGTGGTCTTGTATGTCTTCCATTTTCTAATAATTGCTCCCACAGTTGATTTCTTCACACCAAGCTGCTTACCTATTGCAGATTCAGTCTTCCCAGCCTGGTGCAGGTCTACAATTTTGTTTCTGGTGTCCTTTGACAGCTCTTTGGTCTTGGCCATAGTGGAGTTTGGAGTCTGACTGTTTGAGGTTGTGGACAGGTGTCTTTTATACTGATAACGAGTTCAAACAGGTGCCATTAATACAGGTAACGAGTGGAGGACAGAGGAGCCTCTTAAAGAAGAAGTTACAGGTCTGTTGTGGCGGTTCGTTTTAACCCCACAACAGACTAAGGACACTCAGCCCTCTTTTCTGTTTTTCTGCTGCATTACTGAGAAGCAATGTGCCATTCATGTATTTGTGATGCAAAAATGCATGTGTTGTGATGTAATGCGCCATTCTGTATAGTGTGCATATGGCTTGTCCTTACTATGCTTTTTCTGAGCATCTTAGATGTGCTTTGGTGTATTAATGTCTACAGGTAGACGAGTTTCTTCTGTCTCACCTATGTGATGTTAATCGATGCCTTTCATCCTTTGTACTCATGCATCCTGTCCTTACTGTGACCTAGAGACTCAGATCAATATGTAGATGTGCTTGTTAGCCTCTTTGTCTTGCACTTAGAGCGAGGTCTAGCTAATCTGCCCATTGTGATGTATGGCTTACAAATGCAAATACCTCCTGCCTGTTCTGTTGTCCCTTTGATCATTCTAGACTGTGGGGTATGTCTTTTTGATGTATTGTTATGATCAAGTATTTAAGGTGCAACTCTGTAATGCAATCTCTCTCTTCTTCTCTCACTCTGATCCTGCAACTGGTAGACACACACGTGTCCGCCTCTCCTTCTATGAGAGCTTAGGGATCCCGCTCCGGGCTGCTCCACTATGCACCGGAGAGGGGATCCCGTGAAGGTGGTATGATTTAATAAAACCTGCTTAAAACCACAGCACTGCCGCTTATTTTTCCATGCCGCCTCACTGGTAACCCCGACGTGATATGAACACGCACACGTTTTGTGCGAAAGCAACCTTCCGAGCTGGACAGCCACACAGCTGCGTTGGTGGCCCCTTGAAGACGCACACGTTTTGTGCAACGCAGCCTTCTGTTTTGGATGGCCACGCTGGCGAACCGACGCTGAAAAAAACGAGCGGCCAGCGAACGCAACACCCGGGCATGAATGCTCCGTCGCCTGAGATCTGCACAACCACGCTGGACCGGCCGCTCTCACTGAGAGCGCACGCACCTTGTCCTCTCTCCACGACGGCAACCTGCAGGGCCGACGGGGAGCGCAGCGCGTGGAACTGAACGCACCATGGCCGCACGAGCGACAACGATCGTCTCCTCCCTCTCACCGCTCCAACGCAGCTGCACGAGCCCGGGGCACAAAGATCGTCTATTGCCTCGCACCGCTCCAACGCGCCTCCACGAGCCCGAGGGACGGAGATCGTCTACTTCCTCACACCGCCCCAACGCAGCTGCATGAGCCTGAGGAACAAAAGATCGTCTATTCCCTCCCGCCGCTCCAATGCCTCTGCACGGGCCTGAGGGACTTAAGATCGTCTATTTCCTCTCAACGCTCCAACGCACCATGGCCAAATCTACAGCAACAGCTCAACCTGGATTTTATTGGCGCCGTCTGCGCTGATCTCCGCCAAGTTTCTGCACCCTGACTCACCACTCCAGCGGCCCACCCACGCACTGAACCCCTGCGCACGCATCGGGGAGTTACAAGGACGGCGCATCACGCATGGGACAAGTAATGGCTCCACAGACTGCCTTCCTCCTTCGCCGCTGCCTTTCAGGGCTGCTCGCTCACCTGAGGCACGCATGCAGCATACTGGAAGGATTTGTTAACAGTCTCAGCCACGCCACAGACCGCCATCGTCCTCCGCCGCTGCCCACAGAACCTTCAGGGTTGCTCGTTCACCTGAAGCAAGCACGCAGCTCGCCACTGGATTTTTTAATGGTCTTAGCCACGGCACAACGGGATTTCAGCCGTCAGCTGTTCCCAGGAGCTTTGGGGTTGCTTCAGCACCCAAAGCCAACAGTCCCTATGCTTTGTTTACTTTTTTTCTTACAGCCGCTCCTGCTTTTCTTCATGGCCACGAGAGGAGTCAGAGACTAGTTTTTCTTCTTGTGATCTCCGCACGTGCAATGGGACAAACCCCTCGACGTCACGGAGCAGCAAGCAATTTTTGCACGGCTCAGGACGATTTCACAGCTCCTGCCGGCACTTACTACCCCTCCCCTCCCTCCCCCTCCGCCTACAGCGAGCTTCTCCCACAGCTCGCTCACACAGATGGATTATCGAGGTCGCGACCCCCTGCCGCGTCCTCTGGGGGGGAGCGTGTGTGGCGGTTCGTTTTAACCCCACAACAGACTAAGGACACTCAGCCCTCTTTTCTGTTTTTCTGCTGCATTACTGAGAAGCAATGTGCCATTCATGTATTTGTGATGCAAACATGCATGTGTTGTGATGTAATGCGCCATTCTGTATAGTGTGCATATGGCTTGTCCTTACTATGCTTTTTCTGAGCATCTTAGATGTGCTTTGGTGTATTAATGTCTACAGGTAGACGAGTTTCTTCTGTCTCACCTATGTGATGTTAATCGATGCCTTTCATCCTTTGTACTCATGCATCCTGTCCTTACTGTGACCTAGAGACTCAGATCAATATGTAGATGTGCTTGTTAGCCTCTTTGTCTTGCACTTAGAGCGAGGTCTAGCTAATCTGCCCATTGTGATGTATGGCTTACAAATGCAAATACCTCCTGCCTGTTCTGTTGTCCCTTTGATCATTCTAGACTGTGGGGTATGTCTTTTTGATGTATTGTTATGATCAAGTATTTAAGGTGCAACTCTGTAACGCAATCTCTCTCTTCTTCTCTCACTCTGATCCTGCAACTGGTAGACACACACGTGTCCGCCTCTCCTTCTCTGAGAGCTTAGGGATCCCGCTCCGGGCTGCTCCACTATGCACCGGAGAGGGGATCCCGTGAAGGTGGTATGATTTAATAAAACCTGCTTAAAACCACAGCACTGCCGCTTATTTTTCCATGCCGCCTCACTGTGAGAGCCAGAAATCTTGCTTGTTTGTACGTGACCAAATACTTATTTTACTGAGGAATTTACCAATTAATTCATTAAAAATCCTTCAATGTGATTTTCTGGATTTTTTTTTTTCTCATTTTGTCTCTCATAGTTGAGGTATACCTATGATGAAAATTGGAGACCTCTCTCATCTTTTAAGTGGGAGAACTTGCACAACTGGTGGCTGACTAAATACTTTTTTGCCCCACTGTATAGCACTTTTTCTCATCTTTAGATGGCCAAAGCACTTTGCAGATCCCCTGACCCTCTGCTCAGTAGTCAGCCACACTACACCTGTGCCACAGCCAGGGGGGCTGTTTACTTTGTTTAATAACAAAGTAAACAGCCAGTCTAATGACAAAGCTCACCACAATTTTTAAAGGGGTCATTGATTGCACTTTTTCCACATTTTAATAGCTCACACGTCTTAATGAAATGCTTGTGACATATTTTGTTCACATTTTCTGAAATCTTTGTAATTACTGAAGTAAATTTGTTTTGTATTTCTCCTGGCTTTCTACAAATGCTCTGATTTAAGCCTGTCACTTTAAGGACCATCCTTCACCATCCTCTTACATCAGTTAGCTATTATAGCAGACTAGCTTTTAGCCTTCCAGCTTGGTTGAGCAGCACTCTGGTTCACTGAGCCACAGTCAGTGGTGTAGCTCACGTCAGTCCAGTCTATTTCCTAATAAATTTTGCTGTGATTCCACAACAAATCGTGAGCACAGCGCACTGGACAATCACTGCAATCAGAGGTGAGCTACCGAGCCCATGGATCTCAAAGGGCAGTGTGGCTCTGTGTGACTCCACTCTGCTTTCTCAGGAGCAACTACGCTGCCCATGAGAGCAGAGTGGGTCCACAGAGGACGGTGGGATTGCTGGGTGTGAGAACCAGCAGCATCTGGTCCCGGGACATTTTGATTGTAGGGAGACGGAGGCTTCATCGTGATTTCGCGGCTGATCACCTGTATCTTGGGCTTGTGGCTTGCATAGCCAGCTAAAGATAGCTTATTAGCCCCTGAGCTATTAGCCCACAAGCTAACATTGTTACCAGGACACTCCCTGTAAGGACAGCTTACATTGTTATTTTCTTCAGCTCTTAGTCACCCTAACAGCCATCCCTATTATCACCTGGTTCAGCGGTGTGCCTCGCATCACTGCAGCCCATCTCTCTGTGGTTTTGTCGTGATTCCGCAGTGGATCACATGTCTCCCGGATTGTTGGGGGAGTTACCGGCATAACACTGGCCAGTTAGCCCTGGTCTTGGGCCATAAAAGTGACCGGTGTGCCGTGGCGGGGGATCTGCCATGGAATCACGATGAAACCACTCAGAGATGGGCTGGAGTGAACCAGGTGATAACAGGGATTGCTATTAGGGTGACTAAGCTCTGAAGAAAATAACAATATTAGCCATGCTTGGTTTGAGCTTTCTGGTATTAGCTTGTGGTAGCTTGGGGGCTAACTTTAGCCACCACTTCGATACGTGATGGACAGCTAGGTGGGCCAATAATAGAGCAGTGGGTGGGTCTCAAGGATGGCAGTGAGTTAGCCTTTTCAAAACCTGACGTATACAATTTACCCAGAAGAGTAAAAAAAAAACGTTTTGGGGAGTTTCTCTGAGAGAAAAACGAGATAAAGGCAGTGTGCTTTTTTCACTTGACTTTTGTGAGAAATTTTTGACTCATTACATGACCAGTTGACACATTTGAGACAGTTAAAACCTACAAACACATCATTTATCAATCAATGACCCCTTTAAATCAGCCTTAATAGAGCTTAATGCATTGTGGGGGGGGGGGGGGGACACACAGGAGAGAAGAGGGGTCAGACTGTCTTTGTTTTATAAATGCAGACTTCATAGGATCTAGAGCTGAGGCAGAGGCTCCACCCACTAAACCTGCAGCTCATTAATATTCATGAAGCAGAATATGAAGAGTCCCCCAGGGAGCCATGAAGCTCACTGCTCTGCCTGGCAGGTGTTTAATTTTTTTTTTCCTGTTTAGCCCACACATGCAGCGTTGAAACCATTTGCTTCAAACTTACCATCACTAGGTCCAAGAATCAAATTGGGCTAAAATTAAAAAGAAAATCATCCATTACTTCTGGATTTTAACAATCTCCTCTTTAAGAAAAAAAAAAAAAGACCTAATCAGTTGCAGAGTTGTCTCCTTCTTCCTCAACTTACTCCTTGAAGATATCCTGCTCTTTATCTCGTCCACTGTGACCCTCTGTGACCTCTGATAGTCACCCTACTTCTCTGGGGACCCCTGAAGACCGATGAATGAAAGGAGATGGGGGAGGATTTAAATGTGGTTTCCAGCTGAGGCCCCATTTATACAACACCAGTATCACTAAAAATGAAAAAAAAAAAAATAATCTGCCTCCTTTTCGCTGAACCACAAAAAAATGAAAAACTACTTTAGTATGTATTCCAGGCCAGTAGGTGGCAGTGTGTTTTCCTTTATATGTGGACAGGGAAAGCGATGTTTAGATGTTTCTGCTTTCTACTTTTCTCTTCACCCTATACACCACCGACTTTCAGTATAACTCTGATCATGCCACCTACAGAAATTCTCTGATGACTTGGCTGTTGTTGGTTGCATAAGAGGGGGAGAGGAGGGGGAGTACAGGGCACTGGTAGACAGATCTGTGGAGTGGACCGAGCAGAATGACCTGAGGCTGAATGTCAGCAAGACCAGAGAAATGGTGATTGACTTCAGGAAGAAGAGGACACTTTCACAGCCATTGCGGATTGGGGGGGAGGATGTGGAGGTAGTGGAGGACTACAAATACCTGGGTGTCATGAGCAGCAATAGACTGGACTGGAAATCTAACACCGATGCTGTGTACAAGAAGGGGATGAGCAGACTCTACTTTCTGAGGAAGCTGAGATCCTTCAGTGTGAGCAATAACATGCTGGAGCTTTTCTACAGGCTGCTGTTGCCAGCACCATCTTCTTTGCTGCTGTCTGTTGGGGTGGTAGTATCAGAGCCAGTGACACCAACAGACTTGACAAGATTATCAAGAAGGCTGGCTCTGTAATTGGTCTCATGCTGGAGACTTTTGAGACTGTAGTGGAGAGGAGGACACTGAACAAACTGGTATAAGATAAGAAAAGATAAGCCTTTATTAGTCCCACAATGGGGAAATTCCAGGATTGCAACAGCACAGGGATAACAACACTCAGAACAATAATTTAGAAGATAAGAAAATAAGAGCAGTGAATATACATATGTACACATAGATATATAAATATATATACACAGTGTGGAGCATTATAGCTAGATGGAATAAACAGCATAACCGTCCATTTATTTACCCTACATAGTATGAATATGTACCCATTGTAGCGGTTTCATTAAACCCCCACAACACACAGACAGAACACAGAGACAGTCAGTTCGCACTCCTGGGTTTCTTTCCGCTGCATGCTGCGTTTACAGCCTTGAAGTTAAAGTGTTCATGCATTCTGTCCTTACTGTGCTTCTTCTGAGCATCTTACATATGTAGATGTGCTTTGAGGTAAATCTCCACAAAAAGACTGGTCAAACACAGCGCTCGGCTAGAGCAAGTAACAGAACAGTGTAATGTGTATTAATGTCTACAGGCAGACGCGTTTCGTCTGGCTCACCTATGTGATGTTAATGGTTGCCTTTCCTGCATTGTACTCATGCGTCCTGTCCTCACTGTGACCTAGGGACTGAGATCAATAGGTCTCTCAAATGCAAATATCTTATGCCTGTTCTGTTATCTCTTTGATCATACTAACTGCTGGGGTATGTTCCTTTGATGTATTGTTATGGTCAAGTATATAAGCTGCAACTCTGTAACTTAAGCTCTCTCTCACTTCAACCTCTGCTGCAGACACGCACTCTGTGTCTTTACTGAGAGCCGTGGGCTCGCTCTCGGCGCTCATGCACGGCGCCGGGAGCGGAGCTCGTGACGGCGGTATGATATAATAAAACTCTACTTAAAACCTCCAACAACGCCGCCTTATTTTATGCCGCCGCACTGGTGACCCCTTGAAGACGCACACGCTTTGTGCGACGCAGCCTTCTGATTTGGACGGCCACGCTGGCGAACCGACGCTAAGAAAAACGAGCGGCCAGCGAACGCAACACCCGGACACGCACACGCTTTGTGCGAAGCAATCTTCTGAGCTGGACAGCTGCACTTGGTGACCCGTTTTTCAGGATGAGATCTGCACGTCTGGGATCTGCTCATCCACGCTGGACTGGCCGCGCTCGCAGTTCCTTCACAAGAGAGCGCGGGCACCTCATCCCTTCTCCACAACGGCGTCCTCCAGGGCCGGCGGAGAACGCAACACGCGAGCCTGAACGCACCACGGCCGAGCGGTGCCCAAGATCGTCTATTCCCTCCCACCGCCCCAGCGCATCTGCACGAGCCTGAGGGACAAAAGATCGTCTATTTCCTCTCACCGCTCCAACGCACCATGGCCAACCTACAGCCACAGCTCAACCTGGATTTTTATCGGCGCCGTCTGCGCCGATCTCCACCAAGTTTCTGCACCCTGGTTCTCCTCTCTCCAGCGGCCCACCCACGCACGGAATCCCCGCGCACGCATGGGGGAGTTACGAGGACGGCGCATCACGCACGGGACAAGTAACGGCTCCAGAGACCGCCATCGTCCTCCGCCGCTGCTCACAGGACCGTCAGGGCTGCTCGTTCACCTGAAGCAAGCATGCAGCTCGCCACTGGATTTTGTTAATGGTCTCAGCCTCGGCACAAAGGGATTTCAGCCGTCAGCTGTTCCCGGGGGGTTTTGGGGTTGCTTCTGCACCTAAAACCAACACGCCAGTCCCTCTGCTTTTGTTTATTTTTCTTACAGCCGCTCCTGCTTTTCTTCATGGCCACGAGAGGAGCCAGAGACTGATTTTTCTTCTTCTGATCTCTGCATGTTCAGACGGGACATCGCGGAGCAGCAAACACTTTTGGCGCGACTACCCCCCCCCCCTCCTCCTGCACACAGAGCTTTTCCTTGCTCGCTGCCCAGACTGCAACATCGAGGTCACGGTCCCCTACCATTTCCCTCTGGGGGGGGAGCAGTGTAGCGGTTTCATTAAACCCCCACAACACACAGACAGAACACAGAGACAGTCAGCTCGCACTCCTGGGTTTCTTTCCGCTGCATGCTGCGTTTACAGCCTTGAAGTTAAAGTGTTCATGCATTCTGTCCTTACTGTGCTTCTTCTGAGCATCTTACATAGGTAGATGTGCTTTGAGGTAAATCTCCACAAAAAGACTGGTCAAACACAGCGCTCGGCTAGAGCAAGTAACAGAACAGTGTAATGTGTATTAATGTCTACAGGCAGACGCGTTTCGTCTGGCTCACCTATGTGATGTTAATGGTTGCCTTTCCTGCATTGTACTCATGCGTCCTGTCCTCACTGTGACCTAGGGACTGAGATCAATAGGTCTCTCAAATGCAAATATCTTATGCCTGTTCTGTTATCTCTTTGATCATACTAACTGCTGGGGTATGTTCCTTTGATGTATTGTTATGGTCAAGTATATAAGCTGCAACTCTGTAACGCAAGCTCTCTCTCACTTCAACCTCTGCTGCAGACACGCACTCTGTGTCTTTACTGAGAGCCGTGGGCTCGCTCTCGGCGCTCATGCACGGCGCCGGGAGCAGAGCTCGTGACGGCGGTATGATATAATAAAACTCTACTTAAAACCTCCAACAACGCCGCCTTATTTTATGCCGCCGCACCATACATATTGTCACCCTCCATAGCGACTGATATTGTCCTAGTTGTATACTGGAGGGGACCATTTGTGTAAGTCTGTTGCGTCTTTTGCATTCAGTACTATTAGGTCGTCACATTTTTTTGCTATCTCTGCAAGCAGCCCTGCTTAGGTTATACAGTCTGACAGCCAAAGGTGGGAAGGACCTGCGAAACCTCTCGGTTGCACACCTAGGATGATGTAGTCTACTGCTAAATGAGCTCCTCAGTGCGTTCAGTATGTCCTGCATAGGGTGGGACTTGGACTCCAGCAGAGATGACAGTTTGGCCACCATCCTTCTCTCTCCTATCTCCTCCACTGGGTCAAGGCGTTGCCCCAGGACAGAGCTAGCTTTCTTGATCAGTTTGTTCAGTCTCTTCCTATCGGCTGCTGTAATGCCATTGCCCCAGCAGACCACTCCAAAAGTGATGGTTGATGCCACCACCGTGTCGTAGAATGTCTTCAAGAGCACCCCTTGTATACCAAAAGACCTGAGCCTCCTCAGTAGGAACAGCCTGCACTGTCCCTTCTTGTAGAGTGCGTCGGTATTGTGTGACCAGTCTAGTTTATTGTTCAGATGAACACCCAGGTACTTGTAGGATGTCACCATCTCAATGTCTGTTCCCTGTATGTTTACTGGTGCTGTGAGGGGTTGTCCTTGCCTGTGGCAGTCCACCACCTGCTCCTTAGTTTTCCTTGCGTTGATCTGGAGGCAGTTCCGATGGCACCAGTCCACAAAGTCCTGGATAAGTCCTCTGTACTCAGCTTCATCTCCGTTGGAGATGAGGCCGACGATCGCAGAGACGTCAGAGAACTTCTGTAGATGGCAGTGTGTTGTGTTGTGTGAGAAGTCCGCAGTATAAAGGATGAACAGGAAGGGAGCCAAAACCATTCCCTGGGGGGCCCCTGTGCTACCGATGATCGTGTCGGACACACAATCCCGGGTTCTCACAAACTGTGGCCGGTTAAGGCCCTTTTCCACTAGCCCCACTTAGCCCAACACGTTACGCCTCAGCCCGCGTTTGTAGCTTTTTCCACTAGCCCCAGCACCGGTTAGCAGGCGCTATTTTCGTGCCTGATCGAGGGCAGGGTACAACCGTGCTGAGTCGTGCCGAGATGTGACGTCAACAGACTGGTCGCTGCTGATTGGTCAGGTCGTAACATCACAAAAGCGACCGTCTTCTGATGAATCTACACGACCACCATTTGCAATATTTCATGGACTAACTCGGTCACAGAGTAAATACAATATTAATACAGACAGCGTTGTAGGTTTTGCGGAAATCTACACCGTGGTCCAACGAAGAGGTGCGGAGTTTTCTCTGCTTGGTGGCAGATCCACAGTGAGAGGAGCGACCCGGACTGATACAGATGCAGCCCAGCATAGAACCGGACTACGGACAAGCTGAAGACGAACGTGAGAGAACCATCGATGGCGAATGATTTGTAATAATGTGCATCTGTTCGCTTATTTATCCTGTTGGTGGTAAGCTCACTTTTTTTGAGCCATACAGCGCCGTCCTGTGCTGACTAACGAGTGTTACCTAGTAGCTAGCTAGCTAGCTAGTAGCCAACTCTGCTGATTCGCGCTTGTTTTCTCCTAAGTATTCGCTTGTGAGAGCAAAATGATGAAATATGTTAGTCCTGGTTAAAGTCCTGGTTTGTGTACGTATTGCACTTTGGTGCTGCGCATTAAATTATGTGCAGTTTAATGCTAGAATGTGTTTCCACATGCCAGGGTTTAGCCTCCCTCAGTGTTTATATTGTGGATACAGGTCAAGTGGACCACAGGAGCCGAAATCTAGACATATTAAAAGTGCTTTTTCAAACCAGTGATTTATAAAGTCATTCATATAATTTTCTAAAGCGTCAGAATAGACCCACACACCTATTCTGTGGATTTTCCATAAAAGGTGTTGGAACAGTGTTGTTGTGCTGTTTCTGTTCCACCATAAATCCCTGGATTGATAATGTACTTGTAGATGTACAGAGTGGATCCTGCGGTGCTTGTCAGGGAAACGAAGCATTTTTGTCACATCCCACCACTGACTTTCACAAGTGTATTTCCCTAATACAGGTACATCTCCAAAAATTAGAATGTCATGAAAAAATTCAATATTTTTTGTCACTCATTTCAGAAAGAGAAATCCGTATATTATATAGATTCATTACACAGACAGTGATATATTTCAAGCGTTTATTTATTTTAATTTTGATGATTACGGCTTACAGCCCCTGACAACCCCTAATTCAATTTGGCAAAAAATTAGAATATTACATAAAATTAACTTTAAAAAATAGTTTTTAAATATAAATGTTGGCCGCTGAGGTGTTGGTTAATATGGGCTGTAGCCATAATCATCAATATTAAAATAAACACTTTCAAAATATCACTGTCCCTGTAATGAAACTATATATGGGTTTCACTTTCTGAAATGGGTGACAAAAATATTGAATTTTTTCATGATATTCTAATTTTTGAGATGTGCCTGTATAAGTGTTGAACTTGCTTGAACCTAACCACCATCCATTTCTGTCGTTCGTCTAGGCAAGAGGAAAGCAGCCGCTCCACAACGGACCTCGCCACTGTGGAAAGTACTGAAATCCTTTGCTTTTATAGGTAAAGTGTCACAACCAAAGTAGCACAATTTCCACTTAATATAAAAGGGACTGAACTGAGATTTATTTGATTGTGTGAATATTAATTACAGAATAACTGAAAATGACTGGCACATCAACTGTAAAATAAACCGCTTGTTAATGTATTTATTTTTTTGTCAGATCACTTGTGTGATCCTTTGTGAGTTATGTTCATAACTGTATGTTTTGGCGAATGTGAGTTGTTCAGTCGTCGATATAATTTACTTTATATGTGTAGTTTATAGTCTATCATCAATAAACTCCTGCAGTAACAGGACACATTACAAATATTTGAGAGCCATTGTAGTGCTTCCTTTTATATTTCAGCAATACCAGTACAAAACACCGCCCACACTTGAAGCCAGGGCAAGAAGAGACACTTTTACAGACAAGACAAACTTTTATTGATACAAACTCCATATTTTGACTGAGCGACTCCATACTCGGTGATGCACACCTTCAGTTAAAGTACTAGATTCCATTCAAGTGAATGTATTAATTTATTCTGATTGCTGAGGCCACAGTAAATACAGATGATTTTAAATGTAACCCAGCCCTTGTAAAATCTACTGAAGTGCAGCTACATGAAAATTGTGGTTAAATACAACAACAAAGGACTTTATTGTCACATTCAAATTGTAATCGCTCCTGTTTTGTTTTTCTTTTGAATTCTTGGATGGAATATGGTGGGCAATATAAGCTGCGGCTTCAGCCATCACCCATTTCAGATAACCTATGTTGAACTGTATAATCAGAGGAGTTATTGTTTAATTTGACCTTGTTAGATTTTTTTCCCCATGTTATATTATTCTATTTTCTTTTAATCTTTACTTTTAATCTATCCGAAATAAAGATTCATTCATTTATTCATTCACATTCCACCAATGGCTTTTAGCAACAAGTGTATTTCCCAAATACGTTTTAAGCATAACTTGCTTTAATTAACCACCACCCATTTGTCTTTTGTCTAGGCAAGAGGAAAACTGTCCACCCCAACTGGACCTTGTCTCACTATTTACAGAGATGCAGGCTGAAGATCTGCTGAACCAGGACCAGTACGAGGGGCCGATCCAGTTGCTTCTCAGTGAGGCAGCGTGGCTGGCATGTGTGACCCATTCCAGTTTCTTTTTTTTTTTTTTTTTTTTTTTACAGTTTGAATTTT
Organism: Pholidichthys leucotaenia; assembly: GCA_020510985.1. Lineage (NCBI taxonomy): Eukaryota > Metazoa > Chordata > Actinopteri > Cichliformes > Pholidichthyidae > Pholidichthys > Pholidichthys leucotaenia. The sequence continues at coordinate 214,076,283 of CM035845.1, read as the reverse complement.
GCACATTCTGAATAATCTGGAATTTGCTGCTGATTGTAATAAACAATTTATTGACTTATGTGTTTGCATCATGATTTTCTATTTTGTCTGTTAGGACACCGGTGGGAAAAGAGTTAACAGTACAAAGGAGTTATCGGTGACCTTGAAAATAATGGCTCATTTTTAAGAAAAAAGTAATCAAAACAATTATTTTATTAACTGAAGACTGTATTGTTGGATGTGCCACCGCAGAAGCCCCTGCTTACTTTAGTGACAGTACCAGTATATGGAGGAATTGTGGGTCATATTAGCATCTGCTCTGCATCATAATGGGTTTGGGCGGGGTTGTCTAATCATGTGCCATGGAGGGCCAAGACCCTGCAGGCTTTACCTCCAACCAGTGTCTTCAACAGCAGATTCCACTGAACTTCTTCCACTGACTGCTGATCAGTGAGAACACCTGCTGAAGAGACTGGGTAGAAGAGAACCTGCAGGGTCTTGGCCCCCCATGACACATGATTGGAAGCCCCCGGGTTAGGGTTTAATGGGATTTGACATTTTAACACAAACTGCTTTATGGTTCATAATTCTGTTGACAGACTTACACCAAACCAAAAGTGATTTCTCAAACTGCTGGATTGTTCTTAGACAGCTTTTCCAGTCTGTTAGTATTTAATCTGTGCCACATGGTGGTAACCTTCACATATAAAAAAGAGACATCTGCAAAAACTTCAGAGGTTTATTGTCAGTGCAATTCCCAGTGCAATACTACATGAATGCATGTATAGTACATTGTTGATGCAGAGAATATATATTTCTACAGTACATGTATCTAGTAAATCAAGTATTTTCCATGTAACCTTGTGACTGCATTATTTTAATTGCTTTTAATCCAAGATCAAGTTTGTTTTGGCATAAAATGCATCATAACTGTCAAATATATCTTATTATACGTAACTCAGTACTGTTTACTTTTTGAATATATATTTTGTGGCTAATATAGTTATTAACATGGCGATCAAGTTGTGTCAGCTGATCATTTTTTGCTATGACACCACCTCAGACTCAGTTTTGCTGGAGCAGGTACATCCCATGATGTCTCAACAGTCTCTCCATGATTTTCACGTAGATCAGAGCAATTTTTTTGCACAGGAAATAAACGTTTCTACAGACATTCTTAAGCTCTACAACCACTGATCGATGGTGAAGCTGGGGTGACATCAGTGACGGGCTGTGTTGACATCAGTGACAGGCTGTGTTGAACACCCAGACCAACCGTTTGAAGAGGTAATTTCCCCACAACAGAGCCATCTGAAACACACACACACACACAGCGTACATATTTTAGTACCTGACAGCGCTAACTTGCAGACATTACAGTGTAGTACGACGTACTTATAGCAAACTAGCATTAGCAACCATTAGCTTACCGTCATATATGACCTAGTTTGTATCCTCACGTCTTCGGCTCTCCCAGAAGCTGCAGAACTATTCCAGAGTGTTTCGTCTCACTGCCTGTACCCTTGTCTGGTGGTCCTTTTTCGCATTTACGGTGAAAAAAGCCACAGACCGAGGAGTCGCCTTGTACAGCCGTCATGTGTTATGTTTTGCTTGGGTCACGTGTTTTACGTCACGGGAGTGTGGCTCTGCCTTACTGTTAAAAAAAATCCCGCCCACCCCAGCTTAACCCCGCTTTACCCAGCTGCTATAGAGACAGAACCGAGGCCGAACCGTGTTGTAGCGAATCGAGGCGTGGCGAGGCGAGCTGGGCTAGTGGAAAGGGGCCTTTAGTGAGGTAGTCCAGGATCCATGATGACAGGTGCTGGGCCACCCCTGCGCACAGTAGCTTGTCCTTCAGGATCATCGGTTGGATGGTGTTGAAAGCACTGGAGAAGTCAAAGAACATGATCCTCACCGTGTTCCCGGGCTTCTCCAGGTGGGACAGGGAACGGTGAAGGAGGAAGATCACTGCATCCTCGACCCCAATGCCATGCTGGTAGATGAACTGGAGTGAATCCATCGCTGGTCCCACCAGGGGGCGGAGGTGAGCAAGGAGCAGTCTCTCCAGGGTCTTCATCATGTGAGACGTCAGGGCCACTGGTCTGTAGCTGTTTAGGTCTTTGGGGTGGGAAGTCTTTGGTACAGGTACCACACAAGATGTTTTCCACAACTGTGGTACCCTCCCCAGCTTCAGGCTCAGGTTGAAGATGTGCTCCACAATCCCACACAGCTGGTCTGCGCAGGACTTGAGGAGCTTCGCGCTGATGCCGTCCGGTCCCGACGCCTTCCTCGCCTTGATCTTCCTCGAGTATCCATCATGGACAACCCTGATCACCCCCTCCACCACACACTGGACAGACAGCGGAGCACTTTCTCCAGCAGACTGCTACAGTTTCACTGCTGAATGGTTAGATACAGGAAATCTTTCCTGCCACATGTCATTTCACTGTACAATAACTCATTCTAATATTGAATTCTGGTCATAACTATAATGCCATACTGCACCTTGCAGTCTAATTGGTACCTCACATTTCACCCAGTGCCCGATAGTCCTGCATTGTACAGCGAGTATGATTCATGTATCTATATGGGTCACAATCTGTGATGTACAGTATATAAAGTTATCTAGGCAGTTTTTACTTTCCCTGAGTAATTCCTTTTTCTATTACCAGTGCATACCAGTGCATGCCCGTAGAAACCTGTGCATGCCCGTAGAGGGGATGCATTGGAACAGAATTCTTACCAGTAACAGGACAGTTGGTATAGCAACACAGCACTAAGTGGCAATCACATGTGACGGCTTTTGTATGCAGCAAAATATAAAAATCACACAAAATATGTCCTGCCATCTGGGGTTGTTTGCCCCTTCTTGCTACTTCTTCTCTTGCCTGTCACTGTTCAGTGTTATGTTGCTTTCCTGTGTCTATATATACAGTACGTCTTGTAGGGAGTCATGTGCTCTGTCTATGTGCCATCATATAGACATCATCTGGTGGGTCTTCTTCTTCTTCGTTCAGACCACTGAAGGGTCTCCTCCTGTCTCAGATGGCTGTGTTGTTCACAGTCATGCCTGCGGAGTACTGGTGGAACCTGAGGTGTTTCATGTTCACGGCATCCTTTCTGACGTGCAGCAGTTCTCCTCATTCTATTGCTCTCTATCTGGTGGGTCTTCTTCTTCATTCAGACCACTGGTTGAGGGATAGTTGTGTCGTAATTCCAGTTCATGGGCACGATCTTGAAAAAGTGGCTTTCAACCCTGTTCAGGAAGGCCCGTGCATGCCCATAGAAACCAAGAAACTGGAGCACCCGGAGAAAATCAGTGCTTTGCTCGGCATTTTACACATTTGTAATGTAGACTGGCATTCATCAAGGTTACACATTTGCCATCATGTAGGCATGGTGAGTCGTCCTACGATGCCTGAGTTCATAGGACGCGCTATGATGATGAGACAGAGATCATAGGCTGTCCTATGATGTCCTAGAAACGTGCTTTAAAGTCTGTCATACCCTATGCTGGTAAAGGGTGTCCTGTCTCAGATGGGTGTGATGCACTGCTGGAACCTCAGGTGTTTCATCTTCATGGCATCTTTTCTGACATGGTCTATATGATGTCATATAGACCATGTGGTCTATATGACATTATAAAGACACATTTGTCTATGTGTCCTATGATGCCTGAGTTCATAGGACGTCCTATGATGTTCAGGCAGAGATCATAGGCTGTCCTATGGTGTCCTATGAACGTGACAGACACACACACAGATTTCTTGCTTTTATAGAGTGATACTGTGTGTTTCTGTTGTTTTTGTTGTCTTCTGTCATGCTGCTGTTACTCTGTAATTTCCCAGTTTGTGGTCAATAAAGTACATTATCTATCTATCTATTATCTATCTATCTCTGGGACGGCAGTGGCTCAGGAGGTAGAGCAGGTTGTCCAATAACTGGATGATTGGCGGTTTGAATCCCACTCTCCCCACATATCCTGCCGTTGTGTCTCTGGGCAAAACAGTTTACCCCAATTGCTCCTGGTGGGTCTGGACAGCGCCATGTTGGGCAGCTATGCCGCCATCAGTGTGTGAATGAATGTGTGTGTGAATGGGTGGATAGCAGGATCTGTAAAGCGCCTTGCTTGGTCATCTACAGATGAGAATAAAAGCGCTGTATTAGTGAATGCCATTTACCATCTATCTATCCATCTATGTTTATTGCATGACTTCAGAAGAGAGATCATGAGAGACGATGAGGACACGACAAAGAGAAACACAGAAGAAGAAATTAATTCAATAAATGTTAACAAAGCAGCGGAAAATATGCAACTCCAACATGTGTTCACAGCTGTTATGTTTAACAGTAGTGTGTGAAGTGTGCATGTGTCCCAGCAACTAAAGGTCGAGTGTTTTCGTCCCCCTTTTCAACCTCCAGCTGATTAATGACACAATTAACCCCCTGACAGGCCCAGTGTGTGTGCTTCATTAGCATGTGTGTTCATTAGTTAAGGTCATTACAGGCTACAGGGCTGCAGCTTTGTTCAGATCAAACTGGGAGGTTTCAGAAATTACCATGTACCAAAATACTGTGACCACAAAACAGTCTTGACTGGGGCAAGATACACCACTCTGAGTCCTGAATTCACATCTTTCAGTGAAGGATAGAAACATCTGGAGGAGCAAGAAAAAAAAAAAAAAAGCATTACAAGACATGAAAGAACCACTATGACAGTGAAGGATATGTGTAGCAACAACAACAAAGACCAACTGCAAAGAGATTATTAAAAAAAAGACTCAATGTTCCTGCACAAGCTAATTTGTGGCACAAGTGTAGTATGGCTGACTACTAATTGGCGGGTCAGGGGTTCGATTCCCACTCTGTCTGCAGTCTGCATGTTGAAGTGTCCTTGAGCAAGACACTGAACCCCCAGTTGCTCCTGGTGGGTCAGGTCAGTGCCTGTGTATGGCAGCTCCGCCGCCATCAGTGTGTGAACGGGTGGATAGCAGGATCTGCAAAGTGCTTTGGTCATCTGAGAAAAAGTGCTATATAAGTGAATACCATTTAAAAAATACCCACACAGGAAGGTCTAATATGCACAGAATGAAAACAGATGCTCTAAGCCTGTAGGAGAAAGTCCAGACAATACAAAGATTATATTGGTGTCAGTGCTAAGATAATCTCAGCATTAACTTTAAGTTTAGCTTGGTCAGTTCATTTGAACTTTAAACAGTGTCTAATCACAACAGAAGTCTCAAAGCACTAAATACATAAAGGCAAAGATCCATCAATGACTGGCTCAAATTTATCAAAAAAAAGTTATAACTTTTCAAGAAAAATGTTACAAGTTTATAAAAAAAATTGTGAGAGAAAGTTTTTAAAAAAGCTTTTTAAAATATTTTAGAAAATTTAGCATTTTTTTCTGGTAAATTTGTGACTTTATTTGTGGTCAATGCTCTGAGTGCTGCTATCCCTGTGCTGCTGCAATCCTGTAATTTCCCCATTGTGGGACTAATAAAGGCTTACAGTATCTTATCTTTCTAATCTTATCTTAAATCAACTTTTTTCTTGGACATCTGTTTTTTTTTTCAGCATTTGGAAGTTATATTTTTTCTTATAAAATGTAACTTTGTTCTCATAAATTTAGGAGTTGCTTACAATAAACTTGTGACTTTTTAAATTGTAAATTAGCATCTTTTATATTTTTTCACCTTTATTCTTGCGGATTTGTACTGAAATTACACTTATACCGCTGTACTGTATGCTGAATTTATGAATATACGTATCCTCCCATAACCACTTGTTAAAAAAAAAAAAATCACAACTGCATGTACTTTCACAACAATAATAGAAAATACCGAGGCTTAGGGCAATGGGCTTAAGTGTTACACCATGTCAAGTATTACTACTGCCACAGCTAAATGTACTAAATGTAGCTAAATATTACTTTATTAGTTTGCCAAATAATTTTAAATAAAATGAATAAAAATGCAGTTGATTTTTAAAATAATTTCAGGTGAGCTCATTCAGCTGATTATCAGTTGACCTGCAGGCTGAGAGGTCAAGAGCTGACGTTTGGCCTCTTGCTGCAGGTAGTTTTGGTTCTACAAAGAACATTTTTAAACTTGTAGGTTTTTTCTCTTCTCTCCTGCATCCAGAATAGATGACCTGGTTTCCGAATCAAGGACAGAGGAATACTGCTGCAGCTGTTCACTCTCTGCTGGTGACTGACGTCACTTTTACTCTTTCCCTCTATGTCACGCCGCGCCGCTCATCAACGGCGCCACCTGCTCACACACCTGTCAGTCATCAGCGGCGAGGGATATAAGCCGCCTCGCCCTGAGCTTCGGTCTGAAGCCGTAGACTTCATTTCCCTTCCATGGGCTTCTACCACAATCTCTTCAGCATCCTCGTCACCGGTAAGAAAATCACTTACCTCATCTCTCCAGTCTGCTCCCCTGTGCACAGGTGGATTCCTCGGCGGCGGACAATCCCGTCCCTCGTCTCTCCTCGCTGCTGCACCAAGCCCTGCAGGTGGCTGTCTCCCGGGCTTCCATCCTTGAAGCGCCAGTCATCTGTCCTAACAAGTAAGCTTCTCTCCCTCGCCTATTCTCCTCCTGTGTTGGTGTGTGCTCATCACCCTGTGTCTGATTTCTCCCATAGGGTTGCCGGCTGAACGGTCTCCTGCCTCTGGGTCCGAAGCAGACGCCACCACCAACACATTAACATTCCGCAGACACGCACCCAAACATCCCTGTTGTTAATAAACAGTTTGAACTACTCTGAGCCTGTGTGTGTGCGTCTCCTGAGCCGAACGTTATGTCACTCTATTTCCTCTTTAAAACTTCTCCAACAAGTCTTTTGTGACAAAGCGTCACAAAGCATTTGTCCGGTGTGAAGCTTGTACAGGTAAAATGTATTTTCACTATCTGTTCCAGTCTCAGTTCATTTCAGAATGCTTTATGACCATGAAAGTCATTAAATTTTTTTACTAATACTAAAAAATATAGTCAACAATTAAAAAATGTAGAAGGAAAAGAAGGAAACAAAGACCATCTTGGGGGGGGGGGGGGTGACCAACCTGGCAGATCTGTAAGGTTGGTGCTGCCTACTGAACGGATAAAACAGCTGATGTGACACATCAGACGTCAGATGACATTTTCTGAAGAAAACTGAAGGAGACAATCGAAACATGTCAAGGTATGAAACATCTCTTTACTTTGTCTGAATAGAAGAACAAGACTTGTTTTATCACTATGAGCCTGTTTGAGATGTAAACAGAAGGGGCTTCTTTTCACACTACCAAAAATTCAATAAAATCCAGTCTATAATTTGAAATAATTTAAACAAACCCTCATCAAGAAATAGTCATTTTCACAAAAAAAGAAAAAAAATCAGCACCCCTGGAAAGTAATGGAAATGTTTCTGTTAGGCTCCAATTTTGAGTTGATCGGAGTATGTGAGACTTTAAAGTTGTAACCCATAACTTCCTTATTAACTGGAAAACAGAAAAGAGGTGACAAGCCTGCCTTCCGAGCAATAACAAGGTGTCACAAGCGATTAAGGACTGCACACACTGTAAAGTTTGTCTAGAGCCCAAGCTAAAGTCTACTTGTTGACTATGTGATCATCATGGCACACTTTAGGGGCCAGCAATACTCCTTGGCTTTGGTCCACCAGGAGGGGTATGCTTTTGCCCTGACTTAGTTCCTTGTGTATGAGCACATACAGTGCATCTGGAAAGTACTCACAGTGCTTCACTTTTTACACATTTTGTTATGTTACAGCCTTATTCCAAAATGGATTAAATTCATTTTTTTCCCTCAAAATTCTACACACAGTACCCCATAATGACAATGTGAAAAAAGTTTGAGATTTTTGCAAATTGAAAAATTAAAATCTATAATCAGATGTACATAAGTATTCACAGCCTTTGCCATGAAGCTCAAAATTGAGCTCATGTGCATCCTCTTTCCACTGATCATCTTTGAGATGTTTCCACAGCTTAATTGGAGTCCACCTGTGGTAAATTCAGTTGATTGGACATGATTTGGAAAGGCACACACCTGTCTATATAAGGTCCCACAGTTGACAGTGCATGTCAGAGCACAAACCAAGAATGAAGTCAAAGGAATTGTCTGTAGACCTCTGAGACAGGATTGTCTCAAGGCACAAATCTGGGGAAGAGTACAGAAAAATTTCTGCTGCTTTGAAGGTCCCAATGAGCACAGTGGCCTCCATCATCCGTAAATGGAAGAAGTTTGGAACCACCAGGACTCTTCCTAGAGCTGGCCGGCCATCTTATTGACATGTTTTCAGAAGAACCTAAGCACAGACACAGACTCAATGAACCACAATGATCTTTATTTACAAGTGTGAATGTATGTGAGTGTGTGGGTGACTGGATGTGTGTGGCCAAAGCGTGCAGAGCAGGATGAGCCTGGCAACCCTGTAGAGAGAGGAGAAGACAGGGATATTAGTTCTCCATATTAAATGGAGGAATAAGCACAGAGACTTAATTATTATGGTGAAGGGAGAGATATTAATGCTCAGAAGATTAGCCAGTACTTCACCAGTCTCCAGGATCCCGCTGACATGAGTTGTGCTCGTGCAGATGTTTACAGTGAGGAATGTCCATGTAGTGTAGAGAGTTTGGTCAGGCTGTAACCCTTGCAGCAGGAGGATGGCCAGCTCAGAACTCATGGGGGTAGGATTATCTGGTCCGCCGCCAGGAGCAGGAGAAGGTCCACCAAGGGAGAGGTCCACCTGCGCACAGGGATTAGAGGAGAAAGAGAGGCAGGTGCAGATGATGGTAATTTCAAGCCAAAGCTTACGGATGAGTTGGGGAGGCGAAGCTCCCATGCATCGAGACACTGAGTTGAGATGAGAGAGGAAGGCGAAACTTCCTGAGGATGAAAAGGGAGATTCCAGCACGGCGATCTTCACCCTGGAGGAGCGTAGATGTCTCCATGCAGATTAATGGGCGGTGCTCCTTATAAAGGCTGCCTGATGAGAGGAGCAGATGTCCGCGCAGCTGTGGGATAATTAGGAGAGAGCACACAGCGCAGATCACCACAGTCCCCCCCCATGGGATGCCTCTTGGCAGTCAGTCCAACCTGTCGGGGTGTGTCCGGTGAAACTCCCTGACAAGTTGCGGGTCCAACACAAAGGAAGAGAGCACCCACAACCTCCTCTCCGGACCATACCCTTCCCAATCCATCAGGTATTGCAGGCCACGCCCCCTGCGACGGACATCCAGGATGCGGGTGACCTTGTTGGCTGGACCACCATCAACCATCACCAGGTTGATGGTGGTCCAGCAGGTGTCCACTCGGTCAAGAGGACACTTTCATAGCCATTGCGGATTAGGGGGGGAGGATGTGGAGGTAGTGGAGGACTACAAATACCTGGGTGTCATGATCAGCAATGGACTGGTCTGGAAATCTAACCAACCGAGCAGGTGTCCGCGCAGCTGTGGGATAATTAGGAGAGAGAGCACACAGCACGGATCACCACAAAACTGAGTGATCGGAGAAGGGCCTTAGTCAGGGAGGTGACCAAGAACCCGATGGTCACTTTGTCACTCTCAGAGCTCCAGCATTCCACTGTGGACAGAGAAGAACATTCCAGAGGGACAACCATTTCTGCAGCAATCCACCAATCAGGGCTGTACGGTAGAGTGGCCAGACAGAAATCACTCTTTAGTAAAAGTCAAATGGCAGGCGGCCTGGACCATGAGAAACAATTCTCTGGTCTGAAGAGATAAAGATTGAAGTCTTTGGCGTGAATGCCAGGCGTCATGTTCGGAGGAAACTAGACACCGCTCATCACCAGGCCGATACCATCTCTACATTGAAGCATGGAGGTGGCAGTATCATGCTGTGGGGATGTTTTTCAGTGGCAGGAACTTGGAGACTAGTCAGGATAGAGGGTAAGATGAATGCAGCAATGTACAGAGACATCCTGGATAAAAACTTGCTCAAGAGTGCTCTTGACCTCAGACTGGGGTGATGGTTCATCTTTCAGTAGGACAATGACCTTACGTACACAACCAAGATATCAAAGGAGTGACTTCCGGACAACTCTGTGAATGTCCTTGAGTGGCCCAGCCAGAGCCCAGACTTGAATCCAATTGAACATCTCTGGAGAGATCTGAAAATGGCTGTACACCGAAGCTTCCCATCCAACCTGAAGGAGCTTGAGAGGTGCTGCAAAGAGGAATGGGCCAAACTGCCCAAAGATGGGTGTGCCAAGCTTGTGACATCAAATTCATTCAAAAAGACTTGAGGCTGTAATTGTTGCCAAAGGTGCATCAACAAAGTATTGAGCAAAGGCTGTGAATACTCATGTACATGTGATTTCTTAGCTTTTTATTTTCAATAAATTTGCAAAAATCTCAAAACTTTTTTCACATTGTCATTATGGGGTATTGTGTGTAGAATTTTGAGGAAAAAACGAATTGAATCCATTTTGGAATAAGGCTGTAACATAACAAAATGTGGAAAAAGTGAAGCGCTGTGAATACTTTTCGGATGCACCGTAAACATGTACGCTTCATGCACATGACATGATATGTACAGCTGTTCTTACTGTCAGTCATCCTCTATATATATAAAAGGTATTCTGTGGTGTAGGTGTGTATGTGGCAAGCTTTGTACCCCTACTAGCTCAGAAGCCACTTGAGTGTGGGTGCTCATCTCTTGCATGGCAATGCTACAATACCTGAAGAGTGCACCTGACAAGTTTCACTGACCGCTTAACTGAAAATTGATCATTTTGAGCGTATTCGAAACTGCATTCTTAAATGCAATTAAAGTGTCCACCAGCAGAGGGAGCGCTAATCGAAACCGAGGTGAAGCTCTGTGCAAGTGGTCGAGCAAGAGAGTGAGTGAAGGAGTGGTGTGCTCTGTTTATCGGAGCAGGAATAAAGTAAGAATTAACAGGCTGTAAACAGTAGTAAATGTACATGGTTGCTTTTAACCTGTGGAACTCCGGGATTCCGCGGGCGGTCACATCTCTGCGTCATAGTGCATCTCAGTGCGCACTGAAAAAAAAAAGCTGCATTTCCGTTCTTCCAGTACAGACACAGCCGCGAACAGAAAGCCAAAGGAGTGTTTGATTGGTTTAGATTTGACTGACCTCTCATTCGACTAAGAGCCTTGAATTGGGTTTCTGAAACCTTGAAGAACCAATGACTGACAACCTAGCAAGAAGGACCCGCCTACCAACGACCGCGAATACAACGAGCAAACTGAAGCAGAGAAGTTCAACGATTGCAACGCGTGTGTTGCCGTGCGTAAAATCTTTTTTGTCTAAGCCGCTGGGTGACACACATTGAGACCTGTGTGTAACGGTAGCGTTAGCCACTCTCAGCCGTTAGCCAGTCTTTTTTTATTACTACTGTTCTTATTTGTTTTGAAAAATGGTTCTCAAAAACCGCAATCATGGAAGCGGAGATGGTTTGACCGGGTCGGGTGACCAGAACCACGAGTCCGTAACAACCGGACCAGCTTCACGTTCGTCTGACAATGAGGAACAGATGTCAATGACACTGCTGTTGTGGACAGGTAAGTGTTATAAGCTAAATTATTCTTTATCAATGAAAATATTAATAAAAATGACTTTTGACCGATCGGTTATTACAACGGTCCGTCATGGCCACAAGTTTTTTTGTGCGCCGAGCTCCTCTGTAGCGGGGGGGGGGGGGGGGGGAGTTGTTATCCTCTACATTGCAGATATTTTAGTATAATTTTTATAGCACTGTAGGTTATTTTTTCTTGTAAAAAAAGACCACACACTTTTAACGTGGCATGTTTCTTTGTGTGTGGGGAGCTTGTTTGTTCATTCATTCATTCATGAATGAACAACCCCCCCACACACACACACAAATCCCTGAGTGCCACCTTTCATTAGAGCCCAAGATGAAGCTTCTATGTTGAAGCATTCAAAAGTTATAGACGTTTTTCCAAACTGTGCCATTTGGCACAGTTTGGCACAGTTCAAAAACGCCTGGGAACAACCTGAGAAAAAAAGCTCTGTAATATATTCATTTTTTTGTGGCATTGTTACAAAAATTTTGACCTCAGCTTGATAACACTTGGTTCTACATTTCAGTTGCATTTTCCAGCCAGTATCTGACAGCTCTGTGTTATTTGCAAGCATTTGTATCTAAAAAAAAACACCCAGGCGAACTTTATTTTCTTCAAATTCAGTATGTTTAGATGACTGTTACTCAGTGGCAGGAGCACTTAGAGAGATTATGACTGTTTTGCCAAAAAATTCAAATTGTTTTCTTTTAAATGAGACCAACCCCATGAAGATGCTGCAAAGGGTTGAAGAACAGCTTTTGATTTACTTTGGGTATGTTATTTTTTAGGCGTTTTTAGGGAAATTGACCAGAGTTCAAGGGGTTAAACAACAATAAATGCTACAGCTCTTCACTAGTGATGGCCAGCTGAAAACTCAATGAAGCTTTAAGGCTTTCAAAGCTTACAGGCGTCATTCTTACTAAGAACAGTGACATATGGTGCCCATCATGCATGTTCTTACATACCGTTGGTGTTTTCTTTGTTTTACATAATTTTCCCTTTGCTTTGACCTACTGTTATTATGATGGGTTGTACTATAATTTATAAGTGCCACATTTCCCAGCTTTATATTTTTACTTCACCTTTCCATAATCTTGGTGTCCACAGCTCAGAACACAATATTATAAAATTATTGACCCAACAATAGAGAAAGGATTTCATGGGATTCCATGGACCATTCTGCAGGGTAGCTGATTAAGATGGGAATAACTGAAGTGAGTGAGTACAAATTAGCCACTTAACATCTCAGCAGATGTCTAAAATGTTCATTGGCGCAGCAAGTTTCTATATGATAATCTTGGTATTGCTTTTTCTGCATCATCATGCTTAATGCATGACAGATGCACTGTGTCACTGATGAATGCATGTACAGTATGTGGATGAAACTTGCTTGCTATTGTTGTCATGAGCTCAACGTGCGCCTCTCTAATGCGCACGGCGAGGGGAGAAAGGACGAGAGGATTTAAGTGCAGGGTTACACCAAACACACATTTATTAACACGAAACTTAACATACAGACACAGAACAGCTTGGATCCTCGTTAGCATCCTCAAGGTAGCCCTACACACACACTGGAGGAAAACAGCGGCAGAACAGCGCACAGGCAGTTACTCACAGTGGGGGGGGGGGGACCAAGTCGTCACAGCGAAAATCCAAGACACACAGACAGTCCTTACTGACGTGACGGTTGACGGCGAAGAACAACCATCCAACACGTACAATAATCCAGCGGCGTCTGTCTAGCGAAGAGCTCCTTTAATACAGACACCGCTGACGTGACAAATAGGAATCACCTGGGCGAGGCAGGGACAGATAATTACCGGGGACTGGAAACAGCTGATTGAGCCAGAAGGAGAGCGAGGGGGCGTGGCTAGGCCAGCAGCCTGCCAGCAGCATGAGAGAAAGGTGATGACAGATGCTGACTAACAGCTGCTGGTCAGACAGTGGCTAGAGGCATGGCATAAGTACAAGAATATATCAAAAAACACATAACCAGCAAAGCCAACTCCACAAAGAGATAGAGGCCAAGCCGGGGAAAGCCAAGCCGGCTTGGCACGTGACAATTGTAGTCCCACCACCCTTCAACATTGCATGCCATATTCAGTGGGCATCAATGCTAGTCTCCATACACAGTGGGGAAAATAAGTATTGAACACTTCAACATTTTTCTCATTAAACATATTTCTGATGGAGCCATTGACCTGAGATTTTCACCAGACATCAGTAACAACCCAAGTAATCTATACATACAAAGAAATCAAGGCAACTGTGTTCACAAAACAAGTTATATTTAATAAAGTGGAATGACACAGGGAATAAGTATTGAACACATGAAGACAAACTGGTGCAAAAAGGCATAGAAAGCCAAGAAACCAGCTGAAATCCATCAGAATTTAGGAAGCCAGCCCCCAGTGCAAATTAATTTCAGCTGGTTAAGTTCTGACAGATAGGCTTTAAAAAGGTCTGTGAATATCAGATTGTCGCACCAAAAAGAACTCATGATGGGTAGAAGCAAAGCTCTCTCTCTAGACCTTTGCAACCTTATTATTGCAAAACATACTGATGGCATTGGTTACAGGTGCATTTCTAAACTGTTGAATGTTCCATTGAGCACTGTTGGACCCATCATTTGGCAGTGGAACGAATGTCATTTTACCATAAACCGGCCACGACCAGGAGCTCCTCACAAGATTTTTGACAGAGGAGTCAAAAGAATTATCATAAGAGTTTCCAAGAGCCAAAGACCACTTGTGGAGAGCTCCAGAAAGGCCTGGAGTTAGCAGGTACTGCTGTTTCAAAGAAAACAATTTGTAATGCACTCAACTGACATGGGCTCTATGCCCGCTCACCTCACAAGACTCCATTGCTGAAGAAAAAAGCATGTTGAAGGCCGTTTAAAATTTGCTATGCAACATTTGGGCAAGCCAGTAAAATACTGGGAGAATATAGTCTGGTCAAATGAGACCAAAATTGACCTTTTTGGATGCCTCAACACACAGCATGTTTAAGGAGAAATGGCACTACACATCCCATCATGGTGTGGGGGTGTTTTTCAGCACATGGTACAGGCAGATTTCATATAACTGAAGGAAAGATGAATGGACAAATGTAAAGAGACATCCTTGATTAAAAACCTGTTGCCATCTGCCAAGATGCTGAAGATGGCCATTTCAGCAAGACAATGATCCCAAATACATAGACAAGGAAACTCTCAACTGGCTCCAGAGAAGGAAAATAAAGCTGCTAGAATGGCCCAGTCAGTTACCTGACCTAAATCCAATTGAAAATTTATGCAACAAGTTAAAGATTAGAGTTCATTGAAGACACCGATGAAACCTTCAAGAGTTGAAGATAGTTTGTGTGGAAGAATTGGCTAAAATCACTCCGGAGCAATGCCTGTGCCTAGTTTCTCCATACAGGAGGTGTCTGGAAGCCGTTATTACCAACAAAGGCTTTTCTTCTTAATATTAAATGAATTTTTTTTTTTTTTTTTTTTTTTTTTTTTTTTTTTTTTTTTCTCTCGGCGCCACACCAGTCGGCTGCCTTTTGCAACAGCGGCTCGATTCCGAGTCTTTTTCCCTTCCTCTCTCTTTTGATCCGTCTTTTTTTTTTTTTTTTTTTTCACCCCACTTATATCACGGACACACAGATCGTCCTAAATGTCTCCTGAGCCGGTGGACGGAGCCACTGTTTTTAGCAGGATACGATACAGCAGAGAACAGCTGCTAGCATTCAACCGCCACCCGGTCCCATTGGAAAAACTCGACATACCGAGAGAACTGAGGCGAAAACGCCGCGGCTGCCGGGCTGGAGTAAGGCGGAGGACAAAAAGGTACATATATAAGGTACAGACCCTCCCTTCCATCTGTTGTCATGGGAAATGTACGGTCGATACTGGGAAAGTTAGATGAGCTAGCGGCTATCTCCCGTTATGATAGCACATACCGGGAGTGCTCTCTCCTTTTGTTTACTGAGACGTGGCTAACTGAACTAGCAGCAGATGCTAACATTGAGCTGGAGGGTTTTCACATGATACGAGCTGACCGAACACCAGAGAGTGGCAAGGCTAGGGGCGGTGGAGTGATCATGTATGTTAACAACAACTGGTGCAGACCGGGACATATCACTGTTAAACAACGACACTGCAGCAAAGACATTGAGTTGCTAGCTGTTAGCATGAGGCCTACATATCTCCCGAGAGAACACTCACACGTGATCTGCATTGTTGTTTATGCAAATCCGACGGCGAACGCTGGGACAGCACGTGACGTCATCCATTCAGTAACCAGCAGGCTGCAGACAGAACACCCAGATGCTCTTCTCCTCATCTCAGGCGATTTCAACCATGTTTCACTGTCTCCCATTCTACCCACGTTCACCCAGTATGTCACATGCCACACTAGAGACAATAAAACACTGGATTTATTCTACGCAAACACTAAGGAGGCGTACACCTCATCACAACTCCCCCCACTCGGGAGATCGGATCACGACTTGGTTAATCTCCGGCCGGTGTACAAACCCCTAGTGCACAGACAACCTCCGGCCATGCACACTGTGGAGTTATGGTCTGAGGAGACAATGGACACCCTAAAGGGCTGTTTTGAAGCCACCGCCTGGAAGCAGCTCTGCGATCCACATGGTGAGGACATCGATGGCCTCATTCACACCTTCACGGGCTACCTCAGCTTCTGTGTGGACAAATCCGTTCCCACCAAGACCATACGGCGTCACTCAAACAACAAACCCTGGATCAACCCTGAGATAAAAACACTTCTGAGAGAGAAGAAGAGGATCTTCAGGTCAGGGAACAGGGAGATGCTGAAGTCCGTACAGAGGGAGCTGAGGAGAAAGATCAGAGAAGGCAAGGACAGCTTCAGGAAGAAGATGGAGGACAAGCTGCAACAGAGCGACATCAGCGGGGTCTGGAGAAACCTCAAAACCATCTCGGGGCTCCAGAATACCTCCCCCCAGGCCACAGGGGGCAGGGAGTGGGCGAACAACCTGAATCTGTTTTTCAATAGATTTGACCAACCGCCCTCCCCCCTGACTGCACAACAACCACTGCTGCCTCTAAAGAAATCAAGTCCTGCTGCCCACTCCCCACTCCACCAACACCCCCCCACTCCCAACACACAGCCCCCCATCCTGACCCTGACCAGGACCCAGGTGAGGACGGAGCTGAGGAAGATCAAGGCGAGGAAGGCGCCGGGACCGGACGGCATCAGCGCAAAGCTCCTCAAGTCCTGTGCAGACCAGCTGTGTGGGATTGTGACGTATATCTTCAACATGAGCCTGAAACTGGGGAGGGTACCACAGCTGTGGAAAACATCTTGTGTGGTACCTGTACCAAAAACTTCCCACCCCAAAGACCTGAACAGCTACAGACCGGTGGCCTTGACGTCCCACTTGATGAAGACCCTGGAGAGACTGCTCCTTGCTCACCTCCGCCCCCTGGTGGAACCAGCGATGGATCCACTCCAGTTTGCCTACCAGCATGGCATTGGGGTGGAGGATGCGGTGATCTTCCTCCTTCACCGTTCTCTGTCCCACCTGGAGAAGCCCGGGAATATGGTGAGGATCATGTTCTTTGACTTCTCCAGTGCTTTCAACACCATCCAACCGATGATCCTGAAGGACAAGCTGCTGCGCGCAGGGGTGGACCAGCACCTGTCATCATGGATCCTGGACTACCTCACGAACCGGCCTCAGTTTGTGAGAACCCGGGACTGTGTGTCCGACACGATCATCAGTAGCACGGGGGCGCCCCAGGGAACGGTGCTGGCTCCCTTCCTGTTCACTCTTTATACTGCGGACTTCTCACACAACACAACACACTGCCATCTACAGAAGTTCTCTGATGACTCTGCGATCGTTGGCCTCATCTCCAATGGAGATGAAGCTGAGTACAGAGGGCTTATCCAGGACTTCGTGGACTGGTGCCATCGGAACTGCCTCCAGATCAACGCGAGGAAAACTAAGGAGCTGGTGGTGGACTGCCGCAGGCATGGGCAGCCCCTCACAGTACCAGTAAATATACAGGGAACAGACATCGAGATGGTGACATCCTATAAGTACCTGGGTATTCATCTGAACAATAAACTAGACTGGTCACACAATACTGATCAGAATCAGAATCAGAATCAGAATCAGCTTTATTGCCAAGTATATTTACAAGTAAACACACAAGGAATTTGACTTGACATAAGACGCGCACGTTAGGCGCATCCAATGACGCGTCGCCATACAAGGCGCCTGTCAACAGTGGAGGTAAAGAGGGGGGAGGAGGGGGAGGAAAACACAATAGGAGAGAGAAAAAACATAGTAATCAGAATAAACGCTCATATGTGAGCCAAATTTTGACTACACAGAAAAAAACCCTCATGCATTAGCATACAATAGAATTCACAAGACACAAGAGAGCAGTGTACAGTATCTTTAATCAGTTCATGAATCAATGTGTGTGCGGTGTTGAGCAGTGTTGATGATAATAAGAGAGACCCAAGGACCCTTGGCAGAAGATGTTTTGTCTGTCTGGCGCCCAGTCTTATCTGGCGCTGCAGCTGGCTGTCCAAGGCCTTGTGCTCATGATTTTGAAAAAAACACAGACTGCAGACAGCCAGGAGGAATTTTCATGGGGAATAATAGTGCCAAATAGGACTGATCACAGATGCACTCTACAAGAAGGGACAGCGCAGGCTGTTCCTGCTGAGGAGACTCAGGTCTTTTGGTGTACAAGGGGCGCTGCTGAAGTCATTCTATGACACGGTGGTGGCATCAGCCATCACTTTTGGAGTGGTCTGCTGGGGCAGTGGCATTACTGCAGCCGATAGGAAGAGACTGAACAAACTGATTAAGAAAGCTAGCTCTGTCCTGGGGCAGCGCCTTGATCCGATGGAGGAGATAGGAGAGAGAAGGACGGTGGCTAAACTGTCATCTCTGCTGGAGTCCGAGTTCCACCCTATGCAGGACATACTGAATGCACTGAGGAGCTCATTTAGCAGCAGACTACATCATCCCAGGTGCACAACCGAGAGGTTTCGTAGGTCCTTCCTACCAACGGCTGTCAGACTGTACAACCTAAGCAGGGCTGCTCGCAGAGATAGCAAAAAGACGTAACAAACTAATAGTTTTTTGAATGCAAAAGATGCAATAGACTTACACAATGGTCCCCTCCGGCATACAACTAGGAACTTACCGGTCGCTATGGAGGGTGAGAATATGTATGGGCACATAATCATACCATGTAGGATAACTAAGTAGACGGTTATGCTGTTTCATTCCATCTAGCAACAATGCTCTGCACTGTGTGTGTTTATATATTTACATATTTATTCCATCTAGCTACAATGCTCAGCACTGGGTGTGTTTATATATTTATATATCTACATATTATTCCATCTAGCTACATTGCTCCGCACTGTGTGTGTTTATATACTTGCATATTTATTCCACCTAGCTGCAATGCTCCGTACTGTGGGTGTTTATATATTTACATATTTATTCCATCTAGCTACAATGCTCTGCACTGTGTGTTCATATATTCATATATTTATTCCATCCAGCTACAATGCTCTGCACTGTGTGTCTGTGTGTGTGTGTATATATATATATTTTATAGTAATACGTACATATGTATATTAGCTGCTCTTGCTTGCTTGTTTTTTTTTTTTTTTTTTTTTTTTTTTTTTCTTGCCTTCTGATTGTTGCTCTGAGTGTTGCTATCCCTGTGCTGTTGCAATCCTGGAATTTCCCCGTTGTGGGACTAATAAAGGCTTATCTTATCTTATCTTATCTTATCTTAATTTCACCAAATGTGTTCAATTCTTATTCCCTCTGTCATTTCACTTTATTAAATATAATTTGTTTTGTGAACACAGTTGCCTTGATTTTTTGTATGTATGGATTAGATAGATAGATAGATTTGTTTATTTGACAGGGACAGTGCAATAAATATAGACAATTAATCAATGACAATCAATCTGATGTGTTGCACAAAGAGTGTATAGCTATTAGCTAATTTGCAACTCTTGTCCCTGGATGGGCTTTAGAAAAGAGAATCAAGTAAAAAAAAAAAAAAAAACAGAATACACAATCACCACATACATCAATGCAAAAAAGATTATAAATACATTATAAATACACAATTATAAATATTATAAAGATTATAAATATTATAAAGATTATAAATACACAAATATAACAACCTGACTCACATTTGCCTACCACTCTCACCCTGCAAACAATCATTTCATACATGGGTACATTCTTGTTTATTTTTCAGCCAGTTTTTAACCTTTTTAGTGAATGTTTTAAAGTCTGTTATTATTTTAATTTCATTTGGCATTGTGTTCCAGATGTGACTGCCCTTTATAGAAAAAGCTGTTTGTCCAAATGTGGTTCTGCGGTGGAATATTTTACAGTTATTGTTAACAGAACTCCTGGTGGCTCTGCTGCTGTCCTGTCTTTGGATGAAGCCAGCAAGTGGCTCGGGTGCTGATTTATGGAAACATTTGAAAGTTAATTTCAGAAAACAGAGTGCATGTATTAGCTCTAGAATTGCCACAGTTATCCAAGTAAACGATGAGCGATCAAAGGGACCATAACTGATTTAATGAGCAATTCGCAGTTTCGCTGTACCGGCCGTGTGTACTTAGACCTGCATGGCTTAATCTTTGAGACAAGCATATGCTACTGGCAGGATCAACCAGGTACTACTTGGGTTGTTACTGATATCTGGTGAAAATCTCATGTCAATGGCTCCATCAGAAATATGTTTAATGAGAAAAATGTTGACGTGCTCAATACTTCTCTTCCCCGCTGTATATAAGAGATTCTGTGTTGTGGGTATGTATGCATGTATGTACACTACTTGCAAAAAGTTAGGGATATTCGGCTTACAGGGGAAATTTCAGGATGCATATAAAATGCACAATAACCTTTATAGGTGAACTTAATTTGACCTTCTCTAACCTTTTGAATGCACATGTCCAGCTATTCAGTGTTTCAGTACTTTTTGCATAACTTGCTGTTGTCTAACAAGGTGCTTAATGGCAAAATTCACAACAGGTGTTTGATCCATGAACTGACCAATAAATTTTCTGGTTCAGTTAGAATTGGTATTTAAATAGTGCTCTTCATCATGCTGTTCACATTTTGGCATCATGAGACCAAGACGACACCTCACAACTGATCAACAGTACCTCACCACTGCAAGGCTTCAAACAGGATGTTCCCAGAAGGAAGTGGCCACTGAGCTTAGAGTGTTACAGAGTGTCATCAGCAGGTTGCAGCAGAGATACAGAGAGACTGGAAGAGTAATAGAAAGGCATAGAAGTGGATGTCCTTTGGCCACATCCCACACTGATGATTGCTTCATTGTGAACAGTGCCCTGCAAAACCGGATGATGAATGCTACTCAACTCCAGGCACATTTAAGGGAAGTGAGAGACACCCAAGTGTCATGTCAGACCATTCGAAACGACTTACATCAGTGTGGTTTGCGTGCTAGACGACCTACAAGGGTACTTGACCACACCATCAGGCACAGACGTCATCGTCTAGCATGGTCCAGGTAGCATTTATACTGGACAAGGGACAAGTGGGCCTCAGTGCTATTCTCTGATGAAAGTTGATTCATGGTGAGCAGAAATGATGACCGCCAACAATGTTGGAGACGTCAAGGCAGGTGTATCTAGTCAATACAGAACTGCTCTACACCTTGTGAATGGTACAGTGACAAGCTGATACTACCTGAATAACATGGTAAATGGTAAATGGTAAATGGCACTCACTTATATAGCGCTTTTATTCTCATCTCTTGATGACCAAAGCGCTTTACAGATCCTGCTATTCACCCATTCACACACACATTCACACACTGATGGTGGCATGCTGCCTAACATGGCGCTTCCAGACCCACCAGGAGCAATTGGGGTGAAGTGTCTTGCCCAGGGACACAACGGCAGGATATCTGGGGAGAGCGGGATTCGAACCGCCAACCATGTGGTTATTGGACGACCTGCTCTGCCTCCTGAGCCACTGCCATCCCCACATCATTAATCTAGCCATTGTGCCCCTACATGAATAACACAGGCCTAATTTCATCTTCATGGATGACAATGCTCCAGCTCACGGAGGTCGCATCATTAGGGAATGGGTGCTGGAGGCTGGGGTACCTCAAATGGAGTGGCCTGCACTTTCTCCAGACCTGAATACCATAAGGCACTTTTCCACTAGGGTCAGTACGGTACGGTTCGGTACGTGACGGGACGGGACGGTACAGTTCGGCCCGCTTTGTGTTTCCACTGCACTAGGTCCCATTTGAAGTGGGTGGGAATATAGTTCAAAAATCAAATCAAATCAACCTTTATTGTCAAATTGCTGTACATACAACTGTAGTGCAGGCAAGATGAAATTGCGTTTCTCTCGGCATCCATATAAGTAAAAAAAAAAGAAAAAAGAAAAAAAAAAGAACATAATTTAAGACACACTAACACACACCCTCACCCCCCACCCTAACACAGCCATTCACACTTCCCTGAGACATACTTGAAAACTAACCAGAACTATAATATACAAATAATATGCATAATGTCCATAGGTGCAGTAGTATGTATGAGAGATTCCGGATAAACTGTTCAGCATCCTAACAGCTTGTGGAAGGAAGCTGTTAATCAGTCTGGTGGTTCTGCCTCTGATGCTCCAAAATCGTTTGCCAGATGGCAGAAGTTCAAAGTGTTTATGCAGAGGGTGAGAATGGACCTTGACAATGTTCAGTGCCCTGCTCCTACAACGGTTCTGAAAAAGTTCTTGGACTGAGGGGAGGGAAACTCCAATTACCCTCTCAGCTCCCTTAACTATCCTCTGCAGGGCTTTTTTGTCTGACATACTGCAGCTGGAGTACCATGTAGCAATGCAGTACGTCAGAACACTCTCCACCACACCTCTGTAGAAGGTCCTGAGGATGCAGATGGGGAAGAGAGGCCTGTTTGAGTTTCCTCAAGAAGTGCAGTCTCTGCTGGGCCCGCTTCCTGATCCCCAAGGAATTCTTGCTCCAGGTCAGGTCCTGCGAGATCTGCACTCCGAGGAACTTGATGTTCTCCACTCTCTCCACTAAACGGCCACCGATGCTGAGAGGGATGTGTTCAGGCTGTGACCACCGGAAGTCGATAATCATCTCCTTCGTTTTGTCCACGTTGAGCACCAGATTGTTCTCCCTGCACCAGCCCTCCAGGTCTCTCACTTCTTCCCTGTACACTGATTCCTCATCCCTCTGAATAAGTCCCACCACTGTGGTGTCGTCTGCAAACTTAATAATCTGGTTCCCCTCGTGTCTGGATACACAGTCATGTGTTAGAAGTGTAAATAACAGTGGACTGAGTACGCAGCCTTGAGGGGATCCGGTGCTCAGCATGATAGAGTTGGAGATGTTATTTCCAGCACGGACAGACTGAGGTCTCTCAGTCAGGAAATCCAGGATCCAGAGACATGTGGTGGTGTTCAGACCAAGAAGGAGTAATTTCTCCATCAGTCTCTGGGGAATAATGGTGTTGAATGCTGAACTGAAATCAATGTACAGGAGTCTGGCGTTGGTGTCTTTCTGATCCAGGTGGTTGATGACAGAGTGCAGGGTGGTGACTATAGCATCCTCCGTGGAGCGGTTTGAACAATATGCAAACTGGAGAGGGTCATGTGATGCAGGGAGGCAGGCTGTGATTGGTGGTTTGACAAGCCGTTCAAAACACTTCATCACAGTTGGTGTCAGTGCAACAGGATGATAGTCATTCAGACAGGACACAACTGGTTTCTTTGCCACCTGTACTATGGTAGAGGTCTTAAAGCATCTGGGAACGATGGCCTGACTCAGGGAGATGTTATAAATGTCAGTCAGGACAACCGCCAACTTGCTTGCGCAGTCTCGGAGCACACGTCCCGGGATGTTGTCTGGACCTGCAGCTTTACATGGGTTGACCCTGGTTAGGGTCCTCCGTGTGTCCGCTGTGTTAATGGTGATAGCTGGCCCAACCGATGGTGGAGATGGGCCAGCCGTCCCTCTGATTGTTGGGTTTGATGCTTCAAAACGTGCAAAGAAGTTGTTGAGCCTGTCTGGAAGCGAAGCGTCGTCATCATCGACCCCCTGACTAGACTTATAGTCCGTCAGCGCCCAAACTCCCTGCCACATCCACTTGGTATTCCTTGTGTCACAGAGGTGTCCCTGGACTTTCTCCGCATAGGCGCGCGTCGCCGTCTTAATTCCCTTTGAGAGCGCAGACCTGGCTGAGTGGAGGGCGATCCTGTCCTTCGCTCTGAAGGCTGCATCTCTGGCTGTGAGCAGCGAGCACACCTCTGCAGTCATCCAGGGCTTATGGTTGCCCCATGCAGTGATAGTCTTCACTATAGTGACATCCTCTGTGCACTCCGCGATGTAGCTGGTGACCGTTTCAGCATACTCCTCCACATCTGTCTTGTCTTTCTGGGAGGCTGCTATTTTGAAGACCTCCCAGTCTTTGTGCAGAAAACAGTCTTTAAGTGCTGAGGTTGCACCCTCTGGCCAAATCCTAATTTCTTTCACTACTGGCCTGCTGTGCTTCAGTAAAGGTTTGTAGGCAGGCACCAGCATGACGGATAGGTGGTCAGAAAGGCCAAGGTGGGGGCGAGGTGTTGCCTTATAAGCATCTGTGTTTGTGTACACCAAGTCCAACATATTCTCTCCTCTGGTCTTAAAGTCTACACATTGTTTAAACTTGGGGAGCACAGTCTTTAAGCTGGTGTGGTTAAAATCCCCCGCAACCACCACAAAACTGTCTGGGTGTGAAGTTTGGAATTCACTAATAGCTTCGTGCAGCTCTCCCGAGTGCCTCGTTAGCATTAGCTTTAGCATTAGCGCTCGGCGCTATGTAAACAGCAGCTACAAACACGTTGGTGAATTCCCTCGGCATATAAAATGACCGACAATTTACAATAAGGAACTCCGCCAGCGGAGAGCAGTGTTTAGATACTAATGTGGCGTTAACGCACCAGTTCTTGTTAATATAGATGCATAGGCCCCCCCCACGGCTCTTACCGGAGCTCGCAGCTTCTCTGTCTGCCCGGAACGATGTCGTACCTTCCAGCTGAATGGCCGCGTCAGGGATGTTGTCGTGGAGCCATGTCTCCATTAATGCAAGCACACAGCAGTCCCTCCACTCTCTGCGGGTTTCTCTCAGCAAACGCAGCTCGTCCAGCTTGTTGTTGAGGGAGCTGACATTGGAGAGAAGGAGCGATGGTACTGTTGGTCTGGAGGGGTTAGCCTTTAGCCTAGCATGAATCCCGGCCCTTTTTCCTCACTTTTTCTTGCGCTCGCTCATTTACGCCTCCTCCGTTCCCAGGTAGCTTCCAGCGGAGTCTGGGGAGTACTCCCCCTCAGTGCTGTTTGCTCTCTACATGTCTGTTCTTTTCATCTTCTCTATCCCCTCACCCCCCAGCCAGTCACAGCAGATGACTGCCCCTCCCTGAACCTGGTTCTGCTGGAGGTTTCTTCCTGTTAAAAGGGAGTTTTTCCTCTCTATCATCACCAAGCGCTTGCTCACAGGGGATCGCCTGATTGCTGGTGTCTTTCTGCAACTGTGGAGTTTTCCCCTACAGTTGAAAGTGCTATGAGATGACTGTTGTTGTGACATGGCACTATGTAAATAACGTTGAATTGAATTGACTTGAATTCAAACTACAAGTCCCAACATTCCTCGCCTGCAAATGGTCACAGTGAACTGTGCATCTGGACCCACGGGAACCACAGCAGAGATGGCTGCGGCGACGATAATCTCCAGTGGCAAACCTGGATCCTCCATCTTGTCCGGCAACATGGACCTCTCTCCGGCGACCCTAGATGAGGACTCAGACACAGAGGAGGAAGGGTCAGGGTCGCCGGCAGCAGCAGAGCCCAGCGAGGCGAGCTCAGGTGCAGCGTGTGGCTGCAGCTGGCTCTCCTCACCTGGAGCTAGGCAAGAATGCTCTATAAGAGAACGAAGAAAGACAAAAGAGAGCACTTGCCTTAGCTCGAGCTCTACCGCCATCCAGGATTCCGATGATCCAGGCGATGTTTCCATGGGCTCGGCCTCCTGGAGGTGCAGCTCGGGTGCTGACTCTGCTGCGGCGGCCTCCACAGCAAGCATGATGGTCTCTGCAGTCATCGTCGTGCCAGCCATCGTGACCCATGCTGGTGACTCCTCCAGCATGGCGGCTAGGGTCTGGCTCACCATTGCTGCGGGGGAAGAATCCTCCCAGACCTCTGGCTCCTCCCAGTCCTGGATGTCCAGGTCCGGCGCCTGTGTATGTTCAGGGGAGAAGGGAGAGAGCATGAAGAGGGCTGGTGAGCAGTTCACGGCTGCAGCAGGTAAAGAGGTCTCTGGGAACTGCACATCCAGAGACTCTCTACCAGGGATCAGGCAAGAATTTTCAACAATTTTAGGAACAAATGAAGAGATTACTTGCCTGTTCTCTTGGTCAATGATGTTTCCTGCTGCAGCTGGCAAGGTAATGTCCCTCTCCGTGGCTGTGATGGTCCTGGGCTCCTTCATAGGCTGCAGAGAAGCCCCCAAAACTGGCACCAAAAGGGATGGATAAGAGGAGTAACCTGCCCCCCACACCTTGGCAGAGGTAAAAACGGAGGATGAGATGGCTGCAGGTGTTTTCTCCTCAGAACGGCCATCAATCTCTGCCGGCCCTGCCCATTTGTGTTTCTTCTTATTCCTTTGTGGTGGAGCAAGACTGGGCTCAGGAGACAGAGGCAATCTGGGTGCTGACAGCTGGTGGAGGAAAACAGCTGAAGCCCAGGAACGCCTCTTCTTCAGCATGCGTCTGGGCTTCTCCGGGCGCTTCATCTCCACTCTGCCATTCTCCCGCTGCAGCACAGCGATCAGGGCAATTCTCTCCCTCCCCTCAGCGTGCATCTTCAGCTGAGGGCAGCCACGAGCTGCAGCATCTGCCAGTCCCACATACCACAAAATGTCATCTGGAGCAGAGTAAACGCATGCCGCCAAGATCAATCCATCTACTTTCATCAGAGCTTGGAAGCATTTCCACCCCAGACACATTGGATAGCCTCTGCTACCCGGTAAGTCCATCCTGAATGTAACTCCGGGTAGGGAAAAACACACAGGGAATAGTGAAGAAAAAAAAAAAAAACACGGCATATTACTTTACTGCTTAGGCTCTTTGCGATGGCAGCTTACTGTCATGTCTTCTGAGTAACTTGCAGCGAACATATGATTGAATACGAGCCCAACATGCAGTTATGTAGCGTGTTTATTAACAGAAGGGAAAAAAATGTATAAAACGTCCATATACAATCCACAATTAGTCATGATGAAACAACTGGCTACAAGCTGAGTTGGCGTAGAGAAAATGCCAGGCACGCTCCAGGCTGAGCAGGAGTGGAGAGGAAGGCATAATTAGGGAAGACTTACATACATGTTGGAGCAGAAAGGCTCTGAGGTAACAACATAGTTCAGTCCAGGAAAAGCCAACAGTCACGAGCCAGGATGTCCAAGATTGACTTAAACTGCCACACTGACTGATCACACTGCCTCCCTATAAGTACACAATACACTAACGAAGGCAAGTCGACACAGCCGTATGGCAAGCAGGTGCGTGACTGTTTGGAACTGGGTGTGTATGCATGTGAGAGTGTGCGTGTGTGCATACGTGCGCGCATGTGTGTGCATGTGTGTGCATGTGGTGACGGAATACAGCCGGTGAATTTCTGGCAAGAGGAGGAGGCGTGGCCGTAGGGCTGGCAGAGACCAAGGCTCAATCTGCCAGCTGGAATTAATAAGCAATGATCAAAACCTACAGCCACGGATCATGGACGGGGTTGAAAACAACCCCGAACATGACAGAGCCACCCCCCCCCCAAGGGGTGGAACCAGACAACCACCGTACCATCAAAAATAGAACAAAGCCTGCCCCCCCCAACACCACCCAGAAGGCCAACACACCAAACCAGAGCGGAAGGTGGGGGAAAACAGGTTAGGAGGGATTAATCAAGAAAAGAAAAACACCACAATACAGCACAATAAACACTTCCCAACCCTCAAACTAAACTAACCCACCCCACCCCCATGAGTCCCACAGTTCAGGGGGCTGGCCAGAGTCCAAGGCCCAGCAGGTGGCCGTAAATTCAGGAGACTGGCTAAAGTCCCAGGGCCAGCAGGCAGCCTGCAGAACGGTATCAGGCAGCCTGCCAGAGGAAAAGGGCCACTTGACCCAGGAACCCAGTCCTTCGGGCGGCCGTCCTGCATAGTTGAGCCACCAGGCCTGGAGGGAGGGACGAGGCGGCTGCCTACCCACCGGAAGGCTGACAGGTGGATGGCGGGACTGGAGAAGGGGAATCCCTTCGGTTCCTAGTGGCAGGACCAGGCGAACCATGGCAGAGCCTGGCGGAAGAGGAAGGGACACCCCGAGGACCTCTTGAAGGGAGGAAGGGACCTCTGTGTCCCAGCCTGGGACTGGAGCTCGGCTGCACCCTTGGTGGTCAAGGCCTGGGACTGGAGCTCAGCTGCACGCTCGGTGGTCCCGGCCTGGGACTGGAGCTCGGCTGCACCCTCGGTGGTCAAGGCCTGGGACTGGAGCTTGGCTGCACCCTCGGTGGTCCCGGCCTGGGACTGGATCTTGGCTGCACCCTCAATGGTCCTGTCCTGGGACAACGTTGCACCAGCGATGGCCCCTTCCCGGACCTCATTGCTCCTGCGGTGAGCCCCGATTGGGCCAGTGTTGCACCCACGGTGGACCCCAACCGAGCCATGGTTGCACCCTCGCTGGAGCCCGGGAGGACCCTTGCTGCACCCGCGATGGGACCCGGTTGGGCCACTGCTGACGTCCACGCCATCCTGACCCTGGGCCAGTTTGCCCCCACAAGAATCCAAGCCAGAAGGCAGTCAATCACAGGCACCCCCGGGGACTCGGGCAGATGGGGAGCTCCACATGCTTTTTTTACAGCTCCATGTGCTGTAAAAAAAAAAAAAAATGCCGTGTTGTGCTGTAAAAAAGTCGCACTGCCACTTCTAGTGGCCTGGCATAGTTATTACAATACCATTTTTTTCTCGACTCCATTGACAGTAAAGGTGAGTTAAATTTGTGTTTATTTCAAAAACAAAGCCTTATCTCGGAATTCTGGCAAATTGAAAGTCAAGAAAATATGGCGATACAATAATGCAAGTCTTTAGTTGCACTTAATTTTGACTGGGTGAGCTGAAACAGACAGGTGCACAGACGAACACACACACACACACACACACACAACCACACACAGACACACTGAGTGATTACCGTATGCCTCCATTTTCACTGAGGCATATTGGAGGAACATACAAGAGTAAAACACTATATCATGACTGAAGAATGAATGAGAATAAAGGCTGAGCTCTTCACCCTACTGACTTCATACCAGCCTACAGCACCAACCACATCATTAAATTTGCGGACGACATGACGGTGGTGGGCCTCATCATAAACAATGAAGAGGCCAACTACAGAAATGAGGTGAGCCAACTGGTCATTGGTGAAAAGACAATAATCTCTTCCTGAACGTGGGAAAAACCAAGGAGATTGTGGTTGACTTCAGGAGGGGACATACACATCCCCCTCTGATCATTGATGGAGCAGCTGTGGAGAGGGTGAGCATCACCAAGTTCCTGGGGATGCACATCTCCGAGGACCTCTCCTGGTCTAACAACACCACATCACTGGCCAAGAAGGCTCAAAGTCGCCTCTATTTCATCCGCAAACTGAGGAGAGTGCGAGTCCCACCCCCCCATCATGTGCTCATTCTACCGGTGCACCATTGAGAGCATCCTCACCAGCTGCATCACTGTGTGGTACGGAAGCTGCACCACCTCCCGCCGGAAGACTCTACAATGCACTGTGAAAGCAGCCAGCAAGATCATCAGTGCCCCTCTGCCCTCCCTCTTGGACATCTACCACACCCGCCTCACCCGCAGAGCCATCAACATCACAGGCGACACCTCCCACCACTCACACTCCATGTTTTGCACAAATGCCATATCTGCTGCTATCTGTCACTGGAATACTGATCGTGCGCAGACCAATCTGTCACTGTCTAGACCCCTGTTACCACAATGAACTTGCAATTTACTGGTATTACTATTTCAATTAGTACATAGGATTTTACCATTATTTGAACTATGAGTAGCATTACTGTACATAGACTGTTGTTGTTGTTTTCCATCCTTATTCCTTCTCTCTTATATATTGCGCCCACCACTAAGAGAGAGTAACAGCATTTCAATTCTACTGTATGTCCTGTACATATAGAAGTACTGACAAAAAAAATCTTTGAATCTTTGAAAAAAATGATGCATTAAGTAAATGAAGTAAATAAGTGTACATTATGCCTACATGCTATTATCATCCTGTGGTGCATTTTACTTTGTGCACGAAAAAACTAATGAAAAATATAAAACTTTTTTAATGCTGTATATACTCTTGACAATGTAGGAATGCTGGAGCAATAAATCTCCCTGAATGCTACACAAAAACAACACTTTACCGACATTTGGAAGCGTCATCTTTTTAAGTCACGCTGACATACAACATTATGTAATGCCAACATTGTCAGATGTAGGGTGCTGTCTGGGAAAAGGACTAATTGTATGGAAGGTCATCCCATTCAAAACGTTGGCAGAGGTAGTCCTTGAGCTACAGAGGTGTAGTTATATTTCTGAAGAGACGTCAGGTCAACTGTAGGGAAAATTGGTTATAAGGTACAAAGATTATTTAATTTATACCTAGAGGTGTGTGTGTGGAAATGAAGGTTTACTTTGGGTCCACACACACACCAAAAAAAAAAAAACAACCAAAAACTAATTTTTTGGGGCACCAGTCCAAAACTTCGACAGTTTGTTAATAACTAATCTTTATACCTTCAATCAGTCAGTCTCAAATATTCATGAATTCTCCTGGGTGTCTTCAGAAACAGACAAAGGAAAAAGAAATCAACAGAAACTTCCATATACCATTTACAGTTTTAATGATCAGACTCAGATTAAATGACATTACATTCAACGGACTTGTTGGTAAGGTGAAATGATCAAGTATAAAGCATCACATTCAACTTGTAACTGATTATTGAGCAAAAAGAGTATAATCACATTTGTGGAACCAAGAAAACCTTAGTGTGAATTTGTAACTGTGATGGAAATGGAGACTGAAATAACTGTAACCAAAATATGAAGAAAATCGGACTCAAATTTTATGAAGAAAATGATAAAAGCTGATTATATGGAAGAAAGAAATTCTTGGTTACTCTAAAAAGTAAAAACAGAATTTAATGAAAAGAGGGATACTATTTCTCTTTAATTGTATAGCTCCAATCAGAGTTATGAACTATTTTTAAACCTGAGACAAATTATGACATTCTTTAAGGCGATGGACATCGCATTGCTCAGCAGATGAAACAAAGGAATCTTGCTCACGTGACCTTTGTGTTGGCTTTCCAGCTGGATCCTCCACTGAAGCTTTATTTGATAATACTGGAAATTATCTGCCAACAGATAATTTCTTCCCATAGGCAAACAGTCAGGAGCTGAGATCTGGCGACGATGATGATAGGCTGCTAGCGGCTGAAGCAGTATATCATGTGGACAAAATGAGAGGGTTTTTGTTTTTGTTTTTTTCCCAGCGGCTCTCCCGGATCCACATAAATTGGATATAGTTCACTGTCTGATCAAGGTCACAGAATTGGAGAGACAAGATTAATAAAATATATATATATATATATATATATTCAAGCCACAAAATCCAAGTTCTTCAGATGTCATGGTGATTGGCGAAAACAGCTTCCAGTGAGAGAAAAAAAGGTCAGTCCACTTTAAAGCACGGTGAGTTACGAAAAATCAATAGAAAAAAGTTTAACAGAATAAAATAGAAAAAAACGTCTGTGAACAGGGAGTTTCACTCTATATAAAAGAGAAGTTTGAGCTCAAACAGAACAAAAAGTATTTTTCCCAGACGTTTAAAGGAAAGAGAGAATTCAAGGCAGGACACACAGACAACTATTTCAAACTTACAGAAAAGAACTACTGCCGGAACTAGGGCGTTCCTCACTTAAGCTGAATAGTTTTTCAGTGGAAAAACCAGACTGACAGTAAGAAGAATCAATTGTCTCCTATCGCGGGAGATTTGAATGAACTCTGGTTCAATAAGAAAGCAGTCCTTTGTCTGTAACTGACCAATAGAATGAAAAGGGACGTTGTCCAACAAAGGCTGGCCGGTGATTGGCTGAGACAGTCAGATGACTTGAGTAAGCTTTTCGTATAGGATGAAACACATATTGATTAAAATGAAAATTCACTTTATGTGTGTAAGCTAAACTAATTCCAGTGATTCATGACTAATTTTCATTCTTGCTACATTAAAGATGCACTTTCATAAACTTGTCCTATAATTAACATGCATTAGAATAAGGTTTGTTCAAGCATTTTCAAACATGCAATACATTTAAACCAATGATTAATGAAACATTTCAAACCAGAATGGTATGTCAGAATCCCGCTTGATTTTCCAGGGTGTCCTGAAAAAGAAAATCTTCTGAAAATTGAGAGTTTTTTTAAAAGGAAGTCATTTCATTCAGTAACCACAGTTCAGCTCGCAGAGGCAACAGCAAACATATTCCGGAGTTGTCCACCAGGGGGTAATGTTGAGCTGTGGATAATTCCTAGAGACCTGTGGAATGTGGTCAATATATCTGGAATGTTTCAAACAGTTCTTGAAGCATAAAACTGCCTGGTTGGGGAGGAAGCTCCGGGATTTATGATTGTAGACTAATCTGTTCCTGGCACAAATTGGGATCCTTATTGTCCCTTTTACTCCGGCATGCAGGGGATTGGCTTTCCCTGGGGCTCCCAGCTTCTTGCTACCGCCTCCCCTGGGCGTGAGTGCCTGGTGGCTCCTGGGGCATGTGTCTGGGGCTCTGGAGTGAGCTTGGGTCTACTGTGCTGGGGTGTGCCCAGGGGGGCCAGCGCCTGTGAGCTAGTCTCTGGCTGGGGAGGAGGGGGGGTGGCATTCCACTGCCTGGGGCCTGGGCCTGGCATTGGCTCCGCTGGGGGGACAGAGGCTAGCAGTCCCTCCTGGGGCGCATGCCTGGCTGTCCTGGAACTTGGTGGCTTTGGGGCATTTGTGCTCTGTGGGGGACTGCAACTGCACCCCCTGTGGGTTGGTGGTACTGTCTTGCGTGCTTGTGGCTTGGGGGTGGGGGTTGCTGTGGCTTGCTACCCTCTTTGTATGTTTTCTGGCAAACCACTCACATGCACACACTCACACACACACACACACACGCGCGCGCATGTCTCCCAATTCTTTTACAGGTGCAGAGATCAGGATCATGATGACATCTCTTCAGAAACAGAAATTGTTTTTACTGTTTGTGTTTTCTCTGTTGGTTCCTCTTTCTTCCCCTTCCCC
This sequence comes from Pholidichthys leucotaenia, assembly GCA_020510985.1. Lineage (NCBI taxonomy): Eukaryota > Metazoa > Chordata > Actinopteri > Cichliformes > Pholidichthyidae > Pholidichthys > Pholidichthys leucotaenia. Next base: position 214,043,272 of record CM035845.1, on the reverse strand, counting down.
ACACCCTCACCTCCCCACTTCAAATCTTTTGAATTTCCTCCCCCATTCTCCCCTGTCAGGTCCATCATAAGTAAAACAACTTAAATAAAGTATTTAAGTTATTACAAGAGCAGTCTGTAAATACTATTTCTATACAGCATGCATCAAATATAAGTGAAGCTCCTTTTGGCAAAGTAAAGCTGTTTGGCACAATAAAGGAAGCAGATATCTGCTCTGCTTACCTAGCTGCTAGACAGGACAAGGTTGCAAAAAAACCCCACAACATTATTCTGTAAAGGATATTATCATGTGGGCTCAGGAACACTTTTTAAAACCACAGCCAGTTAACACAGTTCGTCGCTACATCTACAAGTGCAAGTTAAAACTCTACCATGTGAAGTGAAAGCCATATATTAACAACACCCAGAAACACCACCGGTTGCTTTTGACCCAGACTCATCTGAGATGGACTGACATGAAGTGCAAAAGTGTGCTGTGGTCTTGGGAGTCCACATTTCAAATTGTTTTTGGAAATGATGGACGCTGTGTCCTCCGGGCTAAAGAGAAAGGACCATCCAGATTGCTATCAATGCAAAGTTCAAAAGCCAGTGTCTGTGATAGTATGGGGGGGTGTTAGTGCCCATGGCATGGGTAACTTGCACATCTGTGAAGGAACCATTAATGCTGAATGGTACATACAGGTTTTGGAGCAACATATGCTGCCATCCAAACCATGTCTTTTTCAGGGACGTCCCTGTTTATTTCAGTGAGACAATACAAAGGTGCATTCTGCATGTGTTAAGAGTGCAGGTACTAGACTGGCCTGCCTGCAGTCCAATCCTATCTCCCATTGAAAATGTGTGGCGCAAAATACACCAACAGAGACCCCGGACTGCTGAGCAACTGAATTCGTACATCAAGCAAGAATGGGAGATAATTCCACCTACAAATCTTCAGCAATTAGTGTCCTCAGTTCCTAAATGCTTATTGAGTGTTGTTAAAAGTAAAGGTGATGTAACACCGTGGTAAACATGCCCTTGTCTCAGCTTTTTATATTGGAACATGTTGCAGCCATCAAATTTAAAATGAGTGAATATTTGCAAAAAACAATATAGTTTTATCAGTTTGAACATTAAATATCTTGTATTTGTGGTGTATTCAGTTGAGTATAGACTGAAAAGGATTTGCAAATCATTGTATTTTGTTTTTATTTACAACATCCCAACTTCATTGAAATGGGGGTTTATAAACAAAATGATGAAGAATGTGACCCTTTTGGTCCGGGTGCACTGAAAAACTTGGTGAACACAGGACAGCCATAGATGTTCGAGGGTGGAAAACTGCCTCAGACATTGAGAGGGCCAGCTGGCTGAAAAACTGGCTTCTCCAACAACAGTTACAGCCTGGGATTTCCAATATGAAAAGTTCACAGTCCATCCTGGAAAGGTTTGATTTGTGTGTATGTAGGTAACCCCCTGCTTTGCCACGTTAGTCAGAATAATGTCACTCCTGGGTTGACCACATTCTTTGCTAATGCTAAGCACATAAGCGCAGCCATCTTCATTAGTGTGCAGTCTGTCTCTCGCTCTCTCCCTCTGTCCCTCTCTCTCTCTCTCGAGACATATCCTCTCTGTGGAAACCATCAGTCAGCTAATTAACCTCTCTTTCATGTTCTAATTTTCACTCCATCGGAGTGTCATTTGAATAACACGCGCGCGCGCACACACACACACACACACAACTCAGTTGGTCATACATCTGTGCAGTGCTGATAGTTTCCCTGGGAACGGGAGGAAACAGCAGAAAAGTCGATTCAAATTATAGCCTTACTGCAGCTGAATGAACATAAAAAAAGATAAATGAAGAGGAAACAACATTAATATTATACTTTTAATTTAAAAAAATATGACATTTTAATGTTTTCATGGCATTAGTTTTATTTCACATATACAGTATTATAGTATACACACACATTACCATTACTTGATTATGGTGCTGTACTATAAATGCCTGCGCTACCTCATTGCATACATTGGATATTGTATACCATGCTGCCTTGAGATTTAAAGCCATCATTGGACTGTTCCCATCATAACTCTGTACTTACCTCACCGTCTCGTACAATCCTTCTCACAATCTATGATCCCAGGAATATCTTTCTGCCGTAGTCCCCAGGACTCACATTGACTTTGGGAAGAAGACATTTATGTGCTCCTCTCCCTATGACTGGAATGGACTTCAAAAATTATTCAAAGGTCAAGCCCTCATTTGCCTTCCTGATTTCAAAATTCATGTCATAGACTTTTTAACAGTAGATATGGGAGCGTGCAAATGCTTTGCTGCATGATTTGCACATTTGATATATTTTAGCATAGTTCATGGTGTCTTACTGTGTGCTTTTATGCTTTATTAATGTTGTGTTTTGTGTAATGTATTGTCCTGTGTAAACACTGCCATCTTGGTCAGGCTGTGCTCATAAAAAAGATCATTTTAACTTCAAGCATTTGCCTGATAAAATAAAGGTAAAAATAAAAACATTAAAGATAAATAATTTATTTTGAAATTTTACACTTTCATTCTGAAAATGATTAAATATTTTTAATTAGGATTCTCTGTGTTTTTATGATGGACTGATGTGCTTTTAAATTAGTAATTTCGTCACCAGTAGTGGCAGTGACCTCATGTGAGTGTAATATGTTTCTAGCAACATGCCAGTCCAATCAGGAGTAATTTGGTTGAACTGCAACTTTGAAAAACAGACTTTTTTTCATGACATATAACATCTGCCAAACCTCAGCATAAAGAAAAAAATCATACTGTGTGTTTTTACTGGCCTGTGGATTATGGGAGTACCAGGGTTGTTGTTGATGTTGTTGTTTTTTACAAGCCAACCATTTTCACATGCACTACTGACCACAGACAGTAACAGATGGACAGAGCTTCTGTAACAGCACCCACTGGGTTGGGATTTTTTTTTTTCCACTCAAGTCTCTCCAGTGTTCCTAAAAGTCCTTTCTGGTCTCAAATGCAAGGCCAATGCAGAAGTGTCTTAAATATTTATTCTGTTATCCAGAAGGTGCCAGTACAGTACTTCAAATCAATGTCACAATTTTGGTGTTTTTTTTACAGTAATGATTTATTTATTTTATTTATTTATGTATCTATGGGGGTATACAGAGGTAAACCAATAAATAACTGCATTTATCAATGGAATTATTGTATATAAAAAAAAATTTTTAATTCATGAGAAGCGAAAGTAGCTATGACTACTGTCATAGCTACTTTCGAGCTACTTTACTTTCTCTTAGCTACTTTACTGTCATAGCTACTTTTGCCACTAGGGGCAACTGTGGCACAGGTGTAGTGTGACCGACTACTGATCGGAGGGTCATGGGTTCAATTCCCGCTCTGTCTGCAGTCTGCATGTCGAAGTGTCCTTGAGCAAGACACTGAAACCCCAGTTGCTCCTGGTGGCCAGGCTAGCACCTGTGTGTATATGGCAGCTCTGCCGCCATCAGTGTGTGAATGTGTGCATGAATGGGTGGATAGAAGGTTCTGTAAAGCACTTTGGTCATCCAGAGATGAGAAAAAGCGCTATATAAGTGAACGCCATTTACCATGACTAATACTAAAAAGCAACTCTAAATTGCTTCAATGATCTTCTGTTAGTCCAGAATTTACATTTATTTCTATCAGGTTAAATTCTTTTTTTTCCCCCTTTGTCCTGTCAGGCAGCAAGGTAAGCAGAACAGAGATCTGTTACCCTTATTGTGCCAAAACAGATTTACTTTGCCAAAAGGAGGTTTATACAGTACCTAACTATATACTGTATATTGTTGTAAACTCCTCCTGTAAAAATTTTTAATACTTTATTTAAATTATTTTACCCATGGAGGACCCGACAGGATGGGGAATAGGGAAAGGAAGTGTATGGGGGAAAGAAAAGGGAGGGGAACAGACAAAAAAGACAAACAAACCAACAACTAAAAAAAAAAAAAAAAAAAAAGAAACTAAAACAAACAGAAGACAAATTGCTTCTTCCACCAAAGATGTCTCAACATGAGTCTAGTATCCACACCTGTTAAAGGAGAGACATTTGTGCATGTACATCCGTGTACATATATATGAGAACGCGGGCAAAATAAGTGTGTGCATGTGAGTGGTTTGTCAGGAAGCATACGAAGAGGGGGGCCGGTCGCAGCACCGCCCCCCCCCCCCCCGGGAACCCTGAGCAGGTAAGGCAGCACCGCCAGCTCCAACAGGACACAAATGCCCAAGGTCAGCAAGCCCCACCAAGAAAGCCAGGCATCTGCCCCTGGAGGGACGATCAAGGGAGGCCAGGCAGCCGGCACGGCGGGCCCACAAGTCAGGGCCTGCCAACTCCCCACCCACCCAGTGGGGCCAACACCAGTCCCCGGTCCCCAGGCCCCAAGAGGCCAGCGCCCCCACCCCCTAGGCCGGAGACCAGCCCACGCCCTCCTGCGCCCACCAGCGCAAGCCCCCCCAGGCACCCCCACAGTGGGTCCATCCCCCCCAGTACCACCACCGCACACCCCGGGGACCCCCATGCCCAAAGAAGTCCCCCCCACCCAGGGGAACCCACATAGCTGAAAGGCACTACCCCCTCAATCCAGCACCTCCCAACTCGCAGACACACCCATCCCCACACCTTCACACTCTCATGCTCTCATACACACCCATATGCACTCCGTCACTCTCACTCACCCACTCTCACACTCCCGGACCCACCCATTCTCTCTCACTCCTGTACCCGTTCACTCTCACTCCTACTCACCCTCAGGGTTACCCACACCTACTCACGTTCACCCACGCACACATTCTCACTCACACTCCGACTTACTCAAATCCATTCGTGCTCTCCCTCTCACACTCACCCACCCTTATTCACCCTTAATTCTTAGGGCAACTGCGATGCAGATGCAGCGAACCTGAACGTGCACCAGCACCTGGCAGTGGCCAGGGAGACCGCCGGCACAGGCCAGTAGCCATCCTCCCGCCGACCCACCCCAGGGCGGCCACAGAAGCAGACCCCACCCCCAGCGTCCACCCAAGTGACTGATCAGCAGATCACCGCGGGCACCCCGAGATGCCACCCAACATGCAAAGCGCCACACAAAACCGACCCACCATCATCATCTTCATTCATCACTCCCTCACTCTCGCTTACTCTCTTATTCAGTCCCTCTCTCACTCCCTTGCTTGTATCTATACATTCTGGAGCACCCAGGGATTTTGACAACTTGACGGGTCCCAGGCCCCCAGCGGGAAGAGGGCAACAGAGGTGGGGGAAGACCCCCCCCCGCACAAAACATGATAGGTGTATGTCGGTTATATGATGTGATTGTGTGTAAATGTGTGGACTACCATAGTGCAGTTAAAACTGAGGGTTGGTTGGAGCACCACTAGCCACTGCGATAGGCAGCGGGGCCCCCATCCCCCCAAACCCTCAGTGTCTAAAATGCAATTAAAATTGAGGTGAGGGCAGCCCCACCGCGCAGCAGAGGTATCTTCTTCACCGACACAGTGTGGCACACCCCCGCCCCAAAGCCCTAAATGTATCCAAGAAGATATATATTCCACCCAGAATGTGTGTGTGTGGGGGGGGGGGTAACACTGGGAGGGAAGCGGTCAAAAAGCGAGGCCGTCACCCCCAGAAGCCAGCTCGCAAACTGGTTCATGAGGCCACCCACTGCCCCCAAATCCCAATCCAGGGCGAGGGCCACAAGGCCGAGCTGCCCAGGACCCACCAGCATCGTGCCCTGGTGCTCCCAGCACCACAAACATGATGGAGTAGCCACACCCATTCTCACTCATCTTGCACACACAAACATGCACAACAACAATAGTCACAAAAGTGAACTATGGGCCGGATCCACACAGCGCCCCATACGTCAAGAGACACCCCCGAGTGCCCACCGCAAGCCCACCAACCACCCACCCCAGATGCACACCGACAGGAGCAGGCCGCCCACATCCACCCTGGAGCAGCCCGACGGCAACACAGCCACCAACCCGCGCCAACGGCCCCCCCAACCCCCCCCCCAAGCACCTACAGACACCTGCCGCCAATAACACAATGTAACAAAGCTGCACGGGCTGCACGGTGGCGCAGTGGTTAGCACTGTGGCAGCACAGTTTTACCCTCGGCCAGGGGATCGCAGGGACCATGAGATCGTGGGTTCGATCCCTGCCCCCGGCCAACAGTGATCTGTGTGGAGTTTGCAGGTTCTCCCCGTGTTTGCGTGGGTTTACTCCGGGATTTCTCCAGTTTCCTCCCACATGCCAAAAACATGCAGGTTAGGGAGTTAAGGGGCGCTTGCGCACGCAGCGACCGGCAGCTGGTGGTTTGTCACCAGACTGCAAAACAAATCTACCTACGGGTACAAAATAAGTAATAAAAAAAAAAAAAAAAAAAAAAAAAAAGCACCCCATCCCGTGACACAACAGCAGGGTGGCCCAGACAAGCAGGCCCCGAATCATCAACCCCCATGCCATTAGATGGACCTTCCCCCGCCACCCAACGAAGTTCTCCTACCCATACACACATCCTCCAGCCCCACACGTCCACCCACAGGTAACCGCACCATACACACACACACACACACCCTCATGTGCATACATACACACACATTCACCATCACACATGCCCACCTACACCCACACACAGCCCCACATGTCCACACACAACACAAACACCCACACACCCACTTCCGCACCAACTCACACACGTCCCCACTCACATCCACTCTCACACACACACACACACACACACACACACACACACACACACACACACACGCAGGCCTCAGAGGATGGGGAGATCGACCCCCCAGGATGCAGGCACCTGCACCAGGGTGCTGCCAGGGCCCCAGGGAGGACACGACCCCACCGTGCAAGGACGCACCAGGGCCGGCCTGCACCACCGGCACAAACCTGACCCTGGGCCGGGGGAGGGGATGCCCCCCCAAGCACCAGGTGCTCAGGGCCAGACCCAGCCCCTCCCGGGAAGCAAGGCCAGCCGGCCATGGGCCACAGCCCACTCCCCCCAGCCCACCCCGCAGCCCCACCACAACCAACCCCCCCAGGCCAGACACACGGCCACCCCGGACACCGGCCCCTGGTGGTCAAATCAAATCAAATCAACCTTTATTGTCATATTGCTGTACATACAACTGTAGTGCAGGCAAGATGAAATTGAGTTTCTCTCGCCATCCAGATAAGTAAAAAGAACATAATTTAAGACACACTCACACACACCCTCACCCCCCACCCCAACACAGCCATTCACACATCCCTGAGACATACTTGAAAACTAACTAGAACGAAAATATACAAATAATATAATAATGTCCATAAGGTGCAGTAGTATGTATGAGAGATTCCGGATCAACTGTTCAGCATTCTAACAGCTTGTGGAAGGAAGCTGTTAATCAGTCTGGTGGTTCTGCCTCTGCTGCTCTGGAATCATTTGCCAGATGGCAGAAGTTCAGAGTGTTTATGCAGAGGGTGAGAGTGGTCCTTGACAATGTTCAGTGCCCTGCTCCTACAACGGTTCTGAAAAAATTCTTGGACAGAGGGGAGGGAAACTCCAATTACCCTCTCAGCTCTCTTAACTATCCTCTGCAGGGCTTTTTTGTCTGACATACTGCAGCTGGAGTACCATGTTGCAATGCAGTACGTCAGAACACTCTCCACCACACCTCTGTAGAAGGTCTTGAGGATGCTGATGGGGAGAGAGGCCTGTTTGAGTTTCCTCAAGAAGTGCAGTCTCTGCTGGGCCCGCTTCCTGATCCCCAAGGAATTCTTGCTCCAGGTCAGGTCCTGCGAGATCTGCATTCCGAGGAACTTGATGTTCTCCACTCTCTCCACCAAACGGCCGCCGATGCTGAGAGGGATATGTTCAGGCTGTGACCACCGGAAGTCGATAATCATCTCCTTCGTTTTGTCCACGTTGAGCACCAGATTGTTCTCCCTGCACCAGCCCTCCAGGTCTCTCACTTCTTCCCTGTACATTGATTCCTCATCCCTCTGAATAAGTCCCACCACTGTGGTGTCGTCTGCAAACTTAATAATCTGGTTCCCCTCGTGTCTGGATACACAGTCATATGTTAGAAGTGTAAACAACAGTGGACTGAGTACGCAGCCTTGAGGGGATCCGGTGCTCAGCGTGATAGAGTTGGAGATGTTATTTCCAACACGGACAGACCGAGGTCAGGAAATCCAGGATCCAGAGACATGTGGTGGTGTTCAGACCGAGAAGGAGTAATTTCTCCATCAGTCTCTGGGGAATAATGGTGTTGAATGCTGAACTGAAATCAATGTACAGGAGTCTGGCGTTGGTGTCTTTCTGATCCAGGTGGGTGATGACAGAGTGCAGGGTGGGGACTATAGCATCCTCCGTGGAGCGGTTTGAACGATATGCAAACTGAAGAGGGTCATGTGAAGCAGGGAGGCAGGCTGTGATGTGTGGTTTGACAAGCCGTTCAAAACACTTGATCACAATTGGTGTCAGTGCAACAGGACAATAGTCATTCAGACAGGACACAACTGGTTTCTTTGCCACCGGTACTACAGTAGAGGTCTTAAAGCATCTGGGAACGATGGCCTGACTCAGGGAGATGTTATAAATGTCAGTCAGGACATCCGCCAACTCGCTCGCGCAGTCTCGGAGCACACGTCCCGGGATGTTGTCCAGACCTGCAGCTTTACTTGGGTTGACCCTGGTTAGGGTTCTCCGTGTGTCCGCTGCGTTGATGATGATAGCTGGCCCAACAGATGGTGGTGATGGGCCAGCCCTCCCTCTGATTGTTGGGTTTGATGCTTCAAAACGTGCAAAGAAGTTGTTGAGCCTGTCTGGAAGCGAAGCGTCGTCATCATCAACCCCCTGCCTTGACTTATAATCCGTCAGCGCCCGAACTCCCTGCCACATCCGTTTGGTGTTCCTTGTGTCACAGAGGTGTCCCTAGATTTTCTCCGCATAGGCGCACTTTGCCGTCTTAATTCCCTTTGAGAGTGTAGACCTGGCTGAGCGGAGGGCGATCCTATCCTTCGCTCTGAGGGCTGCATCTCTGGCTGTGAGCAGCGAGCGCACCTCTGCAGTCATCCAGGGCTCATAGTTGCCCCGTGCAGTGAAAGTCTTCACTATAGTGACATCCTCTGTGCACTTCGCGAAGTAGCTGGTGACCATTTCAGCATACTCCTCCACATCTGTCCTCTCTCCCTGGGAGGCTGCTATTTTGAAGACCTCCGAGTCTGTGTGCAGAAAACAGTCCTTAAGTGCTGAGGCTGCACCCTCTGGCGAAATCCTGATTTGTTTCACTACTGGCCTGCTGCACTTCAGTAAAGATTTGTAGGCAGGCACCAGCATCACAGATAGGCGGTCAGAATGGCCGAGGTGGGGGCGAGGTGTTGCCTTATAAGCATCTGGAAAGTTTGTGTACACCAAGTCCAACATATTCTCTCCTCTGGTCTTAAAGTCTACACATTGTTTAAACTTGGGGAGCACAGTCTTTAAACTGGTGTGATTAAAATCCCCCACAACCACCACAAAACTGTCCGGGTGTGAAGTTTGAAATTCACTAATAGCATTGTGCAGCTCTCCAAGTGCCTCGTTAGCATTAGCTTTAGCATTAGCGCTAGGAGCTATGTAAACAGCAGCTACAAACACGTTGGTGAATTCCCTCAGCAGATAGAATGGCTGACAATTTAAAATAAGGAACTCTGCCAACGGAGAGCAGTGTTTAGATACTAACGTGGCAGTAACGCACCAGTTCTTGTTTATATAGATGTATACCTCCCCCAGCCCGTACCGGAGCTAGCAGCCTCCCTGTCCGCCCGGAACGATGTCATCCCTTCCAGCTGAATGGCCGCGTCAGGGATGTTGTCGTGGAGCCTTGACTCCGTGAATGCAAACACACAGCAGTCCCTCCACTCTCTGTGGGTTTCTCTCAGCAGACGCAGCTCGTCCAGCTTGTTGTTGAGGGAGCAGACATTGGAAAGAAGGAGCGACGGTCCTGCTGGTCTGGAGAGGTTAGCCTTTAGCCTAGCATGAATTCCGGCCCTCTTTCCTCTCCTTTGTTTATGTTTGCGCCGCTTACGCTTCCTCCTCTCCCGGGTAGCTGCCAGCCTAACCCCCGATAGTATTCCATACTGGCGTAGAATGTCCAAATCGCACCCGAACGCCGCAATTCTTGCAGCGTACATTGCCTTGATGCTTAATAAGGTCTCTCGGTTGTAAGTTGTACGTCTGGGATGATTAAAACACTCAAAACTCTCACACTCACTGATACCTAGAGGGGCTGCAGCGTCCATGCGCGCCGCCATCATTCCAACCAAGCACAGCCAGCCACCAGAAGCGCCAAGGAGAGCAAGTCTCTGCCCACTACCCCTCAGGTTATAGAATTAATAAGCGGGGACCAGACAGAATTGAATTCAGCCAACTGATTATTTGAGGAGGCAGACATTCTTTCCAGGCTAATATAATCTAATAGTAAGCTATTATACTGAGTCATGCATAAATTATTTCTTGATTTCCAATTCATGAGGATAGTTTTCTTTGCGACACATAAGGCAGTGAGAACCACGTGTGACATCCTTGCCTCTATATTTATTTCACTTAAATCACCTAATATGCAAAGTGTGGGTGAGGATGGGACACGATACCCAAGGTATGCTGACAGGTCCTCACATGTCTTCCGCCAGAACTTTTGAACCGGTGCACAGGACCACATAGCATGCATATAGCTATCCAGGATGTTGCTGGTGCAGTAGAAGCAGATATTTGTGTGACTCAGGCCTATTTTGAACATCCTTTGTCCTGTGTAATGAATTATATATAGAACTTTATACTGTATGAGTTGTTAATTACAGTTTTTAGTCATCTTTTAAACATACAGTATTTGTGTCCATCCTTATTGATTGATAAGTCTGTCTCCCATTTTGATATTGAAAGAGATACTGACTCATCCAATTTTGATAACAGTCTGTATATTTTTGATATCAGTTTAGGGGAGCAAAGATTTAAAACTCTGCCACCTTAACTGGTACCTCTAAATCTATCTGATTAAGATTGAATCTTGTTTTTATTATGGATTTAAGCTGTTGGTACTAAAGAAACTTTTTATCACTGATATCATACGGTGACACTAATTGCTGAAATTGGATAAATTTCCACCTTGAATAAGATGCTCTAAGTTTTTTATTCCCTTCTCTTGCCATAGTGGAAAGTTTAACATCCTCTTTTGTTGCAAGATATCAGGATTATTCCAAATGGGAGTGAGTTTACAAGGGACAAGCGGAGACCCTGTTATTTTTCAAAAATTCCACCAAGCTGTCACAGAAGGGCTGATATTAATGCTTTTAAAACAGTTGTTGCGTTTAATACAGGGACTCATAAAAGGTTAGTCAGAGATATTTAGTGATCCACAGAGAGCCTGTTCAGCATCTATCCATGGGTTTCCTAGTGGGGTTGATTTTGTCCATTTAGAAACAAACTGCAACCTATTGGCTAAGAAGTAATTTAGAAAATTTGGTAGATCTAAACCTCCACACTCTTTTGCTTTCTGAAGAATGAATGAATGAATGAATGAATGAATGAATGAATGAATGAATTGAATGAATGAATTTATTTATTTATTTCGGATAGTACATTACAGGTTAAAAGAAACTGTATAATATAACAACAAGGTCAAATTAGACAAAGACTCCTTCTACTATACAATTCCACGTGAGTTATCCGAAATGGGTGATGGCTGAAGCCGCAGCTTATATTGCCCACCCATATTCCATCCAAGAATTCAAAGTAGAAAAAAGAGAAAACAAGACAAGAGCGATTACAATTTAAAACAAGGCTAAGACAAAATATGACTGAGAGAAAAAGAAAACTGAGCTAGTCTAAGTTAAGCGGTTACTATTCAAAAACAAATCTAAGACATAGTGTCACAAAGAAAAAAGAAAAACTAAGCTATAACACAACACAGGCTGGAAATGTCAATCCTTATGTGAGTTTACATGTCGTCTTGTAAATATGTTTGGAGTATTTCTTCCTTTAGTTTTTGTTTAAATTGTCCAAGCTTTGTACATGATTTTAATTCAGGTCCAAAATCGTTCCATAATCTGACACCTTGCACTGAAATACAGTGTTGCTTGGTAGTTGTTCTCACTGTAGGCTTTTGAAATATACATGTTCCTCTGAAGTGATATCGTTTCTCCCTTGTTTGGAACAACTTTTGGATATTTGCGGGCAGTGATAGATTCTTCACTTTGAACATTATTATTGCGGTTTTAAAGTCGATCAGATCTTTCAACTTGAGAGTTTTTTGTTTAAGAAAAAGTGGGTTTGTTGGTTCCCTGTAAGCTGCTTTGTTGATTATTCTAATAGCTCTCTTTTGAAGCATAAAGAGTGGATATATGTTTGTTTTATATGTATTTCCCCATACTTCATTACAATATGTCATGTATGGGAGTATTAATGAATGATACAAGGTGTATAGTGTGGGTTGATTCAGCAAATTTTTCACTCTGTGTAATATTGCAATTGATTTGGATACTTTACCTTTTATATAATTAATATGTGGCTTCCAACACAGTTTGTTATCAATTATTACTCCAAGGAATTTAGTTTCGGATACCCTTTCAATCTCTACACCATTTACACTGAGTTTGGGTACTGGGTAGTTGTGATGGTTGTTAAAGACTATAAATTTTGTCTTGCTTAAATTGAGCGTTAATTTGTTTGAATCAAACCACAGTTTCAGCTTTCCTAATTCCTTTCCGAGTGTATCCAGAAGTTGTTCCAAGTTGTTTCCACTGCATAGCAGGTTAGTGTCATCAGCAAACAATATTAAGTCCATTTTTTCTGAAACTTTACATATATCATTTATATACATATTGAATAATAATGGTCCCAAAACTGAACCCTGTGGGACTCCACAGGTGACCTTCAGTAGCTCTGAGTTTTTGTTGTTAACACATACAAACTGATATCTATTCTTTAAGTAACTTCTTAACCAGGACAGTGCTACCCCTCTGATACCACAATTTTGTAGTTTCTTTAATAATAGATTGTGATCTACTGTATCAAATGCTTTTTTAAGATCCAGGAATACTCCAACTGAATACTCTTTATTTTCAATGGCTGTTGATATTTTTTCTGTAAATTCCATTAAGGCATATGCTGTTGTCCTTTTGTGTCTGAACCCATATTGCTGCTCACACAATAAATCATTCTTCAGTATGAAGTTGTCAATTCTCTCATAGAATATTTTTTCAAGTATCTTGGAAAATTGCGGTAATAGTGAAATTGGTCTGTAGTTGGAGAGTTCCCCTCTGTCGCCTGTCTTGTAAATCGGAATTACTTTAGCTATTTTCATTGCATTGGGAAATATACCTGATTGGAGAGACAGGTTACAGATATACGTCAGTGGTTTCACTATGCATTCGATAACAGTTTTGACTAGTAGCATATCAATACCATCGCAGTCAGTAGATGTTTTACTTTTGAACGATTTAACAATTTCAATGACCTCTCTTTCGTCTGTGTTCTTTATGAAGATGGTGTCTTTTACAGCAGTGTTATTGCATATTGAATCACCTGTTGGCACCGTAGTGGGTATTTCTCGGGCCAGTTTAGGTCCAATGTTAACAAAAAAATTATTAAATTCATCTGCAGGTGAAGCTATATTCACATTCGGAGTCGATTTATTATTTTTTGGAGTGTTAGTTGGGTAGCTGGTATTTCTGCTTTTATTTCCAAGGATACTGTTGATTATTGTCCATGTATTTTTAATATTGTCTTTGTTTTTTTCCAGTTCTTTACTGTAATAGTCTCTTTTACTACATCTTATTATATATGTTAACTTATTTTTGTATGTTTTATACCGCTGCTCTGCTTCTTTTGTCCTTTTCTTTATGAAAGCTTTATATAATAAATTTTTCTTTTTACACGCCTTTTGTAGTCCTTTGGTTAGCCATGGTTTGTCAGTAAATTTGTGTTTAAGCTTTTTTTTAACTAATGGGCAGTTTTTTTCATAAAGAGTGGTTACAATGTTTGTAAATGTGTCATAGGCTTCATTTACATCTGATACATAGACTTCTGTCCAGTCTTGCTTCAGCAAGTCCTCTTTAAAAGAACTGATTGCGTTTGGTGATTTGTGTCTGAACGATTTTGAGATTTTTTCTGGGTTGGGCCCCGTGTGGCCATGGATAAGTGCAAAGATTGGCAAGTGGTCGCTTATATCATTTATCAATAATCCACTTTCTATTTTCTTGTCGAGAACATTGACAAACAGGTTGTCAATAAGTGTAGCAGAGTGAGCTGTGATTCTACTGGGATGTGTTATTGTGGGATATAGACTCATGCTGTACATAGAGTTCATGAACTCTGTAACTACATTTTGTTGATGTGGATTAAGTAGGTCAATATTGAAATCTCCACAAATTGCTACCATTTTCTTACTAGTAATATTATTGTACAGCTCGACTAATTTATCTCTGAATGTCTCAATGCAAGTTCCCGGCGTTCTGTATATGCAGCTTATGATTAGATTTTTTGTTTTGTCTAGGTCAATCTCAACAGTAACACATTCCAGAATCCCTGGTAGTGCTAAGGACATTTCATTTACAAGCTTACATCTATATAGGTCATCAATATACAGTGCAACACCACCACCCTTTTTTTGAGATCTGTTAATGTTAAACATCTGATATCCCTCTATTGCCATCAGGGGAGCCTGGTCTGCATTAAGCCAGGTTTCAGAGACTGCTATAGCTGTGAATTTTCTGTTTAGCTGTTTTAAATAGTCCTGAATTTGTGAGAAGTTTTTGTTAAGACTTCTGCTATTGAAGTGTATTATTGACAGTTTACCATCTAATTGCACTTGACTTTTGAATTGCTTTTCAGTGTAATATTCACAGTGGTTATGAATATTATTGAAAAAGTGGTTATCAGGATCAATATCATTCTCCATCTCTTGTGGTTTATGTTCAGCATAGTGGCATATTTTTAGAGTTTGAGTTTCCTCACTCTGTGTTTCATAGTCAGTGTTCATCTGTATTTATCTAAGTCAGTAGCATCTCTGATCATTATACTTTTTGCTTGCTCAGGTGTTCCATTTAGTTTAATCCAAATTCTACAATTTCTTGTCCAGGTTGACTGTATCTTATTATGTTTCTTTAGCATCCGTGCCTGCCGTGCTAATTCAGCGTTTTTTTTTTGTCAGGTGTTCATTTAGGTAAACTTGAGTTTCCTTTAGTTTTTTGGCCTGCCTCAGTATGTCATTTTTCACCCTCCTGTTCACAAAGCGCATCACAATTGATTTCTTTGTTTTGTTATCTTTCTTCGGTAAAGCATAACAGGCTGAGATTGCATTGGCTTCTACCTTAATGTCTTTATCATTAAGGAACTGAAGCACTTGGTTTTCTAAGGACATTGATTCACTTATGGAAGCATGTTCACCACTCAGTCCTGTAGCGGCATGAGTTTTTAAGAGTTTTTAGACTGATCCGTGATGGTTTATCCTTCTATAAAAATTTACTTATATTTGAGTCTAAGGACTTAAACTAGGCCATAGATGGTTGGGTAGGAATCATTGAGAACAAATAGTTGATTTTAGGAAGGACCGTTATTTTAATGGTTGCGACTTTTCCCATTAGTGATATAGGTAGTATCCTCCAGCGCGTAAGGTCGTCTTGTATTGTTTTTAAAAGGGGAGTGTGATTTAGTTGTAATAATGCTGAGAGCCTGGGGGAGATATCTTTTCTTAAGTATTAAATATTAGCTTGTAGAAGCAGGGTTAATCATCTCAGACTAGATGCAGAGGGTAAACAGAGAAGGACAATACGTATTGAGATGAGAGAGATTATGGTGAGGTAGCAGGAAGAAGTAGCTGGGAGGAGAAGGGTTGAATGCTTTGTGATGTGAGATGTCATGCAGATGTGAGATGGGCCATCCATCCATCCATCTTCTACCACTTTTCCGGAGGTCCGGGTCACGGAGGCAGCAGTTCAAGCAGAGAAGCCCAGACTTCCCTCTCCCCAGCCACCTGCTCCAGCTCTCCAGAGAGGACACCAAGGCGTTCCAAGACCAGCTGGGAGACATAGTCTCTCCACCGAGTCCTGGGTCTGCCCCGGGGTCTCCTCCCAGTGGGCCGTGCCTGAAACACCTCAAGTGGGAGACATCCAGGAGGCATCCTAATCAGATGCCCATACCACCTCAACTGACTCCTTTCAACGTGGAGGAGGAGCGGTTCTACTCTGAGCCTGTCCTGGATGACTGAGCTCCTCACCCTATCTCTGAGGGTGAGTCCAGCAATGAATGAATGAATTAATTAATTTATTTATTTCGGATAATACAGTACAGGTTAAAAGAAACTGTATAATATAACAACAAGGTCAAATTAGACAAAGACTCCTTCTACTAAACAATTCCACGTGAGTTATCCGAAATGGGTGATGGCTGAAGCTGCAGCTTATATTGCCCACCCATATTCCATCCAAGAATTCAAAAGAAAAAAGAGTAAACAAGACAAGAGTGATTACAATTTAGAACAAAGCTAAGACAAAGTGTGACTGAGAGAAAAAAAAAACTAAGCTAAGCTAAGTTAAGCGGTTACTATTCAAGACAAATCTAAGACAGTATGTCACAGAGAGAAGAAAAAAAAAAAAAAACTAAGCTACAACACAACACAATCCTACGGAGAAAGCTCATTTCA
Source organism: Pholidichthys leucotaenia (assembly GCA_020510985.1). Taxonomy (NCBI): domain Eukaryota; kingdom Metazoa; phylum Chordata; class Actinopteri; order Cichliformes; family Pholidichthyidae; genus Pholidichthys; species Pholidichthys leucotaenia. The sequence goes on along the minus strand of CM035845.1, from coordinate 214,026,563 downwards.
GCCGCTTGTATCCGCGATCTCGTTCTTTCGGTCATTACCCAAAGCTCGTGACCATAGGTGAGAGATGGGCGTATGATATAAAAGGAGAGACCCTTGTGTATTGATATATGCTTTTTCTGTGTATGACTGATGTGAGAGTGAATAAAGTAGTCTGCTGCAAGATTCTGCCTCCGTTATTTGCACACTCCACAAGCTGATTGTATTGGAATAATGGCTGTATTGGAGAAATTACAATTTATAAGTAAAACTGTTGATTTACCCCAGTTAATAGTCTGATAATGATGAAAATTGATCAATGAGCACCACTGTCTGAAGAAGAGATCTTTGTGAGTTTTCAACGAAAATCAATACATCATCAGCATAAAGACTTAGCTTGTGTTCTTTTTCTCCAGTTTGGACACCTCTGATATCAACATTCTGATGTATGGCTGCTGCTAATGGTTTGATAAAGATGGTAAAAAGTGAGTGAGAGAGTGGACAACCCTTCTTAGTACCTCTCTGGAGATTAAAGCTTTGGGAAGTCTGATCATTTGTTCGGTCAGATGAAGTTGGACAGCTATATAGTGTTTTAATCCAGTTTATGAAAGATGAACCAAACCCAAACTTACTTAACACCATAAAAAGAAATTTCCTATTAACACGGTCAAAGGTTTTCTCTTTATCCAGAGATAAAATTGTAGTTTCTAAGTTATTGATCTTATAGTAGTCTATTAAATTAAAATAGCCTGCGTGTATTATTAGCCAAGTGCCTGCCCTTGATGAAATCTGTTTGATCTGGATGTATAATAAGTGGAATTATCCTTTCCAGCCTTTTGGCGAGAGCTTTGCAAATTATTTTAAGATCGACATTCATAAGTGAGATGGGACAGTAGTCAGATGGAAACGTAGGATCTTTTCAGGTTTAAGTAGCAGGATAATACTAGCCAAATTCATATTTGGAGGGGTTATGTTATCTTCTTTAATTTGGTTCACCATTTTCAATAAAGTAGGTGCCATCACAGGCCAGAATTCTTTATAAAATTCTACTGGAAAACCATCTGGTCCTGGAGCCTTGTTGTTTGGGATGTGCTTAAGTGCCTTCTGGAGTTCGGACACCAGAGGAGGTGCATCCAGACCTGCAATCTGTTCATTATTTAATTGTGGTACGTTAATATAATCCAAAAATTTATTTATCTCTGAGTCAGATGGGTTAATTTGAGATGAGTAGAGGTTTTCATAAGACTTTCTAAAGGAGTTATTTATTTTTTTCAGACTCATGGGTAATATTTCCAGTCATATCCTTAATAGAGTGGATAGTTGTTTCTTCTTTGTTCAATCTAAGCTGGTTCGAGAGATATCGCCCCCATTTATTACTGTGTTCAAACTTCTCAAGACACAGTCTTTGTATTAAAAACTGTGTTCTTTTGTTTGTAATTTCTTCTAATTCCAGCTTTAATTTTCTCAGACTGTTAAATGAATGTTCCTGTGGAGAAACAGCACAGGTTGTCTCCAGTGATTTAATTTTCTAACTCCAGTACCTGTGCTTTTTCTTTTTTATTCTTATACGAACAGTAAGAGATTATTTTACCTCGTATGACCGCTTTTGCTGCTTCCCAAAGAACACACAGGGATATTCCTGGCTTATCATTATATTCCAGATATGATTCCCACTCTTTATTAAAGTATGTAATAAAGTCTTTGTCTTTTAGTAGTGATGTATTAAATTTCCAGCTCCTAGTTTTCCTTATAGCTTTCTTATTTACGAGTGTAAGAGATACTGGATGGTGATCGCTAATAGCTTGATTTGAACATATTTCAGTGTCTGTGATGTCCCTCACCATAGAGATGCTGGCTAAAAAAAGTCTAAACGTGAATGTGAACTATGAACTGATGAAAAAAGTGTATTCTCGAAGAGTTGGGTGAAGAGAACGCCATTCATCGCAAAGACCAAAATCATTCATGTATTGTTTGACAGTATCAGTAGCCGGTCAGTTTCGATAAAATCCCTGATCCACTGAGCCTGTCGATTGCAGGATTTAATACCAGGTTGAAGTCTCCTCCTATTATGAGTGTGGTGTCCAAGCGCTCAGAAAGAGAAGTGAAGAAAGTGTGAAAATAGGATGGGTCATCAACATTTGGGCCATAAACACTTGCAATACATAGATCCAAATTTCGAACTGAGATTTTTAATATTATAAATCTACCTTCCGGATCTGCTATGGTATTATTCACAACAAAGCGTATTCCTCTATTTACCAGTATAGCTACCCCCCTTTGTTTAGAATTAAAGCCGGCTGAGTACATGTGAGGGAATTCCGGGGAGGTGAGCGCATCTACAGATGACTTAGAAACATGTGTTTACTGTAATAAGACAAAGTCTGCCTGTAGATCCTTCAGTCGATTAAAAACTTTTAGCCTCTTCTCCCTGGTACCAATTCCACGTATGTTCCAGGTGACAAACTTAAATGTGAACATGTTTTCACTAACTGGTTTTGTGCTAAAGGCTAACTAAATTTGCCTATGTGATTATATGTCTGTAATGTATGCATATGTGTGTATATGTATGTTGTGTGTAAAATATATACCTACGCATGTATGCTTGGGTGTGTGTGCATGATGTCTCTGTTCCATTTGCTTGCAATTGCAAGAAAATGGGGTGTATGGACTTGGAAGCATGTACTTAAAGTTATTTCCTATAAACCAGAGCTATGAGAGAAAACAGACATAAAGGTTAGTAAATGGTGAAAAAAAATGCAGATAACATACAAAAAAGACCTAACAACTTCAACAAAATTAGTTACAGCAGACAAACAAGCAAACAACAACCTCAGCAGAAAAGAAAAAAAAAACATTAAACAAATGTTAACAAATTAAACGGAAATCGAATAAGAGACCTGCACACAATCACACTCTTTTTTCCACCTGTAGCTAAGAAAAAAAAGGAAGTTCTAGAATAACCAGGGGATTATGGTTTCATCCATAAACAACTTGCCATCTATATACAATCTATCCACAGTGACATAATGTCCGGCTCAGGAAACACGCACGCAGGCTCAGGATAGATTTAACAGCTTTATTCAACAAGCAGGCATGTGTGGATGGATGTGTGAGACATGTATATGTGATGAGGGTGAACGCCGATGCACAGGAAGCAGAGCAGTGCGCCGTACAGTTGGACAACCCTATGGAGAGAGCAAGAGGACAGGGGTAAAGGGCACCACACCTAAACAGGGATAATGAGCAGTGTGCTGCTTACTTGTGGATGGCAGGTGGCTGGCGTTGGCCAGGGGAGAAGCCCGGAAGACAGCGTCCTGCAGAGCCTGTGACAACGGTGAGGATTGGATGGCGATGACGGGGTATCCGCCGCCAGGGAATCCACCTGTGCACAGGGGAGAAGACTTGCAAAAGGTAAGGAAGGAATGCTTACGTCGAAGCGTAGTCTAGCTGTCGTTTGGAGACGATCCAGCTGCGAAGATATGCCGATGCGAACAGACGGCTCCAGACCGCTGCACAGGGCTGAGTGGGTTAAATAGCCTGCGGCTGACGAGGCGCAGGTGTGCGCGCAGCTGAGGCGGATGATGAGCGGCGAGTCGTGACAGTACTCCCCCCCCAGCAGCGCCTCCTGGCGCTGGTTTGTCTGGATGCGCCCGGTGGAACTCCATAATGAGACTCCTGTCCAACACCAAAGAAGAGCGCACCCAGGACCTCCACTCAGGACCGAATCCCTCCCAGTCCACCAAGTACTGCAGCCCGCGACCTCGGCGCCGGGAGTCCATGATGGAAGCGACTCTCTAGGCCGGATGGCCGTCGATCATCAGAGGCGTGGGTGGCGCCGCGGGCGGGGGACAGAGGGGATCGGAGACCACGGGCTTGATTTTAGACACGTGGAAGGTGGGACATATGCGGAGGGAGGGGGGAGGGCCAGACGTACAGCCACCGGGTTAATGATCCTTGAGATGGTGAAGGGGCCAATGAAGCGTGGGGCCAGCTTCCTCTTCTCAGCCTTGAGGTGAATGTCCTGAGAGGCTAACCAGACTCGTTGGCCCACCTGGTAGGCAGGGGCCGGTCTCCTGTGGCGATTCGCCGTGGTGCTGTTGCGTGTCACCGTGCGTAAAAGTGCATCGCGCGCCTTGGTCCACAGACTCTGACAACGTCTCTGGTGCGCCTGGATGGATGGAACGGCCAGCTCACCCTCCTGCTCTGGAAACAATGGTGGGTCGTATCCCAAGGACGCCTTGAAGGGGGACATCCCTGTGGCAGAAGACTGTGCCGTGTTGTGGGCATACTCTACCCAGGCCAGGTGCGTGCTCCAGGAAGACGGGTTGGAGGAAGTGACGCAGCGTTGGGCAGCTTCCAGCTCCTGGTTGGCCCGTTCACACTGCCCATTGGACTGCGGGTGGTGGCCGAAGGAGAGGCTTACCGTGGCCCCCAGGGTGTTGCAGAAACACTTCCATACCTCTGAGACAAATTGGGGCCCCCGATCAGAGATGACATCCACCGGTATCCCGTGCAGCCTGACCACGTGTTGAACCAGAAGGTCCGCTGTCTCCCGTGCCATTGGGAGGCCCCGGAGTGGCACGAAGTGGGCAGCCTTGGAGAAACGATCCACGATGGTCAGCACAGCGTCATAGGTGTTGGAGACCGGGAGACCGGTGATGAACTCGAGGGCTATGTGGGACCAGGGCCTGCCAGGGATCGGCAGGGGCTGGAGCAGACCTGCGGGAGGAAAATTTCCTGACTTGCCGGTGGCACACACAGGGCACGCCCGGACGTAGTTGGTGGCGTCCCTCTGAAGACCTGGCCACCAGAAGGAACGCTGGAGGAGATCCACTAGCCGGGAAACACCAGGGTGACAGGCGAGTTTGGAGGTGCGAACCCAATGGATGACCTTCCCCCGGACAGTAGATGGAACAAACAGCTTTCCCTCCGGTCCGCCGCCAGGGTCCGGTTCGGTCTCCTGCACCCTCCGGATCTTGTCCCTGATGGACCAGGAAATCACCCCCACAACACACGAGCTGGGCAGAATGGTATGACCCGGCTCCTCTGACGTCTCGGGGGCAAACTGCCTGGACAGGGCATCGGGCAGGCCGTTCTTAGAACCAGGGCGGTAGGTGATGGTAAAGCGGAACCGGGCGAAGAACAAGGACCAGTGCACCTGGCGAGCATTCAGACGTCTGGCAGATCTAAGATATTCCAGGTTCTTGTGGTCCGTCAGCACCACGAACGGCAACAAGGACCAGCGCACCTGGCGAGCATTCAGACGTCTGGCAGATCTAAGATATTCCAGGTTCTTGTGGTCCGTCAGCACCACGAACGGCAACACAGCCCCCTCCAGCCAGTGGCGCCACTCCTGCAGGGCGAGCTTGATGGCAAGAAGCTCCCTGTCCCCGACGTCGTAGTTCCGCTCAGCCTGAGACAGACGCCGTGAGAAGAAGGCGCAGGGTCGCTTGACCCTGTCAGTGGGTGATCGCTGGGACAGCACCACCCCCACTCCCATATCAGAGGCGTCGACTTCCACCAAACACTGCAGCGCGGGGTCAACCTGGGTCAGGACTCGGGAGGAGGAGAACTCCGTCTTCAACGCCTGAAACGCTCCGGTGACCTCTTCGGTCCACCGGAAGGGGTTCTTGGTGGAAGTGAGACAGGTCAACAGGGCAACGATGGCACCGAAATTGGGCACAAAACGGCGGTAGAAGTTGGCAAACCCAATAAACTGTTGAACCTGCTTCCTGGAGGTCGGCGTGGGCCACTCAACCACCGCTTTGACCTTCGCGGGGTCGGGAAGGACTTGGTTGTGTGAGATTACGAATCCTAAGAAGGAGGTGGTCTTGGCGTAAAACTCACACTTTTCGGCCTTGACGTACAGCCTGTTCTCCAGCAGCCATTGTAAGACCCGCCTCACGTGGACCTGGTGTTCCTCCCGTGACCTGGAGAAGATAAGGATGTCATCCAGGTACACGAACACGAAGAGGCCAAGGAAATCACGCAGGACGTCGTTGATGAGGCATTGAAACACAGCGGGGGCGTTGGTCAGTCCAAACGGCATCACCAGATACTCGAAGTGACCACTAGGCGTTCGAAAGGCCGTCTTCCACTCATCCCCCTCCCGGATCTGGACGAGGTGGTACGCGCTGCGGAGATCCAACTTGGTGAACCAGGTCGCCCCCTGGAGGAAGTGGAAGGCAGTGTCCATTAAAGGCAGGGTGTAACGGTCCTTCTCTGTGATGTCATTCAGAGCCCGAAAATCGATACAAGGACGGAGTAACCCATCCTTCTTAGAAACGAAGAAGAACCCTGCGCCAAGCGGAGACGAGGAGGGGCGGATGATTCCTGCGTTGAGTGACTCCTTGATGTAACTATCCATAGCCTCTCGCTCCGGCGCTGACAGGCTGTAGAGGCGTCCGGATGGCAAGGGCGCCCCCGGGCGGATGTTGATAGCGCAGTCGTAGGGCCGGTGAGGAGGAAGAGACATCGCCCTGGACTTATTAAATACGAGACCCAGGTCATGGAACTCCGAGGGCACCAGAGAGAGATCCGGAGGCACGGCGTCCTTGGCCGGAGGGGGAGAGGACGGGGCGCAGGCTGTGGACTGTAGGCAGGTACCCATACAGAAGGAGCTCCAGGCAGCGATTCTTCCTGTCTGCCAATCCAGCACAGGGTTGTGCAGGCGCAACCAGGGGTAGCCTAGGATGACAGGCGACACAGAGGAGGACAGAACGTACAGGGTGAGATCCTCCCGGTGGTTACCTGAGATGACAACAGGGACCGGCTGGGTGCGATGAGTCACCTGTCCAAGGGGCGCACGGGAGAGGGTGACCAGGCTGAGAGGAGCGGCCAGAGGGTGGCAGGGGATGCCCAATTGGGTTGCCAGGCTCTTTGAAATAAAGCTCTGCTCTGCTCCTGAGTCCACCAGTGCGTGTGTGAGGTGCCCCGTGGCATTGTGACAAAATCGAATGGGCAGTGATAGGCTACTGAGGGGATTTGACCGGTTAGAGTCCGCGAGGGCCCCTACAGTGACTCGCGGACCTCCCCGTTTGGCTTCTCCGGGCAATGCTCCACGGTATGTTGACTACCTCCGCAATACATGCAGAGGCCCAACTCCCGGCGGCGCTGTTTCTCCACTAGGGGGAGCCTTGACCGACCAACCACCATTGCCTTCGATTCCTCGGAAGACTCCGGAGGAGGTAACGCCAGGGGGCGGGCTTGAGGCGTGCAGACGGAGCCTCCACGCGAGCGGCCGATTGACTTCCGCTCGGTGGATCGTTCACGCAGCCTGTTATCCAAGCTAATAGTTACGGAGATTAGCTCCGAGAGCGTCTCCGGAAGGTCTCGACCGGCCAGCTCATCCTTCAGACCCGAGCTGAGGCTGTGGAGGAAGATACCACAGAGTGCCGCCTCATCTCAGCCTACCTCCTCCGCTGCGACCCGGAAGTCAATAGCGTAGTCCGCCGCTGACCGGCTTCCCTGTTGGAGGCCAAGGAGACGGTCATTGAGGACGCTATCAGGCCGGGAATGATCGAACACCTCGAGAAAGCTCCGCACGAACTGGCTGTGGGAGAGGTTTGCGTAACTGGGTTTCGCCATAACGGCGTAAGCCCAAGTTAATGCTCGCCCCTCCAGGAGATTACCAATATAGCCCATTCGGCTGTGGTCCGAGGGAAAATCCCCGGGAACGCGCAGAAACACCGACTCACACTGCATGATGAACCCCCGCGCTCCGCCGAGCTTCCCGCTGAAGCGGGCGGGGGTTGGGATAGGTGTCAGTCGGGTTGGCGTTCCCGTGGCAGACTGGCCGGCCACCGGAGCGGCAGGAGCTACCCCTCCCTGACGAGCCGAGGGGAACGCCTGCTGGGGATCCAAGCGATCTAACCGGTGAGTGATGTGTACCAATTGGTTCCATATCACCTGCTGTTGGTGGGCTATTAAATCCACCCGAGCCTCGAGGGTGGAAAGACGGCGTGCGAGCCCGCTGTCTGCTGAGCCGCTCTGCTGGAGCCGTACTGACATAATGTCCGGCTCAGGAAACACGCACGCAGGCTCAGGATAGATTTAACAGCTTTATTCAACAAGCAGGCATGTGTGGATGGATGTGTGAGATATGTATATGTGATGAGGGTGAACGCCGATGCACAGGAAGCAGAGCAGTGCGCCGTACAGCCGGACAACCCTATGGAGAGAGCAAGAGGACAGGGGTAAAGGGCACCACACCTAAACAGGGATAATGAGCAGTGTGCTGCTTACTTGTGGATGGCAGGTGGCTGGCGTTGGCCAAGGGAGAAGCCCGGAAAACAGCATCCTGCAGAGCCTGTGACGACGGTGAGGATTGGATGGCGATGACGGAGTAACCGCCGCCAGGGAATCCACCTGTGCACAGGGGAGAAGACTTGCAAAAGGTAAGGAAAGAATGCTTACGTCGAAGCGTAGTCTAGCTGTCGTTTGGAGACGATCCAGCTGCGAAGATATGCCGATGCGAACAGACGGCTCCAGACCGCTGCACAGGGCTGAGTGGGTTAAATAGCCCGCGGCTGACGAGGCGCAGGTGTGCGCGCAGCTGAGGCGGATGATGAGCGGCGAGTCGTGACACACAGAGACAATAGCTCGTTTACCTTCTTGGATTTTTTGTTTTCTAATGGGAAAAAGCCTCCTTCTCCTTTCCAAAATTTTCTGTGGAAATTGATCATTTAGACAATAATTAGTGTTTTTAAGCTGCCTGCCTTGCCACTGTACCAAATTTTTTTGCTTGAAATGCTCAAATTTGGCAACAATAGGTCTTGGATGTTTATTTGGGGGATTTTTTTTGCCCAATTCGGTGGACTTGGTGGAAGGTAATTGATTTTGTGACTTCGGTGGACAATTTCAGTTGCGTGGACATTAATTCCCGGACCAGCTGTTCAGGATTTTCATTATTTTTTTCAGCAATTCCAGAAAAAACAAGGTTATCTCTCATGCTGCGTGACTGCAAGTTGAGAACTGTTTCCTTCATCTTCCTGTTCTCTCTTTCAACAATGCCAAGTCGTGTAGTTAGCATGTTCACTGACTTTTTCAAACTATTGTTTTCCTCTAAGAGAGAGACAAGCTGTGCCTGACTGCATTCCAGACTCTCACGCACTCTACTACTACTACTACTCTACTAACGCTAGTCTGCCATCCATGCTGGCAAGTTTGTTTTCAATAGAAAAAAGGATGTCATTAACCTCAGAGCTGTCTCGTGATTTCTCGAGAGTTATTTACAGCGAGTCCGCCGGTCTCAGCAGTTTTGACTGGGAAGCAGGGATGGGAGACTGCTCCATGGCACAGGAACGGAAATAAAGCTCGTCAATATAGTTCTGTACTTCCTCCAGCTCCGTACAAAAAAAAGAAAGCTAGAAACAGACAGTCAGTTAATGGACTTACAAAAAGCAGAAAAAAAAACTACTCATGGAAAAGTTTGTTTATGCTGTCGGCGGGCACCGCCATTTTGGGTTATTGCGCAACAGTCTCGGAACGTCTCGCGATCACAGCATCAGCCCCCTCACCAACTATATTATTTGCTGATGACACCAGCCTTCTGCGTAGCAGTAATAACTTGAAACAGGATAAATTCTAAGGAAAAGAGAAGTGAGTTTAACAAGCTGCTGCTGGCTGTTGAAGTACTTTGCACAGAGAGACTTATTAAATGCATCAAATGTCAGCTTGTACCAGATCACTGCTGTTATTTACTGTCTTCTTCTTGCTCTTCTTTCAACTGCACCCTTTAGGGGTCTCCACAGTGGATCATCTGCCTCCATCTCACCCTATCCCTTGCATTTCCCTCTGTAACATCAACCCTCTCCATGTCCTCCTTCACTACATCCATGAATCTTCTCTGTGGTCTTCTTCTTTTCCTCTTGCCTGGCAGCTCCATCTTCAACATCCTTTGTCCAATATATCCACTATCCCTCCTCTGCACATGCCCAAACCCTCTCAGCCTTGCCTCTCTTACTTTGTCTCCAAACCACTCAACCTGAGCTGTCCCTCTGATATACTCATTTGTAATCTTGTCCCTCCTAGTCACTCCCAATGAAAATCTTAGCATCTTCAACTCTGCCACCTCCAGCTCCATCTCCTGTCTTCTTGTCAGCACCACTGTCTCCAAACCATACATCATAGCAGGTCTTACTACAGTGTTCTAAATCTTCCCTTTCATGCTTGCTGCAACCCTTCTGTCATAAATCACCCCTAACACTCGTCTCCACCCACTCCACCCTGCCTGCACTCTCTTCTTCATCTACTTTCACTACCTCTACTCCTTCCATCTTCACCGTTACACCTGCCTCCCTCTCATTCACATTAATGTATTCTGTCTTGCTTCTACTGACTTTCATTCCTCTTCTCTCCAGAGCATACCTCCACCTCTCCAGGTTCTCTTCCACCTCTCACTACACATCACAATGTCGTCTGCAAACATCATGGTCCACGGAGACTCCTGCCTGACTTCATCTGTCAGCCTGTCCTTCATTATGGCAAACAAGAAGGGGCTCAGAGCCGATCCCTGATGTAACCCCACCCCCACCTTGAACCCATCTGTCACTCCTACAGCACACCTCACCACCGTCTTGCTGTCCTCAAACATATCCTGCACCACCCTCACATATTTCTCTGCTACTCCTGACTTTCTCATACAGTACCACACTTCCTCTCTTGGCACCCTATCATATGCTTTCTCTAGATCCACAAAGACACTGTGCAACTCCTTCTGACCTTCTCTATACTTCTCCATCACCATGTCTCTGTCTTCCTTCCTATGTCCACTGGATACAACACATACGTTTCTACCAGTTTCCCTCAATGCTTTTGTTTTACTTTCCCAGTCATCTGGTAATTCTTCCCTCCCACCCAGAGCCTGTATCAACTCCTTCCTGAACTCTGTGCAACCTTCTTCCTTCTGTAACTCCCCCCACTTAATCTTGGGCTCTGCCTTCACTGTTTTCCTCTTCTTGCTTTCCAAAGTCATCCTACAGACTACCATCTGATGCTGTCTAGCTACATTCTCCCCTGACACCACCTTGCAGTCTCCTATCTCTTTCAGATTTCTCCTTCTGTATAAGATGTAGTTCACCTGTGTGCACCTTCCTCCACTCTTGTAAGTCACCCTATGTTCCCGTCTCTTCTTAAAGTATGTGTTCACCACAGCCATTTCCATCCTTCTAGTAAAATCCACAACCATCTGTCCTTCCACATTTCCTTAAGCCCATACCTACCCAGGACCTCCTCATCACCTCTGTTGCCTTCACTTACACTACCGTTCAAAAGTTTGGGGTCACTGAGAAATTTCCTTATTTTTGAAAGAAAAGCACTTTTTTCAATGAAGATAACTTTAAACTAATCAGAAATACACTCTACACATTGCTAATGTGGTAAATGACTATTCTAGCTGCAAATGTCTGGTTTTTGGTGCAATATCTACATAGGTGTGTAGAGGCCCATTTCCAGCAACTATCACTCCAGTGTTCTAATGGTACAATGTGTTTGCTCATTGTGTCAGAAGGCTAATGGATGATTAGAAAACCCTTGTGCAATCATGTTAGGTCTGCAATGCTGTAATTGCTGCAAATGGAGGATTCTTTGACGAAAGCAAAGTTTGAAGGAAAAAAATATTATTTCAAATACAAATCATTATTTCTAACCTTGTCAATGTCTTGACTGTATTTTCTATTCATTTTACAACTCATGGTGGTAAATAAAAGTGTGACTTTTCATGGAAAACACAAAATTGTCTGAGGTGACACCAAACTTTTGAACGGTAGTGTACATGCCCATAAAAGTCCACTCCAATCACCACTCTCTCCCCCCGGGAACACTCTCTACTGCTTCATCCAACTTATTCCAAAATTCCTCTTTCTCTTCTACCTGACATCCAACTTGTGGGGCATACGCACTGACGACATTCAACATCACACCTTTGACTTCTAGCGTCAAACTCATGATTCTGTCTGACTCCCTCTTTACCTCCTGAAAACTCTTCACATACTGTTCTTTCAAGATTACTCCTACTCCATTTCTCTTCCTATCACCACCTTGGTAGAACAGTTTCAATCCATCTCCAGTGCTCTTAGCCTTGCTTCTCTTCCATCTGGTTTCTTGAACACACAGTATATCTACCTTTCTTCTCTCCATCATATCAGCCAACTCTCTGCCTTTACCAGTCATAGTCCCTGCATTTAACGTCCTTACTCTCACCTCCACACTTCTACCTTTCCTTTTGTCTTTCTCCTTCCTGACACGCCTTCCCCCTCTCCTCATCCTCGATCTTCCACCAAATAGTGTCTGCAAAAATCTGCATGGAGCAGTATTTGAGCCCTAAAATTAAGATAATATGTAAAAAGTAATAACTGCTATTAATGTTTATAATAACTATGCAGCTTTTTCTGTAAATTTGATTTTTTTATATAGTAAAAATCATACAGTATCTTTCCTTTAACTTTACAACTTTTTAATGCAAATTTTTCACCATAAACATTGTATCTTTTTCTTATAAATTTTCACATTAATAGAGGTCTATGTATTTTTTTTCCCTTGGAAACTTAGAACTTTATTTAAAAATCTTCTTAATGAGGAATTAATTAGTTTTTAATTTACATGAGAAAAAAAGATGAAGTCAGAGAGGTGTGAACTGTTTGATGGCAGCTAACCATTTTATAAGTTGTTTTGATCAGTTCACTGACCTGAAAAATCTCATGGTGTCATGGGGTGGTCCTCGCGGACCACTATTGAGACACTGTAGGCAGCCGTTGAGTTTGCATATTTATTAAAGGAAGACACACTATATGAAAATAAAGAGCCACGTGGGGCAAAACACAAATAACAACTACAGCAAAGGCACATTAATAATACAGTCAGGATAACGGGAGTAAACTTACTGAGAATAAGATAAGATAAGATAAGCCTTTATTTGTCCCACAACGGGGAAATTCCAGAATGAGGAGAACACGTGCGTGACTGGAGCTGGGGACTAGGGACTCCAGCCGAACGTTGGGGAGACCAGCGTTATGTGTGTGTGAGGTCGCAGCCCGGAGTAACCATAGCTGCTCCCTTAAATAGGGCTAGAGGATTCACCAGCTGATGAGGACGTCATCAGTGGAATGGAAATCAGCTGTCACCGTGGAGCTCGGCTCTGACAGCCGGAAGTCCTGCTGAGACACTGTCAGAATAAGAGTCCGGGAAGGCCATAAGGAAAACTAACACAGAACGGGAGGAAAATACTGCATGACCTGAGCGCGGACGATATCAGCGCTCAGACCATGACACATGGCTTGTAGCAGCTGGAGAAGAACACACTCCTCCTCTGCCTCCTCTCCCCTCACTTTCGCCTTCTGCCTTGTTTTTCTTTCTGGCAAAATAGCCTCTTGTATCATCTATGCCTTCTCACTTGCTAACCACAGAAATATGAATACAACTTCTGGAGTCCCGCGCCTTGTTAAATACAGTCAGTGCAATCTTTATCCACCTACAGGTGCTGTTGGAGGGATGCTCAGCAGGTCAGACAGATACAGAACAATTCCAAGCACATCCGGGTAGTACTACTGATGCTCCTTATCAGATTATTATGATCTTTACGTTAATTAATTTAAGTGGCCCATAGGGAATCCTCCCGACTCTTCCTATGGGCCACTCTGGGCCTGCTGGCAACCCAACAACCTAAAACGAGATGATGGCACGTAACATGAAGCTAGCGATGCTAGTGGCTGTGACATCTTCACTGGACTTCCAAGTTTGTCTTCCTCCACTTGCTGGATGTAAATATTTGTATTACTTTCGACCCGTAAAATATGAATAATTTTTTCATCAATATACTGATTTTTAGAAGAACATTAAGACTTGCATTGTGCAGATTTCTAAACACTTTGTTGATGTATTTTTTTAATCTTTGTTTTCATGAAAATATTATCCATTGCACTTTTAATACTGTAATAATCTGTAATAATCCTGTGCTGGTTTCTAACTTTTTATAGAAGTACATACACACACAAACACACACACACAGAGCAGCAGCAGAGGTGTAGGAGTATTTATGTACGTGCAGAGGTCAGTGTGCTCTTTAACAGGCAGACACAAACAATGGGAGCATTCCACACGCATGTATTGATTTAAGCTGCAGACACCGTCATAGCCGATCCATCTCATCCTGCAGTGTTACTAACAAAATGATGAATAAAAAGAAGAGAAACATCCACATCAGAATGTGCTCTGCAGGGAACACCAGACTGCTGGAGGATCCAGTCGATGATGCTGAAACTGATTCATCTGAGAAACCTCAGATGGAAAAACATTTTTTTTTAGTTTAAACAAAGAACAGTGTCATACATAAAGAATAATACCACAATAACCCTGCACCTATTCTACGCAGCACAAGTAAAACTATAATTATAAAAATCATGGACATATTATTAGCAACCACTTGATCTGTCAGCATCTGTCAACCAAGTCTGATTTTCTGTTTTGTTCCAAAGTAAAGACATGTCTTGTAAGCTAAAATGTAAGCTAATATTCATTTTCAGATTTAAACGTTCATTTTTTTAATGTATTGAAATATATGCCAAATTGTAGTCAATCCTGTGGTACTTGGAATCCTTCAATTTCTATTTCTCTTGCTTATATGTTTCGGTAAATGTTACACTTTTTTTTTTTTTTTTTTGCCATTTGATCGTTGGATTGGTTTTTAAGCTGTATAACAAAAAAAAATGGAATAAAAATGTCAAAAATGAATCAGAGGAGACTGAGTCATGAGTCTCCCCTAATGTCACCTCCTAAAACACTCAAATGGTTGGTGATGTGGGTGCGTGCGTATGTGCATGCATGCATGTGCGTGTGTGTAGGTGAGTGTGTGTGTTTTGTAACTGACAGAGGCAGAAAGACTAAGGAGATTAAATAAATAAAAGAGAGAGAAGGTGACCTGAATAAATCGACTGATTAAAAGATTAAAATCTGTTTGTCTCGGGTAGAACCAGAAGTGGGGACACCAGTCTCCTCTTTATCCTTCACTGACTACCCGCAATCTTCATCCTCCTCCCTTTCTTCTTCTTCACCTCCTGCTTCTAGAGGAGAGGAACTACTGATTGATTCTCTGAAAATAGCCGCATCCCACCTCAGCTTGTTATTTTCTCTTCTTGCCTGCAGCGTATTGACCTGCAGTCAATCTACAGCTGGCCGTGCTGAATCTGAATAAAGTTTAAACAGCAGGAGGTCCAAAAAGGTAAAAGCATCATGAATAATATTTTCAGACTCACCTTCATATTCTTGTTTTCCCCTTAAGCCCATATCTCATGGAGCAGAAAATGC
Organism: Pholidichthys leucotaenia; assembly: GCA_020510985.1. Taxonomy (NCBI): domain Eukaryota; kingdom Metazoa; phylum Chordata; class Actinopteri; order Cichliformes; family Pholidichthyidae; genus Pholidichthys; species Pholidichthys leucotaenia. The sequence continues at coordinate 214,011,287 of CM035845.1, read as the reverse complement.
TAAGGAACGTTCACAAACGTTGCAGTTGTTGGGGTTTTGTCAGAGTTTGTAAAAGGTTGTACATCAGTTCACAAATTTTAAGGTCCAAAACAGTGATTCAGTTATTTTCAGATGTTGTTTTGGTGAATGTATTTTCTGCAAACAGTTGCAAACATTTGTAAAATAGTTGTGAGCTTTTGCAAACTTTTGTCATGCATGTCGCTGAAGATCTTTTTATTTCACCAAGTAGTGAACACTAGCAACTGTTTAAAAACCTTTACGACAAAACTGTTTCAAACCTTAAAAATTGTGTGCTGTTTTGCAGCCTGACATCCTGACAGCCACGAACCCTGACAAAACCCAAAAAGTGCAGCATTTGTAAATGTTTCTCAGCATTCACCAAAATACTAGCTTCATTTTTGCCAACATTTGTCAGAAAAGTTGGCAAATCCAAAAATCACCACATTCGTAAGCATTTGCCACTCCATGAGCTACTACCCTTAGTTAACCTGCTAAGTTTGTCAGCAAGTCCAACAAGTAGTATGTGTTGTGTGTTAACAACCTCTAAATACAACCATGTGCACCATGTCAAAGATGGTGATGTAACCACTTTCTAAAGTGTTTTCTCCATTTCAAAACTGCTTTAAGTCCTGGTGCAAAGGTGGGAGGGTGGACAGAACTAAAACCAGTGCTAAAACAGTGGAATTCTATGTATGCATCCACATTTTACCTTTTTGTCACTGCCATTTGTTTATTTCCACTTCCTGATTCACTTCTGGTTTTGAACTGTAATTCCTTTAAATGGTAAATACACAGTTTTAGGTGGTTGAAGTTAGGGAAATTATGAAGGTTAGGGTTAAGAAAAGGTGAGATTCTACTTTACACACACTGCAACTGTAGCCCTCAATCATGTTATTTCATGTCATTAGTTACATGACCACTAGAAGGTGCTTGATGTCATGATTCATATTTATCCACGCTAGAGCATGTTGTTGCCCATCAGTTCATTTTGTCTCTGAAACAATCTGATTCAGCTCCTCTTTTTTTAAAGCTCATTCCAGTAAAGTTAAATAAGCTAATCCCATGGAACTGCATCCATCATTGTCCTCTGTCCATCAATATTTTACATAAACAGCTACTTCTCACAGGTAATTGCCTCGATGCTCACCAAACTCAGGCACAATGATCCTCAGGTGGATCTCCATCTAGGTTGTGCTCAAGGCCAAGTTGTCGGTTGAAGCTAAGAGTATGTGTAACTTTAAGTTTATTTTAAGGCTATATAGATATACAGACAAAGGTTCCTCAGTACGGATTAAGTGATGCTGTTATTGATGGTTTGTTTTTTTTTTCCCTCTGTGTGCGTGTGTGTGGGGGGGGATGCACGTGCATGTGTGTATGTGTTTAAGGGCACTCTCAAGGATTTTCAGTGTGATAGTTGTAGTAGCATTGATTTATTCCTCTGTTCCCTCTGAGCTGACAGCCTGATATAGCACCTCTCTCTATCGCTCTTTTTTCTTTCTGTGTGTGTGTGCGTGCGTGCGTGCGTGTGTGTGTGTGTGTGTGTGTGTGTGTGTGTGTGTGTGTGTGTGTGTGTGTGTGTGTGTGTGTTTCCCAGATTGGAAAAGAAAATGAAAAGAGAAAGGAAACTTGGAGCAGGGCATGCTACTGGATCCAGCCTTTCAGCATTATAAAGTATACTGTATGTATGGTTATTCCATTAAAGAAAATGTGGAATAATTTCCGTTTTGATCAGCTACATTACACAAGTAGACGACTACATCCTACCGAATGTTAAGTGCTGCATGACCAAAGGGTGATGGTAAAATACAAGCTGGAGCTCTAAAAGAAAATTTAATAGGCAATGTGGCAGGAATAATGAAATGCAATAATGTCGCTATGCTACATGAAATCCTAGAAAGCCTCATCTGTCCACATACTGCACTGTTTCTTCATTAGCAACATTTGTATTGTTAGAACAGAGCCAGATCACTTAGACCTCCCCGATATGACAAAGAAAATGTAACAAAATAAAGTTTTTATCAGCTTCAGTTGGCATCACTTAAGCCTGGGTCACAGCTGGGCGTACGAATTTAGATATCGCACGTCAGCTGTGATTTTCTGGGGCTGTGGAGGGTGTGGATGTCGTATGAGTATTTGAGAGGTTGCAAGGAGTTCTTGACACAGTCTTGAGTGCGTCTTCCACCTTTCAGGGTCCATGTGAGATGGCCTTGCAAACAGGGATCGTACAACAGCCGTGGAATTCGTACTCACTTCTTGAGATAGTCTTACTACCTGCGTAAGTCACATGCACTCACCATGTACGTGAGAGACAGGACGCACAGCACAGTAACCCACACTTGCATCACACATGAGATGCTTGTACAGACCACATGGACAGCGTACATCAGTTTTTCCAGTATACCTGCCAGACCAAGGTTGCATTAACCAAGAATTCTCTGTCAATGACTGGTAATTTTTAGCAATCAAGGAAAATGTCCCCAGCCATCCATCATTTTGACAGATTGCATTGATAATTGTAATTGCTACCCCATCTGTGCACACCCAGAGGAAGATGTGAATTCAGGCCCATAGACAACATAAAAGTTGATTGAGATCAGGTTGTGTTCATTTTTACTACTACTACTACTACTACTACTACTACTACTACTAATAATAATAATAATAATAATAATAATAATAATAATAATAATAAATATTTTATGATAATTTTATCTTGTAATATCGTGTTGTTCATCTGTCTAATTAAAAACAAGTGTTTAATCTGTATTCTATTTTTTCATGATTTACAAGTATTTTTGTTAGAAAAAAATATTTTTCATTACAAAAAAATATTTAAATGAAAAATAAATCAGTTTGTATCAGGTAATATCATATCATAAACGCTGCTCTTTGTTTCTCCCCCCTGACGGATGGGCAGCCTCAGTGGTGTCCTGCTATCGAAGAGTCGCTGCAGCGGCTTTGGCTTTGAATGCGACCAGTTAAGTCTCATAGATAAAAATAATCATCAAACTTATAACCAAGGAGGTTTTTACAGACTGAAATACATTCCTAAAATGGTGCTTACCTTTGCTGAATAATGAAAAAAAAAAATCCCTGTGGAGCAGCTGAAATAAAAACGTTTTAAATCCAGTTTTGTGCAGCTCCTAAGCCTGTGCAACATCATATCACCTTTTTCTTAGTTGTAGGATAATCCTTTTCTAAAAGTTTTGACCAAAGACTCCTTATCAAATATACTAACCTCTTCTTCTTCTTTCCGCTGTTCCATTTAGAGGTCACCACAGCGCATCATCGACTTCCATCTCACCCTATCCCTTGCATCTTCCTCTGTAACACCAACCCTCTCCATGGCCTCCTTCACTACATCCATGAATTTTCTCTGTGGTCTTCCTCTTTTCCTCTTGACTGGCAGCTCCATCTTCAACATCCTTTGTCCAGTATATGCACTATCCCTCCTCGGCACATGTCCAAACCAGCTCAACCTTACTTTGTCTCCAAACCACTCAACCTGAGCTGTCCCTCTGATATAATCATTTCTAATCCTGTCCCTCCTAGTTACTCCCAGTGAGAATCTGAGCATTTTCAATTTTGCTACCTTTTTCTTTGCTACCCTCTTCCTTTGAATACTTCCCTGTACCTCCTCATTCTACCACCATGTCTTCCTTCCTCTGTCCAGCGAAACACGAACTTTGTAAGGAAAAAAACAATCTGCCTGTTATGTCCACAAACCTGGTACAAAGAAGACGGACAAGGAGATTGCACTGGAACTCAGCTTTAATAGAAGTATGGTTGCACTACAGGGAACGCACAGTATGCGGAGTCGTCCTAGGCAAAGAGGAAGCCCAAATGGCGGACGCCCCTTATTATAGGGCAGCGTGATGATGCAACCGGAAGGCGGCATCATCACACCGCACTTCATAATAAATCCCCCATAACACTGCCCATACACTATTTTCAATATGTACAATGATAGAGTTTTAACTTGCACTTGTATATGTAGCGACGAACTGTGTTAACTGACAGTGGTTTTAAAAAGTGTTCCTGAGCCCATGTGGTAATATCCTTTACAGAATGATGTCGTGTTTTTTTTTTTTCTTTCTTAAACCTTGTCCTGTCCAGCAGCTAAGTAAGCAAAACAGATATCTGCTTCCCTTATTGTGCCAAACAGCTTTACTTTGCCAAAAGAATGCTGGTCAGCACTAGCGGTGGTAGCTAGCTGCTAGCAGGAGGCTATGTTGTGATGTTGCATCCATGAATTTATGAATTGTAGCCACATCTAAATTCATAACTTTCTGAATTTTTGACTGATTTTAAAGCAGTTTTGCTTGTTATGAGTCAGGTTTGTATCTACAATATAGGGCCTTGGTTGGATTATCCATCCATCCATCCATCCATCCATCCATCCATCCATCAATCAATCCATCCATCCATTCATCCATTACTGCTTTTCCAGATGTCCAGATAGTGAGGGCAACAGTTCAAGCAGAGAAGCCCAGACTTCCCTTTCCCCAGCCACCTGCTCCAGCTCTTCAGAGAGGATAACAAGATGTCCCCACGCCAGCTGGGAGATGTAGTCTCTCCAGCGTGTCCTGGGTCTGCCCCAGGGTCTCCTCCCAGTGGGACGTGCCTGAAACACCTCAAGTGCGAGGCGTCCAGGAGACAACCTGATCAGATGCCCAACCCACCCAACTGGCTCCTTTTGGTGTGGAGGAGCAGCGGTTCTACTCTGAGCCTCTCCCGGATGACTGAGCTCCTCACCCTATCACTAAGGGTGAGTCCAGCAATCCTACGGAGAAAGCTCCTTTCAGCTGCTTGTATCCGCAATCTCATTCTTTTGATTATTACTCAAAGTTCATGACCATAGATGAGAGTAGGAATGTAGATTGACTGGTAAATTGACAGTTTTGCTTTAGAGCTCAGCTCTTTCTTCAACACAACAGACCAGTACAACATCCGCATCACTGCAGATGCTGCAACGATCCGTCTGCCAATCTCTCGCTCCATTCTCCCCTCACTCATGAATGAGACCCCAAGATACTTAAACTCCTCCACTTGGGGCAGGAGCCTGTCCCCAACCCAGAGAGGACAATCCACCTTTTTCCGGCTGAAGACCATGGACTCGGACTTGGAGGTGCTGATTCTCATCCCAGCTGCTTTACACTCAGGAGCAGACCTTCCCAGCAAGACCTGTAGGTCATTGCTCGATGAAGCCAACAGGACAACATCATCTGCAAACAGCAGAGATGAGATCCTGTGGTCACCAAACATGACACCTTCCGTTCCTTGGCTGCATCTAGAAATCCTGTCCATAAAAATTATGAACAGGATAAGTGACAAAGGGCAGCCCTGGTGGAGTCCAATGCTCACTGGAAATGAGTTTGACTGGGTGTTGGCAATACAAACCAAACTCCTACAACGGTCATATAAGGACTGGGTAGGCTCGTAACAACAAGCCCAATTGTCATGTCGGCTGCGTAACTTCGCAGCGAACAGTTGAATTAGTTCAAGCCCAATATGCAGATGAAGTGAACGTGTTTATTAAACAGAATGGGAAAAACACAAAATACACAAAATGTCCAACTAATACTAGTTGAGCATTAGTAAAGATGGATGACAAGCTACAACTCCGTTGGCAAGCTCACACACTCCCAGGGCGGAACTGGGTAGCGGAGAAGGAAGGCTAATAATGAGAGGAGGACTTACATGCAGGGTCGGAGCAATTGGCTCTAGGAAAACAACTCCATACAAAGTCCAGGGAGAAGAGGTGAACCAACAGGAGCAAGTCTGGTCATCAAACGTTGACTATTGCCGCCACACTGAGTGCATCCACTGACCCACATAAATACTCCAGCACTAATGATGTCAAGTGGATGCAGGAGTGTGGCTGAGCAGGTGCACGAGTGAGTGTCTGAGCATGTGAGTGAGGATGAAGGTGTGTGTGTGTACATGTGTGGACACAGAGGGATGGTGGCAGACAGCTGGTGAGTGCCTGGTGGAGAGAAAGAGAAGGGGTGTGACTGTAGATTGGCAAGGAGCCCCAGCATAGGGCTCTAACAACCTGCCAGCTGGAACCAATTAACAATAAATCAGAAAGCTACAGCCACAAGTCATGGGTGGAGCTGAAAATCAGCCCCGCACATGTCACCGATACCCTATACTCCCACAGCATCCCCCACAAGAGACCATGAGGGACAAGGTCAAATGCTTTCTCCAAAGCCACAAAACACATGTGGACTGGTTGGGCAAACTCCCACGAATCCTCGAGGATTCTCGAGAGGGTAAAGAGTTGGTCCGATGTGCCACAGCTAGGATGAAAACCACATTGCTCCTCCTTAAGCCGAGGTTCGACCAGTGGCCGGACTCTCCTCTCCGGTACCCTGGCACAGATCTTCACAGGGAGGCAAGTGTGATCCCCCTACAGTTGGAACACACCCTCCGGTCCCCCATTTTAAAAAGAGGAACCACCATCCCAGTTTGCCATGCCAAAGGCACTGTCCCCGACCTCCACGTAATGTTGCATAGGTGTGTCAACCATGCTAGCCCTACAACATCCAGGGCCTTGAGGTACTCAGGGCAAATCTCGTCCACCACGGGGTCTGGCCACCAAAGATTTTTTTAACCACTTCAGTGACCTCAGCCCCTGTGATGGGAGAGTTGTTCCCCTTATCCTCAAGCTCTGATTCCTCTGTGGAAGGCGTGTCAGTGGGATTGAGGAGATCCTCAAAGTATTCCTTCCACTGCTCGACGATGTCCCCAGTCGAAGTCAGCAGCGCCCTATCCGTACCATACATAGTGTGGACAGGGAGCTGCTCCCCCCTCCTGAGCCGCCGGAGAGTTTGCCAGAATCTCTTTGAGGCCGACCGAAAGTCTTGTTCCATGGCCTCACCAAACTCCTCCCACACTCAAATTTTAGCTTCAGCAACCACCTGATCTGCACTCCGCTTGGCCTGTCGGTACACCTCAGCTGCTTTGGAGTCCCACGAGCCAACCAAGTTCGATAGGACGTCTTCTTCAGCTTGATGGCCCCCCTCACCAATGCTGTTCACCACTTGGTTCGGGGGTTGCCACCACGAGAGGAACCAACAACCTTGCAGCCACAGCTCTGGGCAGCTGATTCAACAATGGAGATGGAGAACATAGCCCATTCAGACTCCATGTCTCCAGACTCCCTTGGAATGTGGAAGAAGTTCTTCCAGAGGTGGGAGTTGAAGACTCTCGGTCAGGGGCCTCAGTCAAACGTTCCCAGCACACCCTCACTATACGTTTAGGTCCACCGGGCCTGAGTGGTGTCCACCCCTGCCATTGGATCCAACTCACCACCAGGTGGTGATCAGTTGACAGCTCTCCACCTCTCTTTACCCGGAGTGGTGGCCTAGAGGTAGAACATCTGCCCCACAACCGGGAGGTTGGGGTTTACCAGGTCATGCCAAAAACCATATAAAAATGGAACTTCCTGCCATCCAGCTTTGTGTTCAGCAAAAATGGAATGGAAGATGGAAATGTGGGCGGCAGTGGCTCAGGAGGTAGAGCAGGTTATCCAATAACCAGAGGGTTGGCGGTTTGAATCCCAATCTCCCCAGCCATCCTGCCGTTGTGTCCCTGGGCAAGACACTTTACCCACCTTTCCTCCCGTGTCCATGACACTGAGTATGAATGTGTATAAATGTTCAGTAATCGTCGGAGAGGCCGTTGGCATGGATTGGCAGCCACATTTCTGTCAGTCTACCCCAGCGCAGCTGTGACTATAGTAGAAGCTTACCACCATCAATGTCTGTCTGGAGTGAATGCATAATGGACTGGCTGTAAGCGCTATGAGATGTCACTTGACATGTAAAGCGCCATATAAATCGAATCTATTATTATTATTATTATTATTATTATTATCATCGTCATCATTACCCGAGTGTCCAAGACATATGGTCACAGGTATGATGACACAATAAAAAACCTGATCATTGACCTGCGACCTAGGGTGCCCTGGTGCCAGGTGCACATATGGACACCCTTATGCTTGAACATGGTGTTCGTTATGGACAAACTGTGGTTGGCACAGAAGTCCAATAACTGAACACCACTCAGGTTCCAATCAGGCAGGCCGTTCCTCCCAATCATGCCGCTCCAGGTCTCACTGTTGTTGCCCAAGTGCACATTAAAGTCCCCCGGTATGACAATGGAGTCTCCAAGAGGAGCACTCTCCAGCACCACAGTCAAAGAGTCCAAAAAGGGTGGGTACTATGAACCATCACTTGGTGCATAGGCACAAATGATGGTCAGGACCTGTTTCCCAACCTGAAGGCATAGGAAAACTACCATTCATCCACCAGGGGAAACTCCAATGTAGAGGCAGCAAGGTGGAGGGATAGAAGAATACCCAACCCTGCTCTTCACCTCTCACCTGGGGCAACTCCAGAGTAGGCCAAGCTCTAGCCCCTCTCCATAAAACTGGTTCCAGAACTGGAGCTGTGTGTTGAGGTGAGCCCAACTATATCTAGCCGGGATCTCTCAATCTCGTGCACCAGCTCAGGCTCCTTCCCTGCCACAGAGGTGACATTCCACATCCCAAAAGCCAGTTTCGAAAGCCAGGGATCCAGCCGCCAAGGTCTCTGCCTTCGACCATCACCTGATCTGCATTGCACCGAACCCCCATGTTCCCTCCTGCAAGTGGTGAGCCCACTGAAGCGCATACCTATGTAACTTTTTTAATCCAACCCCCCCAAAATTTTATATATACAGTATATATATATATATATATATATATACGTATATATATATATATACACACTACCGTTCAAACGTTTGGGGTCAGCCAGACAGTTATTTTGTGTTTTCCATGAAAAGTCACACTTATTTACCACCATGACTTGTAAAATGAATAGAAAATATAGTCAAGACATTGACAAGGTTAGAAATAATGATTTGTATTTGAAATAATAATTTTTTCCTTCAAACTTTGCTTTCATCAAAGAATCCTCCATTTGCAGCAATTACAGCATTGCAGACCTAACATAATTCCAGAAGGGTTTTCTAATCATCCATTAGCCTTCTGACACAATGAGCAAACACATTGTACCATTAGAACACTGGAGTGATAGTTGCTGGAAATGGGCCTCTATACACCTATGTAGATATTGCACCAAAAACCAGACATTTGCAGCTAGAATAGTCATTTACCACATTAGCAATGTATAGAGTGTATTTCTGATTAGTTTAAAGTTATCTTCGTTGAAAAAAAGTGCTTTTCTTTCAAAAATAAGGAAATTTCTAAGTGACCCCAAACTTTTGAACGGTAGTGTATATACTACCGTTCAAAAGTTTGGGGTCACCCCGACAATTATTTTGTGTTTTCCATGAAAAGTCACACTTATTTACCACCATGAGTTGTAAAATGAATAGAAAATATAGTCAAGACATTGACAAGGTTAGAAATAATGATTTGTATTTGAAATAATAATTTTTTCCAGATACTCAACCTGCTCAAAGGAAGGTCAGTTTTATAGCTTCTCTAACCAGCTAAACTGTTTTCAGCTGTGCTAACATGATTGCACAAGGGTTTTCTAATCATCCATTAGCCTTCTGACACAATGAGCAAACACATTGTACCATTAGAACACTGGAGTGGTAGTTGCTGGAAATGGGCCTCTATACACCTGTGTAGATATTACATCAAAAACCAGAGTTTTTGGTGCATAGAGGTGTATAGAGGCCCATTTGCACCAAAAACTCTGGTTTTTGGTGCAATATCTACACAGGTGTATAGAGGCCCATTTCCAGCAACTACCACTCCAGTGTTCTAATGGTACAATGTGTTTGCTCATTGCATCAGAAGGCTAATGGATGATTAGAAAACCCTTGTGCAATCATGTTAGCACAGCTGAAAACAGTTTAGCTGGTTAGAGAAGCTATAAAACTGACCTTCCTTTGAGCAGGTTAGTATCTGGAAAAAATTATTATTTCAAATATAAATCATTATTTCTAACCTTGTCAATGTCTTGACTATATTTTCTATTCATTTTACAACTCATGGTGGTAAATAAGTATGACTTTTCATGGAAAACACAAAATAATTGTCTGGGTGACCCCAAACTTTTGAACGGTAGTGTATATCCATCCATCCATCCATCCATCCATCCGTCTTCTACCGCTTTTCTGGAGGTTCGGGTTGCGGAGGCAGCAGTTCAAGCAGAGACGCCCAGACTTCCCTCTCCCCAGCCACCTGCTCCAGCTCTTCAGAGAGGATACCAAGGCGTTCCCAGACCAGCTGGGAGACATAAGGGCCTTTTCCACTAGCACGCTTTAGTGCAACACGGGACGGCTCAGCACGCTTTGTACGCTTTTCCACAAGCCCCAACACAGTTTAACAGCCGCGATTCTCAGCCCCGCTCCAGGGCAGGGTACAGCAGTGCTGAGCTGTGCCGTGTTGTGACGTTAACAGACTGGTCACCGCTGATTGGTCAGGTCGTAACCGGCGCTGATTGGTCAGGTTGTAACCGCCCCTCTCCTCCTCATCATCTACCAAATCTTCACGACCTTCTCAATAAAGTTTTTGAAAAAAAAAAAAAAAAAAAGAATCTTCACGACCGTCTTTACTCAGCACGCAACCACTGTTGGCGGTTTCTTTTCAGTGTATTGCTGTGCTATTTTCATTTATTCTCTATCAAAAATGGCTTCGCGTAATAAGGGTGTTCCATGGACCAATAAGGAGGTGCAGTGTCTGCTCACTGCATTGTCAGATGAACGTATTCAGCGCGAGTTAGACGGAGCCGCCCGGAATGAAAAAATATACCGGGAGGTCTCGACATCGGAGTCCTTTAACGGTGAGTTTTAATTTTTTTTTATTGTGCGTTTTTTCGCAAATATATTCGGTAAGACGCTCAGTTTATTTATGCAATAAAAAAGCTGTTCATTTGTGGATGGATCGCTGCTTTATTGCAGCACACTGCGGACTAAAGCTTTTATTTTAATTATTCATGTGAACAATACGCTGAAATAAGCTTATGTATTCTTGTTAAAAACTATTGTCTTTTCTGTATATCTTGCACTTACGTGCTGTATTTTATTGTGTGCATTTTCCTTGTAGAATCATCCCACGCGTCTGCCGCGACAGCCCGTCCGGATTAATTCAACCGAGCCTTCATGACCCACAGCTGGCAGAGATGGCTTCATCCAACCAAGCCTTGCTGACCCAGTTTGGGAAGCTGGTGTAGAGGCACTCAGTGGTCGGCGTGTATAAAATGTCGATTAACCTTCATGTTGTGTTGCAAAGTTTTTTTTTTCTTTTAATATTTTGTATATAATAAAATGGAATTGTTTTGGAAAGTGTGGTTTGTCTGTTATAACACTGAATTATAAAACAGTATAATTACATAGAAATTCCATTGCCTAGTCTGATCAAAATGATGCTGATCTTCCTGTCAGGGGTCAACCATTGTAAAGGTAATGTAATTTTTAACTAGACCAAAAAAGAAATCTTTTTGTAAGCTTTCTGTTCTTTTTATTGAAATATCATAAAAAATTAGCACCAAGTCAAAGTAGGTACAAGTATATGTAAATTGAATGTTCTATCGGCATTCCAAATTCAGAGATTTACAATACTTTAGAAGGAATGTAGCATCATCTAAACGGAAAATAATAATACTGTTGTTCCAAACGTTGACCTGAAGGTGAAAAACATGAATTTTTTTAATTCAGTACATCCAAAATGCCCTAGGATGTAAAAAATAATACAATTTGGTGTAGGCCAGTGTGCCACCGTCTCATTATTTAATACGAATAAAAACAAGTTTCAGCTCATTATTTCTAGGTCATTTGGCAGTTAATTCAAAACAAAAGTGACTTGTGTTGTTGCAGCTTAATTATGAGATAAAATTAATTGTGAGATAAAACCACAGAGCGAGCAAGGCAATAATCCTTGGATCCTTTTTTGTCTCGTGTAAATAAGGACTCAGTCGGGTGCGTAACGTCACGGGAGTGTGGCCCCGCCTCGCTGAGAATCTGCCGCCGCCCCGCTTCTAAAACCTCCTAACACAAACCATCACAGCACAAGCACAACACCGTGCTAATGGAGACAGAAGCATTCCGAGCCGTACTGAAGTGAATCGAGCCGTACCGAGGTGTGCTGGGCTAGTGGAAAACAGGCTATAGTCTCTCCACCGAGTCCTGGGTCTGCCCCGGGGTCTCCTCCCAGTGGGACATGCCCGAAACACCTCAAGTGGGAGGCGTCCGGGAGGCATCCTAATCAGATGCCCATACCACTTCAACTGACTCCTTTCAATGTGGAGGAGGAGCAGTTCTACTCTGAGCCTCTCCCAGATGACTGAGCTCCTCACCCTATCTCTGAGGGTGAGTCCAGCAATCCTACGGAGAAAGCTCATTTCAGCCACTTGTATCAGCGATCTTGTTCTTTCGGTCATTATCCAAAGCTAGTGACCATAGGTGAGAGTAGGAAGGTAGATTGACTGGTAAATCAACAGCTTTGCCTTAGAACTAAGCTCCCTCTTCACCACAACAGACTGGTGCAACGTCCGCATCACTGCAGATGCTGCTCCAATCCGTCTGTCAATCTCTCGCTCCATTTTCCCCTCACTCGTGAATAAGACCCCAAGATACTTAAACTCCTCCACTTGGGGCAGGAGCCTGTCCCCAACCCGGAGAGGACAATCCACCTTTTTCCGGCTGAGGACCATGGACTCGGACTTGGAGGTGCTGATTCTCATCCCAGCCGCTTCACATTCAGTGGCAAACCGTCCCAGCAAGAGCTGTAGGCCATTGCTGGATGAAGCCAACAGGACAACATCATCTGCAAACAACAAAGATGAGATCCTGTGGTCACCAAGCATGACACCCTCCATTCCCTGGCTGCGCCTAGAAATCCTGTCCATAAAAATTATGAACAGGATCGGTGACAAAGGGCAGCCCTGGCGGAGTCCAACTCTCACTGGGAGTGAGTCCGACCGAGTGTTGGCAATACGAACTAAACTCTCACAACGGTCGTACAGAGACCGAATAGCTTGTAACAACAAGCCCAATACCCCATACTCCCGAAGCACCCCCCACAAAAAACCACGAGGGACGCGGTCAAATGCCTTCTCCAAGTCCACAAAACACATGTAAACTGGTTGGGCAAACTCCCACGAACCCTCGAGAATTCTTGAGAGGGTAAAGAGCTGGTCCGATGTGCCACGGCCAGGACGAAATCACATTGCTCCTCCTGAATCCGAGGTTTGACCAACGGCTGGACTCTCCTCTCCTGTACCTTGGCATAGACCTTCCCAGGGAGGCTGAGGAGTGTGATCCCTCTAAAGTTGGAGCACACCCTCCGGTCCCCTTTTTTGAAGACAGGAACCACCACCCAGGTTTGCCATGCCAAAGACACTGCCCCAGACCTCCATGCAATGTTGCAGAGGCGTGTCAACCATGACAGCCCAACAACATCCAGGGCCTTGAGGTACTCAGGGCGAATCTCGTCCACCCCATATATATATATACAGTATATATATATATATATATATATATATATATATATATATATATATATGTGTGTGTGTGTGTGTGTGTGTGTGTGTGTAGCGCCCATAATTGTAACCTTATGTAGCTCACATATTTGACTGCATAGGCTCAAACACAGAAAGACTTTAAGCTTGCAGTGTGTATTGACATCACGCCTCAGATGGACAATGGGTCTCGACCACCTGCGGACTTGGAAGGAAGACAGAGGATCGGGGGTGAGATCCTGAAAGGGTTGTCTGACCCCCTGGGGTCAGACGGAAGAGCAAAGAGGACTCTGAAGTGATTAACTGTAAATAGAAGGATTTGACTCGAGTGTGTGATTCTGTCTTTGATGTGCTGGTATAAATGTGTGGGGGTTTACCGCAGCTCTCCCTCTTTTTTCCTGACTGAGAGAGAGAGCTGGGGACGTGAAATGCAATAAACCAATACTGAGAAATAATCCAGTCTCATCATTTCGTGATCCCCACATTGGTGACCAAGACGTAAGATGCCGGGGGAACGTTACCCTGACCCGGATTCACCGGAGACCGCCCGCACGAGTGCAGGCTCGATTAAGCTCCCCGAGTTCTGGCAAGACGACCCGCACTCATGGTTCCAACACGCAGAATCGCGGTTCGTGCTTGGAGGAATATCAGCAGATGACACCAAGTTTCATAATGTCATCGCAAGACTCGACAGCCGCACAGCTCGATGTGTGCGGAGCCTGGTGCAGCAGCCGCCCGCTGCTGGCAAGTACGATGTACTGAAAGCCGCCCTCATCGAGAGTTTCGTGCCATCAGCCGAGGTGAGGGCCAGGCGGCTTCTGGACCTGCGCAACAGAGGAGGACGCAGGCTGACCGACCTCATGGAGGACATGCTGCAGCTGATCGGGACAGACAACGATGCGTTTCTGTTCAAACACATCTTCTTGAGGACCCTCCCAGCACACATGAGGGGTACCCTGTCCGGCATGAGGTGTGTGACCCAGCAAGACTTCCGCGCGCTGGCCAAGCAAGCGCAGTGGCTCCTCGACACCTGCGACGAGCAGGAGACTTCCATGGCAGCAGCAGACCTCGGCGCGGCGGCCGGGGGCAGTGAGGAGCCGGAGGCAGCAGAAGCAACCCCAGCGACGACAGCAGCGGCGCGGTCCCGAAGCAGAGGAGGGGACGGCCTCTGTTTTTACCATCGACGCTTCGCTGAGAAGGTGTACAGATGCATCCCGCCCTGCAGTTTCAAGAAACAAGGAAACGCCCGGGCCGGGGGTCGTTAGCAGCTTCGACTCTCGGTGAATAGAACAAGCTGCTTTATCTGACAGATGCAGGCTCCGGGTGGCAATTCCTCGTGGACACCGGAGCCCAGAGGAGTTTCATCACCGCGACCTATGCGGACCGTGTGGCTGGGCCCCGCGGAGACGAGGCAACTGCGGCGAACGGCTCGTCTATCAAAACTTTCGGGGAAAGGACTCTGCGCCTGTCCTTGCACGGCCACACCTATGAATGGACTTTCATAGTAGCGGCGGTGAGTTTCAACATGTTAGGCGCTGACTTTTTGTGCTCACATGGCTTGTTAGTGGATCTGGTTAATAGACGCCTAGTAAATGCACTCTCTTTTTATTCTATCCCTTGTGCAGCTCGAGTGTCCCCGCCGCCAGTACAGACCAACGTCGCCACAGCAGGCGGTAAGTTTCACACTCTTCTAACCCAGTTCCCAGCACTCACAGTTCCCACGTTTTCAGCTAAGGTTGCGAAGCACGGGGTGGAGCACTTTATCACTACGGTTGGCCCACCAGTTTTTGCGAAAGCTCAGCGCTTGGATGCAACGAAGCTCTCCATTGCGCGCGAGGAGTTCGCCAACCTGGAAAGGTTGAGCATAATTCGCCGCTCGAAGAGCCCTTGGGCCTCCCCGCTGCATATGGTTCCTAAGGCTGACGGCTCGTGGAGACCTTGTGGTGATTACCGCAGGTTAAACAATGCCACGGCGCAGGACCGCTACCCAATTCCGCACATCCAGGATTTGTCAGTGCATTTAGCGAAGGCGCGCATTTTTTCTAAAATAGACCTGGTCCGCAGTTATCATCAGGTCCCGGTCTGACCAGAGGACATTCTCAAAACAGCGGTAATAACCCCGTTCGGACTTTTTGAATTTTTACGCATGCCTTTTGGCCTTAAAGGCGCCGCGCAAACCTTCCAACGAATGATGGATGCCGTGTTGCGCGACCTCCCTTTTGTTTTTGTCTACTTGGACGACATTTTAGTCGCCAGTGCCTCCGAGGAGGAACACGAAAAACACCTCACGACGGTTTTTCAGAGGTTGGGAGCACACGGGTTGATAATTAACCCGGCCAAGTGCCATTTTGGCGTAGCGCAAATCGATTTTTTAGGACACCGCGTCTCCCCAGAGGGAGCAGTCCCTCTACCGGCCAAAGTACGCGCAGTGGCAGAGTTTCCCCAGCCACAAATGGTCAAAGCGTTGCAAGAATTTTTAGGAATGGTAAATTTTTATAACCGTTTCATACCCCACGCAGCGCAGCTTATGCCACCGTTATACGCCGCGCTTAAAAAGCAGAAGCCCTCCAATGTGATCGAGTGGTCCCCGGAGCGGGAGCGCACATTCACGGAGGTTAAAAAAGCACTTGCAGACGCAGCACTGCTGGCTCACCCAGACCCATCAGCCCGCATAGCGCTAACCACCGACACGTCAGATGTGGCCATAGGGGCCGTTGTAGAGCAGCAGGTCGCCGGGGTTTGGCAGCCGCTCGCTTTTTTCAGCAGATCCTTGCGCGATGCTGAGCGGAAATACAGCGCGTTTGACAGGGAGCTGCTAGCGCTCCACCTGGCCATTCGCCATTTCCAGTTCTGGCTGGAAGGGCGGCGTTTCACCGCGTTTGTCAACCAAAAACCGCTCACTTTTGCAATGTCCAAAATTTCAGAACCGTGGTCAGGACGGCAGCAGAGACAGCTGGCCGCAATTTTGGAATTTACCACTGATATTCAGCACGTAGCCGGTAAGCTCAATGTAGTAGCGGACTGTCTCTCACGCACGGTAACAGTGCCTGTCCGCGCGGATGCGGATTGTACTACCGCAGCCGCGGGGCGGAGTAACAGCGCGCACGCGCACGCGGCCCCTGTTCATGTGGGGATAGATTATGCAGCCATGGCGGCGGAGCAGAGCGGAGACGCAGACGTGCGCGCGCTCCTGTCTGGACCAACAGGGTTAAGGCTGGAGAGCAGGAGTTTACAAACCGGTTCGCCCCCCCTAATCTGCGACGTATCCACTGGGCGGTCGCGCCCGGTGGTACCGGCCGCGTGGCGCAGTCGCGTTTTTGACGCGGTGCACTCCCTGGCGCACCCGGGAGTACGCGCTTCTGTGAAAATGGTAGCGGAGAAGTTTGTTTGGCCGAGCCTGCGCAAGCACGTGAAAGAGTGGGCGAAAGCCTGCATGGCTTGCCAGCGGGCCAAAGTCCACAGGCACACGAAGGCCCCCTTAGAACCATTCCACATTCCGGCTAAGAGGTTCGATCATGTGCACGTAGACCTAGTGGGCCCCCTACCGCCGTCACAAGGGTTCACACATCTCTTGACAATGGTGGACCGAACCACACGTTGGCCGGAAGTGGTCCCGTTAACATCGACCACAGCGGCAGAGGTGGCTCGCGCTTTTTTAACAGCCTGGGTAGCGCGGTTCGGGGTTCCGTTGGATATTACGTCCGATAGGGGACCTCAATTTGTGTCGGAACTGTGGTCAGCAATGGCCAGCAGCTTAGGAGCGGCAGTCCACCGCACTACCACTTATCACCCCCAGGCCAACGGTTTATGCGAGCGTTTTCACAGGTCTTTGAAGGCAGCCCTCAGAGCGTCGCTCATGGATGCAGATTGGGTAAACAAACTACCATGGGTTTTATTGGGGTTGCGTTCGGCGCCCAAAGAGGACTTAGATGCCTCACCCGCGGAATTAGTTTTTGTACAACCTCTCAGGCTGCCCGGCGAGTTCCTACCAGCCCATGTGGCATCAGGGCGCCCCCCGGCGCGGGGACCTCTGATTGGCACGGGAGCAGAAATGCTCCCGGGCCCCGCTCATCACACTTTTCCGCGTGTTTTTGTTCCCAAAGCTTTACAAAATGCTGAATTTGTTTTTGTCAGGTACGACGCTCAGCGACACAGTCTCCGCCCACCATATGACGGTCCATTTCGAGTGTTGGAAACCAGGGATAAATATTTTGTGCTAGATTTGGGGGGCAGGAAAGAAACAATCAGTATTGATAGATTAAAGCCTGCCTTTGTGTTGCATGACGAATCTGTACGACCGGCGAGGGCGCCTCGACGCGGCAGACTCCCCAGGGAACGGCTCCTGGAGCCGCAGGGGACAAATAACCTTTCTCCCCCTCATTCCACAGATTCGCCGCAGGATGGCACAACACAGACTGTGAAACCTGCATACAGCAGGTTCGGGAGGAGGTTGAAGCCCAGACTACGTGCAGAGTGATGTGTGTTTTGATCAAACTGTGTAGGTTGTGCTGTAGATTCTGCAGGTGGGGGGTGACATATGCTGTATTGCCATTAGGATACTGTTATTGTGTGTCCATTCTTTGGCGTTTGGGGGGGTGATGTAGCGCCCATAATTGTAACCTTATGTAGCTCACATATTTGACTGCATAGGCTCAAACACAGAAAGACTTTAAGCTTGCAGTGTGTATTGACATCACGCCTCAGATGGACAATGGGTCTGGACCACCTGCGGACTTGGAAGGAAGACAGAGGATCGGGGGCGAGATCCTGAAAGGGTTGTCTGACCCCCTGGGGTCAGATGGAAGAGCAAAGAGGACTCTGAAGTGATTAATTGTAAATAGAAGGATTTGACTCGAGTGTGTGATTCTGTCTTTGATGTGCTGGTATAAATGTGTGGGGGTTTACCGCAGCTCTCCCTCTTTTTTCCTGACTGAGAGAGAGAGCTGGGGACGTGAAATGCAATAAACCAATACTGAGAAATAATCCAGTCTCATCATTTCGTGATCCCCACATATATATATATATATATATATATACTGTATATATATATATATATATATATATATATATACTGTATAGATAGATAGATAGATAGATAGAAATTTCAATGATATAATCTTTGAATCTTATAAGTAGGCAATTTTTATAATAGCTTGTATCATTGTATCGCAATATTTACTTGACTTTTAATTTGCCAGAATTTCGAGATAAGGCTTTGTTTTCAAAATAAACACAAATTTAACTCACCATTGCCATGTAATAGAGCCACACAAAAAAGTACTGTAATAACTATGCTAGGCCACTAGAGGCGGCAGTGCGACTTTTCTTTTTTTTTTTTTTTACAGCCCATGCTCAGAGGTCTGCATTAGCTACTGGGGAGTGTTTTTACACCAGGTTAACAGATGATTATTAGACCAGAATTCTCAAAATTATTATATTACCCTGACTGTAGTGGTATATTTTACGTGGTAAAAATGAGGAGACATCACCTGCTTTAATTTATGACATCTTCAACAGCTGACTGATGTCTGTATTGAAATGACGGTGCTGCCATTAGCCGCGATGCTAATGTCTGCAATGAACTTTCATATTAACAATGAGATGGGGGTTTTTGAGTCAGAGGGACTGATGTTTCATTAGATAAAAAGGTCTCAAGTCTGATCCTACTGTTCCGATCGATTTTTTTCTCTGATAAAGTCTGGTGTCCACAGATCAATGCACAGACTGTTAGCACAGAGCTGCTAACATCAGTTCAACTGTCAGAGAAGCATTTGCAAAGAAGAAGAGGAGAACCCAATCGCAAGGCAAATCTGGTAAATCATGATTTATTAATGGCAAAATAAATGCTACTTGTAGGCAGAAATTAAATACAAAAATGAACCAGACAACATGGAGTGAAAAAACTATCACATCTGAGCACGGGGGATTTCACCGTGCTCTGTCTCTTTGCCTTTTATTTTTCCTTATTGGTATAATTTTGTATTTTGGAATTCTATGCCTGTTATGTTATTTCTAGTTTGTTTTCACATATTTGGTATTGTTTCTTTGTATGATTTATTTTCCTGTATACATTCAGTGTAGTTTTGTTATTTACATAATTGGGTTCATTTGTCCTTATTTGTTTCCATTTTATTTTTGCCAGTGTCTTCTCTTTTTTTTTCCTCTCTTAGGAGTTGCAGTTGTCAGAAGAACTTCCGGGTTTTTACCCTGGTTGTGGGCGGTGCTCCTGTCAAACTGTCGGCTCCATCTCCTCTCCTCATGACTCACAGCTGATTGTCATTTTCTCCCCAGCCCGCTCATGTGATTCGCACCTGTCATCATTTCTTTCATTTGTGTTTAGCATTATTTAAGGGCTGTTATGTTCATTCCTCCTTGCCGGTGTCTTAACCTTTTGAGTGTGAGATTTTGCATGCCCCTAGTCGCAGAGCACGGTGCTGTGCCTGTCATCTCACTCTGACATGATCGGCTCCATTCAGGATTTGTATTGATTTGTACTGATCTGCCAGTTTCAGAAGGTGGCAGACATCCATTGGAGGACTCAATGGATGACACGTAATACACCAAAGAAGAAGAGCTCCTCATTTCCTTTTCCTGTTTTTAGCATTTTAGCCCAGAAAGCTAATATGGCTGCCATCCGTCATCGTGCATCATCACTTAGTCGGCTTTGTACACAGAAAATAGCTGTGGGATATAAGTGAAATTTATGTGGGATAATCATAAGACTTTGTAGATGTGGTAGAGAGCGTAAATGACCGACAGAACGTAAAATAGTGACCACAGCGGGTGAAAATGCAGCAACCACGGCAGCGAGCGAGTCCCCTTAGCCGCCGGTAAGTGAGGAATTTCTGTGTTTTTTTTTTTTTTTAATATTGTACTGATTTCTTGATCATATACTTTGAAGATAAGATGATGAGGTACCTCTGTACAAAAAAGTGTCAAAAGACTCAACCATTCTTTGTGTAAATACGTCCAAAGTCCAGTTTTGACTGAGTTTTGAAATTTAAAGAGGTGCCACGACATTATGCAAATTAGATGCATAAATTTATTCCTATCTGAAACTTTGGATCATATTTTACATCTTTCTAATTGACAGTAAGCCATTATCTCTTACCACTTTCAAGTTATAGCCTTGGAAATCTGAACTATTTTATTGACAAAAAATATTTACCATTCTTGACCACTAGGGGCTATGTCACAATTCGGCGACAGACACACTCAAAGAATTAAGTTTTCAACCCTCGTCTCCACTAGAACCCAGCCCTTGTTCTGGTGTGGAAATCTGTAAATTTATTTTGTGTCAGTTTGAATTTTGTGTTTGAGCACTGTTTTGGACTTTGTGTCGTGTTTTCTTAATAAATTTCACAAACTGCAGTCTTGCGCGTGGGTCTCTTCTCTCTGCCCCGAGGGGCAATTCATGACAGAAGACTCCGGCCAGTTTGAGACCCAGCGGCTGCAGTTTGTGCTAATTTTTTGTTTCACTCCAGCTACAGCGAAGGCTCGCAGGTTTTTCCTATTCCTTCCCAGTTTTGTTTTTTCACTTGGGGTTTACCATGTTGGCCACCCTGGATTTTTCAACTTTGGGACTGAGTGAGGAGGAGTGTGTAGCAGCTACGCTCATCACCAGTTTTGCCTCAGGGGCTGGAGCCTCCTGTTCTCCCGAGGAGGCTTGGGGGTTTGTGGATGGCGTCGGCCCGGGTGACCGAGACGCAACCCAGTCTTTGGAGCTGCCCGGGTCTCACAGTTCTCCTCGCCTCAGTGATCAACGCACAGCACAAACTCTGTAGCCAGGCAAGGGACCCCCCCTTAGGCGCCACCAGGGTTCAAGAAGAAATGCACCCAAGGGTGAAAAACTCACTCGTCCCAACCAGAACTCAAATCTTCAATGGCCCCCGGAGGTCCCGAATGGGCACCATCTGGCCCCAACACAGCAGCCCCACCTTCTCCTCCTGAACTGTGGCCCACACTATCAGCCGAGGAGCTGGAGGAGCGCAGGCGGGTCCAGTTAGTGGAGACAGAGCCCCTACTAGAATATAAACCATGGTTCCTCCCGGATCTTGCCCAGTCACTGGAGGAGATTTCACCGGGGGGCCCGGAGTTTAAGCCAACTAATGAGCGTCCCCTGGCTCCAGAGCCTCTCCTTATTCACCCTGAGCCTACTTCTCCACCTCCCGCTCCCCGCTGTCGCTCAAGGATATCCCGCCGGAAGAGTGCCTCCACTTCCTCATCAGCAGTTTCCCCGTTGCCAAGGTCGAAAACTCCTGCAGTGGTCCCTTCATCTAGTTTATCTTCTCCGGCTGCCCCATCAGCTTTTCCTCCCACTGCTGCTGCCTCTTCCTCCTCCTCCGCAATTCCTCCCGCTGCTGAGGGTTCAGCCATTTTCTCCTCGGCTCCATCAGTCGCTGTGGCTGCAGGGGTGGCTCCTAAAGGGTTCCCTGCGAGGCCCTCTTCTACAAAAGTCATGGAGAGGGCTGATTCCCAACCTGCTGCAGCAGAAGACATCACAGCCTAGGAGGTCAGGCAAGTGGTTTCTTCTTCTCATTCAATTAAGCATCAATTATCTTGCCTGACTCTTGATGGTGAGGCTCAGATTAGGCAGTCCTCTGAGTCCTCACCATCTGCTGCAGCTTCAGACTGTTCACCTGCTCTCTCCGTGTCTCCTCCTTTCCCCCCTGAGTGTCCGCCGGTCCCTGAATTGAGCCGCCGTACGGTGAAGGAGCCTGCAGCCCTGGAGGACCTGGTCTCAGTCCCGCAGCCACAGGCTGAACAGAGGGAAAGTGTTGCAACTGAGCTGAAGCCTGTGCTGATGATGGCGCATCCCCTGGCCTCAGCAGAACAGGATCCAGTGCTAGCAGGAATCCAGGGCTAGGATTCAGGATCCAGGGCTAGGATCCAGGGCTAAATCTGTGTACTCAGAGAGACTCCAGCAGCAGTTCACTGCTAATGATTCGGCTTCCGTGTGGAGAGGACTGAGGCAGATCACCAACTATCGGCCTCAGGCTCCTAAAGGTCAGGATGACAAAGCCCTTTGTCAGAGACTGTCCCAACACTATGCCCGTTTTGACACCTCGTCATCTGTGTCCAACTCCCCCCCCTCCCTCCAGCTCCACAGCCTCCACATTCCCTACTTCATTTAAGGCACCCCCCCCCACCTCCCCCCCTCCCCTTATCATCAGTGAGCAGGATGTGCTCAAACAGTTCTCCAGACTGAACCCGCGCAAGGCCCCCGGCCCAGACGGCGTGTCTCCCTCCACCCTGAGACTCTGTGCGAAACAGCTGGCTCCTGTATTCACAGACATTTTTAACACCTCCCTTAAGTTATGCCACGTGCCATCCTGCCTCAAATCCTCCACCATCATCCCTGTCCCCAAGAAGCCACGGATCACTGGACTTGATGACTACAGACCTGTAGCGCTCACCTCTGTAGTCATGAAGTCCTTTGAGCGCCTGGTCCTGTCCCACCTCAAGTCCATCACCACCCCTCTCCTGGACCCGCTGCAGTTTGCCTACCGAGCCAACAGGTCTGTAGACGATGCAGTCAACCTGGCCCTCCACTCCATCCTGCAGCACCTGGACTCCCCGGGAACCTACGCCAGGATCCTGTTTGTGGACTTCAGCTCCGCATTCAACACCATCCGCCCCGCTCTGCTCCGGGACAAGCTGTCCCTGCTCAGCGTGCCTGACTCCCTCTGCAGGTGGATCATCGACTTCCTGACGGACCGGAGGCAGCATGTGCGGCTGGGAAAGACTGTCTCAGACTATACTAGCATCAGCACCGGATCACCCCAGGGCTGTGTACTTTCCCCCCTACTCTTCTCCCTTTACACCAACTCCTGCACCTCCAGCCACCAGTCTGTCAAGTTGATCAAGTTTGCGGACGACACCACCCTCATCGGGCTCATCTCCAACGGCGACGAGTCCGCCTACAGGAGAGAGGTGGCCCAGCTGGCGTCCTGGTGCAGCAATAACAACCTGCAGCTGAACGCTCTGAAGACAGTGGAGATGATTGTAGACTTCAGGAAAGTCACTACTCCTCTGCCCCCCCTCACCCTCTCAGGCTCTCCCATCACCACTGCTGATTCCTTCCGCTTCCTAGGCACTACCATCACCAGGGACCTCAAATGGGAGCTGACCATCAGCTCACTCATCAAAAAAGCCCAGCAGAGGATGTTCTTCCTGCGGCAGCTGAGGAAGCTCAAGCTACCCACCAAGATGTTAGTGCAGTTCTACACAGCCATCATCGAGTCCATCCTCACCACCTCCATAACCGTGTGGTACGCAGGAGCCACTGCCAGGGACAGACTAAGGCTGCAGCGCGTCGTGCGCACTGCTGAGAAGGTGATCGGCTGCAAGCTCCCATCTCTCCAGGATCTGTACATCTCCAGGACCCGGAGGCGTGCTGGCCGGATCATAGCCGATCCCTCACACCCTGGTCACGTACTGTTTGCCCCCCTCCCCTCTGGTAGAAGACTTCGGTCCATCCAGACTAAAACCTCCCGTCACATGAACAGCTTCTTCCCCTCTGCCATTAGACTGCTGAACACTAAGTGACTCTCGTGCACCATGTACAGCAGCTCAACCAGACTCATGTCAATCATCACTGTTTTCTTCCTGCATTACCGACTGCACTATATAGTTCTCCACAGTATCTGCTGCTGGCTAATATATATTTTAACTGTTGACCAGTATCACTTAATCTTATCCTACACTTTATTACATGTATAGTTTATTTCTCTTATCTTATCATGTTTAATGTTGCAGCATTGTACCGAGACAAATTCCTAGTTTGTGTACTACATGAACAATGGCAATAAACCTGATTCTGATTCTGATTCTGATTCTGAAGCCGACCTCCTGTGTCCACGTCGGGCGAGCCACCTGCAAGGGCCACTTCTCTGAGGGGTCTTGGGACTGCATCCACCACCATGCCTGCTGCTGGGGCCACCACAGCAGAGTCCGAGCTCGACCTCCAGAGGGCCAGGCCCGAGACGTCATCGTCTGGATTGACGGAGTCCTGGACAGAGGTGGAGCATAAGCTCAGGCAAGTGCTCTCCTTTGTTTCTGTTGTTTCTATATCGGAGAGATCTTGTCTGGCTCTTGGTGGGGAGAGCCAGGTGTAGTCATCAGCTGCACCTGAGCTCACATCACAGGGCTCCACTGCTGCCGGTGACCCTGACCTTGTTTCTCTGCCTCTCCCATCTGAGCTTTTCCCCAGGGTCACCAAGGATCGTCCAGCTTTGCCAAGAGTCTCCGTGGGTCCAGCCTCACTGCCCGAGAGCAACGTAGGTGGTGCTCCCCCTCTGGCTGAGGTCTTCGCGGGTGCTCCACCCCAGCCCGGGGACTCCACGGATGCTGCTTCCCCATCAATTGAGGTTGTCATGGGTGCTCCATCCTAGCCTGGGACCTCCGTGGGTGCTGCTTCCCCTCTGGTTGAGGTCATTGCGGGTGCTCTGTCCCAGCCCAGGGCCTCCATGGGTGCAGCTCCTCCTCAGTCCAGGTCTACTGAGGGTGTAGCTCTGTTCCAGTCTGGGTCCACCGTGGGTGCAGCTCTGTCCCAGTCTGGGCCCACCACGGGTGCAATTCTGCCCCATTCTGGGTCCAACGCAGGTGCAACTCTGTCCCAGTCCAGGTCCACTGCGGGTGCAACTTTGCTTCAGCCCGGAGCCACCAAGGGTGCTACTATGTCCCAGTCCGGGACCACCAAGGGTGCTAGTATGTCCCAGTCTGGGACCACCGAGGGTGCTGCAGAGAGGTCAGATGCCGTTGTGGTCCCCTCTCCTCTGCCAGACACCATCGTGGTCCCCTCTCCTCTGCCAGATGCAGTCATGGTCCCCTCTTCTCTGCCGGACGCCGTCGTGGTCCCCTCTCCTCTGCCAGATGGCGTCATGGTCCCCTCTTCTCTGCCGGACACCGTTGTGGTCCCCTCTTCTCTGCCAGATGCCATTGTAGTTCCACCTCCTCTGCCTGATGTCGTCGAGGTTCCCCCTAGTCCTCCATCCTCCTCACCTCTGGTTGTTCCGGTTGGGCGGCTGCCCCCTGGACCATCTTTTCTGTGCTGGTGGTTAAAGAACTCTGGCTGACCGCCTGACAGACTGTGCCACTGGGTTGAGTGGTTCAAATTTTCCGGCAGGCCACCCGACTCTTACCACCTTGCCATCTGCCAGGCCTGGGACTTTGGCCGGCCACCGGAACAGTCTAGCTCCTTGCTCTAGGGGGCCTAGGTCCTTGATTTTGTCTGGTGTGGATCCTGAGCAGGGTTTTTGTTTTTTGTTTTCTCCTAGCTTGGGTTTTGCTGGGGTGTGAGTCATGGGAGTCCTTATTAATTTCTCTGGTTTGTTTCAGCCCCTCCGTGCATGGGTACCCCACCTCCTGCCCGGGCTGGGGTTGTATCCTTGTCTTTTGGTGGGGTGGGTTCTTAGTGTGGGTGGGCCCTTGTTTTTCTGTTGATGTTGCCTGGGGTGTCTGGTATCCACCCCTTGGAGGGGGGGGGCTCTGTCATGATCTGAGCTCGGGGGATTTCACCATGCTCTGTCTCTGCCTTTTGTTTTTCCTTATTGGTATAATTTTGTATTTTGGAATTCTATGCCTGTTATGTTATTTCTAGTTTGTTTTCACATATTCAGTATTGTTTCTTTGTATGATTTATTTTCCTGTTTTATGTACGGTGTAGTTTTGTTATTTACATATTTGGATTTATTTATCCTTATTTGTTTCCACTTTGTTTTTTCCAGTGTCTTCTCTTTTCTTTCTCTCTTAGGAGTTGCAGTTGTCAGGAGCACTTCCAGGTTTTTTCCCTGGTTGTGGGCGGTGCTCCTGTCAAACTGTCAGCTCCGTCTCCTCTCTCCAAGACTCACAGCTGATTGTCATTTTCTCTCCAGCCCGCTCATGTGATTCGCACCTGTCATCATTTGTTTCATTTGTGTTTAGCCTTATTCAAGGGCCGTTATGTTCATTCCTCCTTGCCGGTGTCTTAAGTTCTCAACCCTCATCTCCACCAGAACCCAGCCCTTGTTCTAGTGTGGAAATCTGTAAGTTTATTTTGTGTGTCAGTTTGAATTTTGTGCCTGAGCACTGTTTTGGACATTGTGTTTTGTTTTCTTAATAAATTTCCCAAACTACAGTCCTGCGCATGGGGCTCACCTCTCTGCCCCGAGGGGCAATTCATGACAAAAACAAAAATAAATCCAAACAGCATGGGAAAGAACAAAGTGTTACCATAAGGACGCAGCAAAGGACACAGACTGAAAATGCGCATAAATAGATAAATAGAGAGGGGAGCAATCAAGACAAAACAGGTGAGCACCATCAAGGCCATCAGGCGGTACAGGACGGGCAGGGCTGAACAAACACAGAGGGGGCATACACCAAACATAATAAATGAGTAAAAAAGGAAACATAAGCATGGACAATGGACAGGGGCTGCAGTCCTGTCCAGACCACTACAGGACCACCACCCCCCGCCCCACCCATGAGGGCTGGAGCCCAGACGACTCAAGGGTAACACCCAAAAGAGAAAAAAAGAAAACCCAAAAACCCTCACAGGGAGGGTGGTGGGGGAAAAGGCCAGGTGGGCCAAAACAAACTCCCTCCCCAGCAAAATCCAACACAAAATGGGTCAGGTGGTCTTCCAGAGTCTCCAGGCCACTGGACTGGAGAGCAAGGCGGGTTAGGGGGCTTATCCAAGTCCATGGGGCTTCAGACCAGAGCACAGAGCATGCTGGGTGGTCTACCAGAATCCATAGACCACCAGACCGGAGAACAAAACTGGGCAGGGGGCCTAACCCAGTTCATGGGCCTCCAGATTTCAAAACATAACCAGTCGGGTGGTCTCCCAGAGTCCCTGGACTACCAGACCAGAAAGCAGAACAGGTCCACAGATAATTGCAGGAGCATTTTAAGCTCAGGTGAAAACGACAAGGAATTCTTAAACTGAGGAACAGATAGCAAAGAACCCTGAAACTCAGAAGATAATAACATAGACGATCTGAACCCAGAGTCTAACATGGGAGCCTTCAGCTCTGGGGTTAATAACATTAGAATCTTTTGCTCAAAAACAGATGACTGAGGCGCGCTGACCTCTGGATGAATCGACTGGGACGCGCTGACCTCTGGATGAGACGACTGGGGTGCACAGACCTCTGGATATGATGGCTGGGGTGCGCTGACCTCTGGATGAGACGGCTGGGGTGCACTGACCTCTGAATGAGACGGCTGGGGTGCGGTGACCTCTGGATCAGATGACTGAAGCACACCGACCTCATGTGCTGATGGTTTGAGTGTGCTGATTCTCAAATGAGATGGTTGGGCGCGCTGACCTCAGGCTGAGATGGCAGAGGCGCATCCAGTCCAGATGCCCAGGAATCCTCCTCAGACGCCGCCACCTCGGACAGTAATAACTAATACAGATATTAAGAAAACGAAAAAGAGGACTTGCCTTAACTCCTGCTCTTCCACTGGCGAAGACCCTGGTGCTGCCAATGTTAGAATGATGGCTTCAAGAGGAGCAGTCTCTGCTGGGGTGTTCACGTGAGGCAGAACAGTCACTGTTGGAGTATGCACGTGAGCCGGCGCAATCATTGCCAGAGTGTGCACATGGAGAAGAGCAGTAGCCGTGTTTGAGCTCACCTCCTCCATTATGGACCCAGCTGAGGTGGAGATGACCTCAGAGAAACAAGGGGTTGAGGTGGGTGGTGAAATAAACAAGGGGGTGGCAGCAGAAAAAATATTTGAGGGTTCAGCAACAATAAGAGGCGGAAGCTGAGTCTCCTCACTGGAGACAAAACAAGAACTCTCACTATTAGATGCCAGGTTAAGATGGCGCCCACCGTTGGCGAACGTCTTTGCTTGTTCCGCTCCCGAATGCCGACTTTTCTCCTTTTTTGCACAGTTGCTGTTCTTTCTACAGTGCATGGAGGTCATGCACTGCTAACATGCGGCCGATAGACACTACTGGATATTGCCAAGTCAAGCAACCACATGGAGTTTACTGGCTTTATACCACCCGACCTGCAAGGCATTGTCTGCCCCCACGGTGATCATCAGCGCCTACAGGAAGGCCCCGAAGCACTGAGCCCGTGTGAGCATGCTGACCCCAAGAGAGCGCGTCGGAGGTGGGGCCAAAGGCGCTGAAGGCAAGGCAAGCGAGGAGGGCTACATGCTAGGCTAAAGGCTCGCTCCAGCTGGCCACCACTACCCAGTCTCTTAATGGCAAATGTTCAGTCTCTGGAAAATAAGCTAGATAAACTAAGAGCAAGGATTGAAGACCAGCGGGAGACAAGAGAGTGCTGTGCCCTAATTTTCTGTGAAACCTGGCTTTCAGACAGAGTCCTGGAAAGTGCTATTCAGCTCCAGACACACTTAACACACCAGGCAGACAGGAGACTCTGGTAAGACAAGGGGAGGGTGTGTGTGTATATTTATAAACCACTCGTGGTGTGGAGATGTATTGTACAGACCGTTTACAAGCACTGCTTGCCCAACGTGAAGTTTTTACTGCTGAAATGCCGTCCCTATTATTTACCAAGGGAATTTACCGCTGTGTTTTTGGCCGCTGTACATCTGTCCACAGAGCAACTACACAGCAGCACTAAACAAACTCCATGAAGTCATCAGCGCAGTAGAAACAAAACATCCTGATGCTGTTTCTATTGTTGCTGGTGACTTTAACCAGTGCAATTTACGGACCATATTCCCCAAATATTACCAGCATGTGGACATTCCCACCCGCGATAAAAGCACATTGGATCATGTTTATTCCAACATTAGTGGCACCTACAGAGTGGCACCCCGCCCCCACCTCGGACAGTCAGATCACATCTCACTCTTTATGTACTCAGCCTACAGACAAAAGCTGAAACAAACAAACCCTGTTATTAAGCAAATTAAGTGCTGGACTCCAGAGGCTGAGAGAACCCTGCAAGACTGTTTTGCCTGCACAGACTGGGATGTATTTAAAGCTGCAGCCACCCGAGAGGACTCTTCTGTAAACATACAGGACTACTCTGAATACATGACTGGGTACATCAGCACGTGCGCTGATACCAATGTACCCATCATACAGGTCAAGAAGTCCCCCAACCAGAAGCCCTGGATCAACAGTCAGGTACGTCAGATGCTGCGTGCTTGCGCTCATGCATTTAAATCAGGCTGTGAGGTCGAGTACAAAGCTGCAAAGTATGGACTGAGAAAGGCTATAGCAACAGCCAAGATAACAACTCCCAAAACTCTGTAACACAGCTTTGCATATAGGAACTCACACACCGGCTGCTAAATTTGCACACTGCTCACCTGTACAGTAGATATATTCTCACCTGTCTGATGTCCATATCATCTCTGCTGCAACTTATCATGCACAGTCTACTAGTACTATGGTTACAGAAATAATTTGTAATTATACACTGCTCATTGCACAATGCTCATTTGCACACTGTACATAAGTCTATGCCATCTCAGGTTCACATAAGGTTGCACAATACTCATTTACACACTGTACATACGGTAGGTTCATGGCATTTCAGGTTCACATCATCTCTGATATCAATATACCACTATCACTTAAGTCATCCAGTGAATTTTCAATTTCATTCCTCTACTGCCTAACTGTGTGTTGGTGTGTGTGTTATTAGCATCCATTAGTATTAGGATTGAGTTCCTGTGTTCGTGTGTCATGACCTATTAGAATTGCTGTTTCTGTACCTTTTAACTTGGCATTTGTTTGGAGAGCAAAGTAAGAATTTTATTGCTCAGGAAATTTAGCATTTCTTAACTGTGCACATGATAATAAAGCCTTTGAATGTTGAATCTTGAAAAAAATGAGAAAATGGTACTTCCCTTGTCCCTAGCTCCATTGGCACTGTGGCTGCCACTGCAGTTGAACTCATCACTGGAGAATCAGACGAATCACTCTGGGTGGCTATGTGACTGTCTGGTGAGACACTGTTGCACAGCAGCAAGGAGCTGGAGTCGGAGCAGAGCAGAGGTGTGTGGAACTTGTGGGAGCCAGGGGACATTTCTGCATTGGCACAAGCTCTGGTGCCCCACATGACTTCCTCACCAACCCACGGCATGTCCGGTGGAGGTTGGAAACAGAGCTGAATAGTCCCACCAGCTCAGGGTATCTCCGCAAACCGGGGTACGCCTCCACAATCCCAGCCGCAGCATCTAGGCACTCCAGGGCCTCCTCCGGCATGTGGGAGGCGCAGGCTTTTGAGGCAAAATCGTGGATGAACTGGGCTGCCCACTGCTCATCCACATTGGGACCGCCAGCTACTGACCTCCCTTTGCCCACTGAGTCCTTTACTGGTTGAGTCCAATTATAATCCTCGGGCTCTGCAGATGACGAAGAGGAGGATGGCAGAGATGGTAGTTGAGGAAGGCAGAGATTCAGCACCCGGGGGTGGAGAAGCATGCCAGGTCTGGCTGCCAGCAGATTAGCAACTCCACCCCAGCAAGACATCTTATCCTCTCGGAAGAGCAGCTTCGAGCTGCGGCTGCTAAATCCTCAATCATGGCCACTACCTCCAACTCATCCCGACCCCACTTCTTCCTCCTCCTACCAGACTCGACCGCTGGGTCCTTAACTGGCTGCGTCCTACTGTCAGAGAAGCACTTGCCCCTCCGGGGCAAAGAAGGAGAAGAGGTCCCAATCGCAAGGCAAATCTGGTAAACCATGATTTATTGATGGCAAAATAAATGCTGCTCGTGGGCAGAAATTAAATACAAAAATGAACCAGACAACGTGGAGTGAAAAAACAATAATAAATCCAAACAGCATAGTAAAAGAAGAAGGTGTTAACATAAGGACGCAGCAAACGACACAGACTGAAAATGCACATAAATGGAGAGGGGATCAATCAAGACAGAACAGAGCAGGTGAGCACCATCAAGGCCATCAGGCAGCACAGGATGGGCGGGGCTGAACAAACACAGAGGGGATATACACCAAACGTGATAAATGAGTAAAAAAGGAAACATAAAGCATGGACAGGGGCTGCAGTCCTGTCCAAACACTACATCAACTCTTCAACTAAACTCTTAGGTTGAGCAGAAAGTATCTACTCAGCGGCAATTTATGCAAAACAGATCTTCACTGTTGTCTATTCTTTTTAAATGTAATAATTAGCTCATTTATGTGTAACAACTCATCACTTAATAAACAACTTTCTTACCTTTAATGAGGACCCCTAATATCACTGCAGTCTTTAGGATTACAAAAAGCTCTTTTTCTCCCTCTGGTAAAAACTGATCATTTTAACAGGAACTTGGATTTTACTTCCATCCAGATAAATGGATTAATTTAAAACAAATACTTCAACTAAATCCAGTTTACCAAGAACATACATCAGTTATTTTATTGATCTCTACAATTCAAAGATTCAACATTCAAAGGCTTTATTATCATGTGTACAGTTAAGAAATGCTACATTTCCTGAGCAATAAAATTCTTTC
The DNA here is from genome assembly GCA_020510985.1 of Pholidichthys leucotaenia. Taxonomy (NCBI): domain Eukaryota; kingdom Metazoa; phylum Chordata; class Actinopteri; order Cichliformes; family Pholidichthyidae; genus Pholidichthys; species Pholidichthys leucotaenia. The sequence continues at coordinate 213,979,356 of CM035845.1, read as the reverse complement.
TTTGCTCTCCTTACGAATGCCAAGGTAATAGGTACAGAAACAACAATTCCAATGAGGTCATGACACACTAACAGTAACTCAATCCTAATACTAATGGATGCTAATAACACACACACACACACCAACACACAGTTAGGCGGTTAGGACTCCTTAAGCACACCTTGATACTAAATACAAAAACTAATGAGTACTAATAACACACGCTAGGCAGTTTGGACAGTTAAAGCAGTCAGACAAATGGAATGAAATCAAAAATTCACTGGATAACTAAAGTGATAGTGGTATATTGATATCAGAGATGGTGTGAACCTGAGATGGCATGAACCTGTGTACAGTGTGCAAATGAGCATTGTGCAACAAGAAGTATATAATTACAAATTAGCACCAAGTGCTTATTTGTAATAACTAGCACATAAAAAATTACAGGACTGAATATGATAATGGGAGGCTTAAAATATTTCAAAGTGAAAATGTGTATAAAATATACTACAAATTAAAAAAAAAATTGAAGAGAGTGACAAAAAATAATCAAAACCCATTATATTTATCTTACAGGAGAAAATAATATGTCCACTACTATTTGAATGGCCACAGTTTGTTTGTGCTTCAATTATCAATTCAAAGATAACAGACTGCAATAGATTTGGGAAAAAGGACTTCTCATAAGGTTTTATTAATTATTTCTAGCACAACACTCATCCTCAGGCTGCTTTTAAATAAGAGGCTCAAGTCATGAGTAAATAGAAAAACAGAAGAAACTTTCCACACTTTCCTCTTGTGGTTTCCTGCCCTGAACTGTTCAGTTTCTCTCTTCTTCTTCTTCTCTAAAGAAAAAGAAAATGCAATAAAAGGCATCATCTTCCCCTTTATGATGTCACAAATTGATATCCCAACTGTATCTTTTTTCATTTCGAACTGTACGACAGGGGTGCTCTTGTACTGTGTGTTAACACTAAAAGCCAATGCACTTGTAACGGATGTTCCACTGATTGGTATACCTAATAGGTAGTAGGCTAGTTGTAATTTAGTAATAGGCCAGTATCAAGAAGATCCAGGAACGACTACGGAGCCTGTAAGAGTAGTGTTAGCAGAGAAACCAGACACAAGGGTCAAGATAAGGTGGTGTCAGTAAAACTGTATTGCACAAAAGGAAAAACATTACATTCCCTGCCTACCTAAGCCGACTTCCTAGGGTGCACAGGTGCACATTAAATGGGCCCCAATAATAAAATAAATAAAATAAAATAAAATAAATCTGGTCCCTTTGGAAGGGTTTCTTAGCAAAAGGTAACGTGCCAAATTTAGTTCAGTTCCCAACGTGCACTGCTCCTCTATGGGAAAGAGCTCAAGTCACTGTGTGTGTGTATGAGAATGTACTTGTTTTAATCATCTCTATTCCATGTCCAGCACTACCCGGGTAGATTTTAAGTGTCAGTCTTATCTGTATCATGAGTGATGGGATGGATCAACACGTTGGTCTCTGGGGATGGACCCTGCAGCTGGCTGCACAGCATTATAGGCTCCTCGATAGTCAGTTCATCTTGGGTTGGGTCGCCACTGAACCCACAGGTTCAGATCCCGACTTATCCAGTCCGTGTCAGAAAAAACAATCTATGCACACAGTGTAGAATGCAAAAGTCAAAATCTTCTCTCTATCTCATTATCTTATTGTCACTCAAACTCTCTTTTCAAGTATAACCAACTATTGTTATGATCAGGTGAGCGCGCTCCCCCTCCCTTTCTGTGGGAGGTTCTCCATCAGGCTCACGGCTCCACAGATCATCAGCACACCTGCATGAGTGGACGCATCTGCTGCCTCTTCTCTGCCAGTGCTTAAAAGGACCTGTTCATGAATGCTCCGGCGCTAGCTCGTTGGGTATAGCTGCCTCAAATGAGAGCTAGAGTCGTACGCATTTTTGGGAACTCAGCCTAACACTCTCCTTTTCCTCCTCTCCCCTCAGGTTGCTGCCATCTCCGTGATGCGTCAGGGGTTGCAACATGCTCATCTGCTCCATCATCATCTCCGTTCCAGACTGCCTTCTCCACCCAGCCAGACTCTCCTCCAGGCTCCACTCCTCTCCCACTTCCCGCCTGCTCTGTCTGGTTCCTCCGTTTCTGCTGGGTTCCTCTGCCGGGCTCTCTGCTCACCTACCAAAAGATCTACCCTTGTTTATCCACTGCTCCCAGCCTCCCTCCTCATTCCTAACCCGCTCTTGTCTCCCTCTCTTCACAGGCTGTGTTCCTCTGGCCAGCGACGCTTTCTCTACTATTGAGTTTATTTTCAATAAAGTTGTGTTTAACGTTGCCCCTCTGTGTCGTGTGCATTCTCTGGTGTTAGCAGCCTGCACATGAGCTTTTTCCTTCTCGCAATCTTGACAACTGTCAAGGGTGTACAATGCTCTAATCATCATGAAACGAATAGATACACATCACATAACATATTTTAGTGCAACTGAGTAACTAAACATGGATTCCCTTTTCACAGCATTAAACAAACAATGAAATCATGTAATTCTGGAAACATTTTCACAATTTAATATTTTAAACTCATGCCTCTGCTTTAATATATTCACTTTTTGACTGTTGAAATTAATTATTGTAACACCTTCTGATTAATATTTATTGCAAACATATACATTTTAACCATCAAGTGATATAACTCACCCAAATTTGGCATGTGACCAATAACAGATTAAATATGGTCTCAATGAAATAACTTTTAAGTTGGCAACCAAACATGAAACACTTTTGTCAGTATGAAATGCCGCCAATGTTCTGGTAAAGAGCTAACAGTAGCTAACAGCCAAAAAACAGTTTTACAGTCAACACAAAGTAGCATAAAGATGCTACCAGTTAGCTTGTGGCTAGCGTGATTAGCAATCTTTTTTAAGTGTTTTCAACAACTTGAAACATCAGTATCTGTGTCTATGAGGTGTTAAAACACACGATAACCATATACTGTAACAGTGTTACAACTCCGACTGGTTTTAGAAGAACAATGCATTAAGACATAATAATCACAGTCAACATGGTGTTAGCATTAGTATTAGCATTTCCTACCAGAGTTCACAATGAGAGAGTCCGTGAACAGTTGTGGCTCATCCATCTAATTTTCACACAGACTCCAAGCCAACGTTCTTGTAGGTTGGTGCATGCTCTCAAGGCAATGTCTTTGCCACAAAGAAGTAATGTAGGAGAGGCTCTCCCTATGGTGTACGTGCCACCCTCAGGCGGGGAGGGGAATTACACCACTTCATAACAGGTTCAGTGACCACATGTGGGTTACAATCTCCCCCTCAAACTCATGCACGTCCCTGTGCATGGCAACCTTCAAATAGTTATAACTTGAGAGGACCAAACGGGGGGTGATCTAGCATTTCACTCTCACTTATGATGTCATTCCAAGCAGCAGTCAGTCCTTGGTAGAGTGACTTTGCCACTGTGACTAAGGGGTTTCCCAGCTCAGTATAATCAAGCCGCTAGGGTGGTTGATTATTCCTCTCAGACCTCCTGATGCAATCATCAGTGTCCATTTGTTCCTCATTTTTCCCTTGTCTTTCATTTGTAGAGACATCTGTCTCATCACATTCCAAAATGTCTGAGAGAACTGGGAGCTGTTCAGAACAGTTTTCATCGGACAGGTCTTTCACAGGACTGTCATCGTCCAAGAAAATTATCTCCACAGGTTCACTTTCAGGTAGGTCTGGTCTTTCCACACTTTACTTTCAGGTAGGTCTAGGTTCGGTGACTCTTGGTCGACTGGAGTAACATCAGGTAGGGTAGTCACACTAACTGGAACATCATCAGTCGACTTGTTGAGGTTGGTCGTTACATTTTCTTGAGGATGTCTTGGACTACGATTCCTTGGAACATCTTGTGAGATGTTAGGCACTGAATCTTCTTGGATCCAAGTAATGGGAATGACATCATCCTCATCTGAGGACTGATCAACTTCACTAGTGTCTCTCCGAGTGTTCTGACGTGTCTTGCGGCGTTCGACTGGTTTGGGTAGTGCACCCTCTCCTGTTGTTATGGGGAGAAACCCACATGGAAGGAAGAGGTCTCGATGCAGGGCGCACCAGGGACCTTCACCAGTCTCTGGTTTGACTGTATATACAGGGAGGTCTACAGCTTTTTTCACTACCACATGAACAGTGGGTTCTCACTTATCAGTGAGTTTGTGCTTTCCATGAACACGCACGTTCCTGACAAGCACTCAATTGCCAATGTCCAGAGCAGAAGGAGTCACATGCTTGTCAAATCTTGTCTTGTTCTTTTTAGTTACCTTGACAGCACTCCGTGTAGCTATTCTGTAGCTCTCCTCAAGGTGGGATTTAAAGTTTTTCACGTATTGGGAGTGTGATTTATGCTGCTTTTCTTTCACTGGTAAGCCAAATATGAGGTCGACTGGCAACCATGGCTGGTGTCCGAACATTAGTTAGTACGGTGTGAGTCCAGTCACTTCACTTCTGGTACAGTTGTATGCGTGGACCAAAGGCTTTATGAAATCCTTCCAGTGCAACTTGTCCTAGTTTTCCAGAGTACCAAGCATGTCTAACAGAGTGCGGTTAAAGCATTCCACCGGTTTGCCACTGGGGTTGTACTGTGTTGTTCAGAGTTTTTGTATGTCTGCAATTTGACACAGTTCCTTGATTAGCTGCGACTCAAAATCAGGACCTTGGTCGCTGTGCAGTTTTCCTGGAATACCATAATCGACAATGAAATTGTCCCACAAGCACTTTGCAACTGTCCAAGCCTTTTGGTTTGGTGCTGGGATTGCCACTGCATATTTTGTGAAGAGATCTGTGATTATGAGAATGTCCTTTGTGTTACTTCTGTTCAGTTCGATTGACAAGAAGTCCATGCAGACCAATTCGAGTGGTCGTGTCATCATTATGTTCACTAAAGGTGCAGCCTTCTCAGGTAAGGCTTTCCTGCACACACACCTGTTACATGTTTTGACTTTCTTTTCAACATCAGAAGCCATCCTCGGTCAGTAGAATTTGACTCTGATTAAACCCAGCGTGCGGTCTTTTCCCATATGACCCAAGTGGTCATGCAGGCTCATCAAGACTGTCTCACGAAGTTCTTCAGGTAAGACTAGCTGGTACTGTGTCTTTCCCTCTTCTTGGCATTTTCTATAGAGGATACCTTTTCACAGTTCAAGCCTGTTCAATTCCCTTAACAACAGGGGCAGGTCTGGGAGCTCTGTTCTCAAAGTGGGTGGTGATTTCTCTCCACACTCAAGCTGGGAGATGACATGTTTAATGCACTTGTCAGCTCTCTGATTGTCTCTGAGTTCTGCCTCTGATAGATGTGAATAGATGGGAAGTCCTCCAAACTCATCTTCCTGCTCAAAACTGTCAGGTACCGCATCTCCAGAGATGGCAAGATTTTCAACAAGGGAGATACTTCCATCACTTCCCATTCCATCATTGCCACAATAGACAAGTTATCTCTCACAGATGGCATGGACAGCACCCTGATCAATAGTTTCAATGCTATCTGGATCTGACAGATGGTGTTGTGCAAACTGACATATCCTGTCCCACTCTTTCTGAGATGACAGGTCATCACGCAGGTTGCCATGGGGATGTTGTGATAGAGCGTCCGCATCTCCATTCTGCTTCCCAGGGTGGTACTGGAGCTTAAAGAAGAAGGTAGACAGAGCCGCTAACCACCTATAGCTGGTTGTGTCAAGTCTAGCTGAAGTGAGTATGTAAGTAAGTGGGTTGCTGTCAGTGGCTACTGTGAACTGGTTGCCATAGAGGTAGTCACTGAACTTCTCTGTTACAGACCACTTCGGAGCTAAAAACTTGAGCTTGTGGGCTGGATAGCGGGATTCACTATGGGACAACCCTCTGCTTGCGTAGGCAATGACATGCAGGTGCCCTTCCTGCTCTTGATACAAGGCCGCTCCAAGGCCAATGGAACTTGCATCCGTGTGAAGGATGTAAGGTAGCACAGGATCCGCAAAGGCCAGAACTGAGGATGCTGTCAACTTGTCTATGATCACTTCAAATGCCTGTTGCCAGGCGGGGTCCAACAGCTTAGAAATGGCTCTTTGGGGTGATAGTACTAACCACTCTTTGACTTGGACTGTTTCTCTGGAGGTGGGCAACCAGATGTTAAGTCATTCAGGGGTTTTACTATACTTGAATAGTCTTTAATGAACTTTCTGTAGTATCCACAGAATCCGAGGAAGCTTTTCAACTCTTTTAGGTGCTGTGGAACAAGCCAGGTCATTAACGCTGCTATCTTTTCTGGGTCTGTCTCCACTCCTTTCTCTGAAACCACATGCCCCAAACACTGGACTGAGGACTGAAATAATTTGCATTTTTATGGGGAGAGCTTTAAGATAAGATAAGATAAGATAAGCCTTTATTAGTCCCACAACGGGGAAATTCCAGGATTGCAACAGCACAGGGATAGCAACACTCAGAGCAACAATCAGAAGGCAAGAAAAAAAACAAGCAAGCAAGAGCAGCTAATAAACATATGTACGTATTACTATAAAATATATATATATACACACACACACAGACACACAGTGCAGAGCATTGTAGCTGGATGGAATAAATATATGAATATATGAACACACAGTGCAGAGCATTGTAGCTAGATGGAATAAATATGTAAATATATAAACACCCACAGTACGGAGCATTGCAGCTAGGTGGAATAAATATGCAAGTATATAAACACACACAGTGCGGAGCAATGTAGCTAGATGGAATAATATGTAGATATATAAATATATAAACACCCACAGTACGGAGCATTGTAGCTAGATGGAATAAATATGCAAATATATAAACACACACAGTGCAGAGCATTGTTGCTAGGTGGGATGAAACAGCATAACCGTCTACTTAGTTATCCTACATGGTATGATTATGTGCCCATACATATTCTCACCCTCCATAGCGACCGGTATGTTCCTAGTTGTATGCCGGAGAGGACCATTGTGTAAGTCTATTGCATCTTTTGCATTCAAAAAACTATTAGTTTGTTACGTCTTTTTTGCTATCTCTGCGAGCAGCCCTGCTTAGGTTGTACAGTCTGACAGCCGTTGGTAGGAAGGACCTACGAAACCTCTCGGTTGTGCACCTGGGATGATGTAGTCTGCTGCTAAATGAGCTCCTCAGTGCATTCAGTATGTCCTGCATAGGGTGGAACTCGGACTCCAGCAGAGATGACAGTTTAGCCACCGTCCTTCTCTCTCCTATCTCCTCCATCGGATCAAGGCGCTGCCCCAGGACAGAGCTAGCTTTCTTAATCAGTTTGTTCAGTCTCTTCCTATCGGCTGCAGTAATGCCACTGCCCCAGCAGACCACTCCAAAAGTGATGGCTGATGCCACCACCGTGTCATAGAATGACTTCAGCAGCGCCCCTTGTACACCAAAAGACCTGAGTCTCCTCAGCAGGAACAGCCTGCGCTGTCCCTTCTTGTAGAGTGCATCAGTATTGTGTGACCAGTCTAGTTTATTGTTCAGATGAATACCCAGGTACTTATAGGATGTCACCATCTCGATGTCTGTTCCCTGTATATTTACTGGTACTGTGAGGGGCTGCCCATGCCTGCGGCAGTCCACCACCAGCTCCTTAGTTTTCCTCGCGTTGATCTGGAGGCAGTTCCGATGGCACCAGTCCACGAAGTCCTGGATAAGCCCTCTGTACTCAGCTTCATCTCCATTGGAGATGAGGCCAACGATCGCAGAGTCATCAGAGAACTTCTGTAGATGGCAGTGTGTTGTGTTGTGTGAGAAGTCCGCAGTATAAAGAGTGAACATTAGTCCATACTCTTTTAAATGGTTGAGAACTTTGGTGAGTCTGGCCTCATGTTCCTTCAAAGTCTTCAAGAAGACTATTAGGTCATCCAGGAAAACTACTACTTCTTTCAAATTCAAGTCTCCCATGCACTTTTCCATCAGTCTCTGGAAGGTACTTGGGGCATTTGTCACTCCCTGAGGCATCCGATTAAACTCCCAGAAGCCAAGTGAGAAAACAAAAGTAGTTCTGGGCTTGTCAGCCTCATTGACTTCTATCTGGTAGTAACCAGACTTCAGATCAGGAACACTGAACCACTTGGAACCAGAGAGTGCCGTGAAGGTGTCATCCATCCTTGGGAGTGCATAAGCATCTTTGACCGTCTGCAGGTTCAATTTCCTATAGTCAATACAAAGGCGCCCTTGAGCATTATTTTTCTTGATGACAGCGATTGGAGAGGAGAACTGAGATTCACTTTCTTGAATCACCCCAGCGTTGAGAAGCTCTCGGAGATGGTTGAGGACAGCTTCTGTGTCGTGCGGGTGTATCGGTCAAGGTCTGTGTTTGGATGGTCTTTCATCACACAGTTTAATGTGATGCTTGACTTTGTCTGTCCTTCCAAAGTCAAGATCATTCTCGACAAAGACCTCAGGCATGCTGTTCAATTTCTGAGTGATTCAGTCTTTCCATTCGAGAGGGATGGGGATGTGCCGAAGTCAAAGGCCAGGACAGTTTCTTTCGGGGGGGGTTGGATTCAGATGGCTCGGTCACACCCTATTTGTGAGACAGAACAGTCTGGATTGCACTGAGCTCAGCAAGTACACTCTTGGCTGGGATAGTAATGTTGTGATCAGACCCATTTGAGATGATAACTGGTACTTTGCCTGGCTGTTTGCTTGGTAGACCAGTGAGGCAGAGCTTCATTTAGCAGCCCTACAGGCAGAGAGGCCGATGAAGGGTACTCCATGATGACAGGCTTCTCCGCATGGAACTCCTTGACTGATACCACTCCGCCCAAAACAACTGTTTCTCCAGCCAGAATGACCTTTTTGTCTCTACCTTGCATCTTCACCAGCCCTATGTTAGTGGCTTGGCTCTGTTCTCATCATAGCTGCAGTACTTTCAGAACTGTCTTGTAACTGTTAAGAACAGGATGGTAGCTCACTGAGTCTGTATCTGTGTGCATGTCCTACACTACATCAAGAGTGTTGGTACTGATCAGTACCTGGTACCCTGAACTTCCACTGTCTGGAACTACCAAGGCCAATGTTGGGACTTCATATTCAGCTCCAAGAAATTGTTTCGAGAAGGTGATTGTGACTTTAAAATATCCTAGGTAGGGTACAGGTTTACCATTGGCTCCTTCAAGTTCCAGAAGATTATGGAGCGGTTCGATCTGTTGCTCAGCTAGGTATTGGTCGTAGAAGGGCTTGATGACTGTAGTCACTTGTGAACCTGTGTCGAGGAAACAGCTGAACTGTTTGCCTTGGATGATAACTTGGCCTGTGCTTTTCATACCAATCAGTCTTTTGGGGATTCTGAAGAGGTGTTCTCTAATGCTAGATTGTTTCAAGGCAACACTAGACATGGGTTGGTGCTCTGAAGTTTGGATGGCACTGGCCAACCAGATGGAGGCTCAGAGCTCCCCTTAGGTTTTGGGGTCTTTTTGGCTCTCTTAGCTGTCAGCGTGGTGAGTTGGCTCTGCAGAAGTGCCACCTGCTGTTTAAGATCTGCCAATGAGTTGGACTCAGGTTGGAGCTCTGCTTGCTGATTGCATGTGCATGCACATCAGCATGTGCATGCACTTTGAGAGTTTGTCACAACCCGCTGCTGATGTAGCTAAGATGCTTCTTCATACATGTAGTTTTAGCTGCCTGCCTATCCTCTTCAGCGTGGATTAGTAACTAGAGCTTGGAGAATGCTGAGGGTAACTTTTCTTTCCTTCGAAGTTAAGGTCAGAGAACAAGGTGTTGTCCCAACACCCGCAACAGAACTGTTTGAGAATGTGTCTATCTGCCTCTCCAGCAGCAGCTCCTCCTCTCTTGGCAGCAAGATTCAGGGCAACTTGGCGGCAGAGGTAAGTGGAGGCCCTTTCACCAGCTGCGTGCATGCTTCAGGTGTGTGAGCAGCCCTGAAGGTTCTGTGTGCAGCGGCGAAGGACGATGGCGGTCTGTGTGGAGCCAGTATTGTCCCGTGCGTGGTGCGCTGTCCTCATAACCCCCCGGTGTGCGTGCGGGGTTCGGTGCATGGCAGGTCCGCTGTAGAGGCGAGTCAGGGTCAGGGAGCTTGCTGGAGATCAGCGTCATCGGCGCCAATGGTCATCCCTGTTGAAGTTGTTGGTGTAGTTCGCTGTGTCGGGTCATGGTGCGTTGGAGCGGTGAGAGGGAGGAGACGATCTTTGTCCCTCGGGCTCGTGTGGTTGCGGAGGAGCGGTGAGAGGAAGTAGATGATCTTTGTCCCTCGGCCGGTCCCAGCGTGGATGTGCAGATCTCAGGCGGGGATCGCACAATGAAGCTTTCTGCAGCTTTCCCGGTCGTGGATGAGCTCCGGAGAGTTCGCCTGGTGGTGGCTCTGCATCGAGATCTCCCTGTAGCAGAAGGGAGGGCAGTCTATTTGCGTCAGGCTGCTGCGTTCACTTGTCGTTGGAGTCACCGCCGGGTGCTGCGTTCGCTTGTCATCAGCGTGGCGGAAGAATAATAAGCTGCGAACTGAGAGTTTTTAAGGGTGTTTATTATCATTCATCCCGCCATCACAGAACTCAACCCGGCGCCGTGCATGGGCGCCAGAGCGAGCCCGGAGGCTCTCCAGCAGATAGGCAATGCGTGTAGTCAGATGAGCAGTCAGAGAGAGAGTGCGTAATAGCATGTGATATTCAGTCGCTTATATACCCAGTTACAGACAATACATGAAAGGCACATTGGTATCAAAGTAACTGTAGGAAGGCATAGGACATTTGCATCACATTACAGAACAGGAAGCATGAACACCTGCATTTGAGTCACACATACCAAAGCAGATACTGGCAGGAAGGAGCTAGACAAAGGGAGGCTGCCTATTGATATCAGTCATTGTTCTGCTAATTGCTCCAGCTGTGCGCTCTGCTTGTCCGTGGCTGTGGGGGTCACCCACAATCATCACTGAAACTCTCTTTTCAAGTATAACTAACTATCAAGGGTATACAATGCTCTGATTGTCATGAAACGAATAGGTACACATTACATAACACACATATTTGATGCAATACACAACTGAGTAACTAATCATGGACTCCCTTTTCACAGCATTAAACAAACAATGAAATCATATAATTCTGGAAACATTTTCACAATTTAATATTTTAAACCTATATATGCATCTGCTTTAATAAATTCACTTTTTGACTGTTGAAATGAATTATAGTAACTCCTTTTGATTAATATTCATTGCAAACATATACATTTTAACCATCAAGTGATATATCATCATCATCATAGCAGTCTGTCGGGGGCGAAAATGACTGTTTCATTTAGGTCTGATCAGATTCCTCCACACAGCTCTGTCCTTCGCCCTCCGCTGCCAGGAACTCCTGACCTTGTTAGCCCGGGTGACGTCCGAGCCAGTATGAGTTGCTTTCTGACTGACCATTTCATGAAACTGCTTGCAAAGTATTTGAGTACTGCTAGCTTTTGCTGGACTAGCAGCACATTCTTGGCAGATAGTGATATTATCAGTGACAAGGACAGGCCAAGACAAACTGACTCCAGTATCTGTTGCAGTGACTGACCAGATGATAGGTTTGTTTATCTCTGCTCTTTGTGTAGTGCATGTCACGATGCACCGACTGGCAAAAGTCCACCACAGACCTTGCGACAGATGTACTTATCTGCCAGGATGTCCAGTCTCACCCCATGTAACTGGGAGTGGGCCACCACAGACCTGTGACAGATATTGTTTTTAGTTCTGCCAAGATGTCCAGTTTCACCCTCCACACCCTCAGAAGGGCAGGGTCACTGGTTGAGCTGCTGACGGCCCAACCCATGAGACAGGAAGTACCGGTTTTCATGGTTATCCGGTAGCAAGCAAACCAATGCCTGACCTGACATTATCAAGTTACATCAAGTGATAAAACTCACCCAAATTTGGCATGTGACCAATAACAGATTAAATATGGTCTTAGTGAAATAACTTTAAAGTCAGCAACCAAACATGAAACACTTTTGTCAGTATGAAATGCTGCCAATGTTCTGCTAAAGAGCTAACAGTAGCTAACTTAGCCAAAAAACACTGTTACAGTCAACAGGAAGTACCGGTAACATAAAGATGCTAGCAGTTAGCTCATGGCTAGCAATCTTTTTTCAACAACTTGAAACATCAGTGTCTGTGTCTATGAGGTGTTAAACACACAGTAACCATGTAACAGTGTCACAACTCTGATTGATTTTAAAAGAACAATACATTAAGACATAATAGTCACAGTCAACAGAGTTAGCATTAGCATTAGCATTTCTTACAAGAGTTCACAATGAGAAAGACCACGAACAGTTGTGGCTCATTCACCTAATTTTCACACAGACTCCAAGCCAATGTTCTTGTAGGCTGGCACATGCTCTCAAGCCAATGTCTTCACCACAAAGGAAATAATGCAGGAGAGGATCTCCCTATGGCATACGTGCCACCTGTTATGTCTCAATAACAGGAGACCGGAGCCGTGTTGAACTGAGCAACAAATTGAACTTTATTAATAAGGAAAACAGGCACAATATACACACTGGCCGTAGCCTGCCTGACATCATCACGTCAACCGCCTGGCATCGGCTAAGGCAAGCCCTAAGGGCCAAATCCCACAACAACACCACCCTCAGGCGGGGCAGGGAATTACACCACTTCATAACAGGCTCAGTAACCACATGTGGATTACACACTGTTATAGCCCGTGTGTGTCATAAAGGTAGTTAGTGTTTGATTCTTCAATAACACATTTCAGTGAAGACTTAACTTCACCTGAAACAGTTGAACTAAAATTTTGCTCAAGCTACAATTTCTGTCAAATGCCAGATCTACACATTATCCAACTTTGATGCATCATTGCACATACTGTATCTTTACAAATGTTGTTCTACCTGTATGCTGTTGTTATCTCTGTGAATAGCATATCTCCCCCCACCCAAAAAAAACCCCAGACATGGTAGAAGTTGCCCCTCCTTGAGCCTGGTTCTGCCAGAGGTTTCTTCCTATAAGAGTTTTTCCTTCCCACTGTTGCCCAGTGGCCTTTTGCCTGCATTACTTATGATTCATGCTTTATGTAAAGCACCTTGAGACAACTTTTGTGGTGATTAGGCACTATACAAATAAAACTGAATTGAATACTCATGCCCCACCTTTTCAGTTGCTTTATTATTTTGGACTTTTTTTTCCTCCCCCTTGTCCTGTCAAGCAGCTAGGTGAGCAGAGCAGAAATCTGCTTCCCTTGTTGTGCCAAAAAGATTTATTTTGCCAAAAGGAGCTTTATACAATACATATACTATGGGGTACCCCCCCCCCCACAGCAGCCACGGACAAACACAGCGCTTGACTAGAGCAATTAACAGGACAGTGAGATGTGTGTGTTGAGATCAATAGGCAGCCTTCCTGTGCTTAGTTCAGGCAGCAGCATCCTGTGGATATGTATGACGCAAATGCAAACATTCATGCTTCCTGCTCGCATTGTGGTACAAATGTCACATGTCTGAATGCATTTCCTTTGATGGTAAAATGCCTTTGATGTATTGTCCGTTGCTGGGTATTTAAGTGGCTGAATTCATATGTTCACTCTCTTTCTGCTTCTGACTACTGCTCATGAGAGCCTGAGAGCGATCCCCAGCATGCTTATACCGCAGCTGGGGTGAGCTCCGTGATGGCGATGATTTGGTCAATAAACTTCATTAAAACTCCAGTCGCCGTGCTTTATTTTAACATCGCCACAATACTGTATATTATTTTTAAACTCCTCTTGTAACAGCTTTTAATACTTTATTTAAATTGTTTTACCCATGAGGGACCTGACAGGGGGGAATGAGAAAAGGAGGGGTGGGGGGGAAGGGAGAGGAACAAACAGAGAAGACAAACAGACTAACACAACTGAAACAAACAGAAGACAAACTGTTTCTTCTACTGAAAAGGTCTCATCACAAGTCTGGCATCTGTACCTGTTAAAGGAGAGATATATGTGTGTGTGTGTGTGTGTGTGTGTGTGTGTGTGTGTGTGTGTGTGTGTGTGTGTGTGTGTGTGTGTGAAAGCACACACAAAGTAAGTGTGTGCTTGTGAGTGGTTTTCCAGGAAACATACAAAGATGGTGGCAATTTGCAGCAACACCCCCCAGAAACCCTGAGCAAGCAAGAAAGACAGCGCCACCAACCCCCACAGAGCACAAATGTCCCAAGACCAAAAACAAAAACAAACAAAAACAAAAACAAACATGTACCAACATGTACAATACATATTTGGTACCTACATGTACCAAAAACATGTAGGTTTAGGGCGCTCGCGCACGCAGCGACCAGCAGCCGGTGGCTTGTCACCAGACTGCAAACCAAGTCTACCTACGGGTACAAATAAGTAACAAAAAAAAAAAAAAAAAAAAAGACCAACAAGCCCCAGGACAACCTGGCATCCGCCCCAGGAGGGATGGACAAGGGAGGCTGGGCAGCCATGCGGCCGGCGCAGTGCACCCCTGTCCCCGGACAGGCCAGCCCCCGCCCCCCAGAGGTGCCAATGCCAACCCCTGAGCCCCCCCCAGACACTCCCACAGCAGGCCCGACTCACCCCAGTGCACCAAAACACCCTGGGAAGCCCCACGCCCCCTCGCCAAAGGAAGGTGGCAGCAAGGCACAGGAGCCCCACGGGGGGCCAGCCCCCCCAGTCCAAGAGAGCCCACGTGCCCAGGAGATACCAGGAGGCTCCACCCCCTCAGACCACCACACACACTCACTCCCACGCCCTCATGTTCTCACACACACCCACTCGCACCCACACACACTAACACGCACTCACTCACTCTCACTCTCCCTTTCCCCCATACAATTCCACACTTGCACTTTCCCACCCAGACCCATCCACTCTTTCCCACTCCCGTACCCGCTCAATCTTGCGCCCACTCCCACTCGTCCTCACAATTGCCCGTACCCACCCACGCTCATACACACACACACACTCTCACTCGCACTCCGACTCACTCACATCTACTCGTGCTCTCCCCCTCACTCTCACCCACACTCATTTACCCTTGTCACTTGGAGCAGCCACTGTGCAGATGCAGCGGGCATGAAAGCGCACCAACGCCCGGCAGCGGGACTTAAAGTTATTGTGATTTTTCTCCTAGTCTACTTTCAAGTTTATGTTTAATGTACTCTTTTCTTAGTTTATTACATCTCAATATGCAAGAGGCATATTGTGGTGACTCATTCTATGTAGCTGTCTGTCTGCATCGAGGTATCAGCACTTATGGTGCTTTCATTTACCCATAAATTCAGTACAATAGAAACTAGAAAAGCACTCGGAGAGCGCAGACCTCTGCCAAGCGCCAGAGTTCCCCCCCCCCATACAGTGTTTGTGTGCACGTTTTCAGATTCCTTGACCATGAAAACATATGACTAGCAATTGGATTCACAATGATAGGATTAGTGGTTCAGTAGTAAAAGCATTACCTCCTTGGCAGAGGTAATAAACTGAAGTGTTGTGTCCATCTCCTCCACTGAAAGCAGCACTCAGGGCTTCACTGACGGATGCATATTTGGTCGACAGGTTGCCGTGGGTTTTATTGGGTTTGCGCTCCGCGGAAAAAAAGTGGATTTGGAAACTTCCCCGGCAGAGAGCTGGTTTTTGCGCAGCCCCTATCGCTGGCCGGGGAATTTCTGCCAAATAATCCGGCGCCGGACAGCTGCCCGTCTCAGTTTTTGCAGCGTAGCGCAAACACAGGTAGGCTGGCGGGCCCTGCCCACTATGGCTGTGGATCTGTGCATACATATGTTTAAGCATTAAAGGGATGTATGTAGCGGTGTATTTGTGCATGCATAGGTGTAAGCATAAAAGGGATAACATATGTAGATTGACCTCACGAGGAAGAGGACAATAAGTCTGGACCACCTGCGGGGGACAACGAAGAGGACGGGGGTACGAACAAAGGACTTCCTGACCTTCGAGAGGCAAGTGGAAGACTGAAGGCTGGAGGGGGGAGAAATGTCAATAAGGGGTTTTGACGGGGATATGTGATCCCTCCTGTGTGTGACAAGCCTGTATAGGAAATGGTATAAAATGTGAAGCTTGGATGTAGCTCAGCCTCTTTCTTCCTGCTTATTGGAGAGAGCAGGCTGGGGATGGATGCTTGAATAAATCTGAATTAAAACACAATTCAGTCTCTTTATTCCATGCTCCCCACACCCACCAGTTTTGACGGATGTAAATTGGGTAGACAGGTTGCCGTGGGTTTTATTGGGTTTGCGCTCCGCGGAAAAAAAAGAGGATTTGGAAACTTCCCCGGCAGAGAGCTGGTTTTTGCGCAGCCCCTATGGCTGGCCGGGGAATTTCTGCCAAATAATCCGGCGGCGGACAGCTGCCCGTCTCAGCTTTTGCAGCGTAGCGCAAACACAGGCACACAGGCACGCTGCCGAGCCCTGCCCACCACTGTGTTCCACGTGCTTTTGTGCCTAAAACTTTGAAGAAGGCGGAGTTTGTGTTGATCAGACACGACGAGCAGCGCCCTCCATTGGGCCTGCACACATGTTGAAAATGGCCATATCTCACAATGTTAAAGAATCCTTTAAAAAATTCCTGTATCCAGACGGTGATCCGGATCATCCCCAAAATTTAATCAGTTCTTCCTTGTACCATTTCCAACAACGCCTGAAAGTTTCATTGAAATCCGTCCAAAACTTTTTGAGTTATCTTGCTAACCAACAGACAGACAAACAAACAGACAGACAGACAAACAGACAGACAGACAAACGCTGGCAAAAACATAACCTCCTCCTGGCCTCCGGCCTGGCGGAGGTAATAACGGTTTCTACTATTCAGATTCATTACACCCCAGCAGTGAAACGTGACCCATGCTGGCAAAATGAGTCACTTTGAGGAAATTATCAAAACTGAGGTAATGTTTTTTTCCATATTCTGTATCGAAAGACCTTCAAAATGATCTTTAATTTGTAGGAAGTGGACAAAAACAGACACTGGAAAAAGACAATTTGTTTATATTTTGGCTAGGTTTAAAACTCACGTTCGATGGTCGGGAGTTATGTCTTCTGCAAAAACATATGTATTTAAGTAAGTTTTCTAAGCTTTCCAATTATACCAGGCACTCATGGTTTTTTTTTCCCAGGACTTGCAGCTAACAAACAAAGAAGGAGTCATGATTTATGACTTCTCCTGCCTGCAGCTCATAATGACGCTGTTGTGGGACACATATGTGGGTTTCATATGCTTCACATGTATAATACTGTATGCTTATTGTATGCTTCATGTCTCAGAGGAACAAAAGGACTGAGCCTCCTAGGAGATAACAGGAGGATGTGAAATGTGGCCTTTTGTATGCAAAGAGATGGCCTTGAGGGATTTCCTGACCACCAGTGACTTTAGGTGGAGGTGGGAAGACCTGGAAGAAGACGCATTGTGACTTGGGATTAAAATACAATGTGACTGTGTGCTTTGATGTCCTGGGGTATAAAGGGACGAATGTCTGGGGGTTTATTCCTCTTTCTGTTTTTGATGATGTTGGAGAATGGAATAAACCTGACTCGTGAGATAAACTCAGCCTAGTCATTTCCACATTCTCCACACTGGTGACCCTAAGACGTATCATGAGTGAAAGAAATTCTCCCGAGCCAGACTCGTCAGGGGCCAGCCAAACGTATGCAGCCACAGTTCAGCTACCGGACTTCTGGCAGAACAATCCGCGCTACTGGTTTAACGCGGTCGAGGCGCAGTTCAACCTCTGGAGAATTTCGGTAGACACCACAAAGTTCTACCATGTGGTTGCAAAACTGGACAACCACACAGCCCAGCATGTGCAGAGTCTGATCAACCAGCCGCCGGACAGCGACAAGTACGACGTGTTGAAGGCTGCACTCATCCGGTACTTCACCCCCCCCCCCCCCCCCGGTGGAGGAGCGAGCAGAGGGGCTCCTGGCGCTGACTGAATTTGAAAGCGACAGGCCTGCGGACCTGATGGAGAAGCTGTTGGGGTTGAAAGACTCTGACGATGACCACTTCATCTTCACCCACCTTTTCCTCAGGACCCTACCGTCAGCGGCGAGAGTGACCCTGGCAGGTTCGCCACTGTTGGCCCGTCGAGACTACCGCGAGCTGGGCCAAGAGGCACAACGACTCGTCAACGCCGCCAAACGGCCCGTGGCCACCGCCGCGGCAGCGGAGCTCGGCGCAACGTCCGGAGATGGCAGGGGGCCAAAGGCAGCAGTACCAGACTCACCGATGACGGCGGCGGCAGGGGCCAAGAAACATGGAGCAGATGACGTCCTTTGTTTCTACCATCGCCGCTTCGCAGAGAGGGCACGCAAATGTATACCACCGTGCCATTTCAAGCGCTCGGGAAACGGCAAGACCGGGGGTCGGTAGCAGCTGCGGCCCTCGGAGAGGAGAACAAGCTGCTCTACTTGAGGGATGCGCGCTCAGGGAGGCATTTCCTCGTGGACACAGGCTCCCAGCTGAGTTTCATCACACCTTCCTCCGCCGACCGGCTGGTGCCTTCCAGTGGTCCCGGGGTGTCAGCAGCGAACGGCTCAGCGATTAAGACCTTTGGTGAGAGGACGTTGCTTCTGTCCCTACATGGCCATACATTCGAGTGGACTTTCATCATAGCTGCAGTCAATTTCAACATGTTAGGGGCTGATTTTTTGTGCTCACATGGTTTGTTGGTTGATCTTGCTAACAGACGCCTGGTTAATGCACTCTCTTTTTATTCTATTCCCTGTACAGCTCGAGTGGCCCCGCCAACAGCACAAGCCAACGTCACAGCTGCAAGTGGTAAGTTCCACACACTCCTCACTCAGTTCCCAGCACTCACGGTCCCAACATTTTCGGCGACCGTGGCTAAACACGGGGTGGATCATTTTATTACTGCCACTGAACCACACGTTTTTGCAAAGGCTAGGCGCTTGGATTCAGCTAAACTGACCATAGCGCGCGAGGAGTTTGCCAACCTGGAAAAATTAGGCATCATCAGGCGTTTGAAAAGCCCATGGGCTTCACCGCTTCACATGGTCCAGAAAGCTGATGGCTCGTGGCGACCTTGCGGTGATTTCCGCAGGTTGAACAACGCTACAGCGCACGACCGCTACCCTATCCCGAACATCCAAGATTTTTCAGTTCATTTGGCGGGGGCTCGCGTTTTTTCTAAGATAGACTTGGTACGCGGTTACCACCAGGTCCCAGTGCGCACTGAGGACATACCCAAAACAGCGGTAATAACTCCGTTCGGGCTATTCGAGTTTTTGCGCATGCCGTTTGGGCTTAAAGGCGTGGCGCAGACATTCCAACGCATGATGGACGCGGTGTTGCGCGATCTCCCCTTCGTGTTCGTCTACCTGGACGACATATTGGTAGCCAGCGCGTCCGAAGACGAACACAAAAACCACCTCACGGCAGTTTTCTGGAGGTTGGGAGAGCACGGGTTAATAATCAACCCAGCGAAGTGTCAGTTCGGGGTGATGCAGATTGATTTTTTGGGGCATCGCGTCTCTCCAGAAGGAGCGGTTCCTCTGCCTGACAAAGTGCGCGCAGTAACAAATTTTCCCCAGCCACAAACGGTCAAAGCGTTGCAGGAGTTTTTGGGAATGGTGAATTTTTATAACCGTTTCCTCCCCCGCGCAGCGCAGATCATGCAACCATTGTATGCTGCACTAAAAAAACAAAAACCCACAAATAAAATCTAATGGTCTCCGGAGCGAGAGCACGCATTCTCTGAAGTCAAAACAGCCCTGGCAAACGCTGCGTCGTTAGCACATCCAGTCCCAACGGCCCGCATAGCGCTCACTACTGACGCGTCAGATGTGGCCATAGGGGCGGTCGTGGAACAGTATGTAGCCGGAGCTTGACAACTGCTCGCATTTTTCAGCAGGACCTTGCGCGATAGTGAACGAAAATACAGCGCATTCGACAGGGAGTCGTTAGCTCTCCACTTGGCCATTCGCCACTTCCAGTTCTGGCTGGAGGGACGCCCTTTCACCGCGTTCGTTGACCACAAGCCGCTGACATTCGCGATGGCCAAGGTTTCAGAACCGTGGTCGGGCCGGCAGCAGAGACAGCTGGCCGCGATCTCAGAGTTTACTACCGATATCCAGCATGTGGCGGGTAAACTTAATGTAGTGGCAGACTGCCTCTCGCGTGCCGTGGCGGCTCCAGCCCGCGTAGGGGTAGACTTTGCAGCCATGGCCGCGGATCGGGTTAGCGACGCAGAAGTGCGCGCGGCCCCATTCCGTGTAGGGATAGATTATGCAGCCATGGCCGCGGACCAGGTTAGCGACGCGGACGTGCGCGCGCTCCAGTCTGGACCAACAGGGTTAAGGCTGGAGAACAGGGTGCTGCAAGACGGTATGCCCCCCCTAATCTGCGATGTCTCCACTGGGCGACCGCATCCTGTGGTACCGGCCGCGTGGCACCGCCACGTTTTTGACTCGATCCATTCTCTGGCGCACCCGGGAGTGCGCGCGTCGGTCAAAATGGTGGGAGAGAAATTTGTATGGCCGAGCCTGCGCAAACAAGTTAGAGAGTGGGCGGCAGCCTGCATGGCTTGTCAACGAGCCAAGGTACACAGACACACGAGAGCTCCCTTGGAGCCGTTTCACATTCCGGCTAAGAGGTTTGATCATGTTCACGTGGACCTCGTAGGCCCCCTCCCGCCCTCACAGGGGTGCACACATCTTCTGACAATGGTTGACCGCACCACGCGCTGGCCGGAAGTGGTCCCACTGTCGTCAACCACAGCCGAGGAGGTGGCGCGCGTGTTTTTAACGGCATGGGTAGCACGTTTTGGAGTCCCGTCGGACATTACGTCCGCAGAGGCCCTCAATTTGTTTCCGAACTTTGGTCAGCGATGGCCCGCAGCCTGGGGGCAATGATCCACCGCACGACCGTGTACAATCCGCAGGCTAACGGGTTATGCGAACGTTTTCACAGGTCATTGAAGGCGGCCCTCAGAGTGTCGCTTACGGATGCAAATTGGGTGGACAGGCTACCATGGGTTTTATTGGGGTTGCGCTCTGCACCTAAAGAGGATTTAGAAGCCTCCCCAGCTGAGCTAGTTTTCGCACAGCCACTTCGGCTGCCCGGGGAATTTCTCCCAGATAATCCTGCGCCAGAGTGCTCCCCAGCTCAGCGGTTACAGAGTAGCACGGAATCGAGCACACTGCCTGGCCCCGTTCACCACAGTTTTCCGCACGTTTTTGTGCCTAAGGCCTTAAAAAATGCGGAGTTTGTTTTTGTCAGACATGATGCCCATCGCCCACCGTTACGACCACCTTATGATGGACTATTTAGAGTGCTGGAAAGAGGGGATAAGCATTTTTTGCTAGATTTGGGGGGCAGAAAAGAAATGATTGGCATAAACAGGCTCAAACCCACTTTTGTGGTGGCTGACGAAGGTGTGCAGTTGGCCAAGGCTCCTCGGCACGGCAGACCCCCTAGAGAGCATTCCCCAGAACACCCACAGAGATTGACTAACAGTTCTCGTCCTCAGACAGCAGCTCCCCAGCAGGAGGGCGCCGTGGAGGTGGTAAAGCCTGCTTACAGCAGATATGGGAGAAAACTGAGGCCCAAGCAGCATGTGGACTGATGTGTAGTGATTTTATTATGACATGCAAACTGTTATTATGTTGTTCCATCTTAGACGTTTGGGGGGGGGGGGGGTCATGTGGGACACATATGTGGGTTTCATATGCTTCACATGTATATTACTGTATGCTCATTGTATGCTTTACGTCTCAGAGGAACAAAAGGACTGAGCCTCCTAGGAGATAACAGGAGGATGTGAAATGTGGCCTTTTGTATGCAAAGAGATGACCTTGAGGGATTTCCTGACCACCAGTGACTTTAGGTGGAGGTGAGAAGACCTGGAAGAAGACGCATTGTGACTTGGGATTAAAATACAATGTGACTGTGTGCTTTGATGTCCTGGGGTATAAAGGGACGAATGTCTGGGGGTTTATTCCTCTTTCTGTTTTTGATGATGTTGGAGAATGGAATAAACCTGACTCGTGAGATAAACTCAGCCTAGTCATTTCCACATTCTCCACACTGTGCGCATTCCAACTCATTTTGCCAGCATGGGTCAAAAATGTCTGACATCTGTCCCTCTACTCTGATTTAAATTTTCATTATTATATTGTAGCTACCTGGAAGTTGAGCTGCAGGTCAGATTCTCTACATCACTGGATCTTGCTTCCCAAAGGAGATTTTTGGTTTTCTCACAGGTAAAAAAAACAAAACAGATTATCTTGACCAATCTTAAACAAAGTATAATTACATCTACATCAAGCTATTTGCAACATTAAAGTGTCTGTGACACGATTTAGGAACTATGGATCATAGTCAGTATGAATTTATCTTCAGTCATCCATATAGTTGGTTCTTTTGACTTAGAACACTAAATAAGTGGAAAAATATTTCCAAGTGAATTCAAATTTAGCGCCATGTTGCACTAATGCGATCTCCTGAGTCACACCTCATTTCAGGATATGATGCCATGAGGTGAGTTTTCTCTCGGCTGATCCGTGTGCTGTCAATGTAAACAAGCTGTTTAGCTTCTATATCAGCGAAGAAATGCCGAAACGTTGCGTGGCGGATGGGTGTTCTAATTGCTCCAGTGAACATATAAGCCTGTTCTCATTGCCAAAAGATCCAGATCTTCTTAAAAAATGGGCGAAGCAAGTACAGAGAACAAGGGACAAATGGCAACCAACACCATCTTCTGTACTCTGTAGCGATCATTTCACTGCAGACAGTTTTGAGGAGGTGCCTGCTATACAGGAATCTTTATGCTTGAAAGTTCGTTACAAACTGGTTCTAAAACTGACTGCCATACCTACGGTTTTTAAACGAAAACCCACAGCTCAAGACGATATCAACATATCAAAACAGCGCAGAGAAGCAACAGTGTCAAAACTCGCTGGAAAAGAGTTTGTGTAATTGATTTTTTTTTTTCCACATAAGGCAATCGTGATTTTATTTTTTTTTTTTTTTCGCCAAAAGTAAAATCCTCCCCTTGTGGAGAGTGTGGGAAATGATGAGGCTGGTTTACGAACAGACGAAGCTTTATTACCACTCTCACATCATCCATACACAGAAAAGAACTGAATAGTCAAGCCAGGTTCTCTTCACAAACTCATCAGATCATCTCACATCTGCATGACATTTCATATCACACTGCATGACTTCTAACCCCACAATACATCCCCCTTAAACCCCCAGCTCCCTCTTCCTGCCAACTCCCCATGACATCCTTGCCTATTATTCTCTTATGTTTAATCACTGCCTCCTGACTGAGACGCTGCCTGCAGATTCCTCCACAATATGCATTTCCACATCACCCCCCCCCCCCCCAGACAGAGTTTCAGTCACTACGTCTTTTGGGCTTCAGTCTCCTCCCATATCTGCTGTAAATGGGGTCTCTGTGCCAGCGGGGGGCTTCTGGATGTGTGTCTGACTGCGGGTGGGCCAAGGCGAGGGGGGGGGGGACTTCGCTCTGCCCGTGTGGATGTTCTGGTGAATCGTTTACCTGGGGAGTTCTCCGTGGGGGTCTTCCACGCCGGGGGGCCCAGGCCAGCAGCACTTGCTCGTCCGCCACTACAAAGGCGGGCTTAAGTCTGTCTATGCATATTTTCTCCCGATGCCCCCCCCCCCAAGTCTAGCAAAAAATGCTTGTCCCCTGTTTCCAGCACTCTGAACGGGCTATCATAGGGTGGGCGCAATGGCGGGCGGTGGGCATCGTGTCTGACGAACACGAACTCCGCGTTCTTCAAAGTTTTTGGCACAAAAGCGCGTGGAAAACAGTGGTGGCCCGGGCCCGGCAGCGTGCCTGTGTCTGCACTACGCTGCAAACGCTGAGACAGGCAGCTGTCCGGCGCGAGATTATCTGGCAAAAATTCCCCGGGGAGCCGCAGTGGCTGAGAAAAAACCAGCTCTGCCGGGGAAGCCTCCAAATCCTCTTTTGGTGCGGAACGCAACCCCAATAAAACCCACGGCAACCGGTCAACCCAATTTGCATCCATCAACGAAGCCCTGAGTGCTGCCTTCAGTGACCTGTGAAAACGCTCGCATAACCCATTTGCCTGTGGGTTGTACGCGGTTGTGCGATGAATTGCAACACCCAGGCTGCGGGCCATCGCGGGCCAAAGTTCGGAAACAAAGTGAGGGCCCCTATTGGGCGTGATGTCCGACGGGACTCCAAAACGCGCCACCCATGTTGTCAAAAAAGCGTGCGCCACGTCCGCGGACATGGTTTCCGCCAGCGGGACCTGCTTCTGGCCAGCATGTGGTGCGGTCCACTACTGTCAGAAGGTGCGTGCACCCCTGCGACGGCGGGAGGGGGCCCACGAGGTCCACGTGAACATTGGTCGAATCTTTTAGCCGGTATACTAAACGGCTCCAAAGAAGCCTTCGTGTGTCTGTGCACTTTGGCTCGTTGGCACGCTACGCAGGCTGCTGCCCACTCTTTCACTTGTTTGCGCAGGCCTGGCCACACAAATTTCGCTCCCACCATTTTGACTGACGCGTGCACTGCTGGGTGCGCCAAAGTGTGAACTGACTCAAACATGCGGCGGCGCCACGCAACCGGGACCACCGGGCGCAGGCGTCCCATGGAGACGTCGCAGATTGGGGGGCTGCCGTCTTGCAGTACCCTGCTCTCCAGCCTTAACCCTGTTGGTCCAGACTGGAGTGCATGCACGTCCGTATCGCTAATCTGCTCTGCGGCCATGGCTGTATAATCTATCCCTACGCAGATCGGGGCCACAACCGCGTGTGAGAGGCAGTAAGCCACCACATTCAGTTTACCTGATACATGCTGAATATCGGTAGTAAACTCCGAGATCGCGGCCAGCTGTCTCTGCTGCCGGCCCGACCATGGTTCCGAAACCTTGGCCATCGCGAACATCAGCGGCTTGTGGTCGACGAATGCGGTGAAGCTGCGCCCTTCCAGCCAGAACTAGAAGTGGCGTATGGCCAGATGGAGAGCCAGCAACTCTCTGTCGAACGCGTTGTATTTACGCTCACTGTCGCGCAAAGCCCTGCTGAAAAAAGCGAGCGGCTGCCAAGAACTGGTGACACGTTGCTCCACGACTGTCCCTATGGCCACCTCCGAGGCGTCGGTAGTGAGCGCTATCCGGGCCGCCGGGTCTGGGTGCGCCAACAGCGCGGCGTTTGCCAGGGTTGCTTTAACCTCAGAGAACGCCTGCTCCCGCTCCAGAGTCCATTCGACTCCCTCCGCGGGTTTCCGTCTCTTGAGCTCAGCGTACAATGGCTGCATGAGTTGAGCTGCGCGGGGGAGGAAATGGTTATAAAAGTTAACCATCCCCAAAAATTCTTGCAGCGCCCTGACCATCTGAGGCCGGGGAAACGGCACGCACTTTGTCGGGCAAGGGTATTGCTCCCTCCAGTGAGACGCGGTACCCAAAAAAATCAATCCCCGTCACACCGAACTGGCTCTTCGCCGGGTTGATTATTAACCCGTGCTCCCTCAACCTCTGGAAAACCGTCCTGAGGTGGGTTACGTGTTCATCTTCGGACGCACTGGCTACCAGGATATCATCCAGGTAGACGAACACAAACGGGAGATCGCGCAGCACCGTGTCCATCATGCACTGGAACGTCTGTGCCGCTCCTTTTAATCCAAATGGCATGCACAGAAACTCGAATAAGCCGAACGGAGTTATTACCGCTGTTTTGGGTATGTCCTCCGCGCGCACTGGGACCTGGTGGTAACCGCGGACCAGATCTATTTTAGAAAAAATATGTGCTCTGGCGAGGTGAACAGAAAAATCCTGAATGTGGGGAATCGGGTAGCGGTTGTGTGCTGTGGCGTTATTCAATCTGCGGAAATCTCCGCACGGTCGCCACGACCCCTTGGCCTTAGGGACCACGTGTAGCGGGGATGCCCATGGGCTGTTTGATCGCCTGATGATGCCCAACCTTTCCAGGTTGGCAAACTCCTCGCGCGCTATGACCAGTTTAGCTGCGTCCAAGCGCCGAGGTCGTGCGAAAACAGGCGGCCCGGTGGTGGTGGTGATAAAGTGCTCCACCCCGTGTTTAGCAATGGCCACTGAAAACGTCGGGATCGTGAGTGCTGGAAACTGAGTGAGCAGTGTGTGGAACTTACCGCCTGGAGCTGTGACATTGGCTTGTGTTACTGGCCCGGCCCCTCGAGCTGTACAGGGGAAAGAGTCAAAGGACAGTGCATTAACCAGGCGCCTGTTAGCAACATCAACTAATAAACCATGTGCACACAGAAAATCAGCTCCCAGGATTGGGAAACTCAGAGCTGCTATGACAAAAGTCCACTCATATGTACGGCCGTGTAGAGATAAAGGCAGTGTTCTCTCACCAAAGGTCTTAATGTCCGAGCCGTTTACTGCTACCAGCTCGGGGCCGCTAGGTCCTGCCAGCCGGTCGGCATAAGTCGGCAGGATGAGGCTCTTCTGGGCTCCGGTGTCTACGAGGAAGCGTCTCCCCAAGCACGAGTCCGTCACGTAGAGCAGCTTGTTCTCTTCACCGGCGGTCGCAGCTGCAACCGACTGCCAGCCTTGGCGTTTCCCGAGCGCTTGAATTGGCACGGTGGCACACATCTGCGTGCGTTCTCTTCAAAGCGGCGGTGGTAGAAGCAGAGCGTGTCTCTCTGGCACTCCTTGGACCCCGCTGCTGCTACCGTCGGTGGCTCCTCGCCTCCTCTGGTCATCTCACTGGGCTCCGACGCCCCCGCGTTCACCGTGAGCGCTCTGGTGGTGAGGGTGATCCGGTCTGCCTCCTGGGCTAGCGCATGGTAGTCTCGCACGGCCAGCAATGGCAAATTGGCCAGGACCGCTCTCGCCTCTGTTGGAAGGTTCCGGAGGAAAAGGTGGGCAAACAGAAAGTGCCCGTTGTCCGTGCCCTTTAACGCCAACATCTTCTCCATCAGATTGATGGCCAAACCATCTCCTAACTCGGAACGCCTCAGGAGCCTCTCTGCTCTCTCACAGTCCGAGACCGTGTAGCGCCGAATCAGTGCAGCTTTGAGAGCCTCGTATCTGTTGTGGGCTGGGGGCTGGTCGAGCAGGCTCGCTACCTGCTGAGCTTTGCGAGCGTCCAGCACTGCAACCACATGGAAAAACTTGGTGTCGTCTGCCGTTATTCCCTGGAGGGCGAACTGGGCATCGGTGTGGTGGAACCAAGAGCGCAGGTTGTGCTGCCAAAAGTCCGGTAGCTTGACTGCAACAGCGCACGCGTTGCTGGGGGTTCCCATCCAGGCCGTCTGTGGGATGCTTGCCGCGTTGCTGGGGCTTCCCGTCCGGGCCAACTCCGGGGTTCTTGCCTCGTGTTCCATAATATGTCTCGGGTCACCAGTGTGGAGAGTGTGGGAAATGATGAGGCTGGTTTACAAACAGACAAAGCTTTATTACCACTCTCACATCATCCATACACAGAAAAGAACTGAATCAGTCAAGCCAGGTTCTCCTCACAAACTCAACAGATCTTATACTCACATCTGCATGACATTTCTTATCACACTGCATGACTTCTAACCCCACAATACATCCCCCTAAAACCCCCAGCTCCCTCTTCCTGCCAACTCCCCATGACGTCCTTGCCTATTATTCTCTTATGTTTAATCACTGCCTCCTGACTGAGACGCTGTCTGCAGATTCCTCCACAATATGCATTTCCACACCCTATGAATTTTGAAGCCGAGTGTTGACTTTACTCCAAATAGAACGACTTTGTGTTAAAAAAACGTTACGTTACTTTTTTCAGTTTTCATTTTAATAAATCTCATTGCCTACCGAAACTGAATATCTG
Organism: Pholidichthys leucotaenia; assembly: GCA_020510985.1. NCBI lineage: Eukaryota > Metazoa > Chordata > Actinopteri > Cichliformes > Pholidichthyidae > Pholidichthys > Pholidichthys leucotaenia. The sequence goes on along the minus strand of CM035845.1, from coordinate 213,951,575 downwards.
AGCTTTTTTTTTTTTTTATTTCTGCGACCACCTGATCGGGGAAATAAAAAAAAAAAATTGAAGCCAAAATTTCTGTAAACCAAACAATTAAATAACGATCGCCTTATGTAGAAAAAAAAATATTTTAGATCTATCTGTATATTACCATTCAGTGTTTTGGAGGTGACCGATGTCCATCTCTAACCCTTCACTGTTGGACCCTTCATCCTCTGAAACGTGCAAGTCATCGTCGCTTCCTGAATGATATGGTTCAAATAAATAGGGCTGCAGTCCTTCATTAGAACCAACTCACGCTTCTTCATCACTTGGTCCTGCTTCTTCCTCAAAAACTATATACAAATCGCTCAAATCTTCGCTGAAATCGCTCACAACTTCCTCCACTTCAGTGTACTCAGCCATGCTTGTTTACATCTGTGGTTCACCTCACTGTGTCACAAAATGGCGGCGGCGTATGACCCAGTTTCAACAAACGAACATCGCAATCGTCTGCATCATGATGTAATTTATGGTAGTATATGGAAAAAAATTTTTATTGAATTTTTTTGTCTACACAGAATAAAAAACAGTAGTTCTTTCTAATGATGTCTTGGTTGAATTATGTCACGGAGTCTTTAAGGTTTTGAGTGCACAGAAGGAAGCTCACTGCATTGTAACGTGTATGTATGCATAATGATTAATATACGTATATACGGATTCATAGTTCAGAATAATCAATGTTTTTATTGTCTCCAGTTCACTGTCTGTCTGAAACAAGCTGTTCCCCTACAGTCAGTTCACTCTGTATAACATAACTATGGGATGTCGCGCCTCATGTGTCCCTTGCTAAGCCACCTCTAATCATGCCTTGAGGCAGCAAACCTGCAATGAAATGGGTGGGGTTCCACTCTGTCCTCCGCAAAGTGTGTGGCTGACCTTCATGGCCTTGGCACCTCTCCTGCAACACAATTTTATCCTCATGACTCCAGGGTCTTATTATGCCCTAATGCTACATATCTGGCCAAGGTCATCCTCACAATCTCTAGCTCCACTGCATTTGAGCTTTTGAGCTTCTACCCTCCTTCCTTTCAAACTGGAGGGGCAGGAGAGGCTGCTTTCCATGTGCCAAGCTCGTGCGCTCCATATATGCATTGAACACACCCACAGCATCCATGTAACCAACTTGTTTGTTTTGGTATCCCAGCCAGAGGCAAGCCTCTGCCTCAACTGAGGCTCTCTTGCTGGATTGTGAGCGCTCCATAGCTTACAGCAGTAGTGGTCTTCCCAAGGTTGTGAGGGTGCACTTGACTAGGGGCTGTTTTAAGGACATTTGCACAGCAGCCAGTTGAACAACACCGCACTCTTTTGTCTGGTTCCACTCTTTGGCCCATTTGGTGGCTCACTCTGTCCTTTTTGCCAGATTTTCCCTGCTTTAGCTTCAGGTTTCCAGTTCCTGTTCCTTGGTCTGCTTTGTGGATATGATTATATGGCCCATACCTATACCAAGTCAACTGGCTGTAAAGGAACATCCTGCTACCACTGGTAACCTCTGCTCCCCTAAGCAGATGCACATCTTGTTGGCACTGCCTTGCAGCTAGGCCTGGTCAAGAGGGGCAGGATATCTCATACTTTTGCTGTACTGAGTTCTTCTCCTTAGGGGAAGAGAGGTCACCATGGTAACAGGACAGTTTAACTCCATCTCTCTTCTGACAGGCTGCTTGTCACAAACATAAGACTTAAAGCTTTTACAAGAGTCCCTCCGGGGCAAAGAAGAAGACCCAATCACAAGGCAAGGTTGGTAAACCATGATTTATTATAAAACAGAAAATAAAGCTGCGCGTGGGCAGAAATAAAAAGGCAAAAACAGGCAGGCTTCAAACACGGTTAACGGGCAGGATACAGACAGGACTAGGCACGAACAGACTGACCCGAAGCATGTAACTACACCAACATGAAACACTCACTGACAGAAGCGTGGGAGAGACGCCAACATACACCAAGGACACCGCACAGGACACAGACTGAAACGCACATATATAGACAGAAGGGATGATCACAGCAATACAGCACAGGCGGGGAGAGTAATCATGACAACGGCTGACACATTAGGAAAACAGAGATGACAGAACGGAGTGGGGCTACACACACACAATCACAGACTGAGGATACATAGAACATGACAACAGGACTAAGGACAAGGCGGAGATAAAAAAAAAAACAAAAAAAACACAAAAATAAAACCACAACTGGAACCTGCAGAAGAACAGAAAATGCTGTCAAATTAAATTCCAAACTATTGATAACAGGAATAATGATGCAGAACATAAACACGAGATACAAATAACAATAAGCACAAAGAAACACAGAAATAAAGTCAAAGAGCGGGCATGGCCCTACAGTCATCCCCAGACCATGACAAAAGCAGGTACCAGTTTCCCATATAGCTGTATACCCTTATAACCTAAAGAGGGCTTTGCCATGTCAGTGAGTCATGCAAGATAACTTGTATCCAATCATGGCTAATGCCCTTCAGATCTTAAAAAAAGTTCACAAAAGGGGCATTGACTGAAAATGGTGCTTTTGTAAGTTTTAACCTTCTGAAATGTGTCTACTGTCACGTGATTATCAAAAATATCAAAACACTCACTTTCTTTCAAAAACACAGAGGCTTTATCTTGTTTTTATCTCCAAGAAGCCATTTTAACTATTCCAAGTATGATAAACAGTTATGCAGCAATAATTAAAGGCAGTCTACCACAATATGTCACAAACATTTCATTAAGATGTGTATGAGCTTTTAAAATGTGGAAAAAAGTGCAATGACTCCTTTAAAAAATAAGCAGTGCAGCCAGCAGAATATCTTGCAAATATGCATTAATTAAGTATTGTCCCCCCCCCCCCCAAAAAAAAACAAAACGAACATGTGGAGTTCCTGCCAAAGGAAGACCTGGATGCAGCTATTTGTGACACCCTTTAAATACACATTCAGTGGGTGGGGGATTGCACCTGTTCTTTGGCTTTGTGCAGTTTCATGGGGGACAAAGATTGTCACACAACAGCTTTAATTACATAACCTTGGATCACATCATCATAAAACAGGGAATTTTCACTGCAGCTGTTGGTCTATCTACTTGTCCCTTTTGGACATGCTGGATTAACAGATAACCAGTACAACATCCAAGTCTTTACCCATGACAGCTGCACGGGTCACTTGTGTCAGATAGTCTTCTCATAAGGGGCATGAGCTGGTACACCTCTCTTCAGTGTACACAAATTCCTAATATAGTAGGGACAACCAGGAGCTTTTTTTTCGTCTTTATTGAATGCTTCCATAGGTAGATAAAAGCTTACACTCTTTCTTCTGCACAGTTGCATGCGGTAACAGTTGTAATATGTGTGTCACAGTGCTGTTGTGTGCTATTTAAATGCCTGCTCTGTGTGTGTCTTGTGACCTTGAAGATCTCTTTCCCATTGCTTTATAACACGCACGTCCTGGTACGCTTGTCTCGTGTTATGAACATCACAAATTTGCAACATTTTGAACAACCATTTTTTCAGAATAATGTCCTGAAATCATTATCACTATTTGAGTTTCATTAGAGTTGCTTAATTTTATTCTACAGCTTTCTGTTATGCTATGACATCTAATTTTCCACTGAATAATCTGAACAATTCTGTCATCAGGACATGAGCATTCCCTGCATATTTCACACTCATGTTCACTGTGTGTCTCGATTAATGCATTCCTCATCAGCAGAGCATTAGCAGCCAGCTCGCTTTATATTAATGATCACAGAGTAAGAATAACAATAATTCAGACTGCAGGGCAGTAGATGCATCACTGACCTGCTCACATGTCTATGACGAGCAGTGAAAAGAAAGACGAGTCAGCACATTTGTCTCACTTTCTGCTGCTGACACACACACTGATTCAGCTCTGCACCAAACACTAGACCAGTCCAGCTCCATGCACAATACACCTCTGTGGCGTTAAGGGAGGATGATGCTAAAATGAAGTCAGCTGTAGTTTTTATTCATCAAGAACAAAAGGGATTTTTCATGTATTTTGAAAAGTCAGCTGAAACAGTTGATTCTGTCTTGATTCTGTTAATATCTGTTTTTTGTTTTGTTTTGTTTTTTTTCTGGACTTTATTATAATTGTACTGGGGTTGTTGCCCCAGTTGGAATTCTTCATGATAAGTGTTGTCCTTGAATTGCAGTGACCTCAGCTGCAGTGGTCCGAGTAAAACACATGAATAGTGTCTGATTGTGCAGAGAGACTGAACAGAGTCGCCCTCTGAGGACTGCTGGCAGCATGTAAATGAATCACAGGAGAGGAGCACAGACAGTCAGCAGTTCTCTGTAGGGACCACCTCTGCATCTGCATCCACTTTATATTCATTATGAAGAGTCATAGGAAAACTTACTACCTACGTAAATCTAACCATAAGGTTTATAAAAGCCTCATAATGTGCAAAATGGTGTTTTCATGAATTAAAAACAAACTTCCATGGAAAATGTGTATCGTTAAAATATTCAGACACTCTCTTCAAATTTAGTTCAGCTCTTTAAAAAAAAAACCAGGCAGTTTGTACTCCTGGGGTTGTATGAAGCCAGAAAACAACAAACTCCTCCCACTGTTCTCTATATCAGCAAAACAAACACACCCTGACTTCCTCGTTACTTAGGATTGACTTATTCACAAACCTCTACCCAGATTAGATTAGAGGATCATTATTAATATTAATGACCGGGTTGAAAACTGTTTTTTTTTTTTCAGGCAGAGCTTTACAGACAGGTTTGGGTTCATGGTCTTTAAATCCACAAATACTGTATGTCCCTGAAGATGTCAAAACAGAATTAATTAGTGGGAAATGCCCCTTCTGTGGATCACCACCTTCTTGTGGTGGAGGGGTTTTGTTATGTCCACAAACCTGGCAATGACGACCGATAAGGATGCTGTCATTGAACTCAACTTTATTACAAGAACCGTAATAGTACAAGGCACGTGTGGCAGTAGTCTCACTGTAACACCACAAACACAACCGCACTCCAACTCTAATCAGCTCTACAACTCCCAGTGAGATCGCGGACCGCCCAATATATAGTGACGTGGTGACGTCAGCCGCAGGCTGCGTACCACTCCCAATATCCCCACATTCATATACTACATTTTTCCCCCTTGCAAAAATTCAGTATACCATGTAATATTAGCATATCAGCCCTCCCCAATTTAGCATGTCAAATTCCCCTTAATAATAACACATATTATCACACATTTCTTAAAGTATTTGAATACATCGGACATTTAACATTATTGTTCAGGTTAATGCAAGCAATTATTTGGGGGGTTTTTTTCTGTCAGCTCGATGGGTACATGCCACATTGTATATATGTTAGTATGTATTTCTGTGTGCTTTGCCGTACCCATAGCCACTGCCTTCTGGCCGGCAGCGGGGAGACAGCCTTTTGCGCTCACGCCGGAATGAGCGCTGTCTAACTGTCTACCGGTCACACCACGCCCCCTCTCTATTGCTACCAGCTGTTCCCACTCCCGTATGCCATCTTCCCGCTCCTCGCCCAGGTGTAGTCTATTTGTCAAACCAGCAATGCATGTTCTTAAGGAGCCTGTCTCCAGTAATGCATTGCTGGGTCACTGGACTTTGCGGACTTCATTCACGGTTCGCGTGGTGTCACGTCAAGCAAGGGCTGTTTCCCTCGGGACCTATTCGGACTACTGGACCGCTCCAGCTCAGTAAGTGATCACTGCAAGTGTTTTTACCCCGGTGTCTTTCCCCTTTTGACTGTTGAGCGTCCAGCAGGACACCGTTAGCTTCTGAGGAAACTTTAACTGTATGTCTGTGTGTCAGCACCTTGGTGTTTAATAAATGTGTGTGGTGTAAATCCCAGCATGTAAATCCTCGTCCTTTCTCCCCTCACCGTGTGCTTTGGAGAGGCGCACGGAGAGCTCATGACAATTTCAAAGAATGCTTCTTTTTTTTTTTTTTTTTTTTAATAAAGAACACTCATTTGTTGTTTTTTTTGTTTTGTTTTTTTTTTGTTTTTTTTAGAGAACACCAAACCAAACTTAAGGGCTAGGGTCTGTGGGCAGACAACCACTGGACCCAACGCGGCTGGCTGGGTTATTCTGCCACCGTCTCAGCTGTGCTGCTACCTGAACAGTCCTTTTTTTTTCTAACAGTCTTCCACGAAGAAAGCAGTTCTGCCTGAGGGGTTCTGTAGCGGGCCCGTGACAGACGCATCCCTGGAACTGTTGGACCCCCAGGGCCAGGGCCAATCCTCATGACGCTGGGGCCCGGGTCCCACACTGAGGCAGCTGACTCCTGCGAAGCCTTGCAGTCTGGAGCAGCCATCTGGACATGCTGTAGTTGGTTTTCATGCCAAACCGAACCATCTGTCAGCCGAAAGTACGCTGATGCCAGTTTCGCCAGCCAGCCACATGTGAGTCACATAAGTTAGATGTGGAGCCCATAATTATAACTTATGTGACTCACATGTGGCTGGCTGAATTCAGCCAAGACAGACTTTGAGCTAGCCATGTGTATTGACTTCACACCTCAAGAGGACGATGTATCTGCACCCCCTGGGGACTCAGGAGAGAGGAGAAGATTACCCGGCCTGACCTTTTGGGGGTCAGAGAGGAGAACAGAAGGACTCTGGGTGTTCTATTACAGATGAAAGGATGTAGCTGAGTATTGTGACTTTTGTGTGGTGTATTGTTCGAGATAAGTGTATAAATGTATGTGTGTGACTGCGTCCTGTCTCTTTTCACTCCGATCGAGAGAGGACGTAGGATGGATGAGAATTAAAGCAGATTCTGGAAAATTATCCAGTCTCCTCAATTCTTGACTCCTACAATTGGTGACCTACGCATGAATCTGAGCACGCCGAGGCTGGAGGACAGCCTCATGATCGATATGGAAGAGCTGGGAGACAGCCACTCAGACCCGGATTCACCGGGGAATGCCAGCAGGGGCACAAGACTGATTAAGCTCCCCAAGTTCTGGCAAAATGACCCGCACTCGTGGTTCCAGCATGTGGAGTCGCGGTTCCTGCTCGGGGGAGTTTCAGCGGATGGCATTAAATTCCATAATGTCATTGCGACGCTCGACAGCCGCACGGCTCGGTGTGTGCGGAGCCTGGTGCAGCAACCACCCGCTGCCGGCAAATACGACGCGCTGAAAGCCACCCTCATCAGGAGCTTCGTGCCATCGGTGGAGGCAAGAGCCAGGCAGCTACTGGACCTGCGCGACAGAGGTGGACGCAGGCCGACTGTCCTCATGGAGGACATGCTACAGATGATCGGGACGGACAACAATGCGTTCCTTTTCAAGCATATTTTCCTGAGAACCCTCCCAGGGCACACGAGAGGTTCCCTGTCCAGCAGAGAGTGTGTGAACCAGCAGGACTTCCGCGAGCTGGCCCAGGAGGCGGAGCGGCTCCTCAACGCCTGTGACGAGCAAGAGACCTCCGTGGCAGCGGCAGACCTCGGCACGACGGTCGGGGGCAGTGTGGAGCCAGAGGCAGCAGATCCCACCCCAGCGACGACGGCGGCGACGAGATCCCAAGCCAGGGGGCATGACAACCCCTGCTATTGCCACTGTCGCTTCGTCGAGAAGGCGCACAGATGCATCCCGCCGTGCAGTTTCAAAAAGCGGGGAAACGACCGGGCTGGGAGTCGTTAGCAGCTTCCACTCTCGGCGAACGGAACAAGCTGCTTTATTTGACAGATGCGGGCTCTGGGCGGCAATTCCTCGTGGACACCGGAGCCCAGAGGAGCTTCATCACTGCAACTTATGCAGATCGGGTGGCTGGACCCCGCGGAGATGGAGCAACAGCGGCCAACGGCTCCAGCATCAAGACTTACGGAGAGAGAACCTTGTCTCTGTCCTTCCACGGCCGCGCTTACGAGTGGACCTTCATCGTAGCGGCAGTGAGCTTCAATATGTTAGGTGCTGATTTTCTGCGTTCACATGGTTTGTTAGTTGATCTGGCCAACAAACGCCTAGTAAATGCACTCTCTTTCTGTTCTATCCCTTGTGCAGCTCGGGTGTGCCCGCTGCCAGTACAGACCAACGTCACCACAGCAGGTGGTAAGTTCCACACCCTTCTACACCAGTTTCCAGCACTCACAGTTCCCACTTTTTCAGCTAAGGTGGCGAAACATGGACTGGAGCACTTCATAACCACGAGTGGCCCACCAGTTTTTGCTAAAGCTCGGCACTTGGATGCAGCTAAGCTCTCCGTGGCACAGGAGGAGTTCGCCAACCTGGAAAGGTTGGGCATAATTCGCCGCTCGAAGTCCGCTTGGGCTTCCCCCCTGCATATGGTGCCTAAAGCTGACGGCTCGTGGAGACCTTGCGGTGATTATCGCAGGTTGAACAATGCCACAGCTCAGGATCACTACCCGATTCCGCATATCCAGGATTTCTCAGTGCACCTGGCAAAAACGCGCATTTTTTCTAAAATAGACCTGGTCCGCGGTTATCATCAGGTCCTGGTTCGACCAGAGGATATTCCCAAAACAGCGGTAATAACCCCGTTCGGACTTTTTGAGTTTTTACGCATGCCTTTTGGCCTTAAAGACGCCGCGCAAACCTTTCAACGGATGATGGACGCAGTGCTGCGCGACCTTCCGTTTGTTTTTGTCTACTTGGATGATATTCTAGTAGCCAGCGCCTCAGAGGAGGAACACGAGGAACACCTCACTACAGTTTTTCAAAAGTTGGAAGCACACGGGTTGATAATCATCCCGGCCAAGTGCCAGTTTGGCGCAGCGCAAATTGATTTTCTGGGGCACCGTGTCTCACCAGAGGGAGCAGTTCCTCTGCCGGCAAAATGCGCGCAGTGGCTGAGTTTCCCCAGCCACAGACAGTGAAAGCGTTGCAGGAATTTTTGGGGATGGTGAATTTTTATAACCGTTTCATACCCCGCGCAGCACAACTCATGCAGCCGTTATACACCGCGCTTAAGAAACAGAAGCCTGCCAATGTGATCAAGTGGTCCCCGGAGCGGGAGCGCGCGTTCACAGCGGTAAAAAAAGCACTCGCTGACGCAGCACTGCTGGCGCACCCAGACCTGGCAGCTCGCATAGCGCTAACCACAGACGCGTCAGAGGTAGTGATAGGGGCCGTGGTAGAGCAGCAGGTCGCCGGAGTTTGGCAACCTCTCGCCTTTTTCAGCAGGTCTCTGCGCGAGCCCGAGCGGAAATACAGCGCATTTGACAGGGAACTCCTGGCGCTCCACTTAGCCATTCGACATTTCCAGTTCTGGCTGGAAGGGCGGCGTTTCACCACGTTTGTCGACCACAAACCGCTCACTTTTGCGATGTCCAAAACTTCAGAACCATGGTCAGGGCGGCAGCAGAGACAGCTGGCCGCAATTTCTGAATTTACCACCGATATTCAGCACGTAGCCGGTAAAATCAATGTGGTGGCAGACTGTCTGTCACGCGCAGTAACAGCACCCGTCCGCGCGGAAACGGATTGCGCGGCCGCTTACCCAGAGCGCGGTAACAGCACGGACACGCGCGCAGCTCCGGTCCACGTGGGAATAGATTATACAGCCATGGCGGCGGAGCAGAGCGAGGACGCGGACGTGCGCGCGCTCCTGTCTGGACCAACAGGGTTAAGGCTGGAACGCAGAAATCTACAAACCGGTTTCCCCCTGCTTATCTGCGATGTATCCACAGGGCGACCGCGCCCGGTGGTGCCAGCCGCGTGGCGCCATCGCGTTTTTGATGCTGTGCACTCCCTAGCGCACCCAGGGGTGCGCGCTTCGGTGAAAATGGTGGCGGAGAAATTTGTTTGGCCGAGCCTGCGCAAGCACGTGAAAGAGTGGGCTAAGGCCTGCATGGCTTGCCAGCGGGCTAAAATTCACAGGCACACTAAAGCACCCTTAGAACCGTTCCACATTCCAGCTAAAAGGTTTGATCATGTGCACGTGGACCTCGTGGGCCCCCTACCCACATCACAAGGGTTCACGCACCTCTTGACGATGGTGGACCGAACCACTCGTTGGCCGGAAGTGGTCCCGTTAACATCGACCACAGCGGCAGAGGTGGCACGCGCTTTTTTAACAGCCTGGGTAGCGCGGTTCGGGGTCCCGTCAGATATTACGTTTGATAGGGGACCTCAATTTGCGTCGGAACTGTGGTCAGCAGTGGCCAGCGGCTTAGGAGCGGCGGTACACCGCACGACCGCTTATCATCCCCAGGCCAACGGTTTATGCGAGCGTTTTCACAGGTCTTTGAAGGCAGCCCTCAGAGCGTCACTGACGGACACAGATTGGATAAACAAGCTACCATGGGTTTTATTGGGGTTGCGTTCGGCACCCAAAGAGGATCTAGATGCCTCACCAGCAGAATTGGTCTTTGCACAACCGCTCAGGCTGCCAGGCGAGTTTTTACCCGACCACACGACACCAGGGCCCTCCCCGATCTGGGGGTCTCTGAGTAACACGGGAGCAGAAATGCTCCCGGGCCCCGCTCATCACTCTTTCCCGCGTGTGTTCGTGCCCCAGGCTTTACGAGACGCAGAATTTGTTTTTGTCAGACACGATGTGCAGCGGCATAGCCTCCGCCCACCTTACGACGGTCCATTTCGAGTGCTGGAAACCGGGGAGAAATATTTTGTGCTAGATTTGGGGGGCAGGAGGGAGACGATCAGTATCGATAGATTAAAACCTGCTTTTGTGTTACATAACGAGTCTGTACAGCCGGCGGGCGCGCCTCGACGTGGCAAGCCTCTGAAGGGGCGGCCCCGGGACCCCCCACGAGGGGCAAATAACCCTTCTCCCCCTCACTCCACAGATGCACAGCAGGACGGCCCAACACAGAGCAGGAGACCTGCATACAGCAGATTCGGGAGAAGATTGAAACCTAAGCTGCATGCAGAATGATGTGTTTTTTGATCAGGTTGTTTAGGTTGCTGTGAGATTCTGTTGGGGGGGTGACGTGCTGTATGACTGTTGTATGACTGTATGTGGGTGCCCAGTCTTTTGCGTGGAAGGGGGGAGTGATGTGGAGCCCATAATTATAACTTATGTGACTCACATGTGGCTGGCTGAATTCAGCCAAGACAGACTTTGAGCTAGCCATGTGTATTGACTTCACACCTCAAGAGGACGATGTGTCTGCACCCCCTGGGGACTCAGGAGAGAGGAGAAGATTACCCGGCCTGACCTTTTGGGGGTCAGAGAGGAGAACAGAAGGACTCTGGGTGTTCTATTACAGATGAAAGGATGTAGCTGAGTATTGTGACTTTTGTGTGGTGTATTGTTCGAGATAAGTGTACAATTGTATGTGTGTGACTGCGTCCTGTCTCTTTTCACTCCGATCGAGAGAGGACGTAGGATGGATGAGAATTAAAGCAGATTCTGGAAACTTATCCAGTCTCCTCAATTCTTGACTCCTACACACTCATTTGTTGTTGTTGTTGTTTTGTTTTTGTTTTTTTTAGAGAACACCAAACCAAACTTAAGGGCTAGGGTCTGTGGGCAGACAACCACTGGACCCAGCACGGCTGGCTGGGTTATTCTGCCACCGTCTCAGCTGTGCTGCTACCTGAACAGTCCTTTTTTTTCTAACAGTCTTCCACGAAGAAAGCAGTTCTGCCTGAGGGGTTCTGTAGCGGGCCCGTGGCAGACGCATCCATGGAACTGTTGGACCCCCAGGGCCAGGGCCAATCCTTATGACGCTGGGGCCCGGGTCCCACACTGATGCAGCAGACTCCTGCAAAGCCTTGCTGTCTGGAGCAGCCATCTGGACACGCTGTAGTTGGTTTTCATGCCAAACCGAACCATCTGTCAGCCGAAAGTACGCTGATGCCAGTTTCGCCACGATCCTCAGTGGCACCCGCTGTCTCACTGGCCATGGCCCAGTCAATTGCCACCCTGATCTCTCACCGATGCAAACCCGAACCCAGTCCATGACTTGGCACGACGCCTTACTCGGTTTCATGTGTCATTGTGATCCCGGTGGCTCTGCGTGCTCGTCCGGTTTGGGACCTCCGTCGTGCTGTGGCATTCCGTCGCCACTGTGTTTGTTGTGGACCCTTCACCCGTTGTCTCCGTCATAGGTTGAAACTCGTCGTGGATATGGAAGGTGTCTGGTGTCCCTCGTTGAAGCGGACTCTCCACTCGTCAGCTCGGTCATAACCTCCGTAGCTTGTTGAGCGTGGGTACGGAAGCAGTCCGGTTCCTCCTGTCTCCTGTCTGAAGTGTTTTGCTGTGCCGTGTCATGAGCTGTGTTTGTGCCAGGCTGTTGTTGCTGCACTTCGGGGCTCTTTACGTGCTCGGGCTCCCTCTCCTGTGGCTCTTGATCTGGCTGAGCAAGGGATGGAGGCAAGTCCAGCTGCTGCCCCCCTTCCAGGCAGCTCTCCTCCTGAGAGCACAGGGTGGATGCTTTGGTGTCGGTGTCGTTCTGAATTACCTCGTCCCACACCATGTCATCATTGTCAAGGTCCATCGTGCTCCAGCTGCTGCACCCGGACCATTCGAACCCAGCACTGTCTCTGATAGTGAAGCCCAGTCTGTAGAAGAGGTTACATCCCATAATGTTGTCACTGTGCACTGCTACCTGGAAAGTGAAGTCGTACACAATTTTGGACTTGTAGTAAACCGTCAGCTCCACTGTTCCCACATTGCACAGTCTTTGACCATCGCATCCATACAGCGGCGTTGGCTTCTTCTTAATTGTGTCGTTGGGGAAAAACTTCTTCACCGTGGCCCATTTTAACATTGATGTCACCGCCGCTGTGTCCAGCAGTAGCAGTATGGTTACCCCATCTAACTCAACCATCCCGTTTGAATAACCGCTGTTGTTGGGGCTTACCACATGAATGGTTGTTGATGGCAGGCGGCTGAGTTTACTTGGCGGGCTCCATGGCATCAACGACCGGCACACTCTGGCAAAGTAGTTTGAGTGTCCACACTTGTTACACCATTGTCCTCTTTCGGGCAAAACGGGTTCTGTCGGGGGCCTCTCGGAGTGGATCTTCGGTTAATGGCATTTGTCTCGTACTCTTCTGCTGTCTCCTCTTCTTTCTCCATGCCCACCACATTAGCTAGCATTGTCTGTCTGGGCACCTTCTGTGTTTGGCGCCTACTTAGTTCCGTTGCTAACCTCTCCGTTGCCTCAAGCTGGAAAGCTAGCTCTATCGTGCTAGCTAGCATCATGTCGTTTGGAGCTGTTAGCATCTTAGCTCACAGCCTCAGGTTACACGTGTGCTCAGCTAACTGGTCCCGCACCACCTCATCTTCCAACAGTCCAAAATGGCACATGCTAGCCAAATGTCTCAGGTCAGCGATGAATTGTTGAACTGACTCACCGACTCCCTGTCGTCTCTGGCGAAATCGAATTTGTTGTGCTATCATGTTGTCTGGTGTAGCAAAGTAGCTAGCAAGAACTTTGACAGCATCCATATATGACTCCGTTGGACCCAGCGTGTGAAGAAGTCTCTGACCTTCTATGCCGAGGTTGTGGACAAGAAGTGCTTGTTTCCTTGCTTTGTCAAGTTTTCCCAGGTCCAATGCTGCAACATAGGTCTCAAATGCATTCAGCCATCACTGCCACAGAGCGCTCAGTTCACCCAGGGACTCGAGAAAGGGCCGTAGCGGTCTCAGGCACGCTTCCATAGTTCTGTCTCTCATCGCCAAATGTTATGTCCACAAACCTGGCAATGATGACCGATGAGGATGGTGTCATTGAACTCAACTTTATTACAAGAACTGTAAAGTACAAAGCATGTGTAGTAGTCTCACTGTAACTGGCTCCCAACTTACAACCACACTCCAACTCTAACCAACTCTCAGTGAGATGGCAGGTTGCCCAATATATAGTGACATGGCGACGTCAGCCGCAGGCTGTGTACCATTCCCAGTATCCCCACATTCATACACTACAGGTTTGTGTGCTCTAATTATCCCAGGAGCTTTGATGTTGGGGCTACTTGCCCCTGGTAGGGTATCCCAAGGAAAATTGGTCTTAAGGGCATGAGCAACAGCAGACCAGTAGATCCCCATGAAAAAAGTTACATCAAGGACCCAGTATACCCAAACAAGTTACATGGGTCCTCACCAGGGGCATCGGACTTGGGGGGGGGGTACTCTTTACCCAGGGCCTACTGTTGTCATATGCTGCCCACCGGGCAGCTGAGGGTTTAAAGGGAGGACTCCTGTGCAAGCAGGTTATGGTACAAGATGGAATTTATTAACAAAAACAAGGGACAAAATAAAGGCAGTGCGTGGGCTGAGAACTAAACTAGACGACATGGTGAACACTAAACTAAACTTGGCAAACAGAACGAAACACACAGGCAGGGTTACTCAAAAACTCATGGCATGGATACATGGCAGGGTAGACAACACATCGTAGTTGACGCAATGACCTCTCAAAGAACACAGAACAGAGACTCACATAAATAAGGGATGGAACAATTAGCCAGACACAAGACAGCTGAGAACAATCAGGACTAGGCAATGCACACATGAAGGAGAGTGGTTATGGATACAGAAATATGAGGGACTGGAGACAAGAGGTAAACTGGCACACACACAGCCATGAACTTAGACAGGGGATGACAAAACATGACTATAGACAACAGGACAATAATACTAAACCGTAAAAATAAACCAGGATCATACAATATAATCAAATACAAAAGACAATCATAAGATACAGACAACGAGGATGACATGACATGACAGACCAACGATCAGAGGACACAAGGACACTTAATGTCAGGGGTGTCCAATCATGTGCCATGGAGAGCCAAGACCCTGCAGGTTTTCTCTTCTACCTAGTCTCTTCAGCAGGTGTTTTCACTTATCAGCAATCAGTGAGAAGAAATTCAGTGGAATCTGCTGTTGAAGACACTGGAAGTAAAGCCTGCAGGGTCTTGGCCCTCCATGGCACATGATTGGACACCCCTGCTTAATGATAATAATGATAATTATAATCACAATAATAATACTGTGGAAAAGCAAAGACTAAAATGAACATAAAGCGTTGGCACGGTCCCTAGCCGTGCCCTAATTATGACAACTGCAGGGAGGGGCCCACAAAAATTCTGGAATGAAAACATTCTTCTGTTTTGCATTCTTTTAACTTCTAATCAATTGGCTGGTATTTTGTTACGTGAGTCTGTCCTTTTGTTCCTGTTCTTAATTTCTTGTTACTTTATCGTAATTTGAGTTTTGTGTATTTCTGTATTACCTTGTATTCACCTTCCTTGTTTATATTTGTCCTTATCCTCAGTTGTCCCTTTGTACTTAAGTGTTTATTTGTATTGTTTTTTGAGTACTTATTGGGTTTTGTATTCCTTCTTGGTGGTTATTTTCTCATTGTGGATTTTGGTCTGTTCCCATTTTAGCGTTATTGTCAGTTACCTTTTTTGTTTCTGGTGTTTTACCTTTATAGTCATCTGTTGCTTTGTTTCTCTCGGTGTGACAGCTGTCAATGTTACTTCCGGGTGTCAACTGTGCATGTGGGCTCTCACACCTGTCAGATTGTGTCTGATTATTTCCTGCTCATGTGACCCACACCTGTGATTCATTGGCCATTTCCCATATACCCATTTAAAGACAGCGGCAATGCTTCCCATTGCTGTGTCTTACTGTTATTCCAGTGAGTTGTTTGTGGGTTGTTCGGGTGTGCTCCATTTTTCTGTCTTTTCCCCCGGCATGCCTCTGCGCCTCAACCTGTCTCCTGCCAGGCTGTTCTTTCTTTATTTTTTCAGACATGAGCCTTGTCTTTCCCGCGTGCTTTTCCTCCTCGTTCCCTTTATTTGTAAGTGTAGTGTTTTTGTGACTGTTTGTGTTTTTTGTTAATAAATGTTTCAAACCCACAGCGTGCGTTTGGTGCCCTCAGTCCGCCCTTGCCAGGCCAATTCATGACAAGGGCGGTCATTATTATTATATTACCCCAACTGTTGTGGTATATTTTATGTGGTCAAAACGAGAGGAGATCGCCTGCTTTATTTTATGACATCTTCAGCAGCTGACTGATGTCTGTATTGAAATGATTGAGCTGTCATTAGCCATGATGCTAATGTGTGCAGCGATCCTTTATATTAACAATGAGACGGGGGTGGGGTGGGGGGTGAGTCAGAGGGACTGATGGTTCATCAGATAAGAGGGTCTCAGGTCTGATCCTACTGTTCTCTGACTGATTTTTTTTTTCTGATACAGTCTGGTGTCCACAGATCACTGCACAGACTGTTAGCATAGAGGTAATAAATGCTAATGTCAGTTCAACTCTTCAACTAAACTCTTTTTAGGCTGAGCAGAAAGTACCTCATCAGTGGCAATTTATGCATAATAGATCACCACTGTTTTCTATTCTTTTTAAATGTAATAATTAGCTCATGTACACTACCGCTCAAAAGTTTGGGGTCACCCAGACAGTTATTTTGTGTTTTCCATGAAAAGTCACACTTATTTACCACCATGAGTTGTAAAATGAATAGAAAATATAGTCAAGACATTGACAAGGTTAGAAATAATGATTTGTATTTGAAATAATAATTTTTTCCTTCAGACTTTGCTTTTGTCAAAGAATCCTCCATTTGCAGCAATTACAGCATTGCAGACCTAACATGATTGCACAAGGGTTTTCTAATCATCCATTAGCCTTCTGACACAATGAGCAAACACATTGTACCATTAGAACACTGGAGTGATAGTTGCTGGAAATGGGCCTCTATACACCTATGTAGATATTGCACCAAAAACCAGACATTTGCAGCTAGAATAGTCATTTACCACATTAGCAATGTATAGTGTATTTCTGATTAGTTTAAAGTTATCTTCATTGAAAAAAAAGTGCTTTTCTTTCAAAAATAAGGAAATTTCTAAGTGACCCCAAACTTTTGAACGGTAGTGTATGTGCAACAACTCATCAATTAATAAACAGCTTTCTTACCTTGGATGAGGACCCCTAATATCATTGCAGTCTTTAGAATTAAAAAAAGCTTTTTCTCCCTCTGGTAAAAACTGACCATTCCAACAGGAACTTGGATTTTACTTCCATCCAGATAAATGAAATAATAATAATAAAAAAAAAAAATACTTCACCTAGATCCAGTTTACCAAGAACACAAATCAGTTAGAAAGCTTGGGATCAGTCCGCCAAGGTCTCCGCCTTTGACCGCCACCTAATCCACATAGCACCGGACCCCCATGATCCCTCCTGCAGGTGGTGAGCCCACTGGAGGGCGGACCCATGTAACTCCTTCGGGCTGAGCCCGGCCGGGTCCCATGGGTGGAAACCCGGCCACCAGACGCTAGCCTTCGAGCCCCTCCCCCAGGCCTGGCTCCAGGGTGGGGCCCCGGTAACCCCATACCGGGTGGGGTACACTGAATCCTTGATATACAATTTATCATGAGAGTCTGTTGGATCGTTCTTAGTCTGGCCCTTCACCCAGGACCAGTTTGTCTTGGGAGACCCTATCAGAGGCAAATTGCCCCGGACAACCTAGCTCCTGGGATCACTGAGGCACGCAAACCCCCCACCCCCCACGATAAGGTGATGATCCATGAGGGGGGTTCCCCGTTGGCGTTCCCAGCTGGTCTGGGAACGCCTTGGTATCCCCTCTGAAGAGCTGGAGCAGGTGGCTGGGGAGAGGGAAGTCTGGGCTTCTCTGCTTGAATTGCTGCCTCCGTGACCCGAACCTCTGGAAAAGCGGTAGAAGATGGATGGATGGATGGATGGACAAATCAGTTATTTTATTGATCTACAATTCAAAGACTAGCACATAAAAATTATAGGACTGAATATGATAATGGGAAGTTTAAAATATTTCAAGGTGAAAATCTGTGTAAAATATACTACAAAATTTAAAAAAAAATTGAAGAAGAGAATGAGAGAAAATAATTAAAACCTGTTATGTATGGAAATACCTGGGTGAAGGATGAAGCAGGAGGGAGTTGGTGAACACAGCTTTATTGTTATAACTATTTACAATGCAACACATATCAGGCACCAGCGTGGGCATCTGGCCTTATAAGAGGACGTAAGATGGCACCCATCCCTTATATATGGGCAGTGCGGTGACGTGACGGGAAGTGCACGTCACCACACTGCACTTCACAATAAAGATGCCAAATTCATACAGCCGTGGACAAAATTGTTGGTACCCCTCTGTTAATGAAAGAAAAACCCACAATGGTCACAAAAATAACTTAAATCTGACAAAAGTGGTAATAAATAAAAATTCTATGAAAATTAACCAATGAAATTTAGACAATGCTTTTGAATTGTGGTTCAACAGAATTATTTTAAAAAACAAACTCATGAAACAGGCCTGGACAAAAATGATGGTACCCCTAGAAAAGATTGAAAATAATGTGACCATAGGGACATGTTCTACCAAGATGTGTCCTCTAATTAACATCACAGGTGTCTACAAACTTGTAATCAGTCAGTCGGCCTATTTAAAGGGTGACAAGTAGTCACTGTGCTGTTTGGTGACATGGTGTGTACCACACTAAACATGGACCAGAGGAAGCAAAGGAGAGAGTTGTCTCAGGAGATTAGAAAGAAAATTATAGACAAGCATGTTAAAGGTAAAGGTTATAAGACCATCTCCAAGCAGCTTGATGTTCCTGTGACTACAGTTGCACATATTATTCAGAAATTTAAGATCCACGGGACTGTAGCCAACCTCCCTGGATGTGGCCACAGGAGGAGACGGATAATACGAATGCTAACAAAAGAGCCCAGAACAACCTCTAAACACATTCATGGTGAACTCCAAGGTCAAGGTACATCAGTGTCAGATCGCACCATCCGTCATTGTTTGAGCCAAAGTGGACTTCATGGGAGACGACCAAGGACGACATCACTGTTGAAAACAAATCATAAAAAAGCCAGACTGGAATTTGCCAAACTGCATGTTGACAAGCCACAAAGCTTCTGGGAGAATGTCCTATGGACAGACAAGACAAAACTGCAACTTTTTGGTAAGGCACATCAGCTCTATGTTCACAGACGCAAAAATGAAGCATACCAAGAAAAGAACACTGTCCCTACTGTGAAACATGGAGGAGGTTCTGTTATGTTCTGGGGCTGCTTTGCTGCATCTGGCACAGGGTTTCTTAAATCTGTGCAGGGTACAATGAAATCTCAAGACTATCAAGGTATTCTAGAGAGAAATGTGCTGCCCATTGTCAGACAGCTTGGTCTCAGTCACAGGTCATGGGTCTTGCAACAGGATAATGACCCAAAACACACAGCTAAAAACACCCAAGAATGGCTAAGAGTGAAATATTGGACTATTCTAAAGTGGCCTTCTATGAGCCCTGATCTAAATCCTATTGAACATCTGTGGAAGGAGGTGAAACATGCCGTGTGGAGAAGGCACCCTTCAAACCTGAGACGAATGGAGCAGTTTGCTCATGAGGAGTGGGCCAAAATACCTGCTGAGAGGTGCAGAAGTCTCATTGACAGTTACAGAAATGGTTTGATTGCAGTGATTGCCTCAAAAGGTTGTGCAACAAAATATTAAGTTAAGGGTACCATCATTTTTGTCCAGGCCTGTTTCATGAGTTTGTTTTTTAAAATAATTCTGTTGAACCACAATTCAAAAGCATTGTCTGATTTTCATTGGTTAATTTTCATAGAATTTTTATTTATTACCACTTTTGTCAGATTCAAGTTATTTCAGTGACCATTGTGGGTTTTTCTTTCATTAACAGAGGGGTACCAACAATTTTGTCCACATCTGTATATCACATTCTCTCCTCCCCTTTCGAAAAGTCCAAAACCACACAAACAATTACATGCATACAAAAACATAAGAACTATAAATAAAGTGCTACCGCACAGTCATGTGGATGAAAAAACTGGAATTTGCATGGGGGGTTCCAGGGCAGCCCCTCAGCAGGCGTGCCCCTGGAGACCGCAGACCCCTGGAGCCATGGCCGATCTTCTGGATGACGGAACCTGGATCCCACACCGCCATCACCGACTCCCGTCCAGCCTTGCCACCTGGAGCGTCTTCCCGGACATGCCGAAGCTGATTGGTGTGCCTTGACGAGCCGTTGGACAACTCGAAGCATGCCGCACCCATCTTAGCCACTATGTGCAGACACCCTCGATGTTCAGCTGGCTGTCGTTTGGCCCATCTTTGCCATGGACGTCCTTCACCCTGAACCCGAACCAAGTCCATAACTCGGAGTGGAATTTTACTTGGCCCGATGTGCTGCTGCTGAGCATGCGGTATCTCCACGCTCGTCGGTCTGGCCCCATCCTCTTCTATAAACGTTGTAGTGCTCTCTGTTGTAGCTGCAGACCCCCCCCACCCAACTGTGGTCAAGCACCAGAGGCATCTGGGGCTAGCATGGTGTTGCTCATCGGCATGGGTACTGACCCTAGACGAAAACTGGTCGACTTGAAAGCAAGGGTGTCCGTTAGCGCTCTGTACCATTCTCTCCCAGTGTCCGTCAGGGGCGAGCGAGTCATTTCTCCCTTGGGTTCCCTGGATAAGACAAACAGCACACCCTGGCGTAGTGATTCAAGGTTCACATCTGCTACAATGTTTTCCTCTAGCCTCACGACCTGGTGCGTCATGGACCCACAACCCCTGCAACAGGAGTTTCCCGGGGCAGACCTTTGACAGCATTTGGCAGCATTAATTTCCCAAAACTCTTCGTCCTTGGTATCAGGGTCCACAACATTAGCTGAGGCAGGCGGATCTGGTGTCTTCTTTGGCTGGTGCCAATTTAGCTCCATAGCTAGCTTATCAATGGCTTCCCACCAGAGAGCTAGTTCCACTGCTTTAGCTAACATTAAGTCACTAGACGCCACTAATAGCCTAGCAGCTCAGCGTTGCACGCATACCATCTCGTCTTTGAGCGGTCCAAAACGACACTCGCTACTTCAAGTCAATGACAAACTGGCAGATAGGCTCACCTACACACTGGCGTCTCCGGCGAAAACAAATTCTCTGCACAGTCACGTTGTCTGGAGTGGAGAAATGTCTAGCGAGCAGCTCTACGACTTCCTTGTATGAGTCCGCCATGCCGAGCGTCCCAGGTTGTGAACGAGACGCGCCTGCGCTTTCACCTTATCGGGCTTCCCAGGGTCCAGCGCCGTACCATATGTTTGATAGGCCTCCAGCCACTGCGGCCATGAAACCGGTGGTTCGCCTGGGAGCTCGAGAAAGGGACGAAGTGGGTGATCCATGCCTCCATGAGTTAATCCTTGATCACCAAAAGTTATGTATGGAAATACCTGGGTGAAGGATGAGGCAGGAGGGAGTTGGCAAAAACAGCTTTATTGTTGTATCTATTTACAGTGCAACAAACGGCAGGCACCAGCGTGGGCATCCGTCCGAGAGGCCATAAGATGGTGCCCATCCCTTATATATGGCCAGTGTGGTGACATGACGGGAAGTGCACATCACCACACTGCACTTCACAATAAAGGTGCCAAATATATACAGTGGGGCAAAAAAGTATTTAGTCAGCCACCAATTGTGCAAGTTCTCCCACTTAAAAGATGAGAGAGGTCTCCAATTTTCATCATAGGTATACCTCAACTATGAGAGACAAAATGAGAAAAAAAAATCCAGAAAATCACATTGAAGGATTTTTAATGAATTAATTGGTAAATTCCTTGGTAAAATAAGTATTTGGTCAATAACAAAAGTTCATCTCAATACTTTGTTATATACCCTTTGTTGGCAATGACAGAGGTCAAACGTTTTCTGTAAGTCTTCACAAGGTTTTCACACACTGTTGCTGGTATTTTGGCCCATTCCTCCATGCAGATCTCCTCTAGAGCAGTGATGTTTTGGGGCTGTCACTGGGCAACATGGACTTTCAACTCCCTCCAAAGATTTTCTATGGGGTTGAGATTTGGAGACTGGCTAGGCCACTCCAGGACCTTGAAATGCTTCTTACGAAGCCACTCCTTCGTTGCCCGGGCGGTGTGTTTGGAATCATTGTCATGCTGAAAGACCCAGCCACGTTTCATCTTCAATGCCCTTGCTGATGGAAGGAGGTTTTCATCCAAAATCTCACGATACATGGCCCCATTCATTCTTTCCTTTACACGGATCAGTCGTCCTGGTCCCTTTGCAGAAAAACAGCCCCAAAGCATGATGTTTCCACCCCCATGCTTCACAGTAGGTATGGTGTTCTTTCTCCTCCAAACACGACAAGTTGAGTTTTTACCAAAAAGTTCTATTTTGGTTTCATCTGACCATATGACATTCTCCCAATCCTCTTCTGGATCATCCAAATGCTCTCTAGCAAACTTCAGATGGGCCTGGACATGTACTGGCTTAAGCAGGGGGACACGTCAGGCACTGCAGGATTTGAGTCCCTGGCGGTGTAGTGTGTTACTGATGGTAGCCTTTGTTACTTTGGTCCCAGCTCTCTGCAGGTCATTCTCTAGGTCCCCCCGTGTGGTTCTGGGATTTTTGCTCACCGTTCTCGTGATCATTTTGACCCCACGGGGTGAGATCTTGCGTGGAGCCCCAGATCGAGGGAGATTATCAGTGGTCTTGTATGTCTTCCATTTTCTAACAATTGCTCCCACAGTTGATTTCTTCACACCAAGCTGCTTACCTATTGCAGATTCAGTCTTCCCAGCCTGCTGCAGGTCTACAGTTTTGTTTCTGGTGTCCTTTGACAGCTCTTTGGTCTTGGCCATAGTGGAGTTTGGAGTCTGACTGTTTGAGGTTGTGGACAGGTGTCTTTTATACTGATAACGAGTTCAAACAGGTGCCATTAATATAGGTAACAAGTGGAGGACAGAGGAGCCTCTTAAAGAGGAAGTTACAGGTCTGTGAGAGCCAGAAATCTTGCTTGTTTGTAGGTGACCAAATATTTATTTTACCGAGGAATTTACTAATTAATTCATTAAAAATCCTTCAATGTGATTTTCTGGATTTTTTTTTCTCATTTTGTCTCTCATAGTTGAGGTATACCTATGATGAAAATTGGAGACCTCTCTCATCTTTTAAGTGGGAGAACTTGCACTATTGGTGGCTGACTAAATACTTTTTTGCCCCACTGTATATATATATATATATATATATATATATATATATATATATATATATCACAAAGCCCATTGCATTTATCTTACAGGAGAAAAAAAAATATATCTATTGTGGCTTATATTAATCATATATTCCATACCTACATATGTATAGACATATTAGAATGTTTAGTGATTACATATGTGGAATGACCTCACGCCTCAGAACAGGACAAGAGGTCTCAACCGCCAGCGAGGATCAAAGAACAGACGGAGTCGCAGCGGTGGAGACCGGATCAAACTTCCTGACCACCCAGGGTCAGGTGGAGGAGACGGAGGACAATGGAGGGGGATTATGTTAATGCGGGATGTCAGCTTTGATATGCAATGTCTTTTGTTGAGTGTGGGTATAAGTATGAAGGTCTGACTGCGCTCGACCTCTTATTCTGATTCTGCACCGAGATGAGACATGTTAGGGAGGTGAAGCTGATATTAAACTTTGATTTATAAAATCATATCGCTTCTTCATTTCAAGCTCCCTACACTGGTGACCAGATGTGAGGATGGAACAGAGACGTTCTCCCGCGACGAACTCATTGGAGGCGACCCAGGCAAGCGCCGGTGCCCATGCAGACAGGGGAACGGATGGAAGATGTTCCCCCACGGCAGAATCCACAGAGAGGGCTCAATCGAGCACCATCCCCAGCTCCGCCGTGAGGACAGAAGAAAGGCGTTCTCACCCGGCGGACACATCAGGGACGGCCCACACAAGCGCCGTCACCGTCAAGCTGCCAGAGTTCTGGGAAAACGACCCGAGCTCGTGGTTCCAGCAAGCTGAGGCTCAGTTTGCATTGGCGGGCATAACGGCGGACGAGACGAAATTTTATCACATCGTCGCCAAACTCAACGCTGCCACGTCAAGATGCCCGCGGAGCATAATTCAACAACCGCCCGCCCACGACAAATACAGAGAACTTAAGGCGACCATCATTGAGAACTTCGTCCCCTCAGCCGAGGAGAGAGCAGAGAAGATCCTGGCGATCTACGACCACAGAGGATGCAGACCCAAGGCCCTCATGGAGGACATGCTGCAGCTTAAGGAAGAGGACAACGACAATTTCCTCTTCCAACATATCTTCCTCAGCACTCTGCCGCCACACATGAGAGGGACACTGGTCAACATGCAGTGCAGCACCCAGCAGGACTTCCGCGCGCTGGCCCGAGAAGCGCAGCGGCTCATCAACGCCTGCGGCGAACAGATGGCCACAGCAGCATCGGCAGATCTCAGCGCGGAAGCCCAGAGCAGCGGAGAACCACAGACAACGGAGCAGAGCCCGCCCACCATGGCAGCGACACAACCAAGGCGCAGCAGGCGGAACGACCCCTGCAAATTCAAAAAATTTGGGAAACACCAAAGCCGAGAACCGTTAACAGCTGCGGCTCTCGGCGAGACGAATAAGCTGCTTTATGTGACTGACGGACACACCGGGAGACAGTTCCTCATTGACACCGGAGCTCAGCTGAGCTTCATCACCCCTTCCCACGCAGACCGGGCCATGGGTCCCCGGGGAAATGGAGCGATGGCAGCCAACGGCTCGATCATCGACACTTTCGGTGAAAGGAACCTGCCTCTTTGCATCCACGGCCGCAACTATAGATGGACATTTATTGTAGCGGCGGTGAGTTGTTTTTTTTTTTTTTTTTTTTAATGCCTATACTCTATGAGCTTGTGTGCACCCTCCCACCCCCATCACAGCAAACATTCACTCTAATACAGTATTTGTTAGTGTGGGGAGAACATGTGGGTCATTGTTACATTTCTATTTTAACATGATTTTTTTTTTTCCCCTTTAAATTAAGAAGACATTTGTTTCTAATGCTAAAACTGCTCCATGAAAGGTTTTACCACATGCTGATTCTGCATCTTCTTTAATGTTTGTTACCTTGTAGGAGGGGGGATGGAAGTGCAGAGTGACTGTAGAGAGAAAGAAAAAAAAAAAACCCAAAAAGGTCGCTATTCCTTTCTGGTACTGGAAAGCTTATCTTTGTAGCTCTGGGGCTGGGTGTTCCCGCTGCTGGCCCGTGGATTTTGAAGGTCTCTGAGTGGACCACGTTTGAGCTCTGATTTTCACGCTCAGATCCGCTGCGGGTTTAAACACCGTGACCGGGAGTCCTCTTCTTGCCATGTCAGATGTTGCTTCTTCCGCTGAATTGTAGAGACATGACTCTTCCCCGTAAAAGACCCTTAGCTTCGCCGGAAATGGCGTCTGAAAGCGTAGATTCTTTTCCCGTAAAACCTTTTTGGCGTCGTTATATTCCCGTCGCTTTTTAAGAACTTCAGGGGCGTAATCGTGTTCCACGAAGACTTTTCTTTCTTGATGCATAAATCCTTTCTTCTGCCAAGCCCGTCTTACAACTTCTTGTTTTATTTTGAAGTCGGAGAATCTTACCAACACTGAACGTGGGGGCGCTTCCGGGGCTGGCTTTGCGGCTAATGTGCGATGTGCCTTTTCTATCTTCAAATCGGTGGATTGTGGAATATCCAACTTCTCTCTCAATAAGGATTCCACGCATTCTGCCACTGTGTTGAAACCATCTTCAGCTCCTTCTTTCAGACCGTGAATTCTGATGTTGTCCCGTCTCTGTCTTCCTTCTTGGTCGGCTAGCTTAGCCTCCAGCCTTGATTGTTTTCTGTGTAAATCCAGTACAGAATCTTCAAGCACTTTTATTCTGTCTTCAGCTTCCAAGATTCGGTTTTCGGCCTGGTCCAATCTGCTGTTCGCCTTTTTTAGATCCTCTCTGAATTCAAGAAATTCGGCCCGAAATCGTCGTAATTCGTCAAATAGCGATTTCAAGCTAATCCTTTTGTTAGCTAGGCCCAGGCACTCGTCTTCTGAACGGAGGTCTTCTGGTTCCGATTCTGCGGCTGCTGTGCGTCCTGATCTGGGGAATGTCAGTTTCCTCTGCTTTTGGTTAGGCATGGTGTTATTGTCTTTTGAATTTTAATCTTCCAAAAATCCGTTAGGTCTGATTTTGAGGAGGTTTTCCTTGGATTGAGTCTGGGAGTTTCACCGTTAGGTTGCTATCACCATGGCGTCCAGACTGGAAGTCGGCGGTGAGTTTTAACTTGTTGGGCGCTGATTTTTTGTGTGCACATGGGTTGTTAGTCGATCTAGCAAATAGACGCTTGGTTAATGCACTGTCATTTTCTTCTATCCCCTGCTCAGCTCGAGTTTCTCCACCACCCGTGCAGGCCAGCGTCACAGCAGCAGGAGGTAAGTTTGACCAACTCCTCACCCAATTTCCAGCACTCACAGTTCCCAAATTTTCAGCAACAGTAGCGAAACACAGGGTTGAACACTTCATCCCCACAGCAGGCCCACCCGTGTTTGCCAAAGCTCGGCGCTTAGACGCGACCAAGCTCGCCATAGCACGTGACGAGTTTACCACCCTGGAAAAATTAGGCATTATTAGGCGCTCGAAAAGCCCTTGGGCATCACCACTACACATGGTCCCAAAAACCAACGGTTCTTGGAGACCTTGCGGCGATTACCGCAGATTAAACAATGCGACAGCACATGACCGCTACCCAATTCCTCACATCCAAGATTTTTCACTACATCTGGCGGGTGCGCGCATTTTTTCTAAAATAGACCTGGTCCGCGGCTATCACCAAGTCCCCGTTCGAGCGGAAGACATTCCTAAAACGGCTGTAATAACCCCTTTCGGCCTTTTTGAATTTTTGCGAATGCAGTTCGGTCTCAAAGGCGCTGCTCAAACCTTTCAGCGTATGATGGACACGGTATTACGCGACCTCCCCTTCGTGTTCGTCTACCTTGACGATATGCTGGTAGCCAGCCCGTCAGAGGAAGAACACGAACAACACCTCACTACAGTTTTTCAGAGACTAGAAGAGCACGGGTTAATAATCAACCCAGCCAAATGCCGATTCGGCGTGTCACAAATTGATTTTTTGGGACACAGAGTTTCACCAAAAGGGGGCAGTCCCATTGCCAGACAAAGTCCGCGCAGTAGAAAATTTTCCACGACCACAAACGATCAGATCGCTGCAAGAATTTTTGGGAATGGTGAATTTTTACAACCGTTTCCTCCCCCGCGCAGCTCAACTCATGCAACCCCTGTATGCCGCGCTCAGAAAACAAAAGCCTTCCAATGCGGTCGAATGGACCCCGGAGCGCGAAAGCGCCTTCGCGGAAGTAAAGAGTGCTCTAGCGAATGCCACATTGTTGGTTCACCCTGATCCCTCGGCCCGCATAGCGCTAACCACAGACGCTTCAGACGTGGCCATAGGGGCAGTTGTGGAACAACACGTTGGCAGAACCTGGCAACCGTTAGCATTCTTTAGCAAATCCTTAAACCAAACCGAGCGCAAATACAGCACTTTTGACAGAGAGCTGCTAGCGCTTCATTTATCCATCCGCCACTTCCAGTTCTGGCTGGAAGGGCGGCGTTTCACAGCTTTTGTAGACCATGAACCACTCACTTTTGCGATGGCTAAAATTTCAGAACCATGGTCAGGCAGGCAACAAAGACAGCTAGCTGCAATTTCAGAGTTCACCACAGACATTCGACTTGTGGCAGGCAAACTTAACGTAGTAGCAGACTGCCTCTCTCGCGCTGTGACATCGCCAGAGCACGAGGAGGCAGATTATACTACCTCAGCCGCAGAACTCTTCGCCAACGCGGACGCGTACGCGGCCCCAATTAACGTAGGGATAGATTACGCAGCCATGGCAGAGGAACAAAGCAGTGACGCGGACGTGCGCGCGCTCCTGTCTGGACCAACAGGGTTAAAACTGGAGGAAAGGGGTTTACATGACGGTGTACCCCCCCAATCTGCGACGTGTCAACCGGCCGACCTCGCCCGGTAGTCCCAGCTGCATGGCGCCGCCGCATTTTTGACTTGGTTCACTCCCTCGCGCACCCAGGGGTGCGCGCCTCGTTTAAAATGGTTGCGGAAAAGTTTGTTTGGCTGGGCCTGCGCAAAAATATAAAGGAATGGGCAAAGACTTGCATGTCTTGCCAACGCGCCAAAATACACAAACACACAAAAGCTCCTCTAGAGCCTTTTCGAATCCCAGCCAGGAGGTTTGACCACGTTCATGTCGACCTCGTGGGACCACTACCTTCGTCTCAAGGGTTCACACACCTGTTAACAATGATAGACCGTACTACGCGCTGGCCGGAAGCGGTCCCTTTGGCGTCAACCACAGCCGCGGAAGTCGCTCGCGTTTTTTTAACGAACTGAGTGGCACGTTTCGGCGTCCCATCGGACATCACGTCCGATAGGGGGCCTCAATTTGTCTCAGAACTGTGGTCAGCCATGGCCAGCAGCTTGGGAGAGACAATTCACCGCACCACTGCATATCACCCTCAGGCTAATGGGTTATGCGAGCGTTTTCACAGATCTTTAAAGGCCACCCTCAGGGCCTCACTAACGGATACAGATTGGGTGAATAAACTTCCCTGGGTTTTATTAGGGTTGCGTTCTGCGCCTAAAGAAGATCTAGACGCCTCCCCAGCAGAATTAGTTTTTGCACAACCTCTCAGACTCCCAGGTGAGTTTTTAACAGAGCATCCAGAGCCTGGGCATCTTCCAGCCCTGAAGCCCTTAGGCAGCACCGGACCGGACACGCTCCCCGGACCGGCACATCACTCTTTTCCGTGGGTTTTTGTCCCCCAAGCTTTAAAAAACGCCGAGTTCGTGTTTGTTAGACACGAAGCTTTAAAATCAACCCTCCGTCCACCATACGATGGACCATTCAGAGTGCTAGAACCTGGTGATAAGCATTTTGTGCTTGATTTAGGGGACAGAAAAGAAACAGTCAGCATTGACAGACTTAAACCTGCCTTCTTGTTGAGTGACGAGCTTGCACGGGTGGCGAGAGCACCTCGGCGGGGTAGACCCCCCAAGAAAAAAAACTCAGCCCCCCTGCAGGGAACAAATAACCACTCTCCTCCCCAAGCTGCAGATTCCTTACAGGAGGGTCCCATCAGGACGCTAAAGCGGACCTACAGCAGATTCGGGAGAAGATTAAAACCCAGACGCACAGGGACTGATGCAAATTGACAAAGAGTTGTTAACGATGTTATCAGATTGTGCCGTGACAGTTTTAAGGCTGATTTGTGATATTACTATACTGTTGTTGTTACCACTGAATTTTCTACAGGATCATGACTGCTGGAAAGATTTTTTCCTTGTTTTCCCTGTCAAGATGTTTAACAGTATAATATGTCATAGAGATTATCTTAAACTGTAAACTTAATTTGATTGTCCTTTTCTTAGTCGTTTGGGGGGCGGGGCTGTGGCTTATATTAATCATATATTCCATACCTACATATGTATAGACATATTAGAATGTTTAGTGATTACATATGTGGAATGACCTCACGCCTCAGAACAGGACAAGAGGTCTCAACCGCCAGCGAGGATCAAAGAACAGACGGAGTCGCAGCGGTGGAGACCGGATCGAACTTCCTGACCACTCAGGGTCAGGTGGAGGAGACGGAGGACAATGGAGGGGGATTATGTTAATGCGGGATGTCAGCTTTGATATGCAATGTCTTTTGTTGAGTGTGGGTATAAGTATGAAGGTCTGACTGCGCTCGACCTCTTATTCTGCTTCTGCACCGAGATGAGACATGTTAGGGAGGTGAAGCTGATATTAAACTTTGATTTATAAAATCACATCGCTTCTTCATTTCAAGCTCCCTACATCTATCACTATTTGAATGACCAGTTTGTTTAGTTTCAATTATCAATTTAAAGATAATAGACTGCAATATGTTTTGGAAAAAAGGACTTAATTCCTGTAAGGTTTTATTAGTTATTTCTAGCACAATACGTATCCTCAGGCTGCTTCTAAATAAGAGGCTCAGATCATGAGTAAACATGAGTAAACAGTTTAAAAACCCTTTCAGTTTGTGTCTCAGTCTGGCAAAATTTCTAGATACGGCTTTGTTATCAAAATACACTAATTTAACTCACCTTTACAGTCAATGCAGCTGGGGAAAAAGTATTGTAATAACTATGCCAGGCTAGTAGAGGTAGCTTGATTGATTGATTTGTCAAAGTACACGTAGTAGGTGATTTATTATTTTTCAACAAGGGGGTTGTGGGTGATATTCATAGTTAGCATTTGGTAGCACTACAAATAAATGTAGTTTCTGTCATAATTCAGTGGAAGTAAGGCTCAAACGCGGAGCTGCCAGAACAAACACTCAAACTCAGATGTAAAAGTTCACCAGTTTATTATGAAAATAAAACTAACACACAGCTCTAAATAAAAGTGCACAACTGAAGAAAATTGCAACACAAAAACGCACACTTAAATTGATGCAAAACTGGTGCCCGCTGGAGCACACGTAGCCTACGAGAAAAGATAAGACAGAGATTATTAGGGACGGAATCTCCCGAAGGGGAGAATAATAATAGGAGAGCATTCTTACTCTGTAAGCAGAGGAGTCCAGGAGGGAACTCCTGCGTGGACCAGGGGAATAGAGGGAAGACGGTGACCTGGGTGAACATCCGGCGTTCTTCTTGGTCAGGTAGCGTGATCAGCTCCGGAGTACACACCAATGGGTTGCAGCAAACCTGAGAGAAAGAAGGACACTGGAGTAAAAACACAGGTCAACCAAAAGATAATAACGTACAGGCTTAGACGTTTCGTGGTAGCAAACCAAACGATCTAGCGATGGGTTCTCCACACGCTGGCTCTTAAATTTGCTGGGTCATCAGGACGCAGCAGGTGTGTAATCACGCCGGTGTATTGGATTCTCCAGAGCCGAGAAGACAGGAACAGGAGGGGAGGGAGAGCACGCTTGCCTGATCATCACAGTGCCCCCTCCTCAAGGGGCACTCCTTGCGTCCCACTGGGCTTGCGAGAATGGGTCCAATGGATTGCCCGCACCAAGCGTTTGTCCAGGATGTAGGACCTCGGAATCCAGGACCTCTCCTCCGGACTATACTCCTTCCAGTTGACGAAGTACTGGCACCCATGACCCCACCAACAGATATCCAGGATCTTCTACACTGTGTATGTGGTCTGGCCATCGATGTCCTGGGGGGGGGGGGCAGAGAGGACTTGCGGAGAGGTACTTAATGCGGGAGATATGAAACGTCTGGTGGTTTCGCATTGAAGGTGGCAGGTTCAACCGAACAGTGATGTCATTGATCAGCCGCTTGATGGTGAACGGGCCCAGATAGCGGGGGAGAGCTTCTGAGACTCCGTCTTGAGCGGAAAAAGGGATAAGGACCTGTACTTATATGGCACTTTTCTAGTCTCAAAGACCACTCAAAGCACTTCACTAGTACTAACCCTTTATTCTAAGGGTCTATAGGAAACAGATATCTAGGGACAATTTAGAACAACCAATTAACCTAGCATGCATGTCTTTGGATTGTGGGAGGAAACCGGAGCCCCCAGAGTAAACCCATGCAGCACAGGGAGAACATGCAAACTCTACACAGAAAGGTTCCTACCCCTACCAGCCTGGGGATTTGAACGTGGAACCTTCTAGCTGTTAGGCAACAGTGCTAACCACTGCACCACCATGCTGCCCCATGGTGGTGCAGTGGATCCAAGGGATCTGTTTGGCAGACAGCCACACCTTCTGTCCCACCATGTACTTCCACGCCGGCGCACATCTGCAGTTAGCATATTGTTGGTTACGCTCTGCAGAGCGGAGGAGGCAGCTTTAGTCTCTCTCCACAGATGGTGGCACTGGCACGTGTGGACCTCCACAGATGGGACGGCAAAGCCCCTCTCCACCTTGGGCAGCAGAGGTGGTGTGTAGCCCATCGAGGCCTTGAACAGTGTGAACCCAGTAGAGGAGGAGACAGCCGAATTATGGGAATACTCCACCCAGGTAAGGTGGGAACTCCAGGTAGAGGGATATCAGGATGCTACACACCTTAGGGTGGCCTTCAGAGACTGATTGGCATGCTCGGCCTGACCGTTGCTCTGTGGATGGTATCCAGATGTCAGGCTGGCAGTAGCACCAAAAAAGTGTCAGAACGCCTTCCACACCTGGGATGTAAATTGTGGACTCTGGACTGAGACAATGTCCAGTGGAATCCCATGTAGCCGGACGACATGCTGCGTCACCAGGTCAGCTGTCTCCGTGGCAGATGGTAGCTTGCGGAGCGGGACCAGATGGATGGCCTTGGAGAACCGCTTGACAATGGTGAGGATCACCGTGTTGCCTTGGGATGGAGGGAGGCCCGTCACAAAGTCCAAAGCAATGTGTGATCATGGATGACTCGGCACCGAGAGGGGATGGAGGAGGCTAGCTGGGGGACAAGAGTCATATTTATTCGTGACTCAGATGTGACAGGCCTTGACGAACTTCCGCACATCCATCCCGAGTGTGGGCCACCAATATGCTCTCCAGAGCAGCTCAATAGTCCGGGAGATGCCGGGATGACAGGCGAAGAAGCTAGTATGCCCCCACTTAATCACCTCTCCGCGTAACGCTGAGGGGACATACAGCCGGTTAGGCGGACCTCCCTCCAGGATGGGTTCCAATGACTGGGCCTGTCGGACCCTCTGCTCAATCTCCCACGAGAGTGTCCCGAGAAAGCAGGAGGGGAGAATAGTCTCTGGGGAGATGCAGTAGCTGCGGAGGAGATGGTAGAGGAGAAGGAGCCAAGAGAAAACTGGCGTAAGAGAGCATCAGCCTTGGCATTATGGGACCCTGGTCGGTACGAGATGGACAGATTGAACCTATTAAAGAACGGGGCCCACCAAGCCTGCCGTCAATTCAACTGTCTGGCCGATAGAAGATATTCTAAATTTTTATGATCGGTCCAGACAATGACCGGTTGGCTAGCTCCCTCCAGCCAGTGTCTCCACTCCTCCAATGCCAGCATAATGGCCAAAAGTTCATGGTCCCCAACACTGTAATCCCTCTCGGCTGGTGTTCGCCACCAGGAGAAATACATGCACAGATGGAGCTTCTGGTCTGAGGCGGAGTGCTGGGGGAGGACAGCGCCCACCTCCGAATCGGAAGCATCCACCTCGACCACGAACTGTGTCACAGGATCCACCTGCGCCAGGACGCATTGGTGAACAGGCCTTTCAGGGTCACAAAAGCTCGTTCAGCGGCCTCGGACCACTTGAACGGGCTTTTGGTCGACGTCAAGTGCATAAACGGTTCCGCCACCTTACTATAATCCCGGATAAATCACGGTGGAAGTTGGCAAAGCTCAGGAAGTGTTGGAGGTCCTTCCTGGACTGGGGGGTAGGCCAGTCTACTACCACCTTACTTTTTGCCAGATCGGCCTTTACTTTGCCCTTGGCAATGATGAACCCCAGGAGTGAAGTTGAGTGAGTGGGAAAATTTGTATTTCTCCACTTTCACAAAAAGCTGATTCTTCAGCAGCCGCTGCAGGATGGACCAAACGTAGACTACGTGCTACTCCAGCGTGTGGGAAAAAATCAGAATATCATCCAGATACACAAAAACAAACTGGTTCACCATATCTCGCAAGATGTCATTGATTAACCACTGGAAGACGGCAGGGGCATTGGTCAGCCCGAATGGCATGACCAAATACTCAAAATGGCCCAGCGGTGTTTTAACCCTTTGAGTGTGAGATTTTGCGTGCCCCTAGTGGCAGAGTGCAGTGCTGCGCCTGTCATCTCACTCTGACATCCCCGGCTGCACTGAAGATTTGTACTGATCTGCCAGTTTCAGAAGGTGGCAGACACGCGTTGGAGGACTCATTGGATGACACGTAATACACCAAAGAAGAAGAACTCCTCATTTCCTTTTCCTGTTTTCATCCTTTTAGCCCTGAAGGCTAATATGGCTGCCGTTCATTGTCGTGCACCGTCACGTAGACGGCTTCGTACACGGAAAATAGCCATGGGATACAAGCGAAATTTATGTGGGATAAAAACATGCAAGTTAGGTTAATTGGCATCAAAACTGGGGATTCTAAATTGTCCTTAGGTGTGACTGTGAGAGTGAATGGTTGTCTGTCTCTCTGTGTTGGCCCTGCGATGGACTGGCAATCTGTCCAGGGTGTACCCTGCCTCTCACCCAAAGATGCTGGGATAGGCTCCAGCCCCCCCGCGACCCGAAAAGGATTAAGCAGAAGAAGATGGATGAATGAATGAATAATCATAAGACTTTGTAAATGTAGTAGAAAGAACAGAACGCAAAATAATGACCACAGTGGGTGAAAACACAGCGACCACGGCAGCGAGCGACTCCCCTTAGCTGCCGGTAAGTGACAAATTTCTTTGTTTTCTTAACATTGTACTGATTTCTTGTTCAAATACTTTGAAGATAAGATAACAACATACCCCTGTAAAGACAATGGTGTCAAAAAACTTAACCATTCTTTGTGTAAATATGTCCAAAGTCCAGTTTTGACTGAGTTATGGAATTTATATAGCTGCCGTGACATTATGCAAATTGGATGCGTAAATTTATTCCTATCTGAAACTTTGGATCATATTTTACATCTTTCTAATTGACATTAAGCCATTATCTCTTACCACTTTCAAGTTATAGCCTTGGAAATCTGAACTATTTTATTGACAAAAAATATTTAGCACTCTTGACCACTAGGGGTTATGTCACAATTCAGCGACAGTCACATTCAAAGCCTTAGATGCCGTCTTCCAGTCGTCTCCCTCATGAATGCGGACCAAGTGGTACGCATTACGGAAGTCGAGCTTGGTGAAAAAACGCTCCTGTTAGAGTAGCTCAAATGCTTGTTGATGAGGGGCAGTGGATACTTATTCTTACAGGTAATTGTGTTAAGCTCACGGTAATCAGTGCACAGCCGCAGTGTCCTTTCCTTTTTCCCTACAAAAAAGAGCCCAGTGCTGAGAGTTGTGGACGACAGACAAATAATGCCAGTGCTGAGGGAGTCTTTAATATAGGTCTCCATCACCTCCCTCTCCAGCCCAGATAAACTGTAGAGCCGGCTGGATGGCAGCGGCGTGCCTGGGAGGAGGTCAATAGCGCAATCGTAGCCCCGATGAGGTGGTAATGATAGGGCGCTGGACCTGCAAAAGACCTCCTCTAAGTCATGATAGACCTCGGGCACGGAGCTGAGATCCGCTGGCTCAGCCGGAGGGGAGGGGATCAGGAGAGAGGGCGAGCATGGGCTGATCGGAGACACGACGAGAGACAGAAAGGGCTCCAGGATGAAATGGAACCCTGACTCCACTTTATAATTGGGTTATGAATGTGGAGCCTTGGATACCCCAGAATCATGGTGGAGGCAGGACATAAAACTCAATAGTCTCGCAGTGATTACCGGACAGAATGACTGAAATGGGCTCAGTCAGTTCAATAATCACCGCAATACTGCTGCCTGAGACTGCCGAGACACTCAAGGGTGTCGGGACATTCCTGGTGGATATCTGCAATTTTTGGACTATGGCCTGTTGAATGAAATTTTGCTCCACCCCAGAATCAGCCAGGATGGAGGTTTTGAACTCAGCCCCTGGTAATTGAATGAGAGCCAGGAGTTCAAAACAGTTGGGAGGATTTTGTGAGGACCCTCCTGCCAGACCCCCCATGGTTACTGACGGGCTGGGTCTTTTTGGTCTCACGGGGCATTTCGAGACTGCGTGGCCTGGGACCCTGCAATACATACATGCCCCCGCCCTCTCTCAACGCTGACGGTCCTCCAAAGTCAGATGGGCCCTATTCAGGGCCATCGGCTGGGAGGAGGCCAGCGAAGCTGCGCCAGAGAGAGGGGCAGCCAGCTGGGGAGTGAACAGAGAGGCAGTGGCTTTCTGCTCTCTCGCTTGCTCCCTAAACCGGTTGTCGAGGGTCACAGCCTGTGTGATAAGCTCATCCAAAGAGGAGGGGGACGCACGGATAGCCAGCTCGTCGCAGAGATGCAAGTTTAGACCCCAGAGGAAGGCGCTGCAAAGAGCAACGCCATTCCATCTGGAGTCCGCTGCAACTCTGGAACTCGATGCTGGAACTCGACAGAGAAATTGGCCACAGACCGGTCTCCCTGCCAAAGTCCCATCAGCTGGCTAACTATATTCATCTCACTCTCTGAATGGTCGAAAGCCTCCAAGAACTCTTGCACAAACCGCTTGAACGAATAAAGGGACCTGTCCGGGCTGCTCAAGACAGACTGTGCCCACTTGAGTGCCCGGTCCCGTAACAACAAGGTCATGAAGTGAATCTTTGCCGAATCCTCCCTATATTCCCTCTCCACCTGCTGGAAATACAACCAGCAGTACAGCAGGACCCCTTTGCACTCCCACCTCCCCCCCATAGGGGGCAGGCGTAGGAATGGAAATGTTCCTGCAGATGGCATGTGCTGCCAGGGCAGCAGGTGCAGGAGGAGGTGCTGCACCAGGAAGCTGACACAGGTGCTCGGTAACAGTCGCCAATTGCTGGGTGATGGTTTGTAACTGTTCAGAAAGAAACATGACCTGACACTCCATGGCATCTAAGCACAAGAGCACTGATTGTTTGCCTGGCTGAGTGCCCACTGA
Source organism: Pholidichthys leucotaenia (assembly GCA_020510985.1). Taxonomy (NCBI): domain Eukaryota; kingdom Metazoa; phylum Chordata; class Actinopteri; order Cichliformes; family Pholidichthyidae; genus Pholidichthys; species Pholidichthys leucotaenia. Next base: position 213,915,089 of record CM035845.1, on the reverse strand, counting down.
GCTTCAATCCTGGCTGGATCGCTCTGTCATGATTCAGTGCAAGTGAGGTACAAACGCAGAGCTGCCAGAATGAACACTCAGATGTAAAAGTTCACCAGTTTATTGTAAAAATAAAACTAACACACAACTCTAAATAAAAGTGCACAACTAAAGGGAGTTGCAACACAAAAACGCACACTCAAATTGACACAAAACTGGTACCCGCTGGAGCGCACATAGCCTACGGGAAAACAGCAGACAGAGATGATTAGGGACAGAATCTCCTGAAGGAGAGAATAATAATAGGAGAGCATTCTTACTCTGTGAGCAGAGGAGTCCAGGAGGGAACTCCTGCGTGGACCAGGGGAATAGAGGGAAGACAGTGACCTGGGTGGACATCCGGCGTTCTTCTTGGTCAGGTAGCGTGATCAGTTCTGGAGTATACACCAACGGGTGGCAGCAAACCTGAGAGATGAAGGACACGGGAGTAAAGACACAGGTCAACCAAAAGATAATTACGTACAGGCTTAGACATTTCGTGGTAGCAAACCTAACAATCCAGTGATGGGTTCTCCACATGCTGGCTCTTAGATATGCTGGGTCATCAGGACACAGCAGGTGTGTAATCATGCCAGTGTATCTGATTCTCCGGAGCTGAGAAGACAGGAACAGGAGGGGAGGGAGAGCACATTCACCTGATCATCACAGTTTCAGTACAAATTTGCAAGAGCAAAGGGGCAAAAATATGACAAAATATGGTAATTTATAACTTAAAAAGTCACGTATGTACTTGGCCCCAAAGAAGCTAAAAGTACTCTTTCTAGTACGATAACAACACTAGATGACATTGCTCTGGCTTCTAATTCCACTGTTAGGAATCTTGGAGTTGTCTTTGGCCAAGATATGTCTCTTAATTCTCATATACAGCAAACTATTAAGACTGCCTTCTTCCATCTGTGTAATAGCTCTAAAATTAGGCCCATCCTGTCTCATAAAGATGCAGAGAAACTTGTCCATGCCTTTATCACCTCTAAGCTAGAGTATTGTGATTCACTTTTATCAGGTTGTCCTAATAAGTCCATAAAGATTTTCTAACTCATTCAAAATGCAGCTACATGTATTTTGATGAGAACTGGAAGAAGAGATCACATTACTCCAGTTTTAACTCCTTTACATTGGCTCCCAATGAAATGTTGAATTGAATTCAAGATTTTACTCCTAACTTATAAAGCTCTTCGTGGTCTGGCTCCTTCTTACCCGCAAGAACTCATAGTTCCCTATCATCCAACTGGAGCCTTGGGCTCCCAAAATTCCAAACTACATGTGGTTCCCAAGGTCTCCAGAAGTAGACTGGGAGGTAGAGCTTTCAGTTATCAAGCTCCTCCTGTGGAACCATCTCCTCAATTCAGTTCAGGAGGCAGACACTCTCTCTTTATTTAAGAATAAGTTGAAATCCTTTCTCTTTGATAAAGCCTATAGTTAAACTGCTTTGTCTGCTCTAAATGTTGTTGCTGCCAGGCCTTCACCCGCATGTAGAGCCTAACCTGGCTTGATACTGGCAGGTCTGGCTGTGAATGTTAATGTTGAATTGTATTTATTATGTTTGTCTTGAATGTAGCTACTGCCAGGGCTCCTACTTTTCTACCTCCTCTTTTCAACCCAGCCGGTCAAGGCGGATGGCTGTCCTGTATGAGCTACGGTTCTGCTCAAGGTTTCTGCCAATTAAAGGGAACTTTTTCCTCGCTTGTGTTGCTGCAGTGCTTGCTTAGGGGTCTCTTCTGGTTTCTGTAAATTTGAGAATGTAGCCTAAACCCACCCTTTTGTAAAGTGCCTTGAGATAACCCTGTGTTGTGATTTGGCGCTATATAAATAAATTGAATTGAATAAGCAAGTCCCAAATTAATGAGAAAAAAAAACAGATTTTTGCAAGAAAAACCAGAGCTTCCAAATGCCGAACTCCTCCCCCCCACACACACACATTTCTAAGAAAAAAAATCTGAAAGTTACAACAGTAAAGTCACAAATTTACAAGAAATAAAGTTTTTCTGAAACATTTTAATACAGCCTATACAGTGGTGTGAAAAAGTGTTTGCCCCCTTCCTGATTTCTCATTTTTTTGTATGTTTGTCACACTTTGTTTCAGCTCATCAAACAAATTTACAGTCGTTTACAGTGCTGTGAAGGAATTTTGGCCTGCTCATCTTTGCAGAATTGTTGTAATTCAGCCACATTGGGACAGCGCGTGACGTCATCCATTCAGTAACCAGCAGGCTGCAGACAGAACACCCAGATGCTCTTCTCCTCATCTCAGGCGATTTCAACCACGTTTCACTGTCTCCCATTCTGCCCACTTTCACCCAGTATGTCACATGCCACACTAGAGACAATAAAACACTGGATTTGTTCTACGCAAACACTAAGGAGGCGTACACCTCATCACAACTCCCCCCACTTGGGAGATCGGATCACAACTTGGTTCATCTCCGGCCGGTGTACAAACCCCTAGTGCACAGACAACCTCCGGCCATGCACACTGTGGAGTTATGGTCTGAGGAGACAATGGACACTCTAAAGGACTGTTTTGAAGCCACTGCCTGGAAGCAGCTCTGCGATCCACATGGTGAGGACATCGATGGCCTCATTCACACCTTCACGGGCTACCTCAGCTTCTGTGTGGACAAATCCGTTCCCACCAAGACCATACGGCGTCACTCAAACAACAAACCCTGGATCAACCCTGAGATAAAAACACTTCTGAGAGAGAAGAAGAGGATCTTCAGGTCGGGGAACAGGGAGATGCTGAAGTCCGTACAGAGGGAGCGAGGAGAAAGATCAGAGAAGGCAAGGACAGCTTCAGGAAGAAGATGGAGGACAAGCTGCAACAGAGTGACATCAGCGGGGTCTGGAGAAACCTCAAAACCATCTCGGGGCTTCAGAATACCTCCCCCCAGGCCACGGGGGGCAGGGAGTGGGCGAACAACCTGAATCTGTTTTTCAATAGATTTGACCAACCGCCCTCCCCCCTGTCTGCACAACAACCACTGCTGCCTCTAAGAAATCAAGTCCTGCTGCCCACTCCCCACTCCACCGACACCCCCCCCACTCCCAACACACAGCCCCCCATCCTGACCCTGACCAAGACCCAGGTGAGGACGGAGCTGAGGAAGATCAAGGCGAGGAAGGCGTCGGGACCGGACGGCATCAGCGCAAAGCTCCTCAAGTCCTGTGCAGACCAGCTGTGTGGGATTGTGACGTATATCTTCAACATGAGCCTGAAACTGGGGAGGGTACCACAGCTGTGGAAAACATCTTGTGTGGTACCTGTACCAAAAACTTCCCACCCCAAAGACCTGAACAGCTACAGACCGGTGGCCTTGACGTCCCACTTGATGAAGACCCTGGAGAGACTGCTCCTTGCTCATCTCCGCCCCCTGGTGGAACCAGCGATGGATCCACTCCAGTTCGCCTACCAGCATGGCATTGGGGTGGAGGATGCGGTGATCTTCCTCCTTCACCGTTCTCTGTCCCACCTGGAGAAGCCCGGGAATATGGTGAGGATCATGTTCTTTGACTTCTCCAGTGCTTTCAACACCATCCAACCGATGATCCTGAAGGACAAGCTGCTGCGCGCAGGGGTGGACCAGCACCTGTCATCATGGATCCTGGACTACCTCACGAACCGGCCTCAGTTTGTGAGAACCCGGGACTGTGTTTCCGACACGATCATCAGTAGCACGGGGGCCCCCCAGGGAACGGTGCTGGCTCCCTTCCTGTTCACTCTTTATACTGCGGACTTCTCACACAACACAACACATTGTCATCTACAGAAGTTCTCTGATGACTCTGCGATCGTTGGTCTCATCTCCAACGGAGATGAAGCTGAGTACAGAGGGCTTATCCAGGACTTTGTGGACTGGTGCCATCGGAACTGCCTCCAGATCAACGCGAGGAAAACTAAGGAGCTGGTGGTGGACTGCCGCAGGCATGGGCAGCCCCTCACAGCACCAGTAAATATACAGGGAACAGACATCGAGATGGTGACATCCTATAAGTACCTGGGTATTCATCTGAACAATAAACTAGACTGGTCACACAATACTGACGCACTCTACAAGAAGGGACAGCGCAGGCTGTTCCTGCTGAGGAGACTCAGGTCTTTTGGTGTACAAGGGGCGCTGCTGAAGTCATTCTATGACACGGTGGTGGCATCAGCCATCACTTTTGGAGTGGTCTGCTGGGGCAGTGGCATTACTGCAGCCGATAGGAAGAGACTGAACAAACTGATTAAGAAAGCTAGCTCTGTCCTGGGGCAGCGCCTTGATCCGATGGAGGAGATAGGAGAGAGAAGGACGGTGGCTAAACTGTCATCTCTGCTGGAGTCCGAGTTCCACCCTATGCAGGACATACTGGATGCACTGAGGAGCTCATTTAGCAGCAGACTACATCATCCCAGGTGCACAACCGAGAGGTTTCGTAGGTCCTTCCTACCAACGGCTGTCAGACTGTACAACCTAAGCAGGGCTGCTCGCAGAGATAGCAAAAAGACGTAACAAACTAATAGTTTTTTTGAATGCAAAAGATGCAATAGACTTACACAATGGTCCTCTCCGGCATACAACTAGGAACATACCGGTCGCTATGGAGGGTGAGAATATGTATGGGCACATAATCATACCATGTAGGATAACTAAATAGACGGTTATGCTGTTTCATCCCACCTAGCAACAATGCTCTGCACTGTGTGTGTTTATATATTTACATATTTATTCCATCTAGCTACAATGCTCAGCACTGGGTGTGTTTATATTTATATATCTATATATTTATTCCATCTAGCTACAATGCTCCGCACTGTGTTTTTATATATCTACATATTATTCCATCTAGCTACATTGCTCCGCACTGTGTGTGTTTATATACTTGCATATTTATTCCACCTAGCTGCAATGCTCCGTACTGTGGGTGTTTATATATTTACATATTTATTCCATCTAGCTACAATGCTCTGCACTGTGTGTTCATATATTCATATATTTATTCCATCCAGCTACAATGCTCTGCACTGTGTGTCTGTGTGTGTGTGTGTGTGTGTGTGTATATATATATTTTATAGTAATATGTACATATGTATATTAGCTGCTCTTGCTTGCTTGTTTTTTTTCTTGCCTTCTGATTGTTGCTCTGAGTGTTGCTATCCCTGTGCTGCTGCAATCCTGGAATTTCCCCGTTGTGGGACTAATAAAGGCTTATCTTATCTTATCTTATCTTATCTTACATTGGAGGGTTTTCGAGCATGAACCACCTTTTAAAGGTCATTTCACAGCATCTCAATCAGATTCAGGTCAGGACTTTGACTAGGCCACTCCAAAGTCTTCATTTTGTTTTTCTTAAGCCATTCAGAGGTGGACTTGCTGGTATGTTTTGGATCATTGTCCTGCTGCAGAACCCAAGTGCGCTTCAGCTTGAGGTCACGAACAGATGGCCAGACATTCTCCTTCAGCAGAATTCACGGTTCCATTTACTACAGCAAGTTTTCCAGGTCCTGAAGCAGCAAAACAGCCCCAGATCTTTACACTACCACCACCATATTTTACTGTTGGTATGATGTTCCTTTTCTGAAATGGTGTGTTCCTTTAACACCAGATGTAATAGGACACACACCTTCCAAAAAGTTCAACTTTTGTCACATCAGTGTACAGAGTATTTTCCCAAAAGCCTTGGGAATCATCAAGATATTTTCTGGCAAAACTGAGACAAGCCTTTATGTTCTTTTTGCTCAGCAGGGGTTTTTGTCTTGGAACTGTGCCATGCAGGCCATTTTTGCACAGTCTCTTTCTTGTGGTGGAGTCATGAATACTGACCTTAACTGAGGCAAGTGAGGCCTACAGTTCTTTGGATGTTGCTGTGGGGTCTTTTGTGACCTCTTGGATGAGCTGTCACTGTGCTCTTGGGGTAATTTTGGTCAGCCGGCCACTCCTGGGAAGGTTCATCACTGTTCCATGTTTTCGCCATTTGTGGATAATGGCTCTCACTGTGGTTTGCTGGAGTCCCAAAGCTTTACAAATGGCTTTATTGTAGAGGGTGCGAAGGAAAGGATGTGGAGGCGAGGCACGAGCGTAGGTCAGCACAGATTCTTTATTTACCCTCTAACATGAGTACGGCCTGGTGGCCCCAACGTGGCCGCTGGGGCCCGGTTAGTCGTGATGAGAGCAGAGTGTAAGAGAGAGAGAGATGAGGGAGAGCAGATCTTTTATACTGTTATACATACAGAGAGAATGCATGGCACATTAGCATATCAATTGTCATCTACTACCATTGGTCAATACACATGATTAGCATGACATTGGTTGATACAAAGATGCATGCATTCAGTCCCGTCTGACTGTCTCCTGTGGTTCTTTTGGTTGGGTGTCAATTGTCCTCTGCTTCCTCCAAGCTCACTGCTGGGTGTGAGGAAAGCTCCAGAAGAATGTCCCTGAGGAATGTCTCCCCGCTGTGTTTAGTGTCACCACACCAGACATAGCACAGCACTGTACAGCACAGTAGACCACTGTAGCGCACAGCGCTACAAGTGCGTCTCATTTTGATGGAGGAAATAAAACTCTGCAACCTTCCAGCTTGTCGTACCTCACCTGAATTTAAGCCTCCACACTGGTGACCCACGACAGTGGACCTCCCACGCACAGAGACTCAATTTTTTTTTTCTCACAGCCGCTGTGGATCACCGCCAGGTTTAACGGGAAAGTCCCTCACCATCGCGGATCCACACGCAATTTTTGCGCAGCCCAGACACCGTTGACGTCCCGGACCAGGACTCACTTACTCCCACCCCCCCCCCCCTCCTCCTCCACAGCGCTCTTCCCGCACCTCACTCCCTAAAGCCAGCCAATCGCCGTCTTGTTCCATTACACACGAAGCGCACCGGCCCATGCGCCCATGATCCACGGCCGTTCATCGTGCTGGAACTCGGAGCGGAGCACACTGTTTTTTTCCACCCCTCCCCCGTCCCCCCCCACAGACTGACATGCCCTCCGACAGTTCTACCGGAGCTGGAGCCAAACGAGTGGGGGGGGGGGGGGGTCACAGCCCCTGCTGAGTGTTCTGGGGGGAGCCCTGTGGTGACCCACCACAATCTACATGGACATTCAATCCTCACACTCAGCAACGGGTCCAGAGGAAGAAAAGGACCATTCACATATGGACAGAGAACCCCTGGGGGGACAACCAGAACAATGGACTATTGTTTATACAGCCCCGAATTAAGAAGAAGACGTCCGGGCGCCAGTGGTCATGCTAATCATATGTATTGACTGATATGTATATCAATATGCTAATGTGCCATGCATTCTCTCTGTTTGTATAACAGGTATAAAAGAGCTTGCTATACATGCCTCAGAGAATACATAACACAGCACAGCACTGTACAGCACAGTAGACCACTGTAGCGCACAGTGCTACAAGTGCGTCTCATTTTGATAGAGGAAAATAAAACTCTGCAACCTTCCAGCTCGTCGTACCTCGCCTGAATTTAAGCCTCCACATTATAACCTTTTCCAGACTGATAGATCTCAGCTACTTTGTTTCTCATTTGTTCCAGAATTTCTTTGGATCGCAGCATGATGTCTAGCTTTTGAGGATCTTTCGGTCTACTTCACTTTGTCAGGTAGGTCATATTTAATTGATTTCTTGATTGAGAACAGGTGTGGCAGTAATCAGGCCTGGGTGTGGCTAGAGAAATTGGACTCAGCTTTCCAAAGATGTGATAAACCACAGTTAATTTAGGTTTTAACGGGGAGGGGGGGGGGATCACTTTTTCACATAGGGCCATGTAGGTTTGGATTTTTTTTTTGCCCTTAATAATAAACACCTTCAATTAAAAACTGCATTTTGTCTTTACTTGTGTTATCTTTGCCTAATATTTAAATTTGTTTGATGATCTGAAACATTTAAGTCTAACAAACATACAAAATAACGAGAAATCAGGAAGGGGCAAACACTTTTTCACACCACTGTATATTTTTTAACCCTTTTCTCTCATACTGTAAATGTCCAAGTTTCTCACCAATTAGTGACGTTTTTGTTGTAAACATTTTTTGTTGGAAAATTAAAGTTTTTCAAAATACATTTGCAACTTTTTCCTGATAAATTTATTACTCCTCCTATAAATGAACCATATTTTATGATAAGCATGTTACCTTTCCTTTAAAGTTTTTCTATAAAATTTGCAGCTTTTTAGTTGAATTTTCATTATTTTTTTTCTCCATTTGCTCCTCTCCTCTCACTGATAAACTAAGTTGTTCTGTATAAACCATCCTTACAGTCTTTATGGGGATGGAGGAAGGCAGGCTAGCAGAGGGGAGGATTTTAGCTCATTTTGCTGACAAGGGGAATAGACTTTTTAATTTTTTTTTCCAAATATTTATTTATTTATGTATTTATTTATTTATTTGAATGGAGGTTTAATATTTTATCTATTGAAAAACAAGCCTTTTCATATTTTTGCAAAGATTTTTTGTATTTTGAACAGATTTATCTTTTAATGAAAGCTGCCCATTTTTTGTCATTGACTTTTCATAATTAAGGATGAAGATCATGGCTTCTGTGTGACCTGATAATTTTGTAAAAATCTGTGGGATATTAAATATGTCCATGATTGCATTGGTATTAAAATAAAATAGATATACCAAACAACTACAGTAAAATTTGCACTACTGTATGTAAATTTCCTTTTTTCATTATTTAGGAGTGCTTTTTTGGGGGGTTGACCACCTGCCCCCCAAAATGTCTGTTGACATCACAGTATATTGTTCTCAATTGGGAACTGGGTTTTTAAAGATGCTCTTCTTGCCAAAAAATGGAAGTTTACAAACGAATAAGACCAGCTGAATAGTAAGTAAGTAAGTAAGTAAATAAATAAGGGCTCAACTCATAACTCATATAAGTTCATTTAAGTAAGTAAGTGTAAATTGAAAAATGCTACAGGTCCATTCTCAAAAGTGCACTACAGACAAACAGGTTTGGAAATACTGATGACAGTAAATATATTCTCAAAGACAGATAAACAAATTATATACTAGCATCAGATTGTCTATAACAGTGGAGCTTACTAACCAAGGCTTTTAATGGAAATAGCCCCATCTTTAACCTTCGAATGTAAAATTCAAAATTTGGTGTTTGAGGGGCCCACACATAGTGCTGTACGCGGGGCCCAAAATTTGGTGCTATGCCCCTGGTCCTCCCTCCTGTGGACTCACCACCTGCAGTAGGGTTTATGGGGATCATGGTGCTATGTGAACTGGGTGGCAGTCTGGACTACTCTTCTTGGACTGCTGCCCTTGTGACCCAGATCCCTGGATAAGCTGTAGAAGATGGATGGATGGATGAATATTTGTAAAACAAACAATAAAGCTTATCAGTTTGAACAAATATCTTGTCTTTGTAGTGTATTCAATTGAATAAAGGTCTAAAAGGATTTTTAAGTCGTTGTATTTAGTTTTTATTTACATTTTACACAATGTCCCAACTTCACCGGAACTGGGGTTGTATAAATAAAATATGAATGGCAGTTCTCCGTGGAGCAGTGGTTAGTGCTGTTGCCTCAGACCAAAAGGTCTGAACCCAATAGCTGGCCAGCTGGGGACCCATTTTGTAGAGTTTGCATTTTCTCTCAATGTCTGCGTGGGTTTTCAAAGGGTTGTCCAATTTCCTCCTTCAGTCCAAAGACATGCATGTTAGGTTAACTGGCATTAACTGGGGTTAAATTGTCCTTATGAATATGAGAGCGAATGGTTATCCATCTCTCTGTGTTGGCCCTGTAGTGGACTGGCAGTCTGTTCAGGGTGTAACCCGCCTCTCGCCCAAAATTGCTGGGATAGGCTCCAGCCCCTCCATGACTCAAAAGGATTAAGAAGTTAAGAAAATGGATGGCTGAAATATGAACATGAGACAGCATGGAGGGGATTTTTTGTGTCAGAGGTTTCATTAAATTGTATTGTCAGATGAATCAGATCAGTACGACCGATTAAATTCTTCAACTTTCTCTCAGAATCAGCATTCTGTTATATAACAGGCCTCATGTGGTGTAGGACCAGTGTGTGAGATATGAGCTGAACGCTCGCTGAACTCTCTCTCAATATCAACATGAGGATTTGTAGTGTCACTAATTGCAGCCATTAGGCGCTGTTCCGAAAACACGGTGAGCAATAAAGCACGCTAAAAATCCTCTGTGCTACTTCAACTGGATACTCAACAAGCTACAATGAGAAACATGATAGAAACACGGGAAAAAACACAAACATAATCCTAGTAAAGAAGAATGCACAAAAAGCTGATACAATAAACCCTAGAGAATTGTTTCACACGTGTAAAAAATTTTCTTACAGTAATGAAGTTAACTGTAATGGTAACATTCACTAACTGTTACATACAAGCAATAATATATTTTATAAACAGTTTCCAAGCAGATCTGGTGCCGTCCACCATTATCGGCATCCAATTGCTTTGTCTCAAATCACATACTTCCATTATTACACTTTGATGTAGTTTTTTTTTTTTTCCCATTTAGTACACGACAGTAAATGAAATTCAGTGGCTCTCATACGAAAAACTCTGTGTGTGCACTTACCAGAAGTCATGACCACTGACCTTTAATTTTGACTCACAATTTCTAATGAAAGCACCATGGTGCTGATGCCTCGGTGGAGGTATGTGTTGTGGGATCATCACCAAAATGTTATGGGTTCCTCTCTAGTCCAAGGACCACCTCTGGTAAAAAAAATTTCATCCAAATCCATCCAGTAGTTTTGGAGTACAGTACATGCATGCACAGTGAAAATAATCTGCAGTTCACAGGCCCGTACTGTTGGGGGCAACCAAGAGCCACCAAACTGATTGGAACAGCTACAATCCAAACCCAAAAGAAGAGCACAGTGGCAGACATTTTAAATGGTGGTACGTGAATACAATGACAATCAAGACGAACAGGAGCTTTTGCTGTTTAGTGGCAGAGGAAGAAAACAGACGGGCAAAAAGACAGACATTTGTTATGCCTCAGTGAATGGAGGCATATGGTAATCACCCAGTGCATCTGTGTGTGGCTCTGTCTGCCTGTCTGTTTCAGTTCACCCAAAATTAAGTGCAACTAAAGGCTTGTATCATTGTATCGCCATATTTACTCAACTTTTAATTTGCCAGAATATCCAGATAAGGCTTTCTTTTCAAAATAAACACAAATTTAACGTTTATCGTCAATGGACCCGGGAAAAAAGTATTGTAATAACTATGCCGGGCCATGAGAGGCAGCACTGCGACTTTTTAACAGCACACAGATGACTTCCTGTCACAGTCGATTAGGGCTGGGAGATATACCGAATATATTCGTTGGATTGGTACATTTGGCCGCCCACGATACATAAATCATAATCTCACGAATAACTGAATTTTTATCACGTTAAAATGAGCTGCTGCTGCTGAGAGACAGGTTTGTCTGGAGCTTGACCGCTGAAGTCTGAAAGCGGAAGCTCTCTAGCTCACCACTGCTGACCCGCCCCCCTGCATGCTCACAGAGAAATCTAAACTGCAGCGAGCAGAGATGAAGAGGAAGATAACAGAATAAACTAGGTTCACCTTAAGCACAGGAAATGGGATGGGGGATAAGCATTTCAAATCTGAACTCACGTTCATTTGCTAAGTGAACAAACTTAGCAAATGAACTTTCAAATTAAGAGTTCCTATCCGGTCTTGCAACCCTTCAAAATAAGAGCAAGTGGCTCGCCAAATAAACAACTGATGGAATGTAGACACATTAAATAAATTATACTTCTGTCACTTATTAGACCAAGTATTAGCTATGTGTGGCAAACGGAAACATTTCTGCCCATGTGGAAACCCTTGATTACTTGAGAATGTGAGTTCTGTTCAACAAAGGAAAAAGACATTTTGTTCAGTTACAAATTGCTATGAAGAATTTTCTCTGGCATAAGTTTTCATTTTATTATTCAGCTTTTTCATAAGTGAAATGAATATATACATGAATTTCTAATAAAAATGTAAGTAAAACAAAATTTTAAAGCATGAACCAGGAAATGTGTAGGAGGAGGCAGAGTGGACCAATTACAGCTCTTGCAGTTTGCATTGCCGCAATGTGTAGTTACATTTCTGCAAGCAGTGGGGTACAATGTAGCTACTGCATTGGGTACACCACTGTTTTGATGCAGGATGGGTTTTTTTAAAACCTCCCATGCTACCATGCCACAGGCACCGAGGCATCAGCACCATGGTGCTTTCATTCACCCAGTATTGGCGGATTGCTCAGTACTTCCATCTGGCGGGAGTTTCCGGGCACATGTGCAGTTCACTGCGACCACTTGTGGATGAGGAATGTTGGGACTTGTAGTTTTTAGTGAGTTTTTAACGAGTTTTACCTTGTCCTTCCTCTGCAAAACTAAACAGCAAAACCAGTGTGAAAATCAATGTGATGAATAAATGGTGTAGTTGCTGAATACATTTTCTTTTCAGTAACTGCTATTTTATAACAGTTCAGCTCCATGTGCTGTGAAAAAACGTGCTGTGTTGTGCTGTAAAAAAGTCGCACTGCCGCCTCTAGTAGTCCAGCATAGTTATTACAATACCTTTTTCCCCAGCTCCATTGATGGTACAGGTGAGTTAAATTTGTGTTTATTTTAAAAACAAATCCTTATCTCGGAATTTTGGCAAATTAAAAGTTGACAAAATATGGCAATACTGTGGAGAGTGTGAATAAAGAGGCAGGTTTACGAACAGACGACTTTTATTACACTCTCTCATCAGTCATACACAGAAAAGCACGGTTTCTCCTTTTATCCCAACCGTTCGTCTCACATCTGCATGACATTTCACATCACCTTGCATGACATTTAACATCACAATACATTCCCCTTAAACCCCCCGACCCTTCTTCCTGCCAACTCCCCATGATCTCCCTGACTAATGTCCTCCTCTGTTTACCCTCTGCAACCTGACTGAGATGCTGTCTGAGCTGACTTACCCAAGTCTCTACACCCCCCCCGCCCCCAGACAGAGTTTCAGTCCTTACGCCTTTTGGCCTTCAGTCTCCTCCCATATCTGCTGTAACGGGGTTTTCTGTGCCGGCAGGGGGCTGCTGGAAGTGTGTCTGACTGCGGGTGGGCCATGGTGAGGGGAGGGGAAACTCCGCTTTGCCCGTGTGGCAGTCCTGGTGAATCGTTTGCCTGGGGAGTTCTCAGTAGGGGTCTTCCACGCCGAGGGGCCTGAGCCAGCAGCACTTGCTCGTCTGCCACTACAAAGGCGGGCTTAAGTCTGTCTATGCATATTTTCTCCCAACGACCCCCCAAGTCTAACAAAAAATGCTTGTCCCCTGTTTCCAGCACTCTGAACGGGCCATCATAGGGTGGGCGCAATGGAGGGTGGTGGGCATCGTGCCTGACAACACAAACTCTGCGTTCTTCAAAGTTTTTGGCACGAAAGCATGTGGAAAACAGTGGTGGGCCGGGCAGCATGCCTGTGTCTGCACTATGCTGCAAACGCTGGGACAAGCAGTTGTCCAGCACGGGATTATCTGGCAAAAATTCCCCGGGCAGCCGCAGTGGCTGAGAAAAAACCAGCTCTGCCGGGGAAGCCTCCAAATCCTCTTTTGGTGTGGAACGCAACCCCAATAAAACCCACGGCAACTGGTCTACCCAATTTGCATCCGTCAACGAAGCCCTGAGTGCTGCTTTCAGTGACCTATGAAAACGCTCGCATAACCCATTGGCCTGTGGGTTGTACGTGGTTGTGCGATGAATTGCAACACCCAGGCTGCAGGCCATCGTGGACCAAAGGTCGGAAACAAACTGAGAGCCCCTATCGGACGTGATGTCCGACGCGATTCCAAAACGCACCACCCATGTTGTCAAAAAAGCGCACGCCACGTCCGCGGACGTGGTTGCTGCCAGCGGGACTGCTTCTGGCCAGCGTGTGGCGCGGTCCACCACTGTCAGAAGGTGTGTGCACCCCTGCGATGACGGGAGGGGGCCCACGAGGTCCATGTGAACATGGTCGAATCTTTTAGCCGGTATACTAAACGGCTCCAAAGGAGCCTTCGTGTGTCTGTGCACTTTGGCTCGTTGGCACGCTACGCAGGCTGCAGCCCACTCTTTCACTTGTTTGCGCAGGCCTGGCCACACGAACTTCGCTCCCACCATTTTGACTGATGCGCGCACTCCTGGGTGCGCCAGAGCGTGAACTGACTCAAACACGCGGCGGCGCCACGCGACCAGGACCACCGGGCGCAGGCGTCCCGTGGAGACGTCACAGATTTGGGGGGGGGGGGGGTTTGCCTTCTTGCAGTACTCTGCTCTCCAGCCTTAACCCTGTTGGTCCAGACTGGAGCGCGCGCATGTCAATATCGCCAATCTGCTCTGCAGCCATGGCTGTATAATCTATCCCTACGCAGACCGGGGCCACTACTGCGCGCGAGAGGCAGTCCGCCACCACATTCAGTTTACCCGACACATGCTGAATATCGGTAGTAAACTCTGAGATCGCGGCCAGCTGTCTCTGCTGCCGGCCCGACCATGGTTCCGAAACCTTGGCCATCGCGAACGTCAGCGGCTTGTGGTCCACGAACGCGGTGAAGCTGTGCCCTTCCAGCCAGAACTGGAAGTGGCGTATGGCCAGGTGGAGAGCCAGCAACTCCCTGTCGAATGTGCTGTATTTACGCTCACTGTCGAGCAAAGCCCTGCTGAAAAAAGCAAGCGGCTGCCAACAACCGGCGACACGTTGCTCCACGACGGCCCCTATGGCTACGTCCGAGGCGTCGGTAGTGAGCGTGTAGCGTGAAATAGGAATATTAATAAATAATAAATATGATCAGGTATGAATTATCTAATTTATATTGATGTATTGGAATCTGAGATCAAATCTCGTTTCATATACATCAGAAAAGTTAATAACACTCGTAGGGGCACCAGCTTCTATCTTTAAGAAGCAATTTTAATTTTAATTTCACTTTATACCTGTTTAATCACTCAATAAATTAATCAATAATCAGTCTCAATTTTTCCATGAATTCGATACCTGTGCTTGAACAGACTCAGAATGAAATAAATTCTCAACAACTTCTCTCATTTTCATATATTTATTAAACGAAATGATTAACAGACATGGCAGTAATTTCATTAATCATAGAATCAATCTTGTAAATGATAGATTAACAATGTCAATATTTTCGGAACCAGAGTTAAACTGAGAAATGAATCTCTATCAGTTTGAGTTAACAGATTATGGAAACAACGCAAATTTATGGAGAAAGTTTACTAATTATATGAAAAAGTTCTGGATTAATCTTAAGAAAATAAAAAAGGAATTTTAATAAAAAGAAGAGTTATGTTAAGG
Source organism: Pholidichthys leucotaenia (assembly GCA_020510985.1). Classification (NCBI taxonomy): domain Eukaryota; kingdom Metazoa; phylum Chordata; class Actinopteri; order Cichliformes; family Pholidichthyidae; genus Pholidichthys; species Pholidichthys leucotaenia. Next base: position 213,899,720 of record CM035845.1, on the reverse strand, counting down.
GTTTCTTAATTTGCATCTGATTAGATATACAAATTATTACCGAACCTCAGACGTTTAATTCAGCAGATGAATTAAAGTTACAGCTCACGTGATTCCTTGGTGATGATGGTTCTTTCGTCGTCCTCAGCCCAAGATTTCGTGGACGTTAATATCTGCCCGCAGATATTTTCAGGGTCCACATTTCGACCTTTAAATTCAAGCGGTCGAAGAGGCTGGATTCTGGGTTGTATGACCCAGAGTTGAAACTGGGCTTGGAGCCAGATGATGACGATGCTTCTTCAGCGTGTGATGAACAACTGTGCGTTAATTCCTCAGCTGCACGTGATGTGGGAGCTGCGTCTTCTTAAGAGGCCTTCGATAATAATTAATTAAAGATATCTAATCCGATCTCAAATTAAAAGGCTTCGGACTTTAGATAAAATTAATAGCTTCTGGTGGGTGCTTGGACAAGGAAAATATTATAAAAATAAAGTCAAGATTAAAGTTTACATAAAAATTAAACAAACGGTGATTTTACAGAAAGTTTAACAAAGAAAAAGAGATGAATAAAAATTGGAGTTTAACTCCGATTAAGAATTGAGCTCAAAGAAATAGGAATTCCTAGGCATTTAAGAGAAAAAGGAAAAACATTAAAATACAAAGTTACATAAACAAATTACGAGTTATCTGCTCTGTGTTCAGAAAAGCGACATGTAGTCGGAGTCTTTGTTCTTCCTTTGTTCTTCCTTGCTGTGTGTAGACAATAGACTTCAAAGAGAAAAAAGATCAGTGGAGAAGGGCAAGCCGAAAGAGAAGAGGCTGAAGCAGGGGTATCTCTCCTTTATTTAAGTTCTGTTGAGCATATCGCGGACTTCCGGCTGACAGGAATCTCAGCCAATGAGCGTCCTTCGTGGGAGGCCCGATGAACCTTTAGTCCAATAACAAACAGTCTACAAGGGACCAATGGGATGAAGAATTGCTGTCATGCAGAGATTGGCTGCTGGAGTCACATGGTTTTTGAGGCAAAACTTTGATACATACTGGAAGTTAATATTTCCCCTTATGTATTAAACTAAGATAACTTTAGTGATTAGTATAAATTATAAGCAGTGCTTCTAAATCAACATGCAGGAATAAACATTCATTTAAACATTTTTAGCATGCGTATATATATATATACAGTATATATATATATACTGTATATATATATAAAATCACAGATTAATGCATTTCACACATATTATTGATTTTCCACATTACAAACATCAGAGTCCATTTGCTTTTCATAGTCCTGAACAGAAGAAGGTTTAGAATTGAGTTTGTAATAATGTACTTTAAAATTCACTGGTTAAATCCAGCTTGTCCCAGAGTTTAAGGAAATTTTATTGAGCTGTGGATCCATGTTTGGCCAGGTCTGTTGCATGTTTATGGGGCAATAAACCAGAGCCGGACATTGGGGAAATTCCTTAGGCTGGTTTTAACAAAGGAATGGGATTTCAGCTGTGGCCTGGAGGAAGAAAATCCATTTTTTTGACTGTCTTACTCCTGGGTGAAACAAAATGTCTTTAAGCAGAAGAATAATTATTGCTGAGCCAAAGTGAGATGATGCTACAAGCGCTATCCGGGCCGCCGGGTCTGGGTGCGCCAACAGTGCGGCATTTGCCAAGGCTGCTTTAACCTCAGAGAATGCTTGCTCTCGCTCTGGAGTCCATTCAACTCCATCCGCGGGTTTCCGTCTCTTGAGCGCAGCGTACAATGGCTGCATGAGTTGAGCTGCGCGGGGGAGGAACCGGTTATAAAAGTTAACCATCCCCAAAAATTCTTGCAGCACCCTGACCGTCTGAGGCCGGGGAAAGTTCGCCACAGTGTGCACAGACGTGGCGCCCCAAAATATCAATCCCCGTCACGCCGAACTGGCACTTCGCCGGGTTGATTATTAACCCATGCTCCTCCAACCTCTGGAAAACCGTCCTGAGGTGGGTTACGTGTTCATCTTCGGACGCACTGGCTACCAAGATATCATCCAGATAGACGAACACAAACGGGAGATCGCGCAGCACCGCATCCATCTTGCGCCGGAACGTCTGTGCCACTCCTTTTAATCCGAATGGCAAGCGCAGAAACTCGAACAAGCCGAACGGAGTTATTACCGCTGTTTTGGGTACGTCCTCCACGCGCACTGGGACCTGGTGGTAACCACGGACCAGATCTATTTTAGAAAAATGCGTGCTCCGGCGAGGTGAATGGAAAAATCCTGAATGTGGGGAATCGGGTAGCAGTCGTGTGCCGTGGTGTTATTCAATCTGCGGAAATCACCACACGGTCGCCACGACCCCTCAGCCTTAGGGACCATGTGTAGCGGGGATGCCCATGGGCTGTTCGAACGCCTGATGATGCCCAACCTTTCCAAGTTGGCAAACTCCTTGTGCGTTATGGCCAGTTTAGCTGCATCCAAGCGCCGAGGTCATGCGAAAACGGGCGGCCCGGTGGTGGTTATAAAGTGCTCCACCCCGTGTTTAGCAATGGCTGCCAAAAACGTCGGGACTGTGAGTGCTGGAAACTGAGTGAGCAGTGTGTGGAACTTACCGCCTGGAGCTGTGACGTTGGCTTGTGCTACTGGCCCGGCCCCTCGAGCTGTACAGGGGAGACAGTCAAAGGACAGTGCATTAACCAGGTGCCTGTTAGCAACATCAACTAGTAAACCATGTGCACACAGAAAATCAGCTCCCAGGATTGGGACACTCAGTGCCGCTATGACAAAAGTCCACTCGTATGTACGGCCGTGTAGAGATAAAGCCAGTGTTCTCTCACTAGAGGTCTTAATGTCCGAGCCATTTACTGCCACCAGCCCGGGGCCGCTAGGTCCTGCCAGCCGGTCGGCATAGGTCGGCAGGATGATGCTCTTCTGGGCTCCGGTGTCTACGAGGAAACGCCTCCCTGAGTGTGAGTCCGTCACGTAGAACATCTTGTTCTCTTCGCCGGCGGTCCCAGCTGCTACCGACTGCTGGCCTTGGCATTTCCTGAGTGCTTGAATTGGCACGGTGGCGCACATCTGCGTGCGTTCTCTCCGAAGCGGCGGTGGTAGAAGCAGAGCGTGTCTCTCTGGCGCTCCTTGGCCCCCCTGCCGCTACCGTCGGTGGCTCCTCGCCTCCTCTGGTCGTCTCGCTGGGTTCCGACGCCGCCGCGTTGACTGTGAGAGCTCTGGTGGTGAGGATGATCCGGTCTGCCTCCTGGGCTAGCGCACGGTAGTCACGCGCGGCCAGCAACGGCGAATTGGCCAGAACCGCTCTCGCCTCTGTTGGAAGGTTCCGGAGGAAAAGGTGGGCAAACAGAAAATGCCCATCGTCCGTGCCCATTAACGCCAACATCTTCTCCATCAGATCGACAGCCGAACCATCTCCTAACTCGGAACACCTCAGGAGCGTCTCTGCTCTCTCACAGTCCGAGAGCGTGTAGCGTCGGGTCAGCACAGCCTTGAGAACCTCGTGTCTGTTGTGGGCTGGGGGCTGGTTGAGCAAGCTCACTACCTGCTGAGCTGTGCAAGCGTCCAGCGCTGCAACCACGTAGTAAAACTTGGCATCATCTGCCGTTATTCCCCGGAGGGCGAACTGGGCCTCGGTGTGGTGGAACCAAGAGCGCGGGTTGTGCTGCCAAAAGTCCGGTAGCTTGACTGAAACAGCGCACGCGTTGCCGGGGGTTCCCGTCTGGGCCGTCTGTGGGATGCTTGCCGCGTTGCTGGGGCTTCCCGTCCGGGCCGACTCCTGGGTTCTTGCCTCGTGTTCCATAATTCGTCAAGGGGTCACCAGTGTGGAGAGTGTGAATAAAGAGGCAGGTTTACGAACAGACGACTTTTATTACACTCTCTCATCAATCATACACAGAAAAAGCATGAAGCATCCAAGCACGGTTTCTCCTTTTATCCCAACCGTTCGTCTCACATCTGCATGACATTTCACATCACCTTGCATGACATTTAACATCACAATACATTCCCCTTAAACCCCCCGACCCTTCTTCCTGCCAACTCCTCATGATCTCCCTGACTATTGTCCTCCTCTGTTTACCCTCTGCAACCTGACTGAGATGCTGTCTGAGCTGACTAACCCAAGTCTCTACACCACAATGATATAAGCCTTTAGTTGCACTTAATTTTGACTGGGCGAGCTGAAACACACAGGCGAACAGACAGACGGATGCACACACACACACACACATTGAGTGATTACCGTATGCCTCCGTTTTCACTGAACAATAATAAAAGAAAAATGATTAAGTAAAAAAAATCTGTAATAAAGAAACAGAGGTGCTCCTGGACAGCTCTATCAAAGTTTGCTCAGTTTCCTGAGTCCACTGCAGCACAGCCAGAGTTTCAGCCAGAGTTTCAGCCATGTCTTGTCGTCTTGTGAGGTCCCTGCCTCTACTGCAGCGATGCCAGTGGTCAAAGGTCAAGCTATAGTTGCCATCATTTTTGGTATCATGCTATCAACCGTATATGTGATGAACAACGCTAAACTATGGCAATTCATGATTTTTTTTGCAACATTTTTATGTTATTATCATGTCTTTTTGTGTTTTGTGTGGATTGTTCTAGCACCAAAGGAGTTTCATTTTATTGCTTTCCAAAGGATGTTGAAAGAAGAAACCTATGGATCACTGCTGCCTAATGTGAGATCTATGTACCCACTGAGAAATAGTCAACATTTCATATCTGGTACATTGAGATTGAGATTGAGATTCAACTTTATTGTCATTACACATGTAAGGTAACGAAACGTGACTTGGCATTTGGGCACGCTCTGCAGAGCGCATCCAAGGCCGGGTGGAGGTAATTAAAGGTAATTACCATTTATGCTTATATTGTTTAGATAGAATTTGAATTAATCCCCTTCACAATGTACAACTGTGTGTAAACTGAATGCATTTTTCCCCCATTCAGAGCATCTGTTTTCTGTTCATTTTCTATGTAATCCATCATTTTATGTGCTTAGTGTCTTTGGCATACAAATGCTCTCAGCTGTGTTTTTTTGTCACTGTGCTCACTATGCCGAAGGTTTAAAAAATTTCAAGTTTTGGAGCACCACAGTGCTCATTAGTGGCACACCTCTCTAATCAGCTGATCAGTCAGGATACCATGATCAATATTTAACAGCAAAAGCTTGGAGTGATGCACATCAATGATGCACAGAAGACCACTCCTTCCCCAGACAAGCAGGCTATAAGTCTGGATCTGGCTAGCATGAAGAGGATCCTCTCCAGGATCAACCCACACAAGGCAACTGGACCAGAAAACATACCAGGTCACGTTCTGAAGAACTGTGCGGAGGAGCTCATGAATGTCCTGGCCGACATCTTCAACATCTCCCTGAGTGAAGCTGTTGTCCAAACGTGTTTCAAAACTGCGACCATAATACCATTCCCTAAGAAGCCCGTCCCATCCAGCTACAAAGATTACCAGCCAGTAGCACTGACCTCCATCATAATCAAGTGCTTTGAGCGGCTGGTCATGCAGAGCATCAAGTCCACCCCCTCTCCCTCCCATGACCCATCTCAGTTTGCATACAGGTCAAACAGATCCACAGAAGACGCCATCTCTGCTGCTCTCCACCCCACCTGGACTCAAAGAACTCCTTTGTGCGAATGCTCTTCTTGGACTTTTGTTCAGCATTAAACACAATCATCCCCCAGCACCTAATACAAAAACTCAGACACCTGGGACTCAAAACCTCTCTCTGTAACTGGGTGCTGGACGTCCAGCAGGTGTCTCACGGGGAGGTCACAGAACATGTGGGTCGGCAGCAACACCTCCAAGACCATCACACTGAGCACAGGGGCCCCACAAGGGTGTGTGCTCAGCTCGCTTCTCTTCACCCTGCTGACTCATGACCGCATACCAGCCTACAGCACCAACTGCATCATCAAATTTGTGGATGACACAACGGTGGTGGGCCTCATCACGAACAATGAAGAGGCCAACTACAGAAATGAGGTGAGCCAACTGGTCCAGTGGTGTAAAAACAATAATCTCTTCCTGAACGTGGAAAAAACCAAGGAGATTGTGGTTGACCTCAGGAGGGGACACACACAGCATCCTCATCTGATCATCGATGGAGCAGCTGTGGAGAGGATGAGCAGCACCAAGTTCCTAGGATGCACATCTTCAAGGACCTCTCCTAGTCTAACAACATCACATCACTGGCCAAGAAGGCTGAAACTCGCCTCCATTTCCTCCGCAAACTGAGGAGAGCACAAGTTCCACCCCCATCATGTGCTCATTCTACTGGGGTACCATTGAGAGCATCCTCACCAGCTGCATCACAGTGTGGTATAGAAGCTGCACTGCCTCCTGTCGGAAGACACTACAACGCACAGTGAAAGCAGCCAGCAAGATCATCGGTGCCCCTCTGCTCTCCCTCTCTGACATGCACCACACCCGCCTCACCCGCAGGGCAATCAACATTGCAGGCGACACCTCTCACCCCTCATACTCCCTCTTCAGCCCCCTGCCCTCAGGGAGAAGGTACCGGAGCCTACGGGCCCGCTCCACAAGACTACTAAACAGCTTTGTTCACCAGGCCATCAGGACCCTGAACTCTGCCCACTTCCTCTCCCCTGCCCCTGAACTGTAACACACTTACCCACACAACAACTCTACCTCAGCTGTTTGCACAGAAAGACTTGGCACACCAACAGTAATATATCTGCTCCTGTATGTCTTGCACCTTACTGCAACCATTTACACAAATGCCATACCTGCTGCTATTTATCTGTCATTGCAGTCCTGATCATGTGTGGACCAGTCACTGTCCACACCCCCATTACCGCATTGAACTTGCAATTTACTGGTATTTACTGTATATAGGATTGCTGTGTTTTTTCCATTATTTGCACTATGGGTAGCATTACTGTACATAGATTGTTGTTGTTTTCCATCCTTATTCCTTCTTGTCTTATACAATGCATCCGGAAAGTATTCACAGCCCTTCACTTTTTCCACATTTTGTTATGTTACAGCCTTACTCCAAAAGGGATTAAATTCATTTTTTTCCTCAAAATTCTTCACACAATACTCCATAATGACAATGTAAAAAAAGTTTTTTTAGATTTTTGCAAATTTATTAAAAATTAAAAACTAAGAAATCACATGTACATAAGTAGTCACAGCCTTTGCCATGAAGCTCAAAATTGAGCTCAGGTGCATCCTGTTTCCACTGATCATCCTTGAGATGTTTCTATAGCTTAATTGGAGTCCACCTGTAGTAAATTCAGTTGATTGGACATGATTTGGAAAGGCACACACCTGTCTATATAAGGTCCCACAGTTGACAGTGCATGTCAGAGCACAAACCAAGCATGAAGTCAAAGGAATTGTTTGTAGACCTCCAAGACAGGATTGTCTCGAGGGACAAATCTGGGTAAGGGTACAGAAAAAGTTCTGCTGCTTTGAAGGTCCAAATGAGCACAGTGGCCTCCATCATCTGTAAATGGAAGAAGTTTGGAACCACCAAGACTCTTCCTAGAGCTGGCCAGCCGTCTAAACTGAGCAACTGGGGAAGAAGGACTTTAGTCAGGGAGGTGATGAAGAACCCGATGGTCACTCTGTCAGAGCTCCAGTGTTCCTCTGTGAAGAGAGGAGAACCTTCCAGAAGGACAACCATCTCTGCAGCAATCCACCAATCAGGCCTGTATGGTAGAGTGGCCAGACGGAAGCCACTCCTTAGTGAAAGGCACATGGCAGCCTGCCTGGAGTTTGCCAAAAGGCATCTGAAAGACTTTCAGACCATGAGAAACAAAATTTTCTGGTCTGATGAGACAAAGATTGAACTTTTTGGCATGAATACCAGGCGTCGTGTTTGGAGGAAACCAGGCACCACTCATAACCACGCCTATGTTGGGGGCAGCATCATGCTGTGGGGATGTTTTTCAGCGGCAGGAACTGGGAGACTAGTCAGGATAGAGGGAAAGATGAATACAGCAATGTACAGAGACATCCTGGATGAAAACCTGCTCCAGAGTGCTCTTGACCTCAGACTGGGGCGACGGTTCATCTTTCAGCAGGGCGACCCTAAGCACACAGCCAAGATATCAAAGGAGTGGCTTCAGGACAACTCTGTGAATGTCTTCAAGTGGCCCAGTCAGAGCCCAGACTTGAATCCAATTGAACATCTCTGGAAAGATCTGAAAATGGCTGTGCACCGACGCTTCCCATCTAACCTGACGGAGCTTGAGAGGCGCTGTAAAGAGGAATGGGCCAAACTGCCCAAAGGATGTGCCAAGCTTGTGGCATCATATTAAGAAAGACTTGAGGCTGTAATTGCTGCCAAAGGTGCATCAACAAAGTATTGATCAAAGGCTGTGAATACTTATGTACATGTGATTTCTTTGTTTTTTATTTTTAATAAATTTGCAAAAATAAAAAAAAAAAAATCACGTTGTCATTATGGGGAAAAAAAAAAAAGAAATTCATCCCTTTTGGAATAAGGTTGTTACATAAAATGTGGAAAAAAGTGAAGTGCTGTGAATACTTTCTGGATGCACTGTATACTGCACGCACCACTAAGAGAGAGAGAGAAACAGCATTTCAATTCTACTGTATGTCCTGTACATATAGAAGTATTGACAAATAAAAATCTTTGAATCTTTAATCTGATACTCCAAAATACAGTTATTGCCATTGGTAGTGTCTATGACATGTGGATTGGTAGTGTGTGCGTGTGTGTGCAGGTGCGTGTGTGTGTTTTCTAGTAGGCAGCATTCACTGCATGGACTCACACAGATGAAAAATAATAAAATAAAAAGGTCAGACCTGTGAAGCAGCTTAAAACACTTGTGATCAGGAAGTTACAACTGGACGCCCACTGGGACAAAACAGTTACGGCTCAGAGGCTGCACATAAATCCAGAACAATGAAACATTCATTTTAAAGTCCACATTTAATGAAGCATAAAAAGGTTAAGCATCATTATTGGCATACAAAGATATTAAATACACACACGCACACCAGTAACAGTCATTTACAATTGCATATTTGAGCACTGACAAAGGAAGGTTTGTACCATTGTTGGTTGTGTTGGTAGTTAAAACCAAGTTTTACTTTTGGTTGAAGGTTTCTGGCTGCTAAGCATTTCCACAGTTGAAAACAAACACCTCAGAGTGAAAGCGAACTCAAACAGCTCGACAGAAAGGCAACGTGTGACAGCTGTGAGCCTTGTGTGGCTTTTTTAAAGCTCAGGAGCTTCAAGTAAAATTTAACATCAAGGCTGTCAACTCCATCAGTATCTTGGTTAACATTTGCATTTAAATCTAAGGAATATCAAAATAACTTCAAGTTCTGGAATCAGATAAGAACATAGATAACAGATTCTCAGCAAGTTATAAGATTACACCAGGTCTCAGACATATCTGGCCTACCTTTACATAAATTTGGTGGAAACTGCCACAATCTGGAACAACCACAATTTTTTTTACACGTACATATTAAATTTGAATGAATTAAGTGATACCTGATTATATATGTAGAAATATTGTTTGCTCAAAGACAATGTTAAATCAGTGTCTCATAACATTATCATAACTATATAACTTAATTAGTGATTTAAAAAAAAAATTAATTTAAGTAGTTTGACTGGCAAATTCCACTTGGCTGCAGCTAGGCTAGGCTAAACATGTCCACCTGAAATTTCAGTCCACTACAACTGTATATGTGACATGCTAGCTGTGCATAATAACCATAGCACCATTTATAAACCAAAACTACTAAGTGATGTAAATATACAAATTGTATCAAAAGCAAAAAAAAAGACACTGACATATAAAAAAAATAAAATAAACTGTAAGTTAGGACTACTTGGCCACAAAAAGCTGTCAGTCAGTCAGTACCATATGTGATTTTCAAAATGTACTGAGGAAATATATTATTTTTAAATAGTTTTCACCAAAAAAATGGGAGAATTTGATTAAAAAAACTGCATTTACAAGTGTGCTGTGTGACAGCAAAGAGCAAAGATCCTGTGGTAATAAATACAAAACAAGGGTACATACGAAAAAAAGCTCAACAACATCACACCATTGACCTTGTCTACAGAGAAGTCAGTATACAATGCAGGAAATCAAAGAAATGCTGCAGCGAGGTCAGCCCTAAAAAGAGTCTCACAGAATCTAGCAGTACAGGAGCTGACTGATTGCTCTGATCTTCACAAGGTTTCAGACCTTGGAGAAAATTCAGCTAAGATAAAGACACCAATGTATTATCTGAATGTTTCTTTTTATTAATCCCTATACAAACCAAAGTTCTGTCACTTTTGCTGAGAAGGTAGGTTTAAGGAACATTTTATGAATTTTTTTTAACCAAGTTGGACAGAATCTCTGAGGAATCTGGGCAAAATCATATTTCTGTCTGGGATCAGACATGGTCCAGCAGCAGTGTTAAAAACCTCTTAATGAGTTTTAATGGATTCTTGCCCTGAAATGACTCCATTCACGAGGGATAAAAAAAAAAATGTGTTTTGTCAGTAAATAGTCATTTTAGCTCGGGATGTGAGAAACTCTTGGTTTTGTCACACATCGTTCATGTGTGATGGAGACTCATTTCATACTCATACTGGCGGAGGCAACTGTTGAGCGAAAGCAAAGAAGGGTACAAAGAAGACCAATTTCATTGGCTAATCACTAAAGAAAATGGTTACACCTACTACAGTAAACAAAAATATCAGTGTGATTGTGGAGAACTAGACATGGGAAGCTTTGCGTTTGGTTGCTTGTAATAACCAGACGTACAGTTTTAAAAGAAAAAAAAGATGTTTTAAGCAGTTAAATAAACCACTAAATTACCAAAGATCCATTCAGGACTGTTAGTTTTCATGTTAGAAATCATAGAGCAAAAGTGCTTTACACTTTCCCTCTGAAAGATGGGTGACTGGTTTTGGCAGGGGAGGGGGGGTCCAGGCTAAAGAGGCTTCATGTTAGAGTAAATGTGTTTTTTTTTTCTCATTTGTATGGCTAACATATCGCACAAGTGTGTTCTGGCAGGTCACACAGTCGTCATGAGTTTGAGCGAACCTGACCTGAATCGCAGGATCTTCTTTTTCAGGTTGCGAGAAGCTTTAATCTTGATGCAGGCCTTTGCCTGGGCCTGAGTCATTTCCTGCCCCGTTGCCTTGGCCCCAGATCCCCCGAAGTGCCCCCATCCTCTACCCATGCCACCTCCCCCACTCTCCTCAGTGTCACTCGTGGTGGTGCTCTCCTCCACGTATTCGTCGCTGGATTCACTGTCTCCAAAGCAGTTTGTGGTGTAGTTGGACCTCTCATCCTCGCTGCTGTCTACGATGGTGGAGTGAAAGAGTGAGGCGCACTCCGCTGAATACTCTGAATCACTTCCTGCGGTGAAGGAGTACGGGCTCATCACAGGATCTTTGCATGTGGGGTATACTTTGGCTGCAGAATTACTGAGCAATTCCCTTCTCTGCCGGCGCTGAATTCGCCTGAATGCCTCATCATTTGTGACCTCCATAATCGCACGGAGCCGACGGTAATCATTTCGTTTATACTTTGGCTTGGCTACAACAACAACTTGGTCACGACCATGGTGGTGGTGGTGGTGGTGATGATGGGTGCCAATGTAGTGGTTTCCATGGTGATGATTCTTAGACAGACCAGATCGCACACTGCTCAGCATTGATGAGGCATGTTTGTCCAGGACTCTGCCTTCTGGGATAGATGCAGGAAGGCGTTTTACTCTGGAAGAAACTCCCCTCTTGGAAATCTTGATATAGGTGAAGTCTTCCTCCTGGGACTGTTTAGAACTAGATCTGTGGTGGGATCTGTCAACTCTTATCTCTGAAAGAAGCTCACCATGTTTACAAGCCCGACTCGTTTTCCCTGACGAGGTGCTCTTCACCTTGACAGTCTTGACATTCTTGCTGCCACTCTTCCGGTGAATGACACTGTGCTGCTTGGTGTGTATGTTGTTAATCCGATGATCCCCTCCACTGTTCCCTCCTCTTTTATCCTGAGTCTTGGAAGAAAACCCCTTCCTGTCAGGCCCCTGAATCAACACATCACTTTCCTCTGATGGGTCAATTTGGGGACCCTTGAGGAAGTTCTTTGGAGCACCTGTCTGTGTTTTGAGGACTGGAGGTGATTTCAGAAGAAGATCCTGGTCAGGGGAACAGCACAACTCCTTATTCTGCCTCGGGGATGAGTTACTTTTGGGGCTTCCCATTTCCCCAAAGTCTTTAGATAAATTTGCAGTTGACAACAGTGAGTGAGAGATAAACCTTTTGTTCTTCTTTCTGAGGCTGTTAGTGCTTGTATTATTGTCGCATTTGGTGACAGAACAACCAGGAGAAGAAGAGTCAATGTTGCTGCTCTTGAGGCCATTTTGCATAAAGTCACTACTGTCCACAGAGAGGATATTCTGCATCTCTTCTTCATCCCCTTTACTCTCTACAGACTGCTGTCTCTGGGGAGATAAGGTCGGAACATTATCTGCTGATATTCCACCAGCCAACCAAGAAGGTTTCATATCAGGTCCCCTGAGAGCTCCTAAACCAGAACTGGGACTTGGACAAGAGACCTGCCTCACACAGAGATTAGCCTGCCTTAGGATGCTTTTTGAAGGGTCTGTACTGATGCTGGTCCTGGGTTTGCTGGTTCTGACAGGCTGGGCCCTTCGCTGCAGCAGAGTATAAATGTAGCCATCCAGTCGTTTGTGGGAAATAGTTTGGGTGGAAGAAGAGAATGAGGAGGCCGGCCAGGAAGAGCTCTGAGGTACATGAGGGGCTGAAACGGTGATGGGAGGAGCAGAAGTTTCTGCCTCATCTCTGTCATGACCTCCATAACCCAACATTTGTGTGAAGGTAGGGCTTTGGATGGCCACGGCATGCAGCGGGCTCAGGTAAGGATAAACATCGTTGCATTTTCGAGCCTGCAGGTATTTAGACTGGATGTCACTTGAAGAGGCAGCATCCACAGTGGGTGGGTTAGGAGCCGAGAGCGAGCGCCGGACTGTACCAGAAGAAGACACTTCCTCACAAAGTCCTCCAAGCAGTCTGTCACACTCCAAACAGTCAGCTTGCTCATCTGCAAAAAAAAAAAAAAAAAAAACATTAGTGAGCAGGTCTGGACACAGCTGCATATCTGGATGTTACAGATGTTCTTTTAACCCACTGAAGTTATATATGACAGAGAGCGTGTGCTTATACTTCACTGCTTCAAATATAAACACAGTGAAGGGATCTGATGTTATTTCATGCTGCCGTGTTTGCTAATGGAAACAGCTGACAGGAAGTAGACTGTGAGTGAGCCACTGCCAGGCAGCGCTGCTCTACTGAGTGTGGTAATGACTTTGCCCGGGTTGTGGATGGAGCGCTCAGCCATTAGTAAGTGGAAAATTCTTTCAGTGGAGACAGTGTGCTGTGAAATGTTAACCCTCCATGTCCACCACTCTCCCGGGAGTGGAAATGACATGACATGCATGTCAAAACAGAGCGCCCATTCTGAAGTTCTGCTGAGGATTAAAAAGCATGATGTATTACTAGATTTGAAGAATTTTAATAGGGCAGGAGTCAGCTTAATTCTTGGGTCGAAGCTGTTAAAGACTTGGCAAAGCAATATGAAGACTGTTTCTAACTTATGATTGGCTACACACAGCCAGAAAAGCAATTGCACAGCTGCAAGTTGTGGGGGTAGATGACCCATAAATCTACAGGGAAAGCCCACTTTTCAGCATACTCAGTGCTTTGTGCTGGATAAAGTAACAAAAGAAGCCAAAGGAAAGTTAACTCATATTTCAGACCTGTTTGACAAAGTTGGATTTTATTTATCTATTCAGCTAACATCACGGAGGGGCTGTCATTAAGCACAAAGGAGGGGCACACCATGGACACCTCACTGGTCAGAGGCCCAGCAGAGAGAGACAGACAACCATTCACAGTCACATCCAAACCAGGAATAACAGGAAAATGCATAGATGTGTTTCAAACAGGGAAACACAGACTTGTGTGTAGCTCAGACCCTCCAGAGGCCCATGTGGAGCCAGGAAAAACACTGGTTCTGATACCAAAACAAACACGGATTCTGCTGGCCTGAGTATGCGGCGTTGAATGGAGGCGTTCAGGACTGTAAAGTTACAGTGGACCCTAGAACCCAGTCCACTTTGTAAAATTAATCTAACCATGTCTATATTTTTTATAACTATTGTCAGTAGGGGTGTGCCAAATCGTATCGTTCACGATAATACCAGTATAATTTTTGATATCGGTGTAAAAATGAATATTGCGATATTTGGGGTCCGTTACACTGCCAACGGAAGTTATGCGTTACCATAGAAATGACAAAAAAAAAAAAAAAAAAAACATGGAACAAGAAGCGGCGCTCTGTGCTTGGAATGTTTGCATCTAGTTGTGGTGAATTAATTTAGTTTTAAGGCTGTTTCAGACTGCTGCCTTCTTTAAAAAAAAAAATAGTGCAGTGATGCGCATAATCTGCCCGCATTTTTTTTTTCCCGGACGTCAATAACACGGCTTCAGTGAAAAGTTTAACTTCAACCTGAAGCAGTGTTGTTGACATCCGGACTCCAAAGTGTCCAGAGGTTTATTTTCGTTCCCTTGTGGCTGCTCCAGATTGATTATTCAACCAACCGAAAGAAAAAAAAAAAATCTGTAAACAGCCCCAGGAGTTGGCTGTGCAACAGAGATTTCTAATGCAGGTAAACTGAGAGAAAGACAGACAGACAGGAGGTTTGATGCAGTGGTCATTTACCTGCAGAAGTGTCTTGTTGGGAAATGGGAGACAGGTAGGCCAAATGATGGAATAATACTTTTAAATAAGCCAACTCCCTCCCTGTTTTATTTAGACCCTCTTCCTGACCCAGTGAAATAACATACTAAATTAATATGTTAAAAGAACCAAAACCCCCTCATGCCCCTCTCATCTGCTTGTTACCATTTTCTCCTAAATTTAAGATAAGATAAGATAAGCCTTTATTAGTCCCACAATGGGGAAATTCCAGGATTGCAACAGCACAGGGATAGCAACACTCAGAGCAACAATCAGAAGGCAAGAAAAAACAAGAGCAGCTAGTATACATATGTACATATTTATATATATATATATATATATATATATATATATACTGTATATATACATATATACATATAGACACACAGTGCGGAGCATTGTGGTTGGTGGATGTGCAGCAGAAAGTCTAAGCTCTCTCTCCGCGGATGCGGCGGGCCAGCTCGATGTCTTTGGGCATGATGGTGACCCACTTGGCGTGGATGGCGCACAGGTTGGTGTCCTCGAAGAGACCCACCAGGTAGGCCTCGCTGGCCTCCTGCAGAGCCATGACGGCGGAGCTCTGGAAGCGCAGGTCGGTCTTGGAAGTCCTGAGCGATCTCCCCCACCAGGCGCTGGAAGGGCAGCTTACGGATGAGCAGCTCCGTGGATTTCTGGTAGCGACGGATCTCTCTCAGAGCCACGGTACCGGGCCTGTAACGGTGAGGCTTCTTCACTCCGCCGGTGGCCGTAGCGCTTTTTCGAGCAGCCTTGGTGGCTAGCTGCTTCCTGGAGGCTTTTCCTCCAGTAGATTTACGGGCGGTCTGCTTGGTTCTTGCCATCGCTCTTTATTATTCTGTCTTATATTTCTTGCACGCCGCCTAAACTCCAGCCCGGCGCCCGCGTCGTTTTCGCTTCAGTTTCTCCCAGTATGTCGAGTTTCTCCGTTAGCACCGGGTGGCGGTTGAGTGCTAGCTAGCTCTTCCCTGCTGTATCGTCTCCTGCTGTAAACAGAGGCTCAGTCTGCCGACTCGGGAGACCTTTGGGGCGATCTGTGTGTCCGTGATATATATAGAGTGAAAGGTGTGCCGGATCAGAAAGTTATCACCGGATCAGAAAGAAGAAGGAAGATAAAAAGACTCAGAATTGAGCCGCTGTTGCAAAAGGCAGCCAACTCGTGTGGCGCCGGAACCGGAAGGGCGGTTTCTAAAAATTTGTTTTATTTTGTCATTTTTTTTTTAAACATCTTTTCATAAAAGTACTTTTTTTAAATTTTGAATGTTTTTGGTGACAAATTTGTGACCTTTTTCATGCAGAATTGTAACTTTTTTCCTAAAGCCTCTTACCTATGTTTTTATTTGGAAAAGGTGAAGAAATCAAAAGCAGCAGCAGATTAAAATTAAGATTAGTCAATCAGTTGTTTTAATAATCAGTAGACCAGTTGACCATTAAAATCCAAATTTATAATTTTCCTCACAGCTGAAGGTTATAATTACATTTATAACTAGTTTGATACCCGTTATTTTAAAATGTTGGCCTACTAAAACTGTGGTGGTTTCTGGTTTCCAACAACAGGTTGGCCTAGAAGGAAGTCAAATTTCCAGCCTGAATTTTTGTCCCAGTCCACCCCTCAGTGTACTGAAGATGTGGTGGTTTATAATATTTTCTGGTAATATTTGATACAGACTAAAAAAAAGTTTGAAACACATTCTGGACTGCTCTTTATAAACTGGAAAAATGTTTTCGTTTTTACTGAATATGTTGAACATAATTAACGCTGGCCTGTGAAACTGTACTTTATAAATTTAAAAGAAAAAACTGTATTCTGTGATATCGTGAAGAATATCGTTTTCACGAAAATTCACAGAAATATTGTGATATCATTTTTGGGCCATATCACCCACCCCTAATTGTCAGTGAGCTCAAATTGTGTGGGGTTTTTTTATGCAGATGACACAACTTCAGTGGGTTTCTTAAACTCTGATATAAACTGTGAAACCTGTTTTGACAAAAGAACTTTTTATAAAGTGGTATAAGGGTAAGTGCCCTCAAGTCACTGGGCCTCATGCAAAAACATGTTAGTACTAGTATGTGTAAATCCCACATAATTTATTAGTAAGTCACGTTAGTATGAACGAGCTACTCCAGATTCTCAGAATGCTTGTATGACATACAAAAGTGTGTAAACAGTCTGTGCAAAAATGGTGAATTCCACCTGTGTGTAAGTGAGCGCATGTTCATGGGTATTGAAGAGTTGTATAACTAATGCCCTAAAACTACCATGTAAAGCCACGCTTCCATAGCAACTGGCAAGGAGTTTCATAAAAAAAAAAATATTTAGACCAGACGAGTAAAATTGAAGTTCTCCTTTCTGAAATGTAAAAAAAATTTAAAAAAATATATAATTTAAGTAGCATCAGCAGCAGAATCAAAGGACCAAAAATGTCAGATTGCAGGAGATATTTCACTGTGATTCTGCTGCAGAAGATGTTCATCTTAACAGCGACCTGCAAGAAGACACAGGTGACAGCGCATCAGGTCGAGTGTGCCATCCATGCGCACTGTACTGAAACTCTGCCCCACTTTGCTGAGCAGTATGACACATTTCAACAATTTGGGCTTAAAGTGTGTGCATAAAAAAGTGGTGAAAACTGACTTCTGTTAATTTTCACAGTATGTTAGTTTATATGTAAATACAGCCTACTCTTTCTTCAAAATTTCTTACCAAAATGGACCCTGCTCTGTACCCTTACTCAGAAGCAAAGCCCACACCTCATGTGAAAGCCGTAAAGATCAGAATGATAACCATGTGATGTGCACTGTGGCAACCGATAAGTCACTTGCCAGTCAGCCAGCCTTCACCATCACCTTGTGTCAGATGTATCCCCACTGCACAGTTCTCCAGTATAACAGAGTTGTGCACTGCCCCAGCAATGATGTTTAGAATCTTATATTTTGCGGGACTTCCGGTCTGGACGCCATGGCGACTGCAGCTTAACACTGAAGTTCTTAGACCCAATCCAGGATAACACATTGAAAATCAAACTTAACGGATTTTTGGAGGAGTGAAAATCAAAAGACAAAATCATCATGTCTAAAGGAAAACAGAAGAAACTGAAATTCTCCAGGCCAGGACACGTATCGGCCGGAGAATCCGAACTGGAAGATCTCCGTTCAGAAGACGAGGAACTGGTGATAGCTAACAAAAGGGTTAGCCTGAAATCACTATTTGAGGAGCTACGACGATTTCGCCGAGATGTTACGGCCGAATTTCGGGAATTCAGAGAAGAATTGAAAAGGACAAACAGCAGAGTGGACCAGGCCGAGAACCGAATCTTGGAAACAGAGGATCGAATAAAAGTGCTCGAAGATTCTGTGCTAGACCTACGCAAAAGACAAGCAGCTATAGAGGCTAAGCTAACCGACCAAGAAGGAAAACAAAGAAGAGACAACATAAGAATTCATGGTCTGATAGAAGGAACCGAAAATGGTTTTAACTCAATGGCAGAATGCGTGGAATCCTTACTAAGAGAGAAATTGGATATTCCACAAACCACCGACTTGAAGATAGAAAAGGCACATCGTTCATTAGCCGCTAGGCCGGCGGCGGAAGCGCCCCCACGTTCGGTGTTGGTAAGATTTTCCAATTTCAAAATAAATCAAGAGGTTGTAAGACTGGCCTGGCAGAAAAAAGGATTTATGCACCAGGAGAGAAAAGTCTACGTGGAACACGATTACGCCCCGGAGGTCCTTAAAAAGCGCAGGGAATACAATGACGCGAAAAAGGTGTTAAGAGAGAAGAAATTGCGCTTTCAGACACCATTTCCTGCGAAGTTAAGGGTCTTCTACGGCGATGAAACGTGTCTCTATAATTCGGCGGAAGAAGCAACAGCTGACATGGCGAAAAGAGGGCTCCCGGTAACGGTATTTAAACCCACCGCAGACCCGAGTGAGAAGATCAAAACGCAAACATGGACAACACAAAGACCTTCAAAATCCACGGACCAGCAGCGGGAAACCCAGCACCAGAGCGTCGCGGATAAACTATCCGTTTTCAGGTTGGAATAGCGACCTTTTTTTTCTTTTTTTTTTTCTCTTGAATCAATCCGCACATCCAACCCCCCTCATACAAGGTAACAAACATTAAAGGAGATGCATATTCAGCATGTGGTAAAACATTTCATGGAACAATCATATTATTTGAAACAAATAAGTCTTTGTAATAAAAAAAAAAACTTGTTAAAATAGAAATGTGACAATAATCCACATGTTCTCCTCATACTAACAAATACTGTTTTTGCGTGAATGTTTGATGTGATGGGGGTGGGAGGGTGCACACAATTTCACAGGGTTTAGGCATAAAAGGAAAAAAAAAAAAAATCATTACAAGTTTGGATTGGGTTCTGAAACTCACGTTAAAAGCATGGGACTACTTTCAGTGGTAAGAGAGGGCCCTCAACACGTAACAGAGTTTGAGGAATTTCCCTCAGAGCCTTCACTCCATCAAGGCTCTTACAGGGTCTTTAAAAAGACCTCAGCTCAGGAAGTTCTTATGACAGCTTTTTGTTTTAAAGTTTTTTACACTATGTTCTTAATGTTTTTCTTGTTTTTAATGTTCTTTCAGTTTCTGAGTAGCACAAAAGAGGGCCACCACACAGTTATACTAAACAAAACAACACAATGGAGAAACAGGGTGTAACCAAAATAATTTCATATAATGTAAAAGGAATCCTGAATCCAGTTAAAAGATCCAAGATTCTAGGCAAAATGAAAAAAGACAAAGCAGGAATAATACTTTTACAAGAAACCCACCTAGCAGACGTGGAACACAATAAACTCAGTAGACAAGGGTTTAAAATGATCTCTTCATCTTCATATAAATCAGGGAGGAGGAGGGGAGTAGCGACATTGATATCAACCAAAATTACATTTGAAAAAAAATCAGAACACAAAGATAAAGAAGGGAGATACAGTTTGGTAACTGGGCGGCTAGAGGGAGAAGATATCACCCTGCTGAATGTGTATGCTCCCCCAGGGGCTAACTGGAAATTTTATAAAAATGTATTCGACCTAATGATAACTAAAGCTCAAGGTTTAGTGATATGTGGTGGGGACTTCAATCTTAGACTGAATCCATACTGGGATGCTTCTGGTAATTCCCCACATCAAAATAACACCCAAAACAGGAAGACTCGGATGCTACTAAAAGAATTGGGAATCTGTGACGTGTGGAGGGAACTCAACCCCAGTGTAAAAGACTATACATTTTACTCAACTCCACATTCATCTTACTCAAGGATTGACTATTTTTTTATGTTTAATAGAGACATTGGAAGAGTAAAAACATGTAAAATAGGACTGATGGATCTCTCCGACCACAGTCCGATCTACATGGACTTAAATATCCAAAAATACACAAATAATACATTTTCTTGGAGGTTAAATTCAAATGTCCTGAAAGGACCATTGAAAGATGAATTGGAATCAGATATTCTCAGATATTTGGAAGATAACGATAATGGAGAAGTATCCCCTTTAATACTGTGGGATGCATGTAAAGCTGTAATAAGAGGAAAGATTATTGCAAAACTGGCAACCCAAAAGAAACTAAGACAAGAAAAACTATCCACATTAGAGTCAGAACTTAGGAACCTAGAAAAAGAACACAAAGGCAACACTCATTCTACTGACTCGCTCAAGATTAAGGAAATTAAAAACCAAATAAATGAGATCTACACAATAGAAATCCAGAAGAAACTTACATTTCTGAAACAAAAATACTATGAAGCAGGCAGTAAATCGGCAAAATTGCTAGCCTATAAATTGAGGAAACATCAAACAGAAAGAGCAATCTACAAAATCAGAGACCCAGTATCAAAGGAAATAAAATTCAGAATTCAGGATATTCTTAAAAACTTCGAGAATTACTATAAGAACTTATACTCCCACAAAAAACATAAAAACGCATCCGAGGCATTCCTAAACACATTAAACCTTCCCCAACTTACGGAGTCACAAAATAAAACACTACTGTCAGAAATACATCCTAAAGAATTGGAAAAAGCAATTATGAAACTTAAAGCTAACAAATCCCCAGGAGCTGATGGCTATACAGCAGAGTGGTACAAAACCTTTAAACAGCAACTATCTCCTCTCCTCCTGAAAACATTTAATTATGTCCTCCACACAGGGGAAATCCCCCCCTCCTGGAGAGAAGGGGTCATTGCAGTTATACCTAAACCTGAAAAGGATAAACTAGAGTGCTCCAACTACAGACCAATCAGTGTACTAAATCAGGACTATAAGCTTTTTACCATTATCCTTGCCAAAAGGTTAGAAAATATACTGACAGACCTAATTCATTTAGACCAAACAGGTTTTATAAGACAAAGACAGACACAAGACAACATTCGACGCACTTTACACATAATTCATCATATAAAAAAATATAACTTAAATGCAGTCATATTGGGATTAGATGCTGAAAAAGCATTCGATTCGGTTGACTGGTCTTTTCTATATAGAATCTTATCCAGTTTCAATTTTCATAACAACTTCATTAGAACTATACAGGCATTATATAAAAAACCAACAGCTAAAATAAGGATTAACGGTAATTTATCATCATCTTTTGAACTGGAAAGAGGATGTCGTCAGGGCTGCCCCCTGTCTCCACTGCTCTTTGCAATCTTCATAGAACCTCTGAGCCAATGGATAAGACAAAACCAAAAAATTCAAGGTATTACACTTGGTCAGAAGGAACATAAAATAGCACTCTTTGCTGATGACATTTTAATATACCTAGGGCAGCCGGACACTTCTTTACCAGAACTAACCTCAGTTTTTTCAGAGTATGGAGATTTATCGGGGTACAAATTAAATATGCATAAAACCCAAGTTTTAACATTCAACTATGACCCAAATCATTATTCACTAAGCAAACTCAAAACTAACTGGGAGTCGGAATCTATGAAATATCTGGGGGTCAATATCCCGAAACAACTCAACAAAATTATATCACTAAACTATGATCCACTGGTGACAAAAATAAAATCTGACCTAGCAAGATGGAATATGATACCATTCTTGGGTACTGCACAAAGAATTGAAGCAGTCAAAATGAATATACTTCCACGTCTTCTATACCTTTTCCAAACAATACCGGTAGAACCTCCCAAAAAAACATGGCAGGAGCTGGACAGAAGGATCTCAAGATTCATATGGCAGGGCAAGAGACCTAGAATCAGATATAGAACCCTACAGCTAAACAAAGACAAAGGTGGGCTCGCGCTGCCAAATATCAGGGACTACTTTAAAGCCGCACAAATTAAAACTTTAGTAGAGATATGTAACCCAGTCTACACTGCACAATGGAAGGAGATCGAATGCCAAATAACAAGTGACATCCCCCTACAGGCGATAATAGGGAACAATGTCTTACCTAAGCTTTTGAATAACACTAACCCGTGGATAGAGACCCCGCTAAAAATTTGGTTTAAGATAGTCAAAGAGAATCAAACTAAAGAGCCCTATCGACTTCTGCAATGGATCGCCTATGATCAGGACTTTACTCCTAATAAAACAGACACCAGATTTAAAAAGTGGAAGGAGAAAGGGCTGATAAAATATTCCGATTTTTTTAAAGGGCAAATCTTAAGAAGTTTTGAAGATTTGAAAAAACAAGGCCTAATAAATCAAGACCTTTACAGGTTCTTCCAGCTTAGACACCACATAAACAATATACTTAAAAAGGAGGTTTTGGAAAGGGCCCAGTCAGGTGTTCTGAAGGTCTTCTTAATGGCATATAAAGGGATCCCAGGGATCAGATACATTTCTAAAATATACCAAGGTCTTCAAGACTTAAAAGGAGACAACACATCTTATATAAAAGAGAGATGGGAAAAAGAGGGGAATTTCACTTTACAACTGGAAATATGGGAAAAGCTAAATAAACAGCAATGGAAAAGTACCTCATCCCTGCAGTGGAGAGAATTTGGATGGAAAAACTTGGCAAGATTTTTCAGAACACCTGCACAAAACAAATTTACCCATAAGGGATTGAACTGTTGGCGCTTGTGTGGTGAAAAGACTGCAAATCATTTTCATGTGTTTTGGTCATGCCCAGTTATCCACCAATATTGGGCCAAGGTACAGACAATATTGGGGAAAATATTCAAAATTACAGTTCCCTTTTCTTTTGTAACTTTGTATTTGGGTTTACTACCGGACTCACTGGAAAGACGAGGAGAAAAATACTTATTCAATGTTTTAATATTGGCAAGCAAAAAAGCTCCAACTAAAAAATGGATGTTGAAGGACTGTCCTACACCTGAAGATTGGACTAACGTGATCCAAGACATTTACTCGATGGAAAAGTTGACATTCGCACTGAGACAGGACATGGATGTGTTCATGAACTTTTGGCAACCCTGGACCGCATATGTGTCTTCCATTAGATCTAATCTTTGACAAATACCATTTCAATAATGGTTCCGCTCTTTGTTCCAATGCTACTCAGATGCTCTTTTATCTTTATTTACTTACTTTTTCTTTTTGTTTGTTTTTTACTGGTTTGTTTTTGTTTTTTTTTGTTATTTGTTTCTTGTTTTTTTTCTCTCTTTAATTTCACTTTTTCTTTCACTTTAAAAAAAAAAAAAAAAAGGGGGGTGTTGTAAGAATTAATCTTCCAATGTTGTCAGATATCAGAAAATAAGGGAACATGTGATGAAAATGTAAACACTGCATTGCTGTAACGACCTGTATACCCTTTACAAAAACTTAAATAAAAAAAAAAAAAAAGAATCTTATATTTTGCATCTATGATTTGGAAGTTGATGGAATGACACTAATTTTAATTATTTTTAATTATGTTAATTACAAATTGAATCAAAGTATAAAATCTTGTTGACTAGTTATTAAGTTTATAGGATTTCCACTCTTTATATTTGATTCAGATAAATGAAATATAGAGTCATTTAATGAAAATGAATGTTAGAATAACAACAGACTTTACACAAAACTCTTACATACTGACGCACTCTACAAGAAGGGACAGCGCAGGCTGTTCCTGCTGAGGAGACTCAGGTCTTTTGGTGTACAAGGGGCACTGCTGAAGACATTCTATGACATGGTGGTGGCATCAGCCATCACTTTTGGAGTGGTCTGCTGGGGCAGTGGCATTACTGCAGCCAATAGGAAGAGACTGAACAAACTGATTAAGAAAGCTAGCTCTGTCCTGGGGCAGCGCCTTGATCCGGTGGAGGAGATAGGAGAGAGAAGGATGGTGGCTAAACTGTCATCTGTGCTGGAGTCCGAGTTCCACCCTATGCAGGACATATTGAATGCACTGAGTAGCTCATTTAGCAGCAGACTACATCATCCCAGGTGCACAACCGAGAGGTTTCGCAGGTCCTTCCTACCAACAGCTGTCAGACTGTACAATCTAAGCAGGGCTGCTCGCAGAGATAGCAAAAAGACGTAACAAACTAATAGTTTTTTGAATGCAAAAGATGCAAGAGACTTACACAATGGTCCCCTCTGGCATACAACTACGAAAATACCGGTCGCTATGGAGGGTGAGAATATGTATGGGCACATAATCATACCATGTAGGATAACTAAGTAGACGGTTGTGCTGTTTCATCCAATCTAGCAACAATGCTCTGCACTGTGTGTGTTTATATATTTACATATTTATTCCATCTAGCTACAATGCTCCGCACTGGGTGTGTTTATATTTATACATCTATATATTTATTCCATCTAGCTACAATGCTCCGCACTGTGTGTTTATATACAGTATCTACATATTATTCCATCTAGCTACATTGCTCCACACTGTGTGTGTTTATATATCTACATATTTAGTCCATCTAGCTACAATGCTCCGCACTGTGTGTTTATATATTCATATATTTATTCCATCCAGCTACAATGCTCTGCACTGTGTGTCTGTGTGTGTATATATATATTTTATAGTAATATGTACATATGTATATTAGCTGCTCTTGCTTGCTTGCTTTTTTTTTTCTTGTCTCTGATTGTTGCTCTGAGTGTTGCTATCCCTGTGCTGTTGCAATCCTGGAATTTCCCCGTTGTGGGACTAATAAAGGCTTATCTTATCTTATCTTACAACTGGTCTGGACCACTCGTAAATGTTGTCAGTACCTGTACTGAAATATCAAGAAACTAACAGATTAGTGAATTCCACAAGTTCACGTAAATTTATCATACGTCACGTTTACAAACAAATCAGTCAGTACTAACGGTTCTTGCATGAGGCCCACTGTGACAAAGATGATGTGCTGCTTGATTCAAAACAACATAAGACTGACGCAGCACAAACTAAAACAGATGGTGAAACAGCTACAAGAGCTTCTGCTTCTACATATGGATGATAATCACAAATTGATTCCCCTGGCCCCTCCAGCAGTATCAAAAGACCAATTAGAAGAAGAAGCCATTTCTGTTATCATTTGAGGAAGCTGAGATCCTTCAACGTGTGCAGCAGGATGCTGGAGCTTTTCTACCAGACCGTTGTCACCAGCGCCATCTTCTTTGCTGCTGTCTGTTGGGGTAGCAGTATAAGGGCCAGCGACACCAACAGACTTGACAAGATTATCAAGAGGGCTGGTTCTGTGATTGCTCTCAGACCTGAGACCTTTGAGACAGTGGTGGAGAGGAGAACACTAAATAAACTGCGATCCATCATGGACAATCCTGATCACCACCACCCCCCACCACACACTGGACAGACAGCGGAGCACTTTCTCCAGTAGACTACTACAGCTTCGCTGTCGAATGGCCAGGTACAGGAAATCTTTCCTGCTGCATGCCATTTCACCATACAATAACTCACAATGATGTTGTATTCTGGTCATAACTATGCTGCCATACTGCACCTTACAGTCTAACTGGTACCTCACATTTCACTCTGCTCCTGATAGTCCTGCATTGTGCAGCAGGCATGATTCATGTGTTTATACGGGTCACCATATATTCAGCTATGATGTATATAGATTTTTACAGTAGTGTTAGTTTTACTTTCCATGGGTAATCCCTTTGTCTGTCTTGCGTGTCTTTCTGTCGTTTGGTTGTCTGCTGTCATGCTGCTGTTACACTGTAATTTCCCAGTTTGGGATCAGTAAAGTACATCTATCTATTCAGTCCATACAGCCAATCATGTACAGTAGAACAAAATTACGTTTCTCCTATCTACAATGTTAATCACATGTAGAAACAAAGGGTTGCTGCCATGCAAGGCGCCTCCATAAACAACTTCTCATTCCCCCATTCTATTACGCTGAGCACCAAGCTAGAAGGCAGCAAGTACCATTTTTATATGGTCTTTGATATGACCCGGCCGGGACTTAAACCTCTCACCTCCTGGTTGTGGGGCAGATGCTCTATCAACTAGGCTACCATTCCGGTAGATTCACACTAAGCACTTTTTTCCACCCACCTTTCACTGCTACCTCCTGTATACTACAATGGTGCTTGAAAGTTTGTGAACCCTTTAGAATTTTCTACATTTTTGTGTAAACATGACCTAAAACATCATCAGATTTTCATACAAGTCTTAAAAGTAGATAAAGAGAACTCAGTTAAATAAATGAGAAAAATATTGTACTTTTTCGTGTATTTATTGAGGAAAATGAGCCAATATTACATATCTGTGAGTGGAAAACGCTTTGTGAACCTTTGATTTCAATATCTGGTGTGACCCCCTTTTTGCAGCAATAACTGCAACTAAACATTTCTGGTAACTGTTGATCAGTCCTGCCAAGAATGTGCTGCTAGTCCAGCAAAAGCTAGAGGCACTCAAATACTTTGACCATTTCATGAAACTGCTTGCAATCAGAAAGCAACTCATACCAGCTCGGACGTCGCCTGGGCTTTCAAGGTCCGTGCTGATCTGTTCACACTCTGACAGGCAGCGAAAAGTAAGCTAGGAGCAGGAAGACAAAAGAAGAGGAAAACAGCAGCTTTGTGTGTAGCAGAATGGAATGTACGCACTCTGTTGGACAGAACAGCATCACAGTGCCCAGAAAGACAGACCGCGCTTGTGGCCCTGGAAATGAACAGGTACAATGAAGACATAACTGCACTTAGTGAAACAAGATTGCCTGGATATGACAGTTTGGAAGACCATGGGTACATCTTCTTTTGGAGTGGGAGATCAACTCAAGAAAGGAGAGAAGCAGGAGTGGGCTTTGCAGTTAGAAAGGAGATAGCAGCAATGCTTGATGAGGAACCGGTGCCAATCAACGACAGGATAATGACTATGAGACTCCCACTACAGCGGAAGATGTATGCCACACTCATCAGTGTATATGCCCAAACAATGACCAACACAGAGGAGGTGAAGGAAGAGTTTTACAGTGATTTACGTGAGACTATCAGGCGTGTACCAACTGATGACAGGCTGATACTTGTTGGAGATTTTAATGCCAGAGTTGGTTCGGACGCTGAGAAATGGAAAGGAGTGCTAGGCAGTCATGGAGTAGGCAAGTGCAATGCTAATGGAGAACCTCTACTTGCACTATGTTCAGAGTACAACCTTGTGATAACCAACACTCTATTTAAGCACAAGGACACACACAAGAAGACATGGATGCACCCAAGATCCTAGCACTGGCACTTGTTAAGACTACATCACAGTCAGGCAGAGAGACATAAGGGATGTATTGGACACCAGAGCAATGAGAGGCGCGGACTGTGGTACTGATCATGTTATGCTGAGATCTAGATAAAGGATTTGGAGACGAAAACAGCACTGCAGGACGGGTGCGAAGCCACCACAGAAGCTAAACACTAGTGCACTGAAAGGCCAAAAGAAGCAGAAAGAACTTACACAGGAAATGGATGAAAACTTGAAAGACTGGGACAGCAACAACTCAGAGAATGACATAGAAGAGAAATGGGCAACACTGAAGGATACAGTGTATCAGACTGCGAGTGATGTATTAGGCTACCCTGAGAGGAAACATCAAGACTGGTTTGATGAGCATGATGAACACCTGAAGAAACTACTAGAAGCGAGGAATACAGCTAGGCAGGAAAACCTACAGTGTAACACAAGGTCAAAGAAGAAATACTCAAAGGCTCAGAAGTTTGTCAGCCTGATCAAGGCACTCCATACAGGTATGCAAGCAAATGTGGCAATGAGTGGTTCAGTATCTAAAGACTTTTCAGTAAGCAACGGGATGAAACAAGGGTGTGTGCTGGCGCCTACACTCTTCTCACTATATCTGGCAGCCATGCTTGAGGTGGCCTTCAAAGACACTTCAGAAGGAGTATACATTCAAACAAGGAAAGAAGCAGACTTGTTCAATGTGGCACAGTTTAAAGCCAAGAGTAAGACATCGATAAAGGTAATAAGAGAAGTGCTCTTTGCCAACGACAGTGCTCTAGTTGCACACAGTGTGGAAGATATGCAATCTTTAGTGGAGAAATCTGCAAGAGCAGCTAGCCAATTCAGCCTCAAAATCAGCATCAACAAGACAGAGTACCTTTATCAACCACCAAAGTTCCAATTATCAACATCACTACCAGAAGAGATCAGCATTGGTACAGAGCCACTAGTCAAGTGCAAGACTTTCAAGTATCTAGGGAGTACTGTTTCAGAGAATGCTAGGCTGGAGGATGAACTATCTTTCAGAATGGGAAGAGCAAGTGCTGTGTTTGGAAACTTAAGGGAGAGACTGTGGAACAATCGACATGTGTCTATCCGTGTGAAATGCAAAGTGTACAGAGCAACAGTACTGGCTACTCTGTTGTACAGTGCTGAAACTTGGACTGTCTACAGAGTGCAGGTGAAGAAACTCCACGCATACATGATGAGACACCTTCGAGCCATAATGAACATCTCATGGAAAGACAAGATAACCAACACAGAAGTGTTGAAACAAGCTGGTCTACCATCAATGGAGGACATGCTAATACAGATGAACCTGAGATGGCTCGGACATGTTGAAAGGATGGACCACCAACATCTCCCTTGGCAGTTACTCTACTCACAGTTATGCAAGGGCAAACACAATCAGGGTAAACCAAGGCTCAGATTTAAAGACACTGTAAAAAGAAACTTGAAGAAGTTGGATATAGACAGGAGTTCCTGGCAACAGAAGGCTAAGGACAGAGCTGTGTGGAGGAATCTGATCAGACCTAAATGAAACAGTCATTGTCGACCATGACAGGCTGCTATGATGATGATGAGATGTCAGTTACTTTGTTTCTCATTTGTTCCTGACTTTCTTTGGCTCTCAGCATGATGTCTAGCTTTTGAGGATCTTTTGGTCTACTTCACTTTGTCAGGCAGGTCCTATTTAAGTGATTTCTTGATTGAGAACAGGTGTGGCAGTAATAAGGCCAAAAGCTTTAGAAATGGCTAGAAAATTGAATTCAGCTTTCCAAAGATGTGATAAAACACAATTAATTTATGTTTTAACGGGGTGGAGGGGGTCACTTTTTCACATAGGGCTATGTAGGTTTGGATTTTTTTTTACCCTTAATAATAAACACCTTCAATTAAAAACTGCATTTTGTGTTTACTTGTGTTATCTTTGTCTAATATTTAAATTTGTTTGATGATCTGAAACATTTAAGTGTGACAAACATACAAAAAAATGAGAAATCAGAACGGGGGCAAACACTTTTTCACACTGTTGTATAAAGCTTAGTTTTAACTATCGGATGCCGACTAAACCTGCAAGAAACCAATGCTGCTTTTTGTTTTTCTTCAGGATACCTGCAGTTATGAGGAGGTTAAATTTAAGACTTTAAGATCTTTTTTGAAGGCACTTGATCAAATTTAAGAACTTAAATTCCCCAAAATTATGCAAGCATGTTACCTCTTGCCTTGTCCAGTTAGTTACAGGAAAGGAAATTACTGCACATTTCAGCATCCATGATAAAATCTGGACTTTCCCAGCAATGATGTTGGAACTAGATACGTAATTAACTTATTCAAGTAATTTATGTGGAAAAAAGTTATTCAGGACAAATGGCTGATTGCGGCATGTTCCACTTATTTTACTTAATGAAATGCAAAAAAAGAAACTACAAATTCACAAAATCTATGATGATTTAACCTCATAAAATGAAGAAAACATATGTTATTGATCCTATCTGTATTTTTTGTATAAAAAGCAAATTTGGGATTGATTGAACTGAATGGACTGATTGCCAATTTTAAGGACAGTTAAGGCCTTAATTTTGGATAAATAAATCTAAGGCCTTTAAGACTTTTCTAAGGATAAACAGACATCCTGTTTTTGTGAAAAAATGTGGCTGACTCAGACAACCATGTCGACATGGTAACATTCTGTATTTCCACTTCATTTTCAGACTTATTTGTTTTGGTCTATTCCTTTTGCAAATCAAATACATTTCTTTTGGATAATAAAACTGCACTGAGCATCCTCACATTTCACATGAGTGTCCATAAATCAACTGTAGTGCTAAACCTGCAGAGAAAGCGCAGAACAAACAGCTGGAACTAATAACATTAATGAATTGTCTGTAATGTTTTTCCTGCTGTGACACGTCAGCGTTTCTGCTGTTGTGATTTTTATCTGCACAAAACTCAAGACTGCGGAGTTTATTTGTGTACCCCTTGGGGTTTGTATTCAAACAGGAACAATTAGGGAAAAAAAACAAGTGAAGAAGAAAAGAAACGCAAACAGTGAGGAGACATGCAGACGGCTTGCAGTATCTGAACATGACCATAGAAGGTGGTCTTCACTGAGCTGGTATGTTGCTGTGTTCCTTCCTGTTGCAGAGCCCTCGTACAGAAACCAAACTGTGTGGGTGTGTTCGGGCTGCTTATCAGAGGGTATTTCAGAGCCAAGTATGAGCGGAGCTTCTAAAACCCTGCAGTACTTGCAGTTTAAAGGAACTGTCCGTCTGCTGAGAGATGAAGCCCCCAGACTCCCAATGAAGGTCAAATGTCACTGTGCAGCTGGTTTTAATGCAGGCATCGGGACTGTGAAGATGTCTCATTAGTGATTTTCTAACCCTCACAGTCAAGATTCAGTGTACAGTTCCTCCCCATCATCATCGTGACTCACATTTTCAATGTTATTTTTATATTGGTGTTGGGGTCACTTGGATTTACTTTACTATCTTATATCCACTACTTAACCAATATTACATGAGAGCGAGTGCAGTATCAATGAATATTTTCACTGGTTTCACTGATTCATAGTATGCCCAACGCAGACTACAAATCATCACCTGTTAAAATACATGATACCTCAACGAGCTCGAGTGCAATATTGCTTTTATACAACAGTTCCACTAGCACAATTTATTAAATGGCACCAATACTGGACAAAATATTATGATTTGTTTGTTTAACCAGTTATTTTGCACAGGTGCAAAATTTGCATAATGTCGCGGCAGCTATATAAATTACATAACTCAGTCAAAAGTGGACTTTGGACACATTTACACAAAGAATGGTTCAGCTTTTTTGACACCGTTTTGTCTACAGGGGTATGTGTTTATCTAATCTTCAAAGTATATGAACCAGAAAATCAATAAAATGTAAAAAAAACAAAAACAAAACATATTTGTATCTTACCTGTTGTGTGTGTGTGTGGGGGGGGGGGGGTTGCTCGGTCACATGACCATTCCGTTTTCGGCCATTGTGGTCGTTGTTTTGCGTTTGCTCGGTCATTTACACTCTCTATCACATCTACAAACTCTTATGCTTATCCCACGTGAATTTCGTTTGTATTACGCGGCTATTTTTCCTGTTTGATGCATTTTTCCTGTGAGAATCCATGACGACGTGGGCGTGGCCATCTTGGTGTTGTGAGCTCAGTTTTTCGCCCATCGTGGTCATTGTTTCGCATCTGGTTGGTCATTTACACCCTCTACCACATCTACAAACTCTTATGATTATCTGACATGAATTTTGTTTGTGTTACGTGGCTATTTTTCCTGTATGATGCAGTTTTAGTGAGAATCGCTGCCACCATGACCAATCATGGCGGCGGTCACACTGGTGTTGTGAGCTCAAAGCGGAAAAAGGAAGAATAATAATGAGAATTTGTTCTTCTTTGCTGTATTCCATGTGAGCCATGATTCCTCCGACGTGTGTCTGCCACCTTCTGAACTGTCAGATCAATACAGATCAGTACAAATTCTCAGTATAGCCGAGGGACGTCAATAAGTTGGCAGGTGCAATTGCTGCGCTGTGCCACTGGGGGCACGCAACCTGTCCATTTAATGTGGACAGTTAAAGAGTTAAATATGCATTTATAACATAATTTTATGTAGCTGGAACAAAAAAAAGCGGAACCTTAAATGTGGAAGTTGGCTCCTGCCCAGACGGTATTTTGCGTGATGCACAATACTGAAGAGAGACTGTTTTGTTTTATTTGTGTCGGGTTGCTAGATAATAATAATAATTCCACGTCCCAAAAGACGGTTTAGGAAGCTTGGGATCAGTGCATCAAGGTCTCTGCCTTCGACTACCACCTGATTCACATAGCATCAGAACCCCATGGTCCCTCCTGCAGGTGGTGAGCCCACTGGAGGGCGGACCCATGTAACGCCTTCGGGCTGAGCCCAGCCAGGTCCCATGGGCAGAAACCTGTCCACCAGGCACTAGCCAATGAGCCCCTCCCCCAGGCCTGGCTCCAGGGTGGAGCCCCAGCAACCCCATACCGGGTGGGGTACACTGGATCCTTGTTCTAGCATTCATCATGAGAGTCTGTTGGATCGTTCCGAGTACCTCAAGGCCCTGGATGTTGTAGAGCTGTCATGGTTGACATGCCCCTGCAACACTGCGTGGAGGTTGGGGACAGTGTCTTTGGCATGGCAAACTGGGGTGGTGGTTACTTTCTTCAAGAAGGGTGACCGGAGGGTGTGTTCCAACTTTAGATGGATCACACTCATCAGTCTCCCTGGGAAGGTCTATGCCAAGGTACAGTTGAGGAGAGTCCGGCCATTGGTCGAACCTTGGATTCAGGAGGAACAATGCAGTTTTTGGCCTGGCCGTGGCACATCGGACCAGCTCTTTACCCTCTTGAGAATCCTTGAGGGTTCATGGGAGTTTGCCCAACCAGTTTACATGTGTTTTATGGATTTGGAGAAGGCATTCAACCTCGTCCCTCGTGATTTTTTGTGGGGGGGGGGGTGTTTCGGGAGTATGGGATATTGGGCTTGTTATTAAGAGCTATCTGGTCTCTATATGACCGCTGTAACAGTTTGGTTCGTACTGCCAACATTCGGTCGGACTCACTCCCAGAGAGTTGGACTCCACTAGGACTGCCCTTTGTCACCGATCCTGTTCATAATTTTTATGGACAGGATTTCTAGGCATAGCCAGGGAACAGAGGGTGTCATGTTTGGTGGCCACAAGATCTCATCTCTGCTGTTTGCAGATGATGCCGTCCTGTTGGCTTCATCTAGCAATGACCTGCAGGTCTTACTGGGATGGTTTGCTGCTGAGTGTGAAGCAGCTGGGATGAGAATCAGCACCTTCAAGTCCAAATCCATGGTCCTCAGCTGGAAAAAGGTGGGTTGTCCTCTCCGGATTGGGGACAAGCTCCTGCCCCAAGTGGAGGAGTTTAAGTATCTCAGGGTCTTATTCATAAGTGAGGGGAGAATGGAGTGAGTGATTGACAGACAGATTGGAGCAGCATCTGCAGTGATGCAGACATTGTACTGGTCTGTCATGGTGAAGAGGGAGCTAAGGTCTACGGCAAAGCTGTCGATTTACCGGTCAGTCTACGCTCCTACCCTCACCTATGGTCATGAGCTTTGGGTAATGACCAAAAGAACGAGATTGTGGATACAAGCGGCTGAAATAAGCTTTCCTCATAGGATTGCTGAACTCACCCTTAGAGATAGGGTGAGGAGCTCAGTCATCCGGAAGAGGCTCAGCATAGAACCGCTGCTCCTCCACATCGAAAGTTGCCAGTTGAGGTGGTTTGGGCATCTGATCAGGATGCTTCCTGGATGCCATCCATTTGGGGTGTTTCGGGCACGTCCCACTGAGAGGAGACCCCAGGGCAGACCCAGGACTCACTGGAGACTACGTCTCCCATCTGGTCTGGGAATGCCTTGGTATCCTCTCTGAAGAGCTGGAGCAGGTGGCTGGGGAGAGTGAAGTCTGGGCTTCTCTGCCTGAACTGCTGCCTCCGTAAACCGGACCTCCAGTAAAGCAGTAGAAGATGGATGGATAATAATAATAATAATAATAATAATAATAATAATAATAATAATGGATTAGATTTATATGGCGCTTTACATGTCAAGTGACATTTCAAAGCACTTACAATGAGTCCATTATTCATTCACGCCACAGACAGACACTCATAGTGGTAAGGTACTTCTGTAGCCACAGCTGCCCTGGGGCAGACTGATGGAAACATTGCTGGCAATCTGCACCAAGGGCATTTCTGACCACGACCGAACATTTATGTACATTCATACCCAGTGTCATGGACACTGGAGGCAAAGTGGGTAAAGTGTCTTGCCCAGGGACACAATGGCAGAATGGCTGGGAAGAGTGGGATTCCACCCCCCCCCTCCCCAAGACTGAAGAGGATGTATGTATATTAGTCTTAGCACCAATAAAGGCTGTGAATCTGACAGTGTGCTCCAGACTCTTTTCCTCTATGATGTTGATGTCCTTAAGCTGACAAGCACCTGCTACAGCTACAGCTTCTTTGGAATGACGTGCAGAAAGTCCTTTTTCTAACACTTACATGTTAGGGGAAAAAATGCATCATAATCGGCTCAAATCCAGAGGTGCCTAAAGATTCCCACCTCTAGTACTTATATATGTATTTAATAAATTAGATATTTCCAATTTTAAATAAGTGACACTTGTTTAATGAAAGAGCTCTTTATTTTCAATTATAAATAATTCATCCCGCTTTTGTGTAATTAATAGTGTATTTATTTCATTTAGTCATTGCTGACTATCAATAGTCACAGTGGGAGGAAAAAAAAATCTAGAATAGAAAAAAAGGAAGATGCATCGAGAATTGTAATCAACCCGAATTGGAGCCCCCTGGATCATAATCAACTCAAATCCTGGGGTGCCTAAAGATAAGATAAGATAAGCCTTTATTAGTCCCACAACGGGGAAATTCCAGGATTGCAACAGCACAGGGATAGCAACACTCAGAGCAACAATCAGAAGGCAAGAAAAAAAACAAGCAAGCAAGAGCAGCTAATATACATATGTACATATTACTATAAAATATATATACACACACACACACACACAGACACACAGTGCAGAGCATTGTAGCTGGATGGAATAAATATATGAATATATGAACACACAGTGCAGAGCATTGTAGCTAGATGGAATAAATATGTAAATATATAAACACCCACAGTACGGAGCATTGCAGCTAGGTGGAATAAATATGCAAGTATATAAACACACACAGTGCGGAGCAATGTAGCTAGATGGAATAATATGTAGATATATAAAAACACAGTGCGGAGCATTGTAGCTAGATGGAATAAATATATAGATATACAGTGGGGCAAAAAAGTATTTAGTCAGCCACCAATTGTGCAAGTTCTCCCACTTAAAAGATGAGAGATGTCTCCAATTTTCATCATAGGTATACCTCAACTATGAGAGACAAAATGAGAAAAAAAAATCCAGAAAATCACATTGAAGGATTTTTAATGGATTAATTGGTAAATTCCTCAGTAAAATAAGTATTTGGTCACCTACAAACAAGCAAGTTTTCTGGCTCTCACAGACCTGTAACTTCTTCTTTCAGAGGCTCCTCTGTCCTCCACTCGTTACCTGTATTAATGGCACCTGTTTGAACTCGTTATCAGTATAAAAGACACCCGTCCACAACCTCAAACAGTCAGACTCCAAACTCCACTATGGCCAAGACCAAAGAGCTGTCAAAGGACACCAGAAACAAAATTATAGACTTGCACCAGGCTGGGAAGACTGAATCTGCAATAGGTAAGCAGCTTGGTGTGAAGAAATCAACTGTGGGAGCAATTATTAGAAAATGGAAGACATACAAGACCACTGATAATCTCCCTCGATCTGGGGCTCCATGCAAGATCTCACCCCGTGGGGTCAAAATTATCACGAGAATGGTGAGCAAAAATCCCAGAACCACATGGGGGGACCAAGTGAATGACCTGCAGAGAGCTGGGACCAAAGTAACAAAGGCTACATCAGAAACACACTACGCCGCCAGGGACTCAAATCCTGCAGTGCCAGATGTCTCCCCCTGCTTAAGCCAGTACATGTCCAGGCCCATCCGAAGTTTGCTAGAGAGCATTTGGATGATCCAGAAGAGGACTGGGGGAATGTCATATGGTCAGATGAAACCAAAATAGAACTTTTTGGTAAAAACTCAACTTGTCATGTTTGGAGGAGAAAGAACACCATACCTACTGTGAAGCATGCGGGTGGAAACATCATACTTTGGGGCTGTTTTTCTGCAAAGGGACCAGGACGACTGATCCGTGTAAAGGGAAGAATGAATGGGGCCATGTATCGTGAGATTTTGAGTAAAAACCTCCTTCCACCAGCAAGGGCATTGAAGATGAAACGTGGCTGGGTCTTTCAGCATGACAATGATCCCAAACACACCACCCGGGCAATGAAGGAGTGGCTTCGTAAGAAGCATTTCAAGGTCCTGGAGTGGCCTAGCCAGTCTCCAGATCTCAACCCCATAGAAAATCTTTGGAGGGAGTTGAAAGTCTGTGTTGCCCAGAGACAGCCCCAAAACATCACTGCTCTAGAGGAGATCTGCATGGAGGAATGGGCCAAAATACCAGCAACAGTGTGTGAAAACCTTGTGAAAACTTACAGAAAACGTTTGACCTCTGTCATTGCCAACAAAGGGTATATAACAAAGTATTGAGATGAACTTTTGTTATTGACCAAATACTTATTTTACCAAGGAATTTACCAATTAATTCATTAAAAATCCTTCAATGTGATTTTCTGGATTTCTTTTTCTTATTTTGTCTCTCATAGTTGAGGTATACCTATGATGAAAATTGGAGACCTCTCTCATCTTTTAAGTGGGAGAACTTGCACAATTGGTGGCTGACTAAATACTTTTTTGCCCCACTGTATAAATATAAACACACCCAGTGCTGAGCATTGTAGCTAGATGGAATAAATATGTAAATATATAAACACACACAGTGCAGAGCATTGTTGCTAGATGGGATGAAACAGCATAACCGTCTACTTAGTTATCCTACATGGTATGATTATGTGCCTATACATATTCTCACCCTCCATAGCGACCGGTATGTTCCTAGTTGTATGCCGGAGGGGACCATTGTGTAAGTCTATTGCATCTTTTGCATTCAAAAAACTATTAGTTTGTTACGTCTTTTGCTATCTCTGCGAGCAGCCCTGCTTAGGTTGTACAGTCTGACAGCCATTGGTAGGAAGGACCTACGAAACCTCTCGGTTGTGCACCTGGGATGATGTAGTCTGCTGCTAAATGAGCTCCTCAGTGCATCCAGTATGTCCTGCATAGGGTGGAACTCGGACTCCAGCAGAGATGACAGTTTAGCCACCGTCCTCCTCTCTCCTATCTCCTCCATCGGATCAAGGCGCTGCCCCAGGACAGAGCTAGCTTTCTTAATCAGTTTGTTCAGTCTCTTCCTATCGGCTGCAGTAATGCCACTGCCCCAGCAGACCACTCCAAAAGTGATGGCTGATGCCACCACCGTGTCATAGAATGACTTCAGCAGCGCCCCTTGTACACCAAAAGACCTGAGTCTCCTCAGCAGGAACAGCCTGCGCTGTCCCTTCTTGTAGAGTGCGTCAGTATTGTGTGACCAGTCTAGTTTATTGTTCAGATGAACACCCAGGTACTTATAGGATGTCACCATCTCGATGTCTGTTCCCTGTATATTTACTGGTGCTGTGAGGGGCTGCCCATGCCTGCGGCAGTCCACCACCAGCTCCTTAGTTTTCCTCGCGTTGATCTGGAGGCAGTTCCGATGGCACCAGTCCACGGAGTCCTGGATAAGCCCTCTGTACTCAGCTTCATCTCCATTGGAGATGAGGCCAACGATCGCAGAGTCATCAGAGAACTTCTGTAGATGGCAGTGTGTTGTGTTGTGTGAGAAGTCCGCAGTATAAAGAGTGAACAGGAAGGGAGCCAGCACCGTTCCCTGGGGGGCCCCCGTGCTACTGATGATCGTGTCGGACACACAGTCCCGGGTTCTCACAAACTGAGGCCGGTTCGTGAGGTAGTCCAGGATCCATGATGACAGGTGCTGGTCCACCCCTGCGCGCAGCAGCTTGTCCTTCAGGATCATCGGTTGGATGGTGTTGAAAGCACTGGAGAAGTCAAAGAACATGATCCTCACCATATTCCCGGGCTTCTCCAGGTGGGACAGAGAACGGTGAAGGAGGAAGATCACCGCATCCTCCACCCCAATGCCATGCTGGTAGGCGAACTGGAGTGGATCCATCGCTGGTTCCACCAGGGGGCGGAGGTGAGCAAGGAGCAGTCTCTCCAGGGTCTTCATCAAGTGGGACGTCAAGGCCACCGGTCTGTAGCTGTTCAATTCCCAGATTCCCACCCCTAGTTGCTAAACATCTCAACCAGCATGAAGACATCTATTGTCATTTCACACACATGTAAACAAATTAAATACTGTCAAGTGCAAAAGCAATAAGTGTTTATAGTCCATACCGGTCACCTGTTGAGTCAGTACGAAGAAAGATGGCGACCGGGATGGTCACACTTTTTCAGTACTGAGACAAAGTCGCTGATTTTGCCATCAAAAATAACTAACCTACAGCGATCGGCGCTCGTGACGGACACGCAGGGGCTGAATTTCCACCTCCGTTGGAATACCCCTTTAATCGCCTTTCACCAGCCACTGTGAGTGGACTGACTAGCGTTTCTTTGTGGTTCGCTGCTGCGCTCTACCCGAAGCGTTTGCTAAGCTAACACTAGTTAGCTTAACTCTGGCGCCAGTCGTGCCGCCTAACACCGACTCGAAGCAACTCAGTCCCCGGTGAGGGCCCGCCGGAGGAACTAACCGAGGCGGCAGTTGGACGTAAGCCGGATTGGAGTTTCGGGGGCGGCGTTGGTGGGAGACGGGGACCAGTGGAGGACCCAGCCAGACAATAGCCTGAGTCGGAGTCCAGTTGCGAGGCCCAGCGGAGGAACTACCAGGCAAACGGCGTTTGGTGATGGGGCTCAGCGGAGGTACCACCCAGGCAGACGGCGGCAGGCGGCGGTGCTCAGCAGAGGATCTACCGTGACCCCAGAGGAGCTCGGTTGCAGCGGCGGTGTGCGACGGGACTCGGTGGAGGAGCTGGACAGGAGCTCGGTGACGGCGGCGACTGAAGATGGCTGCCACCGGAGTGAGGAGTGGTCTGATGGGCCCCACTTCTAGCCGCTTTCTGCCTATCTACTTCTTCTTATTATTGTCTTTGTGTGTCTGGACCTACAACAAGAAGGGTTTTCCGGCCAACTCAACTAAAGGTGAAGCTAAAAAGTTTTATTTATATGGATATGGACATGGTCATTTCACCCTGTACTCTATCTGGTCTTCAAAAGCCCTGAGAAAAAGATTCCAAAACAAGGCAAACATGGGTGCTAAGCAAATATCAAAATATGGCAGAGGCTATACAGTTAAAGTACTGTTAGTACTGCTACTTCTGGCAGGGGATATTCACCTTAACCCTGGACCTGCCACTATTAAACAGCAGACCACTGGGTTAGCACAAACAACTGAGCCGGCGGATTGGTTGTTGCTATCTACAGCCCGGCTAACATCTGAACCAGCTGATCGCCCGCTGCTATCAACGACCCTACTAACATCTGAACCAGCTGGTTGCCCGCTGCTATCAATGGCCATGCAAACATCTGAACCGGCTGGTCGCCCGCTGCTATCTACGGCCCTGCTAACATCTGAACCGGCTGGCCGCCCGCTGCCATCAACGGCCATGCTAGCATCTGAACCGGCTGGTCGCCCGCTGCTATCAACGGACATGCTAACACCTGAATCGGCTGGTCACCCGCTGCTATCATCGGCACTGCTGACATCTGAACCGGCTGGTTGCCCGCTGCTATCAACGGCCATGCTAACATCTGAATCGGCTGGTCGCCCGCTGCTATCAACCGACATGCTAACATCTGCATTGGCTGATCGCCCGCTGCTATCAACGGACATGCTAACACCTGAATCGGCTGGTCGCCCGCTGCTATCATCAGCACTGCTGACATCTGAACCGGCTGGTTGCCCGCTGCTATCAACGGCCATGCTAACATCTGAACCGGCTGGTCGCCCGCTACTATCAACGGCCATGCTAACATCTGAATCGGCTGATCGCCCGCTGCTATCAACGGCCATGCTAACATCTGAACCGGCTGATCGCCCGCTGCATAATACCGGTCTTCGCCCCAGTACAGCTGGACATAGCGAGTCGGGTGAGTCGAACTGCACTGAACAGACTCACATATCTGATCCTGCTGTAAACAGCTGCGCTATGTCCAAACTTTTGGAAACAGGAGGGGTTAAACAAAATGCAAATGAGGCGAGATCCGAAGACCGAGCTGTACAAAAGCAAAAACAACATCTATTTTTCCAAACTGTTAATCATGCACGAGTTCTTTGGGACACAAAGGCTAAACCAAAGGGGATCCTCAGCGGACATTTAAACATACGGAGCATAATCCCCAAAAGAGATGAGATTTCGGTGTTGCTGTCTGACTCAAATCTGGACTATCTTTGTCTTTCAGAAAGCTGGCTACACAGGAACAGAGACACTAATATGATCGATTTTGTGGGTTATCAGTGTTTTAGAAAAGACAGGCAGGTAGGGAGGAGAGGAGGTGTTTTAATTTACATCAAAGAGAAATTTAAATGTCAATTGGTTGATTTGAATACTTCACTTGAATGTTTAGCTGTTAATGTATGTCTCTCACCAGTAATGAATTTCAACATTGCAGTATTGTACAACCCACCCTCACACAATTCTTCTTTTTTATAATGAATTAAGTGATCTGGTTAAACAACTTGAGAGGAGCAGAGAAACAATATTTTATGGTGACTTTAATATCAACTGGTCTGATAAAAAGGACAAACAGAAACTGAAAAGCCTCATGACTAAATTTAATTACCAACAAATGATCAAAGGACCCACCAGGATAACCAAACAAACTAGAACACTTATTGACATGGTATTTGCCAATAAACCAGAACGAATAACCAGAACCTATAATCTTGTAACTGGTCTCTCAGATCATAACATGGTTCTTGCTGTCAGAAAACTTACTAAAAAGCGACTACAATATTTTGGGGGAGTCGATATTGACAAATCAAATTTTATTATCCCCAAATCAAAAAATGAAGAGTTTGAACATTACTTAGAGAATCAAAATTGGGAGCAGCTCATGTCAATATATGAAGTAGATGATTGTTGTAATTTTATAACTGCAACAATTACAACGTCTATAGAAAAATTTACAAAGCAAATTAAAAGTAGACAACAGAAGATTAACCTACCATGGTTAAATAATGAAATAAGAAAACTTATGAAGAGGCGAGACTCTGCATTGAAAACATCATTAACCTCTAAACTACAAAATGATCCCCTTGTGTACAAAAGTTTAAGAAATAAAGTGGTACAAGAGCTGCGAAAATCAAAAGTATCTTATTACAATAAACTGATAGATCATGCAAAGGGTAACAACAGTTCCCTATGGAGGCATTTAAATAACAACTAATAAAAAAAATGTTCAGAAGGGGGTAAAGGAACTTAGAATCAATGGCAAGACCATCAGTGACGAGGCTACATTGGCAAATGAATTTAATTCATATTTTGTGGACTCTGTGGAAGACTTAACAAAAAACTTTGTGCTGCCAA
The DNA here is from genome assembly GCA_020510985.1 of Pholidichthys leucotaenia. Classification (NCBI taxonomy): domain Eukaryota; kingdom Metazoa; phylum Chordata; class Actinopteri; order Cichliformes; family Pholidichthyidae; genus Pholidichthys; species Pholidichthys leucotaenia. Next base: position 213,858,100 of record CM035845.1, on the reverse strand, counting down.
ATGTGCTCAACAACACAAAATCAGTACTTCCAACAGATTCTTTTCACATCGATGAGGTAAATGAGGAGTTAATTGCTGGTATTGTTAAAACACTGTCAAACTCAAAAACTAATGATATCTACAATATGACCACTTCCTTTCTCAAAACGCACAGCAAAATATTAATCAAACCACTGACTCATCTCATTAATCTCTCCATTAGGTCTAGTACATTTCCATCTGGTTGGAAAAATGCTGTCGTCATACCAGTTCATAAATCAGGCAGTAAAGACGATATATGCAATTACCGCCCAATACCTCTATTTTACCAGTCCTGTCTAAGGTTCTTGAAAAAGTTATAGCTACACAGCTGATAGACTATTTACAAGACAGTCAACTTCTTCAGCCACATCAATTTGGTTTTAGACCAGGATACTCAAAAGAAACAGCAAATTGTTGCCTTACTGAAAATGTCAAACAGTCCTTGGACAGGGGTAATGTGGTAGGAGCTGTTTTTCTAGATCTCAAAAAGGCTTTCGATACTGTAAACCACAGTTTGCTTTTATCCAAAATGGTATCTTTTAACTTCTCTCCAGATACATTAGAATGGTTTGCATCTTATCTCCAGAATAGAGAACAGTGTGTAAAAAGTTCACCAGGATAAATCCTCATTTTTAAACAACCGCATGGGTATCCCACAAGGGTCCATTCTTGGTCCTTTACTTTTCAGCATTTTTATTAATGACTTGCCGCTACACTGCTCAGCTGCAACATGCCAACTTTATGCAGATGATGCAGTTATTTACACAGCTGCCAAGACTCCAGCACAGGCTGCAGATGTACTGTCCACAAGTATGGTTGATGTCCAAGAGTGGCTCTTCCAGAACCATCTATTGCTGAACCTTCAGAAAACAGTTTCAATGTGCTTTTCAATCAAAAAATGTAACCTGCAACATTTTAAAGTTAATATACATGATCAAGACATCAGTTTAGTTACAGAATTCAAATACCTTGGCATTGTACTAGATCCTCAATTCAAATTTAATCTTCATATAAAGAAAATTTCAAAAACAGTAAAAAAAAATCTGAACTGCTTTAAATTAATTAGATATTACATACCATACGAAGCAGCTGTACTGTATATGCATTCTGTGTTTTTTTCTCATATATCATACTGTTTGACAGTCTGGGCTCAAGCAGCCCCTTCCACAATAAGACATATAGGTTCATTATAAAATCAAACTCTAAAAATCTTGGACAAAAAGCCCATTAGGTGGCATCACTGTTTTATTTTAAAAAAAATACAACCTATTGAGTTTTGAGAGTTTCATTGACCTCTGTTTTCTGAAATTAACTTTCAAATGTTTCCATAAATCAGCGGCCGAGCCACTTGCTGGTTTCATCCAAAGAAAGGACAGCAGCAGAGCCACCAGGAGTTCTGTTAACAATAACTGTAAAATATTCCACCGCAGAACCACATTTGGACAAACAGCTTTCTCTATAAAGGGCAGTCACATCTGGAACACAATGCCAAATGAAATTAAAATAATAACAGACTTTAAAACATTCACTAAAAAGGTTAAAAACTGGCTGAAAAATAAACAAGAATGTACCCATGTATGAAATGATGGTCTGCAGGGTGAGAGTGAATGAAGGGAAGGAATGAATGTGTTTGTTTATAGTGAGTGAAGAAGGGAGGGAGGCCTGAAATAGGCAAATGTGAGTCAGGTTGTTATATTGTGTATTTATAATATTTATAATATTTATAATTGTGTATTTATGATGTATTTATAATCTTTTTTGCATTGATGTATGTGGTTATTGTTTATTCTGTTTTCATTTTTTTATCTTTTCCTTTCCTTTTTTTCTTTTTACTTGTTTCTCCTTTCTAAAGCCCATCCAGGGACGAGTTGCAAATTAGCTAATAGCTATACACTCTTTGTGCAACACATCAGATTGATTGTCATTTGATTAATTGTCTATGTTTATTGCACTGTCCCTGTCAAATAAACAAATAATCTAATCTAATCTACTGCAGAAGGGCCAAGATCAAAAAGTGGCCAATGAACAGTGGCTAGTTAGCATGCTAGCGATTTGGCTTTGGCACACTTCGCTTGCTTTTTTCTTGGCATTGTTAGATGAAACAAGGAGTCCATCACCACAAAGGTAACTCCAACCTTGCCTATTTATTTTCAACAGATGCCAAATAGCTTTAGGATGTTAACAAGGTAGACAAACTGAATAAAGTTTTTTTAAAGGGTGGGATTTCCGGGTCACTGTGATGATTTTTCAAACAGCGCCTCACTGTGGATATTAAGATGTCCAACACAGTATTGCAATTCTCATATAAGAAGTCAGTAATAGAAATGATAGGCTGGACACTAAATAACAGTTAGTAATTAACAGTTACTAGAACACCCTTAAAGCGGAGTGATACATATCCACTGAAACGCTGGAGCGCAATTATCATGGAATATAGTAACTCCTGGAATCCCTATTGTCCAATCAAATTGCTCAGTTGGAACTAACTGTTGTATAAATTCACTTATATATCATTGACTATTTTACCACTAAGCTGTGCTTATGCTTCCAAATGTTGACTATTATGTAAACATTTTTTGGTACCACTTTACCATAAACTTATTGTAGTTTATAAGTAGGTTATTACTTAGGTATAAATGCTTTACAAATATGAATAAGCATTTATAACTAAGTTATAAGACATACCTCAGACACTGATACAGGCTCACTATTTGGCAAGATCAACAGACCTTTAGGCTAGAAATACAGTGTTTAAATACAAGTAGTTTACTGACAAACATCTGATAATGTAAATCTAGGTGATGGGAAAATGGAGAGACCTAAAATAAAATGCTCACTATTTGAGAAGAAACAGGTCACTCCTTCCCTTTTCATCTCAAGTGTTTATAGCAGAGCTTCTGATCGTCACTTCCTTGTGGTAACGTATCGTCACTTCCTGTTTTGCTGTCTGCCTGTGTGGTTTGCTCTCCAGCTACTAGCTATGGCTACTAGCTCTCTTTCCTCTCCTCCTCTGGTGTGCTCTCTCTGTCAGATGTTTAGCTACACCTCTGCCTCTTTTAGCGATAACGGTAAATGTAATAAATGTTGTCTTTTTGAGGCGCTCGAGGCGAGGTTGTCTGATTTGGAATCCCGGCTCCGCTGCATTGAAACACCGTCTGCGCCAGTTAATCTTGACGGACGCCCATTAGCTGCAGCAGAGCTAGCTAGCTTAGGCCCCCCTGTCAGCGGTCCCTCGGCTCTCCTCAGCAGCGAGGAGACTGGGTGGGTGACGGTGAGAAGGAAGCCTAGTCGCAAAGCCCCGGTTCACCACCAACCTGTTCACGTCTCTAATCGTTTTTCCCCGCTCAGCGACACACCCGCTGAGGAAAAAACTCTGATCATTGGCGACTCTGTAGTCAGAAACGTGAACCTAGAGACTCCAGCGGCCATAGTCAAATGCATCCCTGGGGCCAGAGCAGGCGACATCGAGTCAAATTTGAAAATGCTGGCTAAAAGTAACTGTAAATACTCCACAATTGTTATTCACGCCGGCATTAATGACATCCGTCTCCGGCAGTCGGAAGTCACGAAACTTAATGTAGAATCGGTGTGTGAGTTTGCAAAAACGACGTCTGCCACTGTAGTATTCTCTGGACCCCTCCCCAATCTGACCAGTGATGACATGTTTAGCCGCTCGTCATCCTTGAACCGCTGGCTGTCTGTGTGGTGTCCTGCAAATGACGTGGGCTACATTGACAATTGGAGCTCTTTTTGGGGAAAACCTGGTCTTATGAGACGAGACAGCATTCATCCCACTTTGGATGGCGCTTCTCATTTATCTAACAATCTGGCATCTTTTTTATCCAAATTTCCAAAACCGTGACTACTCAGAGTTGGGACCAGGAAGCAGAGTCGCAGTCTTACATGCCTCTCTGCAGCTCCTCTTCATCCGCCACCCCTCAGCTTAGCCCCTGTCTTCCCCATCAGAGAATCGTTGTCTGCTCCCTCCAAAGTGAATAAAAATATAATGTATAAGCATCCCAAAGTGATAAAGCAAAATATTGGTAAAACTCAAATTAAACATAAAGCCTCTAAACTGAATGATTTGGCCTCTGTTCCTCCTCATAATTTAAAAATTAAATGTGGTTTATTAAATATTAGGTCTCTAACTCCCAAGTCTCTGTTAGTCCATGATCTGTTAATTGATCATCAGATTGATTTAATTTCCCTTACAGAGACTTGGTTAGGGCAAGAGGATTATGTTGGTTTAAATGAATCAACTCCCTCTGGTTATTTAAACTGTCAAAATCCCAGAAGTTCTGGTCGTGGAGGAGGAGTAGCAACAATTTACCATTCCAAATTACTAGTTAATGTAAAGCAAAAAACATGTTATAATTCCTTTGAGGGCCTGGTCCTCAGTATTGGGCACTTTAGCAATTTTAGGTTAAACCCAATTTTATTTGCCATAGTTTATCGTCCCCCATCAACCTACTCAGAATTTTTATCCGAATTTGCTGATTTCTTAGCTGATTTAGTGCTGAAATCTGATAGAATAATTATAGTAGGGGACTTTAATATACATGTGGATGTAGATAGTGACTGCCTTAATGTGGCTTTTAATTCAATATTAGACTCGATTGGGTTTTCTCAGAAAGTAGGAAATTCTACTCATTACCTCCACCATACATTGGACCTTGTTCTGACATATGGCATAGAAATAGAAAATCTTGTAGTGTCTCCTCATAACCCTGTACTGTCAGACCATTGTCTGTTAACCTTTGATTTTACTATTTCTGACTATTTGGCTCCTAAAGAAAAATATTATTACAGTAGATGCCTCTCAGATGATGCTGTTTCCAAATTTATGCAGATTGTTTCCTCTATGCCATGTGTCAACACAACGGAAATAACTTACAGACAGCTTGCTCCTTCTGTAATTGATAACATAGTGGATAGTGTTTCAGCTTCTCTGCATCAGGCTCTAGACTTGGTGGCCCCCTTAAAAAAGAAAAAGTCTAATCAGAGATTTCTAACTCCTTGGTTCAACACAGAAACTCGTAGCTTAAAACAGAAGACTCGTCAATTAGAAAGAAAATGGCGCTCTACTAATTTAGATGAAATCTATTTAGCTTGGAGAAATCATCTTTTAATTTATAAAAAATCTCTTAGAAAAGCTAGAACAAGTTATTACTCTGCATTAATAGAAGAGAACAAGAATAATCCCAGGTTTCTTTTCAGTACTGTAGCCAGGTTGACAAAGAGTCAGGACTCTGTCAATCCTAGCATTCCCTTAGAGCTTACTAGTCAGGGCTTTATGAACTTTTTCAATAATAAAATTTCATCCATCAGAGATAAAATCAATCAAATTCTTCCCACAGTTAACTTAAATACTGTAACTACTACAACTCCTTCTTTTGATGTCTGTCTTGATGAGTTTACTCCAATCGACCTCTGTGAGTTAGACAAATAGTTTCCTCATCCAAACCTTCAACTTGTCTTTTAGACCCTATTCCTACCAGGTTATTTAAAGAAGTCTTCCCACTTATTGGTAGCTTTATTCTTCATATAATCAATTCTTCATTAACTTTAGGCCATGTACCGCAGGCTTTTAAAACGGCTGTAATTAAACCCTTACTCAAAAAGCCAACGCTAGATCCAGGAGCTTTAGCTAACTATAGACCAATCTCTAATCTCCCTTTCATTTCAAAAATCTTAGAAAGAGTTGTTGCTACGCAATTATTTGACCACCTGCAGGGAAATGGTTTACTTGAAGAGTTTCAGTCTGGGTTTAGAATCCATCATAGTACTGAAACAGCCTTAGCGAAGGTCACTAACGACCTCCTCATTGCATCTGATAATGGACTAGTTTCTGTACTTGTTCTTTTAGACCTTAGTGCAGCTTTTGATACTATCAATCATAATATTCTACTTGATAGATTAGAACACTATGTTGGACTTAATGGAACTTCGTTGCAGTGGTTTAGATCTTATTTATCTGATAGGTTCCAGTTTGTTCATGTAAATAATGAGTTTTCTTTCAACTCAAGGCTTAGTCATGGAGTTCCACAGGGATCTGTGCTAGGCCCTACTCTTTTTAGTTTATATATGCTTCCGTTAGGCAACATTATTAGAAAGCACTGTATACATTTTCATTGTTATGCAGATGACACACAATTATACCTGTCAATGAAGCCAGATGATAGTAATCAATTAGCCAAGTTAGAAGCCTGTCTTAAGGAAATCAAAGCTTGGATGACTTGTAATTTCCTGCTATTAAATTCAGATAAGACTGAAGTCATTCTTGTTGGTCCAAAAAACCTTAGAAATTCCTTTCCAAATCAAACTTTCAGTTTGGATGCAGTTACGCTTTCTCTTAATAGCTCTGTGAGGAACCTTGGAGTTATTTTTGATCAGGATTTGTCCTTCAATTCACATATTAAATTTGTTTCTAAGACTGCCTTCTATCATTTGCGTAATATTGCCAAGATTAGGAGCATCTTGTCTCAGAGTGATGCTGAGAAGCTGATCCACGCTTTTGTTAGCTCGAGATTAGATTATTGTAATTCTTTATTATCAGGCTGTCCTAAAACATCTTTAAAAAGTCTTCAGCTGATCCAAAATGCTGCAGCAAGAGTTTTAACAGGTACTAGAAAGAGAGATCATATCTCTCCGGTTCTGGCCTCCCTTCATTGGCTTCCCATAGAGTTTAGAATTAAGTTTAAAATCCTTCTTCTTACTTACAAAGCTCTAAACAATCAGGCTCCTTTTTATTTAAAAGATCTGATACTACCGTATTATCCTAACAGAGCACTACGCTCCCAAAATGCAGGATTACTTGTAATACCTAGAATCTCCAAAAGTACAATGGGAGGCAGAGCCTTCAGTTATCAAGCTCCTCTCCTGTGGAATCAGCTGCCAATCTGGATTCGGGAGTCAGACTCGATCTGTTTTTAAGAATAGGGCTAAAACCTACCTTTTTGATATAGCCTACAATTAGGGAGGGATCATGTGTTTCTGAACCCTCCCTTAGTTATGCTGCTAATAGGTTTAGTCAGCCGGGGGACCTCCAGTAATGCACTGGGCCTCACTCCTTTCCTCACTCTCTATGAAATATTTTTTTTTTGCTGGTCATTAACATTTGTTTGTTCTCTCCCATAGATTGAGTCCCCATCGTGCTGTTTGCTCTCTACATGTCTGTTCTTTTCTTCTTCTCTATCCCCTCACCCCCCAGCCAGTCGCAGCAGATGACTGCCCCTCCCTGAGCCTGGTTCTGCTGGAGGTTTCTTCCTGTTAAAAGGGAGTTTTTCCTCTCCACCGTCGCCAAGTGCTTGCTCACAGGGGATCGCCTGATTGCTGGGGTCTTTCTGCAACTGTGGGGGTTCCCCCCTACAGTTGATAGTGCTATGAGATGACTGTTGTTGTGAAATGGCGCTATATAAATAAAGTTGAATTGAATTGAATTATAGCACCTTAATGGCTTATAAAGTGATTACAAACTTATTAATAACCTATATAAACATCTATGAATCCTTTATTAGAGTAGCCTTATTGTAAAGTGGCACGCACATTTTCAATCCTTTATTTATCCTAAACTTTGAACTAGAAAAGCCCTTTTTTATCAGTCTGGAACGCCTCATCTGTCATTTATATATGGGTCATTGTAACATGTTTGTCACGGTTTCATTCAAACAATCCTGCAGCAGGAACAGTACACTTCAGAAGAGTTTTACATTAACTTTTGTGCTCACCATTCTCTCTGACTATTAGTATTCCAGAGTCAGTCTCCAACAACAAAGAAACATTTATAACAATGAACCAGACAATCAGCATTACTAGTAAGTGCCTTCATTCCTCCTACATTTGTAGCTCGCTTCTTGTAAATTCATGTATTTTAAACATATACATAAATTTACAGCATTTTACAACAATTAACATTTTTATGTTAATTTTTGACTTGCTTATGATAAATATTTGGGGTGGGAATCTCTGGACACCTCACAATTTGATTATGATTAAGATTCAGAGGGCTGCAATGCAACTAAAACAGACCGTGATACATCTTTTTTCCTATTCAGGATCCCCCCCCCCCCCCAACACTCTGCAACTATTTGGTACTTTCAAAGCAAAATATTTATAATCACCCATAATGGATTTACTTCCAATATTTTTGTTAAACAAAAGGAAGAGAAATATGAAAAGTTAACTGGAATGTTACATTTACTCTGCATATCATCCACCTTAGACACTACAGTACCTGGTTCCTTCCTTTTCAGTTCAGGATGAACTCTGGACATTTTTTTTTTTTAACGTGTGTGCATCAAATCAGAATCTTCCAAGTATGGCGATTTGATGCATCTTTAAAAAAAATCGATTACTCCCCCAACCCTAATAAATATGTGACTTTTTAGCTGGTAACTTCTCCATCTTGTTTATTTTGCACCCAATCTTGCTACATTGTTTTTTTCCCTCTTACTTTTGTATCTTGCTTATAAGTTTTTCTTTTTTTAATAATATACTAAATGCAATGGGTGTATTAATCTCTCTTCTGCAGAAACTATATAACACAATCTGCCACCTAATAAGAATGACTGCACTACAGGCCTCTGCTGAATTCCACGGACATATGGCTAGTGGGTCAGTGCTATTGTCAAGCCCTGCACTGCAGTAAAGATCTTTAAAGTGTAGTTTAGAGACAGTAACCCTGCGTGAAAGCTCAGCTGTCTTAGGTGAAGAGTACGATGTACTTTCCTGTCAGATTTTGTCACATCCTAATTGATCCTCTCTCTGTGCTGGGGATGACGGATTTTAAGTAGGGGATGAATGTCTTTCCGAGATCAACTAGCTATCATAATATAGCCACCTGAAGGACTCTAAAAACAGCTGAGACCATCAAACAAACTTCAGCTCCTGACAAAGTTTTGTGCAAACTCATTTTATGACTCTTATAAAATTCAGCTGACTTTTTCTTTTCACTGCAGTAAAAACTTTAATTGCATTTTATAAACATTTGCATCTGTAATAAATGTAAAATTTTAGATTGAAGAGGGAAAAATAACTAAACACACCATATGGCCATAATTAATAAACTGAATAATTACTACAGCTCTGAAGGTAAAAATTAAAATCACACTAAGCTTTTATTTTGAAGGCCACCTGCAAATTGTGAATGTGTGGTCACATCTACATGTTTGCCGTTTAGCCTTTGAGTAAGTGTGTTTACATGGCAAAGTGGCCAAACAGAAGTGAGCCTCGTCACATGTGACATCAAACAGAAGATGTGAGGATGGGAGAGGAGGAGGAGGAGAAGAGAGGAAGAGAAGGTGTGTGACCCCACAGAGAATGTTAACAATCATCTGGTTAACACCAGCAGAGACATATGAAAACAACATAATAAACATAAACAGTATCACAGCTGAGAGCAACTAAATATCAGGACTAAAGATCAGCCGCTGAACGTGGAGGTCAGGTGATCAGGAGGTGGATGAGCCCTCGTGAGTTTCTTATTACTCAAAATCAAAACATTGAGATTTTCACCAACTTCAAACCTTTTATTTTTTTTTATTATTCTAAGTCTTCCACCCTTAAACCTACAGATTCGGGATTGTTGCCTGTCGACAGATGGGACACGAACCTGTGGACGAAAGGCGTGCATCAGCGTCAACCATTGAGAACAAACACTCGCTGAAGACAGAGTTGGATGAGTTAGAGAGCGAGCCGGAGGCCCCGTCGCTGAGCTCGTAGAAACCTGAGCAAGAGGAAAATGATAAATATCTTGTTTTTGAAGCCCACCATACAAATACAGGACAACCAATTTTAAACAATCACAGTTCACTCAACCTGAGCTCGGTCGGCTGTCCATCTCCAGCTGGTCATGTGACCCCTCAGTGTCCAACTGCAGGTCACTGATCTGCCGGTCAAGTTCCTGTAACTGACTTATGAGACCAGCATCCCTTTTCCTCAGACAGTTCTGAAAGACACACACAAAAATGCTTATTTAATATTTCATTATATCACCTTACTGAATTTAACACCTACAAACAACAGAAGAACAAAAAACAGGAAAATTCAAATTTCAAAAGATATTAATTAGTGGCAAAAGAAAAACTTTTCAAGATGAAAACAAAACTCACACTGGAAAAATCTGCATTTTGTAAGAGAAATGAAAATGGAATGAAAATAAAAAAAATAAAAAGAATAGTGACTTATGTTTTATCACATTATATATACAGTATATATATACGTGTATATACACACACACACACACACACATATGTATGTATGTATATACAGTGGGGCAAAAAAGTATTTAGTCAGCCACCAATTGTGCAAGTTCTCCCACTTAAAAGATGAGAGAGGTCTCCAGTTTTCATCATAGGTATACCTCAACTATGAGAGACAAAATGAGAAAAAAATACAGAAAATCACATTGAAGGATTTTTAATGAATTAAATGGTAAATTCTTCGATAAAATAAGTATTTGGTCACCTTCAAACAAGCAAGATTTCTGGCTCTCACAGGCCTGTAACTTCTTTAAGAGGCTCCTCTGTCCTCCACTCGTTACCTGTATTAATGGCACCTGTTTGAACTCGTTATCAGTATAAAAGACACCTGTCCACAACCTCAAACTGCACGGTGGCGCAGTGGTTTAGCACTGTGGCAGCACAGTTTTACCCTCGGACCACGGGGACCGCGGGGATCATGTGATCGTGGGTTCGATCCCAGCCCCCGACCAACAGTGAGCTGTGTGGAGTTTGCATGTTCTCCCCGTGTTGCGCGGGTTTACTCCGGGATTTCTCCGGTTTCCTCCCGCACACCAAAAACATGTAGGTTTAGGGCGCTCGCGCACGCAGCGACCAGTAGCCGGTGGCTTGTCACCAGACTGCAAACCAAGTCTACCTACGGGTACAAATAAGTAACAAAAAAAAAAACAAAAAAAACCCAGTCAGACTCCAAACTCCACTATGGCCAAGACCAAAGAGCTGTCAAAGGACACCAGAAACAAAATTGTAGACCTGCACCAGGCTGGGAAGACTGAATCTGCAATAGGTAAGCAGCTTGGTGAGAAGAAATCAACTGTGGGAGCAATTATTAGAAAATGGTGGACATACAAGACCACTGATAATCTCCCTCGATCTGGGGCTCCACACAAGATCTCACCCCGTGGGGTCAAAATGATCACGAGAATGGTGAGCAAAAATCCCAGAACCACACGGGGGGACCTAGTGAATGACCTGCAGAGAGCTGGGACCAAAGTAACAAAGGCTACATCGATAACACACTACGCCGCCAGGGACTCAAATCCTGCAGTGCCAGATGTGTCCCCCTGCTTAAGCCAGTACATGTCCAGGCCCGTCTGAAGTTTGCTAGAGATCATTTGGATGATCCAGAAGAGGATTGGGAGAATGTCATATGGTCAGATGAAACCAAAATAGAACTTTTTGGTAAAAACTCAACTTGTTGTGTTTGGAGGAGAAAGAACACCATACCTACTGTGAAGCATGGGGGTGGAAACATCATGCTTTGGGGCTGTTTTTCTGCAAAGGGACCAGGACGACTGATCCGTGTAAAGGAAAGAATGAATGGGGCCATGTATCGTGAGATTTTGAGTGAAAACCTCCTTCCATCAGCAAGGGCTATGAAGATGAAACGTGGCTGGATCTTTCAGCATGACAATGATCCCAAACACACCACCCGGGCAACGAAGGAGTGGCTTCGTAAGAAGCATTTCAAGGTCCTGGAGTGGCCTAGCCAGTCTCCAGATCTCAACCCCATAGAAAATCTTTGGAGGGAGTTGAAAGTCCGTGTTGCCCAGTGACAGCCCCAAAACATCACTGCTCTAGAGGAGATCTGCATGGAGGAATGGGCCAAAATACCAGCAACAGTGTGTGAAAACCTTGTGAAGACTTACAGAAAACGTTTGACCTCTGTCATTGCCAGCAAAGAGTATATAACAAAGTATTGAGATGAACTTTTGTTATTGACCAAATACTTATTTTACCGAGGAATTTACCAATTAATTCATTAAAAATCATTCAATGTGATTTTCTGGATTTTTTTTTTCTCATTTTGTCTGTCATAGTTGAGGTATACCTATGATGAAAATTGGAGACCTCTCTCATCTTTAAAGTGGGAGAACTTGCACAATTGGTGGCTGACTAAATACTTTTTTGCCCCACTGTGTGTGTGTGTGTGTGTGTGTGTGTGTGTGTGTGTGTGTGTGTGTGTGTGTGTGTGTGTGTGTACAGACGTGGACAAAATTGTTGGTACCCCTCTGTTAATGAAAGAAAAACCCACAATGGTCACAGAAATAACCTGAATCTGACAAAAGTGGTAATAAATAAAAAAAATTCTATGAAAATTAACCGATGAAAATCAGACAATGCTTTTGAATTGTGGTTCAACAGAATTATTTTAAAAAACAAACCCATGAAACAGGCCTGGACAAAAATGATGGTACCCCTAGAAAAGATCACAGGTGTCTACAAACTTGTAATCAGTCAGTCGGCCTATTTAAAGGGTGACAAGTAGTCGCTGTGCTGTTTGTTGACTTGGTGTGTACCACACTAAACATGGACCAGAGGAAGCAAAGGAGAGAGTTGTCTCAGGAGATTAGAAAGAAAATTATAGACAAGCATGTTAAAGGTAAAGGCTATAAGACCATCTCCAGGCAGCTTGATCTTCCTGTGACTACAGTTGCACATATTATTCAGAAATTTAAGATCCACGGGACTGTAGCCAACCTCCCTGGACATGGCCGCAGGAGGAAACTTGATGAAAAATGGAGGAGACGGATAATACGAATGGTAACAAAAGAGCCCAGAACAACCTCTAAACACATTCATGGTGAACTCCAAGGTCAAGGTACATCAGTGTCAGATTGCACCATCTGTCGTTGTTTGAGCCAAAGTGGACTTCATGGGAGACGACCAAGGAGGACACCACTGTTGAAAACAAATCATAAAAAAGCCAAACTGGAATTTGCCAAACTGCATGTTGACAAGCCACAAAGCTTCTGGGAGAATGTCCTATGGACAGACGAGACAAAACTGGAACTTTTTGGCAAGGTACATCAGCTCTATGTTACAGAAGCAAAAATGAAGCATACCAAGAAAAGAACACTGTCCCTACAGTGAAACATGGAGGAGGTTCTGTTATGTTCTGGGGCTGCTTTGCTGCATCTGGCACAGGGTGTCTTGAATCTGTGCAGGGTACAATGAAATCTTAAGACTATCAAGGTATTCTAGAGAGAAATGTGCTTCCCAGTGTCAGACAGCTTGGTCTCAGTCGCAGGTCATGGGTCTTGCAACAGGATAATGACCCAAAACACACAGCTAAAAACACCCAAGAATGGCTAAGAGCCAAACATTGGACTATTCTAAAGTGGCCTTCTATGAGCCCTGATCTAAATCCTATTGAATATCTGTGGAAGGAGCTGAAACATGCCATCTGGAGAAGGCACCCTTCAAACCTGAGACAACTGGAGCAGTTTACTCATGAGGAGTGGGCCAAAATACCTGCTGAGAGGTGGAGAAGTCTCATTGACAGTTACAGAAATGGTTTGATTGCAGTGATTGCCTCAAAAGGTTGTGCAACAAAATATTAAGGGTACCATCATTTTTGTCCAGGCCTGTTTCATGAGTTTGTTTTTTAAAATAATTCTGTTGAACCACAATTCAAAAGCATTGTCTGATTTTCATTGGTTAATTTTCATAGAATTTTTATTACCACTTTTATCAGATTCAAGTTATTTCTGTGACCATTGTGGGTTTTTCTTTCACTAACAGAGGGGTACCAACAATTTTGTCCATATATATATATATATATATATATATATATATATACAGTATATATATATATATGTATAGAGAGAGAGAGAGAGAGAGAGAGAGAGAGAGAGAGAGAGAGAGAGAGAGAGAGAGACACACACACACACACACACACACACACACACACACACACACACACACACACATATATACAGTGGTGTGAAAAAGTGTTTGCCCCTTCCTGATTTCTCATTATTTTGTATGTTTGTCACACTTAACCCCTTGAACTCTGTGAATTCTGCGGGCGGTCACGTCTCTGCATCTTAGTGCGTCTCAGTGCGCACTGAAAAAAAAAAGCTGTATTTCCGGTCTTCCAGTACAGACACAGCCTTGTTACAACCTGAGAAAAAAGCTGTGTAATATATTCATTTTTTGTGGTATTTTTACAAAATTTTGACCTGAGCTTGAAAACACTTGGTTCTACATTTCTGTTGTGTTTTCCAGCCAGTATCTGACAGCTGTATGTTATTTGCAAGCATTTGTATCTAAAAAAACACCCAGGCAAACTTTTTTGTTACTCAGTGGCAGGAGCACTTAAAGAGATTATGACTATTTTGCCAAAAAATTCAGAGTGTTTTCTTTTAAATGAGACTAACCCCATGAAGATGCTGCAAAGGGTTGAAGAACAGCTTTTGATTTACTTTGGGCATGTTATTTTTAGGCGTTTTTAGGGAAGTTGAACAGAGTTCAACAGGGCTGATGACATGATTTTGACATTTTTTAGCATGTTGTGTAAACCCAAAAGTCATTGTCGATGATCAATATAATATTTACAACCGCGCCTGCATAAACTAGTTATCATCAAAAAACTGCAGCCGCTGACTGGACTGTGGTGCCGCCCACCGAATTAAGGGCAGCACCCCCATGATGTAATCGCAGGAACGGACTCCGGTGTTGTTGACTGGAATGGCAGCAGCTTTGTAGCTCACAGTTTCTCTGGTTTCTTGTTTTAATTTTACAGCTGTGCCTTTGTGTTGTGTCGCGGGCTTAGATAAACAGCAGGCCATGAAAGACCACATCACACGCTTCAGCTCCAACTGTCATAAGCCTCCTCGTGCGCTCCTCGTGTGCTTTTAGGCAGGAGGAGGGCACGAGGAGGGGAATGATTAATGGATTTACACGCAGCTTTGACCTACTTTCTGTGATCGCATGCTGACTCTCGCCGGTCCGGCCACGTCCCCCCTCTTATTATCACCAGCTGATTTCTCTCCTGCTGATCATCTTTCCTGGTCCTTGCCCAGGTGCTTCTCATCACACCATCACCAGCAGTGCTTGTACTTTGCGGCCGTTTGCCAGTAACGCACTGCTGGTCTATAGTATTGACATCTTTGCTTAGTCTGCCAGTATTTTCAGCACTCTCACGATGCTAGTCACTCCATGTTCGCCGTGGTTCTCGTGCGTCTTTGAAGCGATGTCAGCTCTGGGGTGCACCTGTGGCTAACATGTCTCCTCTCATTCGTTCTCTGGGTGATGCCGGCCCCCGAACGCCATCAGTAAGTGTGTTTGTGTTTTTTGTACGTCTTCACCTTTTTGGGAATTGTCTGTCGTTCTGTATTAAATGTGCTGTGGTGAACCCTGCACATAAATCCTCGTTATTTCATCCTCCCTCTCCGTGCCCTTCATAAGAGCGCACGGAGGGTTATGATGAATGGAATTACGCGCAGGATTCACCACAGCACATGTATTGAATATAAAGACTGATCCCAAAAGGTGAAGACTTACAAAAATACACAGAAACACAAACAGTAGGTGTTCGGGGCCGACATCGCCCAGCGAGCATGGAGAGGAAACATGTTAACCACGGTTGCGCCCCAGAGCCGACATCGCTACAAGGGTGCAACAGAACCACGGCTGTGTGGAGTGGCTAACACGTCGTGATAGTGTTGGCAATATTGGCTGGCTGACAACACGGCAGATGATACACACAAAACATGAACAGCTGACTGTCACTGAGTCTGACTTGCTAGGCACAATGTCCGCTTGGCACGGCTCAAACCTATACGGTCTGATGGCCCCAGATTCTTCACTGTCATCCCATTCTTTGGAATTATAATCGTCTGAAGATTGGACAACACAAACCAATTCCAGACTACATGTGCTGGAACAATCGTCAATGTTTTCTACCACTTCCATCCTGTGTGTACAATGGACAGCCAAGCGTGGTTGTCTGTTGATGATGTTACAACATGGCTGTGGGGTTTTCAAGCCACTGACGCAATGGGTGATGTGGCGCTCATGAAAACGTTGGATATTCACGTGAAAAAAAGCCTGTTTGACTTAGAACTGCACAGACCAACCTATTTCGTCATATTGTATTATGTGTTGAAAAATTAGATGAAGTCAAAAACGTGTCATCAGCACTTTAAATGTTTCAGATCAAACAAATTTAAATATTAGACAAAGATAACACAAGCAAACACAAAATGCAGTTTTTAAATGAAGCTGTTTATTATTAAGAGTAAAAAAAAAATCCAAACCAACATGGCCCAGTGTGAAAAAGTGACCCCACCCCCCACCCCCGTTAAAACATCAATTAACTGTGGTTTATCACATCTTTGGAAAGCTCAGTTCAATTTCTCCAGCTACATCCAGGCCTGATTACTGCCACACCTGTTCTCAATCAAGAAATCACTTAACTAGGACCTGCCCGACAAAGTGAAGTAGACCAAAAGATCCTCAAAAGCTAGACATTATGCTGCAATCCAAAAAAATTCAGGAACAAATGAGAAACAAAGTAAGTGAGAGCTATCAGTCTGGAAAAGTTTATAAAGACATTTCTAAAGCTTTGGGGCTCCAGCAAACCACAGTGAGATCCATTTTCCACAAATGGCAAAAACATGGAACAGTGGTGAACCTCCCAGGAGTGGCCGGCTGACCAAAACTACCTCAAGAGCACAGCGACGACTCATCCAAGAGGTCACAAAAGACCCCACAACAACATCCAAAGAACTGCAGGCCTCACTTGCCTCAGTTAAGGTCAGTGTTCATGACTCCACCATAAGAAAGAGACTGGGCAAAAATGGCCTGCATGGCAGAGTTCCAAGATGAAAACCACTGCTGAGCAAAAACAACATAAAGGCTCGTCTCAGTTTTGCCAGAAAACATCTTGATTATCCCCAAGACTTTTGGGAAAATACTCTGTGGACTGACAAGATAAAAGTTGAACTTTTTGGAAGGTGTGTGTCCCATTACATCCAGCATAATAGTAACACTGCATTTCAGAAAAGGAATATCATACTAACAGTAAAATATTTTGGCGGTAATGTGATGGTCTGGGGCTGTTTTGCTGCTTCAGGACCTGGAAGACTTGCAGTGGTAAATGGAAGCATGAATTCTGCTGTCTACCAAAAAATCCTGAAGGAAAATGTCTGGCCATCTCTTTGTGACCTCAAGCTGAAGTGCATTTGGTTTTGCAGCAGGACAATGATTCAAAACACACCAGCAAGTCCACCTCTGAATGGTTTAAGAAAAACAAAATGAAGACTTTGAAGTTGCCTAGTCAAAGTCCTGACCTGAATCCGATTGAGATGCTGTGGCATGACCTTAAAAAGGTGGTTCATGCTCAAAAACCCTCCATTGTGGCTGAATTACAATTCTGCAGAGATAAGTGGGCCAGAATTTCTCCACAGCACTGTAAAAGACTCATTGCCAGTTATCGCAAATGCTTGATTGCAGTTGTTGCTGCTAAGAGTGGCCCAACCAGTTATTAGGTTTAGGGGGTAATCATTTTTTCCACACAGGACCATGTAGGTTTTGATTTTCTTTTCCTTTAAAATAAATACCTTCATTTAAAAACTGCATTTTGCATTTACTTGTGTTATCTTTATCTAATATTTAAATTTGTTTGATGATCTGAAACATTTAAGTGTGACAAACGTACAAAAAAAAGAGAAATCAGGAAGGAGGCAAACACTTTTTCACACCACTGTGTACACACACACACACACACACACACACACACACACACACACACACACACACACACACACACACACACACACAGAGTGGCATGAAAAAGTGTTCGCTCCCTTCCCAATTTCTCATTTTTTTGTATGTTTGTCACACTTAAATGTGAGCCATCAGATGCCTTTCCTGTGATCAATGGCACCAAACAAGGCTGTGTTCTTGCCCCAACACTTTTCAGCATGATGTTCAGTGCAATGCTGACTGATGCATTCAGAGACTGTGAGGCTGGTATTAAAATTAGATACAGGTACGATGGGAGATTATTCAATCCAAGACGTCTACAGGCTAACTAAGACGTCTACAGGAAACTGTCATCGAGACTTCCTCTTTGCGGATGACTGCACCCTCAATGCCAGCAGTCAGCAAGATACGCAACTGGAGATGGACAGTTTCTCTACAGCATGCGACAACTTTGGACTTACCATTAGTACCAAGAAGACCAACGCGATGTTCCAGCCAGCCCCAAACAACCCATACCAGGACCCAAGCATCACGGTCAATGGAAAGACACTTCAGACTGTTGAAAATTTTACTTACCTTGGCAATACTCTCTCCCACTCAGCAAACATAGATGCTGAAATCAACAACAGAATCACCAAAGCTAGCAGTGCATTTGGAAGGCTCAGGAAGACGGTTTGGGAGAAAAGAGGGATCTGTCTTGTTACCAAACTCAAAGTCTATAGAGCAGTAGTCCTTACTACTCTCCTGTATGGTTGTAAAGCCTGGACTGCATACAGACGACATGAAAAACAGCTGAACCATCTCCATCTGAGATGCCTTCAGAATCTCCTGAATGTCCGATGGGAAGACAAAATCTCTGACACTGAAGTGCTGCAACAAGCCAATATTCCCAGCATCATCACTCTTATACATAAGGCCTAACTCAGATGGGTAGGTCATGTCATCCGCATGCCTGAAAATCGCATCCCCAAGCAGCTGTTCAACGGGGAACTCCACCAAGGAAATGCTCTGTTGGAGGGCAGCGCAAACGCTATAAAGACAGCCTGAAGGTTTCCCTAAGAGACTTCTCTATAGACACGCTGGCCTGGGAGAACATCGCTGCAGACCGACCCACATGGTGCAGCCTTATTCACAGTGGATCTCGTTCAGCTGACGACAACAGAACCAATGCTGCAGAGAAGAAACGTGAGACATGCAAAGCCAGAGCTGCAAGCACCCAGCACTCCACTCCCACCCACATGTGTCCCAGTTGTGGGACAGGATTCCATGCCCAGATTGGGTCATCAGCCACCTCCGGACACATCAAACCAGATCTTTCAACACCTGATGATGTCATGGTCATCTTCGACTACGAAGGGCGAACAACAATGCCTTGGAAATTCTTTTTCACCCTTCTCCTGACTGATACCTTTAAACATTGAAATCCCTCCAATGTTTTGGAAGCTCTCTGTGGACCATGGCTTGTAATGTAAGATGTGACTACAAAAATGTCAGGAAAAGCCTGCTAGAACAGCTGAACTTTATTTGGGGTTAATCAGAGGCACTTTAAATGGTAGCAGGTGTGTGCTGACTCCCATTAACATGAGTTTGAATGTGATTGGTTAATTCTGAACACAGCCACATCCCCAGTTATAAGAGGGTGTGCATATTTATGCAGCCAGGTTATTGTAAATTTTTTATTTTTCCCCTTAAAAGATTTCAGTTTGTTTTTCAATTGGGTTGTACAGGTTATAGATCACATTAATGGTGGAAAAAGTTTTGAAATGATTTATCTTGGTCTCATTTCTTTACATCATAAAAACTTAGCATTTTAACAGGGGTGTGTAGACTTTTTATATCCACGGTGTGTGTGTGTGTGTACAGTTGAAACCAGAAGCTTAAATACACTGCATAAAACACATAACCTTTTTTCCCCTCACTGTCTGTCACCATGGGGTGAGACGCCGGCCCGGCGCTCAGCCCATGCTCCTTCTTATCCCTGCCTCTCATTGGGCAGCGTCTCAGCTGGCTCCCAGCTGTCAGTGTCACGGGACGGCTGGGGCCAATTAATCCTCATCAGCTGGGGCGCTGCTAATGAGTTTAAAAAGGAGCAGCCTCGATCACTCGGGGCTGCGACATAAGCACTGCTAGGCTGGAGCCCCTTCGTCTGGTGCCAGTTCCTGCCTCATCTTCAGCACTACTCGTAAGTGTTTCCCGTAAGGAGTTTTGTGCCTTTGTACCCCCATGTCCAGGGCTAGCCCGCTACTTGCCTTACCGTATCACTTGGGAGTACCACCTTGTATGAGTGTCCTGCGCATTGGAGTCCTTTGCCCAGTGCCAGCTCTCTACTCTTCTGGCTGCTTAACCCGTGAGTGTTACCCGCTGTGAGCTCTCATGTTGTGTACCCCTACGCCCGGTGCCAACGGTTCTCTCTGTCGCTGTACTGCTCATGAGTGTTACTGTGTTGAATATCTGTGCTTCCCTCATCCCTCACCCTTACCTACAATAAAACATCACAACTCACTGGCTCGCCCTTGGCTCTCATTGTGTGGCTCCCTAGAGCCACACGTAACAGTATGTCGCAGCCAGAACGAGTTGCCGGCAGCCGTGAGTTTGTGTGGACTCGTACCTTCCTGTCCGGGTGTCAGCGCCATTAGCATGCCGTCTCCCAGGAGTCACGCCCGATGCCAGGGCGACGAGCTGAGGTCCATCCCGGAGGCTGTCGACGGGACGCTCTTCACCCTGTACGACGCCTCCAATGCGAGACGCTGGCATCTGGACCATGCTGAGAGCCTCCTGGACACTTTGCCTAGTCATTTTTACCATCCTGAGGCCGGTGCCAGGAGAGACGCCATAGTTACACAGCGAGAGAAGCTCCGCGGGTTGGGTGGAAGTCCCGGTAGGAAGCCGAAGTGGATGACGTTGCCCCCCGCTTCGGGATCCCGTTCCTGCTCCCATTCCAGCCCGGGAGTTCGCGCCACCCAGAGGGCTTTCCCCATGCCGCGCCACGTCACTCGGGATTCCCCCGAAGGAGCCGCAGCTGACAGCAGTTACGTCCGGGACCAAGCGGCTGTCGCGAGCTCCGCTGTGCATCTATTCACCATCTTGTGGCATGTGGCGGCGGCAGCAAGATTGGTGGAGAGGACTCCAGGGCTACGAAGCTTTCCCACGTTCAACGCCTTCCTCGCCTCGATCTCTGATCAGGAGCGGCGATTCCTGGGTTTCCCCCCCGCTTCGCTCCCTGGGAATAGCCGTCATCACAACGCCCAGACGCCTCAGCACGAACCCCGTCCGGATCCAGTTCCGGGTTGCCACCAGGACCTTTTCCCTCACGCAGCTGTCACCTCTTTGTCTCGTCAGCATGGAGAATTCACAGCCCCGTTCTCCGAGCCTCTTTCCCCCGCGGTCATCCCAAGGCATTCGGGCTGGCTCATCCCGGCTGTTATCCCCTTCTCCTCGACGTGCTTCCTGACTGCTGCGTGTGCTTGGAATCCTGACCTGGTGAGCCCTCTTCTGGAGACGACACGAGTGATCCCCAGACGACTTCCCAGGGGGTCCTCCGTTATCGCCCGGCGGGGAGAGGAAGAAGAGATGTCCACCACAGTAGGAGCCATCCAACCTCCAGGAGGCAGGCAAGTCCCAGTTTATTTACATCAGTGTTGTGATTTGCTCTGCTATACTCCTGGAGGTCGAGTTCGGGGTCCGCAGCGCCCTGAACTCCCACCACCTGCTGTAACCTGTGTCTTTAATCCTGCACCCTCTGTGTCTCTCTCCGCTGAGCGGTCCCCGGTTTCGGGTCTATGTCGTGGGACGAGGAGAGGGCCTGCGGCTCCGCAGCTACGTTGTGGACGAAGGAGGGGGACTGACTGCTACGTGGAGTCTGCGCCGACGACCAAGCATCCCCTGGTCTCCACGGAGGTGCGGTTCGGTCCAGCGGGATGAGGTTCTCCCACCATCACGCCGCGTGGACCGTCGGCGTGGTTACCAACGCTGGAGGAACCTCAAGCTGCCGGCTGCGGGGCCCGACGCAGCTGGGTGGGAGCCTGACAACGACCTCCTGACGACGGATCCTGGATCTTCGCAGTCCTGGTCGGCGTCAGAACCCGAGATCAGGCGAGTGCTCTCTTTCCCTTTCTCTCTTCATATCTCTGAGCACTTTAGCCTGTCTCTAGGGAAGATGAGCTGGGTGCAGCCGCCCACTGCGTCCGAGCTCGTCTCGCCGGGTTCTGGCGCTGCCGGTGATCCTGATCCCGGTTCTGTTTTCTCTCCTGAGCCTGTTTCCAGGGTCGCCGGCGAGGAATTGCCGTCTCTCGTGGTGCTGGAAGGTCCAGGCTCAACGTTGGAGGTCGGTTCTGGTGCGGTGCCGACCCAGTCGGGGTCCGTCATGGGTGCTGCTCCAGCGGTGTCCGACGTGGGTTCGCCCGAGACCCAATCGAGGTCCGACGTGGGTGCTGCCCCAGCGGTGTCCAACGTGGGTTCGCCTAAGGCCCATTCAGGGTCCGATGCGGGTGCTACGCCAGTATTGTCCAGGTCCGGTGAGGAGGTAGCTGTTTCCCTGCAGCCTGATGCTCGTCTACCTCGTCATCGGTTCTCCCCTAAGCCTCTTCCTCCGGGGTCCGCTCTGACCCTTCGCCCGTCTCAACGGTCCTGGTGGTTGAGTGATGCGGGTCGACAGCTCGACCTGCAAGACTTCTGGTTCGGCGAGCTGGTCCAACCCCCCGACGAACTGTATTTGCTTCTGGGTGGCCTGGCACGGCTACCGGTGGCCTGGTTCCCTGGGACCTGGGTCTGGACTTGGCCGTCCGAACATTTTGTCTTCCCCGACTCACCAGCTGGACAATGGGCGGGGAGACCACCAGAACTATCCCGGCCGTTTTGGACTCTGCCTGCCGTCTCCTCGGGTGTCTCTCATCTTTTTATTATTATTGAGGTCACCCGGGTGTAGTTTCTTTGTCCTCTAGGGGAATGTGTATTCTTAGTGCTGTGTATTGTGTTCTTTTTATTAATAGTACTCAGCATTTTTTTTCCTCATTGTTATCCTGTCATGTCACCTTTATTCCTCTAGGTGACCTTCCTTGTATATAGCGCTGTGTGTTGTGTTTTCTTATCTGACTCAGCGTTTTCATCACCTTCTACCTTAGCCTTAGCCTTGTCGGTGCATCATGGAATGTGTGTGGTTTCTTTTGCGCCCGTACTCTGTGATCACCTTATCCCTCCTTGTTATCTTCGTGGGGGGCCTTTCCTAGCCCCAACTTAGACATTGACTACGTGTTATTATATGGAGTTATGTGTTTTGTTTTCCACTTTACCGTACTCCGTAATTGTCCGTTTGTTCCTGTCACCTCCGTTCCTTTGGGTTGTTATATATTTATAGCGCTGTGTATCGTGTTTTTCTTTGTTATCCTTACTCAGCGTTTTTCACCATCTGTGCCCCGGTTATTTTCTGTACAGCGTGCTGTATTTGGGTTTTTCGTCTTGTCTGCCTTATACTTTGTATTTGTTCATGGTCTGTTTTTCTTTTTTTTTCCCGCTCTGCTTCTCTCCCTCCGGTCCTGCCTCCCTGCCACCCACCCTAGGTGTGTGTGTGTGTGTGGGGGGGGGGGGGGCTGGGATGTTCCTGGTCGTTCGGAGCCCGACCGTGAGGGGGAGGCTCTGTCACCATGGGGTGAGACGCCGGCCCGGCGCTCAGCCCATGCTCCTTCTTATCCCTGCCTCTCATTGGGCAGCGTCTCAGCTGGCTCCCAGCTGTCAGTGTCACGGGACGGCTGGGGCCAATTAATCCTCATCAGCTGGGGCGCTGCTAATGAGTTTAAAAAGGAGCAGCCTCGATCACTCGGGGCTGCGACATAAGCACTGCTAGGCTGGAGCCCCTTTGTCTGGTGCCAGTCCCTGCCTCATCTTCAGCACTACTCGTAAGTGTTTCCCTAAGGAGTTTTGTGCCTTTGTACCCCCATGTCCAGTGCTAGCCCGCTACTTGCCTTACCGTATCACTTGGGAGTACCACCTTGTATGAGTGTCCTGTGCATTGGAGTCCTTTGCCCAGTGCCAGCTCTCTACTCTTCTGGCTGCTTAACCCGTGAGTGTTACCTGCTGTGAGCTCTCATGTTGTGTACCCCTACGCCCGGTGCCAACGGTTCTCTCTGTTGCTGTACTGCTCATGAGTGTTACTGTGTTGAGTATCTGTGCTTCCCTCATCCCTCACCCTTACCTACAATAAAACATCCCAACTCACTGGCTCGCCCTTGGCTCTCATTGTGTGGCTCCCTAGAGCCACACGTAACACTGTCTGACATTAAATGAGACTAAACTTCTCCTGTTTTAGGTCAGTTAGGATTACCAAAATTATTATTATTTTTTTTTTTAAATAAATTTAGGGGATTTCTTTATTACTTTCTTCAAAGTCAGAAGTTTACATAAAGTCATGTGAAAAAGTTAGAACACCCTATGAAGGCATGTGTGTTTAACATATTTGGACATATGGATATTTAATATCAATTTTAACAATACTGGGAGATTCAAGTAATATAACTAAACAATTCAAATTGAAGAAAAGACTTTTTCAAATTTTCTGTAAAATGTAATTCTAAAAACATGCCATTTCTGGTGAGGAATAAATTAGGACACACCCCCATATTTATTCTTACTTAAAATGGCTAAAATCACACACAGGTGTATCACATCAGGTGCACATGATTAGAACATCGTTACTCAGCATTTTGAAGGAGGCTTGTCCTATTTAAACCTCAGACATTTAGTTTGGTGTTCTCCTGTTGCTCCTGACTGTTGAAGTGAGAGTGAACACCATGGTGAGTGGTGAGATCGAAAGAGCTGTCTGAGGCCTTCAGAAAGAAGATTGTAGCAGCTTATGAGTCTGGTGAGGGATTTAAAAAGTTCTCAAAACAATTTGAAATCAGCCATTACACTGTCCAGAAAATAGTCTACAAGTGGAGGACATTCAAAACAATTGCCAACATGCCCAGGTCTGGCCATCTAACCAAGTTCATCCCGAGAGCAGACTGCAAGATGCTAAAAGAAGTCTCCAAAAACCCTAAAATATAATCACAGGACCTACAGCAGGATCTTGCTACTGTTGATGTCAAAGTGCATGCCTCTATAATCAGAAAGAGACTGCACAAGTTTAACTTGCATGGGAGGTGTGCAAGGAGGAAACCTTTGCTTTCTAAGAGAAACATGAAGGTCAGACTGAAGTTTGCTTGAGAGAACGTAGATAAAGACCTGGGGCCTCGTGTATAAAGGACTGCACAGCTTTCATACTGAAAGATGGCATACTCACAAAATTTGAAAAGTACGTGCGCACAAAAATTTTCAGATTTATAAAACTGTCCACACGCCTGATTCTCCGCTCCTTTTCTTTATACATCCCACCTCACGTGAAAACCAGCACACATGCACGATCTCTTTACTCCACCTTGGTTCCTCCCACTAATGATTATGTAAATGAAAAAAAAATGCCCCTTCTGTCACTCTTCTGTCAAACTATGATGGTCAATCCTGCAGGAAAGCACAACACAAAAAAAAAAAAAATTACTTCACGGAGTGTGACGGCAAGGTGTTGATAGCGGAGGTGGAGGTCAGAAAAAAATATTTTATTATGTTCTGATCCTCCAGAATCAACAATAAACCCAAGTTTACCGAGTGGACCAGTGTTATAATGACAGTTAATGCAGCCGGCTCTGACTGAAAAAAATAAAATAAAATGGTGTGCTATTAAAGTTAAAGTTAACAGACGGATCATTACTCAATGCCAGTGATGCTGGCCCATCGGTAGCCCTCGGTAATCCGCATAAACAGATGTGATGCTACTGAGTAAAATAAACAAATAAATAGAGTAAATAAATACCACTGAATACCACTCCAATCTTACAGCTGAATTTATACAAGTTACAACCCAAATCTGTGTCTGAATCCAAATTATGCATGATAGCCAGGAGGAACACACAGAGCTGTGCAATATATAAAGGCCTTTTATTTCCAAATTATAACTTCCAAAGTACAGCACGTATTGCGCTGGGGATCTTCCTGTTGTCTTCAGGTCAAAATGACTCAAAGACAACAGGTGTTATAACAGTTTCCCCTGACCCACTTCCTGAGGTCTGAGGAGGCCGACATGTCAGGGGGAATGCGTTAAGGGTCCCTGGAAATCTGGGTAAACTGCAGCCCAGAACTCCCCATGGTCCTCCTTTTATTCAGTGTTCACCCAGAAGATCTCTCCTTTTATCTTTGGGTCAAAATGACACATTTATTGAAACAGCATACAGTTAACAGCGGCACTGGCTGGTCCATGAAGAGGTAGGCCAACTCATCAGGGTTTCACTGCGCTCAATGAGCCAAATTATGGAGTTGAATCACATAATAATAATCATGATTTTCACAGACTAATTCATAGACAAAGCATTTTAACTGAAGTGGAAATGTTATTTTAACATACTCTGTGAGTTTCACCTGTTTTGTAGTTTAACAGACTCACCTGATAGAGCCAAACAGAATTTTGCAGACAGCCGCAACTTCTCACGGCAGGTGGAAACTTTGTGGCTTGGCCCGCAGATTCTCACATCACGTTTGTTTTTATACATCCCACTGTGTGCGTGAAAATCAGCGTACACTGTGTTTTTGTGTGCGTGCACCATTTATGCATGAGGCTCCAGGACTTCTGAAATAATATTCTTTGGACAGATGAGTCTAAAATTGAATTATTTGGACACCAGAACAGAAAACGTGTTTGGCGTAGACCAAATACAGCATTCCAGGAAGAGAACCTCATACCAACTGTCAAGCATGGAAGTGGAAGTGTCATGGTTTGGGGATGCTTTGCTGCAGCAGGACCTGGCCAGCTCATCATCACAGAATCCACCATGAATTCTACCATGTATCTGAGGGTGCTTGAGGGCCATGTGAGACCATCTGTAAAAAATTTAAGCTGAAGCGGAACTGGACCCTGCAACATGACAATGACCCAAACCAGTAAATCTACCAAGGACTGGCTAAAAACTAAGAAATGAAGAGTCCTGGAATGACCGAGTCAAGGCCCAGATCTTAATCCCATTGAGATGCTGTGGGGTGACTTGAAACGAGCCGTACATGCAAGAAACCCCTCAAACATCTCACAGATGAAAGAATTCTGCATTGAGAAGTGGGGCAAACTTTCCTTAGACCGATATCAGAGACTGGTAGATGGCTACAAGAAGCGTCTCACTAAAGTTATTTCAGCCAAAGGGGGTAACACTAGCTATTAGGTGGTAGGGTGTCCTAACTTTTTCCTCAGTTAGAATATGCATTTTTGTTGATATCGTTTGTTTAATGAGTAAAACAAGGTAAAATTTTATTATTTATTATTTGTTTATTTTATATTTATTGTCTTTTACTTATCTTTTGCCTATTTGTACTTTAGGTTATTAATTACTGTGCAGCACTTTGGTCAACTTTATTTTTAAATGTGCTTCATAAATAAATTTGGTATGGTATTTACCTGCAATCAAATCACCTTTTCCAGAGATAAATAAAAACAAGATTAGACACCAATACAGTATTTGAACATTTCTTAGTAAAGAACTGAATATTTAATGGGATGTCCTAATTTTTTCACATGACTGTACATTTCCTTAGTATTTGGCAGCATTGCCTTTGAACTGTATGACTTGGGTGAAACATTTTGGGTATCCTTCTACAAGTTTCTCACAATATTTTGCTGGAATTTTGGCCCATTTCTCCTGACAGAACTGGCGTAACTGAGTCAGGTTTGTAGGTCGCCTTTCTCGCACGTCTTTTCAGCTTTGCCCACAAATTTCCTGTGGGATTGAGATCAAGGCTTTGTGATGGCCACGCCAAAACATTGACTTTGTTACCCTTAAGTCACTTTGTAACTAATTCAATGGTATGTTTAGGGTCATTGTCCATTTGGAAGACCCATTTGTGGCCAAGCTTTGACTTCCTGGCTGATGTCTTCAGATGTTGCTTCAATATTTCCACATAATGTTCTTTCCTCATGATGCCATCTATTTTTGTCAAGTGCACGAGTCAGTAGCAAAACACTCCCACAACATGATGCAGCCACCCCCATACACCCCCATACAAGCATCCCCCCTTTTCCCTCCAAATGTAATAATTGTCATTATGGCCAAACAGTTCAATTTTAGTTCCATCAGACCACAGGGCATGTCTCAAAAAATTAAGGTCTTTGTCCCTGTGTGCATTTGCAAACTGTAATCTGGCTTTTTTATGTTGCTTTTGGAGTAATGGCTTCTTCCTTGCCAAGTGGCCTTTCAGCCCATGTCAGTACAGGACTCGTTTCACTGTGGATAATGACACACTTTTACCAGCTTCAGCCAGCATCTTCACAAGGTCTTTTGCTTTTGTTCTGGGGTTAATACACACTTTTCACACCAAAATACATTTATCTCTAAAACACAGAACTCGTCTCCTTCCTGAACGGTATGATGGCTGGACATTCGCATGGTGTTTATACGTGTGTGTAATTGTTTGAACAGATGAACATGGCACCTTCAGACATCTGGAAATTGTACCCAAGGATGAACCAGACCTGTGGAGGTCCACAATTGTCTACCTGATATCTTGGCTGATTTCTTTTGATTTTTCCATGGTGTCATACAAGAAGCAGTGTGTTTGAGGTGTGCCTTAAAATACATCCACAAGTGTGCCTCCAATTAACTCAAATGTTGTCAATTAACCAGTCAGAAGCTTCCAAAGCCATGGCATCACCATCTGGGCTTTCCCAAATTGTTTGAAGGCACATTTACTTATACTAGTGCATACCTGTGCATGCCCGTAGAAACCAAGTATAAGCAACTATTTCTGCATGCCCGTAGAAAGCAGGTGTAAACAAGGGGGTAAGCAAGCACGTCAGCACTTGTTCTGTGATGCCAGCCTTTGATCTTTGATGGTATAATAGCGAGTCCTATGATCTTTGATGATGTCATAGCGAGTCCTATGATCGTGAGTCATGCCTGCATTTGATCTTTGATGATGTCATAGCGAGTCCTATGATCATGAGTGATGCCTGCCTTTGATCTTTGATGTCCTATGATTGTGAGTGAGCATGAGTGATGCCTGCCTTCATAGGAACATCATAGGTGATCCTATGATCTTTTAGCGAGTCCTATGGTCGTGACAGATTTCTTGAATTATATATAGAGTGATAATATTTATATATTATACTTACAAATGTTATATTAACAAAAAAAATTAAAGAATAATTTGGTTAAAAAAGGTATGGTCTTCTCATGATTTGTGAATAAAGTGCTGAATAATACAATAAATGGATAATTTGATAAGTCTCTCTCTCTCTCTCTCTCTCTCTCTCTCTCTCTCTCTCTCTCACAAACACTTAGAAAACGCCTCTTGCCATCAACTAGATTCACTTCATAACTTTAAAAGCAAATAATGTAGCTAAAAACTTCTTCAGCTAAACAAACATGATGTCTGCTTGCAAAAACAGCTGAAGAACACAGGAACCACAAACACAAACATGCATGTTTGTTATTTAGAAACATCTAAATTATGAAGATGTAAACAGACTTACTGTTAATGAGCTGATAAATCAACAATATCCTGCTAAAACACAGACACACACAGCCCCTCCCCATCGTGAGATGGAAAACATGTGGGTTATGCAGGTCATGTGCTGCATTCCTGCAACTAAGTAGAAACACACAGCTGCTGCCTCAGCATCAAAAACGTAACACACCACTACTAAATACATCATCAATACATTACTATCACAGTGTGTGTGGCAGCTTCAAATCGGCGATGTCTTTCACGATCAAATATCCCAATTCTCTTCCAGCTGTTTGGCTTGTCAATCAACCAAGTGGCAGCAGGTCTCAGGTCACGCCCACTGACGCTGCTGCTGAGCCCAGGCTGAGAGACACTGTCTGACCCATAGGCTGTAAATAAAGAATATGGGTCACACATAGGATTTTAATGCACAATGCATTCTATCTACTGACCAGCAAAGGGTTCAGACTTGTATGGCTATAAAAGAAATTTTAATCATTATAAATCTGTGGGAAATCAACATGTACTGTAGCCTCCCTGCCCCATGACACTTCAGTCCTGATGAGTTTATGTCCCTCAATTATTTATTTAACATCATACTGAATAAAGCTGATGACTGATAAGCACCACAGATTTTCAGTGGGGTTCAAGTCACATGACTGTAATAGCCACTCTAGTATCTTCCAGGACTTCTTCTGAAACCAAGCCTTGGTGGACTTTGAGGTACTGTATGCTTGGGGTCATTGTCCTGTTGGAAGGTCCAATGATGCCCAAGCTTCAGCGTCCTCACAGACGGCATGACATTTTTGCCCAAGAGTTCCTGATGCTTAATTAAATCCATCTTGCCCTCCACATGCTGCAGGTTTCAGTGCCAGAGGAAATGAAGCAGCCCCAAAGCATCACTAAGCCACTGCCATGCTTCACTATAGGCAGGATGTTCTTTTCAGCGTATGTTTTTTTCTCACTCCTCCAGACATACCGCTGATCTATAGGCCCAAATCCCCAAACCTCTTTGGCTTATTTACAGTGGGAAAAATAAGTATTGAACATGTCAACATTTTTCTCATTTTACATATTTCTGATGGAGCCACTGATTTGAGATTTTCACAAGATATCAGTAACAACCCAAGTAGACCATACATACAAAGAAATCAAGGCAACTGTGGTCACAAAACAAGTTATATTTAACAAAGTGGAATGACACAAGGAATAAGTATTGAACACGAGAAGAAAAAGAGGTGCAAAAAGTAGGGATAAGCCAATTTGATCCACCATATCGGGATCGGGTTTGATCAAGGCAAAATGGCTGGATCGCATCAGTAAGTAATTTACCGATCCAATACATTAATAATATTAAAATAAAATGAAGGCACAATCATGTTCTCAGCCGTGCTGCACATGGCTCCTGTGCACAGAGGCAGCAAGTGTCACTGGAGCCTGTCTGTGGGACATGCCTCGGTATGTTGCTGTGTGGTACCAGCGTTTACAATTTTAACACCAGCAGCTTGATAAACACTTGCAAAAGTATCACAGTAAAGGAATATGCTGAATTCTGTCAAGAACTGAGCAGAAGGAAGTGCTTTTCCAGCTCTGAGACTGGACGCTAAAAGTGAAACCTAAGCAAAAGAACAAAACTGAAAGTAAAAACCAGACTGGAGCGTAGAAACGAAAGACATAGCATGGGCTTACCTTTTGACAGAGAGTTACAGCTGATAAGAGATAGGTGACAGAAACATAAATAGCAAATTAAAACAGCAAACTGGAAGCGGGCTAGAACAACAGGGCTACAGGAAATAGAACAGGAATTACTTCAAAATAAGAGCATAATATCAGAAACACTACTAAATAAACCAGACTAGGAGAATACTTACGATGATAATAATAATAATAATAATAATAATAATAATAATAATAATAATACGTGTCAAAAATACAACTTAAAGGGTTAGTTCCTTTATTTTCAGAGCTACAGCATTTTTTTACCTCATGCATAAAGTGGCACTTTGAATTTCATCTGAACATTTACTTAAATACTCATCTTCAAAGCTTTGCATAAACTTGCACTTAAAACTTCAGAATACATGGGGCTGACCAGTGAAATGCTGCCAATATTGCAAAGTTTAAAATTAAAAAAAAGCAGCAGCATTGCTGAACTGAGTCAAATTTGTAATATATTCTTTGACTTTTAGATTTGTGGTTTTATATGTGTGCAAAATGCAACCAGTCATTACCAAAGTATGTTCTGTACTTTTGTTGTTTTAAATAAGAGAGATGGTATCAGGTTTGGATCAGTATCGGCCGCTATTCAAAGTCACAGAATCAGTATTGGACTTGAAAAAGTGGTACCAGCTCATCTCTAGCAAAAAGGTATAGAAAGCCAAGAAACCAGCTGAAATCAATTTAGGAAGCCATCCCCTCCCCCATCAGTGCAAATTAATTTCAGCTGGTTAAGTCCTGAGTGATAGCCTTTAAAAAGATCTGGGAATATCAAATTGTCAAACCGTAAAGAACTCATGATGGGAAGAAGCAAAGAGCTCTCTCTAGACCTTCACAACCTTATTGTTGCGAAACATAATGATGCCATTGGTTACAGGTGTGTTTCTAAATTTGCTGAATATTCCAGTGAGCACTGTTGGAGCAATCATTTGGAAGTGGAAAGAACATTATTTTAGCATAAGCCAGCCACGACCAAGAGCTCCCTGCAAAATTTCTGACAGAGGAGTCAAAAGAATTATCAGAAGAGTTATCCAAGAGCCAAAGACCACTTGTGGAGAGCTCCAGAAAGACCTGGAGTTAGCAGGTACTGCTGTTTCAAAGAAAACAATAAGTAATTCATTCAACTGACATGGGCTCTTTGCCCATTCCCCTCGTAAGACTCCATTGCTGAAGAAAAAGCATGTTGAAGCTTGTTTAAAGTTTGCTGCACAACATTTGGGCAAGTCAATAAAATGCCAGGAGATTGTAGTCTAGTCAGATGAGACCAAAATTGAACTTTTTGGTTGCTACAACACACATGTTTGGAGGAGAAATGGCACTGCACATCAGTCCAAAAACACCATACCAACAGTGAAGTTTGGAGGTGGCATAGCATCATGAGCTGGGGGTGTTTTTCAGTACATGGTACAGGCAGACTTCATTTAATTGAAGGAAAAATGAATGGACAAATGTACAGAGACATCGTTGAAGACACCCACGGAACCTTCAAGATTTGAAGACAGTTTGTGTGGAAGAATGGGCTGAATTTTTTTCAATTTTCCCGATAAACCTAAAATTCAGTGAATAATTTTTATTGCGACTGTACACCTGTGAACACACCTGTGTTTGCAATGCATGCAAACACAGGTGAAAAAAATGCACACTGGGTTCCTGTTGGTGATTTTTGTTGCCTGGGTGGAATTTGCATAGAAGTCAAATTTTGTCCATCTGAGCTGCTGCATCTGTGTGGCATGTATAGAGAAAACAGCCCACTGAATAATCTCTCAGCAAATCAAAACAACAATTAACCTGCACAGAGAGATACTGTACATGCCACTAGAAGTTAAGTGAAGATGTGTTTTTGTCTTGGATTTATCCATAACAGTCAAGTCATAACTAAAACGACACAATTTACCAGTCTACCTGGGTGCAGGCTGTATTTCACAATATTACCTCAGCTACAGGCCAGGATTTAACCATGGACATAGAGAAGTGAAGCTCCTCGCACCCAATGTAAATCTTTTGTGATAGCCTGTCTGCAGTCTAGAGCCTGAGTTATACCTCCACATCATAACAATGCCGTAGCTCCCACATAGCCACAAAAACTATGCCATACCTACATAATATCGTATGCCAGTGTTTTCAACCAGGGTTCCCTGGAACATTCAGATTTCCAAGGGAAAGTGCCTACAGAACCCATGTACAACAACGGCAAATAATTTGTAAAATTATGGACAAATAAAGAAGTGAAATTAGAAAACCTGATCTTTCCGAGGAACCACACATGAAAAACTATCCTATGCTATATATACACTACCGTTCAAAAGTTTGGGGTCACCCAGACAATTGTTTTGTGTTTTCCATGAAAAGTCACACTTATTTACCACCATGAGTTGTAAAATGAATAGAAAATATAGTCAAGACATTGACAAGGTTAGAAATAATGATATGTATTTGAAATAATAATTTTTTCCTTCAAATTTTGCTTTCGTCAAAGAATCCTCCATTTGCAGCAATTACAGCATTGTAGACCTAACATGATTGCACAAGGGTTTTCTAATCATCCATTAGCCTTCTGACGCAATGAGCAAACACATTGTACCATCAGAACACTGGAGTGATAGTTGCTGGAAATGGGCCTCTATACACCTATGTAGATATTGCACCAAAAACCAGACATTTGCAGCTAGAATAGTCATTTACCACATTAGCAATGTATAGAGTGTATTTCTGATTAGTTTAAAATTATCTTCATTGAAAAAAAGTGCTTTTCTTTCAAAAATAAGGAAATTTCCAAGTGACCCCAAACTTTTGAACGGTAGTGTATATGCCATAGCCTCTCCATGGGCTGCAGGTACAACAGAAGTATAAATCAGAAATAAGACATTTTAAGCAATTATTTTCTTTCACTTATTTCTGCATTACCACTGGATTAATACTTGAACTGGAACTCAGGTGATGAGAGAAAAAATGTTTATGTAGAATTGGCCATGGCTGAAATCTGTTGTGCAGAAAACACCAACGTGCTGTAAAGACTGGCCCTGTGACTTATTCACCTTGGCAATTTTGAGCCATATGACATCATAAAGACACATTAGTCTAGGCATCATGAGTGATGGTCTATATGACATCATAAAGACACATTTGTCTATATGACGGCATCACGAGTCCTATGTTGCCTGCTCTCATTGGATCATCATAGGACATCATGCAGACATCATAGGGCCTCCTATGATGTGCTATGTCTATATGACGTCCTATAGACATCATATCTTTATGACGGTATCGCGAGTCCTATGATGCCTGAGATCATAGGATCATCATAGGACATGAGGCAGACATCACAGGCCGTCCTATGATTTCCAATGATCGTGACAGACAGAGATTCCTTGAATTTATAGTGATGAGGTAATTAAAAGCAGCAGCTATATAGATGTGATATAGTATCACGATCAGTTTATTTTATTTTCCTTATATGTTGGATTTTTGTCTATATATTGAATATTTACCTCCGCCAGGAGGTTATGTTTTTGTCGGGGTTTGTCTGTCTGTTTGTTTGTCTGTTTGTACTGTATGCATCATTATGACTGCTCAGAGAGAGGGAGCGAGAGAGAGCGAGAGAGAGAGAGAGCGAGCGAGAAAGAGAGAGAGAAGAGAGAGAGAGAGACTTTGACTTTTAAAAAAAGCCTTTATTGCACAATTCAAAAAAATGTAAGCACACCAACATCATTCCACCAAGTGTCTCACATCGGAAAAAGTGCAAACATAAGTCTCCCCCCCCACACACAACACAGAGTATTCCTTGCAGTCCACCTATTCCACATTGGCAGTGGCAGTAGTGCGAGTCCTCCTCGTAGTCCGTGCAAAGACGAGCCAGAGGCCCCCAGTAGAGAGAGAGAGAGAGAGAGAGAGAGAGAGAGATCCTTTACATTGGCTCCCAATAAAATATAGAATTGCATTCAAGATTTTACTCCTAACTTATAAAGCCCTTAATGGTCTGGCTCCTTCTTACCTGCAAGAACTCATAGTTCCCCATCATCCAACCAGAGCCTTGCGCTCCCAAAAATCCAAACTACTGGTGGTCTCTAAGGTCTCCAGAAGTAGATTGGGAGGTAGAGCTTTCAATTATCAAGCTCCCCTCCTGTGGAACCGTCTTTCGATTTCAGTTCGGGAGGCAGACACTCTCTCTTTATTCAAGAGTAAGTTGAAATCTTTTCTCTTTGATAAAGCCTATAGTTAAAAATGTTGCCGCTGCCAGGCCTTCACCCGCATGTGGAGCCTAACCCGGATTGATACTGGAAGGTCTGGCTGTGAATGATAATGGTGAATTGTATTTGTTACGTTTGTTTTGAATGTAGCTACTGCTAAGCCTCCTACTTTGTACTTTTTTCAACCCAGCCGGTCGAGGCGGATGGCCGTCCTCTATGAGCTATGGTTCCGCTCGAGGTTTCTGCCCGTTAAAGGGAAGTTTTTCCTCACCTGTGTCGCCGCAGTGCTTGCTCTTAGGGGTCTCTGCTGGGTTCTATAAATTTGAGAGCGTGGCCTAAACCCACCCTTTTTTATAAAGTGCCTTTACACTGTTGTTGCAATAGTAATCGTACTCAGTACGAGAGGAACCGCAGGTTCAGACATTTGGTGTACGTGCATGGCTGAGGAACCACTGGTGCGAAGCTACCATCTGTGGAATTATGACTGAACGCCTCTAAGTCAGAATCCTGCCTGATTCTGATATGATCGATGTCTAGGTGTTAACCCTATCATGATGGTGTCACCTCTCCTTATGTACTGCTCCAAGTTGTCCAGGCGTTTCTCTAATTCTAATAAAATAACCTAGATAGATAGATAGATAGATAGATAGATAGATAGATAGATAGATAGATAGATAGATAGATAGATAGATAGATAGATAGATAGATAGATAGATAGATAGATAGATAGATAGATTTAGGATTTCAATAAATGTCCATATGTACTGCATTTGATGTAAATTATTCTACGATTTGTATGTGAGAGCTGGTTTGAAAATGGCTTTATTAAAGGCAGCCTATCTCCTGCAGTGCCTGAGGTAAATAAAGACCTTGGTGACTGTAAGAGAATCTGAATCCTGCGCTCTCTGCCGAGAGGATTCACAGTCATGTTGCTCTAATAAAGACCAAACAGGGCAGTCAGCAGGATTGAATTAATGACTCGAAGCCATCTCCAGTTTAAACTCCACGTTCATGCAGCCGTCAGATTGTCTCCACAGCTGAATGTGAAGCAGCAGGACCTGGATTAAGGAGTCTCTGCAAAAGTTTCACTCAGACTACGGTCACCCTTATTAGACTTTTAAAACCCTTTTCAGACATAACACATACAGTACATACCATTTTAGGCTTCATCAGTCTGTCACTGTGGAAGCACTCTGTCATTCAGATAGGGGTTGCTTATTCCCATGCTATCCATCTTGAAAATATTGAACAAGAGCATTTTGATGCGTGTGCAATACCCCCCACCTCCATTTTCTTTGAGGATCCCAATACTTACGGACAGAGAGCAGTTTTCAACTTTTCTATATAATTACTGTGGCAGAACCAAGTTATGATAAGCCCATCATCCACAAATATACAACAAAGTATACAACCCATGGTTGTAGGGCAGGACCCCGAGGTGAACCTGTGTAGCAAGTTTGGTGACACTAGAGAGCTTTACACGTTCTAGAGTAAGAGAGCATAAGGACCTTTGACCTTTTGACCCCAAACCAATAGTGAGAGGTCAGGATCCCAAGGTAAAGCTGTGTAGCAAGTTTGATGACCTCAACTTTTCTTTGTTGTTGAGATACAGTTTATAAGCCATTTTGATGATGACCTTTGAACTTGCAATCCTAAAACCATAGTCACACTTCAGGGTCACAAGGTGAACCTGTGTAACAAATTTGGTGACCCTAGCTTTACTTGTTGTACAGTAATAAAGCATAGGGAATGCTAACCTTGACCTCTGACCCCAAACTCATAGTCAAAGGTCAGGATCCCAAGATGAACTTGCATAGCAGGTTTGGTGGCCCTAGCTTTACTTGTTTTATAGTAATATTAAATGTAGCATTTACCATAGTGCAACTGCAATGTTAATTTTGAACTTCGATTTTTGACCCCTTGACACCAAACCCATAGTTAGGTCAGGGTGTAAATCCTCTAAGATGTGTATTAGATACAAATACTGTATTGATTTCAAAAGCCTACATCATTTCTTTCAGTAGTTACTGTGTTTAGAAGATTTAGGGAAAAATCTGACCTCTGACCTTTAACTTCAAGGTCATCCAATGAGAGTGAAATTGCAATATGCGCATCAGAGTATATCAAACCATGGTACAAAGTTTCAAAACAATCGGAACAAAACTGCAGGAGGAGTTCATTTCACAAGACAGGTACTGTTTATGAAGTGAGGTGAAATAAGAGGTCATAGGTCAGGGGCTATAACTCCTGCAAAAATTATCCGATCAGAACTAAATTGCAATATGTGCATCGTCAGTGTATATCAAACTACGGTACTAAGTTTCAAAACAATCAGAATAAAACTATAGGAGGAACTGATTTCACAAAAGAGAAACAGCTGGATGGACAGCCGGACCCATAACAATAACCCCCTTTGGCCTTCACCCAAAGGGCTCTTCGACCACTTTGGGCTTCATCCAGAGGATAAAAAATAGGGGTGGGAAAAAATATTGATTCAGTGATGGATCGTGATACTTGGCATGACAATGCATCGATCCATAAACGCACAGATCGATCTTTTATTTAAAAAAAAAAATGTGCACACATATACTTTTGGGTTATCCGTTAATCAATGGCGTTTTCAGTCCACTAGATGGTGCAAAGCAAACATCCAGTCAAGTGAAGTCTCGGAGACTTGCAGCCAGCTTTGGAAAGTTTGATAGCAGTTAGCTCAAAGTTAGCTCAAATATCAGGCCTTTTTTGGATTTCGTAACAAAGATGAAAGGAAAGCCCTTGTCATGACACACAAGCTGCAAGAAGCGTTGCACAAAAAAAGAAAAAAACACTCAGAACAAGGCAGGCCAGCACACATCTTGGAGCAGCATTAGCAACGCCTAAGCTAAAGAGACACCGGTATGGAGCTTTTTCTCTGATTGCCAAGTAGGTAAAGTTTATTTATGAAGCGCTTTTCAGAGACATGCACTACCGTTCAAAAGTTTGGGGTCACCCAGACAATTGTTTTGTGTTTTCCATGAAAAGTCACACTTATTTACCACCATGAGTTGTAAAATGAATAGAAAATATAGTCAAGACATTGACAAGGTTAGAAATAATGATTTGTATTTGAAATAATAATTTTTTCCTTCAAATTTTGCTTTCGTCAAAGAATCCTCCATTTGCAGCAATTACAGCATTGTAGACCTAACATGATTGCACAAGGGTTTTCTAATCGTCCATTAGCCTTCTGACGCAATGAGCAAACACACTGTACCATTAGAACACTGGAGTGATAGTTGCTGGAAATGGGCCTCTATACACCTATGTAGATATTGCACCAAAAACCAGACATTTGCAGCTAGAATAGTCATTTACCACATTAGCAATGTATAGAGTGTATTTCTGATTAGTTTAAAGTTATCTTCATTGAAAAAAAGTGCTTTTCTTTCAAAAATAAGGAAATTTCCAAGTGACCCCAAACTTTTGAACGGTAGTGTAATCACAAAGTGCTGCACAATAAAATGGAATAAAAGGAAGTTGATAGATAAAAATAATTTTAAAAATACATGTTAAAACACAAGATTAAAATAATTTAAATATATCACACTTACCATTAAAAAGCAGTTGAAATTCAATGGAAATCCTCGTTAAACAGAAAAGTTTTCAGCTGCTTTTAAAAGAGTCCTCACCAGCTAAACGTATCAGCTAAACACCGTCCATCCCCCTTCCTGTGTACAGAGACGTATCTCCACAGAAAATGAAGTGCCAAGAATAGTTTATTATATGAAAAAGATGTCAACAGTTTTACTTTGGGACATGATTTGAGGTTGAATGAGATGAAAAAAAAAATTGTAAAATACTGTATATGGGATCATGAGACTCGATTATCGCAATATTGTGATTATCGTTGAATAGTAATAGGATTGAATCGTGACCTAAGTATCGTGATCTGAATCGAATCATGAGGTCCCACGCGATTCCTACCCCTGATAAAAAAGCCTGCAAAAATGCTGTAATCCTAGGTTAACCTAGCTTTGAAGCAACATTGCACATGTGGCATCTGTACAAAATATTGTTCTACTTGTATGTTGCTGTTAGTCAAAGTCAACTTTATTGTCAATTCTGCCATATGTACAGCACATACAGAAAATTGAAATTGTGTCACTCTGAAACCCACAGTGCAGCAAGGTAAACACTAAGTAGGAAATATGAATATAAAGTATAACATCAAACACCAAATATTAAACATTAAAATCAGTGGAAAGAAAACCAACCCCCAACCAGAAGCCAACTAAAAATACTAAGGATGTGCAAAATAACTACATACAATGAAAATTAAGACAGCATGTAGTGACTTAAGGCACATATAAGATAAGCCTATATTAGTCCCACAATGGGGAAATTACAGGATTGCAGCAGCAAAGGGATAGCAGCACTCAGAGCAATAGTAAATAAGGTAAGACTAGGTTAGCCAAAGCAGTAAATAAATATACATATGTACACAGTTATATACACAGTGCAGGAAGGAGCATTACAGTTATACTGTATGTTATCAACAGCATTACAATTGGTTAAATTACCCAGTAAAATATAAATATCGACCCAGACAGTATATTTCACGTTGAATGAACAGTAATGTTGGCACCCTGCGGAATCTCTCCCTCGAGCACCTCGAGCACAGCCTACCGCTAAATGAGCACCTCAGTGCGTTCAGCGTGCCCTGCATGGGGTGGGACTTGGACTCCAGCAGAGATGACAGCTTAGCCACCGTCCTCTCTCCTATCTCCTCCAATGGGTCGAGGCGTCACCCCAGAACAGAGCTGGCTTTTTTTGGATCAGCCTGCTTAGTCTCTTTCTGTCGGCTGCTGTGATGCCACTGCCCCAGCAGACCACTCCATACGTAAAGGCTGATGCCACCACAGAATCATAGAAGGTCTTCAGGAGTGCCCCCGCACTCCAAAAGACCTGAGTCTCCTCAGGAGGAACAGCCTGCGCTGCCCTTTCTTGTAGAGCGCGTTGGTGTTGTGTGATCAGTCCAGTTTATTTTTCAGGTGAACACCCAGGTACTTGTAAGATGTCACCATCTCAATATCTGTTCCCTGGATGTTTACCAGTGCTGTCAGGGGTTGTCCACGCCTGCGGCAGTCCACCACCAGTTCTTTGGTTTTCCTCGCACTACTTAATGAACACAGCAGTGGCAGTGGACGGCAGTGGCTCAGGAGGTAGAGCAGGTCGTCCAATAACCACATGGTTGGCGGTTTGAATCCCGCTCTCCCCAGATATTCTGCCATTGTGTCCCTGGGCAAGACACTTCACCACCAATTGCTCCTGGTGGGTCTGGAAACACCATGTTAGGCAGCATGCCGCCATCAGTGTGTGAATGTGTGTGTGAATGGGTGGCTGGCAGAATCTGTAAAGCGCTTTGGTCATCGAGAGATGAGAATAAAAGCGCTATATACTGTAAGTGAATACCATTTACCATTTACGTCTCACAGAATGTACTACCGGAAACCCAGTGTAGCTTTAGAAGTGGAAGAAGCACAATGGACATGATTTTCTGCTTGAAACAGGTTCAAGAAAAGTGTATCGAACAGAACATGCCGCTTTATGTAGTCTTCATAGACTTCAGGAAAGCCTTCGATACTGTTTCGCGACAAGGACTTCGGCAGGTACTCAAGAAATATGGTTGTACAGAGAAGTTTGTCAGCCTGATTGAAGCACTCCATAGAGGTATGCAAGCAAACGTGGCAATGAGTGGTTCAGCAACTAAAGACTTCTCAGTAAGCAACGGGGTGAAACAAGGGTGTGTGCTGGCACCTACACTCTTCTCACTATATCTGGCAGCCATGCTTGAGGTAGCCTTCAAAGACACTTCAGAAGGATTGTACATTCAAACAAGGAAAGAAGCAGACTTGTTCAATGTAGCACAGTTTAAAGCCAAGAGTAAGACATCAATAAAGGTAGTAAGAGAAATGCTCTTTGCCAATGACAGTGCTCTAGTTGCACACAGTGCGGAAGATATGCAATCTTTAGGGGAGAAATTTCCAAGAGCAGCTAGCCAATTCAGCCTCAAAATCAGCATCAAGAAGACAGAGTGCCTTTATCAACCACCAAAGTTCCAGTTATCAACATCACTACCAGAAGAGATCAGCATTGGTGCAAAGCCACTAGTCAAGTGCAAGACTTTCAAGTATCTATGGAATACTGTTTCAGAGAATGCTAGGCTGGAGGATGAACTATCTCTCAGAATGGGAAGAGCGAGCGCTGTGTTTGGAAACTTGGGGGAGAGACTGTGGAACAATCGACATGTGTCTATTCATGTGAAATGCAAAGTGTACAGAGCAACAGTACTGGCTACTCTACTGTACAGTGCTGAAACTTGGACTGTCTACAGAGTGCAGGTAAAGGAACTCCACGCGTACATGATGAGACACCTTTGAGCCATAACGAACATTTCATGGAAAGACAAGATAACCAACACAGAAGTGTTGAAACGAGCTGGTCTACCATCAATGGAGGACATGCTAATACAGACAAACCTGAGATGGCTCGGACATGTTGAGAGGATGGACCACCAGTGTCTCCCTCGGCAGTTACTCTACTCACAGTTACGCAAGGGCAAATGTAATCAGGGTAGACCAAGGCTCAGATTTAAAGACAATGTAAAAAGAAACTTGAAGAAGCTGGATATAGACAGGAGTTCCTGGCAGCAGAAGGCTAAGGACAGAGCTGCGTGGAGGAATCTGATCAGACCTAAATGAAACAGTCATTGTCGCTCACGACAGACTGCTATGATGACTCTGGAGGCAGTTCCACAGGCACCAGTCCACAAAGCCCTGGATAAGTCAGTCCATTGCTGCATAAAATGACTGATGCAGCCCTGAGATCAATGTTATCTGTATGAATAGTATGTCTCTTCCTTCTTTCTTTTCTTCTCTACCCCCCCCCCCCTCAACCAATTGGGGGAGATGACTGTCCCTCCCAGAGCCTGGTTCTGCCATAAGTTTCTTCCTATAAGGCAGTTTTCCCCTCCCACTATTGCCTAGTGTTTGCTCATAGGGGATCATTTGATCGTTGGGGGTTTTCTCTGAATTACTTATGATTTGTGCCTTATGTATCCAGTGCTTTGAGACTTTTGCTGTGATTAGGCGCTATACAAATAAAGCTGAATTGAAAAATTGAACTGAATATCTGAATGACAGCTCGCTCACAAGTTCACAAAAGATAGATCACTCCTTTCTCACTTTGAGCTTCATCTAGCAACTTATAATGCAGGCATTTACATTTACACTACTCACAAATGTTTCAGTACTTTTTGCGTAATTTGCTTTTCTTTAACAATGTGCTTAATGGCCAAATTCACAACAGGTGTTTGATCCATGAATAGACCAATAAATTTTCTGGTTCAATTAGAATTGGTATTTAAACGGTCCTTTTCATCATGCTGTTCACATTTTGACATCACAAGCCCAAGACAACACTGAACAATTGATCAACAGTACCTCGCCATTGCAAGGCTTCAAACAGGATGTTCTCACAGTGAAGTGGCCACTGAGCTTAGAGTGTCACAGAGTGTCATCAGCAGGTTGCAACAGAGATACAGAGAGACTGGAAGAGTCACAGAAAAGCATAGAAGTGGACATCCTTTGACCACATCCCACGCTGATGACCGCTTCATTGTGAACAGTGCCCTGCAGAAATAGATGATGAAGCCACTGAACTCCAGGCACATTTAAGGGAGGTAAGAGGCACCCAAGTGTCACGTCAGCCCATTCAAAACCATTTACATCAGCGTGGTCTGCATGCTTGACAGCCTGCAAAGGTACCTGACTACACCATCAGGCACAGGCATCATCATCTTGCATGGGCCAGGGAGCATTTACGCTGGACAAGGGACCAGTGGGCCTCAGTGCTGTTCTCTGATGAAAGTCAATTCACATTGAGCAGAAATGATGGCCACCAACGGAGACGTCAAGGAGAGCGCTATACATCAGCTACTGCCACTGTTTTCACCAGACGAGCCTTTGGTGGTGGTGGTGGTGTTGTAGTCTGGGCAGGTTCTAGTCAATACAGAACTGTCCTACACCTTGTGAATGGTACAGTGAAAAGCCAATGTTACATGAATATAGTCATTAATCAAGTCATTGTGCCCCTGCATGAAAAACACAGGCCTAATTTCATCTTCATGGACAACAATACTCCAGCTCATCGAGGTTGCATCATCAGGGAACGGCTGCAAGAGGCTGAGGTACCTCAAATGGAGTGGTCTGCACTTTCTCCAGACATGAAACCCACAGAAAACCTATGGGATCAGCTGAGTCACCATGTAGAGGCTCATAACCCTGCACCCCAGAACCTCAATGGCCTGAGGGCTGCCCTTCAAGAAGAGTGGAATGCCATGCCTCAGCAGACAAGAAGTCGACTTACGAACTGCATGAGATGTCGTTGTCAAGCTGTAATTGATGCTCAAGGGCACATGACAAATTACTGAGACACTGATATTTTTTGCTGTGGTATACCCACCACTGTTGTTGGCTTTTGTTTCAATAAATTGTTTTAAATGAGGAAATCATCATTGCATGCTTCTACTTAAATGCCCTACTTTCATGATATAATATCACTGTAGCGTGAACTTTTTATATTTTCTATAAATTTCACCCGAAAGCCAAATATCCTTAACTTTTTGTGAGTAGTGTAGTTGTTACAGGCTCTAGTTTTCTGTTAGACTTGGTTAAACACAGTTCAATCTGAAATGCGTCAATTTGAAATTCTACATGAGTGAAGTTAAGGCAAAAATCAGACACTTCATTGAAAGGGATTTTAGAGAGGTCTATGTAAAACACTGAAACTGTGTTTGCTTCTCTTTATGATGTTTTACTGATGTAATGAAAGCACCAAGGTGCTGATGCCTTGGTGCCAGAGCCTTGGCGGAGGTATGCGTTCCTGGATCATCACCAAAATGTTATGGGTTCCTCTCTAGCCCAAGGACCACCTCTGGTAAAAAATTTCATCCAAATCCATCTAGTAGTTTTGGAGTTCACA
Source organism: Pholidichthys leucotaenia (assembly GCA_020510985.1). Taxonomy (NCBI): domain Eukaryota; kingdom Metazoa; phylum Chordata; class Actinopteri; order Cichliformes; family Pholidichthyidae; genus Pholidichthys; species Pholidichthys leucotaenia. Next base: position 213,813,915 of record CM035845.1, on the reverse strand, counting down.
CATGTGCAGTGAAATAATCTGCAATTCACATGCCCGTACTGTCGGCGGCAGCCAAGAGCCACCAAACTGATTTGAACAGTTGCAATCCAAACACAGAAGAAGAGCACAGTGGCAGATGTCTTAAATGGTGGAAGCAATGGAGGTACGTGAATACAATGACAACCAAGATGAACAGGCGCTTTTGCTGTTTAGTGGCAGAGGAAGAAAACAGATGGGCAAAAAGATGGACATTTGTTCACCCAGTATTGGTGGATTACTGAGTAACAGTGGTTTGCGATACTGCAAAATTTGGTATCAATCCAATACCAAGTAAATGCAGGGCCAGTATCGCCAATACAATATCGATACTTTTTAATCATTAAGGTGGATGGCATCATCAAATTACTAAATCTGAATGAATTTTCATGACCTTTAAGTGTTTTGTGGTTTTTTTCTTTGGATTATTAATTAATTAAAACCCAGGACAGAATTTGGGGAAAATTTAGAAGTAAATACATACAGTATCACTTTCACAGTTAACACGAAAGGATAATTATATTCAATCAAATCTGAGCCATATTACATTCAGTATATTTGTTTCAATTCCAGTAAATGTATTAATTTAAATAAAAAATTTCAATTGGATAAATGTAATATACCAAGGTCTTGGCATAATTTATACTTTTTGAGTTGGCTAAAGTAATAAATGACCAGTTGCACTTTGAAAATTAATATTACGTAACTAATGCCGAAGATGACTAAAATACATGGATATTCTCTGCCATACTGAAAGGCCTCTGCCAGTGATATCTGCCTCTGGGTCGGGGTCTGTGTCTGTCAGGGTCTGGGGGTGGGGTATTTCTCTCCTTCTCTCTCCGTTTCTGTAGCTCGGCATTGTCTTTTGGATGATTTTTCATATGCTTGTATAAAGTTACCACTGTGGCGTGACCCCCACAACAGACTGAGACAGACACAGCGCTCGGCTAGAGCAAATAACAGAACAGTGAAATGTGTGTATTAATGTCTACAGGCAGCCCCGCTCCGTCTGGCTTGTTCCGGCTCGGTATTGTGATGTTAATGTCCCATTCATGCATTGTGTTCATGCTTCCTGTTCTCACTGTATCTCTCATATGCAAATGCCCATACCAACTGCTGTGAATGCTCTTTCATGTATTGTTGTAACTGGGTATAAATACCGCACATAGTCTGTAACTCATTCTCTCATTCCTGCAACTGCTGTGGACACACACACTCTGTATCTCTTGGTTGAGAGCCGGAGGACACACACTCAGCCCGCCTGCACAAGGGCTGAGGTGGTGTTCCTATGATGGCGGTATGATTTAATAAACTCTACTTAAAACCTCAGCTCGCTGCCTTTATCTTATCATCCGCCACACTGGTGACCCGACGCTGAAAAAAACACGCTGCCGGCGAACGCAGCACCCGGCGGCGATGCTCCGACGACAAGCGAACGCAGCAGCTGACTTCTGCTTCAGTGAACTCTCAGGACATCACCCACGACCAGGAAAGCCGCAGCAAACTCCATGGTGGGATCTGCACGCCTAGATCGGCACATCCACGCTGGACCGGCCGCGCTCACAGCTCCTCCACACGAGAGCGCATGCACCTCGTCCCCTCTCCACGACGGCGACCTCCATGGCCGATGGAGAATGCAGCGCGTGGACCTGAACGCACCATGGCCGAGCAAGTGACAAAGATCGTCTCCTCCCTCTCACCACTCCAACGCATCTGCACGAGCGCGAGGGACAAAGATCGTCTACTTCCTTTCACCGTTCCAACACATTGAACAGGGATGATTACGCTCCCTGACCCTGTCTCCTCTCCAGCTGGCCCAACAACGCACGGAGCCCCGGCACACGCACCAGGGAGTTACGCGGACGGCGCACCACGCAAGGGACGCATATGGCTCTGCAGACCCCCACCCTCCTTCGCCGCTGCACACAGAGCCTTCAGGGCTACTCCCACACCTGAAGCACGCACGCAGCATGCACAAAGGATTTGCTAATGGTCTCAGCCACGGCACACAACGGGAATTCAGCGGTTTGCGGTTCCCAAGAGCTTTAAGGTTGTGCCCGCACCTAAAGTCAACACGCCAAGTCCTTTTGCCTTGTTTTTTTCTTACAGCCGCCCCTGCTTTTCTTCACGGCCGCTATTAATCCTTGCAGGACTTAATCGCGAGAGGAGCCAGTGACTAATTTTTCTTCTTGTGATCTCCGCACGTTCAACGGGACAGCCCCTCGACATCGCGGAACAACAAGCAATTTTTGCGCGGCCCGGACGATTTCACCATCCCCGGACGGCATTTACTACCCCCCACCCCCCTCCACCTTCGCCTGCACAGAGCTTTTCCTGCTTGCTGCCAAAGCTGAACTATCGAGGTCTCGGCCCCCTGCCGAGCCCTCTGGGGGGGAGCGGTGTGGCGTGACCCCCACAACAGACTGAGACAGACACAGCGCTCGGCTAGAGCAAATAACAGAACAGTGAAATGTGTGTATTAATGTCTACAGGCAGCCCCGCTCCGTCTGGCTTGTTACGGCTCGGTATTGTGATGTTAATGTCCCATTCATGCATTGTGTTCATGCTTCCTGTTCTCACTGTGTCTCTCATATGCAAATGCCCATACCAACTGCTGTGAATGCTCTTTCATGTATTGTTGTAACTGGGTATAAATACCGCACATAGTCTGTAACTCATTCATTCCTGCAACTGCTGCGGACACACACATTCTGTGTCTCTTGGTTGAGAGCCGGACAACACACACTCAGCCCGCCTGCACACAAGGGCTGAGGTGGTGTTCCTATGATGGCGGTATGATTTAATAAACCTGCTTAATTGAGATTGAGATTCAACTTTATTGTCATTACACATGTATGAATACAAGGTAACGAAACGTGGCTTGGCATTTGGGCACGCTCTGCAGAGCGCATCCAAGGCCGGGGCAGCCGCTAGGCGCCAGTCATAAAGAAGAAAGGAAAAAAAAAGAAAAGAAAGGATATGACACAATAGGCGAGAGAAAAAAACATGTTTTATCAAATTGACGCTTAATGAGTAAGCGAAATTTTGATTGCAGGCAAAAAAACCCTCAATGCATATTTAGCAGACATTTAGTGGACAAATCACACAGCAGAGGGAGAGCAGTGTGTGTATATCGTATGCATGTAGTGTTGTATGCATTGTGTAGTGTAAATGTAACAGTTGTTAGTGAGCAGCAGAGGGCGCCTCCTGGCAGTGGATAGATGTTATAATCATGTGACTTATAAACAAGTCCAGAGTCCAGAGTCTATCTCTCTCTCTCTCTTGCTTGCAGAAGGCACATGGGCATTGTCCTTGAGGGTCCAATCCGCTGACGACAAACAACTGATTGTTGATTGTATGGGTAGACATAAGAGCCGGTTCTTCCGCTAATCTCAGTCAGGAGGAATATAAACACGGGGCAAACAAGGTCAAATCAAATCAAATCAGCACAGTGCACTCAGAGTAGAATTTGTCCTCACCCGTGTAATTCTGTGCTTCCATTATATATGCAGGCTTAAACTGTTTTTCCATAGAGAGCACAGGGCTTCAGATGTATTCCTTCACTGAATCACTGTCATTCAGTTCACCGTTTGCCACTACTCGTGCCCTCCCCAACTGGTCGAATTTGATGAAGGAGCTGGCCGGGTCCGCTCTGAACAGCTCTCTCACTTTCCTTCAATTTCTGATGCATCAGGGAACTCCACAGCCAAAAATAGAAGTCCTGAGATCATAACCAATAATGTTTCCATAGACGCATGAATTCCAATGTCCATGAGTCTCTCGTAGGTTCCAATTCTTGGGCTCCCCCTTGGCCCAATTCTTGTTGAAAAATAGTGACAATAGCACATTTAAGCCGCTTCCAAATCCATAATTTCCGTTTAGATTAAGATTCAGCAGAAGAAGAGCGACTAAACACAGACAAAAACGCAACATTGCAAAAGCTGGGAATAGATCAGGAAGGCAGGGGAGGAGGGAAGAAAAATGCGACTGCTCTCTCTCAAGGCAAGAAGGAAGTAGCTCTCATCGCTGCCTTTATCTTATCATCCGCCACAGCACTGTATTTCACAGCCTTTTTACAAATTGTATAGCTTGCCATTATTTCATTTTCAGCCTGGAAATATAGCCATATGACACAGCGCTCCTCTTCCTCTCTGGCATTCTTCTGCTCCGTCTCTGTGCTGTGTGCGCGCACTGTTGTAGCGCATCTCAATAACAACACCGGCAGATGGTGGCTACTGCTTGCTAGGGATGGGCGTATCGATACTCAAGTATTGATACTTAAATACCAGCTGGTCGAAACCTTGGAGTCGATACTTTTTAAGATATTGCAATACCACTATGTTAATACAAACAAGCAATTTGTGTTCACTTCTGAGAGTTTTAGGCATTAAATTTATGTGTGAAAACTGGTGAAAAACCAGCCCAGGCATATTTTAGAGATGGTCTGCCGTGTCACATGATTATAGCAGCCTATCAAATGTCAAAGCCGAAGACTCATTGAGCACTGCGCAACCAAGCACTCACTCCCATGCAGTGAGCTCACAGCATCGGGGGCTGCAGAAGAAGTAGTACTTCCGAAATGTTTCACCATTCAGCCAAATTCTATGGTGATAACAAGCAGCATAAAATTTGAAAAATAAACAAGATAAGCACTATTTAAGTTTGTAAAAAAAAAAAAAAAATCAGTATCAAAGAAAAAGTCCCACAAATTAATGGTATCGTATCAAAAGGAAAAATGCTGGTATTGCCTATCGCTATTGCTAGCTTGTTTAACTGGCGCTGCTGAGTCACATGATCGTACAAGAGGGAGGAGGTAAAACCACAAGAAGAAGAGGAGCAAAGTGTGGCCGAGTGTGCCTTCTCCATTGCTGTGGCGAGAGCGGCAACACAGACACCAAGTATCGATCTCGTTTCACATTAGTATCAATACCAACGTTGGTATTGATATTATTGATATTTGGATCGCTCCGCCCACCACTACTGAGTACTTTCCTCTGGCAGGAGTTTCCGGGTGCATGCGCAGTACCATTCCATTAACGGTAAAGGTGAGCTATTTTTGTGTTTATTTCAAAAGCAAAGTGTTATTTTGAAATTTTGGCAAATTAAAAGTCGAGAAAATATGGTGATACAATGATACAAGCCTTTAGTTCCACTTAATTTTGACCAGGCAAACTGAAACAGAGAGGCGGACGGATAGACGGACGGACAGAGACACAGATCCACAAACCGACACACTAACTGACTAATGTATGCCTCTCAATTTCACCAAGGCATAACAAACCTGGATGAGTTAACTTTTTAATGTATACACAAAGTTTTGAGGGTTTAGTCAAACTTTAAGTTGTGATCACAGCCAAACCTCTTCTCATCTCAGTAATTGAGAATGGAAGAAGACAATTTAATAAAATGAGCAACATATTTCAACAGATGGAGGCCTGCAGTGGTAATATTGTGTGAATGCTGATGCTGATAATGTGATACAACATTCAGGGTAGTGCTATACTGAATACTGCTTGCCTCTTAGTAGCATCCTATGACGTAAAATGCAGCTTCTCATTTATACTGCACTCTTACAGCTTCATTTGCCAACAGATTATTGGAAAAGAGTGTATGTCTGCAAGGAGCTTAAAGGCTTTCAGAGTGGGTACAGGTCAAAGATGGTTTTAATGACACTTGAAGGGTACCTGTAGTGAATTTTAATCAAAAGTTATTTCAAAGGATCAAATATGATACTAGCGGTTCCGTCCAGTAATTCTGGTCATGATTCCTTCTCAAATACGCATGAGTTTCAAGTCAATGCTCTCTCAGTCAGTCATGGTCAGCGACATCTTGTCTCCTCCATGGCCACTCTCAGCACGGTAGTGACACACAGTCGTTGCTTTGTGTGATTTACTGGGCTGCAGTACAGCAGTCAACAAAGTTTCAACATCAGAATTTTATGTAATTTTTTTACAACCACGTAACAAGCAAATCTACCTGCATATAATTTAATGAAATAACATTCTAGTATATCAAGATTTATTCAGTGTGTTCTGAAGTTACTTGACTGGGAACTTGCCTGTTCGTCAGGTCCCATTCAGCTGCCGGTCCCCGGAGGTACCTGCAGATCATGCCGTCAAGGGAGGCCATTTCCAAGGACGGTTTGTGCAGTATATATCCGTGCAGATTTTACACCGTTTTCAACTCGGATCTCGACCCACTGAGCATCTGCTAAACACGTTTACTCATCCACAGTAAAGCTGGAAACAATGATTGTACGTCACTTCCGGCCGGCAATAACTGCTCCCCATCGGTTTTGACCGAACGGTTTTCATGGGATAAAATTATTCAGTATACTGACTCTAGGGGGTTATTTTTACTGAATAAAAACATTTTTGGTTTATAAGTAATAGCTAAAGCAGGATTAATGTTGTTATAATGACCAGTACAGGTTTCCTTTAAAGTGGAATGTAATAGTGAATTCTAGGTAGAATGGCGAGTGAAATTGGATACTCTGGTTTCTTCCCACAGTCCAAAGACATGCACTTTAGGTCAACTGGTATTAACTGGGAATTCCTGTAGCTGTGAGTGTGAGTGAATATTTGTCCATCTCTCTGTGTTGGTCTTCCAATAGACAGGCAAACCAGGGTGTACCCAGCCTTTCGTCGGAAGAAGCTGGAACAGGCTCCAGCTCCCTGCGACCCAAAAGAATTAAGCCGCTAAGAAAATGACTCACGAAAAAACAGCTGATGTGTGGTGCATGAACACAGTCATCTTGGATTGTGAAGCTGGGTATGGTGAGGGCTCCCCGACCTTGTAGACAGAATTTTTGAAACAGTTCAAAAATCAATTCATGTAAAGTGATAAAAGAATCACAGATACTGGGCACAAGAACTCCAGCACAGACAAGAGCAGGGCCAGGATCCCTTTGAGTTTCCTGTGCAGACTGTTTAAAGTGTGCTAATGTTTCAGCTGCTCAGTTTGAGGTGAAAGCAATTCTGTAGATTTCTAGCAGCACACAGGAATCTCCATTTGTTCCTGCTTTGAATGGGGGGGAGGGGGGCGGTAATCTGCTCCAGATTCAAATATGGAGCCGCAGCTGCAGGACAGACTGCAAACACAGAAATCTGACATGGGACCATTTTTACTGCAGGTCTGAAAGGAGTCCAGCAGGCTGGCAGGAGGGCAGAGTTACCCCAACATAAACAACATAAATATAATCCCTCATCAGACTGTGGAAACATGATGCTGAGCTGAAGTCCATAAACAAACAGCAGTTGTAGAGACTTATTAACAGAACATGGAAGCAATCAGTGAAAAAAAAGAACGGCGTCTGACAACAGCTGTGGATCTTTTTAAACTTCCTGTGACTCTGCCAACTGAAGGCCCCGTCTTGTTTGACTTCACACTGAATTTACTTCAAAGTCCTCACAGCAACACAGCAAAGTGTCAGAAGTTGCACTTGAAGGCAGAACTGAGATGACAGCTGCACCCAACTGCAGGAGAGTAAACACTGTGGTCATCCTGAGATCATAGTTTAAACATGCAAGGTCTGCTGAAATGTTTAAAGTTTTCAGTAACTCTATCATGTCAGACAGATCTCTTGGGGACAAAGAACATAAAGATCTCCATGAGGGGAACGATTCATCAGTTAGTTAACTGACCAAAAAACAATCCATAAATATTTTAATATTCATATAAATTAAATATTAACAGACCCCAGCTTCTCCACAAGCTCATTACCTGATTTTACCAGACTATTTTGGGTTGTCAAAACATTTAGGATAGAAAGTTCAGCTGTTCTGAGTTATTTCATCATTTCAATGGCAATCCTTCAACATATTAGATGACAAATAAACATTTTTCAGCCTTTATCTAAGACTTTTGTAAATAGGGCATGCTACTCATCACATCTCAGTAGAGAACTGAAGCTGAATAATTACAGTTACAGGAGTTCCTAGGGCTTCACTCTCACTTCTGTACTTTTTATCTACCAAGATTTCTTTAAAGTTTCAGGTAAATGTAACCATCTACAGACATCACATCAACTTCCATTCTTTTTCTTAAATTTAACTACTTTAGTTGACTATATAATTACTGTAAATCTGACTGAACAGATTAATTGTAGTCAGTTTAATAACCCAATCAAACAAAGCCTGTTTTTTTCCACTACTGCCAATCTTAGCTGGCTCAGATCAAGCATGAATCAACTCGCATAAAAGTGTCTTAAAGAATGAATAAAATAAAGTATCACTAGTGGACAGGGGTGTGTGGTTTTATTGGCCAATAGGATATTACCGGTCCCAGAAGTACAATAATCACAGAAACATTAGTGAATGAGTGGCTAAACTGTTAACTTCAGATAGCTGCCTTGGATCTCAGTTAGCAAAAATAAAACTTTAACTTAGCTAAAATAACATGTAAAAACGAAGTATATGATCAAGTGTTGTTAGATGAACAAGGATTCCAGTGGGGGGGGGGGGGGTGAATAAAATTTATAGATAATTGCGATCAAAACCTGTCGGATCAACAGTCAAAACAATACCAGGTGACCTTTTGGCTAGCCTCTGCCCACAAAGGCAAGCTATATCGTGAGAACAATGACTGACTCCAACCGCCAAGCCAAGCTAATGCTAAAGGATCAATGTACCAGCATGGAGAAAATATAACAAAATAAGCCAGAAGGACATGAGAGATATTGACTGTGGATTAGTGATGCAGGTGGAAACAGGAAGCCCGGGTAAATGGGGAGGAAAGGTATCCAGACTGACTTATGCCACTGATCACCACTGTTATCAATCACTCCCTCCAATCTGGTCATGTCCCTCCTGCTCTTAAAATTGTATTAATTCAACCATTGCTCAAAAAACCAACCCTCGACTCAGACGTCTTATCAAACTACAGGCCCATCTCCAATCTCCCATTCATTTCCAAAGTACTGGAGAAAGCAGTTGCCACCTATCTGCAGGATCATCTCAAATAGAATAATCTATTCGAAAAATATGAGTCGGGTTTCCGCTCTGCACACAGTACAGCTCTTGTGAGCATCACAAAAGACCTGATGGCGGCTGATACTGGCTTTTATCCTCTCCTCATCCTCCTCAACCTATCTGCTGCATTGGATACAGTTGACCACGTCATCCTCCTCAACTGGCTTCACCATCTCATTGGACTCACCGACACTGCCCTCAACTGGTTCCACTCATATCTCACCAACCGGTCAGAATACATCTCCCTTGGACAGGCTCTATCACACCTACATACAGTCACCTGCAGGGTCCCCCAGGGGTCAGTCCTTGGCCCCATCATCTTCATCATTTATCTGCTCCCCCTTGGCCAAGTCATCAGGCACCGTGGAATTGCATCCCATTGTTATGCTGATGACACAAAGTTGTATGTCAAAACCACTGCTGCAGCTCCATTTTCATCATCATCAACATCATCATCATCATCATCATCTCCATCACCACTCACCATGTGTCTGGAGCAGATAAAGGCGTGGATGGAGCACAACTTTCTTCAACTCAGCAGTTCCAAAACTGAAGCCATCATGGTTTACACACCTCACTAGATTCAGTCATCATCCATAACCTGCATCATCTTCTCTGGTCACAATATCCCCCTCTCCTAATCAGTCACCAATCTCGATGTAAAAATGGACTCAAACCTCACCTTTGAATCCCATGTAAATCACCTCTGTAAGATCTCTTTCTACCACCTCCGTAACACCGCAAACCTCCGCCCCTCTCTCACCCTCCCAGATGCTGAAAAGCTGGTCCACACCTTTGTCTCCTCCAGACTGGATAATTGCAACGTACTCCTCATTGGGATCCCTGGCAAGAATCTCCAAAGACTCCAATATAAAAATTCTGCAGCTAGGGTCCTGATGAGGGTGCGAAAATATGAACATGTCACACCTATTCTTAAATCACTCCACTGCCTTCTAGAGTTGGGTTCAAAAGATTGATCCAACGATTTGAATCAATCCACGTTTGACTGAGCTGATATTGATCCACAAAACCCGTGTATCGATCTTTTAATATCATAATTTTACAATCTGTGAAATAAAACGCAAGCAGCCAGCTGAAGTCTCGCATGACGACCAATCACGTGAGAGTTCCATGTGCTGCATGCTCACATTCCTTTTGTGTTTACATTTGGCAGACAGCCACAGAGCGGACTTGCCAACATTAATTTATCAACAAAACTCAAGGTTAAAGACTGTACTCAACAGTTCCCGAATATTTTTCATAAAGCGGGGACAAATGGTTTTGTACTACGTGCACTGCTTTGTTGGAACATAAAAGTTGACGATTGATAAACAATTTTCAAATGGAAGAAACATGAACAATGACAACAGACCAGAGAGGGAGACTGTTGCAGCTGCTGGGGGTAAGTAAAATATCATTGGGGTTTTTTTTTAACATTTGTGTCGTAAATTAATAACGCACCCATGAAAATGGCAGAATTAATAAAGGCTGCAGTACAATGAGCCATTTTTACTCAGTAGAACTAAACTGAAATTACCAAATCTTCCAGGAAATGAATTGAAACCCTTATCAAAAATCGAAAGTTAATTTGTAGTTAAAATATAAACAACAAAAAATAAAATAACCTAAATTATTAAACCCTACTGTGGTGTAGGGATCTAAAAATATGATTATTAATTTTACTTTGAAATATATTCTACTTTTCATATCTCCTTAAGATCTGTGAAGACTAGGTTTCCACTCCAAGAGCCATCCTGCACTGAGATGTTCTGAAGTGGAGGTTGTCAGTAGAGGAGCCATCCCCTCAAATTTTTCAGGGGTCTTAGTTTTCACATTCAAGATTCAAGAAGGTACTGCCATAATTTTCTCCATACTCTAACGTGCATCCAATGCAAGTTAGTTCTTTTAATGGATAATTCTTCTATTTACCTTTTTTAAGTTCTCAGCAAGAATACAATATTGGTCATTTTTTTGACAATTTTCCTGAGCATTTAATTCTAAATAAATCATTGTTTAACAGGACATTTTTGGCAATTTCGAACCCGGGAGGAAGAGAAGTGGTTGTCAAGGGCAGTGGAACACTGCTCGTAGGGCTCTTGGACAAAATGGGATCTGCCTAAGCGCAGGATCTTGTGGGCAGAACTGTGGAGACTGGAGCCCTATCACATTTCCTTCCTCCTACGATCTATTTACGACACCCTCCCCTCACCTTCTAATCTGCAATACATGGGGACTGAGAGAGTATCCACGTTGTAAGCTTTGTGGCTAGAGAGGGACACTGGCCCATATTCTATCCGGATGCAAAATGGCGCTATTCCAAGGACCGTACAGGTGGCGCCATGATAAAGTTGTCCTATCCCTTGCTGACATACTAGAACAGAAGAAAATCAAAAAGAGATTGATTAGTACGACCCTGAAGAAGATAGTTTCCTTCGTCAAGGAGGAAGTTAGGCCCTCCTCGACTAAGAAGACAAAAACCAGCCTGTTGCAAACTACTAGTTCGTGGGAGATGGTGGGAGATGTAGGAAGAAGGCTGAAGTTCTCAGATGTGGTGCACACAGTTCTCTGACTAGATATTGTGCTCTGGTCAGCTAAAGACCATAAGATGATACTGGTTGAACTTATGGCGCCATGGGAGGAAGGCTGCGAGGAGGCCCATGAGAGGAAGGCCTTGAAGTACTAGTCCTTAGTACAGGATTGTAGGGAAAAGGGCTGGCAAGTGTGGCTCTTCCCCATGGAGGTCGGCTGCAGGAGCTTCCCAGCTAAATCAGTATGGCAGATGCTGTCAGCTCCTGGCCTGGCCTGTTTGCAAGATGGGGAGGAAGCAGAGCGAGCCTCCTGTTGGCTTTGGAGTAAGAGGGAGGAGGAGAGCTGGAAGCCAGGAGCAGATAGGCAGTGATCTGGCCAATCACTGCCAGCCCACCATCAGGAGAGCGTAATGGTCGAGGGCCGAAACGCTCAATGATGGTTGGCCACCACCTGAAGATATCTGCTCCTGGCCAAAGGCCAATGCTACCTAAATAGGTAACTGTAAAAATGCACTAAGTAGTGTATGTAACAAGTGCTTTTCTTGTGGTGTTACACAGAATAGCATCACTTGCGGCGGCATGAAATAAGGTGGCATTGTTGGAGGTTTTAAGTAGAGTTTATTATATCATACCGCCATCACGGGATCCCCTCTCCAGCCCAAGTGTGTGCAGGCTGGATGGGGATCCTCTGGCTCTCAGAGAAGAAGACACAGAGTGCGTGTCTGCAGCAGAGGTTGAAGTGTGAGTGAGAGGAAGTGTTACAGAACCTGTGCAGTATTTATACCCAACTCAAACAATACATCAAAGCAGATTCACAGCAGTTTGTCTGATCAAAGGGACTGCAGAAAAGGCATGAGATATTTGCATTTGTGAGACATACATCACAATAGACAGATTTGCTAGACTTTGCTCCAGCTGCAGAACAAAGAGGTTAACAGGCACATCTACATATTGATCTGAGTCTCTAGGTCACAGTAAGGACAGGACGCATGAACACAGTACATGAAAGGTGACATTATCACAGTAGTGTAGCGGAAAAAACCAGGAGTAGCGAGCTGTCTGTCCTTAGTCTGTTTGTGGGGGTTTTCCCAAACCGCCACACACTGTAAATTATGTAAAAAAAGCAGCTACATTAAAATCTGTACTTCCTCACAACTTTCAGTGCAAAAAAACTTCTATAAAAATGTTGCTACTTTTAGTGCAACTTTTTGGAAAAGTTCCCACAAATTCAAGCTTTTGGGGCCACAACAATCACAAAAACAGCCAGCAAAATCCTGGAGGGACTGAAATACAGTGAGATTATGTATACATGCTTCACGCATTGCATTTGTTTACTTAGTCTGGGTTGTTAACTCGATACTACATACCCATTGCACTAAAGAAAGCACTTGTTAGCACTATAAAAATAATAAAAAAGTGCATTATTGTAACTGATTTTGGGTCAGTTCTTTATGTGATAATTTATGTATTAACAAAATTGGAGTATTCCTGGTACAATTTACAGCATTAGGTGTCCAAGACTGTTTTTTTCTTGGTACGTAAAATAGCTATTAAAATGGTAATGTCCCAGATTGAATTGGGATTGGCTGGAAACTGAATCGATTCAGAACCTCAAGAATTGGAACTGAACCGATTCTGGAAATTAGTGATGATTCCCAGCTCTACTGCAGGCTTCCCATTTCCATCAGGATTGAATACAAGGTCTCCCTTCTCACTCACCAGTGCATCCATGGAAATCCCCCCCCCCCCCCACACACACCTCAAATAACCGCTAACCCCACAAACCACAACACGCTCCCTCCGTTCCACTCACTCAAACCGCCTTCATGCACCCAGGACAAAACTCAGCACCATGGGGGATGGGGCTTTTTGTGCTGCTGCCCCACGTCTGTGGAATGCCCTCCGTGACACCTTGGGGGTACCACAATCCACAGACAGTTTTAAAACAGGACTTAAGACCTTTTTTAGCAGGACATTTGATCACTGACCATTTTTAACTTGCCGTTTTAACCTCTTCTTTCTTATTCTGGTTTTATCTTTTTATCCCTTTTTCTTTTATGAATTTTGAGTTTTATGCTTTTTACATGTAGCACTTTGAGATTTTTTAATGTAAGGTGCGTTACAAATAAAATGTATTATCATTGATTATTAGGGTGATTGAAATCTATTGAAAATAACATAAACCGCCCATCATAAGTAAGCTCCCTTGTATCACTGTTAGCTCTGAAGCTAACAGAGTTTGACATAAAAACTTGGAAACACATTACACAGGGTTCCAAAAATAATTTTTTTTTGTAAGTTGTCTGTGTTTTTTTCAACTGATTTAGACAATTTTGCACCGCTGAATCCGAAAATGACATCCGTTTCTCTTGGTCAGGTGCTAAGTAAAACCTGTACTTACTTAGTGCTTGCTTAATACTGTGCATGTACTTACCTTTATATAAAGGTAAGTACATGTAAATTGAATGTTACGTCATCATTGTTCAAAATTCAGAGAATTTCAAGACATAAAGAATTTTGCATCATATAAAGCGAAAATACCCGTACATGTAAACAAAAACGTATAAAACAACATGTGGCCATAATTCAAAAAGTTGACCTGACTGAGTAAAACCAATGGAATTTTTGGATTCAGCACATCAAAACTGTCCTAAATCAGATAAAAAAAAAAACTTAGACAATAAATTTGGTGTTGACCAGTGTTATGGTGGTCCAAGATGGCTGCCTACATGGAGAAGGACCTTCCTCCTGTGTATACAGAACATATATTAAGGTATAGAGAATGCAACAACTTTTACTCGTCAGTGATTGTATTCATGAAAACAAAATTAAGATTTTATGCTGCATTAAATTTCAGAATTCAGATTGTCAACAAATTGTACACAAGCTGGAAATATGTATGAGGAGACAAAGCAGACAAGTCACAGCTGTTGTGACCTGCTTCAACTCAACAGCGGTTTCATTTCTGAAGAGGTGCACATCGGGCTATGGCACGGGGCACTTTTGTTTTGACATGGAAGTGCAAATCTAACCCCTGATTCTGTGGGCTTAAGAGAGCCAGACATCTGCGGCCAAATCAGAATCACCAGTTAACCCAACAACAAACATGTCTTTGGACTGTGGGAGGAAACCAGAGCACCCAGAGTAAAGCCACACAGGCGCAGAAGCCAACAAAACACAGAAACATTCATGCCATCATGGGCATTTGAACCAAAAACATTCTGGCAGTGTGGTCACATCAGTGTAGCATGGGTAGCCTGATGAAAAATCAGCTGTTAGAAGAACAGTGACTCATTATCAGACAACTGTTTTCTTCATAACGCTGTCAATTTTATACATCCCAGTGATCCACTATAATTAGAATGTCTATTTTTTTTAAAATAATGTATAATTTATTTTTTTAAGTTGTGTTAAATTAAACAAATCTGGAAGGGGTCAGTCTCTGGCTGTCACTTTATTAAAAAAAACAAAACTAGAGGGCACTCTCCTTATTAGTAAAGCAAGCTTTAAAGCCAATCCCCTTGAGGCAGTTTAGACAACAGTGAAAATCTGGAGTGGTGGCCTAGAGGTAAAGCATCCACCCCACAACCAGGAGGTTGGGGTTCAAGTCCCAGCCGTGTCATGCCAAAGACCATATAAAAATAGAACTTCCTGCCGTCCAGCTTGGTGCTCAGCAAAAATGGAATGGAGGAGGGAAATGTGGGTAGCAGTGGCTCAGGAGGTACAGCGGGTCGTCCAATAACCAGAGGGTTGGCGGCTCGCATCCCGCTCTCCCCAGCCATTCTGTCGTTGTGTTCCTGGGCAAGACACTTTACCCACCTTGCCTCCAACGTCCATGACACGGGGTATGAATGTGTACAAATGCTCGGTAGTGGTCGGAGAGGCCATTGGTGCAGATTGGCAGCCACATTTCCATCAGTCTACCAGGGCAGCTGTGGCTACAGTAGTAGCTTACCACTATCAATGTCTGTCTGGAGTGAATGAATAATGGACTCACTGTAAGCACTTTGAGATGTCACTCGACATGTAAAGCGCCATATAAATCTCATCCATTATTATTATTATATTATTAAAATGACTTCAGAATAATATTAAGTTAATGAAAGCTGAAGCAACAGTGCAGAATGTATGTACAGTATATTGACAGATCAATGAATGCCCAACCCATTCGAACCAATTTTTGAAAAATAAATCGTCAAATTAAAGCACTTTCATTTCTTCATGAATCTATGACTACAGCAGACATTTATTTCAATACGTTAATCTGCAGATAAAGGCTACTCGTCCCTTTTTCTTAAAAAATAAAAGCGTCTTTGAAGACTTCAAACCAAAGATATGGTTTAGTAAAGAAAACGTGTTTATCTGAATAGAAACACTTCATTTTTAAAGGCCAGTAACTGCAGCTTCATTAAAATTTAAAAAATCCCTTGTTTGTCTTGGTTGAGAAAACCTTCATATAGGCTCCAGGTTATTAAATAAAAATAAAGGTTATTAGTTTTACTGTATACCTTTTGTTCTCTGCTTCCCGTCTGTCACATTCTTGCACTTCATTTACTCACTTCAGATGATTGATGGATTAATAATTGATCAATATCTGATAACTAGCTTATTAAATATAAATGGAAAACGAATGTGGACCTACCAGCTGTTTCCTGAGCAGCAGGATGTTCTCCTCCAGCAGCTTCTCCTTGGAGCTCAGCGGAGCCTCCTTCCAGCGCTCCTCCTGAAGGTGCGGGTCCGAGCCCCGGAACTTCAGCGCAGTCTGGACCAGCCCCTCTTGCCGCTGCCGCATGTACTCCAACTCCATCAGCCCGGACACTGTGGCTTCCAGCCGCTCCCGGACCGAGCGCAGCCGCTCGGTACCATCCGCCTCCGCCGCTCGGTCCCGCCTAGCTGGGCCGGAGAGCAGCAGCATCTCGGCGGATTGTCCGCTGCGACCACCAGGTTTCTGCGGCGTCAGCGTCCGAAGGGGCTGTTGGGCCGGAGGAGCATACTGCGGTCTGAGAGGAACCAGCTGGTGATACCCAGCGGGAGGTGTCAGCTGACTGCGGGAGACCTCCTCCACACAGACCCGCGGCTCCTCTGCGATATCAACCGGTGGTGCCACGGTCCAAAGTGACCCGGAGAGTCGGGCTCTGAGATGGGTGGTCAGGTTAACCCAGCATGCCCCGGGACAGCAGCGGTGAGCAAATCCGTGAGATAGAAGAAGAAAGTACGAAATCGGTGTCCTTCACCAGCTCTTCCTCCTGAAGACCTGTCCACTCTCACCCGAGGCTGCAAAGCAGAGAGCCCACTAAACCCCGCCCACTCCGGTGGCAGATCATAGATCTAGATCTCATAGATCACTGGTCTGTATAGAAAACACTGGATCGAGCACGCCCCATTAGCGAGTACAGAGCCGAGTGAAGCCACCGGGCCGCCATGTTGGTATACCCAAAAGACTCATAGAGTCAATGGAGAATGAATGGGTTTAGTAGTAAATGGTGTCACTTTTACCTCAATAACTTCCCAAAGAATTAACAGATTTTGAACTTCTTGGTATGGAGACACAGTTTATAATCTTGCACAACCAGTGAACTATAGAAATCAAGCTGACATTGTGTTTAGCGGCCGTGGGAAGGCTGGATAATTGGAAAAGTGAAGCCAAGGAGAGTAGTTCTGTGAGTGATACATGCAGTTAGTGTGTTTAGGCATGTCGTCATAATAATAGTCCTATATGAGTAAATTAAAATATCATGCAGTGCTTTAATCTTGCTATTAAGTGCTCAGGCCTTATCTAATTTGCAAAATATGATGACCAGCATGCTGAATAAATTAATTTAATCAGGATGCTGGTCATCATACAGTGTAAATATCTGTGAACTCTTAATTTACTTGTGATGCTGGTCATCAATGCATAATGGGGCAGCACGGTGGTGCAGTGGTTAGCACTGTTGCCTTACAGCTAGAAGGTTCCTGGTTCAAATCCCCAGGTTGGCAGGGGTTGGAACCTTTCTGTGTGGAGTTTGCATGTTCTCCCTGTGTTGCGTGGGTTTACTCCGGGGGCTCCGGTTTCCTCCCACAATCCAAAGACATGCATGTTAGGTTAATTGGCTGTTCTAAATTGTCCCTAGATATCTGTTTCCTATAGGCCCTTAGAATAGAGGGTTAGTATTAGTGAAAGCGCTTTGAGTGGTCTTTGTGACTAGAAAAGCGCTATATAAGTGCAGGTTAGTTAGTTAGTTAGTAATGGTCATGATGGTGGTACACAAATGATGACTGAATTATTTATAATATACTTACCATGAATAGTGATCACCAAGGACACCTAAGGAGGACTTCTGATTCCTAATCATGTGACAGTGTTTATATGTGTGCTAAATTATTCCTGATGCTGGTCATCAACTACTGATTACCAATGAACACTGGATCAATTCTACATACCAATTTTTGTTGATTACCAATTACCTTTAACTGCACCATTGTCTGGTCCCAAGTCCAGGATGTGTAAGCAGGAGGGAAGGTGTCATGTTTTGTATCAGAATCCTAAAACTGATGAAGATAGTTACATATTATGAAGAAATGGGGGCTTGTCCCGGATTGAAATAATGATGAAGATAATTATAATTATTTTTTTTTTCCATTTTACTGTAGTGATATTCTATACACCAATACAAGAAAAGCACAGGATTGTCAAAAATTTTCAAGTATAGTGATTTGTAAATTAAGCAGAAACTTCTGCTATACAGAAAAACTTTTGTACAACAGCAAATACAAACATTAACATAATACCCATTACAACAGCTAAATTGCTTTGAATGCATGTTGAAGAATGTAGATTTAGAAATTACTGGCAGCACCTTCATTTGAAAAGTCCCTACGGTCCCCAACCACTTGGTACCGAGCTGAGAGGAAAAAACAAATAGTTTATTCTGTTGCTCTGTACTGTCTATTGGAGTCTGTGTTTTTCTGAAAAAAAAAAAAATACAGACAATATTCTCTCTCTTTCCGTGCCTAACTCCTATCTGTCTGTCTTCTGCACGTCAGTCTCGACACACACACGTCTTTCATTTATGGTGGGACGGAGGGTACGTTTGCCTATTCAAACCGGAGATTCACAGCTTTAAAGGTCATTGATCAGATGTAGTAATGATTTTACCTCTAAAGATGTATAAAATGTTCAAACACTGGCTGTAGTGTTAGATTTGCTTGCTGTGTTTTTGGTTTTATGGTGTCTCTCCTCACGCGCGCTCCCGCAACGGGGTGCTTTTGGGGCAGGCGGATGTTTTTCAACACAAACCCAGTGCTTCGTACACGCGGTCAGGACGCAGATGTGGCATGATGTCCACCGGCAGGCTGGGGGAGACGGAGGAAGGGACGGTGTTGGAAACCTCGCGGGTGAGTGGGGTTTTTGTTAAACCACACACTCTGTTTGTTGATGTGTTCCGTAAACATGGAAGTGAACGCTGTGCAGCAATGCATTTGATTGGTTAGACTGAGAGTTTCAGCGCCAGTCAGAGACAAATTTGATTGGTGAAATTGGCGGAAGTTGACGAGGATTGGCCAAAATTGCGGGAAAGTTGAGGTGATTGGACGAAGTTGCAAAGTTGCGCAATAGTTGCGCTGATTGGCTGATTTTGCGTGAATTGATGTGATCGCAACATTGCGAAATCCTGGAGGGACTGTATGGTTAGTCTTTACTAGTTAAGTAGGCTATGTATTGCAAGGCCTAGATCTACATCATCACAGAAAATATGTGAGGACTTTTTTTCTCAAATTTTTACCTCAATTTAAATAGGACCTCTGTGAAAAGGTTGTGATCCCATATTTTATTAATTAGATTAGGCCTAGGCACTTAAAAGCAAGGTTAATGCACTGCATGATATTTTAATTTACTCATATAGGACTATCATTAGCACTATTATTATGACAACATGCCTAAACCATAATGTCAGCTTGATTTCTATAGTTCACTGGTTGCACAAGATTATAAGCCGAGTCTCCATACCATGAAGTTCAAAATCTGTTAATTGTTTGGGAAGTTACTGAAGTAAAAGTGGCACCGTTTATTACTAAACCATTCATTCTCCATTGACTCGATGAGTATTTTGGGTGTACTAAAATGGCGGCCACAGAGTTTCCAGTGGCTTCGCTTCTGTCAGCCAGTGCACGATCCAGTGTTTTCTATATAGATCAGTGTCATAGACACAGTAATGAGCGCAGGCACGTCCTGTCTCCATTTTCAAACATAACATCACTACCTAGTCTTACTATACAGGTGCAGCTCAATAAATCAAGAGTATCACTGAAAAGTTATTTCAGTAATTCAATTTGAAAAAGTGAACCTTATAGATTTGTTACAAACAGAGTGATATATTTCAAGCATTTATTTCTTTTAATTTTGAGGATTATGACTTACAGCTAATGAAAACATAAAATTCAGTTTCACAAAAAATACATTAAAATATAATATTAAAATACATAAGATCCATTTTGAAAAGTAGATTTTTAAGAGAAATGTTGGCCTACTGAAAAGTATGTCCATGTACACACTCAATACGTGGTCGAGACTCCTTTTGCATGAATGACTGCATCAAAGCAGCGTGGCATGGAGGTGATCAGCCTGTGGTACAGCTGAGGTGTTATGGAAGCCCAGGCTGCTTTCATAGCGACCTTCAGTGTATTGATATGTGAAGTTCATATGGAGTCACCACTAGAGGGCAGTATGACCCCGGCCATGACCTGACTATAAAAGGAGATGTACTAGAGCCACTGTGTGGTTAGTTGTTGGTTGCAGTTGAAGTGACAAGTAAAAAGTCCTAACTGACACCCGGTGTGTGTGCGCCTCGTCATTACATGGTTCCAGGAGAACATTACATGGTACCAGGAGAAAATTACATGGTACCAGGATAAAACTACGAACCGACGGCGAAGATGAACGCTCTTCGACAGCCGGACGAGTTAAAGTTGACCGGTAAGGTCAACGAGAACTGGAAAGCATTCAAACAAAGTTTTGAACTTTATTCGCTTGCTATCGGTCTCCGTGACGAGGAGAGGAAAATAGCATTACTGCTAACAGTAGCAGGGCGAGCGGCGCTAAATGTGTTTAACACATTCATCTTCACGGAAGAAGAAAAAGGCAACTTCGACGCCGTGATGAAGAAATTTGACGATTATTGCACACCGAGAAAGAATGAAACGTACGAGAGGTATGTGTTCAGAAAAAGACTTCAGAAAGAGTCACAGTCCATCGAGCTGTATGTCACAGACCTACGGTTGAAATGTCAGTCATGCAACTTTGGAACATTGAGTGAGTCAATGATACGGGACCAAATTGTAATTGGGGTCCAAGACAACAAATTGCGGATGCAATTACTGAAAGAGACTAACTTAACGCTGGAGAAAGCGATACAGATTTGCCAAGCGTCTGATAGTACAAAGGCACAATTAAAGACTTTTAGCAGCAAGGAAAAAGAGACTGCTGAGGTCGATGCAGTGCGGCGCACAAAGCCGAAAGGAACGTTGCATGCAAGAAAAAGGGAGGCAAACCCAGAGCGCGCGCACGGGAACTGTGAGCGGTGTGGAAGGCAACATGCGCCGAAACAGTGTCCAGCATTCGGGAAGGAATGTCGCAAGTGTGGCGGAAAAAATCACTTCGCAAAGACCTGCTTCTCGAAGAAGAGGGTGCAACTCGTGGAGAAAAAGAGCGACAGCGAAGAGGATCAGTTTTACGTGGACGCCATCGAGGGAGAGACGAGCGCTGACGAATGGATAGTGTGCCTGGAGATGAATGGCACGGACATGTCACTGAAGCTCGACACAGGTGCGCAGGTAAACATCCTGCCAATGAAAGATTTTAAAAGACTGAAAAACAAACCGAAAATAAGAGATAAAAAGATTAATCTGAGAACATATGATGATAAGCCAATACCCACTAAAGGAATGTGCAGGATTACACTGTCAAACAAAGATAAGACAGTGAATGCATTGTTTGTACTTGTTGATGGAAATAGACAAGCAATTTTGGGTTTAAAAACATGCGATCAGCTAGGTCTGATCAAAAGGGTGAATGTCATTGATACAGACAAGGTGACAGCACGAGAAAATACAGAGGCTACAACAAGTAAGCACAAACACACTGACTGGGTGAAAGAATACAAAGAGGTGTTCAAAGGAATAGGCCGCCTACCAGGCAAACAAAAAATTAGGCTGAAAGAGAATGCAGAGCCAGTCATACATGCAGCAAGAAAAGTGCCAATAGCTCTTAAAAAGAGGCTGAGGGAAACACTAGACTCACTGATAGCAGACGGAGTGGTCAGAAAAATAGAAGAACCAACTGAATGGGTTAACTCACTAGTTATAGTGGAGAAGCCAAATGGAGATTTGAGATTGTGCATAGATCCAAAAGATCTAAATAAAGTAATACAGCGGGAGCATTACAGGCTACCAACAAAATCTGACATAACCAGCACAATGAGTGGAGCAAGCTACTTCACAAAACTAGATGCCAAATCTGGGTTTTACCAAATAGTGCTCGATGAGGAAAGCGCTAAATTGTGCACATTTAATACGCCATTCGGAAGGCATTGCTTTCTACGAATGCCGTTCAGGATTAGCTCAGCCCCTGAAATTTTCCATAGAACTGTGCAGCAATTGTTTGACGGAATAGAAGGGGTGGGAGTTTTTCTTGATGATGTGGTAGTCTGGGGAAAAACAAAAGAGGAGCACGACGAAAGGTTGGCAAGAGTTCTCACACAGGCGCAAAAGTCAGGTATGAAACTGAATAAGAGTAAGTGCCAATTCGGGGTACGGGAGATTACATACCTGGGAGAGAAATTATCTGGGGCAGGCGTGCAACCAGATCCGGAAAAAGTGCGGGCCATAGCAGAGCTGCCAGTACCGCAGGACAAAAATGACTTGCAAAGAGCCCTAGGGCTAGTCAATTACATGGGGAAATTTATCCCAAATTTATCAGCTAAAACAATAGCTCTTAGAAGCTTGTTAGAGACCAATACAATGTGGCAGTGGATGGCAGAGCATGCCAGAGAATGGGAGTGGCTCAAAAGCAGTCTAATAAAGGAGCCAGTGTTAAAATTCTATGATCAGGACAAACTGCTAAAAGTGTCCACAGATGCGTCCAAAGCCGGCCTAGGAGCTGTGCTATTGCAAAAACATGACACAGAGTGGTATCCAGTCGCATACGCATCGCGCACCATGACAAGCGCAGAAAAAAAATTACGCGCAAATAGAGAAAGAGACTCTAGGTGCAGTGTTTGGATGTGAGAAGTTTCATGAATATGTGTATGGACGGTCAGTAATACTAGAAACAGACCACAAACCACTGATTGCGATCTCACAGAAGCCACTGGGTGACGCACCACCGCGCATCCAGCGTCTAATGTTAAGATTACAGAAATATGACTTGAAATTTGAGTTTACACCAGGCAAGCAACTAATTTTAGCCGATGCGCTGAGTAGGGCTAGCTTGAGCAACACCAGCAGCACAACAGAGGAAGCTGTGCAAATACATGTAGACTCTATTAAGGCACACATGCCAGTGTCAGATGCAAAATGGACGAAGATAGTGAAAGAAACACAAAAAGATGAGAAACTAAAAAGAGTAATGGAACAGATACATCAGCCAGGACAGGTTATGATTGACAAGCCTTACCAACACTTTAAAGGTGAACTGTCTGTGTTAGATGGGGTTCTGTTAAAAGGTACAAGGATAGTCATACCTACCTCCATGAGATCAGAAATGGTTAAATTAGTGCATGAGGGGCATTTGGGTATTGAAAAGTGCAAAAGACGTGCACGTGATGTTTTGTATTGGCCCAACATGCACAAGAACATTGAGGCATATGTGCAGCGCTGTGACACTTGCCAGCGCCACAGGTATCAACAGCCAAAGGAGCCTATGAGGCCCCATGAGAAGCCTCAAGGGCCATGGAGAAAAGTGGGCATGGATCTATTTCAGCTTAAGGGCAAGGACTATCTGTTAGTCATGGACTATCATTCCACCTACCCAGAGTTTGCAGGGTTGAGTGACACAACAGCAGAAAAGGTGATTGCACATACAAAGACAATGTTCGCACGCCATGGAATTCCAATGACTGTTGTAAGCGATAACGGATCACAATTCACGAGTCAGTGCTTCAAAGACTTTGCAGACACATATGGGTTCAAGCACGTGACCTCAAGCCCTCTGTACCCACAGTCGAATGGGTTAGCAGAGAAAAGGGTGCAAATAGTGAAGCGCATACTGAAAAAGGCTGCAGACAATGCAGAAGACCCACATCTGGCGATCCTGAATTACCGAGCATCACCACTGGAGAATGGACTGTCCCCAGCAGAAATGCTCATGAACAGAAAACTCAGAACGCGACTTCCATCAGCATCTCAAGTGATGGAAAAGAGAGATGTGAGGCGTGATGAGAGGCAAACTGAACTGTACAACAGAACAGCACGACCTCTGAGACCACTTGCACATGAGGACATTGTGCGAGTGAGATGTGATGGAGAATGGGGACCGCTGGCAAAAGTGGTTAAAGAAACAACTCCCAGATCATATGAAGTCATCACAGAGCATGGGAAAACAATGAGGCGAAACCGACGTCACTTACTGAAAGTGCCTCAGACAAAAATGAGAGTCACAGACAGTGAAATAAGCGACATGCTAATACCCAGCCAAACCGAACAAGTAGAAATGGCTGAGAACCAGAACATAGAGACAGACACTAACGAACAGACTGAGGTGACACAAAGGAGATGCTCACAAAGGCAAATTGTGAAACCGAAAAGATTGATTGAGGAAATGTAAGGAGTACTGAGATGAATGAAAAAAAAAAAAAAAAATGTGTTGATGTTGAATTGTAAACAGAGAAAAAAAATTGAACTTGTGATTCAGTGTACAAGGTTGAAAGAAATGTAAATAGAAATGGAGTTTATTTTGTATATTGAAATTTGAGAAAAAGTTTATAGTTGGACATGACCTTTACTAGAAAAAAAAGGGAGATGTATTGATATGTGAAGTTCATATGGAGTCACCACTAGAGGGCAGTATGACCCCGGCCATGACCTGACTATAAAAGAAGATGTACTAGAGCCACTGTGTGGTTAGTTGTTGGTTGCAGTTGAAGTGACAAGTAAAAAGTCCTAACTGACACCCGGTGTGTGTGCGCCTCGTCATTACATGTTCCAGGAGAACATTACATTCAGCTCATCTGCATTGTTGGGTCTGGTGTCTCTTGTCTTCCTCTTGACAATACCCAGTAGATTCTCTATGGCATTCGGGTCAGATGAGTTTGCTGGCCAATCAGTAGGCCAACATTTCTGTTAAAATCAACCTTTTTTAAATTGATCTTATGGAAATATACTACTTTTTTATTCAAATTTTTTGAGAAACTGAATTTTGGGTTTTCATTAGCTGTAAACCAAAATCATCAAAATTAAAACCTGTTGAACTCCGGGATTCCGTGGGCGGTCACGTCTCTGCGTCGTAGTGCATCTCAGTGCGCACTGAAAAAAAAAGCTACATTTCCGTTCTTCCAGTACAGACACAGCCGTGAACAGAAAGCCAAAGGAGTGTTTGATTGGTTTAGATTTGATTGACTTCTCATTCGACTAATAAGAGCCTTGAATTGGGTTTCTGAAACCTTGAAGAACCAATGACTGAAAACCTAGCAAGAAGGACCTGCCTACCAACGACCGCGAATACAACGAGCCAATTGAAGCAGAGAAGTTCGACGATTGACATGTCGTTTAGCCAATGAAATTCTGAATTCAGCAATACCTGACATGCCTTTGTTATGTGTTTATATTGCCGTTAAAATGCATGCGTACCTGTGCGTAAAATCTTTTTTGCCTAAGCCGCTGGGTGACTCACATTGAGACCTGTGTGTAACGGTAGCATTAGCCACTCTTAGCCATTAGCCAGTCTTTTTTTATTACTACTGTTCTTATTTGTTTTGAAAAATGGTTCGCAAAAACCGCAAGCGTGGAAGCGGAGATGGTTTGACCGGGTAGGGTGACCAGAACCACGAGTCCATAACAACCGGACCAGCTTCATGTTCGTCTGACAATGAGGAACAGATGTTCGCCAACGACACTGGGCAGCATGGTGGTGCAGTGGTTAGCACTGTTGCCTTACAGCTAGAAGGTTCTTGGTTTGAATCCCCAGGTTGGCAGGGGTTGGAACCTTTCTGTGTGGAGTTTGCATGTTCTCCCTGTGCTGCGTGGGTTTACTCCGGGGGCTCCAGTTTCTTCCCACAATCCAAAGACATGCATGTTAGGTTAATTGGCTGTTCTAAATTGTCCCTAGATATCTGTTTCCTATGGGTCCTTAGAGTAGAGGGTTAGTACTAGCGAAAGCGCTTTGAGTGGTCTTTGTGGCTAGAAAAGCACTATATAAGTGCAGGTTAGTTAGTTAGTTAGTAGACACTGCTGTTGTGGACAGGTAAGTGTTATAAGCGAAATTATTCTTTATCAATGAAAATAGTAATAAAAATGACTTTTGACCGATCGGTAATTACAACGGTCCATCATGGCCAAAAGTTTTTTTGTGTGCCGAGTTCCTCTGTAGTGGGGGCGGGGGGGAGTTGTTATCCTCTACATTGCAGATATTTTAGTATAATTTTTATTGCACTGTAGGTTATTTTTTCTTGTAAAAAAAGGCCACACATTTTTTACGTGGCATGTTCCTTTGTGTGTGGGGGGCTTGTTTGTTCATTCATTCATTCATGAATGAACAAACAACCCCCCACACACACACACACAGCCCTGAGTGTCACCTTTCATTAGAGCCCAAGATGAAGCTTCTATGTTGAAGCATTCAAAAGTTATAGACGTTTTTCCAAACTGTGCCATTTGGCACAGTTTGGCACAGTTCAAAAACGCCTGGGAACAACCTGAGAAAAAAGCTGTGTAATATATTCATTTTTTGTGGTATTTTCACAAAATTTTGACCTCAGCTTGATAACACTTGGTTCTACATTTCTGTTGCATTTTCCAGCCAGTATCTGACAGCTGTGTGTTATTTGCAAGCATTTGTATCTAAAAAAAACACCCAGGCAAACTTTATTTTCTTCAAATTCAGTATGTTTAGATGACTGTTACTCAGTGGCAGGAGCACTTAGAGAGATTATGACTGTTTTGCCAAAAAATTCAAAGTGTTTTCTTTTAAATGAGACCAATCCCATGAAGATGCTGCAAAGGGTTGAAGAACAGCTTTTGATTTACTTTGGGTATGTTATTTTTAGGCGTTTTTAGGGAAATTGACCAGAGTTCAACATGTTAAAAGAAATACTTGAAATATATCACTCTGTGTGTAATGAATCCACAAAATCTATGAGTTTCACTTTTTGAATTGAATTACTGAAATAAATTGACTTTTCAATGATATTCTAATTTATTGAGATGCCCTTGTATCTATATGATTACTACACCTATTAGCAGCTGTGTTTCGTGTTTACTTATGATATTTTTAGTTTCCTTTACTTCAACTGAATCATAACAACATTTCATGTCATTTCATTGCGTGCACTTGTGGCCATATGATGATTATCTTTTATTATTGTTCCATTGTCTGTAATACAGTATAGAGTTTTACAAATAGTTTAAAAAGTTGTTTGTTTTTTTTTTAAAAAGCATAGCATCAAAACAGTATAAAAGAATTAAGGTTACAAATCACCAACAAATCAACCACTGCCAATGGATACAAATGACCTGTTTGACTGAACTCTTTAGAACAAGTAAATAGAAGTAACAATACGTGTGTGTGTGTGTGTGTGTGTGTGTGTGTGTGTGTGTGTGTGTGTGTGTGTGTGTGTAAATTTGTAATTTATTTGATTTTTACATTTTCAATGTTTTTTTAATAAGTCAGATACCTCCAGTTGTTGAAAGCATTTTTTTAATGTTAATTTCTTGTAATTTTTCAGAAGTTTTTAATATTTTAGTTAAAATGACCAAAGATTGTAGGCCTATTATTAAAAATCTTATTAAAAATCTTCATCCTGCGTCTCAGAGGCGACTCCTGGAGGCTGATACCAGTTGTGGATTCGGAAGACGACTGGTGGTTCTGTTGCATTCTGTTCAGTCGCGGACTCTTCATCCTGCAGCTCAGCGGTGGCTCCTGGAGGCTGGTGCCGGGCATGGATTCGGAAGCAGTCCAGTTTCTTCTGTCCTTCACCTAGAGCTGGTTGAGGTTGGGGTGATGTGTCGCTGTCATCAGTGACGTGACGTGCGCCGGACCGTCTTCGGTCACTGGAGTCCCCTTTCTCCATTGGTCTCTTACGGGAGGCTGAGCCGACAGAGGAAGAAGAGAGAGGCAAGAGACCCTAAGATGGCTTACCCTCACATTATATGAGCTCGGCGTGATGATATCACCAAACGGCTGTGTCATCACACCGATGACAACCAACTCTGTGGTTCCTTGCACCACACGGGAGACCTGGGTTCAAATCCTCCTGATGTGTTGTTTTTTTGGAAGTGCAGCATACCTATTCTGTGCATTTGAAAACAATATATAGTGCACATTAAGTTTTAAATGCTGTACTACTGCTGCTGGGAATCCTTTCATTTGAACATTTATGATTTCAGAAAGAGCAGCACGGTGGTGCAGTGGTTAGCACTGTTGCCTTACAGCTAGAAGGTTCCTGGTTCGAATCCCCAGGCTGGCAGGGGTTGGAACCTTTCTGTGTGGAGTTTGCATGTTCTCCCTGTGCTGCGTGGGTTTACTCCGGGGGCTCCAGTTTCCTCCCACAATCCAAAGACATGAATGTTAGGTTAACTGGTTGTTCTAAATTGTCCCTAGATATCTGTTTCCTATAGGCCCTTAGAATAGTGGGTTAGTATTAGTGAAAGCACTTTGAGTGGTCTTTGTGACTAGAAAAGCGCTATATAAGTGCAGGTTAGTAGTTAGTAAAAACTAAAGCAGTGGTGTGGTGTTGTGGTTGTGGTGAGTGCTTGGAAAGAACGACGTCCTGGGTTTGAATCTTGCCAGGGAGGCCTCGTTCTTCTTAACAAGTGAACATGGCTCTTCTATACATTCTACTGCAGCACTCTGTTAGATTTTCATCTCAAGATAATGTTTGCAAAATTATTTTAATGGTACACCAAGATTTGACCGTGTAAATGTCTCCTCATCCATAGTCTGAGTGCACCCACTTTGCCTTCAACAGCTCTTTTTTGGTGTGATTACAGAACAGAGAGCAGATATGGCCTCAGTCTGTGGCCTGGGTCCCAGCAGCAAATCACAAGGCATGATTTTAGCCACCAACAACAAAAAGCTCTGTGGTTGGCTGTTGGGACTGGGGTCATGGTCACCATGGTTGTGGCCTTTTCAGTGTTCCTAAAAGGAACAAGAAAGTTGCATAATGCTACTTTAAAAACTAACGTGTAGCAGACCTTAGGCTTTAAATGCTGTTGCTAAGCAATACAAGGCCTTGAAGTCCACACCTGCTTGGAACCTGATGATCGCTGGTTGTGGCTATGGTTTCTTTTAATTTTGATGATTATGGCTTATAGTTCATGAAAACCCCAAATTCAGTTTCTCAAATAATTAGAATATTACATAAAATGAATTTTAAAAAATATTGATTTTTAATAGAAATGTTGGTCGACTAAAAAGTATGTCCATGTACACACTCAATACTTGGTTGGGGCTCTTTTTGCATGAATTAGTGCATCAGTGCAGCATAGCATGAAGGTGATCAGCCTGTGACACTGCTGAGGTGTTATGAAGGCCCAAGTTTATAATTTATAGTTTATTAGTTTATTTGTCAGGGAGCATGTACAGAAAAAAAAACATTAAACACAGGGTTGCTTTGATAGTGGCCTTCAGCTTGTCTGCATTGTTGGGTCTCTCATCTTCTTCTTGACAGTACCCCATAAATTCTCTATGGGGTTTAGGTCAGGAGAGTTTGCTGACCAATCAAGCACAGTGATACCATGGTCATTAAGGCTGTGTGTCCACCAAACGCATTTTTTCCCCTCTGGGTGGCTATTTTCCATTCATTCTCTATGTAATTAAGCGTTTACAGCGCTAAGCGCCCTCGGCGGTGGCCATTTTTTGTCCCGGCGCTCAGGGCATTCAGAGTTGAAAAAAGTTCAACTTTTCAGAGACTGCAGCTGACCTTGTCAATGTCAGACCTAAGCAGCCAATCAGAACTGCTGCATGGGCGGGACATAGGACGCAGGTACTTGTCTGTACTCAGACTGTAGAGGGTGGGAAGGAAAAGGATGTGGAGGCGAGGCACTAGCGTAGGTCGGCACAGATTCTTTATTGACCCTCTAACATGAATACAGCCTGTTGACCCCAGCGTTGCCCGCTGGGGCCCTCTTGGATGGTCTTGAGAGTAGAGCGTAGAGAGAGAGAGCTGAGAGAGAAACAAGCTCTTTTATACCATGATACAGACAGAGAGAATGCATGGCACATTAGCATATCAATTGTCATCTAATACACATCGGTCAATACACATGATTAGCATGACATTGGTTGGCTCGAGGACGCATGCATACAGTCCCGTCTGACTGCTTGCTGTGGTTCCCTGTCCACATGTAAATTGTCCTCTGCTTCTTCCAGCCCTGCTGCTGGGTGTGAAAAAAGCTCCAGAAGAATGTCCCAGAGGAAAGTCTCCCTGCTGTGTTTAGTGTCACCACACCAGGCCCCTCCCGAACACCCAGAAAGGGCTGTGACCCCCCCCTGTCGTTTGGGCTCAAGTCGACGCCGGTGGAGGCTGCAGCGGGGGGGGGGGGGGGGGGGTTGCCGCTCCGGTTGAACTGCTTGCTGGTGAGGAGTGTTGAAGGGCCTGTAAGTCTGTGGGGGGAAAAGGGGAGGGGTGGAAAAGCCGGTGGTTGTGAAAAAAAAAAGAAAACTTACGTCTCTGATTCTTCTCGCAGCTCGCCCTGCAAGGATTTGGGGAAGGCGGGCGGCCAAATTCCCCGAGGATGCGTAGCGGCTGTGAAACAACTGTAGCTGTGTGAGGGACTTGGCGGTGTGGACGTAAATGCGGAAGGGACAGCAATCGGCTAAATCCCCGTTGTGTGCCGCAGCTGAGAAACCCATACCAACAATGGAGCTGGTTTGTCCCTTGTGCATAGCGCGCGCTGCGGCCACGTAGCTTCCAGTTGCGCTGTCCTCATAATCCTGCAGTGTATGCGCGTGGCTTCTGTGCGTGGAAGGTCCGTTGCCGAGAGGTGAGTCAGGGTCAGGGAGCTTGATGGAAATCAACGCAGTCAGCGCCGATGGTCTTCCTTGTTCAGGCTGTTTCTGTGCATTGCTCGTGTCGCTGATCCTCATGCGTCTCGGTCCCAGCGCTGCGCTCTCCGTCCGGCCCTGGAGGTTGTCATCGTGGAGAGAGGACAAGGCGCGCGCACTCCCATGTGGGTGCGAAGGATGTAGGCAATTCCCAGTCTCTGGAATCCACAGCACGGTGAGAGGGAGAGATAGTCCATTTCACGTTAGGTCACTAATGTAGAGGGTGCGAAGGAAAAGGATGTGGAGGCGAGGCATGAGCGTAGGTCGGCACAGATTCTTTATTGACCCTCTAACATGAGTACAGCCTGTTGACCCCAGCGTTGCCTGCTGGGGCCCTCTTGGGTGGTCTTGAGAGTAGAGCGTAGAGAGAGAGAGCTGAGAGTGAAACAAGCTCTTTTATACCGTGATACAGACAGAGAGAATGCATGGCACATTAGCATATCAATTGTCATCTAATACACATCGGTCAATACACATGATTAGCATGACATTGGTTGGCTCAAGGACACATCCATACAGTCCCATCTGACTGCTTCCTGTGGTTCCCTGTCCGCATGTAAATTGTCCTCTGCTTCTTCCAGCCCTGCTGCTTGGTGTGAAGAAAGCTCCAGAAGAATGTCCCAGAGGAATGACTCCCTGCTGTGTTTAGTGTCACCACAAGACTCCTGTTTTCCGTGTCATCATATTTTACATCCAGAGCTGCTAGAAAATGTTTCCTGTCCATTGCTATTTAGAGACTGATATTAAAAAATCTGTAGAAAGTCTGACAATAGGAAAAACAGAAGTGCTGAGCTGAGAGTGACGAGCTGTTGCTGGGATACAGGGCACAGACTTTTTTTTTCCCAGAGTGCTGCGCACAAACACTGAAAAAAGATGTTCAGGGCGGTCGGGCAACAAAAAATGCATTTGGTGGACATGCAGCCTAAATCAGGTATTGTTTTTTGCAGTTTGGGCAGGTGCCAAGTCTTGCTGGAAAATGAAACCAGCATCTCCATAAAGCTATAATTTCCTGGTAGACGGCTGGACTGACTCTGGACTTGATAAAACACAGTGGATCAACACCTGTAGATGAGATGGCTCTTCACAAATCATCACTGACTGTGGAAACTCCACATTGGACCCCAAGCAACTTGGATTCTGTGCGTCTCCACTGAGGCCGGTTCTATGCAGGGGCAAGAGGGAGCAATGCCCCCTCGAACAAATGTCTTGCCCCCTCAAACCAAATTTTGAAATTAAGAAAAGTGTTGTTACGAAAAATCTGATGAAAAGTGGAAAAGTTATATACATCATCCCTCTCTCCCTCTGCGCTCTGTCCCTCCAGGCCCGGAGTGGCCCATAGGGAGAGTTGAAAGTATTCCCGGTGGGCCTTTTTGCTAATGGGCTGGTGTTCTAGTCAGAAGCAAAATTAATTAATGTAAATATCATTGTAAGCTGAAAAGGAGCATCAGTAGCACTACCTGGATGTTTTTGGAATTGTCCCGAATCTGCCTGACCTACACTGCTGAGCATCCCGCCAACAGCACCTGGAAGTGAATAATTATTAATCCGACTGAAAGACACACTGACTGTATTCAACAAGGCACAGGACTCCAGCAGTTGTATTCATATTTCAATGGTTAACTAGAAAAGCACTCGGAGAGCACAGACCTCCGCCAAGCGCCACAGTTCCCCCCATACAGTGTTTGTGTGTACGTATTCATATTCCTTGACCATGAAAACATATGACTAGCAATTGGATTCACAATGATAGGATTAGTGGTTCAGTAGTTATTCACGAAAATCGCATTTTCCGTAATGGCGGTTTTCACCATAGTTCCCCCCATACAGTGTTTGTGTGTACATTTTCAGATTCTTTGACCATGAAAACATATGACAAGCAATTGGATTGACAATGATAGGATTAGTGGTTCAGTAGTTATTCACGAAAATGGCATTTTGCATAATGGCGGTTTTCTTGTGGACGGTGATCCGGATCACCACCAAAATCTAATCATCCGTAGGATACCCCATTTCTGACAATCTGTGAAAATTTCATGAATATCCATCCATAACTTTTTGAGTTATCTTGCTAACAAACAACAAACAGACAGACAAACAAACAGACAAACCAACGCCGATGATCACATAACCTCCTTGGCAGAGGTAACAAGTAAGAAGGCAGAGATGGATACAAGAAGCTGTTTTTCCCAGAAAGAAAAGCAAAGCAGAAAGCAAATGCCAGCGGAGAGGAGGAATTTTGGCCCATTCCTCCTGATAGAACTGGTGGAACTGAGTCAGGTTTGTAGGCCACCTTGCTCTCACACGTCTTTTCATCTCTGCCCACAAATTTTCTATGGGATTGAGATCAGGACTTTGTGATGGCTACTCCAAAACACTTAAGGACACTTTGTTGTCCTGAAGCCACTTTGTAAATAATTTGGTGGTATGTTGAGAGTCATTGCCATTTGGAAGACCCATCTGTGCCCAAGATTTTACTTCCTGGCTGATGTCTTGAGATGTTGTTTCAATATTTCCACACAGTGTTGTTTCCTCATGATGCCAGATATTTTGTGAGGTGTACCAGTCCCTCCTGCAGCAGAACACCCCCACAACAGGATGCTGCCACCCCCATATTTCACAGTTGGGATGATGTTCTCAGGCTTGCAAGCTTCCCCCTTTTATCTGCAAAGGTAACAATGGTCATTTTGGCCAAACAGTTCAATTTCAGCTTCATCAGACCATAGGACATGTCTCAAAAATTACGGTTTTTGTCCCCATGGGCATTTGCAAACTGTAATCTGGCTTTTTTATGTTGCTTTTGGAGTAATGGCTTCTTCTTCGCCAAGTGGCCTTTCAGCCCATGTCAGTACAGGACTCATTTCACTGTGGACAATGACACTGTTTTACCAGCTTCAGCCAGCATCTTCACGAGGCCTTTTACTTTTGTTCTGGGGTTTGATACACAGATTTTGCACCAAGACATGTTCATCTCTGGGACAAAGAACCCATCTTCTTCCTGAGAGGTATGATGGCTGGACATTCCCATGGTGTTTATATTTATGTGCAATTGTTTGACCAGACGAATGTGGCACCCTCAGACATCTGGAAATTGTACCCAAGGATGAACCAGACTTGTGGAGGTACACAATTGTCTACCTGAATTCTTGGCTGATTTCTTTTGATTTTTCCATGATGTCACTCAAGGAAGCAGTGTGTTTGAAGTGTGACCTAAAATACATCAACAGGTGTACATCCAATTAACTCAAAAAGTTGTCAATTAACCTATCAGAAGCTTGCAAAGCCATGACATCATCATCTAGGCTTTTCCTGTCATGATCTGAGCACGGGGGGTTAATGATTTGCTTGATGGCAAAGGGACCAATGAAATGGGGAGACAGCTTTTTAGACTCAGTCTTGAGTTGAACGGTTTTGGTGGAAAGCCATACCTTCTGACCCACCACATAGGAGGGGGCCGCACTCCTCCATCGGTTAGCCCACCTGGAATTTTGATCCGCCGTCCAAAGAAGCGCTGCCTTGTTGTCCCTCCAGATGTGGCGACACCTCTGGATATGGTGCTGAATGGAGGGCACTGCAATCTCCTCCTTGGAGATAGAGAGCAGAGGAGAGTTGTACCCAAGGGAGGCTTCAAAAGGGGAAAACCCAGTGGCAGCGGAGGTGGAGGAATTGTGGGCATACTTGATCCAAGGAAGGTGGCAGCTCCATAACGAGGAGTTTGAGGACGTAACGCACCGCAGGGCTGCCTCCAATTCCTGCTTGGCCCTCTCACACTGCCCATTACTCTGCAAATGGAAGCCAGATGTGAGACTGACCCTGACCCCGATGGTCTTACAAAAGGAGCGCCAGACCTGAGAAAAGAATAGAGGACCATGATCAGACACAATGTCAACAGGAATGCCATGGAGCCTTACCACATGGGTAGTCAGGAGTCCAGCTGTTTCACTCACAGATGGCAACTTGGAGAGGGAAGCAAAGTGTGCAGCCTTTGAAAACCTGTCTACAATGGTAAGGATAATCATATAGCCATTAAAAGGGGGCAAACCAGTGACAAAGTCCATGGCAATGTGAGACCACGGCCTGCTGGGAATAGGCAGAGGTTACAGTAAACCGGCTGGGGTGGTGGGGGTGGTGAGGGATTTTCCTGTGGAGCACTGTGGGCAGGCCTTGATGTAACTCCAACCATCCTGATCCATGGCTGGCCACCAGAGCAATCGCTTGAGAAATT
Organism: Pholidichthys leucotaenia; assembly: GCA_020510985.1. Lineage (NCBI taxonomy): Eukaryota > Metazoa > Chordata > Actinopteri > Cichliformes > Pholidichthyidae > Pholidichthys > Pholidichthys leucotaenia. The sequence goes on along the minus strand of CM035845.1, from coordinate 213,778,947 downwards.
ACAACGTCCTGGCTGCCCCCGGATGGCAGGCGAACTTGGCAGTGTGCAGCCAGTGCAGCACCTCCCCTCTGACTGCTGCAGGAACAAACTGAGGCCCCAGCAAATCCCACCGGGGATCAGGTTTGGTCTTGAGTGCCTTTTTAATCTTCGGCTCGATATTTCACGAGAGCGCCCCCAACAAACTCAGCCGAGATTATGGTCTTCTGACGCTCCTCTGACAGCTCCACAGTAAACTGCCTGGAGAAGGCGTTAAATTCAATTCAGTTTGGTGACACATGGGGAGTGCATAATGGTATAGCATCTTAGACTAGAACAAAGAGCAGAGTTTCCCTTGGAGATAGCAGGGAGGTGTGAAGGATGAATGCAGTGTGATCTTTTGTGTATCAGAGACTTCTAGGAGGATGGTAAAGGATTAAGGAAGTGAATGCAATGTGACCTTTTGTGTGTAGAAGATTAAGGAAGTGAATGCAATGTGACCTTTTGTGTGTAGAAGCTTCTGAGGGAATGCCAGAGCATTTAAGAGAAGAGTCTTGTCTGAGATGCTCTCTTTTTCTGACTATGCTTCTGTGTGAGATGTGTAATAAACTGTCTGAGTCAAATCAGCCTCGTTATTTACGCACTCCACATTGGTGACCCAAGACAAATCATGCAACACGACGAAAGATCCCCGGAGCCAGCCTCGTTGGGAGCCCCCAGCCAAGCATATGCTGTTACAATCAAGCTACCGGATTTTTGGCAGCACAATCGGCGCTCCTGGTTCCATCTAGTTGAGGCGCAGTTCGCCCTCCGGGGGATATCGGCAGATGACACGAAGTTCTACCATGTGGTCGCAATGCTCAACACCCACATGGCTCAGCATGTGGAGAGCCTGCTTGATCAGCCACCAACCAGCGACAAGTACGGCGCGCTGAAGGCTGCACTCATCCAGCACTACACGCTCTCGGTTGGTGAGAGAGCAGAGAGACTCCTGACGCGGACTAGGTTAGGAGATGGGTCGGTTATTGACCTGATGGAGAAGATGCTGAGATTAAAGGGCTCGGACGACGACCATTTCATTTTTACCCACCTCTTCCTCCGGAACCTTCCGTCAGTGACAAGAGTGACCCTGGCCAATTCGCCGTTGCTGGCCAACCGGGACTATCGTGCGCTGACCCGAGAAGCACACCGGATCATCATGGCCAGCAGAGAGTTCACGACCACGGCGGCAGCGACGGAGCTTGGCGCGACGGCCAGAGGAGGCGAGGAGCCATCGACGGCAGCGGCAGAGCCACCGACGACAGCAGCAGTGGGGACCAAAGAACGCGGAGGAGACACCCTTTGTTTCTACCACTGCCGCTTCGCAGAGAAGGCACGCAAATGTATACCACCGTGCCAGTTCAAGCGCTCGGGAAACGCCAAGACCGGGGGTCGGTAGCAGCTGCGACCCTTGGGGAGGAGAACAAGCTGCTCTACTTGACGGACGCACGCTCGGGGAGGCATTTCCTCGTGGACACCGGCGCCCAGATGAGTTTCATCATGCCGTCCTATGCCGACCGGCTGGCGGGATCTAGCAGCCCCGAGATGGCAGCAGCAAACGGCTCGGAGATTAAAACCTTTGGTGAGAGGACTCTGCTTCTGTCTCTACACAGCCGTACATTTGAGTGGACTTTTGTCATAGCAGCATTGAATTTCAATATATTGGGGGCTGATTTTTTGTGCACACATGGTTTGTTGGTTGATGTCACTAACAGGCGCCTGGTTAATGCACTGTCCTTTGATTCTATCCCCTGTACAGCTCGAGCGTCCCGGCCAACAGCACAAGCCAACGTCACAGCTGCATGCGGTAAGTTCCACACACTGCTCACTCAGTTCCCAGCACTCACGGTCCCAACATTTTCGGCATCCATCGCTAAACACGGGGTGGAGCATTTTATCACCACCACCGGGCCACCTGTTTTTGCAAAACCTCGGCGCTTGGACGCAGCTAAACTGGCCATAGCGTGCAAGGAGTTTGCCAACCTGGAGAGGTTGGGCATCATCAGGCGTTCAAACAGCCCATGGGCTTCCCTGCTACACATGGTCCCTAAAGCTGAGGGTTCGTGGCGACTTTGTGGGGATTTCCGCAGGTTGAACAACGCCACAGCGCACGACCGCTACCCAATTCCTCACATCCAAGATTTTTCCGTTCACTTGGCAGGAGCGCGCGTTTTTTCTAAAATAGACCTGGTTCGCGGTTACCACCAAGTCCCAGTGCGCGCTGAGGACATACCCAAAACAGCGGTGATAACTCTGTTCGGTTTATTCGAGTTTTTGCGCATGCCATTCGGGCTTAAAGGGGCTGCACAGACGTTCCAACGCATGATGGATGCAGTACTGCGTGATCTCCCTTTCGTATTCGTCTACTTGGACGATATCTTGGTAGCCAGCGCATCCGAAGACGAACACAAAACCCACCTCACGGCGGTTTTCCGGAGGTTGGAAGAGCACGGGTTAATAATCAACCCAGCGAAGTGTCAGTTTGGGGTGACGCAGATTGATTTTTTGGGGTACCGCGTCTCTCCCGAAGGAGCGGTTCCGCTGCCTGACAAAGTGCGCGCGGTAGCAGATTTTCCCCGGCCGCAAACGGTCAGGGCGTTACAGGAATTTTTGGGAATGGTGAATTTTTATAACCGTTTCCTTCCCCGCGCAGCGCAGCTCATGCAACCACTGTACGCCGCGCTCAAAAAACAGAAACCCACAAATAAGATCAAATGGTCCCCGGAGTGAGAGCGGGCGTTCTCGGAAGTCAAAGCAGCCCTGGCAAACGCTGCACTGCTGGCACATCCAGACCCAATGGCCCGCATAGCGCTCACTACTGATGCGTCAGATGTGGCCATAGGGGCGGTCGTGGAGCAGCATGTAGCCGGGGCTTGGCAGCCGCTCTCCTTTTTCAGCAGGACTTTGCGCGATAGTGAATGTAAATACAGCGCATTCGACAGGGAGTTGCTGGCTCTCCACTTGGCCATTCGCCACTTCCAGTTCTGGCTGGAAGGGCGCTGTTTTACCGCGTTCGTTGACCACAAGCCACGAACATTCGCGATGGCCAAGGTTTCAGAACCATGGTCGGGCCGGCAGCAGAGACAGCTGGCCGCGATCTCAGAGTTTACTACCGATATTCAGCATGTGTCGGGTAAACTGAATGTAGTGGCAGACTGCCTCTCGCGCGCCGTGGCTGCCCCGGTCCGCGCGGGGATAGATTACTCAGCCATGGCCGCGGAACAGGTTAGTGATGCGGACGTGCGCGCGCTCCAGTCTGGACCAACAGGATTAAGGCTGTTGAGCAGGGTGCTGCAAGACGGTAAGCCCCCCCTAATTTGTGATGTCTCCACAGGGCGACCACGTCCCGTTGTACCGGCCGCGTGGCGCCGCCGCGTTTTTGACTCGATTCATTCTTTGGCGCACCCGGGAGTGCGCGCGTTGGTCAAAATGGTAGGAGAGAAATTTGTGTGGCCGAGCCTTCGCAAACAGGTGAAAGAGTGGGCAGCAGCCCGCACGGCGTGCCAACGAGCCAAGGTACACAGACACACGAAGGATCCCTTGGAGCCGTTTCGCATCCTGGCTAAGAGGTTCAACCATGTTCACGTGGACCTCGTGGGCCCCCTCCCGCCATCACAGGGGTGCACGCACCTTCTGACAATGGTGGACCGCACCACGCGCTGGCCGGAAGTGGTTCCACTGGCAGCAACCACAGCCGAGGAGGTGGCGCGCGCGTTTTAAACGGCATGGGTGGCGCGTTTTGGAGTCCCGTCGGATATTACGTCCGACAGAGGCCCTCAATTTGTTTCCGAACTCTGGTCAACAATGGCCCGCAGCCTGGGTGTCACAATTCACCGCACAACCGCGTACAATCCACAGGCTAATGGGTTATGCGAACGTTTTCATAGGTCATTGAAAGCGGCTCTCAGGGCGTCACTGACGGATGCAAATTGGGTAGACAAGCTACCGTGGGTTTTATTGGGGTTACGTTCTGTGCCTAAAGAGGATTTGGAAGCGTCCCCAGCTGAACTCGTTTTTGCGCAGCCACTTCGGCTGCCCGGGGAGTTTCTTCCAGATAATCCCGCACCAGGCACCTCCCCGTCTCAGCTGTTGCAGCATAGCATAGACACAAGCACGCGGCCGGGCCCTGTTCACCACAGTTTTCCGCGCGTTTTTGTGCTTAAAACTTTGAAAAACGCAGAGTTTGTTTTTGTTAGACATGATGCCCATCGACCTCCACTGCGCCCACCTTATGATGGACCGTTCAGAGTGCTGGAAACAGGGGACAAGCATTTTTTGCTAGATTTGGGGGGTAGGAGGGAAAAGGTTGGCATAGACAGACTCAAACCCGCTTTTGTTGTGGCGGACGAGCAAGTGCTGTTGGCGAGGGCCCCTCGGCGTGGAAGACCCCCACGGGGAGCTTCCCAGAGAAAAGATTCCCCAGAGCACCCACATGCACAGACTTTTACCCCTCAATCATCAGCCCCCCAGCATGACAGCGCCGCAGAGGCGGTGAATCCTGGTTACAGCAGATACAGGAGAAGACTGAAGCCCAAGCAGCATGTGGATTGATGTTTAATGATTTAACCACAGCATATGGACTGTCATTCTATTGTTCTATCCAAGACGCTCGGGGGGGTCGTTTGGTGACACATGGGGAGTGCATAATGGTATAGCATCTTAGACTAGAACAAAGAACGGAGTTTCCCTTGGAGATAGCAGGGAGGTGTGAAGGATGAATGCAGTGTGATCTTTTGTGTATCAGAGACTTGTAGGAGGATGGTAAAGGATTAAGGAAGTGAATGTAATGTGACCTTTTGTGTGTAGAAGATTAAGGAAGTGAATGCCATGTGACCTTTTGTGTGTAGAAGGTTCTGAGGGAATGCCAGAGTATTTAAGAGAAGAGTCTTGTCTGAGATGCTCTCTTTTTCTGACTATGCTTCTGTGTGAGATGTGTAATAAACTGTCTGAGTCAAATCCGCCTGGTTATTTACACACTCCACATCAGCTTTATTTATATAGTGCCATTTTACAACAATAGTCATCTCATAGCACTTTCAAATGTAGGGGAAACCCCCACAATTGCAGAAAAACCCCAGCAATCAGGCAATCCCCTGTGAGCAAGCGCTTGGCGGCGGTGGAGAGGAAAAACTCCCTTTTAACAGGAAGAAACTTCTAGCAGAACCAGGGTCATCTGCTGCGACTGGCTGGAGGGTGAGGGGATAGGGAAGAAGAAAAAAAACAGACATATAGAGAGCAAACATTAAAGGAGTGAAGCCAAGTACATTATTTGAGGTCCCCCGGCAGTCTAAATCTATTAGCAGCAGAGCTAAGGGAGGGTTTAGAGACACATGATCCCTCCCTAATCGTAGGCCATATCGAAAAGGAAGGTTTTTATCCGATCAAGTCTGACTCTCGAATCCAGATTGGTAACTGGTTCCACAAGAAAGGAGCTTGATAGCTGAAGGCTCTGCCTCCCATTGTACTTTTGGAGATTCTAGGTATTACAAGTAATCCAGCATTTTGGGAGCGTAATGCTCTGTTAGGATGATAGGGTAGTATCAGATCTTTTAAATAAAAAGGGGCCCGATTGTTAAGAGCTTTGTAAGTGAGTAGAAGGAGTTTAAACTTAATTCTAAACTCTGTGGGAAGCCAATGAAGGGAGGCCGGAACCAGAGAGATATGATCTCTCTTTCTAGTACCTGTTAAAACTCTTGCAGCAGCATTTTGGATCAACTGAAGACTTTTTAAATATATTTTAGGACAACCTGATAATAAAGAGTTACAATAATCTAATCTCGAGCTAACAAAAGCGTGGATCAGTTTCTCAGCATCACTCTGAGACAAGAAGCTCCTAATCTTGGCAATATTATGCAAATGATAGAAGGCAGTCTTAGAAACAAATTTAATATGTGAATTGAAAAACAGATCTTGATCAAAAATAACTCCAAGGTTCCTCACAGAACTATTCAGAGAATGAGTAACCGCATCCAAACTAAGAGTTTGATTTGGAAAGGTTTTTCTAAGGTTTTTTGAACCAACAAGAATGACTTCAGTCTTATCTGAATTTAATAGCAGAAAATTACAAGTCATCCAAGCTTTGATTTCCTTAAGACAGGCATCATCTAACTTGGCTAATTGATTACTATCATCTTGCTTCATTGCCAAGTATAATTGTGTGTCATCTACATAACAATGAAAATGTATACAGTGCTTTGTAATGATGTTGCCTAACGGAAGCATATATAAACTGAAAAGAGTAGGGCCTAGCACAGATCCCTGTGGAACTCCATGACTGAGCTTAGAGTTGGAAGAAAACTCATTAATGACATGAACAAACTGGAACCTATCAGACAAATAAGATCTAAACCACTGCAGCGAAGTTCCATTAAGTCCAACATAGTGTTCTAATCTATCAAGTAGAATATCATGGTCGATAGTATCAAAGGCTGCACTAAGGTCTAAAAGGACAAGTACAGAAACAAGTCCATTATCAGATGCGATAAGGAGGTCATTAGTGATCTTCACTAAGGCTGTTTCAGTACTATGATTGATTCTGAACCCAGATTGAAACTCTTCAAACAAACCATTTCCCTGCAAGTGGTCAAATAATTGCATAGCAACAACTCTTTCTAAGATTTTTGAAATGAAAGGCTGATTAGAGATTGGTCAATAGTTAGCTAAAACTCCTGGATCGAGTGTTGGCTTTTTGAGTAAGGGCTTAATTACAGCAGTTTTAAAAGCCTGCAGTACATGGCCTAATGTTAAAGAAGAATTGATTATTTGAAGAATACGGCTACCAATAAATGGGAAGACTTTTTAAAATTAGAAAAGCACTCGGAGAGCGCAGACCTCCGCCAAGCGCCACAATTCCCCTCATACAGTGTTTGTGTGTACGTTTTCAGATTCCTTGAGCATGTAAACATATGACTAGCAATTGGATTCACAATGATTATTTGTTTATTTGACAGGGACAGTGCAATAAACACACAATTAATCAATGACAATCAATCTGATAGTGATAGGATTAGTGGTTCAGTAGTAAAAGCATTGCCTCCTTGGCGGAGGTAATAAACTGAAGTGTTGCTGTTGTGTCCATCTCCTCCACTGACAGATGCAAATTGGGTAGACAGGTTGCCGTGGGTTTTATATTATATTGTAACGTGCTGCTCGACATGGCGACGTCCCACCGGGAGGTTCGAACTCACGCTCCGGAGTCCCGCACTGTACCTGTGTCGCCAATAGGGTCAAGCCACTTGGCAAGCCAAGTAGGGTGCTCATATTGAGTTCGCTACAATATTATTTTTTGGGGGGTTGCGCTCCGCGGCAAACGAGAATTTAGAGGCTTCGCCGGCAGAGAGCTCATTTTTGCGCAGCGCCTATGGCTGGCCGGGGAATTTGTGCCAAATGCGCAGCTCCTATGGCTGGCCGGGGAATTTCTGCCAAACAATCCGTCGGCGGACAGTTGCCCGTGTGAGGTTTTGCGGCGGGCCCAGGCCATTCATTCATTCATTCATTCATTCAAGGTGGTAAATCCCTGATGCAGTCACTTTTAGCATTAGAGTGAGACATATCAGGCGCAGCATTACTGGCGCCGGGATTCCTCTCTGTTCCGGAGCCGCTGGACAAAAGAAGGTGCGATAATGGTTGCCGTGGGTTTTATTGGGTTTGCGCTCCGCGGAAAAAAGAGGATTTGGAAGCCTCCCCCGGCAGAGAGCTGGTTTTTGCGCAGCCCCTATGGCTGGCCGGGGAATTTCTGCCAAATAATCCGACGCCGGACAGCTGCCCGTGTCAGCTTTTGCAGCGTAGTGCAAACACAGGCACTCTGGCGAGCCCTGTTTTCTGTGTGCTTTTGTGCCTAAAACTTTGAAGAAGGCGGAGTTTGTGTTCATCAGACACGTCGACCAGCGCCCTCTATTGCGCCTGCGCACATGTTGAAAATGGCTGTATGTCACAGTGTTGAAAAATGCTTTAAAAAATTCCTGTATCCAGACGATGAACCGGATCACCCCCAAAATTTAATCAGTTCTTCCTTGTACCATTTCCAACAACGCCTGAAAGTTTCATGGAAATCCGTCCAAGACTTTTTGAGTTATCTTGCTAACCAACAGACAAACAGACAGACAGACAAACAGACAGACAGACAGACAGACAAACACACAAACTCCGGCAAAAACATAACCTCCTCCTGGCCTTTTCGGCCTGGCGGAGGTAATAACCTGGTAGGAATGGGGTCTAAAAGACAAGTTGAAGGCTTGGATGAGGAAATTATTTTATCTAACTCTAAAAGGTCAATTGGAGTAAACTTATCCAAACAGATATCAGTTGAAGGAGTTGTAGTAGTTGCTGTACTTAAGTTTACGGTGGGAAGAATCTGACTGATTTTATCTCTAATAGATGAAATTTTATGATTGAAAATTTTCACAAAGTCCTGACTAGTAAGCTCTGGGGGATGCGAGGATTGACAGAGTCCTGACTCTTTGTCAGCCTGGCTACAGTGCTGAAAAGAAACCTGGGATTATTCTTGTTCTCTTCTATTAATGCAGAATAATAACTTGTTCTAGCTTTTGTAAGAGATTTTTTATAAATTAAAAGATGATTTCGTTAGGCTTGGTGTTTTTAGACCTTGGGCGGTAGGTAATGGAGAAGTGAAAATGCCCAAAGAATAAAGCCCACCTCGCCTGTCGGGAGTTGAGTCTCTTGGCGGACCAAAGGTATTCCAGATTCTTGTTGTTGGTCAACACCAAGAATGGCAGGACGGACCCTCTAGCCAATGCTGCCACTCCTTGAGGGCCAACTTGACATCCAGTAGCTCCTGATCGTCGATATCATAATTTCTCTCAGCGGGGCTCAGTCACCGAGAGAAAAAGCTACAGGGGTGGAGTTTACCATCTGCAGGTGAATGTTGAGAGAGCACTGCACCTACCCCAGACTCCGATGTGTCCACCTTTACAATAAATTGCAGGTTGGAGTCTACCTGTGCCAGGATGGGAGCATTGGTGAACCTCTCCTTGAGTAACGTGAAGGCCTTGTCCATCTCCTGGGACCAGGTGAAAGGGCTCTTGATCAAGGTGAGATGGGTGAGCGGGAGAGCGATGTTGCTGTAGTTGCAAATAAATTGCCGGTAGAAGTTGACAAACCCCAGGAACTGCTGCAGGTGTTTCCTAGAGGTAGGAGTGGGCCACTCGAGAATGGCCTTAATCTTCTCTTAATCTTAATCTGACCTTCGGAGATAATAAAACTGAGGAATTTGGTAGATGGTGTATGAAACTCACACTTCTTCCTCTTCTTCTCCAACAGGTGCTGTAGTATGGTGCAAACATGGACCCAGTGCTCAGCTACAGTGGTGTGAAAAAGTGTTTGCCCCTTCCTGATTTCTCATTTTTTTGTATGTTACACTTAAATGTTTCAGATCATCAAACAAATTTAAATATTAGCCAAAGATAATACAAGTAAACACAAAATGCAGTTTTTAATTGAAGGTGTTGATGGTTAAGGGGGAAAAAAAAATTCAAACCTACATGGCTCTGTGTGAAAAAGTGATTGCCCCTAAACCTAATAACTGGTTGGGCCACCCTTAGCAGCAACAACTGCAATCAAGCGTTTGCAATAACTGGCAATGAGTCTTTTACAGTGCTGTGGAGGAATTTTGGCACACTCATCTTTACAGAATTGTTGTAATTCAGCCACATTGGAGGGTTTTCGAGCACGAACCGCCTTTTTAAGGTCATGCCACAGCATCTCAATCGGATTCAGGTCAGGACTTTGACTAGGCCACTCCAAAGTCTTCATTTTGTTTTTAAGGTCATGCTACAGCATCTCAGTTGGATTCAGGTCAGGAGGAAAGGGGGTTCTTCCTGTCCTGACCTATGTAATTAAATGGGGATTATCTCTAATTACTTGGGGATTAGTGCTGGGATTGAATGTCAATTATATATGGATTAAAAATGATCTTTTGTTAGACAAAATCTAGAAAAAATTAACAAAAATACACAAACTTTATGGGCAACAGTGTATTTGAACTACTTTTCTACAGCAAAAAATGCTGAAAATATTATTCTATCATACAAAATGTATTGTTTACAATATAAACAGAAATGTCCCACTCCTTTTTTATCCTGATGATTTTTCATCATCATTGATGCCAGATAAGAAAACAGTTGTGTCTACAATGAGGGAATGTGCACTTAAACACATCCTCCTAACTATCTAAAGGGTCATCAATGCATTTTTATTACATTTGCAACATTTTACTTATTTATTTGGCTGTTTTTCATATAGTAGCAATTGTACAGGAAATGGGCCATGTATCTTGAAGTAAATGCACTCTTTGGCTCCTAACAGATGGGGGAACTATCTTGCACACTCTTTGGAACACCATGTCACAACAAACTGGTCTCCAGCTCTAAACAAAAGTACCAAATGTTTTTCTTCTGGTGTCACTGGATCCAACAAACTCCTGGCAGATAATTTTTATGTCCAGCTTGTCCAGTTTTGTTTTGTTTTTTTTGTCCTTGTGGACATTATAGACAACCACATTGTTCAGTCTATCTTGGACCATAGTAGCCTGAAGTCAACTCTTAAGTCTGCACAGTGCACCCAAACTCCTCTCAGCTCCACATGAAGATATTGGCACTACCAACAAGATTCTGATGAGTACCTCCACTTGACTGAACAGTCCCCTCACCTCCATTAGCAGCACCCTGAGAATCTCTGCTGCCTTTACACTGTTGCTACAGGGGTAGTTGTTGTGAAAGATGGGCAACTGCATGGAGAGAGAAGGTCTGTTCAGCTCAGGGTACTGATCTAGAGAGTCATCTAATTCCCCAGTGAGGAGTGCACTCTTCACCTTTTGCAGAAGCTTTAGAGTCTCCTGGTCAAAACGCTCACCAAACTGAACATCCACACTGTCCAACACTTTAAAGAACTCTGCCCTGTAGTAATCTATTAGTTTCCCAGCAAAGCGTCTTGGATGTTTCAACTCAGTAGAGTCAATGGCTTCATATGGAGTCAACCAATGTTGTAGCTGTCTCATATAGTGCTAGGTAGCTCTTGTCATTTCTGTTTCCCTTAAGAGAAGACCTCACACAGTTAACTGCAGACTGCATACCTGAGACAGTCTGGGTTTTCTTTTGTCGAGAAATGTTCAGGCATTCCAGCTCTCCAACAACAGCAGTGGCAAGTGTGAGGCCCAACACAGTCTTGCCTTTACTGAAGTGTTCAAAAAAGCCACTGGCAGTTGAATCTGTCAGAATCAGAATCAGAATCAGAATCAGATTTATTGCCAAGCACATTTACAAGTAAACAAGTAAACATACGAGGAATTTGACTTGACATTGGGCGCGCACGAAAGGCGCATCCCAATGACTCGGCAGCCATGAAAGGCGCCTGTCATATGGGGGGGGGGGGTGAAGAGGGGGGAGGGGGGAAGGATAGGGAAAAACACAATAGGAGAGAAAAAAGCATTGTTGATCAAAATAAAGCTCATTTTATGACCAAAATTTTGATTACAAGAAAAAAACTCTCAAATGCACAATTAGCAGACAATAGATCACACAATGACAAAGCAGTAGTTGAGAGAGTCAGTGTATTGTGAATATATATCAGTAATTGTGTCAGTAGTGTAATGTTGAATGCAAGTGTAGGTGTGTCAATTGCTAGTGAACAGCAGAGGGCGCCTCCTGGCAGTGGATAGATGTTAAAGTCATGTGATCTAAACAGTCTAGAGTCTCTCGCTCTGCTTGCAGATGGTAAATTGTCACATGGTGCACTGTCCTTGAGCGTTCATCTGTTGAAACAATAACAACTGTGTTTTGTTTGGGTTAGCAGGCAGAGCCGCTCCTTCCGCTTATCTTCATCAGGAGGAATGTAAACACGGGGCACCAAAGACAAGGTCAAATCAAATCAGCACAGTGCACTCAGAGAATAGAATTTTTCCTCACCCGTGCAATTCTGTGCTTTCATAATTTCCATGTGCAGGCTTAAACTTTTTTCCATGGAGAGCACAGGGCTCCAGATGTATTCCTCCACTGAATCACTGTCATTCAGTTCACCGTTTGCCGCTACTCGTGCCCTCCCCAACTGGTCGAATTTGATGAAGATGCTTGCCGGGTCCGCTTTGATCAGCTCTCTCACCTTACTTCAATTTCTGATGCATCAGGGAACTTCACAGCCAAAAATAGAAGTCCTGAGATCATAACCAATAATGTTTCCACAGACGCATGAATTCCAATGTCCATGAGTCTCCTCGCAGGTTCCAATTCTTGGGCTCCCCCTTGGCCCGATTCTTGTTGAAAAATAGTGACAATAGCACATTTAAGCCGCTTCCAAATCCATAATTTCCGTTTAGATTAAGATTCAGCAGAAGAAGAGCGACTAAACACAGACAAAAACGCAACATTGCAAAGCTGGGAATAGGTCAGGAAGGCAGACGAGAGGAGGGAAGAAAAATGCGACTGCTCTCTCTCAAGGCAAGAAGAAGAGCCTGGATAGGCTGGATAGGCCTGGATAGAAAAAGTCCTGGATAGGCTTTCTGCCATCTCCTCTAGGCTTGTTAATACCTGCTCATATCTTCACACACAGCAATGTTTTCAAACATGCTCTTGAACTTGATTGACTGGCCAAAGAGGACACCTAACTGGTGGACCCAAGAAAGGCAGTCCCAAATCAGTAGGGCGGACATGAAGCCAGCCTGTGTAATTAGATTTACCCAGTAAGCACCACAATGCACATAGAGGGCTAATGGCTGCTGCCTCCTCAGTATTCCCTGTGTGCCTGTGAACCGTTCTGCCATGTTTGAGGTGCCATCATAAGTCTGCCTACGTAAACAAGACATAGGTAGATTAAGCCTTAACAACACATCAACTACCACCATTGTTATGCCCTGGCCTGTTGTCTCAGACACCTCGTACAGCCCAGCAAACTCCTTGTGTGGGATGAGGTCATGGTCCACATAGCGCAGACAGACAATCTCCTGCTCAGCACCAGAAACATCCTGAGTACCATCAACAATCACTGAAAACTGAACAACGGGAAGAGACCTAATTTCAGCTGCAATGCCTTGAATTATGGTATTGGCTATGATATTCAGAATTTCATTTTGAGATCTGGGGCTTGTGTACATTGTGCTGCGCTCCGTTAACCACTTTTGCAACACTGGGTCATCCTCTTCTGCCCTAAGTTTCAAGAGCTGATATCGATTACCACTTTCAGTAGTGTGGCCTCTTAAGGCTTGTCCCTGTCTTGCTACATGCTGCACAGGACTAACAATTTTTGCTATGCAATGTCTTGCTACCTCCTGCCATTTACCCCCTGTGCTGGATAACTGGGCACTGATAGGATTTGGCTGATGTGCACTCACACTTACATAGTGGTGGTGGGCTTGAGAGTTTTGGTGTGCTGTGAATTTTTCAATGGCCTTTTTCCAGTTTCTGAAGCCTGCACTAATGAATGCAGCATCAGCTCTTTCTCCAGAAGAGGACTGGTGAGAGTAGCCTTTGCTGCAGTAAAAACACAAGACCCCTTTAAGTGATGGACAGTAATGCAACCATGGAAAATCCTGAAACCATTTGTCTTGGAATGTAAGTGTTCTGTGAGTAAGAGTTTGTGGTTCAATAAATTGCGGATGAGGTTGATACGGTTTGGTACAGTCACTGAGGTCTGATTTCTCTGCTGTGCCTCTGTCCCCTGTCCCTGTGCTGGTGCTGCTCCTTGTAGAACTGATCTTGACCTGCTGTATCCCTGTCTCCTGGGCTGTCAAATGAAGTCTCCAGCTCTCTGGTTGGCCCTTCCACCACTGTCCCTGACTGTGAACTGTCTGCCTTCTAGAATAGAAATAGCATATCTTTCAAACTCGCAACTACCCAATACACATATACAGTGCCTTGTCACTTCATTCAAAATTGTCATGTGACACTTAGATTGGACACAGGTGGACTTTATTTTACTATTCTTGTGACTTCTGAAGGTAACTGGTTGCACCAGAACTTTTAGGGGCTTCATAGCAAAGGGCTGAATACTGTACATATGCACATGCCAGTGTATGTTTTTAAATTTTTTTTGTATTTTCATATTTCTCTCATTTCATTTCACAAATGTAGACTATTTTTTTGCAAATTATTATATATAATCAGATGAAATACATGTAAATTACAGGTTGTAATGTAACAAAATAGGAAAAAGCAAGAGGGGGGATACTTTTGCAAGGCACTGTATTTTTTTCAGTAGTCTAAATAAAAGAGTTCTCCTTATTTCATCACACTAAACAAGCTCAACAGACTTACGTGAGACTGTATATCTCTGGTTGACTGACTGTGTCTCTCTGTGCCCAGCTGTCTACCCTGACTTTGCTGTCCCTAATGAAACAATTATTAAACATTTCCATAAACTTCTCATTCCTTTATATGGACATTTTTCAACAAACTGTCATAATATTATTGGGATCTTTCTACTTGTCATTTCGGTGCATTGAAAAATGGCTGGATGTCTGTTACTTTTCTTTTCTCTGCCATAACTGGTCAAGCACAAGCACAAGCACACAGGTTATTTTCAGATTTAGAAGAGATGCAACTCCTAACTACAGATAATGTGCATAATTAACCTAGATTTATTTTTCCTGAAGTAAAAGAAAAAAGGTTTGGCATGAATGTGTAGGCTACAAGTCCAGAACACTGTGAACTAAATATCCAGTATAAAACACATGACTTCAGATTCAGATTTATGGTCTGGTCTAAACTTCATAACACTGTATCCATGTCGTGATGCATCATTACATTACATCCCTACTAATTAGCTTAACATGCTATATGCTGAGTTTATGTAAAACATGCCGGCAGACTTTGGACAAATGAGATGAAATATCACTTTTCATGTTCTGTTGAAAACATGGACTGATAAATAACTTACTATTAACTGTTCACTTATTAAGCTTTCAATGCACTTACTTACTCCTAATCGCTCTCTGCCTCTCTGTCAGCGTGTGTGTAAGGAGCTGCAGCAGCCCCGCCCGCAGGGGAGAAACAGATTGGACTAAACCACTGTGAGGATGGGGGGGGGTGTTCTAATCTTTCAATAGTTATAAATGTCAAACAATATGTTTTTAAGTTGCACCACTTGCTTTGTGCCTTCAACAAACATTACTATGCTTTTCAAATAAAACATGTTTGTGTTTACAATGTGATTTTTAGGGGGGGGCAGCTTGATGGGGGGGGCATGACCCCTGTGTCCCCTCCGGGATTTACGCCCCTTATGGCAGGCAAACTGAAAATGTTCTAAAACTTATTCTGAGGTAAAGTGTGTGTGTTGGAAAAAAAACAAAAAAACATTTTTTTATGTTACCCATACCCCACATGGACTTCTTCTTCTTCTTCTTCTTCTTTGCCGATCGCTAGATGGTCACACCAGCTGCCCTGACGAATGCTGCCGTCCTGCGGAGGTCCCCGAGGTCCCCATGCAGCTTTTGGTTCAGCGATGTGGGGTCAGGCCACGTAGCTCGTCTGAGTGCAGCGTGGTCTGGGCAGTCTTGGAGGAGGTGTTCGCTGGTCATCTGGGCAGTACCACATGGGCATCTGTCCGATTGTCCAACTTTAAGTTTCTGGTGCATGTGAGCATGCATTCTGTTATGTCCAGTTCGGAGTCTGAACAGAACGACTTGGTCAGCCCTGCTCAGACTATAGTAGTTGTCATCCTTGCAGAAGTTTGGGTGTTGCTGCTGCCACTTCTTGTGAGACAGGGCCTGTCTTCCTGGTCTTGCTGCCCACCCTCCTTATTCTGAGGTAAAGTGTGTGTGTTGGAAAAAAAACAAAAAAACATTTTATGTTACCCATACCCCCCATGGACAATTTCCTCTAAATCTCACTTCAAGCTTTTCTGAAAATTTGGTACCTCTGCTGATTTAGCTAGTGTGCTTCCTGGCTAGTCTGGCATGCCCTTGAATATATATTTCATTTACAGATGTTATTTAGCTTATTAACCCTTTAACTGCCCAGATTAAATGGATGGGTCGCATGCCCCCAGTGGCACAGCGCAGCAACTGCACGTGTCAACTTATTGACGTCCCCCGGCTATACTGAGAATTTGTACTAATCCCTATTGATCTGACAGTTTAGAAGGTGGCAGACACGCGCCGAAGGAATCATGGCTGACATGGAATATAGCAAAGAAGAAGAAATCCTCATTATTCTTCTTTCTTTTTCCACTTTGAACTCACACACCAATGTGGATGCCACCATGTTTGGTCATCGCTGCCGCAATGATGACTGAAATTGCATGAAACGGGAAAAATAGCCACGTAATACAAACGAAATTCATGTGGGATAATCATAAGAGTTTATAGATATGGTACACGGGTGTAAATTACTAAGTAAACGTGTTACATTGACCACGATGGACAAAAAACTGAGCTCCCATTACCAAGATGGCGGTGCCCACAGGCGGCATGGATTCCCACAGGAATAATGCACCAAACAGAAAAAATAGCCATGTAATACAAACGAAGTTCATGTGGGGTAATTATAAGAGTTTGTAGATGTGGTATACGGTGTAAATGGCTGAGCAAACACAAACATCGACTACGATGGACAAAAACGGACCTGTCACATGGGCGGGCGAGCCCCCCCCACCTGGAAACAGGTAAGCGAAATATATGTTTTTTTTGACATTTTATTGATATTCTGGTTCATATACTTTGAAGATTAGATAAAAACATACCCCTGTAGACAAATCAGCGTCAAAAAAACCGGACCATTCTTTATGTAAATGTGTCCAAAGTCCACTTTTGACTGAGTTATGTAATTTATATAGCTGCCGTGACATTATGCAAATTAGATGCATAAATTTATT
Source organism: Pholidichthys leucotaenia (assembly GCA_020510985.1). Classification (NCBI taxonomy): domain Eukaryota; kingdom Metazoa; phylum Chordata; class Actinopteri; order Cichliformes; family Pholidichthyidae; genus Pholidichthys; species Pholidichthys leucotaenia. Next base: position 213,762,114 of record CM035845.1, on the reverse strand, counting down.
CCTATCTGAAACTTTGGATCATATTCTACATCTTTCTAATTGACAGTAAGCCATTATCTCTTGTAACTTTCAAGTTATAGCCTTGGAAATCTGAACTATTTTATTGAGAAATTTTTTTTACCACTGTTGACCACTAGAGGGGGGACCTTGAGTTGCTTTGCATTTTCCCAGGTGCCACATGGCACCTAGGGCAGTTAAAGGGTAAATTTTTTTTTTTAATTATTATTATAATTGGACACCTCCTTAATCAGCAACAGTTAGCTGAACGATTGTAACTGAACGTAACGGGGAAACGTCAGGGGGGCGGCGTATGTTTATACATTAATAAACAGTACTGCACATCTGTCACGGTCAGAGAGCGCATCTGTACACCCGATGTGGAGCTTCTGTCCGTATCGCTACGCCCCTTTTATCTGCCTCGTGAGTTCCCCCAACTTTTCATCACGACTGTGTACATTCACCCGAGGGCAGACGCTGACTCCGCCTCCAGCATCGTCTTTGATGTGGTCCAGCGGCTGCAGTCAATTTCTCCAGAGGCGCCAAACTTTATTCTTGGGGATTTTAGCCATGTCTCTTTAAAGAAGACACTTAAAAACTTTTATCAGTATATCTCCTGCCCAACCAGGCGAAAAAAGACATTGGACCTGTGCTATGGATCCATAGAGAGGGCCTATAAATCACTCCCCCTTCCTCCTTTAGGATCCTCAGATCACAACTGTGTACATTTGCTGCCCACATATAAAACTGCTCTCAGAAGAGGCAAGGTGGAGACCAGAGACATAGACGTGTAGACAGAGGATTCAGTGCACTGCCTCCAGGAATGCTTTAAAGCGTACCTGTGGTGGTCGTGAAGACGCATTTAACTTGAAAACATTAGGAAAAGGTATTTGTTATTTGGGTAAATAATTGTTGCCAGCCATATACCACCTGAGATATATTGAAATAGGACCGCGGGCATGGCCAGCCAATGAAAACTATGGGCGCCGCCATGACATATGCAGAAGTGACATCATACCGTTGCTACTGAAAAGACAATACTCCCGTCTGTATGAGAGACTAGGGTGCTGTTGTGAGTGTTTTTGTTCTATTATGGCTGAATTGTCGGACTCTGAGGATGAATTCATCCAACATGGCTACAGGTTTGAGCCAGAAAGGTCTTCTGAAGGTTAAAGTGACGAAGTGGTCCTCACACACAGCGCAATTTCGTCTGACAGGATTCGTCTGTGCCCTGTTCCGAGATTGCACAATCACTTTTCCGCTATGATCTTCTGACAAGGTGAGCTGGGTTTGGGTACACAAAAGAAGTGTTTATCTTTGTTTTTTCGCTTATTATTGAGACATCCAAAGGCTTTACATTCCGCCATGTTGCGATATCCATATCGCATTGTATGTTTTTGTTTTAACAAGAGCGCCGAGTGTCTGCCGCTCTGTATAGCGGCGAGGGAGGAGCCGAATCATCTGCCGTGTTGCGGCCATTATAAGCTCAGATCAGACGAGACGATCTGCTGAATTTAAGCATTTATTTATTTATTTTCTACTCGTTTTAGTTCTGCATTTAATATGAACCCTGAGTTTGAAATAAACGTTTGAATTTGAATTTGAATATCCCGAAAGCCACTGCTCATCCGGGCACTCCAGGCTCAGCCAATATTGATCCAGATCGCGGTGCCCACTTTATTACGTCACAGGAAGCGTCCTGGAAGGCCATGTAGCCGCTAGTATGGCTGCACCCATGTTTTGCTGACATAGCTGAACCAGCACATCAGCAATAGATTTATATCAAATTGCTTTGAACATGAATTTCAACTTAAACTTGAACTAGAACGTGAGACAGGGGCTCAATATAATATCTTTTTTTTCACGACCACCACAGGTACCCTTTAACTGTATGGACTGGGAGGTTTTCACACTGTCCTGTGGGGATGATTTGGACTCTTTAGTGGACGTCACATGCTCATACATGGCTTTCTGTAAAAATATGATCGTTCCACGTAAACGTGTCAAAATATATCCCAACAACAAGCCATGGGTTACAAAATCAGTTAAATCCTGCTTACAGAGGAAAGCACTTGCCTTTAAACAGGTGTCTGTTTCTGAGCTACAGGTTGCCACAAAAGAGCTGAAGTCCGAAATTTTAAGAGCAAAACAGAATTATAAATCAGAATTGGAAAGTAAGATGGCAACACAGAAACTTGGTTCAGCCTGGGCCAGTATGAAAACTATTGCAGGCCTTCAGAGCACAGAGCACAGTAATCGTGTGTTTTCAGATGGTTTTAATTCAGACACAGAGCTGGCTAATGCTCTTAATTGTTTTTATGGTCATTATGACTCCTTTGATTTTAGCACTGAAACCCAAGATTTGAAACAGAAAATCAAAGACAATCAGCACTTTAATATTGAGGTGCAGGATATTAAAAGGGAGTTCTGCGCTGTAAAAGTGAACAAAAGTCAGGGCCCTGATAATATATGTGGGCACTTGGTAAAGTCCTGTGCACATGAACTGAGTCCTGTATTTCATTACATTTTCAATAAGTCCTTACACACACAACACGCACCCAAGATCTGGAAAGATGCCGTAGTTGTTCCCGTTCCAAAATCCAGCTGTCCTAAAATGGTAAACGACTTTAGACCAGTTGCTTTGACTTCAATTTTAATGAAAATTTTTGAAAAACTGGTCAGATGTGAGGTCCTAAAGCAGACTGAACATGCATTGGATCCTCTGCAGTTTGCCTATAGGCCTCACAGAGGAGTGGAGGACGCCACTGTCACTCTGTTTAACATGATTTTTAAACATCTGGATTTTAATGGGACACACGCCAGGCTTTTATTTGTGGATTTTTCCTCCGCCTTTAATACAATCCAACCTCATATTTTAGTTGAAAGGCTCCTGCAACAATTTGATTTGAGCAATAATCTGGTGGGTTGGATTCTGGATTTCTTAACCAACAGGACGCAGAGAGTAAGGGTCAATGGTACATTGTCTGACCTAAAGTGCTCGTCTACTGGCTCTCCTCAGGGGTGTGTGTTGTCACCACTACTCTTCATCCTGTACACAAACATGTGTCGGCGCAGACATGACAACAGACACATTATAAAGTATGCTGATGATTCAGTTATTGTCAGTCTCCTCCAGGATGGTGAGAGTGGCCACGGCCCAGTAGTTGATGACTTTGTTCACTGGTGTGAGGATTCCTACCTGCAGCTGAATACGACAAAAACTAAAGATATGATTATTGACTTTAGGAGGAAAACTCCCAGGCACAAAGTCACCGTACTAAAAGGTCAGACCACTGAATGTGTACAATCCTACAAATATCTTGGGTCGATTACTGATAGTAATTTAAACTTTGAAGAGAACTGTGAAAGGGTGTGCAAAAAGGGTCAGCAACATTTGCATTGCTTGAGGAAACTTGCACGCTTCCAAATTGACCGAACCATAATGACAGTGTTTTATTGGGCTTTTATTACCTCCGCCAAGGAGGTTATGTTTTCATCGGCCTTGGTTTGTCTGTCTGTCTGTCTGTCTGTCTGTTTGTTAGCAACATAACTCAAAAAGTAATGGACGGATTTTCATGAAATTTTCACAGATTGTCAGAAATGGGGTATCCTACAGATGATTAGATTTTGGTGGTGATCCGGATCACCGTCCAGAAGAAAACCGCCATTACGGAAAATGCAATTTTCGTGAATAACTACTGATCCACCAATCCTATCATTGTCAATCCAATTGCTAGTCATATGTTTTCATGGTCAAGGAATCTGAAAACGTACACACAAACACTGTATGGGGGGAAACTGTGGCGCTTGGCGGAGGTCTGCGCTTTCCGAGTGCTTTTCTAGTTGAATCTGTTTTATCCTTTTCTTTAGTGTCATGGTTTGGTCAGATAAAACTGAAACAGAGGAAATCCTTGGATCAGGTAGTTAGATGGTCCAGTCATTTGCTTGGTGAGTCACAGCTGAGCCTGACATCCTTGTACACCAGACAAGTACAGAGGATGGCTACCTCCATTTTAAATGATGACTCCCACCCTTTGCACTGCAGCTTTCAGCTTCTTCCCTCAAGACGGAGGTTTGCTGTCCCAAAAAGCAAAACCCAGCGCTACAAAAACAGCTTTGTTCCTGCTGCTGTCAAAGAGTTGAATAAGTTGTGACAATATATTGCACATAATTTAGGTACCTATTTATTAACTCCATTTTATATTTACTTATTTTTGTAGGATTTTATTTGGGTTCTAAATCTTTTATTGGGTTTTAGACCTTTGAGTGTTTAACCTCTTTGACTAGTCTTTAACTTTTTAATATGACCCTTCTCTCTTATCTCTGGTTTTTTTCTCATCTCTTTGTTGTTATACCCTGATTGATGGAGCCTTGAGTATTTTTATCATGTTTATAGTCAGCTTCATGTGTGCCTGTGTTTGTGTTTATGTTGAATGTAATTGTGGCTTGTAAATATGGATGTCACCTGACTGCAAAACAAATCTACCTACGGGTACAAATAAAGTAACCTGAACCTGAACCTGATCTTCATCCAGACATTCAACTCCTCAGAGATGAATCCATCTTTGTTTTCAACCATTTTATCCACAATCATGCTGCAAAGAGATGTAAAGAAGAGAGACGAACAAATAGCTTGCTTTATTACTTATTACATCTCATCTTCGGGGCTGTTCAGAGTCCCTCAGAGGGGCTAACGTTTGTGTTCTGTAGACTGTGTTTGCGTATACAGCAATATTCATGAGCCACTACAGCTACCGTTCACCAGCTGCGTTTTGTGCATGCGCAGTGAAAATAATGTACAGTTCACATGCCAGTACTGTTGGCGGCAGCCAAGAGCCACCAAACATTTTAACAGCTTCAATCGAAACACAAAAGAAGAGCTGGGTGGCAGAGGTTATAAAAAAAAACTTTTAGTAATCAGTGGATTAAATATCTTACATATATATTTAGCATAAAGTGACTGAAACAATTTTCCCCAGCCCCAAACCACACTTGTAGCAGCTGCTGTCACAAACTACGGAGAAACACAAAGCAACGAAACAGGTAGGAATATAATTTACTGTTTTGGTGTTCTGGGTGAAAAATTGACAGATGAGCCACTTCACAGTAGAAGAATGCACAACATTTATTTCGAGATTACGTGAAAAAAACATGTTTTAGTAGCGAAACACATGCACATCTGTTTACCCTCACCAGTTAATCAATACTTCCCGAGACTTCCGCAAGATGGCGGACTGAACAGTTAGACCATTGAGCTTCTCTGTACTAAATTCCTCAAATACACTTATTAGCCATGTTTACATAGACACAAGTTGTGGAAAATGTGAAAATGACGAGGCAGAGTTTATCTCACGAGTCAGGTTTATTCACATCTTCCAACATCATCAAAAACAGAAAGAGAAAGAAACCCAGACATTCGTTCTTTAAATACCTCAGGAACTTCAAAGCACACAGTCACATTGTATTTAATCCCAAGTCACAATGCATCTTCTTTCAGATCTTAACACCTCCACCCCCAGCCTCTGGCGGCCAGGAAAATTCCCCCAGGCCGTCTCTTTGCATACCAAAACCTAAACTTTCACATCCTCCTGTTATCTCCAAAGAGACCCGGTCCTTTGTTCAATCTAAGATGTGAAGCCTAAAGTGGTATACATATGAAGCATGAAGTGATGTACATATGTGCATATGTGTGTCCCACATGACCCCCCCCCCCCAAACGTCTAAGATGGAACAACGGAATAACAGTCTGCATGTCATGATAAACCATTACACATCAGTCCACATGCTGCTTGGGCCTCAGTCTCCTCCCATATCTGCTGTAAGCGGGCTTTACCACTTCCGCGGCGCCATCCTGCTGGGGAGCTGCTGTCTGAGGGTGAGAACTGTTAGTCAATCGCTGTGGGTGTTCTGGGGAATGTCCCCTAGGGGGTCTGCCGCGCCAAGGAGCCCTGGCCACAAGCACATCCTCGTCTGCCACCACAAAGGCAGGTTTGAGCCTGTTTATGCCAATCTTTTCTTTCCTGCCCCCCAAATCTAGCAAAAAATGCTTATCCCCTGTTTCCAGCACTCTAAATGGTCCATCATAAGGTGGTCGCAATGGTGGGCGATGGGCATCGTGTCTGACAAAAACAAACTCTGCGTTTTTTAAGGCCTTAGGCACAAAAACACGCGGAAAACTGTGGTGAACGGAGCCAGGCAGCGTGCCTGATTCCGTGCCACTCTGCAACCGCTGGGCCGGGGAGCATTCTGGTGCAGGATTATCTGGGAGAAATTCCCCGGGCAGCCGAAGTGGCTGCGCAAAAACTAGCTCAGCCGGGGAGGCTTCTAAATCCTCTTTAGGTGCAGAACGCAACCCCAATAAAACCCACGGTAGCCTGTCTACCCAATTTGCATCCGTAAGCGACGCTCTGAGAGCCGCTTTCAATGACCTATGAAAACGTTCGCATAACCCATTAGCCTGCGGATTGTACGCGGTTGTGCGGTGGATCGTTACCCCCAGGCTGCGGGCCATTGCTGACCAAAGCTCGGAAACAAATTGGGGACCTCTATCGGACGTAATGTCCGCCGGGACTCCAAAGCGCGCTACCCATGCTGTTAAAAACGCGTGCACCACCTCCTCGGCTGTGGTTGACGACAGTGGGACCACTTCCGGCCAGCGCGTGGTGCGGTCTACCATTGTCAGAAGGTGTGTGCACCCCTGTGACGGCGGGAGGGGGCCTACGAGGTCCACGTGAACATGATTGAACCTCTTAGCCGGGATGTGGAACGGCTCCAAGGGGGCTCTCGTGTGTCTGTGTACCTTGGCTCATTGACAAGCCATGCAGGCTGCCGCCCACTCTCTAACTTGTTTGCGCAGGCTCGGCCAAACAAATTTCTCTCCCACCATTTTGACCGACGCGCGCACTCCCGGGTGCGCCAGAGAATGAATCGAGTCAAAAACGCGGCAGCGCCACGCGGCCGGTACCACAGGACGCGGTCGCCCGGTAGAGACATCACAGATTGGGGGGGGGGGCATACCGTCTTGCAGCACCTTGTTCTCCAGCCTTAACCCTGTTGGTCCAGACTGGAGCGCGCGCACATCCGCGTCGCTACCCTGATCCGCGGCCATGGCTGCATAATCTATCCCTACGCGGACTGGGGCCGCCACGGCACACGAGCAACAGTCTGCCACTACATTCAGTTTACCCGCCACATGCTGAATATCGGTAGTAAACTCTGAGATTGCGGCCAGCTGCCTCTGCTGCTGGCCTGACCACGGTTCTGAAACCTTGGCCATCGCAAATGTCAGCGGCTTGTGGTCAACGAACGCGGTGAAACGGCGTCCCTCCAGCCAGAACTGGAAGTGGCGAATGGCCAAGTGGAGAGCTAACAACTCCCTGTCGAATGCGCTGTATTTTCGTTCACTATCGCGCAAAGTCCTGCTGAAAAAGGCGAGCGGCTGCCAAGCCCCGGCTACATGCTGCTCCACGACCGCCCCTATGGCCACATCTGACGCGTCAGTAGTGAGCGCTATGCGGGCCGTTGGGTCTGGATGTGCTAACAACGCAGCATTTGCCAGGGCTGTTTTGACCTCAGAGAATGCTCGCTCTCGCTCCAGAGATCATTCGATCTTATTTGTGGGTTTCTGTTTTTTTAGTGCGGCATACAATGGTTGCATGAGCTGCACTGCGCGGGGGAGGAAACGGTTATAAAAATTCACCATTCCCAAAAACTCCTGTAACGCCTTGACTGTTTGTGGCTGGGGAAAATTTGTTACCGCGCGCACTTTGTCAGGCAGCGGAACCGCTCCTTCTGGGGAGACGCGATGCCCCAAAAAATCAATCTGCGTCACCCCGAACTGACACTTCGCTGGGTTGATTATTAACCCGTGCTCTCCCAACCTCCGGAAAACTGCCGTGAGGCGGTTTTCGTGTTCGTCTTCGGACGCGCTGGCTACTAAGATGTCGTCCAGGTAGACGAATACGAAGGGGAGATCGCGCAACACCGCGTCCATCATGCGTTGGAACGTCTGCGCAGCGCCCTTAAGCCCAAACGGCATGCGCAAAAACTCAAATAGGCCAAACGGAGTTATTACCGCTGTTTTGGGTATGTCCTCAGCGCGCACTGGGACTTGATGGTAACCGCGGACCAAATCTATTTTAGAAAAAATGTGCGCCCCCGCCAAATGAACAGAAAAATCTTGGATATGCGGGATTGGGTAGCGGTCGTGCGCTGTGGCGTTGTTCAACCTGCGGAAATCTCCGCAAGGTCGCCACGAGCCATCAGCTTTCGGGACCATGTGAAGCGGGGAAGCCCATGGGCTGTTCGAACGCCTGATGATGCCCAACTTTTCCAGGTTTTTTTTTTTTTTTTTTTTTTTGGTTACTTATTTGTACCCGTAGGTAGATTTGGTTTGCAGTCTGGTGACAAGCCACCGGCTGCTGGTCGCTGCGTGCGCGAGCGCCCTAAACCTACATGTTTTTGGTATGCGGGAGGAAACCGGAGAAATCCCGGAGTAAACCCACGCAGCACGGGGAGAACATGCAAACTCCACACAGCTCACTGTTGGTCGGGGGCTGGGATCGAACCCGTGATCTCATGATCCCCGCGATCCCCCGGCCGAGGGTAAACTGTGCTGCCACAGTGCTAAACCACTGCGCCACCGTGCAGCCCGGTGCAGGTTGGCGAACTCCTCGCGCACTATGGTCAGTTTAGCTGAATCCAAGCGCCGAGCTTTTGCAAAAATGGGCGGTCCGGTGGTAGTAATAAAATGTTCCACTCCGTGTTTAGCGACGGCTGCTGAAAATGTGGGAACCGTGAGTGCTGGGAACTGAGTGAGCAGTGTGTGGAACTTACCGCTTGCCGTTGCGACGTTGGCTTGTGCTGTGGGCGGGGTCACTCGGGCTGCACAGGGAATAGAATAAAAGGAAAGTGCATTAACCAGGCGCCTGTTAGCGAGATCAACCAACAAACCATGTGAGCACAGAAAATCAGCCCCCAACGTATTGAAACTCACTGCAGCTATGACAAAAGTCCACTCAAATGTACGGCCGTGTAGGGACAGAAGCAGGTTCCTTTCACCAAAGGTCTTAATCTCCGAGCCGTTCGCTGCTGACGCCCCGTGACCTCCGGGACCCGCCAGCCGGTTAGCGGAGGTAGGCGTGATGAAACTCACTTGGGAGCCTGTGTCCACGAGGAATTGCCTCCCCGAACGCGCATCCGTCAAGTACAGCAGCTTGTTCTCTTCACCGAGGGCCGCAGCTGCTACCGACCTCCGGTCTTGGCGTTTCCCGAGCGCTTGAACTGGCACGGTGGTATACATTTGCGTGCCTTCTCTGCAAAGCGGCGATGGTAGAAACAGAGGGTGTCTCCTCCGCGATCCTTGGCCCCCGCCGCCGCTGTCATCGGTGGGTCTGCTACCGCCGTCTCTGGCCCCTCGCCATCTCCGGCCGTCGCGCCGAACTCCGTCACTGCCGCGGTGGCCGCGCGCTGTTTGCTGACGTTGAGAATCCGGTGCGCCTTCTGGGCCAGCGTGCGTAAGTCCCGCTGGGCCAACAACGGCGAACTGGCCAGGGTCGCTCTCGTGGCCGAAGGTAGGGTTCTCAGGAAAATGTGGGTGAAGATGAAGTCGTCGTTGTCTGAGCCTCTCAAGCTCAGCATGTTCTCCATCAGGTCAACGGGCGTGCCATCTCCCAAGTCGTTCAGAGCCAGGAGCCTCTCCGCTCTCTCCTGAACTGAGAGAGTGAAGCGCTGGATGAGCGCAGCCTTCAACCCGCCGTATTTGTCGTTGGCCGGTGGCTGCTCCACAAGGCTCTGCACATGCCAAGCCGTGCGGTTGTCGAGCTTGGCAATCACATGGTAGAACTTCGTGTCATCTACCGTTATCCCCCGGAGGGCGAACTGTGCTTCAACCAAGTGGAACCAGGAGCACGGGTTGTCTCGCCAAAAGTCCGGTAGCTGGACGGTAGCGGCATACGCTTGGCTGGGAACTCCTGACCCGGCTGGCTCGGGGGGATTTCTTTCACTCATGGTACGTCTTAGGGTCACCAGTGTGGAAAATGTGAAAATGACGAGGCAGAGTTTATCTCACGAGTCAGGTTTATTCACATCTTCCAACATCATCAAAAACAGAAAGAGAAAGAAACCCAGACATTTGTTCTTTAAATACCTCAGGAACTTCAAAGCACACAGTCACATTGTATTTAATCCCAAGTCACAATGCATCTTCTTTCAGATCTTAACACCTCCACCCCCAGCCTCTGGCGGCCAGGAAAATCCCCCCAGGCCGTCTCTTTGCATACCAAAGCCTAAACTTTCACATCCTCCTGTTATCTCCAAAGAGACCCGGTCCTTTGTTCAATCTAAGATGTGAAGCCTAAAGTGGTATACATATGAAGCATGAAGTGATGTACATATGTGCATATGTGTGTCCCACAAAGTAACCGAATTAAAAGCCTGATCGGAATAAAAATGCTTCATGTAAACATGCCAATCTGAATATTCTGACCCGATCACACTCATTTGGATCAAAATTTCCTTCCGATTGAGACGGGTGGGTTATGCCAATTGTTAATCCGATTGGTGCGCATATGAACACTTATTCTGAAGTTTGGGTAGAAAATATGTTTACTGCGCATATCTGTACGTCAGCCACATGTCAACGTGACATATTTCCGCCTTTACAGCAGCTAGCGGAAGACATTTCGGGCATAAAACAAATCTGGTCTGTATCATCCTGCTGTCTCCCTCTGTTCGTCATATGCAGAAGTATGTACTGCTGGGCTTGTAGCTTCATTACAGAGACCAACAGAAGCAAAAGTACAGTCTGGATAACACAATACAGGTCCATTTCAAAAAGAAAAAGACATGAAGCGGGGTTTGTTTACAACGGAAGTTGCTTCTTCTTCTACTATTTCCGTAATGTCGGATAATTGTGCACATGTCAAAATGATTTAGTACGTTCAAACGTGACACATGGAAACGCACGTCCTAATCAGATCAACTTTTTCAGGATCCATGTAAATAGTAAAGTTCTGATTTGAATTGTAATCAGATTGAAGAAATTTTGCACATGTAATCGTGGCTATTAACTTATATCCCCGCTTGGTTTTTTTTTCCCACCTTAGACCTTTTTTCTACAACGATGGACAGAACAAAGACAAAAGTGCCTTCCTAAAAATCTGTCTACAACCTTATTCATGCTGCATTTCCCCTCTAGTCCGCTTTGGCCCACGTGCGCTTTGAACAAGCCCGGCACACACGTGACACTGTTCATGCTCACTTTTTGCATCTTCCCAGGCCAAGCGGTTGATGCATGCGCACAACCATCATTTGTAATTTCACTCCCGCCCGATAGGCAGCGCCAATGCGCTGACACTCCAGGATTTTCACCAACGAAGACACGCTGCTTGCTTTCTGCAGCTTGACTTCCCAGTTTTCACTCCTTTTTCACGAAGATGCTGCTGCTGCTGAAGTATTTATGTATGATTCATGTATGTTTATTCTCATCTTCTGCTTCCTCATTGTCTTCTTCGTCTGCTTTGTCTTGGTATGCTGTGCCGATATCGCCACCTCGTGAATGGGACGTTCAGTCTTGCACATGCGCTTTTCAACGCGTTCAGGTTGTGGGCAGGTGGCGCGGTCACAAAATTTGGGCTGCATGCAATTATCCGCGGTTGAGCACTGCGGACACTAGCGGAGTGGAGACAATGACGTAAATTTTGTCACACGAGGTTTCCGGTTACACGTATGTGGACAGCAGAGGTGCAGCATGAATCCAGCTTACTACTTTGCCCGACAAAAAGTGTGAGCATGACTATGCTAAAACTAACGCTATGGAAACTGATACTTTTAGCGAGAAGAGGTCTTCGGGTGATATGTACCCTTCAGAGCCCTCTACACCATCTAAAGGAACTCACCCTCGGAAGATTATAAAAGCTACAGAAGATGAGGTGTGAAATCCAGTTCTCCTGTCAACATTTATGGAAAGATTCGAAGGGGTAATGGAACGAAAGTTTGAAGAAGTAATGAAAAGAATGGATAGAATTGAAACACTGACCTCTGAAGTAAAACAAAACAACCTTGCAATAGCTAACCTTGCAAAAGCATCAAAGTTTCAGGTAAATGAAATAAAATACAGCAAAAACAGACTGGTGACAATAGAACAGGAAGTGAGGCTTCTTAAGATAGATAATATGGAGCTGAAGAACAAGATCAATATAAACGGAGGTGGAACCTCAGAATCAAAGGTATGACAGAGAAAATAAATGAAGACATGAGGGCAGAGGTAATCAGTCTGCTGACTAAGATAGCACCAGATTTGGAGCCAAAAATGGACGATATAGTGGATATGGTGCACCGGCTGAGGAAGAAAATGGAGAACAGAAAACAAAGCATCATCATCCAGTTCGCGAGAAGACAACACAGAGATTTGTTCTGGAAGCTGACAAAATACGTGAGACTGTGCAAAGACACTGGTGTCACATTCGCAGAAGACTTAACCAAGGGAGATCTGCAAGCAAGCGCAGCTCTCTGGCCAAAAATAAGCAGTGCTAGGAAGAGAGGAGAGAAGGCATTCTTCCGTGGGCCATTTGGTTACATCAACGGTCAGCGTATCCAGCCTTGAATTTGGTAATGTAGATTTTTTTTTCTCCCAATTAAAGGACTGTTTTTGATGTTAAGGGGAGTCATTGTTCAAAAGAGGAATTTTCTGACTCTTTACAATTAAAGAAAAACCTTTTCTATTTCATTTCTCTGTTTACATTTCTTTTTATCTTCTGTTGCTGTACATTCTATCAGCATATGGACTCTTTGACAGACAATTTTTCTTTTCTTTCCTTAAATGCAAGGTGGTCTTAAAGACAATGTGAACCTGAATGTGAAATGCAAAGCAATCTTTCTATTTTGTAAAGGTCAAAAAAGACATTGCACATGCCTTCAAGAGACACATTCAAGTACTTCTGACGCCCCCTTCTGGAAGAGTCAATGGGGGGATGATAGTCTTTTCAATCATGGGACTAATCGATCAGCAGGTGTGGCTGTCTGTTTCAACAGGTGTCCCAGAAAAGTGATTTCTCACAAAACAGATAACTTGGGACATTGGTTGATAATTGTTATGAATGTGGAAGGTTCTTACTTTATTCTGATAAATGTTTATGGCTATAATAACATAACCAAAAATAAGATGCTGCTATCAGAGATTTCTGACGTAGCTGCAGAATATCAGCAATTTTAAAATACTGATCTGAGTTTGTATGGAGGAGACTTTAACATGGCACAGGATGATTGATTACACAGATGTCCCTCAAATTATATGAATAATCACTACAATGCTGTCCTTTCTGACTTTTGTACAACATATTCTTTAATTGATCTGTGGAGAAACAGAAATATGAACATTAGGCAATTTTCATGGATTAAACCGAATGGCAGTCTCAGATCTAGAATTGATCTTTGGTTAGGTACAGCAGGGATGGCAAATTACATGTCAGATGTCTCAATAACAAGTGCACCTTTAACAGATCACTGCCTAATACAATTGAATTTGAAACCTAACAAGAACTGATAAGAGCACCTCATTTTGGAAGTTTAATGCTGAATTCCTGAAATGCAATGATTATTGTAATCTAATTAAGGACTTAATGTCAGAAGTTAAATTTGACACTTCTATAGGAAGTTACTGTAGTAGATGGGAATTCTTCAAATTTAAAGTAAGACAAGTGTGTATCAAATATGGGATAAAAAGAAGTCAAAAACTAAGTGAACAGGAACTTAATTTGGTTAAGGAAATTGATGCATATTGTGGGAAAACTTTAATGTCTGAAACAGACAAAAGCTGTCTTTATATATCTTCAATCTAAGTTGGATGAACTATACTGGAGGAGGGCTCGTGGAGCTTTTATAAGGTCCAAAGCCAAATGGATGGAAGAGGGGGAAAAAATATTGCTTACTTATGTGGACTTGAAAAAAGAAGACAAGAAAAAACATAATTAACTCCATTGTTGTTAATAATGTGGAATGTACAAATCCTAAAATAATATCAGAAGAAGTTCACAGATTTTATGTAGACTTATACTCCTCTTCCTTCTCTAGAGAAGAAGCCGAGTCCTTCTTTAAGAACATTAAACCATACATTCCATCGATTCCTCCAGAATTTAAGGATTTAAGTGACTCCAAAATTGAAATGTATGAATTAAATAGTGCAGTCAAACAAACTGCAATAGGTAAATCACAGGGACAAGATGGCTTAACTTTTGATTTTTATAAATTTTTTTGGGAAGATATCAAAGAATTACTATTTTTTGCTATTTGTGAATGTTGTAATAAAAAAAACTCTAGCAACAACAATGAAGCAGGGACTGATAACTTTAATCCCCAAACCTGATAAAGACAAAAGACATTTAGAAAATCTCAGACCCATCACATTACTAAACGTTGATTACAAATTATTTACACATATAATTGCTAATAGACTAAAAAAGGCATATCACAAATTGTAAGTGAAACTTAGTCTGGTTTTATCAAAGGACGCTCCATCCACAACAGAATCAGATAAGTATTGGACTTATTAGATTACAGTGACAGATGTAAATATGATTTTGTTTTATATATTTTTTAGATTTTTGCAAAGCATTTGACAAAGTAGAACATCCCTTTATTAAGGAAACGTTAAAACATTTTGGTTTTGGAGAACGTTTATGTGAGATGATTGACATGTGCTATGATGACATCAGTAGCTCTGTATTATACTCAGGAACCTGTAAAAGATTCAGTGTTGAGAGAGGTATTTGCCAAGGGTGCCCATCTTCACCATTACTGTTTATTATGGCAATTATGATTAAGCTTAGCGAAGAAATTGAAAAGCTGAATGTACTTGGCTGCCAGTTAGTGATAAGCCAACTGGCAGATGATAACAACACTATTTCTTAAAAACAAAAGCCAAATTTCAAAAACTTTCAGTATTATTACTGTATTTTCAAAGGCTTTCAGATTATATTTGAATGTAGATAAATGTGAATTAATGGCAATTGATGACCACCCTCCAACCAATATTGCAGGTACACCAGTTAAAAATGAAAATATCTTGGTATCATGATTTGTAGAGATGTGAAACAGAGACAGAAATCAAATTTTGAATATATGTTGAAAAAGAATAAAACCATTCTAAATTATTGGTTACAAAGAGACTTATTAATTTTTGGAAGAATTTTTCTGTCTAAAATGGAAGGACTTTCGAGACTCATTTATCTGGCTTATTCTCTGGATATTATTATGTATGAAATTACCTCTGGAATAACGAGGCCAGGTGCATGATGGAACTTAGCTTTATTTGAGGTTAAACACACACACTACAGCCACCAGGCAGGGGCATCGGCAAAGAGGCCGGATGAAGATGCCCGCCTGGTATTTACGGGTGGTGCAGTAGTGGAAGAGGAAGTGGCCGCCACTACACCGCACTTCACAAATAAAGGTAGTATTTGTAGAAGAGCTTGGAATAACGAGGCGATGTGACTTATAAACCAAAGTCTATTATCAGCTTCGCTCCTCTAACAAGTCTCATCTAGTGCAGCAGCAGAAGAAGTCAGAAAGCGAACACATTCGGCTCTGTGTACTTATACTCACACATAACAAAAGACATGCATATCAAAGCTGACATCCCCCATTACTTAATCCCCTCCTTTGTCTCCGTACCCCTCCACCTGGCCCTGGGAGGTCAGGGCGACCTATCTGGTCTCCACCGCAGTGCCTCGGATGCTCTTTGATCTTCACTGGCGGTTGAGACCCTTTGTCCTGTTCTGAGGTGTGACGTCGCTTTACATATGTAGTCACCAAACATTCTCACATGCTTATACATATGTAGGTTATGGGATATATGATTAATATAGACCACAGCCCCCCCCAAACGACTAAGAAAAGGACAACAGAAAAATTCACAGTTTAAGATAATTATTATGACATACTAACTGCTACACCTCTTGACAAAGAAGAAACTTTCCAGCAGCTATGCTCCTGTAGAGAATTCAGTGGTAATCATAACAGCATAGTAATATCACAAATCAGTCCTAAACTGTTACAGCACAATTAGTGAACAACTTTTGAGTAGTTTGCATCAGTCCCTGTGCCGTCTGGGCTTAAATCTTCTTCCGAATCTGCTGTGGGTCCGTTCGGGCGTCCTGGTGGGACCTTCCTGTAAGGAATCTGCAGCTTGGGAAGGAGAGTGATTATTTGTTCCCTGCAGGGGGGCTGAGTCTTTTCTCTTGGGGGGTCTACCCCGCCGAGGTGCTCTCGCCAACCGTGCAGGCTTGTCTCTCAACAAGAAGGCAGGTTTAAGTCTGTCAATGCTGACTGTTTCTTTTCTGTCCCCAAAATCAAGCACAAAATGCTTATCACCAGGTTCCAGCACTCTGAATGGTCCATCGTATGGTGGGCGGAAGGTTGGTTTTAAAGCTTCATGCCTAACAAAAACGAATTCGGCGTTTTTTAAAGCTTGGGGGACAAAAACCCGTGGAAAAGAGTGATGTGCCGGCCCGGGGAGAGAGTCCGGTCCATTGCTGCCTAAAAACCTCGGGGCTGGAAGATGCCCTGGCTCTGGGTTCTCTGGTAAAAATTCACCTGGGAGCCTGAGAGGTTGTGCAAAAACTAATTCTGCTGGGGAGGCGTCTAGATCCTCTTTAGGTGTAGCACGCAACCCCAATAAAACCCAAGGAAGTTTATTTACCCAATTTGTATCCGTTAGTGAGGCTCTGAGGGCGGCCTTTAAAGACCTGTGAAAACGCTCGCATAACCCATTAGCCTGAGGGTGATAAGCGGTGGTGCGGTGAATTGTCGCTCCCAAGCTGCTGGCCATGGCTGACCAAAGCTCCGAGACAAATTGAGGCCCCCTATCGGACGTGATGTCCGATGGGACGCCGAAACGTGCCACCCAGTTTGTCAAAAAAACGCGAGCGACTTCCTCCGCTGTGGTTGACGCCAGAGGGACTGCCTCAGGCCAGCGCGTAGTGCGGTCTATCATCGTTAACAGATGTGTGAAACCTTGGGAGGAAAGTAGTGGTCCCACGAGGTCGACATGAACGTGGTCGAACCTTCTAGCAGGGATTCGAAAAGGCTCTAGAGGGGCTTTTGTGTGTTTGTGTATTTTGGCGCGCTGACAAGAAATGCAAGTCTTTGCCCATTCTTTTACGTTTTTGCGCAGGCCAGGCCACACAAACTTTTTGGCGACCATTTTAACCGAAGCGCGCACACCTGGGTGCGCGAGGGAGTGAATTGAGTCGAAAATACGGCGGCGCCATGCAGCTGGGACTACCGGGCGAGGTCGGCCGGTTGAGATGTCGCATATTAGGGGGGGTACACCGTCGCGTAAACCCCTTTCCTCCAGCCTTAACCCTGTTGGTCCAGACAGGAGTGCGCGCACGTCCGCGTCACTACTTTGCTCCTCTGCCATGGCTGCATAATCTATCCCTACGTGGATTGGGGCTGCGTATGTGTCCGCGTTGGCGAAGAGCTCTGCGGCTGAGGTAGTATAATCTGTCTCCTCGCGCTCTGGCGATGTCACAGCGCGAGAGAGGCAGTCTGCTACCACGTTAAGTTTGCCTGCCACATGTCGAATGTCTGTGGTGAACTCTGAAATCGCAGCTAGCTGTCTTTGTTGCCTGCCTGACCACGGTTCAGAAATTTTAGCCATCGCAAAGGTGAGCGGTTTGTGGTCTACAAAAGCCGTGAAACGCCGCCCTTCCAACCAGAACTGGAAGTGGCGGATGGATAAATGAAGCGCTAGCAGCTCCCTGTCAAAGGTGCTGTATTTACGCTCAGTTTGGTTTAGCGATTTGCTGAAAAATGCCAAAGGTTGCCAGGTTCCGCCAACGTGTTGTTCTACAACCGCCCCTATGGCCAGGTCTGAAGCGTCTGTGGTTAGCGCAATGCGGGCCGAGGGATCAGGGTGAACCAACAATGTGGCATTAGCTAGGGCACTTTTTACTTCCGCGAAGGCGCGTTCGCGCTCCGGGGTCCATTCGACCGCGTTGGAAGGTTTTTGTTTTCTGAGCGCGTCATATAGGGGTTGCATGAGCTGAGCTGCGCGGGGGAGGAAACGGTTGTAAAAATTAACCATCCCCAAAAATTCTTGCAGCGATTTGACCGTTTGTGGCCGTGGGAAACTTTTTACTGCGTGAACTTTGTCTGGCAGTGGGACTGCCCCCTTCGGTGAAACTCTGTGTCCCAAAAAATCAATTTGTGACACGCCGAATTTGCATTTGGCTGGATTGATTATTAATCCGTGCTCTTCTAGTCTCTGAAAAACCATAGTGAGATGCTGTTCGTGTTCTTCCTCAGACGAGCTGGCTACCAGCATATCGTCGAGGTAGACGAACACGAAAGGGAGGTCGCGTAATACTGTGTCCATCATCCGCTGAAAGGTTTGAGCAGCGCCTTTGAGGCCAAAAGGCATCCGCAAAAATTCAAAAAGACCGAAGGGGGTTATTACAGCTGTTTTAGGAATGTCTTCCGCTCTAACGGGGACTTGATGATAGCCGCGGACCAGGTCTATTTTTGAAAAAATGCCCGCACCCGCCAGATGTAGTGAAAAATCTTGGATGTGAGGAATAGGGTAGCGGTCATGCGCTGTCGCATTATTTAATCTGCGGTAATCGCCGCACGGTCTCCAAGAACCGTCGGATTTTGGGACCATGTGAAGCGGTGACGCCCAGGGGCTTTTTGAGCGCCTGATAATGCCTAGTTTTTCAAGGGTGGTAAACTCGTCCCGAGCTATGGCGAGCTTGGTCGCGTCTAAGCGCCGAGCTTTGGTGAATACGGGTGGGCCCGTTGTGGGGATAAAGTGTTCGACCCCGTGCTTAGCCACTGTAGCTGAGAATTTGGGAATTGTGAGTGCTGGAAATTGGGTGAGGAGTTGATCAAACTTACCTCCTGCTGGGTGACGCTGGCCTGCACGGGTGGTGGAGAAACTCGAGCTGAGCAGGGAATAGAAGCAAAGGACAGTGCATTAACCAAGCGTCTGTTCGCTAGATCGACTAATAACCCATGTGCACACAAAAAATCTGCACCCAACAAGTTAAAACTCACCGCCGCTACAACAAATGTCCATCTGTAGTTGCGGCCATGGATGCGGAGGGGCAGGTTCCTTTCGCCAAAAGTGTCGATGATGGAGCCGTTGGCTGCCACCGCTCCATTGCCCCGGGGGCCCATGGCCCAGTCTGCTTGGGAGGGCATGATAAAACTCAGTTGAGCTCCCGTGTCAATGAGGAACTGCTTGCCGGTGTGTCCGTCCGTCACATATAGAAGTTTGCTTTTTTCGCCGAGAACCGCCGCTGTTAACGGTTCTCGGCTTTGGCGTTTCCCAAAATCGTGAATTTGCAGGGGGGAACGCACTTGTAGGCCTTCTCGGCGAAGCGGTGGTGGTAATAACAGACGTCGCTCCGTCTGTTACGTCTTGGCCGTGTCGCTGTCACGGCGGGCGGATTCTGCTCCGTGGTTTGTGGCTCCCCGTGGCTCCGGACATCAGCGTTGAAGTCTGCGGATGCTGCTGTGGGTGTCTGTTCCTTGCAGGCGTTGACGAGTCGCTGCGCTTCGTGAGCCAGCGTGCGGAAGTCTTGCTGGGTGCTGCATCGCATGTTGGCAAGTGTCCCTCTCATGTGTGGCGGCAGCGTACTGAGGAATATAAATTGGAAGAGGAAATTGTCATTGTCCTCTTCTTTAAGTTGCAGCAAGTCCTCCATGAGGGCCTTGGGTCTGCATCCTCTGTGGCCGTAGACCGCCAGGATCCTCTCGGCTCTCTCCTCGGCAGAGGGGAAGAAATTCGCCACGATGGTCGCTTTCAGTTCTCTGTATTTGTCCTGGGCCGGCGGCCGGTGGATGATGCTCCGCGCACATCTCAAAGTGGCGGCGTCGAGTTTGGCGACAATGTGATAGAACTTTGTATCGTCAGCCGTGATGCCCGCAAGTGCAAACTGGGCTTCAGCTTGCTGAAACCACGAGGCGGGGTCTTCCTGCCAGAAGTCCGGCAGCTTGATGGTGACGGCATTTGTGTGGACCGTCACTGATGTGTCCGCAGGGTGAGAGTGCCTTCCTTCGGCTCTCGCCGCGGCGCTGGTGCTCGGTTGAGCCCTCTCTATCACTTCTGCCGTGGGGGAATGTCGTCCATCTGTTCCCCTGTCTGCATGGGCGCCGGCGACTGCCTGGGTCGCCACAGATGAGTCGATCGCGGGGGAACGCCTCTGGTCCATCCTCACGTCAGGGTCACCAGTGTAGACGAGCTTGGAATAACGAGGCGATGTGACTTATAAACCAAAGTCTATTATCAGCTTCGCTCCTCTAACAAGTCTCATCTAGTGCAGCAGCAGAAGAAGTCAGAGAGCGAACACATTCAGCTCTGTGTACTTATACTCACACACAACAAAAGACATGCATATCAAAGCTGACATCCCCCATTACTTAATCCCCTCCTTTGTCTCCGTACCCCTCCACCTGGCCCTGGGAGGTCAGGGCGACCTATCTGGTCTCCACCGCAGTGCCTCAGATGCTCTTTGATCTTCACTGGCGGTTGAGACCCTTTGTCCTGTTCTGAGGTGTGAAGTCGCTTTACATATGTAGTCACCAAACATTCTCACATGCTTATACATATGTAGGTTATGGGATATATGATTAATATAGACCACAGTATTTATAATACAACATTCCCCCGCAGAAAAGTCCAAAAGCACACACACAATTAAGATCCTCCCCAATTTAGGACCCGAATGACGCACTAATAAAACGAAAACTGAAATTCTCACATGGCCTAATACATTCATAGAACAAACCTAAGCAAGGGGGATGGGTGGACCACCGTCCCACCCCATACGGCAAGGTGAATTATTCTGCCACCAGTAATCCTCCAAAAAGTCCATTAAACTCGGAACATTGCCGTGCTTCCTAAAATAAATGCACAGAACAATAACAATATTTACTTTAGCCAAATGTTTTTCTTTTCTATTTTTTCTTTTTAGGTAAAACATGGAGTAGTGTGAACAATAAACCCACACATAGAGATACTCATAAACTAGAAATATATACATACTACACACACACAGAGTTTGTCTTCCAATACCACATTATCATGCAACCAGAATCTGCAAATGCTCCTAAATACAGCCAGTATGATTTTTCCAAACACATGCAAACACACAAACATTAGAACATTGGAGCTTTTTTTTTTTTTTTTTGCAAACTCACATCACTATCCATTTGGCAGAAAGGGGTAGTACTGGCTTGTGGGGGGCCCCGGACAGCCCCTCAGTAGACCTGCCCCTGGAAGCGGCATGCCTCCAGGATTGCAGCTGATGTCGTAGATGAGAGTGTCTCTTCTCTTCGCCGTCGCCATCTGAAGCCTCCTCCCAAGCACACGGCAGCTAATTGGCGTGTCTCCATGAGCTGTCCAACAGCTGGAAGTAGTTCTGCACCCCGCTTAGCCACGCAGCCGCTCCTGGTGACCCTCTGACTGTCGTTTGGCCCACATCCGCTGTGGACATTTCTCCCCATGAACCCAGACCAGGGTAACTCTCAGGGGAGCTTTGCTCGGCCTGCAGTGTTGCTGATCAGCACTCGGTCCCTCAGTGCCTATCGGTCTGGCCCCGACTCCTTGCAAAGCTGCTGCAGCAATCAACACTGAAGGTCCAGATCCTCCAGCCCACTGCGGGCGAGCTCCAGAGAAAACTGAGGCTCGCTAGTTGGCATCACTCGTCGTCGCGGGCGCTTCATCGTCATGCTCATTACCCTCGTCCAAGGTATCCCGAGTGCTGGCACTAAGACCCTCCTGCATCGAACCTGAGTGAGGCTGGTCCTGCTTGACTGCCATGGTGCAAGATAAATCCTTCCCCCACACCGTGTCATCTTCCGCCACCGGAACTGAACGGTTCTGCCAGTCACAACCAGTCCACTCCTCCCCAGCGTCGTCTCTAATGGCGAACCCCAGTCCATAAAACAGATCACAGCCCATGATGTTGTCGCCTCGGGCCGTCATGTGGAACGTGCAGTCAGTCATTACCACCCACTTGTACCGAGCCGTCAACTCCAGCGTTCCAACCGTGTGCAGTCTGCCACCTCCATAACCGTAGAGCGGCGCTGTGTCACCTCTTACCCTGTAGTAGGGGAAAAATTTCCTTACTGCGGCCCAATTCAGTAATGATCTCTCCGCCCCGTGTCTATCAGCAGCGGCACCTCTTCGTCATCCAGCATCACCTTGCAGTCTTGAACCAGTTGGTACTTAGGGACACTGCATGGAAAATTATCGGTGCAGGTGAAGTTGTTTTTCTCCGTGGGCTCTCCGGCTCAGGCACACGACACACCCTGGCATAATGGTTCAAGCGTCCACACATGCCACAGCACTTCCCTCTAGCCGGGCATTCCCTAGCCTTGTATTGGTGCTTCACAGACCCACAGCCCATACACACGGGCTTTCTTGGGGCAGACCTCAGGCTGATGGCATAGGTTTTCGCATTGTCATCGGCTGTGCTATCCTCACTGTCAGGGTCCGCTACTAATGCTGCGGTGGCAGGTCCCAGCTGCCATTGTGACTGGTGCCACTTTAACTCTGAAGCTAGCTTGTCTGCTGTCTCTACCTGGAGAGCTACCTCGTAGCCTTGGCTAACGTCAGGTCACTCGGCGCCGAAAGCAGCCTAGCTCGCAAATCATTGCTGGTTGTGTGTTCTGCCAGCTGATCACGTACCATTCCCTCCTCCAATGTCCCGAAACAACACTCGCTAGCCAGCTGCCGTAGGTCAGTGACAAAATGGCGGACATGCTCACCCACTCGCTGGTGTCGTTGTCGGAACTGAATCTTCCGGACGGTGACATTGTCCGGGGTGTGGAAATGGCACACTAGAAACTCAACCACATCCTCATTCGAGTCAGTAGCCCCGAGTGTACGTAGGATACGTTGGCCCTCGAACCCCAAATTATGCACCAGATGCACACGTGTCCTCCGTTTATCTTGCTCACCCAGGTCAAGTGCCGCCATGTAGTTTTGAAAAGTGGCAAACCATCTTGACCAAGGCACAGGTGGCTTGCCTGGGAGCTCTAGGAAGGGCCGAAGCGGTGAAATATACGCCTCCATTTTATATCGTCGCCAAAATGTTATGTATGAAATTACCTCTGAAATGATGAGGCCAGGAGCCTGTCCCAAGTGGAGGAGTTTAAGTATCTTGGGGTCTTGTTCACGAGTGAGGGGAAAATGGAGCGAGAGATCGACAGACGGATTGGAGCAGCATCTGCAGTGATGCGGACGTTGTACCGGTCTGTTGTGGTGAAGAGGGAGCTTAGTTCTAAGGCAAAGCTGTCGATTTACCAGTCAATCTACGTTCCTACTCTCACCTATGGTCACGAGCTTTGGGTAATGACCGAAAGAACGAGATCGCGGATACAAGCGGCTGAAATGAGCTTTCTCCGTAGGATTGCTGGACTCACCCTCAGAGATAGGGTGAGGAGCTCAGTCATCCGGGAGAGGCTCAGAGTAGAACCGCTGCTCCTCCACATTGAAAGGAGTCAGTTGAGGTGGTATGGGCATCTGATTAGGATGCCTCCTGGACGCCTCCCACTTGAGGTGTTTCAGGCACGTCCCACTGGGAGGAGACCCCGGGGCAGACCCAGGACTCGGTGGAGAGACTATGTCTCCCAGCTAGTCTGGGAACGCCTTGGTATCCCCTCTGAAGAGCTGGAGCAGGTGGCTGGGGAGAGGGAAGTCTGGGCTTCTCTGCTTGAACTGCTGCCTCCGCGACCCGGACCTCCGGAAAAGCGGTAGAAGATGGATGGATGGATGATGAGGCCAGGTGCATGATGGAACTTAGCTTTATTTTGGGTTAAACACACACACTACAGCCACCAGGCAGGGGCATCAGCAAAGAGGCCAGATGGAGATGCCCGCCTGGTATTTATGGGCAGTGCAGTGGCGGAAGAGGAAGTGGCCGCCACTACACCGCACTTCACAAATAAAGGTATTATTTACAATACAACAGATATCAGACAAATTAATCAAAACTATTAATCACAATGTGTTTAATTTCATTTGGAAAAATAAATATCACTATATTAGGAAGAAAGATATGGTCAAATCAGTGGCGGAAGGAGGTCTGAATGCCATTGACTTCGACATCATGAATGGCTCATTAAAACTTAAATGGTTACAAAGCTTCATCAAAGACTTTGACAGCATTTGGTTTAGTCTCCCTTCTAAGATTTTTTCATACTTTGGAGGGGTTGAATTTCTTTTAAAATGTGATTTTGAGATTAGTAAATTACCTGCCAAATTATCAAAATTTCATCAACAAGTCCTCTACTATTGGAAGTTAATTTTTAAACACAGTTTCTCACCTCACAACACACCCAATTTGGAACAACAGATGCATTCTAATAAAGAAGAAATCAATTTATTTTAAAGAATAGATGGAAAAAGGAATCTGGTCTGTTCAACATTTAATGGATGATAATGGGAACATTTTGGAATATAATGAACTCAGAGATAAATACAACTTCAACTGTTCTATCTTTTTTTATTTTGTATACTTTATTGATCCCCAGAGGGGAAATTGAGGGCATCCACCTGGATAGATGAAGCAGCCACGGTACGGTGCTATCCCTTAACCATTCACACACACATTCACACCTAGGGCCACTTTAGAGTCTCCAATTAACCTAACCTGCATGTTTTTGGCCTGTGGGAGGAAACTGGAGAAATCCCGGAGTAAACCCACGCAGATACGGGGAGAACATGCAAACTCCACACAGATCACTGTTGGCCAGGGGCTGGGATCGAACCAGCGATCCCATGGCCAAGGGAGAATTGCTGTGCTGGTGCAGTGCTAACCACTGCGCCACCGCACCGCCCTAATATCTAGGAATATTACAAGCTTCTCAAGGAAATTCCCCAAGCATTCATTGGTACTATTAAAGGAACTTTACTTTCCTCAGCAACTATATCTAGGTTATACCCACTGTTTCTTCAGAACCTTCTCTTTTCTGATAAGAAATGCAATAATAAATTCTTAAGACTCCAAATTTCCAAAGAATATTTTTCTTCTCCCCTAAAGACAAAATATATTTTTCAAGGATTTTCCTCTAGTGAAATTAAAAAAGTAAGATGTAATTATTAAAAATTCCCCATTCCACCAAAAGCTAAAGAGGTACATTATAAAACCATATATGGCATACAGTATCTCACAAAAGTGAGTACACCCCTCACATTTTTGTATAGATTTTATTATAGATTTTCATGGGACAACACTGAAGATATGACACTTTGATACAATGTGAAGTAGTCAGTGTACAGCTTGTATAACAGTGTAAATTTGCTGTCCCCTCAAAATAACTCAACACACAGCCATTAATGTCTAAACTGCTGGCAGCAAAAGTGAGTACACCCCTAAGTGAAAATGTCCAAATTGTGCCCAAAGTGTCAATAATTTTGTGTGGCCACCATTATTTTCCAGCACTGCCTTAACTATCTTGGGCATGGAGTTCACTAGAGCTTCACAGGTTGTCACTGGAATCCTCTTCCACTCCTCCATGACGACATCACAGAGCTGGTGGATGTTAGAGACCTTGTGCTCCTCCACCTTCCATTTGAGGATGGCCCAAAGATGCTCAATAGGGTTTAGGTCTGGAGACATGCTTGGCCAGTCCATCACCTTTACCTTCAGTTTCTTTAGCAAGGCAGTGGTCGTCTTGGAGGTGTGTTTGCTGTCGTAATCATGTTGGAATACTGCCCTGCAGCCCAGTTTCCGAAAGAAGGGGATCATGCTCTTCTTCAGTATGTCACATTGCATGTTCGCATTCATGATTCCCTCAATGAACTGTAGCTCTCCAGTGCCAGCAGCAGTCATGCAGCCCAAAATTATGACACTCCCACCACCATGCTTGACTGGAGGCAAGACACACTTGTCTTTGTACTCCTCACTTGGTTGCCGCCACACACACTTGACACCATCTGAACCAAATAAGTTTATCTTGGTCTCATCAGACCAAAGGACATGGTTCCAGTAATCCATGTCCTTAGTCTGCTTGTCTTCAGCAAACTGTTTGCAGGCTTTCTTGTGCATCATCTTTAAAAGGGGCTTCCTTCTGGGACAACAGCCATGCAGACCAATTTGATGCAGTGTGCGACGTACAGTCTGAGCACTGACAGGCTGACCCCCCACCCCTTCAACCTATGCAGCAATGCTGGCAGCACTCATATGTCTATTTTCAAAAGACAACCTCTGGATATGACGCTGAGCACGTGCACTCAACTTCTTTGGTCGACCATGGCGAGGCCTGTTCTGAGTAGAACCTATCCTGTTAAGCCTCTGTATGGTCTTGGCCACCGTGTTGCAGCTCAGTTTCAGGGTGTTGGCAGTCTTCTTATAGCCTAGGCCATCTTTATGTAGAGAAACAATTCTTTTTTTCAGAACCTCAGAGTTCTTTGCCATGAGGTGCCATGTTGAACTTGCAGTGACCAGCATGAGAGAGTGTGAGAGTGATAACACTAAATTTAACACACCTGCTCCCCATTCACACCTGAGACCTTGTAACACTAATGAGTCACATGCCACTGGGGAGGGAAAATGGCTAATAGGGCACAATTTGGACATTTTTACTTAGGGGTGTACTCACTTTTGTTGCCAGCGGTTTAGACATTAATGGTTGTGTGTTGAGTTATTTTGAGGAGACAGCAAATTTACACTGTTATACAAGCTGTACACTGACTACTTTACATTGTATCAAAGTGTCATATCTTCAGTGTTGTTCCATGAAAAGATAAAATGAAATGCTTACAAAAATGTGAGGGGTGTACTCACTTTTGTGAGAAACTGTATTTCATTTTTTTTTTTTTTGTACAATAGCTGCTACAACTGCTGGACATGGTTTGTCCCATGTCTGAACAATCAGTAAACTGTGTCAGCAAGAGGACAAACTGCATAATGAGGAACTTTAAAAGAGCAAAATGCATTTTTCTAAATGTGTTTTTTGCATATAAAAACTGAAAAAAAGAACATTTACAGCCATTTTTGTAGGCATTCTGTCACGATGTGCCCTCTGGGCAGATCCGGGTGCGAAAAAGGACTCAGTAGTGCAGGCAGGGTCAGGTGTGAATAGTGATTTATTAACAGAACTTAACTAAAACTTCGCAGACATAGCATAAACAGCGTGGCATAGCATGGCAAAACTTACATGGCACAAGACCATAGACAAAGAACTTGGCATGGGCATGGGACACAAGAATGACACAATGACCTCTCAAAGAACACAGCACAGAGACACATATATGGGGGAACTCAATATTGGGAAACACAGAACAGCTGGGAGGGTAATCAGGGCAGCAGGTGAACTCACAGGAAGGGAAGAGCTGCACCTACACAAATTCACAGACAGGGAGACACAGACATACAAAGAACATGCAAGGCACCATACAAAAATATAATCAAACACAAAAGGACAAACATAAGACACAAACACCAGGTGACAAGGGAAGACATGATAACAATAAACAGGGAACTTACTCATAATCAAACTTATAGTCATCATAACAATACAGTGAAAACAAACCACAGGGAACTAAATCATAATCAAACTCATAATCATAATAACAATAATACAGTGGACACAAACCAATAAATGAACATAAAGCGTGGGCACGGCCCTAACCGTGCCCCCGATCACGACACGTTCAAGTCCTCAAAAAGTGCTACCTGGCCATGACATTATGAGAGAGAGACATAGCAGACTCTGTGAGCGATCACATTGTAGCTGGAATTTTCCCAATCAGTCTCTGGAAGCTGTCAAACTTCATGCGCCGTTAAGTGGATTTCAGACTAGATTATGTTGAGCAGCCAGCATCATCTACAGTGGTGTGAAAAAGTGTTTGCTGCCTTCCTGATTTCTCATTTTTTGTATGTTTGTCACACTTAAATGTTTCAGCTCATCAAACAAATTTAAATATTACACAAAGATAACACAAGTAAACACAAAATGCAGTTTTTAAATGAAGGTGTTTATTATTAAGGGTAAAAAAAAATCCAAACCTACATGGCCTTTGTGAAAAAGTGACACCCCCCCCCCCCCCCATTAAAACATAAATTAACTGTGGTTTATCACATCTTTGGAAAGCTGAGTTCAATTTCTCCAGCCACACCCAGGCCGATTACTGCGAAACCTGCTCTCAATCAAGAAATCAATTAAATAGGACCTGCCTTACAAAGTGAAGTAGACCAAAAGATCTTCAAAAGCTAGGCATCATGCTGCGATCCAAAGAAATTCAGGAACAAATGAAAAACAAACTAACTGAGATCTATGTCTGGAAAAGGTTATAAAGCCATTTCTAAAGCTTTGGGACTCCAGCGAACCACAGTGACAGCCATTATCCACAAATGGCAAAAACATGGAACAGTGGTGAACCTTCCCAGGAGTGGCCAGCCAACCAAACTTACCCCAAGAGCGCAGCAACAACTCATCCAAGAGGTCACAAAAGACCCCACAACAACATCCAAAGAACTGTAGGCCTCACTTGCCTCAGTTAAGGTCAGTATTCATGACTTCACTCCAAGAAAGAGACTGGGCAAAAATGGCCTTCATGGCAGAGTTCCAAGACAAAAACCACTGCTGAGCAAAAAGAACATAAAGGCTTGTCTCAGTTTTGCCAGAAAGCATCTTGATGATCACCAAGACTTTTGGGAAAATACTCTGTGGACTGACAAAACAAAAGTTGAACTTTTTGGAAGGTGTGTGTCCCATTACATCCGGCGTAAAAGTAACACCGCATTTCAGAAAAGGACCATCATACCAAGAGTAAAATATGGTGGTGGTAGTGTGATGGTCTGGGGCTGTTTTGCTGCTTCAGGACCTGGAAGGGTTGCTGTGGTAAATGAAAGCATGAATTCTGCTGTCTACCAAAAAATCCTGATGGAGAATGTCCGGCCATCTGTTCGTGATCTCAAGCTGAAGCACATTTGGGTCCTGCAGCAGGATGATGATCCAAAACACACCAGCATGTCCACCTCTGAATGACTTAAGAAAAACAAAATGAAGACTTTGGAGTGGTCTAGTCAAAGTCCTGACCTGAATCTGATTGAGATGCTGTGGCATGACCTTAAAAAGGCGGTTCATGCTCGAAAACCCTTCAATGTGACTGAATTACAACAATTCCGCAAAGATGAGTGTGCCAAAATTCCTCCACAGCACTGTAAAAGACTGATTGCCTGTTACAGCAAACGCTTGATTGCAGTTGTTGCTGCTAAGGGTGGCCCAAACAGTTATAAGGTTTTTCACACAGGGCCATGTAGGTTTGGATTTTTTCCCCCTGTAATAATAAACACCTTCTGTCATGAGTCTGAGCCCAGACTCCCTACATATTTTTGAGTATCTTTTGTCTGCTATTATTTTCTTGTCTGTTTTCTGTTATCTTGGTTTTGTGACACAAGCCTTCTTCCTCCTCTCCCAGACACACCCACCATTTACTCACAGTCTGTTCCAGTTCCCAGCTGTGAGTGATTGTCTAATTAGGTCTAATTAGGTCACCTGCTCGCTCAGTCTGCCCACACCTGCTGATCTCACAGTTCACAATGCTCTCACAATCCACAGAGGGGCCCAGGCTCACCATAAACACGAAGAGGGATGACTGTCCACCAGCTGCAGCAGATAACATCACTCACTGGGAAGACAGGCAAGTTTCATTTCATTTTATGTCAATTTATAATGATTTGCCTTGCCTGATTCCCGGTCGGGAGGCTCAGGAAACGCAGTCCCCTGAGCTCTCCCCACTTGCTGCAGCAAATAATTTCTCACCTGCTCTCTCCGTGTCTCCTCCTGTTATTCCTGAGTGTTGGCTGGCTCAGGAACCGAGCTGCCGGACAGTGGAGGAGCCTGTGGCCCTGGAGGACCCAGCTCCAGTGCCAGCATGGAGCCGACCCCCAGCTGCCCAGCCGGGCAAGCCACCATTGTGGGCCTCTTCGTCTGGGGAGACTAGGACTGCTATCACCATCAATGCATGATGCAATTGTCGGAGTCCTGGACAGCGGTGGAGCTCGAGCTCAGGCAAATGCTCTCCTTTGTTTTCCTCTAGCCTGTTTTAGAGCAATCTTGCCTGGCTCTTGATGAGGAGAGCCAGGTGCAGGCCCCTGCTGCACCTGAGCACGCCTTGCCGGGCTCCGCCACTGCCGGTGACCCTGATCCCTCTTCTCTGTCCTTGTTGTCTGAGCTTTCTCCCAGGGTCACCAGAGATGTTCCAGCTCAGCCAGAGATCTCCGTGGGTCCAGGCTTACCACCTGAGGACGTTGTGGGTCCAGCTCCCCCCGCTGAGGTCGTCGCGGATGCTCTGTCCCAGTCCGAGACCTCCGCGAGTGCAGCTCTCCCTCTACCTGAGGCCATCATCTGGGTTCCTTCACCACGTTCCGAGTCTCTGTGGGTGCTGTGTCCTGGCCAGGGGTCCTCATGGGTACAGCATCGCAGCTTCAACCCGACGTGGATGCTGTGCTCCAGTATGGGCCCATCATGGACGCTATGCCCCAGCCCAGGGTCCACCATGGGTGCAGCTCAGGCCCAATCTGGGTCCAACGTGGGTGCAGCTCTGGCCCAATCTGGGTCCACCGAGGGTGCTGCAGTGCTCCAGCCCGGAGCCACCGAGGGTGCTGCAGTGCTCCAGCCCGGAGCCACCTGACTCATATCACCATGCCGTCCGGCTGGCCTGAGACTTTGGCCAGCCACCTGGACAGCTGGGTTCTTTGGCCTAGGGGGCCCAGGGGCCCAGTGTAGCGTGGGTGTGGGTCCTGAGCAGGTTTCTAATTTTTTCCCTCCTAGCCTTTCCCCCCTCCTCCCATCCAGGGTGGGTTTTTGCTGTACTCCTTCTTTTTTTGGGGGGGGGGGGGTCTTTTTTGGTGTTGCTTTGGGGTGTCTGGAGTCCACTCCTTGAGGGGGGGGGGCTCTGTCATGAGTCTGAGCCCAGAGCTCAGACTCCTTATGCATTTTTGAGTATCTTTTGTCTGCTCTTATTTCTTGTCTGTTTTCTGTTATCTTGGTTTTGTGACACAAGCCTCCTTCCTCCTCTCCCAGACACACGCACCATTCACTCACAGTCTGTTCCAGTTCCCAGCTGTGAGTGATTGTCTAATTAGGTCACCTGCTCACTCAGTCAGCCTACACCAGCTGCTCTCACACTTGTTGCTCATCTGCCTGCTAATCTGCTGGGGACTATTTAAGGCCTGCTGCTTTGTCTCTCAGTGTGGCAGCATTGCATGGAATGCATTGTCTGATGTGCTGAATTTCATCCGTTGTCTTCTCCAGCGTTCGCAGAGTGATGTCGGCTCTGGAACGCCATTTGTAAGTTTTTCCTCATTTGTATTTTTTTGTATGTCATGCACAGTTTTTTGGACTTTGGTTCTCCTTTGTTAATAAATGTCACTAAACAGTCCAGCACGTGAATCTGTCTCTCTCTGCCCCAAGGGGCATTCATGACAGAATGCTGCCGCCATAGTAGATTCAGCTGCTGTTTAGTGCATTTTTGCCTTTCTTTTTTCTTTTTTTTTTGTGCCTTTTCACTCACCTGGTTCTGGAGCTCATCATGTCCCCGGCTCGTTGGCCTCACCGAACCAAGGACAGCAGGGTCTCCCATCCTGGAGGAGGAGTGGGCGGCGGAGTTCATCCAGAGTTTTGTGGATGAAGCTCTTACTGCTCATGGTCCCAAGAAAACCTGGGAGAGTTTGAACGGAGCAGTAGGGATTCTGGAGGCACATCCCAGCCTCTGGAGGTATCCTCAATTTGCAGGACTGCTGTCCAAAGTCACTGCACTTCAGCGTTAATTCCCTGGTTTGATGATGATATGGGGGCCAAGGTTCACCATAGACATGGAGAGGGATGACTGTCCACCAGCTGCAGCAGATAGCATCGCTCACTGGGAAGACAGGCAAGTTTCATTTCATTTTATGTCAATTTATGATGATTTGCCTTGCCTGATTCCCGGTCGGGAGGCTCAGGAAACACAGTCCCCTGAGCTCTCCCCACCTGCGGCAGCAAAAAATTCCTCACTTGCTCTCTCCGTGTCTTCTCTTGTTATTCCTGAGTGTCAGCTGGCTCAGAAACCGAGCTGCCGGACAATGGAGGAGCCTGTGGCTCTGGAAGACCCAGCTTCAGTGTCAGCATGGAGCCGACCCCCAGCTGCCCAGCCGGGCAAGCCACCAATGTGGGCCTCTTCGTCTGGGGCGACTAGGACTGCTATCACCATCATGCCTGCTGCAGAGGCCGCCGTAGCAGAGTGGGAACCCGAGCTGGACCTCCAGAGGGCCGAGCCCGAGATTACATCATTGCCTGAATCGTCGGAGTCCTTGACAGTGGTGGCGCTCAAGCTCAGGTAAGTGCTCTCCTTTGTTTCCTCTTGCCTGTTTTAGAGCAATCTTGCCTGGCTCTTGGTGAGGAGAGCCAGGTGCAGTCCCCCGCTGCACTTGAGCTCACCTTGGTGGGCTCCGCCACTGCCGGTGACCCAGATCCCTCTTCTCTGTCCTTGTTGTCTGAGCTTTCTCCCAGGGTCATTGGAGATCTTCCAGCTCAGCCAGAGGTCTCCGTGGGTCCAGGCTTACCACCTGAGGACGTTGTGGGTCCAGCTTCCCCCGCTGAGGTCGTCGTGAATGCTCCGTCCCAGTCCAAGACCTCCGCGGGTGCAGCTCCCCCTCTACCTGAGGCCGTCAACTGGGTTCCTTCACCACGTTCCAAGTCTCTGTGGGTGCTGTGTCCCGGCCAGGGATCTTCATGGGTATGGTGTTGCAGCTTCAACCCGTGGATACTGCACTCCAGTATGGGCCCATCATGGGCGCTATGCCCCAGCCCAGGGTCCACCATGGGGTGCAGCTCAGGCCCAATCTGGGTCCAACGTGGGTGCAGCTCTGGCCCAATCCGGGTCCACCGAGGGTGCTGCAGTGCTCCAGCCAGGAGCCACTAAGGATGCTGCAGTGCTTCAGCCTGGAGCCACCGAGGGTGCTGCAGTACTCTAGCCCGGAGCCGCCAAGGGTGTTGCAGTGCTCCAGCCCAGAGCCGCACTGCAACACCCTCCCTGCCCCGACACCGGGGCAGGGAGGAGAGACCCACACGCTGAACTGCAGTTTGTGAAATTTATTAACAACAAAAAATCCAAATAGTATACACACACACACACACAAAAAAGTGCACAAAGCAAAACTTACGAGCAATGGGGAGAAGGCAGGATACAAATGAATACAAACGTCTGAACAAGGACAGGGTTCTGATGTAATGCATTTTTCGAGACACCAGCAAAGAGAAAAGAAATAACCGCCCTTAAATAGGGCCAAAAATAATTAAACACAAATGATAACCGGTGTGAATCACATGAGCAGGCTGGGGAAGAAGATGACAATCAGCTGTGAGTCATGAGGAGAGGAGACGGGGCAGACAGCTTGACAGAGGCACCACCTACACCTGGGGAAAAACCCAGAAGTGCCTCCGACAGCTGCAACCCCGAGAGAGAACAAAGGAATCGGCAAAATACGAATATAATGTGATGATGAGAAATAAAGACAAGTAACCCCAAACATTTAAATAACAAAACTACAATGAACATAAACAGGAAAATAAGTCATACTAAGAAACAATACAGAATATGTGAAAAGCAACTAAAGATAAAATAACAGGAATTAGAACTCAAAAATATAACATTATACAAATAACGAAAAAAAAGGCAAAGAAGCAGAGCACAGTGGGAACCCCCCATGCTCAGATCGTGACAGAGCCACCCCCCCCTCCCCAAGGGGTGGGAACCAGACACTCCAGGCAACATTGAAAGAAAAAGACCCACCCACACAAAGAACCCACCCCACCAAAAAACAAGAAAGCAACCACACCCCGGGCAGGAGGAGGGGGACCCAGGCACAGAGGGGCTGAAACAAACCAGAGAAAATAAAAAGAACTCCCGTGACTCACAATGGGACTGGACCAAAGCTGCAGCCACGATAGATCCAGACTGAGGAGGAGCTGCACCCATGGAGGTTCCAGGCTGGGACGGAGCACCCGCGACGACCTCAGCTAGAGGGGAAGCAGCACCCACAGAGGTCCCAGGCTGGGATGGAGCACCTGCGACGACCTCGGCAGGAGGAGCTGGACCCACGAAGACCTCAGGCAGTGAAACCAAACCCACGCAGACCTCAGGTGAAGTGGAATGAACCTTGGTGACCCTGGGTAAAGGATCAGAAAGGAGACGATAGAGAAAGAGGGTCAGGGTCACTGGCAGCAGTGGAGCCCGGCGAGGTGAGCTCAGGTGCAGCTGATGGCTGCACTTGGCTCTTCCCACCAACAGCAAGGCAAAATTTCTCCAAAACGGAAGCAATGAAAACAAAGAAGAGCACTTGCCTGAGCTCAAGCTCCACCGCCATCCAGGACTCCGTCGATCCATGCAGCAATGTCTTGGGCCCTGCCCTCTGGAGGTCCAGCTTCAGCTCTGCAGCAGGCATGGTGGTTAATACAATGCTGGGACCCCCCAGCAAGGTGACCCACACAGGTGGTTTGCCCGGCGTGGCAACAGGAGGTCGGCTTCCTGCTGGCGCCGGATCCCGCTCAGCTGAAGCCCAGGGATGCTCCCTCGCCGGCGCAGGTGTCAACTCGGTCTCAGTGCTCTCCCTCCATCCAGACCATGGTTGCAGTGCTGGAACCAGGTCCTCCAGGGCCGCAGGCTCCTCTAACGTCCGGCGGCTCGATCCCGGGGCCGGCAGACACTCAGGGGGCAAAGGAGGAGACACGGAGAAAGCAGGTGAAAGGTGTGTGGCTGCAGCAGGCAGTGAGGACTCAGAGGACTGCACAGGCTGAGCCTCACCACCAGGAATCAGGCAAGATAATTCATGTATCAAAAATGGAGAATGAAAAAACACTTGCCTGTGTTCCCAGGGCATGATATTTTCTGCTGCAGCTGGTCTAAAGTCATCCCTCTCCGTGGCTACGGTGGTCATGGGCCCCTCAGAGGATCGTGGAGGAGCCGCCCCTGCAGACACGGAGACAGGCGGAGCCGGGAAGGAGGCGACCAGTCCTTCGGCAGTGGGAGGAATCGTTGAGGAGGAGGGAGAGACAGCAGCAGTGGAGGAGGAAGCTGACGGGACAGCCGGAGAGGAAAAACCCAATGAAGGAACTGCTGCGGGGGTCTTCAGCCTCGACGAGGGGGGAACTGCTGACGAGGAAGTGGAGGCATTCTTTCGGCGGGATTTCCCTAAGTAACAGCGGGGAGTGGGAGGCGGAGACGTAGGCTCATGGTGAAGGGGGAGAGGTCCCGGAGTCAGGGGACACTCACTCGTCAACTCAAACTCTGAGCCCCCCGGTAAAACCTCCTCTAGCTCCTGGGCAAAATCCGGGAGGAGCCATGGCTTATATTCCAGTAAAAGCTCTGTCTCCGCTCATATAACCTGCCTGTGCTCCTCCAGCTCCTCGGCCAATGGAGCGGGTCAGTGTTTGGGAGGAGGAGGAGGTGGCGCTGCATACATACATAGATGTGAGGATACGAACTAGATCACATATGAAGGTAAGTTAATGATTGCTAATGCTAGTTTACTTTAAGTCCGCCGTACTGCATTGTAATGTCTGCAAGTTATCGTTATTAGGTACTAAAATATGTATGTTGTGTGTGTGTTTCAGATGGCTCCCTTGTGGCAAAATTACCGCTTCAAGCCGTCGGTCTGGGCATTCAATACAGCCTCTCATGACGTCACCCCAGCTTCACAAACGATCAGTGGCTATAGAACTTAAGAATGTCTGTAGAAATGTTTAGCTTCCTGTGTAACAAATTGCTCTGATCTGTGTGAAAATCATGAACAGGCTGTTGAGACATCATGGAATGTACAGTACCTGCTCCAGCAGCACTGAGTCTGTGGTGGTGTCGTGGCAAAAATTGTTCAGCTGCCAAAACTTGATCGCCAGGTTGTAGTTATGGGGTTATATTAGCCATAAAATATATATTTGAGATGAGATGAGAGTTTGGTTCGTATTGCCAACACTCGGTCGGAGTCATTCCCAGTGAGAGTTGGACTCCGCCAGGGCTGCCCTTTGTCACCGATCCTGTTCATAATTTTTATGGACAGGATTTCTAGGCGCAGCCAGGGAATGGAGGGTGTCATGCTTGGTGACCACAGGATCTCATCTCTGTTGTTTGCAGATGATGTTGTCCTGTTGGCTTCATCCAGCAATGACCTACAGCTCTTGCTGGGACGGTTTGCCGCTGAGTGTGAAGCGGCTGGGATGAGAATCAGCACCTCCAAGTCCGAGTCCATGGTCCTTAGCCGGAAAAAGGTGGATTGTCCTCTCCGGGTTGGGGACAGGCTCCTGCCCCAAGTGGAGGAGTTTAAGTATCTTGGGGTCTTGTTCACGAGTGAGGGGAGAATGGAGCGAGAGATCGACAGACGGATTGGAGCAGCATCTGCAGTGATGCGGACGTTGTACCGGTCTGTTGTGGTGAAGAGGGAGCTTAGTTCTAAGGCAAAGCTGTCGATTTACCAGTCAATCTACGTTCCTACTCTCACCTATGGTCACGAGCTTTGGGTAATGACCGAAAGAACGAGATTGCGGATACAAGTGGCTGAAATGAGCTTTCTCCGTAGGATTGCTGGACTCACCCTCAGAGATAGGGTGAGGAGCTCAGTCGTCCGGGAGAGGCTCAGAGTAGAACCGCTGCTCCTCCACATTGAAAGGAGTCAGTTGAGGTGGTACGGGCATCTGATTAGGATGCCTCCTGGACGCCTCCCACTTGAGGTGTTTCAGGCACGTCCCACTGGTAGGAGACCCCGGGGCAGACCCAGGACTCGGTGGAGAGACTATGTCTCCCAACTGGTCTGAGAACGCCTTGGTATCCCCTCTGAAGAGCTGGAGCAGGTGGCTGGGGAGAGGGAAGTCTGGGCTTCTCTGCTTGAACTGCTGCCTCCGCGACCCGGACCTCCAGAAAAGCGGTAGAAGATGGATGGATGGATGGATGAGATGAGATTCAACTTTATTGTCATTACACATGTATGAATACAAGGTAACGAAACGTGACTTGGCATTTGGGCACGCTCTGCAGAGCGCATCCAAGGCCGGGCAGCCGCTAGTCGCCAGTCATTTCAACAGGTAAACAGTACTGAGTTAGGTAAAATAAGATATATTTAACAATTATGATGCATTTTAGGCCAAAACAAACTTGATCTAGGATTAAAAGCAATTAAAATAATGCAGTCACAAGGTTACATGGAAAATACTTGATTTACTAGATACAGGTAGACACTGTACAAATATACATGTATATTCTCTGCATCAACAATGCACTATACATGTATTCATGTAGTATTGCACTGGGAATTTTGACAATAAACCTTTGTACATTTTGCAAATCTGTCTCCATTTTTTATGTGTGAAGGTTACCACCAAGTGACATAAATTAAATACAAAAAGATTGGAAAAGCTAAGAATAATCCAGCAGTTTGAGAAATCACTTTTGGTTTGGTGTAAGTCTGTCAACAGAATTATGAACCATAAAGCAGTTTGTGTTAAAATGTTAAATCCCATTAAACCCTAACTCAGGGGTGACCAATCATGTGCCATGGAGGGCTAAGACCCTACAGGTTCTCTCTTCTACCCAGTCTCTTCATCAGGTGTTTTCACTAATCAGCAATCAGTGGAAGAAATTCAGTGGAATCTGCTGTTGAAGACACTGGTTGGAGGTAAAGCCTGCAGAGTCTTGGCCCTCCATGGCACATGATCATACACCACCGCCCTAACCCATTATGAGAAAGTACAGATGCTAATATGGCCCAAAATTCCTCCATATACTGGTATTATCACAAAAGTGAGCAGTGTCTTCTGCAGTGGCACATCCAACAATACAGTCTTCAGTTAATAAAATAATTGTTTTTGGCTACTTTTTCTTAAAAATGAGCCATTATTTTCAACATCACTGATAAATGGTTTGTATTGTTGACTCTTTTCCCACTGGTGTCTTAACAGACAAAATAGAAAATCATGATGCAAACACCATCCATCCATCTTCTACCGCTTTTCCGGAGGTCCGGGTCGTGGAGGCAGCAGTTCAAGCAGAGAAGCCCAGACTTCCCTCTCCCCAGCCACCTGCTCCAGCTCTTCAGAGAGGATACCAAGGTGTTCCAAGACCAGCTGGGAGACATAGTCTCTCCAGCGAGTCCTGGGTCTGCCCCGAGGTCTCCTCCCAGTGGGACGTGCCCGAAACACCTCAAATGGGAGACGTCCAGGAGGCATCCTAATCAGGTGCCCATACCACCTCAACTGACTCCTTTCAATGTGGAGGAGGAGCGGTTCTACTCTGAGCCTCTCCCGGATGACTGAGTTCCTCACCCGATCTCTGAGGGTGAGTCCAGCAATCCTACGGAGAAAGCTCATTTAATTATTTATCTTTTGTTCATATAAAAGACAAAAAATAAAATAGAAAGATGTCTTTACCTTCTTTACATGTTTCAACTGCACTGCAGCCTTCGTCAGAAGAGTCAGCTGATTGTTGCCAGGTGACATTTATCAGCTGATTTTCGTAAGTGGGGCCAGCTCAGCAGATCTGTCGGATCCACCGAGCCGGCCCCGCCTCCCGCCGTCAGATGGTCTCTGGAGAATGTGGTCCCAGGTGTGGGAAAGCATAAAGGCTCCCTCATCTCGGTTCATGGTGTCTTTTCCCCGCTTCCTGATCTCTATGGCCTCCTTGATCCAGCGTTTGTGTCTGTTGCTCTCCGATCCAATAATCTTTGCGTTGTCCCAGTCCATGATGTGATTATTTCTTTTGCAGTGATCTGATATTGCTGATTTTAATGTTTCTTGTTCTGCCTTTTCTTTTTGTGATCTTGTGAGTCGTCCTTGTTTCCTTCTCACATTCCTTCTGGTGTTCTTTTTTTCTTGTGGTGAATAATCTTCCAGTTTCTCCAATGTAGGTTTTGTTGCATGATCTGCATGATATTTCATATATTACATTGCATTTATTGTCTTGTTCTATTCTGTCCTTGGGGTGTACTAACAACTGTCTTAATTTTTTGTGTGGTTTGACTGCTGTGTTTATTTTGTATTTTTTCATGATCCTTTGAATTGGTTCTGTGATCCCTCGTATGTATGGTATAGTTATGGTGTCCTTGTTTTTGATTTCGGCTTTTGTTCTATGTCTTATATCCTGTTTATTTTCTTTGTTTTTGACTTGCTGTTTCCCTTTGTTTATAGCCCATACTGGATATTGGCAGCATATAAGTGCATGTTTTATGTGGTTTTTCTCCTCCTGTCTGTCTTCTTGGTCCGTGATGATGGTGGCTCGTTCATATAACGTCCTGACGACTGATAGCTTGTGTGCTGTGGGGTGTTCCGATGTCCATAGTAGGTATTGATCTGTGTGGGTTGGTTTCCTGTAGACTGTGATTTTTATGCTGCCGTCATTGTTGTGGTGGATTTCATGTCCAGAAAGGCTATGGTGCCATTTTCCTCCTCTTCGTGTGTGAATTTTATGTTCCCAGTGCTGTCCGTACTGTTCAGATGGTCAGTGAGTTCTTGTGTATGTCCTTTCCTTATTTTTTTCCAGAATGTCATCTACGTATCTCTTCCAAAGGGTGGGTTTGCATTGTGTAGGTGCTGTGTTGATGGCTTTGTTTTCCAGATCCTCCATAAAAAAGCTGCTCATGATGGCTGATAGTGGGTCTCCCATTGCAAATCCTTCTTTTTGTCTGTAAATTTTTCCTCTGAATTGAAAATAAGTGGATTTTGCAACAAACTGTAATAATTTGGATATGTCATGAACTGTGAGGTTGGTGCGTCTTTTTAAGGTACTGTCACTGTTGAGGCGTTCTTGCACTATATGTAGTGTGATGTCAACAGGAGTCTTTGTGAATAAAGAGATGACGTCATGTGAAATGAGGATCTCGTCTGATTCTATTTTTATGTCTTTGAGTTCTTGTGCCAGCTCTTTTGAATTTTTGCAGTGGAAGTCTGATAGTCCAAGGAGGGGTTTGATGTTTTCAACTAGGGCTTTTGATAAGTTGTACGTGACTGATCCGATACTGTCTATTATTGGCCGCAGTGGGATATCCTTTTTATGTATTTTCGGAGTTCCATAGATCCGGGAGGTGATGCTGGCTATGGGGATCAGGTGATCATATGCGTCCTTTGTGATTTTTTTGCTTTCTAATAGAGGTTTGAGAAGGGCTTTTAGCATTTTTTTCTTTTCTTCTGTTGGGTTTGTTTTAATGATTTCATATGTGCTGCTGTCTGCCAACATGGTTTCCATCTGTTTTTCGTATGTTTCCGTGTCCAAAATTACTGTTGTTCTACCTTTATCTGCTGGGAGGATTGTGATCGTTTTATCTGTCTTGAGTGAGTTTAAGGCTTTTTCTTCTTTTCTTGTAACGTTGCTTTGTGGTAATTTGGCCGTTTTTAGGATTCCTGCGACTGCGTTCCGGAGTGATGCCTTTTCTCCTTGGTCCTGGATTTTTTCGCATGCCAGTTCTGTTGCGAGGATGTATTCTTCATGGGGTATTTTAGCTGGTGTGATGGCAAAGTTCAGTCCTCTGCTCAGCACTGTTTTTTCCGTGTCCGTGAGTGTGCGTTGTGATAGGTTTTTGACCCACTTAGCGTTCATTTCCGTGTGTGTTTGTCTTTGTCCGTTCTTCCTTTCTGTGAGTTTTTTTAGTTTTTTCAATTGGCAGTTTTTCGTTGTAATGAATTCTTGTTCGTGTGCGTGTTTTAATTGTACTTTTATCTGTTCCTGTGTTTCCTGGTCGGTCAGGTAGCGTTGCTTGAACATGTCCATTTCCTCCTTGATTTGGTTGTTGATTTTGTCCACTTTATTTGCCGTTATTTTTATACGTTCTTTGATGAGGTCTTTCCGTGCTTTGTTGATAATTTTTTTTGCGTTTTTGGTCGGGATTGGATTTCTTATATTGAGGCTTGCTGGTGTGACATCCTCATCTCTGCAACGGAGGTTAAATTGCAGGTGGTTTCTGAAGCGTGCCCGTGTTTTCTCCGATTTCTCCAGCCGGCGGAAGTCTTTGATGCAATCTTGTCCATAACTTCCACGTAATACGTCAAATAGGTTCATTTTGTCTTCTTTTAATTATTTATCTTTTGTTCATATAAAAGACAAAAAATAAAATAGAAAGATGCCCCTAGTTGAAATCATCAAACCCCTCCTTGGACTATCAGACTTCCACTGCAAAAATTCAAAAGAGCTGGTACAAGAACTCAAAGACATAAAAATAGAATCAGACGAGATCCTCATTTCACATGACGTCATCTCTTTATTCACAAAGACTCCTGTTGACATCACACTACATATAGTGCAAGAACGCCTCAACAATGACAGTACCCTAAAAAGACGCACCAACCTCACAGTTCATGACATATCCAAACTAGAAAAGCACTCGGAGAGCGCAGACCTCCGCCAAGCGCCACAGTTCGCCCCATACAGTGTTTGTGTGTACGTTGTCAGATTCCTTGACCATGAAAACATCTGAGTAGCAATTGGATTCACAATGATAGGATTAGTGGTTCAGTAGTAAAAGCATTACCTCCTTGGCAGAGGTAATAAACTGAAGTGTTGGTGTTGTGTCCATGTCCTGCATCTGCAAACTCCCAGGCTGGGGGCGTTGCAATTGAATGAATGAATGAATTAATCTTTATTTCGAATAGATTAAGAGTACAGGTTAAAAGAAATTGAATAATATAACAAAGGGGGTAATAAAATCCAACAAGGTGAAATTAGACAATAGCTCCTCTGATTATACAATTAAACATAAGTTATCCGAAATATGTGATGGCTGAATCCGCAGCTTATATTGGCCACCCATGTTCCATCCAAGAATTCAAAAGAAAAAAACAAATGAAGTTATGACACAACTGCGTACAACCCACAGGCCAATGGGTTATGCGAGCGTTTTAGATCACTGAAAGCAGCACTGAGGGCTTCACTGACGGATGCCAATTAGGTAGACGGGTTGGCGTGGGTTTTATTCAAAATTCAAACGTTTATTTCAAACTCAGGGTTCATATTAAATGCAGAACTAAAAGGAGTAGAAAATAAATAAATAAAA
Source organism: Pholidichthys leucotaenia (assembly GCA_020510985.1). NCBI lineage: Eukaryota > Metazoa > Chordata > Actinopteri > Cichliformes > Pholidichthyidae > Pholidichthys > Pholidichthys leucotaenia. The sequence continues at coordinate 213,720,094 of CM035845.1, read as the reverse complement.
GTATATACAGATCAGCAGACAGTCGGCGGTCTTGTAACAACAATAACATACAATATTGGACTCAGTATAAAATGGAACGCCACCACTTCCAAATGCTGGAGTGAAGTGTGAGTGACGAGTTGACAATTGCTGATATAAGATGATTGTTACATGGCAGCAACCTTCTCATCAAACTGTAAACATTGTTACGTATCAACTCGCCAAAAGATGGAATGTTCACAGACACAAACATCTTGCTTGCACTCGACCTTCGTGGTACATCTAATCTTTATCTTTATTGGGGTTGCGCTCCGCGGCCAAAGATGATTTGGAAACTTTCCCGGCAGAGAGCTTCTTTTTGCGGAGCTACTATGGCTGACCGGGGAATTTCTGCCAAATAATCCAGCGGCGGACAGCTGGCCGTCTGAGCTTTTGCAGCGTTGCGCAAACACAGGCACACAGCACGCTGCCGAGCAGCTCGTTTTTGCGCAGCGCCTATGGCTGGCCGGGGAATTTCTGCCAAATAATCCGGCGGCGGACAGCTGCCCGTCTCAGCTTTTGCAGCGTCGCGCAAACACAGGCACGGTGGCGGGCCCAGCCCACCAGTGTTCTCCGCGTGCTTTTGTGCCTAAAACGTTGAAGAACGCGGAGTTTATGTTGGTCAGACACGATGACCAGCGCCCTCCATTGCGCCTGCGCACATGTTGAAAATAGCCGTATGTCACAGTGTTAAAGAATGCTTTAAAAAATTCCTGTATCCAGACGGTGATCCGGATCATCCCCAAAATTTAATCAGTTCTTCCTTGTACCATTTCCAACAACGCCTGAAAGTTTCATGGAAATCCGTCCAAGACTTTTTGAGTTATCTTGCTAACCAACAGACAAACAGACAGACAGACAGACAGACAGACAAACAGACAAACACACAGACAAACCCCGGCAAAAACATTACCTCCTCCTGGCCCTTTCGGCCTGGCGGAGGTAAAATTATTACAATTTGTTGCAAAATCCACTTATTTTCAATTCAGAGGAAAAATTTACAGACAAAAAGAAGGATTTGCAATGGGAGACCCACTATCAGCCATCATGAGCAGCTTTTTTATGGAGGATCTGGAAAACAAAGCCATCAACACAGCACCTACACAATGCAAACCCACCCTTTGGAAGAGATACGTAGATGACATTCTGGAAAAAAATAAGGAAAGGACATACACAAGAACTCACTGACCATCTGAACAGTACGGACAGCACTGGGAACATAAAATTCACACACGAAGAGGAGGAAAATGGCACCATAGCCTTTCTGGACATGAAAATCCACCACAACAATGACGGCAGCATAAAAATCACAGTCTACAGGAAACCAACCCACACAGATCAATACCTACTATGGACATCGGAACACCCCACAGCACACAAGCTATCAGTCGTCAGGACGTTATATGAACGAGCCACCATCATCACGGACCAAGAAGACAGACAGGAGGAGAAAAACCACATAAAACATGCACTTACACGCTGCCAATATCCAGTATGGGCTATAAACAAAGGGAAACAGCAAGTCAAAAACAAAGAAAATAAACAGGATATAAGACATAGAACAAAAGCCGAAATCAAAAACAAGGACACCATAACTATACCATACATACGAGGGATCACAGAACCAATTCAAAGGATCATGAAAAAATACAAAATAAACACAGCAGACAAACCACACAAAAAATTAAGACAGTTGTTAGTACACCCCAAGGACAGAATAGAACAAGACAATAAATGCAATGTAATATATGAAATATCATGCAGATCATGCAACAAAACCTACATTGGAGAAACTGGAAGATTATTCACCACAAGAAAAAAAGAACACCAGAAGGAATGTGAGAAGGAAATACAAGGACGACTCACAAGATCACAAAAAGAAAAGGCAGAACAAGAAACATTAAAATCAGCAATATCAGATCACTGCAAAAGAAATAATCACATCATGGACTGGGACAACGCAAAGATTATTGGATCGGAGAGCAACAGACACAAACGCTGGATCAAGGAGGCCATAGAGATCAGGAAGCGGGGAAAAGACACCATGAACCGAGATGAGGGAGCCTTTATGCTTTCCCACACCTGGGACCACATTCTCCAGAGACCATCTGACGGCGGGAGGCGGGGCCGGCTCGGTGGATCCGACAGATCTGCTGAGCTGGCCCCGCCTACGAAAATCAGCTGATAAATGTCACCTTGCAGCAATCAGCTGACTCTTCTGACGAAGGCTGCAGTGCAGTTGAAACATGTAAAGAAGGTAAAGACATCTTTCTATTTTATTTTTTGTCTTTTATATGAACAAAAGATAAATAATTAAAAGAAGACAAAATGAACCTATTTGACGTAAAGCTCATTTCAGCCACTTGTATCTGTGATCTCGTTCTTTCGGTCATTATCCAAAGCTCGTGACCATAGGTGAGAGTAGGAACGTAGATTGACTGGTAAATCGACAGCTTTGCCTTAAAACCCAGCTCCCTCTTCACCTCAACAGACCAGTACAACGTCCGCATCACTGCAGATGCTGCTCTGATTCATCTGTCACTCTCTCGCTCCATTCTCCCCTCACTCATGAATAAGACCCCAAGAAACTTAAACTCCTCCACTTGGAGCAGGAGCCTGTCCCCAACCCGGAGAGGACAATCCACCTTTTTCTGGCTGAGGACCATGGACTCGGACTTGGAGGTGCTGATTCTCATCCCAGCCGCTTCACACTCAGCGGCAAACCGTTCCAGCAAGAACTATAGGTCATTGCTGGATGAAGCCAACAGGACAACATCATCTGCAAACAACAGAGATGAGATCCTGTGGTTACCAAGCATGACCCCCTCCATTCCCTGGCTGCGCCTAGAAATCCTGTCCATAAAAATTATGAACAGGATCGGTGACAAAGGGCAGCCCTGGCGGAGTCCAACTCTCATTGGGAATGAGTCCGACTGAGTGTTGGCAATACGAACCAAACTCTCACAACGGTCGTACAGAGACCGAATAGCTCGTAACAACAAGCCCGATACCCCATACTCCCGATGCACCCCCCACAAAAAAACACAAGGGACACGGTCAAATGCCTTCTCCAAGTCCACAAAACACGTGTAAACTGGTTGGGCAAACTCCCACGAACCCTCGAGAATTCTTGAGAGGGTAAAGAGCTGGTCCAATGTGCCACGGCCAGGATGAAAACCACATTGCTCCTCCTGAATCCGAGGTTCAACCAACGGCCGGACTCTCCTCTCCAGTATCTTGGCATAGACCTTCCTGGAGAGGCTGAGGAGTGTGATCCCTCTAAAGTTGGAGCACACCCTTCGGTCCCCTTTTTTGAAAAGAGGAACTACCACCCTGGTTTGCCATGCCAAAGGCACTGTCCCCGACCTCCATGCAATGTCGCAGAGGCGTGTCAACCATGACAGCCCTACAACATCCAGGGCCTTGAGGTACTCACGGTGAATCTCGTCCACCCCCGGGGCCCGGCCACCAAGGAGATTGTTAACCACCTTGGTGACCTCAGCCCCTGTAATAGGCGAGTCATCTCCCTCGTCCACAAGCCCTGCTTCCTCTGTGGAAGGCGTATCAGTGGGATTGAGGAGATCCTCAAAGTATTTCTTCCACCACCCGTCGATATCCCCAGTCAAAGTCAACAGCACCCCATCCACACCATACACAATGTGGACAGGGAGCTGCTTCCCCCTCCTGAGCCGCCGGACAGTTTGCCAGAATCTCTTCGAGGCCGACCGAAAGTCTTGTTCCATGGCCTCACCGAACTCCTCCCATACCCGGGTTTTTTCTTCAGCAACCACCCGAGCTGCACTCCACTTGGCCTGACGGTACACCTCAGCTGCTTTGGGAGTCCCACAAGCCAACCAAGCTCGATAGGACTCCTTCTTCAGCTTAATGGCCCTCCTCACCACTGGTGTCCACCACTTGGTTCGGGGATTGCCACCACGAGATACACCAACCACCTTGCGGCCGCAGCTCTGGGCCGCCACTTCAACAATAGAGGTGGAGAACATGGCCCATTCAGACTCCATGTCTCCAGACTCCCTCGGAATATGGTTGAAGTTCTTCCGGAGGTGGGAGTTGAAGACATCCCGGACAGGGGCCTCAGCCAGACATTCCCAGCACACTCTCACTATACGTTTGGGTCTACCAGGTCTGAATGGCATCCTCCCCTGCCATCGGATCCAACTCACCACCAGGTGGTGATCAGTTGACAGCTCTGCACCTCTCTTTACCCGAGTGTCCAAGACATACAGTCGTAGGTCTGATGACATGATAACAAAATCGATCATCGATCTGCGACCCAGGGTGTCCTGGTGTCAGGTGCACATATGGACACCCTTATGCTTGAACATGGTGTTCATTATGGACAAACTGTGGTTAGCACAGAAGTCCAGTAACTGAACACCACTCGGGTTCAGATCGGGCAGGCCGTTCCTCCCAATCACCCCCCTCCAGGTTTCACTGTCGTTGCCCACGTGCGCATTGAAGTCCCCCAGTAGGACAATGGAGTCTCCAAGAGGAGCACCCTCCAGCACCCCAGTCGGAGACTCCAAAAAGGGTGGGTACTCTGAAACATCATTTGGTGCATAGGCACAAATGATGGTCAGGACCTGTTTCCCAACTCGAAGGCGCAGGGAAACAACCCTTTCGTCCACCAGGGAAAACTCCAATATAGAGGCAGCAAGGTGGGGGGATATAAGAATACCCACCCCTGCTCATCGCCTCTCGCCTGGGGAAACTCCAGAGAAGGCCAGTGCAAATACATAAGTCACTAAATTGTTTATTACAATCAGCAGCAAATTCCAGATTATTCAGAATGTGCAAAATTCAAACTGTAAAAAACAAAATTAGAATGGGTCACACACGCCAGCCATGCTGCCTCAGTGAGAAGCAACTGGATGTGCCGCTCAAGCTTGTCCCAGTTCAGCAGATCTTCAGCCTGCATCTCTTTAAATAGTGACGTACTGTAAGATCCGGTTTGGGGTGGATCATTTTCCTCTTGCCTAGACAAAAAGCTAGAAATGGGTGGTGGTTAGTTAAAGCAAGTTTAAAACATATTTGGGAAATACACTTGTTGCTAAAAGTCAGTGGTGGAATGTGACAAAGTGCTTCACTGTTGTATTTAACCACAATTTTCATGTAGCTGCGCTTCAGTAAAGTAGATTTTACAAGGGCTGGGTTATGTTTAGAATCATCTGTTTAAAATCATCTGTTTTTACTGTGGCCTCAGGAATCAGAATGAGTTAATACATTCACTTGAATGGAATGTAGTGCTTTAACTGAGGGTGCGCATCCCCAAGTATGGAGTCAGTCAAAATATGTAATTTTTATCAATAAAAGTTTAACCACCGCTCTGTCACCACTGTGTCGCCCTGGCTTCAAGTGTGGGTGGTGTTTTGTACTTGTATTGCTAAAATATAAAAGGATGCACTGCAATGGGCCTTATATTTGTATATATATATGTGTTTATATACTCATACATTTATTCCATCTAGCTACAATGCTCCGCACTGTGTGTTTATATATTTATATCATCTAGCTACAATGCTCTGCACTGTGTGTCTATATATTTATATTTATATGCACATATGTATACTCGCTGCTCTTGTTTTTTTTTTTTTTCTTGCCTTCTGATTGTTGCTCTGAGTGTTGCTATCCCTGTGCTGTTGCAATCCTGGAATTTCCCCATTGTGGGACTAATAAAGGCTTATCTTATCTTATTTGTAATGTGTCCTGTCATTATAATACTGCATGCATTTATTGACGACAGACTATAAACTACACATACAAACTAAATTATAATGGTGACTGAACAACTCCCATTCCCCAAAGTGCAAGATGCACTATTATGAATATAACTCACAAAGGATCACACAAGTGATCTGACAAAAATAAATAAATAAATACATAAACAACGGTTTATTTTACAGTTGATGTGCCATTCATTTTCAATTATTCTGTAATTAATATTCACACAATCAAATAAATCTCAGTTCAGTCCCTTTCATATTAAGTGGAAATTGTGTTACTTTAGTTTTGGCACTTTATCTATACTTTAACTACAAAAGCAAAGGATTTCAGTACTTTCCACAGTGACAAGGTCCGTTGTGGGGTGGCTCCTTTTCCTTTCCTCTTGCCTAGATGAAAGACAGAAATGGATGATTGTTAGTTAAAGAAAGTTCAAAACATATATTAGGGAAATAAACTTGTGAAAGCCAGTGGTGGGATGTGACAAAAATGCGTCGTTTCCCTGACAAGTGAGCACCCCAGGATCCACTCTGTACATGTACATTTTTAATCCAGGGATTTATGGTGGAACAGAAACAGCACAACAACACTGTTCCAACACTGTTTTTGGAAAATCCACAGAACAGGTATGTGGGTCTATTATGAGGCTTTAGGAAATTATATGAATCACTTTATAAATCACTGGTTAGAAAATGCACTTCAATATGTTAAGATTTTGTATCCTGGGGTCCACTTGACCTGTATCCAAAATCTAAACACAACATGCTGAGGGAGGCAGACCCCTGGCATGTGGAAACAGATTCTAGAAAGAAAATACACACAACTTAATGCACAGCACCAAAGTGCAACACGTACACAAACCAGGATTTTAACCAGGATTAACATATTTCATCGTTTTGCTCTCACAAGCGAATACTTCAGACAAAGCAAGCGCAAATCGGCAGAGTTGGCTACTAGCTAGCTAGCGCTCCTTGCTAACACTCGTTAGCCAGCACAGAATGGCACTGTATTGCGCAGAAAAAGTGAGCTTGCCACAAATAGGATAAAAAAGCAAAAAGATCAGAATCAGAATCAGGTTTATTGCCATTGTTCATGTAGTACACAAACTAGGAATTTGTCTCGGTACAATGCTGCAACATTAAACATGATAAGATAAGAGAAATAAACTATACATGTAATAAAGTGTAGGATAAGATTAAGTGATACTGGTCAACAGTTAAAATATATATTAGCCAGCAGCAGATACTGTGGAGAACTATATAGTGCAGTCGGTAATGCAGGAAGAAAACAGTGATGATTGACATGAGACTGGTTGAGCTGCTGTACATGGTGCACGAGAGTCAATAAGTCACTTAGTGTTCAGCAGTCTAATGGCAGAGGGGAAGAAGCTGTTCATGTGACGGGAGGTTTTAGTCTGGATGGACCGAAGTCTTCTACCAGAGGGGAGGGGGGCAAACAGTACGTGACCAGGGTGTGAGGGATCGGCTATGATCCGGCCAGCACACCTCCGGGTCCTGGAGATGTACAGATCCTGGAGAGATGGGAGCTTGCAGCCGATCACCTTCTCAGCAGTGCGCACGACGCGCTGCAGCCTTAGTCTGTCCCTGGCAGTGGCTCCTGCGTACCACACGGTTATGGAGGTGGTGAGGATGGACTCGATGATGGCTGTGTAGAACTGCACTAACAACATCACACAACATCAAGATGCACAACATCACAAAACACTCACCATCCATGGTTCTCTCACTTTCATTTTCAGCTTCTCCCTAGTGCGGTTGTATCGTGGGCTGCCATCTGTTTCGTTGCGGGTCGCTCCATGTCGTTCTGGATACTATCAGCCACCAAGCACAGAAAAGTCCGCACCTCTTCGTTGGACCACGGTGTAGATTTCCGTGAACTCTGCAAAGCCATCTCCATTAATATCGTGTTTACTCGCTGTTGTGGGAGCTTAGTTTAAGCCACTATCAAATAACTGAACAACCTTCTTCTTGCTTTAACTGTTTAATAACGGTCTGTACATTCTTACAGGACAACTGCACGGCATAAACTGTCATCATTTTAACTAGCAGTCAGCTGTGAGCTACTAGTCACTTTTTCCTGCCTTTTTTTCTCTGGCTCGTCAGGCTCAACTTAACCTTAGCTTGAACACTGCTGCCACCGTGTGGTCAAGGTAGTTAGAGAAAACACGAGTGAATAAATTCAGTATGTTTTATCTGAAACACAACAATATTATGAACTGTTTTTCTCAATTTTTAAACTAAATTAATGAAATGAATTACTATACTATTAACCAAAAGGATACAACACTTGCTGACCGTGTTTACTGGGTGAACATTTGCAAATGGTAGTTTGGAGATTCTGCAGAAGACGGGCGCTTTCATGACGTTACGCCCTGACCAATCAGTGGCCTGCAGTCTGTTGATGTCACATTTTCAGCCCGACTCAGCCCGGTTAGTACCCCCCCGGAATAGGTACAAAAAAAGTACCTGGTACCAGGTACTAGGTACTAATGGAAAACCCTACAAACTTGGTAGAGTAGAGTAGGGCTGAGTGGGTACTAGTGGAAAAGGGCCTATATATGTCTCCTAGCTGGTCTGGGCATGTCTTGGTATCCTCTCTGAAGAGCTGGAGCAGGTGGCTGGGGAGAGGGAAGTCTAGGCTCCTCTGCTTGAATTGCTGCCTCTGTGACCCGGACCTCCGGAAAAGCTGTAGAAGATGGATGGATGGATGGACATAATTATCTAATATCATTATATAACACATTTGAGAAAGTATCAGACAACACAACAAAAATGGCATTATGTCCTCCTCAAAAATTAAGCTCTCAAATTTTGCTGTTTATTGTCCCCCCCACAGTGAAATGGGATTTTTGCCCCTGCCTGCCATGGCAGTCAGCCTTGATCATACCTTGACAGTGCTGCCTTGAGGGCTCTTACTGTATAAAAATCCAAAGAAAGTCAACATGATACTGGCAGTATTTTCCTTATTTTGGAGTGAGTTTTTAGGTTTGTGATGTGAGACTGAGGGCAAAAGAGTGTGAGGTGCCAACACTATCAGGTCTGTTCAGTTATGATAAGTCCGTGCAAGAGAACAGCAACAGACAGTTATCCCCAATTTTCCATGTACCAGCAGATCTGTACAGGCAGACTTTGGGCCGTTTTGCAAACCATATAATGTCAAAAAAATTCTTTGCACCAAAATGAAGGGGAAACCCCAAGAATTATAAGGGTTTGTTATGAGTATGACTGACTTTGTCTTGAAGCTTTTGGATGAATTCCAGCTTATATGTTCTTCTGAATTTTCCTTTTTATTATACAAATAAAGTAATTATGATCCTTTCAGCCGCTGTTTGTTCAGCGTGGGTCTGTCCGCAGAAATCCGGTTAGTAGGTAGCAGGGTGCGCTGCTCATCCGGTCTGTTTTCGGTTTTCACTTCAACGTGTGGACGTGGCAGGATGCTTGTCATTGGTCCACGCGAGAACATCAACCAATGAGAAACGAGTGTGACGATAGAATTCCCTCTGACGTCATCAAGCGAACGCGCGCGTCTGCTGAAGTGGACCAATGAGGTCGAGAGTTTAGTTCCGGGAGTGAACATGATTGGATACGGCTGGACCCGACTCTGTTAAGCGGGGTTGGAGTGAGTGAGTAACGGTGGAACAGTCACAGCAGCACCAGGTGAAGCCAGGTGTACGAGCAGCGCGCGCACAGGTGAGTGAGCTGATGGATCAGGACAAGATTTAAAATGTGGTTAAATTAAAATTTTTGCAGAACAAGCGATGTTTTAATGAATATGGCCAAATAGAAGGGACATAAAAAAAAAACTGTTGTACTGCAGGAATGAATAAGTATTAGTCACTGTACATGCCTGTGAACTGGTACTATATGTTAGTTTTGATTCATTAGTAATTCTTTAAAAACATGTATAACCACTTTGTTTCAGTGGCTGCAATATTTGACGGGAGTTTTATGTTAGCTTCAGTCTCTGGTGGAAAATCCAAAGTTTTCTGACACCCACAAACCACAAACGAGACACTTCAGCTTATCTTATGTTATACATGTTAAACCACACAGTTGATATTGGCACTTTCTGTGTAACTGCGCTTCACTTTCATATACAACCAAGTTTTCCACATCTGTTGCCTGTTTTAACTGTAGGTTATTATTGAGTTAAGAGTAGAATTTGATCTCGCTCCCTCTCTCTCTCTCTGCACATGTACTTGGCCGATGAACTGACTGTAATTCTTACTCCTGTCGATAACACATAATTTACTCTATTTTTCATTGTGCTCTTGGTAATCATATCCCTTTAATAGCCATTAGTCTCTGAGGTGTGGTCCATGTTTTACCCATAATACTGGGAAACAGCAGTAAAATGTAGCAATACACTTGACTGAATGCTTTACATGTTTGCAGGTTGAAATTGTCAGGATTGCAAAAGTTGTGAAAAAAAAAAATGTGCACGTGTGCTTGAGAGAGATGTGTTGTTTTCATACAGTTAGCTTAAACAATAAAACCGCTGATAATGTGAATGACACTAATAATAATCATCATGAATACTTTTGCTGTTGTAGGAATGAAGTGGCAAACTTTCATTTTACAGGGCCCATCGCTGATTAATGGCCATTTAAAAAGCTAATAAAGTAGAAATGTTCCTTTGCCTAATGTCTGAAAGGATTTCAGCCAGTAACCAACTTTCTCCACTTTTGAATCAGTATAAACAATCTACTCAAAGTTGCTCTGGCTGCAGATCCAATGTGTTTAAAACCTGTTATAATGATGATGATGATTCTGCCCTCTCTCCCTCTCCCTCTCTCTGTCAGTCAGTCGGGATGATCCGTGTCCTGCTCTTGAGTTTTGTTCTTTGCGTTGTCCATGGCAGTGGCAAGCCGACAGAAAAGAAGGACAGAGTTCATCATGAAGAGCCACTCAGCCAACTTGAACACAACGATGAAAAAAACTATGACTATGACCATGAAGCTTTTCTGGGGCAAAAAGAAGCCAAATCCTTTGACCAGCTCCCACCTGAAGAGGGCAAACGCAGACTGGGGTGAGAAACATTAGCAGATCATCAGCATTCCTTTATCCTGTATTTAACTAGGAAAAAATTAAGACTCTGAAGTGATTTTCCTGGTTTGTGCTGGCAGTATCAACACAGCGTATTTTTTCATTGTGAGAAAATCTGAAGCGCTTGGAAAAAACCTACAGTACATGACCACAGTGAGAACATGGAAATTCAGCAGTAATAACCCCTTTGCTACCATGCTGCCTTAGATTATGTGTATAAGCACCTGTATAATTGTTTGTATGATCACGTACATATTTCAGAAACTGAACAGGTATTCCTTGGAAACATTTTCCAGAGGAGACAAATTACAACCACTACTGTTTGTGTTCTGCTTCCTGCATCTTGAACTGGTTCAACAAGGTTTTTTTTTTGTTTAGTTTGATCAAAGAACTTTCTCTTTTTTAATTCAATGTGTTGGCACAGAATCAGTAATCGGATGTATTCAGTGGGTGGTGGTGGTGCTAATCTTGTTTGTCCTCTTACTCAAGTACAGATTAAGTTTTGGTAATCAAACCTGACAGAGAAGATGAACAGTAATAAGTAATAAAGCAAGATATCTGTCCCTCTCCCTTCTTTACACCTCTTTGCAGACTGATTGTGGATAAAATGGATGAAAACAAAGATGGATTCATCTCTGAGGAGGAGTTGAAGGTCTGGATAAAGAACGCTCAGAGGAAGCACATCTATGAGAGCGTGGAGCACCAGTGGAAAGACTTTGACCTGAATGGTGATGGTCAGATAAGCTGGGATGAGTACAAAAACGTCACATACGGGAGTTTCCTTGGTCAGTACTCTTAAAAAACACCTCACGGTGTTTGTCAGTTTGAGAACGTCTTGTTCTGATCTGTTTTTTGATTGATTCACATTCAGAGGACCCTCAAACAGACATTGAGTACAACTACCCACGCATGATAGCAAGGGATGAGAGGCGCTTCAAAGTTGCAGACACTAATAAAGATATGATCGCAGATAAGCAAGAGTTCACTGCTTTTCTTCACCCCGAGGAGCATGAGCACATGAAAGACATCGTCGTGCAGGTGAGGGTGATGTCAGTCAGGTCATGTGGTGAAGTGTTTCATATGTGTCCTTAATGTGCCTCCTCACTGTCACAGGAAACAATAGAGGATATCGACAAGAACGAAGATGGCTACATTGACCTCAACGAGTACATTGGTAAAAATTGACACTTTATTGATTCTACTGAGTATTAATGAATAAGTCTAACAGGTGATTGCCAACTACTTTAATGTAAGATCAGCTGATTCAGATCATTGGATTTTTCTCATGTCGGGTGTTTGTTCCTGGAGGGAGGAGACTGGAGTTTAGTGTTTAAGTGTGGAGGAAATTGAAGAGGATGTCAGCTTGATTCCTTCAAGTGCATTTTTTAATTCCTCGTTGATCAAAGACCAAAGGGGCCAAATACCAAAGGGGGATTATGTTATGGGGCGGTCCATCTGTCCCCCCGTCCATCTGTCCCACTTTTGTGAAATCAACTCCTAGAGTTTTATTCCGATTGTTTTAAAACATGGTACCAGGATTTGATGTACACTGATGATGGGCTTATTCCAATTTGACTCTGATCGGATGATTTTTGCAGGAATTACAGACTTTGAGGTCAGGGTCAGATGTCAGTTTTTCCCTAAATCTCATAAGCGCAGTAACTACTGCAAGAAATGACGTAGGCTTTTCAAATTGATACTATAGTTGTATTTAAGACAAATCTTGGACGGACTACAGCCTAACCTGACGATGGGTTTGGGTCAAAAGGTCAAAGGCCAAAGTTAAGATTCCATTTGCACTATTACTATAGAATGAGTAGAGTTAGGGTCACCAGACTTGGTACACAGGTTCACCCCCTGACCCTGACCTGTGACTATGGTTTTGGGATTGCAAGGTCAAAGGTCAGCATCAGAATGCCATGCAACTATACTTCAACAACAAAGAACGCTAGGGTCACCAAACTTGCTACACAGTTCACTTTGGAGTCCTGACCTCTGACTATGGGTTTGGGGTCAAAAGGTCAAGGTCAACATCGCCTATGCTTTTTTATTATAGAACGAGTAAAGCTAGGGTCACCAATCTTGCTACACAGGTTCTGCAGGTTGTATACAACTATTTTTGTTGTATATTCATAGATGATAGGCTTATCATAATTTGGTTCTGCCATTTATTATATAGAAAAGTTGAAAACTGCTCTTCTTCAGTGACATATTGGGATCGTCAAAGAAAATGGAGCAGAGGGATTCATCTTGGCCCTTTTCCACTAGTACCTGCTTGGCCCTACTCACTTTGACTCGGCTTTACTCAATTCAGCTCACTTTTGTTTCCATTACAGCTGAGTACCGCCTGAGGTGGGTGGGATTTTTTTACAACAAGGGGACGCCACACTCCCGTGACGTAAAACACTCAACACAAGCAAAACACAACATGGTGGCTTACTAGGCGACTCCTTGGTCTCTGGCCTTTTGTCAGAGTAAAGGCAAAAAGGACAGCCAGAGAAGAGTACAGGCAGCAAGACAAAACACGCATTTAGGAAGGCATAGAGCCGAAGACATGAGGATATGAACTAGATCACATATGAAGGTAAGCTAATGATTGCTAATGCTAGTTTGCGTTAAGTCCGCCGTACTACATTGTAATGTCTGCGTTATCGCTGTTAAGTACTAAAATATTGTGATGTCGGCGAGGTTCACACAAAGAAGAGGAGCAGATGGTTGTGACGAACAGGCTTTATTCAAACACACCCAACCCCAACACCCCTGAGCACAGACAGGAGGGGAGGTCATTCTCCCAGACCTCCGTTTCAATCATGGTTATACAACACATGATCCATCTTGCCCTAATCCTGCCTATAAACACTGCTGGGTCATTAGAACGCAGTTATAATGACACAGCAGTATAATAACTCAGTAATTTACATTTAATACACACACACACAGTAACGTTTTCAGCTGGCAAAGCATGCTGGGAAATCCCTGCCCCCCTTAACACGGCCCCGACGTTACACTGCCCCCCCCCCCGGACTGGTTTCTGTCCCCAGAAAAATCAAAGTCCAACCCAGAAGTCCGACGCGAATCAGTCCAGGTGTTGGGGGCGGCTTCGATGCCGACGACCAGCACATCCAACAGCTTAAGTAGGGCTACACACAGTCCCTCCCCTGGCAGCGGGAGTCACGACTCCCACCGCTGCCAGGACCTCCCAGGCGGCCGCTGGCCCGCGTCCAGGCGTCCAGCCCCTGCCGAGCCCGGGAAAAGACCGGATCTGTCCTGCTCGTTCCGCTGCTGCGCGCCGAGGGCCTCTGTGACATCACCGCCGGGGGAAACATCTGTGGGAGGCTGTAGGACTACGCACGAGCCACTCTGGGGGTCAACGTCTCAGCTCTGCGCTTCGTTCCCAGCTGGGCGATGAACCGCCCCGGCCGCTGGACCTCCGCCCGGGTCCTGGCCACCATCTTGCTCCATCCCCACTCCTGACACCAGTGTGACGTCGGTGAGGTTCACACAAAGAAGAGGAGCAGATGGCTGTGACGAACAGGCTTTATTCAGACACACCCAACCCCAACACCCCTGAGCACAGACAGGAGGGGAGGTCATTCTCCCAGACCTCCATTTCAATCATGGTTATACAATACATGATACATCTTGCCCTAATCCTGCCTATAAACACTGCTGGGTCATTAGAACACAGTTATAATGACACAGCAGTATAATAACTCAGTAATAACATTTAATACACACACACACAGTAACGTTTTCAGCTGGCAAAGCATGCTGTGAAATCCCTGCCCCCTTTAACACGGCCCCGATGTTACAAAATGTACATTGTGTGTGTGTTTCAGATGGCTCTCTTGTGGCAAAATTACTGCTTCAAACCGTGGGTCCAGGTGTTCAATACAGCCTCTCACTGATGTCACCCCAGCTTCACAAACGCTCAGTGGTTATAGAACTTAAGTATGCCTGTAGAAACATTTAGCTTCCTGTGCAACAAATTGCTCTGATCTGTGTGAAAATTGTGGAGAGACTGTTGAGACACCATGGGATGCACCTGCTCCAGCTGCACTGAGTCTGTGGTGGTGTCATGGCAAAAAGTGATCAGGTGCCAAAACTTGATCGCCAGGTGCCATATTGTAGTTATGGGGTTGTATTAGCCATATAATATATATTTCAACAGGTAAACAGTACAGAGTTAGGTATAATAAGATATATTTAACAATTATGATGCATTTTAAGCCACTCATCGCGTTCACAAGCCTGCCCAGTTCAGCCAGGAAAGCTTGATTGAAGGTAGCAGTTTGTGTCGTCTCCTCCCTTCGGAAGGCAACTTCTTGCTCCCTTGCTTCACGTGCATCATCGGCAAGCCAGTTGATGGCCTGCATGTGCTGGGCAAGTGCTTCACGGTGCTGTTCAAGCTGTCGTTCATGGAGCCGCACTTCGTCACCATGCATCTGGGCAAACACAGTGGCAAGGTCCATAGTGGGGTGACTCCTTTTCCTCTTGCCTAGATGAAAGACAGAAATGGATGGTGGTTAGTTAAAACAATTTCAAAACATATATTAGGAAAATACACTTGTGAAAGCCAGTGGTGGGATGTGACAAAAATGCTTCGTTGTTGTATTTAAGCACAATTGTCATATTGCTGCGCCTCAGTAGAGCAGATTTTGCAGGCACCAGGTGATGTTTAAAATAATTTGTTTTTATTCTAGCCTCCAAAATCTGAATGAGTTAATACAGTCAGTTGACTTGAATCATTTCAATGAAGCATGTTGACTGCAAGTACATTTGAAAGTGAGTTAATGTGCTACATCAGTTTTTCAAAAACAAGAATTATATCAGTACTTCCTCCACCACAGCTAAAAATGGGACCAATGTTGTGGGCCCCTGACAAGTGAGCACCCCAGGATCCACTCTGTACATGTACAAGTACATTTTCAATCCAGGGATTTATGGTGGAAAAGAAACAGCACGACAACACTGTTCCAACACTGTTTTTGGAAAATTCACAGAATAGGTATGTGGGTCTATTATGAGGCTTTAGGAAATTATATGAATCACTTTATTAATCACTGGTTTGAAAATGCACTTGTATATGTTGAGATTTTGGATCCTGGGGTCCACTTGACCTGTATCCATAAACACAACTGGGTGTTAATCTTTTGTTTATTGTGCCTTACCAGCACTTGAACGTGTCGTGCCAGACGTTGATGGAGTTGGTGATAGAGTTGAGGGAGGCGGACCCCTGGCATGTGGAAACAGATTCTAGAGAGAAAATACACACAACTTAATGCACAGCACCAAAGTGCAACACATAAACAAAACTTTTTAACCAGATTAGCATATTTCATCGTTTTACTCTCACAAGCGAATACTTCAGACAAAGCAAGCGCGAATCAGCAGAGTTGGCACTAGCTAGCTGGCACTCCTCGCTAACACTCATTAGCCAGGAGTGAACGGCATTGTTATTGCTCAAAAAGCCAACCAAGCACAGAAAAGTCCGCACCTCTTTGTTGGACCATGGTGTAGATTTCCGTGAAACAACCGAAGCCATCTCAACCATGTTAACTCGCTGAATAATTTTTTGCAAATGGCGGTTGTATATTCTGCAGAAGACGGCACTCTCATGACGTTACACCCTGACCAATCAGTGGCCTGCAGTCTGTTGGCATCACATTTTCAGTTTGACTCAGCACGGTTGGAAAACAACTGGAGTAGGTACGATAAAACCAGGTACTAATGGAAAACCCTACAAACCCACTAGAGTCGAGGCGAGTAGGGCTGAGTGGGTACTAGTGGAAAAGGGGCTTTAGAGTGCTCTTGTTGCAAAGTCCAAGTGGGCTGTCTTTTGTTTTGCACTGAGGAGAATCTTCCATCCAGCCACTCTGCCATAAAGCCCAGATCTGTGGAGGGCTGCAGTGATAGTTGTCCTTCGGGAACTTAGTCCAATTTCCACACAGGATCTCTGGAGCTCAGTCAGAGTGACCACCAGGTTTTTGGTCACGTCTCTCACTGAGGCCTTTCTCCCTCACTTGCTCAGTTTAGCCAGGTGACCAGCTCTTGGAAGATTATGGAGGCCACTGTGCTCTTGGGAACCTTCATTGTATCCAAAATTTATTTAGCCTCCCCCAGATCTGTGCATTGCAACAACTTGTCTCTGAGCTCTGTAGGCAGTTCCTTTGACCTCATGCCTTGGTTTTTGCCCTGATATGCATTGTCAGCTGTGAGGCTTTCTACAGAAAGATGTGTATCTTTCAAAAGCATGTGATAAGAGAAATGGGAGGAACCTGAGGTAAAATTTAAGTACAGTCGTGAAAAAATTAGGACACACTGTATAAGCCTGTGTTTTTTTTAACATACAGTATTTGGACATATGGATTTTTAATATCTATGTTAAAAACACTGGGAGATTCACATAATACAACTAAACAATTAAAAATGAATTAAAGACTTTTTTTCAAATTTTCTGTAAAATGTAATTCTAAACAAATAGTGAGGAATAAATTAGGACACCCCCACATTCATTCCCACTTACAATGGCTAAAATAAATTTTAAAATGCAAATAAAAACAAAAACAAGGTTAGACATAGATATGTGAACATTTCTTAATAAAAAACTGAATATTTAACGGGGTGTCCAAATTTTTTCACATGACTATTTTTGCGAAGTGTCTAAAGGCACATATGATATTTCAGTTTTTTTCTTTTTAATAAGTTTACAGAAAAATCCTAAAATTCTGTTTTCGCCTTGTCATTATGGGGTACTGAGTGTAGATTAATAAGAAAAAAAAATTGAATTTAAAGGATTGTAGCACCAGACTGCATCATAACCAGTGTTGGGCAAGTTACTAAAAATACTAATTACAGTTACTAGTTACTTCTTTTCAAAAGTAACTGAGTTACTTTACCAATTACTGCATGATTAAAGTAACTAGTTACTTGGAAAAGTAACTTTCATGTTACTTTTAAATGCTGTCTGTTTTCAGCCTGTTTCAGACAGAGCTTTTAGAACATGTTCACTCTGCTTTATCCTGTCTTGAGAACTTGTGGGAAAAATCTGAAGAAAATCAACATGATATTGCCAGTGATATCCTTAATTTTGGAATGAGAGTTGGCAACACTGCATAAAGCTGTCCATGTTTATCTTACCTTTATGATCTGGATTCAATCCGATGTGCAGTGATCCAAAGAAAATGTCCATTATCCACAGTCCAAATGGCTGCTGTGACAGACATGAGCCAGTCCCTTAAATTCCTTTTGGAGATCAAAATCCATTTTTGAATAATCTTTATCCTGGTAGCAAATAAATGTGTTTTAACTTCAGTGGATCACAGTCTCAGCTGTCTGATGGAAAGTCACTGTTTATATCATGTCTTCAGTCTGTAATGACTTATCTGGCAACAGGAGCGTAGCAAGCTCTTCAAAGGTATGGGTGTTGTGGTTTGGCTGATGGGGTTGGGGGGGGGGGGTATTTAATACCCATTTTTATAAAAACCATGGTCTTCATCATTTACAGGACAAAGGATCAATGACAAAAAAGAACAGACAGCTTCCACAGCAAAAATCTGGGGAAAAAAAGACTTTTCTTTCAAAAAATAAAGTATTAAACCATTTCTATAAGTAAATCCTTTCAAAAGTTTTTTTTTTAAAAAGACCATTACCTTAGTCAGCAAAATCCTCCCCTCTGTTAACCTGCCACCCTCCATCCTCATAAAGACTGCAAGGATAGTTTGTACAGAACAACTTAATTTTTCAGTGAGAGGATAGTAGCAAATTGTACAAGAAAAATCATGAAAATATGAGGAAAAACTGTTACAAATTCTATAGGAAAAAATAATTAAATTTATGATTATATTGTTGTAAATCTGTGTGTGGGAAAAGATAACAATTTTATCGCAAAACATAATACATTTACAAGAAAAAAGTAATAAATTTACTACAAAAATAATAAATGTGCCAGGAAAAAGTTCCACATTTATTTAAAAAAAGTTATAACTTTCCAAGAAAAATGTTAGTTTACAAGAAGAACCTCACTGATTGGTGAGAAAAGTGGACAATTATGAGAGAAGCAGGTAAAATAAAAATGCTCTAGAAAATTGGCATTTTTTTCTTGTAAATGTGAGACTTTATTGTTGTAAATTTATGACTTTTTCTTGGAAATGTGTGTGGGGGGGTTGGCATTTTTAAAGTTGTGTATTTTCTTAACCACTTGCACTCCGGGCAATTTTCCTAAAAATGCCCAAAAATAACGTGCCCAAAGTAAATCGAAAGCTGTTATTCAACCCTTTGCAGCATCTTCATGGGGTTGGTCTCATTTAAAAGAAAACACTTTGAATTTTTTGGCAAAAAAAACAATCTCTCTACGTGCTCCGGCCACTGAGTTACAGTCATCTAAACATACTGAACTTGAAGAAAAAAAAAATTGGACACAGTGTTTTTTTTGGATACAAATGCTTGTAAATAACACACAGCTGTCCGATCCGGCTGGAAAATGCAACAGAAATGTAGAACCAAGTGTTATCCAGCTGAGATCCAAATTTAGTAACAATACCACAAAAAATGAATATTTTACACAGCTTTGTTCTCAGGCTGTTCCCAGGCGTTATGGAACTGTGCCAAATTGTGCCAAATGGCACAGTTTGGAAAAACATCTGTAACTTTTGAATAATTCAATGTAGAATCTTCATTTTAGGCTCTAATGAAAGGTCACACTCAGGGCTGTGTCTGTGTGTGTGTGTGTGTGTGTGTGTGGGCGGGGGGTCGTTCCCCCCCCCCGCTACCAAGGACCAAATTCGGCCCTCGCTACATGACGGAATACACTCTTTTTTTTTTTTTCCTTGCATGTTTTCACAGCGCCCCCCCCCCTCGCTACTGTGTGTGTGTGTGTGTGTGGGGGAACTGTGAACGGACCGTGAACGCCCCCCCCCCCTCGCTACAGAAGAGGGCCATCGCTACATGATGGAATAGACTGATATGCTTCCCCCCCGCGGACCGGGGAGCGTTCGGACCGTGCCCCCCCCCCCGCTCCTCTTCTGCAGCGGGGTGGGGGGGGCGTTCACGGTCCGAACACGGCAAATGAACCGTTTATCGCGGCGCACGCACTTCGTATTTTGTGCGCAGTACAGTTGTAATTTACCGATCGGTCAAAAGTCATTTTTGGATTACAGTTTTCAGGGATAAATAATAATTTAGCTTATAACACCTTACCTCTTCAAAGCAGCAGAGTTGTGGCGAACAGCTCTTCCCACGCGTCAGACGAACGCGACGCTGCTCAGCTCATGGATCCCGATCAATATAATTCCATTATTGCCGTTTTGGTGAATGATTTACGACTTTTGTCGTCGGCCTCCATCTATTCTGCTGGAATGAGTGCAGGTCCCACTTGTGGGTGTTCTCCATGCTGCTGGGTGAGCCTGGGTCTGTAGGAGATTCGTACAGAGTCCTTCTGCAGCAGTAAATATCGCTTCACCCAGCCAGAATTTCTGTGCTTCAATTGGCTCCTGCGTTCACAGTAGGCGGGTCCTCCTTCCTAGATTTTCATTCATTGGTTCTTCAAGGTTTCAAAAACCCAATTCAAGGTTCTTATTAGTCGAATGAGAGGTCAATCAGATGAACTAATCTGTTCGCGGCTGTCTCTGCAGTTTTTTTTTGAGTGGTGCTTGGACGCTACTACATCACCATCACCACCATCATGTGTCATGCGCACGAGGGCGCACGAGCATGCTCTCGCGCGCCCTCGTGCGTCATAGGACGCAGAGACTTGCCCGCCCGCGGAACAACGGAGCGCAAGTGGTTAAGAAAATATAACGTTTTTCTAGTAAATTTGGGACCTTTTTGAATTTTAAATTAGCATCTTTTATCATATTTTTGCACCTTTATTCTTGTAAATTTGTACTGAAATTATGTTTACACCATATGAACATCCCCTTGTTAAAAAATAGACCTCTTTCAAAAACTGTAACTAAAAAACTGTATGTAGTTATTTTAATCCTAAATTTATTTCATTGCTCACCTGTGAAGTTTTCAACTTAATTTACAGGATTTCTCTTGAAAAAGGTATTAATTTTGTCTCCTGACTTTTTCTTTTCTGCATTTTAATGACACTGCGTGACAAAAGGCAATGGTGAACTTGATCGTGACATGGGTCTGACTGACATAACTGTGGGACTGCTAAATTTTGCTTACCTGTGCTAGCACATCCACAAAAACAATATTTAGCTTTAAATAAGCCATTTTTGGGTCCATATATTTGCCAGTCTGAACCATGATGAGCCTATTCTACCGCCTTCATCCTCAACAGCAGCTGAAGAATGATAACACACAGCAAGAGAGGTGGTACTTACTGCAAAAATGCAAATTAGCCAGTATGTTTCAAGGAACAAGAGAGGGAGGGGGAGAGCAGTGTGCAGAGAGGTCGGAGAAACTGTGTGGCGTTTGTGGGAAACTGGAAAAACTGTGGGTGTTCAGCCCTGTCCCCTTGAAACCTGTGGGTGTTAAAACACGCACATCCCCCATGGGTGCGACGCCCGTGGCTGGCAATCGTTTAATTCTTGCTGGGTTACAAACTGTCCAGGTGTATACCTGTGCTTGAAATCCAGCCGTGGCGGTTGAGACAAAGAGTATTTCCACTTTACATCCAGCCGTGGGTGTTCAGTGTAGTGAAATTAAGGGTTTTTATAGGTAGTTTAACGTTGGTACACGTGTTAATGTAAATATGAATGTGAGTAGGAATGAAGATTTACTTTCATCACACTCAATTCCTTGTTAGGGCACCATCCACATGAACAAAGACTTATGCTTAAGAATTTAGCAACTGGTAAGTTAAGCCTTAGTTAATTCTATTGGAAATATTTCAGTCTCATAATAAACCCTTGTGTGAGTTCTTGTCTCTGATGATCAAGAAGATGGGCATGAAATCAAACAATAACTCCCATATGTCTTTCAGTGGTTTAATAAGAAATGTCAGAATATGTTAACATATGTGGATAACTTTAAAACAGAGAATTCACATGTATCATGGGCATCATAGACTGTTAGTGAGTTACTTATGAATCAAGCATTTGTGGAACCAAATGAAGCATAGTTTAATTTGTCAGTATACTGGAAATTGGAAAACCATGAGATAGCATTGTTAGGAAAAGTGGATGCGATTTTATGAAGAAAATGTGAATGAACTTTATATAAATTTAGAAAATTTGTTTTACTCTGAAAAAGAACATAAATTAATGAAAGATGACATGCATTTTGAGATTCTTATGGGGGTTTGCATAAATTAGATAAAAAGAACTTATACCAGGAATATTCTGAAGAATTAAGGTTAAATTGACAACAGACCATCAGCCAAGCAGAATCATTGCATCCCAACGGGTAGTAGGCGAGTCCACCGGATTCTGTTTCATGGGATCAGCATGGGTCTGTGGGAAGGCTGGCAGACAGGCTTCTTACCACTTATGGCCTAACTCCCAGGATCACAACGGCTGGTCTCCAGCAGGCTGGGCGAGGTCTTCTCTGATGCACTGAAGAAGGAATTAGTTTATGGTGCAAAGTCCCATCAGAAAGGTCAAATTACATCACAAACTCATTTCTTCCGATGTTGGTGGTTTAAATGAGTTGGTTTAAGTTTTAAAAAAAATTAAACAAAATCTTCTTGCACGATGATTTAAAGAAAAAGAAGAAGAAAATAAGAACTAGAAAAGCACTCATAGAGCGCATTCCTCCGCCAAGGCTCCTTCCGTTTGTCATGGATCACCTCCAAAAATGTAATGGGTTTGTGTGTAGGCCTATAGCCACTTGTGGTGAAAATGGCATCAAAGTCTGTCCATCAGTTTTGGAGTATTGTTGCTAACACACTGTGAGAAGATAAGAGCCTTGGCTGAGGTATGCATTCTCAGATCATCACCAAAATATAGTGGGTTCCTCTCTAGCCCAAGAAGCACCTCTGGTGAAAATTTCATCCAAATCCATCCAGTAGTTTTTGTGTAATCCTGCTGTACAAATACAAACAAAGCCCTTGGTGGAGGTATGCACTCTCAGATCATCACCAAAATGTAATCATCTGTTCCCCGTGGCAGTACACACCTTTCCTGAAAATTTCATCAAAATCCGTTCATAGCTTTTGGAGTATTGTTGCTAACACACTGTGAGAAGATAAGAGCCTTGGCTGAGGTATGCATTCTCAGATCATCACCAAAATCTAATCATCTGTTCCCCGTGCCATTACACACCTTTCCTGAAAATTTCATCAAAATCTGTTTATAACTTTTTGAGTATTGTTGCTAACACACTGTGATAAGATAAGAGTCTTGGCTGAGGTATGCATTCTCAGATCATCACCAAAATACAATGGGTTCCTCTCTAGGCCAAGAACCACCTCTGGTGAAAATTTCATCCAAATCCATCCAGTAGTTTTTGTGTAATCCTGCTGCACAAATACAAACAAAGCCCTTGGTGAAGGTATGCACTCTCAGATCATCACCAAAATCTAATCATCTGTTCCCCGTGCCATTACACACCTTTCCTGAAAATTTCATCAAAATCCGTTCATAACTTTTTGAGTTATGTTGGTAACGGACAGACAGACAAACAAACCCCGGTAAAAACATTACCTCCTTGGCGGAGGTAAAAATTAATTTTAAAGAAAAGAAACAGGATTTACACAGAGCATGACAGGCTCTGGGCCCTTCTTAAAAGATAGGAGAAAAATTGGAGAGCAGAAGGGGGCTTCTTACAGCTTTGGCCAACACCCCAGAACAGACTTCAACAAAGAGCAATAAAACTCAAGTTTTCTCTAGCGTTGCAGGGTGGTCCAAAACTTCACGAGACCTGAGGTGGCCCAGTTATATTTGAGCTCCTTCCAACAAGGATCATAAACTCGACCTAAAAAGGAAAATGCAATGAAGCTTTGAGCTCTATTGGCCAGTTAAAGTGCAGCTATGGACTCCTGCAGAACAGAAGAGAGAGGAGGGGGGAGAGAGAGAGACATTTGATCTGACAGTGAGACCCCCCCTTTAAGACACATGTTGCTGAATAAAGCATAAATTCCTTAAACTTTAGTGACTACGATATTCTACTCAATAAAGGAGCATAAAATGCATCTATATCTACTGTAATTAACTTGTGATAATAAGCATGCAAACATTAATTTCTTCTTGAAAATAGCAGAACATATCACAATCATATCAAATCGAATCATGTCAATAAAAGCATTTGAAACCCATTGCCCATCCCAGAGTTCAACCAGGTCTTTGTTGGCAGATACTGTCTGAAGAGAAATAATATGAGTTAGTTCATAGTCCATAAGGCATAAATTCCCCTGCAAAGGAAAAAGTTAAATGTTCCTGATTCGTCCACCAGATGGCACTGTGAAACTGGCTGGTTGTATACTGGAAAGTCTTGGCTTCCCCACACGTCTGGACTATGTCGATCATAAAACTGTCAATTAGAACATTCCTTTGCCAGAGTCTTGGAGAAAGGGATTAACTTCCACTTTATGGCCAATGGATAGGGTTACAGCTCTGTTCCTTGGATGAGAGCAGCAGTTCAGCCAGATCTAGCAGTTGAAACAATTTTTTCTTCAGCATAGAATGATTTTAATAAATTGGAACTCCAGGTCACACTACATCAGATAGCGTAGATCCATTAACACGGTGTTGTTAACATAGCTAGCCGTTACTTAGCACTAGCTTTGTTGGAGCTTTGGTGCTGTTTTCAAGCTCTTCTGAAGATTGCAGTAGGTCTCAACCAGCACTTAGCTTGCAACCCACCAATATGCTTTTGTCCTTAACGCAACAAAGGAAAAATAATCTGTCTATTTCCACAAAAACAAAGTAGCTTCATCTTTTCCTCCGCTCAGAAGTGAAGACTTGGCGCTCTGCAACAGATCACGTCAACTGACAGCTCGTCTCAGCTACGGTAGGGTCAGTTTGTTTATTCATTTATTTGCGCTAAAAATATCTATCCATATTAATAAAACGAGCAACACATCTGATCAAATTTCAGTAACTGTAACGCAGTACTGAATTTTTAAACAGTAATTTCATCACACAGCACGTTACTGCAAAAGTAGTGGCATTACAGTAGCGTGCTGCAAAGTAACACATTACTCCCAACACGATCATAACAAAATAGGAAAAATGCTGAGGGGGATGACTACTTTTGCAAGCCATTATAAGGCTGCGTGTCCACCAAATGCATTTTTTTCCGCTGTGGGCGACTATTTTCTATTCATTCTCTATGTAGTCCAACGTTTACGCCGCTGAGCCCCCTCGGCGCTGAAATGCTCTCGGCAGTGGCCGTTTTTTGTCGTGGCACTCAGAGTTGAAAAAAGTTCAACTTTTCAGACAGTAGCTGAGCTCGTCAATGTCAGACCTTTTAAGCAGCCAATCAGAATAAGAAAGGGCGGGACATAGGGCACTGGTACAGTCTGTACTCAGACTCCTGCTTTCCGTGTCATCATATTTTGCATCTAGAGCTGCTACCAATACTAGAATACATTTCCTGTCCATTGTTATTTAGAGACTGCTATTAAAAAAATATATAGAAAGTCTGACCATAGGAAAAGCAGAAGTGCTGAACTGTGAGTGACATGCTGTTGCTGGGATACAGGGCACAGACTTTTTTTTTTTCCTGAGCGCAGCACACAAGTGCTGAAAAAAGACATTCAGGGCAGTCAGGCGACAAAAAACGCATTTGGTGGACATGCAGCCTAAGATCATTTCACTTGCATCAAGATATTTTTATTCATTTTAAGTGATTTTGATAAGCTACATTTTCCTGTTCTATTGGCAAATAATTTTACTTAAAATTATTTCTACTTCTGGCTGTTCCCTTTAGAGGTCGCCACAACAGATCATCTGCCTCCATCTCATCCTTGCAGCTTCCTCTGTAACACCCTCTCCATGTCCTCCTTCACTATATCCATGAATCTTCTATGTGGTCTTCCTCTTCTCCTCTTGCCTGACAGCTTCATTTTAACATCCTTTGTCCAGTATGTCCACTGTCTGTCCTCTGGTTATGTCCAAAATTATATTCATTCATTCATTCATTCATCTTCTTCCGCTTAATCCTTTTCGGGTCGCGGGGGGCTGGAGCCTATCCCAGCATCTTTGGGCGAGAGGCAGAGTACACCCTGGACAGATCGCCAGTCCATCGCAGGGCCAACACAGAGAGACAGACAACCATTCACTCTCACAGTCATACCTAAGGACAATTTAGAATCCCCAGTTTTGATGCCAGTTAACCTAACTTGCATGTTTTTGGCATGTGGGAGGAAACCGGAGAAATCATCACTGTTTTCTTCCTGCATTACCGACTGCACTATATGGTTCTCCACATTATCTGCTGCTCGCTAATATATTTTAACTGCTGACCAGTATTAATCTCTTATTCTACACTTTATTGCATGTATAGTTTATTTCTTTTATTTTATCATGTTTAATGTTGCAGCATTGCACCGAGACAAATTCCTAGTTTGTGTACTACATGAACAATGGCAATAAATCTGATTCTGATTCTGAAATCCCGGAGTAAACCCACGCAGACACGGGGAGAACATGCAAACTCCACACAGATCACTGTTGGTCGGGGGCTGGGATCGAACCCAGGATCCCCCGGCCAAGGGTGAGTTGCTGTGCTGCCGCAGTGCTAACCACTCTGCCACCGCGCCGCCCACCAAATTATATGAAAACAGATAATTTTACCTAAAATGAACAAAATTTTCTGCCAGCAGAACAAGAAAATTTTGTTTATCCAAACTGCTTAAAACATAAAAAAATATCCTGATGTAAATGAAATGGACTTATATTAAAACTGCAAGGGGAGTAGAAATACATTGTTACATAAAAAAAACAACCATCAATTGCCTTGATTTAAGAAAACGCTGAGTTTTCACCTCTTGGCACTCTTTCTGTTACAAATGAACAGACAAAAGGCATAACCTCATGACTCAGAGAAGACTGCTCAGGAGAGAGAGAAGAGCAAAGAGTATAGCTTGTCTTTTTATTTAAATTTAATAATAGCTATTACAGGGAGTTTTTTGACAACTGTTGCACTAATGCAGGGGTCACCAACTAAAAGTGCAAGTCTGATAAGTCAGTCCTCCCCACCTGAGGTCAGAATTAGGTCTGGGGATCTTTAGGCACCTCATGATACAATTATGATTCAGGGTCTCCGATTGTCCTCCGAGGTGGATTGTCCTCTCCAGGTTGGGGACAAGCTCCTGCCCCAAGTTGAGAAGTTTAACTATCTTGGGGTCTTATTCATGAGTGAGGGGAGAATGGAGTGAGAGATTGACAGACGGATCGGAGCAGCATCTGCAGTGATGCGGACGTTGTACAGGTCTGTTGTGGTGAAGAGGGAGATAATCTCTAAGGCAAAGCTCTCAATTTACCAGTCAATCTACGTTCCTACCCTCACCTATGGTCATGAGCTTTGGGTAATGACCGAAAGAACAAGATCGCGGATACAAGCAGCTGAAATGAGCTCTCTTCGTAGGATTTCTGGATTCACCCTCAGAGATAGGGTGAGGAGCTCAGTCATCCGGGAGAAGGTCAGGGTAGAACCGCTGCTCCTCCACATTGAAAGGAGCCAGTTGAGGTGGTATGGGCATCTGATGAGGATGCCTCCTAGACGCCTCCCACTAGAGGTGTTTCGGGCACGTCCCTCTGGGAGGAGACCTCAGGGCAGACCCAGGACTCGCTGGAGAGACTGTGTCTCCCAGCTGGTCTGGGAACACTTTGGTATCCTCTCTGAAGAGCTGGAGCAGGTGGCTGGGGAGAGGGAAGTCTGAGCTTCTCTGCTTGGACTGCTGCCTCTGCAACCCGGACCTTCGAAAGCAGTAGAGGATGGATGGATGGTCTCTGATTTGATTCTAAAACAATTCTCGATGCATTTTTTGTTTTCTCAGGATTTTTTCCTCTCACTGTGTGACAGCTTGAAACTTTTAAAGCCAAGTGTTTGCGATGACCCATGAATTTACTTCAAACATGTTTTAATAAAAGAAATGGAAGAGAAATGTGAAAAGTCACATAGACAAATTTATCTGAAAATGAGTTTTCAGAACTGTCATCTTTTCATGGACATTCTTTAAGAAGACCACAGCTGTCTCCAGCAGGCCAATATAATTTGCTTTTACCCATTATTTTTATTAAGCAGATGTTTTAGCTGCTTTTAGTTCTGAAAAAAAAATCAAATAAATTATTTTTGCTCAATTTCAAATAAAATGTAATAATTTAATCATAATAATAGAGGGGAATTTAAAATTTGTTTTGACTCCAGATAAATAGCTCTAAAATTCTAAAATCTACAACTTAAATCCTAAAAATGGAAGGTTTTACAGGAGAACACAAACTATACTACATACATTTAAAAAGATTAATATTTACAAAACAAAATCTCATAAAAATCTGCCTTATCCACCTTATTCCTAGGCCCCATGATTCCTTGTGCGAATTATGGTCGCAACTTCCGGTACTAGTTTAGAACATATGGCTGTCACTGAAACGGGACACTTTTCCTTGTTAAAAAACAATGACTTCTGCATCAGAAATGCGGGAACACGGCCTCTTGCACCTCAAAACAGTAACATAATCATACCACTTCCCACAACTGTCGAGGGATGGAAAGATGACCTTAAAAAGTGGCCTCACAGACAGTAGCTCCGTTAGTTAGTGCCGCTGCTGAGATGCTAACAGTGTAAACAAATGACCCATGCTTGCAAAATGAGTCACTCTGAGGACATTTTCAGAACTGATGAAATGTTATTTCCATATTCTGTATTGAAAGACCTTCAAGATGGTATTTAATTTGTAGGTAGTGTGCAACTGACCCAGAAAATGTTGATTTGTTTATATTTTAGCTAGGTTGAAAACTCGCATTCGATCAGTCGGGAGTTACGTCTTCTGCAAAAGCATAGGTATTTTTAGAAAGTACAATTTCTACCAAATACTCATGGGGGTTTCCTGGAACTTTGTCGCTATCAAGCAAAGAAAGAGCCATGATTTATGACTTCTTGTTGCCTGTACTCATAATGACGCGGTGCACATTCTGACTCATTTTGCCAGCAAGGGTCACATATATCAATGTCTCCACCGCAATAAAGTTGGCTGCATTTTGTTAAAATATGTTGGACATAATCAGATTTACCTCAGAGGAGATGTAGAATCTAGTCAGAGCCACAAAGAAGCCTCCATTTATCCAGTCTATTGGCAAAACCACGAACAGCAGCAAATATCAGAACTATGCAAAAACATTCAAAAAATACAAAAACTAGAAGAGCTGAAATTAGCTGCCACTTGAGTGCAAAACACGTATGTAGACTATACATTAAAATTAATTTGAAAAACTTTTAAAAACGCTTTTTTAAATGCCCCTGCTACTCCACTGAAACTGACTGATTAAACACTTGGTCAGCCGAAACCGGAAGTTCCGTCCATAATCGTTCCTACAGCGGCACCACCTGGAAAAAGGTGGATACTATATTTCAGTATTTTAAAAAAAAGTTTCAAACTGTAAGCCTAAAAAAGGGACAGAAAATATGCACACGTGGACAAAATTGTTGGTACCCCTCTGTTAATGAAAGAAAAACCCACAATGGTCACAGAAATAACTTGAATCTGACAAAAGTGGTAATAAATAAAAAGTCTATGAAAATTAACCAATGAAAATCAGACAATGCTTTTGAATTGTGGTTCAACAGAATTATTTTAAAAAAACAAACTCATGAAACAGGCCTGGACAAAAATGATGGTACCCTTAACTTAATATTTTGTTGCACAACCTTTTGAGGCAATCACTGCAATCAGACGATTTCTGTAACTGTCAGTGAGACTTCTGCACCTCTCAGCAGGCATTTTGGCCCACTCCTCATGAGCAAACTGCTCCGGTTGTCTCAGGTTTGAAAGGTGCCTTCTCCAGACGGCATGTTTCAGCTCCTTCCACGGATGTTCAATAGGATTTAGATCAGGACTCATAGAAGGCCACTTTAGAATAGTCCAATGTTTCACTCTTAGCCATTCTTGGGTGTTTTTAGCTGTGTGTTTTGGGTCATTATCCTGTTGCAAGACCCATGACCTGCGACTGAGACCAAGCTGTCTGACACTGGGCAGCACATTTCTCTCTAGAATACCTTGATAGTCTTGAGATTTCATTGTACCCTGCACAGATTTAAGACACCCTGTGCCAGATGCAGCAAAGCAGCTCCAGAACATAACAGAATCTCCTCCATGTTTCACAGTAGGGACAGTGTTCTTTTCTTGGTATGCTTCATTTTTGCATCTGTGAACATAGAGGTGATGTGCCTTGCCAAAAAGTTGCAGTTTTGTCTCATCTGTCCATAGGACATTCTCCCAGAAGCTTTGTGGCTTGTCAACATGCAGTTTGGCAAATTCCAGTCTGGCTTTTTTATGATTTGTTTTCAACAATGATGTCCTCCTTAGTCGTCTCCCATGAAGTCCACTTTGGCTCAAACAACGACGGATGGTGCGATCTGACACTGATGTACCTTGACCTTGGAGTTCACCATGAATGTGTTTAGAGGTTGTTCTGGGCTCTTTTGTTACCATTCATATTATCTGTCTCCTCCTGCGGCCACATCCAGGGAGGTTGGCTACAGTCCCGTGGATCTTAAATTTCTGAATAATATGTGCAACTGTAGTCACAGGAATATCAAGCTGCTTGGAGATGGTCTTAGAGCCTTTACCTTTAACATGCTTGTCTATAATTTTCTTTCTAATCTCCTGAGACAACTCTCTCCTTTGCTTCCTCTGGTCCATGTTTAGTGTGGTAAACACCATGTCAAACAGCACAGTGACTACTTGTCACCCTTTAAATAGGCCGACTGACTGATTACAAGTTTGTAGACACCTGTGATGTTAATTAGAGGACACATCTTGGTTGAACATGTCCCTATGGTCACATTATTTTCAATCTTTTCTAGGGGTACCATCATTTTTGTCCAGGCCTGTTTCATGAGTTTGTTTTTTAGAGTAATTCTGTTGAACCACAATTCAAAAGCATTGTCTGATTTTCATTGGTTAATTTTCATAGAATTTTTATTTATTACCACTTTTGTCAGACTCAAGTTATATCTGTGACCATTGTGGGTTTTTCTTTCATTAACAGAGGGGTACCAACAATTTTGTTCACGGCTTTAATTCCACTGTAAAGAATTACTTTGGAGGTTGTTTATGTAAGTGTTTTTATAGAATGGAATAGAATTGTCATGATTTTGGATAATTTGAGGAGGCTTAAGTGCAGGGCAACCACTTTGGAAGAGCACTCGGACAGAGATGAAAAGTTTACACCACTTTAATGAAAAACCCAAACCCTATCCAAAACACGCTAACTTAAATAATAAACACACACACCACAATTAAAGAAACCCACAACCAAAATGCCACACTATGTACAAGAAAACAATTGCACGCTTGAACCACATGCAATCTAGGGAAAAGGAGAGGAGAGGAAGGATTAACAATGGATAAGGAGTGCAGGGTAAATATTGCTGAGGGAATGGGTCTTACAATATGGGTAGAGAGCCTGGCCGTGACTCCAGCCAGGGAGAAGAGAGGAAGAGTTGATGATGGCCAGTGAGGAGGAAGAGTGACTGGAGGACCTGGGTGGAGAAGCCATTGTCGAGGAGGAGGAGGATTCAGGCGAGTGAGCAAGCATAGCCCCGGAGACGCACCACTGGAGGTGGCAACAAACCTGAAGGAAGAGGAGGACAAAAAGGTAAGACAACGTAAGGGAATAATAATTTTGCCGGACAACAAAAACTGCTGTTGAATGGTGGCACAAACTCAATGATCCAGCAGAGAGCTCCTCACACTCTGGCCCTTAAAAAAGCTGGTGAATCAGGCAACAGGTGTGTAGTCATGCAGGTGCGCTTGATGAGCCCCGGAGCAGGGAAAACAGACAGGACGGGAGGGGGGAGACACGCTGGCCTGATCATGACAGTGCCCCCCCTTCCCCCAAAGGGTGCCTCCTGGCAACCCCCCAGGTTTCTGTGGATGGGCAAGGTGGAATGCCCGGACCATATCCTTGTCATGGAACAAGGATCGTGGAATCCATGATCTCTCCTCCGGACCATCCCCTTCCAGTGCACCAGGTACTGCAAGCCATGGCCACGGTGGCGTATGTCTAGAATCCGGTGGACGGTGTATGGGTTATGTCCATCGATGATCCGAGGAGGTGGAGGGGGGTCAGGAGGAGGGCACAAGGGGCTGGTGGAGAGAGGCTTGATTTGGGAAATGTGGAATGGATACGGAGAGATGGAGGCAACTTCAGCCAGACGGTGACATTATTGATGATCCGGGAGATCGGGAATGGACCCAGAAAGCGTGGGGACAGCTTCCGGGAGTCTGTCTTGATTGGTACCTTCTCTGCGGATAACCTGACCTTCTGGCCTATGGAGGCCAGATGGTGAAGTCAGATGAGACCAAAATTGAGTTCTTTAGCATCAACTGGACTCGCCTACAGTTGGCATGGAGGCAGTTCCGCTTGGATGATCATTGAAGAGCTGCCTGAGTGGACCTCCAGAGGTGACGGCAGCGACGTGCATGGGCCTCCGCAGAGGGTACCGTGATCTCCCTCTCCATCATGGGTAGGAGTGGTGGTGTGTATCCCATGGCGGCTTCAAAAGGAGTAAGCCCCGTAGTGGAGGAGACGGCCGAGTTGAGTGCAAATTCCACCCAGGTCAGATGGGAGCTCCAGGTAGACAGGTTGCAGGATGCCACACACCTCAGGGTGGCCTCCAAGGACTGGTTCACATGCTCAGCCTGACCGTTACTCTGGGGATGATATCCTGAAGTAAGTCTGACAGAGGTACCCAGGGATCGACAGAACACCTTCCACACCTGAGATGTAAACTGTGGTCCTCGATCTGAGACAACATCTATAGGGATGCCATGTAGTAGGATGACATGAATAGACAGGAGATTGGCCGTCTCAGCAACAGAGGGGAACCAGCTGAACAGCTTTGGAGAAGCGATTGGTGATAGTGAAAATGACAGTGTTACTTTGAGAAGGAGGGAGGCCCGAGACAAAGTCAATGACAATATGAGACCAGGTACAGGAAGGGATGGAAAGTGGATGGAGGAGACTGACTGGTGGTGAAGAGTCAAATTTGTTGGCAACACAGGTGTGGCAGGCCTTAACTCTTTGAGTGTGTCTGTCGCCGAATTGCAACATAACCCCTAGTGGTCAAGAGAGCTAAATATTTTTTGTCAATAAAATAGTTCAGATTTCCAAGGCTGTAACTTGAAAGTGGTAAGAGATAATGACTTACTGCCAATTAGAAACATGTAAAATATGATCCAAAGTTTCAGATAGGAATAAATTTACGCATCTAATTTGCATAATGTCACGGCACCTCTTTAAATTCCATAACTCAGTCAAAACTGGACTTTGGACGTATTTACACAAAGAATGGTTCAGTCTTTTGACAGCGTTTTTTGTACAGAGGTACCTCATCATCTTATCTTCAAAGTATATGAACAAGAAATCAGTACAATATTAATAAAAAAACAAAAAACAGAAATTTCTCACTTACCGGCGGCTAAGGGGGCCAAGGGGTAGGGTTTGAAAATTACCCCTATGAATTGGGACACCCTTCAGTGCTGTATTATGTCACCAGATGTTGCTGGTGGCCTTGACATAGACAGGTGCGGCCCATTTTCCCCAGATACTTATTATAATTTAATATACTATAAATATTTTTCATTGTTACACTTGTTTCATAAGGTTGACAGTTTCTTATTCATGTTCAGAAGACTTCTGGTCATAAGCACAGTGGATGAACTTTAATTATTGTCGAAGACCCTTTGACCTTGTACCTCAAGACTGAAGTTAGGCTCACCAGCTTGCAGTTCCTAGAGGAATTTTCCTCATAGGAAATTCTGTCACATGTGTGTGTATGCTTGGTGACTCGAGAGTTAACCCAGCTGCACTGTCTACTATCTACCAGGAGACCTCCGCTACCTGTATACCAGACCTCTGACTGAGTAACCTGTCCAGTCAGACACCTGGAATAACCCCTTGGTATTAACGACAGCCCTTCGTGCTCCTGCTTTACTCTTGGTAAAATCTGGATCAGGAAAATTGATCTATAGAAGGTCTATTTAAAAAAAAAAAAAAAAAACACCTTAAAGAGTAACCTTTAAAAACTCATAAAAATGTAACACCTCTTGTAGAAAAATACCTTCTTGAAAAACAACCAGGAAAGATAGACACTGAATCAGTAATCTCACAAATTCCCATACTGTCTTTTAATATGCTGTAGTATTTATTGAAAGTCTGCAAAGCTCGGCCAAAACAGGATATACTTACATGAAAACAGTCAATTAAATCAAAATGATGAAATTCAAAATTAAACCAAAAACTGATTGAAAAACCTTGATTCAGAAAGTTGGTAGTTGTAAAATCAGTCATTTGATCAAAAAGTGAAATCATTCAAAAATATAAAAATTCAAAAATCACCAGGATCAGTCCAGAAAATCAAAATTTAAAATCAACCAAAAATATGAAAAATCTGAAAGAGTCCAAAATAAAAGAAACCCTTTGAATCATAAAACCTGGTAAAAACATCTAATCAATTTGTGGATAAATGTCTAAAAAGCCTTGCTGGGAAGATTGGAAAAAAAGATGATTAATTGCTGGTCTTCTCCTTCGATGCTCCGTTTTCTTGGGGAGAAGGGAAGAAAAGGCGAGGCAGGGAAGCTGACTCTTGAGGCTCTGTCTTCTGTTCTTCCATTAGCAGGGCCCATGCTCTGTGTAGCAGTCAGTCGGGGAGGGGACAGGGTGCCTCCACTTCCTCTTCTGTCTTCGCCCAAGTGTTATTTTCTCCCTTCTTGCAGCAGAAGATTTAGGAGACTCCTGTACATTGATTTCAGTTCAGCATTCAACACCATTATTCCCCAGAGACTGATGGAGAAATTACTCCTTCTCGGTCTGAACACCGCCACATGTCTCTGGATTCTAGATTTCCTGACTGAGAGACCTCAGTCTGTCCGGGTTGGAAAGAACATCTCCAACTCTGTCACGCTGAGCACCGGATCCCCTCAAGGCTGTGTACTCAGTCCACTGTTGTTTACACTTCTAACACATGACTGTGTATCCAAACATGAGGGGAACCAGATTATTAAGTTTGCAGACGACACCACGGTGGTGGGACTTATTCAGAGGGATGAGGAATCAATGTACAGGGAAGAAGTGAGAGACCTGGAGGGCTGGTGCAGGGAGAACAATCTGGTGCTCAACGTGGACAAAACGAAGGAGATGATTATCGACTTCCGGCGGTCACAGCCTGAGCACGTCCCCCTCAGCATTGGCGGCCGTTTAGTGGAGAGAGTGGAGAACATCAAGTTCCTCGGAGTGCAGATCTCGCAGGACCTGACCTGGAGCAAGAATTCCTTGGGGATCAGGAAGCGGGGTCAGCAGAGACTGCACTTCTTGAGGAAACTCAAACAGGCCTCTCTCCCCATCTGCATCCTCAGGACCTTCTACAGAGGTGTGGTGGAGAGTGTTCTGACGTACTGCATTGCTACATGGTACTCCAGCTGCAGTATGTCAGACAAAAAAGCCCTGCAGAGGATAGTCAAGGGGGCTGAGAGGGTAATTGGAGTCTCCCTCCCCTCTGTCCAAGAACTTTTTCAGAACCGTTGTAGGAGCAGGGCACTGAACATTGTCAAGGACCGTTCTCACTCTCTGCATAAACACTTTGAACTTCTTCCATCTGGTAAATGATTGCGGAGCATCAGAGGCAGAACCACCAGACTGATCAACAGCTTCCTTCCACAAGCTGTCAGGATGCTGAACAGTTGACCCGGAATCTCTCATACACACTACTGCACCTACTGACATTTTGTATATTATTTGTATATTATAGTTAGTTTTTTCCCAAGTATGTCTCAGGGATGTGTGAATGGATGGGGGGGGGGGTGGAGGGGTGAAGCTATGTGGGAGTGTGTCTTAAATCATGCTGCTTCTATTTATATGGATGCCGAGAGAAACGCAATTTCATCTTGCCTGCACTACAGCTGTATGTACAGCAATATGACAATAAAGTTTGATTTGATTTGATTTGAAGAGCTGAGATGGTGTTTGATTCATTTTCCTGCAGCTGTCTCCCTATCTTCAATTCTTCTGCCTTGGGATCATGGGGGTCTTGGAGTCTGCCGAAAATGAACATTTTGGGGCTTTTGAACAGTTTTTATACCTTCTTTACACTCAACTGTGATTGGCTAGCAATCTCCCCATAGGTTTTTTGGCTTCTATGATTGGCTTAATGCTAACTCTTATATAACATTACCTCATTCTGCACGTTTTCTCTCCCGAGTTCCAGTACAGCCATGTGCCATACACCCTCACCGCTTCCAGGAATCGGCCACGCGCTGCTCATGCACCACTCACTTCTTCCCTCGTGGCCATCTGGTTTCGCTTATCTCAGCACTTTCCATTACCAAATTAAATCACCTCGCTGTCTCAACCAATTTCAGTTCTTCATTTTGTCACATGCTTTCCAGTCAATAGGTCTTGCAAACCATTTCACAATCTGACCCCACATAAACCTTCCATTGTGCAGTTAAAATGTACATATAATCACAGTTGGCTTACACTCATTATTTTTGTTGATTACATACTTCTTAATCAATGAGTATACATTTGCTTTACTGATTACATAAGACATTACATTTCATGGCATATGCTTTCAATAATGCTTTGCATTCAGTTCTATGATTCACCAGCCATGTCTGTTCCCGTCCTTTCTGACCACAGGAGTATGTGCTCTCTGATGAATTCAT
Source organism: Pholidichthys leucotaenia (assembly GCA_020510985.1). Taxonomy (NCBI): domain Eukaryota; kingdom Metazoa; phylum Chordata; class Actinopteri; order Cichliformes; family Pholidichthyidae; genus Pholidichthys; species Pholidichthys leucotaenia. The sequence continues at coordinate 213,683,481 of CM035845.1, read as the reverse complement.
GACCCTGGCTGACCTCCCTGTGATGTTTTCTGTATTCTTGACACATTTGAAGCAGGATCCCTATTTTCTTTTCATAGGGGGTAAATCAGTGTGATTGGGAGGGTCTGCTGCTTTCAGCCTTTTTGCGGTTGCTGGGGTCATGTCGTGGGGTACTCGAACATTGTCCAACTGGAAATACAAATAAAACTCAAAAATATAGCAGAGGTTAAAAAAATATACTGTATCAATAAACTTTGTTAAAATATATGAACTTACAGTTACAACAGCACTGTTTCCTGAAGACTAACGAGTGCAAAACCAGCAATATTCATTAATGCAACATTTTATTTTATAACTTGTCAACAAGCTTTTCAAAGAGAGCCAAGAAATGCTCCATCTTATTCTCTGTCTCTTGGTGCCGCTGCTGCTCGAGAGCACTTTCTTTTGCTAAGAATTCTAGTAAATGGTTTGTCTTCCTTCTCCTTTTCCTTGGTGATGGGCTGGGTGGGCTTGGGAAAGACACGGGAGTGGCCACAAAGCTGGGGTCAGTGGCCCTGACAGGATCTGTGACTGCTGAGGTGGTGGAAGTAGCGGGCTCAACAATTTCCTGCAACACAGCCAATGAGAAGGAATTATGTAACAGAACTGACTGCTGTGACATGTTATATATAAGAGAAATGAATATGTAACTGTACAAAAACATCAAAGCTTACCAAAACAACTGTTTCTGAGTTGGCCTCGGCATCATCCTACATCATCCCAGGTGCACAACCGAGAGGTTTCGCAGGTCCTTCCTACCAACGGCTGTCAGACTGTACAACCTAAGCAGGGCTGCTCGCAGAGATAGCAAAAAGACGTAACAAACTAATAGTTTTTTGAATGCAAAAGATGCAATAGACTTACACAATGGTCCCCTCCAGCATACAACTAGGAAAATACCGGTCGCTATGGAGAGTGAGAATATGTATGGGCACATAATCATACCATGTAGGATAACTAAGTAGACGGTTGTGCTGTTTCATCCCATCTAGCAACAATGCTCTGCACTGTGTGTGTTTATATATTTACATATTTATTCCATCTAGCTACAATGCTCCGCACTGTGTGTTTATATATCTACATATTATTTCATCTAGCTACATTGCTCCGTACTGTGGGTGTTTATATATTTACATATTTATTCCATCTAGCTACAATGCTCCACACTGTGTGTTTACATATTCATATATTTATTCCATCCAGCTACAATGCTCTGCACTGTGTGTCTGTGTGTGTGTATATATATATTTTATAGTAATATGTACATATGTATATTAGCTGCTCTTGCTTGCTTGTTTTTTTTCTTGCCTTCTGATTGTTGCTCTGAGTGTTGCTATCCCTGTGCTGTTGCAATCCTGGAATTTCCCAGTTGTGGGACTAATAAAGGCTTATCTTATCTTATCTTATCAGAAGTGGAAGCATCACCAGCAGCCATAAAAGATGCGACCACCACAGGGGGTTCGATTGATGGCTTACCCCCCAGGACTGTGTGCATATCTTCGTAAAACTGCCATGTGGCCACAGTTGCCTCCCCAGCATTTGTTCCTGACCCCATTTTTGGAGTTTTAAGTTCCTGCAATAAACAAATACAGGAGTCACTCGCTTAATAATTGTTGTGAAGTAAATCACATTTGTTATTACTGTAAATGAGATGGGGCCTGCAGTTGTTATCAGATATCTCTCCCCTCCATTCCCCCCAAGGGTAATTTAAGAGTCTAATGACAATCACTAACCATTGTGTTTTCTGCTTACCTTATATTTCCTTTTTAGATTTTCCCATTTTTTTGGACACCTGCTGGGGTGTAACTTTTCCTTCAATGTCCAGTTCTTTAATTAGCTCCCTATGATATCAGAGAAGTAATGTTAGTAACATAAAAAAAAACCTAAAACATTGTGTTGGTATGCATTCATGCAAACTCACCCCAAGTGTTCTTGCAGTTCCTTTAGATTGGAGAAAACACTTCTCATTTTCTTGTCACGACCTGGACGCTATCCTTCTCCGCGTTCAGGTTGTCCAGTGTCGCTCCTGCTCCATGGTAGTCCATGCCGGGTCTTACAAGGCCCGTACTTTGACAGCGCCCAGCTGATCCCCAGCTGTCTAGTTCAGCTGCTCTGGGACAGCTGTCTCCCATTATTAATTATCTTCCCCATTTAAGCAAGCAGCCGAGAGTTACTCGTCGCTGCGACCTCGCTATGGAAAGACGTGCCCTGTGTTTCCACGACTGAAGCTCCTATGTCTAGCTTCAGTTCGCCGTTACCTCGGCGCTACCCCCAAAGTAAGTGCTGCGACTCGGCGTGTGTTTTCCCTCGCCGCCTTTCTAGCCTTTCTTTCTGGGTTGTACATTGTCCTTTGTTCTGTGCGTATTTTAGCCCCACGTGGCTCTTTTCCTTTCCGTTTGTTGTCTAGTGTCGTGCGTATTATAGCCCCACGAGGCTCTTTACTTTGTATTTGTTCTTTATGTGTGAATGTTAATAAATTACGCAAACTCACTGGTCACCCTCGCATCTCCTTTCTGGCTCATGAGAGCCAGGCGCGACAGTAGGTCGCAGCCAAACTGAGACGTCTGCGACCGTGAGTTTGCTGTGGGACTTGTTGTTTTTTCCTTCCTCTGGGTGCAGGCAAGCTGGTATCATGTCTCCCTCCAGGAGGCGTATGCGGCACCCAGGCCACGATCTCTCGGAGGCTCTGGACCTTGTGGATGGGACGCTGTTCACCACGGACCTCTACGATACTCCCAGCGAGATACGCTGGCGTCTGGAGCTCGCCGAGAACAGGATTAATAACTTTCCTCGCTACTTCCATCTCCCTGAGGTTAAGGCGAGGAAGGCAGACATCTCTGTGGCCTGGGAGAGACTCCGTAGGCTGGAGGAGAACCCCGGCAGGAAGCCGAAGACAGGACACCATCGCTCCTCGCTTCGGAATCCCGCTCCTGCCGCCGATCCAGCCCAGGAGTTCGCCTCACCCAGGGGTAATCCCCTAGGTAGAGTGACGTCAACCGGGGTTCCCCCGGAGAAGATAAGGGTGACAGCGATTCGCATTGCGGACCGAGTGGCAGCCGCTTGTTCCGCCGCCTATCCCCCCGTAGCCATGGAGCATGTGATAGCGGCAGTCAGGTTGGTTGAGAAGAACCCTGAGCTGAATGACTATCCGGGATACGCTGACCTGTTGGCTTCGGTCTCCGTACAGGAGCGGCGTTTCCCCGACTTCTCGTTCAGAAGACGTCGCTCCCAAATTCCCCGTACATCTCAGCGAGAGCCCCGTCCGGATCCCGCTCCAGGAAACCACATGAATTTCACCTCCCAGCCTGCTGTAGCTCCCGTGTCTCGCCGAAGAAGCGAATCAGCTGTTCCCGCTCCTGGGCCCGCTCTTTCCGCTGTCCCGTCAGCTCTGGGCCCCCGGTTCTCCTCAGCTGTTTCTCCCCCCTCTTCGTCATTCACTCCGGCCGCTGAGAACAGCGCGAATTCACCTCCAGGTGTTCCCGGTCCCGATCCGGTGCGAGAGGCACCACCTCGTCTGTCCGGGGGGTCCTCCACTTCCATCCGGCTGGGAGAGGAAAGACTCAAGTCCCTTGCGGCGGATTCCACCGACCCTCCGGGAATCAGGCAAGTGTCTTTTCATTCTCCTCCCATAATGAGTGAATTGCCTTGTTTGATTCCTGGGGGAGGAGTTCAGGGTTCACAGTCCCCTGAGCTCTCTCCTCCCGCTGCAAAAGTAGAATATGAACCTGCGTCCTCTGTGTCTCTTCCCCCTGAGTGTGCCCCGGTGCCAGGTCTGCACCGCCGCGCGAGGAGGAGGCCTGCGGCCCTGGAAGGTTTCGCCTCAGCCCCGCAGCCACGTCATGGGCAGAGGAGAAGGTCGAACTGCCTGTTGGAGCCAGCGCCGACGATTAAGTGTCCCCGGGTCTCCACGGAGGAATGGTTCGGCCCAGCAGAGCCCAGATTTCCTGCCTCCACGCCATGCGGGCTGTCGACGTGGTCTTCGGCGCTTGGAGGTCGTCTGACTGTGGAAACCATCATGCCGGCTGCGGAGCCATTCGCAGTCGAGTGGGAGCCGGAGGACGGAGTCCTGCACGCTGAACCCGGAGCATCGAAGTCCTGGATGGCGGTAGAACCCGAGATCAGGCGAGTGCTCTATTTTCTCTCTCTCATTTATTTTCTGGAGCATTATTGCCTGTCTCTCAGGGGGGCGGGCCGGGTGCAGCCTTCTGCTGCGCACGAGCCTGTCTCGCCGGGCTCTGCCGCTGCTGGTGATCCTGATCCCGGTTCCTTTTGTCCCTCTGAGCCTCTCCCCAGGGTCACTGGAGACGAACCTGCTCTGGGTGCCACCTCGGAGGTTCCGGTTCTCTGCACGGTGTTCGCCTCAGATGCTGCGCCCGGAGGTGCTTTACCGGCCCAATTGGGGTCCACCGGGGGTGCTTCGCCGGTCCAATTGGGGTCCACCGGGAGTGCTTCGCCGGTCCAGTTGGGATCCACCAGGAGTGCTTCGCCGGTCCAGTTGGGGTCCACCGGGAGTGCTTCGCCGGTCTAATTGGGGTCCACCGGGAGTGCTTCGCCGGTCCAGTTGGAGTCCACCAGGAGTGCTTCGTCGGCCCAGTTGGGGTCCACCGGGAGTGCTTCGCCGGTCCAGTTGGGGTCCACCGGGAGTGCTGTTCCGGCCCAATCGGGGTCCACCGGGAGTGCTGTTCCGGCCCAATCGGGGTCCTCCGGGAGTGCTGTTCCGGCCTGATCGGGGTCCACCGGGGGTGCTGCGCCGGTCCGGTTAGAGGTCAGTGAGGGAGCTGGAGGATTGTGTTCGTCTGACGTCAGGCTGACGTCGTCCCTTGCCTCCATCTTCTCTCCTCCTGCCGCTGTTGGGGTTCCTCTCATCCGGGCCAGTTTCCCCCTGCCCATGTGTTCTTCAGATGTCAGGCTGACTTTGCCCCTTGCCTCCATCTCCTCTCCCCCTGCCACTGCTGGGGTTTCTCTCACCCGGGTCAGTTTCCTCCTGCCTTTTCCCTCAGGGAGGAAGCTGCACCAAAACTTCTCCCTCAGCTCTCGGTGGTCTGAGGTCACGGGACGACCGCCTGGGGAGCCGTCTGGCTGGTTTGGTGATCTGGGTCGGCCTCCGGAGAAACTGTGTCTCCTAGCCTGGGACTCTGGTAGGCCGCCCGAACTGGTGGTTCCTGGCCTGGTGGAGTTCGGGTCGCCCGCCGGACAAGCTGTCACCGCCTGCCCCGCTCCACCTGCTGACGTTCCTGAAGAATTGACTGACTGTTCATAGCCTTGTGTTTGCTTGCCCTCCATTACTTAATCCCATTCAGGACATCAAAGAACTTTCTGCCCTAGAGTTCTTATTGTGGTGTCATTTTAACTAAGATTTCCTTAGACTATTTTCTATGTTTATAATCCCAGTATGATCTCTTATTTCTGTTAGCCCTTTAAGTAGCTTTTGCCTCACATTGCCTGGCCTTATTCAGAGTAGTTTTTGTTCATCTGCATCTATATCCTCCTCCAGACTGTTTGACTTTCTGTGTTGTGCTATACGTGATTGAGGAGTTGATTTTTTTTTGTATCTTTATGCCAATTTGCGGCCTCAGGCCCTATTTTTAGGTCTTATGCCCGGATTGCTTCCTGTATATTATTCTGTCTTGGCCGGGGTTACATGTGTAAGTCTTCTTCAACCTTATGTTCACAGAGTTTTGCAGTTTTTTGGCCTTCGGGACATGAGTTTTGCCTTGTCCTCACCCTTAGTTGTTGTGAGCCTTGTTATGACTGTCGCTATATTTCTGCAGTTTGATCTCCCCACCTCCTGTGGTCACCTGCATAGACCGTCTGGCCTCTGCAGAGGAGGGGGTGATGGTTTTTTCCTGTTTTGAAACTGTTATTATGGTGTCTGATCCTATGCTGTTACCTGTTTTTTTTTTTCTCTTCTCTGCCTCCTTTTTCTTGTCCCTCACTTTCCCCCAGACCTGGCCCCCACCGCCCTCCCTGGTCTTCCCTCGGGATGGGGGGGGGGGGGTGTTTAAGCCTGCGCCAGGAGGCGCGGCTGGGGGGAGGAGTACTGTCACGACCTGGACGCTATCCTTCTCCGCGTTCAGGTTGTCCAGTGTCGCTCCTGCTCCATGGTAGTCCGTGCCGGGTCTTACAAGGCCCGTACTTTGACAGCGCCCAGCTGATCCCCAGCTGTCTAGTTCAGCTGCTCTGGGACAGCTGTCTCCCATTATTAATTATCTTCCCCATTTAAGCAAGCAGCTGAGAGTTACTCGTCGCTGCGACCTCGCTATGGAAAGACGTGCCCTGTGTTTCCACAACTGTAGCTCCTATGTCTAGCTTCAGTTCGCCGTTACCTCGGCGCTACCCCCAAAGTAAGTGCTGCGACTCGGCGTGTGTTTTCCCTCGCCGCCTTTCTAGCCTTTCTTTCTGGGTTGTATATTGTCCTTTGTTCTGTGCGTATTTTAGCCCCACGTGGCTCTTTTCCTTTCCGTTTGTTGTCTAGTGTCGTGCGTATTATAGCCCCATGAGGCTCTTTACTTTGTATTTGTTCTTTATGTGTGAATGTTAATAAATTACGCAAACTCACTGGTCGCCCTCACATCTCCTTTCTGGCTCGTGAGAGCCAGGCGCGACATTTCTGCCCTGAATTGTATAAGCCGATGTGTTTGTTCTGTAGTCTCTGGAATGACAGGGATGTAGGGACAATGTTGAGATTGCAAATAAAATGACTTGCCATAACAATGCATGAAAATATCAGACCGCTATTGACATAGTATGGCAGAGTCCACAGTACAGTGTTAACCATAAAACAGTAGCAGATGATATCATTGGGATCACTTTCAGAGCACAAAAAGACATTTTTTGCTAATCAGAAAACATTCAACCATCACCTTCACCTGTTTTGACAGCAAAACTGGAATAAAGCTGGAAACATTTACCTGCCTGCTTTCAAGTGCGGAGGGGATTATTTAATGCATAAAGCTGCCCTCTGAAACAGCTCTGTGCATTCAAGTTGAATTATTATTATGTGGCTGTTATTAATAATTATTTGCAAGTCCATTCACTCTTTGTGCTCACTTCCTCCTACCTGTGTGAGTCCGAAAGGGCTGTGGAGTGGAGCTGCATAATTTCAAGAATAAAATAATTGGTTTTTTTTGCCCAAGATGCAAGTCTAGTAAAAAAAATCCTTTAATATGTCCGATTGCAGCAGCAGCATGAACAGTCTTATCCCGCAGCAGGAGGGTGTGGTGTGCTGTTAGAGTGATATTGTTTATCAATGTGGAGGCTAACATCTTTGTTAATTAATATCATTATCTCCATCGTCAATGAAGTGTGTACAAGCCTTAAGGCTGATAATTGCTCCACGGACAGCAACAGGTGTCTGAGTTCAGGTCTGCTTGCGAGCAATGATACTCCAAAACAATACTCCGATGTACTTCAGTTCAAATCTTATACAAATAAAGTAGGAAAGCGGCATAACAACCGATGAGACTGTTTTTTAAAATCTGTTTCATTTTATTGTTGTGAACAGATTAACCACTGATCGTGTTTAGAAGAGGCACAATATAAGGATGCCTCTGTGTGGGCGGCCCCCGGTAACCTGCCTCGCTCCAGCAGCAGTCTCAGCCCCGCATTAGCCACCGACATCCCCAATTGTGGTAGTTCGTATACTACACTGAATAAAAAACTGTGCAATAATGTCAAGGGTCAATCACAACAGGCTTCATCCCACCCTCTGTATTTTTATCCCGCCAATGAAAGAAAAAGCGTGGCAGATGTGTCATTTGCACCATTCCCATCATGTACAGTAGATAGCTAATATTCCGTGTCAGGTTATGTTCATAAGTTGTAAATAATTTATTTACAGTATAGAGTTATGTCACGACATCAAGCTACACTATAAAAATGCTATAAATGCTGAAGCATTGAATAAATGGGTGAATACTTACATTTGTAAACTTCTTTTCTTCCATCATTGGATTCTGCCATCTGAATTTTCTGATACCCCTTCGTGCCATAGTGTGGTCAGGACTGCACTTAGTTTGGAGGGGTAAATCACCCTCCCCCTCATCCCTTCCCCTACACCTCAAAGAGATTCGGGACAGCACTACCCCTACATGTGAACGCGCAAAACAGAGGGGTAGGGCTAAGGGGTGGTGCAAAGTGGTGAATTGGGACAGAGCCTTTGTTACCATGTCAGTCTACCTTGCCTTATAGTTTGGTTTGTGCACTTTGTATTTTATGTTCGCAATAAATCTCACAACTCACAGTCCAGCGCCTGGGTCTCCTTTTTGCTCCGAGGGGCAATCCATGACAGAATGTGTGTGGAACTTTTCATGTTCAATAACACACAGAGCAAATTATTGTTTTGGCATGATATCAGAGGGTTGTGGAAATTACCTCCATAAACAACGTCATGCAGCCCAACAGGGATGCTGTCCCAGGAAGGTGTGTAGGAGCCGCGGGGACCTTCCATCAACATACCCTTGGGTGGACCCCTAGCATCACAGGCAGCCAGAGTGGTGGTGGACACAATTTCACAGCAGCGTTTCATTCCGCGGGTTATATCGGGAAGAAAGTGTGGCTGTCCGCCTGCTGTATCCCACGGAGAAGGTCCCACGCCATAAAATGTCCAGGCGGCGGCCGCCGATACAGCACTTGAGTTCCCCCTTTTCTTTCGGTTAAAACAAAACAGTATATTTTTTCCCAAAATTATATTAAAAAGCTTTGAAGTCTGGACGGAGGACTCGAGGTCCGGATCCAGACTGGAGTCCACCAGTTGGTGATCCCTGCACTAATGGAAACTCGACCCTGCACTATTAGTCCTATATGGTCATAAACCCTGTCAAATGTCCATAATGACACTTGAGTTACAAAACAGAGCTTTAACTGAATCACTTTATTTGCTGAGAAAAAAAGAAACATTTCATCAGACTGTAATTTCTTACTTGAACCAGCAGACGGCCGTGCTGATACTTCTGACATCTCTCTGCCACTGTTCTTACAATATGGGTCCAAGTCCACTGGATCTGTCAATTTTCTGCTTCCCATTCACTGTGTAGGTGAAACACAACAAAAAGCATTTGGCTCCAGTATGGTGAGATTCAGACTGCGGTATGTCGAGCAGCCCGTGCTTCCCCCTACCTCTCATCTGCATAAAGTTGACATTTTTTAACTTCATGCAAACGAGGTCTGGGCACTCTGCATGCGTCAGCTGCAGTGATGTGGCGCCAAACGTTTAAACCAGCATTTTTTTATGTGAAATAACGATGGATTCCTTAACTGCGCTTATTATTTCTTGCACAAAGTGATGGTAGAAACACTGTCCGCTGGTTTGTTTTGAAGATATGAGACTCATAATCCACCATGTTATTCGGGAACTTCCCTCTGTGGAAGACCTGCCATGGCTGGATCCATCGACCAGTCAGGTGCAGTCTTTGTGTTCTCAGCAGCAGGACGAATGAGAGTCTTTCCCTTGGGACAGAGCTCTTCGACTGTTGGTTTTCCATAATGTAAACTATTTTATGTAACGCTACCTGGTTACACCTCATCCCCGCGCTACAATCTGCCCAGGATTATGGCAAGGGCTTACCGGGGCACGAGCCCAGGGCCCTGGCTTGTGTGGGTCCCCGAAAGAAATTCAGTTTCTTTTGTCTTGCTAATTCTGCCATGCCCAATGTTTATTGGAGGGTTTCTTTTGCTGTCTCAACTTTTTATTTGTTGAGGTGTACGTCTGTCCCACCTGCTTAATTTAATTGGTTAAGCGTTGACATGTGACCTGATTAACGTTGAACATGGGCCAGTAGTGAATCAACAGACGAATAAATGAATGAATTGTAATTACGGACATTAGGACATACGGTTGTGGCACCTAGAAGAGAAAAATGAAGAAAGAAAATCTATCCTGAGAATGAAGTTTTTAAAAAGACTCTTAAATGGACTGGATTTTTTAAGTAGCAATACAGCCAGACACTCATCAACTTTACAGTCACGACAAGATGTTTGTTAAACTGTTAGCATTACAAATGCTAACATAGGACGCACCGGTGGAGCGGCTGTCTGAAAATCCATCAGTCACAGAGGGCATAACTTTTCCGACCACAGAAGCTCCAGGTCATCGAAGTTGTAAAACACCCATTGTATGTGTTAAAGATTCGTACACACCAGGAATACTGGGCCAGAGAAGGACCGGAGAGCTGCCAGAATAAAAACACTGATATCAGAGCATCTGAATGTTCCTACAAACGGCAGAAACATTTTTTCTCAAGTCCCATTTCAATCACAAACTTGCAAATGGTGAGTACATTTCAGGACAATGGTTTCTATATTCTCCTTCCACTGGCTGTTTGTATCGTTTTGCCTGCTGCATATACAGCATTTTTTTTTATCCACTAAGGGCCCCTGTGTTGTTTTGCCACAATTTTCAGTCTTTCCAGTATGGATGTTCCGTTTGCTTTTATAAAGCTTAGACAGTACAGTTGTTATGAATTTTACAATGTAACATTTTGAGTAATTGGTACTGCTTTTGTCATGACCTCTGCCGTGTGTTCTACTATTACGCATGGTGGAGAGAAGGAAGAATGAGGATTTAAACGCAGGGATTCACCACACACACAAGACCAGTTACAGTGACTAGTGAATGATGGCTGTGCTCGGGGAAGCAGGAAAAACAGAAGGTAGCTCTACACACCTGCAGGGAACGTAAACTGGACTAACCCAAAGCGTAACGATGGTGCTGCGGACAGGAAACACCACCAGAAGCAAAGCGGGATTGAACCGAGAACAGGAACGCTTCTGGCACAGCGTAAAGGCAGCACAAAGCAAACAATAACAGTTTACTCACAGGGGGAGCAGTCCCAAACGGTCCAGCAGTCCAGCGAGCGAAAACAGTCCTTCGTTGACATGACAGTTAGATGGTGAAGCTCAGACATCCAACACATACAATGATCCAGTGGCGTCTGTGTAGCGAAGAGCTCCTTTAATACAGATGCCGCTGGCGGGACAAATAAGGAACACCTGGGCGAGGCACGGACAGATTATTACCGGGGACTGGAAACAGCTGATGAGTCAGAAGGAGAGCAAGGGGGCGTGGCTGGGCCAGCAGCCTGTCAGCAGTGTGAGAGAAAGGAGATGACAAATGCTGACTAACAGCTGCAGGTCAGACAGTGGCTAGGGACATGGAAAAACATACCAGAATACATCAAAATACACATCCCCAGCAAAGCCAACCCCACAAAGAGATCGAGGCCGAGCAGGGAAAAGCCAAGCCGGCTCGGCACGTGACAGCTTTGTGATGTCATGTTGCTTCATTGATGTTAGTGTTGCCTTTTTTCACATTTGTCTGATTGACTGAGGAAATTAGATGACATCGCTGTTGCAGTACAGTGCAGACTGACTCTGGATTTACACTGACGCAGTGCGGATGGCCACTTGCGTTCATCCCTACCGGCTCCGTTTGTGTTTTGCAGCGCCATGGTTGAGAACAGAGTTTGAAATACAGTACAAGATCACACGAGAATTATACAGAATAACGCAAGATCTCGAGAAAGACCCGAGAGTGACCGAGATGAACTGATCGCGATCACATGATAACAACATGTATGTTGTCAAGTTTTTACCTTCTCTGACACAGTGGTGGAGGAGTAGACCTCAGAAAATAACAGACAATCCTTAAATTGTTTTTAATGAACAAATGGATATTAAATACTGTGAGATACCGTTGGATTTCCTTGCGGATTGGATCCGGCATCTGTCAAAAATAGACTCGTTGTGTTTCATTAGCGAACCCAATTTGACGAGCCGGATTCGTTCCACAGTGGTGCGGACCAGGTGGGGATTAGAAAATTGACAAGAATGGGGAACTATTTGCTGCAGAGGCTGGATCGCTGCTATAACATACTGCATCTGGAGTCAGTGTAAATCCAGGGTGACTGTTCTCTTTTTGTAATGGTTTCGTGGTTCATTTTGTGCTTGTGGTCAGTGCAGCAGCACCTAATTAAAGTTGTGGGTTGATACAAGATATTTGTTGGTTGCTAGTCCTGATGGCACTATATTTTTCTGCTATTCAAATGAAACCTAGAACTTTGTGGTCATTCACTTTATTTAGTAATTGGTGGTGGCGATGAATATGGAAGCTGTATCCCTATACGAAATGTCTGTTGGTATGGAAGAACTGACAGTCCGACAAAACCTTTTCAGATCAGCTCCAAGCCAGCTGCTGCTGTGGCTTAGGTAGATAGAACGTTGGGCCTGTGATCAGAGGGTTGCTGGTTCATGTTCTGCTATTGGCACCTTGTCCAAACCATTTTACTTGATATGAAATTTAGACTTAAAATTAAGAGGGTAGCCTTAGGATTTGGAGTGGATAAGGTTAAAAAGGTAGTGAATAGATATTAATCAAAATTTTGAAACAAGTAAATACCTCAGATTTCTGTACCTGTAGCCTGCTGCTTTTAAGATACACATTAATAGAGTGTACTGGCCAATCAGATTCGAGCCGTATCTGTAACAAGAATTCTATGGGTACAGTTCCGTATCCATAGCCTCTGCCTTAGTAATTTAGGACCTTGAAGGTCAAGCTGATTCCTCAATGACCCCGGCTACACGGCCACAATAATCCAATAACTAGGAATAATAGATAATGGTAATAATTAGGGGTGGGAATTGCGAGAGACCTCATGATTCATTTCGGATCATGATTCTTGGGTCACAATTCAATCCTATCGCGATTCAATGATAATCACGATATTGCGATAATCGAGTATCAAAGTCCCGTATATTTCTAATTTTTTCACTTTATTCAACCTCAAATCTGCACGGTGGCGCAGTGGTTAGCACTATGGCAGCACAGTTTACCCTCGGCCGGGGGATCGTGAGATCGTGGGTTCGATCCCTGCCCCCGGCCAACAGTGATCTGTGTGGAGTTTGCATGTTCTCCCCGTGTTGCGTGGGTTTACTCCGGGATTTCTCCGGTTTCCTCCCACATGCCAAAAACATGCAGGTTAGGGATACGGGGTGCTTGCGCACACAGCGACCGGCAGCTGGTGGCTTGTCAACAGACTGCAAAACAAATCTACCTACGGGTACAAAATCAGTAATAAAAAAAAAAATTAAAAAAATCATGTCCCAAAGTAAAACTGTTTACATCTCTTTCATATAATAAAGTATTTTAGGGGCTTCATTTTCCACAGAGATATGTCTCTGCACAAAGGGAGGGCAGTGGATGGTGCGGTGCTGTTTGGAATAGACTCCCACTCCAGCTACTTTATCTGACTCTGTGGAGTCTTTTAAAAAGCAGCTGAAAACTTTTATGTTTAAGGAGGCTTTCCATTGAGTTTCAATTGCTTTTTAATGGTAAGTCTGATATTTATTTTAATCTTGCGTTTTAACTTGTTTTGGTATTTTAATAAAATTATTTTTGTCTATCAACTTCTTTTATTCCATTTTATTGTGCAGTGCTGTAACTATATGTCTGTGACAAGCGCATCATAAATAAACTTTACTTACTTGATACTCGAGAAAAAGTTCCATGCCGGTATCTCTATAGCTTAGCCGTTGCTAACGCTGCTCCGAGATGTGTGCTGGCCTGCCGTATTCCAAGTGTTTTTTCTTTTTTCTGTACAGAGCTTCTTGTGGGTTGTGTGTCATGCCAAGGTCTTTTCTTCCATCTTTGTTATAAAACCCAAAAAGGCCCGACATTTGAGCTAACTTTGAACTAACTGCTTCCTAACTTTCAAAGTTGGCTGCAAATCATCGAGACAAGCTATGACTTCACTTGACTGGATGCTTGCTTTGTGCTATGTAGTGGACTGAAAACGCCATTGATCAACTGATAACCCAAAAGTATATGTGTGCACATTTTTTTAAATAAAAGATTGATCCGTGCGTTTATGGACCGACGCCTTGTCGCCAGTGCCAAGTATCGCAATCCATCACTGAATTGATCTTTTTCCCCAGCACTAGTAATAATCGGATTTGATATGTTTGCATGCACTGAATAAATGGATTATTGGACAATAAACTATGGGGCAGATTTACTAAGGCAGTGCAAATTAGTGAGTGCGCAAATTAAACAGAACGCCTCAGGGAGTGGCCAATTTTTGCCAGTGATCTACTATCAATACCCAGAATTATGAACACAGATGCAGTCACTTCATTTCAATAGTGCCCACCCATCCACCCAGAGCACACAAAATTGTGCACAGGCACACTGGAGACTCTGGAATTTTATTATGAGAATAACTTTGTTTTAACAAAATCTACAGGTCTCCCAGTGCATGATTTTTCATAAATACTGTATGTGAGTTTTATCTTTTCTGAAGACTGGAACATAATAAAATTAAGCACACACGATTTCACTTATTCCTTGGACAGCCACAACAGAATGCTGTCAATGAGCTAGTATGATGTTGCGATGTCGGGGGACATACAGTATATGGATCTGTGATCCTTTTGTCCGCTCCAGGTAGGAAGGGCTGTACTATTTTATGGATACAAATTTATTGATTAGGAAAGCTTTTCATTTTATTTATTTGACCTTTATTTTACCAGGTAAAATATTTGAGAGCAATTCTCACCAGGGATGTCCTGGTGTCTCATCCTATGTACTTAATGTTTGCTTTTATTCTTGTACTTAATCCTATTAGTGGAGAGATTTTGCCCCGAGATGTAAAGTGTGTTATCAATGAAATAAATTATTATTATTATTATTATTATTATTATTAGGCTATATATAAACAAACAATTTTTTCAAAAATCCTCTGCACCCCACCAACACCCATCTCTGTGAGATTGTTTCTGTTCATATTAATCTGTTCAGTCATGCCTAATCAAGTCATGCACAGGGAGAAGCGTCTCTCTCTCTGGCCACGCACCCTTGGTTCTCACCTGTGTCTCGGCACCAACGATCACCATCATGTCAGGTGAAGATGAATTAAGACAAGCTTTTTGGGGGCATTAAATCCTGGCGCATTTAGCAGCAGACTGACAACCACAGACCTTAATAAATCACCTTGTGCCAGTCAATTAAATACTTCCCTCCCTTAAATTTGTGCATTGACATGACAACTCCCACAAATACATAAAGTCATGTGAAAAAATTAGGACCAAAACAGGGTTTTGCAATGGCACAGCACATTAGTAAATCTGCCCCTATGTATGTTAATGTAATTTCTCATAACACAGTAATTGCCTTTTATCGGATTATTGTTTTTACATGACTACTTTAATAATCAGATAACTCCAGAAATCTGATTATAAACGGTTTATTACCGTGCATGTAAACACAACCATTTTGCATACCCATACTTGCATAAATAATATGTGGGAGGGCCCCAAAAATTGCTCTAGCCCAGGGGCCCACAACCTTCTTAATCTGGCCCTGGCGGCAATGCAACCCCTATGCAATGCCTTCTTACAAAAAAAAGAAAAACAGACCAGTGGACATGTAGCATAGCACTGGATTTATATTGTTAACTTGACTGCTCATCGGTCAGTAGTTTATGAGCATCTTCAGATTCCAGTGAAAGTAATTTTCTAACTTTTGCTGAAACTTTAGTTTGGTTCTGCATCCTTTCACACCAGCAGTATGTGCCATACAGACGTTGCGTTAACTGAGAATTGTCCTTTATTGTTAGATTTTTTTTTTTCTGCTGTGACAGAAAGCTGTCTTTCAATTTGACAGATTACACTGAGGGTGAATTAATTAACATAAATTAAAATGACAGGTAATAACAGATTATCACTGAATTTTTACTATCCTGTCTGTCAAAATTACACACACTTTTGCCTACTCCCTATTTAAGGGATAAGGACTTGTACTTATATAGCGCTTTTCTAGTCTCAAAGACCGCTCAAAGTGCTTCACTAGCACTAACCCTCTATTCTAAGGGCCTATAGGAGACTGATATCTAGGGACAATTTAAAACAACCAATTAATCTAACATGCATGTCTTTGGATTGTGGGAGGAAACTGGAGCCCCTGGAGTAAACCCACACAGCACAGGGAGAACATGCAAACTCCACACAGAAAGGTTCCTACCCCTACCAGCCTGGGGATTCGAACCCGGAACCTTCTAGCTGTTAGGCAACAGTGCTAACCACTGCGCCACCATGCTGCCCGTTTGTGGTCACAATCACGGCTCATGGGTCCACATATGTCATGAACCGAGCAGGTATTTTCCTTCAGGCTCGGTTCTGGCCGATCTCTGTGGCTCAGGTATTGGGCTATTATGTATTGTGTCACCTTTTGAGTTCATGTTGCTTTTATGTCTTTGTCCTTTTGTTTTCCGTGCCTGTAGTCACCGCTCTGGCCGGCGGCTGTTAGGCAGCCTCTTTGACCTACATTCATGTGGGCGTTGTCTAACATTTGCCGGTCCGACCACGCTCCCTCTCCCTTGACAGCCAGCTGATTCTACTCCGATGATTGTCATTCCCGCGCCTCGCCCAGGTGTACTCAATTTGTGGAGCCAGCAATGCTTGTACTTAAGCGGCGTCTGCCAGTCAAGCATTGCTGGTCCGTTGAATTGTCTTTTGATGTGCATAGTCTGTCTGTACTGTGTGCCACGAAGTGTTCGCCACTCCACTCTACCCATGGTTCTCCTGTGCCCTTAAAGCAATGTTGGCTCTGGGACGCTATTGTGGTTAGATCAAGCTGCAACAGAGCGACATCGGTGGGGTCTGGAGAAACCTTAAAACTATCTCTGGGCTCCAGAATACCTCCTCCCAGGACATGGGGGGCAGGGAGTGGGCGAACAATCTGAACCTGTTTTTTAATAGGTTTGACCAACCGCCCTCCCCTCCGACTGCACAACAACCACTGCTGCCTCTAATGACATTGAGTCCTGCTGTCCACACCCTACTCCACCAACACCCCCCCACTCCCAACACACAGCCCCCCAACATGACCCTCACTAAGACCCAGGTGAGGACGGAGCTAAGAAAGATCAAGGCGAGGAAGGCGTCGGGACTGGACGGCATCAGCGCAAAGCTCCTCAAGTCCTGTGCAGATCAGCTATGTGGGATTGTGGAGCTCATCTTCAACCTGAGCCTGAAGCTGGGGAGGGTACCACAGTTGTGGAAAACATCTTGTGTGGTACCTGTACCAAAGACCTCCCGCCCCAAAGACCTGAACAGCTACAGACCAGTGGCCCTGACGTCCCACATGATGAAGACCCTGGAGAGACCGCTCCTTGCTCACCTCCGCCCCCTGGTGGGACCAGCGATGGATCCACTCCAGTTCGCCTACCAGCATGGCATTGGGGTGGAAGTTGCAGTGATCTTCCTCCTTCACCGTTCTCTGTCCCACCTGAAGAAGCCCGGGAATGCGGTGAGGATCATGTTCTTTGACTTCTCCAGTGCTTTCAACACCATCCAACCGATGATCCTGAAGGACAAGCTACTGTGCGCAGGGGTGGACCAGCACCTGTCATCATGGATCTTGAACTACCTCACTAACCGGCCGCAGTTTGTGAGAACCCGGGACTGTGTGTCCGACACGATCATCGGTAGCACCGGGGCCCCCCAGGGAACGGTTTTGGCTCCCTTCCTGTTTACCCTTTATACTGCGGACTTCTCACACAACACAACACACTGCCATCTACAGAAGTTCTCTGATGACTCTGCAATCGTCGGCCTCATCTCCAACGGAGATGAAGCTGAGTACAGAGGACTTATCCAGGACTTCGTGGACTGGTGCCATAGGAACTGCCTCCAGATCAACGCGAGGAAAACTAAGGAGCTGGTGGTGAACTGCCGCAGGCAAGGACAACCCCTCACAGCACCAGTAAACATACAGGGAACAGACATCGAGATGGTGACATCCTACAAGTACCTGGGTGTTCATCTGAACAATAAACTAGACTGGTCACACAATACCGACGCACTCTACAAGAAGGGGCAGCGCAGGCTGTTCCTACTGAGGAGACTCAGGTCTTTTGGTGTACAAGGGGCGCTACTGAAGACATTCTACAACACGGTGGTGGCATCAGCCATCACTTTTGGAGTGGTCTGCTGGGGCAGTGGCATTACAGCAGCCGATAGGAAGAGACTGAACAAACTGATCAAGAAAGCTAGCTCTGTCCTGGGGCAGCGCCCTGACCCAGTGGAGGAGATAGGAGAGAGAAGGATGGTGGCTAAACTGTCATCTCTGCTGGAGTCCGAGTCCCACCCTATGCAGGACATACTGAACGCACTGAGGAGTTCAGTTAGCAGTAGACTACATCATCCTAGGTGCGCAACCGAGAGGTTTCACAGGTCCTTCCTACCAACGGCAGTCAGACTGTATAACCTAAGCAGGGCTGCTCGCAGAGATAGCAAAAAAACGTGACGACCTAATAGTACTGAATGCAAAAGACGCAATAGACTTACACAATGGTCCCCTCCAGTATATACAACTAGGACAGTATCGGTCGCTACGGAGGGTGACAATATGTATGGGTACATATTCATACTATGTCGGATAACTAAGTAGACGGTTACGCTGTTTATTCCATCTCGCTACAAAGCTCCGCACTTTGTATATATATTTATATATTGATGTGTGTGTAAGTATATCCACTGCTCTTATTTATATCATCCGTATCTTCTTAATGATTGCTCTGAGTGTTGCTATCCCTGTGCTGTTGCAATCCTGGAATTTCCCCATTGTGGGACTAATAAAGGCTTATCTTATCTTATCACTTCTCCTCTTGCGTTTGCTGGGCGATGCCGGCCCAGGAACACCAAATGTAAGTTTCTTTGTATTTTGTGTATGTCCTCACCTTTTTGGGAATTGTTTGTCGTTACTTTAATAAATATGTTGTGGTGTAACCCATCGCGTAAGTCTTTCTTTCTACCCCTCTCCGTGCGCTGCGTAAAAGTGCACGGAGAGGTCTATGACAACATATTTGATTTGATAAGGATTTAACACTGGTTGCCCTTCCTGACGCACCCTCCCCATTTACCCGGGCTTGGGACTGGCACAAGGAGTACACAGACAACAAAAAAGTCTATAGCTCACCCTCTGGTGCCATATCACCTGTGTTTCAGTAGTGTTTGTGTCATTGCATATTCTGTGATGTGGTCATGGTAAATAAAGGCAATCTGTCAGAACAACTGAGAGGTGATTTATTCTGTGAACAGGACTGATATCAGCAGTTTTAGAATTTATGTTCCAAGCTTTCCTCCTTTCCTCAGGTGACATGTACCCCCTAGAGGAGGGTGAAGAGGAGCCTGAATGGGTGGCCTCAGAGCGTCAGCAGTTTTTGGAGTTCAGGGACAAAAACAATGACGGAAAAATGGACAAAGAGGAAACTCTGGACTGGATTCTTCCGTCTGACTATGACCACGCTGAAGCCGAGGCTAAACACCTGCTGTACGAGTCAGATTCCAACAAGGTCAGGCTCAGCTTCACTTAGATCTCCCTGTTTAGCTGTTTACATGCTCAACACCTGCTCTTTATTTTCTCTGTTCAGGATGGAAAATTGACCAAGGAGGAGATCCTTGACAATTCCGAAGTGTTCGTTGGAAGTCAGGTGACGGAATTTGGACAGGCTCTACTTCGGCATGATGAGTTCTAGAGAGAAACAGTTTTTTTTATTCTGGTTTAAATAATTTATTTTGGAGTGAAGCCTGAAATAACTTGGAGACTTCTGTTACC
The DNA here is from genome assembly GCA_020510985.1 of Pholidichthys leucotaenia. Lineage (NCBI taxonomy): Eukaryota > Metazoa > Chordata > Actinopteri > Cichliformes > Pholidichthyidae > Pholidichthys > Pholidichthys leucotaenia. Next base: position 213,663,854 of record CM035845.1, on the reverse strand, counting down.
ATCACATCATTTTTTTTCTGTTTGTTACATTTTATACACTTTTTATTTTTTAAGCATTTTGGATGTTTCTTCTCCTGTTGATTGCCTTTATGACCTTAGTTTCCTGTTTGTTTTTCCCTGTCATTGATGTACCACGGGTTTCCACTGTAACTTTTGATACTTTTTTATGATTCACTGTAGGGCTGGGCGATATAGCTTTTAACATGTATCACAATACATTTAGCATACCTGCAAACTAGTCGCTTTTTGGCGAAAATCGACGGAATGAATCCCAAATACGTCACTCACGTGAATCATGTAGCTCCAAAGAGGGTTTTTTGGAGGGGAAGGGGGGGTTGGCAGCCTACCGTTGGATGGATTATCAGTGGGAGTTTGGAAGTAAGTGTCGCTGTCTGCCTGCCTACGATATAATATGCTGTGTTACTTAACATTGATAAAGTGTATCATGATCCTTTTCTCTAATGGCACATTTTCCAACATGTTTAATGGAAAGCTCATCTGTTTGTTAAGGAGTCAGTTAACATCCGTGAATTGTGTGTTAACGTTAGCCTAATATCACTCAGTTCAAAGTGAATAATTTTGGGAAGGCTATTTCCACTGCATCCGTATTGTTATGTGATTCCAACCTGTCAGAGGGTCCACCGGGTAGAACAGGTAGCTCCATTAAAAAAAAGTATTAAACCCTGCACTAATCACGTAAAATATAGTCATATTACATTTTTTAGGTGGAGCTGAAAATTATAGTTTATCGCTGTCTTGTAGCTGAGTTTAGTCTGAAACAGTACATTTGATAATGATTCTGATACTTCTACATCAATCTCTTACCTTTCCTTTGAACCCAAATTTATTGAGAAAAGCATTTTTATTCATGAAATATAAGCTTGTAGGCTTAGCTGTTTAAATAGATGAGCAGAGTGAAACCGCCATTAGGGTTAGTTGTGGCCAAGTGTGACTCTCAACACAAGTATTCAGATCCAGTAAAAGCAATCTAGTAACACCCAAAATACGACCCATGTTCCGCATTCAAAACTTTAGTTATACAAGTATGTAAGTATTCTCAACCAAATGACTTTAAGTATGAAATATTTTTTTAAAAAGTTCATTTTTACGTCATACAAAAAAAACCTTGAAATAAAAGTGGTCACTGTGTAAAATGTTGTTTCATTATTTTATAGGATATTTATAGATTAATTTTACTGCTACATTGTGTCGCATTGAAAGGCTGAAAAAATTAGTTTTACGTTTGTTAAACACTTTTAATAATGTGCTTTGTTATCTGAAGCAAGTGTCTTTTCCATTTATTTCTCAGAGTACACCAGAATCCTTAATTTACGTGTTAAAATCATTAAATTTTTCCGGGGGGCTGAGATGACCCCAGACTTCCCTACAGGGGTTTAGTTTGTCACCTTTTTCATCCCTTCTGAGTTTGCAGGTATAATTTAGGGTTTTATCGCGATACACGATATACTATATCACAATGTTTTGAGATCCCCTCTGAACCATTGTATAAATTTTCATTTAAAACTTTTGTATAAAATGACACCAGCATAGCAGAAACAGACCCTTGCATTGCATTTTTTTAAATTGCATGCAAGAAAGGGGGGATAAAATCAAGTTAAATTTAGCTTGTTGAAACAGTAAGGCAGCCCCACTCGTAAATTTGCAACTAATGAGAGTAAATAAGGGTAGGCCTACCTATTCACCTGATTCTTAAAGACAACAATAAAACAAAAAAAATTTTAAAAAGGACTGAAAACAATAAAAAGTGCATAAAGTAAGAATTCTAGAGAAAGACATTTCAAAACCATATAAATTAAAGTGCACTTTTTTCTGTTTTGGTCATGTTTTTAACAATCGGGGCTATGTCTTTGGCATTATAATTTATGACTGCAGTCTTTTTCCATTTGCACTTTTGTTATTGGATAAATTTTTCAAAGGAAGAAGCCACAGTCATTTACCTTGGAAATCCTTGGTTCCTTTAATGTTATTTTTTGTGGGAGCTCCCTGGGATTATGACAAGTGTATTTTAATGCATTCTTCATATTGTTGTGGATGACATTGCAAGTAATGAAACAAATTAGTGGTACTGCTACCTTTAAAGACAATGGCTTTGCAACATATTTTGCAGAAAACTGTCTTTTATTCAGTGTCTTCCTTCTGAATACCAAACCACTGCCAGACAATGGAGCCGGTGTTCTGCCATTTTAGCATACTTTCTCAGAATACCATACCCCTATGGCAAACCGATAGATACTGTATATTTATTGGTTTAGCATACTTTGTCAGCATCAGTTGCACTGCAAATATGGCACTAACATTGCATAATTACTTACCTTTCATCAGCTGGGCAGCGGTATGCTATTGTTTACTTTCAATCAGCTGTACTGAGTAATTTTTAACAGCAGGAAATATATACAATATATATAAATAGACACACACTGAAAGCGCATCACATTTTTGGATCAGCGAATCACGGTGCAGCACCGTCAGCTGAATGGTATGCTGAAATTATGAGTAGAAGCGTATTTCCTGTTACTACGCATGCGCGCACATGCCACGCATGCGTAGTAGCCCAGGGTATGGCCGTTCTGATGAGTATGGTAAGGTTTCACCTTATTTTCCATCTCCCCATGCTCTGGCAGTGTTGCCTGATTGTGCATAAAAAACAAGCATCTCTGCCCACAAAAACAGGCTCAAAAGAAGCAGTTTCCAAAGAAAAAAAGTGCAGGAAAAAAACAAACTTGGCAATGACCCTGATGCAAAACACAACAGCGGTAAGAGTCACTGAGCTGCAGTCCAGCTGTGTGAGAGGACTTCAAATGGATAAATAAATACTGATGGCTTACGTTGTTATGACAATTTATGCTCAATATCTGAAATAAAGGCATTTTATGTATTGCGCATAGTAGAATATATTGATATAACGAATATATTCTGTATATCGCCCAACCCTACTTCACTGAGTAAACGTCCTCAAAAAAAGATTTTTGAAATAGCATTAAGGAGAGTTCAGAGCTTTGATTTAGAGACAATTTATATTTTGACTGTTTTCAAGCTGTTTGTCAATAAAAATATTAACATGTATGCTGTTTGTCTGAAGTTACCAATGCACCATGTTTCACAATATACCTACTATTCAAAACCAACAGATTTTTACCCACTGCCAAAGTGTTCATCATATTTTTATTAGGTGTTTTTTGTTTTTATTCTTTTGCTTTTCATCTAAACTCTTCCTCTGCAGCCAAACAAAAAAATGAATAACTTTTTCAGAGTATTTCCCAGTTTGACATGTGAAAGTTCATCTGAAAGTCAAATGTCCTTTAGTGCTATATTGTTCCAAACACTAGGAAGATGTAGAAACTGAAGACACGTCAGTCTTTGAAACTTCAGATGCGTCCTCCATTTTCTTTCCAAACACCATTTCCATGATGCAGCCGTTAAACTGGAAAATGAGAAATGTTGCTTTAATAAACAGGAGCAGGAACAATCATCTGCCCAGATCAGACTTTTCATTTTAGGCTCCTTTCATTCAAAAGGTCAGATTGCTCAGTGTTTAGCTGAGGAACAGGTATACCTTCCTCACCTGTTTGTTCATGAAGGCATAGATGAGTGGGTTGTAGACACAGGAGCTTTTGGAGAAGAAGGCCGGGATGGTAACAAGCCGATAATCTTTGTTGTCATCCTCAGCAAAGGCGAAGTACAGCGCTGCCAGGGCATATGGTCCATAGCACATGACAAATGATCCAACCATCACAATGATCATCCGTGACACTTCCTTCTCTGCCTTCTGGGTGGAGACAGAGTCCACCTGCTGAGCTGCCACCTGCAGAGAAGGAATCAGTTTTAGAAGACACAGGAGACATTTCCTCCGGACCCCAGAAATAATCACTAGAATTTCTATACAGATGATTAGCTGTAATTTCTTTTTGTCAAACTGATGATCATGTAGTTGAGTGATTGACTGTTTCCTACTCACTGCTCTCAGAGCACCCAGCAGCTGGGAATAGGAGAAAATGATGATTGAAAGAGGTGTAACGAAGCAGGTGATCATCAGGAAGCCTATGTAGCTGGTCGTGTTATACTCCTCATTGTGGGTGTACCAGTCAGGTGAGCAGGAGCAACCCAGACCTTCGGGGATGTACCTGGAAGCAAAGACAGATTGTGACATCATCTGTGCAGACAGCATATTGCTCTAGGCCCTTCTGACTCAGATGGTCACTTACCTGCTCCAGCCAAAGAAAGGGGGCGTGGCACAGCCAATACCCATGAACCAGGTGAAGGCCACAGCAGCCAGAGCGTGGTTTGTGCCAAACTTAAAGGCTCCAAAGGGTTTACAGATGACCACATACCTTTCAAAAGAAAGAACGGCCAGAGACCAGGATGTCACCAGACCTGTAGGGAAATAGATGGTGAACACCTGTACACACCTGCACTTGGTCTAGCTGCACAGGGGTTCATTTTACCTGCTATGGCACCCATGCAAGCCTCCAGTGCACACATGGTGTAGCCCAGGAAGTAGTAACCTCTCAAACTGGCAACGAACACCTGACTGACGGAGAAAGTGACGAAGATGAAGCCAGCCAAGGTAATGTTGACCAGAATATAATTGAGAGGTGCTCGGAGTTTCTTGTACTTGGCCGTGGCAAGGAGAACGACAAAGTTCAGAGGTGTGCCAAAGAAGAAGACAAAGCCCATAAAGGCGGCCTGTAGGTAAAATACCCACACAGGGGCCAGGTAATGCTGGGGTCCATCAAAGGGACCCACTTTGGAGATGTTCTCGAATAAGTGGAAATATTTCCCCATGTTGACCCCAAAGCGATGTAATGCTGCCTCAACTGCAACCTCTTTATATACAGTCATAAACCACTTAAGGCCAAGATTTAGCTCCCGGGATTTTTCTGAGTTTCAGGATTAAGAACAGTTATCTTCTAATTCCGTAATCTTCTTAGGAAAAAGTGGACAATGTGTACACACACATCCACTCAGGTTCAGGTTTACAGGTAAACTGCTGTCCAACAGAATTAGGTTACCTCTGATTATTCATATGATGAATAAAAAGTGAACTGTTTTTTTTCTGAATACTTTTTTCCTTCTTCTACAGTGAGTTTCAGTTTATCTCAATTGCATAAACACTTTTGTCCTTTCAGCAGTTTTCTGAACAGCTAACACACAAGCTAAAAATAAGAAAAAAATATAGCTGCAAGCAGTGATCATCTGGTTCCAAGCAGGTGTAGACTTCAAGGTCTTCTTTTGTTTAGCAACAGCATTTAAAACCTAAGTTCTGCTACACATTAGTTTTTAAAAAGGCACTATGTAACTTTCTTGTTCCTTGTAGGAACATCGAAAAGGCCACAACCACAGCAGCCAAAACCCAAGTCCCAATAGCCAACCACAGGCCCACAGGGCTTTTTATTGTTGGTGGCTAAAGTTGTGGCCTGTGATAACCTGCTGGGACCGAGGCCACAGCTGTTGTCCCCTCAGTGATTCCACCTAAAAGAGAGTTGTTAAGGGCAATGTGAGTGCCCTCAGGCTATGGAAGAAATGACATTCTCACGATCAAATGTAGTCTACCATCAAAATAATTTTGCAAACATTATTTTTAGGTGTAAATTTTATATAGTGTTGCGTTAAAATACACAGGAGAAACATGCTGTACTTCAGAAGAATAAGACTTCCCTGGAAAGACTCAAACCTGGGACCTCCTGCATACCAAGCACTCTCCTTAACCACATCATCACACAACTGCTTTAGCGTCATTCTAACTTTCTCAAATGATAAATGTTCGATTGAAAGGCTTCACAACCGCAGTAGTACAGCATTTAAAATTGAATGTGCACTACACATTGTTTTCAAATGCACGGAAGAGGTATGTTGCACTTCCAAAGAACAACACATTATCGGGACAATGTGAACCCAGGTCTCCTACAGCGCAGATGAGAAGCTTAACCCCTACACTACACAGTTGCTTGGATCACACACATTAGCAAATGTTCCATTGATAAGGCAAAATGGTTGACAACCATTTCACCACTGGAGTGGTGGCCTAGTTGATAGAGCATCCACCCCACAACTGGGAGGCTGTGGGTTCAAGCCCCAGGCGGGTCATACCAAAAGACCATATAAAAATTGTATTTCCTGCCTTCTAGCTTGGTGCTCAGCATAATAGAATAGGGGAAGGAAAAGTTGTTTGTGGCAGTGCCTTGCACAGCAGTGACCCCTTTGATTCTAGATGTGATTAACAATGTAGATAGGAGAAATGTAATTTTGTTCTACTGTATGGATTGAATGACAATAAAGTTGGCTTCTTCTTCATAAACATGATTTTTGGAACATAAATAGAATTGCATAAAATTTGGTGGTTAACTGCAAATACTGTTGTGATTGTGAGTGTGAAGTTTCATCAAATTTGAATCAGTATATCTGGAGTTAAACCCAAAAATACATGCCAAAGAGAAACTCTACAACTTGATTAGCCTAGAAAATCAAAACAGACTGGCATTTTTAGATAATGTTAACAATAAATCAATGTATGCAGATGATCTCTGCTCAATTGCAAGTAATTTCGATGAATAGCCTAGGAGGAGTTCATTTTGAGTTCACTTGCACATTTTTGAAAATAGGGTGCAGAAAATTTCATTTTTAGAGCAAAAGATCAGTGGAGAAAAGCTATAGAATATTTCAGAGAAGAGAATGATGAATGAATTTTTAGTCTATTTGCAAAAACATAAAACTGATCATTACAGTGTCACCTATATATGCAGTGCCTTGATTTTTGGTCTCTGAGTAGTGGGGAGAATTTCTGATCACACTGTAAAATTTCAGGTTTCTACATATTACTGTTTTTCTTCCCTATGCACTTGAGGAGGAGGAGGAGAAGCAAACAAAGAAGAAGAAGAAGGCCCACAGCACAGCTGCTTGGAATCCTAACAAGATATTTGTTTGCAGAAAGGCCCCAGCACCAACAAAAGGACACCACAAAGGCAAATGTTGTCACATTATTTCAGTCAGTCATTTTACAAATGATAACTAATTACAAAATACAAACTTCAGTATGAGATGGTGTTATATGCCTATGGCATTTTTGATTCTTGTAAAAACAACTGGCTGGTCTGGGAACGCCTTGGTATCCCCTCTGAAGAGCTGGAGCAGGTGGCTGGGGAGAGGGAAGTCTGAGCTTCTCTGCTTGAACTGCTGCCTCCGCGACCCGGACCTCCGGAAAAGCGGTAGAAGATGGATGGATGGATGGATGGATGGATGGATGGATGTAAAAACAACAAAGTATGAGTCAAAAGATTTTGAAGCATATCAGAGCATGAATAATATTGTGCTCCCCCAACATGGTTTACCACATATATAGAAAGAACCTCCCTGCACTCAGCATCTGCATTGTTATCGATTCTTTTGATTCTTATGCAGGTATTTTGTTTCTGATTTTTGTATATTCTGCTGGGTAATTTAACTAACTGTAATGCTGTTGATACCATCTAGCTGCAATGCTCCTACACTGTGTATATACCGTAACAGTGTACATTGTATATTTATTTACTGCTTTGGCTAACCAGTTCTTATCTTATTACGAGCTGCGCCTGACTGTATTCCAGACTCTCACGCATGCTCTGAAATTCTTTATGGAGTAGCTCTACTAACGCTAGTCTGCCATCCATGCTGGTAAGTTTATTTTCAGTAGAGAAAAGGATGTCACTAACCTCAGAGCCGTCTCGTGATTTCTCGGGTGTTATTTTCGGCGAGACTGCTGGTCTCAGTCGTTTTGACTGGGAAGCAGGGATGAGAGACTGCTCCATGACACAGCATCGGAAATAAAACTCGTCAATATAGTTCTCTAGTTCCTCCAGCTCTGTACAAAAAAAGAAAGCTAGAACCAGACAGTCAGTTAATGGATTAATTACAAAAAGCAGAAAAAAAAAACTACTCGCAGAAAAGTTTGTGTATGCTCGGTTGGCAGGCGCCGCCATTTTGGGTTATTGCGCAACAGTCTTGGAACATCTCACGATCACAGCATCGGCACCCACCTCATAGCATCAGCCTCCACCAAAGCTGTACACGTGATTTCTTAGTTTTTTATTTTTAATAAATTTGCAAAAATCTCAAAAAAACCTCTTTTTTCACATTGTCATTATGGGATATTATGTGTAGAATTTGGAGGAAAGAAATTAATTTAATCCCTTTTGGAATAAGGCTGTAACATAACAAAATGTGGAAAAAGTGAAGCGCTGTGAATACTTTCCGGATGCACTGTAACTTCAGGGTGATTTAAGAGAAATCTTTTTTTTTTTATTTTTTCACATATTTCAGTCAGACCCGATCTCTGTTTTTAAGAATAGGGTTAAAACCTTCCTTTTTGATATAGCCTATAATTAGGGAGGGATCATGTGTCTCTGAACCCTCCCTTAGTTATGCTGCTAATAGGTTTAGACAGCCAAGGGACCTCCAACAATGCACTGGGCTTCACTCCTTTCTTCACTCTCAATGAAATATTTTTGCTGGTCATTAACATCTGTTTGTTCTTTCCCATAGATTGAGTCCCCATTGTGCTGTTTGCTCTCTACATGTCTGTTCTTTTCATCTTCTCTATCCCCTCACCTCCCAGCCAGTCACAGCAGATGACTGCCCCTCCCTGAGCCTGGTTCTGCTGGAAGTTTCTTCCTGTTAAAAGGGAGTTTTTCCTCTCCACCGTCGCCAAACGCTTGCTCACAGGGGATCACCTGACTGCTGGGGTCTTTCTGCAATTGTGGGGGTTGCTGTCATGTGCGGCAAGCGCTCACCTCCTCCTTCCTGTTCACCAGCTCTCTCATCAGACACACCTGCTGATTCCTGCCTGCCAGCGTTTTTAAGGAAGCAGTCTTCAGTGATTCAACGCTGGCTCATTTGGGTATACTGCTCAACAGACAGCTCTATTGTAAGCAGTTGTTCTTCTTATGATACTGTCTTACTATTTCTTCTCTTCCACCTTTTCCAGGTTGCTGCCAACGAAGCGGTGCATCTGCGGGGATTTGGTGCGCTTGCCAGCTTATTGTTCCACCTCTAAGCAGCCTTCCTTCTCTGCCCGGTCAGACCCAACCATCCAATCCGTCCGGCACTTCCGCCTGCTGGTTCCTCTCCTTCACTGGGTTCTGTGCTGGTCTCCTCCTATCTCCCACGTGAGTGGCATTGTTTTCCCATTAAATCTCCAGTCCTCTCTAATCAGTCTCGTCTGTCCTCCGCAGGGCTCCTGCTTTTCTGGCGAGTGATTGGTGTTTTTCCCTAAAAATTGCTGTTTTGAACATTCTAATAAAAGGTCAAACGTTTTTTGTGTGTTCGCTTGGTGATTGCACATTGCACTCAGGTGGCTTGTCCGGACAGTATGACAGAACGAGCCAGCCAGAGTCTCCACCTGGCAGGTGCATCACCATCAACCGATCACTCCGCGCTCCACCACCTCGACGTTACAGAGAGGCAGGTGGCTGAGCACACTCAGCCGCTGCAGGCACCTACGCAGCAGCTGAGTGTCCTTACTGATCAATTGGACCATGCTGGTGTCCCGGCTACTCCACCTTCGCCTGCTCCTCTTTCTTCCATTATCCGCTGAACCCTTGCTATTTCCACTCCTGCCCCGTACATGGGGGAGGTGGGGAAATGCAAGGATGTGTTATGTCAGATTCAGCTTTATTTTGGGCAGGTGCAGGGGGAGTTCTCGGATGACATTTCTAAGATTCATCAGTTTGTTCTTCTGCTTCGGGGCCACGCTCTTAGTTGGGCGCAGGCTGTTATCGATAGTAAGAGTGCTTCGCCACCAACGTTTGACCAATTCATGGCCGAGTTTACACGCACCTTTGACCGTTCCGAGAGTGAAGGGAACATCATGAGTCGCCTGATGTCACTCCATCAGGGCAGTCAGTCGGTGGCCGACTTCTCAATGGAGTTCCGGGTTGAGGCAGCAAATTCGGCGTGGAACGAGGCTGCGTTACGCAGCATGTTCCTCCACGGACTGAATCCTCGTCTCTGGGATGACTTGGTGGTCTATGTTGTTCCTGCCACCTTGGACGTCCTGATGGATCAGGCGGTCGGGTTAGATATTCAATACCGTGAACGTGACCGGGAGCACAGAGCCTCCTCTCGCCCGTCACTCGTTCCTTTCCGGTGGCTACTGACCGAGACAAGCCCAACTCCGCCCCCGAGCCTATGAAGCTCAGCTCTGCTCGTCTTCCGCGAGCAGAGGTTGAGCGAAGGCGGCATGTCGGGGCATGTGCCTACTGCAGTTCTTTTAATTATAAGTTGGACACATGCCACCTACAGGCAAAAGAATCAGCCCGTCAGTGGCCGTGGGGGGTCTGGCGGGCGGGACTCAATCCGTTCCCCCCCGTAATTTCTCCATTTCAGCCCTCATCCAGCTACCGGGTGTCGAGAGGAGAGTCTCTGCCCTGATTGATTTTGGGGCGGAGGGTAATTTTGTCTCATCTACGCTGGTGCACGAGATGGGGATTCTGACAGTTTAGCTGCCGGCTCCCCACTCTGTGCGTACTCTTTCTGGCCAGACGGTGGCATTCGTTACCCATTGCACGGTGCAGTTATCCATCCTTTTGTTTCGTAACTACCGTGAGAAGCAGACTTTTTACATGTTTCCACAAGCTTCTTATGCGGTGGTACTTTGTTATCTGTGGATCCAGAGGCATAATCCTATTATTAATTGGGCACAAAATTCCATCACCTCCTGGAGTCAAAACTGTTTGGCTACGTGTCTAAATTCGGCTGAGTGTTCCCCATCCCTTCCCATCTCCTCGCCTCAGGTTGAGCCGCCAGACCTCAGCCTCGTACCCAAGGTCTATCACAACCTCGGGGAGGTGTTTAGCAAGTCGCGAGCATTAGCGCTTCCCCCGCATCGCTCATACAACTGTGCCATAGACCTCCTTCTGGGTGCGAGGTTGCCATCCAGCAAATTCTATAGCATTTCTGGACCTGAGAGAGAGGCGATGGAAAAGTACATTAAGGATTCGCTGAACACCGGCCTCATTTGGCCATCCTCGGCTCCCCTAGGGGCAGGGTTTTTCTTTGTAGGCAAAAAGGACGGGTATTTGCGTCCGTGCATTGACTATCGGGAGCGTAATGCCATCACTGTCAAAGATAAATACCCTCTGCCCCTGATGAACTCCGCTTTCAAGCTCCTGCAGCGTTCACGTGTATTCTCTAAGCTCAACCTAAGTAACACTTATCACCTAGTTAGAATACGTGAGAGGGACGAGTGGAAAACAGCGTTCAAAACTCATCTGGGGCATTTTGAATATCTAGTTATGCCATTTGGTCTAATGAATGCCCCCACTGTTTTCCACCGTTTAATCAATGACATTCTCCCTGATATGCTTAATCAGTTTGTTTTCGTCTATTTAGACGACATTCTGATTTTTTTCTCGCATGCCAGAGGAGCACAAGACCCATGTTAGAGCCATGTTACAATGGCTCTTAGAGAACCAACTACACGTCAAGGCAGAGAAGTGTGAATTTTCTACATCTTCCACTTCTTTCCTTAGCTTCATTATAGTGGAGGGAGAACTGAGGGCTGACCCAGCCAAGGTGAAGGCTGTGCTAGATTGGCCAACCCCACACTCCCACAAGGAGCTGCAACGCTTCTTGGGGTTTGCAAATTTTTATCGCAGGTTTATTCAAAACTATTGTGGGATAGCACAGCCTTTAACTAAGCTGACCTCTGTTAAGGTGCCATTTGTATGGACCGAGGCAGCTGAGCAGGCCTTTAATAAATTAAAGGTCCTGTTCACTGGTGATCAAGTCTTGGCTCAGGTCAACCTTCAGCTCCAGTTCACCCTGAGGGTGGATGCTTCAGAGACAGGGGTGGGCGCTGTTTTATCTCAGCGTTCTTCCCCGGATTTGAAGCTCCACCCGTGTGCATATTTTTCTAGGTGGCCCACCCCGCCCGAGAGGAATTATGACATTGGGGATCGCGAGCTGCTGGCCATTAAATTGGTGTTTGAGGAATGGAGACACTGGCTGGGGGGAGCTGCTCCCCCGGTAGTCGTGTGGACCGACCACAAGAACTTAGGAGTATCTGCGGTCGGCCTGCCAGCTTAACCCTAGGCAGGCTCGCTGGGCCTTCTTTTTCCAGCGCTTTAACTTTACTGTCACTTACAGGCCCGGCTCCCATAACGGGAAGCCTGATGCTCTCTCCAGGAAGTTCAGTCAGGACGTGGCTGACCCCCCTTCCCTCCCCCAGTCCATTCTCCCGCCTTTGTGCATCCTGGGAGCCCTCACCTGGGAGATCAAGAAGCGAGTGCGCCAGGCCCAGTTTTCTGACCCTGAATCAGCAAGCTGTACATCCCGGCTGCTCTCCGCAGCAAAGTCATCGAGTGGGGGCACACTGAATGCTTTGTCTGTCACCCAGGGGTGATGCAGACTATTGACATCATCAGGTGAGCGTTTTGGTGGCCTACATTACGGCGGGACATGCAGGAGTATGTTAAAGCCTGTTAGACGTGTGCCCGGAACAAGTCCTCCTCCACCCCTGCTGCTGGTCTTCTTCACCCCCTCCCCATTCCCAGTCGGCCTTGGTCTCATATTGCCATGGATTTTGTCTCTGGTCTTCCCCCTTCCCACGGCAACACAGTGATTTTGACCACTGTAGACAGGTTCTTCAAGACCGTACACCTGGTTCCCCTTCCCAAGCTGCCGTCCGCCGCCAAGACAGTGGAGCTTCTTTCCTACCACGCCATCAGGCTACATGGTATTCCTACGGACATTGTGCCTGATCGGGGTCCGCAGTTCACTTCACGAGTCTGGAAGGCCTTTTGTCACTGTCTGGGTGCCACCATCAGCCTCACCTCCGGCTACCACCCCCAGAGCAATGGGCAGGCTGAGCGTGCCAACCAGTCCCTGAAGGCCACCTTTCGCTGTATGGCAGCCGAAGACCCTGCTTCGTGGAGCTCCCATCTCACTTGGATAGAATATTCATTAAACTCCACGGTCTCCTCAGCTACGTGCTGATCTCCGTTCGAGGCGTCTGTGGGCTACAACACCCCCCCCCCCGCTCTCTATGGCTGAGAGAGAGGTTGCAGTGCCATCCGTGGGGGCTCACTTTCATCGCTGCCACCAGGTCTGGAGACCTGGAGACCCACCAGAGCTGCGCTTCAGTGTGCCACTGAGCGCAATCAGCGCTACGCTGACCGCAAGAGGGACAGCAGCCTATGAAAAGGAACAGCAGGTTTGGGTAGCCATGGACCAGGTTCCACTGAAGACGGAGTGTCGCAAACTTGCCCCCCAGTTTGTGGGCCCCTTTACCGTCACTGGTAATGTCAGCGACTCTGCTGTCCGGCTCCAGCTTCCATGGACGCTCCGTGCGCACCCTACCTTCCATGTCTCCAAGATGAAACCTCTCTCTTCCAGCCCTCTTTGCCCTCCCCCGAAGCCGTCCCCTCCTCCCAAGGTCTTTGACGGATACGTCACGCACACCGTGAGGGAGATCTTGGATACGACATCAGGGTTGGGGCTTCCAGTATTTGGTTGACTGGGAGGGCTATGGCCCGGAGTATCGGTCATGGGTCCTCTGGTCCAAGTTCCATGACAAGGGGATGGTCCGGGAATACCATCATGCTCACCCAGAGAAGACTGGGTGACAGCCAGGAGCTGTTCCCTGAGAGGGGGGCACTGTCATGTGCGGCGAGCGCTTGCCCCCTCCTTCCTGTTTACCGGCTCTCACATCAGATGCAGCTGCTGATTCCTGCCTGCCAGTGTTTTTAAGGAAACAGTCTTCAGTGATTCAGCGCTGGCTCATTTGGGTATACTGCTCAATAGACAGCACTACTGTAAGCGGTTGTTTGTCTTATGACATTGTCTTACTATTTCTTCTTTTCCACCTTTTCCAGGTTGCTGCCAACGGAGCGGTGCATCTGCGGGGATTTGGTGCACTCGCCAGCCTGTTGTTCCACCTCTAAGCAGCCTTCCTTCTCTGCCCGGTCAGACCCAATCATCCACCATCCAACCCATCCGGCAGTTCCGCCTGCTGGTTCCTCTCCTTCGCTGGGTTCTGTGCTGGTCTCTTCCTATCTCCCACGCGGGTGGCATTATTTGTTTTTCCATTAAATCTCCATTCCTCTCTAATCAGCCTTGTCTGTCCTCTGCAGGGCTCCTGCTTTTCTGGTGAGTGATTGCTGTTTTTTCCTCAAGATCAAACGTTTTTTTGTGTGTTCGCTTGGTGATTGCACGTTGCACTGTGGCTTGTCCGGCCAATATGACAGTTTCCCCTACAGTTGAAAGTGCTATGAGATGACTGTTGTTGTGAAATGGCGCTATATAAATAAAGTTGAATTGAACTGAATTGAATTGAATATTTATACTTCATACACCATTATGTCCTGCAGCTATCTTGTGTGCCATTATTTTTAAGACTATTTTACTGTAGTGTTACACAATTATATTTCTTATCAATTAGTACTATTTTTTAATTGTTTCCAAGCTTTTAGAGTCTGCCATAAAGAATTGTCTTTATCATAATGTCATGCGTATGTAAGATAATGTCATGCATACATAAGTTTGTCATAATTGACTCAACATCCATCCATCCATCTTCTACCGCTTTTCCGGAGGTCCGGGTCACGGAGGCAGCAGTTCAAGCAGAGAAGCCCAGACTTCCCTCTCCCCAGCCACCTGCTCCAGCTCTTCAGAGAGGATACCAAGGTGTTCCCAGACCAGCTGGGAGACATAGTCTCTCCACCGAGTCCTGGGTCTGCCCCGGGGTCTCCTCCCAGTGGGACGTGCCCGAAACACCTCAAGTGGGAGGCGTCCAGGAGGCATCCTAATCAGATGCCCATACCACCTCAACTGACCCCTTTCATTGTGGAGGAGCAGCGGTTCTACTCTGAGCCTCTCCCAGATGACTGAGCTCCTCACCCTATCTCTGAGGGTGAGTCCAGCAATCCTACGGAGAAAGCTCATTTCAGCCGCTTGTATCCGCAATCTCGTTCTTTCGGTCATTATCCAAAGCTTGTGACCATAGGTGAGAGTAGGAACGTAGATTGACTGGTAAATCAACAGCTTTGCCTTAGAACTAAGCTTCCTCTTCACCACAACAGACCGGTACAACGTCCGCATCACTGCAGATGCTGCTCCGATCCGTCTGTCAACCTCTCGCTCCATTTTCCCCTCACTTGTGAATAAGACCCCAAAATACTTAAACTCCTCCACTTGGGGCAGGAGCCTGTCCCCAACCCAGAGAGGACAATCCACCTTTTTCCGGCTGAGGACCATGGACTCGGACCTGGAGGTGCTGATTCTCATCCCAGCTGCTTCACACTCAGCGCCAAATCGTCCCAGCAAGGGCCAGACTAAGAACGATCCAACAGACTCTCATGATGAATACTAGAACAAGGATTCAGTGTACCCCGCCCGGTATGGGGTTACCGGGGCCCCGCACTGGAGCCAGGCCTGGGGGAGGGGCTCAATGGCTAGCATCTGGTGACCGGGTTTCCACCCATGGGACCCGGACGGGCTCAGCCCGAAGGAGTTACATGGGTCCGCCCTCCAGTGGGCTCATCACCTGCAGGAGGGATCATGGGGGTCCGGTGCTATGTGGATTAGGTGGCGGTCAAAGGCAGAGACCTTGACTCAACATACCTTCTAAAATGTCACTCAGTAACTCATAAAAATATGCTACACGCCCCAAACAAGCAGTTGTTGTAACTGCATGACATTTTCCAGGCAGTTTGGTCCACTGCAATGTGAATGCAAACCAAACCAAAGAAAGGTGTGAAAATTCTTGGCATTCCCTACCCAGTCGAGCCAAGACCCCTGGACTATCCTGGTCTGAATGCAACCTTAAAGTGCAGAACAAAAACTATATACAAACACTATTGTATATAAAACAACTATCACTCCGTATAGAACACACGAAGATTAAAAACAAGGTGCATGAGTCAATGAATATCACATTTCCCATTAGATTGAGGGTGGATGTTGTTCAGTTAGTAGGGGACTGGGGGTGGGGGGTGGATGCATTTAACAGCTTGTGGGTAGACGTTGTTCTTGAGTCTGTCTTTGTCCTGAGCATACTGTATCTTCTACCAAAGGGAAGGGGAAAGAAAAGAGAGTGTCCAGGATGTGAGGGTACTCTGATTATACTACCGGCTTTCCCCTATAGGCTGCCAGTGTAAATGTCACTGACAAGGGGTAGTGCTGCAAGATGTCAGTTTGTGCAAGGACTACCTGCCTCTGCTCTTCCTGCTCCAACACATTCTCCATTATGGCTGATGACATGGAGAAGGCAGAGAGAGCGACAGGGAAAGCGGGAGGCAACACACTGGAGGCAGGAGTTGGAGTCAATGGCCCAGAGCCAAATTGAACCGAGTAAAGCAGATTTCCAGTTTGTAACAGCTCGTCGCTCAGCTGGGCAACACGGGAACGAAGCTCTGTCATCTTCAGATGTTTTAGCAGGGCCGGTGAACTGAGGACCGCTTTTGCTTCCACCAAGTCGGCGTTCATCTCCCACCGATTGGACTGACCCATAGCTTGGTCCAAAAGGCGAAGCACCCGGTCAAGATCCTCCTCTCTGGAACTCTGACTCGGCCCTTTCCTCATGCCGGTCCTGCCTAATGAGACCTTCTTTGATAGCATAATTCTGTCAAGGTGGGTTACACAGGCTCAAATGCAGGCAGGAGTTCAGTGCAGAAATGATGATTTATTAACAAAACTTAAAGGAACAAACAAATGATAGCACGTGGGCTGCAGATCAGAAACACAGGCTTAGACACTGAACAGAACCGACAGAAATGCTAATGACACCACGCCTGGCACAGACTGGCAAGGGTAAATATAGGCAGGAAAATAATCAAGACAATCCAGAACAGGTGGGAAGCAATCAAAGACAACAGAGAAGCACAGGACGAGCAAGGCTGAGCAGACAGAGCACACAGAGACCAAAAATACCAAAGAAAATCACAGCGTAGAGAACATAATAACAAAGTGCGTGGACATGGCTGAACTAATGTCCTGCAGATAACAGAAAAACAAATACGAACATACAGTGAGGACATGAGCACAGTCACGTCCAAACCCTTACAAACAGCCATGCATGAAGAGGGAGAAAAAAGAGTGAAAAGGCTGAGGACACAACCCTGTGGTGTGCTGGTGTTCAGGATAAGAATGGAGGAGATGTGGTCTCCTATTCTGACGTTCGGGAATCTATTACTGAGGAAGTCCAGTATCCATGTGCACAGTGAACTACTCAGACCCCAGTTGTTCAACTTCTGAACCAGTTTAGGGTTAGAACTGTATTAAAGGCGGAATTGAAGTCCACAAACAGCATCTTCACATAGGTGTCGCTGTTATTCAAGTGTGTGAGGGCTGTGTGGAGGGCCGTTATGATGGCTTCTTCTATTGACCTGTTTGCTCTGTATGCAAGCTGGTGTGGATCAAGGTCAGCAGAAGTGACAGCTTAAAATGAGGCAAAATGAGTCTCTCAAAACATCTGGTGATGATGGGGGTTAGAGCAACTGGGCAGTAGTCATTCAGGCAGCTCACTGTGTTCTTCTTGGGCACTGGAACTATGGTGGCTGACTTAAGGCAGGTGGGAACCACAGACTGCAGTAGCAAGAGGTTGAAGATGGTGATAAAATCCCTGCTAGTTGGTTTGCGCATTCCTTAAGTATCCTTCCTGTGACTCCGTTTGGACCAGCAGCTTTCCTCAAGTTTATTCTGTGCAGGATGGTTCTGACCTGATGCTGCTGCAGCTGGATGGGGGCATCACTCATCTCCAGAAGAGGAAGACAGGTGCAGGCTTCTCCATTGCATTGGTCGAAGTGGGTGAAGAACTGGTTCAGAGTGTCCAGTAGGTTACTGTCTGAGGAGTCTGCTGATGTCTGCCTGTCCTTGTAGCCAGTGGGTTTCTTGATCCCCTGCCACATGTTCCTGGTGTTATTCCAGTCAAAGTTTTCCTCAATATGCTGCTTATATTTTTGCTTGGCCATTTTGATGCATCTCTGTTGGGACTAGCGTGCTTCTTTATAAGCCTGCTGGTCTCCTGACTTGAAGGCATCATCCTGTATTCTAAGCAGGGTAAGCACCTCCCCATTGAGCCAAGGTTTCTGGTTTGGGAACACTTTGACTGTCTTGGTCGTGATCACACTCTCAGTGCAATAGCTGATAGTATATGAGAGCACAGCAGATGTGTGGCCATCCGGGTCTGTTCCCTCTGCAAATACTCCCCAGTCTGTAGAATCAAAACAGTCCTGTAGGGCTGTGGTGGCTTCCTCAGTCTATACATGATCTGTTTTTAGTGTTGGTCTTCATCTACAGATTTTAGGTTTATAAGCAGGAATCAGTAACAGAAAATCCAAGATGTGGTAGGGAGGTGGCTCTAAAGGCATTTGGAATGTTGGTGTAGACCTGGTCAAGAGTGTTATTTTATCTCGTCGGAAAACTCACATTTCTGAAGAATCTTGGCAGGACAGACTTCAGGCTGGCATGGTTAAAATCTCCGACCGCGATTATAACACAGTCTGGGTATGCTGATAGCTGTTGGGTGATGGAGCATTGTAGCGCTTCCATAGCTACTTTAGCATTAGCGTTTGGCTGCACGTACACCACTATTATAATCACTGACGTGAGTTCTCTCGGCAGATAGAATGGTCTGCACTGCACCATCAAATACTTTATGTCCGGATAGCAGTGACTATCTTTAAGTGTGGTATTGGTACACCAGCTGTTGTTTATATGAACACACAGGCCATCTTCATGTTTCTTACCCGACATGCTGAAACTTCTGCTTGCCCTGAAGGTAGCATGGCCTGCTAACGCTATTGCAGCATCCAGAGTGAAAGAGTCCAGCCAAGTCTCTGATATTACTGTCACACAGTAATCCATACGGTGTGAAGTAATCCGCAGTTGTATCTTATCCATCTTGTTATTGACTGACTAGGAGTTGGTGAGAAAAAGACTTGGGATGGATGGTTTGTATGGTTTAGCCATTAGCCTGGTCTTTAGCCCTGCTCGCCTCCCCATCTTCTGTTTCCTGTGTCTCTGCCGCCTGCGCCGCTTCAGATGGGTGATAATCGGAGAGAGGTCCGCAGGTCCCCAGCTACTGTTGCTAAAAGTGTAGCGATTATTTTCCAAAAGTATGAGCAGCTCAGCTCTACTGTACTGCACATGTGTGGCTGCCCCAGAGAAAAGAAGGAAAAAGAAGTTCAAATATACAAAATACCAAAAATAGCTGCAGAAACATGAAGAGTGCTCGGCCACTCCGTCTACCCGTGTCACCATCTTGTAAGAACCAAAGTTGCAAAAATCTGTGAAACCAGTGAAAATATGTTAACCTGTTTGAAAGAATAGATCTCTACTGTGCTGAGAGAAGATTATGATGAACTGGGGAACTGAAAAAATTGTGAAGTTAATCGGGTTGCTCAGTGGCAAAATTTATGTTTTAGAAATAAAGAGAAATTATTTAATTTAATCTGTTATGAATCTGGGTTTGGAGGCCGATTCTGACTCATTGTTATGCTTTGTTCCTGCCTTTTCTCCTGTGTTAGCAGCCCTGCAGCACTAGGCTGTTCACCTTTCCTATTTCGTGCACTAAGCAGCCCTGCAGCACGAGGCTTTGTTTTCACCAGGCTGTAGAGCATTCGGCAGGCGCCCTGTACGTTTGGCGGTCGACTCTGTCATTGCATCTCTTGTACTTTTGTGGTGAACTGTACTGGTGATTTTGTGAACTCTAATAAACATGACACTCTCTACTCCTGAAATTGGGTTTTCTGTTCTCTCCCCCGTGCACCGTGTAATGGCGCACAGGGATTTATGACAGAATGCGCTATATAAGTGCAGGTTAGTTAGTTAGTTAGTAATGCCCCGACCAGTGAAAAAAAAAACAGCGGAGTAGAGTTGTGGGTTTTTTTCCCCCTTCTCCTTTTTTCTCCTCATACGTGGACATGATGATTGGAACGGACAAGGAGTTGGAAGCCCAGGAGTTGCTGAAGGAGGCGATTTTCATCTTTCACTGGTGTCCCGAGGACCACGAGTGGGCGCGATTCATTGCGGAGGACATCGAGCGGCACCATCCTAACCTCCGGGCTATTCATGGGGGGGATGCCATCCTCTCTGCCATCCTCCCCGCTCCTGATGTAGAGCCGGAGGATGCCTCTCCGCGATCGGAGCCCGCCCCTCGTCAGAGGAAGACTTCCTCCCTCCTCGGATCCCCTTCATCTCCCGGGCCAGCGTCCACCCAGTCTGCGGACGAGAAGATGGAGATGGAGTTGGAGCGGGAGCAGCGCTCGTTGTGTCTACTGGACGAGGTTCTCTCCTGGACACAGAGGTCCTGTCCCTCTCCGACAGTTCATCAGGCTCGGGACACCGCGAGGAGGGTGATGGAGCCTCTGGGACCATCCAGAGGCGATAGAGATCCTCTGGGACATCGTTGCCGGGCCATGTGAGGAGTCAGCTGAGGATCTCCCAGTGCTCAAGCTCCTTGCGGCCACTTCGCTCTTCCTTCCCGAGGATGCGGGGTCTCTCTGTGTGGGTGACCTGCTTCCTGGCACGGTGCTCCATGTCCCGGATTACCTCATCCCCGCGTCACCCAAGAGGAGGAGAGGGAGGAAGCCCCGCAACAAGAAGAGTCCTGTCCCGCGAATTGCAGCTTCACCTTCCTGCTCTGAGCAATGCTCCACCCTGTCACGGGAAGAGATGGAGGAATGTAGGTGGGCTCTCCTGGCTGAAACGGACCTCATCTTGGAGATGAAGCCGTGGCTCTTCCCAGAGATGGCTGAAAGACTTAAAGAGCTTTCCCCAAGGGAGGAGGAGCCTCAACCCGATGAGCAACACCAGGAGAGTAGAAAGGATGCCTCGGAGGCCGCTGGGGACCTCCAGTGCCAGGAGAATAGGCAGGTTTCTTTTCATTCAAATCCCACAATCGATCAATTTTGCCTGCCTCCTGGTGAGGAGACTCGGGGAGTGCAGTCTCCCGAGGTCTCCGCCCCAGCGGCATACAATACTCTCATGCCTGGTCTCAATGACTCTTTTCTATGTGCCCCCACGAGCCCATCAGTCCCGGATCCAGGTCGCTCGGGGGAGGAGGAGCCAGAGGACCAGGAGGGTCACGCCCATGGGCCAGCGAGGGAGTTGTCCACGGCCACCACGCCAGAGGAACCAGAGGCGTGGAGGACAGCACACGAGAGTCCCACTCCTGCTGCCACCACCATGCCCACTGCGGGGGCCGCCGCAGTGCAGTCATCCCCTGGACCGGACTTCCAGCCGATGGGACCCGGGGCATCATCGTCGGAGTCCCGGACGGCGGTAGAGCTTAAGCACAGGCAAGTAGTCTCTCCTGTAGTTCATTTGCTGATGGTGGAGGGATCTTGCCTGGCTTTTGGGGAGGAGAGTCGGGTGCGTCCCCCAGCCGCATCTGGACCCCCCTCACTAGGCTCTGCTGCTGCCAGCAACCCTAATCGCTTTCCCTCTCATATCCCCTTTGAGCTCCACCCTAGGGTCGCCGGAGAGGAGCTGCCACCACCTGGGCCGCCCATTGACGACAAGGCGGGTCCAGCTTCCTTGGAGGAGGCCGATGGGGATGAGGCACCCGACGGACCAGGGGAACCCGCGCACCCAAGATCGCCGGAGTCCTGGATGGCGGTGGAGCCAGAGTTCAGGCAAGTGTGCTCCATTATACCAGGAATTTCAATATTAATGTCACAGATGTGACACAGACCGCAGACGTTCCCGAGTATGGAGGCTGCCTCTCCGCCCTTTCCTCAGGTCCTGGTGGCTCCACCACATTGGTCAGCCACCTGAAGGGCTTGATTTTTGGGTCGGGTGGTCCACCAGCCCGGGCAGGCTGCCAGACGCTATCCCATGGGCCACCTGCAGGACTTGGGACTTGGGCCGGCCACCCGATCTGCCACCCCTCACCATGCTGGGGGCCTGGGACTCTGGTCGACCCCCCGAACTTTGGACTTCTGGGGAGGGGGGTTAGTGCTCCAGGTTGGGGGTCGTTAGGAGGGGTTTGTTCTTTATTCAGTGTTTGTTCTATTGTGTTCTCACGGGTTGCTTCCCTCCTAACCAGTTTTCCCCCATCTCCCACCCTGGGTTAGTGTTTGTTGCCAGGGGGGGAGGGGTTCCCTTGAGGGGTGATGTTTCCTTTCTTTTTTTGCTGATGACACTGGGGTGTGTGATTTCCACCCCTTGGGGGGGGGGGCTGTCATGAATCCGGGTTTGGAGGCCAAACCCAATTCTGACTCATTGTTATGCTTTGACCTAGTTTTCCTCCTGACAGCTCTGGCACGCCCCCTCCTTCCATCAAGTACCACCAGCTGCACTGTCACCGGTGTTCACACACACACAAACACGCACACACTCATGCACACGCTCCATTCATTCACATTCACACGCTCTCTCACACACCGGGTGTTAATCAGTTCTGCCCACGCATTCTCACAATGGCAATCTCTTTCCTCGTTAGCTTCTGGAGTATGTGTTGGGTGCGCCAGAGGAAAGAGATTGTGGGGCATACGCCTCCATACGCGGCAGCTAGTACTCCTCGTATATCGCATTACTCACTTTGTTGATCTCCAGCCCGTCTCCTCTGACCTGTGTGTCCGGTTGATGTTCGGCTGGCTCCGCATCTCTACCCCTTCCGCCAGACTGCACAGTTTGCCCCGGATAGCTCCAGTCCCGTAAGTGTTCCTGCCTTTTCTCCTGTGTTAGCAGCCCCGCAGCACTAGGCTGTTCACCTTTCCTATTTCGCGCGCTAAGCAGCCCTGCAGGACGAGGCTTTGTTTTCACCAGGCTGTAGAGCATTCAGCAGGCGCCCTGTACGTTTGGCAGCCAACTCTGTCATTGCATCTCTTGTATTTTTGTGGTGAACTGTACCGGTGATTTTGTGAACTCTAATAAATATGACACTCTCTACTCCTGCAAATTGGGTGTTCTGTTCTCTCCATCGTGCGCTGTGTAATGGTGCACTGGGGTTTATGACATAATCAGATTAAAATATTTTGCTTTACACACGTGGACAAAATTGTTGGTACCCCTCTGTTAATGAAAGAAAAACCCACAATGGTCACAGAAATAACTTGAATCTGACAAAAGTGGTAATAAATCAAGATCAAGGCGAGGAAGGCATCGGGACCGGACAGCATCAGCGCAAAGCTCCTCAAGTCCTGTGCAGACCAGCTGTATGGGATTGTGGAGTACATCTTCAATCTGAGCCTGAAGCTGGGGAGGGTACCACAGTTGTGGAAAACATCTTGTGTGGTACATGTACCAAAGACTTCCCACCCCAAAGATCTGAACAGCTACAGACCAGTGGCCCTGACGTCCCACATGATGAAGACCCTGGAGAGACTGCTCCTTGCTCACCTCCGCCCCCTGGTGGGACCAGCGATGGATCCACTCCAGTTCGCCTACCAGCATGGCATTGGGGTGGAGGATGCGGTGATCTTCCTCCTTCACCGTTCTCTGTCCCACCTGGAGAAACCCGGGAATGCAGTGAGGATCATGTTCTTTGACTTCTCCAGTGCTTTCAACACCATACAACCAATGATCCTGAAGGACAAGCTGCTGTGCGCAGGGGTGGACCAGCACCTGTCATCATGGATCCTGGACTACCTCACAAACCGGCCTCAGTTTGTGAGAACCCAGGACTGTGTGTCCGACACAATCATCGGTAGCACGGGGGCCCCCCAGGGAACAGTTTTGGCTCCCTTCCTGTTCACCCTTTATACTGTGGACTTCTCACACAACACAACACACTGCCATCTACAGAAGTTCTCTGACGACTCTGCAATCGTTGGCCTCATCTCCAACAGAGATGAAGCTGAGTACAAAGGGCTTATCCAGGACTTTGTGGACTGGTGCCATCGGAACTGCCTCCAGATCAACGCGAGGAAAACTAAGGAGCTGGTGGTGGACTGCCGCAGCCAAGGACAACCCCTCACAGCACCAGTAAATATACAGGGAACAGACATCGAGATGGTGACATCCTACAAGTACCTGGGTGTTCATCTGAACAATAAACTAGACTGGTCACACAATACCGACGCACTCTACAAGAAGGGACAGCGCAGGCTGTTCCTACTGAGGAGACTCAGGTCTTTTGATGTACAAGGGGCTCTGCTGAAGTCATTCTATGACACGGTGGTGGCATCAGCCATCACTTTTGGAGTGGTCTGCTGGTGCAGTGGCATTACAGCAGCAAATAGGAAGAGACTGAACAAACTGATCAAGAAAGCTAGCTCTGTCCTGGGGCAGCGCCTTGGCCCAGTGGAGGAGATGGGAGAGAGAAGGATGGTGGCTAAACTGTCATCTCTGCTGGAGTCCGAGTTCCACCCTATGCAGGATACACTGAATGCACTGAGGAGCTCATTTAGCAGCAGACTACATCATCCTAGGTGCACAACCGAGAGGTTTCGCAGGTCCTTCCTACCTACGGTTGTCAGACTGTACAACCTAAGCAGGGCTGCTCATAGAGATAGCAAAAAGACGTGACAACCTAATAGTATTGAATGCAAAAGACACAATAGACTTACACAATGGTCCCCTCCGGTATACAACTAGGAAAATACCGGTTGCTATGGAGGGTGAGAATATCTATGGGTACATAATCATACCATATAGGATAACTAAGTAGACGGTTGTGCTGTTTCATTCCATCTAGCTACAATGCTCCGCACTGTGTGTGTTTATATATTTATATATTTATTCCATCTAGCAACAATGCTCCACGCTGTGTTTATATATTTACATATTTATTCCATCTAGCTACAATGCTCCGCACTGTGTTTATATATTTATATATTTATTCCATCTAGCAACAATGCTCCACACTGTGTGTTTATATATTTACATATTTATTCCATGTAGCTACAATGCTCCGCACTGTGTGTGTTTATATATTTACATATTCATTCCATCTAGCTACAATGCTCCGCACTGTGTGTTTATATATTTATATATTTATTCCATCTAGCTACAATGCTCCGCACTGTGTGTCTATATACAGTGGGGCAAAAAAGTATTTATTCAGCCACCAATTGTGCAAGTTCTCCCACTTAAAAGATGAGAGAGGTCTCCAATTTTCATCATAGGTATACCTCAACTATAAGAGACAAAATGAGGAAAAAAAAATCCAGAAAATCACATTGAAGGATTTTTAATGAATTAATTGGTAAATTCCTCGGTAAAATAAGTATTTGGTCAATAACAAAAGTTCATCTAAATACTTTGTTATATACTATCTGTTGGCAATGACAGAGGTCAATCGTTTTCTGTAAGTCTTCACAAGGTTTTCACACACTGTTGCTGGTATTTTGGCTCGTTCCTCCATGCAGATCTCCTCTAGAGCAGTGATGTTTTGGGGCTGTCGCTGGGCAACACGGACTTTCAACTCCCTCCAAAGATTTTCTATGGGGTTGAGATCTGGAGACTGGCTAGGCCACTCCAGGACCTTGAAATGCTTCTTACGAAGCCACTCCTTCGTTGCCCGGGCGGTGTGTTTGGGATCATTGTCATGCTGAAAGACCCAGCCACGTTTCATCTTCAATGCCCTTGCTGATGGAAGGAGGTTTTCACTCAAAATCTCACAATACGTGGCCCCATTCATTCTTTCCTTTATACGGATCAGTCGTCCTGGTCCCTTTGCAGAAAAACAGCCCCAAAGCATGATGTTTCCGCCCGCATGCTTCACAGTAGGTATGGTGTTCTTTCTCCTCCAAACACGACAAGTTGAGTTTTTACCAAAAAGTTCTATTTTGGTTTCATCTGACCATATGACATTCTCCCAGTCCTCTTCTGGATCATGCAAATGCTCTCTAGCAAACTTCAGACGGGCCTGGACATGTACTGGCTTAAGCAGGGGGACACATCTGGTACTGCAGGATTTGAGTCCATGGTGGCGTAGTGTGTTACTGATGGCAGCCTTTGTTATTTTGGTCCCAGCTCTCTGCAGGTCATTCACTAGGTCCCCCCGTGTGGTTATGGGATTTTTGCTCACCGTTCTCGTATATTTCAAAAGCCTACAGTGAGAACAACCACCAAGCAACACTGTATTTCAGTGCAAGGAGTCAGATTATGGAACGATTACGGACCTGAATTAAAATCATGTACAACGCTTGGACAATTTAAACAAAAACTAAAGGAAGAAATACTCCAAACATATTTACAAGACGACATGTAAACTCACATAAGGATTTACATATCCAGCCTGTGTTGTGTTGTAGCTTAGTTTTTTGTTTTGTTTTTTTTTTCTCTCTGTGACATTCTGTCTTAGATTTGTCTTGAATAGTAACCGCTTAACCTAGCTTAGCTTAGTTTTCTTTTTTTTTCTCTCAGTCACACTTTGTCTTAGCTTTGTTCTAAATTGTAATCACTCTTGTCTTGTTTACTCTTTTTTCTTTTGAATTCTTGGATGGAATATGGGTGGGCAATATAAGCTGCGGCTTCAGCCATCACCCATTTCGGATAACTCACGTGGAATTGTTTAGTAGAAGGAGTCTTTGTCTAATTTGACCTTGTTGTTATATTATACAGTTTCTTTTAACCTGTACTGTATTATCCGAAATAAATAAATTCATTCATTCATTCATTCATTCATTCATCATTTTGACCCCACGGGGTGAGATCTTGCGTGGAGCCCCAGATCGAGGGAGATTATCAGTGGTCTTGTATGTCTTCCATTTTCTAATAATTGCTCCCACAGTTCATTTCTTCACACCAAGCTGCTTACCTATTGCAGATTCAGTCTTCCCAGCCTGGTGCAGGTCTACAATTTTGTTTCTGGTGTCCTTTGACAGCTCTTTGGTCTTGGCCATAGTGGAGTTTGGAGTCTGACTGTTTGAGGTTGTGGACAGGTGTCTTTTATACTGATAACGAGTTCAAACAGGTGCCATTAATACAGGTAACGAGTGGAGGACAGAGGAGCCTCTTAAAGGAGAAGTTACAGGTCTGTGAGAGCCAGAAATCTTGCTTGTTTGTAGGTGACCAAATACTTATTTTCCACCATAATTTGCAAATAAATTCTTTAAAAATCAGACAATGTGATTTTCTGGATTTTTTTTTTCTCATTTTGCCTCTCATAGTTGAGGTATACCTATGATGAAAATTGGAGACCTCTCTCATCTTTTAAGTGGGAGAACTTGCACAACTGGTGGCTGACTAAATACTTTTTTGCCCCACTGTATATATATTTATATTTATTTGTACATATGTATACTCGCTGCTCTTGTTTTTCTCTTGCCTTCTGATTGTTGCTCTGAGTGTTGCTATCCCTGTGCTGTTGCAATCCTGGAATTTCCCCATTGTGGGACTAATAAAGGCTTATCTTATCTTATCTTATCTTAAATAAAAATTCTATGAAAATTAACCAATGAAACTCAGACAATGCTTTTGAATTGTGGTTCAACAGAATTACTTTAAAAAACAAACTCATGAAACAGTCCTGGACAAAAATGATGGTACCCCTAGAAACGATTGAAAATAATGTGACCATAGGGACATGTTCAACCAAGATGTGTCCTCTAATTAACATCACAGGTGTCTACAAACTTGTAATCAGTCAGTCGGCCTATTTAAAGGGTGACAAGTAATCACTGTGCTGTTTGTTGACATGGTGTGTACCACACTAAACATGGACCAGAGGAAGCAAAGGAGAAAGTTGTCTCAGGAGATTAGAAAGAAAATTATAGACAAGCATGTTAAAGGTAAAGGCTATAAGACCATCTCCAAGCAGCTTGATGTTCCTGTGACTACAGTTGCACATATTATTAAGAAATTTAAGATCCACAGGACTGTAGCCAACCTCCCTGGACGTGGCCGCAGGAGGAAACTTGATGAAAAATGGAAGAGACGGACAATACGAATAGTAACAAAAGAGCCCAGAACAACCTCTAAACACATTCAAGGTGAACTCCAAGGTCAAGGTACATCATTGTCAGATCGCACCATCCGTCGTTGTTTGAGCCAAAGTGGACTTCATGGGAGACGACCAAGGAATATACCACTGTTGAAAACAAATCATAAAAAAGCCAAACTGGAATTTGCCAAACTGCATGTTGACAAGCCACAAAGTTTCTGGGAGAATATCTTATGGACAGACGAGACAAAACTGCAACTTTTTGGCAAGGCACATCAGCTCTATGTTCACAGACGCAAAAATGAAGCATACCAAGAAAAGAACACTGTCCCTACTGTGAAACATGGAAGAGATTCTGTTATGTTCTGGGGCTGCTTTGCTGAATCTGGCACAGGGTGTCTTGAATCTGTGCAGAGTACAATGAAATCTCAAGACTATCAAGGTATTCTAGAGAGAAATGTGCTGCCCAGTGTCAGACAGCTTGGTCTCAGTCGCAGATCATGGGTCTTGCAACAAGATAATGACCCAGAACACACAGCTAAAAACACCCAAGAATGGCTAAGAGCGAAACATTGGACTATTCTAAAGTGGCTTTCTATGAGCCCTGATCTAAATCCTATTGAACATCTGTGGAAGGAGCTGAAACATGCCGCCTGGAGAATGCACCCTTCAAACCTGAGACAAATGGAGCAGTTTGCTCATGAGGAGTGGGCCAAAATACCTGCTGAGAGATGCAGAAGTCTTATTGACAGTTACAGAAATGGTTTGATTGCAGTGATTGCCTGAAAAGGTTGTGCAACAAAATATTAAGTTAAGGGTACCATCATTTTTGTCCAGGCCTGTTTCATGAGTTTTTTAAAGTAATTCTGTTGAACCACAATTCAAAAGCATTGTCTGATTTTCATTGGTTAATTTTCATAGAATTTTTATTTATTACCACTTTTGTCAGATTCAAGTTATTTCTGTGACTACTGTGGGTTTTTCTTTCATTAACAGAGGGGTACCAACAATTTTGTCCATGTGTGTGTATATGTAATTCTGATGTTTCATTAAAAAAGTAAAATTGTTTTTACAAGTTTCCGTTGTAGAGGATGACTTTCACAAACGAGACTGAGTTTATTTCTCAGGGTTATCTGCCCGTATGAAGTCTGTAACCGATGTTGAGGAATACATTGCTATGGGAAAGAGTGTCGGTAATGAAAAGGATCAGCAACCAAAGGCAGGTGGCTGATGCGTTAAGATCCATTAAACTTTTGTTTTCCGTGCGTCCAACTTCCGATTTAATCCGGATATGTAAGATTTACCCCGGGTAAATCCCAGGTGATCCTCCTCAATCCCCCCAATCCAGAAAATCCGCCAAGGGGGTTAGGAGTCCACAGCTCACACTGAAGTATGCAAACGGGTGTCAGTCAGCCTGAGGAGGAGGAGGAGGATGGAAGTCTTTTTTTTAAATCCAGGACACATTTGCTGTTTCATCACTTCTGCATCTTCTTCAGCGGAGGTTGCACTCTATAGTATAAAGGGCTTTTATTTTGGGGACTTTTGACTGACCATCAGGATTTCACAGGGAAACTTTGACTCTCAGCTTGTGTTCACGTCTTCTCTTCGTCATCCTACCAGAGCTCTGACAGAGGAGGAGACAGACCAATGGCCTCTGACCCTCAGAGTGGGGCTGTATCATAACCAGGCTGTGAGCTGCAGGGAGCATGGGTATGATACGACCTCGGTTTGGGGGTCACTGACGGCAGGACATCAGATCACTATTACACAGGGTTACAAAAATAATTTTTTGTAAGTTGTCTGTGTTTGATTTAAGACAGTTTTGCACCACTGAATCCGAAAATGACATCTGTTTCTCTCAATCAGGTGCTAAGTGAAAACTTTTACTTACTTTGTACTATGCATGTACTTACCTTTATATAAAGGTAAGTACATGTAAATTGAATGTTACATCATCATTGTTCAAAATTCAGAGAATTTCAAGACATAAAAAAGAATTTTGCATCAAATAAAGCAAAAATACCGTACATGTAAACAAAAACATATAAAACAACATGTGGAAGACTTCCGGTCTGGACGCCATGGCAACTGCAGCTTAACACTGAAGCTCTCAGACCCAATCCAGGATAACACCTTGAAAATCAAACTTAACGGATTTTTGGAGGAGTGAAAATCAAAAGACAAAATCATCATGTCTAAAGGAAAACAGAAGAAACTGAAATTCTCCAGGCCAGGACACGTATCGGCCGGAGAATCTGAACTGGAAGATCTCCGTTCAGAAGATGAGGAACTGGTGATAGCTAACAAAAGGGTTAGCCTGAAATCACTATTTGAGGAGCTACGACGATTTCGCCGAGATGTTACGGCCGAATTTCGGGAATTCAGAGAAGAATTGAAAAGGACAAACAGCAGAGTGGACCAGGCCGAGAACCGAATCTTGGAAACAGAAGATCGAATAAAAGTGCTCGAAGATTCTGTGCTAGACCTACGCAAAAGACAAGCAGCTATAGAGGCTAAGCTAACCGACCAAGAAGGAAAACAAAGAAGAGACAACATAAGAATTCATGGTCTGATAGAAGGAACCGAAAATGGTTTTAACTCAATGGCAGAATGCGTGGAATCCTTACTAAGAGAGAAATTGGATATTCCACAAACCACCGACTTGAAGATAGAAAAGGCACATCGTTCATTAGCCGCTAGGCCGGCGGCGGAAGCGCCCCCACGTTCGGTGTTGGTAAGATTTTCCAATTTCAAAATAAAACAAGAGGTTGTAAGACTGGCCTGGCAGAAAAAAGGATTTATGCACCAGGAGAGAAAAGTCTACGTGGAACACGATTACGCCCCGGAGGTCCTTAAAAAGCACAGGGAATACAATGACGCGAAAAAGGTGTTAAGAGAGAAGAAATTGCGCTTTCAGACACCATTTCCTGCGAAGTTAAGGGTCTTCTACGGCGATGAAACGTGTCTCTATAATTCGGCGGAAGAAGCAACAGCTGACATGGCGAAAAGAGGGCTCCCGGTAACGGTATTTAAACCCGCAGCAGACCCGAGTGAGAAGATCAAAGCGCAAACATGGACAACACAAAGACCCTCAAAATCCACGGACCAGCAGCGGGAAACCCAGCACCAGAGCGTCGCGGATAAACTATCCGTTTTCAGGTTGGAATAGCGACCTTTTTTTTTTTTTTTTTTTTTTTTTTTTCCTTTTCTCTTGAATCAATCCGCACATCCAACCCCCCTCATACAAGGTAACAAACATTAAAGGAGATGCATATTCAGCATGTGGTAAAACATTTCATGGAACAATCATATTATTTGAAACAAATAAGTCTTTGTAATAAAAAAAAAAAAAAAAAAAAAAAACTTGTTAAAATAGAAATGTGACAATAATCCACATGTTCTCCTCATACTAACAAATACTGTTTTTGCGTGAATGTTTGATGTGATGGGGGTGGGAGGGTGCACACAATTTCACAGGGTTTAGGCATAAAAGGAAAAAAAAAAAATCATTACAAGTTTGGATTGGGTTCTGAAACTCACGTTAAAAGCATGGGACTACTTTCAGTGGTAAGAGAGGGCCCTCAACACGTAACAGAGTTTGAGGAATTTCCCTCAGAGCCTTCACTCCATCAAGGCTCTTACAGGGTCTTTAAAAAGACCTCAGCTCAGGAAGTTCTTATGACAGCTTTTTGTTTTAAAGTTTTTTACACTATGTTCTTAATGTTTTTCTTGTTTTTAATGTTCTTTCAGTTTCTGAGTAGCACAAAAGAGGGCCACCACACAGTTATACTAAACAAAACAACACAATGGAGAAACAGGGTGTAACCAAAATAATTTCATATAATGTAAAAGGAATCCTGAATCCAGTTAAAAGATCCAAGATTCTAGGCAAAATGAAAAAAGACAAAGCAGGAATAATACTTTTACAAGAAACCCACCTAACAGACGTGGAACACAATAAACTCAGTAGACAAGGGTTTAAAATGATCTCTTCATCTTCATATAAATCAGGGAGGAGGAGGGGAGTAGCGACATTGATATCAACCAAAATTACATTTGAAAAAAAATCAGAACACAAAGATAAAGAAGGGAGATACAGTTTGGTAACTGGGCGGCTAGAGGGAGAAGATATCACCCTGCTGAATGTGTATGCTCCCCCAGGGGCTAACTGGAAATTTTATAAAAATGTATTCGACCTAATGATAACTAAAGCTCAAGGTTGAGTGATATGTGGTGGGGACTTCAATCTTAGACTGAATCCATACTGGGATGCTTCTGGTAATTCCCCACATCAAAATAACACCCAAAACAGGAAGACTCGGATGCTACTAAAAGAATTGGGAATCTGTGACGTGTGGAGGGAACTCAACCCCAGTGTAAAAGACTATACATTTTACTCAACTCCACATTCATCTTACTCAAGGATTGACTATTTTTTTATGTTTAATAGAGACATTGGAAGAGTAAAAACATGTAAAATAGGACTGATGGATCTCTCCGACCACAGTCCGATCTACATGGACTTAAATATCCAAAAATACACAAATAATACATTTTCTTGGAGGTTAAATTCAAATGTCCTGAAAGGACCATTGAAAGATGAATTGGAATCAGATATTCTCAGATATTTGGAAGATAACGATAATGGAGAAGTATCCCCTTTAATACTGTGGGATGCATGCAAAGCTGTAATAAGAGGAAAGATTATTGCAAAACTGGCAACCCAAAAGAAACTAAGACAAGAAAAACTATCCACATTAGAGTCAGAACTTAGGAACCTAGAAAAAGAACACAAAGGCAACACTCATTCTACTGACTCGCTCAAGATTAAGGAAATTAAAAACCAAATAAATGAGATCTACACAATAGAAATCCAGAAGAAACTTACATTTCTGAAACAAAAATACTATGAAGCAGGCAGTAAATCGGCAAAATTGCTAGCCTATAAATTGAGGAAACATCAAACAGAAAGAGCAATCTACAAAATCAGAGACCCAGTATCAAAGGAAATAAAATTCAGAATTCAGGATATTCTTAAAAACTTCGAGAATTACTATAAGAACTTATACTCCCACAAAAAACATAAAAACGCATCCGAGGCATTCGTAAACACATTAAACCTTCCCCAACTTACGGAGTCACAAAATAAAACACTACTGTCAGAAATACATCCTAAAGAATTGGAAAAAGCAATTATGAAACTTAAAGCTAACAAATCCCCAGGAGCTGATGGCTATACAGCAGAGTGGTACAAAACCTTTAAACAGCAACTATCTCCTCTCCTCCTGAAAACATTTAATTATGTCCTCCACACAGGGGAAATCCCCCCCCTCCTGGAGAGAAGGGGTCATTGCAGTTATACCTAAACCTGAAAAGGATAAACTAGAGTGCTCCAACTACAGACCAATCAGTGTACTAAATCAGGACTATAAGCTTTTTACCATTATCCTTGCCAAAAGGTTAGAAAATATACTGACAGACCTAATTCATTTAGACCAAACAGGTTTTATAAGACAAAGACAGACACAAGACAACATTCGACGCACTTTACACATAATTCATCATATAAAAAAATATAACTTAAATGCAGTCATATTGGGATTAGATGCTGAAAAAGCATTCGATTCGGTTGACTGGTCTTTTCTATATAGAATCTTATCCAGTTTCAATTTTCATAACAACTTCATTAGAACTATACAGGCATTATATAAAAAACCAACAGCTAAAATAAGGATTAACGGTAATTTATCATCATCTTTTGAACTGGAAAGAGGATGTCGTCAGGGCTGCCCCCTGTCTCCACTGCTCTTTGCAATCTTCATAGAACCTCTGAGCCAATGGATAAGACAAAACCAAAAAATTCAAGGTATTACACTTGGTCAGAAGGAACATAAAATAGCACTCTTTGCTGATGACATTTTAATATACCTAGGGCAGCCGGACACTTCTTTACCAGAACTAACCTCAGTTTTTTCAGAGTATGGAGATTTATCGGGGTACAAATTAAATATGCATAAAACCCAAGTTTTAACATTCAACTATGACCCAAATCATTATTCACTAAGCAAACTCAAAACTAACTGGGAGTCGGAATCTATGAAATATCTGGGGGTCAATATCCCGAAACAACTCAACAAAATTATATCACTAAACTATGATCCACTGGTGACAAAAATAAAATCTGACCTAGCAAGATGGAATATGATACCATTCTTGGGTACTGCACAAAGAATTGAAGCAGTCAAAATGAATATACTTCCACGTCTTCTATACCTTTTCCAAACAATACCGGTAGAACCTCCCAAAAAAACATGGCAGGAGCTGGACAGAAGGATCTCAAGATTCATATGGCAGGGCAAGAGACCTAGAATCAGATATAGAACCCTACAGCTAAACAAAGACAAAGGTGGGCTCGCGCTGCCAAATATCAGGGACTACTTTAAAGCCGCACAAATTAAAACTTTAGTAGAGATATGTAACCCAGTCTACACTGCACAATGGAAGGAGATCGAATGCCAAATAACAAGTGACATCCCCCTACAGGCGATAATAGGGAACAATGCCTTACCTAAGCTTTTGAATAACACTAACCCGTGGATAGAGACCCCGCTAAAAATTTGGTTTAAGATAGTCAGAGAGAATCAAACTAAAGAGCCCTATCGACTTCTGCAATGGATCGCCTATGATCAGGACTTTACTCCTAATAAAACAGACACCAGATTTAAAAAGTGGAAGGAGAAAGGGCTGATAAAATATTACGATTTTTTTAAAGGGCAAATCTTAAGAAGTTTTGAAGATTTGAAAAAACAAGGCCTAATAAATCAAGACCTTTACAGGTTCTTCCAGCTTAGACACCACATAAACAATATACTTAAAAAGGAGGTTTTGGAAAGGGCCCAGTCAGGTGTTCTGAAGGTCTTCTTAATGGCATATAAAGGGATCCCAGGGATCAGATACATTTCTAAAATATACCAAGGTCTTCAAGACTTAAAAGGAGACAACACATCTTATATAAAAGAGAGATGGGAAAAAGAGGGGAATTTCACTTTACAACTGGAAATATGGGAAAAGCTAAATAAACAGCAATGGAAAAGTACCTCATCCCTGCAGTGGAGAGAATTTGGATGGAAAAACTTGGCAAGATTTTTCAGAACACCTGCACAAAACAAATTTACCCATAAGGGATTGAACTGTTGGCGCTTGTGTGGTGAAAAGACTGCAAATCATTTTCATGTGTTTTGGTCATGCCCAGTTATCCACCAATATTGGACCAAGGTACAGACAATATTGGGGAAAATATTCAAAATTACAGTTCCCTTTTCTTTTGTAACTTTGTATTTGGGTTTACTACTGGACTCACTGGAAAGACGAGGAGAAAAATACTTATTCAATGTTTTAATATTGGCAAGCAAAAAAGCTCTAACTAAAAAATGGATGTTGAAGGACTGTCCTACACCTGAAGATTGGACTAACGTGATCCAAGACATTTACTCGATGGAAAAGTTGACATTCGCACTGAGACAGGACATGGATGGGTTCATGAACTTTTGGCAACCCTGGACCGCATATGTGTCTTCCATTAGATCTAATCTTTGACAAATACCATTTCAATAATGGTTCCGCTCTTTGTTCCAAAGCTACTCAGATGCTCTTTTATCTTTATTTACTTACTTTTTCTTTTTGTTTGTTTTTTACTGGTTTGTTTGTTTTTTTTGTTATTTGTTTTTTGTTTTTGTTTTTTTTCTCTTTAATTTCACTTTTTCTTTCACTTTAAAAAAAAAAAAAAAGGGGTGTTGTAAGAATTAATCTTCCAATGTTGTCAGATATCAGAAAATAAGGGAACATGTGATGAAAATGTAAACACTGCATTGCTGTAACGACCTGTATACCCTTTACAAAAACTTAAATAAAAAAACAAAAAACAAAAACAACATGTGGCCATAATTCAAAAAGTTGACCTGACTGAGCAAAACCAATGTGATTTTTGGATTTAGTACATCAAAATTGTCCTAAATCAGCTAAAAAAACTTAGACAATAAATTTGGTGTTGACCAGTGCTATTGATCACTGATCTCAAGCTTCTGTTCATACATGAAACATTTTATTCATCACATTCCATGTGTGTTTACTGACAAATGTATGAAGATTTTTGATGAGTTGATGAGTTAAGTATTGGTTTATGTTTATTTTGTAAAGGTTCATCTCACATTTTGGGGTTTTCATTTGGTCATGTGATAGTTCACTATATTTAATCTTTCTGTTTCAACTGGTGAAGAAAATGCAAAACCGTAAAATATAACAAACTTAATGTCATGTGTAAAATGTAAATAAAAACAAAATACAATGATTTAAAATTCCTTTCAACCTATAGCTGCAAAAATTAGACGAAGTATGCTAATTTACAGTTAAAAATCGTGAGGGGAAAAAAGGTTACAAATTTATTAATTCATCCTCAACAGCTTAATCCTTTTCAGGCTGCCGGGGGGGGGGGGGGGGGGGGAGCTGGAGCCTATCCCATCATCTTTTGGCCAAGAAGCAGGGTACACCCTGGACAGATCACCTGTCTCTGGCAGGGCCAACACAGAGAGAGACAGACAACCATTCACTCTCACATTCATACCTAAGGACAATTTAGAATCCCCAGTTGATGCCAATTAACCTAACATACAGGTTACAAATCTGTGAGAAAAAAAATCATGAATGCAGGAAGAAAATAGCAAATGTCCACTTAAAAACTAATCACAAATTCACAAGAATTAAGTCACAAATTTACAAGAAATTTACAGTTTACAAGCTGCAAATTTGAGGCTTTTGTTGTAAATATTTTTGGACACATAACTTTTTTGGAAAGTTTGTGACTTTTCTAATCAATTTAGTAATTTTTTCTATAAATTTGCCACTTTTTGAGATATTATATGTTTTCCACCGAAGTTTATACCTACAGTATATTCATAAATATAAAACATTTTTCTATAAAAATAGCATTTTTCGCCTCAAATTTTCAAAAGTTTTCTTGTACATTTGTAACTATCTTTTCACCAGTTTGTGACATTTTCCTCTTAAAAGTGTTAGTCTGAGGAAACTCGTACAAAAACTACAGGAGTCATGAAAGTACAACTTTGTGAACTGTACATAAATGCAGATCATTACTATGCTATCTTTGATAGTGCTCGTCAGTTGAATGGGGGTGGAGGGATGGCAGCTTAATAAGAGGGGTGATTTGGTGTTATAATGACAGAATGGTCAGCTCACGTGCAGGGTGTTACACCAGAGAAAACACACACGACACAGAGAAGCTACATTTAACCAGAATTTATTAATCCAAAAAGGAACGCGCAGTTAGGGAAAGACAAATTTTGGCGAATAAAGAACGATATAGTCTCCCGGTGGTTCCCGGAAAGGAGGACGGGGATCGGCGCCGTGCATTCAGTAACAGAAGCCACGTTACCGCCAAATAAGGCTGTGACATTTAGTGGAGTAGACAACTTGGTCAATGGAATGCCTACTATTTCCCGTATGAGCCATGAAGAAACAAAATTTTGCCCCACCCCTGAATCATTTAATGCCATTACCCTCCTCTCGACCCCCGGCAACTGAATGAGGGTCGAAATAGAGACGTTACCGGGGGGGTGAAAAAGGGTCCCGCCCATCAGACCCCCCACAGCTACTGATGTGTCGCGTCTTTTAGGCTTCAGGTGGCAGTTGAACAGCTTGTGCTCTAAACAGCCGCAGTACATGCATGCACCAGCACTCCTTCTTCGCTGGTGCTCTTTCGGAGCCAGATGGGCTCGGCTGAGCGCCATAGCTTCGGAGGAAGTGTCAGCTCCACCTGCGTTCATAGCCGGGAGAGGCGCGCACGAAACTGGCAGGCCAGAGGAGGTCCTGCGTTCCTTCGCATGCTCGCGGTATTGGTTGTCAAGACTGACAGCCTGATCGATGAGTCCATCCAGAGAGAAGGGAACGGCATGAACCACCAGGTCGTCGCGGAGGTTGGCATTTAAACCCTGGAGGAAGATGTTGCATAAGGCAACGCCATTCCAGCCAGAGTCCGCCGCAACAACCCGAAACTCCACAGAGAAGCCGGTGGCAGACCAGCTCCCCTGATGGAGTGATATGAGACAGCTCATGATGTTGCCCTCACTTTCTGTTTGGTCAAATGCGCATGAGAATTCACTGACAAACCTATCAAAAGTACAACTAGGACCCTCCAGACTGCCGAGAATGGACTGAGCCCAGCTGAGGGCTCGGTCTCGCAGCAGGAGGGTCATGAAATGAATTTTGGATGTATTGTCCGAATACCCCCTGCCTGCCTGGCCCAAATAAAGCCGAACATGACAAAGAAATCCTTCGCATCTCCCCACCTCCCCTGCGTACGGGGCCGGTGAGGGAATGGAGGTGGTTCAGCGAATGGTGGAAGAAGTAGGGGCAACAGGAGGAGGGGCAGGACCCGAACGAGGCATGTGGGCTAGATGGTCGGTGACCGTGCTCAGCTGCTGCGTAATCATCTGCAGCTGCTGCGTGAGCATGGCCACCTGCCTCTCTGTGACGTCGAGGCAGTGTAAAGCGGAGTGCTCCACTGATGCAGCCCCCACTGAGCTCACGTTCAGGCTGGCTCGTTCTGTTATAATGAGAGAATGGTCAGCTCACGTGCAGGGTGCTACACCAGAGAAAACACACACGACACAGAGAAGCCACGTTTAACCACAATTTATTAATCCAAAAAGGAACGCGCAGTTAGGGAAAGATGCCACTCACCAGAGGAGGACTCAGCCTGTAAGAAGGAGACGAGAGCTGGTTAGTAGGAGGAGGGCGACCGGGAAAGGGGAATGACAAAATATAACTTATGGGAGCTGAGCAGAGAACCCAACAGAGAAACCCAGAAGGAATAGACGAACCAGCGGGATGAAGCTGGCATGGAGTAGGAAAGGAGTGGAGCTGGGTGGGGTGTCTGACCGGATGGAGATAAACAGCTGAAGCAGTGATGAGAGTGATGGAGCAGGTGAGCGCACAACGAGCCCCGGAGACACACCGCAAAGATGGCAGCAACCTGGAGAAAAGGAGGAGAAGAAAATGAAACACGATTCCTCAAATTACTAATAAAAATGTACTTGCTTGCTTTTGAAGGCAGTATACCCAATGAGCCAGTGCTGAAGCATTTATGAATAGATCCTTATAAGCACTGGCAAGGCAGATACAGCAAGTGCGTCCACTCACGCAGGTGTGTTGATTACCTGAGGAGCCAGGGAACCTCTCGCAGGAAGGGAGGGGGGTGTGCGCTCACCTGATTATGACATTTGGTCTTTTGCTAACAAGGGGAATAGCATCCCCATCCCCCTTCAAATTGGCTACTTGGCTACCCCATCTCCTAATTACTCACAAGGAGGTTGTTCAGTCAAACCATCAGGAGGACAAACAGGATATAACCACAAATCCATCATGCTGTCACATGCATACATGCTGCTCAGAATATCAATCTAAACAGTAATGTATAATTATATTAATATACTGTACAATAGTGGTCTATGTAGTGTCATGTCAGTTCAGTGTCAATAATGATATTATATCAGTGTGTAATTTCCCCATGTGGATTTTTTAAAATTTAGTTAAGGAATATCTAGTTGAATCAGTTTTGTGTACAGCATATTTCACATTCATAAATGCAAGGTGTGAAAATATAAGCGCTTAACCCTAAAAAAACCTTAAAAGTATTAATTTAATAGGTTAAAGTTGTCTATAAGAACAGCTGTTTTGTTTCCATAAAATGTTGTCACTGAACTGAACTGATTTTCCAGTTTGTCATTTACCTTTCAGTTTCTCATTTATTTGACAGATGGTTTACTAAGAATTACTTAAGGTCTATATTCTTGTCAGAACATGTAATGATGAACAAATCACTGTGGAGATGCCAATGTTTCAACTCCAATTTTGCGCTGCTGCACAATTGATGTGATGTCTGCTGCAGCTGACATGACATCATTTCACTTTTTTTCTTACTTGTTATGCGTTTGTAGAAGTTATGACTGAAGATTTCTTATCAAATATTCAAACCAGCTGTCAGTAAGTCAGATTTTTTTATTGCCTGCAATTATGTTTTTGGGTTTTTTTTATTTAAACTATTTATTAAATTCAATTCAACTTTATTTGTATAGAGCCTAATCACAACAAAAGTCATCTCAATGCTTTTTTTTTAAACTGGTCTGACTCAAAGGTTACTTGTAAGAGATCACCTTTCGGACAGTCTGAGCACTTCTACAGGGTCACCACAAGAGTGTGTCCTTCGCCTCTTCTTTTTATTATGTACACAGATCAATGTAGGAGCAATTATGAGGGCAGCTATATTGTCAAATTTTCTGATGACACAGCTTTGCTGTCCCTTCTTCAAGGTCCACAATCAGAGCATGGCTTAGTTCTTAATGAGTTTATCTCCTGGTGCGATGACAACTTTTTGGATTTAAATGTGTCTAAAACCAAGGACTTAATTCTTGATTTTAGAAAGAAAAAAGAAGCTGTTCAAGAGATTAGAATTCACAATGACAAAGTCGAAACAGTAAGGTCATACAAATCCCTTGGTACATATTTTGATGATCAACTTAAATTCAGTGTAAATACTGAGGTCATTGCAAAGAAAGGGCAACAGAGAATCTACCTTTTAAGGAAACTGAACTCTTTTCAGTGAGTCAAATGATTCTCTGCCATTTTTATCAGTCTTTTGTTGAGAGTTTGCTTTGTTTTTCTTTTATCTGCTGGTTTAATGGTCTCACAGTTAAAGATAGGAACAATATGAACAATATTGTGAAGATCTGTTCCAAGATTATTGGTGAGACTGAGAGATCTGAATTCCTCTGATAATCAGCAGATTATTTGCAAAGCAGAATGCATTCTATCTTCTGATCATGTCCTCTCAAATGAATTCTCTCTTTTGCCATCAGGGCACCATTATGTTTTACCTGCTAGCAAAATTAATCGGTAAGCCAAGTCCTTTATTCCCTTAGCAATAAAGCTACTAAATGCTTCTTAAGGTTGTTAAATGTTGTACTGATAGGTGTTACCACTAGGGGGCAGTATGATCACATGCGATAGTAGGTAGATTCAGGAAGTAGAAAAACATGTTGAGCTGGAAGTTATAATAAAAGGAGACACATGTCTTGCTAGCATGGTGATTAAGACTAATATCTTTGTTATAAGTAAATAACAAACATTTCATGGTACCAGGACAAGTAAAGTTTGTCAGGAGTGACACAAAATAATGATGGTGTGGAGGATGTGAAAATGATGAGGCAGTGTTCTTTCTCAGAGTCAGGTTTATTCACATCTCCATCATTGCAAAGCCGAAAAAAGAGAGATTGAAACAGTAAACTCTCGTCCTTAAATAACAGGGATTTCACACCTCATAAATCACATGTCACACAGACCACCTTGCATAATAAAGACAGTAACAATGCATTTCACCACCTTGTATAATAAAGACAGTCACAATGCATTTCTCCCCATGATATCACTTCCACTGTCTCCCATGCATCCTTAAATCGACCCCCCACAGTTTCCAGCCTTGCATATCAAGGCTCAGATCCCTGCCTTTGTTCTGACCTAAAATGCGAGTCACAGAACCGGTCCAATAGGTCCACTGAGTGTTTATCACACAAGCCCCCCCCCCCCCGCCCCCAGCATTTTAGAAACACAGAACAACAGAAGATAACCACATGCATGCCGTGATAGCATCAATACACATCAGTCCACATGCTGGATAGGCTTCAGCCTCCTGCCGAATCTGCTGTAGTTGGGGTTCACCGTCTCTGCGGCGCTGTCACGCTGGGGATTTGCCGTCTGGGGGCGGAAACCCTTTGTCAGTCTCTGCGGGTGTCCTGGGGGAACATTACTTTGGGAAACATTACTGTGTGAAACCCTCCATGGTGGTCTACCTCGTCGTGGGGCCTTTGCCAACAGCACTTCCTCCTCTGCCACCACAAAAGCGGGTTTAAGTCTGTCTATGCCAATTTTCTCTTCCCTACCCCCAAATCTAGCAAAAACTGCTTGTCCCCTGTTTCTAGCACTCTGAATGGCCCTTCATAAGGCGGTCGCAGCGGGGTTCGATGCGCATCGTGTCTAACAAAAACAAACTCTGCGTTCTTCAAAGTTTTAGGCACAAAAACGCGCGGAAAACTGTGGTGCGCGGGGCCGGGCAGCGTGCTTGATCCTATGTTACTCCGCAACAGCTGAGACGGGGGGGCGTTTGGTGCGGGGTTATCTGGGAGAAACTGCCCAGGCAGCCGGAGTGGCTGTGCAAACACGAGCTCCGCTGGTGAGGCTTCTAGATCCTCTTTAGGTGCAGAACGCAACCCCAATAACACCCATGGTAACTTGTCAACCCAATTTGTATCTGTCAGTGACGCTCTGAGAGCCGCTTTCAATGACCTATGAAAACGTTCGCATAACCCGTTAGCCTGTGGATTGTACGCGGTTGTGCGGTGAATTGTGACACCCAGGCTGCGGGCCATTGTCGACCAAAGCTCGGAAACAAATTGAGGGCCTCTGTCGGACGTAATGTCCGACGGAACGCCGAAGTGCACCACCCAAGCTGTTAAAAACGCGCGCGCCACTTCCTCGGCCGTGGTTGATGCCAGCGGGACCACTTCAGGCCAGCGCGTGGTGCGGTCCACCATTGTCAGAAGATGTGTGCACCCCTGCGACAGCGGGAGGGGTCCAACGAGGTCCACATGAATGTGATCAAACCTCTTGGCCGGAATGTGAAACTGTTCCAAAGGAGCCCTCGTGTGCCTGTGTACTTTGGCTCGTTGACACGCCGTGCAGGCTGCTGCCGACTCTTTGACCTGTTTGCGGAGGCTCGGCCACACAAATTTCTCTCCCACCATT
Organism: Pholidichthys leucotaenia; assembly: GCA_020510985.1. Taxonomy (NCBI): domain Eukaryota; kingdom Metazoa; phylum Chordata; class Actinopteri; order Cichliformes; family Pholidichthyidae; genus Pholidichthys; species Pholidichthys leucotaenia. Next base: position 213,621,160 of record CM035845.1, on the reverse strand, counting down.
TTGACCGACGCGCGCACTCCAGGGTGCACCAAAGAATGAACCTATTCAAAAACGCGGCGGCGCCACGCAGCCAGTACTACTGGACGCGGCCGTCCAGTGGAGACATCGCAGATTGGGGGGGCAAACCGTCTTGCAGCACCCTGCTCTCCAGCCTTAACCCTGTTGGTCCAGACTGGAGCGCGCACACGTCCGCATCATTAACCTGCTCCGCGGCCATGGCTGCATAATCTAACCCTACGCTGACTGGGGCCGCCACAGCGCGCGAGAGGCAATCTGCCACTACATTGAGTTTGCCCGCCACATGCTGAATATCAGTGGTAAACTCTGATATCGCAGCCAGCTGTCTCTGCTGCCGGCCTGACCACAGTTCCGAGACCTTGGCCATCGTGAATGTTAGCGGTTTGTGATCAACGAACGCGGTGAAAGCGCGTCCTTCCAACCAGAACTGAAAGTGGCGGATGGCCAAATGCAGAGTGAGCAGCTCCCTGTCAAACGCGCTGTATTTACGTTCGCTATCGCGCAAGGTCCTGCTGAAAAATGCGAGGGACTGCCAAACACCGGCTACATGTTGCTCCACGACCGCCCCTATGGCCACATCTGACGCGTCCGTGGTGAGCGCTATGCGGGCCGTTGGGTCTGGGTGTGCCAACAACGCAGCGTTTGCCAAGGCTGCTTTCACCTCCGAGAACGCTTGGTCCCGCTCCGGGGACCACTCGATCTTATCCGCGGGTTTCTTTTTTTTGAGTGCGGCATACAGCAGCTGCATGAGCTGCGCCGCGCGGGGGAGAAAACGGTTATAAAAATTCACCATTCCCAAAAACTCCTGCAATGCCCTGACTGTCTGCGGCCGGGGAAAATCTGCCACAGCGCGCACTTTGTCAGGCAGCGGAACTGCTCCTTCGGGGGAGACGGGGTGTCCTAAAAAAATCAATCTGCGCCACCCCGAACTGACACTTCGCTGGGTTGATTATTAACCCGTGATCTCCCAACCTTCGGAAAACTGTGACCAGGTGTTTTTCGTGTTCGTCTTTGGACGCGCTGGCTACTAAAATATCGTCCAGGTAGATGAACACAAAAGGGAGATCGCGAAGCACCGCATCCATCATGCGTTTGAACGTCTGAGCAGCCCCTTTAAGTCTGAATGGCATGCGTAAAAACTCGAATAACCCGAACGGAGTTATTACCGCTGTTTTGGGTATGTCCTCAGCGCGCACTGGGACTTGGTGGTAACCGCGGACCAAGTCTATTTTAGAAAAAATGCACGCCCTGCCAAATGAACCGAAAAATCTTGGATATGTGGGATTGGGTAGCGGTCGTGCGCTGTAGCGTTGTTTAACCTGCGAAAATCCCCGCAAGGGCGCCATGATCCGTCAGCTTTCGGGACCATATGTAGGGGGGAAGCCCACGGACTGTTTGAACGTCGGAGAATGCCCAACCTCTCCAGATTGGCGAACTCCTCGCGCGCTATGGCTAGTTTAACTGTGTCCAAGCGCCGAGCTTTTGCAAAAACGGGTGGTCCGGTAGTGGTAATAAAATGCTCCACCCCGTGCTTAGCGACTGTTGCCGAAAATGTGGGAACCGTGAGTGCTGGGAACTGAGTGAGTAGTGTGTGGAACTTACCGTCTGCTGTTGTGACGTTGGCTTGTGCTGTAGGCGGGGCCACTCGCGCTGTACAGGGGATAGAATCAAAAGAAAGTGCATTAACCAGGCGCCTGTTAGCGAGATCAACCAACAACCCATGTGAGCACAAAAAATCAGCCCCCAGCATATTGAAATTTACTGTTGCTACAACAAAAGTCCACTCATATGCACAGCCGTGTAGAGACAGAAGCAGAGTCTTCTCACCAAAGGTCTTAATCTCCAAGCCGTTCGCTGCCGTCACCCAGGGACCTTCGGAACCAGCCAGTCTGTCCACGTAGGAAGGAGTGATGAAACTTAACTGGGAGCCTGTGTCGACGAGGAACTGCCTCCCGGAGCGTGCGTCTGACAAGTAGAGCAGCTTGTTCTCTTCCCCGAGGGCCGCGGCTGCTACCGACCCCCGGTCTTGGCGTTTCCCAAACGCCCGAACTGGCATGGCGGTACACACTTGCATGCCCTCTCTGCGAAGCGGCGATGGTAGAAACAAAAGACATCCGGTCCACGCTCCCTGGCCCTTGCCGCCACCGTCGTCGGTGAGTCTGGCACCGCTGCCTCTGGCCTCCTGTCGTCTCCGGTCGTCGTGCTGAGTTCCGCTGCAGCGGCCGTGGCTGCCGCCGTTTGGTGGCGTTGACAATCCGCTGCGCCTCTCGGCCCAGCGCACAGTAGTCCCGTAGGGCCAACAGTGGCGAACTGGCCAGAACCGCTCTCGCTGCTGACGGTAGAGTCCTGAGGAAGAGGTGGGTGAAAATGAAGTGATCATCAGTCTTTCAACCTCAACAACTTCTCCATCAGGCTCGCGGGCATGTCGTTTTCCCCCTCCGTCAGCGCCAGGAGCCTCTCTGCTCGCTCCTCCGCCGAGGGGGTGAATTGCTGGATGAGTGCAGCCTTCAACGCGCCGTATTTGTCGCTCTCCGGCGGCTGGTCGATCAGGCTCTCCACATGCTGGGCCATGTTGTTGTCCAGCTTTGCGACTATGTGGTAGAATTTTGTGGCATCTACCAATATCCCCCGGAGGTTGAACTGCGTCTCGACCGCGTTGAACCAGGAGCGCGAATTGCTCTGCCAGAAGTCCGGTAGCTGGACTGTAGCTGCATTCGCTTGGCTGGGGGCTCCTGATGCGGCTGACCGGGGAGAATTTCCTTCTTCCATGATACGTCTTAGGGTCACCAGTGTGGAGGATGTGAAAATGACGAGGCAGTGTTCTTTCTCAGAGTCAGGTTTATTCACATCTCCATCATTGCAAAGCTGAAAAAAGAGAGCTTGAAACAGTAAACTCTCATCCTTAAATAACAGGGACTTCACACCTCATAAATCACATGTCACACAGACCACCTTGCATAATAAAGACAGTAACAATGCATTTCACCACCTTGCATAATAAAGACAGTCACAATGCATTTCTCCCCATGATATCACTTCCACTGTCTCCCATGCATCCTTTAATCGACCCCCCACAGTTTCCAGCCTTGCATATCAAGGCTCAGATCCCTGCCTTTGTTCTGACCTAAAATGCGAGTCACAGAACCAGTCCAACAGGTCCACTGAGTGTTCACCACAATGGATGCATTGAAACTGCCAAGGACGTTGAAACTGACTGGAAACATGGATGCAAATTGGAAGGCTTTCAAGTATCAATTTCTGCTGTGTCTTTCGGCTGTCAGAGTGGATAGACGGGCAGGTGAGAGAAAAATAGCCATGCTGCTAACTGTTGCCGGCAAAGAAGGGCTGCACGGTGGCGCAGTGGTTTAGCACTGTGACAGCACAGTTTTACCCTCAGCCGGGGGATCGCAGGGATCATGAGATCGTGGGTTCGATCCCAGCCCCCGACCAACAATGAGCTGTGTGGAGTTTGCATGTTCTCCCCGTGTTGCGTGGGTTTACTCCGGGATTTCTCCGGTTTCCTCCCGCACACCAAAAAACATGTAGGTTTAGGGCGCTCACGCACACAGCGACCAGCAGCCGGTGGCTTGTCACCAGACTGCAAACCAAGTCTACCTACGGGTACAAATAAGTAAGTAACAAAGAAGCCATAGATGTCTTCAGTACTTTTGTGTTTGCTCAGCTAGAGGACAAAGACAAGTTTGAAGAAGTCCTAAAAAAGTTTGATGAGCACTGTCTGTCAAAGGAAAACAAAACTTATGAAAGGTATGTCTTCCGCTTACATATGCAGCACCAAGAAGAAACATTTGATAACTTTCTGATAGACCTTAAACTAAAAGCACAGTCTTGCAATTTTGGTGATCTCAGAGACTCTATGATAAGGGATCAGATAGTGTTTGGAACAAAAGATAAGCAGCTCAAAGAGAAACTACTGAGAGAAACTGAGCTCACATTGGAAAATGCTATAAAAATATGTCAAGCCAGTGAGCTAGCACGCCATCTTGTAATGACTTTTGATGAGCCTGCTTTGGGAGCAGTGAGCCAATGTGAAGAGAAAGTCCATGCTTTGTCTGTGAAAGGGAAACAGCGGGGCAGAATTAAAAGCAATGAAAAAGAGGTATATTCCTATAAGAGATGCAGTGAAAAACACAAACAGAGACAATGTCCTGCTTATGGAAAAACGTGCAAAGTGCAAAGGAAAAAATCATTATGCAAAAATGTGTCACACTAGAGACATTAAGAAAGGACAAGTGCACACAGTGGCAGAAATGGATGACAGTGATGATCTAAGTGAAACATTTTTCATCAAGATGGTGTCATGCAATAACAGTGATGACAGTGCACAGCCCACACAGACTAAAGGCACTGGTCAGACAGTGGAGTGCAGTCAAAAGTGATAAGTGGATTGCACCACTTTGGATAAATGGGACAATTGTGTCATTCAGGATTGACACAGCAGCTAAAGCTAGCCTAATAAATGAGAATGATGTCAATGCACTGAAAATAAAGCCTAAAATAATCACCAGCAAGACCACACCACTGACTGCATACAATGGTCAGCCAACTGAGACATTAGGAGGATGTAAACTTACTGTGAAAGTGAAAAGCAAGCAGCACAACCTGTTGTTTGTCATTGTACCTAATGGACATGAATCACTCCTAGGGGATAAAGCATCAGAGGACCTAGGTTTGGTTAAGAGGATCTACCAGATAAACAGTGAAAACATAAAAATGGACAATCATAACCAAGAAATACAACACTTGCAATATGAAGGAGCTGCACACATTGTAAAACAGTTCCCCTCTGTCTTCAAAGGACATGGAACATTAAAATACACCTACAAGCTTCAGCTCAAGAGTGATGCCAAGCCTGTAGTGCATGCCCCACGGAGAGTGCCAGCAGCACTTAGAGCTTGCTTGAAAAAAGAGCTGGACAGAATGACACAACTGGGTGTTATTGAGCGAGTGGAGGAGCCCACTGATTGGGTGAATTCCATCACATGTACCAAGAAACACAATGGAGAGTTACGAGTTTGCCTTGATCCTAAGGATTTCAATGAGAATATTAAAAGAGAACACTACCCAATCCCAACACGAGATGAGATAACCAGTGAAATGGCAGGTACTAAATATTTTAGCAAGCTGGATGCCTCGCTGGAATTTTGGCAACTGAAGCTGGATCCAGAAAGTAGCAGATACTGCATCTTCAACACACCATTTGGGCAGTACTGTTTTCTGAGGCTTCCGTTTGGTATTGTCTCAGCTCCAGAGATTTTCCACAGGGCTATGGAGTCCATAATTGAGGGTCTAGAGGGCACAAGAGTGTACATTGATGATTTGGTGGTCTGGAGAATGACACACCAGCAACATGATAAAAGACTAAAAGCTCCTTAACAGGGTTCAGGACAATGGACTAATACTGAACAGAAAAAAATGTCAGTTTGGTGTCACAGAAATTACCTTTTTGGGAGACACACTTTCAGGTGAAGGGGTTGAGCATGATCAGTCAAAAGTGCAGGCTATACTGGGCATGCCTACTAAAAAAGGAGTCCTGAGAGTCATGGGGATGATCAACTTCCTTGGAAAATTAATTCCCCATCTTTCTTCCAAAACAGCATGCCTCAGAGAGTTGCTCCAACATAACAAGGAATTTGAGTGGTTGACACGACATGAAAAAGAATGGAAAAAAACTAAAGGAAATTCTAACCACAGAGCCTGTCCTCACATTCTTTGATCCCTCAAAACGAACAAAGATCTCCACTGACGCCTCAAAGGATGGCTTGGGAGCTGTTCTGTTTCAAGCTATAGGGGATAAATGGCAGTCGATAGCATATACGTTGAGATCCATGACAGAGACGGAAAAACGCTATGCCCAAATTGAAAGAGAGACTCTGGGTTTAGTGTTTGGGTGTAGTAAGTGTCACAATTATGTCCATGGTTTGCCAACCTTTACTGCAGAGACTTATCACAAACCGCTGGTGTCAATTATAAAGAAAAACCTCAATGACATGTGTTATAGATTTATTCTGGTATTATTGTTAACCTGTTGCACTTTGGTGTACCGCGGGCGGACACGTCTCTGCGTCCTAGGGCGCACAAGGGCGTCCTAGGATGCACACTGTGCGTCCTAGGAGGCACTGAAAAAAAAAACCCACCTGCATTTCCGTTCTTCCACTACAGACACAGCCGCAAACAGAAAGCCAAAGGAGTGCTTTGATTGGTTTAGATGTGATTGACCTCTCATTCGACTAATAAGAGCCTTGAATTGGGTTTCTGAAACCTTGAAGAACCAATGACTGAAAACCTAGCAAGAAGGACCTGCCTACCAACGGCTGCGAATACAGCCAGCCAATTGAAGCACAGAAGTTCGAAAGCTGTTTTGTGTAAGGCTGGGTGACACACAGGCGTTCGCCAGTCTTTTTTTCTAACTACTGTTCTTATTTGTTTTGAAAAATCGTTCGCCAAAACCGCAATCATGGAAGCGCAAAACCGCAATAATGGAATTATGGTTTGACCGGGTCGCGTGACCAGAACCACGAGTCCGTAACAAGCGGACCAGCGTCATGTTCGTCTGACAATGAGGAAGAGAAGTTCGCCAGCGACTTTGCTGCTGTGAACAGGTAAGTGTTATAAGCTAAATTATTCTTTATCCCTGAAAATTGTAATCCAAATGACTTTTGACCAATCGGTAAATTACAACTGTGCGGGTCCGTCATGTTGCGAAGGCCCCCCCCCCCCCGCAACTCTTCTGTAGCAGATTGCAGATATATTGCAGATATTTTAGTGCAACTGTGCGCATTAGACCGCGGCGCACCATCACCGCTTTCCGTCATGTAGCGATGGGTGATGTCCATCCTCTGTAGCGGGGGGGTGGGAGTTGTTATCTTCTACATTACAAATATTCTAGTATAATTTTTAGTGCACTGTAGGTTATTTATTTATCTCTCTCTCCCAAATGTGTGGATGCAATTTGCCACATGGACAAACCAAAAACCAAAAAGGAGCTCCTTTCTTTTCTTGGCATGGCCTCCTATTGCCATTCTTTCATTCCTGATTTTTCATGCATTGAAAGACCAATGCATGACATCATTCCATCAAAAGGTCCCTCACACTTTCCACTTGAGTGAACACCTGCTGCTAATGATTCCTTTGATAACATGAAAAAGGCTCTCCTATCTCCTCCCACTCTCTCGCTCCCTGACCCCTTGAAACCTTTTGTTCAGTATGTTGATGAAAAGTCCAGATGCATGACCTCTGTTCTCCTGCAGCCTCATGGAGTCAAACTTTTGCCTGTTGCATATTACTCATGCAAACTTGACTCGTTGCTGCAGGACTTCCTTTTTGCCTCCGTGCTGTGGCTGCAGCAGAAAGAGCTGTGGAAGCATCACGTGACATAGTCTTGTACTCTCCCCTCACTCTGTATGTTCCTCATGCAGTTGCTGTCCTTCTAATAGAGCAAAAGTCTTCCCATCTCTCCCATGCTAGGTGGCTCAGATCTCACTCTACCCTCCTTGAGTCACCAAATCATACTGTCAAATGCTATGCTCAGTCAGTGAACTCGGCTTCACATCTTTCCACCCCCTCCTGTGAGGAGGACGGTGATTGTGATCATGATTGTCTTTCACTGGTCCAACTAGTTACGAGTCCTAGATCAGATCTTTTGGACACGCCCCTGACTAATCCTGACCTTATTCTATATGTTGACGGTTTACACTGACTCTCGCTATGCTTTTGGTGTTGTCCATGACTTTGGCGCCCTCTGGTGTGAATGCAACTTTCTCACGTCTGCAGGTACGCCTGTAAAAAACTCTGTTGATGTCTCCAGGCTTCTTAAAGAAACCCTTCTTCCCTCTTCTGTGGCAGTATGCAAATGTACTGCTCACACTTCATCCTTAGACTTGATCTCAAAGGGAAATGCTCGGGCAGATGCTGCTGCAAAGGCTGCAGCTCTGTCACTCACTGCTGTTCATTTACCTTCTCTCCCCCCCCTCCTCTCAGTGTCCCCTCCCTTCACCTATTGATTCCCTTTTGTCCATGCAGTCTTTTGTCTTCCCACAGGAATGCCAGAAGTGGACAAAGAAAGGATGCTACAAAGACCAGGCTGGTGTGTGGAGAGGCCAAATTGCCTCCCCCCCCCCCACCCTGCTTCCCAGCACACTTTTTCCATCATTTTTCTAAGTTGACACATGGGAGAGATCATGTGTCAAAAGAGGGAATGATACAACCACTTCATGCTAACTGATTTACCAGTGGTTTCACTGTTTATGCTGACAATTTTTGCAAAAAATGTCTAATCTGTGCCACTAACAATGCTCACAGAGTCTCCAAACAGATTCCAGCTGCTCCTCCACCTCCCACGGGTCCTTTCCAGCACCTAATGATGGATTTCATCGAACTCTCACCAGCAGAGGGTAAAAAGCACTGTTTGGTAATGGTTGACATGTGGTCCAAATGGGTAGAAGCCTTCCCAGCTAAACATACCACTAGCACAGTTGTAGCTAGGGCACTGTTGTCAGAAATCATTCCCAGATGGGGAATACCTGAGAAAATCTCTTGTGATAATGGTAGACGTTTTGTTTATGAAGCTTTAACTGATCTGAGCCTTACACTGGGTTTTGACCTGAGAAAACACTGTGCCTACCACCCGCAGTCAGGTGGTGCTGTCGAGCGTGAAAATGGCACTCTAAAGAATAAACTGCCGAAACTTGAAGATGAAACTGGCCTGCCCTGGACTAAGTGCCTCCCATTAGCACTCATGTAAATGTGCATGCGAGTTAGAAAGAAGCATAACATGTCTCCATTTGAAATCCTGTTTGCTCATCCTCCAGCTCTAGGTTTCTCCGTGGAAAAGAGACCTGCACCCCCACGAACCACATCACATTTTGAAAATGCCGTGTTAGCTTATTGCTCTGCTCTGTCCTGCCAATTGCAAAACATCTCTCAACAGATGAAAGCTGCGCTGCCCAAACATGCTGAGGGTGTTCTCCACAACATAAGGCCTGGCGATTGGGTGATGATCAAAAGCTTCAAAAGAAAGAACTGGCATAGCAAACGGTGGTTGGGCCCCTACCAAGTCCGGCTGATGACATTCACAGCTGTGAAGATTGCAGAAAGGGCAACATGGATCCACGCGACACACTACAGAAAGGTCCCAGCAATCAAGCCAGAAGAATCCAGACCAGACGAGGACGAGAAGCAGAAGTAAGTGATTAGCCACAATCACCACCCTACGTTGTAGACTAGGATGAGAAGTAGCCGAGCCATGTGAAGACAGAAGATTGCATAACACTGCACCTGACAGCCGTCATAAACAACCTGAGTGTACGCCAAACGCTGCTCAGCAGAAATACACAGCACACATGCACACTTATACTGATACTGATATGATGGACAATTCAGACTCACAGCAGCATCAGGCTGCTGAAGAGGAACGCCGCCAAAGATGCCAGTGGTGCCGTCAGTTTTGGACCAAAACGGACATGGTGTGGGTGTGCTTTCTTATCACTTTCCTACTTGGGGTAATCATACATCTATTGATGCACTGTTCTACCCCACTAATTAATCCTTTCCGGAGAAGACATGAGACAAGCCACCTGGAGCATAACTTTAACAACTATTCCAGTGACACATATGACAATAATGCATGGTATCAAGTGGTGCATTTGTTAGTTAGAAAAGCAAATGTGACTGGTTCTTGTTATGTCTGTACATACCTACCATATCATGATACTCACTCTGTGCCTATGATTCCTTATCCTCTAGACAGATCAGAAATGACGGGAGCATTGTTAGCGCAGACTACAACTGAAAAGGTGCACCACAATGACATTGAATGTGATAAGGGGTTTACTGTTGAACTTGCGGGGAATACAACAGAATACCGTAAGTGGTTAAATGTCAGTGTAACAGATTTTTCTTTCCGCCAGGTCAGGGTTCACAATGTAACCTGCATAACATTCCTCCTCCACTCCTCCAGATGTGGAGGAGTATGCTGAGACGGTCACCAGCTACATCGCGAAGTGCACAGAGGATGTCACTACAGTGAAGACCATCACCATGCGGGGAAACATAAGCCCTGGATGACTGCAGAGGTGCGCTTGCTGCTTACAGCCAGAGATGCAGCCTTCAGAGCGAAGGACAGGATCGCCCTTCGCTCAGCCAGGTTTGTGCTCTCAAAGGGAATTAAGACGGCGAAGCGCACCTATGCGGAGAAAATCCAGGGACACCTCTTTGACACTAGGAACACCAAACAGATGAGGCAGGGAGTTCGGACACTGACGGGCTATAAGTCTAGGCAGGGGGTCAATGATGACAACGCTTCGCTTCCAGACAGGCTCAATGACTTCTTTCCACGTTTTGAAGCATCAAATTCGACAATCAGAGGGAGGGCTGGCCCACCCCCACCATCGGTCGGACTAGCTTTTACCATCAACACAGCGGACACACGGAGGACCCTAACCAGAGTCAACCCACGTAAAGCTGCAGGTCCGGACAACATCCTGGGACGTGTGCTCCGAGACTGCGCGAGCGAGTTGGCGGATGTACTGACTGACATCTATAACATCTCCCTGAGTCAGGCCATTGTTCCCAGATGCTTCAAGACCTCTATCATAGTACCGGTGGCAAAGAAACCAGTTGTGTCCTGTCTGAATGACTATCGTCCTGTTGCACTGACACCAATTGTGATGAAGTGTTTTGAACGGCTTGTCAAACCACACATTACAGCCTGTCTCCCTGCATCACACGACCCGCTCCAGTTTGCATATCGTTCAAACCGCTCCACGGAGGATGCTATAGTCACCACCCTGCACTCGGTCATCACCCACCTGGATCAGAAAGACACCTACGCCAGACTCCTGTACACTGATTTCAGTTCAGCATTCAACACCATTATTCCCCAGAGACTGATGGAGAAATTACTCCTTCTTGGTCTGAACACCGTCACATGTCTCTGGATCCTGGATTTCCTGACTGAGAGACCTCAGTCTGTCCGGGTTGGATACAACATCTCCAACTCTGTCACGCTGAGCCCCGGATCCCCTTAAGGCTGCGTACTCAGTCCACTGTTGTTTACACTTCTAACACATGACTGTGTATCCAGACATGAGGGGAACCAGATTATTAAGTTTGCAGATGACACGACGGTGGTGGGACTTATTCAGAGGGATGAGGAATCAATGTACAGGGAAGAAGTGAGAGACCTGGAGGACTGGCGCAGAGAGAACAATCTGGTGCTCAACGTGGACAAAGCGAAGGAGATGATTATCGACTTCCGGCGGTCACAGCCTGAACACGTCCCCCTCAGCATCAGCGGCCATTTAGTGGAAAGAGTGGAGAACATCAAGTTCCTCGGAGTGCAGATCTCGCAGGACCTGACCTGGAGCAAGAATTCCTTGGGGATCAGGAAGCGGGCCCAGCAGAGACTGCACTTCTTGAGGAAACTCAAACAGGCCTCTCTCCCCATCTGCATCCTCAGGACCTTCTACAGAGGTGTGGTGGAGAGTGTTCTGACGTACTGCATTGCTACATGGTACTCCAGCTGCAGTATGTCAGACAAAAAGCCCTGCAGAGGATAGTTAAGGGAGCTGAGAGGGTAATTGGAGTCTCCCTCCCTTCTGTCCAAGAACTTTTTCAGAACCGTTGTAGGAGCAGGGCACTGAACATTGTCAAGGACCGATCTCACCCTCTGCATAAACACTTTGAACTTCTGCCATCTGGCAAATGATTCCGGAGCATCAGAGGCAGAACCACCAGACTGATTAACAGCTTCCTTCCACAAGCTGTTAGGATGCTGAACAGTTGATCCGGAATCTCTCGTATACACTACTGCACCTACGGACATTATGTACATTATTTGTATATTATAGTTCGTTAGTTTTTCAAGTATGTCTCAGGGATGCGTAAATGGATGTGGTGGGGTGGGGGGTGAAGATATGTGTGAGTGTGTCTTAAATCATGTTCTTCTACTTATATGGATGCCGAGATAAACGCAATTTCATCTTGCCTGCACTACTGTTGTATGTACAGCAATATGACAATAAAGGTTGATTTGATTTGATTTGATAAACAAGAAGGCTCAGAAGCCTGTATTCGCTGCCAACCCCACACTTTTTACAGCCCTAGTATACTTTCATCTTAGGTGTAACTACAATGGGTCTACATATTTGGGCACTACACAACGGTGTGAGACCACCCTTAACGCGACCTGTGGCTTTCATGTGACTGGTACCCCATATTTAAATACACTGAGGGTGCCATTTTTTACAACTCGGCGCCACACCAGTAGGCTGCCTTTTGCAACAGCGGCTCGATTCCGAGTTTTTTTCCCTTCCTCTCTCTTTTGATCACTTTTTTTTTTTTCACCCCACTTATATCACGGACACACAGATCGTCCCAAATGTCTCCTGAGCCGGTGGACGGAGCCATTGTTTATAGCAGGATACGATACAACAGGGAAGAGCTGCTAGCATTTAACCGCCACCCGGTCCCACTGGAAAAACTTGACATACCGAGAGAATTGAGGCGAAAGCGTCGCGGCTGCCGGGCTGGAGTAAGGCGGAGGACAAAAAATATAAGGTACAGACCCTCCCTTCCATCTGTTGTCATGGGAAATGTACGGTCGATACTGGGAAAGTTAGATGAGCTAGCGGCTATTGTAGAGGGTTGGAAATAGTTAAGTTATGTAAGAGGTGAAAAAGACATTTGGATAAGAAAATTTAAGAAAAACAGGCACCCCTACAATTTTATGTTATTCCTTAATTGTTTATTTTTCTACAATGCATTTGTAATCCACCTGGTTCCATTATAACTCATGTGAGTTGAGTGCAGTTCCATACGCCGACCAATAGATGGCGCATGTCGCATAATGATAGAGAGTAGCCTCACGCACTGGAGCACGAAGAATAAACTCCTTGTGTGAAATAACGAAACGTGTTTTGCTGATTCTCTATCACAGGTTGGTAAATACTAATAATTCAAGAGTGCAATATAAACTGTAAGAGTCCTAGGATGTCCGAGATTATATTGTGATACATGTGAGGCGAAAAGCGGGTTTGTAAGGGTATTTCTGTTAAAGTTGATGTGTTGTTGTATAAGCTAACCTGCTAATGTTAATGATCGAGTGTGAAATCACAACAGTGAAATCCGCCCACGTTAAGAACCATTTGCTTACTTTATTTAAAGACAGTTATGAAACGGTTTTCATACAGTACGACATTTACTGGTTTGATTAGTCACCAAATGTGCATATTTCGGGTGTATTACCGACTACCAGGAATACTATTGTAAGTGTGTTAGGTACACAGTGGCCAGGTCAGTGAATTGTTAAGAATAACACCACATGCTGTACATTTATGACAGTGCTTAAAATGATTAATGTAAATGTAAGTTCATGGGTTATTGTTAAAATATAAATATTTGAACAAGTTAAAAGCTATATACATGGGAAGGAGATAAAACCAATAATTCATTTCATGTTAGAGTAATTTGTTAAGAATGTTAAGTATACAGTTAATGTCAAATCGGAAATTGTGATAAATGGACTTTGATAGTAAATACTAGTCAGTTGATGTTGGTCATGTGAATGACTTGAACGAAGAATAAACTCCTTGTGTGAAATAACGAAACGTGTTTTGCTGATTCTCTATCACAGGTTGGAGAGTTAACTTCCACATGCACGTTTCCTCCTCCTGGGCCGCTACCCAGGGGAGCAACAATTTTGGGGGCTCGTCCGGGATTAGCGCCACCTACTGGTCTGGCACTAATCATTGAAGAACCAAGGGATGCTGACCACCTGTTCCTGAGCCATTGACCTAAGCGACTGACTACAGGAGACCACAGCCATGTCTGCTCTACATGACCTGAGATGGGAAATCCAGCAAGAGCTTCGCCAGCTGACCATTGCCCGCTGCAGAAACGTCCTTTACAAGCTGGCTGAGTCGTTCAAGGATGAGGTGGGAGAAGATTTGCCAGGCGCAGAATCGACCGAAGTGGAACTCTTCGACTTCATTGTTGACTCGCTGAGAAGTCCACAACTGAAGAGCCTTGAGGACCAGGGGATGTCTCGCCTGCTTGCTTTCCGTGACCTCATCATTGAACTACAACGGCCCACAACAGCTGGAGAAGTGGATGCAGAGGTGTCACCCGACGATGATCCGGTCATAGTGGTTCCTGTGACCACTGGAGCTGCAGCACCATCAGGGAAGAACCATCCAACATCACCATCTGTAGTTCCTGACCCAGGGTTAGTCAGACTGACTGAACTTACGTCACTGTTGCCACGTAGAGAGTACAAGATTTATGGTGGTCAAATCTCTGATTTTGATTCTGATTTGAGTTACAATAACTTGTGCAAACAGCTTGATGAAGGGCTAAATGAAGGGTTCACAGAGGCTGAGATTATCAGAACGGTGTTTAAGATAATTAAGCCTGGTACCTTTAAAGATATGCTTGTAACCAAGGATAGCCTTACTGTAGCTGAGTTAAAACGTCTCTTAAGGACACATCTACGCGAGAAAAGCAGCACTGAATTATTTCAGGAGCTGAGTAATGCTAAGCAAAATGACAAAGAAACACCACAACAGTTTATGTATAGACTAATGGGGCTAAAACAGCGTGTGTTGGTTGCATCTAAAAACAGTAGTGGGTTTCATTATGACGACAAGTTGGTACAAGGTGTGTTTATCCATTCACTGTATCAGGGTTTGAATGAAAAATACTCTTATGTTAGGAGAGACCTTAAACCTCACATCTCCAACACCAGTGTCACAGATGACTCCATCCTGGAGCTCATAGCAAATTTTGTTAGTGAAGAGACAGAGAGATTGAGTAGGTTGGGACAAAGCCACAAACACAAAGTCACCAGTGTTAATGCAGCACAGGTAGAGACAGATCAGAGCTCGATTAAAATGCACACTGAAGTCCAAGCGAATCGTGTAGCTATCCAGGAGCTGACGGCACAGGTCTCCTCCCTAACCAAGAGTTTAGAAAAGGCCCTAACCCCAATGGTAAATACAGTAAACACCAGTCCCACAGCACCTGTCCGTAAACAGCCAGCACTGAAACCCGCAGTGAAAGGAAAATGTCAAAAGTGTATCGCCCAAGACACTGAGCGCTGCACACACTGTTTTCGATGTGGAGAGGAGGGGCACAGAGCTATAGGGTGCCTGCAGGAAAAGCAATGTGTCGGGAAACTGGAGGAGGTCGCTGGGGAGGGACCACCAGTGACTGAACCACCGGCAGAGTCCCACAACACTAAAAGACTGAACTCCGAACAGACTACTGCCAAGTCCCAAAAGTCACCCAACACAAAGCGTGTGGCACAGCTCATTGGCGGTAGGTGTATGATCAGTTGCCAGTTAAATGGAGTAAACCTACAGATGTTATTGGACAGTGGGGCACAAGTAAGCATTGTTGAAAAGTCATGGGTACAAGCAGCCTTACCAAATGTGAAAATACAGCCACTCGAGAGCCTACTCCCAGGCCATCCACTCGAAATCACCGCAGCCAATGGGACGGATGTTCCGTTCGAGGGGTGGATAGATGTCCTGCTCGAGATCACAAGTTCACAGTATGGTTCTGTATCCTTGTATGTTCCAATGCTTGTCAGTCAGCAGCATTTAAGCACTCCGCTGCTGGGCTTTAACGTGATCCAAGAGATAATAATGGCAAACAGTGAACAAAGTGACGATATTAGCTTAGTGGGCTTACTGTCGGAGACTTTAAAGGTCCAGAAAGGTAATGTTGAGTCACTCATCTCTGTTGTCCACACCAAGTCAGCAGAAAATGAACCAGAAAGTCCAGTGGTGAGAGTTGGAAAAAAAGGACTCACTGTTCACAGTAGCCAAATCTGTATGGTAAAATGTCACATCAGAGCATTTCCCGGAGGAGGAGAAATGTTGTTCAAGCCAGCTGTGAAATGTAACTTACCTGATGGGTTGGAGTTATTCCCAGCTCTTATTGATGTACCCGGTGGTGCTTCAAAAACTGTCAAAATCCCAATCCAAAACTCAACAAAGCACAACATTTTTCTAAATCCAAAGACTGTTTTAGGACTTATTTCAGAGATCACTGAATACAAACCTGTAAATGTTTGTTCCAGTGCTGAAAATGCAACTAAAACTACAGACAAGCCATTTTGTCACTCTGCTCAAGTGACATGTGACAGTCAAGGTGAGGGTGAAGAAACATTAAGCACTGCCCCCTCACACCTGAGATGGCACCCTAATGTCAATTTAGACCATCTCTCAGAGGGTGATCGGGAGGTGGTTCGGCAGATGCTCTATGAACAGTCTGATGTGTTTGCTCATGATGAAGGAGACATTGGATGTATTCCTGGACTACAGCTAAAAATCAACACCACTGACAACACACCCGTGCAGAAAAGTTACAACTCCATTCCAAGACCACTGTATAAAGAGGTGAAGGAGTATGTTCAAAACCTTTTAAGCAGGGGCTGGATCAGGAAATCAGTGTCAAACAACTCGTCGCCAGTAGTGTGTGTGCGTAAAAAGGACAATACTTTGCGCTTGTGTGTTGATTTTCGTGAGCTGAACCGAAAAACCATACCTGACAGACATCCATTACCACGGATACAAGATCTACTGGACAGTCTTGGGGGTAATTCCTGGTTTTCCATATTGGATCAGGGAAGTGCCTACCATCAGGGTTTTGTAAGTGAGGAGTCAAGGCATTTAACTGCTTTTAGCACACCCTGGGGACTATACGAGTGGGTGCGGGTTCCATTCGGGTTGTCAAACGCTCCGGCCGCATTCCAAAGGTGTATGGAGGGGGTGTTAGAAGGGATCAGAGACGAGTGTTGCGTGCCTTACTTGGACGATGTACTGTGTTACTCCAAAACCTTTGATGAGCACGTAGAACACCTTAAACAGGTTTTGTGCAAAATGCGACAACACGGCATAAAACTTCGGCCAGCCAAATGTGAACTGTTCAAAAACCAAGTACGCTACCTGGGTAGGCTAGTGTCGGGAGAAGGAGTCCAGATTGACCCAAAAGACTTGGATGCTGTGTTCGCTCTGAAAGACAAGAACCCTCGCACAGTCGGAGAACTCAGAACGTTACTGGGTTTTCTCAGTTATTACCGATCATTTATTCAAGATTTTTCACGTCTGGCGAGACCCTTGTTCGAACTCCTCCAGAGCACTAATGAAACAAGCAATGACAATAAACCAGCACCAAAAAGGAGTAAAGGACAAACAAAGAAAGGAGACAGAAACCAGCTTCCTTCTCGCACACCAATAATATGGACCAGTGAACATCAGGAAGTTGTGTCAAGATTTGTGGACATTCTGACTAATCCTCCCATTCTAGCCTATCCCAATTTGGACCTTCCATTTGTATTGCATACAGATGCGTCAAACAAAGGCCTGGGAGCCGTCTTGTATCAAAAACAAGAAAACAAACTTAAGGTGATTGGCTATGGATCCAGAACTCTCACACCGGCCGAGAAGAATTATCACTTACATTCCGGTAAACTAGAGTTTCTAGCTCTCAAGTGGGCCATCTGCGACAAATTCCGTGACTATCTGTATTATGCACCGACTTTTACTGTCTATACAGATAACAATCCTTTAACCTATGTCCTCAGTTCAGCCAGGTTGAATGCAGTGGGTCATAGGTGGGTCGGGGAGTTGGCTGACTTCCATTTTGATATCAAGTATAGGCCAGGGAAAAGGAATGCAGATGCAGATATGTTGTCCAGACACCCATTAGATCTGCAAGAGCAAATGAACGAGTTCACAGAGACAGTTTTACCGGAAGTAGTGTCCGCAGTGTGGCAAGGGAGCAAGGCAGCACAAAACAGTGATGTGCCATGGATAGCTGCGTTACAACTGAGTTCTAATGACAACAATGTGCCAACCGACAGTGTTTTGAGCATGACGCCTAAAGACATCAATGCTGCTCAACAAGCCGATGAGTCAATTAGAGAAGTAATCTCACTCAAACTCAAAGGATGGACACCAAACGATAAAGATAGACGGACAATGAGTAAACGGACACGGAGACTACTGTATGAGTGGAACAAGTTGGAAGTTGACAATGGATTATTGTACAGAAAGACAGAGCACAGCAAACAACTGGTCCTACCTGAACAGCTAAAGCCGATGGTGTTAAAGAGTTTACACAATGACATGGGTCACATAGGGTGTGATAAGGTGATACATCTGGCCCGTGAGCGTTTCTATTGGCCATGTATGCAACAAGATGTTGAAGATTATGTAACAAAAAAATGTCCGTGCATCAAACAAAAACGCCCAAATGTTCCCCAGAGAGCTCCAATGGGCTCTATCACAACCAGTGCTCCCTTTGAGTTAATCTCCATCGACTACTTACACCTTGAGCCAAGTAAAGGAGGGTATGAGTACATCCTCGTACTAGTGGACCATTTCACTCGTTTCGCACAGGCATACCCTACAAGGAATAAATCAGGCAAAACAGCTGCAGAAAAGATATTTCAGGATTTTATTCCTCGTTTCGGGTACCCTGAGAAGTTGCATCACGATCAGGGACGTGAGTTTGAAAACAGTCTCTTCCACAGATTACAACAACTGTCTGGAATTTCTCACTCACGAACCACTCCATACCATCCGCAGGGCAACCCCGTGGAGCGCCTGAATCGTACACTACTCCAAATGCTTCGTACCCTACAGGAGGAGAAAAAAAGTGAATGGAAGGATCACCTACCCCAAATTGTACATGCTTACAATTGTACAAGACACGAGTCAACAGGCTATTCTCCATTTTTCCTCTTATATGGCAGAGTCCCAAGGTTGCCTGTAGATCTACTATTGAACCAGACAAAAGACACTGACACACACAGCCATCAAACCTACGCTAAAAAATGGGCTGATAGGATGCGTGCTGCTTACAAAATCGCTGCAGAAAACAGTCAAAAGTCTTCAGGTAAAGGCAAAAAGCAGTACGACAAACGCTTAAAAGGTGTCACACTCCAACCAGGCGACAGGGTGTTGGTCAGAAACCTCTCTGAAAGAGGAGGCCCAGGGAAACTGCGCGCTTACTGGGAGTCAGCAGTACATCGCGTAGTTGAGAGAGTGGGAGATGGACCAGTCTATAAAGTACAAGCAGAGAGAGGCAGCCAAGTGATGCGAGTGTTACACAGAAACCTGCTGTTGCCTGTAAATGACTTGCCTTTAGAAGAAGAACTGCCTGCAAAAGAAAAGACAAAACAGAAACGGAAGAAGAGGACAGAGACAAATCCTAACAGTGACAACACAGACAATGACAGCTCGGAGGAAGAAGAGGAAAATACTTACCACTACAACCTCCGTAGCCAAATCCCATGTTACAGACCCGTAAATCGTCAGCAAAATGCCTCAAATCTCCCAGACCAAAACACTCAGCAACCAGTACCTGTCATGCCAGAGCAAAATCCTCAAAATCAGCAAAGGCTTCGAGCGACAGCTAGAGAGTTCTGCCCACCAGTAAGGCAGGAACCGGTCCCCGTTCAGCGGGATGCTGAGGAGCAAATGGATGGACCAGCTTTGCTGCAGGAAGAACGTCAAGGACAAGTGGAGGTGATGGATAGAGAACAGGAGGAACTGAGAAGGTCACAGCGGAGAGCAAGGCCAGTAGAGAGACTGACCTACGACGTCCTGGGACAGCCATCGTACCAGCCTTGGACTGCAGACGTAAGACCTGTCCTACTCCCTACCTTTGTGCCGCTAACTCAAAACTATATGCCATTCCACTACCTCACCCAACCTCAGTCCCATGGTTATAATTGGTACACTCTCATGCATTAAGTCACCCTAGAACATGAAATGTCGGGAGACATTTATTTGAAGTGGGGGAGAGTGTAGAGGGTTGGAAATAGTTAAGTTATGTAAGAGGTGAAAAAGACATTTGGATAAGAAAATTTAAGAAAAACAGGCACCCCTACAATTTTATGTTATTCTTTAATTGTTTATTTTTCTACAATGCATTTGTAATCCACCTGGTTCCATTATAACTCATGTGAGTTGAGTGCAGTTCCATACGCCGACCAATAGATGGCGCATGTCGCATAGTGATAGAGAGTAGCCTCACGCACTGGAGCACGAAGAATAAACTCCTTGTGTGAAATAACGAAACGTGTTTTGCTGATTCTCTATCACAGGTTGGTAAATACTAATAATTCAAGAGTGCAATATAAACTGTAAGAGTCCTAGGATGTCCGAGATTATATTGTGATACATGTGAGGCGAAAAGCGGGTTTGTAAGGGTATTTCTGTTAAAGTTGATGTGTTGTTGTATAAGCTAACCTGCTAATGTTAATGATCGAGTGTGAAATCACAACAGTGAAATCCGCCCACGTTAAGAACCATTTGCTTACTTTATTTAAAGACAGTTATGAAACGGTTTTCATACAGTACGACATTTACTGGTTTGATTAGTCACCAAATGTGCATATTTCGGGTGTATTACCGACTACCAGGAATACTATTGTAAGTGTGTTAGGTACACAGTGGCCAGGTCAGTGAATTGTTAAGAATAACACCACATGCTGTACATTTATGACAGTGCTTAAAATGATTAATGTAAATGTAAGTTCATGGGTTATTGTTAAAATATAAATATTTGAACAAGTTAAAAGCTATATACATGGGAAGGAGATAAAACCAATAATTCATTTCATGTTAGAGTAATTTGTTAAGAATGTTAAGTATACAGTTAATGTCAAATCGGAAATTGTGATAAATGGACTTTGATAGTAAATACTAGTCAGTTGATGTTGGTCATGTGAATGACTTGAACGAAGAATAAACTCCTTGTGTGAAATAACGAAACGTGTTTTGCTGATTCTCTATCACAGGTTGGAGAGTTAACTTCCACATGCACGTTTCCTCCTCCTGGGCCGCTACCCAGGGGAGCAACACTATCTCCCGTTATGTTAGCACTTACCGGGAGTGCTCTCTCCTTTTGTTTACTGAGACGTGGCTAACTGAACTAGCAGCAGATGCTAACATTGAGCTGGAGGGTTTTCACATGATACGAGCTGACCGAACACCAGAGAGTGGCAAAGCTCGGGGCGGTGGAGTGATAATGTATGTTAACAACAACTGGTGCAGACCGGGACATATCACTGTTAAACAACGACACTGCAGCAAAGACATTGAGTTGCTAGCTGTTAGCATGAGGCCTACATATCTCCCGAGAGAACACTCACACGTGATCTGCATTGTTGTTTATGCAAATCCGACGGCGAACGCTGGGACAGCGCGTGACGTCATCCATTCAGTAACCAGCAGGCTGCAGACAGAACACCCAGATGCTCTTCTCCTCATCTCAGGCGATTTCAACCACGTTTCACTGTCTCCCATTCTGCCCACTTTCACCCAGTATGTCACATGCCACACTAGAGACAATAAAACACTGGATTTATTCTACGCAAACACTAAGGAGGCGTACACCTCATCACAACTCCCCCCACTTGGGAGATTGGATCACAACTTGGTTCATCTCCGGCCGGTGTACAAACCCCTAGTGCACAGACAACCTCCGGCCATGCACACTGTGGAGTTATGGTCTGAGGAGACAATGGACACTCTAAAGGACTGTTTTGAAGCCACTGCCTGGAAGCAGCTCTGCGATCCACATGGTGAGGACATCGATGGCCTCATTCACACCTTCACGGGCTACCTCAGCTTCTGTGTGGACAAATCCGTTCCCACCAAGACCATACGGCGTCACTCAAACAACAAACCCTGGATCAACCCTGAGATAAAAACACTTCTGAGAGAGAAGAAGAGGATCTTCAGGTTGGGGAACAGGGAGATGCTGAAGTCCGTACAGAGGGAGCTGAGGAGAAAGATCAGAGAAGGCAAGGACAGCTTCAGGAAGAAGATGGAGGACAAGCTGCAACAGAGCGACATCAGCGGGGTCTGGAGAAACCTCAAAACCATCTCGGGGCTCCAGAATACCTCCCCCCAGGCCACGGGGGGCAGGGAGTGGGCGAACAACCTGAATCTGTTTTTCAATAGATTTGACCAACCGCCCTCCCCCCTGTCTGCACAACAACCACTGCTGCCTCTAAGAAATCAAGTCCTGCTGCCCACTCCCCACTCCACCGACACCCCCCCCACTCCCAACACACAGCCCCCCATCCTGACCCTGACCAAGACCCAGGTGAGGACGGAGCTGAGGAAGATCAAGGCGAGGAAGGCGTCGGGACCGGACGGCATCAGCGCAAAGCTCCTCAAGTCCTGTGCAGACCAGCTGTGTGGGATTGTGACGTATATCTTCAACATGAGCCTGAAACTGGGGAGGGTACCACAGCTGTGGAAAACATCTTGTGTGGTACCTGTACCAAAAACTTCCCACCCCAAAGACCTGAACAGCTACAGACCGGTGGCCTTGACGTCCCACTTGATGAAGACCCTGGAGAGACTGCTCCTTGCTCATCTCCGCCCCCTGGTGGAACCAGCGATGGATCCACTCCAGTTCGCCTACCAGCATGGCATCGGGGTGGAGGATGCGGTGATCTTCCTCCTTCACCGTTCTCTGTCCCACCTGGAGAAGCCCGGGAATATGGTGAGGATCATGTTCTTTGACTTCTCCAGTGCTTTCAACACCATCCAACCGATGATCCTGAAGGACAAGCTGCTGCGCGCAGGGGTGGACCAGCACCTGTCATCATGGATCCTGGACTACCTCACGAACCGGCCTCAGTTTGTGAGAACCCGGGACTGTGTTTCCGACACGATCATCAGTAGCACGGGGGCCCCCCAGGGAACGGTGCTGGCTCCCTTCCTGTTCACTCTTTATACTGCGGACTTCTCACACAACACAACACATTGCCATCTACAGAAGTTCTCTGATGACTCTGCGATCGTTGGTCTCATCTCCAACGGAGATGAAGCTGAGTACAGAGGGCTTATCCAGGACTTTGTGGACTGGTGCCATCGGAACTGCCTCCAGATCAACGCGAGGAAAACTAAGGAGCTGGTGGTGGACTGCCGCAGGCATGGGCAGCCCCTCACAGCACCAGTAAATATACAGGGAACAAACATCGAGATGGTGACATCCTATAAGTACCTGGGTATTCATCTGAACAATAAACTAGACTGGTCACACAATACTGACGCACTCTACAAGAAGGGACAGCGCAGGCTGTTCCTGCTGAGGAGACTCAGGTCTTTTGGTGTACAAGGGGCGCTGCTGAAGTCATTCTATGACACGGTGGTGGCATCAGCCATCACTTTTGGAGTGGTCTGCTGGGGCAGTGGCATTACTGCAGCCGATAGGAAGAGACTGAACAAACTGATTAAGAAAGCTAGCTCTGTCCTGGGGCAGCGCCTTGATCCGATGGAGGAGATAGGAGAGAGAAGGACGGTGGCTAAACTGTCATCTCTGCTGGAGTCCGAGTTCCACCCTATGCAGGACATACTGGATGCACTGAGGAGCTCATTTAGCAGCAGACTACATCATCCCAGGTGCACAACCGAGAGGTTTCGTAGGTCCTTCCTACCAACGGCTGTCAGACTGTACAACCTAAGCAGGGCTGCTCGCAGAGATAGCAAAAAGACGTAACAAACTAATAGTTTTTTTGAATGCAAAAGATGCAATAGACTTACACAATGGTCCTCTCCGGCATACAACTAGGAACATACCGGTCGCTATGGAGGGTGAGAATATGTATGGGCACATAATCATACCATGTAGGATAACTAAGTAGACGGTTATGCTGTTTCATCCCACCTAGCAACAATGCTCTGCACAGTGTGTGTTTATATATTTACATATTTATTCCATCTAGCTACAATGCTCAGCACTGGGTGTGTTTATATTTATATATCTATATATTTATTCCATCTAGCTACAATGCTCCGCACTGTGTTTTTATATATCTACATATTATTCCATCTAGCTACATTGCTCCGCACTATGTGTGTTTATATACTTGCATATTTATTCCACCTAGCTGCAATGCTCTGTACTGTGGGTGTTTATATATTTACATATTTATTCCATCTAGCTACAATGCTCTGCACTGTGTGTCTGTGTGTGTGTGTGTGTGTATATATACAGTATATTTTATAGTAATATGTACATATGTATATTAGCTGCTCTTGCTTGCTTGTTTTTTTTCTTGCCTTCTGATTGTTGCTCTGAGTGTTGCTATCCCTGTGCTGTTGCAATCCTGGAATTTCCCCGTTGTGGGACTAATAAAGGCTTATCTTATCTTAACTCCAAACCTCACTCTGCCGAGGGCTACATGTGAACATCAGAATAAAAGCCAATGTTCTGATAACCCTCAATTGTTTTTCACTAGCTCAGATGGCTACAGCAGCCTCACAGCCCATGTTTGGGTGTGTGGGTCACAAGTTTATCAGTATTTACTGCCAGGATGGTGCGGTATTTGTTACATGGCTAAGCTGATTCCAACCATGCACATCATGATCAATCTCATTTATCACGCCCACTATTCATATTCACATTACTTCCCACCACACTAGCATCACCATCGAAGACAGGAGATACGGACAGATAGGGTTAGAATACATCCGGGAGTGAAATTCTTTGGTGCACTTATACCTTCTTGGGGTATTGTAAGTAATGCACATAACATTGACAGACTAGCTATTGATTTTAGAA
Source organism: Pholidichthys leucotaenia (assembly GCA_020510985.1). NCBI lineage: Eukaryota > Metazoa > Chordata > Actinopteri > Cichliformes > Pholidichthyidae > Pholidichthys > Pholidichthys leucotaenia. The sequence goes on along the minus strand of CM035845.1, from coordinate 213,596,530 downwards.
AATCTCACCGCATTGACAGAAAAGGGATTCTCAGCAATGACAATTGAAATGCCAGCTATGCGGAATGTAGTGTTACAAAATAGACTGGCTTTAGATATAACTTTGGCAGCACAGGGTGGGGTATGTCACATTATAGGCCAAGACTGTTGCACGTACAGTGGGGCAAAAAAGTATTTATTCAGCCACCAATTGTGCAAGTTCTCCCACTTAAAAGATGAGAGAGGTCTCCAATTTTCATCATAGGTATACCTCAACTATGAGAGACAAAATGAGAAAAAAAAAATCCAGAAAATCACATTGAAGGATTTTTAATGAATTAATTGATAAATTCCTCAGTAAAATAAGTATTTGGTCACCTACAAACAAGCAAGATTTCTGGCTCTCACAGACCTGTAACTTCTTCTTTAAGAGGCTCCTCTGTCCTCCAATTGTTACCTGTATTAATGGCACCTGTTTGAACTCGTTATCAGTATAAAAGACACCTGTCCACAACCTCAAACAGTCAGACTCCAAACTCCACTATGGCCAAGACCAAAGAGCTGTCAAAAGACACCAGAAACAAAATTGTAGACCTGCACCAGGCTGGGAAGACTGAATCTGCAATAGGTAAGCAGCTTGGTGTGAAGAAATCAACTGTGGGAGCAATTATTAGAAAATGGAAGACATACAAGACCACTGATAATCTCCCTCGATCTGGGGCTCCATGCAAGATCTCACCCCGTGGGGTCAAAATGATCACGAGAACAGTGAGCAAAAATCCCAGAACCACATGGGCGGACCTAGTGAATGACCTGCAGAGAGCTGGGACCAAAGTAACAAAGGCTACATCAGAAACACACTACGCCGCCAGGGACTCAAATCCTGCAGTGCCAGACGTGCCCCCCTGCTTAAGCCAGTACATGTCCAGGCCCGTCTGAAGTTTGCTGGAGAGCATTTGGATGATCCAGAAGAGGATTGGGAGAATGTCATATGGTCATATGAAACCAAAATAGAACTTTTTGGTAAAAACTCAACTTGTCGTGTTTGGAGGAGAAAGAACACCATACCTACTGTGAAGCATGGGGGTGGAAACATCATACTTTGGGGCTGTTTTTCTGCAAAGGGACCAGGATGACTGATCCATGTAAAGGAAAGAATGAATGGGGCCATGTATCGTGAGATTTTGAGTGAAAACCTCTTTCCACCAGCAAGGGCATTGAAGATGAAACGGGGCTGGGTCTTTTAGCATGACAATGATCCTAAACACACCACCCGGGCAACGAAGGAGTGGCTTCGTAAGAAGCATTTCAAGGTCCTGGAGTGGCCTAGCCAGTCTCCAGATCTCAACCCCATAGAAAATCTTTGGAGGGAGTTGAAAGTCTGTGTTGCCCAGCAACAGCCCCAAAACATCACTGCTCTAGAGGAGATCTACATGGAGGAATGGGCCAAAACACCAGCAACAGTGTGTGAAAACTTACAGAAAACGTTTGCCCTCTGTCATTGCCAACAAAGGGTATATAACAAAGTATTGAGATGAACTTTTGTTATTGACCAAATACTTATTTTACACAGGAATTTACCAATTAATTCATTAAAAATCCTTCAATGTGATTTTCTGGATTTTTTTTTCTTATTTTGTCTCTCATAGTTGAGGTATACCTATGATGAAAATTAGAGACCTCTCTCATCTTTTAAGTGGGAGAACTCGCACAATTGGTGGCTGACTAAATACTTTTTTACCCCACTGTACATACCTGATCAAGGTGATAACATGACACATGTTGTGAGCCATCTGAATGACCTACTTTCACGACAGCTACAGCAAGATGTAACTCCATCCTCTGGCTGGAATTTATGGTCCTGGCTTACCAGCGGTGGCTGGAGGGAGTGGCTGATGCGGATAGGTATGATACTGTTAATGATTCTGTTAATTTTGTTGTTCTGTGGTTACTGCTTGATTCCAATTATCTGTAATATGATGTCGAAAATGTTTGCTCTTAACATGATGCATTACACAGTTCTCCCCACAGCTGAGCAAGCATCAGACACCATCCAGCAAAAAAATGTTGAATCACACTGCCTTAGATATGTCACACCTCCCTTTCCCTGATGGCTATGATAATGCTAACAAGTAAATAATAAATGTTTGCTGTTGATATGCTACACCATTCCTCCCTAACCATATCTGACCATGACCCATAGCCATTCAAGGTTTTCCTGAACTCCCCTCCTTCCATTCATTTGGCTTGCTCCTTATGAGTGTCTGTGCTTGCAAAAACAGCCTCTTGTGTTCCTTTACACATTACCAATTTTCACATGTTAATGTTTATGATGCTCTTGTTAAAACTGTATAATGGGGTACAACAGTGGATGCTTTACATTGACATACTTGTGTATATACAATCATATATGATCAGAAGAGGGGAAATGTTATAGATTTATTCTGGTATTATTGTTGATGTGATGTTTTATACTGTTTCTATGCCAGAAATTCCAATATGTTACCAAATGATGTTTAGCAGACCCTATTGGGGTGTGATTTTAAGAAGCTGAACTACTGTCTTTGTATGATAAAGTTATGCACTGTTTGATATGTTGCCATGTGAAGCAATGATGTAAGCACCTTGCAGAACTGTATAAAGGAGTGTGTTTGTGACCTTGAGAGGCAGAGAGGAGTGCTTTGCTGTGAGACTCATTATCAGCGGCCTCTCCACTCCCTCTGCATGCAGAGAAAATAAAGGCTCTCCAGCTTTTGTAGATCTTTGATGTTAATTATTTCAGGACCCAGGAAGAAAGGGCAAACAAATTTTTCTCCGACACATGTCTCTGAGAATATAGCGTATGATGATGAAACTCCAGTGATATGACTTTGAGCTAATCTACACGCCAGGCAAATATATAGTGCTAGCGGATGCTTTGTCACAGGCACCAGTATCAAGCAGCTGCACAGAGTCCATCTCCACAACAGATGATGTGGAAACATGTCAACATGGTGACAGCTTCACTCCCTGCATCAGATGAGATGCTAGAGCAAATTGCACAGGAAACAGTAAAGGACCCTGTGCTGCAAAAAGTTGTCCGGCAGATTCATGGAGGTTGGGCAAAGGGAAGCTGCCCACAGTACTACTCAGTGAGAGCAGATCTGAGTGTGGCAAATGGCCTTGTGCTGAGACAACAGGATTGTTATTCCTCAGTCTATGCGCCAGGACATGCTGCATCGTATCCATGAAGGACATCTTGGAATAGAAAAATGCAAAAGGAGAGCCAGAGAAGCAGTTTATTGGCCAGGTATTAATATGGATATCGAGAACATGATAGGAAAACGTAGCACATGTCTCACACTCCACTACTAACAGACAAAAGAGCCAATGCTGACTGCAGAGCAACCAACTGCACCATGGCAAAAAGTGGGCACTGATCTCTTCCATTTGCATGGCAAGGACTATGTCTTAGTCATAGACTATTATTTAAACTACCCTGAGGTAGCCCAGCTCACTAGTACATCAGCACAGTCTGTCATCATACACATAAAAAGCTTCTTTTCTAGACATGGAATCCCACAATGTGTGGTTAGTGACAATGGCCCCCAGTACAACTGTGCAGAATTCAGGGAGTTTGCCAAGCAGTATGGATTTCATCACACTACGTCTAGCCCACTGTATCCACTGGCTAATGGACAAGCCGAAAAAGGAGTCCAAATTGTAAAAAGAATGTTGAAAAAAGCAAGAGATAGCAATACGGACCCATATCTTGCTTTGCTAAGTTACAGGTCAGCAGCACTAGAGAGTGGCGCATCACCAGCAGAGCTTCTAATGCGCCGCAGGCTGCGCACCACTTTACTACACATTATCACAGAGAAAGACAAAGACAACAACAGAGAGCTGACTAACAGGAGAAACAAACTGAAACTCAAACAGAAAATGAACTATGACGGATCAGCAAGGAGACTGGAACCTCTTTGTGAAAGGGACATTGTGAGAATTGAGGATCCTAATGCTTGGACCAGAAAGGCAACAGTTCTCAGTGAAGTGGGTCCCAGATGCTATACGGTGAGAACAGAGGATGGAGATGGACAAGTGTTCAGAAGAAACAGGAAGAGTATTTTGAAGATTCTGGAGGACACTGAAGGGCAATCTCAGGAAACTGAGTCTGGAAAGGATGTTAATGTGACACCAGATTTGCAACACACTGAGCCTCCTTCATCTTCCCCAGATGTTGCCACTCCAGCTCTGAGGCGATCCACCAGAAACTGGAAGCCACCTGAGAGACTCATAGAACAGTGAATTGCTGAAGTTGTTTAAAAAAAAAAAAGAGTTGACAGTTACACGCTATGTGTTATAAATGGAATAGTTGTGGCTTGTTTTGTTTTGGTTATCAGTACGTGGGGTATTTGTGAAAAAAAAAGAAAAAGTTTTCTATGTACTGCATTAAGACATCTTGAATGTTAGTAAGAAGGTTTATACAGTTGCAGTCTTGAAATGCTGTATATGTGTTATAGTTATCAAGTTATACTAACCTGCTCAGGAAAGGGGATGTACTGATAGGTGTTACCACTAGGTGGGAGTATGATCACATGAGATAGCAGGTAGATTCAGGAAGTAGAAATACATGTTGAACCGGAAGTTATAATAAAAGGAGAAGCTTTTTTTTTTTTTTTTTTTTTTTTTAACTTTTTTTAACAGTCTTACAAGAGGTAAGAAGGATAAGATAAAGTAATAAGAATAGTAAATAATAATAAGATAAAGTAACTAAAAGCATAATAAAAGTAGACAAAAAGAGAAACGGGGGGTTCTTTTCAGTCCAGAGTGTCCAGAGTTCTAGGGGTTTTCCATGAGTTTCCGATCATCGACCAAACAGTGGAGTTTCACAGCATTCCGCTTCTTCATGTGTTTCAGTGATGAGAAAAAAAGGCAGAGTTCTTTATGAAATACATTAAAATTTGGCTTGCATTTTAAAAATCTATTTTTGTGTACATAAAATTTTCCCAAGATTACGAGGGTGTTAATAGACATATCATGCAATGAGTTCTTAATAATAAAGCCATACAAAATATTCTGACAGTTAAAAACAGGGGTTGGTACATGTTTAGATAACCAGTGATGAAAATCATCCCAAAACGCAATGGTGTACATACAGTAAAAGAAAATGTGATCTGTACTTTCTATATGTTCATTACAAAAGGAACAGTTATTGTTCTCAAAGCCAAAGCGTTTACTTAGAAACTCAGCAGAAGGATAAATTCCATTTAAAACTTTATAGTGGATCTCTTTTGCTTTCGGTGAAATAGGAAATTTAAAGAATTTAGATCTTAGAATTTGAGCTTCTTTTTTGGAGAAAAAATTAAGAACAGCAGCTCTAGAAACTGTTGCTGGGAAGATTTCTTTATTAAATATTTTCCTAATCGTTAAATTGTTTAATTTTGAGTCATCTAGGCGGAAACCATTCACCAAAAGCAAAGGGAGGTTTGGGCAAGAGCCAAATCTATTTAAAGTTGAGGCCATTAGTATAACTGTCTGAGGTATTGCCTCCATTACTTGGTTATATTCTCGTTTATCATTTATGTTATATTTAGCACAGAAGTTCTCAAAAGTTAAAACATTCCCTGTGCCGTCTAATAAGTGTAGTACAGACCAAATGCCCTTATTTTGCCAGTTTTGTAGGAATATTGATTTGTGTTTATATAGTACATATCTACAATTCCACAGAGGGGTCATATGAGGGCTAAAATTATGTTTATAAATCAATCTCCAATATAGTAAGACCTGTTGATGAAATGAGGAGAGTTTATAGGGGAGCTTTTTTAGGTCATAGTCACATCTGAGCAGGAATTCAATGCCCCCAAATTTAGCAAAAATTTCATTGGGAATATGAAACCAGAAATGTTTGGGTTGTTTAATAAATTGTCTCAGCCAGTTAATTTTGATGGTGCCATTAATGCATTCAAAGTCTATTGCTTTAACGCCACCTTCCTCATATTCTTGAATCATGGTACCTTTTTTAATATAATGTGTTTTCCCTTTCCAGATATAATTGAAAATGGTTTGGTTGATGGCTTTAACGGCATCTTTGGGCATTGGTAATGAATGGGCTGGATAAATAAATCGGGAGATGCATTCCATTTTTGTCAGAAATGTTCTTCCTATGATGGAAATATCTCTTTGAGACCAGGAGTTGAGATAAGTTTTTGATTTCTCCAAGCAATTCCATATATTGAGCTTGACTAATTGATCAACATCTTTAGTGATATGCATGCCCAAATATTTCACTGTTTGTTTGACGGGAATGGTATGAATGGCTGATAGACTGCAATCATGAATAGGTAATAATTCACATTTACCTAGATTCAGTTTAAGCCCAGAGGCTTTAGAGAAAACATCTATATAATTAAGAATTTTAGGGACTTGATCAGAGTTGTGCATGAATATGGCTGTGTCGTCAGCCAGTTGGCTGATTGTTAGTTGTTTTCCAAATACTGTTAATTTATCAAAGTCAGAGTTTTTTATAAAAATTGAGAGCATTTCAGCTGCTGCAATGAACAACAGAGGCGAAATCGGGCAGCCTTGTTTTATTCCTTTGCCTATTGAAAATCTAGGGGAGGTACCATGTGGTAATAGAACTGAGCTGTTGGTATCCGTGTAAATTAGTTTTATAAAGTCTAAAAAGTGCTCCCCAAAACCAAAAAGCTCTAAGGTCCTAAACATAAATTTGTGTTCAATCATATCAAAAGCTTTAAAAAAATCCAAAAATAAAATGAACCCCTCGTCAATTAGGTCCCTATAGTCAAGTAAGTCCAATACCAGGCGTATATTGTTGTGTATTGAGCGCCCTTTAATAAAACCTGATTGTGTCTCTGAGATAAGATCAGTGATACCAGTTTTGAGTCTGTTGGCATAAATATGTGTTAAAATTTTGTAATCATTATTAAGTAAAGTAATTGGTCTGAGATTATCAATCAATTTTGGGTCCTTGCCAGGTTTGGGAATTAATGTGATGACTCCTTGTTTCATAGTATTTGGTAAAACTGATGTAGCACGGATTTCCTTTAACATATTAAAAAATAAGTCTTTTAGGTTAATCCAGAAGTGCCTGTAAAAATTGGCTGTCAAGCCGTCTGAGCCAGGTGATTTGTCTAGAGCTAAGGATTTTAAAGCTTTCTCAACTTCCTCCATTTGGATCTCTGCGTCACATGATTTTCTAAAATATTCATCAATTTTCGGTATCCGTCCTGAAATGGATTCAAAGAAACCCTCTGCATTAGTATGCGAGTAAGAGGAGGAGTATAATTCACTGTAAAATTTAAATATTTCTTTAGAGATCCTCATAGAATCAGTACATTCTTTACCATCAATTATAAGAGACTTAATGGCATTTCGTTCTTGTCTTCTTTTCTCAAGCCTACAGAAGTATGCTGAGCTTCTCTCTCCCTCCTCTATCCATTTCGCTCTTGACCTAATATATGCTCCTTTGGCTTTATTAATATAGATGTTATCTAGGGAAGAGTGCAATAAAATCAGTTTTTGTTTGTCCTCTTCACATAAGGAATGTTTGTTGCATATTAAATGGATCTCTTTTACAATATCCATTTCTTTTTGTTTATTGGCTCGGCTTATGACTTTGCTGTATGAAATGGAGATCTGACGGATTTTAAATTTAAGAAATTCCCATTTCTCCCTGTAAGTTGACAATAATGTATCTTTAGTTATACTGTCGATTGTCCTTTTAACATCCTGACAGAAAGGGTCATGTTTTAGAAGATTTGAATTAAATTTCCAGTAGCCTTTATTTCTTCTGACTGCACTAGTGGGAGTTATGGTTAACTTGATCATACAATGATCTGTAAGCGGAGCTGCAGAAATTGAGGTATTTATGTCTATATTAGGTTGGAATTCAGAAATAAGCCAGTAGTCTAATCGCGATTTAATGGTGCCATCAGGTTTAAACCAAGTAAAGGTTTGAGTATCTGGATTTAACGCACACCATATGTCACTAAGCTGAAATGTGTTACAGAAGTCTAGTAAAGTGGTATTATACTGATGATTAGGAAATCTTGAAGGTTGCCTATCAAGCCATTCATCCATAACCATATTGTAGTCGCCACCCAACACAAAAACAGGATTGATATATATTTGGGATAATTCCTTCAATATGTTAGTCACGTCTGTAATTAATTGTTTGTTCTGACTGCGGTTAATAAATCCATAAATGTTAACAAGAATCAAGAATTGTTTGTGTATTTCAAAAACGCAAATAATCCAGTGTCCTGTGACATCTCTTTTGGTTGCAACTACTTTCCCAGGAAAGTTATTTAGGAGTATGGCGACCCCTGCTGATCTATTTGTGCCATGACTATAGTATATTTTTTCTCCCCATTGATTTGTCCACATTTTTTCATCTGTATCGTTGCTGTGAGTCTCCTGAATAAGATAACAATGTGCTTTTTCATTTTTAAGGAATAGAAATGTAGCCTTTCTTTTTATAGAGTCTCGTAAACCCCTAGCATTAAGTGATGCAAAAGAAAAGGTTGTAATAAAAGACATAAAGGATAAAAAAGAATAAGGAAAAAATTAAAATAATAATAAAATAAAAATAACAAGTAGATAAACGGTTTAGGTTGTTACTTTGGACCAAGTACACTTGAAGAAAGCCCCTGATTAAATTGCTAAATATATGTTTTAACTCATAACTTTTTTCCCCTTTTTTTTTCCTTCCCTTTTTTCCTTTTTCTTCCTCTTTTTTCCTTCTCCTTCTTTTCCTTTTTTCCCTTTTCTTTCCCCTTTCCCTTCCTCCTTTTCCCCCAAGCTGCACGCTTGTTATGACAGAATCCAAAAACCAAATCTATAAAATTATCGAAAATATGTAATGCAAATTATCAAAATGGCATTGAAAAGGAGCTGCCTTATAAATCTACCCTTCAAAAAAAAAGGATTCAGGAACCTGAGTAAAAGTAGCATGTAAACATATCCAAATGACAGCTGCCAGGAACACAGCGTACTTCAAAAGGGGACTATGAAATGACTCCCTATAAAGTAAACATTGAAGTAGCTTAGCAACATGTACAGAACATTAAAGAGTCAAAATGCTTGTTCAGCCATAGTTGTGAACCAGACCCTTAGATGCTGACTCTTCTACCATCGATGTATCCCACATGGCCTTTGTACCAGACGTTTTTCCCAGCTGCACGGGCTTGCTCCATCTGTGGCCATGCTGCTGCGCGGGCATCCCTGTCGGCTTTACAGAAATCTTGCTTGAATCGGATCCCGGCTACTCTGCAGAATTTGGAGTTTTTGGTCAGCCTCCAAATTTCTTCACAGTGGTATCTCATGACAAACTGAAGAATAACCTGGCGGTTTCTCCCATTTTCACGTTTTCCCAGGCGGTGGACATTATCAACAATAGTGCCCATGGTCGTTGCCCACTGCGGTGCAATTTCTGACAGAATGTGGATTACCTCCTCACGGATCATTTCGTTATCCTTTTCTTTGATCCCGTGTATTTTAAGGTTCCAGCGCCTCTTGTATCTCTCCAGCTCAGTAATCCTTTCCTTTAGCTCTTCGTTTTCTTGTATAAGCTTGGGGATGTCTCTCTCAAAGCTCTGTAGTTTGGTCTGGCAATTTTTGATGTCAGCAGTATTAATTTCAACAAGACGGGTGATGCTGGCTACCATTGTGGCGGTCTCCCTTAACTGCGCTCCAAAATCATCAACTTTGGTGGTTAGTTTTGTGATAGCATCTACCAAGTTGTCGTAAGATTGCTCTTGGGCGGTTTTCATCTTTGAAAGTGGCGGAGCAGAGGACTTAGTTGGAGTGACGGGAGAACTTTTTCTCTTACCAGGACCGCTACTAACAGAGGTTTCCATCGGGGTGTAGTCATGGTCAGTAGTAGCTGTTGTTAGCTTAGCGTTCGTTTTCCCGCCGGACATATTAGTCGGATTTGATTAGTTTCCTGTGACAGAAACTTGCGTTCAAAATCACCAATTGAATTTACTTGCTTTGAAGCTGTCAGCTCTGAAAATGTTTTCAGTCTGAATATGAGTTATTGTCCAAGTTTCGGGGCTGGAGAATGCGGGTTTAGAAGAGCGAACTGGTCCGGATCGCCATCTTCCGGAAGTCCAAATAAAAGGAGAAGCACGTCTTGCTAGCATGGTGATTAAGATTACGGTTGAGTTCGGAATGTTCACTCACTCCCTCACTCCCTACTCGCTATATAGTGAATTTAGATATAGTGGACTATATAGTAAACTCAATATAACAATAAAATTAACAGCTTTCGGACGCTACCGGCTTGCTTTCGCGGCATGGTTAATGACGTCATCACGTGAGACAGTAAAACCTAACAGACTAACGGGGGTAAAAAAAATTAATACCTGCATGTAATTTGTAGTAAATATGTATTAAATAAAATATTTTTTGCAGAACTAGTAAATATAAATACCTTAAGGTAGTTTATGTTGTGATGTGAAGCTCTCCTCTCACTGCTCCGTTGGCTACGCATTGCATTATGGGATATATTGGCTAATGTAGTGACCATCCATTGTACACTACTTTTCAAAATGCATTGTGGGATATTTTAAGTGTACTATATAGTGAATGAAATTTTCAGTTAACCTGCCTCTCGCCCAAAGATGCTGGGATAGGCTCCAGCCCCCCGCGACCCGAAAAGGATTAAACGGAAGAAGATGGATGGATGGATGGATTTCAAACAGTACTACAAGATGGCTGATTCACTATATAGTACACTATCCCAGAACCACACGGGGGGACCTAGTGAATGACCTGCAGAGAGCTGGGACCAAAGTAACAAAGGCTACCATCAGTAACACACTACGCCGCCAGGGACTCAAATCCTGCAGTGCCAGACGTGTCCCCCTGCTTAAGCCAGTATATGTCCAGGCCCATCTGAAGTTTGCTAGAGAGCATTTGGATGATCCAGAAGAGGATTGGGAGAATGTCATATGGTCATATGAAACCAAAATAGAACTTTTTGGTAAAAACTCAACTTGTCGTGTTTGGAGGAGAAAGGACACCATAACTACTGTGAAGCATGGAGGTGGAAACATCATACTTTGGGGCTGTTTTTCTGCAAAGGGACCAGGACGACTGATCCGTGTAAAGGAAAGAATGAATGGGGCCATGTATCGTGAGATTTTGAGTGAAAACCTCCTTCCATCAGCAAGGGAATTGAAGATGAAGTGTGGCTGGGTCTTTCAGCATGACAATGATCCCAAACACACTGCCCGGGCAACGAAGGAGTGGCTTCGTAAGAAGCATTTCAAGGTCCTGGAGTGGCCTAGCCAGTCTCCAGATCTCAACCCCATAGAAAATCTTTGGAGGGAGTTGAAAGTCCGTGTTGCCCAGCGACAGCCCCAAAACATCATTGCTCTAGAGGAGATCTGCATGGAGGAATGGGCCAAAATACCAGCAACAGTGTGTGAAAAGCTTGTCAAGACTTACAGAAAAAGTTTGACCTCTGTCGTTGCCAACAAAGGGTATATAACAAAGTATGGAGATGGACTTTTGTTATTGACCAAATACTTATTTTACCGAGGAATTTACCAATTAATTCATTAAAAATCCTTCAATGTGATTTTCTGGATTTTTTTTTCCTCATTTTGTCTCTCATAGTTGAGGTATACCTATGATGAAAATTGGAGACTTCTCTCATCTTTTAAGTGGGAGAACTTGCACAATTGGTGGCTGACTAAATACTTTTTTTCCCCACTGTAAAAGGACCAATTACATTTTAGAGCGGGAGACTAGAATGGACTCTTGTCTAATCAGGAAGAGTTTGTCTGAAACTGACCAATAGGATGAAGGAGGCGTCACACAAACTAGACTAGTTGGTGATTGGCTGATGAAAGTCAGATGGCTTGTGTGAGCTTCATGAAGAGAGAAAAAAATGACTAAACTGAAATTTGCATTTTATATATAAACTTCAGTGATCCACCACTATTTTTCATGACTACAATAACATGCATTTCCATAAACTTGCAGTTCTATATCAGCATGCATTGAATAAAGTTTTGTGTAACATACTTTCAAACATACAATACCTTCAAATCAATGATTAATAAAACATTTCAAACCAGAATTGTATGTCAGAGTCCACTCCTAATCTCCCATTGTGTCCTGAGCAGTATCTTCTGAAAAATGAGAGTCCAGGAGAAAAAAAAAATTCTGTGGAATTATGGTTAATGGGAGGATGAGACATAATACTTCACTCGTCCATTTGGGGGCAATTTTGGACTTCCATAATTTGGAAGGAAAGAAAGAGAGTATAGGTCTGTTAAATTTCAAATGACTATTAAAACATAAAACTGTTTTGTTGGAATGTCCTTCATCAAATTTTATGAGAGGAAGTCCAAGCCGTTCCTGGCACGGAGATAGGGTTTGAGAGTCAGTTTACCAATGGAATGTGGCTTCAAAGCTGTGGTCTTTAGGTGAAAGGTAAGCAAAGGGGGCTTAGCTCTTCTCCAAGGAAAAGATGAAATTTTCCTTATTTCAAACCAGCTGGTAACGCTACAACTGTCAACTGTGGGACCTTGTATAGACAGGTGTGTGCCTTTCCAAATCATGTCCAATCAACTGAATTTACCACAGGTGGACTCCAGTTAAGCTATAGGAACCTCTCAAGGATGATCAGTGGAAACGGGATGCGCCTGAGCTCAATTTTGAGCTTCATGGCAAAGGTTGTGAATACTTATGTACATGTGATTTCTTAGTTTTTTATTTTTAATAAATTTGCAAAAGGAAGCTGGGAATCAGACCACCAAGGTCTCTGCCTTCGACCACCACCTGATTCACATAGCACTGGACCCCCATTGCTCCTCCTGCAGGTGGTGAGCCTGCTGGGGGGGAGGGGGACCCATGTAACTCCTTCTGGCTGAGCTCAGCCGGGTCCCATGGGCAGAAACCCAGCCACCAGGTGCTAGCCATCAAACCCCTCCCCAGGCCTGGCTCCAGGGTGGGACCCCAGTAACCCCATACCGGGTGGGATACACTGACAAGCTCCTGCCCCAAGTGGAGGAGTTTAAGTATCTTGGGGTCTTATTCACGAGTGAGGGGAGAATGGACCAAGAGATTGACAGATGGATTGGCGCAGCATTTGCATTGATGTGGATGTTGTACTGGTCTGTCGTGGTGAAGAGGGAGCTGAGCTCTAAGGCAAAGCTGTTGATTTACCGGTCAGTCTACATTCCTACCCTCACCTATGGTCATGAGCTTTGGGTAATGACCGAAAGAATGAGATCCCGGATACAAACGGATGAAATGAGCTTTTCTCCGTAGGATTGCTGGACTTACCCTTGGAGATAGGGTGAGGAGCTCAGCCATCCAGGAGAGGCTCAGAGTAGAACCGCTGCTCCTCCACATTGAAAGAAGCCAGTTGAGGTGGTATGGGCATCTGATCAGGATGCCTCCTGGACATCTTCCACTTGAGGTGCTTCGGGCATGTTTCACTGGAAGAAGACCCCGGGGCAGACTCAGGACACGCTGGAGAGACTATGTTTCCCATCTGGTCTGGGAACGCCTTGGTGTTCTCTCTGAAGAGCTGGAGCAGGCTGGGGAGAGGGAAGTCTGGGCTTCTCTGCTTGAACTGCTCCCTCCGTGACCCGGACCTCCGGAAAAGCGGTAGAAGATGGATGGATGGATGGATGGATGGATAAAGTTGCAAAAATCTAAAAAAAAGTTTTTTCACATTTTCATTATGGGGTATTGTGTTTGAACTTTGAGGAAAAAAATAAATTTAATCCATTTTGGAATAAGGCTGTAACATAACAAAATGTGGAAAAGAGAAGCGCTGTGAATACTTTCCTGATGCACTGTAGATTCTCTATGGGGTTTAGGTCAGGAGAGTTTGCTGGCAAATCAAGGACAGTGATACCATCCAAGAGTACCTGGGTGCAGCGGCAATATGGCCGCCGAGTCACCTGCGGACCAGATCTGGGGACCGGAAGTGATACAGTTCTGTGGAAAGGATGCCCTTGTGTGAGTTGGAGACAGGAAGTTGCTAACATAGCAGCCAGGAAAACAAAATGTAACATTATAATCAGCTAAAAAAAACATTAAAATACAGCATTTAAAAATGACTTCAAAAGTTTTTTATAAATCTATTGCTAAGATAGAAAAAAGAAATGCCTTAAACTTTCAGATGTTCTTGCCATATACATGAATTAAGCTCCGCAGAGTAATCTTTTAACAACTTTCAACAACAGGCAAAAAGTTTTATTTCTAGTCATCTACATTAAATAAACTCTGTAGTTTAAGGTCAGGAAAATCAACATGAGGCTACCTGCCAGGGGCTAGAACCTCCTACTGACCTGTTCGCCATGTTGCACGCCCACCCTTTTTTGTTCTACATCTGGTTTATTTTTTTTTTGTGAGCTACGTGAGGCTACCTGTTAGCTGCTAGAACCTCCTACTAACCTGTTTGCCATGTTGCACGCCCACCCTTTTTTTGTTCTATAGCTGTTTTTTTGTTGTTGTTTTTTTGTGAGCTGTACCTGTGAAAACAATATTACTTTTAAAAAAGTGCTGCACTGAAGATGTAAGTTGGCCAAAGTTGAGGGAATTAAACGAGGTTAAGCTCATAATTGTTAGCAGGCTATTAGCATTTTGTCCCACTACCATTGTACAACTACGGGAACAAAATACAGTAACAGTAGATTTAGCTTATTTGAACAACAACAATAAGTACAGGAGCCTCTGATCATTGTTAAATATATCACAATTTCAAACACAAAACTGATTACAATAGTAAAAAAGGCAAAAAAAAAAAAATTACAAATTCTGTTTTTTCCGGTCCCCAGATCTGGTCCCCAGACAACTCAGTGGCCATGTTGCAGCTGCATCCAGATGGGTCTCATACCATGGTCACTAAACCAGGTTCTGGTACTTTTCTCAGTGTGGGTAGGTGCCAAGTCCTGCTGGAAAATGAAATCAGTATCTCCATAAAGGTTGTCAGCAGAGGGAAGCATGAAGCATTCCCAGCAGACGGCTGCACTGACTGAATTTTTTTAAAAATCTATTTTTTAATTAATTTTATATAATAGTCTATTTTTTGAGAAACTGAATTTGGGGTTTTCATGAACTATAAGCCCTAACTGTCACGAACCGAGTCGGTGTTGTCCTTAGGCTCGGTTCTGACCGTTCTCTGTGGCTCAGGTATCGGGTTATTTATGTATTATCTTTTGAGTTCTTGTTGTTTTTATGTCCTTGTTCCTTTTTTTTCCATGCCTGTAGCCACCGCTCTGGCCGGCGGCTGTTAGGCAGCCTCTTTGACCTACATTGACGTGGGCATTGTCTAACACTCGCCAGTCCGACCACGCCCCCTCTCTCTTGACAGCCAGCTGATCCCACCCCGCTAATTGTCTTTCCTGCGCCTCGCCCAGGTGTGCCCAATTTGTTGTCCAGCGGTGCTTGTACTTAGGCGGCCTTTGCCAGTCAAGCATTGCTGGACCATTGTGAATAATCACTGAGGAACGTTTGGCCATGGTCCACTGTGGTCTGCCCTCTGCTCTTCGTACACCTGAGCTGTAAGTGGACATTTGTCTCCTTTTTGTATGACAGTTTTGTGTTTTGTACTGTTTGTTTTTGTGGCCACTGCACACTGTGGTCTGCCCGCTGCACGTCTGGCGTGTGAGCCTTTTAGTGTGCCTTGTTCCCTTTCGTGTGTCTCTATTTTTGAACTGTGAGCTCCTCTGTTAATAAATGTGTTTGTGGTGCAATCCAGCGAGTAAATCCGTCATTCCTCTTCACTCCTCTGTGTGCTGCGTCAAAGCGCACGGGGAGGCTTGTGACGGAATGGTCCAGCCAGCGTAGGATTTAGCGGGTTGCACCAACACATCTGTTTTCCTTTTTGAACTATTTTTCCTTTTTCCACTCACCTGCTTCCTGGTTGCTATGGCTGATTGGATAGAGAGGGAGCTGCACTCACTGTGTTTCCTGGAGGAGATTCTTTCGTGGACACTGGAGCCCTGTTCCTCCGAGACAGCTCGACGGGCTCGGGACACGGCAGTGAGGGTTATGAACCAGGACAGTCTTTGGAACCATCCTGAGGCAACGAAGATTCTCCGGGATGTCTTCGCTGTGCCATGTGAAGGGTCAGAAGAGGAGCTCTCGGTGTTCAAGCCCTCCGCGTCTACCCCGCCTTCTTTTTCGGACACTCTGGAGCCTCTCCACACTTGTGACTCACAGCCCAGTGATGTGCTGAGAATTCCGGATTATCTGGTGCCCGAACCATCCACGAGGAGGAAGAAGCCTCGCCAAAAGAAGCCTCCGACCTCACCGACAACAGCCCTGCCTCCTTGCTCTGAGCCGTGGTCCCCTTCGTCTCCAGAGGAGCTAGAGGAACGTAGACTGGTTCTTCTGGCAGATACTGATCTCCTCCTGAAGGCGAAACCATGGCTTCTCCCGGAGTTGGGCGGGAGGTTGGAGGAGAATTCCCCGATGGAACCAGAGCTTCAGCCCAAGGAAGAGCGGGCTCCGACCATGGAGTCGCCACACCTCCCCGACCCGGAGATGACAGTTGATGTCATCACTTCCCAAGAATTCAGGCAAGTACTTATTCAGTCACTTTTAATGTCATTTGAAACTGCTTGCCTGACTCCTGAGGAGGTGTCAGCTGGTGACCTTGATTGCCCACCTGTCTCTCCTGTTTTTCCCATGTCATCGTCTCTGCCGGGAGATGGATCCTGGATGCAGGAGAGGCTGTCACCAGAGGAACTGCAGCTCTTACCACCTGTTTCCTCCCGTCGCCGCCGTCCCCAGAGGGCCCACCATAAGAGTTCTGTGAGTCCGCCACCAGTCTCTTCTACCTCCATCACCATGGAGACAGCTCCTCCACTCTCCATGAGGGGGTCCAAATCCAACCTATGCATGGAGAGAGACGACTGGCTCCCGTCTGCAGCTATTGACATCAGAGACTGGGAGGACAGGCAAGTGTTTTGTCATTCTTTTCCATCTAATTATGATAAACCTTGTCTGTCTCCTGAGGGGGAGGCCCAGTCTCGGCAGTCCGCTGAGTTCTCCCCTCCTGCTGCAATGGTTCAATGTACTCCTATTCTCTCTGTGTCTCCCCCATTTTCCCCTGAGTGTCCACCAGCTCGTGAACCTAGCTTCCGGACAATGGAGGAGCTTGTGGCCCTGGAGGAGGTCAGACCAGTGCCAGCACAGAGTGAGCCCCTAGCCCCCCTGCTGGATCAGTCACCAGTGTTGGAGTCCTCGCCTGGGGGCACCAGGACTGTCACCATTGTCAAACCAGCTGCAGAGGTTGCCGCAGCAGAGGAGGAACCTGCACCGGACCGCCTCGAGGTCAGGCCCGTGTCATCGTCTAGATCGACGGAGTCCTGGAGAGCGGTGGAGCTCGAGTGCAGGCAAGTAATCTCTCCTGTAATTCTCATGTAAGTTTTTGAGAGATCTTGCCTGGCTCTTGGGGAGGAGAGTCGAGTACAGCCCTCAGCCGCATCCGGACTCCCCTCACTGGGCTCCGCCACTGCCGGCGACCCTAAACGCCTTTTCTCTTGCATCTTCCCTGAGCTCCTTCCTAGGGTTGCTGGAGAGGATCCGTTGCTACCTGGGGTGCCCGTGGATGACAACAACATGAGTCCGGCCACCCCGGTGAAGGCCGATGTGGGCACTGCACCTCCTGGACCTATAGAACCAGCGCACCTTAGATCGCCGGAGTCCTGGATGGCGGTGGAGCCCGAGTTCAGGCAAGTGTGCTCGATAATGTCTCCTGTGCATATGTTGAAGTCACACTGCCTGACCCATGGTGAGGATGGCCAGGGGCAGCTCGCTACAGCTCCCGGGCTCACCTCACCTGGATCTGCCACTGCCGGTGACCCTGACTTGGTCTCTTTCTCTCTCCCTCCGTTTTTGGAGCTCCTGGCCAGGGTCTCCGGAGAGCAGCCAATTCCACCAGAGGCTGCCGAGGATCCAGGGTCAGCGCTGGAGGTCGTGGAGAGTCCTACCTCCCT
Organism: Pholidichthys leucotaenia; assembly: GCA_020510985.1. NCBI lineage: Eukaryota > Metazoa > Chordata > Actinopteri > Cichliformes > Pholidichthyidae > Pholidichthys > Pholidichthys leucotaenia. The sequence continues at coordinate 213,578,580 of CM035845.1, read as the reverse complement.
CGCTGGGGAGGTCACTGCGGGAGCAATGAGGTCCCCAATGGGGACCACCGCAGGGGCAACAGTGCTCCAGCCAGAGCCCACCGCGGGTGCTGCAAAGCTCCAATTGGGAGCCACCGCAGGTGCTGCAGAGCTTCAGTCAGGAGCCACCGCGGGTGCTGCAGAGCTCCAGCCGGGAGCTGCTGAGGGTGCAGCGTTGGCCCAGTCGGGGTCCACCGAGAGTGCAGTATTGGCCCGGTCGGGGTCCACCATGGGTGCAGCTTTGGCTTGGTGGGGTCCACTGCTGGTGCAGCTTTGGCCCAGTCGGGGTCCACCGTGGGTGCAGCTTTGGCTCGGCCGGGGTCCACAGTGGGTGCAGCATTGGCCCAGTCGGGGTCCGCTATGGGTGCAGTGTTGGCCCTGTCAGGGTTCGCCGTGGGTGCAGCTGTGTCCCAAGCCGGGACCACCGGGGATGCTGCGGGTCAGCCTGAGGACGACGTGGCCCCCTTCTCCTCCCCGTCCAATGCCTTGGGGGTTCCCTCCCTATGGTCCAGTCACCCACCAGTGAGCATCCCAGTGGGCAGGCTGCCTCTTTCTTCACCCCTTCGGTCCTGGTGGCTTAACAACGCTGGCCAGCCACCGGAAGGACTGAGTATCTGAGCCAGGTGGCCCGTGTTTTCCGGTAGGCCACCGGACTCTGTTTGCCGGACCACCTGCTGGGCCTGGGACTCTGGGTGGCCCCCTGAGCCTCCACGCCCTTGGACTTGGGGGGGGGGGGACTGTGGGGCCCTGGGTGGGGTGTATTGTGTTCCCTCCTTTCCTGTTCCCCCTACCTCCCACCCGAGTTTGTGTTGTGGTTCCTGTTGGGGGGGGGGGGGGGTCCTTTCCTTATGATGTTGCTGTGGGTGTCTGGAATCCACCCCTAGAGGAGGAGGCTCTGTCATGAACCGACCCGGTGTTGTCCTTAGGCTCGGTTCTGACCGTTCTCTGTGGCTCAGGTATTGGGTTATTTATGTATTATCTTTTGAGTTCTTGTTGTTTTTATGTCCTTGTTCCTTTTTTTTTCCATGCTTGTAGCCACTGCTCCGGCTGGCGGCTGTTAGGCAGCCTCTTTAGATAGATAGATTTGTTTATTTGACAGGGACAGTGCAATAAACATAGACAATTAACCAATGACAATCAATCTGATGTGTTGCACAGAGTGTATAGCTATTAGCTAATTTGCAACTCTTGTCCCTGGATGGGCTTTAGAAAGGAGAAACAAGTAAAAAAAAAAAAAAAAAAAGGAAAGAAAAGGAATACACAATAACCACATACATCAATGCAAAAAACATAAATACATTATAAATACACAATTATAAATATTATAAATACACAAATATAACAACCTGACACACATTTGCCTATTTTAGGCCTCCCTCCCTTCGTCACTCACTATAAACAAACACATTCATTCCTTCCCTTCATTCACTCTCACCCTGCAGACAATCATTTCATACATGGGTACATTCTTGTTTATTTTTCAGCCAGTTTTTAACCTTTTTAGTGAATGTTTTAAAGTCCGTTATTATTTTAATTTCATTTGGCATTGTGTTCCAGATGTGACTGCCCTTTATAGAGAAAGCTGTTTGTCCAAATGTAGTTCTGCGGTGGAATATTTTACAGTTATTGTTAACGGAACTCCTGGTGGCTCTGCTGCTGTCCTGTCTTTGGATGAAACCAGCAAGTGGCTCAGGTGCTGATTTATGGAAACATTTGAAAGTTAATTTCAGTAAACAGAGGTCAATGAAACTCTCAAAACTCAATAGGTTGTATTTTTTTTAAATATTACAGTGATGCCACCTAATGGGCTTTTTGTCCAAGATTTTTAGGGTTTGATTATATAATGAACCTATATGTCTTATTGTGGAAGGGGCTGCTTGAGCCCAGACTGTCAAACAGTATGATATATGAGAAAAAACCATAGAATGCATATACAGTACAGCAGGTTCGTAAGGTATGTAATATCTAATTAATTTAAAGCAGTTCAGATTTTTTTTAACTGTTTTTGAAATTTTCTTTATATGAAGATTAAATTTGAGTTGAGGATCTAGTACAACACCAAGGTATTTGAATTCTGTAACTAAACTGATGTCATGATCATGTATATTAACTTTAAAACATTGCAGGTTATGTTTTTTGATTGAAAAGCACATTGAAACTGTTTTCTGAAGGTTCAATGTGCTTTTCAATGTCAAGTCTTCCACAGAGCCCACAAAATATGAATTAAATTCATTTGCCAATGTAGCCTTGTCACTGATGGTCTTGCCATTGATTCTAAGTTCTTTTACCCCCTTCTGAACATTTTTTTTATTAGTTAAGTTATTTAAATGCCTCCATAGGGAACTGTTGTTACCCTTTGCATGATCTATCAGTTTATTGTAATAAGATACTTTTGATTTTCGCAGCTCTTGTACCACTTTATTTCTTAAACTTTTGTACACAAGGTGATCATTTTGCAGTTTAGAGGTTAATGATGTTTTCAATGCAGAGTCTCGCCTCTTCATAAGTTTTCTTATTTCATTATTTAACCATGGTAGGTTAATCTTCTGTTGTCTACTTTTAATTTGCTTTGTAAATTTTTCTATGGACTTAGTAATTGTTGCAGTTATAAAGTTACAACAATCATCTACTTCGTTTATTGACATGAGCTGCTCCCAATTTTGATTCTCTAAGTAATGTTCAAACTCCTCATTTTTTGATTTGGGAATAATAAAATTTGGTTTGTCAATATTGACTCCTCCAAAATACTGTAGTCGCCTTTGACCTACATTCATGTGGACATTGTCTAACACTCGCCGGTCCGACCACACAACCTCTCTCTTGACAGCCAGCTGATCCCACCCCGGTAATTGTCTTTCCCGTGCCTAGCCCAGGTGTGCCCAATCTGTTGTCCAACAGTGCTTGTACTTAGGCGGCCCTTGCCAGTCAAGCATTGCTGGACCATTGTGAATAGTCACTGAGGAACGTTTGGCCACAGTCCACTGTGGTCTGCCCTCTGCTCTTCGTACACCTGAGCTGTAAGTGGACATTTGTCTCCTTTTTGTATGATAGTTTTGTGTTTTGTACTGTTGGTTTTTTGTGGCCACTGCACACTGTGGTCTGCCCGCTGCACGTCTGGCGTGCGAGCCTTTTATTGTGCCTTGTTCCCTTTCGTGTGTCTCTATTTTTGAACTGTGAGCTCCTCTGTTAATAAATGTGTTTGTGGTGCAACCCAGCTAGTAAATCCGTCATTCCTCTTCACTCCTCCGTGCGCTGCGTCAAAGCACACGGGGAGGCTTGTGACACAACCATCAAAATTAAAATAAACTAGAAAAGTACTCATAGAGCGCATACCTCCACCAAGGCTCCTTCCATTTCTCATGGATCACCTCCAAAATGTAATGGGTTTGTGTGTAGGCCTATAGCCACTTGTGGTGAAAATTGCATCAAAGTCTGTCCATCAGTTTTGGAGTATTGTTGCTAACACACTGTGAGAAGATAAGAGCCTTGGCTGAGGTATGCATTCTCAGATCATCACCAAAATATAATGGGTTCCTCTCTAGCCCAAGAACCACCTCTGGTGAAAATTTCATCCAAATCCATCCAGTAGTTTTTGTGTAATCCTGCTGCACAAATACAAACAAAGGCCTTGGTGGAGGTATGCACTCTCAGATCATCACCAAAATCTAATCATCTGTTCCCCGTGCCATTACACACCTTTCCTGAAAATTTTGTCAAAATCCATTCATAAGTTTTTGAGTTATGTTGGTAATAGACAAACAAACAGCAGACAGACAGACAGACAGGCAAACCCCGGTAAAAACATTACCTCCTTGGCGGAGGTAATAAACACTTGAAATATATCACTTTGTGTGTAATGAATCTATGCAATATATGAGTTTCATTTTTTTGAAGTGAATTACTGAAATAAATCAACTTTTTCATGACATTCTTATTTATATAGATGCACCTATAAGTGAGAGGATTGGTGCAAATGTACAAGAAAAATCATGAAAATGAGAGAAAAAAGGTGAAAAATGGCAAAAAAAAATTTTTAAAAAAGTAATAAACTTACCAGGAAAAAAAGATACAAGAAAAACCTCACTAATTGTTGAGAAATTTGAACATTTATGAGAGAACTAAAAAGTCAAGAAAAGTCAAAAAAAAAAAAAAAGTGTGTGGGGGGGGGGGGCAGTCTGCCCAGGGCGTCATACAAGCCAAGACCGCCACTACCTGGAGGAATGAGGCAGGGTACTGACATGAGTATGAGTAGCTTTGGTGAAGAAACAGGACAAAATTCAAATGTTTTTGCTATGAGTTGAGAAACGTTATTATCATTTCATTTTGAAACTATGACAGGCCAAATTGACATACAGTTTAGTCCAGGGGTGTCCAATCATGTGCCATGGAGGGGCAAGACCCTGCAGGTTTTCTCGTCTACTCACTCTCTTCAGCAGGTGTTTTCACTGGTCAGCAATCAGTGGGAAGAAGTTCAGTGGAATTTGCTGTTGAAGACACTGGTTGGAGGTAAAGCCTGCAGGGTCTTGGCCACCATGGCACATGATTGGACACCCCTGGTTTAGTCAACCAATCACAAACACCTCTCTACTGTACCCACAGAGTGAGTGAGGTAAGCTGGCAGCTCTAAAAAAGGTTGGATGATACAAGTCTTCTGCAACAGGAGGGGGTTATGTATGAAATCAGAGACTGGAGTCGTCTTATGCAAAGCAACGAACAGCACTTTATTGAGGACACACAGAACTATATACACCAAGGCCGCAGCCCGCCTGACGTCATCCCGCAAGGCGGGTACGGCCAGCCCCAAGGGCCAAACTTACACAGAATATTCTCTCTCCCTTTAGAAAAGTCCAAAACACGCACACAGTTAAAACCCTCCCCAATTTAGGACCTGAATCACGCACTAAGAAACTAAACTGAAATCGCTAAAGGGCCTATCACATTCACACAACAAACTAAAACTAGGGAGGACGGGTGGACTGCCGTCCTACCCCCGCACGGCCAGGTGGATTATTCTGCCGCCAGTACTAAATAAAAGAAAGTCCATTTATAAACTAAATACTGCCGTGTTTCCTAAACTTAATAAAATACATAAAACAATCCCATATCACAACACAAACATATGAACATTAGAACTATTTTCAAGTTACACCACTGTTCTCAGGCAGAAAATGGTAGAACTGGCTTGGGAGTCCAGGGCAGCCCCCCGGCAGGCGCACTCCTGGAAGCAGCCTGCCCCCGGGGTCGTAACCAAACTCACAGACAAGAGTGTCTCTCCTCCTCTCCATCAAGCGCCCCTCTCATCTGGACCTGCCATCTGAAGCCTTCTCCCAGACACACTGCAGGTCATTGGCGTGACTCCACAAACCATCCGACAATTGAAAATAGGCTGTACCTTGTTTAGCCACGATGCGCAACCACCCCTGGTGATCCTCAGGCTGTTGTTTAGTCCGTATTCGCCGTGGTTGTCCCTCCTCATGAACCTGAACCCGGTCTGCAACTCTCAGGAGAGTTTTGCTCGGCTTGCAGTGTTACTGTTTGGCACGCAGTTTCTCCATTCCTGACGGTCCGGCCCTGACCACTTTCACAGCCGCTGCAGTTGTCGCCGTTGTAGCTGCAGATTCACCGGCCCCCTGTGGCCGAGCTCTGGGGAAAACTGGAGCTCACTCATCAGCGTCACTCATTGACCCAGGTGCCTCGCCATTACGCCCAGCACCCTCGTCCAAGGTGTCCCGAGCTCCAGCACCGAGATCCTCCTGTGCCGACCTTGAGCGAGGCCGGTCCTGCTCGACCTCTGTGATGCCCGGCAACTCCTTGCGCTGCTCGCTCCCAGTGTCCATCTTTGACTGCAGCTCATCTCGGGCACAAGAACAGTTCGGCACCTCCTATCTGTCATCCGAGGCACTTCGCTGCTCTGCGCCATGTGCTGTGTTCGCGCCCGGTCGCCGCTGCTGCTCTTCAGGGCTCCCAGTATGCTCGTGCTCTCCCTCCCACTGCTCCGACTCTAGCTGTGGGGAAAACCGAACCGAGTTTGGTCGTTGGTGCTACTTTTTGGGGCTCTGAGCATGCTTGTGCTCTTCTTCCCACTGCTCCGACTCTAGCTGCAGGGCAAACTGAGCCGAGTCTGGTCACTGCTCTCCCTTCGTGCCATCTTCGCTCACCGTGCTGTTTTCACCTCCAGCACTGCGGTCACTCACCGTGCTGAGCTTTTCAGCTGGCTTGTTGCCTTTGGTGGATGCGGGCTCCCTCTCCTGTGGCTCCGACTCCACCTAAAAAACTAGCTTATAGCTTTTAGGTAGTGTTTGGCACCCACCTAGCTCCGTGGCTAACTTCGCCATTGCCAAATAAGCTGTTAGCTTCTCAGAGATAGCTAGCTTAGGTGCTTTTGGCACCAACAGCCTTTCCACCCACAGCTTTGTGCTCTTTGTGTGTTCGGCAAAGTATTCAGCCAGCTGCCCGACAGCATCCACATAAGACTCCATCTCTCCCAACGTGTGGAAAATTTTCCAACCTTCTACACCGAGATGGTGGACCAGAAGAGCTCGTCTTCACATTCTATCGAGTCTACTCAGGCCCAATGCCGCAATGTATTCCTCAAACATGGCCAAGCAGTTAGGCCAGAGGATCGCTGGCTCTCTTGGATATTGTAGAAACAGTGGTGGAGGTGGCCCATATGCCTCCATAGTTTCTCCTCATCGCCAAAATGTTATGTATGAAATCAGAGACTGGAGTTGTCTCCCTTACGAAAGAAAAATATATTTACCAATGTATTACTTGAAATATATTCTAATATATTATTTTCCCAATACATTTCCCAATATATTATATGTTTTAAATACATGGAATTATATATTGATGATACATATATTACATATGTGGAGAACGTGAAAAGATGAGGCTGAGTTTATTTCTCAATTCAGGTTTATTAACATTCACGTATCTCCAACATCCTCTCAAACAGAAAAGAGGCCCATCCTCCCACATCTGTCCCTTTTATACCTGGGACATCAAAGTACAGAGTCACATTGTCTTTAATCCCAAGACACAATACATAAACCCCCAGGTCTTCTCCTCTCCCCCAAAACCCTGGTGGTCAGGAAGTCTCTCAAGGCCATCTCAAAAGATCACATTTCTCATCCTCCTGTTATCCCCAGGAGACCCAGACTTATTGTTCATTCTGAGACGTGGGCAACAGTAATATACATATGCAGCCTAAGCAACTCAAATATGTGTGCTACATGACCCCCCCCCCCCCCCCCAAACGTCTAAAATGAAACAATACAACACAGTCTGCACATTATGGTAAAATCACAAACATCAGTCCAAGTGCTGTTTGGGTTTCAATCGTCTTCCGAACTTGCTGTAAGCGGGCTTTACCACTCCCGCGGCGCCATCCTGCTGTGAATCTGCTATCTGAGGATGAGAACTGTTAGTCAATCCCTGTGGGGACTCTGGGGCATGCTCCCTGGGAGGTCTGCCGCGTCGAGGAGCTCTCGCCAATGGCACAGCCTCGTCAGCCATCACAAAAGCAGGTTTGAGTCTGTCTGTGCCAATTGATTCCCTCCTGCCTGCCAAATCTAGCAAAAAATGCTTATCACCTGTTTCCAGCACTCTATATGGGCCATCATAAGGAGGTCGCAGGGTTGGGCGTTGAGCATCGTGTCTGACAAAAACAAACTCGGCATTTTTTAAAGCCTTAGGTACAAAAACGCGTGGAAAAGTGTGATGAACGGGGCCCGGAAGCATGCTCGCTCCCGTGTCGCTCAGTAACCGCTGAGCAGGGGGGCACTCCGGCGCAGGATTATCTGGGAGAAACTCCCCAGGCAGCCGAAGCGGCTGCGCAAACACCAACTCAGCTGGGGAGGCTTTTAAATCCTCTTTAGGTGCAGAACGCAACCCCAATAAAACCCACGGCAGTCTGTTTACCTATTTTGCATCCGCAAGCGACGCTCTGAGGGCTGCTTTCAATGACCTATGGAAACGTTCACATAAACCATTAGCCTGGGGGTGGTACGCGGTAGTGCGGTGGATCGTTACCCCCAGGCTGCGGGCCATCACCGACCAAAGCTCGGAAACAAATTTAGGACCTCTGTCGGATGTAATATCCGACGGAACTCCAAAACGCGCTACCCACGCCGTTAAAAACGCGCGCGCCACCTCCTCGGCTGTGGTTGATGCCAGTGGGACCACTTCAGGCCAACGCGTGGTGCGGTCCACCATTGTCAAAAGATGTGTGCACCCCTGTGACGGCGGGAGGGGGCTACGAGGTCGACGTGCACATGATCGAACCTCTTAGCCAGGATGTGAAACGGCTCTAAGGGGGCTTTAGTGTGTTTGTGTATTTTGGCCCGCTGGCAAGCCATGCAGGCTCTTGCCCACTCCTTAACGTGTTTGCGCAGGCTCGGCCACACAAACTTCTCTCCTACCATTTTGACCGACGCGCGCACCCCCGGGTGCGCCAGAGAGTGAATCGAGTCAAAAACACGGCGGCGCCACGCGGTCGGGACCACCGGGCGCGGTCGCCCGGTGAAGACGTCGCAGATTAGTGGGGGCAAACCATTTTGCAGCACCCTGCTCTCCAGCCTTAACCCTGTTGGTCCAGACTGGAGCGCGCACACGTCCGCATCGCTAACCTGATCCACGGCCATGGCTGCATAATCTATCCCTGCGCGGACTGGAGCAGTTACAGCGCGCGAGAGACAGTCTGCCACTACATTAAGTTTACCCGCTACGTGTTGAATATCGGTAGTAAACTCTGAAATTGCAGCCAGCTGCCTCTGCTGCCGGCCCGACCACGGCTCCGAAACCTTGGCCATCGCGAAAGTCAGCGGCTTGTGGTCGACAAACGCGGTGAAACGCCGACCTTCCAACCAGAACTGGAAGTGGCGAATGGCTAAGTGGAGCGCTAACAACTCCCTGTCGAACGTGCTGTATTTTCGCTCGGCATCGCGCAAAGTCCTGCTGAAAAAGGCAAGCGGCTGCCAAGCCCTGGCAACATGCTGCTCTACAACCGCCCCTATGGCCACGTCTGATGCATCAGTAGTGAGCGCTATGCGGGCCGTTGGGTCTGGATGTGCCAACAACGCAGCGTCTGCCAGGGCTGCTTTAACCTCCGAGAATGCACGTTCCTGCTCCGGGGACCATTCGATTGCATTTGTGGGTTTTTGTTTTTTTTAGTGCGGCATACATTTCTTCTCCTCTCGGCGCCACACCAGTCGGCTGCCTTTTGCAACAGCGGCTCGATTCCGAGTTTTTTTTTCCCTTCCTCTCTCTTTTGATCACTTTTTTTTTTTTCACCCCACTTATATCACGGACACACAGATCATCCCAAATGTCTCCTGAGCCGGTGGACGGAGCCACTGTTTATAGCAGGATACGATATAACAGGGAAGAGCTGCTAGCATTTAACCGCCACCCGGTCCCACTGGAAAAACTCGACATACCGAGAGAACTGAGGCGAAAACGCCGCGGCTGCCGGGCTGGAGTAAGGCGGAGGACAAAAAATATAAGGTACAGACCCTCCCTTCCATCTGTTGTCATGGGAAATGTACGGTCGATACTGGGAAAGTTAGATGAGCTAGCGGCTATCTCCCGTTATGATAGCACTTACCGGGAGTGCTCTCTCCTTTTGTTTACTGAGACGTGGCTAACTGAACTAGCAGCAGATGCTAACATTGAGCTGGAGGGTTTTCACACGATACGAGCTGACCGAACACCAGAGAGTGGCAAAACTAGGGGCGGTGGAGTGATCATGTATGTTAACAACAACTGGTGCAGACCGGGACATATCACTGTTAAACAACGACACTGCAGCAAAGACATTGAGTTGCTAGCTGTTAGCATGAGGCCTACATATCTCCCGAGAGAACACTCACACGTGATCTGCATTGTTGTTTATGCAAATCCGACGGCGAACGCTGGGACAGCGCGTGACGTCATCCATTCAGTAACCAGCAGGCTGCAGACAGAACACCCAGATGCTCTTCTCCTCATCTCAGGCGATTTCAACCACGTTTCACTGTCTCCCATTCTGCCCACTTTCACCCAGTATGTCACATGCCACACTAGAGACAATAAAACACTGGATTTGTTCTACGCAAACACTAAGGAGGCGTACACCTCATCACAACTCCCCCCACTTGGGAGATCGGATCACAACTTGGTTCATCTCCGACCGGTGTACAAACCCCTAGTGCACAGACAACCTCCGGCCATGCACACTGTGGAGTTATGGTCTGAGGAGACAATGGACACTCTAAAGGACTGTTTTGAAGCCACTGCCTGGAAGCAGCTCTGCGATCCACATGGTGAGGACATCGATGGCCTCATTCACACCTTCACGGGCTACCTCAGCTTCTGTGTGGACAAATCCGTTCCCACCAAGACCATACGGCGTCACTCAAACAACAAACCCTGGATCAACCCTGAGATAAAAACACTTCTGAGAGAGAAGAAGAGGATCTTCAGGTCGGGGAACAGGGAGATTCTGAAGTCCGTACAGAGGGAGCTGAGGAGAAAGATCAGAGAAGGCAAGGACAGCTTCAGGAAGAAGATGGAGGACAAGCTGCAACAGAGCGACATCAGCGGGGTCTGGAGAAACCTCAAAACCATCTCGGGGCTCCAGAATACCTCCCCCCAGGCCACGGGGGGCAGGGAGTGGGCGAACAACCTGAATCTGTTTTTCAATAGATTTGACCAACCGCCCTCCCCCCTGTCTGCACAACAACCACTGCTGCCTCTAAGAAATCAAGTCCTGCTACCCACTCCCCACTCCACCGACACCCCCCCCACTCCCAACACACAGCCCCCCATCCTGACCCTGACCAAGACCCAGGTGAGGACGGAGCTGAGGAAGATCAAGGCGAGGAAGGCGTCGGGACCGGACGGCATCAGCGCAAAGCTCCTCAAGTCCTGTGCAGACCAGCTGTGTGGGATTGTGACGTATATCTTCAACATGAGCCTGAAACTGGGGAGGGTACCACAGCTGTGGAAAACATCTTGTGTGGTACCTGTACCAAAAACTTCCCACCCCAAAGACCTGAACAGCTTCAGACCGGTGGCCTTGACGTCCCACTTGATGAAGACCCTGGAGAGACTGCTCCTTGCTCATCTCCGCCCCCTGGTGGAACCAGCGATGGATCCACTCCAGTTCGCCTACCAGCATGGCATTGGGGTGGAGGATGCGGTGATCTTCCTCCTTCACCGTTCTCTGTCCCACCTGGAGAAGCCCGGGAATATGGTGAGGATCATGTTCTTTGACTTCTCCAGTGCTTTCAACACCATCCAACCGATGATCCTGAAGGACAAGCTGCTGCGCGCAGGGGTGGACCAGCACCTGTCATCATGGATCCTGGACTACCTCACGAACCGGCCTCAGTTTGTGAGAACCCGGGACTGTGTTTCCGACACGATCATCAGTAGCACGGGGGCCCCCCAGGGAACGGTGCTGGCTCCCTTCTTGTTCACTCTTTATACTGCGGACTTCTCACACAACACAACACATTGCCATCTACAGAAGTTCTCTGATGACTCTGCGATCGTTGGTCACATCTCCAGCGGAGATGAAGCTGAGTACAGAGGGCTTATCCAGGACTTTGTGGACTGGTGCCATCGGAACTGCCTCCAGATCAACGCGAGGAAAACTAAGGAGCTGGTGGTGGACTGCCGCAGGCATGGGCAGCCCCTCACAGCACCAGTAAATATACAGGGAACAGACATCGAGATGGTGACATCCTACAAGTACCTGGGTATTCATCTGAACAATAAACTAGACTGGTCACACAATACTGACGCACTCTACAAGAAGGGACAGCGCAGGCTGTTCCTGCTGAGGAGACTCAGGTCTTTTGGTGTACAAGGGGCGCTGCTGAAGTCATTCTATGACACGGTGGTGGCATCAGCCATCACTTTTGGAGTGGTCTGCTGGGGCAGTGGCATTACTGCAGCCGATAGGAAGAGACTGAACAAACTGATTAAGAAAGCTAGCTCTGTCCTGGGGCAACGCCTTGATCCGATGGAGGAGATAGGAGAGAGAAGGACGGTGGCTAAACTGTCATCTCTGCTGGAGTCCGAGTTCCACCCTATGCAGGACATACTGGATGCACTGAGGAGCTCATTTAGCAGCAGACTACATCATCCCAGGTGCACAACCGAGAGGTTTCGTAGGTCCTTCCTACCAACGGCTGTCAGACTGTACAACCTAAGCAGGGCTGCTCGCAGAGATAGCAAAAAGACGTAACAAACTAATAGTTTTTTTTTGTTGTTTTTTTTTGTTTTTTTTTGAATGCAAAAGATGCAATAGACTTACACAATGGTCCTCTCCGGCATACAACTAGGAACATACCGGTCGCTATGGAGGGTGAGAATATGTATGGGCACATAATCATACCATGTAGGATAACTAAATAGACGGTTATGCTGTTTCATCCCACCTAGCAACAATGCTCTGCACTGTGTGTGTTTATATATTTACATATTTATTCCATCTAGCTACAATGCTCTGCACTGGGTGTGTTTATATTTATATATCTATATATTTATTCCATCTAGCTACAATGCTCCGCACTGTGTTTTTATATATCTACATATTATTCCATCTAGCTACATTGCTCCGCACTGTGTGTGTTTATATACTTGCATATTTATTCCACCTAGCTGCAATGCTCCATACTGTGGGTGTTTATATATTTACATATTTATTCCATCTAGCTACAATGCTCTGCACTGTGTGTTCATATATTCATATATTTATTCCATCCAGCTACAATGCTCTGCACTGTGTGTCTGTGTGTGTGTGTGTGTGTGTATATATATATTTTATAGTAATATGTACATATGTATATTAGCTGCTCTTGCTTGCTTGTTTTTTCTTGCCTTCTGATTGTTGCTCTGAGTGTTGCTATCCCTGTGCTGTTGCAATCCTGGAATTTCCCCGTTGTGGGACTAATAAAGGCTTATCTTATCTTACAATGGTTGCATGAGCTGCACTGCGCGGGGGAGGAAACGGTTATAAAAATTCACCATTCCCAAAAACTCCTGTAATGCTTTGACCGTTTGTGGTTGGGGAAAATTTGTTACTGCGCGCACTTTGTCGGGCAGCGGAACCACTCCTTCTGGAGAGACGCGGTGCCCCAAAAAATCAATCTGCGTCACCCCGAACTGACACTTCGCTGGGTTGATTATTAACCCGTGGTCTCCCAACCTCCGGAAAACTGCTGTGAGGTGTTTTTCGTGTTCCTCTTCGGACGCGCTGGCTACCAAAATGTCGTCCAGGTAGACGAACACAAAAGGGAGATCGCGCAACACCGCGTCCATCATGTGTTGGAACATCTGCCCAAAATATATGTAATTTTATATTTATAAATATCCACCATCATGTATTGCGATTTATATGGGAAAATGTATTGGTAATATATGTAAAGATAAAGTGTCACATATATGTTCAATATATGGTAAATGTATTTTACATATATGGAAAATTATATGGAAACATAAATGAAATATATGTAAAGATATATGAGCAATATATGGTAGAATGTATTGTAAATGTATGTAACAATATATGGGAAAAATATGTACATATATATGTTTAATATATGGTAGAATATATTTTAAATATATGTGAAATTATATGGAAACATCACACACACACACACACACACACACATATATATATATATATATATATGAGCAAACCTTTATATGATAATTAACACAGACTAATGGGTATCTATCAAAAGTCACCTTTATTTTCTTTTAATCAGATCAAAAACAAATCCTGAGGATGTACAGGTAGAGAGGTACATTTTTAAAAGTGCAACATTAAACAGTGCAAATTCTTAACAGTGCAAAATCTTAATAATGCAAACTTTAAACAAACTTAAAACTCAACTTAACATCCTGCAACAGTACAACATACCAGTACAAAATATAAATTAAACTTGCAACTTGCGCTTCACCTGGTGTCTTAGCTCGCAGATTTGACTGTTGGTGGACTTACTCACATCAGCTTCCTTGGCCCTCAGAAACTGTTTAACAACAGCAACAATGATTACCCACCTCAATTCTCCTGCATGCTGTCCCCCCGCCCCCACTCCTTCCTCCTGCCCCATACCCCCTGCTCTGGTTTGCTGTATAACCAAAGGGAAAATCCCCCCTCCTGGCAGAGATGCAATCAAAACTGGAAGGCAACCAACTCTGAGAACTACTTACCTTGCAAAGCTTGAAGTTTCCTCGGGTCGAGAGCCTGCCGACACTCAGCATTGGGATCCAACTTGCTGACCCCTCCTTTCAGGTTGGACTTGAGGAGGACTTCAACATGAAAGAGCCCCATCAATAGCACCCGTGCCATACCATTGGGGGTGGTACAACTTTTTGCAGTCTCCCAACAATGTGATGAGATAGTGACGTCGTCGTTCCTGATTTTCACCTTATGTAAACAAAAGTAATATAAAAATAAGAGCATGAGCAAGGATGAAACAAGGAAAGTCACTACAAGCATTAGAATGCATAGACAGAAAAAAAAAAGAAAAATGCCACAAGCAATAAGATGCCAATAATGCTGTAAGTTTTAATGTTGGAAATTTTCCAAATAACAAACTTGTGAAGGTCTGCAAGGTGTGCAAAGTGATGTTTCCCCTGGGCCGTCACTCTCAGCATCAGGTTCATCAGCATGTTTGGTGGGGCGGTTGTCAACATCTTTGTTGTTGGTGGTGGTGTTGACGGAGACAAGTTTTCTCACCTCCACCAACAGAGCTGGAATTTCTGAGAAAAAAGTACAAGATTTTACAGACAGCAACCATGAAGACCAATATTGTCCAAGAAGCTACAAATCAACTGACGTATCATTAAAATAATCGTAACAGGAGCTGTTATAGAACTGACACTGACTTCATGTGCAGTATATCATGCTCGTTTACCCTGGGCTCATTAACAGTAACAATAAGTATAAATGATACAGACTGTGACTGATGGTTGTTACTTGCACAATCACATAGACAAATTGCAACCTCATTTTTCTGCTTATTATGCCTGTGTGAGTGATAAATATGCTCGTGATTCTTCAGACATGCTCTTAAAATACCTGCAGCCCACCTATCTGACCGCACATGGGCTGATATGGGCAATTGCTTTTTACATTTAGATAGCATCTTTAGAATCACCCTCAGGTCTAAATGGATTAATACCATATGATATATAATAATATTTGATGGCATAATACTCAATACAAGCCTTTAACTACCATGTTCCACAGTTTGAAGTTTTCTTTATATAAAGCCTTGATCTGGCTCTGCAGATCTCTGGTAAAGTCATCGCTTTCCTGGCTTGACGATTCTGCTGGACCGGGGCTGAACTGACTGTTCCCTGACAGTAATTCCTCCTCCACCCATCTTTGAGCAGCAACTTTGGCCTTTTTCTATAGGGCAAAGATATTAATTTTTATTATTTAGTCATGGATAATCCATTACACAAATGATGCATAATGTGATATCAATCTCTGTTGAATTACCTGTTCTGGATTTCCAGAGCCAGAGGCTTTGTCACCAGTACCGAAATATTCTTCACCAAAGTCCAGGCGTTTTCCTTCTCTCACTCTCTTGGCCAGCATGTTCCCGCTCAGTTCCCGCGCTTCCAGTTCCCGCTCAGCAGCTCTCAGTGTAGCCTCTTTTTCTACATTAATTTATAAGGATTGATTTAATATCAAACTAAACACCACTGTAATTAATAAATACTACAGAATAAATAATTATGTGCCAAATTTTAGACTGCAAAATAGTGAAATACGGGATACACATTTTGACATAATAAACAGAACATTTTGTTGCTGTATTTGATAATACAGTAACTGGTAGGAAATAAGTGATAGGTCAAGTGTGAGAGTGTGTGTAAGACCGACTTGCCTGCTAACTGAAGAACTACAGCATCTTCGACGGGCCATCCATTAGCAGGCTTCTTGCTGTTAGTTGTTCGACATTCAACAGGATATGTTGTGTCAGTAGTAGCAGCTGGGTCAAAATCAGTTATCCAGCTGATGGGAACGATGCTGGTTTTATCTTTGTCAGGTCCCTTCGCCCAACTAACAAGGGCAAACCTATATTTTGACATTTTTGCTAGAGACAATTACTTTAATGTAATATTCCGCCTCCTTCTTGTTGTTCTTGTCTGGTTGTTGTGCCCATAGAAATAAATATATATACTATGGTTGTGCCTCTCCGTTTCTTCTGCCCGTTTAAAGCAACCGACATTCGCGCCTAACATTGCGCATGCGCGAAAGACGTCATTGTGCTATGATTGGCTGGTTCGTTCGGGGCGATTGTTATGCGCATGTGTGGGGAGACTTGAATAACGAAACCGAATTGTCTTCCATTTCAGTTTATTCAAGAAATCATTCCACTGTCTGCTCTTATTCTTGAGCAGCGAACAAAGAGACTGAACACACCAAAGTTCTCTCATTTAAACATTCTCACATCAAACCATCTCCTTCATCGTGGTTAAATCACATATGCAGTGTCCAACATATACATGTCTCACAACACAGCCATATAACCCCCCCCCCAAACGATGAAGAACAGACTAATTCCCAAAATTTAATAGCACCTTACTCACTACTGAATAATCAACCCCAACATTCAGTCTGTGCACCGCTTGGGCTTCAGCCGTCTGCCGAATCTGCTGTGCGTTGGCCCCGCCTTGCCTGCGGTGCTGTTCTGCTTCGGGTCTGTTGACTGAGGAAGAGAGTGGTTAATTGCCCTCTGCGGGGGCCTGCCTCGTCGAGGCGCCACCGCGACCGGTACAGACACGTCCTTCATGACAAAAGCAGGTTTTAGTCTGTCAATACTGACTGTCTCTTTTCTGTCTCCAAAATCTAGCACAAATTGCTTATCACCTGCCTCCAGCACTCGAAATGGCCCTTCGTAAGGTGGTTTGAGCGTTGCTTTAAGGGCTTCGCGCCTGACAAAAACGAAATCGGCATTTTTCAAAGCCTTGGGGACGAAAACTCGTGGAAAAGCGTGATGAACCGGACCCGGGAGCGTGTCTGCCCCCGTGCCGACTAACGGTCCCAGAGCAGAGAGAGGTGGGGGCTCTGGGTGCTCTGGTAAAAACTCGCCCGGCAGCCTCAGAGTTTGTGCGAATACCAGCTCCGCTGGGGAGGCGTCTAAGTCCTCTTTAGGCGCAGAACGCAACCCTAATAAAACCCATGGAAGTTTATTTACCCAATCTGCATCCGTGAGCGACGCTCTGAGTGCTGCCTTCAAAGACCTATGAAAACGCTCGCATAAACCATTAGCCTGAGGGTGGTAAGCCGTAGTGCGGTGAATTTTGGCTCCTAAGCCGTTGGCCATCGCTGACCACAGCTCAGAGATGAATTGCGGTCCTCTATCGGACGTAATGTCCGACGGAACCCCGAAGCGCGCCACCCAAGCCGTTAAAAAAACGCGAGCCACCTCCGCGGCCGTGGTCGTCGCCAGTGGGACCACTTCCGGCCAACGTGTGGTGCGGTCCACCATTGTCAAAAGATACGTGAACCCCTGTGATGCCGGTAGGGGGCCCACAAGGTCGACGTGCACATGGTCGAACCTTCTGGCCGGAATGCGGAACGGTTCTAACGGGGCTCTTGTGTGCCTGTGAATTTTGGCCCGTTGACAGGAAATGCAGGTTTTTGCCCATTCCTTCACGTGCTTGCGCAGGCACGGCCAAACAAACTTTTCCGCCACTAGTTTCACCGACGCGCGCACCCCCGGGTGCGCCAGTGAGTGGACCGAGTCAAAAACACGGCGGCGCCACGTGGCCGGAACCACCGGACGCGGGCGCCCCGTCGACATGTCGCAGATCAGGGGGGGCATACCGGTTTGTAAACACTTGCTCTCCAGCCTCAACCCTGTTGGTCCAGACTGGAGCGCGCGCACGTCTGCGTCCGCCCCCTGGTCCGCTGCCATGGCTGCGTAATCTATACCCACGTCCACCGGGGCTGCGCGCGCCACCGTGCCGCTCTCCTGCGGCGCGGTCACGGTGGCCCGTTCTGCCTCTGCGCATGTCGGGGTCGTGAACGCGCGTGAGAGACAATCCGCTACTACATTGAATTTGCCCGCGACGTGCCTAATGTCAGTGGTAAATTCCGAGATTGCGGCCAGCTGCCTCTGCTGCCTGCCGGACCACGGATCTGAAATTTTGGCCATGGCGTATGTGAGCAGCTTGTGGTCCACATAAGCGGTGAAGCACCGTCCTTCCAGCCAGAACTGGAAATGACGAATAGCCAAATGCAGCGCCAACAGTTCTCTGTCAAACGCGCTGTATTTTCGCTCAGCCGCGCTTAAAGATTTGCTAAAGAAAGCCAAAGGCTGCCAAACTCCGGCTACCTGTTGCTCAATAACGGCCCCTATGGCTAAATCTGAAGCGTCTGTCGTCAGCGCGATACGTGCTGCAGGGTCTGGGTGGGCCAGGAGCGCAGCGTCAGCCAAGGCTTTTTTAACCTCTGTGAACGCGCGCTCCCGCTCCGGGGACCATTCGACCGCCTGGGTCGGCTTTTGTTTTTTGAGCGCGGCATATAACGGTTGCATGATTTGAGCTGCGTGGGGCAGGAATCGGTTATAAAAATTCACCATCCCCAAGAATTCCTGTAGTGATTTGACCGTTTGTGGACGGGGAAAATCCGCTACCGCGCGTACTTTCTCTGGTAACGGAACCGCTCCCTCCGGGGAGACGCGGTGACCCAAAAAATCAATCCGCTCAACGCCGAACTGGCACTTGGCTGGGTTAACTATTAAGCCGTGCTCTCCCAGCCTCCTAAAAACTGCTGTGAGGTGCGTTTCGTGTTCGTCCTCTGAAGTACTCGCGACCAAAATGTCGTCGAGGTACACAAACACGAAAGGGAGATCGCGTAACACGGCATCCATCATCCGCTGAAATGTTTGCGCCGCCCCTTTGAGACCAAACGGCATGCGTAAAAATTCGAAAAGTCCGAACGGGGTTATTACCGCTGTTTTAGGAATGTCCTCCGGTTGGACCGGGACTTGGTGATAGCCGCGAACTAGATCAATCTTTGAAAAAATGCGCGCCCCCGCCAGGTGCACCGAAAAATCCTGAATGTGCGGGATGGGATAACGATCGTGTGCCGTAGCGTTGTTTAGCCTGCGGTAATCCCCGCACGGTCTCCAGGAGCCATCGGCTTTCGGTACCATGTGCAGCGGCAAAGCCCACGGGCTCTTCGACCTACGAACGATGCCCAGCCTCTCCAGGCTGGCGAACTCCTCGCGCGCAATGGCGAGCTTAACTGCATCCAAGCGCCGAGCTTTTGCAAACACGGGAGGACCAGAAGTGGGGATGAAGTGTTTCACCCCGTGCTTCGCGACCGTCGCTGAAAAAGTGGGCACAGTGAGCGCTGGAAATTGGGTGAGGAGTGTGTGAAACTTACCACCTGCTGTAGCGACGTGGGTCTGTACTGGTGGCGGGGACACTCGAGCTGAACAGGGGAGAGAGTAAAAAGAGAGTGCATTTACCAGCCGTCTATTAGCAAGATCAACTAACAGATTGTGTGAACACAAAAAATCCGCGCCCAACATGTTGAAACTCACCGCCGCTACTACAAAAGTCCATTCATATGTGCGGCCATGTAAGCATAAAGGCAAGGTCCTTCTCCCGTAGGTGTTGATGTTCGAGCCATTTGCCGCTGTAGCTCCGTCACCGTGGGGTCCAGCTACCCGGTCCGCGTATGTTGGGGTGATGAAGCTCACTTGTGCTCCGGTGTCAATGAGGAACACTCGTCCGGAGCGCGCATCCGTGATGTAGAGCAGCTTGTTGCGTTCTCCGAGGGTCGAAGCTGCTAGCGACCCCCGGTCTTGCCGTTTCCCGAACTCCTGAAGATGCAGGGCGGCACACACCTGCGTGCCTTCTCTGCGAACCTCCGATGGTAAAAGCAGAGATCTTCTCCTCCGCTGTGTCGTGCCCGCGCCTCTGTCGCCGGGCTATTGGCTCCCCCTCGTCGCGGCCGTGTTGCCGCCGTCGTCGGCCAGTCTGGTTCTGCCGCCTCTGGCTCCCCGCTGTCTCGGGTCGCTGCTGTGGTTGCTTGCCCGCCGCAGGCGTCCAGGATCCCGTCTGCCTCCTGGGCCAGCTCCCGGAACTCCTCCAGGGTGTGACACTTTTTGCCGGCCAGCGTGCTTCTCGCATGCGCCGGGAGGTTGGAGAGGAAGATGAACTGAAAAATGAAATCATCGTTGTCCAACCCTCTCAGCTGTATCATCTCCTCCATCAGGGCGCTCGGCCTGTGTCCACCTTGGTCTAGCAAAGACAGGATCCTCCTCGCCCTCACTTCAGCCGAGGGGGTGAAAAACTTGATGAGGGTGGATTTCAGCTTGCCGTACCTGTCGGTCGCGGGTGGCTGCTCCACCAAGCTTTGCACGCACCGAGCTGTGCTGTTGTCCAGTTTAGCGATGACATGGTGGAACTTAGTGTCATCCACCGTTACTCCTGCGAGCGCGAACTGCGACTCTGCTTGCAGAAACCACGACCGTGGGTTATCCTGCCAGAAATCAGGCAGCTTAACGGCCACTGCGCTCGCCAGCTCTGAGCGCTGTGAGTCCGGGACCCTGAGAATTTCTTCGTTCATTCTCAACGTCGTCAGTCACCAATGTGGGGAGACTTGAATAACGAAACCGAATTGTCTTCCATTTCAGTTTATTCAAGAAATCATTCCACTGTCTGCTCTTATTCTTGAGCAGCGAACAAAGAGACTGAACACACCAAAGTTCTCTCATTTAAACATTCTCACATCAAACCATTTCCCTCGCGGGGGAAATCACACATCTATATCAAAGTCTCTTTATTCACATTCATTAGCCTTTTATTTACATAACTCCCCCTTCTCTCTTCTCAAGCCTCAGTGGTCAGGAAGTCTTCTGTCCCCTGTCCTCCGCAGGGGGTCCAGGCTCTGTGGCTCCGCACCGCAGGGGGCTGGCTCTCCTTCATCGTGGTTAAATCACATATGCAGTGTCCAACATATACATGTCTCACAACACAGCCATACATGCGCCATTCGCGCTAAGCACTCTGGTAAAAGTATTCATGTATCTCATCCCATCCGTTTTCAAATCAAAACAACCTAACGTGAAAGTCTCTGCACTGGGGATTGGCATCAGGTGTGCTGGCAATGGAGTAGGTGTGTGCGTTGCTGGCTCCTGCTATATTTTTTTTTCAGTCTTACTTTTTAAACCCTACTTTGCTGTAAGCTGTCAACGTTTTGGACATTTAATACGTGCGGAATCTGTTTTGAGTTGAGAAATATGTCCAAAACAAGAAAGCAGACTGAAAAGGAGGCAGCAGTGAACAATGCTAACACCAGCTTAGCTGAGGATGCTAATATCAGCCTTAACCCTGCACTTGTTGCCTTGCTTGAGCAACACAGAATGTCCATAGCTGCTGACTTTAAAGCTTCATTTGAACTTATTAATGGTAAGCTGGACAAGATTCAAGCAGATGTGGCGAACCAGGAGCAACGCATTGGCGACCTTGAAAGCAACGCGGAGGACGTCAGCCAGCGCCTAGCGGCGCTTGAAGTTACGTGTGAGTCAATGCAGGAGGAGAACAAGCTTTTGAAAAACAAACTTTCTGACCTGGAGGGAAGAAGCAGAAGGCTGAATATTCGTCTGGTGGGTCTGCCGGAGTACTTTGATGTGGGTCCACGGCCATCTGAATTTTTTTCTCGGCTGTTGGTGGATGTCTTTGGCACACAAACTTTGCCATCTCCCCCAGAGCTGGATAGAGCCCACCGCAGCCTCACGCTCAAGCCGGGTCCGAACGGGAAGCCGCGCGCTGTCATTATTTGTTTCCACCGGTTTTGGACCAAAGACTTGGTGATGAGAGAAGCACGGAGACGCCGTGGGACTTTGGAATATCGTGGACATAAACTCCAGTTCTACAAGGATTATAACGGCGACGTTCAGAACCAACGAGCTGAATATAAGGAGGTTATGTCCGAATTGTACAAGAGAGGTTTTCGTCCTTCTCTTCTCTTCCCCGCTAGGCTCCGGATAACTCTTCCAGACGGCAAAAACCAGTGGCTGGCGTCCGTCTCGGAGGCCACCCGCTTCATGCAAACCATGGAGAGAAACCAGCGATTTTCGCCCTGAACTGGTCATTCCTGGGTTGACCAATTACCATACTGGACTACTTGATTACTACTTCATTAAAGCTGCACTGACTGGACATTGATGCATTTTTAGATGTTCAAAAACAAGGTAAAATTGGCTCCCTATACGTTGTTGTTTACTTAATTTTTTTTTTTTTTTTTTTTTTTTTTTTAGGGTAAAATGTTCATACTATGCAGGATTGAAGCCAGTTGTATGGGAGTATTTTGTTAGGATGAGAATAGAGCAGGAGATGGAGCGGTTGCTGTTTTTTGCAACCGGCTGGAGTGTTGTTATAGGTTTGGTTGTTGAATTTTATTTATTTATTTATTTTTTTTGTTATGGATTTGTTTACACCCCCCTTACCCCCTCCCTTTTTTTTTTTTTTTATCCGTACCTCACCCTATTCTTTTTTGGGCTACACAATACAATATATAAATTTTACTCTTTGAATGAATAGTAATCTTATTTTGGTAAGCTGGAATGTGAAGGGGTTGAACCATCCAATTAAACGAAAGAGAGTCATGTCACGTCTAAAGCAATTTAAGCCTGGGGTACTGTTTTTGCAGGAAACCCATCTGCAGGATTCCGACCACTTGCGCTTGTCAAAATGTTGGTCAGAACAATTTTTTCATTCAAATTTTAAAGCTAAGGCCAGGGGCGCTGCTATTCTTATTGATCGAAATATCCCATTTATTCTTTCTAATGTTGTATTAGATAAAAATGGATGATTTGTAATAGTATCAGGTAAACTTGGCAATAAACATGTCACCTTGGCTAATCTGTATGCGCCGAATTTTGATGATGTACACTTTTTTCGCAACCTTTTTTCGCAACTTCTAGATTTAAATACTCATTCTCTAATTCTTGGGGGTGACTTTAATTTGTATATGGATCCGATCTTAGACCGCTCATCCTCAAAACCTGCTGGTCTTAATAAATCTGCAACTTATGTTAAGTCTTTTCTTGAGGAATATAGCCTTACAGACTCTTGGCGTTTTTTACATCCTAACGGCAGGGACTATTCTTTCTTCTCTCACGTACACCATACTTATACCAGAATTGATTATTTTTTTGTTGACAATTTATTAATTATTAACCTTTGCTCTTGCAGTTATGATAGCATCTCGGTTTCTGATCATGCCCCTCTTGTACTTAAAATGATCCTCCATGGATGTGACTCCATGAGAAAGCATTGGAGATTGGATCCATTATTACTTACAGATGAAAAATTGGTTGCGAATATTTCTTCTAAAATTAATTTTTTTTGAAAGAAAATAAAACTCCTGGTATGCCAAACAAAACGATATGGGAGGCCATGAAGGCATTTCTTAGGGGGGAATTTATCTCATTGGCAGCATTTAAAAGACGATCCATAATACAGGAACAGGAGGCTATTTTAGATCAAATCTTGGACATTGACAGACAATATGCTCAATCTCCATCACCCGCTCTGTACAAGGGACGTATGACATTACAAACTAAACTTAATTTACTTTCTACTCGACAAATTGAAGGTTGTTTAATAAGGAACAAGAGTGAATTTTATGAACATGGCGAAAAAAACCAGTAAACTTCTAGCTAATCAACTGCGTGGTATTAGAGCTAAGCAAATTATTACTGGAGTTAGGACATATAAAGGAGAGGTGACATCTGACCAACAAGTGATTAATGATATTTTTAGGTCATTTTATTCCAAATTATATACCTCAGAATATACAACAAACTTAAAGGATTTGAAATTTTTTTTTGATTCTATTGATATCCCTTCGATTTCCTCAGAATCTCGGCAAATTCTAGAAGCTCCCATCACAAAAGAAGAAATTCAGCTGGCAATATCATCCATGCAATCAGGAAAATCTCCAGGACCTGATGGGTTTTCCGCTGATTTTTTCAAAAAATTCTCTGACGACCTTGCCCCTTTCCTTTGTCAAGTTTTTACAGAGTCGCTTGACTCCGGTATACTTCCTCCTTCATGTTATCGGGCCTGTATCACTGTGTTGCTTAAAAAAGATAAGGATCCTGTTGATTGTGCTTCTTACAGGCCTATTTCCTTGTTAAATACCGATGTTAAAATTTTGTCAAAGTTGTTAGCTTCAAGGTTGGAAAAGATTCTTCCTTTTATAATTTCACAGGACCAAACTGGTTTCATTAAAAATCGCCATTCTTTTTTTAACTTGCGGCGGTTGTTTAATATTATTTATACTCCTCACCACAACATACCTGAATGTCTTATTAGTTTGGACGCTGAAAAGGCATTCGATAGGGTTGAGTGGGAGTATTTGTTTTTTACTTTGGAGAGGTTCGGTTTTGGTCCTTCCTTCTGTTCCTGGATTAAACTTCTCTATGCTAGTCCTTTAGCTTCAGTGTTAACTAATTGTCGCTATTCTGACTATTTTAGACTTTACCGTGGTACGAGGCAAGGCTGTCCTTTGAGCCCGTTGCACTTTGCCTTGGCAATTGAGCCGTTAGCTATTGCAATCCTGCACGGTGGCGCAGTGGTTTAGCACTGTGGCAGCACAGTTTTACCCTCGGCCGGGGGACCGCGGAGATCATGGGTTCGATCCCAGCCCCCGACCAACAGTGAGCTGTGTGGAGTTTGCATGTTCTCCCCGTGTTGCGCGGGTTTACTCCGGGATTTCTCCGGTTTCCTCCCGCACACCAAAAACATGTAGGTTTAGGGCGCTCGCGCACGCAGCGACCAGCGGCCGGTGGCTTGTCACCAGACTGCAAACCAAGTCTACCTACGGGTACAAATAAGTAACAAAAAAAAAAAAAAAAAAAAAAAAAAAATCCGTGGGAGCCGGGACTTTCTAGGCATTCGTAGGGGTGGCATCAAGCATAGGGTTTCACTCTATGCTGACGATCTTTTACTATTTCTCTCCAACCCACTTACTTCATTACCCGCTATACTCAACATTTTAGATAGTTTTAGTAGGTTTTCTGGTTATAAAATTAATCTTAATAAGAGTGAATTGTTTCCGATTAATGAAAAGATTCGAGTTCAGGATCTTGAAAATTTTCCTTTCAAGATTGTTATTGATCATTTTAATTATCTTGGGATATGTGTCACTAAACAACTTAATTACTTGTTTAAAAATAATTTTCTCCCCTTATTTGACCAGTGCAAGCTAATACTTTCCAAATGGTCCCCATTATCCTTGTCCTTAATTGGCAGAATCAATTCTGTAAAAATGATGTTACTTCCAAAGTTTTTATATTTGTTTCAATGTCTCCCCATTTTTATTCCTAAATCCTTTTTTAAGTCTTTGGACTCTCTGATTACCTCATTTATTTGGAATGGTAAACATCCGAGATTGAAGAAAGTTTTTCTTCAAAGACCCAAATCAGTGGGTGGCATGGCTCTGCCTAACTTTCAATATTACTACTGGGCAGCAAATATCAGGTGCATGTTATATTGGAAACATTTCTATCTGGAACCCAAATCACCCATTTGGATCCTTATGGAGTCACATGTGGACAATCAAACCTCCCTACCGGCAATTTTAGGTTCACCACTTCCCCTTGCTTTGTCTACACTGGGTAATAATAAAGTAGTTCGTCAGTCTCTTAGAATTTGGTCTCAATTCAGGAAAAATTTCAGTCTTCAGTTTTTCTCCATTAGAAGTCCAATTGCCGCAAATTATTTATTTACCCCATCAACTATTGATAGTGCATTTCATATATGGCACAGAAAAGGTTTAAAATCTTTTGCGGATTTATATTTTGATGGTCAATTTGCAAGTTTTTGTCAACTTTCCACTAAATTCGACATCACTTCTACACATTTTTTCCGCTTCCTCCAGGTCAGACATTATGTGCAAACCATGACAAAACAATTCCCTCAAAAACCTTCTGATAATCCTCTAGATGATTTTTTATTAGTTAAACCAACTTGTAAGGGGGTAATATCAGTTTTATATAATTTAATTTCAAATTTACAATCTTCTTCTCTGGCCGCTATTAAATTGAATTGGGAACAAGATCTTAATTTTACTTTTACTGATGAACTGTGGGACTCTATTCTTGGCCAGGTTCATACTGCATCAATGTGTGCTCGTCACGCTCTTATTCAATTTAAGATTGTACACCGGGTGCACCTGTCCAAGGTTAAGTTAGCACGTATTTACTCGGATATAGACCCAACTTGTGAAAAGTGTGGTAGCGCTCCTGGCACTTTGCTTCACATGTATTGGTCCTGCCCTTCATTGATGAATTTTTGGCATTCTGTTTTATTACTATGTCTGAAGTCCTGCAATATCAAATTAAACCTGATCCATTATGCGCCATTTTTGGTGTGGCTCCAGAACTTGTCTTGCCAAATTCCAAATTAAAAGTATTCAAATTTTCATTATTATTGGCTAGACGTGCTGTATTACTGAAGTGGAAAGACTCTTCGCCCCCTTCACATTTACAGTGAATAAAAGATATAATGTCCTGTTTGGCTTTAGAAAAAATCAGATAT
Source organism: Pholidichthys leucotaenia (assembly GCA_020510985.1). Classification (NCBI taxonomy): domain Eukaryota; kingdom Metazoa; phylum Chordata; class Actinopteri; order Cichliformes; family Pholidichthyidae; genus Pholidichthys; species Pholidichthys leucotaenia. The sequence goes on along the minus strand of CM035845.1, from coordinate 213,551,982 downwards.
ACAGTTCGTGGCTCTGAAAACAAATTCTATAAATTATGGCGCCCGTTTCTTGATTTCTTTGAAAGACCCACAATTATAGTTTCTGAGTAGCTCATATCCCCTTTACCCCACCCCCACCTCACACACACAATTTTTCTTTTGTATTTTTTTATTATTGTTTATTTAAAGGTTTTTGTGTTTTGAAGCATCCACATTTGTTAGTTTTAAATTCTAGTTTTGCACTGTTTGGTTAAAACAAAAATGAAAATTTCTAATACTTTGTATTGTATTGATACTTCAATTAATAATAAAAAGACCTTTGAAAGAAAAGAAAACAACCTAACGTTACGTAAGCTAGCTCATGCCATAACATACAGAGTAGAGTACAGACAAACGTAGAAAATGGACCGAGTCCGACTGAAAAGGAAATATATCCTCCCTGGTTCTGAAACGGATATTCCAAGAAGAACAAGACGATTATGGAAAAAAAGGTTAGTCTTTACTGTTTGATTTGGGCTATTTATACATCCATTCATCCATCCATCCATCTTCTATCGCTTTTCCAGAGGTCCGGGTCGCGGAGGCAGCAGTTCAAGCAGAGAAGCCCAGACTTCCCTCTCCCCAGCCACCTGCTCCAGCTCTTCAGAGAGGATACCAAGGCGTTCCCAGACCAGCTGGGGGACATAGTCTCTCCACTGAGTCCTGGGTCTGTCCCGGGGTCTCCTCCCAGTGGGACGTGCCCGAAACACCTCAAGTGGGAGGCGTCCAGGAGGCATCCTGATCAGATGCCCATACCACCTCAACTGACTCCTTTCAATGTGGAGGAGCAGCGGTTCTACTCTGAGCCTCTCCCGGATGACTGAGCCCCTCACCCTATCTCTGAGGGTGAGTCCAGCAATCCTACGGAGAAAGTTCATTTCAGCCGCTTGTATCCGCGATCTTGTACTTTCGGTCATTACCCAAAGCTCGTGACCATAGGTGAGAGTAGGAAGGTAGATTGACTTTTAAATCGACAGCTTTGCCTTAGAAAAAAAGCTCCCTCTTCACCACAACAGACCGGTACAACGTCCACATCACTGTAGATGCTGCTCCGATCCATCTGTCAACCTCTCGCTCCATTTTCCCCTCACTCGTGAATAAGACCCCAAGATACTTAAACTCCTCCACTTGGGGCAGGAGGCTGTCCCCAACCCAGAGAGGACAATCCACCTTTTTCCGGCTGAGGACCATGGACTCGGACTTGGAGGTGCTGATTTTCAGCCCAGCCGCTTCACACTCAGCGGCAAACCGTCCCAGCAAGAGCTGTAGGTCATTGCTGGATGAAGCCAACAGGACAGCATCATCTGCAAACAACAGAGATGAGATTCTGTGGTCACCAAGCATGACACCCTCCGTTCCCTGGCTGCGCCTAGAAATCCTGTCCATAAAAATTATGAACAGGATCGGTGACAAAGGGCAGCCCTGGCGGAGTCCAACTCTCACTGGGAATGGGTCCGACCGAGTGTTGGCAATACGAACCAAACTCTCACAACGGTCGTTCAGAGACCGAATAGCTAGTAACAACAAGCCCGATACCCCATACTCCCGAAGCACACACACCCCCCAACACAAAAAACCACGAGGGACGCGGTCAAATGCCTTCTCCAAGTCCACAAAACACATGTAAACTGGTTGGGCAAACTCCCACGAACCCTCGAGAATTCTCGAGAGGGTAAAGAGCTGGTCCGATGTGCCACAGCCAGGACGAAAACCACATTGCTCCTCCTGAATCCGAGGTTCGACCAATGGCCGGACTCTCCTCTCCAGTACCTTGGCATAGACCTTCCCAGGGAGGCTGAGGAGTGTGAACCCTCTAAAGTTGGAGCACACCCTCCGGTCCCCTTTTTTGAAGAGAGGAACCACCACCCCGGTTTGCCATCCCAAAGGCACTGCCACCGACCTCCACGCAACGTTGCAGAGGCGTATCAACCATGACAGCCCAACAACATCCAGGGCCTTGAGGTACTCAGGGCGAATCTCGTCCACCCCCGGGGCCCGGCCACCAAGGAGATTTTTAACCACCTTGGTGACCTCAGCCCCTGTGATAGGCGAGTCATCCCCCTCGTCCACAAACCCTGCTTCCTCTGTGGAAGGCATATCAGTGGGATTGAGGAGATCCTCGAAGTATTCCTTCCACCGCCCGACGATATCCCCAGTCGAAGTCAACAGCGCCCCATCCGCACCATACACTATGTGGATGGGGAGCTGCTTTCCCCTCCTGAGCTGCCAGACAGTTTGCCAGAATCTCTTCGAGGCCGACCAAAAGTCTTGTTCCATGGCCTCACTGAACTCCTCCCATACCCGGGTTTTTGCTTCAGCAACCACCCAAGCTGCACTCTGCTTGGCCTGCCAGTACACCTCAGCTCTTCGGGAGTCCCACAAGCCAACCAAGCTTGATAGGACTCCTTCTTCAGCTTAATGGCCCCTCTCACCACTGGTGTCCACCACTTGGTTCAGGGGTTGCCACCACGAGATGCACCGACCACCTTGCGGCCGCAGCTCTGGGCTGCCGCTTCGACAACAGAGGTGGAGAACATGGCCCATTCAGACTCCATGTCTCCAGACTCCCTCGGAATGTGGTTGAAGTTCTTCCGGAAGTGGGAGTTGAAGACCTCCCGGACAGGGGCCTCAGCCAGACATTCCCAGTACACCCTCACTATACGTTTGGGTCTACCAGATCTGAATGGCTTCCTCCCCTGCCATCGGATCCAACTTACCACCAGGTGTTGATCAGTTGACAGCTCTGCACCTCTCTTTACCCGAGTGTCCAAGACATACGGTCACAGGTCTAATGACACGATAACAAAATCGATCATTGACCTGCGACCTAGGGTGTCCTGGTGCCAGGTGCACATATGGACACCCTTATGCTTGAACATGGTGTTCGTTTTGGACAAACTGTGGTTAGCACAGAAGTCCAATAACTGAACACCACTCGGGTTCAGATCGGGCAGGCCGTAACTCCCAATCACCCCCCTCCAGGTTTCACTGTCATTGCCCACGTGCGCATTGAAGTCCCCCAGTAGGACAATGGAGTCTCCAAGAGGAGCACCCTCCAGCACCCCAGTCACAGACTCCAAAAAGGGTGGGTACTCTGAAACATCATTTGGTGCATAGGCACAAATGATGATCAGGACCCGTTTCCCAACCCGAAGGCGCAGGGAAGCAACCCTTTCGTCCACCGGGGAAAACTTCAATATAGAGGCAGCAAGGTGGGGGTATACAAGAATACCCACTCCTGCTCGTCGCCTCTCACCCGGGGAAACTCCTGAAAAGGCCAGGCTCCAGCCCCTCTCCAGGAGACTGGTTCTGGAACCGGAGCTGTGTGTTGAGGTGAGGCCAACTATATCTAGCCGGTATCTTTCAACCTCGTACACCAGCTCAGGCTCCTTCCCCACCAGAGAGGTGACATTCCACGTACCAAAAGCCAGTTTAGAAAGCTTGGGATCAGTTCGCCAAGGTCTCCGCCTTTAACCGCCACCTAATCCACATAGCACCGGACCCCCATGATCCCTTCTGCAGGTGGTGAGCCCACTGGAGCTATTTATACAGCACACGATAATTATATCTTCTGCAAACAGTTGCAAACTGATTTCTAGACAGGGATGATGGAGGGGACAATTCTTTTTTATTGCTTTGAATGTGACTCTAGCCATGATGTTGCCTAGGGATGCTAGACAAGAGGATTATTGTTATTGTTATTATTTTATTTTATTATTTTCATTGCTTTGGATGTGACTCTAGCCATGATGTCGCCTAGCCGAAGAGAGGTAACTTGGGGTGACATAACATTATTTACAACACGGCTACTATCTTCTACTTGCATTTAGCATTACACCATTTATCATTTTGCATCTATTGATATGATCATGTCACAGTAGCATTTTTATTTAATCGCTCTATGTATTTCCTCAGGGGGAATCAAGCTTGAGAATCATGTATTCAAAGATTAATATGAATCTATGTTTTCTATCACTTTAGGGAAGCAATGAGAGATGCCAAGATTGATCAGCCAAACCAGGATCTGGTAAGTCATGAACTTTAAACATGTAGCGTTAAACTATACTGTACTTGTGCTATATGTAGCCAGAACATCCTACTTGTCACAAAATAGAACTATTTTTTTCTTATTTTTAATAATTACTATTGTATTGCCAGATGCATCTCCAGCAACAGATGTCTTTATCAATATCTTGAAATATCCATTCATCCATCCATCTTCTTCCACTTAATCCTTTTCGGGTCACGGGGGGGCTGGAGCCTATTCCAGTATCTTTGGGCGAGAGGCAGGGTACACCCTGGACAGATCGCCAGTCCATCGCAGGGCCAACACAGAGAGACAGACAACCATTCACTCTCACAGTCATACCTAAGGACGATTTAGAATCCCCAGTTTGATGCCAATTAACCTAACTTGCATGTTTTTGTGTAGTCAATGTGTAGAGTACATTTTGGCAATGACAATATTGTGACTGAGTTACAGATACATATTTTTGTCAAATTTGTTGCAGTCATTAGATGGAAACTGTCATCTTTTGTTTAGACAAGAGCCCATGCCAGTTCTAATGCCTGGATCCCCCTAAGTGAACCACCTTCAGAAAGACTATGGGGAACTACAGAAGAGGGCCATGTAAGATTCAGATTTTGGAAAACCTTAAATAGCAGATCGACAAGCTCGTTGATTGGCTATTTTCAAATAAGGTATTTCATGTAGAGCACAGAAAAATCACCAGAGCACTGAGGCACTCAGCTCTACAATGTGACAGTGTTTAATATTGCGCTGACAATAGGACTTTTTAAAAATGAATTGGTCTGCTTTAATAATGCTAACATAGGCCCCACATACAGTATTGATGCCCACTTGAGATATATAAAGAAAAAGCACAATGTGTTTGTGCTTTGGCAGAGAGATGGAGTGCACCACTGCCAGAGAAAGGTGTGTGCTGGATTTTCAACACAAGACGAAACCATCTCATGCTCTGTGGGCATGATCCATGTTAATAAAACACTTACAGTGTTATTCATTGCATTTCAGGCAGTCTTTAATTGTGCAGATTTAGTCTTCAGTATATTTTAGGTTTTGTATTAAAAATATATTGTAGAGTTAGCATGCTACATACATCGTGGTAACGTGCAGATTGGTTTGTGGACTGTATGGGTGTTCATTTTTGTTTACTGGCATTTTGTTATTTTTTTCTGTTTTATTAGGATGATGATTGTGAACCTTGGGTTCCACTCAGTGGACTACAAAGTTTTTCAGGAGCAGAAGACTGTAAGTTTCAACTTTTGCAAGAATCTGGCCTCTGTAGCACTTGCATTATAGTGCAATATTAACATATTTGTTTTTTGCTGGGGGTGGGGGTCACTGTTCGGAGATCTGTTTGTGTGTTTATTACAGTTTAGGCAGCGATAGGTTAGGGATAGTCAGTAGTCAGAAGTATTGTGATGTCATGGTAAAGCTACACCGGTATCTCCCTACTAACTGAGGTGATACTTCTGGTTTGGGGATGTGGAGTATCTCTTTAATCAAACTTGTAGGTAGGCAGAAGTGGGAGTGCTGCACTTGGTCAATACAGTTGTGGTTTTTTAAAAGCTTAAAAATGGATAAAAATGTCCAACCAGGTGCTCTTCAAGGATACATAAATAAATACTGTAGCTGATGGGATTTTTGCCGCTCTGGCAACTCATGTATCTCTTTAATCAAGTTTGGAGGGAAGACAGCTGGTTGGAATAGCATCTCCCACATGCTAGATCCTGTTGGTGGCTGGTGACTGTGCATGTATTGTGTAACAAAGGTTTATCAATACTTTGTATTCTTTTCTGCAACACAGAATCTGAATGAAAATTCCTCTCACTATGACTCTGACAATGGCTCTGAAGATGTACATGATGTCAGCCACATTATGGTGAGTATAGTGTACAGTACATTGTAGGTTTTTTGTCTTCAGAACTAGACATGTTACATGTTACATTGGTATTGCAGATTATATTTGTATTTTGTTTTTCTGTTTCTTTAGGTAAATGATGATGATTCGGCACCATGGAATCCTCTTAGTGGACAGGAAAGTTTATCAGGAGGAGCCAGAGTCTGTGTAAGTTTAAACTTAGTGTTAATACTATAAACTTCAGCAAGAATCCAACCTATAGCCTCATGACGCATGATATCACAATTTGCAAGAGCTTCAGCCTAAGCATCTGAATTTCACACTTGAAACACACAGATGATTGGATTCATATAATAAAATCTGTGTTTGGAGACTTTGTATTCTTCTTTACAGAACCTAAATGAAAATTCCTCTCACTACGATTCTGACAGTGGGCCTGAAGATGCACATGATGTCACTCCTGTTGTTGTAAGTATAGTGCAGTGTTTCCCAACCTTTTTTCAGCCAGGGCACACTTTTCATAGCCAAAAGAACCCGAAGGCACACCTAGATATTGTGTGTGTGTGTGTGTGTGTGGGTGTGTGTGTGTGTGGGTGTGTGTGTGTGTGGGTGTGTGTGTGTGTAAAATATAATAACCACACACACACACACACACAAAGAGAGAGACTATAATATAGAGGGTATGCAGATGTGTCACCACCATTCTAAACACGCCCCTAACAACGCAAAAATGAGTGGACTGCAAAGTAACATTTAAAAGACAGCGCAGGAAACAGGAGTAAAACAGCAGAGCGTTTAGTAAAATTGAAAGCTTTCGGACTGTGGAGGATTTGGATCGAGGGCGGGAGGTGGGGTGCTCCGCTAAAAAACACGTGTTTGTGTTTTGGTTGCGTTTCGCCTTTCACCACATGGAGAGCAGCGCCTTTGATACCAGCGAACAGGGCAGGACCATCGGGATACATTCCGATTATCTCAGGATATTGTTTAACTCAAAGTGGACTAAATCAGCAGTTTGTGTCTGTGAGAGTGGAGAAATGCGTGACGCCACAACAGGACGAGGAAAGAGAGAGAGGAGGAAACGGTGAGGAGGAGCGTTCTTGGAGCAGCCGGTCACAGGTACGACATGAATTTAACACATTCATCTCTGGGCTGTGCTGACCCTGTCCATCTAACTCCAGATCAAATGTAAAAAAGTACGCTGGCTTGGTTCAGGCTCGTGGTCCCGGTCAGTCGGGTCTGGATCAGGTTCAGACTGAGTGTGAACGGCTTGGTTAATTATTTAAGGCATACAAAGTGCGACACAAAGATAGTTAATACATTTTCTGAGCTTACATGACAATGACAACTAGCTAATGTTACAAATTCAAGTTTAACCGTTGGGTCCAGTTAATGTAAGCTCTTATTTTGCTCCTCTTTTCTGCTGTTTTTTGGCAATCTATAAAAAGAAACCCCACAGTTTTTCTTGAACAGGTTTGTGTGATCAGTGACACAACAGATCTTCACCATTTGAGAGCATTTTGCGCGGAAAAGAAAGAAAGTCGCAACTCAAGTCTACTGAACAGAAATGCTTTGATTTTGCAATCCACTCAGTTTAGCTTCTATTGCTAAGGACGCAACACTGTTGTCATGCTCATGACGACATGTGCATAACCTCTATAGTGTACATTTTGTAAAGTGTGTAAAGTTTCTATAGTTTGCATGTTGTAACATGCAGGTGGGTTTGTAAACTTTTTATGGGTTTTTATTTTCTAATCTGTTTTTTTTTTAGGTTGATTACAATTCTGAACCATATTCTCCTCTCAGTGGACAACAAAGTTTATCAGAAGGAGCCGAAGTCTGTATAAGTTTCAACTGTGTGGAACATATAGCTGTCTGCGGGTTGGAAGCTAGAATGAATGCTCGGTCCAGGTCGCTGCACCGTCAATCAGGGCGGAGCATGCTGGTGAAGCTACATCTTGTCAGTTTAAAAGTAGTGGTTGGCAATTGTCAGAGGAAACATTAGTGCTTTCTGCTCTTTCCAGATCAGCAAAGGGGTAGAGCAGCAACTGTGACAGTAAAGTGAAATTGGTATAAAGTGTTTCAGTTTATTGTCACTGGCTCTGCTGGATTGTGTGTAGTTAAACTTTTGACTAATTCACTGAAGGTACTGAAGAACTAAAGTGACAGTAAGTAAGTGAATCAAACAACATTTCTCTAACCAGAATTTGTTTTTTCTTTTCTCCATATATACAGCCTGCACGTTGACTGCAGTGATTCTGTTCCCAGATGTCTTACTTCCCACTCTTGTTTGAGGATGAATGTTCCACAGAAAGTGAACCTCCGTTCAATGATGAACCTAATTGCAGCCAAGTGTCACCAAATATCAGTAACTATATTCATAATGACTTGGACGACAGTCTTGGATCCATTATTGGAAGTGAAGAAGAATCTTCCCTTTTATTTGAAGATAGCCCTGATGAGTCAGTAAATGAGGAATCACATTTTGGAAAAGTCGGTCATGAACTGGAAAATGAAGAGACACTTTACACTGATTCACGACTAACCCAAGCTCAGAGTTTTTTACTTATACTTTCATTTGTTTTGAGACACGGACTCACAGGCATGGCTCTCTCTGATCTCCTAGATTTGATCAATATTCACTGTCCAGAAAACACACAGTTAACCTCAAAGCATCTGTTCTTAAAAGAGCTTAAGCCAGTAGAAAGTCATCTACAATGTCACATATATTGTCCAAACTGTGAGTACTATATCGGTGAACAGGATAGTGAAGGAAAATGTGTTGTATGCAACACAACATGGGATAAAAACAACTCACTGAAGAATGGAAACTTCTTTATATACTTACCAATCCAAACACAGTTGGAACATCTTCTTCAAAGGGAAGATATTGCACATTGTATCAAGTCAAGAGATGGCACATGCCATTCTGAAATTTTTGAAGATACTGGAAGTGGTAAAATGTACCGTAATCTGAACAAAATTGGAGGCCCGCTTGACTGTACTCATGGATACTCCTTAACACTCAACTGTGATGGAGTGCCTGTATTCAAATCATCACTCTTTGGTATTTGGCCATTATATGGGATTGTAAACGAGCGTCCTTACCCTGTGCGCAAAGACAGTGTTCTACTTTTTGGCTTGTGGTTTGGTGAAAAAAAGCCAAATGTTAATACATTTTTAAAGCCTTTCATTTTAGAGTGTCAGAAGTTGTGAACTGAGGGCTTTAAGATAACAAGAAATGGCATTTCGGAACAATGTAGAGTTGTGGCTGCTCTTATGATGTGTGATTCAGTAGCTAGGCCCATACTTCGAAACATGACCCAATTTAATGGCCAGTATGGATGCAGCCTCTGTTTACATCCCAGTGAACAAGTTGAAAAGGGTCATGGCACTGTCTGGGTTTACCCATACAAAGATGTTCCAAAGAGGGACCACGCTTCAACCATAAGTGATGCAAGGGAGGCTTTATGTACAAAAAAATATGTGAGGGGTGTTAAAGGGCCCACATGTCTGATTAATATTCCACACTTTGACATCATATCTGGCATGCCTCATGACCACATGCATAATATACAGTACATCTTGGTGTGGTTCGCCAAATGGCAAGCATGTGGCTGGACAGTGATAACCATGAAAAGCCATATTATATTGGCAATAGAGTGAATGAACTTGATCAACAGCTCTTACTAATTAAGCCTCCTTGCAATATCACAAGAGTGCCCCGATCTCTTCAGCAGAGAAAGTTTTGGAAGGCTTCTGAATGGCAGAACTGGTTACTGTTTTATAGTGTATTTGTGCTAAAAGGAATTCTGCCCCAGGTATTTTACCAGCACTGGTTAGTCCTTGTCACATTCATGTTCTTACTTTGTAAGGACATTATTACAACAGAGGATGTACAAAAATGTGAAAAACTTGTTGGAGATTTTGTCAATTTGAAACACTGTATGGGAATACCAATGTGTCATTTAATGTACATTTATGTCTTCATTTGCCAGAGTCTGTCAGGAATTGGGGACCTTTGTGGGCCCATCCTGGGTATATTTTTGAGTCGTATAATGGTGAAATACTGAAAATGTTTCATGGCACTCAGTTTGTTCCTTTACAGATAATGAAACAATTCACATATAGACAAGTATTGCCTCTTTTAAGGAATGATGCACTGAGAAATGCTGTTCCTGAATGCATCCAGCTATTTAGTAAGTTAACTGGCCGAAAAAGAATGAAAATATTCAGGCGACTTCTAGTCAGCGGAGAGCTGTATTACTCTCAGGAGTTCACAAGGGTAGTGAAAAGGAACAGCTTCACTTTGCTGTTGCAGAATGGACACATCATCACTGCATGCTATTACATTCTAGTAGAGCAACATGGTAACAGAAAATGCTTTGCTTTTGGGAGAAAGTATAATAGATCACATAGTACACTGATTCATGTTGAAAATGTAGTTGGTCTGAAAAGGGAATTCCGGGGCAGGAAACAGATACTTGATGTGACACTGTCCAAAAGAAAATGTATGCTAATTGATCTGCCACAATATGCAAACCTCTATGCATGCATACTGTACCTCCAAGATCCAGTGTGGAGGATTGAAAATGTAATGGCAAAGTACATTTCCAATTGTCAAGATTGTCAACAATAAATCTTATTTGTGTAATGCAGATTTTTGTCTTCATTGTATTTCCTTGAGGGTGTATATATATATATATATATATATATATACACGGTGGGGCTAAAAAGTATTTAGTCAGCCACCAATTGTGCAAGTTCTCCCACTTAAAAGATGAGAGAGGTCTCCAATTTTCATCATAGGTATACCTCAACTATGAGAGACAAAATGAGAAAAAAAAAATCCAGAAAATCCCATTGAGGGATTTTTAATGAATTAATTGGTAAATTCCTCAGTAAAATAAGTATTTGGTCACCTACAAACAAGCAAGATTTCTGGCTCTCACAGACCTGTAACTTCTTCTTTAAGAGGCTCCTCTGTCTTCCACTCGTTACCTGTATTAATGGCACCTGTTTGAACTCGTTATCAGTATAAAAGACACCTGTCCACAACCTCAAACAGTCAGACTCCAAACTCCACTATGGCCAAGACCAAAGAGCTGTCAAAGGACACCAGAAACAAAATTGTAGACCTGCACCAGGCTGGGAAGACTGAATCTGCAATAGGTAAGCAGCTTGGTGTGAAGAAATCAACTGTGGGAGCAATTATTAGAAAATGGAAGACATACAAGACCACTGATAATCTCCCACGATCTGGGGCTCCACGCAAGATCTCACTCCGTGGGGTCAAAATTATCATGAGAACGGTGAGCAAAAATCCCAGAACCACATGAGGGGACCTAGTGAATGACCTGCAGAGAGCTGGGACCAAAGTAACAAAGGCTACATCAGAAACACACTACGCCGCCAGGGACTCAAATCCTGCAGTGCCAAACGTGTCCCCCTGCTTAAGCCAGTACATGTCCAGGCCCGTCTGAAGTTTGCTAGAGAGCATTTGAATGATCCAGAAGAGGATTGGGAGAATGTCATATGGTCAGATGAAACCAAAATAGAACTTTTTGGTAAAAACTCAACTTGTCGTGTTTGGAGGAGAAAGAACACCATACCTACTGTGATGCATGGGGGTGGAAACATTATACTTTGGGGCTGTTTTTCTGCAAAGGGACCAGGACGACTGATCCGTGTAAAGGAAAGAATGAATGGGGCCATGTATCGTGAGATTTTGAGTGAAAACCTCCTTCCACCAGCAAGGGCATTGAAGATGAAACGTGGCTGGGTCTTTCAGCATGACAATGATCCCAAACACACGGCCCGGGCAACGAAGCAGTGGCTTCGTAAGAAGCATTTCAAGATCCTGGAGTGGCCTAGCCAGTCTCCAGATCTCAACCCCATAGAAAATCTTTGGAGGGAGTTGAAAGTCTGTGTTGCCCAGCGACAGCCCCAAAACATCACTGCTCTAGAGGAGATCTGCATGGAGGAATGGGCCAAAATACCAGCAACAGTGTGTGAAAACCTTGTGAAAACTTACAGAAAATGTTTGACCTCTGTCATTGCCACCAAAGGGTATATAACAAAGTATTGAGATGAACTTTTGTTATTGACCAAATACTTATTTTACCGAGGAATTTACCAATTAATTCATTAAAAATCCTTCAATGTGATTTTCTGGATTTTTTTTTCTTATTTTGTCTCTCATAGTTGAGGTATACCTATGATGAAAATTGGAGACCTCTCTCATCTTTTAAGTGGGAGAACTTGCACAATTGGTGGCTGACTAAATACTTTTTTACCCCACTGTATATATATTATGGTGACCCACCACAACCTACGGGACAGGCAGAGCGCTCAGCTTGAGCAATTAGCAGAACAATGAGATGTATGGACCAATATCAATATGTAGATGTGCCTTGCAGCCTCCTTTGTCCTACAGCCCCGGAGCAGAGAGGAATTCTGGCGCCAGTAATCCTGCTATTGATATGTGTGACTCTCATGTAAATGTCCCATGCATTCCTGCTGTACTGTGATGCCAATATGCCATGCATGCATTGTCGGTGGCTGAGTATATAAGCTGACTGTATATGCCTCACTAGAGCTCTCTCACTTGCTTGTTGCTGACTAGAGATGCAGGGCTCACTCCAGCGTGCTGCCACAGCGCTGAGTGAGCCTCGTGATGGAGGATGAATAAAGCACCCTTTTAACCTTCAGTTCGCCGTGTCCGCCTGCACTTATTTGATCCTTGCCTCCACACTGGTAACCCTTATTCCGTATCCTCCACACTGGTGACCCCGAAGAAAAGAACACCCTGATGACGAACGAACGCAGCTGCCTGACGCGAATGGACTGCCCTCACTTCTGCCACACGGGAGACCTCGACACAGAACCAACACCAGGCGAACTCCCTGGAGATCATCCACGACCGGGAAAGCTGCAGAAAGCGTCATGGTGCGACCCTTGCCTGAGATCTGGGACCTCCACGCTGGGACCTGCCGAGGGACAAAGAACGTCTGCTCCCTCTCACCGCGCTGTGGATTACAGAGACAGAGGATCGCTCACATCCTCCGCATCCACACGAGCGCGCATGCACCTCGTCCTCTCTCCATGATGGCGACCTCCAGGGCCGGACGGAGAACGCAGCGCGTGGACCAGAACGCACCATGACCCGGTACGAGCGAACGACAGCAACAGCCCGAACAGGGAAGACCATCGGCGCCGACGACGCTGATTTCCAGCAAGCTCCCTGACCCTGACTCACTTCTCGACAGCAGACCACCCACGCACCGAACCCCCGCACGCACAGCGGGGGGTTACGAGGACAACACGCCACGCACCAGGGACCATCCGGCTCCACAGATTGCCATCGTCCTCCGCCGCTACACATGCCCGAGAACACGGCCGACCGCCACCCTCGGAACCTTCAGGGCTGCCCACGCACCTGAAGCAGACACGCAGTTTGCACACAGGACTTTGTATGGGTCTCAGCCACGGCGCACATGGGAATTCAGCCATCTGCTGTCCCCGATGGCTTTAGGGCTGCGCCCGCACCTAAAGCCAACACGCCAAGTCCCTCACACAGCTCCAGCTTTTGTTTTTTCTTCACGGCCGCTACGCATCCTCGCAGGACTGAGCTCCGAGAGGAATCAGAGACAAATTTTTCTTCTCACAGCCACGGTAGATCTCCGCCACATTTAACGGGAACGCCCCTCAACATAGAGGATCCACATGCAATTTTTGCGCGGCCCGGACAACTTCGCCGTCCCGGCCCGGCACTTGCTACCCCCACCCCCCTCCACCTTCTCCTGCACAGAGCTTTTCCCGCAGCTCGCTTCCAAAGCCGGTCGATTGACGCCTCGGCCCCCTGCTGAGCCCTCTGGGGGGAACGGTATGGTGACCCACCACAACCTACGGGACAGGCAGAGCGCTCAGCTTGAGCAATTAGCAGAACAATGGGAGGTATGGACCGATATCAATATGTAGATGTGCCTTGCAGCCTCCTTTGTCCTACAGCCCCGGAACAGAGAGGAATTCCGGCACCAGTAATCCTGCTATTGATATGTGTGACTCTCATGTAAATGTCCCATGCATTCCTGCTGTACTGTGATGCTAATATGCCATGCATGCATTGTTGGTGGCTGAGTATATAAGCTGACTGTATATGCCTCACAAGAGCTCTCTCACTTGCTTGTTGCTGACTTAGAGACGCAGGACTCACTCCAGCATGCTGCCACAGCGCTGAGTGAGCCTTGTGATGGAGGATGAATAAAGCACCCTTTTAACCTTCAGTTCGCCGTGTCCACCTGCACTTATTTGATCCTTACCTCCACACTGGTAACCCTTATTCGTATCCTCCACAATATGTATATATATATATATATATATATATATATATATATATATATATATATATATATATATATATATATATATATATATGGTTCCAAGGTTGTCATAGCCAGGAGCAGCACTGGGGTTAAGCTCCCAGTGCTCATAAAATGAATGAATGAATGAATGAAAAGGTTTATTGTCAATACTACCATACGTGCAATACATACAGGAGAATTGAAATTTGACTTGACATAGGGCGCGCTCTATAAGCGCATCCCAGAGCCGCGGCAGCCCGAAGGCGCCAGTCGAACAGTGGGGGGGGGGGGGGGGTAAAGAGGGGAGAGGATGACACAGTAGGCGAGAGAAAAAAAACAGTTATCAGAATAGCGCTCAGTGAGCAAGATTATGATTACAAGAAAAAAAAACCCTCAATGCACATTTAGCATACAAACAATTCACACATTAACAAAGCAACGAGAGAGACAGTGTGTGTAATCAGCATATGATCAGTATGATGCAGTGTGGATGCGTCAATTGTTAGTGAACAGCAGGGGGCACCCCCTGGCAACGGATAATCATGTGTTCCACACAAAGCATGTCCAGGTGCATGCAAATGGCAGAGTTCTGTGGACACATGATAACGCTGTCCTTGAAGAGCTCAGTCTGCAGAACAACAGCCATTGTTTGTCGATGTTTGGGTTAACATTCTACTGCCTCATCTTTCATCCAGGAGGAGTGAGAGCTGCAGGGCGCCAAACAAGGTCAAATAAGCACAGTCACTCAGAGGAGGAATTTTCATCTCTTATGCGATTCAGTGCTTCATAATTTCCAAATACATTTCCAGGCTTTAAAATCATTTCCTGGAGAGCTCCTAGCAACATCGAGATGTTACCAATCTTCCTGTTCAGTTCGCCATTAGCTGCCATTAGAGCCCTCCCCAACTTGTCAAATTGATGAAAGAGCTTCGTTGGGTCAGCTCCTTATGCTGACCCAATGCTCCTTATGGCGTGCGTCTCGAAAAGCCTCTGACAACTAAGTCCAACTCCTAGCCTGCCCGTGTGGTTTAGTCTCTAAGCCCGGCGGAACTGCTTTTACTAATAGGAGAAGGGGCGAGGGCGGATCTCTGGCGCCTTAAAACCAGATGCTTCGGGTAGATGGTGGCTCGTCAACCTGGGAAGGTAGCCCATCTAGGGGAAGGTAAACCCTGATTTCAAACCTCCGCTGCCTTGCGGCATACCCGGTCACGGGAAAGGCTTCGGGAGTCAACCCTGAGGAAAAATCTGCAGTCGGAGCCCCTAAGGCAGTTCTATGTTGTGCTCAACATCGTTCTGGCAGCTCCTGCGACGGCGCTGGTGCCAAACTGTAGCAGCCCTGCTGTTCCTTTGGATTCATCAGTGACGTGGAGAGGGGGGACATGCTGCATGGGCAACATCTTGTCCTCCATATCTTCCTGCCCAGGCTTGAATCCTACCAACGCCCAACGCTGGAAGGTAGAACACCGGATCACTGGAGAGGACACTCCAGCTTCGCCTTTGGCGTAGACAAAACACGGGGAATGACAGTTACCGGTTATAAGCCACCGCTCAATTGGCGTAGAGCGTGGCGCCAAGGGTTGTTCCCGACGGTGGGAGGGATCATCGGATCTCACTGGACAGCTACCGCCCGCCTCAAGCTGGGCAGCCCCCAGCCAATAAGGTGTTGTCCCGCCACAGCTTGCTTTCCTCATTGGGTGCATGGGGATGAGGAGAAGTCCGAACAGCAGGCTGAGAACCTTCGCACCAGGCAAGACAATAAAACAAAAGAGACCAACTCTAAAACTGGGAACTTGGAACGTCCGCACTATGATGAAAGGACTCGCTGCTAACCTCAAGGACATCAACGACACCAGGAAGACTGCCATCATCAATAATGAGCTGAAGAGACTGGGAGTGGATATCGCCACTCTCCAGGAAACACGGTTGGCTGACGCAGGCACACTGAGAGAGAAGGACTACACGTTCTACTGGCAGGGAAAGGGCAGTGACGAACACAGGGAACACGGAGTGGGCTTCGCAGTGAAGAACACCTTGCTGAAGATGGTGGAACTGGGCAGCACTGGCTCTGCACGACTCCTCACCCTCCGCCTGAACACCACTCAAGGCCCAGTCACCCTTGTCAGTGTGTATGCCCCAACACAGACAGCCACACCAGAGGCAAAAGACGAGTTCTACGAGAATCTCGCAACAACTGTCAGGATCATCCCCAACTCTGAACAACTCATTCTCCTTGGAGACATCAATGCCAGAGTGGGTGCTGACCACGACTCCTGGCCCTCCTGTCTTGGACCTTTTGGCGTGGGCAGAATGAACGACAACGGACAGCGGCTGCTCAAGTTCTGCACATATCACGATCTGTGCATCACAAACTCGTTCTTCAAGACCAAGCCCCAACACAAGGTTTCCTGGCGACATCCGCGCTCAAAGCACTGGCACCAGCTGGACTTGATCCTGACCAGGCGCACCTCACTGAAGAACGTGCTAATCACCCGTTCGTTCCAGAGTGCAGATTGCGACACAGACCATTCATTGGTGTGTTGCAAGGTCAAGCTGCAGCTGAAGAAATTCCATCGTGCTAGACATCCTGGAAAGGCACGGATTGACACCAGCAAGATGGCTCAACCAGAACTTGTTGAGCAGTTTGCCTCCACCTTTGAGAAGGAACTTGGTGTACCACAAGAAGGAGAATCTGCAAAGCAGAAGTGGGAAGAGCTGCGAAACACCATCCACCGCACAGCCTTGGCTACCTTTGGGAGGAAGACCTCAAAGTCACAGGACTGGTTTGATGCCAAGTTGACCGAGATGACCCCCATCATTGAAGCCAAGCACTCAGCACTTGCTGAGTACAAGAAGTACCCAAACGAGAAGAATCTCCAGATTCTCAGGGCTACAAGAAGCAAAGTTCAGCAGACTGCTCGGCGCTGTGCCAACGAGTACTGGACTCAGCTCAGCCAAGACATTCAAACCGCTGCCATAACAGGGAACATCCATGGTATGTACGATGGCATCAAGAAAGCACTTGGTCCGGCTCAGAGCAAGACGGCCCTCCTCAAATTCTCCACTGGGGAGATGATCACAGAAAAGAACAAGCAGATGGAGAGATGGGTGGAACACTACTCCGACCTCTACTCCAGACAGAACACCTTGACACCGTCAGCCCTTGATGCCATCGACTGCCTGCCATCCATGGACGAACTTGACGCCGAGCCAACCATCGACGAACTCAGCAAGGCCATTGATAGCTTGGCCGCTGGCAAGGCACCCGGCAACGACGGCATACCCCCTGACCTGATCAAGCACTGCAAGACCGCCCTACTGCTGCCATTGCATGACGTCTTCTGCCAGTGTTGGAAGGAAGGTGCCATACCACAGGACATGAGGGATGCCAAGATCATCACCCTCTACAAAAACAAAGGGGAGAGAAGCGACTGCAACAACTACAGGGGCATCTCCCTCCTCAGCGGTGTTGGCAAAGTCTACGCACGAGTTGTTCTCGTTCATCTACAGAAGCTTGCCGAACGTGTCTACCCCGAGTCTCAGTGTGGCTTCCGCGCTGAGCGATCGACGGTAAACATGATATTCTCCATCCGCCAACTCCAGGAGAAATGCAGAGAACAGAACATGCCCCTGTACGTCGCCTTCATCGATCTCACCAAATCGTTCGATCTGGTCAGCAGAGAGGGCCTTTTCAAGATCCTGCCAAAGATAGGATGCCCACCAAAGTTGCAAAGCCTCATCGAATTGTTTCACACCAACATGCAGGGGATAGTGCAACACGATGGCAACGTCTCAGAGCCATTCAACATACGCAACGGAGTGAAACAGGGCTGTGTACTTGCGCCAACCCTCTTTGGGATTTTCTTTGCTATGCTCCTGAGGCATGCCTTCAGCACAGCAACAGAGGGAATCTACCTGCACACAAGATCTGACGGCAGGCTTTTCAACCTCGCCCGCCTGAAAGCCAGAACCAAAGTACGCGAGGCTCTAATCAGAGACATGCTGTTCGCAGACGACGCTGCAGTCGCAACCCACACACAGCAGGAGCTTCAGACCCTGATGGACCGCTTCTCCCAGGCATGCAAGGACTTCGGGCTTACCATCATCCTGAAGAAGACTAACGTCTTGGCGCAAGGCACGGAAGCACCACCAACCATCACCATCGACGACTACGAGTTGGAGGTCATGAATCAGTTCACGTACCTGGGGTCCATGATCAGCAACAACCTCTCCCTTGATACAGAGATCAACAAGAGGATTGGAAAATCAGCCTTCACACTTGCTCGCCTCACCACACGAGTGTGCGAGAATCCCAAACTCTCTGTCAAGATGAAGATGGCAGTGTACAACGCCTGCGTCATCAGCACACTGCTCTACGGGAGTGAGACGTGGACAACATACGCCCGGCAGGAAAAGAGACTGAACTCCTTCCACTTGCGCTGCATTCGCCACATCCTGGACATATCCTGGCAGGACAAAGTGCCCAACACAGAAGTTCTGTCCCACGCCGGCCTTCCCTCCATGTTCACTCTACTCAGGCAGCGCAGGCTCTGCTGGCTAGGCCACGTTCACCGTATGGAGCAGGGGTGTCAAACTCATTTTTACCGAGGGCCACATCAGCATAATGACTGTCCTCAAAGGGCCAGATGTAACTTATAAATATAACTAAATGTAATCGAATGTAATGTAAAATAAGTGTAACTACTCCTTAATGTTAAATAACTCTGAATTTATTACTTATTCAAGTCACAAACATTGCAGTTGCATAGAAAAAATAAGTTTGCTTGTTGCTCTGTTATAACATAAACCTTTTTAATTTGTCAGCTTATGAAACTCACATAACTCCATCAATCATGGATCAAACTATCCAAGTGAATGAAGAAAAATAACATAATAAATAACTCGGAAAAAACTCGGAAAAATAACACAATAAATACCCATTAAAATGGGCTTAATTACTGTAAAATCAACAATTGTGAGCTGCTAAGAACATGTATGACAGATGTAGCATTTAAAAAAAAGGCTGCACACAGCCTTGCATTGAAAACATCTGTTCGCACAGATAGGTGCTCCCAAACATGGACAGAACACGGGCAACATGAAGTCGAAGCTGTGGCATCAAACCAGGGGGCAGCAGACGGTAAAAGTCCTGGATTGCAGCATGCTGGAACTTTACTCTCAGGCCACTGTCACTTTGAAGCTCAATTAACTCCATCTGAAGGTGTTGGGGTGCAGTGCAGACATCGGTGGTGAAAGGATTGGCAAAGATGTAAGCCAGACTGCTGTGCTCTGAAGTCAGAGAAGCGCTGATCAAACTCAGTCTGTAACCGGCTCAGTTTGGTAGCCAACTGAGCACATGAAAAAGTCACACCGCCTCGTAACACAAAAGACATACCGGTCTTTCTCCTTGAAGCACAAACAAGTATTCGCCTTCCCATCTTTCTTGAAACAGTCTTCCGTCTGCATCAACTTTTCTCTTCCTGGACATTTTGGGATCATTATTTATTTCTGAATTCCACTCAGTAGCATTGATGTGGAAACACTGCCGTGTAGTGGCGGTGAGCCGTCACTTCACGGGTATCATAGTCAACAGGCATTGTGGGAAATGTAGTTTTTGGTCAAAGCACTCTTTTGACCTATTTATTTTTAGACACTCAGGCCTTTTAAGCTCTCGCGGGCCACATAAAATGACGTGGCGGGCCACATGTGGCCCGCGGGCCTTGAGTTTGACATATGTGGTATGGAGGATGGCAGAATCCCCAAAGACG
Source organism: Pholidichthys leucotaenia (assembly GCA_020510985.1). Classification (NCBI taxonomy): domain Eukaryota; kingdom Metazoa; phylum Chordata; class Actinopteri; order Cichliformes; family Pholidichthyidae; genus Pholidichthys; species Pholidichthys leucotaenia. Next base: position 213,531,954 of record CM035845.1, on the reverse strand, counting down.
TCCTCTACGGAGAGCTGGCAACTGGCAGGAGAGACGTTGGCCGCCCACAGCTGCGCTTTAGAGACGTCTGCAAGTGAGACATGAAGGCCCTGGATATCAACACAGAGTGCTGGGAGGACCTTGCAACGGACCGCTCCAAATGGAGAGGCACCCTGACCAGACAGTTCAAGGCGGGTGAAGAGAGACTGACTGCTGCAGCAGATGAAAAAAGGACCCGCAGGAAGAACCGCCACAGACCCAGCAGCACGGAGACCACCCACAAGTGCGACCTGTGTGACAGGGACTGCCATTCACGCATCGGCCTGTTCAGCCACAGGCGGTGCTGTTCCAGCAGAGTAGACGTTTAGGATTCTCTTCCATGGTCATCATAGACCGACGGAGACCGACGATATAGATATATAGATATATATATATACATATAGTGGAGAGTGCAAATAACGGAGGCAGACTCTTGCAGCAGACTACTTTATTCACTCTCACATCAGTCATAACAGAAAAAGCATTTTTACAATACACCAGGGTCTCTCCTTTTATATCCTCCACCCATCTCACATCTGCATGACATCTCGCATCACAATACATTCAACCCTTCTCCCCCCACTGTCTCCCAGCTCTCCTTCCTGCTACCTCACCATAATCTCTCCCATCTCAATAACTATTGTCCTCCTCTGTTTACCCTCTGCATCCAGTCTGAGATGATTAACCCCACGTCTACAATCATCATCATCATCATCATAGCAGTCTGTCGTGGGCGACAATGACTGTTTCATTTAGGTCTGATCAGATTCCTCCACACAGCTCTGTCCTTAGCCTTCTGCTTCCAGGAACTCCTCTGAGCCTTGGTCTACCCTGATTGCGTTTGCCCTCGCATAACTGTGAGTAGAGCAACTGCCGAGGGAGACGCTGGTGGTCCATCCTCTTAACATGTCCGAGCCATGTCAGGTTCATCTGTATTAGCATGTCCTCCATTGATGGTAGACCAGCTCGTTTCAACACTTCTATGTTGGTTATCTTGTCTTTCCATGATATGTTCATTATGGCTCGAAGGTGTCTCATCATGTACGTGTGGAGTTTCTTTACCTGCACTCTGTAGACAGTCCAAATTTCAGCACCATACAATAGAGTAGCCAGTACTGTCGCTCTGTACACTTTGCATTTCACACGGATAGACACATGTCGATTGTTCCACAGTCTTTCCCTCAAGTCTCCAAACCCAGCACTCGCTCTTCCCATTCTGAGAGACAGTTCATCCTCCAGCCTAGCATTCTCTGAAACAGTGCTCCCTAGGCACTTGAAAGTCTTGCACTTGACTAGTGGCTCTGTACCAATGCTGATCTCTTCTGGTAGTGATGTTGATAATTGGAACTTTGGTGGTTAATAAAGGTTCTCTGTCTTCTTGATGTTGATTTGGAGGCTGAATTGGCTAGCTGCTCTTGGAAATTTCTCCACTAAAGATTGCATATCTTCCATGCTGTGTGCAACTAGAGCACTGTTGTCGGCAAAGAGCATTTCTCTTACTATCTTTATCGATGTCTTACTCTTGGCTTTAAACTGTGCCACATTGAACAAGTCTGCTTCTTTCCTTGTTTGAATGTATGCTCCTTCTGAAGTGTCTTTGAAGGCCACCTCAAGCATGGCTGCCAGATATAGCGAGAACAGTGTAGGTGCCAGCACATACCCTTGTTTCACCCCGTTGCTTACTGAAAAGTCTTTAGATACTGAACCACTCATTGCCACGTTTGCTTGCATACCTGTATGGAGTGCTTCAATCAGGCTGACAAACTTCTCTGTACAACCATATTTCTTGAGTATCTGCCAAAGTCCTTGTCGCAAAACAGTATCGAAGGCTTTGCTGAAGTCTATGAAGACTATATAAAGCGGCATGTTTTGTTCGATACACTTTTCTTGAACCTGTTTCAAGCAGAAAATCATGTCCATTGTGTTTCTTCCACTTCTAAAGCCGCACTGGGTTTCCGGTAGTACATTCTGCGAGATGTGTTCACTGAGTCTGTTAAGTAGTACATGTGAGAGAACCTTACCAACAGTGGCTAATAGTGATATACCTCTGTAATTTCCACAATCCTTCCTGTCACCTTTCTTGAACAAAGGCACAATACTTGCATCCTTCCAGTCTTGAGGTACTTTCTGGGCATCCCATATCTCTTGGATGAGTTTGTGCAGGCAGTTGGTCAGCTGAACACCACCAAATTTCCACACCTCTGCTGGAATTCCATCCCTTCCTGGAGCTTTACAATCCTGTGTTGTCCTGATAGCTGCCATTAGTTCATCAAAATTTGGTGGTTCATCCAGACTTGACACAGCTGGTTGCTGTACTAGAGCTTCTTTAGCCTCTTCAGTGAGATCTCCAGGGTTGTTTAGTAGTTGGTCAAAGTGGTCTGCAAATCTGTCCAGGATCTTGTCTTTCCTTGTCTTTCTCCTGCAAAACCGTTTCACCATCCATAGCCTTTAGTTTGATCAATCCTCTTGGTTTAGGGCCGTAGATTCCTCTCAAACCTGTGAAGAATGTTTTCATGTCATTCCTGTCTGCTGCAGTTTGAAGTTTCTCCGCTTTTTCATCCCACCAGTTGGACTTCATCTCTCTAGTGTACTTCTGTAGCTCACTCTGAGCCTTTGAGTATTTCTTCTTCTTCGACCTTGTGTTACACTGTAGGTTTTCCTGCCTAGCTGTATTCCTCGCTTCTAGTAGTTTCTTCAGGTGTTCATCATGCTCATCAAACCAATCTTGATGTTTCCTCTCAGGGTAGCCTAATACATCACTAGCAGTCTGATACACCGTATCCTTCAGTGTTGCCCATTTCTCTTCTATGTCATTCTCTGAGTTGTTGCTGTCCCAGTCTTTCAAGTTTTCATCCATTTCCTGTGTAAGTTCTTCCTGCTTCTTTTGGCCTTTCAGTGCACTAGTGTTTAGCTTCCATGGTGGCTTTGCACCCGTCCTGCAGTGCTGTTTTCGTCTGCAAATCCTTAATCTAGATCTCAGCGTAACATGATCAGTGCCACAGTCCACGCCTCTCATTGCTCTGATGTCCAATACATCCCTTCTGTCTCTCTGCCTGACTATGATGTAATCTAATAAGTGCCAGTGCTTGGATCTTGGGTACATCCATGTCTTCTTGTGTGTGTCCTTGTGCTTAAATAGAGTGTTGGTTATCACAAGGTTGTACTCTGAACATAGTGCAAGTAGAAGTTCTCCATTAGCATTGCACTTGCCTACTCCATGACTGTCTAGCACTCCTTTCCATTTCTCGGTGTCCGAACCAACTCTGGCATTAAAATCTCCAATGAGTATCAACCTGTCATCAGTTGGTACACACCTGATAGTCTCACGTAAATCACTGTAGAACTCTTCCTTCACCTCCTCTATGTTGGTCATTGTTGGGGCATATACACTGATGAGTGCGGCATACATCTTCCGCTGTAGTGGGAGTCTCATAGTCATTATCCTGTCGTTGATTGGCACCGGTTCCTCATCAAGCATTGCTGCTATCTCCTTTCTAACTGCAAAGCCCACTCCTGCTTCTCTCCTTTCTTGAGTTGATCTCCCACTCCAAAAGAAGATGTACCCATGGTCTTCCCAGCTGTCATATCCAGGCAATCTTGTTTCACTAAGTGCAGCTATGTCTACATTGTACCTGTTCATTTCCAGGGCCACAAGCGCGGTCTGTCTTTCTGGGCGCTGTGATGTTGTTCTGTCCAACAGAGTGCGTACATTCCATTCTGCTACACATAAGGTTGCTGTTTTCCTCTTCTTTTGTCTTCCTGCTCCGAGCTTACTTTTTGCTGCCTGTCGGAGTGTGAACAGATCAGCGTGGACCTTGTAAGCCCGGGCGGCGTCCGAGCCGGTATGAGTTGCTTTCTGATTGACCATTTCATGAAACTGCTTGCAAAGTATTTGAGTACTGCTAGCTTTTGCTGGACTTGCAGCACATTCTTGGCAGATAAAGGTAATATCAGTGGCAAGGACAAGCCAAAACAAACTGACTCCAGTATCTGTTGCAGTGACTGACCAGATGATAGGTTTGTTTATCTCTGCTCTTTGTGTAGTGCATGTCACAATGCACCGACTGGCACAGTCCACCACAGACCTTTTGACAGATGTGGTTATCTGCCAGGATGTCCAGTCTCACCCTGTGTAACTGGGAGTGGTCCACCACAGACCTGTGGAAGATATTGTTTTTAGTTCTGCCAGGATGCACTGTTTCACCCTCCACGCCCTCGGAAGGGCGGGGATGCCGGTTGAGTCACCGAACGCCTGACCCATGAGACAGGTACTACCGGTTTTCATGGTTATCCGGTAGCAAGCAAGCCAATGCCTGACCTGACAAAAAAAAAGGGGGGGGGGTGTAAGTCTCAGTTAAAAGCTGCCGATTTCAGACCAAAAAAGTGCAATTTTATGGGTAAAAAGCTGCAACTTTAGCAAAAAGACAAAAAAAAGATGTAAATTTCCAACTGTTTACAATCTAAAAATGCTGCAGATCTAAGATTTGAGTAAAATACTGCAAGTTTAAGTTTTTTTTATTATTAAACTGCAAATTCAAGAGTAAGAAAAGTTCTAAATTCATGAGGAAAAAGCTGCAAAATTATGAATAATAAAAAGCTGTAAATTTTCAAGTAAGAAGCTGCACATTTCTGAGTAAAATGGCTGTAACTCTGCAGGAAAATCCTGCAAATTTATGAGATAAATCCTCACATTTACAAAAGAATGTTTCTAATTTACATGAAAAAGGATGTGATAAATTGGCATGGGTTGGCCATTTTTTTAAGACAGCTGTGAGGAGGAATTAAGCGGTTGTGTTCGGGGGTGTTAAATTCTGCAAATCTGCATTAATCAGCAGGGAAAAGGAGAAGAAGAGGAATAGGTGATCCCCAGCAGCAGAAATAATCCAGTTAACCTAGGAAAAGTAAACACATGACACCCCATAACACCCAACAGATCACCCTCCATGACATCAGTGGGAACAGCTGGGCAAACTTCACACCGCTGTCAATTTACATGTTCCCTTCTGAGGACAATTCAAACAGAGCTGCTGCTGAGATGGAAACCAAAGGGTTAAAGGGTGAGTGGCTTTATCAGCAGCACTGATTCCCCCCCCCCCCCCCAACTGACCTGCTGGACAGGAACTAACAACTCCTCAGGCCTGTTAACACAATTTTACCAGCAAAAGGACATACAAAAGAACAAAGATTCCCTTTGATTTAATAGGGTAACAGCGTGAATTTTCTAGTCTGTGAATGAACAGAGCAGCCATGAGTGTTTCACGGAGTCACTTAATGAATTATATTGGTTAATCTAAGCCACAATTTCAGGAAACAAACTTCAGGGGAAACTTAAACCCATGACACATTGTTTTAAATTTTGCTGATTTTTCTTTTTTCCCCCCACTTCTCTTCCAGTCCTCATGGCAACTTTCTGATTGCTTTGAGTTTTTAAAACATCATTTTAAGAATAATGTTAACTGACTTAAAGTACATTTCTAACTACACTATATCATACAATATGCCATTTAACATACAATTTCATCTGATCGCATTTAGTTCTTAATTCAAACAAGCAGAGTATTTGCAACCAACTTAATTAAGACTTGAACAAAAACAATCAATCTGAATACAACTGGGAGCATTTAAGAATAAAAATCTTTGGATTTCTTAATGAAGTTCTGCCTGCAGATCACCTGCACTCAAGCATTCCAAGTACCACTCATGGGACGGACCAGATTCCATACAAAATGTTAAAAATTTTTCTTTGGTTTCGTCTTTAAGGAGTTGCTGTTCCAGTTAAGTCTCAAGTGTTGAAGCGTCTACTATATATACAGTGGGGCAAAAAAGTATTTAGTCAGCCACCAATTGTGCAAGTTTTCCCACTTAAAAGATGAGAGAGGTCTTCAATTTTCATCATAGGTATACCTCAACTATGAGAGACAAAATGAGAAAAAAAAATCCAGAAAATCACACTGAAGGATTTTTAATGAATTAATTGGTAAATTCCTCAGTAAAATAAATATTTGGTCACCTACAAACAAGCAAGATTTCTGGCTCTCACAGACCTGTAACTTCTTCTTTAAGAGGCTCCTATGTCCTCCACTCATTACCTGTATTAATGGCACCTGTTTGAACTCATTATCAGTATAAAAGACACCTGTCCACAACCTCAAACAGTCAGACTCCAAACTCCACTATGGCCAAGACCAAAGAGCTGTCAAAGGACACCAGAAACAAAATTGTAGACCTGCACCAGGCTGGGAAGACTGAATCTGCAATAGGTAAGCAGCTTGGTGTGAAGAAATCAACTGTGGGAGCAATTATTAGAAAATGGAAGACATACAACACCACTGATAATCTCCCTCGATCTGGGGCTCCACGCAAGATCTCACCTGTGAGGTCAAAATGATCATGAGAACGGTGAGCAAAAATCCCAGAACAACATGGGGGGACCTAGTGAATGACCTGCTGAGAGCTGGAACCAAAGTAACAAAGGCTACATCAGTAACACACTACGCCTCCAGGGACTCAAATCCTGCAGTGCCAGACGTGTCCCCCTGCTTAAGCCAGTACATGTCCAGGCCCGTCTGAAGTTTGCTAGAGAGCATTTGGATGATCCAGAAGAGGATTGGGAGAATGTCATATGGTCAGATGAAATCAAAATAGAACTTTTTGGTAAAAACTCAACTTGTCGTGTTTGGAGGAGAAAGAACACCATACCTACTGTGAAGCATGGGGGTGAAAACATCATACTTTGGGGCTGTTCTTCTGCAAAGGGACCAGGATGACTGATTCGTGTAAAGGAAAGAATGAATGGGGCCATGTATCGTGAGATTTTGAGTGAAAACCTCCTTCCATCAGCAAGGGCATTGAAGATGAAACGTGGCTGGGTCTTTCAGCATGACAATGATCCCAAACACACTGCCCGGGCAACGAAGGAGTGGCTTCATAAGAAGCATTTCAAGGTCCTGGAGTGGCCTAGCCAGTCTCCAGATCTCAACCTCATAGAAAATCTTTGGAGGGAGTTGAAAGTCCGTGTTGCCCAGCGACAGCCCCAAAACATCACTGCTCTAGAGGAGATCTGCATGGAGGAATGGGCCAAAATACCAGCAACAGTGTGTGAAAACCTTGTGAAGACTTACAGAAAACGTTTGACCTCTGTCATTGCCAACAAAGGGTATATAACAAAGTATTGAGATGAACTTTTGTTATTGACCAAATACTTATTTTACCTAGGAATTTACCAATTAATTCATTAAAAATCCTTCAATGTGATTTTCTGGATTTTTTTTTTCTCATTTTGTCTCTCATAGTTGAGGTATACCTATGATGAAAATTGGAGACCTCTCTCATCTTTTAAGTGGGAGAACTCGCACAATTGGTGGCTGACTAAATACTTTTTTTCTCCACTGTATATATATTTATATATATATATATATATATATATATATATATATATATATATATATATATATATATATATATATATATATATTTATTTATTTATATATATACAGTATATATATGGCACACTATATATTGCAGTATGTTGTAGCATATAAAGACAGACTATTACATGTACAAATATAGTGCCCTGATTGCAATACATTTTTTTATATTTATCAGTACATATACAGTACATGGTCTTGTGGAGAGTGGAAATCAAGGAAACCAGACTTGCACAGCAGACAACTTTATTCACTCTCACATCAGTAATAACAGAAAAAGCATTATCTCCATACAACAGAGTCTCTCCTTTTATATCATCCACCCATCTCACATCTGCATGACATCTTGCATCACAATACATTCAACCTTTCTCCCCCCACTGTCTCCCAGTTCTCCTTCCTGCTACCTCACCATAATCTCTCCCATCTCATTAACTATTGTCCTTCTCTGTTTACCCTCTGCATCCAGTCTGAGATGATTAACCTAGCTTCTACACCACCACCCCCAGAATCTCAGACAGAGTTTCAGTCCTCACGTCCTTTTGTCTTCAGTCTCCTCCCGTATCTGCTGTAACGGGGGTTCTCCACCTCTGTGGCGCTGCTGTGCCGGTGGGGGACTCTTGGGGGTGTGTCTGTCTGCGGGTGGGCAATGGCGAGGGGGGGGGGAACCTTCGACTTGCCCGTGTGGCTGCTCTGATGAATCGTTTACCTGGGGAGTTCTCCGTGGGGTCTTCCACGCCGAAGACCCCGAGCCAACATCACTTGCTCGTCCGCCACCACAAAGGCGGGCTTAAGTCTGTCTATACATATTTTCTCCTGACGACCCCCCAAGTCTAACAAAAAATGGTTGTCCCCTGGTTCCAGCACTCTGAACGGGCCATCGTAGGGTGGGCACAATGGGGGGTGGTGGGCATCGTGCCTGACAAATATGAACGCGGCGTTCTTCAAAGTTTTTGGCACAAAAGCGCGTGGAAAACAGTGGTGGGCCGGGCCCGGCAGCATGCCTGTATCTGCAGTATGCTGCAAACGCTGAGACGGACAGTTGTCTGGTGCGGGATTATCTGGCAAAAATTCCCCGGGGAGCCGCAATGGCTGAGAAAAAACAAGCTCCGCCGGGGAAGCCTCCAAATCCTCTTTTGGTGCGGAACACAACCCCAACAGAACCCACGGCAACAGGTCTACCCAATTTGCATCTGTCAGCGAAGCCCTGAGCGCTGCTTTCAGTGACCTATGGAAACGCTCGCATAACCCATTGGCCTGTGGGTTGTACGCGGTTGTGCGATGAATTGCGACACCCAGGCTACGGGCCATCGTGGACCAGAGGTCGGAAACAGACTGAGGGCCCCTATCAGACGTGATGTCCGACGGGATGCCAAAACGTGCCACCCATGTTGTCAAAAAAGTGCGCGCCACGTCCGCGGACGCGGTTGCCGCCAGTGGGACTGCTTCTGGCCAGTGTGTGGTGCAGTCCACCACTGTCAGAAGGTTTGTGCACCCCTGCGATGGCGGGAGGGGGGCCACGAGGTCAAAGTCAACATGGTCGAACTTCTTAGCCGGTATACTAAACGGTTCCAAAGGAGCCTTCGTGTGTCTGTGTACTTTGGCTCGTTGGCACGCTACGCAGGCTGCGGTCCACTCTTTCACTTGTTTGCGCAGGCCTGGCCATACGAACTTTGCTCCCACCATTTTGACTGACACGCGCACTCCTGGGTGCGCTAGAGCGTGAACTGACTCAAACACTCGGCGGCGCCAAGCAACTGGGACCACCGGGCGTGGGCATCCAGTGGAGACGTCACAGATTGGGGGGGGGCTGCTGTCTTGCAGTACTCTGCTCTCCAGCCTTAACCCTGTTGGTCCAGACTGGAGCGCGCACATGTCCGCATCGCCAATCTGCTCTGTGGCCATGGCTGTATAATCTATCCCCACGCAGACCAGGGCCACTACTGCGCGCGAGAGGCAGTCCGCCACCACATTCAGTTTACCTGACACATGCTGAATATCGGTCGTAAACGCCGAGATCGCGGCCAGCTGTCTCTGCTGCCGGCCTGACCATGGTTCCGAAACCTTGGCCATCGCGAATGTTAGCGGCTTGTGGTCCACAAACGTGGTGAAGCTGCGCCCTTCCAGCCAGAACTGGAAGTGGCATATGGACAGGTGGAGAGCCAGCAACTCTCTGTCGAACGTGCTGTATTTACGCTCACTGTCGCGCAAAGACCTGTTGAAAAAAGCGAGCAGCTGCCAAGAACCGGCGACGCATTGCTCCACGACGGCCCCTATGGCCACATCCGAGGCGTCGGTAGTGAGCGCTATCCTGGCCGCCGGGTCCGGGTGTGCCAACAGTGCGGCGTTTGCCAGGGCTGTTTTAACCTCAGAGAACGCCTGCTCCCGCTTCGGAGTCCATTCGACTCTGTCCGCTGGTTTCCATTTCTTGAGCGTGGTGTACAATGACTGCATGAGCTGAGCTGCGCGGGGGAGGAACTGGTTATAAAAGTTAACCATCCCCAAAAACTCTTGCAGCGCCCTGACCGTCTGAGGCCGGGAAAAATTTGCCACGGCGCACACCTTGTCGGGCAAGTGTATCGCTCCCTCCGGTGAGACGTGGTGCCCCAAAAAGTCAATCCCCGTCACGCCGAACTGGCATTTCGCCGGGTTGATTATTAACCCGTGCTCCTCCAACCTCTGGAAAACCGTCCTGAGGTGGGTTACGTGTTCGTCTTTGGATGCACTGGCCACCAGGATATCATCCAGGCAGACGAACACAAACGGGAGATCGCGCAACACCGCATCCACCATGTGTTGGAATGTCTGTGCCGCGCCTTTTAATCTGAAGGGCATGCGTAAAAACTCAAACAAGGCAAACGGAGTTATTACCGCTGTTTTGGGTACGTCCTCCGCGTGCACTGGGACCTGGTGGTAACCACGGACCAGGTCTATTTTAGAAAAAATGCGTGCCCCGGTGAGGTGAACGGAAAAATCCTGAATATGGGGAATCGGGTAACGGTCGTGCACTGTGGCGTTATTTAACCTGTGGAAATCTCCGCATGGTCGCCACGATCCCTCGGCTTTAGGGACCATGTGTAGTGGGGATGCCCATGGGCTGTTTGAGCGCCTGATGATGCCCAGCCTTTCCAGGTTGGCAAACTCCTCGCGCGCTATGGCCAGTTTAGCTGCGTCCAGGCGCTGAGGTCGTGCAAAAACGGGCGGCCCCGTGGTGGTGATAAAGTGCTCCACCCCGTGTTTAGTGCTGGCCACCGAAAACATCGGGACCGTGAGTGCTGGGAACTGAGTGAGCAGTGTGTGGAACTTACCGCCTGGAGCTGTGACGTTGGCTTGTGTTAGTGGCCCGGCCCCTCAAGCTGTACAGGCGAGAGAATCAAAAGACATTGCATTAACCAGGCGTCTGTCAGCAACATCAACTAGCAAGCCGTGTACACACAGAAAATCAACTCCCAGGATTGCCGCTATGACAAAAGTCCACTCGTACATACGGCCGTGTAGGGATAAAGTCAGTGTTCTCTCACCAAAAGTCTTAATGTCCGAGCCGTTTACTGCTACCAGCTGGGGGCCACTAGCTCCTGCTAGCCGGTCAGCATAGGACAGCAGGACGAGGCTCTTTTGGGAGCCGGTGTCTACGAGGAACTGTCTCCCCGAGCGTGAGTCCATCACGTAGAGCAGCTTGTTTTCTTCACCGGCGGTCGCAGCTGCTACTGACTACCGGCCTTGGCGTTTCCCGAATGCTTGAATTGGCACAGTGGCACACATCTGCATGCGTTCTCTCCAAAGCGGCGGTGGTAGAAGCAGAGCGTGTCTTTCTGGCGCTTCCTGGTCCCCGCTGCCGCTACCATCGCCGGCTCCTCACCTCCGCTGGTCGTCTCGCTGGGTTCCGACGCCACCACGTTTACTGTGAGGGCTCTGGTGGTGAGTATGATCCGATCTGCCTCCTGGGCTAGCGCACGGTAGTCACGCGCAGCCAGCAACGGTGAATTGGCAAGGACCGCTCTGGCCTCTGTCGGGAGGTTCCGGAGGAACAGGTGGGCAAACAGAAAATGCCCGTCGTCCGTGCCCATCAACGCCAACATCTTCTCCTTCAGTTCGATTGCCGATCCATCACCTAACTCAGAGCGCCTCAGGAGCCTCTCTGCTCTCTCACAGTCCGAGAGCGTGTAGCGCCTTTTCAGCGCGGCCTTGAGAATCCAGTATTTATCGTGGGCTGGAGGCTGTTGGAGCAGGCTTACTACTTGCTGAGACGAGCGAGCGTCCAGCGCTGCGACCACATAGTAATATCTGGTGTCATCTGCCATTATTCCCCGGAGGGCAAACTGAGCCTCAGTGTGGTGGAACCAAGGCCGCGGGTCGTGCAGCCAAAAGTCCGGTAGTTTGACTGAAACAGCGCACGCATTGCTGGGGGTTCCCGTCCGGGCCGACTCCGGGGTTCTTGCCTCATGTTCCATAATTCGTCAAGGGGTCACCAGTGTGGAGAGTGGAAATAAAGGAAACCAGACTTGCACAGCAGACGACTTTATTCACTCTCACATCAGTAATAACAGAAAAAACATTATCTCCATACACCAGGGTCTCTCCTTTTATATCCTCCACCCATCTCACATCTGCATGACATCTCGCATCACAATACATTCAACCTTTCTCTCCCCCCACTGTCTCCCAGCTCTCCTTCCTTGCTACCTCACCATAATCTCTCCCATCTCAGTAACTGTTGTCCTTCTCTGTTTACCCTCTGCATCCAGTCTGAGATAATTAACCCAGCTTCTACAGTCTATGCTTACTCTATGCTTAATATATTGGAAAATATAAATCTCATATATGGGAATATATTGCTTAATGTATTGCATGATATTTTCCTACATACAGCAATATATTTTTGTTTCGTCAGTGTTATGCCAAACAACAAACAGCACTTTATTGAGGACACACAGAACTATATACACTATGGCTGCAGCCCGCCTGACGTCATCCCTCAAGGCGGGTACGGCCAGCCCCAAGGGCCAAACTTATACACAATAGGGGGGCATCAAAAATGTTACTTTTCTTTGCTTGCTAATCAAAGAAAACAAATAAAAATGACAAGTTCTTCATTCCAGCATGGAGATACTTTTATTCATCACCATTATATGATTATTTGGGGGGGGGGGTATATTGGCTGGATTAGATTTGGGGGGGGGGTACACCTATGGTGGCAGTATTAGGGTGTATGCAATAAACCACAAAACATACACGGTATTCATTCATAGCAGTATACAAAATAACTGCTTGCATTGTGGAGAGCTTATCTTATTATTCCATCTTGTATTATTTGACAAAAAAATAATTAAACGCCAGAGAACCAGTTCTTCACTTATATGTACTCTTACACACATCGCTACAGTCAAATAAACAGTGTGGTTATGGCGGTGCATGGGGAGAGCATAACTGTGTAACATCTTAGACAAGAACAAAGAGCAGAGGTTCCCTGGTGAGATAACAGGGAGGTGTGAAGGATGAATGAAGTGAATGCAGTGTGACCTTTTGTGTGTTAGAAACTTCTAGAGGAATGGTAAAGGATTAAGGAAGTGAATGCAATGTGGCTTTTTGTGTGTTAGAAGCTTCTAGAGGAATGCCATGTTATTTCAGAGAAGAGTCTCTGCTGAGATGTCATTCTGTCTATGCTTCTTGTGTGAGTTGTGTAATAAATTGTCTGAAGCCAAATCCGCCTCTTTATTTACACGTTCCACATGGTATTAACATCTATAGCAAAAAGGCACTCCATGTACTGCTGTGACTAAATATTTTGTGTGATTTTTATGTTTTGCTGTTAAAGCTGCCACGTGTTTACCACTTCAAACACACGTGGCGGCTCTATGGTAACTGCCAAGTTCTGTTCAAGTGCATTCCCACAGTAATGTATTATCTAAAACCCGTTTCAAACATGAATTGCAGGAAATTTTTCCTTTGGGTCATATAATTAAGATTTTTTTTTTTTAAAACAAGCTTAATTCTTATTCTAATATAGGGTATATATTATTAATACGTTTTGTCGTGTGAATGTTGTTTTTATTTAGAGTCTGAAAGAATTATTATTACTTTGCAGCTGTACATATTTATTTTAGTGATATAGAGATAGGAACAATCTGTTTTGCCAGAACGGAACTGATATTTTCTGTCCGTGTTTCGGATCGGGACAGATCTTGGTTGCAGCGGGAAGTCCTAAGATGGCGTTTGGCTATCAGTCTCTTTAGGATTCTTTTTGAACCCGAACCCGAATTGTCAACCTCATCTCGTCCCTGTGTCTGGCACGATCATGGAGGGGGGGAAGCCGAGCCTGCCGATGGTCTACCAGGCGGTCCAGGCCCTGTATCACGACCCGGACCCGTCCGGGAAGGAGCGCGCTTCGCTATGGCTTGGAGAGCTCCAGAGATCGGTAAGAAGCAGAGCTTGATTGCGGATCTGATGGCTGTGGGGAGTGAGACGTACGTTAGAGTCGAGTCTTAACAGTTTACCTGAAGGAAATAGACAGGTGTTTGCGCAGTCTAAGTGGAGAGTCCTCCTAGCATCAAAGCTAAGCTAACTAAATGAATGGAAGAAAACATTGTTAGTCCCGCCCACTTCCCCGCACTGTGGTTGGTGTATGAATCAAACGAACCCTGTGGCCGTGTTTCCCAATGTTTCCTCTCTTGACTCACAGTTTTCTGCTTTGAAAATTTCTAAGGCACGCCTCTGTTGCAACGATGAATTAAAAGTGATATAATTTATACCAAATAAATAATCGGAGCAATTTTTCCTTGACTGTGGAACTTGTACTTGATTGTCACAGCAAAGAAACGAAAGACGCAAAGAAAGCCGTTACGGCTGATAAGTCAACACCTAGCCCCGGTTGACTGCGTCATGTGGGTCATATTTTTAAAAAATAGGTCACATTAGTATGGTTTTTTAAGGAAAGAGACCATTGTTTTAAAGTAAGACTGTAAGATTTTCACCTTATATAAATAATGTTTTCAAAATTATTTTGACGTTTGACCAAATGTGTGCTATTTCCCTCATCGTCTGAGTGGGCTAACATTGCCTGCAGCAGCTCTGTTCTGTGCAACGGGAACAGGTCAAGTCGGCCCCGGGATCCAGTCTGTACATGTACAAGTACATTTTCAATCCAGTGATTTACAGGCAGATTCAGAGCTTCCTAAAGCCTCATTCAGAACATTATAGTCCCACGTACCTATTGTGTGGATTTTCATCTGGGGACAGTCGGCCCTGACGAGCAGCAGCGGTGGAGAAGGTCTTTTGAAAGCAGGAACGGAGCCAGAACCTTCTCCGGGTCAGCTGTCATCTTACACACACACACATTTTACACTTCTTGGTGACTGGGAAAAGGCTTTCCAACAACTTTACACAAATTCTTGTTGTTCTCCTTCACGTTTACAAATCACGATTGCGAATGTACTTGTACATGTACAGATTGGATCCCGGGGTCCACTTGGGGTGCTGACTTGATCAGGGGGTCCACTTGACCTGTATCCCTGTGCAACACTGAAAGAACTACAACTATGGTGACTATGACCTGAGTCCCACCAGCCAATCACAGAGCACAACTTCAGCCACCAAAAATAACACACCCTGTGACTAGCTCCTGGGACTGACGTCATAGTTGAGATAGTTGTAGTCTTTTCAGAGTTCCTAACCGACACAAGAAAGTTACGCAGTGCTGCTTTTACTGGACAATGGTGTCTAAGGGTACACTCGCACTGTAGTGCCTGTTCCATGCTGACTGAGGTTTGACCCTTAAGGTCTGGAACGTTTGACAGTGTGATTGGTCCCTTCTGTTCAACATTTCCCCAGCTTTGGAATGATTGGCAGAGGTAGTCTCAGGAACGGAACAAGCTCAGTTGTTGTTGGGGTAAGGTGAAGAAGCTGCACTTGTACTGTCAAGGATTCCTTAACCCCTTACTATTCCAGACAGTGTCCAACCAATGTAAAACATCCCACAGGTAGGACACTGGAATGGCAATTAAGGAAATCTGGGAATTATGCTCATCAAAAACAATGTGAGTGCAGGCCAGTATAGGTCCCGCTGCCAGGGGCAGAGGGCCATTTCACTTTCCACAAAACAAGTCACCTAGTACCAGTGAGAGCACACATTCAGGTCTGAGGACTGTACTCCTTCTTCTTTTGGCTTCTCCCAATTAGGGATGACAACAATGGATAATGTGTCTACATATTTGATTTGGCAGAAATTTAACACCTGATGACCTTCTTGATGCAACCCTCCCCATTTTCCCGAGTTTGGGACCAGCACTAGGAGTACACTGGCATGTGCTCCATGGCTGGGTAACCAAGTCTGAGAGCTGTATTATGAAGCAGAATTAACACGTTAACATGTTAATTTTCAAGATTGCTTCGTAGGTTTTGTTTCAATTTGGCCTCTTTGCCATGGTAACCTGTGCTGAAATCAAAGCAGACAGTGCAACATAGTAATTAATGATTTTATGATATGAGTGATATATGCATTTCCAGCTTATCAAATGAAAGTAAAAGTCAACTTTATTGTCAGTTCTGCAATATGTACAGCACATACAGAGAATTTAAATTAAGTTACTCTGTGACCCATGATGCAGCAAGGTAAACACTAAGTAAGAAATATGAGTATAAAGTACAACATCTAACACCAGACATTAAACATTGAACATCAAACATCAGTGCAAAGAAAATCAACCCCCAGTCAGAAGCTCACTAAAAATAATAAAGGTATGGATTATGTCAGGAGATTCACGACAACCTGAGCTTTCTTCTTCTTCTGAATGCTGAAACCACCTACATCTCAGTTATAGCAACCAAACTTAATGTATCTTGTGGGCACAGTAATTTAGATAGGAAAGATTTCCTGTACCTGGCCGTTCGACAACGAAGCTGTAGTAGTCTACTGGAGAAAGTGCTTCGCTGTCTTATCTAGTGTGTGGTGGAGGGGGTGATCAGGATTGTCCATGATGGATCGCAGTTTATTTAGTGTTCTCCTCTCTACCACTGTCTCAAAGGTCTCCGATCTGAGACCAATTTACAGAGCCAGCCCTCTGGATAATCTTGTCAAGTCTGTTGGTATCTCTGGCCCTAATACTGCTACCCCAACAAACAGCAGCAAAGAAGATGGCGCTGGCGACAACAGTCTGATAGAAAAGCTCCAGCATCCTGCTGCACACGTTGAAGGATCTCAGCTTTCTCAGGAAGTAGAGTCTGCTCATCCCCTTCTTGTGCGCAGCATCAGCATTGGGTCTCCAGTCCAACCCGCTGCTGATCCTGACACCCAGATATTTGTAGTCCTCAACCACCCCCACATCCTCCCCCCTAGTCTGCAGTGGCTGAAAAGGAGCCTTCCTCTTCCTGAAGTCAGTCACCATCTCCCTGGTCTTGCTGACATTCATCCTCAGGTGATTCTGCTCCGTCCACTCCACAAATCTGTCTACCAGTGCCCTGTACTCCCCCTCCTCTCCTCCTATTATACACCCCACAACAGCTGAGTCATCCGAGAATTTTTGCAGGTGGCATGACTCAGTGTTGTACTGAAAGTCTGTGGTGTATAAGGTAAAAAGAAAAGGAGAGAGCACAGTCCCCTGTAGCGCTCCCGTATTACTAGCCACCACTTCAGACAAGACATTGCCCAGCCTGACAAACTGTGGTCTGCCTGTCAGGTAGTCGGTAATCCAGAAGCTCACAGAGCTGTCAACCCCCATCACCCACAGCTTCTCGCCCAGCAGTAGTGGCTGGATGGTGTTAAAGGCATTTACATGTGTTAAGTCATTTTTGCATCAAAGTATAAGCATGCCTTTATTCTTGTCTTGCTTTGACCAAGTTATTTGTATTCATATAATGTTGCTTCTGGCATTTTGACACTGTAGTTTATAGAACCCATATTAAACACAAATTATTAACAGCTATTTTGCTTTGATCCTGTAAAAGTTTCACGTCTACATTTTAGCAGGGTATTAGATTGCTTCCAGTGTTAATACTTAAAAAAAAAAATAAAGTAAATCTCTCTAATATCAGTTACTGCATGCAGTATCAGCATGGGGGGGGGGATTACATGATGCAACATTTTCAAATGCGTGCATAGAGTCTGAAGTAGGAAGCTAGAGTTGACAAAGAAAGTAGCACCACCTGCACCAGAATGGTGGCCTTGTGGTAGAGCACCTGCCTCTCAGCTGGGAGGTCATGGGTTCAAGCCCCAGCCGGGTTATACCAAAGACCATACAAAAATGGTACATCTTGCCCTCTAGCTTGATGCTCAGCATAATAGAATGGGAGAAGGAAAAATTGTAAGCCACGGACAACAGATGTAAATTAGCCACTGGCTACAATCTGGCAAGTTTACATTGACTGATATCAGTGTTCATGAACTTGCACTGTACTTAAAACCAGCAATTTACAATTGTGCTCTTTCAGACCCTCCAGGATGTTGCGGGATGTTTTTATGATTGTTGCGGGCCGAAAACCCTGAATTTGCAGGAGCTTTTTTAAAAAGCTGCAATATTTTTAGAGTGTTTTTTTGCACTAAAAGTGGGAAGAATTCCAAATTTTAAAGCAGATGCTTTTTTCCAGTTTACTGCAGTGATATTCTACAGGTACATCTCAAAAAATTAGAATATCTTGAAAAAGTTCAATATTTTTGTCACTCATGTCAGAAAGTGAAACCCATATATTATATAGATTGATTACACAGAGAGTGATACATTTCAAGTATTTATTTATTTTAATTTTGATGATTATGGCTTACAGCCCATGAAAACTCCAAATTCAGTTTCTCAAAAAATTAGAATATTACATAAAATTAATTTTAAAAAATAGTTTTTAAATAGAAATGTTGGCTGACTGAAAAGTATGTCCATATACACACTCAATACTTGGTCGGGGATCGTTTTGGATTAATTACTGTATCAATGTGGCACAGCATGGAGGTGATCAGCCTGTGGCACTGCTGAGGTGTTATGAAGGTCCAGGTTGCTTTGATAGTGACCTTCAGCTCGTCTGCATTGTTGGGTCTGGTGTCTCTCATCTTCCTCTTGACAATACTCCATAGATTCTCTATGGGGTTTGGGTCAGGAGAGTTTGCTGACCAATCAAAGACGGTGACGCCATGGTCATTAAACCAGGTTTTGATACTTTTGGCAGTGTGTGTGTGTGTGTGTGGGGGGGGGGGGGCAAGTCCTGCTGGAAAATGAAATCAGCTTCTCCATAAAGCTTTTCAGCAGAGGGATGCATGAAGTGCTCTAAAATTTCCTGGTTGACGACTGCGCTGACTTTGGTCTTGATAAAACAGAGTGGACCAACACCAGCAGATGACATGGTTCCTCAAATCATCACTGACTGTGGAAACTTCACACTAAACCTCAAGCAACTTAGATTCTGTGCCTCTCCACTCTTTCTCCAGACTCTGGGACTTTGATTTCCAAATAAAATGCAAAAGTTACTTTTATCTGAACACAGGTCATCTGCTGGTGTTTGTCCACTGTGTTTTATGAAGACCAAAGTCAGCGCAGTCGTCAACCAGGAAATTTTAGAGCACTTCATGCTTCCCTCTGCTGACAAAGCTTTATGGAGAAGCTGATTTCATTTTCCAGCAGAACTTGGCACCCCCCACACTGCCAAAAGTATCAAAACCTGGTTTAATGACCATGGCATCACTGTGTTTGATTGGCCAGCAAACTCTCCTGACCTAAACCCCATAGAGAACCGATGGAGGATTGTCAAGAGGAAGATGAGAGACACCAGACCCAACAATGCAGACGAGCTGAAGGTCACTATCAAAGCAACCTGGACCTTCATAACTCAGTAGTGCCACAGGCTGATCACCTCCATGCCACACCACATTGATACAGTAATTAATCCAAAAGGAGCCCCGACCAAGTATTGGGTGTGTACATGGACATACTTTTCAGTCGGACAACATTTCTATTAAAAAAAACTATTTTTTTAAAATTAATTTTATGTAATATTCTAATTTTTTGAGAAACTGAATTTGGGGGTTTTATGGGCTGTAAGCCATAATCATCAAAATTAAAATAAATAAACACTTGAAATATATCACTCTGTGTAATGAATCTATATAAAATATGGGTTTCACTTTCTGAAATGAGTGACAAAAAATATTGAACTTTTTCATGATATTCTAATTTTTTGAGATGTACCTGTGTATAACAACACAAGAAAAGCTCAGGATTGTCAAACATTTCCTATTATAGTGATTTGTAAATTAAGCAGAAACTTCTGCTATACAGAAAAACTCTTGTGCAACAGCAGATACAAACATTAACACAATATCCATTACAACAGCTAAATTGCATTGAATGCATGCTAAAGAGTAGACATTTGGAAATTATTGGCAGCACCTTCATTTGAAAACCCCCTACGGTTTCCAACCACTCGGTACGGAGCGGAGAGGAAAAAAAAATAATTTATTCTGTTGCACTGTATTGGCTATTGGAGTCTGTGTTTTTCTGAAAAAAAAAAATAGAGAATATTCTCTCTCTTTCCATGCCTACCTGTCTGTCTGCTGCATGTCGGGCTTCTCTCTCTCTCTCTCTCTCTCTCTCTCTCTCTCTCTCTCTCTCTCTCTCTCTCTCTCTCTCTCTCTCTCTCTCTCTCTCTCTCTCTCTCTCTCTCTCTCTCTCTCTCTCTCTCACACCCTGATTGTAAGCGGTGTGGCTATCGGGGAAACGTATGTACAGGTGTCCTCCTTATCTGTCCCATCAACAAGAATCACCATCTCAGGTGTTCCACCTTTCATCACTGACGAGCAGCTGGCGACGGAGCTCCGCAGATTTGGGAAGTTTGCGGGCCCGTTTATGACTCTGCCTTTGGGATGCAAGGCCGCCAAGTTCAAACATGTGAAATCACTCAGGCGACAGGTGTTCATGTTTCTCGACTCGCCCACTCAGACTCTGGAAGTCTCCTTCAGGGTCAAGCACGGGGACGGATCTTACATGGTGTATGCGAGCTCGGGACAGATGAAGTGTTTTGAATGTGGAGACGTGGGCCATAAACGGTTCGCTTGTCCGCACAGGCAGCGGGCGGAGGGCCCTGATGGGGCCGCGGATGGTGTCGGCGGCGAGCCCTCCGCTCACGCCGCAGCTGCAGACGGCAGCGCGGCCTCCGCTCCCGCTGCCCCAGCTCCGGAGCCTGCCGCTGTGTCTGTGGACGGCCCGGCTGCGCCGCCCGCGGCCCAGCTTGCGGTCGGGAGCGTGGAGGGCGATGGCGCCAAAAAGGTGACTGATGGTGCGCCACAATCATCTCTCTGTGTGACGTCAACAGCTGTGCCGCCGGCAGCTGCTACCGCTTTGGAGGAGGGGACGGAGCACCGACCTGATGGTGCGTCACAATCATCTCGCTGTGTGACGTCAGCGGCTGTGCCTCCGCCAGCTGCTGCTGCTTCGGAGGAGGGGACGGAATACCGACCTGATGGTGCGTCAGAATCTCGCTGTGTGACATCAGCGGCTGTGCTTCCGGAGGCTACTACCGTTACACAGCGGGGGATGGAACAGCGACAGTCAGCTGCTGAGGGTGGCGTCCAGGAAAATGTGGCCCATGATGAATCCACTGGCCCGGGAGAACCAAGCAGTCAGCTGAGTTGTGCTGACGAGGAAATGGAATCTGAGAACGACACTGTGTCTAATGCTGAGTCTATTGAGGCAAAATGCAGTACAAACACGAGTTTGTATTCACTGGAAGAAATAAATGCATTTCTGGATGAAACCTATAACAAAGCCATTAGGGTCGCCGACTACTTCAGTGATAAATTCATTAAGTCTGTGGATGTGCTAAGAAGGCAGGTTGGTCTTGACCTCCTGGATGAAAGGAAGCGTTATCGCCTCAAGAAACACCTGACAGCCCTGCGTAAAGCAGCAGGGGGAACGCCGGTCAAGCGCGCCCGACAGGAGGAATGAATGGCGGTCGTTCCTCTGCCTGTTTTACACATTTTTGGGATATTGTTTGAACAGACTTGTATATGACATTTAATTGACTGTAATTGACTGTCACAGAACTGGATCTTTGAATAGGTGGACTGCAGGGACTGCTCTGTGTTGTGTGGGGGGGAACATTTCAGTTTGCACTTTTTCCAATGTGACACACTTGGAGGAATGATGTTGGTGTGCTTACATTTTTTTGAAGTGTGCAATGAAAGCTTATTTTAAAAGTCAAGTCACTCACTCACTCACTCACTCACTCACTCACACTCATATATACCTCTTCATTTACAGCGGGACGGCGAGGGGTTGGGTGGCTGGGTGCGTTTGTCCGTCCACACTGGAGATTAACAGTTTTAAAGCTCATTGGCCAGATGTGCTAATGATTTTACCTCTAAATATGTATAAAATGTTCAAATACTTGCTGTAGTGTACTCTCCTCACGCGCGCTCCCGTGACGGGGTGCTTTTAGACAGAGGCGTGTTTTTCAACACAAACCCAGCGCTTCGTACATGTGGTCAGGACCGTCCTGGGTATGACGTTAAACTGCATCCGAGGAGGGGGTCTGTTGGACTAGGAGGATGATGGAGTGCCTCTTAGCCCTCGCTGATACTCCCTGGTGTCCCTTGGGCAAGGACTAGTACCTGTTAGCCTCCCTTACCAGGGTTATGGTAAAACTCTCCAACAACTTTGTGTGCCATAATCCCTTAAGGGGACCAAGGGTTAAAGTGGTTCCGAGCACCCCCTTGCTGATCATATGAGGTGACAAATGGGGCAACATGTTTGCCAGGAGTTGCAACCCGTGTTAGTGAAGGAAGAGATCCTGGTTCTTGGGGAATGTGTCTTGCTGCGGCTTTCACAAGTCCAACACAGTGCTTTGGCTCTTAATTCACTTAGACGGGAGGTTGGAAGGGCCCGGTCCAATCAATCGGCTTGTCAAGGTCTACTCTGGGATGTCTTTTGGTAGTATAACATCTCCTAATCCCAGAAGCCTATGGTGGAGGGTCAGTCGAATAATTTGCACTTTTGTGCTTTAGTGCTCGAGTATACCATTCCTGTATCCCTGGTGCATAACCTGCAGGAAGTCCGCGGCTCTGTGCATCCCCTTGTAGGGCTCCGAGGAGGCTGGGGAGCAGGGATGATGAATCATACTCTATAAAATATGGCTACTAAACAAACCCCTAAAAAAACGAATGTTGTAAGACGATGTAGATGACCCAGGAATTAGCAGGATGGTTCTTTCAAATGGTGATAATTGGCCGAGGCTTATTGTTTTAGAGTCATTCTCATCAGATATGCCTCTTTCTAAGCTGTTACCTTTTGCTGTACAGTAAGGAATTTCAGGCATTGCAGGGTCAGTTAAGGATGTTAAAGAACAGGTCTGGCCAGATTTTGGTGGAATGCTTAAAGAAATCCCATTCTGAAAATTTGTTGCGGTGTAATGTGCTGGCTGGTGTTCCAATGAAGGCTTTTCCTCACCCTTCTCTAAATAGCTGCAAAGGAGTAATTTGTACTCGAGAACTCCGCGATATGGAAGAGGATAAAATAGCCTCAGAACTGCAACAACAAGGAGTAACACATGTGAAGAGGATAACCATTAAAAAAGATGACCGAACAGTAAAAACTGGCACTTACATTCTGACGTTCAACTGGCATCAACTCCCAGAAAGAATCCAAATAGGATATCTGAGTGTAACTGTTGATACCTTTATTTCAAACTCGTTGAGATGTTTTAACTGCCAAAAGTTTGGCCATGGCTCTGCGGGATGTAGGAATAAACCAGTCTGCTGCAAATGTGGAGAGGAAAGGCATGAGTTGGCCTGCACAACACCTCCCAAATGTAGTAACTGTTTAGGCAATCATGCAGCATTATCGAAGGAATGTCCTTGTTGGATCAAGGAAAAAGAAATTCAAACTGTCAAATGTACTAAGAAAATTAGCTACCCTGAGGCACGTAAATTGGTAGGAGGTTTCCCAAAGTACAAATTCCAGCAGACTTTCTCCTCTGTTGTGAAACCTAAGATGCAGCCTGCTGAGTGCCAGACAGATCTGACCTGGTTAACTAAAGATAAGCCCTCATTATTAAGTAGTATTAAAAATTCCGGAGTCCCAGTTAAAAGTGAAACGAGCACTCAAAGCCTGACTACAATAAGTCAACCCTTATTATAGTTCTTTCTAAGCAAGTCCGCAAAACAAAACCAATTATCAAAAGAAAAGAAAAAAATCCAGCTCCTCTACTCAGGCAAAATCAAGCCAAGAAAATAAATTGCAAAAGAATGGGAATCCAGAAGATGCCGAAATGTCTGAAGTCATGACTTGCCGTAGACGCAGCCCCTGCCCCAAAAGCAAGCATAAGGAGCGTGCTTTTGTTTTACCTACCTGATGGTGGGTAGCCACATTATCCAGTGGAACTGTCGTGGCTTTAAGGCCAGTTTCTCTGAAGTGCAGCGTTTAGCCGCTAGTTTTAATCCCCTTGCTTTTTGCCTTCAGGAAACTCTTCTGCTATCAACCATGTCTCTGAAACATTATACTATGTATAACACATATGGTCCAAATGTGCATCGTCCATTTGGTGGTTCAACAATTTTAGTAAGGAATGATGTAATTCACAGCCATTTGGCTTTAGTCTCCAACTTACAAGCAATGGCAGTTCGTCTAACTTTGCATAAAGCAATAACCTTATGCTCTGTCTATATGCTCTGTCTATATACCACCAGATATGATTGTGACACCAGAAAATCTTGATGCCCTTCATAATCAGTTGCCATCCCCATACATCTTTATGGGTGATTTTAATTGTCATAATCCTCTGTGGGGAGGAATTTGCTCAAATGCAAAAGGCAAGATACTGGGGGATTTTATTGCTAAAAATGATCTATGTCTTTGGAACGATGGTTCTCACACATGCCTCCACCCAGGACATGGAACCTATACTGCAATTGACCTATCTATATGTGATCCTGAGCTAGTGCTGAATTCTTGTGGCGGGTCTTGGATGATCTTTGTGGAAGTGACCACTTTCCACTAATATTGACGTCTACAGAAGTGGATGTGCAATCAAGAACTCCGCAATGGCAACTCAACAAAGCAAACTGGCCTTCCTTTGTTTCTCTGTGCAAAGAGAAATTCAGCCAAAAACCTCAACCACACTGCCACTCTGTTCAGAGCTTTGCTCAAACCTTAATTACAATTGCAGATAAGACTGTCCCAAAAACATCAGCAAAGCCACATCGTAGGTCCAACCCATGGTTCAATGATGATTGCAAAAAGGCCATTGAGGCAAGGAAAAAAGCAGAGAAGGTGTTCAATAAACATCCAACAACAGAAAACATGACCAGATTTAAAATCTGTCGAGCTAAAGCACGCAGGATCATCAATGAAGCAAAGAGACCGAGCTGGAGGGAATTTGTATCTAGCCTCACATCCAACACATCTACCAAAAAGATCTGGGATTTAATTAGAAAGATGAAGGGTAAGGAGAATGGACTTCAAATACAGCATATTAATCATCAGGGTAATCTGCTGATGACAATATATGAAATAGCTAATCAACTAGCAAAATCGTTTGAGAAGAATTCATCTATTGGAAACTATCGTCCTGAGTTCCAAATCATGCAAGCACAAGATGAACAAAAAGAAATAAACTTTTCTTCAGATAACTCAGAACCATACAACCAGGATTTCACTATGGAAGAACTTTTGTTCTCAATAAGGAACTCTCATGACACTGCTGTGGGGCGAGATAAAATTCATTATCAGTTTTTAAAACACTTACCCCCCAGTGCACTATCCATTCTCTTAATGGTTTTCAACAACATCTGGAAGTCAGGCAGTATTCCTGAAAGCTGGAAAGAAGCAGTAGTTATACCCGTTCCAAAACCCAGGAAAGATCACACTGATACCAACCACTACCGTCCAATAGCTCTGACAAGCTACCTCTGTAAAACCATGGAAAGAATGGTAAACAATCGCCTTGTGTGGGTGCTTGAGCCTGAAGGCCTTTTAACTGATTACCAGTGTGGCTTCAGACGTGGTAAAAGCACTTTAGACCACCTTATCAGATTAGAGGCCTATATATGTGATGGTTTTATTAGAAAAGAACATGTAGTTGCTGTATTTTTTGATTTAGAAAAAGCATATGACACAACATGGAAATACGATATTTTAAGAGACCTACATGGCATGGGTTTTAGGGGACATTTGCCGTTTTTCATTTCAAACTTTTTGTCCAATAGACACTTAAGAGTCCGAGTAGGAGAAACCCTTTCAGAGCCCCATGTGCAAGAACAAGGAGTCCCCCAGGGAAGCATCCTCTTTGTTACTCTTTTTTTGCATTAAGATTGTGTAGTTGGTGCTGTTAGACCAAATACCTTTTGTAGTCTTTATGTAGATGACCTCTGTATCTGTTACAGTGGGAAATACATGAACACAATTGAAAAGCAACTACAGCTGTGCATAAACAAGATTAATAGGTGGTCAGTCAGTAATGGTTTTAAATTTTCAAAAACAAAAACTGTCTGCATGCACTCTTGCCTGCTGAGGTCTCTTCACCTCGACCCTGAGCTTTTCATAGATGGAGAAGCTGTCAATGTGGTAAAAGAAACCAAATTCCTTGGACTTATTTTTGATAATAAGCTGTCATTTATTCCACATATAAAATTTCTATGAATCAGATGTTTTAAAGCCCTTCACATTATTAAAGTTTTGGCTAAAACTAAATGGGGTGCAGACTCTACTGTGCTGCTGCGTCTCTATAGAGCACTTGTAAGATCTCGGTTAGAGTATGAGAGCATAGTTTATGGATCAGCAAGGAAAACATACATTAGGATGCTAGAAACTGTCCATCACCAGGGGCTAAGACTTGCCTTGGGGGCTTTCAGAACCTCTCCTGTTAAAAGTTTGTATGTTGAAGCAAATGAGCCTTCACTTCACAACAGGCGCCTGAAATTGGCTCTCCAGTATATGGTTAACCACTTGCACTCCGGGCAATTTTCCTAAAAATTCCCAAAAATAACGTGCCCAAAGTAAATCGAAAGCTGTTCTTCAACCCTTTGCAGCATCTTCATGGGGTTGGTCTCATTTAAAAGAAAACACTTTGAATTTTTTGGCAAAAAAAATATAATCTCTCTACGTGCTCCGGCCACTGAGTTACAGTCATCTAAACATACTGAACTTGAAGAAAAAAAATTTGGACACAGTGTTTTTTTGGATACAAATGCTTGTAAATAACACACAGCTGTCCGATCCGGCTGGAAAATGCAACAGAAATGTAGAACCAAGTGTTATCCAGCTGAGATCCAAATTTGGTAACAATACCACAAAAAATGAATATTTTACACAGCTTTGTTCTCAGGCTGTTCCCAGGCGTTTTGGAACTGTGCCAAATGGCACAGTTTGGAAAAACGTCTGTAACTTTTGAATAATTCAATGTAGAAGCTTCATTTTAGGCTCAAAGGAAAGGTCACACTCAGGGCTGTGTCTGTGTGTGTGTGTGTGGGGGGGGTCGTAACCCCCCCCCCCCCCCCCCCCCCCCCCCCCCGCTATCAAGGACAGAGTTCGGCCCTCGCTACATGACAGATTACACTCGTTGCATGTTTCCACAGCAACGCTGTCACAGCGGGCCCCCCCCCCCCCCGCTACTGTGTGTGTGTGTGTGTGTGGGGGTTGTCCCCCCCCCCCCCCCCGCTCGCTAGGGAGGATGGACTTTAGCCATCGCTACACAACGGATTAGCCTTATGTGGTGATGTAGGACAGCAGTGCAGTCACCGCGGCTCCCCCCCCCTCGCTGCAGAAGAATAGTGGGGGTGGGGGGGCGTTCACAGCCTGTACACTGCAAGCAACCCCTTGTACCGCGGCGCACGAACTTCAGACTTCGTGAACCGCACAGCTGTAATTTACTGATCGGTCAAAAGTCATTTTGGATACAATTTTCAGGGATAGAGAATAATTTAGCTTATAACACCTTACCTCTTCACAGCGGAGTCTGGGCGAACTTGTCTCCTCATTGTCAGATGAACGCGACGCTGGTCCGCTCTGGTTCTGGTCTCGCGACTCGATCAAAACATAATTCCATTATTGCGGTTTTGTGCTTCCATGATTGCGGTTTTTGGCGAACGATTTTTCAAAACAAATAACAGTAGTAATTAAAAAAAGACTGGCGAAGGCGTGTGTGTCACTCAGCCTTCGTCGTCAGCCTCCGTCGGTCTATAATGACCATGGAAGAAATCATAACGTCTACTCTGCTGGAACCAATACAAAATAAGCACCGCCTGGGGCCGAACATGCCGATCCACGAATGGCACTCCCTGTCACACAGGTTGCATTTGTGGATGGTCTCCATGCTGCTGGGTCTGTGGAGCTCTTCCTGTGTCCTTTTTTGATCCGCTCCAGCAGTCAGTCTTCACCCAGCCTTAAAAAAAAAACAGCTCACGAACTTCTCTGCTTCAATTGGCTCACTCCATTCAAAGCGTTGGGAGGCGGGTCCTCCTTCCTAGGTTTTCATTCATTGGTTCGTCAAGGTTTCAGAAACCCAATTCAAGGCTCTTATTAGTCGAATGAGAGGTCAATCAGATGAACTAATCTGTTCGCGGCTGTGTTTGCAGATTTTTTTTTCAGTGGCGCTTGGAGGGCACACCACCTACACAATCACCATCAATATCCTTATCATGCGTCATGCGCACGAGGGCGCACGAGCGCGCTCTCGTGCGCCCTCGTGCGCCTTAGGACGCAGAGACTTGCCCGCCCGCGGAACAACGGAGTGCAAGTGGTTAAACTTAAAGCTGACCATAGAAATCCAGCCTACTCTGCAGTTTTTCACCCTAGATTTTTGCAGATGTATAAGGTCAGACCTAAGAGCATCACTCCTTTTGGACTCCGTATAGGACCTCACCTGGTAAAATTAAACCCTGATATGAGCAACGTAACACAGACACAGTTTTGTCCCATTCCACCATGGAGTTTGAGGAAACCCGATATCATTCTGGATCTGAGCCAAAACAAAAAGAAAGACACTTACCCAAATGTGTACCAGCAGCAGATCTTGGACATAAAATGCCATTTTCCTCACCATATTTCCATATACTCAGATGGATCTAAAGTAGATGGCTCAGTCTCTGCTGCAATTGTCACCGGGCACAATCAGCATGGTTTGTGGATTCCCAAACAATGTTCAGTTTTTACAGCAGAGGCTCGTGCTTTGCTTCTAGCATTGGAACACATTGAGAGAACCAAACACCAGAGCTCCTTAATTTTTACTGATTCCAGATCCTGTCTTCAGGCACTTGGGTTTTTAAAGACTGATCCCCCATTATTGTCTGGATTTTAGAGAAACTAGTTTTTTTTTTACAGAAACATAATGTTAATATCATCTTCTCTTGGATCCCCAGCCATGTTGGCCTGTCAGGTAACGAGCAGGCAGATAATGCTGCCAAGAGAGCCCTTACCCAAGAAGTCACTTCAATGCCAGATCCCAGCCTCAGACCTCAGGCCTCTCATAACCTTCTATGTTTTAAAGAAGTGGCAGACTGAATGGGACACATGCACTGCAGATAAACTGCATGATATTAAGCCTGCCTTAAGCCATAGACAGTTGCATCACTTTCAACACTGACATGATAAGGTAGTGTACACTAGATGCCGTATTGGCCACTCTAGGCTGATGCACAGCCTTTTATTAAAAGGTGAAGCACCACCATCTTGTCAGTTTTGCGGAGGTTTTTTTTATCAATAAAGCACATTTTACTTGACTGTCCTGCTCTCATGACAGCAAGACAACTTTTTTATACTCAAAAGTGACTGAAGGATATTTTTAATAAGGAACCACCAAAGAAAATTTTAGGGTTTTTAGCACATGTGCATCTGAAGCATCTTATTTAATTTTTCTATTTTATTGTATCTACATGTGTATCTCGCTGTATTTATTTATTCTTTCATTTATCACACTGTCTCTATTTAATTTTTAACTCAATTTTCTTATTAGTTCTAATTTTGCCATGAAATAGCCATATATGCTGACATGGCACTAAACAAGAACACTCACTCACTCACTCACTCACTCACTCACACGCGGTCAGGACAGAGACATGGCGAGGTGTCCACGGTCAGGCTAGGGGAGACGGAGGAAGGACGGTGTTGAAAACCTCACGGGTGAATGTTTTTTTGTTTTTTTTTTTAAATCACACACTCTGCTGATTTGTTCCGTTACTCACTGTAGACTGTAAACTCACTACTCACTGTAAACACGGAAGTGAATGCGGTGCAGCGATGCATTTGATTGGTTAGACTGAGCGTTTCAGCACGTTGGAGACAAATTTGATTGGTGAAATTGGCGGAGGTTGACAAGGATTGGCCAAAATTGCGGGAAAGTTGGAGTGATTGGACAAAGTTGCAAGGTCGCGCAATAGTTGTGCTGATTGACTGATTTTGTCTGAATTGGTGCGATCGCAACTTCGTGAAATCCTGGAGGGACTGCTCTTTTTCTCTTACTCAGGTCTGACATTTTGATCAGCCACGTAATTCAGAGAAATCATGACTCTGTTGAACAAGCTTCAGGACAAAATAATGGCACTGTATTAGTTTTTTGTTTGCCAGTTACTAGTCTGTTATCTTTTCCACAGCAGGGTGGATGCAAACCCACCTGATTGTGTTCATCAGAAGTTTGTTGATTTTTTTTTTTTTTTTTTTTTTTTTTAATGCAGGGTTTCCTCTAGTAACATTTCCACGTGGCGGCCTGCCACCCTTGAAGTTATGCCGCCACTCTAAGAGGTAATATAAATTTAAGAAAAAAATATGAAGGAATGACATTCCTCAATCTCGCACACGAACAACGCGCGTGACTGTCATCTGCACGGAGTTCAGAAGTACCCCACCTGTGTGACCGTGTCAGTCGGCAGGCAGAGTGTCTCGCTAGCGTCAGTCCGAGAGAAACATGAGCTTATTAAAGTACTTTAAACGTGGAAAAAAATCAGAAGAGATATGTAAGCATTGGAGGCATTTATGGTGGTCTTCTTTTTAATTATTAGTGTTTTGTTTTTTTTATTTCAGACAAGAATAAAAATACGTTTTTACCTTTGCATTAGTTAATATTAATTAACTAATTTATGTTCATTATTATGTACCTGGCAAGTTAAGATGACCGAAATTCAAGAAGTCAATGACTTTAATCCATCAATGGCCTTCAGACACACTAAACATGCCAACATTTGGATTTCAAAATAAGGGAGTTTTTTCCTGCTGTCTGGGTGGTGAGGAGAATTCTAAAAAAACTATAAATATATAGAAATATTAGAAGAGAAATAACTGCATCTTTGGTCATTTAAGTTAATTTATTTCATTAAATGCAGTTTTATTAATATTTTTTCTTTGAAATCAGAGTTAAATTATTGTTCTGTTCTGACTGCAAAATTATGGTCAAAAAGGTAAAGTGGTATAAGGAAAAAGTAAAAAAAAAAAAAAAAAAATACTGTGGAGTGTGTGAAATAAGACGCTGATTCATGGCAGACGGTTTATTACACACTTCACATCTCTCAAGCACAGAACAGACTGACACATTTAAGCAGGCACTCTTCTTTTACCCAAATCTCTCCTCCCAAGTTTCATGGCATTTTCCCACACACATGACATTTGCATTACACTGCATTCAACCCCCTACGTCCTTGACTCCTTCCTGCTATCTCGCCAGGAACCTCCTGAGCATTGTTCTCCCATGCTTATCCACTGTCTCTTGTCTGAGATGCTAAATAATCTGGTGCTACAATGCCACAGTATTTCAAATTTAGCGCGGTGGCGGAGTGGTTAGCACTGTGGCAACACAGCAACTCACCCTTGGCCGGGGGATCCTGGGTTCGATCTCAGCCCCCGACCAACAGTGATCTGTGTGGAGTTTGCATGTTCTCCCCGTGTCTGCGTGGGTTTACTCTGGGATTTCTCCAGTTTCCTCCCACATGCCAAAAACATGCAAGTTAGGTTAACTGGCATCAACTGGGGATTCTAAATTGTCGTTAGGTATGACTGTGTGAGTGAATGGTTGTCTGTCTCTCTGTGTTGGCCCTGCGATGGACTGGCGATCTGTCCAGGGTGTACCCTGCCTCTCGCCCAAAGATGCTGGAATAGGCTCCAGCCCCCCCCCCCCCCCCACGACCTGAAAAGGATTAAGCGGAAGAAGATGGATGGATGGATGGATGGATGAAAAAAACCCAGTGATTTTATTTTAAAACATACACGAAAATTAGCCATAAAATAATCCACAAATTTATAATAAAGTCTCAAATGTACAAGAAAAGTCAATTTTATAAGAGGAAATTACAAATTTGAGGAAAATGGTTTTAAGATTTGGATAAATTTACAGAGAAAAGTAGAAAACTACAAGAAAATTGCTATAAATTTTGGAGAAAAACCTCAAACCTTCAAGACTGAAGTCATTTCTCAAGTCTTTTTAGTGGGTGCTCTTTGTACCCTTAACTCAACAAGAAATTTTTGGTACTACTTTTAATTATTAATTTCAAAGCACTGCTTCTACATGAGTACAACTTCTGGCTACTATACCCACCTCTGATCATATAATTTAAGTATGCATGAGTAAATTACTATGTTGTTTTTTTCCTTCCCTACTCTCTCAATGGAAAAAAACCCCTCTAGAATCAAAATACAAAAAATACACATATTTTTGTCATTTGTGTAAACCATGACAAAAAAATCCTGCAGGACAAAACATGACACTTGATATTTTCGAACCTGTTTGTATACCACCATAGACATAGAGAGAACCTGAATTAGACAGAGCTCAGAGAGAGCAAGATGAGACAGAAGAGAGGAGTCAAGGAGAGGAAAGTGCGCAGGCAGAGGGTCCAGGAGAGGTGCGAGCAGAGGAAGGAGAGAAGGATGATGCCAGTAAAAAGTCCAAATACAGGACGTCTGGGTGGGACCCCAACTGGCCGAATATTCCAACAACATTCAAGCCTCAGTTGCACAACACTTCAAATGGTAAGTTCCATACAGTGGGGCAAAAAAGTATTTAGTCAGCCACCAATTGTGCAAGTTCTCCCACTTAAAAGATGAGAGAGGTCTCCAATTTTCATCACAGGTATAACTCAACTATGAGAGACAAAATGAGAAAAAATAGTCCAGAAAATCGCATTGTCTGATTTTTAAAGAATTTATTTGCAAATTATGGTGGAAAATAAGTATTTGGTCACCTACAAACAAGCAAGATTTCTGGCTCTCACAGACTTGTAACTTCTTCTTTAAGAGGCTCCTCTGTCCTCCACTCGTTACCTGTATCAATGGCACCTGTTTGAACTCATTATCAGTATGAAAGACACCTGTCCACAACCTCAAACAGTCAGACTCCAAACTCCACTATGGCCAAGACCAAAGAGCTGTCAAAGGACACCAGAAACAAAATTGTAGACCTGCACCAGGCTGGGAAGACTGAATCTGCAATAGGTAAGCAGCTTGGTGTGGAAAAAATCAACTGTGGAAGCAATTATTAGAAAATGGAAGACATACAAGACCACTGATAATCTCCCTCGATCTGGGGCTCCACGCAAGATCTCACCCCGTGGGGTCAAAATGATCATGAAAACGGTGAGCAAAAATCCCAGAACCACACAGGGGGACCTAGTGAATGACCTGCAGAGAGCTGGGACCAAAGTAACAAAGGCTACCATCAGTAACACACTACGCCGCCAGGGACTCAAATCCTGCAGTGCCAGACGTGTCCCCCTGCTTAAGCCAGTACATGTCCAGGCCCATCTGAAGTTTGCTAGAGAGCATTTGGATGATCCAGAAGAGGATTGGGAGAATGTCATATGGTCAGATGAAACCAAAATAGAACTTTTTGGTAAAAACTCAACTTGTCATGTTTGGAGGAGAAAGAACACCATACCTACTGTGAAGCATGGGGGTGGAAACATCGTGCTTTGGGGCTGTTTTTCTGCAAAGGGACCAGGATGACTGATCCGTGTAAAGGAAAGAATGAATGGGGCCATGTATTGTGAGATTTTGAGTGAAAACCTCCTTCCATCAGCAAGGGCATTGAAAATGAAACATGGCTGGGTCTTTCAGCATGACAATGATCCCAAACATACCGCCCGGGCAACGAAGGAGTGGCTTCGTAAGAAGCATTTCAAGGTCCTGGAGTGGCCTAGCTAGTCTCCAGATCTCAACCCCATAGAAAATCTTTGGAGGGAGTTGAAAGTCCGTGTTGCCCAGCGACAGCCCCAAAACATCACTGCTCTAGAGGAGATCTGCATGGAGGAATGGGCCAAAATACCAGCAACAGTGTGTGAAAACCTTGTGAAGACTTACAGAAAAAGTTTGACCTCTGTCATTGCCAACAAAGGGTATATAACAAAGTATTGAGATGAACTTTTGTTATTGACCAAATACTTATTTTTCACCATAATTTGCAAATAAATTCTTTAAAAATCAGACGATGTGATTTTCTGGATTTATTTATTTATTTTTTTTCTCATTTTGTCTCTCATAGTTGAGGTATACCTATGATTAAAATTGGAGACCTCTCATCTTTTAAGTGGGAGAACTTGCACAATTGGTGGCTGACTAAATACTTTTTTACCCCACTGTATGCCAAGTTACTGTGCAAAATAAAAAAACAAAAGAAATGAATAGTGTAAAATCAACATATTCCGGTTACAATAGTGTCATGTAGGGCTGTGCCATATCGTATCGTTCATGATGATACCGCTATAAAAAATTTTGGTACCAATGTAAAAATGAATATCGCGATATTTGGGGTGTGCTGCGTCACACCGTTTAGAAACTGCAAAACAAACATAGCAGTGGGAAACTGCAGCTCCGAAGTCAGACCGTCATTTTCTATTGCTGATACGCTAACTACATTTCGTGATAACTGGTCTAATTTTCTGGTCACCCTGTCTCCTGTCCAGCTCCAAGTTGGTGAAGCAGTGCACCAACGTGTTCTACCTTCACCTGGAGTCTCCAGTTGAGTGGAAATATTTGTTTCACTTTCGGTTTCAGACTGCTGTCATGTTTTAAAAAACGGTGCAGCAGTTCTGCCTGTATTTTTTCTGCACATCAATGCCGTTGAAGTGGTATTAACGTTGGACAATGTGCCACTCGAAGTGGCTGTATTTTTTTTTTTTCACAATATTTTTTATTGAACCTTTTTTTTTTTACAAACATGGCACAAACAATCTAACACTAAAATAATAAAAAAAAAACCACTAACTACAACAACAACAACAAAAATGTACTAAAACACCAACAACCATTAACAAAGGCAAATCAACAACAGTGCTCCTCTGTTTAGTCTAGGTAATCTATTACATAAGAATACATATTATACATTCACCAATTTGGAATTTGCAAGGTCCACACATATCATTCACCTTCTTCTTCAGAAGTTATGTTTAATTTCTTTACATAATCAATGAAAGGTCTCCATATATTCTCAAACACATTTTCCTTTGATTTCAGTATGTATGTTATTCTTTCTAGTGGAAGGTTTGTTAACATCTGTCTTAACCACTGAGTCACATCTGGTCTGAGTCTTTTTCCACAATAGTGCAATACATTTTTTGGCATTAAGCAAACCGAGGTCTATGAATGCTCTTTCACTCTTATAAAAGTTATGTTTTTCTGGCTACAGACCCAACCAAAACAGTTTAGGGTTCTTTGTGAATTGTTTTGAAATTATTTTTTCAATTGTTACCCTCACCTCTTCCCAAAACATTCTGATTTTTCTACATTCCCATAAACAGTGAAATAGGGTTCCTTTACTTTCCATACATTTTGTGCATGTATCTGGTATGTTTTTGTTATATCTATTTAACTCCACTGGTGTAACATACATCCGCATTAACCATTTAAAATGTATCAGTTTAAGACATACATTTATTGATTTGGTTTGAGCTTCTGCACAAGCCATTTCCTATTCCTCTGAAATTTCAATTTGCAGGTCTTCTTTCCAATAATTCAGTCTTTTCTGTGAGTTTTCACTTGAGAATAGTATCAATGAGTTATAAAACTCTGAAATAATACCCTTTCTCTTACTATCTTTCATCAAAATTTTTTCCAAGGATGAATAAGTAGGTCGGGTGAGAGCATTATTTTGATTTGATCGAATAAAATTTCTAAGCTGAAGATATTTTAAAAAATGTGTTCTATTAAGATTGAATTTGATCCTCAGTTCTTCAAAAGACATTATGTTATCTGAACGTGACAAATATAAGTCTTGAATCTTTTGAATCCCTTTTAAATTCCATACTTTAAATACAGCTTCCACTCTCCCTGGTGTAAAATATTGATTACCCCATATTGGGCTAAATTGTGACAATAAGTGTTGTTCTTTTAAATATTTTTGGGTTTCACACCATATTTTGATCATGTGCTTTACAATTGGATTTTTAACTTGTTTCTGTAATTTTTTAGCCGAGTCTGAGTATATGAATAAAGGAAGAGGTAAAGGTAAATTGTATGATTTCATTTCAGTCCAGTGAGGAGGATCATTTGATAAAAAATAATATGTCATAGACCTCAGTTGTGCTGACCAGTAATGCAACATAAAGTTTGGACATTTCAGACCTCCACGATCAAATAGTAAATATAGTAAGGACAAACGTAATCTAGCCTTCCTATTGTTCCATATAAATTCCACTAACTTTTTTTTAATTCTTGAGAATAGATCTGAAGGTGGTGGTAAAGGAATGTATTGAAATAAATAAAGTATTTTTGGTAAGATATTACTTTTAAGTATATTAATTCTCCCGATCATCGACATTGGTAGTGACATCCATCTCTGAAGTAACTCATTAATATCTGTCATTAAGGCTTCATAGTTGGCATTGGTGACTAATTCTAGCTTAGGCAAAATTTGAATTCCTAAATATTTAAACTGATTTACAACATTGAATTGATTTACCTGAGGAGCTGGGTGATTTCTCTGGGTCTCATTTAGCATTAATATTGAAGATTTAGTTTTATTTATTTTATATCCTGATATTTCCCCAAAGTTCTTTGTTAAATTTAACAAGGTCGGAATTGATTTTTTTAAAATTCGACACAAACAAAATTATGTCATCGGCATACAGGGAGATTTTATGTTCTGTTGGTCCTACTTTAATTCCATATATTTGTGGATGTAAACGTACTGCCATCGCTAAAGGTTCAATTGCCATAGTAAACAATAAGGGTGAAAGTGGACAGCCTTGTCGACATCCTCTATTGATTTTGAGATATTGCTGTTTGTTAGGATTTCTGCTGTAGCATTATTGTATATTATCTGGACCCATTGTATGAAATTATTTCCAAGTCCAAACCTTTGTAGGACTTCAAAAAGATAGGGCCATTCGACCCTATCAAAGGCCTTTTCGTCGTCCAATGATAGGAGAGCTGTATCCGGTGCTTCTTTATTGGAATAAATAATATTAAATAGTCTTCTTACATTATGGAAGCCTTGTCTTCCCATTATAAAGCCATTCTGATCTCGGTTAATAATATTTGGTAATATTTCTTGTAGTCGTCTTGCTAAAATTTTACAGATTATCTTAAGATCAGCATTTAATAGGCTTATTGGTCTCATGTTTTCACATTATTAGGGGGTTTACCTGGTTTTGGCAACAGTATAATTAAGGCATTATTCATGTATGGTGGTAAATTACCATTTTGAAATGCTTCTAAAACCATTTCCAAAAGTGGTTTTATTAATTTATTCTTAAATTTTTTTATAGAGGTCAACTGGAAGACCATTTGGTCCTGCTCTTTTTCCTGATTTCATATTATCAATGGCTAGCCCAACTTCTTCTTGACTAATTTTAGACTCCAGTATCTCCCTGTTTTCATTTGGAATACACGGTATAGATAATCCACCCAAAAACCCATTTAGTTTTGTTAAGTCAGTTTCATTTTTTGTATTGTATAGTTTTTCATAATAATCTCTAAAGACACTATTAATTTCTAAAGGATCTATAACTACCTGTCCGTTACTTATAATACTGGTAATTGGTGTTTTAAATTCTAATTGTTTAATCTGCCATGCCAATAATTTTCCTGATTTTTCACCTTGTTCGTAAAAAGTTTGCTTCAATCTTAGAAGACTCGAGGCAGCTCTATTCGCTGATTTTTTTTGTCATATTCAGCTCTCAGAATCAGTAATTCGTTCTCTAGCTGTGGGTTACTTCCTGCATACACCTTTTCTTGAAGAATTTTTATTTTACGTTCCAATTGGACTCTCTCCTCTCGAGTCTTCTTAGATTTTGAACCCGTATAACTAATAATATGCCCCCTAATAAAAGCTTTGAAAGCCTCCCACTTTATACATGCCGTTGTTTGTGTAGTATTAATATCAAAGAACTCATCTATCCGTTTTTCTATGTACTTAACAAATTCCTCATCCTGAAGACATTTATGCTGAAAATGCCACCTACCTGGATCCTTTGTCAGTTTCTTATCTACATATATTAGACAGCAGGGTGCATGATCAGAGATCACAATGTTATCATAAAAACAGTTTTGAATTTTGGACCTTAATTCTGTAGAGATCAAAAAGTAGTCAATACGTGAGAATGTCTTATAGGTATTAGAATAACAAGAATAGGCTTTGACTTGTGGTTTAATTTCTCTCCATATATCTAGCAATCTCAATTCTTTCATAAAATGATTAATGGTCATCCTGCATCCATTGTGCTTACAGTCCAGTCCTGTTGACCTATCTATACTGGGATTCAATGTACAATTAAAATCCCCTGCTATTATATGTTGCCCTGTAAGTGATGATAAAGTAAGGAATAAATTATCAAAGAAGTTTTGATCATCAGTATTGGGGCCATATAAGTTCACCAGATTTATATTTTCTAATAACAAAGATCCTTGGATGATTAGATATCTTCCAAATTTGTCTCCAGTTACATTTTTCACTTGAAATGGGACTGTTTTGTGTATGAGAATCATAACTCCCCAAGCTCGGGATGAAAATGATGAGGTGAACACATTTCCTTGCCATCTTCTCCTAATTCTTTTTACATCCTCCTCTATTAGATGAGTTTCTTGTAAAAATACAATTTTTGAATCTCTGTCTTTTATTTTATTCATAACTTGTTTAAGTTTTTTTTTTAGATTTTGTAGACCTCTGCAATTCCATGAAGTTAAATTAAGATTAACGCTTTGATCTATGATCAATAAGGAGTTTGAGATTACCTTGCAATATGAACATGCTCATACAGAGAAGCAAAAATATGGATGGTTGAACATTCATCCTACAAACTACACAAAAACAAATTCCCTTTCCCCACATTCGTGGTAATCCCCCCAAAATCAAAAAAATTCCATCTCCCATTATAGCTAGTGACTGTTCCACACCTGCGAGGATCAGTCAAACCACTCTCTCTTTCTCCTCTCAATCACCCTGACTCTACTACTATTTTTAATGACATTAACTCTCTTCTGTAGTTTTTTCAACATAACTTCAAAGTTTTATAGCAACTTTGTACATCATACCTTTTTTTTTTTTTTAATAATACAGTCTGTATTTTGTAGACATGTTATATGTTTCAGATCAATCAGATGCCTATACAAATGCTTAAATGTTCTACCTTTGTCATATTCATGCGTAGCTCCCACCAGTCTCCTCTTGGATCTGCTTAATGAGCTCCTGCGCTTCTTGAGGGGTCTTGAAGGTGTGGGTTCTGCCCTTATATGTGACCAGCAGTCTTGCTGGATGAATCACTTCGTGACGAATCCCGAGGTTGCGCAGCTCTTTGCGGGCGGGGTTGAACTGCCTCCTTAATTGTTGAATTCCTGTGGCCAAATCTGGGTAGAACCGCACCTGTTGATCCTGGTATTTAATTTCCCCTTTAGCTTGCGCCGCATTGGTGACCGTCATCTTGTCTCTGTAGTTGAGGAACGTCGTAATCAGTGTCCTCGGTGGTGTCTTATTATCTCTCGGTGGGCCGATTCGGTGAGCTCTCTCTAAAACGACCGATGACTGCAGGTCCGCGTTGTTCAGCGCTTCTGGAATCCACTTTGTCAAAAAGGAACATGGGTCCCGTCCCTCCGCTCCCTCCGGGAGACCCACCAGCCTCAAATTATTCCGTCGCGAGTGGGATTCCAAATCTAGAACGTTATCTTCCAGACGTTTCCATTTTAATTCCAGTGTTTGCAACTTTGATTGTAGGCTGGTGACGTCATCTTCAACTCTTGAAATTCGGAGCTCTGCCTGCGATACTCGTTCCATACAGTCGCTTATTTCCTTTCTCATTCCTTCTATCGCTGCTATAATCCCATCAAATTTAGACGAAAAGTCTGCTCTCATGGAGCTGATGGCAGTGAGCACCGCGCTTGTCCCCTCCTCAGCAGTTCCCACTCTGCCGCTGGCTACATCCTCCGCCATAGTCTCTGGAGTTTTTTCTGCTTCGTCACGAGCGTGGAAGTGTGTTAGTTTGGATTGTTTTGTCGAATTACTTTTTCCTCCGCCTAATTTCCCAAGCTTGGTCTTTACCATATCCGCGCCTAAATGCTGGGATGGGTTTTTGTTCCAATTAAGAGAGTTTTTGGCAACTTTTTATTTTTAAGAGCAGAGCAGTGTGAAACACGTCTTCCTACGTGGCCGCCATAACCGGAAGTCCCAAGTGGCTGTATTTTACTTCCATTTTTATTAAACCAGAGAGAGAGAGAGAGAGAGAGAGAGAGAGAGTTTTAAAAAAAAGCATAATTTGCATAATTCAAAAAAATGTAAGCGCACCAACATCATTCCACCCAGCGTGTCACATTGGAAAAAGTGCAAACATAAGTCTCCCCCCCCCCCCCCCACACTACACAGAGTATTCCTTGCAGTCCACCTAATCCACATTGGCAGTGGCAGTAGTGCGAGTCTTCCTCGTAGTCCGTGCAAAGACGAGCCAGAGGCCCCCAGTTCTTAAGCAAGGCCAAGTCCCCTTCCTCCGGCAGCAGAGATAGCGCTGCGCAGTCGCAGCCAGTTCCATTGCACATCCCAGAGACAGTTTCCTCATCTCAGATGGACTGGAGTCCTTAAGTCATCTGTGCAGCAGGCTCATCTAGAGTGTAGAAAGAAAACGGTGGGGCATCCATGCCCTGCAGGTAAAGATCCAGTTCCGTGACAGTCAATTACATTCAATTAGAAACGTCACATAAAAGTCTGATCAAACAATATCCCAAAAATGTGTAAAACAGGCAGAGGAACGACCGCCATTTATTCCTTCTGTCGGGCGCGCTTGACCCCTGTTCTCCCTGCTGCTTTACGCAGGGCCATCAGGTGTTTCTTGAGGCGAAAACGTTTCCTTTCATCCGGGAGGTCAAGACCAACCTGCCTTCTTAGCACATCAACAGACTTACAGTAATGAATTTATTAGTGTCACTGAAGTAGTCAGTAACTTTAATGGCTTTGTTATAGGTTTTATCCAGAAAAGCATTTATTTATTCCAGTGAATACAAACTCGCGTTTGTACTGCATTTTGCCCCAATAGACTCTGTATTAGACACAGTGTCGGGATCAGATTCCATTTCATCGTCAGCACAACTCAGCTGACTGTTTGGTTCTCCTGGGCCAGTGGATTCATCATGGGCCACATTTTCCTGGATGCCACCCACAGCAGCTGACTGTCGCTGTTCCGTCCCCTGCTGTGAAACGGTAGCAGCCTCCGGAAGCACAGCCGCTGATGTCACACAGCGAGATTCTGACGCACCATCAGGTCGGTGCTCCATCTCCTGCTCCGAAACGGTAGCAGCTGGCGGAGGCACAGCTGCTGATGTCACACAGCGAGATGATTGTGACGCACCATCAGTGACATTTTTGGTGCCATCACCAGCAACGCTCCTGGCCATAAGCTGGGCCGCGGGCGCCACAGCCGGGCCCTCCACAGACACAGCGGCAGGCTCCGGAGCAGGGCTGGCGGAAGGCCCCGCAACGTCGTCCGCAGTAGCGGCGGGAGCGGAGGCCGCGCCGCCTTCTGCAGCTGCGGCGTGAGTGGAGGGCTTGCCGCCGGCACCATCCGCGGCTCCATCAGGGCCCTCCGCCCGCTGCCTGTGCGGACAAGCGAACCGTTTATGGCCCACGTCTCCACATTCAAAACACTTCATCTGTCCTGAGCTCACATACACCATATAGGAGCCATCCCCGTGTTTGACCCAGAAGGACACTTCCAGAGTTTGAGTGGGCGAGTCTAGAAACATGAACACCTGTCGCCTGAGTGATTTCACATGTTTTAACTTGGTCTCCTTGCATCCCAAAGTCAGAGTCGTAAACGGGCCCGCAAACTTCCCAAATCTGTGGAGCTCCGTCGCCAACTGCTCGTCAGTGATGAAAGGTGGAACACCTGAGATGGTGATTCGCGTTGATGGGACAGATAAGGGGGACACCTGTACATACGTTTCCCCGATAACAACACCACTTACAATCAGGGTGTGAACATCCTCTTCAGCAGCCAGAAACACAACTACAGCTCTATTCATTCGGGACGCAAAGCAGATCGCATCATGGCCCACCTGCTCGGCCACAGCCAGAAGCACCTCCTCCACAGTAACAGTGCTGTCCGGGGGAACGATCCTCACCCCCTGGTGGATAGATGGAGGTGGCCTTCCCAAGGTCACCATCCTCCACACAAAAAAACAAAAACTGTAAATGCGGCCAGTAGTAGAGAGAGAGAGAGAGAGACATCCATTCAGTGCAAGGAGAGCCAGAAGCCCCAGGACAGGTCCATGCAACGGGAGTAGCTAAAGTGCAAGAGTTTTTGTTTTGTTTTTCCTGAATACAGTGGTACCTCTACTTACGAACGTCTCTACATACGGAATTTTCAGGTTACGAGACGCCTCAACGGGAAAATATTGCCTCTAGTTACGAACGAAATTTCAGGATACGAAAGGCAAAAAAGTATGTGCTCCTCGCAGCTTCCGTAGTTTACCGAACGTAAACATACCTGTAGCTGCTCTGCCATTGGCTATCGCCTAGCATCTTCCTGGTATCCCATTGGCCACGAAGTTTTTTTTTTCTTTTCCAAAACTTTATGCGTTTGGTTGATCTCGCCAAAGAATATGGCCGTAATACATCAACGATCAGCACGGTATTAAAACAAAACGAAGCACTTACAAGCCGACAAAAGCAAACGTCCTTGGATCAGAACATGAACCAAAGAAGGCAAAAGGTGACGACGTCGACGACGATAGCAGTTAAAGGGTAAATGAACATAATTTTTATTATTCTTTCTCTTTTATTATTCTCTTTTATTATTCTTTCTCTCATTTTAAACTCTCATTTTATGTTTATTGTGCAGTAATCTAATTGTAACATGTATTTGTTACATGTTTTGATGCGTTTTTACGATCTATAAAAAATTTATGCCCGAATTTTGGGGGCTTGGAACGGATTACGGCATTTACATGTAAAACGCGCCTCTACTTACGAATTTTTCATGTTACGAGAATTCTTCCGGAACGAATTAAATTCGTAAGTAGAGGTACCACTGTATGTTGAAGGTAAACAGTGCTGGCCTGTGAAACTGTCCTTTTTGTATAAATTTAAAAGAAAAAAAACCTGCATTCTGTAATATCGTGAAAAAATATTATCGTGAAAATTCACAGAAATATTGTGATATCATTTTAAGGCCATATTGCCCACCCCTAGTGTCATGTGTTTTCTGCCCCCCCCCCCCCCCGCCGAAAAATATGTTGCCACCGCACCAAGGTCTTTAAGCCAGACACTATGACTTGCATCCTTGATTCATTTTTTCAAAAATTACAAACAAGTAGTATATTTGGCCAAGAAGGCTCAAATTCGCCTGTTTCCTCCGCAAACTCATTCTACTGGGGTACCATTGAGAGCATCCTCGCCAGCTGCA
The DNA here is from genome assembly GCA_020510985.1 of Pholidichthys leucotaenia. NCBI lineage: Eukaryota > Metazoa > Chordata > Actinopteri > Cichliformes > Pholidichthyidae > Pholidichthys > Pholidichthys leucotaenia. The sequence goes on along the minus strand of CM035845.1, from coordinate 213,488,742 downwards.
TCACGGTGTGGTATGGAAGCTGCACCACCTCCTGCTGGAAGACACTACAACACACAGTGAAAGCAGCCAGCAAAATCATTGGTGCCTCTCTGCCCCCTCACTGACATCTACCACACCCGTCTCACCCGCAGAGCCATCAACATTCTAGGCGACACCTCCCACCCCTCACACTCCCTCTCCAGTCCCCTGCCCTTGGGGAGAACGTACCAGAGCCTCTGGGCCCATTCCACAAGACTGCTAAACAGCTTTGTTCACCAGGCCATCAGGACCCTGAACTCTGCCCCTACCCCCACTCCCCACCCCTGGACCGTAACACACTCATCCACACAATAACTACCTCAGCTGTTTGCACAGAAAGACTTGGCACACCAACAGTAATACATCTGCTGCTGTATGTCTCTGCACCTTGATGCAACCATTTGCACAAATGCCACATCTGCTGCTTTCTGTTATTGCAATTACTGATCATGTGCAGTCCAATCTGTCACTCTCTGCACCTCCACTGCTGCATTGAACTTGCAATTACGGGTATTATACGGGTATTATACGGGTAATATATGAACTGTGTGTTCATATATTCATATATTTATTCCATCCAGCTACAATGCTCTGCACTGTGTGTCTGTGTGTGTGTGTATATATATATATTTTATAGTAATACGTACATATGTATATTAGCTGCTCTTGCTTGCTTGTTTTTTTTTTTTTTTTTTTTTTTTTTTTTTTCCTTGCCTTCTGATTGTTGCTCTGAGTGTTGCTATCCCTGTGCTGTTGCAATCCTGGAATTTCCCCGTTGTGGGACTAATAAAGGCTTATCTTATCTTATCTTATTATAGCTCTGCTTTTTTCTGTACATAGGATTGCTGGGTTTTATCTTTTATCTTTATTTGCACCACGGGTAGCGTTACTATACATAGACTGCTGTTGTTTTTCGTCCTTATTCCTTCTATTCTTATATACTGTATTGCGCACACCACTAAGAGAGAGAGAAATGGTATTTCAATTCTCCTGTATGTCCTGTACATATACACGTATTGACAAATAAAAATCTTTGAATTTTAAACATATTCCTTTACAATGTCCCCATCCCAACCCCAACAAGAGGAATCAATCTGTTTCTGAAAGCAGCAATCTCTCAAGTATAAAAGGGATCTTCCAAAAAAAAATCACATCACTGTTGATGCACAGCCACTTTTTTTGTTTTTGTTTTTACAAAGGTGTAGAAATAGTGTCAAGGTACATGTCCCATTTTGGAGATATTTTTCAATCCTGTCCTGCAGTCTGTACGAGATCCTCTCATATGCAGCTGCTTTGCTTAGTTCTGTCATCCATTCCTGGAAATGAGGTTCTCCAGGTTTCTTCCAGTTTCTGACAATAATCTCCTGTTCTGTCATGATGGCGGCTTGAGCCCAACACTTCAGTGGTTCAGGGAAATCAGATAGTCCTTTTGGGTCTCCTAAAACATACAACTTAAAACAAAGTAGTACAGACTGTCTTTTTATCACCAGTTCCTTGTTTATAATAATAATAATGATGGATTGCGTTTATATAGCGCCTTTCAAGATACCCAAAACGCTTTTACAAGGAGTCCATTATTCATTCACTCCACAGACAGACAATGGTAGTGGTAAGCTACTGCTGTAGCCACAGCTGCCCTGGGGCAGACTGTTGGAAACGTGGCTGCCAATCTGCGGCCTCTCCGACCACTACCGAATATTTATACACATTCGTACCCAGTGTCATGGACACTGGAGGCAAGGTGGGTAAAGTGTCTTGCCCAGGGACACAACGGCAGGCTGGCTAGGGAGAGTGGGATTCAAACTGCCAACCCTCAGGTTTGTTTTTTTTAAAGCAGCAATCAGAACCCGATTACTGAAAACATCCACTAATGTACTGTAAGTGCAACCAGCTTCATGCAGGAATTATTTTCCTTGTATAGGGTCACCTGCACTGATGTCTACCTGTTGAACTCATTACTTGTTGTCATAATGGTGTCATCATTTTGCAAAGTTAAGCTCTCTGTTTATCTAAGCCAAACGATGAATTAATAGTGCTGGTTTAGAGCAGGTTAGCTAAATTCCTGTGGTGGGTTTACTCTACAATCTCAGGTTGAAAACAAGGCAACCAAATGATGTCACGTTTGTCAGTTGTGTTCCAGTGCAGTGAGTCTGAAAAATCTGCCTCTGTTGTGTTGGCCACTGTTAGGTCATACTCTCAGTAGTGCCATTAGCCTTGTTCCGTGCTGGGGTGATATGGCACTCTCAGCGGAGGGTCAGTGCTGGTCAGCACCAGCCGTACTTGCATTGCATTTTTTTAGCACGTTCTCCCTCTTGTCACACTCGCCACTTCAAGTGGCACAGACTTGAAGTGGCTTTTATATTTTCACTACAGGGTGTGCTGACAGTTGGCTGAGGACACAGCGTTGGAGTTCGTAGTTCACAAGCAGCATGAAAATATGTATAGAAATACAGTAGATATTTTGTAGCCTACATTAAGCCACCGGAGTGGTGGCTTAGAGGTAGCATCCACCCCACAACCGGGAGGTCAAGGTTCAAGTCCTGGCCGGGTCATGCCAAAGACCATATAAAAATGGAACTTCCTGCTGTCCAGTTTGGTGCTCAGCAAAAATGGAATGGAGGACGGAAATGTGGGTGGCAGTGGCTCAGGAGGTAGAGCGGGTTGCCCAATAACCAGAGGGTTGGTGGTTTGAATCCCACTCTCCCCAGCCATCCTGCCATTGTATTCCTGGGCAAGACACTTCATCCACCTTGCCTCCAACATCCATGATACTGGGTATGAATGTGTATAAATGTTCGGTAGTGGCCAGAGAGGCCATTGGCGCAGATTGGCAGCCATATTTCCGTCAGTCTGCCCCAGGGCAGCTGTGGCCACAGTAGTAGCTTACCACTATCAATGTCTGTCTGGAGTGAATGAATAATGGACTCATTGTAAGCGCTTTGAGATGTCACTTGAGATATAAAGCACCATATAAATCTAATTTATTATTATTATTAAATTGAGGAGCATGGGACACCTCCTTCAGGGCTGCGTTACATCTTGGCCTCAAGATAAATAGACGACCTTCCACCAGAAAAAAAAAATAAAATTGATGAAAAAAAAAAGCCTCAAATTTACCAGAACAAAGACTCACGTTTACATGAAAAAAGTCTAAAATCAGAAATTTACTAGAAAAAAAGCTGTAAATTTGTGGAAAACAGATTTATGTGGTGGTGGTGGTGTGTGGGGGTGGGGGGGTGGGGATGGTCACAAGAAAAAAATAAATTAAGTTTTTCTGTCACCGACTTTCCGACAGCCGCAGCGGCTTGCCATCAGAGACATGCATTTTAAAAACTAATTAAACGTTTGTAGATAATTGGTGAAGAGTGGCAACAAAATAATTAATAGCTTGGAGAATATCCTCAAATTTATGTACAGTTGAATAGTTGAAGCTCCTCATGAACCAACTTGCAAACTGGTTCATGAGGCCACCCACTGGCCCCAAATCCTAACCAAAGGCGAGGGCCACCAGACCAAGCAGCCCAGGATCCACCCGCGTTGCGCCCTGGTGCTCCCAGCACCACAAACGTGATGAGGCAGCCATACCCATTCCCACTAATCTTGCACACACAAACATGCACAACAATAATAGTCACAATAGTGAACAATGGGCCGGACCCACAGCCACTCCGGAGCAGCCCGACGGCAACACGGCCACCAACCCGCGCCAACGGCCCCCCCAACCACCTCAGAGCACCCACACACACCTGCAGCCAATGACACCAGGGCAATGTGACAAAGCGCCCCGCCATGGCTGGTGGCAAGGTTATTGTGACAATCCTATATGTGCTCATACATGAGCAAACATTTGCATTCATTCTGTTCCACAGACCACCTCTTCTAACTGTTCCAAAGCTGGGAGTGATCACACTGAAAAAGGTTCCATACTTTAGGGGTCAAACCTCGGTCGGCACAGAACCACCACTACAATGAGAATAGGCCCTGAGAAACGTTGAGTGAAAACACCACAGTAGTTTGCGTTTAAAAACACAGTCACAACATATTCAGAGTTAGAAGTTGGACTAAGTGTATGACGGAATCCAATCCAGCTTTATTTCTAAAGCACTTTAAAAACAATTACAGCTGACACAAAGTGCTGTACAGTCAGGGATAAATAAAATAAGAAATTAAAGCATAAAAATAAATAAGACCATAAAATACAGCTAAAAAAGTATAAAACAAGACAGGTAAAAACAAAAATCATATAATAAAAGCAATAAAACAAGTAAAATCAATTCTCATGCTAGGTTGAAGGCCAAGGAGTAAAAATGGGTTTTAAAAATAGACAGTGAAGGGGCCTTTCTAATGGCCAAAGGAGACTGTTCCACAGTTTTTGAGCAGCAACAAAAAAGCTCTGTCCCCTCTGAGCTCCCGTTTAGATTTTGGTACCTCTAGGAGCAGCTGATCAGCTGACCTGTAAGACCGAGCAGGAGTATAAGGATGCAGCAGCTCAGACAGGTAAGGCGGGGCAAGGCCATTTATGTTCCAGTTAAGATGTGCAGTGGCATTTTTTTTTTTTTAATTTAAGTTTTTGTAAAGGGTATACAGGTCATTACAGCATTGCATTGTTTACATTTTCATCACATGTTCCCTTATTTTTTGCTATTTGACAACATTGGTAGGATAATTATTACAACACCCCCTTTTTTTTTTTTAAAGTGAAAGAAAAAGTGAAATTAAAGAGAATAAAATAAAAAAAAAAACCAAACAAACAGAACAGCAAAAAACAAACAGAAAATTAAGTAATTAAAAGTAAAAGAGCATCTGAGTAGCCTTGGAACAAAGAGCGGGACCATTATTGAAATGGTATTTGTCAAAGATTAGATCTAATGGAAGACACATATGCGATCCAGGGTTGCCAAAAGTTCATGAACCCATCCATGTCCTGTCTCAGTGCGAATGTCAACTTTTCCATCGAGTAAATGTCTTGAATCACATTAATCCAATCTTCAGGTGTAGGACAGTCCTTCAGCATCCATTTTTTAGTTAGGGCTTTTTTACTTGCCAATATAAAAACATTGAATAAGTATTTATCTCCTCGTCTTTCCAGTGAGTCCGGTAGTAAACCCAAATACAAAGTTACAAAAGAAAAGGGAACTGTTATTTTGAATATTTTCCCCAATATTGTCTGTACATTGGTCCAATATTGGTGGATAACTGGGCATGACCAAAACACATGAAAATGATTTGCAGTCTTTTCACCACACAAGTGCCAACAGTTCAACCCCTTATGGGTAAATTTGTTTTGTGCAGGTGTTCTGAAAAATCTTACCAAATTTTTCCATCCAAATTCTCTCCACTGCAGGGATGAGGTACTTTTCCATTGCTGTTTATTTAGCTTTTCCCATATTTCCAATTGTAAAGTGAAATTCCCCTCTTTTTCCCATCTCTCTTTTATATATGATGTGTTGTCTCCTTTTAAGTATTGAAGACCTTGGTATATTTTAGAAATGTATCTGATCCCTGGGATCCCTTTATATGCCATTAAGAAGACCTTCGGAACACCTGACTGGGCCCTTTCCAAATCCTCCTTTTAAAGTATATTGTTTATGTGGTGTCTAAGCTGAAAAAACCTGTAAAGATCTTGATTTATTAGACCTTGTTTTTTCAAATCTTCAAAACTTCTTAAAGTTTGCCCCTGAAAAAAATCGTAATATTTTATCAGACCTTTCTCTTTCCACTCTTTAAATCTAGTGTCTGTTTTATTGAGGGTAAAGTCTTGATCATAGGCAATCCATTGCAGAAGTCGATAGGGCTCTTTAGCTTGATTCTCTCTGACTATCTTAAACCAAATTTTTAGCGGGGTCTCTATCCATGGGTTAGTGTTATTCAAGAGTTTAGGTAAGGCATTGTTCCCTATTATCGCCTGTAGGGGGATGTCACTTGTTATTTGGCATTCGATCTCCTTCCATTGTGCAGTGTAGACTGGGTTACATATTAAAGTTTTAATTTGTGCGGCTTTAAAGTAGTCCCTGATATTTGGCAGCGTGAGCCCACCTTTGTCTTTGTTTAGCTGTAAGGTTCTATATCTGATTCTAGGTCTCTTGCCCTGCCATATGAATCTTGAGATCCTTCTGTCCAGCTCCTGCTATGTTTTTTTGGGAGGTTCTACCGGTATTGTTTGGAAAAGGTATAGAAGACGTGGAAGTATATTCATTTTGACTGCTTCAATTCTTTGTGCAGTACCTAAGAATGGTATCATATTCCATCTTGCTAGGTCAGATTTAATTTTTGTCACCAGTGGATCATAGTTTAGTGTTATAATTTTGTTGAGTTGTTTCGGGATATTGACCCCCAGATATTTCATAGATTCCAACTCCCAGTTAGTTTTGAGTTCACTTAGTGAATAATGGTTTGGGTCATAGTTGAATGTTAAAACTTGGGTTTTATGCATGTTTAATTTGTACCCCGATAAATCTCCATAGTCTGAGAAAACTGAGATTAGTTCTGGTAAAGAAGTGTCCGGTTGCCCTAGGTATATTAAAATGTCATCAGCAAAGAGTGCTATTTTATGTTCCTTCTGACCAAGTGTAATACCTTGAATTTCTTGATTTTGTCTTATCCATTGGCTCAGAGGTTCTATGAAGATTGCAAAGAGCAGTGGAGACAGGGGGCAGCCCTGACGACATCCTCTTTCCAGCTCAAAAGATGATGATAAATTACCGTTAATCCTTATTTTAGCTGTTGGTTTTTTATATAATGCCTGTATAGTTCTAATGAAGTTGTTATGAAAATTGAAACTGGATAAGATTCTATATAGGAAAGACCAGTCAACCGAATCGAATGCTTTTTCCGCATCTAATCCCAATATAACTGCATTTAAGTTATATTTTTTTATATGATGAATTATGTGTAAAGTGCGTCTAATGTTGTCTTGTGTCTGTCTTTGTCTTATAAAACCTGTTTGGTCTAAGTGAATTAAGTCTGTCAGTATGTTTTCTAACCTTTTGGCAAGGATAATGGTAAAAAGCTTATAGTCCTGATTTAATACACTGATTGGTCTGTAGTTGGAGCATTCTAGTTTATCCTTTTCAGGTTTAGGTATAACTGCAATGACCCCTTCTCTCCAGGAGGGGGGGATTTCCCCTGTGTGGAGGACATAGTTAAATGTTTTCAGGAGGAGAGGAGATAGTTGCTGTTTAAAGGTTTTGTACCATTCTGCTGTATAGCCATCTGCTCCTGGGGATTTGTTAGCTTTAAGTTTCATAATTGCTTTTTCCAGTTCTTTAGGCTGTATTTCTGACAGTAGTGTTTTATTTTGTGATTCCGTAAGTTGGGGAAGGTTTAATGTGTTTAGGAATGTCTCGGATGCGTTTTTATGTTTTTTGTGGGAGTATAAGTTCTTGTAGTAATTCTCGAAGCTTTTAAGAATATCCTGAATTCTGAATTTTATTTCCTTTGATACTGGGTCTCTGATTTTGTAGATTGCTCTTTCTGTTTGTTGTTTCCTCAATTTATAGGCTAGTAATTTTGCCGATTTACTACCTGCTTCATAGTGTTTTTGTTTCAGAAATGTAAGTTTCTTCTGGATTTCTATTGTGTAGATCTCATTTATTTGATTTTTAATTTCTTTAATCTTGAGCGAGCCATTAGAATGAGTGTTGTCTTTGTGTTCTTTTTCTAGGTTCTTGAGTTCTGACTCTAGTGTGATTAGTTTTTCTTGTCTCAGTTTCTTTTGGGTTGCCAGTTTTGCAATAATTTTCCCCCTTATTACAGCTTTGCACACATCCCACAGTATTAAAGGGGATACTTCTCCATTATCGTTTTCTTCCAAATATCTGAGAATATCTGATTCCAATTCATCTTTCAGTGGTCCTTTCAGGACATTTGAATTCAACCTCCAGGAAAATGTATTATTTGTGTATTTTTGGATGTTTAAGTCCATATAGATCAGACTGTGGTCAGAGAGATCCATTAGTCCTATTTTACATGTTTTTACTCTTCCAATGTCTCTATTAAACATAAAAAGGTAATCAATCCTTGAGTAAGATGAATGTGGCGTTGAATAAAAAGTATAATCTTTTATATTGGGGTTGAATTCCCTCCATACGTCACAGATTCCCATTTCTTTTAATAGCATCCGAGTTTTCCTACTTTGAGTGTTATTTTGATGTGAAGAATTACCTGTTGCATCCCAGTATGGATTCAGTCTTAGATTGAAGTCTCCACCACATATCACTAAACCTTGGGCTTTAGTTATCATTAGGTCGAATACATTTTTATAAAATTTCCATTTAGCCCCTGGTGGTGCATATACATTCAGCAGGGTGATATCTTCTCCCTCTAGCCGCCCAGTTACCAAACTGTATCTCCCTTCTTTATCTTTGTGTTCTGATTTTTTTTCAAATGTAATTTTGGTTGATATCAATGTCGCTACTCCCCTCCTCCTCCCTGACTTATATGAAGATGAGGAGATCATTTTAAACCCTTGTCTATTGAGTTTAGTGTGTTCCACGTCTGTTAGGTGGGTTTCTTGTAAAAATATTATTTCTGCTTTGTCTTTTTTCATTTTGCGTAGAATCTTGGATCTTTTAACTGGATTCAGGATCCCTTTTACATTATATGAGGCTATTTTGGTTACACCCTGTTTCTCCATTGTATTTTCTTATTTAGTATAACAGTGTGGTGGCCCTCTTTTTTGCTACTCAGAAACTGAAAGAACATTAAGAACATAAAAAACATTAAGAACATAGTGTACGAAACTTTAAAACAAAAAACTGTCAAAAAAACTTCCTGAGCTGGGGTCTCTTTAAAGACCCTGTAAGAGCCCTGATGGAGTGTAGGCTCTGAGGGAAATTCCTCAAACTCTGTTACGTGTTGAGGGCCCTCTCTTACCCCTGTAAGTTGTCCCATGTTTTTAACGTGAATTTCCGATCCCAATCCGAATTTGTAATGATTTTTTTTTTTTTTAATGCCTATACCCTATGAGATTGTGTGCACCCTCCCACCCCCATCACAGCAAACATTCACTCTAATTGTATTCTAATCTCATTCTAATTCTAACAAACTCCATTTGTTTCTAATGCTATAACTGCTCCATGAAAGGTTTTACCACATGCTGATTCTGCATCTCCTTTAATGTTTGTTACCTTGTAGGAGGGGGGATGGAAGTGCAGAATGACTGAAAAGAAAAAAGACAAAAAGGTCGCTATTCCTTCCTGGAACTGGAAAGCTTATCTTTGTAGCTCTGGGGCTGGGTTTCCCGCTGCTGGCCCGTGGATTTTGAAGGTCTCTGAGTGGACCACGTTTGAGCCCTGATCCTCTGGCTCAGGTCCGCTGCGGGTTTAAACACCGATACTGGGAGCCCTCTTTTCGCCATGTCAATTGTTGCTTCTTCCGCCGAATTATAGAGACATGACTCTTCACCGTAAAAGACCCTTAACTTCGCAGGAAATGGCATCTGAAAGCGTAGATTCTGTTCCCGTAGAACCTTTTTGGCGTCGTTATATTCCCGTTGCTTTTTAAGAACCTCGGGGGCGTAATCGTGCTCCACGAAGACTTTTCTCTCTTGATGCATAAATCCTTTTTTCTGCCAAGCCCGTCTTACAACCTCTTGTTTTATTTTGAAATTGGAGAATCTTACCACCACCGAACGTGGGGGCGCTTCTGCCGCTGGCTTTGCGGCTAATGTACGATGGGCCTTTTCTATCTTCAAATCGGTGGTTTGTGGAATATCCAACTTCTCTCTCAAGGATTCCACGCATTCCGCCATTGTGTTGAAACTATCTTCAGCTCCTTCTTTCAGACCGTGAATTCTGATAGAATCTTCAAGCACTTTTATTCTTTCTTCAGCTTCCAAGATTCGGTTTTCGGCCTGGTCCATTCTGCTGTTCATCCTTTTTAATTCCTCTCTGAATTCATGAAATTCGGCCCGAAATCGTCGTAATTCATCAAATAGCGATTTCAAGCTAACCTTCTTGTTAGCTAGGCCCAGCTCCTCGTCTTCTGAACGGAGGTCCTCCGGTTCAGATTCTGCGGCCGCTGCGCGTCCTGGCCTGGGGAATGTCAGTTTCTTCTGTTTTTGGTTAGGCATGGTGTTTTTGTCTTTTGATTTTTATTCTTCCAAAAATCCGTTAAGTCTGATTTTGAAGATGTTTTCCTTGGATTGGGTCTGAGAGCTTCAGCGTTAAGTTGCTATCACCATGGCGTCCAGACCGGAAGTCCGTGCAGTGGCATTTTGAACCAACTGGAGACATAAGAGGGAAGACTGGCTGATTCCAAAATAAAGTGCATAATAGTAATCCAGCCAAGATGTAATAAAGGCATGGATTACTGTTTCAGAGTGGTGTTTTGAAAGGATGGGTTTAACCTTTGCCAATTGCCTGAAATGAAAAAAGCTGCACTTCACTACTGCACCTATTTGATGGTCTAATTTAAAATCACTGTCTATCTTAAAACCCAGATTAGTAACAATTGGTTTGACAAACCCTGCCAAGGAATAGAAAAGGCAAATAAAAGAAATGCAATGTATAGTACATTTTTCACTACTGTTGATTGTGGCTCGTGAGTCAGTCACATCCATGGGTCATCCAGCTTCATGACCAGGCTATACACCAAAACCAGCTTTTCAGGAGTAGAAGGAAAGTCACAGTTACTTTGCGTGCTAACATCACTCCCTTTGTTACAGATGTATGCCTGGGAAATCTCAGACCAGTTGCTGCAGCTGAAGCAGGACGTGGAGTCGTGCTACTTTGCCGCTCAGACCATGAAAATGAAGATCCAGACTTCGTTCTATGAGCTTCCACCAGATACTCACAATGCACTTCGTGACTCGTTGCTTACTCACATCCAGAACCTCAAAGACATGTCCCCTATTGTCATCACACAGGTAAGATCAGCACAGGTGGGACATACAGGTGCATCTCAATAAATCAGAATGCCACTGAAAAGTTAATTTATTTCAGTAATTCAATTAAAAAAATGAAACTTGTATATAGATTCGTTACACACAGTGATATATTTCAAGTATTTATTTCTTTTAATTTTGTTACAGCTTATAGCTAATGAAAACTCCAACTTCAGTTTCTCAAAAATTAAAATATTACATAAAATTAATTTAAAATAATGGATTTTTAATAGAAATGTTGGCCGACTGAAAAGTATTTCCATGTACGCACGCGATACTTGGTCGAGGCTCCTTTTGCATGAATCATGAGTCAGCCTGTGGTACTGCAGAGGTGTTATGAAGGCCCAGGTTGCTTTGATAGTGGCCTTCAGCTCGTCTGCATTGTTGGGTCTAGTGTCTTTCATCTTCCTCTTGACAATCCTCCATAGATTCTCTATGGGGTTTAGGTCAGGCAAGTTTGCTGACTAATCAAACACAGTGATACCATGGTTGTCAAACCAGGTTTTAGTACGTTTGGCAGTGTGGGCAGGTACCAAGTTCTGTTGGAAAATGAAATCGGCATCTCCATAAATCTTGTCAGTAGAGGGAAGCATCTGTCATCGCTTCTTCACCTTGCCCATAATAAATATCATTAGGTCAAGTAAATGTATCAAGTTCATCATCCCCAATACCTCTACTGTTTTTGGCCACAACTCCTTTCACTTTGCGAAACCTCCTGTTTCACCTCACTTCATAGTAGGGCTGGGGGATATGAAAAAATTCCAGTCACAACAATTTTTTTTCCATATTGATCGATATTGATATATATTGCAGTATGAATCAAATCACTATTTCTGTCAAGCTTAAAGGTTCCATTTTACTCCTGAGATGTGAAGCTATAACAAGATTAATTTTAAATATTTATTTTCTGTCAGAAGTTGAACTTGACAAATGTGTAGAACATTATACAACAGTAATTATAAAACATAAATATTTTATAATGTTCTGCTCATCAACTTACCAATAGCTGAGTGAAGTAGATGCCCAAAGCATTGCAGTCGTGTCCACTTGTTTAGTGGACACGACTCACTATACTATACTTTATTTCTCCCACTGTCTGTCATGATGCAGACTTGCTTGTCTTCACTCATTCTCCAGGATGCAAGTGCTTCGGTCAGTCCTAAAGCAATGACTTCATCTGTGTACGGTCTTCGGGAAAGTTTGAAGACATTGGCTTTTCAATTCCAATCCTGATCAATGAAGTGGGCAGTGAGGCTCATATATGGTTCAGATGTGACATAGTGGCGAAGTATGGCAGACTTTCCAGCTCCTTTTCAACTATTTCTCTACATTCTGTACAGCTGGGGAAGTGCCGTCTGGGCTATTGAGCATTGGGTGATGTCCATTTTGGTGTTCTCTTTGGTAACGCTGTCACTGGACTTTTCATTAACATTTTCTGTCATTTTCTTTTTAACCACGCTCCAATTTCTACACTGCTGCGCTAGCCCAAACATTAGCAAGTGTGCTAAACCCTGGCTACTGGTCCCATGTGCCTACGCACGCTGTTGTGTGTGTCAGCCCAACATGACTTCATGATTGGTTTGGTGCGGTGTATTCTTATTTTCATTGGCTTTTCGTGTTGTCTGTCAAAACACAGAGTGAATGAGTTCTATTGACATTCTATCAAAAATGTATTGTGTCGCTATCGAGGAAAAGTTGTTTTGCGATAATTATCGTTATCATTTTATCACCCAGCCCTACTTCATAGAGAGTAACTGTCTTGTGAAATCAACTCCTACAGTTTAGTTCCGATTGTTTTGAAACTTGGTACCATGGTTTGATGTACTCTGATGATGTGCATATTGCAATTTCACTCTCATTGGATGACCTTGAGGTCCAAGGTCAGGTCAGATTTTTCCCTAAATCTTCTAAACACAGTAACTACTGAAAGAAATGATGTACGCTTTTCAAATCGATACAGTAGTTGTATCTAATACACATCTTGGATGACTTGCACCCTCACCTAACTATGGGTTTGGGGTCAAGGGGTCAAAGGTTCAACATTAACATTGCAGTTGCACTATGGTAAATGCTACATTTACTATTACTATAAAATGAGTAAAGCTAGGACCACTAAACCTGGTGTACAGGTTCATCTTGGGATCCTGAACTCTGACGATGGGTTTGGGGTCAAAAGATCAAGGTTAACATTTCTTATGCCTTAATAATGTACAATGCATAAAGCTCAGGCCACCAAACCTAGTATACAGGTTCACCTTGGAATCCTGACCTCAGACTATAGGTTTGGGGTCAAAAGGTCAAAGGTCAAAGTTAAGATTCCCTATGCCTTATTACTGTACAATGAGTAAAATTAGGGTCACCAAATTTGGTACACATATTCACCCTGTGACCCTGAAGTGTGACTGGTTTTGGGATCGCAAGGGCAAAGGTCAACATCAACATGGCTTATAAACTAGTCAGGTGAAAAAATTAGGACACCCTGTATAAGCCTGTGTTTTTTAACATATTTGGACATATGGATCATCATCATCATCATCATCATCATCATCATCATCATCATCATCATAGCAGTCTGTCGTGGGCGACAATGACTGTTTCATTTAGGTCTGATCAGATTCCTCCACACAGCTCTGTCCTTAGCCTTCTGCTGCCAGGAACTCCTGTCTATGTCCAACTTCTTCAAGTTTCTTTTTACAGTGTCTTTAAATCTGAGCCTTAGTCTACCCTGATTGCGTTTGCCCTCGCATAACTGTGAGTAGAGTAACTGCCGAGGGAGATGCTGGCGGTCTGGTGTTATTATTAACATAATAATGAAGATTTAATGCTTAAAATAATTATACCATAAAGTTGCCGTGATTGTATAGGTCTAAAGGATAATTCACCATATGTGGAGAACATGAGGTGCGCGAGCAGACTGGGTGGAGCGTCAGCGGGGACTGGTGCTGTGTTTGAAATGTTCACTCCTTCCCCATATAGTGTACTGAACAAGTGGTTCTTAAACAGTGGATGTCTCATTCATTTTCAGTTATTCTGTAATTAATATATACACAATCAAATAAATCTCAGTTCAGTCCCTTTTGTATTTGTCAAAGTCTAACATGTGATTGCCTACATATAGGCTACACCTCTGTATTCCACTTTCAAACACAGCCTACATTTGGGCCTGTGAAGCCTGATTGGGCTACCTGTTTCAGACAGGAATACTTGCTTTCTACGGGCATGCACTAGTTTAATATCAATGTTGAAAATACTGGGAGATTCACGTAATACAACTAAACAATTACAAATGAATTAGACTTTTTTCAAATTTTCTGTAAAAGGAAATTCTAAAATAGTGAGGAATAAATTAGGACATCCCCCATCTTTTTTTAGGACACCCCACATTCATTTCCACTTACAATGGCTAAAATAAAAAAAAAAAATCAAATTAAAACAAAAACAAGGTTAGACATAGATATGTGAACATTTGTTAATAAAGAGCTGAATATTTAAAGGGGTGTCCAAATTTTTTCACATGACTGTATATCTCAACAACAAAGAAAGCTAGGGTCAGCAGACGTGGTACACAGGTTCACTCTGACACCATAACCTCTGACTGCAGGTTTGGGTCAAAAGGTCAAAGGTCAAGGTTGGCACTCTACGCTCTCTTACTATAGAACATATAAAACTCTCTAGGGTATGGGCCAGTAACTAAAACTGCAAAAGGTCTGATAAGTCGGTCCTCCTCTCCAGCTGAGATCCGAACTAAGTGTGGGAATCGTTAGGCACCTCACTCAATGACACAAAAAGTCAGTGAGTGAGCAGTCGGCCATTTCCTGATTTCAGATTGGGGCAGCCCTAAGCCCTCAGTCACTTAATGTGAATGCACTTAAAGTCAACAAGCCTGCAAGGGTGGAGAATGAGATTCGACAAGACTCTCTGCCTGCTGACTGAAACGGTCACATGGGCGGCGCGCTTCTGAACTCCGACGCACGGATGACTGTCACGTGCATTGTTCGTGTGTGCGTGCTTGTGAAGTGCCATTCCTTAATTTATTTTTCTTAAATCTATATTTCCTCTTAGCGTGGTGGCATAGTTTCAGGGGTGGCGATGCGCAACGCGGAAATGTTACCAGCAGAAACCCTGTCAATTAATATATTGGTATCGACCGATATTCACCTTGTTAACTAATATTGGTTATTGGCAGTGCTGCACTCTGCTGTCTCTGACTGCATTATTTGTTTCTAAACTGAATATTGAACCTTGTAAGGGTTTCCTTTTGGTCATGTGACTGGTTCTCTTCCTGTAGCTGGCCTTAGCGATTGCTGACCTGGCTCTCCAGATGGCCTCGTGGAAAGGATGTGTTCACACGCTCATAGAGAAGTAAGACATTTTTACAATAACTGATTTTGTTGTTATTTTTTTCCTGTCACTTACCTGGCTGCATTTCCATCCCCTTTCAGGTACAGCAATGACATCAGCTCGATGCCTTTCCTCATAGAGATTCTGACCGTGCTGCCGGAGGAGGTCCACAGTCGATCGCTGAGGATCGGAGCCAATCGAAGGACTGAAATCATTGAGGATCTGGCTTTTTATTCCAGCACAGTGGTCACACTATTGGTGAGATGATTTTATTTGTCCTCATCCCAGCTTTATGGACTAAAAATTATATTAGTGATATAGGGATGTCGTGGTAGAGGAATTTCCCCTGCGGTGACGGTAGACAGCTCAACACTGCGGTATGTGGTATTATTAGACCTTTTAGTTGGTAGTACTGCAGCCTCACTGCAGTCAACACTTGACTCCATAGCCCCTCTTAAAAAGAAAACTGTTAAAAATAGGAGACTAGCTCCATGGTACAACTCCCACACCCATAAGTTGAAACAGAAAGTTAGTTCCTATGAAAGGCTCTGGCATGCAAATAAGACAGAAGAATCTTGTTCAGTCTGGAATGCCATATAAGAAATCTCTCCGTAGTGCTAGGCGACAGCACTATTCATCCTTGATAGAAGAGAATAAAAACAACCACAGATTTCTCTTTAACCACTTGCGCTCCGTTGTTCCGCGGGCGGGCAAGTCTCTGCATCCTATGACGCACGAGGGCGCGCGAGAGCGCGCTCGTGCGCCCTCGTGCGCATGACGCATGATGGTGGTGATGGTGATGTAGTAGCGTCCAAGCGCCACTCAAAAAAAAACTGCAGAGACAGCCGCGAACAGATTAGTTCATCTGATTGACCTCTCATTCGACTAATAAGAGCCTTGAATTGGGTTTCTGAAACCTTGAAGAACCAATGAATGAAAATCTAGGAAGGAGGACCCGCCTACTGTGAACGCAGGAGCCAATTGAAGCACAGAAATTCTGGCTGGGTGAAGCGATATTTACTGCTGCAGAAGGACTCTGTACGAATCTACTACAGACCCAGGCTCACCCAGCAGCATGGAGAACACCCACAAGTGAAACCTGCACTCATTCCAGCAGAATAGACGGAGGCCGACGACAAAAGTCGTAAATCATTCGCCAAAACGGCAATAATGGAATTACGTTGATCGGGATCCACGAGCGGAGCAGCGTCGCGTTCGTCTGACGCGTGGGAAGAGCTGTTCGCCACGACTCTGCTGCTTTGAAGAGGTAAGGTGTTATAAGCTAAATTATTATTTATCCCTGAAAACTGTAATCCAAAAATGACTTTTGACTGATCGGTAAATTCCAACTGTACTGCGCACGAAATACGAAGTGCGTGCGCCGCGATAAACTGTTCATTTGCCGTGTTCGGACCGTGAACGCCCCCCCCCCCCCGCTGCAGAAGAGGAGCGGGGGGGGGGCACGGTCTGAACGCTCCCTGGTCCTCGGGGGGGGAAGCATATCAGTCTATTCCATCATGTAGCGATGGCCCTCTTCTGTAGCGAGGGGGTGGGGGGCGTTCACGGTTCCCCCCCCCCCCCACACACACACACAGTAGCGAGGGGGGGGGGGAGCCGCTGTGAAAACATGCAAGGGAAAAAAAAAAGAGTGTATTCCGTCATGTAGCGAGGGCCGAATTTGGTCCTTGGTAGCGCGGGGGGGGGGGGGGAACGACCCCCCACCCACACACACACACAGACACAGCCCTGAGTGTGACCTTTCATTAGAGCCTAAAATGAAGATTCTACATTGAATTATTCAAAAGTTACAGACGTTTTTCCAAACTGTGCCATTTGGCACAATTTGGCACAGTTCCATAACGCCTGGGAACAGCCTGAGAACAAAGCTGTGTAAAATATTCATTTTTGGTGGTATTGTTACCAAATTTGGATCTCAGCTGGATAACACTTGGTTCTACATTTCTGTTGCATTTTCCAGCCGGATCGGACAGCTGTGTGTTATTTACAAGCATTTGTATCCAAAAAAACACTGTGTCCAATTTTTTTTTCTTCAAGTTCAGTATGTTTAGATGACTGTAACTCAGTGGCCGGAGCATGTAGAGAGATTGTTTTTTTTGCCAAAAAATTCAAAGGGTTTTCTTTTAAATGAGACCAACCCCATGAAGATGCTGCAAAGGGTTGAATAACAGCTTTCGATTTACTTTGGGCACGTTATTTTTGGGCATTTTTAGGAAAATTGCCCGGAGTGCAAGTGGTTAACACTGTGGCTCAGCTAACCAAGAGCCAAAATACCATAGATCCCTACATCCCTCCAACTCTTGGTGCTGATGACTTTTTGAATTTTTTTAATGATAAAATTGTTAGTATTAGGAATAATATTTCAAAAAATAGCCCCCCTGAAAATACCAAGCCTCTACCTAACACTGCTGTGCCCACAGGCTCAGAACTCCACTTTTCTAAATTTTCTCGTATTAATCATTCTGATCTAGCCCTAATAGTGTCAGCCTCTAAACCAACTACCTGTCTTTTAGACCCAAGCCCCACTAGACTAGTGAAGGAATCACTATCTTTGATTAGTCCCATCTCTTTTGAACAAAATTAATACGTATGTCCCTATTGACAGGACATGTACCGCAGTCATTTAAAGTGGCAGTAATTAAACCTCTACTTAAAAAAACCTTCGCTTGATTCTGGGATTTTGGCCAATTACAAACCAATATCTAACCTTCCCTACTTTTCCAAGATCCTTGAAAAAGTAGTCGCCAATCAACTATACACCTTTTTAGAAAAAAATTCTATATTTGAGAAATTTCAGACAGGTTTTAGGAAACAGCACAGCACAGAGACAGCCTTAGTGAAAGTTACTGATGACATCCTTATGGCATTTGACAAAGGACTTGTCTCCGTCCTTGTTTTACTGGACCTCAGTGCTGCCTTTGATACCACTGACCACCATATTCTGCTAGAGAGACTTGAACAGCAAATTGGCTTGAATGGAACAACGCTAAGATGGTTCCAGTCTTATCTATCAGACCGTTCCCAGTTTGTTCATGTCCATAACAAGTCCTCTACTCAGACCACTGTTGGCTATGGAGTTCCACAGGGATCAGTACTTGGACCAGTATTGTTTACATTATACATGCTGCCTTTGGGAAACATTGTGAGGAAGCATTCTATTCATTTTCATTATTATGCTGACAACACTCAGTTGTATTTATCCATCAATCCAGATGATCCCAGCCAGTTGGGTTTACTCCAGGAGTGTCTTAAGGATATCAAAACCTGAATGAGCTACAACTTTCTATTGCTGAATACAGATAAAACTGAAGTCATTGTTCTTGGCCCCAAACATGCTAGAAGTACTCTTTTTAGCAAGACAACAACACTAGATGGCATTGCACTGGCTTCTACGTCTTCTGTTAGGAATCTTGGAGTTGTCTTTGACCAAGATGTGTCTTTCAACTCTCATATACAGCAAACCATTAAGACCGCCTTCTTCCATCTGCATAATATTCCTAAAATTAGGTCCATCCTGTCTCATAAAGATGCTTGTCCAAGCCTTTATCACCTCTAGGCTTGACTATTGTAACTCACTTTTATCAGGTTGCCCAAATAAGTCCATAAAGTTTCTCCAACTCATTCAGAATGCAGCTGCACGTATCCTTATGAGAACAGGGAGAAGAGATCACATTACTCCAGTCTTAGCTTCTTTACATTGGCTCCCAATAAAATATAGAATTGAATTCAAGATATTGCTCTTAACCTATATAGCTCTTAATGGTATGGCTCCTTCTTACCTGCAAGAACTCTTAGTTCTCTGTCATCCAACCACAGCTGTGTGCTCCCAAAAATCCAAAATACTAGTTAGGGATGAGAATCTTCCTCGGATCCGAGGAATTCCTCGGATTTGATCATGTCTAGGGTCATTCTCATGAATCGTCTAAATTCGAGGAGAAATTTTTTTTTTTTTTTGGGGGGGGGGGGGGGGTGGTCTGGCGGCGAGTCGTATTTTCGATCGGCTGTGAAAATCCACCGCGCAGAACGCGCTACCCAGCGAGATCAGTAATGTAATGTAACAAGGCCACTGATAGGCTGATACTTATTGAAGCAACCAACCGGCGATTTTGTTAGATTTCTTTTGTCATATCCGGATAACACGTGGAGTGAAATGCAAGTGGCGGACAGTTCAATCAGTTCAATCAACCGAGTTTTCCCGATTTCGTCAAAATGGTGAGCCTAAAACTCACGAAAGAGAACAAAGCAAGAATTTTAGAAATCGACAAAGGGATAAAGAACAAGTTTCGTTGGGAATGGCTTGAAAAAACCGTGTCAATGACGGTAAAGATCGGTAAAAATACTGAAGTTGTGGTTGAAAAAATGGCCGACTTCACAACACAGTCGACACAGTCAAACTCAGATGCCAGTCAGTCAAAGTTCATCACAGCCGGCCCCGATTACAGTAATTAGTGATCGGAAGACACATTCCGAGGTAAGATTTTTTTTTTCTTGTTTAAGTAATGTACAGTGATCCCTCGCTACTTCGCGCTTCACCTTTCGCGCCCTCAGTGCATCGCGGATTTTTCAAAAATATTCATCAAAAATTCAAAATTGAGAAATAATGGGCGGGCGCTAGCAGAAGGCAGGGAGACTACATTAGACCATAAGGTGTCAACACAGAGAGCCGCACAACTCTCTGTTCGCTGTTCTCGTGTTGGCTCAGCTCGGAAATCTCGCAAGCTGATTGGCCGAGACGTTTCACCCACCTCCTCTCCCTGCCGAGCACCCGTGAAGGGAAGGAAGACCGCATTCATTGCTTTTTATCGCTCGTGTTACTTAGTCTCGCCGCGTGGAACTTTTTGCTGTTCTCTTGTGCCATTTTGTGCGAAATAGTCTTCCCGTCGAGCCACTACGCCGCCTCCTGCAGCTTCAGCTCTGTCGGAAGCTGCCCTCGATGATCCTGCGCCTCCAGCACCTCACGATGAGGCGTCACCTGAGGAGCAGTAAAGCTCTCATTAACCTGTGCAGTAAATCATTTTCATCTTGAGTTACGTATCTTGTTATAAGAATAAAAGAGTTCTAAAAACATATTTATGTACACTTTGTTTACATCTACGTATGTATGTACACGTACACACACACACACGTATCATATGAGAGAGAGAGAGTGAGAGAATGAACGTACGTATTGTTTATGGATGACGTCATTAGGGGTGACGCTACTTCGCGGTTTTTCACTTTTCGCGGTCGGTTCTGGAACCCATTAACCGCGATAAGTGAGGGATCACTGTACTTGAGAATTTTCGCGTAATGAATTTGTTATGAAATAGCATGTGTAAGTTGTGATGGCATGCCTGTTTTGAAGTAACAGGAAAGTTCGCCTGGGTGTTTTTTTTTTAGATTCAAATGCTTGCAAATAACATACAGCTGTCAGATACTGGCTGGAAAACACAACAGAAATGTAGAACCAAGTGTTTTCAAGCTCGGGTCAGAATTTTGTAAAAAATACCACAAAAAATGAATATATTACACAGCTTTTTTCTGAGGTTGTAACAAGGCTGTGTCTGTACTGGAAGACCGGAAATGCAGCCTTTTTTTTTTTTTTTCAATGCGCACTGAGATGGAGAGACGTGACCGCCCGCTGAATTCACAAGAATTCAAGGGCTTAAAATATACTGATATGCAACTTTTTTATATTCCTAGTAACACTAACAAATGCACACATTAATAAATCAAAAATGTTTGCTGAATGTCAGTATATTTTAATAAATGGGTGATGGACTTGGTGATGGAATTTTGTTAATATTTATAATTTATTTTACTTGGTTAAATTATTTTGTCTATTCTAGAACTATGTAAATGTAATTCTGTGTCAGTTCTAAACATATTAGATAGTAGTAAAATATAATTTAGTATTATTACATCAACATACTATTCAGATATCATAAATTTAATACATATGTACTGTGTTTCACTTTATTTTGTGGTTGAAAAAATGGCCGACTTCATAGCGAAATGCAAAGTACCAGGGAAAGCCCAGTGTGTTTATTGCAACAATTTCTTGAGTTATGGATCTCATGGTTGTGTTGCCTTAGTTGAACACTGTTCAAAACAGAAACATCTCAAAATTGTGCCTACAAGAAATCGAACTACTTGCTCGATGCTGCATTCAAAACGATCGATGGACACGGTCAAATTAAGTGCCTACAGGCATGAAAAGGAAGAAAAAAGGAAAGAG
Source organism: Pholidichthys leucotaenia (assembly GCA_020510985.1). Classification (NCBI taxonomy): domain Eukaryota; kingdom Metazoa; phylum Chordata; class Actinopteri; order Cichliformes; family Pholidichthyidae; genus Pholidichthys; species Pholidichthys leucotaenia. The sequence continues at coordinate 213,467,263 of CM035845.1, read as the reverse complement.
AAGGAAATGAAACAGAAAGGACTCTATCTTCAACATGATTCTGTGGCAAGCAAGGCAGCCATGAAAAAGAAGAGAGAAGCTGCAGCTAAACAGGCACTGCTTGCCCACAGAAAATCAGAGAAGAGGAAGGCTACAGAATGGCTCCAGGCTTTGGTAGCCAAGAAGAAAAAATTGCACAATTAGATGTGAAGAATACGTTGACTTGTACATAAGTTCAAAGAGTAGTAGCACAGGCGTGTAAACATGGAAGTGACATTTTCTGTTTCTCAAAGTGTGACACTGAATCAAAACCGTATTGAACATGATTACACATGTGATGCAGCAGCAGATTAAAAAGATAAACTATAAATGCATTTATACTTACTTCTAACTTTAAATATAAGACCACACTTGAGCATTCTAAAACACCAGATTTTGTTAGCTTCTGGGGGGCGTTGCCCCCCGGACCCCCCACCAAGGCTCCGCCTTGGATCTGGCTAGGGGGCCTGCGTCCCCCAAGACCCCCAGCTAAGTTTCCTCTTTTTTTCAAAAACCCCATTCTCATCCCTGACTAGTGGTCCCCAAGGTATCTAGAAGTAGATTGGGAGGTAGCGCTTTCAGCTATCAAGCTCCCTTCCTGTGGAACCATCTTCTCAGTTCGGGAGGCAGACACTCTCTCTTTATTCAAGAGCAAGTTGAAATCTTTTCTCTTTGATAAGGCCTTTAGTTAGAAATGCTGCCCCTGCCAGGCCTTCGCTTGCATGTGCAGCCTGGCCAAGCTTGGTACTGGACTGTTTGGCTTTGAATGTTGTGTTTGTATGTATGTTTTGAATGTAGCTACTCAACCCAGCTGGTCGAGGCGGATGGCCGTCCTCTATGAGCTATGGTTCCGCCCGAGGTTTCTGCCCGTTAAAGGGAAGTTTTTCCTCGCCTGTGTCGCCGCAGTGCTTGCTCTTAGGGGTCTCTTCTGGGTTCTGTAAACTAAGAGTGTGGCCTAAACCCACTCTTTTCTGTAAAGTGCCTTAAGACGACCTGTGTTGTGATTTGGTGCTATATAAATAAATTGAATTGAATTGATGTACTCTGTGGGCCACATGGGGGGGACATAGACAACATGACCAACTGCATCACAGAATACAACAGATTCTGTGAAAACACAACCATGCCAGCCCAGATCGTACACCATTTCCCCAACAACAAACCGTGGATCACCAGTGACCTGAAAGCACTTCTTATCAAGAAGGAGAGGGCTTTTAGGTCTCGAGACAGGGAGGAACTGAGGAGAGTGCAGTGTGAACTGAGAGAGATGCTGAGGAGGTGTTAAGACAATTACAGGAGGAAGTTGGAGGATAAACTCCAGCAGCCGGTTCCTGACACTGAGCTGACATGAGGGGCCGAAGAATATGAGTAATCAAATTCAAAGATACAAAAAATAAATAAGCAATGACAATATACTGAAGGAGTGAAGGAGTTGGCACCAGCGCCGTCGCAGGAGCTGCCAGAATGATGTTGAGCACAACAGAGAACTGCCTTAGGGACTCCAACTCTGGATTTTTCCTCAGGGTTGACTCCCGAAGCCTTTCCCATGACCGGGTGTGCCGCAAGGCAGCGGAGGTTTGAAATCAGGGTTTACCTTCCCCTAGATGGGCTACCTTCCCAGGTTGACGAGCCACCATCTACCCGAAGCATCTGGTTTTAAGGCGCCAGAGATCCGCCCTCACCCCTTCTCCTATTAGTAAAAGCAGTTCCGCCGGGCTTAGAGACTAAACCACACGGGCAGGCTAGGAGTTGGACTTAGTTGTCAGAGGCTTTTCGAGACACACGCCGTAAGTAGCATTTTATGAGCACTGGGAGTTTAACCCCAGTGCCGCTCCTGGCTATGACAACCTTGGAACCGAAGGAGTGAATATATTGTATTTTATAAATGCAGAACAATATCCATGCATAGTATTATATCAGCACACCTAGGTTCAAGGCATTTTTACACAGAAAGTTAGAAAGATGCATTGAGGTAACATAAATCCACTCTCAACTGTACAAAACTGTACTAACACCACTTGGCAGCCCCTTAACCTCGCTTGACAATGTGGGCATTGATTCCAGTATTAGAAGGAAAGCTGGAAATAGTAAACCATAAATAAAAATCAATAAATAACAGTGAGTATCAAACTGTTCCTGTGCTCCACCTACTGGCCAACAGCAGAAACTGCTATCTGATAACTGAATTTAAACAGAGCAATTTTCATTTGTTTTCATTTCCCTTTGCTATTATTCTTTCCATGTTAAAATTGCATCAGACACCTCAAACATTAGTCCAGGTGAGCCACATCACTTACTTAGAATTTCACTCACTTAACTAAAAAAACAGCATCAACAAAAAGTGCAAAAACCAAAGTACACAGTATGATGTTAAATACAATTATGACATTATTATATAACATTAGAATTATAACAGATTAATTCCAACGACCTTAGACAATCAGTCTGGCTGAGCCAAATCACTTAAAAAATTTCAGTCATGTAACTGACAAAAAGCATCAACTTAAAGTGCACCAGCAAAAACAAATCAAAGTGCAATTTATGGTGCTGAACAGAATATTAACAGTGCATGGCATTTTATCAAAAGTAAACTATTTCAAACTGCACCAAAAACTAATTATTCTATTCAGGTTTGCCATGTAAAGACAGAAAAATCCCTTAGCTGTCCTCTCTTGACAGTGTGGATACAGGTTAATTTTAATGTTAAACTGTTCCTTCGCCCCAGCCAGTCTCCTGAAACCACAAACACTGCTCAATAGGTTTTAATTCTACTTTCCTTACTTTTCCTTATCCCTTTCTTTTCTTAATTAGCAAAAAAATAGACTTCACCCAATAAGCCCACTACTCACCGAGCTACATTGTACCTTGCATGCAGTCAGTCAACTTTTCAATTCAATTCAACTTTATTTATATAGCGCCATTTCACAACAACAGTCATCTCATAGCACTATCAACTGTAGGGGGAACCCCCACAGTTGCAGAAAGACCCCAGCAATCAGGCGATCCCCTGTGAGCAAGCACTTGGCGACGGTGGAGAGGAAAAACTCCCTTTTAACAGGAGGAAACCTCCAGCAGAACCAGGCTCAGGGAGGGGCAGTCATCTGCTGCGACTGGCTGGGGGGTGAGGGGATAGAGAAGAAGAAAAGAACAGACATGTGGAGAGCAAACAGCACGATGGGGACTCAATCTATGGGAGAGAACAAACAAATGTTAATGACCAGCAAAAAAAATATTTCATTGTGAGTGAGAAAAGGAGTGAGGCCCAGTGCATTACTGGAGGTCCCCTGGCTGACTAAACCTATTAGCAGCATAACTAAGGGAGGGCTCAGAAACACATGATCCCTCCCTAATTGTAGGCTATATCAAAAAGGTAGGTTTTAGCCCTATTCTTAAAAACAGAGATCGAGTCTGACTCCCGAATTCAGATTGGCAGCTGATTCCACAGGAGAGGAGCTTGATAACTGAAGGCTCTGCCTCCCATTGTACTTTTGGAGATTCTAGGTATTACAAGTAATCCTGCATTTTGGGAGCGTAGTGCTCTGTTAGGATAATACGGTAGTATCAGATCTTTTAAATAAAAAGGAGCCTGATTGTTTAGAGCTTTGTAAGTAAGAAGAAGGATTTTAAACTTAATTCTAAACTCTATGGGAAGCCAATGAAGGGAGGCCAGAACCGGAGAGATATGATCTCTCTTTCTAGTACCTGTTAAAACTCTTGTTGCAGCATTTTGGATCAGCTGAAGACTTTTTAAAGATGTTTTAGGACAGCCTGATAATAAAGAATTACAATAATCTAATCTCGAGCTAACAAAAGCGTGGATCAGTTTCTCAGCATCACTCTGAGACAAGATGCTCCTAATCTTGGCAATATTACGCAAATGATAGAAGGCAGTCTTAGAAACAAATTTAATATGCGAATTGAAGGACAAATCCTGATCAAAAATAACTCCAAGGTTCCTCACAGAGCTATTAAGAGAAAGAGTAACCGCATCCAAACTGAAAGTTTGACCTCTAATGAGAAAAATGACATTTTCTAAACTCTGCAAGTGCAATGAAGTCAGGTGTACATGTTGTCAGAGCAACACGCAAGCAGTGGTGCAGATGCTGTGGAGTGAGGGATATACGGTTGTGAGTTTTGATGGCATTCATGTGGGAGAATGAAGATTCACAAGTGTATGTTGAGCCAAACATTGTCAGGAGAAAAAGTGCAAGAGCTCTTGAATGAGGGAATTTCTCATGGCTGATTTCGTGAGTCCAGAACTTTTCAAACCCTGTTGGCTGCAACGACTGCTTCAAGTCATCTGATGACTGAATGTCAGTGAGTTCAAGTTGTAATGATGATTCATTCAATGAGGGCACCAGCTCCTTTGCTTTTGATGAAAATTCTTTCCTAGCTTTCACACAGAAAGGGTCCTTCACAAATCTCATCACTTCACCGGGGATACAGAAATCCCCAAACCTAGTGGCAAAGTTTGCTTTCATTGAGTCAATAAATACTGACATTGTCTTGGTGATCTGTAGGCCTGATTTACTCAATGTAGGGAAGTGGAGCATCTGCCCCGGACACAGATCATCAGAGAAAAGCATGAGCTTTCTTTGAAAGGCATGGATACTCTCCACAAGTTGTGCGACTGTCTTATCTCTGCTTTGCAGCTCCTTGTTGATTTGGTTCAAATGATGAAAGACGCCACTCAAAAAGCAAACCGTGGCAGTAAACTCATCATTCTCCTTTAGAGACGGAAACTTTACAGCTTTTTCAGCTTTGAATTCTGGAGAAACACAATTATCTCATCTCTGAGTTCACCAAACTGTTTTAGTGTGTTCCCTTTGCTTAGCCATCTAATGTCATTGTGGATGAGCAAATCTTTATATTCAGCTGACGTATCTGTAAACAACTTGGGGGAAAGGCGGTGTTGTAAACTGGAAGTGCAACGAATGAAGTTGATAATTGCCATGACACAGTCCATGGTCTCTTTTAACTCACCACTCAGCTTGGCACACAAGAGGCTTTGGTGGATAAGGCAATGCAACGATCTCAGCTGTGGCGACACTGCTGTCAGCCTCGTGGTGAGCCCCTGTTCCCGTCCTCCCATCAAGCGGATACCATCCGTCACTAACATATTGATGCACTCCAATTTCCGCTTGTCCTCCTCAAAAAATGAAGTAATTTTGGTGAATAAAGTCTCACCGGTGGTCTGTCCCTCCAGAGGAATCAGTCCAAGAAGATCTTCCCGAAAGGATTCCCCATCAAAAAATCGAACATAGAGGCACAGCTGTGTCTGTGGATTCATCCACATCTAAAAACATCACATCAGCCTTTCTCAGTCTGTCCATAAGCATTTCGAAAACCTCAAATGCAAGCACTTCCACTCTCCTCATATTTGATGTGTCAGACATTGGAATTTGCTTGATTGTATCAATTACAGTTTTTCTGGGTTTTTTTTTTTTTTTTTTATGTCTGCCCCCACTATCGATTGATGCTAGCATACACTCCTTCACAGTTTCTGAGTCGGTAAATGGCCTCTTCTTTCTGCCTAATATCCATGCCACTCGTAAAGATGCAGACATTGCCCTCTTCTGCTCCATGCAGGCACGAACCAGGGTGCGACATCTCTGGTCGAAGCACGAAGTTGGCCCCAAAATCTTCTGGTTTCGGGCAGCAGAGCTTGGTGGCAAACTGCCGTCAAAATTAGTGTGTGTTTTTTGGAAATGCAGTAGCTCACAAAAATGAATACACCCCTCACATTTTTGTAAATATTTTATTATATCTTTTCATGGCACAACACTGAAGATATATCACTGAAGGTATATACAATCAGTCCCCTTTTTATTTAAAAGATCTGATACTACCCTATTATCCTAACAGAGCACTACACTCCCAAAATGCTGGATTACCTGTAATACCTAGAATCTCCAAAAGTACAATGGGAGGCAGAGCCTTCAGTTATCAAGCTCCTCTCCTGTGGAACCAGCTGCCAATCTGGATTCGGGAGTCAGACTCGATCTCCTTTTTTAAGAATAGTGTTAAAACCTTGCTTTTTGATATAGCCGACAATTAGGGAGGGATCATGTGTCTCTGAACCCTCCCTTAGTTGTGCTGCTAATAGGTTTAGACAGCCGGGGGACCTCCAATAATGCACTGGGCTTCACTCCTTTCTTCACTCTCAATTAAATATTTTTTTTTTTTTTTTTGCTGGTCATTAATATCTATTTGTTCTCTCCCATAGATTGAGTCCCCGAGGTGCTGTTTGCTCTCTACATGTCTGTTCTTTTCATCTTCTCTATCCCCTCACCCCTCAGCCAGTCGCAGCAGATGACTGCCCCTCCCTGAGCCTGGTTCTGCTGGAGGTTTCTTCCTGTTAAAAGGGAGTTTTTCCTCTCCACCGTCGCCAAGCGCTTGCTCACAGGGGATTGCCTGATTGTTGGAGTCTTTCTGCAATTGTGGGGGTTTCCCCTACAGTTGAAAGTGCTATGAGATGACTGTTGTTGTGAAATGGCACTATATACTGTAAATAAAGTTGAATTGAATATATGACAATTTGATACAATGTAAAGTAGTCAGTGTACAGCTTGTATACCAGTGTAAATTTGCTGTCCCCTCGAAATAACTCAACACACAGTCATTAATGTCTAAACCGCTGGCAACAAAAGTGAGTACACCCCTAAGTGAAAATGTCCAAACTGTGCCCAAAGTGTCAATATTTTGTGTGGCCAATATTATTTTCCGGCACTGCCTTAACTCTCCTGGGCATGGAGTTCACTGGAACTTCACAGGTTGCCACTGGAATCCTTTTCCACCCCTCCATGACGACATCACAGAGCTGGTGGATGTTAGAGACCTTGCGCTCCTCCACCTTCCATTTGAGGATGCCTCACAGATGCTCAATAAGGTTTAGGTCTGGAGACATGGCCAGTCCATCACCTTTACCCTCAATTTCTTTAGCAAGGCAGTGGTCGTCTTGGAGGTATGTTTGGAGTCATTATCATGTTGAAATACTGCCCTGCAACCCAGTTTCTGAAGGGAGGGGATCATGCTCTGCTTCAGTATGTCACAGTACATGTTGGAATTCATGGTTCCCTCAGTGAACTGTAGCTCCCCAGTGCCGGCAGCACTCATGCAGCCCCAAACCATGACACTCCCACCACCATGCTTGATTGTAGGCAAGACACACTTGTCTTTGTACTCCTCACCTGGTTGCCGCCACACACACTTGACACCATCTGAACCAAATAAGTTTATGTTGGTCTCATCAGACCACAGGACATGGTTCCAGTAATCCATGTCCTTAGTCTGCTCGTCTTCAGCTAACTGTTTGCGGGCTTTCTTGTGCATCATCTTTAAAAGGGGCTTCCTTCTGGGGCAACAGCCATGCAGACCAATTTGATGCAGTGTGCAGCGTATGATCTGAGCACTGACAGGCTGACCCCCCACCCCGTCAACCTCTGCAGCAATGCTGGCAACACTCATACGTCTATTTTCAAAAGACAACCTCTGGCTAGGACGTTGCGTACGTGCACTCAACTTCTTTGGTCGACCATGGCGAGGCCTGTTCAGAGTGGAACCTGTCCTGTTAAACCACTTAATGGTTTTGGCCACCGTGCTGCAGCTCAGTTTCAGGCTGTTGGCAATCTTCTTATGGCCTAGGCCATCTTTATGTAGAGCAATGATTCTTTTTTTCAGATCCTCAGAGAGTTCTTTGCCATGAAGTGTCATGCTGAACTTCCAGTGACCAGTATTGGAGAGTGTGAGAGCGATAACACCAGATTTAACACACCTGCTCTACATTCACACTTGAGACCTTGTAACACTAATGAGTCACATGACACTACAATAGCTAATTGGACACAATTTGGGCATTTTCACTTAGGGGTGTACTCACTTTTGTTGCCAGCAGTTTAGACATTAATGGCTGTGTGTTGAGTTATTTTGAGGGGACAGCAAATTTACACTGTTATACAAGCTGTACACTGACTACTTTGTATCAAAGTGTCATATCTTCAGTGTTGTCCCATGAAAAGATATAATAAAAATATAATAAACTATTTACAAAAATGTGAGAGGTGTACTCACTTTAGTGAGATACTGTACCTTCTCAAGTTATATTCTTTATACACCACAAGACACTCATTTCAGATTAAGCACACAGGCTTCTTACTGACAGCAATAAACACATATTTATCCATCCATTCATATTTGAACTGTCAATTGTCTGCATCAACTTTTTTTTTTTTTTTTTTAAAGTAGTGAGAGACATTTTGGCTGACTAGTGAAGCTACATGCTTTGTTTGCAAGAACAGACAGGTTAAAGAGGAACATGTCAACAAAGCACACAGGAATGAACGTGACCGGTCAGTACGAATTAAAGTCCGACAGAAACGATTCCAGCAGTTACGTCAGTTCCACATCCACCTAGTTTGCCAGAGAAAGTAGCCCAAGCTGTGGGAGACTGCACATATTGTAAGGTACTGATAATTTAATCAAAGGACCAACACAAACTATCTTGCGGGCCAGATTTGGCCCACGGGCTGCCAATTGAACAGCCCTGTCCTACTGTTTTGGTCTGATTGTTTTGAAACTTGGTACCACCGTTTGATATACACTGAGGATGCACATATTGCAATTTGGTTCTGATCGGATGATTTTTGCAGGAATTGTAGCCCCTGACCTGTGACCTTCTGTTTCACCACACTTTATAGACAGTAACTGTCTTGTGAAATCAACTCCTCCCACAGTTTTATTCCAATTGTTTTGAAACTTGATACCATGGTTTGATGTACTCTGATGATGTGCATATTGCAATTTCACTGTCATCGGATGACCTTGAGGTCAAAGGTCAGGTCAGATTTTTCCCTAAATCTTCTAAACGCAGTAACTACTGAAAGAAATTATGTAGGCTTTTCTAATCAATACAGTAGTTGTCTCTAATACACATCTTGTACGACTTAGACCCTCACCTAACTATGGGTTTGGGGTCAAGGGGTCAAAGGTTCAAAGTTAACATTGCTGTTGCACTATGGTAAACGCTATATTTACTATGACTATAAAACAAGTAAAGCTAGGGCCACCAAACCTGGTGTACAGGTTCACCTTGGGATCCTGACCTTGGACTATGGGCTTGGGGTCACAAGGTCAAAGGTCAAGGGTAACACTCCCTATACCTTATTACTGTACAACGAGTAAAGTTAGAGTCACCAAACTTGGTACACAGGTTCACCCTGTGACCCTGAAGTGTGACTATGGTTTTGGGATCACAAGGTCAAAGGTCAACATCAAAATGGCTTTTAAACTATATCTCAACAACAAAGAAAGCCTGAGTCACCAAACTTGCTACACAGGTTCACCTTGGGATCCTGACCTCTGACTATGGGTTTGTGGTCAAAACGTCAAAGGTCAAGGTTAACATTCCTTAGGCCTGATTACTGTACAAGTAAAGCAAGGGCCACCAAACTTGGTACACAGGTTCACCCTGTGACCCTGAAGTGTGACTGTGGTTTTGGGTTCGCAGGGTCAAAGGTCAACATCAAAATGGTTTATCAACTCAGCAACTATGCTCTCCACCTTACCAGTGCTGAAACTGGAAGACAGCAAAAGCAACACAACAAGTGGACGGCTGCAGGCATTCTTTGACAACATGCCCACCAAGGAGTGGAACAAAAGCCTTGCAATGTTACATGTTAACACTCATGTTAGAAATGACCTGGATGTCATGGTAGACAAATACTGCAGACTGTACCCAGAGGATGAGCCCGAAGCCGAGTCAGAAGAATCAGCTGAGGAGGAAATGAAATTATCTGACCCATGAGGTGGAACTGGCTCTTACAGGATAAAACGATAATTAAATTTCAACAGCAACAGCAACAAAGAAAGCTAGGGTCACCAAACTTGCTGCACAGGTTCACCTTGGGATCCTGACATCTTACTATAGGTTTGGGGTCAATAGGTCAACGGTCAAGAGTAACATTCCTTATGCCTTATTACTGTACAACGAGTAAAGTTAGGGTCACCAAACTTGGTACACAGGTTCACTTTGGCGTCCTGACCTCTGACTATGGGTTTGGGGTCAAAAGGTCAAAGGCCAAGGTTAACATGCCTTATTACTGTACGAGTAAAGCTAGGGCCACCAAACTTGGTACACAGGTTCATCCTGTGACCTTGAAGTGTGACTGTGGTTTTGGGATCAGAAGGTCAAAGGTCAACATCAAAATGCCTTTTAAAGTATATCTCAACAACAAAGAACGCTCGGGTCACCAAACTTGGTACACAAGTTCACTTTGAGACCATAACCTCTGACTACAGGTTTGGGGTCAAAAGGTCAAGGTTGGCACTCCCCATGATCTCTTACTATAGAACAAGTAAAGCTCTGTCGGGTCACCATACTTGCTACACAGGTTCACCTTGGGAGCCTGACCTACAACTATAGGCTGTATACTTTGTTGTATATTCATGGATGATGGGCTTATCGTAATTTGGTTCTACCACAGTAATTATATTGAATAGTTGTAAACTGTTCTTTGTCAGTAAGTATTGGGCTCTTCAAAGAAAACAGAGGCAGGGGATATTGCGCTGGCCTTAGAGTGCTCTTGTTCTGGATAGCAGAAGTTTATGCCATCCATCCATCCATCCATCCATCTTCTACTGCTTTTCCGGAGGTCCGGGTCACGGAGGCAGCAGTTCAAGCAGAGAAGCCCAGACTTCCCTCTCCCCAGCCACCTGCTCCAGCTCTTCAGAGAGGATACCAAGGTGTTCCCAGACCAGCTGGGAGACATAGTCTCTCCACCGAGTCCTGGGTCTGCCCTGGGTTCTCCTCCCAGAGGGACGTGCCAGAAACACCTGAAGTGGGAGGCGTCCAGGAGGCATCCTGATCGGATGCCCATACCACCTCAACAGGCCCCTTTCAATGTGGAGGAGCAGTGGTTCTACTCTGAGCCTCTCCCGGATGACTGAGCTCCTCACCCTATCTCTGAGGGTGAGTCCAGCAATCCTATGAAGAAAGCTCATTTCAGCCACTTGTATCTGCAATCTCGTTCTTTCGGTCATTACCCACAGCTCATGACCATAGGTGAGGGTAGGAACGTAGATTGACTGGTAAATCGACAGCTTTGCCTTCAAGCTTAGCTCCCTCTTCACCACAACAGACCGGTACAACATTCGCATCACTGCAGATGCTGCTTCGCTCAGTCTCTCGCTCCATTCTTCCCTCACTCGTGAATAAGACCCCAAGATACTTAAACTCCTCCACTTGGGGAAGGAGCTTGTCCCCAACCCGGAAAGGACAGTCCACCTTTTTCCGGCTGAGGACCATGAACTTGGATTTGGAGATGCTGATTCTCATCCCAGCTGCTTCACACTCAGCGGCAAACCGTCCCAGTAAGACCTGTAGGTCATTGCTGGATGAAGCCAGCAGGACAACATCATCTGCAAACAACAGAGATGAGAGCCTGTGGTCACCAAGCATGACACCCTCTGTTCCCTGGTTGGGCCTAGAAATCCTGTCCATAAAAATTATGAACAGGATCGGTGACAAAGGGCAGCCCTAGCGGAGTCCAACTCTCACTGGGAATGAGTCCGACCAAGTGTTGGCTATACAAACCAAACTCTCACAACAGTTGTACAGACACCAAATAGCTCGTAACAACAAGCCCGATACCCCATTCTCCCGATGCATTCCCCCCCCCCCCCCCCACAAAAAAAACCACGAGGGACACGGTCAAATGCCTTCTCCAAGTCCACAAAACACATGTAAACTGGTTGGGCAAACTCCCATAAACCCTCGAGGATTCTCGAGAGGGTAAAGAGCTAGTCCGATGTGCCACGGCCAGGACGAAAACCACATTGCTCCTCCTGAATCCGAGGTTCAACCAATGGCTGGACTCTTCTCTCCAGTACCTTGGCATAGACCTTCCCAGGGAGGCTGAGGAGTGTGATCCCTCTAAAGTTGGAGCACACCCTCAGGTCCCCCCCTTTTTTTTTTTAAGAGAGGAACCACCATTTGCCATACCAAAGGCACTGCCCCCGACCTCCACGTTGCAGAGGCGTGTCAACCATGACAGCCCTACAACATCCAGGGCCTTGAGGTACTCAGGGCGAATCTCGTCCACCCCCGGGGCCCGGCCACCAAAGAGTTTTTTAACCACCTTGACGACCTCAGCCCCTGTGATAGGCGAGTCGTCCCCCTCGTCCACAAGCCCTGCTTCCTCTGTGGAAGGCGTGTCAGTGGGATTGGGGAGATCCTCAAAGTAGTCCTTCCACCGCCCGACGATATCCCCAGTCGAAGTCAGCAGTGCCCCATCCACACCATACAGTGTGGACAGGGAGATGCTTCCACCTTCTGAGCCACCAGACAGTTTGCCAGAATCTCTTCGAGGCCGACTGAAAGTCTTGTTCCATGGCCTCACTGAACTCCTCCCATACCCGAGTTTTTGCTTCAGCAACCATCCAAGCTGCACTCCGCTTGGCCTGCTGGTACACCTCAGCTGCTTTGGGAGTCCCACTAGCCAACCAAGCTTGATTGGAATCCTTCTTCAGCTTAATGGCTCCCCTCACCACTGGTGTCCACAACTTGGTTCGGGGGTTGCCACCATGAGATGCCCCGACAACCTTGTGGCTGCTGCTGCTTCAACAGTGGAGGTGGAGAAGATGGCCCATTCATACTCCCATGTTTCCAGACTCCCTCGGAATGTGGTTGAAGTTCTTCCGGAGGTGGGAGTTGAAGACCTCCCGGACAGGGGCCTCAGCCAGATGTTCCCAGCACACCCTCACTATACGTTTGGGTCTACCAGGTCTGAATGGCATCCTCCGCTGCCATCGGATCCAACTCACCACCAGGTGGTGATCAGTTGACAGCTCTGCACCTCTCTTTACCCGAGTGTCCAAGATATACGGTCACAGGTCTGATGACACGATAACTAAATTGATCATCGACCTGCATAGGGTGTTCTGGTGCCAGGTGCACATATGGACAACCTTATGCTTGAACATGGTGTTCATTATGGACAAACTGTGGTTAGCACAGAAGTCCAATAACTGAGCACCACTTGAGTTCAGATCGGGCGGGCCGTTTCTCCCAATCACCACCCTCCAGGTTTCACTGTCGTTGCCCACATGCACATTGAAGTCCCCCAGTAGGACAATGGAGTCTCCAAGAGAAGCACTCTCCAGCACCCTAGTTAGAGACTCCAAAAAGGGTGGGTACTCTGGACCAGGACCCGTCTCCCAACCCGAAGGCGCAGCGAAACAGCCCTTTTGTCCACTGGGGAAAACTCCAATATAGAGGCAGCAAGGTGGGGGGATACAAGAATACCCACCCCTGCTCGTCACCTCTCACCTGGGGCAACTCCAGAGTAGGCCAAGCTCCAGCCCCTCTCCACGAGACTGGTTCCGGAACCGGAGCTGTGTGTTAAGGTGAGGCCGACTATATCTAGCCGGTATCTCTCAACCTCATGCACCAGCTCAGGCTCCTTCTCTTCCAGAGAGGTGACATTCTGTGTCCCAAAAGAACACTTAGAAAGCTTGGGATCAGACCTCCAAGGTCTCCCCCTTTGACCACCACCTGATCCACATAGTACCGGACCCCCATGGTCCCTCCTGCAGGTCGTGAACCCACTGGTAGGTGGTGAGCCCACCCATTAAGTTTCTGCTTAATTTAGAAATCACTGTTTAATAGGAAATTTTCAAAATTCCTGCGCTTTTCTTTTGGTGTTCATTGCAGTAAACCATATGAAAAGGCATCTGCTTTAAAATTTGTAATTCTTCCCACAACTTTAGTGCAAAAAAAACTCTCAAAACATTGCAACTTTTGTAAAAAGTTCCCACAAATTCAGGCTTTTTGGGCCACAACAATCACAAAAACATCCCATGAAATCCTGTAGGGACTGAAAAAGACTTTCTGCACTTCATTCCAGAGAAACTGTAGCTGTTGCAGGTGCTTGTCAGCTTCAGGACATCAAAATCACAGAGTAAAAGGCTACGGTCACACCGCAGGTTTTAATGTTCAATTACGATTTTTTTTTTTGCACAAATGTAACCCATATCTGATTTTTTTTTTTTTTTTTTTTTAGTGACTGTCTGAACAGCACATATCCAATTTTTTTTCACACCAGACCAAGGCCACTTCCATATGTGGTACTAATTTGGATACGTATCTGATATTTTCCAAAGTGACCTCAGTCTGAACGGTCATGTCGCATTTCACCCGACTTTTTCCTCATTGAAGTGAGACAGACGCAACAATTCTGCGCTGGAGGATGCAGCAAGCATGGCAAACACAGTTGATTTGTGCTCTCTTTTTAATCAATCACTAACTAACTAACCTGCACTTATATAGCGCTTTTCAATCACAAGCAAGCGCACTAAGGGCACATTTACTGGAGACGGCACACCGTGAGTCCTGGCTGCTCTAATATCTAAAATGTAAAGTTAACACGGACATGACTGTGGAGCAGAATGGCACAGATAGGAGGACACACAGGAGAGGGGAGTCTCGGCTCCTCCTTCCTGTGCAGGACCGGCTGCTGGTATGAGCCATGCAGTTAGGGCAAGAGCCACTGACATCAGTGGGCAAGAGACCTATTGTAATCGTGAGGATTATTTATTAACCTTATTTATATAGGTAATCCCATTGAGACTCGGGGTCTCATTTTAAAGAGTTGTTTAATCGAGCAGAGCTGATCACGGCGGTCATCTGGTGTGTAGAGGAAGGGAGCTGGTGATTTTAACATTTTATTTTGCTGCGCTGCGTCAAGGTGAAGAAGTTCTGTCCCCCCAAACACAACGCTGGGTCTGACATTACGTTTTCTTTTGCATGCAGGTCACTTCATAGCTGTAGATCGTTCATACTGGAGTCTGATGGAGGTCGCATTTAAATAATAATGTGAACGCCCACACAAAAAAATCGGATCTCAGCAAAAAATGAGAATTGAGCATTAAGACCTGCAGTGTGACCATAGCCAAAGAGTCTGGAACACACTGTCAGATTTACAGCCTTTATTGGTGCCAACACTAATATACATACATCCTCTTCAGTGTTCTTAGCTTGTAGACTTATTACTGATTTTAACATTTATTTTAATTAATATTTCGGGACATGGCATATTAACACTTTGCATGTAAATATGCCTGATTGTTGCCAGAGCTTATTTGCTATATCCTTTTTTAACTGTTCTATTTCATATGTGGCAGTGAGTGGCAGGTGCCAATAACATTTATCAAGAGAACAATATTAATAATAATTATAATGGTGTTTCAAACACTGTCTTCTTCAGAGTCAGACACAAACGTGTTGTGTTAGTCTTAACATAAATAAAAGCTGTGAATTTAACACTGTGTTCTGACTCTTTTCCTCTGTAAAAGAAATCTTGTCTACACTTCTAATGAAAAATAGAAGCATTCTTACCTGCTGGTTTCAGTCTTTCCATGTTTCCAAGATCTGGAATAATATACCACCTGTAATCAGAGAACGTACCACATGAAACACTTTTAAGACGCATTGTAAAAATTGGCTTTTAAACAACCAAAACTGTACCCATAACTAGTGGTTGCTCTGCGGCATGCACATATACAGTATATGCCCATGCATCACACACACATATGCCCCGCCTCTTGTTTGTTGCTATTTGTTGTTGCTGTGAGGTGCTTGTGTGTGTGTGTGTGTGTGTGTGTACGCACGCTTACACAGCACTTCACCCATGTGACATTTGAATGTTTTTTGTAGCACCTTAACTCTTGCACTTTAGCATATCCACTTTGTACAGTTTCATCGCAGTTGTTCTTCTCGTGTATGATCGTTTATGTGTTTGTATGACCCGCCAGGGGACTGTAAATGCAAATTAGCAGTATTGCTAAATCTGGTATACTTACATTTGTATTAATGTTCATTAGTTTTGAGAAGTTTTGTGCCGGTGTTGAGTGCCACAACCACAGATATGAACATATTTACATGACGCGACAAATACTGTCTGGGTGCCAACTTCCGCGTTTAAGAGTCTGCCTTTTTTGTTTTGTTAACATTAATTACATTATTAATCTACAGTCCATCTATACAGACAGCATGAAAGCGACACACTAGTAACGCAACACAAGTAAAACAAACGGTCTCTCTTCAGTGTTGTGTGTCACGCGAAATATCATCCGGGTGGGCACCAGCTTCCGTGTTTAAGGTTCTGCTTTTTTATCATTCCGGCCACAAATTACGTTATAAATGCATATTTAAGAATTGGAATTTTGCCATTTGTGCATCAATTCAGAATCATTCACATCTGCATCAAGATGCATTGGAAAAATTATTATTTCTCCCACCCCGAATATTGTGATATGAAATTTTGGTCATATCGCACAGCCCTAGTCTGGAGGCCTTAATTTCTTAACCTGTTATTAACTTTTATTTACTCAGGCAAGGCATTAAGAACAAATTCTTATTATTTGAGTCAAGAACCCTTGGTATCTACAGTCACACACATAAGAGTTGAAACTAGATGTTTACATACAGTGTATAAAAAGACGCATAACCTTTTTTCTCACTGTCTAACATTAAATCAAACTAAATTTTTCCTGTTTTAGGTCAGTTAGGATTACCAAAATTATTTCTATTTGCTAAATAATTTTTACATCTGCTAAATAGTTTTGTTCCCAGTTTTTTATCTCCTGCCGGATGAAGCGCAAAGGAGTTGAAGAGCCTTTTCAGTGAAGGCCGAAGGGGGATTATGTTATGGCTCAGTCTGTCCGTCTGTCCCACTTTTGTGAAATCAACTCCTCCTACAGTTTTGGTCCGATTGTTTTGAAACTTGGTACCATGGTTTGATATACACTGATACATATTGCAAGTTGGTTCTGATCAGATTATTTTTGCAGGAGTGACCTCCTGTTTCACCTCACTTCATAGACAGTAACTGTCTCGTGAAATCAGCAACCCCTGTAGTTTGGTTCCAGTTGTTTTGAAACTTGGTACCATGGTTTGATACACACTGAGGATGTGCATATTGCAATTTGGTTCTTATTGGATGACCTTGAAGTCAGAGGTCAGATTTTCCTTAAATCTTCTAAACACAATGACTACTCAAAGAAATGATGTAGGCTTTTCTAATCAATACAGTAGTTGTATCTCATACACACGTTGAACGATTTACAACCTGACCTAACTATAGGTTTGGGGTCAAGGGGTCAGAGGTCAAAATTAATATTGCAGTTGCACTATGGTAAATGCTACATTTACTATTCTTATAAATCAAGTAAAGCTAGGGCCACCAAACCAGGTATTTAAGTTCACCTTGGGATCCTGATCTCTGACTATGGGTTTGGGGTCAAAAGGTCAAAGATTAACGTTAACATTCCCTATACCTTATTACTACACAACGAGTAAAGCTAGGGTCACCAAACTTGGTACACAGGTTCACCCTGTGACCCTGAAGTGTGACTATGGCTTTGGGATCGCAAGGTCAAAGGTCAACATCAGAATGGCTTATTAACTATATCTCAACAACAAAGAAAGCTAGGGTCACCAAACTTGCTACACAGGTTCACCTTGGGATCCTGACCTCTATGGGTTTGAGGTCAAAAGGTCAAAGGTCAAGGTCAACAGTCCTTATGCCTTATTACTGTACGAGTAAAGCTAGGGTCACCAAACTTGGTACACAATTGCTCCCTGGTTATTGTGTTGGGCGATTTTAACCAGAGCAATCTGAGTCACGAGCTCCCCCGCTACAAACAGTTTATTAAATGTCCAACCAGAGGAAATAACACGCTGGATCACTGTTACACCACAGTGAAAGACGCATATCGCGCTGTTCCCCGCGCTGCGCTGGGTCTATTTGATCACGTGATGGTCCACCTCATCCCCACATACAGACAAAGACTGAAACTCACTAAACCTGTTGTGACCACTACAAAGAAACTGACCAGTGAAGCTGGAGAGAAACTGAACACATGCATGGAAATAACTGACTGGGGCATGTTTAAAAGAGCCACACATGATCTTAATGAGTACACAGACACTGTGAACTCATATATCAACTTCTGTGAGGAGGACATTCTCCCATCGCGCACCAGGGTGAGATATTCTAATGACAAGCCCTGGTTCACAGCTAAGCTCAGACGGATCAGGAAAGAGAAGGAAGCAGCGTTGAAAAGTGGAGACAGGGACTGCTACAGAGAGGTCAAATATCGGTTTAACAGAGAGCTGAGGAGAGCTAAATCTGTGTATTCTGAGAAACTCCAGCAGCAGTTCACTGCTAATGACTCGGCTTCTGTGTGGAGAGGACTGAGGCAAATCACCAACTATCGGCCTCAGGCTTCTAAAGGTCAGGATGACAAAGCCCTTTGTCAAAAACTGTCCCAACATTACGCCCGTTTTGACACCTCGTCAGCTGTGTCCAACTCACCCACTCCACCCAGCTCCACTGCCTCCTCAGCCCCTAATTCATCAAAAGCGGTCCCCCCCTCCTCCTCCTCCTCCTCCCCCCCTCCCCTTGTCATCAGTGAGCAGGACGTGCACAGACAGTTCTCCAGACTGAACCCGCGCAAGGCCCCCGGGCCGGACGGTGTGTCTCCCTCCACCCTGAGACACTGTGCGAAAGAGCTGGCTCCTGTCTTCACAGACATTTTTAACACCTCCCTTAAGCAATGTCACGTGCCGACCTGCCTCAAATCCTCCACCATCATCCCTGTCCCCAAGAAGCCACGGATTGCTGGACTTAACGACTTCAGACCTGTAGCGCTCACCTCTGTAGTCATGAAGTCCTTTGAGCGCCTGGTCCTGTCTCACTTCAAGTCCATCACCACACCCCTCCTAGACCCGCTGCAGTTTGCCTACCGTGCTAACAGGTCTGTGGATGATGCAGTCAACCTGGCCCTCCACTCCATCCTGCAGCACCTGGACTCCCCGGGAACCTACGCCAGGATTCTGTTTGTGGACTTCAGCTCCGCATTCAACACCATCCGCCCCGATCTGCTCCAGGACAAGCTGTCCCTGCTCAACGTGCCTGACTCCCTCTGCAGGTGGATCACCGACTTCCTGACGGACCGGAGACGGCATGTGCGGCTGGGGAAGTCTGTCTCAGACTCTGTTAGCATCAGCATTGGATCACCCCAGGGCTGTGTACTTTCCCCACTACTCTTCTCCCTTTATACCAACTCCTGCACCTCCTCCCACCAGTCTGTTAAGCTGATTAAGTTTGCGGACGACACCACCCTCATCGGGCTCATCTCCAACGGCGACGAGTCCGCCTACAGGGAAGAGGTGGCCCAGCTGGTGTCCTGGTGCAGCCACAACAACCTGCAGCTGAATGCTCTGAAGACAGCGGAGATGATTGTGGACTTCAGGAAAGTCACAACCCCCCTGCCCCCCCTCACCATCACAGGCTCTCCCATCACCATTGCAGATTCCTTCCGCTTCTTGGGCACCACCATCACCCGAGACCTCAAATGGGAGCCAACCATCAGCTCCCTTATCAAAAAGGCCCAGCAGAGGATGTTCTTTCTGCGGCAGCTGAGGAAGCTCAAGCTACCCACCAAGATGTTAGTGCAGTTCTACACGGCCATCATCGAGTCCATCCTCACCTCCTCCATAACTGTGTGGTATGCAGGAGCCACTGCCAGGGACAGACTAAGGCTGCGGCGCGTCGTGCGCACTGCTGAGAAGGTGATAGGCTGCGAGCTCCCATCTCTCCAGGACCTGTACATCTCCAGGACCCGGAGGCGTGCTGGCCGGATCATAGCCGATCCTTCACATCCTGGTCACGTACTGTTTGCTCCCCTCCCCTCAGGTAGAAGACTTCGGTCCATTCGGACTAAAACCTCCCGGCACATGAACAGCTTTTTCCCCTCTGCCATCAGACTGCTGAACATTAAGTGACTTTTTGACTCTCGTGCACTATGTACAGCAGCTCAACCAGACTCACGTCATTCATCACTGTTTTCTGTTGCATTATCGACTGCACTATGTGGTACTTCACATTATCTGCTACTTGCTAATTTTTTAAAACTGCCTTGACTAGTACTACTCATTATTACTAGTATTGTTATTATTATTATTATCATTATTACTTATTTTTCTACACTTATTGCACGTTTTCAGTCCTTTAGTTTTTTAGTTTATCTCTTTTTTTCATCATGTTTTTAATGTTGCAGCATGGCATCGAGACAAATTCCTAGTTTGTGTACTACATGAACAATGGCAATAAATCTGATTCTGATTCTGACAGGTTCACTCTGTGACCCTGAAGTGTGACTATGGTTTTGGGATTGCAAGGTCAAAGATCAACATCAAAATGGCTTATAAACTATATCTCAACAACAAAGAAAGCTAGGGTCACCAAACCTGGTACACAGGTTCACTCTGAGACCATGACCTCTGACTACAGGTTTGGGGTCAAAAGGTCAAGGTTGACACTCTCTATGCTTTCTTACTATAGAATGTGTAAAGCTCTCTACGGTCACCAGACTTGCTACACAGGTTCACCTTAGGATCCTGCCTTATAACTATGGATTGTATACTTTGTCGAATATTTGTGGATTATGGGTTCATCATAGTTTGGTTCTGCGACAGTAATTATATTGAAAAGTTGAAAACTGCAACTAATGAGTATTTTAGTAGTGGACTTATGACTATTTTTTTTGATTAGTCGACTAATCACGATTATTTCTGTCTTGTCTACCATCTCTGCTTCCTGTTGGCATGGCTCCTGTTCGGGGCTCCAGTACATATTTAACCTCACCGAGGAATTTACCAATTAATTCATTAAAAATCCTTCAATGTGATTTTCTGGATTTTTTTTTTTCTCATTTTGTCTCTCATAGTTGAGGTATACCTATGATGAAAATTAGAGACCTCTCTCATCTTCTAAGTGGGAGAACTTGCACAATTGGTGGCTGACTAAATACTTTTTTGCCCCACTGTGTGTGTGTGTGTGTGTGTGTGTGTGTGTATATATATACACAGTATATATACTGTATATATATATATATTTATTTTTTTTTTAATTTGCTGGAAAAGGATATACAGGTGATTATTCGACTATCAAATTAGTTGTCAGTTAATTTTCTGATGATCGATTAGTCGACTAATCATTGCACCACTATTGCAAGTGCACACAGGGACAAAGACTTGAAATTTTGGAGCTATGTCCTATGGTCTGATGAAGCTAAAATTGAACCGTTTGTCCATAATGACCATCGTTACATTTGGAGGAAAAAGGGGGAAGCTTGCAAGCCTGACAACACCATCCCAACTTTGAAGTATGGGGGTAGCAGCATTATGTTGTAGGGTTTTTTGGGTACACTTCACAAAATAGAGGGCATCATGAGGAAAGAACATTATACATCAGCCAGGAAGTCAAATCTTGGGCGCAAATGGGTCTTCTAAATGGACAATGACCCTAAGCATACCACCAAATTAGTTACAAAGTAGCTTAAGGACAACAAAGTCAAGGTTTTGGCATGGCCCTCACAAAGCCCTGATCTCAATCCCATAGAAAATTTGTGGGCAAAGCTGAAAAGATGTGTGAGAAAGGTGGCCTACAAACCTAACTCAGTTACACCAGTTGTGTTCGGGGAAATGGACCAAAATTCCAGCAAACTATTGTGAGAAGTTTATGGAAGGATACCCAAAACCTTTGACCCATGTCATACAGTTTAAAGGCAATGCTACCAAATACTAAGGAAATGTATGTAAACTTCTGACATTGAAGAAAGTCATAAAATAAAAATTCTCGATAAATTATTTAACAAATAGAAATTATTTTGCAAATAGAAATAATTTTGGTAATCCTAATAGACCTAAAATAGGAAAAGTTTAGTTTGATTTAATATCAGACAGTGAGAGAGGAAAAAAAGGTTGTCTTTTTATACACTGTATGTAAACTTCTGATTTCAACTGTAGTTTTAAATTTGTTGTAGCTTAGCTTCAGATTTCAACTTGAGTTCACCTACTGAGAGGAGAGATAGAGAGGTGATGTTGAAAATGACTGTTGCAGATCAATGCCGATATAAACATGAAGAAAAGTTTTAATTAATCACCCAGATGTACCCTTCTCCATGTACTTATTACTTCTTTACCAAGTTTACCACCTGACTCCACATCCTCATATCTGTCCTTTTATCTGTCTCAGCTGTTATGCTGGATTTATAGCAGCATATTCATGGCCACACAACTACACAGTTCGTGTGATGCTAGAATACTTTTGTTCTCATGTAGAGAATAATTATAATTTTGCCTTTTACCTACACGTCTGGTTTCCTCAACTGCTCACAACAACCACAAAAGCTCCTCATCTTAGTGTCATTATAGAGGCTTACTTCTATTATTTACACCATAGACAAAAAAATAGGCTCTTTCATGTTCTTCCTCCTTGTTTTGTTTGATTCTGGGTGTTCAAATCGGTTTGCTGGCACATTGCTGCCATCTACTGTGTGTACATATGAACAGCATATTTTAATCAATGCGCATACAGTGTATAAGACACGGCTGTGCGGGAGATGGCTCAATGCCTGAAATTTTGAACAGATATGAACAGAGCCACATATGCATCTGCAGTCTGCATCTGTTTTGACTGTGCAGACACTGTGAATCAAACTTTTCTCTGCCTGTCAGCCAGATATACTGTCCTCATGCCTGTCTCACCAGGATTGTATTCACTCTGTAGACCAGATGGATTTACTGCCCTCATACCCATCTCTGCCCTCTTATTGGTCCTTGTAGTCTTCTTGTTGTAACTGACATTGGTTTTTGTTCTGACTCTGGTTTTTGTTGTCCTCAGACGACGTGTGTGGAAAAGACTGGTAATGACGAGAAGATGCTCATCAAGGTGTTTCGATGTTTGGGCAGTTGGTTCAACCTGGGGATCCTTGACAGTAACTTTATGGCCAGTAACCAGCTGCTTATGGTCCTATTCCAAGTTCTGGTGAGATTTTCTTTATTCCGGTCTGGTTGTGAGAGGGACGTTTCATTTTGGAGTTGAACCATGGTTGTTATTTAAGAACTGTTCTTTGCAGTCAAGTGTTTTTAAGTAAAAGTGACATAACTGAATTGTTGATCTTCACCTGTCTCTGCAGCAAAGGGATGAAACATCAACCAACCTCCATGAGGCATCATCAGACTGTGTCTGCTCAGCTCTCTACGCAATAGAAAACGTCGACACCAACATGCCACTGGCTATGCAGCTCTTCCAGGGTGTCCTGACGCTGGAGACTGCCTATCACATGGCTGTGGCCAGAGAAGACCTAGACAAGTCAGGACTCAAGAAGCTGGTTCTCACTGCGTTGTTTTCACTGTTTCAGTCCCACTCATTTTATTTTCTGTTCTCAGAGTGCTGAACTACTGCCGGATCTTCACAGAGCTCTGTGAGACATTTCTTGAGACGACGGTCAGGATTCCGGGTCAGGGTATGGGGGACCTCAGAACTCTGGAGCTGCTGCTTATCTGTGCAGGACACCCACAATATGAGGTACACAAGCAACCATGACAGCCTCATTATGAAAACAGCAGCAATAGCAACCACAACAACATTACTACAGGAACATCTGCAAATCAAGGTCTGTGGCAGTCAATTGTGTTTTGATCCTAATTCTGATCTCTGTGATCCAGGTTGTTGAGATCTCATTTAACTTCTGGTACCGTCTTGGAGAGCATCTGTATAAGATCAACGATGTGGCTCTTAACAGCATATTCAGACCGTACATCCAGAGACTTCTGCACTGTTTGGCCCGGCACTGTCAACTCGACCCAGATCATGTAAGATACCAAACCTTCTTTAAAGGGCTCACCCTATTCATTCATTCATCAGCAGTCTTTCTAAACCAATGGCATTGGATTAAACTGGCACAGATGGTAATGTTTTATGATTCAAATTACGGGTGTGAATCTTTAGACATGAGTGAATTTAATATCCAATAACTTTTAATAAAACAAATGCAGTGTTTCCTCTGGCTTAAAGACTTTGGCGCAGTGGCAACCTATTTTTCCGGGGGGAAAAATAGGTTGCCATTATTGCTCCCGTTACCAGCGGATTAAAACCATGACAAATGCCTTCACTGCTTACATACCTCTTCTGATTTTTTTTTCTTTCCGCATTTGAAGTACTTTAATAAGCTTGTGCTTCTCTCGGACAGCAACGCTCGTAGCGAGACACTCTGCTTGCTGAGTGGAACACGCAGGCGGGATGGACTGACTGGAACACATGGGCGGGGTGCTTCTGAACTCTGCGCGGATGACGGTCACACGCGTTGTTCGTGTGCACGCTTGCGGACCATCATTGCTTCATATATTTTTCTTAAATTTATATTTGCCCATAGAGTGGCTGAAATTTTTCAGGCGTGGCGGGCTGCCACCCAGAAACCTTACCAGAGGAAACCCTGCAAATGGAAGAGAACTGTGACAAGTCACATGGAATGTTTCATTTGCTGGCATATAATCTACTTCAGAAAACCACCATGAAGAGTGCAGCAGTAGCAACATATTTGTTGTAACACAGACTTCAGAGTACTCTGAATTTGAACAAATAATAGACTTCTTAGGAACATTCTCCTGTTATGTGCAACAAGCAACACAATCCTTCAATCAAAAATACTCAGAATTTCTAACATGTAAATGTTAGACTTCTAATGAAAATAAGCAATCCTACCCCCTCTCTTTACTGATTTCATGACTTCAGTTTTGGATTCATTGTAGTGTGGGGATCTACGTGTCTGTAAAATATCTCCGTGATGGGACATTGTACTGCAGCTCTAAAGTGTGCAGCATAGTACAAAAGCCCTGGTTCTCAATGACAGAATACAGATGCCCTTTCTGAGTTTGGTGGAAGTTTTGACAACGCTTGCTTGCTAGTCCTTTGGTCGGCAGCCACACTGCCCCCCCACTTCCTCCTCCGATTTAAAACGTACAATATAGTTTTGCATGTTTGTCGTTTTTCCAAAAATATTTTAGTTTAGTTTGACAGAGCTTACAATCAGTGTGTCTTGTTTAGGTCTTTTTTCCCCTTCAGCTTCATAGAAGCTGAAGTGCTGCTATACGCTTGCTTTTAATGAAGAGGGTGCTGGTCGAATATCTTGTCATGTGTCTCTATTTAGTGTTACGCCATAAACTGTCTGGACGTTACAGTTCTGTGTTTTCATGTTCCACTTTTTTTGTTCTGTGAAAATTAATTACTTTATTAATTACATTTAAGAATTGATTTCTTGACATTTGTGAACTGATTCAGACTCATCCACATCCGTATCATAATGCATCCAAAAAATTATTTCCTCCCACCCCTTATTCAAATCATCACTGGTCAGATTTTGTCCTACTGGACACCTAGCATTGCAGCATGCATGACTGTCCACATGTAATATTATCCATGGAAATATGTTGTTCCAATGATTAAGCACCAGCCCTTACTCTATAATGATGTCCCTTCACCCAGAGATAACAGGCAGCATTTACCCTTCCTCCTGTGTTTTTGGCACTTCATAGGCTTGGACTGATCCTGATGTAGTAGTGATTTTTTTTTAACGATTCTTTTATGTATATGAGCCACGTGTCCAGACAAATGTGTCTCTACAGCAAGCTCACAGAATCTTCATCCATGAATCTTCTCTGTGGGCTTCCTCTTTTCCTCCTGCCTGGCAGCTTCATCTTCAGTATCCTTTGTCCAGTATATCCACTATAACTCCTCTGCACATGTTCAAACCATCTAGCCTTGCCTCTCTTACTTTGTCTCCAAACCACTCAACCTGAACTGTCCCTCTGATATACTCATTTCTAATCCTCTCTCCTAGTCACTCCCAATGAAAATCTTACCATCTTCAACTCTGCCACCTCCAGCTCCATCTCCTGCCTTTTGTCATCGCCACTGTCTCCAAACCATACATCATATCAGATCTTACTACCGTCTTGTAAATCATCCCTTTCACTCTAGCTGCTATCCTTCTGTCCCAAATCACCCCTGACACTCGTCTCCCCCCACTCCACCCTGTCTGCACTCTCTTTTTCACCTCTCTTGTGCATTTTTCATTGCACTGGATGGTTGATCCTAGGTTTTTAGGGACTAACACAAATATAATGGTATAATATTTGGATGATGTTTGATTTGGATTTCATTTCACTGCAACAACAGTTGGACAACTGCAAAGACTTGCAGACTCAAAAGAAGTTTTCATTCTATCTATAGTCACAGAAACATTAGGTCTGTGTGATGCTGAGAGAGAACAGATTTTAAATCAATCCCCTCAGTATTTCTGTAGAACACTATGTAACCAATTTGGATTCATTTAAACAAAGTTCAGGGTCTTTGGGTCTACTCTCAAGAATTTTTTAATACTTTTATAATTTTTTTTTACCCATCAGGAGGGGATTCCAGAGGAAACTGATGACTTTGGGGAGTTCAGGATAAGGGTCTCAGACCTCGTCAGAGATGTCATCTTCCTTGTTGGATCCATGGAATGTTTTGCTCAGGTATCTGATTTACTACAGAGAGAGATTCAGAATGAAGGATTTGTCTGCCTTGGATTATTTTGTTTTATTTAAGATGTTCTGATTATTCTCAGCTTTATTCCACCTTGAAAGAAGGGAACCCTCCATGGGAGGTGACCGAGGCTGTTCTTTTCATTATGGCCGCTATCTCCAAAAGTGTCGATCCGTGAGTATCTGAGGAGTCAATCAGAGGTCATGTGGGATATTCTCATTGGGATAAAGTGCTCTGAAATGCGATTTTCTATCATTTTCAGAGAGAACAATCCGACACTGACAGAAGTGCTGCAGCAGGTGGTCTTACTACCTGAAAACGTCCACATAGCTGTTCGATACACGAGCATTGAGCTGGTTGGCGAGATGAGCGAGGTTGTGGACAGAAACCCAAGGTTCCTAGGTATGGAAGTGTGACCCATAACGATGTGCTAATGCAGTGATAAACATGGAATCTGACTTGCTGTACTTCCTGTTCTCAGACCCTGTACTGAACTACCTAATGAAAGGTCTGCGGGAGAAACCACTGGCATCAGCGGCAGCGAAGGCGATCCACAACATCTGTTCAGTGTGCAGAGATCACATGGCTCAACATTTTCAGGGTCTGCTGGAGATTGCTCGCTCACTCGACTCCTTCGCCTTATCCACAGAGGCTGCTGTAGGACTACTCAAAGGTGCCTGCCATGTACACTTGGTGGTGAAGTTGTTCTAACTTTGATACCAGCACTGAAAATTCACCCAATGCTACTGAAAAATGTACTGTATACACCAGACTGTGCACCGGTCTGATACCACATTATCAGTCCTTGAAGGATTTTGCGATGTTGCGATCGCACCAATTTATGAAACTTCAACCAATCCCCACAAATTTTGTGCAACCTTGCAACTTTGTCCAGTCACCACAACTTTCTCGCAATTTTGGCCAATTGTTGTCGTTATCATTAACCAAATTTCACCAATCGAATTTGTTCGCAAGTAGCGCTCAAACGTGTACGTCATCAGTCTAACCAATCAAATGTGTCCCTGCACCATACTTGCTTCCTTGTTTACATTGAGTATGAACGGAATACATCAGCAAAGAATTATGTGTTTGATTTAAAAAAACACTCACCCCCAAGCTGTCCCGCACCAGCTGTTCATCCTTTTTCCCCGGCCTGCCAGTGGACGTCATCCTGCATCTCCATGCCGACCGCGTATACGGAGGGCCGGGTTTGTGGTGCAAAAAGCACACCCTTGGCAGGAGTGTGTGTCTGCGGAGAGATACCATAAAACAAACAAATGAGCAAATATTAACACTATAGACAATGTTGTAACCTTTTATACATTTTTAGAAATAAAAATCATTACTACATCTTGTCATAGAGTTTTATAGCTGTGAGCCTCTGGTTTGGACCCGGAGAAATGCGTGCTCCCAGCAAACCACCAGGAGAGCCCCTACTTTCGTTACGACTCATATTGAAAGCAAAAGTGAATATCTAATGAAGCAATTGTGTGTCAACAAGTGCAAAAAGAATGACAGGCAGAAGTCAGGCATGGAAAGAGAGAATATTCAGTAATTTTAAAAAAACAGACTTTGATAGACAGTACAGAGGAACAGAATAAGTTATTTTTTCTCTGTGCTCGGTACTAGGGATGTTAATGATTAATTGACTTTCGATTGTCGATTAGAATTTAGTTGACTAAATTAAATTAGTTGTCAATTAATTGATAACTCGGCAGTGCTTTTCAACAGGAGCTTATTCTATGAAATGTAGTAGCGGCGCCATCCAAGCGGGGGCGCACGCGATCACCCACTGTGGCCTTTCAACCGAAACTTAAGAAAAAGCAGAGGATGACACCAAGCCCCCAGAGTGTATGCTCTGTGCAGAGCAAAAAAACTTACCCTTCCGGGTTACACTGGAGAGCTGCGTGGTTCAAATCAGCAGGGCAGAGAAACAGTCCGGAGCAAGGAAAAAAACTACACAAGAGCAAAATCCCATCCCCGCTGCCTTCACCCCGCCACTAGACAAGAAAACAGACCGGACCCAAGTTACTGAGGTAACATTTCAACACACAGCAGCAGAGGAGCTGGGTTTGGACTAACAGGACAGGCTGGCATTGGCTTCGTAGCAGCTAGAGACGGTCAGACAGCAACTCACTCTCACTTTGAGCTGCTGTGATATTTGTGTCATTGTTGCAGACTTATCTGCTGCAACTTCGAAGTTAATATAATCTGTCAGAATAATGATAGACAACCCTCTGATTCATTTCCACTCTCTGTGCTGTGACGGTGACACCTACTTCATTGCATGTTTATCCACATTTCCTATTCAAATGTCCACTGAGATGAGGTGACCAAGGACCCCCATTGCTTGCAGGGTCATCTAGTGTGCATAACCTATCAGACATCAGAGGGAGCCCAGATCGTACTGGGTTTACCTGGATTGCCGGGAGTACTGTGGTAATGTTTAACATGCAACAGAGGAAGCCGCTCACAACTGATTTTCCTGTTAAAACAGTCTGCTAGTGCATCTCAGTAAATTAGAACGTGAAAGTTATTTTTTTGTAATATAACTAAAAAGATTCATTTTATAATATTGGTAATAGTTTTTAAAATAAATAAAAAATCATGATATTTGTAATTTACTGAGATATACCAGCACATAACTACACACACTATACAGTACAGAATTTGTTAAACTACAAAAAATATCATTGTTTGCAGTAAAACAATACAAATGATACAATGAATCATTGAGCAATATGATGTTCATGTTTTATTCAGTATATCAAAAACGGCAATAATAAACGTTTTATATGTTGAAGATGGACCGCATTGTACTGAGGGAAATTCAGATTCTCAGGAAAATTGCTGCTCATCAATTAATCGTTAATCGATTGATAACGTGAATCAATTAACAATTAATGAATTAATCCATAACTTGCATCCCTACTCAATACACAAGTGTTTGGGGACCACTGATGTAAGGGAGTTTTAAAATGAAGGTGCTGCCATAATTTCCAAATCTGTACTCAACATGCATTCAATGCAATTTAGCTCTTGCAATTGATAATCCTTTTTTATTCAACTTCTCAGCAAGAGTACAATGTTGGTCATTTTAGGACAAATTTACTGAGCCCTTAATTCTCTCTTAATTGTGCTGAATTCTATATTTGCTGTTGCACAAAGTTTTTTTTTCTGTATAACAGAAATTTCTGCTTAACTTACAAATAAATCACTGGCCTCTGGGGTCAAAAATGACCCTGCCAGGTTTGGCCGTTATTTAAAGCACGTAGTATAAATTGTCAATCAGTTCTGTGTTACACCTTTAGGACCGTATTACAACACAGTCCATAATCAGTTGACACAGAATGTGTTTATGGGTGTTTCCAAGTTAATTTCCTTATCACAGCAACGCATAAACAAATTTTATGCCGGACGCATGATGTAAAAGAGGCTGGTCTAATTATTCAGAGGTGTGTTTTGGATAATCCGATCCAAAGTGTTCCTGTCCATCTCTTTAATACACAGAGGCACATTATCTAAAATTAACTCTGATCATGACAGCTTGTTTAAAGATAGGTTTTGCGCTGGCCAAAGGGCATGCGTGTGAGCGAAAATGTATGTGATAGTAACGCTGCTTGTTAATAAGGAAGACATCAATCACAGTTGATGCCAAGTTAATTATTTTAGAGAGAACAAATGATAATGCTGGGCTGAAAAATCAGCTAAATGGTTTAACATAGTGTGCACACAGAGATGAATGGGTTTGAAACTTAAGGAAAAGAGGATGACGACTGTGGAAACTTTCGTAAAAGGATCATTAACGATGGCGTGGAAGTCACTCCCAGCCTGTGGAGAGATGGAGTGCTCCCTCTCCTGTTGCTTTCATCAACCAAGGGTCTTCCTTGTCTTGTGTGGGGCTCTGCCGAGGTTTGTGGCTTTCTATCCCAGTCCCTCCCGGATGGGAAGGAAGGAGGAGATTTAGCATGGTGTCCCGTCCGCTGCTGACCACCTCCACGAAGCAAGCCCCCTCTCTGTGGCCCCTTCCAGGAGCTTGACAGGTGGCCATGGGGTGCTTACAGCTGGAGAACCCTGACCATAGGAGCACGGTGCAGGTGGCCTCGACCAAGTTGGAAACCTGGGAGTGCATGACCACAGGCAGATGTGGACACATCTCCTTTCTCTCTGGGGAGTTACAGTGAAAAGTAAAACCATGTTCATTCATTCCCCCCAAAAATAAACACATTAATGCCTAATAAGTCCGTGATGAAAACAAAAATATGGATGGAATAAAAATCTTCAGACTGCCCCCCCCCCCCCCCCCCCCCCCCCCCGTGTGCCGCATCCAAGTCAAAGTCAGCTTTATTGTCAGTTCTGCCATATGTACAGCACATACAAAGAATTAAAATTACGTTACTCTGAGACTCCACGGTGCAACAAGGTAAACACTAAGAAATATGAATATAAAGTATAACATCTAACACCAAACATTAAACGTTAAACATCAAACATCAGTGCAAAGAAAACCAACCCACCAACCAGAAACTAACTAAAAATACAAAGGGTGTGCAAAATGACGAAATATGATAAAAATGAAGACAGGGTGTAGTAACTTAAGGCACATATTAGGGCACATAGAGGGTTAAAGTGTCATGTAGTGCAAAGAGAGCAGTCCATTGCTGCATAAAGTGACTGGTTCAGCCGTGAGATCAGTGTGTGTGCATGTGTTGGAGTGTGCAGTTCCTGGATGACAGAGTTCAGTTTGAAGCTCCTGAAACCAGTGTATGTGTGTGCGTGTGTGGGAGTGAACAGTGCCTGAGGATGGCACAGTTCAGTTGTTGGGGAAGGGGGGTGTCAGAGTCCAGGATTCATGTGTGTGGGGGGCAGAAGGGGGAAAGGGGGCAGAGCAGGGAGAGAGTTGAGCTTCCTGACATCCTGGTGGATGAAACTGTCCTTGAGTCTGCTGGTCCTGGCCCGGAGACTCTGCAGTCTCCTCCCTGATGGCAGCAGACTGAAGAAGATGTGATATGGGTGGGTGGGATCACCTGCAATGCAGAGGGCTTTGTGGGTGAGGTAGATGCTTCTCTCCCCTCAAGGGAGAGGAGAGAGGCACTGATGATCTTCTCAGTTGTTCTCACTATGCACTGGAGGGTCTTGCGGCAGGATGAGGTGCAGGCGCCATATCACACGGTGATGCAGCTGGTCAGAATGCTCTCGATGGTGCCTCTGTTGAAGGTACCCATGATGAGGATTGGGGCTTTGGCTCTTCTCAGTTTGCAGAGGAAGTAGAGATGCTGCCTAGCTTTCTTGGCCAGTGATGCAGCGTTGATGGTCCAGGAGAGGTCCTCTGTGATGTGCACACCTAGGAACTTGGTGCTGCTCACCCTCTCCACAGCAGCACCATTGATGGTCAGGGGCGCATGCTTGTCTTCTCCACATTCAGAGAGATTGTTGTCTCCGCACCACATGGCCAGGCGGCTTACCTCACTCCTGAAGTTTGTCTTGTATCCGTTGTAGATGAGATGCACCACAGTTGTGTTGTCCGCAAACTTGATGAAGAGGTTGGAGCCGTGTGTTGGTGTACAGTCATGGGCCAGCAGAGTGAAGAGGAGGGGGCTCAGTACACATCCTTGTGGTTCCCCTTGATGGTGCTGGATGTGTTACTGCCAACCCGTACAGTCTGTGATCTGCCCGTCAGGAAGTCCAACAGCCATTTACACAGTGAAGCGCTGAGCCCCAGCTGGTCCAGTTTGTGAATGAGCTGTTGGGGGATGATTGTGTTGAATGCTGAACTAAAGTCTATGAACAGCATTCTAACATAGGAGTCGTTTGTGTCCAGATGTGTGAGGGCTGAGTGGAGGGCAGTAGAGATGGCATCATCGGTCGAGCGATTGGACCGGTATGCAAACTGGAACGGGTCCAGGGAGGGGGGCAGGGCAGATCTGATGTGCTGCATGACCACCCGCTCGAAGCACTTCATGATGATGGGAGTGAGTGTAACTGGACTGTAGTCATTGTAGTAGGAGGGAGACAATTTCTTGGGGACTGGAATGATGGCGGTGGCTTTGAAGCACATGGGGACAACAGCCTGTCTCAGTGAGATGTTGAAGATGTCCGTGAAGACACCTGAGTTCCTCTGCACAGGCTCTCAGTACGCAACCAGGTATGTTGTCAGGACCTGGAACTTTGCGTGCATTGATCCTGTCAAGGGATCTCCTCACACTTTCCGGGGACAGTGTAATCACCTGGTCGCCAGGAGGAGGTGGTGACTTCTGTGCAGGGGTACTATTGAGGGCCTCGAAGCGAGCAAAGAAATCGTTCAGCTCATTCAGCAGAGAGGTGGAGTTGTCGCAGGTCTGCGGTGTGGGCTCGTAGTCCGTAGTGGTCTGTATCCCCTGCCGCAGACTCAGAGTGTCTCTGCTGTCGCTGAAATGGTGGGCTATCCTCCTGGAGTACTGCCACATGGCCTCTCTGATGCCTCAGGACAGGTTGGCGCTAGCTGTCCTCAGGCCCACCTCATTCCCAGCTCTGAAAGCAGCATTCCAAGTTTTCAGGAGCTTGTAGACCTCCTCTGTGAGCCATGGTTTCTAATTGGCCCGAACAGTGATGGTTTTGGTGTTTGTGACATCCTCAGTGCACTTTGTGATGTAGGCAGTAACCGTCTCTGTATACTCTTGCAGATCTGTGGTATTGTTGTAGGTGCCAGCCTGCTTGAATATGTTCCAGTCAGTGATGGTGAAGCAGTCTTGAAGTCCCTCTAAGGACCCTTTCGGCCACACACGTACCCGTTTCCAAACTGGTTTGGTGACTTTAACCAGTGGTTTGTATGCTGGAATTAGCATAACAGAACACACACATGCTCCCTGTTCATTAATTCATTCCCCTAAAAAAAAAAATAAATCATACATTAATGCCTAATCTATAGACTCCAGTGGTAATTCTGCAGTTAAAATGAGAATGAGGATGGAATTTAAAAAAAACCCCAACTATTTAGTGCATCATCATATAAATAAAATGACGGCGATTGTAACTCTTACAACTCTCTCCATTAAAATAATAGAAAATCCCAGCACATGCTGTTTCCTCATGAGCTCCAGAGCTTGAAATAGCATTAAATAATGTGCTTTCAACAACAGACCTCCTTTCTACTTATCAAATGTGAGTTGTCATAACATGCACCATAGTCATAGTCATTGTTACTGTCATAACAGTGCTCCAGAGATTGTGTGTTGCCACACCTCTTTGAAATGACTCTCCACCTCCCAGCACAAAGCAGGCACACTGTCTACTGATAATTAGAGGGCATGACACAAAGCATAAAAAACAGATAATATGCTGACAGAAACAAACAAAAACACTGGCGTACGGCAGGAAGTCTGCTGCAAAATTCTGCTGATGACCATCAAAACAGGGCCCTAAGTCTTACTTCAGTCCAACTTGTTACCATAATTTTTTTCCCCTTGTTGTAGAATTTAGGGCCAGTAGACCTTGTTTACATAAAGGTATTCCCTGTTTTTGAGTTGATGCTCATGTTGTTCTGGGGTCATTATGAGGGTTAATAGGAAATTTTTGATAATTTTGACATTTTCTTGTAATGGTATTTCGAATACTGTCTCAGTAAACTGGAAAAAAAAAAAAGCATCTGCTTTAAAGTTTGTGCTTCCTCCCACAACTGTTGGTGCAAAAAAACCCCAAAACTCTAAAAACATTTTAACTTTTTACAAATGGTCGCGCAAATTCAGGCTTTTCGAGCCGCAACAGTGAAAATAAAAACAAACAAAAAAAGGTCCAAAATTCTGCAGGGACTGATTTATTAGCCACTGAACTGTGCCCAGGTACTTCTCATATAGCTTAGTTTCATGTGACTAATGTTGCATATCATAAATCAAATTTTCTTTGCCCCTCTAAAAAAGAATGCAGCACCATGCTTCCACTGGCAAGTGCTCTTTAACAGTGATGAAAAACAAAGTTGGTAGAGCTAGAAAAATTAATACCATCCTGCACTAAATCATACAACAATGACAGTAATTGGATGACAACCATACAGAGCTGGTAGCTGTTGAAAACAAGAATTCACTTTTTCTTATATTGGATTTGGATCAATGCTTGGTATCAGCCGATATGCAAGTTCAGGAAAGGAAAACTGGCACTGAAACATCTCTATATGGTGGTATCATAATTCGTCTGATAGGCAAGTGGTTGATAGAAAAGTTTAAAAACATCCGGCACAGGAACTCAAACACAAGCTATGATTTCCTAAATGTGATGTTTATCCCAGTTATGGTCACTTAATATTGTCTTGTTCTGGTGGTTGAATGAATGAATGTGAATTTTGTTTGGTCATGATTTGGTTATTCATTGAGTCGAATTTAAATCTACCTGTAGTAACATGAAGTCATGTGACCCATTCAGGTACCGCTCTGGTCCTGGCTCGTCTTCCTCTGGAAAAGATCGCAGAGTGCCTCAGTGACCTTTGTGCGGTGCAGGTGCTCGCTCTGAAGAAGGTCAGTGAGTGTTTCTGGGTGAGAGTTGTTAAATATTTGAATCTTATACAAAGTTGTTGAATATGAATTCATATTGTCTGTGTTTGTGTGGATGAATCTGTGTTTCAGTGTGTATTAGAATATTTTAACTTGACATCAATCCACATTGTTTTTTTTAGCTTCTGGCTGAACAGTCCACAAACGGTAAATCGGCTGATCCCACCGTTTGGCTTGACAGACTGGCTGTTATCTTCAGGTAAGGTCACCTGTGGCATTTCCTGTAGTCAGACTTTATTCAAATCACACTTCAGACAGTGAACACATTTTTTTTTTCAGGCACACAAACCCCATTGTGGAGAATGGACAGACTCACCCTTGTCAGAAGGTCATCCAGGAGGTAAAACGCCTTCAGTTTCATAAAAATGGGGGAAATGAGTATTTGATTTGAGGAATGAACTGCTGATTCATTTCCAAGTGGTTGAATTAGGAGTTCTTTTTTTTGGGGGGGGGGGGGAGTCTTGAGTTTTAATCAATAACAGGGACTCACCCAAGTATCACAGGTAAACTTCAGTATTCATTTGTAATTGTGATCATGTGACACATCTGTAGATCTGGCCCGTGCTGTCACAGACTCTGAACACTCACCAGGCTGATAACAGGATCGTGGAGCGATGCTGCCGCTGCCTCAGGTTTGCCGTGCGATGTGTTGGGAAAGGCTCCGCCTCCCTGCTGCAGCCGCTAGTCACTCAGGTGAGATACATCTGCTCTTCAGATATACAGCTCTGAAAAAAATTAAGAGACAGAAGCCACTGCAGAACTGTCACTTTATCTGTTTTTTTTTAACTATTAATATGTATGTGTTTGAGTAAAATGAACAATTTTGTTTTTATTCTTGAACCTACTGAAAACAACTCACCCAAATTCCAAGTAATCATTATCTTCTTTTGTAACATTTGACAGAAAATGACAACTGACCAGAACGGCATAAAAGATGTTGTGTTTGATGTGTTTTTAGATCAAATAACTCAAAGAAAGCAAGTTCATGTTCATTCTTAAACACTACAGTACTTAAAGGAAACCAGTACTGGTCATTATAACAACATTAATCCTGCTTTAG
This sequence comes from Pholidichthys leucotaenia, assembly GCA_020510985.1. Lineage (NCBI taxonomy): Eukaryota > Metazoa > Chordata > Actinopteri > Cichliformes > Pholidichthyidae > Pholidichthys > Pholidichthys leucotaenia. The sequence goes on along the minus strand of CM035845.1, from coordinate 213,431,234 downwards.
GTATTATTTATAAACCAAAAATGCATTTATTCAGTAAAAATAACCCCCTAGAGGCAGTATACTGAATAATTTTATCCCATGAGAACCGCTTGGTCAAAACCAATAGGGAGCAGCCATTGCCAGCCAGAAGTAAGATACACTTGTTGATTCTGGCTTTACCACGGACGAGTAAACATGTTTACCGTGGATAAGGAAGCGTGTTCAGCAGATGCTCAGCGGGTCAAGATCCGAGTTGAAAACAGTGCAAAATCTGCACGAATATATACTGCACAAACCGTCCTTGGAAATGGCCTTCATTGACGGCATGATCTGCAGGTACCTCCGGGGACCGGCAGCTGAAGGGGACCTGACGAACAGGAGAGTTCCCAGCCAAGTAACTTCAGAACACGTTGAATAAATCTTGATATACGAGAATTTTATTTCATTAAATTATATGCGGGTAGATTTGCATGTACGTGGTTGTAAAAAATTACATAAAAATTCTGATGTTGAAACTTTGTTGACTGCTATACTGCAGCCCAGTCAGTCACACAAAGCAACAACTGTGCGTCACTACTGGTGCTGAAAACAGCCCATGGAGGAAGCAAGATGTCCCTGACCATGACTGACTGACAGAGCAGTGACTTGAAACTCGCACGTATTTGAGAAGGAGTCGTGACCAAAATTACCAGATGGAGCCAGTAGTATCATGTTTGATCCTTTGAAAATAGCTGATAATTTTTTCACACATAGGGAGTTGTTCCGAACTCCTTATACGGAGATAGAGTGATGATAACACAGAGTTACAAAAACAATTTTTTTTTTTGTCTGTGTTTTTTCAACTGATTTAAGACAATTTTGCACCGCTGAATCCGAAAATGACATCCGTTTCTCTCCATCAGGTGCTAAGTAAAAACCTGTACTTACTTAGTACTGTGCAGATAAGTGCACTGTGCAGATTATGTGCACATAAATTGAATGTTAAGTCATCATTGTTCAAAATTCAGAGAATTTCAAGACATAAAAAGGAATTTTGCATCCTATAAAGCGAAAATACCCGTCGTCGTCGGCCTCCGTCGGTCTATGATGACCATGGAAGAGAATCCTAAACGTCTACTCTGCTGGAACAGCACCGCCTGTGGCTGAACAGGCTGATGCACACCGGTGTTCTACCTTCCAGCGTTGGGCGTTGGTAGGATTCAAGCCTGGGCAGGAAGATATGGAGGCCAAGGTGTTACCCATGCAGCATGTCCCCCCCTCTCCACGTCACTGATGAATCCAAAGGAACAGCAGGGCTGCTATAGTTTGGCACCAGCGCCGTCGCAGGAGCTTCCAGAACGATGTTGAGCACAACAGAGAACTGCCTTAGGAGCTCCGACTCCAGATTTTTCCTCAGGGTTGACTCCCGAAGCCTTTCCCGTGACCGGGTGTGCCGCAAGGCAGCGGAGGTTTGAAATCAGGGTTTACCTTCCCCTAGATGGGCTACCTTCCCAGGTTGACGAGCCACCATCTACCTGAAGCATCTGGTTTTAAGGCACCAGAGATCCGCCCTCGCCCCTTCTCCTATTAGTAAAAGCAGTTCCGCCGGGCTTAGAGACTAAACCACACGGGCAGGCTAGGAGTTGGACTTAGTTGTCAGAGGCTTTTCGAGACGCACGCCATAAGGAGCATTTTATGAGCACTGGGAGCTTAACCCCAGTGCCACTCCTGGCTATGACAACCCGTACATGTAAACAAAAACGTATAAAACAACATGTGGCCATAATTCAAAAAGTTGACCTGATTGAGCAAAACCAATGTGATTTTTGGATTGAGCACATCAAAACTGTCCTAAATCAGCTAAAAAAAACTTCAACAATAAATTTTGGTGTTGACCAGTGAATCAAATCATTGGCAGTAATGCATCTGTAGGTTGGTTGCCAACTGCCAATCAAATCTAAAAGAAGAAGAAGCTTTTGATTAAAATTCACTACAGGTACCCTTTAAGTCTTAATTGAGGAAGAACTGAGAAATTTGTATATCCATCTATAAATTCACAAAGTCTCTGTCTGTGTATGTCTATCTGTCTGTGTGTCCTTTCCACGCATACTGTACCTCTTGAACCGTTTGTCAGATTGGCCTCAGATTTTAAGTGCTTTGCTGAGGTTACGAGGGTGTGCATCTCTGAGTATGGAGTTGCTCAGTCAAAATATGTAATTTTTATCAATGAAAGTGTAGCCACCGCTCTGTATCTCTTCATGCCCTGGATTCAAAAAATATGGGCAGGGTTTTGGATTGACTCCATGCTGATTGGATAATGCGCGGCATCACAACCATGCTGATTGGATAACACACAGCATCACGACCTGTCAGTCACCGCAGTGTTCCCTGGACAAAAAAAGGAAATAATGCTACTTGTAGTGCAAATAGTGACAAAAGATTGACTTGAGGCGGCATGGAAAAATAAGCTGCCAGTGCTGTGGTTTTAAGCAGGTTTTATTATATCATGTCGCCTTCACGGGATCCCCTCTCCGGTGCATAGTGGAGCAGCCCGGAGCGGGATCCCTAAGCTCTCAGAGAAGGAGAGGAGGACACGTGTGTGTCTACCAGTTGCAGGATCAGAGTGAGAGAAGAAGAGTAAGAGAAAGATTGCGTTACAGAGTTGCACCTTAAATACTTGATCATAACAATACATCAAAGAGACGTACCCCACAGTTTAGAATGATCAAAGGGACAACAGAACAGGCAGGAGGTATTTGCATTTGTAAGCCATACATCACAATGGGCAGATTAGCTAGACCTCGCTCCAAGTGTCAGACAAAGAGGCTAACAAGCACATCTACACATTGATCTGAGTCTCTAGGTCACAGTAAGGGCAAAATGCATGAATACAAAGGATGAAAGGCATCGATTAACATCACATAGGTGAGACAGAAGAAACTCGTCTACCTGTAGACATTAATACACCAAAGCACATCTAAGATGCTCAGAAAAAGCATAGTAAGGACAAGCCATATGCACACTATATAGAATGGCGCATTACATCACAACACATGCATGTTTGCATCACAAATACATGAATGGCACATTGCTTCTCAGTAGTGTAGCAGGAAAACAGAGAAAAGAGGGCTGAGTGTCCTTAGTCTGTTGTGGGGTTAAAACGAACCGCCACAGACTTAAGGTTTAATGCTTAGAAATTATACCATAAAGTTGCCGTGATTGTGTAGATCTAATGGATAATTCGGAATGAAGAACACGAGGTGCGGGGGTGGGGGGGGCAGCAGCTGATAGGGATGGGCAATACCAGCATTTTTCCTTTTGATACGATACCGTTGATTTATGGGACTTTTTCTTGAATACCGATACTTTTTGCCCCTGAAAGGAAAATCACATGATTGCAGTTTCACTAACAACTTTATTGCAAGAGCAGTATCAGTGAAATGCTTATAAAATGATAATAAAATAGAACACTGAGCAAAGTAAATAAAAATAAAATATAATTCAATTATAATAAAAATAATTAATGCAAAATTAATTCATTTTCTTAATCTGGTGAAGATTCTCAGTCATCCAGGCTGGTAAGTATGCTGTATGGAGGCTCAGTTACAGTAAGTCAACTGGATTCAAGTATTTTTTACTTCTGAAATGTTTCACCATTCATCCAGATTCTGTAGTAATACCAAGAAGCATATACTGTATGTGTAATTTTTTTTCCACAATGCAGTGTTGTTGTTTTTTTTATTATTTATTTATTTATTTTTATTTTTAGACTGTTATTTTACAAACTTAAATTTTGTTTATTTTTCAAAATGATGCTGCTTGGTATCACCATAGAATTTGGATGAATGGTGTAACATTTCAGAAGTAATACTTCTGCTGCCCACGGCGCTGCTGAGCTCACTGCTCTGCACCAAAGTCAGTAGTGACTGCATGACTGGAGGCTGCCAGTGTGCAGTGAGTCTTCGGCTCTGACATCTGATAGGCTGCCATAATCATGTGACACGGCATACTATCTCTACCACATGCCTGGGCTGATTGTTTCACCGGTTTTCACAGATAAATGTAATGCCTAAAACTCTCAGAAGTGAAAACAAATTGTACGTTTTGCATTAGCATAGTGGTATCGCGATATTTAAAAAGGTATCGACTCCAAAGTATCCACTAGCTGATATCAAAGTATCGATACTTCAGTATCAATACACCCATCTCTAGCAGCTGAACCGGTGGATCGCAGTCCTTTGCAGGCACATGGGTAAAGCAGCAGCCAAGACTCCCGTTAACCGGGCAGGCTGGGCTTGGCTCCCTGCGAAGGACTGCGATCCACCGATATAGCTGCTGCTTCTCCAACACCGGTGTCCGACCGGGCACTCCACGATTGTTTGCAGGGAGGCACGTCCAGCCTGCCCAGTCAGTGGTAGACGGTGTTATATCGTGAAATGACACGAGATGAAGAGCTTCTTGAGGGATATCCAACTGAACTTTATTAAGCAGAACACTCAACTATATACAGAGTGGGCCGTGCCCGCCTGATGTCATCCTGTGGGTGGGCACGGCATCCCAGGCACCCAAATCCCATACACAACATTCCCCCCACCCCTTTTAAAAAATGTCAAGCACACAAACAACCCACCCCAATTAGTCACCCGACTCAGGCTCTAAAAGGGGAAGAACATATGTACAAAAATAAACTCCTATCCATTCACACAACTAAGGCTGGGGGGCCAGGTAGACTGCCAGCGCCCCCTACACGGCTGAGCAGGTTATTCTGCCATTAAAAGAGAACAGTTTAACAAAACAAAATAAGGCCGTGTTTCTAATTCAAAACAATCCCCTTAACAATACTATATAAATATCACACACAAAACCACAACACACACACACACACACTACTGGCGGCCCCCACCCCAACTCCTATTAATTCTATTGATGATAGACTATAAACTACACATACAGTGGGGCAAAAAAGTATTTAGTCAGCCACCAATTGTGCAAGTTCTCCCACTTAAAAGATGAGAGAGGTCTCCAATTTTCATCATAGGTATACCTCAACTATGAGAGACAAAATGAGAAAAAAAAATCCAGAAAATCACATTGAAAGATTTTTAATGAATTAATTGGTAAATTCCTCAGTAAAATAAGTATTTGGTCACCTACAAACAAGCAAGATTTCTGGCTCTCACAGACCTGTAACTTCTTCAAGAGGCTCCTCTGTCCTCCACTCGTTACCTGTATTAATGGCACCTGTTTGAACTTGCTATCAGCATAAAAGACACCTGTCCACAACCTCAAACAGACTCCAAACTCCACTATGGCCAAGACCAAAGAGCTGTCAAAGGACACCAGAAACAAAATTGTAGACCTGCACCAGGCTGGGAAGACTGAATCTGCAATAGGTAAGCAGCTTGGTGTGAAGAAATCAACTGTGGGAGCAATTATTAGAAAATCGAAGCCATACAAGACCACTGATAATCTCCCTTGATCTTGGGCTCCACGCAAGATCTCACCCCGTGGGGTCAAAATTATCACGAGAACGGTGAGCAAAAATCCCAGAACCACATGGGGGGACCTAGTGAATGACCTGCAGAGAGCTGGGACCAAAGTAACAAAGGCTACATCAGAAACACACTACACCGCCAGGGACTCAAATCCTGCAGTGCCAGACGTGTCCCCCTGCTTAAGCCAGTACATGTCCAGGCCCGTCTGAAGTTTGCTAGAGAGCATTTGGATGATCCAGAAGAGGATTGGAAGAATGTCATATGGTCAGATGAAACCAAAATAGAACTTTTTGGTAAAAACTCAACTTGTCGTGTTTGGAGGAGAAAGAACACCATACCTACTGTGAAGCATGGGAGTGGAAACATCATACTTTGGGGCTGTTTTTCTGCAAAGGGACCAGGACGACTGATCCATGTAAAGGAAAGAATGAATGGGGCCATGTATCGTGAGATTTTGAGTGAAAACCTCCTTCCACCAGCAAGGGCATTGAAGATGAAATGTGGCTGGGTCTTTCAGCATGACAATGATCCCAAACACACCGCCCGGGCAACGAAGGAGTGGCTTCGTAAGAAGCATTTCAAGATCCTGGAGTGGCCTAGCCAGTCTCCAGATCTCAACCCCATAGAAAATCTTTGGAGGGAGTTGAAAGTCTGTGTTGCCCAGCGACAGCCCCAAAACATCACTGCTCTAGAGGAGATCTGCATGGAGGAATGGGCCAAAATACCAGCAACAGTGTGTGAAAACCTTGTGAAGACTTACAGAAAACGTTTGACCTCTGTCATTGCCAACAAAGGGTATATAACAAAGTATTGAGATGAACTTTTGTTATTGACCAAATACTTATTTTACCGAGGAATTTACCAATTAATTCATTAAAAATCCTTCAATGTGATTTTCTGGATTTTTTTTTCTTATTTTGTCTCTCATAGTTGAGGTATACCTATGATGAAAATTGGAGACCTCTCTCATCTTTTAAATGGGAGAACTTGCACAATTGGTGGCTGACTAAATACTTTTTTACCCCACTGTAGTGTATAAATTAAATTATAATGGTTACTGAACAACTCCCACGAAGTGCAAGATACACTATTATGAATACAACTCCTAAAAGATCACACAAATAAGTGATCTGAAAAACAAAAAAAATAAACAAGCAGTTCTTAAACAGTGGCTAATATTGGATAGCCCATTCATTTTCAATTGTTCTGTAATTAATATTCACACAATCAAATAAATCTTGCCTACATATAGGCTACACCTCTGTATTCCACTTTCAAACAGCCTACATTTGGGTCTGTAAAGCCTGATTGGGATACCTGTTTCCACACAAGAATACTTGCGTTCTACAGGCATGCACTAGTATCTATAAATGCAAGGAATCTGTCTGTGTGTGTGTGTTCCTCACATATCTCTCAAACCGTTTGTCAATTTTAGCCCACTCATCTTTGCAGAATTGTTGTAATTCAGCCACATTGGAGGGTTTTCAAGCATGAACCGCCTTTTTTAGGTCATGCCACAGCATCTCAATCAGATTTGACTAGGCCACTCCAAAGTCTTCATTTTGTTTTTCTTGAGCCATTCAGAGGTGGACTTGCCGGTGTGTTTAGAATAATTGTCCTGCTGCAGAACCCAAGTGCGCTTCAGCTTGAGGTCATGAACAGATGGCCGGACATTCTCCTTCAGGATTTTTTGGTAGACAGCAGAATTCATGGTTTCATTTACCACAAGTCTTCTAGGTCCCGAAGCAGCAAAACAGCCCCAGACCATCACACTACCACCACCATATTTGACTGTCGGTATGATGTTCTTTTCTGAAATGCTGTTACTTTTACGCCAGATGTAATGGGACACACATCTTCCAAAAAGTTCAACTTTTGTCTTTTCAGTCCAGAGTATTTTCCCAAAAGTCTCAGGAATCATCAAGATGTTTTCTAGCAAAACTGAGATGAGCCTTTATGTCTTTATGCTCAGCAGTGGTTTTCATCTTGGAACTCTGCCATGCAGACCATTTTTGCCCAGTCTTCTTCTTATGGTGGAGTCATGAACACTGACCTTAACTGAGGCAAGTGAGGCCTGCAGTTCTTTGGATGCTGTTGTGGGGTGTTTTGTGACCTCTTGGATGAGTTGTGGCTGTGCTCTTGGGGTGATTTTGGTCGGCTGGCCACTCCTAGGAAGGTTCACCACTGTTTCATGTTTTTGCCATTTGTGGATGATGGCTCTCACTGTGGTTCGCTGGAGTTCCAAAGATTTAGAAATGGCTTTATAACCTTTTCCAGACTGATAGATCTCAATTATTTTCCCATTTCCTGAATTTCTTTGGATCGCAACATGATGTCTAGCTTTTGAGGATCTTTTGGTCTACTTCACTGATTTCTTGATTGAGAACAGGTGTGGCAGTAATCAGACCTGAGTGTGGCTAGAGAAATTAAACTCAGCTTTCCAAAGATGTGATAAACCACAGTTAATTTATGTTTTAACGGGGGGGGGGGGGCAATCACTTTTCACTCAGGACCATGTAGGTTTGGATTTTTTCCCCTTAATAATAAACGCCTTCATTTAAAAACTGCATTTTGTGTTTACTTGTGTTATCTTTGTATGATATTTAAATTTGTTTGATCTGAAGCATAAAATGTGACAAACATACAAAAAAATAAGAAATCTTGAAGGGGGCAATCAGTTTTTCTCACCAGTGTATGTAATTTTTATCAATAAAAGTTTGGCCACCGCTCTGTCTCCTCATGCGCAGGCTTCTGTAAGTATGGGTGGGGTTTTGGATTGACTCCGTACTGACTGAATTATATGCGGCATCATGATCAGTCATCAGAGCGCTCCGTGAACTAAACAAGGAAGTGAAAAGTGACAAATTTGACTAGAAAAAGATGATACTGAAGATTTAGTGCTTAAAAAAATTATACCATGAAGTTGCTGTGATTGTGTAGATCTCAAGGATAATTCGGTATATGTAGAGAACACGAGGCGCACAAGCAGACCGGGAGGAGCACCAGCGAGGACCCGGGGTCTGGCAAAGAACATCGGTGCAAAGGACACGCCGGGAGAAGCAGCGGCCCCACCGGTGGACAGCAGTCCTTCACGGGAGGCAAGCCCAGCCTGCCCGGTCAGTGGTAGACGGGAGTCCCGGCTGCTCTTGACCTGTGTGCTTCCACTGTCCTTTGCAGGACTGCGAGTCCCCAATAGCGCTCCTCCTGTGCGAGTATCTAAAAATGAAAAACTTAATAATAATACCACCATGATTGTGGAGTGAAATGGCCGGAATGAGTTAACCAAACAGGACACCAAAACGCCCAAATAATGAAATAAATCATTTTTTAGTTAAATATTTACTGCCAAATGGGCAACACTGATGCAGCGGTTGCAGTCAAACAGCCCCTTCTGCTGTGAATAATAATGTGTGCTGTTTTGTAGTTAATTTGGTTGATTAGTTTTAAAAACCTTTTAACAAAATATTGCTAAAATATAAAATGATGCACTGCAGTGGGTCTCAAATATTTGTAAACATGTGCTGTTATAGTACTACATGAGTTTATTGACGTTACACAGAAGAAATTCACTACTGCACTGAACTCCATCACTGAACAGTGATATAAGCTAAAATCGTAATAAGGATGACTGAACAACTTCCATTCCCTAAAGTGCAAGATACACTATGAATATAAGTGATAAAAGATCACACAAATAAGTGATCTGACAAACAAATAAACAAGGGATCTGAAACAGTCACTAATATTGGATGTCCCATTCATTTTCAGTAATTAGGTATTCTCTAATTAATATTCACACAATCAAATAAATCTTAGTGCCGTTCAGTCCCTTTCATATTTGTCAAAGTTTAACATGTGTGATTGCTGACATATAGGCTACACCTCTTTGTATTCCACTTCCAAACACAGCCTACATTTGGGCCTGTAAAGCGTAATTGGAATACCTGTTTTCAGACAAAAATACTTGCGTTCTGTGGGCAATGTGCTAGTTTGTGTAATAACTCAGATTTTTATTCACAGCTTTCATGCATCTCATCATGCTTAGATGATCACCTGATCAGTAGACTGAGGTGTCCTTTTGTTGGAATTCAACAGATTTTCATATTGAATGGCTGCCATACATGTAGATATGCTAATTTAGGAAAGATCTGCAATGGTCTCTTAATTTTTTCCGGAGCTTTATGGTGTTAATCTTCAGCGTGACATCCTTAATATTTCTCTTCTTGTTGTATATAAAATTAAGTTTTGCCTGTAGGAGGTGCTGTGAGTCTGTAAACTGTCAGTCTGGGTCTAGAAAATCTTTATTAGTCACAGCCCTCACGATTCAGACTGTGCAGTCATAATAAGCAATAAAGTGATTTTTATTGGGTTTTTATAATTTTTTATTGAATTAAATAATGTCTTAGTTTATTAGCATTTATATCAATTAAAGTTGTAGCATTTTGTGCAATTATATAAATGCAGAGACTGTCACTGCTATTGCATTTTGATTAATTGCACAGCTCTAGTCTGTACCATGATTTTAATGTCTGTTTTCATTTGATCATGTCTTTTCATCAGATGGTGAGTGTTTATCAGGTGTATCCACACTCCTGCTTCCTGTACCTCGGCAGCATCTTGGTGGATGAGTACGGTATGGAAGAGGGCTGCAGGCAGGGACTGCTTGACATGTTACAGGTAAACTTTTGCTGGGGCTCCATGTAAGTGCACCCTTTTGCTCCATGATGATGATGGTGATGATATGAAGATGATTTGCATTTCCTCCTCCAGGCTCTCTGCATGCCGACCTTTCAGCTGTTGGAGCAGCCCAACGGTCTGAGGAACCACCCAGACACTGTGGATGACCTGTTCAGGCTGGCCACCAGGTGAGTTAGTATGCACCTAAACCAGGTGGCTCACACATGTTCAGCAGGAACACTCGTGACAATCCGCGATCATAGTCTAAACATGTTGTGCCAGGTCAGTTGATTGGCACAGGCCCGCTCAGCTGATTCTTATCGTCTCTTTGCAGCTTTGGCACAAACACAGATTATTTCCACCAGTGTTTTTCAAACAGGGTGTCCTGGTGTGTTCAGGTTTCTGTGGGAAATGATCTAATTTCACTTCTTAATTGGCCTCAAAAATCCAAATAATTTGCCATTGTTGTGCATAGGAACCTACAGAACCCGTGTACAACCCTGGTTGAAAAACTTTGATTTACACGACACTCACATTACAAGTTATTGTTCAGTTCGGTTTTTTGTCAGATCAGATTTGTATGACATGAAAGATCACATTCATAATTACAGTGACTTTCAACTGGCTATCATATGAACATGTCATCCTCTGAAACAGCACACATGCTGATATTGATATGCCATTGGGTCATCAACAAAGTATCTCATATTTGTGGGAAGACTTTTTTTTTATCCCCCACCAGTTGAAGCCCAAAGGGGGATTATGTTATGGGTCAGTCGGTACATCCGTCCGTCCGTCCCACTTTTGTGAAATCAGCTCCTCCGCCCGAGCTGTGGGAGACTGCACATATTGTAAGGTACTGGTAATCTAATGAAAGGGCCAATACAAACTATCTCATGGGCCAGATTCAACCCATGGGCCGCCAATTAAAAAGCCTTGTTCTACAGTTTTGGTCCAATTGTTTTGAAACTTGGTACCACCGTTTGATATACACTGAGGATGCACATATTGCAATTTGTTTTTGATCGGATGATGTTTGCAGGAATTGTAACCCCTGACCTATGACCTCCTGTTCCACTCACTTCATAGACAGTAACTGTCTTGTGAAATCAACTCCTTCTACAGTTTTGTTCCGATTGTTTTGAAACTTGATATACTCTGATGATGTGCATATTGCAATTTCACTCTCATCGGATGACCTTGAGGTCAAAGGTGAGGTCAGATTTTTCCCTAAATCTTCTAAACACAGTAACTACTGAAAGAAATGATATACGTTTTTTAAATTGATACAGTAGTTGTAGCTGATACACATCTTGGATGACTTACACCCTCACTTAACCATGGGTTTGGCGTCAAGGGGTCAAAGGTTCAAACTTAACATTGCAGTTGCGCTATGGTAAATGCTACATTTACTATGACTATAAAACGAGTAAAGCTAGGGCCACCAAACCTGGTCCACAGGTTCATCTTGGGATCCTGAACTCTGACTGGTTTTGGTGTCAAAAGGTCAACGGTCAAGGTTAACATTCCCTATGCCTCATTACTGTACAACAAGTGAAATTAGGGTCACCAAACTTGGAACACAGGTTCACCCTGTGACCCTGAAGTGTGACTGTGGCTTTGGGATCACAAGGTCAAAGGTCGACATCAAAATGGCTTATAAACTATAGCTTAACAACAAAGAAAGCTAGGGTCACCAGACTTGCTACACAGGTAAATTAAATTAAAATTAAATTAAATCACCCTATTGTCATTCAACTGTACAACCAATCATGTACAGCAGAACGAGATTGTGCTTTACCTATCTATGGTGTAAATCACACACACCCCAAGTGCAGAATCAGAGGGCCGCTGCCATGCAAGGCGCCGCCACAGAGTTCCCTCCTCCGTTCCATTTATTGCTGAGCACCAAGCTGGACGGCAGGAAATTCCACTTTTATATGGTCTTCGGCATCACCCGGCCGGGATTTGAACCCCTGCCTCCCGGGTGTGGGGCGGATGCTCTACCAACTGAGCCACCACTCCGGTTCACCTTGGGATCCTGACCTCTGACTATGGGTTTGGGTTAAAAGGTCAAGGTTAACATTTCTAATGCCTTATTCCTATACAAGTAAAATTAGGGTCACCAAACTTGGAACACAGGTTCACCCTGTGACCCTGAAGTGTGACTATGGTTTTGGGATCTTAAGGCCAAAGGTCAACATCAAAATGGCTTAGAAACTATAGCTCAACAACAAAGAAAGCTAGGGTCACCAGACTTGCTACACAGGTTCGCCTTGGGATCATGACCTCTGAATATGGGTTTGCGGTCAAAAGGTCAAAGGTCAAGGTTGGCACTGCCTATGCTCTCTTACTATAGAACGTGTAAAGCTCTCTAGGGTCACCAAGCTTGCTACACACATTCACCTCGGGATCTCACCCTACAACTATGGGTTGTATAAGTTCATACTTTGCTGTATATCCGTGGATGATAGGCTTATCATAATTTGGTTCTGCCACAGTAATTATATTGAAAAGTTGAAAACTGCTCTGTCAGTAAGTATTGGGATCTTCAAAGAAAATGGCCTCGAGGGATATTGCGCTTGCCTCAGAGTGTTCTTGTTTTTTAATCTCAGCAGTAACACTCTGTTACAGCATGGATGGAGCAATTACTCCATGGTTACAGGGAGAGGGGAGGTGGAACTTTTCATGTTCAGTAACACATGGAACTTTTATGGAGTTTTTATGTGATATCAGAGGCGACAAAAAGGAGCTCGATAACCAGCAACCTCACCCCTGCATCCCAGCACGGACTGCTCTAGGCAGAATCCGAGGTAAAAGCACCATGGTAAATACACTCAATTTCACAACAGCACTTCATTTCGTGGGTACAGACCTGAAGCGAAGCGCGCTGTCTGAGGTTGATGTCCTGGCTGTCGGCCTTGTGTGTTTGTGGTGCCCCCAGTGAACCGTGATTTTGCAGCCTGCTGCATGCTCTCTGGAGCGGTTGGAGCCCAAAGTCTCTGCAGAGAACGGAGTTGGTGGGACAGCGGAGAGGGGAGGAGAAGACCCAAGGGCTCGTGCTGTAATCTGTCCGGGCAGTCACCAATACAGCATTTCAGTTCTGCTTTTTTTTCCGCCAAAACAAAACGGTCTCATTTTTTCCCAAATTGTATCAAAAGGCTTCAGGGTCCGGATGGAGGACTCTCAGGGTCCAGATCTGGACCGGAGTCCGCCAGTTGGTGACCCCTGATGTATCGGGTATACAGTATATTCAATCTAGGACTACATTCGAAAGTGGCTCAGATGTGTCCTGAACAACAATTTTTTTTTTTTTTATTTTAGTATACTTTATTAATCCCCAGAGGGAAATTACAGGGCATCCACCTGGATGGATGAGGCTGCCAATGTGCGGCGACAATTCCTTCACCATTCACACCTAGGGCCACTTTAGAGGCTTCAGTTAACCTAACTTGCATGTTTTTAGCCTGTGGGAGGAAACCCGAGTACCCGGAGTAAACCCACGCAGACACGGGGAGAACATGCAAACTCCACACAGAAGGGTCACCGATGGTTGGGGGTGGAATCAATCCCGTGACCTTCTTGCTGTGCTGCCACAGTGCTAACCACTGCGCCACCGAGCTGTATTTAGACAGATTTCTACAAACAGCCCTAAAAATTTAAATGTGGCCATTAGAGTAAAAAAAAAAAAAAAAAAAAAAAAAAAATCAAATCTGAGTTACTTCAAGGTAGTCGTATGAACGTAGGCTTAGATTGAGCTTGGTGTTGGACACTAGAAAAAGACAACTTGGTTGTCTTGTTTACAGGTCTTCCACCTCAGGGTTGTAGCCAAAGGTATCCAAACTTATGTTAAATATGAAGTTCCAAAAGTAGCGTCATGCCTCTCTGGGGAACTACCAAGATGCTTAATAGTGTGTTTTTTCCCCCAGGTGGCATACATCCACTTACACTCATTCATTTGCCGGGTCGCTCAGAGTTACCTGTAAACTGTGTAACTGATCTCAGAGCACCTTATAAACTACAAGACAGGCCTCTTTGGCTTTAAATCTGTTACTATCACATTGTACAGTTTTAATGGTATAATGTTTTTGTTTTTTAAGACCTTTATTTGGTTATTCATTATTCATCAGTCCAAACTGTTCATTACTTTTGGGGAGGGGGGTTCTTGGGAAAGACATTATCATTGTTAATGCTTTTTTTATTGTAGCCCCTGACCTATGACCTTCTGTTTCATCTCACTTCATAGACAGTAACTGTCTTGTGAAATCAACTCCTCCTACAGTTTTGTTCAGATTGTTTTGAAACTTGATACCATGGTTTGAAATACTCTGATGATGTGCATATTGCAATTTTACTCTCATTGGATGACCTTGAGGTCAAAAGTCAGAAGTCAGATTTTTCCCTAAATCTTCTAAACACAATAATGACTGAAAGAATGATGTAGGCCTTTCAAATTGATACAGGAGTTGTATCTAATACATGTCTTGGATGACTTACACCCTCATCTAACTATGGGCTTTGGGTCAAGGGGTCAAAGTTCGAAGTTAACACTGCAGTTGCACTATGGTAAATGATAAATGCTACATTTACTATTACTATGAAATGAGTAAAGCTAGGGTCACCAAACCTGGTATACAGGTTCACCTTGGGATCGTGACCTCAGACTATGGGTTTGGGGTCAAAAGGTCAAAGGTTAATGCTAACATTCCCTATGCTTTATTACTGTACAATGAGTAAAATTAGGGTCACCAAACTTGGTACACAGGTTCACCCTGTGACCCTGAAGTGTGACTATGGTTTTGGGATCGCAAGGTCAGAGGTCAACATCAAAATAGCTTATTAACTACTGTATATCTCAACAACAAAGAAAGCTAGGGTTGCCAAACTGGCTACACAGGTTCACCTTGGGATCCTGACCTCTGACTATGAGTTTGGGATCCAAAGGTCAAGGTTAGCATTTCTTATGCCTTATTACTGTACAACGAGTAAAGCTAGAGCCACCAAATTTGGTACACATGTTCACTCTGTGATCCAGGGTTTCCTCTGGTAACATTTCTTGGTGGCGGGCCGCCTCACCAGAAATTTTACCGCCACGCCAAGGAGATATGAATTTATTAAGAAAAATATATGAAGCAATGACTTTCCCCAAGCGTGCACACAAACAGCGCACGTGGCTGTCATCCACACGGTGTTTAGAAGCGCCCCGCCAACGCGAGTTTTCCAGTCAGTCAGCAGGCAGTGTCTCACTAGGCGCGACTGTCCGACAGAAGCATGAGTTTGTTAAAGTACTTTAAATGCGGAAAAAAATCAGAAGAGGTATGTAAGCACTGGTATTTATCATGGTTTTAACCTGCTGGAAATGGGAAAAGTCACTTAGCTAAGAGATGTGGTTAGAATTCATATGAAGGGCAAGGCAAGGGGGACTGATGAATTGCTGAGGATATATTTCACCAGCCACTACAGTATTAAGTTATGTTCTGTAGGAATTGCAGGAATGAAGAGACTGGCAATTTCTCTCTTCTCACACGAGCAGGTGTACCGTTTTTATTCTGCAACAGCAGTGACAAAAAGCAGCAGCTAAAAATGCTAGCTCTCTTTTCACTCTAAACTGAGGTCCTTCAGCGGCTGCCTAGAGAGGTGCCTGATAAGAAAGCCTGACAACACAACTATAACTGCCTAAACAGACCATTCTGTACATGAACACATATTTTTTTTTTTTGTTACTTATTTGTACCCGTAGGTAGATTTGGTTTGCAGTCTGGTAACAAGCCACCGGCTGCCGGTTGCTGCGTGCGCGAGCGCCCTAAACCTACATGTTTTTGGTATGCGGGAGGAAACCGGAGAAATCCCGGAGTAAACCCACGCAACACGGGGAGAACATGCAAACTCCACACAGCTCACTGTTGGTCGGGGGCTGGGATCGAACTCATGATCCCCGCGATCCCCCGGCCGAGGGTAAAACTGTGCTGCCACAGTGCTAAACCACTGCGCCACCGTGCAGCCCACATATTGTGGTGAATTATGTCTTTAGAGTCCGCTACAGTTCCCTATTATGTGCCTGGGAGGTTAAGATGACCGAAATTCACAAAGTCAATGACTTTAATCTGTTAGCAGCCTTCAGACAAACTAAACGTGTCAACATCTGATTTCAAATTAAGGGAGGTTTTTCCTGCTGTCTGAGTGATGAGATTTCTAAAAAAAAAAAAAAAAAATAACTATAAAGACATATTATAACAGAAATAACGGCATCCTTGGTCATTTAAGTTAATTTATTTAATTAAATAATATTTTTCTTTGTAATCAGAGTTAAATTAATGTTCTGTTCTGACTGCAAAATTATGGTCAAAAATGTAAATTGTTATAAGGAAAAAGTGAAACAATTTACCACAGTCTGTTTCATATTTATCTAAAAAAAAACAAAATAAAAACAGTAATTTTATTTTAAAAAAACAAAGTAGTCATAAAATAATCCACAAATTTATAATAAAGTTTCAAATGTACAAGAAAAGTCAATTTTACAAGAGGAAATTACAAATTTGAGGAACATGGTTTTAACTTTAAATTTACAGAGAAAAGTAGAAAACTATAAGAAAATTGTTATAAATTTTTGGGAAAAACCTCAAACCTTCAAGACTGAAGTCATTGCTCAAGTTTTTAAGTGGGTGCTCTTTGTACCCTTAACTCAACTAGAAATTTTTGGTTGTCTGCTTTTAAATATTAATTTCAAAGCACTGCTTTTACATGAGTAGAATTTGTGGTTACTATACCTGACATGGTTCTTTGAGCCAGAGACAAGACACAGACCTCGAATTGATACAATTAGGTTTATTACAGCAAGAATGTGTATGTTGGTGCGTGAGAGTGTAGGCAGGAGCAGCAGGGACAGAGCAGCACACCCTACGACCCGGCAACCCTAAAGACACATAGAGAGAGGGATAGTTAGTGAGCGTTGTAGCTGGACTTAAACAGTTACACTGTTGCTTACTGTGGGAGCAGATAGAGACAGGCTCAGGTTCAGCACAATGGCTACGGCCAGGAAGACAGTGTCCTTCGGTTGGGAGTGCAGCTCCTGCAGGTGAGTGTCTGGGGAGTTTGACGACGAAGGAGGGAAGGGAGAATCCGCCGCCACGGACTCCGCCTGTGCACAGGGAACTGGAAGACAGGGTGAGTTGAGGATAGCGCTTACGTGGATGGCTGGAGGAATTCTCCGGCGAGGAACGACGCAGGCTTTGGATGAGATCACGACGAGTAGAAGGAGTTGGCGATGAAACTGCTCTGGAGAGACATCTCCGCACCGCTAGTCAGGGCAGCGCGGTATAAATAGGCCAGCCGTGATGGGAACCAGATGAGCGCACGGCTGGGGATGATTAGCAGAGCAGGCCATGACAATACCCACCTGATCATATAATTTAAGTATGCATGAGTACATTACTATTATGAATGTTTCTTTCCCTTCCCTACTCTCAATGGAAAAAAAGAAACACTAGAATAAAAATACAAAAAATACACATATTTTTGTCATTTACGTATGTAAACCATGACCAAAAAAATCCTGCAGGACTAAACATGACACTTGATATTTTCTAGCCTGTTTGTATAACACCATAGACAGAGAGAGAACCTGAATTAGACAGCGCTCAGAGAGGGCAAGATGAGACAGAAGAGAGGAGCCAAGGAGAGGGAAGTGTTCAGGCAGAGGAAGGAGAGAAGGATAACACCACTAAAAAGTCTAAACGCAGGCTGTGTGGGTGGGACCCCAACTGGCCCAATATTCAAGCCTCGGTTGTACAGTACTTCAAATGGTAAGTTCCATATGCAGCGTTAATGTGTAAAATTTTAAAAAGAAATAAATAGTATAAAATTAACATATTCCGGTATGTTTACTGAAAAATATGTTGCCACCGCACCAAGGTCTTTAAGCCAGAGGAAACACTGCTGTGATCCTAAAGTGTGATTGTGGTTTTGGGATCACATGGTCAAAGGTCAACATCAAAATGCCTTGTAAAGTATATCTCAACACCAAAGAAAGCTAGGGCCACCAAATCTGGTACACAGGTTCACTCTGAGACCATAACCTCTGACTACAGGTTTGGGGTCAAAAAGTCAAAGGTCAGGGTTGGCACTCCTTATGATCTCTTATGATAGAAAATGTAAATCTCTCTCCGGTCACCATACTTGCTACACAGGTTCACCTCAGGGTCCTGACCTACAACTATGGATTGTATACTTTGTTGTGTATTTGTGGATGATGGGCTTATCATAATTGGATTCTGCCACAGTAATTATATTGAAAAGTTGAAAACTGCTCTGTCAATAAGTATCGGGATCGTCAAAGAGAATGGAGGCGGGGGATATTGCACTTGCCTCATTGGGCTTTTGTTTATATTAAAATGGAAAATAAAGAAAATCTAAATCACACAAACCCTAACCTCGCCACTCTCCGTAGTTGGTACATATGAGGTAGGGGTGGGCAATATGGCCTAAAAATGATATCACAATATTTCTGTGAATTTTCACGATAACGAAATTTTTCACGATATTGCAGAATGCATTTTTTTTTTCTTGTAAATTTATGCAAAAAGGACAGTTTCACAGGCCAGCATTATTTACCTTCAACATATTCAGGGAAAACAAAACAAAAACTGTTATTTTTCCATTTTAGAAACAGCAGCTCAGATTTAGTTTAAAATATTTTTTAGTTCTGTATCAAATATTACAAGAAAATAATATAAACCGTTACATCTTTACTGCACACAGACTTCAAGTTTTATGCTGAATCACTTTACCTGCTCCTGTTGCATGGACCTGTCCTGGGGCTTTTGGCTCTCGTTGCAGTGAATGGATGTTTCTCTCTCACTCTCTCTTTGGATGGTTTAATAAAATCAAGCTGAATCGGCCAAAATGGAAGTAAAATAAGGCCACTTTGAGCGGCACATTGTCCAACGTTAATACTGCCCCAGCGGTGTTGACGTGTGGAAAAAATGCAGGCAGATTATTCATACTGCTGCACTGTTTTTGTTTTTTGTTTTTTTTTTTAAACATGACAGCCGTCTGAAACAGAAATTGAAACGTAAATATTTCCACTCAACTGGAGAGGGCGCGGTGGCGGAGTGGTTAGCACTGCCCTAGCACAGCAACTCACCCTTGGCCGGGGGATCCTGGGTTTGATCCCAGCCCCCGACCAACAGTGATCTGTGTGGAGTTTACATGTTCTCCCCGTGTCTGCGTGGGTTTACTCCGGGATTTCTCCAGTTTCCTCCCACATGCCAAAAACATGCAAGTTAGGTTAATTGGCATCAAAACTGGGGATTCTAAATTGTCCTTAGGTATGACTGTGAGAGTGAATGATTGTCTGTCTCTCTGTGTTGGCCCTGCGATGGACTGGCGATCTGTCCAGGGTGTACCCTGCCTCTCGCCCAAAGATGCTGGGATAGGCTCCAGCCTCCCCGTGACCCAAAAAGGATTAAGTGGAAGAAGATGAATGAATGAATGGAGACGGTCTGACTTCGGAGCTGCATCTTCCTGCTGCCATGTTTGTTTTGCCATTTCTATGTGGTGTGACGTCGTCACGCAGCAGACAATAAATATCACGATATTCATTTATACACTGGTATCAAAATTTATACCGATATTATCATGAATGATACGATATGACACACCCCTAATATGAGGTTACATGTTTCTTCTTTCTGTTTGACGTGAATGTCGTCTAAAGCTGCTGACCTTTGACCCACCTGTGCCATCTATCTGATGTCTCTTGTCTCTGTCCAGGTTTGTCCAGAGGAGTCCTGTCACTTTACTTAGCAGCAGCATCATTGTTCACATCATCCAATGTGCCATTGCCGCCACCTCGTTGGACCACCGGGACGCCAACTGTAGTGTCATGAAGTTTGTGAGAGATCTGATCCACAGCGGTGTCGCCAACGATGTGAGTCGTAAAACCATAAAGAAACACTGAGGTAGCAGTCATGTGGCATAGCACTTAACAAGTGTCTTCCTACAGCATGAGGAGGACTTCGAGGTGAGGAAGCGTCTGATCGGTCAGGCCATGGAGCAGCACGGACAGCAACTTGTCACTCAGCTGATGCACTCATGTTGTTTCTGTCTGCCGGCGTATACACTCCCTGACGTCGCTGAGGTGCTGTGGGAGGTCATGGTGTTCGACAGGCCAGTAAGTAATCATGGCTCAGAAGTGTCTCCTTTGTTATGGCACATACTGACGTTAAATTCTGCTTGTTTCAGACGTTCTGCCGTTGGTTAGAAAATGCTCTGAAAGGGTTACCAAAGGAGACGTCGGGGGGAGCTGTGACCGTCACTCACAAACAGCTGACAGACTTCCACAAACAGGTCACCAGGTACGTCTGTGGATTCTTAGATTTGTTTATCCAAAATTAAGGCAGTAGTAATCCTTTAAAATTACAATTAATCCTTAAATTTCACTATCAGTGGTCTCAAGATTGCTTGCTTTTTTGTACATCCATCCATCTTCTACTGCTTTTCCGGAGGTCCGGGTCGCGGAGGCAGCAGTTCAAACAGAGAAGCCCAGACTTCCTTGGTATCCTCTCTGAAGAGGATACCAAGGCGTTCCCAGACCAGCTGGGAGACATAGTCTCTCCACCGTGTCCTGGGTCTGCCCCGGGGTCTCCTCCCAGTGGGATGTGCCTGAAACACCTCAAGTGGGAGGCGTCCAGGAGGCATCCTAATCAGATGCCCATACCACCTCAACTGACTCCTTTCAATGTGGAGGAGCAGCGGTTCTACTCTGAGCCTCTCCCAGATGACTGAGCTCCTCACCCTATCTCTGAGGGTGAGTCCAGCAATCCTACGGAGAAAGCTCATTTCAGCCGCTTGTATCTGCGATCTCGTTCTTTCGGTCATTACCCAAAGCTCGTGACCATAGGTGAGAGTAGGAACGTAGATTGACTGGTAAATCGACAGCTTTGCCTTAGAACTCAGTTCCCTCTTCACCACAACAGACCGGTACAACGTCCACATCACTGCAGATGCTGCTCCAATCCGTCTGTCAATCTCTCGCTCCATTTTCCCCTCACTCATGAACAAGACCCCAAGATACTTAAACTCCTCCACTTGGGGCAGGAGCCTGTCCCCAACCCGGAGAGGACAATCCACCTTTTTCCGGCTGAGGACCATGGACTCAGACTTGGAGGTGCTGATTCTCATCCCAGCCACTTCACACTCGGTGGAAAACCGTCCCAGCAAGAGCTGTAGGTCATTGCTGGATGAAGCCAACAGGACAACATCATCTGCAAACAACAGAGATGAGATCCTGTGGTCACCAAGCATGACACCCTCCATTCCCTGGCTGCGCCTAGAAATCCTGTCCATAGAAATTATGAACAGGATCGGTGACAAAGGGCAGCCCTGGCGGAGTCCAACTCTCACTGGGAATGACTCCGACCGAGTGTTGGCAATACGAACCAAACTCTCACAACGGTCGTACAGAGACCGAATAGCTCGTAACAACAAGCCCGATACCCCATACTCCCGAAGCACCCCCCACAAAAATCCACGAGGGACGCGGTCAAATGCCTTCTCCAAGTCCACGGGGAGCTGCTTTCCCCTCCTGAGCCGCCGGACAGTTTGCCAGAATCTCTTTGAGGCCGACCGAAAGTCTTGTTCCATGGCCTCACCGAACTCCTCCCATACCCGGGTTTTTGCTTCAGCAACCACCGGAGTTGCACTCTGCTTGGCCTGCCGGTACACCTCAGCAGCTTCGGGAGTCCCACAAGCCAGCCAAGCTTGATAGGACTCCTTCTTCAGCTTAATGGCCCCCCTCACCACTGGTGTCCACCACTTGGTTCGGGGGTTGCCACCACGAGATGCACCGACCACCTTGTGGCCGCAGCTCTGGGCCGCCGCTTCAACAACAGAGGTGGAGAACATGGCCCATTCAGACTCCCATGTCTCCAGACTCCCTCGGAATGTGGTTGAAGTTCTTCCGGAGGTGGGAGTTGAAGACCTCCCGGACAGGGGCCTCAGCCAGACGCTCCCAGCACACCGTCACTATACGTTTGGGTCTACCAGGTCTGAATAGCTTCCTCTTCTGCCATCGGATCCAACTCACCACCAGGTGGTGATCAGTTGACAGCTCTGCACCTCTCTTTACTCGGGTGTCCAAGACATACGGTCGCAGGTCTGATGATACGATAACAAAATCGATCATCGACCTGCGACCTAGGGTGTCCTGGTGCCAGGTGCACATATGGACACCCTTATGCTTGAACATGGTGTTCGTTATGGACAGTTTTTTGTACAGTGAAATCTTTATTTATTTTTGTGAATTTATAAAAAATATTAATTTTATACTTTATCAAAATGAAAATTCGAATGAATTGAAGCAACTGCTATCATTCAGATCTGAACTGCCTTGCTATCAAAAAATTTGCTGCAGTTTCAGTTCCAGTAAAATTCTGCATAAAATTGTTTCTAATATATAAAGCTTTAAATAGACTTTCTGCCAAAAAATGATTTTTTTTTTTTTTTTTTCTTGTTAGCATGTCTGTCATGCGTTTTTTTTTTTTATGACTTTGTGACTTTATGACATGAAATAACTTTTTTATGTTGATGATCTGTCTAGGTCACTAAAAGCCTGTAAAACTGAACGCATGATTGGTAGCGCTCTTGTCAATCATGTATTTTGTGGTTTTTAGTCCAAGCAGTGCTGGTCTTCAGCAGCCTCTATCTGTTCTATATATGGTTTGGAATACGTCATTAGATATAATGCTACAAAAAGTGCTGTCATGATATCTAGAACCAAAGAGGATACATGTTGTAACACGTCCTGATTTTAAATTATCAGGGAATGTTTTGCCAGTTTGTAAAAGACCAAATACATATACACACATTTTTTATTTCCAGTATTGCAGCAGCAAGGGGATAAGCAATAGTAAATAAGATAAGAACTGGTTAGCCAAAGCGGTAAATAAATAGACATATGTACACAGTTATATACACAGTGCAGGAGCATTGCGTTGCAGCTAGATGGTATCAACAGCATTATAGTTTAAATTACCTGGCAGAATATAAATATGTACCCAAACAGTATATTTTGCATTGAATCAACAGTGTTGTTGCCACCCTCAATGACAATTGTCGTAGTTGTTAGGTTTAGTACACACACACACACACACACACACACACACACACACACACACACACACACACACACACACACACACACACACACACACACACACACACACAAGTGGTTACTTGCAAGACACATCAAGAGCTAAGTCACTCTTATGTCCGTTTTTTGGCTGTGAAAGTTCAAGTTAAGTTCCTAAGTTCAGTTAAGACACTATTTTAGAAAAATGTAAATTTGTTTTAATAATAATAAATAATAATGCATCAGATTTATATAGTGCTTATTCATACATGCTCAAAGATGCTTTACAATGGATACATTATTGATTTGCTCCACAGACAATGGTAGTGGTAAGCTACGACTGTAGCCACAGCTGCACTGGGGCAGACTGACGGAAATGTGGCTGCCAATCCGTGCCAACAGCCTCTCCGACCACCGAACATTTATACATATTCATGCCCAGTGCCTCAGACACTGGAGGTAAGGTGGGTAAAGTGTCTTGCCCATGGACACAACAGTAGGATGTCTGGGGAGAGCGGGATTCAAACCACCAACACTCTGGTTATTGGACGACCTGCTCTACCACCTGAGCCACTGCCACCCACATTTCCCTCCTCCATTCCATTTTTGCTGAGCACCAAGCTGGACGTCAGGAAGTTCCATTTTTATATGGTCTTCGGCATGACCCAGCCGGGACTCGAACCCCAACCTCCTGGTTGTGGGGCGGATGCGCTACCCCCAAGGCCACCACTCTGGTTTAAGGGGATTTTTATCCATTGGAGTGTGTCTTTAAATTTAACCAAGTTTCCCTAAAAAGGGTTTTAAAAACTCTGTTGTTTATCTTCTTTAGTAAACACGCAGATGCACTGAAATATGTTCGGGCTCCTGTTACAGACTAAAAAATAACCTGACCTCACAATAAAGTGCTTTCTGGTACAGTGGTGTGAAAAAGTCCTGATTTCTTTTTTTTTTTTTATATGTTTGTCACACTTAAATGTTTCAGATCATCAAACAAATTTACATATTAGACAAAGATGACACAAGTAAACACAAAATGCAGTTTTTAAATGAAGGTGTTTATTATCAAGGGTTAAAAAAAAAATAAATCCAAACCTACATGGCCCTGAGTGAAAAAGTTATTGCCCCCTCCTGGTAAAACATAAATTAACTGTGGTTTATCACATATTTGGAAAAGCGGAGTTCAATTTCTCTAGCCATACCCTGACCTGATTACTGCCACACCTGTTCTCAATCAAGAAATCACTTAAATAGGACCTGTCTGACAAAGTGAAGTAGACCAAAAGATCCTCAAAAGCTAGACATCATGTTGCAATCCAAAGAAATTCAGGAACAAATGAGAAACAAAGTAATTGAGATCTATCAGTTTGGAAAAGGTTATAAAGCCATTTCTAAAGCTTTGGGACTCCAGCGAACCACAGTGAGAGTCGTTATCCACAAAAGACAAAAACTTGGAACAGTAGTGAACCTTCCCAGGAGTGGCTGGCTGACCAAACTTACCCCAAGAGCGCAGCAGTGACTCATCCAAGAGGTCGCAAAAGACCCCACAACAACATCTAAAGAACTGCAGGCCTCACTTACCTCAGTTAAGGTCAGTGTTCATGACTCCACCGTAAGAAAGAGACTGGGCAAAAATGGCCTGTATGGCAGAGTTCCAAGATGAAACCACTGCTGAGCATAAAGACATAAAGGCTCGTCTCAGTTTTGCCAGAAAACATCTTAATGATCACACAAGACTTTTGGGAAAATACTCCGTGGACTGATGAGACAAAAGTTGAACTTTTTGGAAGGTGTGTGTCCCATTACATCCGGCATAAAAGTAACTCCGCATTTCAGAAAAGGAACATCATACCAACAATAAAATATGGTGGTGGTAGTGTGATGGTCTGGGGCTGTTCTGCTGCTTCAGGACCTGGAAGACTTGCTGTGGTAAATGGAACCATGAATTCTGCTGTCTCCCAAAAAAATCCTGAAGGAGAATGTCCGGCCATCTGTTCATGACCTCAAGCTGAAGCACACTTGGGTTCTGCAGCAGGACAATCATCCAAAACACACCAGCAAGTCCACCTCAGAATGGCTTAAGAAAAACAAAATGAGACTTTGGAGTGGCCTAGTCAAAGTTCTGACCTGAATCCGATTGAGATGCTGTGGCATGACCTTAAAAAGGCTGTTCATGCTCAAAAACCCTCCAATGTGGCTGAATTACAACAATTCTGCAAAGATGAGTGGTCCAAAATTCCTCCACAGCGCTGTGAAAGACTCATTGCCAGTTATCGCAAATGCTTGATTGCAGTTGTTGCTGCTAAGTGTGGCCCAACCAGTTATTAGGTTTCGGGGGCAATCACTTTTTCAGACTGGGCCATGTAGGTTTGGATTTTTTTCCCCCTGAATAATAAACACCTTCATTTAAAAACTGCATTTTGTGTTTACTTGTGCTATCTTTGTCTAATATTTAAATTTGTTTGATGATCCGAAACATTTAAGTGTGACAAACATACAAAAAATGAGAAATCAGGAAGGGGGCAAACACTTCATCACACCACTGTATCTGCAGCTGACAGTTTTACAGCTGATGTACAACTTTCTCATAAATCAGTTAATTATCAGCCAGTTAACTGATAACAAATGACAAATGAATTGACCAATCACAGCATTCAGTCAGTGATTCAGATAACTGAAGGCTCTGAGTCAGAAGGATCTGTGACCTGTTCAGGGACATGATGGACCGCCCCAGTTGTTTGACAGCTTTGTTGAGACTCGCTCATCTGAAGGTGGAACGCTGTTACACTGGAGTCTAGTGGCATCAATCAACTTGAGACACGTCCTGAAGTCAGACAACACCTGAGTGCAGAGGAAAGCTTGCCTGATATACAGTGGGGCAAAAAAGTATTTAGTCAGCCACCAATTGTGCAAGTTCTCCCACTTAAAAGATGAGGGAGGTCTTCAATTTTCATCATAGGTATACCTCAACTATGAGAGACAAAATGAGAAAAAAAAAAAATCCAGAAAATCACATTGTCTGATTTTTAAAGAATTTATTTGCAAATTATGGTGGAAAATAAGTATTTGGTCAATAACAAAAGTTTATCTCAATACTTTGTTATATAACCTTTGTTGGCAATGACAGAGATCAAATGTTTTCTGTAAGTCTTCACAAGGTTTTCACACACTGTTGCTGGTATTTTGGCCCATTCCTCCATGCAGATCTCCTCTACAGCAGTGATGTTTTGGGGCTGTCGCTGGGCAACACGGACTGTCAACTCCCTCCAAAGATTTTCTATGGGGTTGAGATCTGGAGACTGGCTAGGCCACTCCAGGACCTTGAAATGCTTCTTATGAAGCCACTCCTTCGTTGCCCGGGCGGTGTGTTTGGGATCATTGTCATGCTGAAAGACCCAGCCACGTTTCATCTTCAATGCTCTTGCTGATGGAAGGAGGTTTTCACTCAGAATCTCACGATACATGGCCCCATTCATTCTTTCCTTTACACGGATCAGTCGTCCTGGTCCCTTTGCAGAAAAACAGCCCCAAAGCATGATGTTTCCACCCCCATCCTTCACAGTAGGTATGGTGTTCTTTGGATGCAACTCAGCATTCTTTCTCCTCCAAACATGACAAGTTGAGTTTTTACCAAAAAGTTCTATTTTGGTTTCATATGACCACATGACATTCTCCCAGTCTTCTTCTGGATCATCCAAATGCTCTCTAGCAAACTTCAGACAGGCCTGGACATGTACTGGCTTAAGCAGGGGGACACGTCTGGCACTGCAGGATTTGAGTCCCTGGCGGCGTAGTGTGTTACTGATGGTAGCCTTTGTTACTTTGGTCCCAGCTCTCTGCAGGTCATTCACTAGGTCCCCCCGTGTGGTTCTGGGATTTTTGCTCACTGTTCTCGTGATCGTGACTCTGCTAGCATCAGCACCGGATCACCCCAGGGCTGTGTACTTTCCCCCCTACTCTTCTCCCTTTATACCAACTCCTGCACCTCCAGCCACCAGTCTGTCAAGTTGATCAAGTTTGCGGACGACACCACCCTCATCGGGCTCATCTCCAACGGCAACGAGTCCGCCTACAGGAGAGAGGTGGCCCAGCTGGCGTCCTGGTGCAACAACAACAACCTGCAGCTGAACGCTCTGAAGACAGTAGAGATGATTGTGGACTTCAGGAAAGTCACAACCCCTCTGCCCCCCCTCACCCTCACAGGCTCTCCCATCACCACTGCTGATTCCTTCCGCTTCCTAGGCACCACCATCACCAGGGACCTCAAGTGGGAGCCGACCATCAGCTCCCTCATCAAAAAGGCCCAGCAGAGAATGTTCTTCCTGCGGCAGCTGAGGAAGCTCAAGCTACCCACCAAGATGTTAGTGCAGTTGTACACAGCCATCATCGAGTCCATCCTCACCACCTCCATAACCGTGTGGTACGCAGGAGCCACTGCCAGGGACAGACTAAGGCTGCAGCGCGTCGTGCGCACTGCTGAGAAGGTGATCGGCTGCAAGCTCCCATCTCTCCAGGATCTGTACATCTCCAGGACCCGGAGGCGTGCTGGCCGGATCATAGCCGATCCCTCACACCCTGGTCACGTACTGTTTGCCCCCCTCCCCTCAGGTGGAAGACTTCGGTCCATCCAGACTAAAACCTCCCATCACATGAACAGCTTCTTCCCCTCTGC
This sequence comes from Pholidichthys leucotaenia, assembly GCA_020510985.1. Lineage (NCBI taxonomy): Eukaryota > Metazoa > Chordata > Actinopteri > Cichliformes > Pholidichthyidae > Pholidichthys > Pholidichthys leucotaenia. The sequence continues at coordinate 213,403,306 of CM035845.1, read as the reverse complement.
CATCAGACTGCTGAACACTAAGTGACTTATTGACTCTCGTGCACTATGTACAGCAGCTCAACCAGACTCATGTCAATCATCACTGTTTTCTCCCTGCACTACCGACTGCACTATATGGTTCTCCACATTAGCTGCTGCTCGCTAATATATTTTAACTGCTGACCAGTACTACTCACTCTTATTCTACACTTTATTGCATGTATAGTTTATTTCTTTTATTTTATCATGTTTAATGTTGCAGCATTGCACCGAGACAAATTCCTAGTTTGTGTACTACATGAACAATGGCAATAAATCTGATTCTGATTCTGATCATTTTGACCCCACGGGGTGAGATCCTGTGTGGAGCCCCAGATCGAGGGAGATTATCAGTGGTCTTGTATGTCTTCCATTTTCTAATAATTGCTCCCACAGTTGATTTCTTCACACCAAGCTGCTTACCTATTGCAGATTCAGTCTTCCCAGCCTGGTGCAGGTCTACAATTTTGTTTCTGGTGTCCTTTGACAGCTCTTTGGTCTTGGCCATAGTGGAGTTTGGAGTCTGACTGTTTGAGGTTGTGGACAGGTGTCTTTTATACTGATAACGAGTTCAAACAGGTGCCATTAATACAGGTAACGAGTGGAGGACAGAGGAACCTCTTAAAGAAGTTGTTACAGGTCTGTGAGAGCCAGAAATCTTGCTTGTTTGTAGGTGACCAAATACTTATTTTCCACCATAATTTGCAAATAAATTCTTTAAAAATCCTTCAGTGTGATTTTCTGGATTTTTTTTTTCCTTATTTTGTCTCTCATAGTTGAGGTATACCTATGATGAAAACCGGAGACCTCTCTCATCTTTTAAGTGGGAGAACTTGCACAATTGGTGGCTGACTAAATACTTTATTGCCCCACCGTACAGAAACAGACTTCTGTTAAGATCATAGTAGAATCATAGTCCTGAGTACCCATAGAAGTATAAAACCTGAAGCTGATGGTCAGTGCCAGAGTAGCTTATTATGACCAAAGTGAGGCCTTTACGTCTCCTTCTATAGATACACATCTGTAGCCTAGGTCTGCTGAAATAATAGATGCTCTTATGACCTTTGACCCTGACTTTGAACACAACCTGAATACGGACCAACCTGAGGATCACTGCGTGTGAGTTTGGTAAGCATCCAGACAATCACCTAGGAGGAGAAACAATTCTTGCATATTGTGGACAGATATATGGATGCCCTATGTCATTGGCTCATTTCCCCTTCACAGGAATGTGCTAAAAATTGGCAAGCAGGAGAAAAGGCGCCATGGTCAGCAGCATAATTTTACTTAAAAAGAGACATGAACAATGAGTACCACAGAAACATCTTTGGCTGCCACAGAGGTCCACCAACCCTAACTGAAATTGGATGACATTTGCATTTATTGTTCTTCTTTTTCAGTGCTGAGGAGTGTAAACAGGTGTGCTGGGCCATTCGAGAGTTCACCAGACTGTTCCGATAGCTGCAACCTTCACACAACAGGTAACTGTTCATATGGATATCTTCCGGTTCACGCGAGCTGCTGTTTGCTCATCACCTCATTCTTTTGTGTCTCTATGTCTACTTTCTTTAAGTATATGTATAATTTGTTTCTCTTCATTTGATAAGCTGGATGGGTGTTTTTTTCCCCTTTATTTCCCAGGTAAACTCTTTTGTTGACAAACATTCAGAGGTGACGGCAAAAAGCTGCAAATGAGGCTCCAATGGGCTGGATGAGGATGGAGATGGAGGGACTTTGAATGTGAAATGGGACAACTCGCTGTAAAGGACTGAAGGACAGAACAGGCCCACCCACCTTACCTTACCTGCAGCAGGTGGTTGGTGGGTGGGGTTGGGGCTGATGGATCAGTAAACCAATCAGAGGATGTGCCTGGGCAACTGTTTTTAAAAGAAGATTTATTTTTGGGACTTTGGTCTTGGTTTTTTGTCTGTGCCATTTAAAAAAAAAAAAAAAAAAAAAAAAAAAAAAAAGATAAAAGAAGAGCCAAAACTTTTCCCATGATGCCCTTGGCTGAGTCAGGAGGATTTGGCGTCACCTTTGACCTTTTTAACTGATTTAATTTTAGTTGTTTTTTTCCACAGAGTGCTACAGAATGAACTCTGGGTAATCGAGTCAAGAGACTGACACCATCATATCATCGGTGATGTAGCCTTGTTGTAAACAATTAAAAAAAATCAACAGAAACAAACTGCTGCTGTGTGTTTCTGTAAGAACTCACCTGTGTGACATCTGTCCAGGTGCGTTTAAAGTGTAAAACGGACTTATGTTTGACAAACGGAATCTGATTAGATATTGTGTCGGCCCACAGGAGCGGAGCAGTCACAATATCTACAGTTAGCAGTCAGTCCATGTGAAAAAACAGTGGAATGAAAAAGTGTTTGCCCCTTCCTGATTTCTCTTTTTTTTGTGTGTTTTTCACACTTAAATGTTTCAGATCATCAGACAAATTTAAATATTAGACAAAGATAACACAAGTAAACACAAAATGCAGTTTTTAAATGAAGGTGTTTATTATTAAGGATAAAAAAATCCAGCATGGCCCTGTGTGAAAAAGTGATTGCCCCCCTCCTGTTAAAACACAAATTAACTGTGGTTTATCACATCTTTGGAAAGCTGAGTTTAGTTTCTCTAGCCACACCCAGGCCTGATTACTGCCACACCTGTTCTCAGTCAAGAAGTCACTTAAATAGGACCTGCCTGACAAAGTGAAGTAGACCAAAAGATCCTCAAAAGTTAGACATCATGTTGTGATCCAGAGAAATTCAGGAACAAATGAGAAACAAAAGTAATTGAGATCCATCAGTCCAGAAAAGGTTATAAAGCCATTTCTAAAGCTTTGGGACTCCCAGCGAACCACAGTGAGAGCCATTATCCAAAAATGGCGAAAATATGGAACAGTGGTGAACCTTCCCAGGAGTGGCCGGCAGACCAAAATTACCCCAAGAGCACAGCCACAACTCATCCAAGAGGTCACAAATCACCCCGCAACAACATCCAAAGAACTGCAGGCCTCACTTACTTACCTCAGTTAAGGTCAGTGTTCATGACTCCACCATAAGAAAGAGACTGGGCAAAAATGGCCTGCATGGCAGAGTTCCAAGATGAAAACCACTGCTGAGCATAAAGAACATAAAGGCTCATCTCAGTTTTGCCAGAAAACATCTTAATGATCACCCAAGACTTTTGGGAAAATAATTCTGTGGACTGACGAGACAAAAATTGAACTTTTTGGAAGGTGTGTGTACCATTATATCCAGCGTAAAAGTAACACAGCATTTCAGAAAAGGTACATCATACCAACAGTAAAATGTGATGGTGGTAGTGTGATGGTCTGGGGCTGTTTTGCTGCTTCGGGACCTAGAAGACTTGCTGTGGTAAATGGAACCATGAATTCTGCTGTCTACCAAAAAATCCTGAAGGAGAATGTCTGGCCATCTGTTCATGACCTCAAGCTGAAGTGCACTTGGGTTCTGCAGCAGGACAATGATTCAAAACACACCAGCAAGTCCACCTCTGAATGGCTTAAGAAAAACAAAATGAAGACTTTGGAGTGGCCTAGTCAAAGTCCTGACCTGAATCCTATTGAGATGCAGTGGCATGACTATAATAATATAATAACATAGTGGTGGGTATACAACAACAAAAAATGTCAGTGTCTCAGTAACTTGTCATGTGCCCGTGATCATCAATTACAGCTTGACAACAATGTCTCATGCTGTTCACAAGTTGACTTATTGTCTGCTGAGGCATGGCATTCCACTCTTTTTGAAGTGCGGCCCTCAGGTCATTGAGGTTGTGAGGTGCAGGGTTACGAGACTTTACATGGTGACTCAGCTGATCCCATAGGTTTTCTTTGGGATTCAGGTCTGGAGAAAATGCAGGCCTCTCCCATTTGAGGTAAGCCAGCCTCCAGCAGCCGTTCCCAAATGATGCAGCCTCAATGAGCTGGAGCATTGTCGTCCATGAAGATGAAATTAGGCCTGTGTTCATGCAGGGGCGCAATGATTGGATTAATGATGCTATTCAGGTAGTATCGGCTTGTGACTGTACCATTCACAAGACGTAGGGCAATTCTGTATTGACTAGACACACCTACCCAGACTGTAACACCACCAAAGGCTCATCTGGTGATAACAGTGGCTGATGCATAGCGCTCTCCTTGACGTCTCCAATGTTGTTGGCGGCCATCATTTCTGCTCACCATGAATCGACTTTGATCAGAGAACAGCACTGAGGGTCACTGGTCCCTTGTCCAGCATAAATGCTCCCTGGCTCACGCAAATGATGATGCCTGTGCCTGATGGTGTGGTCAGGTACCCTTGCAGGTCTTCTAGTATGCAGACTATGCTGATGTAAATGGTTTTGAATGGTCTGACGTGACACTTGGGTGCCTCTCAACTCCCTTAAATGTGCCTGGAATTGAGTTGCATTCATCATCCGGTTCCGCAAGGCACTGTTCACAATGAAACGGTCATCAGCATGGGATGTGGCCAAAGGACGTCCACTTCTGTGCCTTTCTGTGATTCTTCCAGTCTCTGTATCGCTGTTGTAACCTGCTGACGACACTGTGACACTCAAAGCTTAGTGGCCCCTTTTCGACATAGCCTATAGTTAGGGTGGGAGCAGGTGCCCCTGAACTCTCCCTTAGTTATGCTGCTAATAGGTTTAGACAGCTGGGGGACCTCCAACAATGCACTGGGCTTCACTCCTTTCTTCACTCTCAATTATAGTGCATTTTAGGTGCATCTTAACATCTGTTTATTCTCTCCTATAAATTGTCCAAATCGTGCTGTTTGCTCTCTACGTTTGTCCTTTTCTTCCTCTTCTCCATCCCCTTACCCCCTCCCCCCAGCTAGTCGCAGCAGATGACTGCCCCTCCCTGATCCTGGTTCTACTGGGGGTTTCTTTCTGCTAAAAGGGAGTTTTTCCTCTCCACCGTCGCCAAGTGCTTGCTTACAGGGGATCGCCTGATTGCTGGGGTCTTTCTGCAATTGTGGGGTTTTCTCCTACATTTGGAAGTGCTATGAGATGTCTGTTGTTGTGAAATGGTGCTATATAAATAAAGTTTAAATGAACTGAATTCCCTCTGAAAACATCCTGTTTGAAGCCTGGCAACGGTGAGGTACTGTTGATCAATTGTTAGGTGTCGTCTTGGTCTCACGATGTAAAAATGTGAACAGCATGATGAAGAGGACTTTACCATACCAGTTCTAATTTAACCAGAAAATTTATTGGTTGATTCATGGATCAAACACCTGTTGTGAATTTTGCCATTAAGCACCTTGTTACGAACAACAAGTTATGCAAAAAGTACTGAAACTTTCAACAGTTGGCCATGTGCATTCAAAAGGTTAGAGAAGGTCAAATTAACTTCACCTGTAAAGGTTATCGTGCATTTTAGGTGCATCCTGAAATTTCACCCGAAAGCCGAATATCCCTAACTTTTTGTGAGTAGTTGTATACAGTGGAAATAAACATCAAGAGACACGTTTCCTGCTACATGGTTTAATATTTAAAATCAAACCACTCAGACATAATGTTTGCATAAATGTTTGGACAAATTTAGATTTCACCATATTGAACTAATTAAAACCCTTTTACATAGCACCTCTCACTTCTCTCTTGGTTGTCCATCGATCCGATGATGACCATCCCTCATGTGTTAAGTCCTCTTCTTGCGTGCGCACAGAGATGGCTGTTTAGGCCGGTCCTCGATCGACAGACATGGCTGCAGTAGGGGCAAGGAAACTGCCCAGGTAATAGCGCCTTTCTTCGTGCCTGTGCTTCAGCTACATCAGCTCGCCTCTTCTCTTCAAAGTAGTCTCGCTCCTGGGTAGTGAGGGCGCGCCAGCCTGGCCTGTCCATAGCCCGCAGCTCTAATTGTTTGGGAAGGATGCCAGTGTGTCTGATGTTGAGCTTCACGCAGTCTTTGAATCTTTTGCATGGTCTGCCTTGGTTCCGCTTCCCAGAGCAGAGTTCGCCATACATGAGCTGCTTGGGCAGCCTGTGGCCATCCATCTAGATCACATGACCAACCCATTGGAGCTGGGCTTTCAGAGTCATGGCCTCGATGCTGGTCATCTCAGCTCTGTCCAGGACCTCAAGGTTTGTGACCCGGTCTTGCCAGTGAATGCTCATGATCATCCGTAGGCTTCTCATGAGGAACTTCTCCATCTGCTTCAGGTATTTTTTGTAAACGGTCCACATCTCGCATCCGTAGAGAAGGCTGGTGAGGACAACGGCCCTGTACACTTTGAGCTTCGTGGACAGCTGGATGTTGTGTTGGTTCAGGACGTGAGCTCAGAGACGACCGAGAGCTTGGCTGGCCTTGCAGATTCTGGCATTGATCTCCTTATCCAGGCTGCCATCGTTGCTGATGGTGCTGCCGAGGTACTTAAAGTCGTTTACTGTATTCAGTTGGGTACCCTCGATGGAGAGAGAGGGGGGAGGAACGGTGGAGGCGGGTGCTGGTTTGAACAGTACCTCTGTCTTGCTGAGGCTGATGGTAAGACCAAAAAGGCAGGAGGCTTCTGCAAACTTATTCACGATGATCTGGAGATCAAACTCCGTGTGGGCCATGAGGGCACAGTCGTCAGCGAAAAGCACTTCCAGGACAATCTTTTCTGTGACCTTGGTCTTCGCCTTCAGTCGGCAGAGGTCGAACAGTGAGCCATCAAGTCTGTATCGCAGGTATACCCCAAGGTCCAAGTCCCTGATGGCCTGGTTGAAGACGCAAGAGAAAAAAGAAGTTGAAGAGGACCAGGGCCAGAACGCACCCCTGCTTGATTCCGTTGCTGATATTTAATGGCTCCGATACCTCTCCACCTGAGAGAACCTGCCCAGTCATGTTGTTGTGAAACTGGCGTATGAGGTTTACAAACTTGTCTGGGCACCCAAGCTTGGATAGGATGTTCCAGAGGGCCTCTCTGTTCACCGTGTTGAAGGCCTTAGTCAGATCAATAAAGACTGCATATAAGTCCATGTTTTGTTCTAGACATTTCTCCTGCACTTGGTGGACGGAGAAGATCATGTCCACGGTGCTGCGGTTTGGGCGGAATCCACACTGTGTTTCTGGCCGGTTCCCTTCAGAGATGTTGTTAATCAGTCGGTTGAGGAGGACCCAGGCCAGTATTTTTCCGGCAATAAATAGAAGGGAGATACCTCGATAATTTCCGCAGTCAGACTTGCTACCCTTATTCTTGAACAGGGAGACAACCCTGTGGCATCCCTGAAGTCTTTGGGCAGTAGTTCTTCATCCCAGATGCTGGTGAGGAGAGAATGGAAGATTTCAAGGGCCACAGGACCGGCTGATTTGAATATTTCTGCTGGGATTCCATCCATCCCAGGTACTTTACCTGAATTGGTCTGCCTAATCCCGTTCAAGACTTCATCCATTGTAGGGGGGAGGTCGAGGCAGTGGACGGTGGGTTTTTGTGGGATCAGATTGAGGGTGTGGGGGTCTACAGTAGAGGGCCTGTTGAGCAGGTAGCTGAAGTGCTCTCTCCATCGTGCATTGATGCTGCTCTTCTCCTTCAGCAGAGTTGAACCTTCTGCCAACAGGAGTGGGGTAGTACATGGCTCGGCAGGTCCATATACTTCCTTGATGACGCTGAAGAACATCTTGGAATTCTGCGTGTCGGCGTATCTCTGCACTTCATCTGCCTTCTTCTTCCACCATTCATTCTGCATCTTTCGCAGCGCTGCTTGTGCCTGTCTCTGGAGGTGCTTGAAGCGATCACGCTTGGAAATGGAAGTGGGGTCATTCTGCCATTCAACAAAGGCCTTCTGCTTGTCATCCAGGAGTGTCTTGATGTTCTCGTTGTTCTCGTCAAACCAGTCCTGGTGCACTCGTTTCCTGGGGCCGATGGTTTTTGCTGACTCTGTCACCAGTGCTCTAAACTGTTCCCACCTTTGTGTTGGACAGCTAGTTAGGGGTCCATGGGCAATCAGTTGGCCATCCAGATCGTCTGCAAATTCACTACGTCGCTGAGGTTGTTCAAGTTTGGCGACGTTGAATGCTGGCCTGATGACTTTCGGCATCTTGTGGTGTGTTGGGGCAATATGCAGGGATAGTATGGCTCTGACTAGACGGTGGTCCATCCAGCACTCTGCTCCGTGCATGGCCCTGGTGATCCTGACGTCACGGATGTCTTTCTGACGGCAAATGGCAGTCTATCAAATGCCACTGCTTGGATCTTGGGTGCATCCATGTTGTCTTATATTTGTCTGCTTGCCGGACCAGTGTGTTTGTGATAACGAGGTGGTTTTCAGCACAAAGGCTCAAGAGCATCAAGCCATTGGAGTTCAGTTTTTCAGTGCTGTGTGGCCCCAGCACGCCTTTCCAGTTACAGCAATTTGTTCCGACTCTTGAGTTGAAATCGCCTAGCAGAATGAGTTTGTCATTGGGAGGAGTGTCCTTCACAAGGGTACTGAGCTCCTCATAAAAGGCTTCCTTCACTTCATCGCTGCTGGTGAGAGTTGGAGCATACACACTGATGAGGGTAATGTGCCGGTTACGGTTGAGGGGGAAACAGAGTTTCCTCAGCCGTTCATTAACTGACGTTGGTAGGTCAGGAAGTTGCTTGAGAACCGACGTCTTGATGGCCAGTCCTACTCCATGGATCCTCTCTTCATCTTTGGCCTTGCCTTTCCAGAAGAAGGTGTAGCCACCTTTTAGTTCAGCCACAGATCCTTCTTCGGCTAGTCTGGTCTCACTGAGGGCCGCAATGTCAATGCGGTAGCGGGCCAGTTCTCTTGCAATGAGGGCTGTTCTTCTCTCAGGCCTCGAGGAGGCCTCTCTGTCCATGAGCGTGCGTACATTCCGTGCACCAAGAATTAGTTTCATTCTTCTTTGGTTTCGACCGCTTGGGGGGTAGAACTGCCAGCCACAGTATGCTGGCCAGTTGGAAGGGACAAGCATTTGGGACACATTTTCTAGTCCCCTCCCTCATGTGAGGGTGAGAAGTGCTGTCCTAAAGAGGCTGCTCAGTCGCCTGGGGGAATGCCGAACTCCACTGTTGTCCCGGGGTCAGAAGGAGAGCGACTATTGCCGCCAAGCTGCCTGCGTGTAGGGTTCAAGCTACAACTGCCAGTGGTCACCACCACCTGTTGCTTCACTCATTCCCCATCGCCGCAGGACTGTTGTAGGGTTGTGAGGACTAACACACATGAGGAAAACCTGTGCGGGAAAGTTTTTTTAAAAGTGGGAAAGTCGATGCACAGGGGCAATCCCACTCTCTCTGCCTCAAAAGCCAGGATCTGGTGGTATGAAAAGAGCCGTCACGACCAGGGACTTACTTGGCTGCAGCGGATGATCACGATGTCTATAGTGCCTTGCCATGCCCTTGCGTTCCACAACGCCTGCCGTCACCACCTTCATGACTGTTGGGACAAAAGATGACCTCATCCGCTCAATCTGCCGACTACAGTCTTCATATGCTTGGGTAGGCATACCCTGTTTAACTCACCGGAGGGTTTGAGGCCTGACCAGCTACCCTCACCTGGTTCAGCCCGCCTGCCAAAGCGGTTTACCGGGGTGTGGCCACTGCGCATGCTACAGCTCCGAGGAGCCACAGGTGAGAGTTGGGTGCCAGGTGGGAACCAATGTAGAATGAGTTGTCCTAAAAAGGACATGGCAGTTCTCCCCCTACAGAGGTACTATCCCACCCCAGACACCCCTCTCACTTCAGGGTACTACAGTGGGGCAAAAAAGTATTTAGTCAGCCACCAGTTGTGCAAGTTCTCCCACTTAAAAGATGAGAGAGGTCTCCAATTTTCATCATAGGTATACCTCAACTATGAGAGACAAATTGAGAAAAAAAAAAATCCAGAAAATCACATGGAAGGATTTTTAATGAATTAATTGGTAAATTCCTCGGTAAAATAAGTATTTGGTCAATAACAAAAGTTCATCTCAATACTTTGTTATATACCCTTTGTTGGCAATGACAGAGGTCAAACGTTTTCTGTAAGTCTTCACAAGGTTTTCACACGCTGTTGCTGGTATTTTGGCCCATTCCTCCATGCAGATCTCCTCTAGAGCAGTGATGTTTTGGGGCTGTTGCTGGGCAACACGGACTTTCAACTCCCTCCAAAGATTTTCTATGGGGTTGAGATCTGGAGACTGGCTAGGCCACTCCAGGACCTTGAAATGCTTCTTACGAAGCCACTCCTTCGTTGCCTGGGTGGTGTGTTTGGGATCATGGTAATGCTGAAAGACCCAGCCATGTTTCATCTTCAATGCCCTTGCTGATGGAAGGAGGTTTTCACTCAAAAGCTCATGATACATGGCCCCATTCATTCTTTCCTTTACACGGATCAGTCGTCCTGGTCCCTTTGCAGAAAAACAGCCCCAAAGTATGATGTTTCCACCCCCATGCTTCACAGTAGGTATGGTGTTCTTTCTCCTCCAAACACGACAAGTTGAGTTTTTACCAAAAAGTTCGATTTTGGTTTCATATGACCACATGACATTCTCCCAGTCCTCTTCTGGATCATGCAAATGCTCTCTAGCAAACTTCAGACGGGCCTGGACATGTACTGGCTTAAGTAGGGGGACACGTCTGGCACTGAAGGATTTGAGTCCCTGGTGGCGTAGTGTGTTACTGATGGTAGCCTTTGTTACTTTGGTCCCAGCTCTCTGCAGGCCATTCATTAGGTCCCCCGGTGTGGTTCTGGGATTTTTGCTCACCGTTCTCATGATCATTTTGACCCCACGGGGTGAGATCTTGCATGAGCCCCAGATCGAGGGAGATTATCACTGGTCTTGTATGTCTTCCATTTTCTAATAATTGCTCCCACAGTACCATGTTCAAGCATAAGGGTGTCCATATGTGCACCTGGCACCAGGACACCCTAGGTCGCAGGTCGATGATCGATTTTGTTGTCATATCATCAGACCTGCGACTGTATGTCTTGGACACCCGAGTAAAGAGAGGTGCAGAGCTGTCAACTGATCACCACCTGGTGGTGAGTTGGATCCGATGGCAGGGGAGGAAGCTATTCAGACCTGGTAGACCCAAACATATAGTGAGGGTGTGCTGGGAGCGTCTGGCTGAGGCCCCTGTCCGGGAGGTCTTCAACTCCCACCTCCGGAAGAACTTCAACCACATTCCGAGGGAGTCTGGAGACATGGAGTCTGAATGGGCCATGTTCTCCACCTCTGTTGTTGAAGCGGCGGCCCAGAGCTGCGGCCGCAAGGTGGTCGGTGCATCTCATGGTGGCAACCCCCGAACCAAGTGGTGGACACCAGTGGTGAGGGGGGCCATTAAGCTGAAGAAGGAGTCCTATCAAGCTTGGCTGGCTTGTGGGACTCCCGAAGCAGCTGAGGTGTACCGGCAGGCCAAGCGGAGTGCAGCTCGGGTGGTTGCTGAAGCAAAAACGCGGGTATGGGAGGAGTTCGGTGAGGCCATGGAACAAGACTTTCGGTCGGCTTCAAAGAGATTCTGGCAAACTGTTCGGCGGCTCAGGAGGGGAAAGCAGCTCCCCGTCCACACTGTGTATGGTGCGGATGGGACACTGTTGACTTCAACTGGGGATATCGTCGGGCGGTGGAAGGAATACTTCGAGGATCTCCTCAATCCCACTGATACGCCTTCCACAGAGGAAGCAGGGTTTGGGGATGAGGGGGATGACTCGCCTATCACAGGGGCTGAGGTCGCCAAGGTGGTTAAAAATCTCCTTGGTGGCCGGGCCCCGGGGGTGGACGAGATTCGCCCTGAGTACCTCAAGGCCCTGGATGTTGTTGGGTTGTCATGGTTGACACGCCTCTGCAACATTGCGTGGAGGTCGGGGGCAGTGCCTTTGGCATGGCAAACTGGGGTGGTGGTTCCTCTCTTCAAAAAAGGGGACCGGAGGGTGTGCTCCAACTTTAGAGGGATCACACTCCTCAGCCTCCCTGGGAAGGTCTATGCCAAGGTACTGGAGAGGAGAGTCCGGCCGTTGGTCAAACCTCGGATTCAGGAGGAGCAATGTGGTTTTCGTCCTGGCCGTGGCACATCGGACCAGCTCTTTACCCTCTCGAGAATTCTTGAGGGTTCGTGGGAGTTTGCCCAACCAGTTTACATGTGTTTTGTGGACTTGGAGAAGGCATTTGACCGCGTCCCTCGTGGATTTTTTTGGGGAGTGCTTCGGGAGTATGGGGTATCGGGCTTGTTGTTACGAGCTATTCGGTCTCTGTACGACCGTTGTGAGAGTTTGGTTCGTATTGCCAACACTCGGTCGGAGTCATTCCCAGTGAGAGTTGGACTCCGCCAGGGCTGCCCTTTGTCACCGATCCTGTTCATAATTTTTATGGACAGGATTTCTAGGCTCAGCCAGGGAATGGAGGGTGTCATGCTTGGTGACCACAGGATCTCATCTCTGTTGTTTGCAGATGATGTTGTCCTGTTGGCTTCATCCAGCAATGACCTACAGCTCTTGCTGGGACGGTTTTCCGCTGAGTGTGAAGCGGCTGGGATGAGAATCAGCACCTCCAAGTCCGAGTCCATGGTCTTCAGCCGGAAAAAGGTGGATTGTCCTCTCCGGGTTGGGGACAGGCTCCTGCCCCAAGTGGAGGAGTTTAAGTATCTTGGGGTCTTGTTCACGAGTGAGGGGAAAATGGAGCGAGAGATCGACAGACGGATCGGAGCAGCATCTGCAGTGATGCGGACGTTGTACCGGTCTGTTGTGGTGAAGAGGGAGCTTAGTTCTAAGGCAAAGCTGTCGATTTACCAGTCTATCTACGTTCCTACTCTCACCTATGGTCACGAGCTTTGGGTAATGACCGAAAGAACGAGATCGCGGATACAAGCGGCGGAAATGAGCTTTCTCCGTAGGATTGCTGGACTCACCCTCAGAGATAGGGTGAGGAGCTCAGTCATCCGGGAGAGGCTCAGAGTAGAACCGCTGCTCCTCCACATTGAAAGGAGTCAGTTGAGGTGGTATGGGCATCTGATTAGGATGCCTCCTGGACGCCTCCCACTTGAGGTGTTTCAGGTACGTCCCACTGGGAGGAGACCCCGGGGCAGACCCAGGACTCGGTGGAGAGACTATGTCTCCCAGCTGGTCTGGGAACGCCTTGGTATCCCCTCTGAAGAGCTGGAGCAGGTGGCTGGGGAGAGGGAAGTCTGGGCTTCTCTGCTTGAACTGCTGCCTCCGCGACCCGGACCTCCGGAAAAGCGGTAGAAGATGGATGGATGGATGGATGCTCCCACAGTTGATTTCTTCACACCAAGCTGCTTACCTATTGCAGATTCAGTCTTCCCAACCTGGTGCAGGTCTACAATTTTGTTTCTGGTGTCCTTTGACAGCTCTTTGGTCTTGTCCATAGTGGAGTTTGGAGTCTGACTGTTTGAGGTTGTGGACAGGTGTCTTTTATATTGATAACGAGTTCAAACAGGTGCCATTAATACAGGTAACAAGTGGAGGACAGAGGAGCCTCTTAAAGAAGAAGTTACAGGTCTGTGAGAGCCAGAAATCTTGCTTGTTTGTAGGTGACCAAATACTTATTTTACCGAGGAATTTACCAATTAATTCATTAAAAATCCTTCAATGTGATTTTCTGCATTTTTTTCCCCCTCATTTTGTCTCTCATAGTTGAGGTATACCTATGATGAAAATTCGAGACCTCTCTCATCTTTTAAGTGGGAGAACTTGCACAACTGGTGGCTGACTAAATACTTTTTTGCCCCACTGTATATATATCCATCCATCCATCCATCTTCTTCCGCTTAATCCTTTTCTGGTCATGGGGGGGGGGGGGGGGATCTTTGGGCGAGAGGCAGGGTACACCCTGGACAGATCGCCAGTCCATTGCAGGGCCAACACAGAGAGACAGACAACCATTCACTCACACAGTCATACCTAAGGACAATTTAGAATCCCCATTTTGATGCCAATTAACCTAACTTGCATGTTTTTGGCATGTGGGAGGAAACTGGAGAAATCCCGGAGTAAATCCACGCAGACACGGGGAGAACATGCAAACTCCACACAGATCACTGTTGGTCAGAGGCTGAGATCGAACCCAGGATCCCCCAGCCAAGGATGAGTTGCTGTGCTGCCACAGTGCTAACCACTCTGCCACCGCGCTGCCCTATATATATATATATATATATATACTTGTTTTAGCATTACAGAAGTGTGTAATTGCCCAGATGTGATCAGTCGCTTTATGAGGGCAGTCAGAATATACCTTGACTTTCAGAAGCTTTCAGAGTTTGTAGTTGTTCAATATGAGAACAAGAGTTGCGCCAATGAAAGTCAAAAAAGCCATTAAGAGCCTGAAAAATTAAACCATTTATTGATAAGAACTAGACTGTCAATAATGGAGTAGCTCATTCTGGCCTTACGACATTACTCCGAGACTGCTCAGATCTCCTGACTATTGACTTGACCTTAAGCACAGCCTAGATGCAGAACTATCTTGGATGTGCTTAAGGTCAAGGTCAATAGCCTAGAAGAAGTTATGGTTTTATAAATGCCCAGATCTCCTGATCTTTGACAGTGACCTTGACCTCTGCCTGAATGCAGACCTACCTGAGGATCATTTTGACTGAGTTTTGTGAGAATAAAGGTAATTGCGTTGGAGGAGTAGTGATTCTTCTGAAATCACATAAGTGCCCAGATCTTCTGACCTTTGACCTTGAGCACAACCTTGATGCACACCTAACTGAGGATCCTTGTGAGTGAGTTTGGTGAGCATCGGGGCAACTGCCTAGGAGGAGTAGCGATTCCCGTGAAATGTGGTGAAATGGGTGGACGGATGCCACAACATCATTAGCTCCTTTCAGCTTTGCCAAAATGAGCTAAAAACTCACTGCTGAGCTCATTAATTAAGGCAGATGATAGCAGAAAAAGAATCCTTACTATAGTAAAGTCTTCAGTTGTCCGACACATCAGTCTTTAAAGGGTAGGTATGAACATGTCAAAGATGACAAAAACTGAATAACCAGATTAGTCCTTAAAAGAGCCTACACAATTCTGGGAAAAAAATAGCTGACGAAGGCTGCAGTGCAGTTGAAACATGTAAAGAAGGTAAAGACATCTTTCTATTTTATTTTTTGTCTTTTATATGAATAAAAGATAAATAATTAAAAGAAGACAAAAAGAACCTATTTGACATATTGTAATCAGTCAGTCGGCCTATTTAAAGGGTGACAAGTAGTCACTGTGCTGTTTGGTGACATGGTGTGTACCACACTAAACATGGACCAGAGGAAGCAAAGGAGAGAGTTGTCTCAGGAGATTAGAAAGAAAATTACAGACTGTAGAGGAGCTGGAAATAATGAGGCGATTTTGTTTAAAAGCAGCGTTTTAATGATCAGCTCTCCTATCTTGTCTCATCAGGTGCAGAGCGTGGCAGAAGGTAAAAAGAGACAGAATTCAGCCAGCTCGCTGATTAAATACAGGCACACATCAAAAGACAGGCATTACAAAGGCTGACATCCCTCGTTATCTTAATCCCCCCATTGTCCTGTTATTTCCTCTCCTCCTCTTGGGAGGTGATGGGAATTCCTCTCCTCGCCTTGGGGGGTGAGGGTGACTCCTCCGGTCTCCGCCGTCGCGCCCTGGGACGTCTTTGTTCTTCACACGGCGGGTGAGATTCCTTTGTCCTTTCAGAGGTGTGAAGTTCCTTACATATGCAGTCACCAAACATCTCACATGTTCTAACATATGTAGGTATGGAATATATGAGTAATATAGACCACACAGACAAGTATATTAAAGGTAAAGGCTATAAGACCATCTCCAAGCAGCATGATGTTCCTGTGACTACAGTTGCACATATTATTCAGAAATTTAAGATCCACGGGACTGTAGCCAACCTCCCTGGACGTGGCCGCAGGAGGAGACGGATAATACGAATGGTAACAAAAGAGCCCAGAACAACCTCTAAACACATTCATAGTGAACTCCAAGGTCAAGGTACATCAGTGTCAGATCGCACCATGCGTCGTTGTTTGAGCCAAAGTGGACTTCATGGGAGACGACCAAGGAGGACACCACTGTTGAAAACAAATCATAAAAAGCCAGACTGGAATTTGCCATACTGCATGTTGACAAGCCACAAAGCTTCTGGGAGAATGTCCTATGGACAGACGAGTCAAAACTGGAACTTTTTGGCAAGGCACATCAGCTCTATGTTCACAGATGCAAAAATGAAGCATACCAAGAAAAGAACACTGTCCCTACTGTGAAACATGGAGGAGGTTATGTTATGTTCTGGGGCTGCTTTGCTGCATCTGGCACAGGGTGTCTTGAATCTGTGCAGGGTACAATGAAATCTCAAGACTATCGGTATTCTAGAGAGAAATGTGCTGCCCAGTGTCAGACAGCTTGGTCTCAGTTGCAGGTCATGGGTCTTGCAACAGGATAATGACCCAAAACACACAGCTAAAAACACCCAAGAATGGCTAAGAGCCAAACACTGGACTATTCTAAAGTGGCCTTCTATGAGCCCTGATCTAAATCCTATTGAACATCTGTGGAAGAAGCTGAAACATGCCATCCTGAGAAGGCACCCTTCAAACCTGAGACAACTGGAACAGTTTGCTCATGAGGAGTGAGCCAAAATACCTGCTGAGAGGTGCAGAAGTCTCATTGACAGTTACAGAAATTGTTTGATTGCAGTGATTGCCTCAAAAGGTTGTGCAACAAAATATTAAGGGTACCATCATTTTTGTCCAGGCCTGTTTCATGAGTTTGTTTTTTAAAATAATTCTGTTGAACCACAATTCAAAAGCATTGTCTGATTTTCATTGGTTAATTTTCATAGAATTTTTATTTATTACCACTTTTGTCAGATTCAAGTTATTTCTGTGACCATTGTGGGTTTTTCTTTTCATTAACAGAGGAGTACCAACAATTTTGTCCACGTCTGTAATGGTTGTGCAATTAATTCTGAGGTTTGTGCAAGTTTCAGGAAATGCCTCGAAATGAGCACTTTATCCTGCAACGAGGAAGTGATCCCTAACATACTAAGTCAGCACAGCAGTGTTACCTCAGCAGTGTGTACAATGTTGCACAATTTTTTAAGTGTACATCATGAAGCCAATCTGTTTTAAATCTGCACCCAATTGGTATGATTTCTGTATGCTAAATAGAAAACTGGAGAAGTCAGGGCCCCAAATTAAACAGGAATTGGAGGGTTAGAGTTCTTATTGCCAGAGAACAAAGTTGGTACCAGCTGATGTCTGTGAACTGTTGACTTCCTGCAGTAATTTGCCATGGAGGAATGATATGTAATAATATGCTAAGCATGGCTGCTTTAATATGTTACAGTTATGGGACCCTTAGATGGGGGTACTTACAAAAACTAATTCCTTGAAGCTAAATGTAACCAAGAGAATGGGCAACCAAGCCCCAACTGGTGACATCCAACCGGGGATTCGAGCTCACGACCACCAGCTTCAAAGTCGAGCACTCTATCTGTGTCGCCCCACTTGGCAAGCTAAGTAGGAATGCTTTTATTGACACTGCTGCATATTTCCCTCCAATTTTTGACATTGTCCCAATATTAGAGGTGCATTTAAGCTTTCAGGCTCCATGGCCACCTTCTGACACCAGCGGGGATATGGAGAAGGGAACTGATACACTGCCAGTAAATCCTGCACCAGATAAATCCCACCGCTGCCACTAATTGTAACCGAGTGCACAGGGCAACCAAGCCTCCAACTGGCAACGTCCAACCGGAGGATTGGAACTCAAGACCTCCAGCTTCAGAGTCCAGCATTCTACCTGTGTCTCCAATAGGGTTGACCCACTTGGTAAGCCAAGTAGGAATGCTTTTATTGACACTGCTACATAAACCAAAATGTATAAATACCATTAATTTGATGTCAGCAATGTGAACTTTAATATTTAAGATAAGATAAGATAAGCCATTATTAGTCCCACAATGGGGAAATTCCAGGATTGCAACAGCACAGGGATAGCAACACTCAGAGCAACAATCAGAAGGCAAGAAAAAACAAGAACAGCTAGTATACATATGTACATATTAATATAAATATATATATATATATATATAGACACAGTGCGGAGCATTGTGGTTGGTGGATGTGCAGCAGAAAGTCTAAGCTCTCTCCCTCCGCGGGTGCGGCGGGCCAGCTGGATGTCTTTGGGCATGATGGTGACCCTCTTGGCATGGATGGCGCACAGGTTGGTGTCCTCGAGGAGACCCACCAGGTAGGCCTCGCTGGCCTTCTGCAGAGCCATGACGGTGGAGCTCTGGAAGTGCAGGTCGGTCTTGAAATCCTGAGCGATCTCCCTCACCAGGCGCTGGAAGGGCAGCTTACGGATGAGCAGCTCCGTGGATTTCTGGTAGTGACGGATCTCTCTCAGAGCCACGGTACCGGGCCTGTAACGGTGAGGCACATTTGGGACACACATTGGGGGAACTTTGGCTTTTAATTTCTCCCTTCTTGACACCTTTGCTGGAGGTATTTTTATTCCACTTTTTAAATTGCTTTAAGGATTAAAATGAACATTTTTAGGGGTGTGTCCTCCTTGGCTGAAAGGTGGGTATCTTTGGACCGTAATCTGGCTGATAACACACATACTGTAGCTGTGTGCTTAATGGTGCCAACATAATATGCAAAAAGTCTGCTCCATTTTTCCTGAGTGAAATAGTAGTACTTTATTATTAGTTTGTCATTTAACAATACCTTTCAGACAGCAGTGACTATAGGTAGTATCTCACTGGGCTGTGACAGCTTGCGACTAGCTGGAGAATGGCATTCACAAGGGAGTTTCCAGAACGTTAGCAGAGGTTCGCAATTTCCTCTTGCGAGTCACAGGGCCTCACTCTGTGGTAGGAATTTTTAACATACTCAAAAAATTTAGGCAAGGCAAGTTTATTTGTATAGCACATTTCATGTACAAAACAATTCAAAGAACTGTACATAAAACATGAAAGCTTTACAGCAAGTCGCAAAAGAAATGCATAAGAATTTAAAGGCAAACTCAAAATTAAAGAGGAACAGAAACAAGCTGAAATAGAATAAGACAGATATGCAAGAAATAAGAGTTAGTGCCTTGGGGGAAATTAACAATTGTTCTACTGAAAGCTAGCGGCAAATAGGAAAGTTTTTAACCTTGATTTAAAGCAGTTGAGAGTTTTAGTAGCCCTGATGCTTCCTGGGAGTTTGTTTCACCTGTGAGGAGCATAAAAACTGAATGCTGCCTCACCAAGTTTGGTTCCAACTCTGGGCACAGATAGTAGGCCTGTCTATGATGACCTGAGGGATCTGGGTGGTTCGGACCAGAAGATCTGAAATCTATTTTGGCCCTAAACCATTCAGAGCTTTATAAGTCAACAGGAGTATTTTGAAATCTATTCTTTGACAGACAGGAAGCCAGTGTAGCGATATGAGGACTGGAGTTATATGATCTACTTTCTTATGGTGCCAGGTTATTGCTATTAAAGGTATTAAAATATGTACAGTGCATCCGGAAAGTATTCAGAGCGCTTCACTTTTTCCACATTTTGTTATGTTACAGCCTTATTCCAAATGGGATTAAATTCATTTCTTTCCTCAAAATTCTACACATAATATCCCATAATGACGACGTGAAAAAAAATTTTTTTTTTGAGATTTTTGCAAATTTATTAAAAATAAAAAACTAAGAAATCACATGTACATAAGTCTTCTCAGCCTTTGCCATGAAGCTCAAAACTGAGCTCAGGTGCATCCTGTTTCCACTGATCGTCCTTGAGATATTTCTACAGCTTAATTGGAGTCCACCTGTGGTAAATTCAGTTGATTGGACATGATTTGGAAAGACACACACCTGTCTATATAAGGTCCCACAGTTGACTGCATGTCAGAGCACAAACCAAGCATGAAGTCAAAGGAATTGTCTGTAGACTTCTGAGACAGGATTATCTCAAGGCACAAATCTGGGGAAGGGTACAGAAAAATTTCTGCTGCTTTGAAGGTTCCAATGAGCACAGTGGCCTCCATCATCCGTAAATGGAAGAAGTTCGAAACCACCAGTACTCTTCCTAGAGCTGGTCGGCCATCTAAGCTGAGCGATCAGGGGAGAAGGGCCTTAGTCAGGGAAGTGACTAAGAACCCGATGGTCACTCTGTCTGAGCTCCAGCGTTGTTCTGTGAAGTGAGAAGAACCTCCCAGAAGGACAACCATCTCTGCAGCAATCCACCAATCAGGCCTGTATGGTAGAGTGGCAAGACAGAAGCCACTCCTTAGTAAAAGGCGCATGGCAGCCCACCTGGAATTTGCCAAAAGGCACCTGAAGGACACTCAGACCATGAGAAACAAAATTCTCTGGTCTGATGAGACAAAGATTGAACTCTTTGGCGTGAATGCCAGGCGTCATGTTTGAAGGAAACCAGGCACTGTTCATAACCACGTCAGTGGTGGTGGGAGCATCATGCTGTGGGGATGTTTTTCAGTGGCAGGAACTGTGAGACTAGTCAGGATAGAGGAAAAGATGAATGCAGCAATGTACAGAGACATCCTGGATGTAAACCAGTTTTTTACCTTTAGTTTTTTATTTTATTTTTTTTTTATTTAAGTTTTTGTGAAGGGTATACAGGTCATTACAGCATTGCATTGTTTACATTTTCATCACATGTTCCCTTATTTTTTGCTATTTGACAACATTGGTAGGATAGTTATTACAACACCCCTTTTTTTTAAAGTGAAAGAAAAAGTGAAATTAAGGAGAATTAAATAAAAACAAAACAAAAAAAACGAATAAACAAACAAACAGAACAGCAAAAAACAAACAAACAGAAAATTAAGTAATTAAAAGTAAAAGAGCATCTGAGTAGCATTGGAATAAAGAGCGGGACCATTATTGAAATGGTATTTGTCAAAGATTAGATCTAATGGAAGACATATATGCGATCCAGGGTTGCCAAAAGTTCATGAACCCATCCATGTCCTGTCTCAGTGTGAATGTCAACTTTTCCATCGAGTAAA
This sequence comes from Pholidichthys leucotaenia, assembly GCA_020510985.1. Taxonomy (NCBI): domain Eukaryota; kingdom Metazoa; phylum Chordata; class Actinopteri; order Cichliformes; family Pholidichthyidae; genus Pholidichthys; species Pholidichthys leucotaenia. Next base: position 213,382,358 of record CM035845.1, on the reverse strand, counting down.
TGTCTTGAATCACGTTAATCCAATCTTCAGGTGTAGGACAGTCCTTCAGCATCCATTTTTTAGTTAGGGCTTTTTTACTTGCCAATATTAAAACATTGAATAAGTATTTATCTCCTCGTCTTTCCAGTGAGTCCGGTAGTAAACCCAAATACAAAGTTACAAAAGAAAAGGGAACTGTTATTTTGAATATTTTCCCCAATATTGTCTGTACGTTGGTCCAATATTGGTGGATAACTGGGCATGACCAAAACACATGAAAATGATTTGCAGTCTTTTCACCACACAAGCGCCAACAGTTCAACCCCTTATGGGTAAATTTGTTTTGTGCAGGTGTTCTGAAAAATCTTACCAAGTTTTTCCATCCAAATTCTCTCCACTGCAGGGATGAGGTACTTTTCCATTGCTGTTTATTTAGCTTTTCCCATATTTCCAATTGTAAAGTGAAATTCCCCTCTTTTTCCCATCTCTCTTTTATATATGATGTGTTGTCTCCTTTTAAGTCTTGAAGACCTTGGTATACTTTAGAAATGTATCTGATCCCTGGGATCCCTTTATATGCCATTAAGAAGACCTTCAGAACACCTGACTGGGCCCTTTCCAAATCCTCCTTTTTAAGTATATTGTTTATGTGGTGTCTAAGCTGAAAGAACCTGTAAAGATCTTGATTTATTAGACCTTGTTTTTTCAAATCTTCAAAACTTCTTAAAGTTTGCCCCTTAAAAAAATCGTAATATTTTATCAGACCTTTCTCTTTCCACTCTTTAAATCTAGTGTCTGTTTTATTGGGGGTAAAGTCTTGATCATAGGCAATCCATTGCAGAAGTCGATAGGGCTCTTTAGCTTGATTCTCTCTGACTATCTTAAACCAAATTTTTAGCGGGGTCTCTATCCACGGGTTGGTGTTATTCAAGAGTTTAGTTAAGGCATTGTTCCCTATTATCGCCTGTAGGGGGATGTCACTTGTTATTTGGCATTCCATCTCCTTCCATTGTGCAGTGTAGACTGGGTTACATATCTCTACTAAAGTTTTAATTTGTGCAGCTATAAAATAGTCCCTGATATTTGGCAGCGCGAGCCCACCTTTGTCTTTGTTTAGCTGTAAGGTTCTACATCTGATTCTAGGTCTCTTGCCCTGCCATATGAATCTTGAGATCCTTCTGTCCAGCTCCTGCCATGTTTTTTTGGGAGGTTCTACTGGTATTGTTTGGAAAAGGTATAGAAGACGTGGAAGTATATTCATTTTGACTGCTTCAATTCTTTGTGCAGTACCTAAGAATGGTATCATATTCCATCTTGCTAGGTCAGATTTTATTTTTGTCACCAGTGGATCATAGTTTAGTGTTATAATTTTGTCGAGTTGTTTCGGGATATTGACCCCCAGATATTTCATAGATTCCAACTCCCAGTTAGTTTTGAGTTCATTTAGTGAAAAATGATTTGGGTCATAGTTGAATGTTAAGACTTGGGTTTTATGCATGTTTAATTTGTACCCCGATAAATCTCCATAGTCTGAAAAAACTGAGATTAGTTCTGGTAGAGAAGTGTCTGGCTGCCCTAGGTATATTAAAATGTCATCAGCAAAGAGTGCTATTTTATGTTCCTTCTGACCAAGTGTAATACCTTGAATTTCTTGATTTTGTCTTATCCATTGGCTCAGAGGTTCTATGAAGATTGCAAAGAGCAGTGGGGACAGGGGGCAGCCTTGACGACATCCTCTTTCCAGCTCAAAAGATGATGATAAATTACCGTTAATCCTTATTTTAGCTGTTGGTTTTTTATATAATGCCTGTATAGTTCTAATGAAGTTGTTATGAAAATTGAAACTGGATAAGATTCTATATAGGAAAGACCAGTCAACCGAATCGAATGCTTTTTCAGCATCTAATCCAATATGACTGCATTTAAGTTATATTTTTTTATATGATGAATTATGTGTAAAGTGCGTCGAATGTTGTCTTGTGTCTGTCTTTGTCTTATAAAACCTGTTTGGTCTAAGTGAATTAAGTCTGTCAGTATGTTTTCTAACCTTTTGGCAAGGATAGTGGTAAAAAGCTTATAGTCCTGATTTAATACACTGATTGGTCTGTAGTTGGAGCATCTAGTTTATCCTTTTCAGGTTTAGGTATAACTGCAATGACCCCTTCTCTCCAGGAGGGGGGGATTTCCCCTGTGTGGAGGACGTAGTTAAATGTTTTCAGGAGGAGAGGAGATAGTTGCTGTTTAAAGGTTTTGTACCATTCTGCTGTATAGCCATCTGCTCCTGGGGATTTGTTAGCTTTAAGTTTCATAATTGCTTTTTCCAATTCTTTAGGTTGTATTTCTGACAGTAGGGTTTTATTTTGTGATTCCGTAAGTTGGGGAAGGTTTAATGTGTTTAGTAATGTCTCGGATGCGTTTTTATGTTTTTTGTGGGAGTATAAGTTCATGTAGTAATTCTCGAAGCTTTTAAGAATATCCTGAATTCTGAATTTTATTTCCTTTGATACTGGGTCTCTGATTTTGTAGATTGCTCTTTCCGTTTGTTGTTTCCTCAATTTATAGGCTAGTAATTTTGCCGATTTACTGCCTGCTTCATAGTGTTTTTGTTTCAGAAATGTAAGTTTCTTCTGGATTTCTATTGTGTAGATCTCATTTATTTGATTTTTAATTTCTTTAATCTTGAGCGAGCCATTAGAATGAGTGTTGTCTTTGTGTTCTTTTTCTAGGTTCTTGAGTTCTGACTCTAGTGTGATTAGTTTTTCTTGTCTCAGTTTCTTTTGGGTTGCCAGTTTTGCAATAATTTTTCCCCTTATTACAGCTTTGCACGCGTCCCACAGTATTAAAGGAGATACTTCTCCATTATCGTTTTCTTCCAAATATCTGAGAATATCTGATTCCAATTCATCTTTCAGTGGTCCTTTCAGGACACTTGAATTCAACCTCCAGGAAAATGTATTATTTGTGTATTTTTGGATGTTTAAGTCCATATAGATCGGACTGTGATCGGAGAGATCCATCAGTCCTATTTTACATGTTTTTACTCTTCCAATGTCTCTATTAAACATAAAAAAGTAATCAATCCTTGAGTAAGATGAATGTGGCGTTGAATAAAAAGTATAATCTTTTACATTGGGATTGAATTCCCTCCATACGTCACAGATTCCCATTTCTTTTAGTAGCATCCGAGTATTCTTATTTTGGGTGTTATTTTGATGTGAAGAATTACCTGTCGCATCCCAGTATGGATTCAGTCTTAGATTGAAGTCTCCACCACATATCACTAAACCTTGGGCTTTAGTTATCATTAGGTCGAATACATTTTTATAAAATTTCCATTTAGCCCCTGGTGGTGCATATACATTCAGCAGGGTGATATCTTCTCCCTCTAGCCGCCCAGTTACCAAACTGTACCTCCCTTCTTTATCTTTGTGTTCTGATTTTTTTTCAAATGTAATTTTGGTTGATATCAATGTCGCTACTCCCCTCCTCCTCCCTGATTTATATGAAGATGAAGAGATCATTTTAAACCCTTGTCTATTGAGTTTAGTGTGTTCCACGTCTGTTAGGTGGGTTTCTTGTAAAAATATTATTTCTGCTTTGTCTTTTTTCATTTTGCGTAGAATCTTGGATCTTTTCACTGGATTCAGGATCCCTTTTACATTATATGAGGCTATTTTGGTTACACCCTGTTTCTCTATTGTATTTTCTTATTTAGTATAACAGTGTGGTGGCCCTCTTTTTTGCTGCTCAGAAACTGAAAGAACATTAAGAACATAAAAAATATTAAGAACATAGTGTACGAAACTTTAAAACAAAAAACTGTCAAAAAAACTTCCTGAGCTGGGGTCTCTTTAAAGACCCTGTAAGAGCCCTGATGGAGTGTAGGCTCTGAGGGAAATTCCTCAAACTCTGTTACGTGTTGAGGGCCCTCTCTTACCCCTGTAAGTTGTCCCATGTTTTTAACGTGAATTTCAGATCCCAATCCGAATTTGTAATGATTTTTTTTTTTTTTTTTTTATGCCTATACCCTATGAGATTGTGTGCACCCTCCCACCCCCATCACAGCAAACATTCATTCTAATACAGTATTTGTTAGTATGGAGAGAACATGTGGGTCATTATTACGTTTCTATTTTAACATGATTTTTTTTTTCCCCTTTAAATTAAGAAGACATTTGTTTCTAATGCTATAACTGCTCCATGAAAGGTTTTACCGCATGCTGATTCTGCATCTCCTTTAATGTTTGTTACCTTGTGGGAGGGGGGGTGGAAGTGCAGAGTGACTGAAAAGAAAAAAAAACCCCAAAAAGGTCGCTATTCCTTCCTGGAACTGGAAAGCTTATCTTTGTAGTTCTGGGGCTGGGTTTCCTGCTGCTGGCCCGTGGATTTTGAAGGTCTCTGAGTGGACCACGTTTGAGCTCTGATCTTCTCGCTCAGATCTGCTGCGGGTTTAAACACCGTTACCGGGAGTCCTCTTCTTGCCATGTCAGTTGTTGCTTCTTCCGCTGAATTATAGAGACATGACTCTTCCCCGTAAAAGACCCTTAGCTTCGCCGGAAATGGCGTCTGAAAGCGTAGATTCTGTTCCCGTAGAACCTTTTTGGCGTCGTTATATTCCCGTCGTTTTTTAAGAACCTCAGGGGCGTAATCGTGCTCCACGAAGACTTTTCTCTCATGATGCATAAATCCTTTTTTCTGCCAAGCCCGTCTTACAATCTCTTGTTTTATTTTGAAATTGGCGAATCTTACCACCACAGAATGTGGGGGCGCTTCCGGGGCTGGCTTTGCGGCTAATGTACGATGGGCTTTTTCTATCTTCAAATCGGTGGTTTGTGGGATATCCAACTTCTCTCTCAATAAGGATTCCACGCATTCCGCCACTGTGTTGAAACTATCTTCAGCTCCTTCTTTCAGACCGTGAATTCTGATGTTATCTCGTCTCTGTCTTCCTTCTTGGTCGGTTAGCTTAGCCTCCAGCCTTGACTGTTTTCTGTGTAAATCCAGCACAGAATCTTCAAGCACTTTTACTCTTTCTTCAGCTTCCAAGATTCGGTTTTCGGCCTGGTCCATTCTGCTGTTCGCCCTTTTTAGATCCTCTCTGAATTCAAGAAATTCGGCCCGAAATCGTCGTATTTCGTCAAATAGCGATTTCAAGCTAATCCTTTTGTTAGCTAGGCCCAGGTCCTCGTCTTCTGAACGGAGGTCCTCTGGTTCAGATTCTGCAGCCGCTGTGCGTCCTGACCTGGGGAATGTCAGTTTCTTCTGCTTGTGGTTAGGCATGGTGTTATTGTCTTTTGATTTTTAATCTTCCAAAAATCCGTTAGGTCTGATTTTGAGGATGTTTTCCTTGGATTGAGTCTGGGAGTTTCAGCGTTAGGTTGCTATCACCATGGCGTCCAGACCGGAAGTCTAGTTTTTTATTTTTAATAAATTTGCAAAAATTTGAAAAAAATTTTGGGCGGCACGGTGGGGGAGTGGTTAGCACTGCGGCAGCACAGCAACTCACCCTTGGCAGGGGAATCCTGGGTTTGATCCCAGCCCCCAACCAACAGTGATCTGTGTGGAGTTTGCATGTTCTCCCCGTTGTCTGCGTGGGTTTACTCCGGGATTTCTCCGGTTTCCTCCCACATGCCAAAAACATGCAAGTTAGGTTAATTGGCATCAAAACTGGGGGTTCTAAATTATCCTTAGGTATTACTGTGAGAGTGAATGGTTGTCTGTCTCTCTGTGTTGGCCCTGCGATGGACTGGCGATCTGTCCAGAGTGTACCCTGCCTCTCGCCCAAAGATGCTGGGATAGGCTCCAGCCCCCCCGCAACCCGAAAAGGACTAAGCGGAAGAAGATGAATGAATGAATGAATGAATTTTTTTTTCACATTGTCATTATGGGGTATTGTGTGTAGAATTTTGAGGAAAACAATTAATTTAATCCTTTTTGAAATAAGGCTGTCACATAACAAAATGTGGAAAAAAGTGAAGTGCTGTGAGTACTTTCCGGATGCACTGTATGCTATGTGTGTATGTTTCAGATGGCTGCTTTGTTGTGAAATAATCACTGCAAATCGAGAGAACAGGTGGGGGCTACCAAACTGTATTAGTGCTATTGATAGCTCCCACATACCCATCATACCGCCACAACAATATCACACTGACTACTTCAATTGTAAAGGGTGGCACTCCATAATCCTTCAAGGTGTTGTCGATGGAAAGGGGCTGTTCTGGAATGTGTTTGCTGGGCTTCCAGGGAGCTTGCATGATGCTAGGGTTCTGAGACTGTCCACACTGTGGGAGTTAGCCAGCCAGGGAAACCTCTTCCCACTTCACATCAGGAACATTGGTGTGCTAAGTGCGGGCTATTACATCCTCGGAGACTCAGCTTATCCCTTGCAAAACTGGCTCTTGAAACCATTCCATGACACTGGACGACTGACAGAAGAACAGCACATGTTCAACCAAAACATCAATTGAGTATGGGTGGTTGTGGAGAATGCTTTCGGCAGGCTGAAGGGAAGGTGGTGCTGCCTTCAGAAAAGGAATGACTGTGACATCCAACTGGTGAAAGCTATGGTCCTTACTTGCTGTGCTCTGCATAATCTGTGTGAAAATCATGGAGATACTTTTGACACTACATGGGATGATCCAGCAGCTGCAGCACATGAACCGGTGGTGGCAGTGGCACAGGGTGTAGAGGAGCAGGGCAGAGATGTACGGGATGCTCTGATGCAGTACTTGTGTAGCAATAATGACTAAACAACATGTGGACATGTGCCTACACATGTCCAACTTCTGTATTTTGAATATAAAATTGTGTACCCTTTTCAGATATGTCTCCTCTATTGTTTATAAGCGTTATTTGTGAAGGTAAGAGTGATTAAACGCTAAAACACAGGGGAAGCCGTCTACAAATAATCCAGCAGTTAGATAAATCACTTTTGGTTTGATGCAAGTCAGTTAACAGAATTATGAATCATGTTGAAACATGTTATATCCCATTTAACCCTATCCTATTATTATGAAATACTAAATGTTTTGTTTACTTTTTCTTAACCCCTTAGTATTTCTGCCAATTTTCCAGGATGGAAAAGTAGAATTTTGGTTGAGAAAAAGCTTTCATTATTTACCATTACACACAGATAACATGGAAACATAGCACGGCTGGATTACCAAAATGTGTCTAAATATTTTAAACTACAATGTCATGATTCACTGCATCACAAGATTTTGTTGGTCCAAACCTGCTCCCACAACCTACAACCTGACCTTGATCTATAGACTTTCATAGGATGTTTAAGTAATTAGACTCCATAATATACTCCAATAAAATTGTCTAGCAAACCTTTTTTTTCTAAAACTTTGGAGAAAATTGGTAATGTACCACAGACACATAACCTGATTTACAGCTGAATTTGGTCAGAAGAGAGGATGTGTATGTAATTGACTCTTTTCCCACCAGTGTCATAACAGACAAAACACAATTATGATGCAAACACAGTCACTAGTTTATTACAAGTATCAGCACAATTAGAGACTGTTTTGTTTCGCATGTACCCAAGTTAAAAAATCACTGGGGGTGGGGAGACAAGGTCACACATGCCGGCCACTCAACGCGTTCACAAGCCTGCCCAGTTCAGCCAGGAAAGCTTGATTGAAGGTAGCAGTTTGTGCCATCTCCTCCCTTCGGAAGGCGACTTCTTGCTCCCTTGCTTCACGTGTCATCGGCAATCCGGTTGATGGTCTGCATGTGCTGAGCAAGTGCTTCACGCTGCTGTTATCGCTGCTGTTCAAGCTGCCATTCATGGAGCCGCACCTTGTCACTATGCATCTGGGCAAACACAGTGGCAAGGTCCATTGTGGGGTGGCTCCTTTTGCTCTTGCCTAGACGAAAGACAGAAATGAATGGTGGTTAGTTAAAGCAAGTTCAAAACATACACACGTGGACAAAATTGCTGGTACCCCTCTGTTAATGAAAGAAAAACCCACAATGGTCACAGAAATAACTTGAATCTGACAAAAGTGGTAATAAATAAAAATTCTATGAAAATTAACCAATGAAAATCAGACAATGCTTTTGACTTGTGGTTTAACAGAATTACTTTAAAAAACAAACTCATGAAACAGGCCTGGACAAAAATGATGGTAAATCATTTTCAATCTTCAAAAATGAAGACTGAAAATAATGTGACCATAGGGACATGTTCAACCAAGACGTGTCCTCTAATTAACATCACAGGTGTCTACAAACTTGTAATCAGTCGGTCGGCCTATTTAAAGGGTGACAAGTAGTCACTGTGCTGTTTGGTGACATGGTGTGTACCACACTAAACATGGACCAGAGGAAGCAAAGGAGAGAGTTGTCTCAGGACATTAGAAAGAAAATTACAGACAAGCATGTTAAAGGTAAAGGCTATAAGACCATCTCCAAGCAGCATGATGTTCCTGTGACTACAGTTGCACATATTATTCAGAAATTTAAGGTCCACGGGACTGTAGCCAACCTCCCTGGACGTGGCCGCAGGAGGAGACAGATAATACGAATGGTAACAAAAGCACCCAGAACAACCTCTAAACACATTCATGGTGAACTCCAAGGTCAAGGTACATCAGTGTCAGATCGCACCATCCGTCGTTGTTTGAGCCAAAGTGGACTTCATGGGAGACAACCAAAGAGGACACCACTGTTGAAAACAAATCATTAAAAAGCCAGACTGGAATTTGCCATTCTGCATGTTGACAAGCCACAAAGCTTCTGGGAGAATGTTCTATGGACGGACGAGACAAAACTGCAACTTTTTGGTAAGGCACATCAGCTCTATGTTCACAGACGCAAAAATGAAGCATACCAAGAAAAGAACACTGTCCCTACTGTGAAACATGGAGGAGGTTATGTTATGTTCTGGGGCTGCTTTGCTGCATCTGGCACAGGGTGTCTTGAATCTGTGCAGGGTACAATGAAATCTCAAGACTATCAAGGTATTCTAGAGAGAAATGTGCTGCCCAATGTCAGACAGCTTGATCTCAGTTGCAGGTCATGGATCTTGCAACAGGAGAATGACCCAAAACACACAGCTAAAAACACCCAAGAATGGCTAAGAGCCAAACACTGGACTATTCTAAAGTGGCCTTCTATGAATCCTGATCTAAATCCTATTGAACATCTGTGGAAGGAGCTGAAACATGCCGTCTGGAGAAGGCACCCTTCAAACCTGAGACAACTGGAGCAGTTTGCTCATGAGGAGTGGGCCAAAATACCTGCTGAGAAGTCTCACTGACAGTTACAGAAATCGTTTGATTGCAGTGATTGCCTCAAAAGGTTGTGCAACAAAATATTAAGTTAAGGGTACCATCATTTTTGTCCAGGCCTGTTTCATGAGTTTGTTTTTTAAAATAATTCTGATGAACCACAATTCAAAAGCATTGTCTGATTTTCATTGGTTAATTTTCATAGAATTTTTATTTATTACCACTTTTGTCAGATTTAAGCTGTGACCACTGTGGGTTTTTCTTTCATTAACAGAGGGGTACCAACAATTTTGTCCACGTGCATATGTGGGTCTATTATGAGGCTTTAGGAAATTATATGAATCACTTTATAAATCACTGGTTTGAAAATGCACTTCTATATGTTGAGATTTTGGATCCTGGGGTCCACTTGACCTGTATCCATAAACACAACAGGGTGTTAATCTTTTGTTTATTGTGCCTTACCAGCACTTGAAAGTGTTGTGCCAGACGTTGACGGAGCTGGTGATGGGGCTGGTATCGGTGTCGGCTCCGATGCTGGTGCTGCAATAGATGCAGGAGAGCCCAGGGGATTCATGCTGAGGGAGGCGGACCCCTGGCATGTGGAAATGGATTCTAGAAAGAAAATATGCACAACTTAATGCACAGCACCAAAGTGCAACACGTACACAAAACTTTTTAACCAGGATTAGCATATTTCATCGTTTTGCTCTCACAAGCGAATGCTTCAGACAAAACAAGCACGAATCAGCAGAGCTGGCTACTAGCTAGCTAGCTACTAGTTACAGTAGCTAGTGCTCCTCGCTAACATTTGTTAGCCAGTAGAGAACGGCGTTGTTATTGCTCAAAAAAGTGCGCTTGCCACCAATAGGATAAATAAGCGAAAAGATGCACAATATCACAAAACACTCACCATCCATGGTTTGCAACAATGACATGGCCGTGGCTGGGTCGACCCCAATCTCCCTCTCATTGCTGGGCAGCTGATGGCCATAAATGGCGTCCATGGTTGAACCACTTCCAGTCCTTTCTGTTCACCCCACTTCAACCGTTGTGATCCTTGATGGCCCGGTAATCACTTTTCATTTTTCTTCAGCTTCTCCCTACATTGTTTTACTGTCTGGTTGTATTCGTGGGCTGCCATCTGTTCAGAGACCTCCTGGTAAACTTTTTCGTTGTGAGTCGCACCATCTAACTCTCTCTGGATTCTATCGTCAGCCACCAAGCACAGAAAAGTCCACACCTCTTCATTGGACCACGGTGTAGATTTCCACGAAACCTGTGAAGCCATCTCTACCGTGTTTACTCACTGAAGAATTTTTTGCAAATGGCAGTTGTAGATTCTGCTGAAGACAGCACTCCCATGACTTTATGCCCTGACCAATCAGTGGCCTGCAGTCTGTTGACGTCACATTTTCAGCTCGACTCAGCACGGTTGGAACCCGACTGGAGTAGGTATGAAACCCTACAAACCGAGTAGAGTCGAGGCGAGTAGGTACTTGTGGAAAAGGGGCTTTAGTCTTAGTAAGGACTCGAGCAGCAGCGTTCTGAACTAACTGCAGCTGTCTGATGGATTTTTTAGGGAGACCTGTGAGGACAGCATTACAGTAGTTCAGTTTACTGAAGATAAATGCATGGACAAGTTTTTGTAGATCCTGCTGAGACATGATGGGATAAAGTGATCAATATAACCACATAGGGCAGCGTGGTGGCGGAGTGGTTAGCACTGCAGCAGCACAGCAACTCACCCTTGGCCGGGGGATCCTGGGTTCGATCCCAGCCCCCGACCAACAGTGATCTGTGTGGAGTTTGCATGTTTTCCCCATGTCTGCGTGGGTTTACTCCGGGATTTCTCCGGTTTCCTCCCACATGCCAAAAACATGCAAGTTAGGTTAATTGGCATCAAACTGGGGATTCTAAATTGTCCTTAGGTATGAGTGTGAGAGTGAATGGTTGTCTGTCTCTCTGTGTTGGCCCTGCGATGGACTGGCGATCTGTCCAGGGTGTACCCTGCCTCTCGTCCAAAGATGCTGGGATAGGCTCCAGCCCCCCCGCGAACCGAAAAGGATTAAGCGGAAGAAGATGGATGGATATAACCACATAACAGTTATTTGTGTGATTCAAAATATGTGTGTGATCAATATAACCATATAATAGTTATTTGTGTGACTCAAAATGTTTGTATTCTGCTTATACCTAGGTACTATGACCAATATACCATAATGGAATGTATATATTGGCAGATGTGTGGTTTATTTCCTGCAAATGGAGCGGGCCTCTGTCTCAACACAGAGGGCAGTAAAACGCCTGGTGTTTCTGAGGAGGTCTCAGCACAAAAGGCAATAATACGCCTGGTGTTTGTTAGGAGGAAACACCATTGTGATAAAGGATGGGAAATGGCTTTCACCTGGATGCACCCGGAGCCAGGAGCAGACCCTTCAGATCCTCCCTGGTCTTGACACCTGGACTGTTACTGCATGCTTTCTTCTTTGTTCATTTGTGTATAAATATTCTGGGTCAGGGCCAGCATAGTCAGTCAGACTTCATGAACTGACACAGTCTGTTGCTGTCAGGGCAAGAATGTTTGACCCGGCGCTGTAACCTATTATATTCAACTTGCTTGCTTAAATAAATACCTGTTCCAATTAAACTAAATCTCTTCCTTTAAAAACGAATCTGGGTAAACCATCTACACACATAGACAAGCTTTGAAGAGTAGACTTAGATGGTTTTCTACTGAGTTTTTTAAATCCTAACAGACATTACTCCTTTAATCCTTGCGATGTTCTTTAAGTGATAATAGGATGACTTCACTGTTATGTCCATAATATAGGAATGACGACTCAGTCTAACCTCGGTTAACAGGGCTTATTCAGGATAACAACAAAGACTACAGAGGCTTATGGCACTCTCCTGCTGGCCAGGTGGCTTCATGGTGAAAGAGGCAGAGCCTCTTCCGCCCACTCTTTTATACCCTGGGCGGCGTCACCACCGGAAACTGGCAGTAGCCACCCCGGTCTGTCCCATGACCAACCCAGCCGCCATCTTGGTTGTACCAGCGTATTTACATACATAACATACCCCCCATAATAAGCCGTGTTTCTAACTAAAAATAATCCCTTACATCAAATAACACACACAATAAAACACAAGACAATTCCTATAGGCGCCCCCCCCCCAACTCCCCCCCCCCCCACAATGGGCACACAGAGTAAAATGCACAAAAAGGGGCAACACAAATAAAAAGCAATTCAATCAGGTCAAATTCCTACAAATACTCAATCATTATAAGTCACTCAAACCCGGTAAACTCCAGAAAATTACTACCGTAAATTTACACAGAGATGCCACCAGCCCTGCAACTGGCCCCCAACTCCAGCTGCTCCAACATGCGGGCTCTCCTGGGTCTTCTCTTGGCAGGTTGTCGCTGGGAGCGCTTTATGATAACCATGCTCCGTGGTCTAGCCCCGTTTTCTCCTGGCGTTGGCACCTCGCCCTGATGAGCCTCATCGGGGGTCCCGCCATGCCGTCCGGCACCCTCGTCCAGGGCAGCCTGCGTGACGGTATCGGGTCCATCCCGAGAGGTCTCTGCGTGGCGCGGTGTGTGTGCACTCCCAAAGTCACATTGACCATCCAGTCCAAATCCCACACCTCAGCACCCTCTATGGCAGGAACAGGTCGACCCCACAGTCCACATCCAGACCATTCTTCACCGGAGACGTTCATAATGGAGAACCCAAGGCTGTAAAATAGGTTGCAACCCATAACGTTAACACTGGATGCAGAAACGTAAATGCGAACACTGGGCGCCACACTGTCCTTATATCGGGCCTCCATCTCGACGTAGCCCAATATAGCCAACCTGTTCCGTCCATAACCATAATACTCCACTTGTTGTCTTCTTATCTGTCGGTGGGGAAACAGTTTATCCATGGTTTCAAGATTCAGGACAGAAATCACCACTCCTGTGTCCACTAGGAGCGAGACTTTGACTCCATCCAATGCAACGGTGCAACCAATCCTCCCTGTCGTCTCCAGGGAGACGGCATGCACAACTGTCGGAGTCTTCTGCGCAGCACCTGGATCTCTCCCACGGCTCCTGCGTACAAAGTTTTCGCACATCCTGGCAAAATGGTTTAAAAGACCGCATTTGCCACAACGCTTTCTTTTCGCCGGGCACACTCTGGACTTATAGCGGTGCTCAGTGGACCCACATCTATAACATTTTGGCATTCCAGGGGCAGACCTTATCCTGACCATGGAGACAAAATCATCCTCTCCGCATTCGCCATCACCAGGGTCTAGGCTCAGTGCCTTAGCGCAAGACTCATTCTTCTCCAGAGACACCCCTTCAGTAAGGCCCCTCGCGATGGTCTCTGCTGCCTCGTACTGTTGGGCAAGCTCAACAGCCTCAGCTAATGTCATCTCTCCTGGGTACGTCAACAGTCTGGACCGGGCCGCTGTGCAACAGACGCGTTCCGCCAACTGGTCCCGAATCATCTCATCCTCCAGGGCCCCGAATCTGCATTCCCTCGCCAGCTCTCAGAGGTCCGCCACAAATCTTCGCACGGGCTTTCCCAACCGCTGGCAGCGCTGTTGGAATTGAATGCGTCACACAATGGCGTTCTCTGGTACCTTAAAGTATTGCGCCATTAGCTGCACCACTTCGTCAAAACTGTCCGCACCTCCAAGATTCTCCAGAATCCTCTGCCCTTCCATTCCTAAATTGTGTACTAACACAGCTCGCGCACGGAGCTTCTCCATATCTCCCAAACCCAGGACAAGATAGTAGGTAAAGGCAGCCAACCACCTAGGCCATCGCACGAGCGGCTCGCCTGGAGCCTCGAGGAATGGCCGAAAGCTAGCAATAGAGCATTCTATTACCACTTTTACCTTGTCGCCAAATGTTATGTCCATAACATAGGAATGACGAGTCAGTCTAACCTCGGTTAACAGGGTTTATTCAGGATAACAACAAAGACTATTTTCAGAAGCTTACGGCACCCTCCTGCTGGCCAGGTGGCTTCACGACGAAAGAGGCAGAGCCTCTTCTGCCCACTCTTTTATACCCTGGGCGGCGTCACCACCAGAAACCGGCAGTAGCCACCCCGGTCTGTCCCATGACCAACCTGGCCACCATCTTGGTCATACCAGCCTATTTACATACATGACATTCACTACTGTCTTAATGTGGCTGTTAAAATTCAGGTCTGAATCCAGAACCACACACAGATTTCTGGCTTGACTGTTGGTTTTTAGTATCACTGATTGAAGCTTAGTGCTAACTTGGTGAGTCGTTCTTCTTTGGCTCCAAAAACTATTATTCCAGTTTTGTCTTTGTTTGACTGAAGAAAATTCTGGCACATCCATTCTTTTATTTGAGCAATGCATTTGATCAGGGTTTTATTTGGACCATAGTCTCCTGGTGAGACGGTTATGTAGATTTGTGTATCATCTGCATCATTATGGTAGTATATTTTGTTGTTTTTTTAAATAATTTGAGCAAGTGGGAGCATATAGGTGTTAAAAAGCAGAGGTCCCAAAATGGAACCTTGAGGAATTCCACAGGTTATTTTTGTTCGCTCAGATTTGTAGTTACCTATAGACACAAAATATTTTATTTATTTATTACCTCCGCCAAGGAAGTAATGTTTTTGCCGGGGTTTGTCTGTCTGTCTGTTACCAACATAACTCAAAAAGTTATGAATGCATTTTGACAAAATTTTCAGGAAAGGTGTGTATTGGCACGGGGAACAGATGATTAGATTTTGGTGATGATCTGAGAGTGCATACCTCCACCAAAGGCTTTGTTTGTATTTGTGCAGCAGGATTACACAAAAACTACTGAATGGATTTGGATGAAATTTTCACCAGCGGTACTTCTTGGGCTAGAGAGGAACCCATTATATTTTGGTGATGATCTGGGAATGCATACCTCAGCCAAGGCTCTTATCTTCTCACAGTGTGTTAGCAACAATACTCCAAAACTGATGAACGAATTTTGATGAAATTTTCAGGAAAGGTGTGTAATGGCACAGGGATCATTAGATTTTGGTGATGATCTGAGAGTGCATACCTCAGCCAAGGCTCTTATCTTCTCACAGTGTGTTAGCAACCATACTCCAAAACTGATGAACGCATTTTGATGAAATTTTCAGGAAAGGTGTGTAATGGCACGGGGAACAGATGATTAGATTTTGGGGATGATCTGAGAGTGCATACTTCCACCAAGGGCTTTGTTTGTATTTGTGCAGCAGGATTACACAAAAACTACTGGATGGATTTGGATGAAATTTTCACCAGAGGTGCTTCTTGGGCTACAGAGGAACCCATTATATTTTGGTGATGATCTGACAATGCATACCTCAGCCAAGGCTCTTATCTTCTCACAGTGTGTTAGCAACAATACTCCAAAACTGATGAACAATTTTTTTTTTTTTATTTAAGTTTTTGTAAAGGGTATACAGGTCATTACAGCATTGCATTGTTTACATTTTCATCACATGTTCCCTTATTTTTTGCTATTTGACAACATTGGTAGGATAGTTATTACAACACCCCCCCCTTTTTTTTTAAAGTGAAAGAAAAAGTGAAATTAAGGAGAGTTAAATAAAAACAAAAAAAACCAAACGAATAAACAAACAGAACAGCAAAAAACAAACAAACAGAAAATTAAGTAATTAAAAGTAAAAGAGCATCTGAGTAGTGTTGGAACAAAGAGCGGGACCATTATTGAAATGGTATTTGTCAAAGATTAGATCTAATGGAAGACACATATGCGATCCAGGGTTGCCAAAAGTTCATGAACCCATCCATGTCCTGTCTCAGTGCGAATGTCAACTTTTCCATCGAGTAAATGTCTTGGATCACGTTAATCCAATCTTCAGGTGTAGAACAGTCCTTCAGCATCCATTTTTTAGTTAGGGCTTTTTTACTTGCCAATATTAAAACATTGAATAAGTATTTATCTCCTCGTCTTTCCAGTGAGTCTGGTAGTAAACCCAAATACAAAGTTACAAAAGAAAAGGGAACTGTTATTTTGAATATTTTCCCCAATATTGTCTGTACGTTGGTCCAATATTGGTGGATAAACTGGGCATGACCAAAACACATGAAAATGATTTGCAGTCTTTTCACCACACAAGCGCCAACAGTTCAACCCCTTATGGGTAAATTTGTTTTGTGCAGGTGTTCTGAAAAATCTTACCAAGTTTTTCCATCCAAATTCTCTCCACTGCAGGGATGAGGTACTTTTCCATTGCTGTTTATTTAGCTTTTCCCATATTTCCAATTGTAAAGTGAAATTCCCCTCTTTTTCCCATCTCTCTTTTATATATGATGTGTTGTCTCCTTTTAAGTCTTGAAGACCTTGGTATATTTTAGAAATGTATCTGATCCCTGGGATCCCTTTATATGCCATTAAGAAGACCTTCAGAACACCTGACTAGGCCCTTTCCAAATCCTCCTTTTTAAGTATATTGTTTATGTGGTGTCTAAGCTGAAAGAACCTGTAAAGATCTTGATTTATTAGACCTTGTTTTTTCAAATCTTCAAAACTTCTTAAAATTTGCCCCTTAAAAAAATCGTAACATTTTATCAGCCCTTTCTCTTTCCACTCTTTAAATCTAGTGTCTGTTTTATTGGGGGTAAAGTCTTGATCATAGGCAATCCATTGCAGAAGTCGATAGGGCTCTTTAGCTTGATTCTCTCTGACTATCTTAAACCAAATTTTTAGCGGGGTCTCTATCCACGGGTTGGTGTTATTCAAGAGTTTAGTTAAGGCATTGTTCCCTATTATCGCCTGTAGGGGGATGTCACTTGTTATTTGGCATTCCATCTCCTTCCATTGTGCAGTGTAGACTGGGTTACATATCTCTATTAAAGTTTTAATTTGTGCAGCTATAAAATAGTCCCTGATATTTGGCAGCGCGAGCCCACCTTTGTCTTTGTTTAGCTGTAGGGTTCTATATCTGATTCTAGGTCTCTTACCCTGCCATATGAATCTTGAGATCCTTCTGTCCAGCTCCTGCCATGTTTTTTTGGGAGGTTCTACCGGTATTGTTTGGAAAAGGTATAGAAGACGTGGAAGTATATTCATTTTGACTGCTTCAATTCTTTGTGCAGTACCTAAGAACGGTATCATATTCCATCTTGCTAGGTCAGATTTTATTGTTGTCACCAGTGGATCATAGTTTAGTGTTATAATTTTGTCGAGTTGTTTCGGGATATTGACCCCCAGATATTTCATAGATTCCAACTCCCAGTTAGTTTTGAGTTCATTTAGTGAAAAATGATTTGGGTCATAGTTGAATGTTAAGACTTGGGTTTTATGCATGTTTAATTTGTACCCCGATAAATCTCCATAGTCTGAAAAAACTGAGATTAGTTCTGGTAGAGAAGTGTCTGGCTGCCCTAGGTATATTAAAATGTCATCAGCAAAGAGTGCTATTTTATGTTCCTTCTGACCAAGTGTAATACCTTGAATTTCTTGATTTTGTCTTATCCATTGGCTCAGAGGTTCTATGAAGATTGCAAAGAGCAGTGGAGACAGGGGGCAGCCCTGACGACATCCTCTTTCCAGCTCAAAAGATGATGATAAATTACCGTTTGTAGGAGCATGCTCAAATAACGAGGCTGAGTTTCAGTCATAAACCAGCTTTATTTGACAGAACACAAGCTCCTAGCATTCTCAAAGCAGGAAAGAGAGAGAATCATATCCCCACACCCCTTATATACATTTCCAGCATCAGGATTCAAGTCACATGGTGTCTTCAGTAAACATACAGTTACAAAGCATCCCTTTGAAGCTTCACCCATTGTCTCTCATCTCCTGATGAACCGGAATTCCCTCCGGGGCATCTTCTGTGGGACAAAGAGACAAATCTCGCACTTCCTTGTCATCTACTGCAGATTCGAGTCTTCTTGTCCTTGCAGACGTGACACCCCACAATACACATACAGTCCTGTCTCTGTGGCAACGTGAGCCCACAATGTGTGTGTAGTGAACTCCTCGCGCGATGGCCAGTTTAGCTGGGTCCAAGCGCCGAGCCTTTGCAAAAACGGGAGGGCCTGTGGTTGTTATGAAATGTTCTACCCCATGTTTGGCCACCGTTGCTGAAAAAGTGGGGACTGTGAGTGCTGGAAACTGAGCAAGCAGAGTGTGAAACTTACCACCCGCGGCTGAGACGCTGGCATGTGCAGTTGGCGGGGCCACCCGAGCTGTGCAGGGAATAGAATGAAAAGACAGTGCATTAATCAGACGTCTATTAGCAAGATCAACCAATAAACCATGTGAGCACAAAAAATCAGCCCCTAACATGTTGAAACTGACTGCTGCTACAATAAATGTCCACTCAAATGAACGGCCTTGTAAGGACAGAAGCATGGTCCTCTCACCAAACGTTTTAATTGTGGAGCCGTTCGCTGCTGACACTGACACCCAGGGGGCTTTAGAAGGCGAGAGCCGTTCCGCGTAGGTGGGCGTGACGAAGCTCAGCTGCGAGCCCGTGTCCACGAGGAACTGTTTCCCCGAGCGTGCATCCGTCAGGTAAAGCAGCCTGTTCTCATTGCCGAGAGTCGCGGCTGCTACCGGCCCTCGGTCCTGGCGTTTAAAATTGCACGGTGGGACGCACCTGTGCGCTCTCTCTGCAAAACGGCGGTGGTAGAAGCACGAGCCGTTCTCCGCTCCGCGTCGTCTGGCTCCGGTCGCCGCCGTTGTTGGTGCGTCTGGTGCCGCTGGACCCAAGCTGTCTCCGGACGCCGTTCCCGAACTAGCCGCCACGGCCGAAACCGCGTTCTGCTTGTGGGCGTCGACCAACTTCTGCGCCTCCTTGCTCAACCCATGGTAGTCTCGCTTGGCCAATCGGGGTGACTCTGCCAGGGCCACTCTCACTGCTGGTGGTAGGGTTCGAAGGAATAGGTGGGCAAAAATGAATTCGCCATCCTCGGAGGCTTTGAGCTGCAGCATCTTCACCATCAGGTCCGCAGGTCTATCGTTTTCTGCCCCCGTCAGCGCCAGGAGCCCCTCTGCTCTTTGTTGGACTGAGGGGGTGAAATGGCTGATCAGCGCGTCTTTCAATGCGCTGTACTTGTCGCTGTCTGGTGGATGATTAACCAAATCTCCACTCTCTGGACCGTGTCGCTGTCCAGTCTCGCTACCACGTGGTAGAATCTTGTGTCGTCGTTGGAGATTCTCCGGAGGTTGAACTGCGCCTCGATTGCGCTAAACCATGAGCGCGGGCTGTGCTGCCAGAAATCGGGCAGCCGGAGCGTGGAGACGGCCATCAGGCTGGCTTCCACCAAGCCCGGTTCGGAAGAATTCTCATTGCTCATTCTCCGTCGTAGGTCACCAGTGTAGGAGCATGCTCAAATAACGAGGCTGAGTTTCAGTCATAAACCAGCTTTATTTGACGGAACACAAGCTCCTAGCATTCTCAAAGCAGGAAAGAGAGAGAATCATATCCCCACACCCCTTATATACATTTCCAGCATCAGGATTCAAGTCACATGGTGTCTTCAGTAAACATACAGTTACAAAGCATCCCTTTGAAGCTTCACCCATTGTCTCTCATCTCCTGATGAACCGGAATTCCCTCCGGGGCATCTTCTGTGGGACAAAGAGACAAATCTCGCACTTCCTTGTCATCTACTGCAGATTCGAGTCTTCTTGTCCTTGCAGACGTGACACCCCACAATACACATACAGTCCTGTCTCTGTGGCAACGTGAGCCCACAATGTGTGTCGTCCACACGTTAATCCTTATTTTAGCTGTTGGTTTTTTATATAATGCCTGTATAGTTCTAATGAAGTTGTTATGAAAATTGAAACTGGACAAGATTCTATATAGGAAAGACCAGTCAACCGAATCGAATGCTTTTTCAGCATCTAATCCCAATATGACTGCATTTAAGTTATATTTTTTTATATGATGAATTATGTGTAAAGTGCGTCGAATGTTGTCTTGTGTCTGTCTTTGTCTTATAAAACCTGTTTGGTCTAAGTGAATTAAGTCTGTCAGTATGTTTTCTAACCTTTTGGCAAGGATAGTGGTAAAAAGCTTATAGTCCTGATTTAATACACTGATTGGTCTGTAGTTGGAGCATTCTAGTTTATCCTTTTCAGGTTTAGGTATAACTGCAATGACCCCTTCTCTCCAGGAGGGGGGGATTTCCCCTGTGTGGAGGACATAGTTAAATGTTTTCAGGAGGAGAGGATATAGTTGCTGTTTAAAGGTTTTGTACCATTCTGCTGTATAACCATCTGCTCCTAGGGATTTGTTAGCTTTAAGTTTCATAATTGCTTTTTCCAATTCTTTAGGTTGTATTTCTGACAGTAGGGTTTTATTTTGTGATTCCGTAAGTTGGGGAAGGTTTAATGTGTTTAGTAATGTCTCGGATGCATTTTTATGTTTTTTGTGGGAGTATAAGTTCTTGTAGTAATTCTCGAAGCTTTTAAGAATATCCTGAATTCTGAATTTTATTTCCTTTGATACTGGGTCTCTGATTTTGTAGATTGCTCTTTCCGTTTGTTGTTTCCTCAATTTATAGGCTAGTAATTTTGCCAATTTACTGCCTGCTTCATAGTGTTTTTGTTTCAGAAATATAAGTTTCTTCCGGATTTCTATTGTGTAGATCTCATTTATTTGATTTTTAATTTCTTTAATCTTGAGCGAGCCATTAGAATGAGTGTTGCCTTTGTGTTCTTTTTCTAGGTTCTTGAGTTCTGACTCTAGTGTGATTAGTTTTTCTTGTCTCAGTTTCTTTTGGGTTGCCAGTTTTGCAATAATTTTTCCCCTTATTACAGCTTTGCACGCATCCCACAGTATTAAAGGAGATACTTCTCCATTATCGTTTTCTTCCAAATATCTGAGAATATCTGATTCCAATTCATCTTTCAGTGGTCCTTTCAGGACACTTGAATTCAACCTCCAGGAAAATGTATTATTTGTGTATTTTTGGATGTTTAAGTCCATATAGATCGGACTGTGGTCGGAGAGATCCATCAGTCCTATTTTACATGTTTTTACTCTTCCAATGTCTCTATTAGACATAAAAAAGTAATCAATCCTTGAGTAAGATGAATGTGGCGTTGAATAAAAAGTATAATCTTTTACATTGGGGTTGAATTCCCTCCATACGTCACAGATTCCCATTTCTTTTAGGAGCATCCGAGTATTCTTATTTTGGGTGTTATTTTGATGTGAAGAATTACCTGTCGCATCCCAGTATGGATTCAGTCTTAGATTGAAGTCTCCACCACATATCACTAAACCTTGGGCTTTAATTATCATTAGGTCGAATACATTTTTATAAAATTTCCATTTAGCCCCTGGTGGTGCATATACATTCAGCAGGGTGATATCTTCTCCCTCTAGTCGCCCAGTTACCAAACTGTACCTCCCTTCTTTATCTTTGTGTTCTGATTTTTTTTCAAATGTAATTTTGGTTGATATCAATGTCGCTACTCCCCTCCTCCTCCCTGATTTATATGAAGATGAAGAGATCATTTTAAACCCTTGTCTATTGAGTTTAGTGTGTTCCACGTCTGTTAGGTGGGTTTCTTGTAAAAATATTATTTCTGCTTTGTCTTTTTTCATTTTGCGTAGAATCTTGGATCTTTTAACTGGATTCAGGATCCCTTTTACATTATATGAGGCTATTTTGGTTACACCCTGTTTCTCCATTGTATTTTCTTATTTAGTATAACAGTGTGGTGGCCCTCTTTTTTGCTACTCAGAAACTGAAAGAACATTAAGAACATAAAAAACATGAAGAACATAGTGTACGAAACTTTAAAACAAAAAACTGTCAAAAAAACTTCCTGAGCTGGGGTCTCTTTAAAGACCCTGTAAGAGCCCTGATGGAGTGTAGGCTCTGAGGGAAATTCCTTGAACTCTGTTACGTGTTGAGGGCCCTCTCTTACCCCTGTAAGTTGTCCCATGTTTTTAACGTGAATTTCAGATCCCAATCCGAATTTGTAATGATTTTTTTTTTTTTTTTTATGCCTATACCCTATGAGATTGTGTGCACCCTCCCACCCCCATCACAGCAAACATTCACTCTAATACAGTATTTGTTAGTATGGAGAGAACATGTGGGTCATTGTTACGTTTCTATTTTAACATGATTTTTTTTTTCCCCTTTAAATTAAGAAGACATTTGTTTCTAATGCTATAACTGCTCCATGAAAGGTTTTACGACATGCTGATTCTGCATCTCCTTTAATGTTTGTTACCTTGTAGGAGGGGGGGGGGTGGAAGTGCAGAGTGACTGAAAAGAAAATAAAAACAAAAAGGTCGCTATTCCTTCCTGGAACTGGAAAGCTTATCTTTGTAGCTCTGGGGCCAGGTTTCCCGCTGCTGGCCCGTGGATTTTGAAGGTCTCTGAGTAGACCACGTTTGAGCTCTGATCTTCTCGCTCAGATCCGCTGCGGGTTTAAACACCGTTACCGGGAGTCCTCTTCTTGCCATGTCAGTTGTTGCTTCTTCCGCTGAATTATAGAGACATGACTCTTCCCCGTAAAAGACCCTTAGCTTCGCCGGAAATGGCGTCTGAAAGCGTAGATTCTGTTCCCGTAGAACCTTTTTGGCGTCGTTATATTCCCGTCGTTTTTTAAGAACCTCAGGGGCGTAATCGTGCTCCACGAAGACTTTTCTCTCATGATGCATAAATCCTTTTTTCTGCCAAGCCCGTCTTACAACCTCTTGTTTTATTTTGAAATTGGCGAATCTTACCACCACAGAACGTGGGGGCGCTTCCGGGGCTGGCTTTGCGGCTAATGTACGATGGGCTTTTTCTATCTTCAAATCGGTGGTTTGTGGAATATCCAACTTCTCTCTCAATAAGGATTCCACGCATTCTGCCACTGTGTTGAAACTATCTTCAGCTCCTTCTTTCAGACCGTGAATTCTGATGTTATCTCGTCTCTGTCTTCCTTCTTGGTCGGTTAGCTTAGCCTCCAGCCTTGACTGTTTTCTGTGTAAATCCAGCACAGAATCTTCAAGCACTTTTACTCTTTCTTCAGCTTCCAAGATTCGGTTTTCGGCCTGGTCCATTCTGCTGTTCGCCCTTTTTAGATCCTCTCTGAATTCAAGAAATTCGGCCCGAAATCGTCGTATTTCGTCAAATAGCGATTTCAAGCTAATCCTTTTGTTAGCTAGGCCCAGGTCCTCGTCTTCTGAACGGAGGTCCTCTGGTTCAGATTCTGCAGCCGCTGTGCGTCCTGACCTGGGGAATGTCAGTTTCTTCTGCTTGTGGTTAGGCATGGTGTTATTGTCTTTTGATTTTTAATCTTCCAAAAATCCGTTAGGTCTGATTTTGAGGATGTTTTCCTTGGATTGAGTCTGGGAGTTTCAGCGTTAGGTTGCTATCACCATGGCGTCCAGACCGGAAGTCGATGAACGAATTTTGATGAAATTTTCAGGAAAGGTGTGTAATAGCACGGGGAACAGATCATTAGATTTTGGTGATGATCTGGCAATGCATACCTCAGCCAAGGCCTTTATCTTCTCACAGTGTGTTACCAACAATACTCCAAAACTGATGGACAGACTTTGATGCAATTTTCACCACAAGTGGCTATAGGCCTGCACACAAACCCATTACATTTTGGAGATGATCCATGACAAATGGAAGGAGCCTTGGCAGAGGTATGCGCTCTATGAGTGCTTTTCTAGTTTTGTATACTTTATTAATCCCAGAGGGAAATTCAGGGCATCCACATGGATGGATGAGGCAGCCAAGGTGTGGCGCCAATCTCTTCACCATCCACACACACACACATTCATACCTAGGGCCACTTTAGAGTCTCCAATTAACCTAACTTGCATGTTTTTGGCCTGTGGGAGGAAACCGGAGTACCAGGGGTAAACCCACACAGACACTAGGAGAACATGCAAACTACACACAGAAGGGTCACTGATGGTCAGGGGATGGGATTGAACCCATGACCTTCTTACTGTGCTGCCACAGTGCTAACCACTGTGCCGTCCATGTACTAGCACGTCTTGATGAGGGTGTTGCAGCACAGCTCCTTAAAGAGAAGCATATCCTCTGGAGAACATGAACTTGTAGGTTAATGTGTGATTTGGCTGAAGGTGTGGGACACATATGTGGGTTTCATATGCTTCACATGTATATTACTGTATGCTTACTGTATGCTTCACGTCTCAGATGAACAAAAGGACTAAGCCTCCTAGGAGATAACAGGAGGATGTGAAATGTGGCCTTTTGTATGCAAAGAGATGGCCTTGGGGAACTTCCTGGCCACCAGTGACTTTAGGTGGAGGTGAGAAGACCTGGAAGAAGACGCATTGTGACTTGGGATTAAATACAATGTGACTGTGTGCTTTGATGTCCTGGGGTATAAAAGGACGAATGTCTGGGGGTTTCTTTCTCTTTCTGTTTTTGATGATGTTTCGAGAATGTGAATAAACCTGACTCGTGAGATAAACTCAGCCTCGTCATTTCCACATTCTCCACACTGGTGACGTCCGGAGATGGCAGGGGGCCAGAGGCAGCAGTACCAGACTCACCGACGACGGCGGCGGCAAGGGCCAAGAAACACGGAGCAGAGGACGTCCTTTGTTTCGACCATCGCTGCTTCGCAGAGAGGGCACACAAATGTATACCACCGTGCCATTTCAAGCGCTTGGGAAACACCAAGATCGGGGGTCGGTAGCAGCTGCGGCCCTCGGGGAGGAGAACAAGCTGCTCTACTTGAAGGATGCACGCTCGGGGAGGCATTTCCTCATGGACACGGGCTCCCAGCTGAGTTTCATCACACCTTCCTCCGCTGACCGGCTGGCGCCTTCCAGTGGTCCCGGGGTGTCAGCAGCGAACAGCTCGGCGATTAAGACCTTTGGTGAGAGGACTCTGCTTCTGTCCCTACACGGCCGTACATTTGAGTGGACTTTCGTCATAGCTGCAGTCAATTTCAATATGTTAGGGGCTGATTTTCTGTGCTCACATGGTTTGTTGGTTGATCTTGCTAACAGGCGCCTGGTTAATGCACTCTCTTTTTATTCTATTCCCTGTACAGCTCGAGTGGCCCCGCCAACAGCACAAGCCAATGTCACAGCTGCAAGTGGTAAGTTCCACACACTGCTCACTCAGTTCCCAGCACTCACGGTCCCAATATTTTCGGCGACCGTGGCCAAACACGGGGTGGAACATTTTATTACTACCACCGGACTGCCCGTTTTTGCAAAAGCTCGGCGCTTGGATTCAGCTAAACTGACCATAGCGCGCGAGGAGTTCACCAACCTGGAAAAGTTGGGCATCATCAGGCGTTCGAAAAGCCCATGGGCTTCACCGCTTCACATGGTCCCACCGCTTCACATGGCGACCTTGCGGAGATTTCCGCAGGTTGAACAACGCTACAGCGCACGACCGCTACCCAATCCCGCATATCCAAGATTTTTCAGTTCATTTGGCGGGGGCGCGAGTTTTTTCTAAGATAGACTTGGTACGCGGTTACCACCAGGTCCCAGTGCGCGCTGAAGACATACCCAAAACAGCGGTAATAACTCCGTTCGGGCTATTCGAGTTTTTGCGCATGCTGTTTGGGCTTAAAGGCGCGGCGCAGATGTTCCAACGCATGATGGACGCGGTGTTGCGCGATCTCCCCTTCATGTTTGTCTACCTGGACGACATATTGGTAGCCAGCGCGTCCGAAGACGAACACGAAAACCACCTCACGGCAGTTTTCCGGAGGTTGGGAGAGCACGGGTTAATAATCAACCCAGCGAAGTGTCAGTTCGGGGTGACGCAGATTGATTTTTTGGGGCATCACGTCACTCCAGAAGGAGCAGTTCCTCTGCCTGACAAAGTGCGCGCAGTAACAAATTTTCCCCAGCCACAAACGGTCAAAGCGTTACAGGAGTTTTTGGGAATGGTGAATTTTTATAACCGTTTCCTCCCCCGCGCAGCGCAGCTCATGCAACCATTGTACGCTGCACTAAAAAAACAAAAACCCACAAATAAGTCTCCGGAGCGAGAGCGCGCATTCTCGGAAGTTAAAACAGCCCTGGCAAATGCTGCGTTGTTAGCACATCCAGTCCCAACGGCCCGCATAGCGCTCACTACTGACGCGTCAGATGTGGCCATAGGGGCGGTCGTGGAGCAGTATGTAGCCGGAGCTTGGCAACCACTCGCCTTTTTCAGCAGGACCTTGCGCGATAGTGAACGAAAATACAGCGCATTCGACAGGGAGTTGTTAGCTCTCCACTTGGCCATTCGCCACTTCCAGTTCTGGCTGGAAGGACGCCGTTTCACCGCGTTCGTGGACCACAAGCCGCTGACTTTTGTGATGGCCAAGGTTTCAGAACCGTGGTCGGGCCGGCAGCAGAGACAGCTGGCCGCGATCTCAGAGTTTACTACCGATATCCAGCATGTGGCGGGTAAACTTAATGTAGTGGCAGACCGCCGTGGCGGCTCCAGCCCACGTAGGGGTAGATTTTGCAGCCATGGCCGTGGATCGGGTTAGCGACGCAGAAGTGCGCGCGGCCCCAGTCCGCGTAGGGATAGATTATGCAGCCATGGCCGCGGATCAGGTTAGCGACGCGGACGTGCACGTGCTCCAGTCTGGACCAACAGGGTTAAGGCTGGAGAACAGGGTGCTGCAAGACGGTATGCCCCCCCTAATCTGCGATGTCTCCACTGGGCGACCGCGTCCTGTGGTACCGGCCGCGTGGCGCCGCCGCGTTTTTGACTCAGAATCAGAATCAGAATCAGAATGAACTTTATTGCCAAGCATGTTTACACACACGAGGAATTTGACCTGTCATTAGGCGCGCTTGATAAGCGCTTCCTAATGACGCGGCAGCCATACAAGACGCCTGTCAGCAGTGGGGGGTAAAGAGGGGAAGGGGGAGGGGGAGGGAACACATTGGGCAGAGAGAAAAAAAACAAAGTTTTCAAAATAGTGCTCGAATGAGCAAAATTGTGATCACATAGAAAAAAAAAACCCTCAGTTGCACAATTAGCAGACAAAATACAGACCACACATTAACAAAACAAGCAAGAGAGACCAGTGTGTGTATCAGTCATGTGATATCAGTATGAATGCAGTGTGAATGTATCAGTTGCTGGTGCACAACAAAGGACATCTCCTGGGCAACGACTAGATGTTATGTTTATGTATTCTAAACGTAGATAAGCATGTCCACAGAGTCCATCTCTCTTCAGTGCATGCCAGATGGTAAAGTTCCATTTAGACACATGATCACGCTGTCCTTGAAGAGATCAGGTTGCTGCGCAACAGCTATTGTTTAATTGTTTGGGTTAGAGAAGCCAAAACTCCCTTCTGCCTTATCTTCCTCCAGGAGGAATGAAATCTTCAGGGCGCCGAATCAAGGTCTAATAGGCACAGTTCACTTAGAGCATAGAAATTTCACCTCTCATGCGATTCTGTGCATCACAATTTACAGGCTTTAAAATCATTCCCTGGAGAGCACTCAGCGACTCCTGATGTTATCCACCTACCGAAACATAGATAAACATGTCCAAGAGAGTCCATCTCTCTTCAGTGCATGCCAGATGGTAAATTCCATGTTAGACCCATTTGCCGCTATCAGTGCTCTCCCCAGCTGGTCGAATTTGTTGAGGGAGCTACGCCAGGTCCGCATTTTGATTAGCTCATCCAACTATAATTTTCGATACACCAGGAAAACTCCAGGGCCAAACAGAAAATCCTGTGATCATGCCAAAACAGGTAGATGTATTCCACATCTTCAGTCGAATCACGCAGACACATGAGTTCCAATTGTTCCATGAGTCTCTCCACTTGGGCTCCCCCTGACCCGATTTTCTGTTAAAAAGTGGTGTCAATAGCATTAAGCCACAGTTCCAATTTCCATAATTTCTGTTTGGGTCGAGATGCAGCAGAAGAAGAGCGAGACACAGACAGGACACAGCAAGCTGGGATCAGTATCAAGGAAGGAGGAAGGGAGAGGAGAGAAAAGCGTCTGCTCTCTCTGAAAGCCGGAAGAAGAGAAGAGACTCGGAAGAAGAGAAGAGACTCGATCCATTCTCTGGCGCACCCGGGAGTGCGCGTGTCGGTCAAAATGGTGGGAGAGAAATTTGTATGGCCGAACCTGCGCAAACAAGTTAGAGAGTGGGCGGCAGCCTGCATGGCTTGTCAACGAGCCAAGGTACACAGACACACGAGAGCTCCCTTGGAGCCGTTTCACATCCCAGCTAAGAGGTTTGATCACGTTCATGTGGACCTCGTAGGCCCCCTCCCGCCCTCACAGGGGTGCACACATCTTCTGACAATGGTTGACCGCACCACGCGCTGGCCGGAAGTGGTCCCACTGTCGTCAACCACAGCTGAGGAGGTGGCACGCGCGTTTTTAACGGCATGGGTAGCGCGTTTTGGAGTCCCGTCGGACATTATGTCCGACAGAGGCCCTCAATTTGTTTCCGAACTTTGGTCAGCGATAGCCCGCAGCCTGGGGGCAACGATCCACCGCACGACTGCGTACAATCCGCAGGCTAACGGGTTATGCGAACGTTTTCACAGGTCATTGAAGGCGGCCCTCAGAGCGTCGCTTACGGATGCAAATTGGGTTGACAAGCTACCATGGGTTTCATTGGGGTTGCGTTCTGCACCTAAAGAGGATTTAGAAGCCTCCCCGGCTGAACTAGTTTTCGCACAGCCACTTCGGCTGCCCGGGGAATTTCTCCCAGATAATCCGGCGCCAGAGTGCTCCCCAGCTCAGCGGTTGCAGAGTAGCACGGAATCGAGCATGCTGCCTGGCCCCGTTCACCACAGTTTTCCGCGCGTTTTTGTGCCTAAGGCTTTAAAAAATGCGGAGTTTGTTTTTGGCAGACACGATCCCCATCGCCCACCGTTGCGACCACCTTATGATGGACCATTTAGAGTGCTGGAGACAGGAGATAAGCATTTTTTGCTAGATTTGGGGGGCAGAAAAGAAATGATTGGCATAAACAGGCTCAAACCCGCTTTTGTGGTGGCTGACGAAGGTGTGCAGTTGGCCAGGGCTCCTCGGCGCGGCAGACCCCCTAGGGAGCATTCCCCAGAGCACCCACAGGGATTGACTAACAGTTCTCATCCTCAGACAGCAGCTCCCCAGCAGGAAGGCGCCGCGGAGGTGGTAAAGCCCGCTTACAGCAGATACGGGAGAAGACTGAGGCCCAAGCAGCATGTGGACTGATGTGTGTGATTTTATCATGACATGCAGCGGCCAAGAAGCCACCAAAGAGCCCCAAGAAAGCTGCCAAGAACCCCATGACAGGCAACTGCTTGGCTTAAGGACTTTGCATTCGCTAAATAAATAATAAATGACATGCAGACTGTTATTACGTTGTTCCATCTTAGACGTTTGGGGGGGGGTCATGTGGGACACATATGTGGGTTTCATATGCTTCACATGTATATTACTGTATGCTTACTGTATGCTTTACGTCTCAGATGAACAAAAGGACTGAGCCTCCTAGGAGATAACAGGAGGATGTGAAATGTGGCCTTTTGTATGCAAAGAGATGGCCTTGGGGGATTTCCTGGCCACCAGTGACTTTAGGTGGAGGTGAGAAGACCTGGAAGAAGACGCATTGTGACTTGGGATTAAATACAATGTGACTGTGTGCTTTGATGTCCTGGGGTATAAAGGGACGAATGTCTGGGGGTTTCTTTCTCTTTCTGTTTTTGATGATGTTGGAGAATGTGAATACAGTGATCCCTCGCTACTTTGCGCCTCACCTTTCGTGCCCTCAGTGCATTGCGGATTTTTCAAAAATAGTCATCAAAAATTCAAAATTGAGAAAAAATGGGCGGGTGCTAGCAGAAGGCAGGGAGACTACATTAGAACATCAGGTATCAACACGGAGAGCCCGCACAACTCAAAATCCACCTCTCTGTTCGCTGTTCTCGTGTTGGCTCGGCTCGGGAATCTCGCAAGCTGATTGGCCGAGACGTTTTACCCAGCTTCTCTCCCTGCCGAGCGCCCATACCCAGCGAAGGAAGACCGCATTCATTGTTCTTTATAGCTCGTGTTGCTTAGTCTCGCCGCGTGGAACTTTTCGCTGTTCTCTTGTGCCTTTGTGTGCGAAATAGTCTTCCCGTCAAGCCACTACGCCGCCTCCTGCAGCTTCTCCAGCTCTATCGGAAGCTGCCCTCGACGATCCTGCGCCTCTAGCACCTGACGATGAGGCGTCACCTGAGGAGCAGTAAAGCTCTCATTAACCTGTGCAGTAAATCATCTTCATCTTGAGTTACGTATCTTGTTATAAGAATAAAAGAGTTCTAAAAACATATTTATGTACACTTTATTTACATCTACGTATGTATGTACACTTACACTTACACACACACACACACACGTATCATATGAGAGAGAGAGTGAGAGAATGAACGTACGTATTATTTATGGGTGACGTCATTAGGGGTGACGCTACTTCGCGGTTTTTCACTTTTCGCGGTCGGTTCTGGAACCCATTAACCACGATAAGTGAGGGATCACTGTAAACCTGACTCGTGAGATAAACTCAGCCTCGTCATTTCCACATTCTCCACAAAGGTTTGATTTATTTTAAGTAAAATAATAGTCCCTGTCTTTCACAGTCTCAAACCAGCTAAGTGCTGTGCCAGAAAGTCCCACCCAGTTTTTCAGCCGGTCTAGTAAGATGTTATGGTCGACTGTGGAATGCAGTGCTGAAGTCCAGCAGAACCAAGACTGAAATGTTGCCACTATGTGTATTGGAGCAGATGTCATTAAGGACTTTAACTAGCACTGTCTCAGTGCTGTGGTGAGGACGAAAATGTCACTGGAAGACATCAAAACAGTTACTTTATGTCAGGAAGTTGTACAGTTGCTGAAAGACAGCTTTTACTATTACTTTACTAAGAAAGGGGAGGTTTGATATGGGCCTATAGCTGTTCATGAGTGAGGTGTCTAGGTTGCTCTTTTTTAGAAGTGGCTTGATAATAGCAGTTTTTAGGGACTGAAGAAGACACCTGAAAGCAGAGACATATTTGTGATCTATAGTAGATCTGAGGCATTGTGAAATGTTTAAAAAAAAAACCCTGTTGGGAGAGTACTGAGACATTAGTTGGTGGATTTCAGGTGGCATATGATGTCATCTAAGTTTTTATGATTGATTGGGCAAAATTGTGCCAAAGTGTGACAAATTTTCTCTCAAAATAATTGCAGAATTGTTGTGGATATCTCGACCCCATTTTAAACCCTTCTCAATTTAGTTTCTGTGAGTTAAAAAGTATGAGAAGACAACTTTGAAAGCCCCCACCCCATGGGCCCCTACAGAGGAAGCAGAACTGGCCCCAGGGCCTGCTGTGTCTGATGTGGAGGACTCGGAGGCAGCCTCCTCATCCAGCAGTCTCTGCACTTCTTCTCTGCAGTCAATCTGGCTTGACGTCTGATGATAAAATAACTGCTGAAATGGAGAGATATAGTCCTAATCTGGCAATTGTCACAGATAACTGTCATGTGGGTGTTACACGGCATTTGCGTGGCCATCGCAAGACAGTCGTAAATACAAAAAATGCACAATTTTGTCACAATACATGCACGGCATGTGTGCAAATTCGTATGACATTTGTGTGACATGCGCAAATGTGCATATTCAGTGATTACAAGTGAAAATTGTCACTAATTTGTGTATTTGTCACATGTTTCTTTTTTTTAAAAATCTCCAACTAGTTGTCAGCTGTCACAGCCCACTAAGGTACTACCATCCTCTATGGATGCAGCTTGACAAAATAGTAAGGCCTGGCTTAAGGCCTGGATTCTGAACTGGTTTTATTTTATGTTTGTTACTTGGCACTATTCAGCAGCCACATAAACAAATAGGATGTTTTTGATTCAGGGCAACATAAACATGCCTTGAAGGTCTAGTGAACCTGTGGCCACTGGGTAATCTGAGGTTATCTTGACAGGCACTGATACCTCATCTGCTGCTCTTTCTGCTTTCTGTTTGTGGTTACCTGAATAGGTTCATATAACTTCTATGAAACTATGAACTCACACTCCAGAGAACTCTGTTTTATAAAATGTACAAAAAACTTTAGCAGTGACTAAAACAGCATCTATCTTGAACATGTAGTGTGTCTTGACGAGGGTGTTGCAGCACAGCTCAGTAAAGAGAAACATATCCTCTAGTGAACATGAACTTGTAAGTTAACCTGTTGAACTCTGTTCAACTTCCCTAAAAACGCCTAAAAATAACATGCCCAAAGTAAATCAAAAGCTGTTCTTCAACCCTTTGCAGCATCTTCATGGGGTTAGTCTTATTTAAAAGAAAACACTCTGAAATTTTTGGCAAAACAGTAATAATCTCTCTAAGTGCTCCTGCCACTGAGTAACAAGAAAGTTCGCCTGGGTGTTTTTTTTAGATACAAATGCTTACAAATAACATACAGCTGTCAGATACTGGCTGGAAAACACAACAGAAATGTAGAACCAAGAGTTTTCAAGCTCAGGTCAAAATTTTGTAAAAATACCACAAAAAATGAATATATTACACAGCTTTTATCTCAGGTTGTAACAAGGCTGTGTCTGTACTGGAAGACCGGAAATACAGCTTTTTTTTTTTTCAGTGCGCACTGAGACGCACTTAAGATGCAGAGACGTGACTGCCCGCGGAATTCACAGAGTTCACGGGGTTAATGGGTAATTTAGCTGAAGGTTTGATTTATTTTACTGTAAGTAAAATAAATGTGTAATATAACATTGTCAGGTAACAGTGATACCCTGCAAGTATCTTTCTTCTTATTGTCTTCACAAGCTAATGTCAATGCTGTTGACGCCCAGCGGGGTGATGGTAATACTGAGTTAATAACAACAAAAATGGGAAATGTTTTATGTGGTCATTCATGTTTGAATTTGATTGAAGTTTTGACCTGATACACCTTTGCTCTAAGTTTGGTGACGCTTGGCTTCTCTAGTCAAGAGCAGTCACATTAACAATCCAAGTGTTGATTTCGCCCACCCACCCCTGTAGCAATGTCAATAGGGCGAGAGGATAAAAAGCAATTGCCGATATCTGAACAGCCCCCATTTATTAATGGGTTAGTTTATAAGGTAGTTTGTCTTGATGGTTATATTAATAGGAAGATCATACGTAGATCTTTGATGTTTACTGAATCACACCATTAAAGGAGATCCATGCAATCTTCCAAAAATGTTTGTACTTAGTGACCCATGTGTTCATTAGGTGAACTGCAGACCCGCGCTACTTGCTCACAGTGACAAACACACTCGTACTACTTCACTGGTCAAGGGTGAGGAACAGTATGCTGCATAAGGGAAGTGGAAGAAGAAAAAGAAGAGGACGCCTTCTCAGCCATTGCAGATTAACAGGGAGAATGTGGGGGTGGTTGAGGACTACAAATATCTGGGTGTCAGGATCAGCAGTGGGCTAGACTGGAGATCCAACACTGATGCTGCACACAAGAAGGGGATGAGCAGACTGTACTTCCTGAGGAAGCTGAGATCCTTCAACGTGTGTAGCAGGATGATGGAGCTTTTCTACCAGACCGTTGTTGCCAGCGCCATCTTCTTTGCTGCTGTCTGTTGGGGTAGCAGTATCAGGGTCAGTGACACCAACAGACTTGACAAGATTATCAAGAGGACTGGCTCTGTAATTGGTCTCAGGCTGGAGACCTTTGCAACATTGGTGGAGAGGAAAACACTAAATAAACTGTGATCCATCATGGACGATCCTGATCACCCCCTCCACCACACACTGGACAGACAGTGGAGCACTTTCTCCAATAGACTGCTACATCTTCGCTGTCGAACAGCCAGGTACAGGAAATCTTTCCTGCCACATGCCATTTCACTGTATAATAACTCACTATGATCTTGTACTCTGGTCATAACTATGCTGCCATACCGCACCTTACAGCCTAACTGGTGCCTCACATTTCACTCTGCTCCTGATAGTCCTGCATTGTGCAGTGGGTATGATTCATGTGGTTATATGGGTCACCATCTAGTCAGCTATGATGCATATAGGCTTTTATAGTAGTGTTAGTTTTACTTTCCATGGGTAATCCCTTTGTCTGTCATGCGTGTGTTTCTGTCATTTGGTTGTGTACTGTCGTGCTGCTGTTACACTGCAATTTCCCAGTCTGGGATCAATAAAGTACATCTATCTATCTATAAAAAAAACCACTTCTTCATCCTGCAGTGAGAGCAGGTAAGATGGTTCCTTTATTTTACTCTCACCTGCTTAGACAGGAAGCTTTCACAGCTGAACTGAAAATTCTGAAGTTATATTTATGTCTTTATTTTCAGTAGTACCTTTTGGGCCTTTGTTCTCCAACCATTTTATATATAATTTGTTGAATGCTACTTCTTTAACTCATTAAAATTAGAATTTTGCTTTGCAACCAATTCCCTCTGGTTATTACTCCCCTCTCACCTCTAGACAGAGGGGTCATAACAGTTGTGTTTCTGTCAAGTTACCAACATGTCAGAAAAAGAAGTTCGCGTTTCAAAAAAGGAAAGAAAAAACCCTGGGAGGAATTAAGTTGAAGGCTCTGATAATTTATGGGCTGGTATATAGTACTGTATGTCCAAATAAACATGAAGGTAAGGAAGGTTTACTGTTTATCTCTGATGTCTGAGGTGATTATTAATTTTGAGGCTGGCTATAATCAATGCCAGATATTCTTTTGTGTAGTGTGTGTATGAGTGTGTACAAATTTTGGTGTAGTTACTGTAAACCCCACAAGCTAATGGGTGTCTTTGTAGTAAGTGTGGCAGTGATGAAACTTGATGGAAGAGCTTGATTTTGCTAATTGTCAAAAGAAAATTTGGTGCTAGTTTCTCATTTTCATTTTCCATAAGTAGAAATCTTGCTGTGGGGATAAGACGGAAATAACAAAGCGCTGCAAACTGTTAACAGCTGTTTACAGTGGGGCAAAAAAGTATTTAGTCAGCTACCAATTGTGCAAGTTCTCCCACTTAAAAGATGAGAGAGGGCTACAATTTTCATCATAAGTATACCTCAACTATGAGAGACAAAATGAGGAAAAAAAATGCAGAAAATCACATTGAAGGATTTTTAATGAATTAATTGGTAAATTCCTCGGTAAAATAAGTATTTGGTCAGTAACAAAAGTTCATCTCACTACTTTGTTATATACCCTTTGTTGGCAATGACAGAGGTCAAATGTTTTCTGTAAGTCTTCACAAGGTTTTCACACACTGTTGCCGGTATTTTGGCCCATTCCTCCATGCAGATCTCCTCTAGAGCAGTGATGTTTTGGGGCTGTCGCTGGGCAACACGGACTTTCAACTCTCTCCAAAGATTTTCTATGGGGTTGAAATCTGGAGACTGGCTAGGCCACTCCAGGACCTTGAAATGCTTCTTACGAAGCCACTCCTTCGTTGCCCGGGCGGTGTATCTGGGATCATTGTCATGCTGAAAGACCCAGCCACGTTTCATCTTCAATGCCCTTGCTGATGGAAGGAGGTTTTCACTCAAAATCTCACGATACATGGCCCCATTCATTCTTTCCTTTACACGAATCAGTCGTCCTGGTCCCTTTGCAGAAAAACAGCCCCAAAGCATGATGTTTCCACCTCCATGCTTCACAGTAGGTATGGTGTTCTTTCTCCTCCAAACACGACAAGTTGAGTTTTTACCAAAAAGTTCTATTTTGGTTTCATCTGACCATATGACATTCTCCCAATCCTCTTCTGGATCATCCAAATGCTCTCTAGCAAACTTCAGACGGGCCTGGACATGTACTGGCTTAAGCAGGGGGACACGTCTGGCACTGCAGGATTTGAGTCCCTGGCGGCGTAGTGTGTTACTGATGGTAGCCTTTGTTACTTTGGTCCCAGCTCTCTGCAGGTCATTCACTAGGTCCCCCCGTGTGGTTCTGGGATTTTTGCTCACCGTTCTCGTGATCATTTTGACCCCACGGGGTGAGATCTTGCGTGGAGCCCCAGATCGAGGGAGATTATCAGTGGTCTTGTACGTCTTCCATTTTCTAATAATTGCTCCCACAGTTGATTTCTTCACACCAAGCTGCTTACCTATTGCAGATTCAGTCTTCCCAGCCTGGTGCAGGTCTACAATTTTGTTTCTGGTGTCCTTTGACAGCTCTTTGGTCTTGGCCATAGTGGAGTTTGGAGTCTGACTGTTTGAGGTTGTGGACAGGTGTCTTTTATACTGATAACGAGTTCAAACAGGTGCCATTAATACAGGTAATGAGTGGAGGACAGAGGAGTCTCTTAAAGAAGAAGTTACAGGTCTGTGAGAGCCAGAAATCTTGCTTGTTTGTAGGTGACCAAATACTTATTTTACCGAGGAATTTACCAATTAATTCATTAAAAATCCTTCCATGTGATTTTCTGGATTTTTTTTTCTCATTTTGTCTCTCATAGTTGAGGTATACCTATGATGAAAATTGGAGACCTCTCTCATCTTTTAAGTGGGAGAACTTGCACAATTAGTGGCTGACTAAATACTTTTTCCCCCACTGTATATGTGCCTCCTTCTGCTGATTTTGAGTGAACATAATACTCTAATTAATGCATCCATATAAATATTGCTCTGGTTTTTAAAGCAGCGTTGTTTAGGTTTATTTAGTTGGAAAGTTTAGCACTTGGGCTGCCTAATTAATGTATTCTTCTTTGCATGCATTTCATAATGTGTTTAGTCATTTTATATCTGGTATTCTGTTTATTGATTTTGTATCATAGAAGATGTACTAGATGGGGGGGAGGTGCTGTGTACCAACCTACTGTATCTTTGCAAAAAACACCAAAAATAAAACAGGAAATGGCCCTGTTAGTATATACACGCTGCTGCAGAATATGTGTGCGAGTGAAAAATATCTACACAGACCTTGATCCCAGCAGACTGCCTCTCCAGAAATGTATACTGGACCAATGACAGCCCTTTCCAGATCAAAATGAGTAGGAAAAAAAATCCAGTGTAAACTGGCAAGACCACGTCTCCAATGAAGATCTCTATAGGCACCTTCAGAGGCGAGCTTACCATGAGGCAAAGGTAGGCGACTACCTTAAGCCCCAATCTGCTAAGGACCCCGATCTACCAGGAGCCCCATATATTTTTTCTTAACCCCTTGACGCCTGTTGTCGCGAATTCGCATCAAACCACTTCCACTCCAAATGCAACCAAAATACCGTTTGTATTCCTCCATTTCCGGTTGGAGCACTTCCAACACATACCTAGGAACCTTTTGCAAGCATTAGTTTCTCATAGGAACGGTCAGAGACGGAGCACCATCCATTTCCTGATTGCTAGGATTAGGGTTAGGGTTAGGGTTATAGTTTGGCAGTCATGAGAGTTGAAAATACTGCAAATAACTTTGTTGCATAAATAAAAGACTCTTCATACTTGAGATGGGAACGTGCTTTTTTACCATTTTTTTTTTACCATAGATGCCTGTTGTCGCTAATTTGAATCATACCTAAAATTATATCTATTTTATGTGCTATAGTCAAATTAACTTTCTCAACTTAATTTAGCATCTACTTGAAAGCAAAAACACAAGTGAATTTTTTTTTTCATAATTGGAAATAAATTCAGGCATTAAGGGGTTAAAAGTGTTTAGCATATTCCACGTACCGAAATCCAGTTTAGAAAGCTTGGGATCAGTCCGCCATGGTCTCTGCCTTTGACCGCCACCTGATCCACATAGCACCGGACCCCCATGATCCCTCCTGCAAGTGGTGAGCCCACTGGAGGGCAGACCCATGTAACTTCTTCAGGCGGCCAGGTCCCATGTGTGGAAACCCGGCCACCAGACGCTAGCCATCGAGCCCCTCCCCCAGGCCTGGTTCCAGGGTGGGGCCCCGGTAATCCCATACGTACCAGGCGGGGTACACTGAATCCTTGTTCTAGTATTTATCATGAGAGTCTGTTGGATTGTTCTTAGTCTGGCCCTTCACTCAGGACCACCCAGCCAGAAAAAGGTGGATTGTTCTCTTCGGGTTGGGGACAGGCTCATGCCCCAAGTGGAGGAGTTTAAGTATCTTGGGGTCTTATTCAAGAGTGAGGGGAGAATGGAGCGAGAGATTGACAGACGGATCGGGGCAGCATCTGCAGTGACGCGGACATTGTACCGGTCTGTTGTGGTGAAGAGGGGGCTGAGTTCTAAAGCAAAACTGTCGATTTACCAGTCAATCTACGTTCCTACTCTCACCTATGGTCACGAGCTTTGGGTAATGACCGAAAGAACGAGATCGCGGATACAAGCGGCTGAAATGAGCTTTCTCCGTAGGATTGCTGGACTCACCCTCAGAGATAGGGTGAGGAGCTCAGTCATCTGGGAGAGACTCAGAGTAGAACCGCTGCTCCTCCACAGTGAAAAGAGCCAGTTGAGGTGGTATGGGCATCTGATTAGGATGCCTCCTAGACGCCTCCCACTTGAGGTGTTTTGGGCACGTCCCACTGGGAGGAGACCCCGGGGCAGACCCAGGACTCGCTGGAGAGACTATGTCTCCCAGCTGGTCTGGGAATGCCTTGGTATCCTCTCTGAAGAGCTGGAGGAGGTGGTTGGGGAGAGGGAAGTCTGGGCTTCTCTGCTTGAACTGCTGCCTCCGCGACCCGGACCTCCGGAAAAGCGGTAGAAGATGGATGTTTAGCATATTTAACACAATGTCCAACAAAATAAATGTAACCAAGTGGACGGGTAACCAAGCCCCAAGTTTGAACTCACAACCTCCGGCTTCAGAGTCCAGCACTCTACCTGTGTCGCCAAGAGGGTCAGCCCACTTGGCAAGCCAAGTAGGAATGCTTTTATTGACACTGCTACGTATTTCCCTCCAATTTTGACATTGTTCCAACGTCAGAGGTGCATTTTAAGCTTTCAGGCTCTGTGACCACTTTCTGACACTAGCAGGGATATGGAGAATGGAACTAATACACCGCCAGTAAGTCCTGCCAACAATGCCAAGTGGATAGACAATTACCAAGCCCCACCTGGCAATGTCCAACCGGCAGATTTGAACTCATGACCTCTGGCTTCAGAGTCCAGCACTCTACCTGTGTCGCCAAGAGGGTCAACCCACTTGGCAAGCCAAGCAGGAATGCTTTTATTGACACTGCTACATAAAGAAACACTAGTATTTACATAAACAGCAACTCAAATCACAAACACGTCTTCTCCACTTCTCCTCAGGTTGTTGGATTCTTCCATGTTGTCTCTGAGACATGTGCATATCTTTGGTTACATTGCAAACAAAACGTACAGCATGTAGAATAGCGGCAAAGTGAAACAAAGTTATCTAAGTGGTTCAGAGAAATGGAGAAAAAGGGAAGAGCACATAATTTTTTTTAATCAAAACAACCTTTTTCACTGCAACCTGGGAGGAGACTTGTCTCTCGAGGAGCAGACAGAGAGCAATGCTCCTTGTAGGAGCACACATGATGCTAAAGACAAGCACCTGTTGTTAATGAGGACTCAGCAGTGATGCCAGCTGCTGAGTACAGGTAAACATAGTGATGTTAAAACCGAGGCCTTATGAAACAACGAGCAACTTTGAGACAATTGCTTCATGAGTGACACAGTGTTATGAAACATCTAATAAAGACTGCCATCTGGTGACTGACTGTCAGAACTGCATCAGAGTTGAAAAACCTGAAAAAGATCTCAATACTTTTTTTTGAGCATTTGGCTATCTGAGGTCTATTCAAAATTGGATGGCAGGAACAAACAATACAAAACAAAAAAAAAAAAACCTAATTCCCTCAAACTTCCCGCAAGCTCTCAAGTCATGTGATGTGACCGACATAACGAGGCCTCGCTTACTAAATTTTTTTTACTACTTTTTTCTAATTGCAAGATTTGCAGAGGCCAAAGCTCACAAGGTTAAATTTAGATATGACCAACTGTACTCCCCAGGCATGCACAGGATATCTGCAGCCTCAGCAGATGACATTACATGAGATTAAAAATAATTTGTTTGTTTTATAAAGATCCCCATTAGCACTTATATAAAACATTGGCCATTCTTCCTGAGATCTAACATACACACATTTATAGATA
This sequence comes from Pholidichthys leucotaenia, assembly GCA_020510985.1. Classification (NCBI taxonomy): domain Eukaryota; kingdom Metazoa; phylum Chordata; class Actinopteri; order Cichliformes; family Pholidichthyidae; genus Pholidichthys; species Pholidichthys leucotaenia. The sequence continues at coordinate 213,342,128 of CM035845.1, read as the reverse complement.
ACAACAACAACAATATTAAAATAACAAAACCCAAACCAGCTCAATTTCATAAACAAAAATACAACTTTAATATGGGAGAAAACTTAAACCCTAGTAATTTCAAGTATTCATGAAAGAGTTCAATCACTATTCTGTTTATCCTCTTCATTATTGGAGCAACGGCCCAATGTTGTCTTTGAATGTTCCTTATTACCCTCTATAGCTTGTTGACTGGTGAGAGAATGTAAAACAAACTTGACCAACAAAAAAATCTTTAAATGATAATAAGAGCATTGACAAAGGGAAAGGAGAATAAAATGTACAGAAAGAGAGAAGGGAGAAGAAGAGAAGGATGAAGAGTGAGGAAAAATAAAGACAAGGGAGAGGAAATGATGGACCGACTGAACATGAGAAAAAAGGAAGAGAAAGTCACCAGTGAAGTAAAAGGAAAAGACAGTATGCAAAGGGGTATACATTCCAAGGATGTATGAGGTTTAATATTTTTTGTTTTTATCCTGACATTGTTTTGTGTGATTGTGTCTACATTGTACAGAGGAGGGAGCTTTTTAAAAAAGTTGCGATAAAAGTTGTGATGTTTTGAGAGGGTTTTTTTGCAATAAAAGTTGTGAGAGGAATTACAGATTTTAAAGCAGATGCTTTTTTCCCCTCATAGTTTACTGTAATGACATTCTATAACACCACAAAAAAGCACAGGACTGTCAAAAAAAATCCTACTAAACAGTGATTTGTAAATTAAGCAGAAATTTCTCCTTTACAGAAAAAAACTTTTGTGCAACAGCAAATACAGACTTTAACACAATTAAGTGAGAATGAAGTAGCTACTCATAAATTAGTCATAAAAATGATCAACAATAGCCATGTTTACATGGACACAAGTAACTGGATTAAAAGCCTGATCAGAATAAAAATGCTTCATGTAAACACGCCAATCTGAATATTCTGACCCGATCACACTCATTCGGATCAAAATTGTAGGCTACTCTTGCTGAGAACTTGAATAAAAAGGATGAATAAAATAATTATCCATTACAACAGCTAAATCGCATTGAATGCATGTTAAAGAGTATAGATTTGGAAATTATGGCAGCACCTTCATTTGAAAACTCCCTAAATGCAGCAGTCCTCAACCACTCAGTACCAAGCACAGAGAAAAAAGAAATAATTTATTCTGTTGCTCTATATTGTCTATCAAAGTCTGTTTTTTTGAAAAAAATTACTGAATATTCTCTGTCTCAGCGGGGGTTTTACGGGGAGGAGGTGCTCTCCTTGGGGGTTTGCCGGGGGCGCACATTGGTCCATGTTTAGACCGGAGATTCACAGCTTTACGGGTCATTGACAAGATGTAGTAATGATTTTACCTCTAAAGATGTATAAAATGTTCAAACACTGGCTGTAGTGTTTAATTTGCTTGTTTGTTTGCGGTTTTACGGAGTCTCTCCTCATGTGCGCCCCGCGTCAGGGTGCTTTTCAGGCAGGCGGCCTTTTTTCAACACAAACCTGGCACTTCGTACACACGGTCAAGACGGAGATGTCCACCAGCGGGCCGGGGAAGACGGAGGACAGGACGGTGTGGGAAAACTCTTGGGTGTTGTTTTTTTTTAATCATACGATCTGTTTTTTGCTGATGTGTTCTGTTAATTCTCACTGTAAACACGGAAGTGAGCGCGGTGCAGCGACGCATTTGATTGGTTAGACTGAGTGTTTGAGCGCAACTCGGGGACAAATTTGATCAGCGAAATTGGTGGAAGTTGATGAGGACTGGCCTAAATTGTGGGAAAGTTGCAGTGATTGAACAAAGTTGCAAGGTCACTCAAAAGATGAGGTGATGGCCTGATTTTGCGTGAATTAGTGCAATTGCAATATCGCGAAATCCTGGAGGAACTGGTAAGTGTGAACAAACAACAGATCTCCCATGTGAATTGTTGTTCTTTCATTCATTCATCTTCTTCCGCTTAATCCTTTTCGGGTTGCGGGGGCACTGGAGCCTATCCCAGCATCTTTGGACGAGAGGCAGGGTACACCCTGGACAGATCACCAGTCCATCGCAGGGCCAACACAGAGAGACACAACCATTCACTCTCACAGTCATACCTAAGGACAATTTAGAATCCCCAGTTTGATGCCAATTAACCTAACTTTTTTTAAGTAATAGACAAGAGTCTACATTCAGTTTGTTAAACTTCTTTGTTTTTCTACAGATGTAATTCCTGATACCTGGGCAGCGCAGTGGCAGAGTGGTTAGCACTGCGGCAGCACAGCAACTCATCCTTGGCCGGGGGATCCTGGGTTCGATTCCAGTCACCGACCAACAGTGATCTGTGTGCCTTTTTTCATGGTCTGCGTGGGTTTACTCCGGGATTTCTTCAGTTTCCTCCCACATGCCAAAAACATGCAAGTTAGGTTAACTGGCATCAAACTGGGGGATTCTAAATTTTCCTTAGGTATGAATGTGAGAGTGAATGGTTGTCTGTCTCTCTGTGTTGGCCCTGCGATGGACTGGCGATCTGTCCAGGGTGTACCCTGCCTCTTGCCCAAAGATGCTGGGCTAGGCTCCAGCCCCCCCGCGACCCGAAAAGGATTAAGCGGAAGAAGATGGATGGATGGATGGATGAATGATATCATCATTTGAGGACTTGTGAGGACAATATGTTTCAGGTAGGATTTCAATAAGGCCTGAAAAGAAAGTGTAGAACAAAGAAAAATTAGGGTCCCCTTTCTGTCTTTGCCTTGGGCCCCAAATGGACTAAGTCCACTCCTGAGCACCTTCCCAGAATATCAGACAAGGTGGCTTGTTGAAGACTTGGCCTCGCTGGGCACTGTTACCATCACCAAAAACTCCCAGCAGACCACCTGGTACTCTGGGAACCGCGCATGGCTTTCGCCGCCCAGGACGGCCATTAACATCATTCATGGACACTCTGAAGGGAGACACTGGGGCGGCCAACACTGGCGAGCTTGCTGTGAGTATGCTAGACCATGAAGACTGGACTGTTAGGCATGCAGTTTGGCTGAGGCCACTCTGACTGACTGACATTCAAGGACAGCATGTGGCTTGAGACTGCCAAGAAGCTGTGCTACAATCATGGTGTGTAGTTGATGATCACTCCGAAATGCTTTATGTTGAAGCATGTTTATGCTAACAACAGTTAGCATAAGCCTTCCATTTGATGTTCATTGGGAACTCAAAACACTTTGTAACATTGTTACGAGCCAAAACATAAGAAAAAGCCTGGGGTTAGTATGGTCAAAAAGCTTTATTATCAGCTGAAAACTTTGCCTAAAGTATTCAAAAGTGAACACTGCACGGCAAAGTTTGGCAACAGACCGTTATGGTTGAAAGTTCAGTAAAAATCATGGGCAGATTTTCTACACTGCTGCACTGCATTTTCATACTGTGGTAGTGTGGATCACCATAATTTTCTCATGTTTTTAAGTTGGCTTTTGGGTTGGAGTTTGCAGATGTTAGGCTCCATCTGAGTCAGTCCTGAACCGGGGCAGGGAAAGCCAATAAGGACAAACTATCAGGAGCATGCATGGCAACATCACTATGACAGAAAAAACGACCTGAGTCCGTCTAAATGAAATTAGGGATAGGCGATACCAGCATTTTTCCTTTCAATATGATACCATTAATTTATGGGACTTTTTCTTCGATACCGATACTTTTTGCCCCTTAAAGTTAAATCACATGATTGCAGTTTCATTAACAACTTTATTGAAGGGCAATATGAAATCTGAATAAAACTCATATTCAAGCATACTTGAAAGAAATGCTTATAAAATGATAATAAAATAGAACACTGAGCAAAGTAAATAAAAAATAAAATGAAATGAAATATAACTCAATTATAATAAAAATAATACTTAAAATGAATGCAAAATTAATTCAGTTTCTTAATTTGGTGCAGATTCTCAGTCATCCAGGTGGGTAAGTATGCTGTATGAAAGCTCAATCAAGTCAACTGGATACAGGTATTTTTTACTTCTGAAATGTTTCACCATTCATCCAAATTCTATGGTAATACCAAGCAGCATATATGTGTAATTTTTCACAATGCAATGTTTTTTTAAATTTTATTATTTATTTTATTTTTACACTATTATTTTACTGTGGTGGACCACTAGGAGGCTCCACTCACACCCAGTGACTTGTGGAGAAGGGTGGAGAGATGGGGAACATTTATGTGTGCGCATCGGCGCCAAGTGTCATTCATGTTGCTGGAGTTGAATAAAGTTCTGAAATGGCAGCTCTCGTGTCTCATCACACCATTCCTCCACACTGGGGAACTACAACGTCCATAATGCTCAAAATGGAAGACGAAGCAAGCTCCTCTTCGGGAACACCCACGCTAGGGCTTCCCTCCGAGATCCCGGCCTCATTCACCGTGGCAGTCAAGCTCCCGGACTTCTGGCTCCATGATCCCGCTGCCTGGTTCATTCATGTTGAGGCTCAGTTTGTCCTCCATGAGATTTCTGCAGACGACATGAGATACCATTACGTGGTGGCTTCGCTCGACCTGCGCTCCACTCAGCACGCCATGAGCCTGCTCCGAGACCCCCCACCCCGAGGGAAATACGCCGCTCTCAAGCAGCTGCTGTTACGGCGCTACACCCTCTCTGATGAGGAGAGAGCGGAAAAGCTCCTCTCCCACTCTGAGTTAGGCGACGGTTCAGCTGTGGAGTTAAAGGAAAGTATGCTGGCTTTGCTGGGCACAGATGATGGATCTTTTCTCTTCGCCCATCTCTTCCTCAGGAAACTGCCGTTTTCGGCGTGGACAATTTTGGCCAACTCACCGCTGCTGGCTGCCAGAGACTACCGCATGCTGGTGGAAGAAGCAGACTGCACTACTCTGGCGAATAGGAGCTTCGGTGTCCAGGCAGTGACACCGGGACCTTTGGCGGAGGCTGTGGAGATGACGGTTGTAGCCGGGATAGCCACTCGGAGGTGCCAGAACAGGATGGTGTGCTTCTACCATCAGTGTTTTTGCACCGACGAGCAGCATTGCTCCCGCTATGCTGTTTCAAGATGCCGGGAAACGGACCAGCCAGCAGTCAGTAGCAGCTGCGACCGCTGGCAACAAGGAGAAGCTGCTTTTCCTCGAGGATACACATTCCGGGAGACGGTTTTTGTTTGACTCTGGTTCCTAAAAGAGTCTTATTTTGCCAACTGATGCTGATTGGCGGAAGGCTGTGGCCCATCCTTAACAGCTGCTAATGGCTCCCCAATCAAGACGTTTGGAGAAAGGTCAGTGACTGTGTGTTTTCATGGACACAACTACGAGTGGGATTTTGTGGTAGCTGCCTGCTCGGTTCCGATCATAGGTGCTGACTTTCTGTGTGCTTATGGTCTCCTTGTGGATGTTGCTAGTAGACGTTTAGTTGATGCTGTTTCTTTCTCTTCACTGCCTTGTATAACTCAGGGAGCTGGGCCACTAACACATGCTAATTTTTTAGCCTCAGGGGAAATGTACCAGCACTTCCTTTCTGACTTTCCCATGCTCACAGTGCCTACTTTTTCCGCTAGTGTGACCAAACATGGGATTGAGCATTTTATCACCACAAAGGGCCCTCCAGTTACACAGCTAAGCTAGCCATCGCACGGGAAGAGTTTACTAACTTGGAACGCTTGGAGATTGTTAGGCGCTCCAATAGGCCTTGGGCATCCCCGCTGCGCATAATGCCCAAGTCCAATGGTTCATGGAGACCGTGCGGTGATTTCCATCGCTTGAACAGCATCATGGAGCACAACCATTATCCCATCCCTCACAATCAGGATTTTTCGGTGCACCTGGCTAGAATGTCCATTTTTTCTAAGGTGGATCTGGTCCGCAGCTACCACCAGGTCCCAGTGCTCGCTGAAGATGGCTCAAAAACGGCGGTAATAACACCCTTCAGCCTTTTTGAATTTCTTCGCATGTCATTCGGGCTTAAGGGCATGGATCAGACTTTTCAGAGGATGATGGACGCGGTGCTCCGTGATTTGCCGTTCATGTTCGCCTACCCAGATGACGTTCTGGTGGCTAGCATGTCTAAAGAGGAGCACCTATCTCATTTGAAGCAAGTTTTCCATCGGCTGGAGGCACACGGATTGATAGTTAATCCAGCAAAATATCAGTTCGGGTTGCCAGAGATTGATTTCTTGGGCCAGCAGATCTCATCTGAGGGCATGCCTCATGCTGCTGCCGGATAAAGTGCGGGCGGTGTTGGATTTCCCGCGTCCGCACACCGTGAGGGCATTACAGGAATTTTTGGGAATGGTTAATTTTTCAACCATTTCCTTCCCCGGGCAGCCCAGCTGCTACAACCACTTTACGACGTGCTCAAGAAGAAGAAACCCATGGATGGCATCAACTGGACCCCCGATCGGGTCCAGGCTTTTTCGGGCGCCAAAGCTGCACTCGCCAATACGGCTTTGCTGGCCCATCCATCCCCGTCGGTGCAGATTGTGCTAACTATGGATGCATCTAATGTCATGGTTGGAGCGGTGGTGGAACAGTACATCTCCGGTTCATAGCAACCGCTTGCCTTTTTCAGCCGCACACTGCTTGATAATGAGCATGAGTACAGCACTTTCAACAGAGAGTTATTGACTCTCTACCTGGCCACGCATCACTTCCAGTTTTGGCTTTAGGATTGCGTATTTACCACGTTTATCGACCACAAACCTCTAACCTACGTGATGTCTAAAATCTCAGAACCATGGTCAGCACGTCAGCAACGTCATCTAGCCACAATATCGGAGTTCACTACCGACATTCAGCATGTGGCCGGCAAGCTCAACTTTGTGGCTGTTTGTTGTGCGCGCTGGTCTCTCCAGTCTACTTGGGCATTGATTTTTCCACCATGGCCACCGACCAACTGGGAGACGCGGACATTCTCGTACTCCGTTCTGTGGGTATTGGCCTTAAGCTAGAGAGCAGGGTGGTACAAGAGGGTTGTCCCCTCCTGCTTTGCAACGTCTCCACCGGCCGTCCCCGCCTGGTTGTTCCAATCTCTTGGCGCCACCGCATTTTTGAGTCCATTCACTCTCTCTTACACCCTGGCATATGCGCTTCAGTTAAGCTGGTGGGGTCTAAATTTGTTTGGCTCCGCTTACGCAAGGATATGAAGGAGTGGGCTGCTGCTTGTGTTGCGTGCCAACAGGCTAAGGTTCAGAGGCACAACAAGGCCCCCCTTGAGCCTTTCTGGATTCCGAGCAGGAGATTCAACCACGTCCACATGGACTTAGTGGGCCCCCTTCCGCCGTTGCAAGGTTTCACACACCTTTTGACGATAGTGGACCACACCACGCGTTGGCCAGAGGCAGTCCCGTTGGCTTCCACTACTTCTGTTGACGTAGCCAGTGCATTTTTGTCATCTTAGGTCGCATGTTTTGGTTCCCCGTTGGACATTACCTCCGACAGGGGCCTCCAGTTTGTTTCGGAACTTTGGTCCATTATGGCCGAAAGCCTGGGGGTCAAAGTTCACCGTACCACCACATACAATCTGTAGGCTAATGGTTTGTGCAAGAGGTTCCACAGGTCACTTAAAGCCGCATTTAGAGCCTTGATGACCGATGCAAACTGAGTCGACTGCCTCCCTTGGGCCCTATTCGGGTTACGCTCCGCACCTAAGGAGGACCTTGCAGCTTCCCCGGCTGAGCTCATTTTTGGTCAACCGTTGCAGGTCCCGGGTGAATTTTTGCCGGAAGGTCTCGTGCCCGGTACCGACTCGTCTGCGTACTTTTTTCCTAGGGTCGAATCAAGTAGCGTTCCAGGGCCGGTACACCATTGTTACACGATGACACGATGCCCACAGGATTCCGCTGCATTTGCTTTACAACAGCCCTTTCAGGGTTTTGGAAAGGGGTGCAAAACATTTTGTGTTGGATTTTGGGGGGCGCAGGGAAACCATCTGCATAGATAAACTTAAGCCCGCTCATGTGTTGGCAGACGAGCAGGTGGTGCTGGCCCAGGCTCCACGGCATGGATGCCTGCCTGGGGTGGGTTCACAGGTTGATTTTTCTCCTACAGAGGACTTTTTGCCACGACCAGAGACTGAGTTGTTTTCCTCCCCGCCTCGACCTAGAGATCCCTCGGTTGGCCCGGCTGCACCACATTACAGCCGTCATGGGCGATTGCTCAAGCCCAAGGTGCTGGACTGTTAAGGCCCCTTCTGGTGTTTGGGGGAGGGGGGCGCTGTGTGGTGGACCACTAGGATGCTCCACTCGCACCCAGTGACTTGGGGAGAAGGGTGGAGAGACGGGGAACATTTACGCGCCAAGTGTCATTCAAGTTGTTGCTGGAGTTGAATAAAGTTCTGACCTGGCAGCTCTCGTGTCTCATCACATCATTCCTCCACATTACAGACTTAAATAGTTCTTATCTGTTTACTTTTCAAAATTATGCTGCTTGGTTTCACCATAGAATTTGGATGAATGGTGTAACATTTCAGAAGTAATACTTCTGCTGCCCGCAGCGCTGCTGAGCTCACTCTGCTCTGCACCGGAGTCAGTGACTGCTTGACTGAGGCTGCCAGTGTTGGTTGGCTTTTCACCAGTGATGGGCAAATTACCAAAAAATAGTAACTAATTACAGTTACTAGTTACTTCTTTTCAAAAGTAACTGAGTCACTTTACCAATTACTGCATGATTAAAGTAACTAGTTACTTGGAAAAGTAACTTTCACATTACTTTTAAATACACACTTAAATGATCTTGCACACATACAAGTAAGATAAGTTCATTAATGGATTACATTAAATGGATTAATGGATTGCTGTCCTACTGCTATTGTTATTATTGTGTCATTTGCTTTATCATTGTTGTATTTGTTTGTTGTTGTTGTATTGTGTTATCTGTTCTATGTGGCTGGCATTGGCTGGCCAGGGGACACAAGATGGAAATTAGCTTCAGCTGTAATCTTATATGCTGCATATTTACATGTCTTATGTTCATTAACATGCACTGTCCCTTTTATAAATAAACTTATAAACACATTATGGGTTTATTAATGTCAGGCTGAAAACAGACAGCTTTATCCTGCCTTGAGAGCTCTTATTGTGGGGAAAATCTGGATAAAATCAACATGATATTGCCAGTAATTTCCTCATTTTGGAGTGAGAGTTGGCAACACTGCATAAAGCTGTCCATGTTTATCTTACATTTATGATATGGATTTAATTTGATGTGCAGTGATCCAAAGAAAATGTCCATTATCCATAGTCCAAATGTCTGCTGTGACAGAGACACGATCCAGTTCCTCAAATTCCTTTTGGAGATCAAAATCCATTTTTGAATAATCTTTATTCAGGAAACAGTAAATGTGTTTTAATTCAGTGGATCACAATCCAGCTGTCTGATGGAAAGTGACTATTATCGCATCTTCAGTCTGTAACGACGTATCTGGCAATCAGGTTTAATTCTTGCTGGGTCTCAAACTATCCAGAAGTGCTTGAAATCCAGCCGTGACAGTTGAGACAAGAGTATTTCCACTTCACATCCAGCCGTGGCTGTTCAGATAGCGTAGATCCACTGTTGTTAGCATAGCTAGCCATTACTTAAAGCGAGGTAGTCGGATACCCAAAAGCCGATGGTGTATAGAACACGCATATTAGGATTTGTATGTGAAATTTCGGCATCGAAACTGCTCCCGTTTAGCTGTAATTAATATTCAAAAATGATATTTTCGGGACGAAAGAATTCAAGCGTCCCTGCATTCGTTTACTTCTCGGGGCCGCCGCCGGAGAGCGAGCTGTGTGCAAAATGCGATCGTGTTGTTAATATAGCACATTTTTTGTGGAAATGTTACTATTATTAGTTGTGAAATGTGTTTTAAAACGATTAGACGACGATACTATGGCTCTTCCTGCTGTTCCCGTTTCACTGTTTTTTTCCGGATGTAAAATATGGGATCCCTACGGCCCATCGGTGCACGAAGTATCCTGGCCGATGTAAACAGCCACGGACCAAAAAACATACATTTGCTCGTGGAACAGGTCATTCACACTCGCAGACAATCGCGCTATATGTGTCTGTAGGATTTTCCTTCCATGCACGCAAAAAAATTTTTTTTTCCCGGATCCGACTACCTCGCTTTAACACTAGCTTTGTCAGAACTTTGTTGCTGTTCTCAGATGCTTCTGAAGAGTGTAGTAGGTCTCAACTGCACTTTAGCTTCCAACCCACCAATATGCTTTTGTCCTTAACCGTGACAAAGGAAAAATAATCTGTCTATTTCCTCCACTCGATAGTGAAGACTCGGCTCTCTGAAACAGATCACATTGACTGACGGCTGCATCAGCGGTAGGGTCAGTTTGTATATTCATTTATTTGTGCTAAAAATATCTATCCATATTAATAAAACGAGTAACTTGTAACGCATCTGATCAAATTTCAGCAACTGTATAACACATTACTGAATTTTTAAACAGTAATTTTATTACACAGCGCGTTACAGTAATGTGTGGCTTTGTAACGCATTACTCCCTACACTGGTTTTCACACATAAATTTAATGCCTAAAACTCTCAGGAGTGAAAACAAATTGCACATTTTGTATTAACACGGGGGTATTACAATATTTAAAAAAGTATAGACTCCAAAGTATCGACCAGCTGGTATCAAAGTATCAATACTTGAGTAACAATATGCCCATCCCTAAATTAAATCACTATAGAAGGTGGCAGAGGTAACAGGAACATAGATTACTGCTTCTTGTTTATGTTAGCAAATGTATTTAATAGAAATGTGACAGTTTTGATTAGATTTAACAAAAACTTTTACAAAGAAATCCTTAAGCAGGGTAAGGTCCAATGTCTACATTAAAGGAAACCTGTATTGGTCATTATAACAACATTAATCCTGCTTTAGGTATTACTTATAAACCAAAAATGTGTTTATTCAGTAAAAATAACCCCCTAGAGTCAGTATACTGAATAATTTTATCTCATGAAAACCGCTTGGTCAAAACCAATGGGGAGCAGCCATTGCCGTCCGGAAGTGACGTACACTCGATGTGTCTGGCTTTACCACGGAAGAGTAACATGTTTACCACGGATGAGTAACTGCGTTCAACAGATGCTCAGTGGGTCAAGATCCGAGTTGAAAACGGCACAAAATCTGCATGAATATATACTGCACAAACCGTCCTTGGAAATCGCCTTCATTGACGGCATGATCTGCAGGTACCTCTGGGGACCGGCAGCTGAAGGGGACCTGACGAACAGGAGAGTTCCCAGTCAAGTAACTTCAGAACACGTTGAATAATTCTTGCTATACTAGAATTTTATTTCATTAAATTATATGCAGGTAGATTTGCTTGTACATGGTTATAAAAAATTACATAAAATTCTGATGTTGAAACTTTGTTGACTGCTATACTGCAGCCCAGCCAATCGCACAAAGCAATGACTATGCATGACTACCATGCTGAAACTGGCCACGGAGAAGACAAGATGTCCCTGACGATGACTGACAGAGAGAGAGAGAGAGCAGTGACTTGAAACGCGCACGTATTTGAGAAGGAATCATGACCAAAATTACTGGACGGAGCCATGAGTATCATATTTGATCCTTTGATTAAAATTCACTACAGGTACCCTTTAAGGGTGGATTCACACTACAACGTTTGGACCAACTTTTACTGACATTTTGGCAAACATCTGGCTCTGCTGGCAAAAGTTGGTAATAATTAATGATAGTTGGTGTTTGTTGGCAAATGGAGAAAGTTGTGTTCTTTGAAAATTTTCAGCATGCTGACAATTTGCCGAAGTTTGGAAACACACGTTGGTGAAAGTTGTGCTCAGTTTGTAAAAGTTCCTGAGCACTGGGCTAAGTTATACAGCGTTTGTCTAAGTCGGCCCAAGTTAATGCTGGGTTCACACTATAGCGTTTGGACCGACTTTTACAGACGTTTTGGAAAATCAGAGAAATTAGTCCAAACATCGGTGAAATAGAGAGCTTAAGTCACCCTCCCCCTACTTCCGCATATGGGATGTTAAATCAAAAAAAATCTCCATTGAAATGAATGGCAAGAATGAAATTATCTTTCTGATCGAATTTTGCCATGAGTTACACATGTGATGTTTGTCAATTTAAAAGATCATTTTCCATGTAAACAACGGTGTAGGTTGTTGTCTAACGGTTAAGGTATAAGGTTATGAAAAATACGTAAATTAAAAAACTACAAACACAGATGGACAGAGCTTATGTCATCTTTTCAAACTGCACCCAGGGTGAAGTAACTAACAGTCCTCTGGATCAGCTGCAGCTCTCACAATACAAAACAATACCTTTGTGTTGTTTTTCTCCTCTTGGGATCCTTTTTTCATCGGTCAGGAAACAGGAGGTGAGGTTTTACTAATCTCCCGCCATGATCGTGTTTAGTGATATGGGATAATGGGAGTTGTTGTCCACTAATCGTTGAAACAAAAACTAAATATTACTCTGTTATTACACAACAGCTGACAACTTTAATTACGTGGAAAATTATCTTTTAAATTAACAAACATCATACATGTAACTCGTGGCAAAATTTGGTCAGGATCAAAAGATAATTTCACTCTTGCCATTCATTTCAATGGAGAATTTTTTCGATTTAAGGTCCCACATGCAGAAGTAGAGGGGGCGTGACTTAGGCTCTCTATTACGTTTGTGAGCAGGTTTTTTAATCCAGTGCACACCAACTTTTACAAACATTTGCTAGCATTGCATTCAGCATTGGCAAACTTTTGGCAACTTAGGCTAGCGTATGTGTAGCTGTTGCCAACTTAGGTTAATTTAAGCAAATGAATACTCAGCGCAGGTCAGCTGACATCAGTTCAGGTGATGCTCATATAAAGATCAGCATTTGTGGAGGCTTCCTGCCATTCTGGACCTGCTTTTAGAATGAAAACATCTCCCTTGGGCATAAGTTTCAGGATTTATTTTTGTTTTATATTCCTATGTAGTTACTTCTGCATGCCCTTTTTCCCTGTTCATTCATTCAATCCTCTAAAAATAATACAGTAATGCCTATATAGACTCCTACAGTAAGTCCACAATTAAAATATGAATGTGGATGGAATAAAAAATTATTTAGTGTATCATCATATAAATAAAATGATGGGTGATTATTTTTTGACTGTTACAAGTCTCTCCATTAAAATAACATAAAATCCCGTTAAATGTCATTTACTTTTTGACACCACATCAGTGCTGTTTGATTCCCCACAGTGGAAGCCGAGCCAATAAATCCTGGAGAATGATTACACATGGAGCAGAAAATTAAGAACAGTAAATTTCTCAGTGAGGAGATTTTTTTTTCTTTTGAACTGTCACATGTTTGGGAGATTATATATACTGTATATACTTTTTCTTTTTTTAAATTCCCCCTTCTCTCCATTTGTCTTTCGTCCGTGCATGTCTGAAGAGAGTTTCAGTTTAAAAACATCTGCTTCCACCGGCATTTCAGTCAATCTTTGCCAATGGAGCTTAACTTAGGCTGACTTAGGTGAACTCTGCTTAACCTAGCCCAGTGCTCAGGAACTTTTACGAACTGAACCAACATTTATTTCCAAACATCAGGAAATTTTCAGCATGCTGAAAATTTTCAAGGAACACAACTTTCACCAGCGTTTGCCAACAAACACCAACTATCATTAACTTTTAATGGGGGCAGCTGTGGCGCAGGTGTAGTGTGGCCATCTACTGATTGGAGGGTCAGGGGTTCGATTCCCATTCTGTCTGCATGTCGAAGTTTCCTTGAGCAAGACACTGAACCCCCAGTTGCTTCTGGTGGGTCAGGCCAGTGCCTGTGTATGGCAGCTCCGTCACGATCAGTGTGTGAATGGGTGGATAGCAGGATCTGTAAAGTGCTTTGGTCATCCAGAGATGAGTAAAATGCGCTATATAAGTGAACGCCATTTACCATTTTATCAGCTTTTGCCAGCAGAGCCAGACGTTTGCCAAAACATCAGTAAAAGTTGGTCCAAACGTTGTAGTGTGAATCCACCCAAAAAAGCAGGTCCAGAATGGCAGGAAGCCTCCACAAACGGGGATCTTTATATGAGTGTCACCTGACGCTGATGTCAGCTGACCTGCGCTGAGTATTTACTTAAGTTAACCTAAGTTGGCAACAGCTACACATATACACTGTCACGCCGCGCCATTCATCAGCGGCGCCACCTGCTCACGCACCTGACAATCATCAGCGGCGAGGGATAAAGGCCGTCTCGCCCGGAGGCTCGGCCTGAAGCCGTCAGACTTCGTCCCTCACCGTAGTGAGCATACTTCTCTTCAGCATCACCATTTTGGTAAGAAGATCGCTTACCTCTCTTCTTCAGTCTTCTCCCCTGTGCACAGGTGGATTCCCCAGCGGTGGACATCTCCACTCCTTCGCCCAATCCTCGCTGCTGTACGGAGCTCTCCAGGTGGCTGTCTTCCGGGCTTCGCCCCCTTGTTGTGCCAGCTGTCCTGACCCACCAAGTAAGTCCTTCTCTCGCCATAAATCCCTCCTGTGTTGGTGTATGCCCGTCACCCTCTCCCTGTGCTTTCTCCATAGGGTTGCTCGGCTGTACGGTCACCTGCCTCTGTGCCTGGAGCAGACACCATCACCAACACATTTACTTCCCGCAGACACGCACTCATTCACTCCTGCTGTTAATAAACTCTTTGAACTACTCTAAGCCTGTGTGTGTGCGTCTCCTGAGCCGTGCATTATGTCAGTACGGCTTCAGCAGAGCGGCTCGGCGGACGGCGGGCTCGCACACCGGCTTACCACTCTCGAGGCTAGAGTGGATCAAATTGCTTATCAACAGCAGGTCATCCTGAATCAATTGATAACTATCACTGGCCGATTGGACCGCCTGGACCCCCAGCAGCCGTTCCCCCCGGCTCCTCAGGATGGCGCAGCTCCTGCTGTTCCGGTGGCCGTCCAGCCAGCTCCAGTGGCACCGGCCCGACTCACACCAATTCCGACCCCCGCTCGCTTTAGCGGAAAGCTCGGCGGAGCGCGGGGGTTTGTGATGCAGTGCGAGTCCGTGTTTGACCGTGTGCCCGGAGACTTTCCCTCAGATCACAGCCGAATAGGCTACATAGGGAACCTCCTGGAGGGGCGCGCTTTAACTTGGGCCTACGCTATTATGGCGAGACCCAGTTATGCCACCCTCACCTATGCCGAGTTCGTGAGGCGCTTCCTGGAGGTGTTTGATCATTCTCGTTCCGAGGCGGTCCAGGTCGATCGGCTTCTCGCTCTCCAGCAGGGAAACCGGTCGGCCGCGGATTATGCCATCGAATACCGGGTAGCGGCGGAGGAATTGGGCTGGGAGGAGCGCTCCCTCTGCGGCCTGTTTCTCCGCAGCCTCAATAGTGATCTGAGGGATGAACTGGCTAGACGGGATATCCCCGGAACGTTAGCGGAGCTAACCTCATTGGCAATCAGCTTGGATAACAGGCTGCGCGAGCGCTCCTCAGGACGGAAGCCGTCTGCTTCTCGCCCTCGGGGAGTCCCGCTACACCTGCCCCAAGCTCGCCCCCTGGCGACGCCGCCACCATCGTGCCCCGAGGAGTCGGAGCCGATGGTGACGGGCTGGGCAAAGCTCTCCTCGGCAGAGAAACAGCGCCGCCGTGAGTTGGGTCTCTGCATGTATTGCGGAGACAGTCAACACACGGTAGAGCTTTGCCCACAAAAGCCAAACGGCGGGGTCCGCGAGTCACTGTAGGGGGCCTCGCGGACGTCAATCGGCAAAGTCCCCTCACTCAATTAAAGCTGCCCATCCGTTTTTGCCACAATCCCACTGGGCACCTCACCCACGCACTGGTGGATTCGGGCGCAGAGGGCAGCTTAGTTTCACAAGGCCTGGCAACCCGATTGGGCATCCGCTGTCAGGCATTAAAACACCCCATCTCCCTGGTCCATCTCTCCCGTGCCTCCCTTGGGAGAGTTTCTCACCAAACCATGCCTGTCCCAGTCATCATCTCAGGGAACCACCGGGAGGAGATGGTATTTTACGTCCTGCCCAACTCTGTGTCGCCCGTCATCCTGGGGTATCCCTGGCTACGCCTCCACAACCCTGTCCTGGACTGGAGGTCCGCTGGGGTATCGGCATGGAGTACCTTCTGTATGGGCACCTGCCTTCAGTCCGCTGCCTGCTCCCCGTCCGCGGCTCCCCCTGTGGCGGATACAGCACCTCCGGACCTGTCACTGGTGCCTCCAGAATTTCACGACCTGGGTATGGTATTTAGTAAATCGAAAGCTATGTCTCTTCCCCCGCATCGACCCTATGACTGTGCCATCAACCTCCGCCAGGGGGCCCCCCTGCCTTCTGGTCGGCTCTACAGCCTGTCGGCGCCGGAGAAGGAGACCATGAATACATACCTAAAGGAATCACTGAGCGCTGGGATTATTCGCCCATCGTCGTCACCCGTGGGGGCAGGGTTTTTCTTTGTCGGGAAAAAGGACGGATCCCTCCGCCCCTGCATAGACTACTGAGTGCTAAATGACATCACTGAGAGGGACCGTTACACCCTGCCCCTCATGGACACTGCCTTTCACTCCCTCCAGGGGGCGACCTGGTTTACCAAGCTGGATTTACGCAGCGCTTACCACCTCGTCCGGATCCGGGAGGGAGATGAATGGAAAACAGCCTTCCGTACCCCGAACGGCCACTTTGAGTATCTCGTCATGCCGTTTGGGCTGACCAACGCTCCTGCCGTCTTTCAGCGCCTCATTAATGACGTCCTCCGGGATTTCATCGGCCTCTTTGTGTTCGTCTACCTGGATGACATTCTTATCTTCTCCAGGTCCAGGGACGAGCACCAGGTCCATGTGAGGCGGGTCCTCCAAAGACTGCTGGAGAATCGTCTGTACGTGAAGGCTGAGAAATGCGAATTCTACGCTAGGACCACATCCTTCCTGGGATTCATCATCGCTCAAGACCAGGTGCTCCCAGACCCAGAGAAGGTGAAGGCGGTGGTGGAGTGGCCTACTCCCGCATCCCGGAAGCAGGTGCAACAGTTTGTTGGCTTCGCCAATTTTTACCGCCGCTTTGTCAACAAATTTCAGCTCGATCGTCGGACCGCTGACCCGCCTCACGTCCCCGAAGGTCCCGTTCCGGTGGAATGAAGAGGTCGCTGCTGCCTTTAAGGCGCTGAAGGCGGAGTTCTCCTCCTCCCGGGTCCTTCGCCAGGTCGACCCCGCGCTGCAGTGCATTGTGGAGGTGGACGCTTCGGACACGGGAGTGGGAGCAGTGTTATCCCAGCGGTCACCTGACGATGGCGCCAAACGGCCGTGCGCCTTCTTCTCCCGGCGCCTGTCCCCGGCGGAGAGAAACTACGATGTGGGGGACAGAGAGCTCCTGGCCATTAAACTCGCCTTACAGGAGTGGCGCCACTGGCTAGAGGGGGCGGACCTGCCGTTTGTGGTCCTGACGGACCACAAGAACTTAGAATACTTACGATCTGCCAAGCGCCTGAATGCCCGCCAAGCGCGCTGGTCTTTGTTCTTCGCCAGGTTCCGCTTCTCAATCACCTTCAGGCCGGGCTCCAAAAACGGCCTGCCTGACGCCCTCTCTAGGCAGTTCACCCCCGTGGAGGCTGAGGAGACGCCCCACACTATCCTGCCCAGGTCGTGCGTCGTGGGAGCCATCTCCTGGGACATTGAAGACAAGATCCGGAAGGCGCAGGAGGTGGAACCTGATCCTGGCGGCGGACCGGAGGGAAGACTGTTCGTCCCATCTGCGGTCCGAGGAGAGGTCATCCACTGGCTCCACACCTCCCGGCTCACCTGTCATCCTGGCACCTCTCGGATGATCAGCCTCCTCCAACGGTCCTTTTGGTGGCCAGGCCTGCGGAGGGATGCAGCCCGCTACGCCCGGGCTTGCCCAATCTGTGCCACCAGCAAGTCGGGAAATGCCCCCCCAGCGGGTCTGCTCCAGCCTCTGCCCGTCCCCGGCAGGCCCTGGTCGCACATCGCACTGGATTTCGTCACCGGACTCCCCGTTTCCAACTCCTTTGACACCGTCCTGACCATCGTGGACCGTTTCTCCAAGGCGGCACACTTCGTCCCCCTGCGAGGTCTCCCTACTGCCCTGGAGACGGCGGGCCTCCTCGTCCAACACGTGGTCAGGCTGCACGGGATTCCGGTGGACGTGGTCTCGGACCGGGGCCCCCAATTTTCATCCGAGGTTTGGAGATCTTTTTGTAACGCCATCGGAGCCAAGGTGAGCCTCTCCTCCGGCCATCACCCCCAGTCTAACGGGCAGTGTGAGAGGACCAATCAGGAGCTGGAGGCTGCGCTCCGCTGTGTTACCAGATCCAAGCCGACGTCCTGGAGCAACCATCTCGCCTGGGTGGAGTATGCCCACAACACCGCCCGCTCTTCTGCAACGGGGATGTCCCCCTTCAAGGCGTCCCTGGGTTACGACCCCCCGCTGTTTCCAGCGCAGGAGAACGAGGTAACTGTCCCCTCTGTTAGGGCGCACCTTAGGCAGTTCCGCTCCACCTGGGCTGCCGCGCGTCATGCGCTTTTACGCACAGCGGAGCGCAACAGGACCGTGGCGGACCGGCACAGAAGACCTGCCCCGGCGTACAGAGTTGGGCAACTCGTGTATGTGTCTACCCAGGACGTCACATTAAAAGGCGAGAGGAGGAAGCTGGCACAGCGATTCATGGGTCCCTTTCCCATCACCCGGATCATCAACCCGGTGGCTGTGTGCGTGGCTATTCCCCCCTCCCTCCGCATCCATCCCACTTTCCATGTGTCGAAGGTGAAACTGGCAGTCACTGACCCCCTTTGCCCTCCTCCTGCAGCGCAACCCGCGCCCCGGATGATTGGTGGCCATCCGGCCTGGTCCGTCTCCTCCATCCTGGACTCCCGGCGCCGAGGTCGTGGGTTGCAATACTTGGTGGACTGGGAGGGCTATGGGCCCGAGCATCGACAATGGGTGCCCCCGTCGTTTGTGTTGGACCCATCGCTCATCGCGGACTTCCACCGAGCGCACCCGGATAAGCCATCGCCAGGAGGCGCTGCTAGAGGGGGGAGTACTGTCACGCCGCGCCATTCATCAGCGGCGCCACCTGCTCACGCACCTGACAATCATCAGCGGCGAGGGATAAAGGCCGTCTCGCCCGGAGGCTCGGCCTGAAGCCGTCAGACTTCGTCCCTCACCGTAGTGAGCATACTTCTCTTCAGCATCACCATTTTGGTAAGAAGATCGCTTACCTCTCTTCTTCAGTCTTCTCCCCTGTGCACAGGTGGATTCCCCAGCGGCGGACATCTCCACTCCTTCGCCCAATCCTCGCTGCTGTACGGAGCTCTCCAGGTGGCTGTCTTCCGGGC
Source organism: Pholidichthys leucotaenia (assembly GCA_020510985.1). Taxonomy (NCBI): domain Eukaryota; kingdom Metazoa; phylum Chordata; class Actinopteri; order Cichliformes; family Pholidichthyidae; genus Pholidichthys; species Pholidichthys leucotaenia. The sequence continues at coordinate 213,322,833 of CM035845.1, read as the reverse complement.
TTCGCCCCCTTGTTGTGCCAGCTGTCCTGACCCACCAAGTAAGTCCTTCTCTCGCCATAAATCCCTCCTGTGTTGGTGTATGCCCGTCACCCTCTCCCTGTGCTTTCTCCATAGGGTTGCTCGGCTGTACGGTCACCTGCCTCTGTGCCTGGAGCAGACACCATCACCAACACATTTACTTCCCGCAGACACGCACTCATTCACTCCTGCTGTTAATAAACTCTTTGAACTACTCTAAGCCTGTGTGTGTGCGTCTCCTGAGCCGTGCATTATGTCATACACTAGCTTAAGTTTACAAAAGTTTACCAATGCTGAATGCAACGCTGGCAAATGCTAGCAAAAGTTCACAAAAGTTTGTAAACGTTCAAAAAAGTTGGTGTGCACTGGATTTAAAAAAAACCTACTCACAAACGTAATTTCCCCGATGTTTGAACTGATTTCTCAGGTTTTTCAAAACATCTGTAAAAGTCATCCCAAATGCTATAGTATGAACCCAGCTTAAGGGCTGAACACTAATCCCTAATGGACAGAGCACCAAAAGAGCATGGATGTTAGGATTGGACCACATGTGAACAGAGCCATCTGGTTATAGAATACTGCAGTGGATTTTACTGAAATCCTCAAACAAAAACCTACAATTAAGGCTCGAAGGCATGGATTATTGCCAGGATTATGAAGAGTTTGATATGATTTGTTTGAATGATCTGTAATAATGTGGAGGGACTCAGAGGATTTATCAAAGTGAGCGTTTATGAGCACAGATTTATACAGTAAATGTGTACACTCCCACCAAGAAATGTCCTGAAACCTTGTTTCATCAGCTTTAACCTGAATCTTTTCTTGTACTGTATATTTGTCTACAGGTTCACTTCTTTTTTGCTGATCCATCCATTGATGGAAAAGCCATAGTTGGAGGATATAAATGAGCCCCCACCCATGTCGCCATCCCGAAAATGGTCATCAAGCAGAACTGTCATCAGCTGTCCCAGGGTCTGGTTCTGTGTTGCAGTTTTGGTGTTTTGCTGGTATGCTTTCAGGCTATGTTGGGTGTCCAGGGTCCCTGAATGTTTTGGCTCTGGAGAAGCCTCTGCAGCTCTTTAAACTGTTCCACTGTCTGATCCTTCACGTCAGGATTTGAAATCTGCAGACGGATGCTATCTGTGGACCAGTTCATTTCTCCAGAGAACATCTCCGTTAGAATTCGAGCCACAACAGGAACCACCTGAAAATAATGAGAGAACACTACTGAAACCAGGCCATCAGAACCACCACCAGGACCAGCCAGGAACAACAAAAATTCTGACTCTAAATGGAAGTAGAAGTTCTGACAGGCATTAGAGAAAAATACTTTAATCTGTATATTGATTGTCTGAATGTAAAGTTCTTATTTAAGGAAGCCCTTAAAAATTTGTTAAAAACCTCAAAGAAACATGATGGAAGAATTGCTCTTGGCAGTGTTTCTCCTACCACTATATTTGGGGAGAGTGTCAAATTAATTTTGTTTTTCTTTATAGCTCCAGATCACAACAGAAGTCATTTTAAGATGCATTCACTATAGAGCAAGTCTTTACCTTGGCCTTTTATTAAACAAACTAAATATCCTTACGTTATTTATCTTATTTACACAACAGCAGCTCATTTCTGTCTCTTTTCCTCTCTGTATCTCGCGCTCTTTATCATGCAGCAGGGTGGAACTCTGCTGTGTGTAAACACAGATATGTGCGCTCGAACACACACAGACATGACCTACAAGCACACACAGAGACACGTGCATACATACAGGTGAACACAACTCGCACCAATGGAGCAAGAGCGCATAGGAAAGCATGTTGTGTCAGCCAAATGAGAAGCAGAAAAAAAATATCTGCGTTTTTTTAAATGCACCAAGGATAACAAATGTTGCAACACTAGCTCTCTGACATAATGCACGGCTCAGGAGACACGCACGCAGGCTCAGGGTAGATTCAATAGCTTTATTAACAAACAAGTGTGTATGTGTGCGTGTATGTGGGATGGCAATGTATTGGTGGTGGCGTCTGCGTCAGGCATGGGGACAGGAAACCGTACAGCCGGACAACCCTATGGGAGAAGCAGAGGGAGAAGGGTAACGGGCACCACACCAACACAGGAGATGAGATAATGGCTACTAGCTTACTTGGTTCGGCCGGGTGACTGGCGTTGCAAGGACGTAGCCCGGTAGACAGCAACCCGGAGCGCCTGAAGCAGCGGCGAGAAGGAGATGGCTGGGGAGCGTAGTCCGCCGCCGGGAAATCCACCTGTGCACAGGGGAGGATAACTGGAAGAAGATGGTAAGGATGCTTACTTGCAATCTTGCTTGGTGAAGGGGATTCCTTGCAGCAAGAGTAGCCGATGAGAACAGACGGCTTCAGGCCGAAGCCCAGGGCGAGGCGGCTTAAATCTCTCGCCGCTGACGAGGCGCAGGTGTGCGTGCAGCTGGCGCCGCTGATGAGCGGCGAGATGTGACAGTACTCCCCCCTCTAGCAGCGCCTCCTGGCGATGGTTTCTCCGGGTGCGCTCGGTGGAAATCAGTGATGAGATGGATCCAACACAAACGACGAGGGTACCCATTGCCTATGTTCAGGACCATAGCCCTCCCAGTCCACTAAGTACTGTAACCCGCAACCCCGGCGCCGGGAGTCCAGGATGGAAGAGACTGACCAGGCCGGGTGACCATCAATCATCCAGGGCGCGGGCTGCGCAGCAGGAGGAAGGCAAAGGGGGTCGGAGACTGCCAGTTTCACCTTGGAAACGTGGAAGGTGGGATGGATGCGGAGGGAGGGGGGAATAGCCACACGCACAGCCACCGGGTTGATAATCCTGGTGATGGGGTATGGGCCCATGAAACGCTGTGCCAACTTCCTCCTCTCACCCTTTAAAACGACGTCCTGGGTAGACACGTAGACATGTTGGCCCACCTGGTAGGCTGGGGCAGGTCTTCTGTGCCGGTCCGCCGTAGCCTTGTTGCGCTCCGCCGTGCGTAAAAGCGCATTGCGCGCTGACGCCCAGATGGAGCGGCACCGCCTGAGGTGCGCCCGAACTGAGGGGACAGTTACCTCCCTCTCCTGCGTAGGAAACAGAGGGGGGTCGTAGCCTAGGGACGCCTTGAATGGGGACATCCCCGTGGCAGAAGAGTGGGCGGTGTTATGGGCGTACACAACCCAGGCGAGATGGGTGCTCCAGGACGCAGGCTTGGATGTTGTGACGCAGCGGAGCGCAGCCTCCAGCTCCTGGTTGGTCCGCTCACACTGCCCGTTGGTTTGGGGGTGATGGCCGGAGGAGAGGCTTACCTTGGCTCCCAGGGCATTACAGAAGGACCTCCAAACCTCTGAGGAAAACTGGGGGCCCCGGTCCGAGACCACGTCCACCGGGATCCCGTGCAACCTGACCACGTGCTGGATAAGGAGGTCCGCCGTCTCCAAGGCAGATGGAAGCCCTCGTAATGGGATGAAGTGAGCAGCCTTGGAGAAACGATCAACAATGGTCAGGACAGTGTCGAAGGTGTTAGAGACCGGGAGACCGGTGACGAAATCCAGGGCGATATGCGACCAGGGCCTGCCAGGGACGGGCAGAGGCTGGAGCAAACCCACTGGAGGGGCATTACCTGACTTGCTGGTGGAGCAGACGGGGCATGCCCGGGCGTAGCGGGTTGCGTCCTTCTGCAGGCCCGGCCACCAGAAGGATCATTGGAGTAAGTCAATCATCGGGGAGGAACCAGGGTGGCAGGTGAGCTTCGATGTGTGCAGCCAGTGGATGACCTCCCCCCGGACCGTGGACGCCACAAAAAGCCTCCCCTTCGGTCCGCCGCCAGGGTCTGGTTCCGATTCCTGCGCTTTCCGGATCTTACTTTCAATGTTCCAAGTGACGGCTCCCATGATGCACGACCTGGGCAGGATGGTATGGGCTGCGTCCTCAGACGCCTCAGGGGCAAATTGCCTAGAGAGGACGTCAGGCAGGCCGTTCTTGGAGCCAGGCCTGAAGGTGATGTTGAAGCAGAACCTGGCGAAGAACAAGGACCAACGCGCCTGGCGGGCGTTCAGACGCTTGGCAGATCTTAAGTATTCCAGGTTCTTGTGGTCGGTTAGAACCACGAACGGCAGGGCCACCCCCTCTAGCCAGTGACGCCACTCCTGCAGCGCGAGCTTGATGGCGAGGAGCTCTCTGTCCCCCACGTTGTAATTACGTTCCGCCGGGGACAAGCGCCGAGAGAAGAAGGCGCAGGGCCGTTTGATTCCGTCGTCAGATGACCGCTGAGATAAAACCGCCCCCACCCCCGTGTCCGAAGCATCCACCTCCACGATGCATTGCAGCGAGGGATCGACTTGGCTGAGGACCCAGGAGGAGGAGAATTCCGCCTTCAGCGCCTGGAAAGCAGCTGCGGCCTCTTCAGTCCACCGGAACGGAACCTTAGGAGACGTGAGGCGGGTCAGGGGACCGACGATGGTACCAAAGTTCGGGACAAAGCGGCGGTAGAAATTGGCGAACCCAATAAACTGTTGTACTTGTTTTCTAGACGTGGGAGTAGGCCATTCCACCACCGCCTTCACCTTCGCTGGGTCCGGAAGCACCTGGTCGTGGGAGATGACGAACCCGAGGAAGGACGTTGTCTTAGCGTAAAACTCACACTTCTCAGCCTTGACATACAACCGGTTCTCCAGCAGCCTCTGGAGGACCCGCCTCACATGGACCCGGTGCTCGTCCCTGGATCTGGAGAAGATGAGGATGTCATCCAGGTAGACGAACACAAACAGGCCGATGAAGTCCCGGAGGACGTCATTTATAAGGCGCTGAAAGACGGCTGGAGCGTTGGTCAACCCGAACGGCATAACCAGGTACTCGAAATGGCCGTTTGGGGTACGGAAGGCTGTCTTCCACTCATCTCCCTCCCGGATCCGGACGAGGTGGTATGCGCTGCAAAGATCCAGCTTGGTGAACCAAGTCGCCCCCTGGAGGGAGTGGAAGGCGGTGTCCATTAGGGGCAAGGTGTATCGGTCCTTCTCCGTGATGTCATTCAGGGCGCGATAGTCAATACAAGGACGGAGGGAGCCCTCCTTCTTGCCCACGAAGAAGAACCCTGCACCTAATGGTGATGACGAGGGGCGGATGATTCCAGCACTCAGCGATTCCTTCAGGTACGAATTCATGGCCTCCTTCTCCGGCGCAGACAGACTGTAGAGTCGCCCCGAGGGTAAGGGTGCCCCCTGGCGGATGTTTATAGCACAGTCATAGGGCCTGTGCGGGGGAAGAGACATCGCCATGGATTTGCTAAATACCATACCCAGGTCGTGAAACTCCGATGGCACCAGGGTGAGATCCGGAGGCGCGGCGTCCTTGGGAGTTGAAGGCGAGGACGGGGCGCAGGCAGCGGATTGGAGGCAGGTGCCCATGCAGAAGGAGCTCCAGGCGGACACTCTGCCAGACCTCCAGTCCAGGACAGGGTTGTGGAGGCGGAGCCAGGGGTATCCGAGAATGATGGGGGATACAGCGTTAGGTAGGATGTAGAAGATGATCTCCTCATCAGAAGATGGTTTCCAGATATAATAACAGGGACGGGGATGGTCTGGTGTGTTATTCTTCCTTGGGAAACACGGGAGAGATTTACCAGGGCAAGAGGAGTCTTGAGGGTATGGCAACTGATGCCCAATTGGGTTGCCAGGCTCTGTGAAATAAAGCTGCCCTCCGCGCCTGAATCCACCAGTGCATGGGTGAGGTGCCCCGTGGAGTTATGACAGAAACGAATGGGCAGCGTCAATTGAGTGAGGGGAGTTAACCGATTAGCGTCCGCGAGGCCCCCTACGGTAACTCGCGGACCTCCCCGTTTGGCTTCTGTGGACAAAGCTCCACCGTGTGTTGACTGTCTCCGCAATACATAGAGACCCAACTCACAGCGGCGTTGTTTCTCCGCTGGGGGGAGCTTTGTCCAACCTGTCACCATCGGCTCCGACTCCTCGGAGAACGACGGTGATGGCAACGCCAGGGGGCGAGCTTGGTGTGGGCGCGACGAGGCACCTCGAGGGCGAGAAGACAACTTCCGCCCCGAGGCCCGCTCGCGCAGCCTGTTATCCAAGCTGATGGCTAGGGAAATTAGCTCCGCTAACGTCTCTGGGATATCCCGTCCAGCCAGTTCATCCCTCAGACCAGCGCTGAGACTGTGAAGGAAGATGCCACAGAGTGATCGTTAGCCCCAGCCAACCTCCTCCGCTGCGACCCGGAAGTCGATCGCGTAGTCAGCTGCCGACCGGCTTCCCTGCTGAAGGCTGAGAAGACGGTCGACCTGAACGCTTTCGGTACGCGAATGATCAAACACTTCCAGGAACAGTCTCACGAATTGGCCATAGGTGAGGGTGGCGTAACTGGGCTTCGCCATTACGGCGTAAGCCCAGGTAAGCGCTCTTCCCTCCAGGAGATTCCCTATGTAGCCAATTCGGCTGTGGTCTGATGGAAAATCTCCGGGCACACGGTGAAACACAGACTCACATTGCATGACAAACCCCCGCGCTCCACCGAGCTTACCGCTAAAGCGGGCGGGGGTTGGAATGGGTGTGAGCGGTGTTGGTGCCGCCGGAGCTGGCTGAACGGCCGCTGGAGCAGCAGGAGCTACGCCACCCTGGTGAGCCGGGGGGAACGGCTGTTGGGGGTCCAAGCGGTCCAATCGGCTAGTTATAATACCCAATTGGGTTAAAATCACCTGTTGTTGATGGGCTATTAGATCCACCCGAGCCTCGAGGGTGGAAAGACGGCGTGCGAGCCCGCTGTCCGCCGAGCCGCTCAGCTGAAGCCGTACTGACATAATGCACGGCTCAGGAAACACGCACGCAGGCGCAGGGTAGATTCAATAGCTTTATTAACAAACAAGTGTGTATGTGTGCGTGTATGTGAGATGGCAATGTATTGGTGGTGGCGTCTGCGTCAGGCACGGGGACAGGAAACCGTACAGCCGGACAACCCTATGGGAGAAGGGTAACGGGCACCACACCAACACAGGAGATGAGATAATGGCTACTAGCTTACTTGGTTCGGCCGGGTGACTGACGTTGCAAGGACGTAGCCCGGTAGACAGCAACCCGGAGCGCCTGAAGCAGCAGCGATAAGGAGATGGCTGGGGAGCATAGTCTGCCGCCGGGAAATCCACCTGTGCACAGGGGAGGATAACTGGAAGAAGATGGTAAGGATGCTTGCAATCTTGCTTGGTGAAGGGGATTCCTTGCAGCAAGAGTAGCTGATGAGAACAGACGGCTTCAGGCCGAAGCCCAGGGCGAGGCGGCTTAAATCCCTCACCGCTGACGAGGCGCAGGTGTGCGTGCAGCTGGCGCCACTGATGAGCGGCGAGATGTGACACTCTCCTGCTAGTAGCAGTCGAAGTAGCTCGCCTGCTCCAGGTCCAAGTGTAGAAAAAAGCCCAAGTGCTGCAAGTCCTTCCCCCAATAAGCAGTAAAAGTCCGGTCATCACCGGATGACAGGTTTTGACCCAGAACATCTTGCAGCCGGCATGTGAATCTCAATAAATGGGCCAGATGTGTCAGACTTCCAATATCAAGATCCTCTTGAAATGTTCTTCCAGTAGCCCAGAAAAATACAGTGCAGTGACAAAAGCTGCACACTTGATGGATAATTGCCATTTAAACAAATGTTCAGATATTTCATTCAATGTCGTTCAAATATTCTGAGGTTTTATTCAATAATTTTTTTTTTTTTTTTTTTTTTTTTATTTAAGTTTTTGTAAAGGGTATACAGGTCGTTACAGCAATGCAGTGTTTACATTTTCATCACATGTTCCCTTATTTTCTGATATCTGACAACATTGGAAGATTAATTCTTACAACACCCCTTATTTTTTTTTTTTTTAAAGTGAAAGAAAAAGTGAAATTAAAGAGAAAAAAAAAACAAAACAAAAAACAAAAAAAAAACCAAACAAACCAGTAAAAAACAAACAAAAAGAAAAAGTAAGTAAATAAAGATAAAAGAGCATCTGAGTAGCATTGGAACAAAGAGCGGAACCATTATTGAAATGGTATTTGTCAAAGATTAGATCTAATGGAAGACACATATGCGGTCCAGGGTTGCCAAAAGTTCATGAACCCATCCATGTCCTGTCTCAGTGCGAATGTCAACTTTTCCATCGAGTAAATGTCTTGGATCACGTTAGTCCAATCTTCAGGTGTAGGACAGTCCTTCAACATCCATTTTTTAGTTAGAGCTTTTTTGCTTGCCAATATTAAAACATTGAATAAGTATTTTTCTCCTCGTCTTTCCAGTGAGTCCGGTAGTAAACCCAAATACAAAGTTACAAAAGAAAAGGGAACTGTAATTTTGAATATTTTCCCCAATATTGTCTGTACATTGGTCCAATATTGGTGGATAACTGGGCATGACCAAAACACATGAAAATGATTTGCAGTCTTTTCACCACACAAGCGCCAACAGTTCAATCCCTTATGGGTAAATTTGATTTGTGCAGGTGTTCTGAAAAATCTTGCCAAGTTTTTCCATCCAAATTCTCTCCACTGCAGGGATGAGGTACTTTTCCATTGCTGTTTATTTAGCTTTTCCCATATTTCCAGATGTAAAGTGAAATTCCCCTCTTTTTCCCATCTCTCTTTTATATAAGATGTGTTGTCTCCTTTTAAGTCTTGAAGACCTTGGTATATTTTAGAAATGTATCTGATCCCTGGGATCCCTTTATATGCCATTAAGAAGACCTTCAGAACACCTGACTGGGCCCTTTCCAAAACCTCCTTTTTAAGTATATTGTTTATGTGGTGTCTAAGCTGGAAGAACCTGTAAAGGTCTTGATTTATTAGGCCTTGTTTTTTCAAATCTTCAAAACTTCTTAAGATTTGCCCTTTAAAAAAATCGTAATATTTTATCAGCCCCTTCTCCTTCCACTTTTTAAATCTGGTGTCTGTTTTATTAGGAGTAAAGTCCTGATCATAGGCGATCCATTGCAGAAGTCGATAGGGCTCTTTAGTTTGATTCTCTCTGACTATCTTAAACCAAATTTTTAGCGGGGTCTCTATCCACGGGTTAGTGTTATTCAAAAGCTTAGGTAAGACATTGTTCCCTATTATCGCCTGTAGGGGGATGTCACTTGTTATTTGGCATTCGATCTCCTTCCATTGTGCAGAGTAGACTGGGTTACATATCTCTACTAAAGTTTTAATTTGTGCGGCTTTAAAGTAGTCCCTGATATTTGGCAGCGCGAGCCCACCTTTGTCTTTGTTTAGCTGTAGGGTTCTATATCTGATTCTAGGTCTCTTGCCCTGCCATATGAATCTTGAGATCCTTCTGTCCAGCTCCTGCCATGTTTTTTTGGGAGGTTCTACCGGTATTGTTTGGAAAAGGTATAGAAGACGTGGAAGTATATTCATTTTGACTGCTTCAATTCTTTGTGCAATACCCAAGAATGGTATCATATTCCATCTTGCTAGGTCAGATTTTATTTTTGTCACCAGTGGATCATAGTTTAGTGATATAATTTTGTTGAGTTGTTTCGGGATATTGACCCCCAGATATTTCATAGATTCCGACTCCCAGTTAGTTTTGAGTTTGCTTAGTGAATAATGATTTGGGTCATAGTTGAATGTTAAAACTTGGGTTTTATGCATATTTAATTTGTACCCCGATAAATCTCCATACTCTGAAAAAACTGAGGTTAGTTCTGGTAAAGAAGTGTCCGGCTGCCCTAGGTATATTAAAATGTCATCAGCAAAGAGTGCTATTTTATGTTCCTTCTGACCAAGTGTAATACCTTGAATTTTTTGGTTTTGTCTTATCCATTGGCTCAGAGGTTCTATGAAGATTGCAAAGAGCAGTGGAGACAGGGGGCAGCCCTGACGACATCCTCTTTCCAGTTCAAAAGATGATGATAAATTACCGTTAATCCTTATTTTAGCTGTTGGTTTTTTATATAATGCCTGTATAGTTCTAATGAAGTTGTTATGAAAATTGAAACTGGATAAGATTCTGTATAGAAAAGACCAGTCAACCGAATCGAATGCTTTTTCAGCATCTAATCCTAATATGACTGCATTTAAGTTATATTTTTTTATATGATGAATTATGTGTAAAGTGCGTCGAATGTTGTCTTGTGTCTGTCTTTGTCTTATAAAACCTGTTTGGTCTAAATGAATTAGGTCTGTCAGTATATTCTCTAACCTTTTGGCAAGGATAATGGTAAAAAGCTTATAGTCCTGATTTAGTACACTGATTGGTCTGTAGTTGGAGCACTCTAGTTTATCCTTTTCAGGTTTAGGTATAACTGCAATGACCCCTTCTCTCCAGGAGGGGGGGATTTCCCCTGTGTGGAGGACATAATTAAATGTTTTCAGGAGGAGAGGAGATAGTTGCTGTTTAAAGGTTTTGTACCACTCTGCTGTATAGCCATCAGCTCCTGGGGATTTGTTAGCTTTAAGTTTCATAATTGCTTTTTCCAATTCTTTAGAATGTATTTCTGACAGTAGTGTTTTATTTTGTGACTCCGTAAGTTGGGGAAGGTTTAATGTGTTTAGGAATGCCTCGGATGCGTTTTTATGTTTTTTTTGGGAGTATAAGTTCTTATAGTAATTCTCGAAGTTTTTAAGAATATCCTGAATTCTGAATTTTATTTCCTTTGATACTGGGTCTCTGATTTTGTAGATTGCTCTTTCTGTTTGATGTTTCCTCAATTTATAGGCTAGCAATTTTGCCGATTTACTGCCTGCTTCATAGTATTTTTGTTTCAGAAATGTAAGTTTCTTCTGGATTTCTATTGTGTAGATCTCATTTATTTGGTTTTTAATTTCCTTAATCTTGAGCGAGTCAGTAGAATGAGTGTTGCCTTTGTGTTCTTTTTCTAGGTTCCTAAGTTCTGACTCTAATGTGGATAGTTTTTCTTGTCTTAGTTTCTTTTGGGTTGCCAGTTTTGCAATAATCTTTCCTCTTATTACAGCTTTACATGCATCCCACAGTATTAAAGGGGATACTTCTCCATTATCGTTATCTTCCAAATATCTGAGAATATCTGACTCCAATTCATCTTTCAATGGTCCTTTCAGGACATTTGAATTTAACCTCCAAGAAAATGTATTATTTATGTATTTTTGGATATTTAAGTCCATGTAGATCGGACTGTGGTCGGAGAGATCCATCAGTCCTATTTTACATGTTTTTACTCTACCAATGTCTCTATTAAACATAAAAAAATAGTCAATCCTTGAGTAAGATGAATGTGGAGTTGAGTAAAATGTATAGTCTTTTACACTGGGGTTGAGTTCCCTCCACACATCACAGATTCCCATTTCTTTTAGTAGCATCCGAGTCTTCCTGTTTTGGGTGTTATTTTGATGTGGGGAATTACCAGAAGCATCCCAGTATGGATTCAGTCTAAGATTAAAGTCCCCACCACATATCACTAAACCTTGAGCTTTAGTTATCATTAGGTCGAATACATTTTTATAAAATTTCCAGTTAGCCCCTGGGGGAGCATACACATTCAGCAGGGTGATATCTTCTCCCTCTAGCCGCCCAGTTACCAAACTGTATCTCCCTTCTTTATCTTTGTGTTCTGATTTTTTTTCAAATGTAATTTTGGTTGATATCAATGTCGCTACTCCCCTCCTCCTCCCTGATTTATATGAAGATGAAGAGATCATTTTAAACCCTTGTCTACTGAGTTTATTGTGTTCCACGTCTGTTAGGTGGGTTTCTTGTAAAAGTATTATTCCTGCTTTGTCTTTTTTCATTTTGCCTAGAATCTTGGATCTTTTAACTGGATTCAGGATCCCTTTTACATTATATGAAATTATTTTGGTTACACCCTGTTTCTCCATTGTGTTGTTTTGTTTAGTATAACTGTGTGGTGGCCCTCTTTTGTGCTACTCAGAAACTGAAAGAACATTAAAAACAAGAAAAACATTAAGAACATAGTGTAAAAAACTTTAAAACAAAAAACTGTCAAAAGAACTTCCTGAGCTGAGGTCTTTTTAAAGACCCTGTAAGAGCCTTGATGGAGTGAAGGCTCTGAGGGGAATTCCTCAAACTCTGTTACGTGTTGAGGGCCCTCTCGTACCACTGAAAGTAGTCCCATGCTTTTAACGTGAGTTTCAGAACCCAATCCAAACTTGTAATGATTTTTTTTTTTTTTTTCCTTTTATGCCTAAACCCTGTGAAATTGTGTGCACCCTCCCACCCCCATCACATCAAACATTCACGCAAAAACAGTATTTGTTAGTATGAGCAGAACATGTGGATTATTGTCACATTTCTATTTTAACAAGTTTTTTTTTTTTTTTTTTTTTATTACAAAGACTTATTTGTTTCAAATAATATGATTGTTCCATGAAATGTTTTACCACATGCTGAATATGCATCTCTTTTAATGTTTGTTACCTTGTATGAGGGGGGTTGGATGTGCGGATTGATTCAAGAGAAAGGAAAAAAAAAAAAAAAAAAAAAAAAAAAAGGTCGCTATTCCAACCTGAAAACGGATAGTTTATCCGCGACGCTCTGGTGCTGGGTTTCCCGCTGCTGGTCCGTGGATTTTGAGGGTCTTTGTGTTGTCCATGTTTGCGCTTTGATCTTCTCACTCGGGTCTGCTGCGGGTTTAAACACCGTTACCGGGAGCCCTCTCCTCGCCATGTCAGCTGTTGCTTCTTCCGCCGAATTATAGAGACACGTTTCATCGCCGTAGAAGACCCTTAACTTCGCAGGAAATGGTGTCTGAAAGCGCAATTTCTTCTCTCTTAACACCTTTTTCGCGTCATTGTATTCCCTGCGCTTTTTAAGGACCTCCGGGGCGTAATCGTGTTCCACGTAGACTTTTCTCTCCTGGTGCATAAATCCTTTTTTCTGCCAGGCCAGTCTTACAACCTCTTGTTTTATTTTGAAATTGGAAAATCTTACCAACACCGAACGTGGGGGCGCTTCCGCCGCCGGCCTAGCGGCTAATGAACGATGTGCCTTTTCTATCTTCAAGTCGGTGGTTTGTGGAATATCCAATTTCTCTCTTAGTAAGGATTCCACGCATTCTGCCATTGAGTTAAAACCATTTTCGGTTCCTTCTATCAGACCATGAATTCTTATGTTGTCTCTTCTTTGTTTTCCTTCTTGGTCGGTTAGCTTAGCCTCTATAGCTGCTTGTCTTTTGCGTAGGTCCAGCACAGAATCTTCGAGCACTTTTATTCGATCCTCTGTTTCCAAGATTCGGTTCTCGGCCTGGTCCACTCTGCTGTTTGTCCTTTTCAATTCTTCTCTGAATTCCCGAAATTCGGCCGTAACATCTCGGCGAAATCGTCGTAGTTCCTCAAATAGTGATTTCAGGCTAACCCTTTTGTTAGCTATCACCAGCTCCTCGTCTTCTGAACGGGGATCTTCCATTTCAGATTCTCCGGCCGATACGTGTCCTAGCCTGGAGAATTTCAGTTTCTTCTGTTTTCCTTTAGACATGATGATTTTGTCTTTTGATTTTCACTCCTCCAAAAATCCGTTGAGTTTGATTTTCAAGGTGTTATCCTGGATTGAGTCTGAGAGCTTCAGTGTTAAGCTGCAGTCGCCATGGCGTCCAGACCGGAAGTCAATAATTTTGTTTTTTACAGTTTTTATTTATACTGACTACTGTTATTAAAAGAAACTGTTGTTAATAAAAGAAATTGTTGTTGTTAAAAGAAACTTATGAACAACATGATTCCTTTAAGAGTCTGTCATTGTCGACCTTCACACTGCGCCCCCCCCCCCCTCACCAAGGCTGTAAACCTAGGGGAAATACTGCTTGAGGTTTTGCTATAGTTGTAAAGTGATACCATGGCCATAAATGCTTGTGGCTGTGTAAGCCATGTTCATTTTTTAACACGGTAAAGGATAAGGAACCAACAAATTCAGAAGCTTTTGAGTTTGTTTGAAATGCAGAGTATTCAAAAATAATGATTTTCTAGTCCAATAGCAACCAGACTGTCAATGACGGAGTAGTTCATTCTGGTCTGATGAAATCACCCCAAGAGTGCTCAGATCTCCTGACCAACGAGCTTGACCTTGAGCACAGCCTTGATGCAGACCCACTTGAAAATCATTATGCATGAATTTGCTGAGCATTGGGACAACTGTGTAGAAGGATTAATGAGTTCCGTGAAATCATAAATACCCAGCTCTCCTGACCTTTGAAAATGACCTTGAGCACAACTTGGATGCAGACCCACCTGAGGATCATTGTGAGTGAGTTTGGTGAGCATTGAGGCAATTTCATAGGAGGCGTAGTGATTTTTCTGAAATCACATCAGTGCCCAGATCTCCTGGCCTTTCAGCCTGAATTTGAGCATGGTCTGGATGTAGACCCACCTGTGGATCACTGTGAGTGAGTTTGGTCACCATCGGGTGCAAATACTAGGAGGAGTAGGGTTCCTGTGAAATGTGGACAGACAGATGCCATGCCATTGCATTAGCTCCTTTCAGCTTTGCTGGAATGCGCGAACAAGACCAGGTCACCATCAGTCTTAAATGAGATGAGATGAGATGAGATTCAACTTTATTGTCATTACACATGTATGAATACAAGGTAACGAAACGTGACTTGGCATTTGGGCACGCTCTGCAGAGCGCATTCAAGGCCGGGGCAGCCGCTAGGCGCCAGTCATAAAGAAGAAAGGAAAAAAAGGGAAGGGATAATGACACAGTAGGCGAGAGAAAAAAACATGTTTATCAAAATGTCGTTCAGTAAGTGAGCGAAATTTTGATTGCAGGGAAAAAACCCTCAATGCACATTTAGCAGACAACAGAACCAAAAGTCAGAGAGGATCAGTGAATGAATGGATGTAATTCAGTATAAGTGAATCAGTGTGTTTGTGTATGTTGAATGCAGGTGGGTGTTTATCAGTTACTGGAGGCAGCAAATCTCTCCCAGCCGAGATGTTATGTCTTAGTGTCTGAAACTCGGAAGCATGTCCTTGAGGCATGGCAGATGGAAATTTCCTGAGCCAGTCACTGTCCCTGAGTTCAGATTGTAGCACACCAGAATGTTTATGAAGAGAAGCACAATCTTCTGTTTTGTCTTAATCCAGGAGGAAAATAGTCAACAGGGCACCAAATTCAAGGTCTGATAACACAGATCACTCAGAGCATAGAATTTACAGCTCTTGCAATCCTGTGTTCATAATTTCCATACATAGGCTTTAAATCCATTCTTGGAGGGCACCAAAACGACTCCAGATGTTTCCCTTCTAAACATGGGAAGCATGGCCGGCAGAGTCCATCTCTCTACAGTGCATGCCAGATGGTAATTTCCATGTTAGTCTTGCCGTCAGTTAGTGCTCTCCCCCGTCTAGTCGAATTGTTGAAGAAGCAGCTACGCCGGGACCGCTTTGATTAGCTCTTCTAGTTAAATTTTCGATACACCAGGAAACTCCAGAGCCAATCAGCAGAAAATCCTGTGATCGTGCCAAACCAGATAGATGTTTCCACATCATCAGTCGAATCATGCAGACACATGTGTTCCAATCCATGGGTCTCTCCATAGGGGCTCCCCCTGGCCCAAATTTATGTAAAAAGTTGTTAATTTTATTAAAGCCGCTCACCAAATCCATTTTTTCATTTGGATCAAGATTCAGCCAGAAGAACAGCGACACAGACAAGACAGCAAGCTGGAATTCTCAGTTAGGGAGGGTGGAGGAGGGTGAAAGAGGGAGCAGAAGAAAAAGCGACCGTTCTCTCTGAAGGGCAGAGATCTCTGAAGGGCAGATTATCTCTTGTAGCTTTCACTATTGAGTACAAGCCAGTCCAATAGTCCCTCTTGTCCTGGCTCTTGCTCAGTCACTTTCACTTTCTTTTCAATGTTTCCTCTAACAAGATCCTCTTTATTTCTTTGCTGGCTCTGCATTACAAAAATATCAATCCAGATAGCTTCCTCTTAGAGTTATTCCAACTAACACCGCACCCTATGACTGGCTACTGAGACACACAATGCAAAATGTGCCAGTTGTAGTCTTTTCAGTATTCCTATGTGCACAGCAAAGTTATGTAGATATTGTAGTGCTGTTGCAGGTGATGTTGCCCCACTCAGGCTATGGTGAAAGTGATAGTCAATGATTTTGGAAACTTCATGTTAAAGTGAAAATCTTATGCTGATTTGCATTCAATCCAGTCCAGTCCCTCAAATTGTCCATAATTTAGAAAATCCTGTCACAGGAAGCAGTGGGTAGTAGTTGCAGTACCTTTACTCAAGTAACTTTTTCACAAATTTGCACATTTATCTGTAGCTTTATTGCAGGATACATTTTACTCTTGAGTAAATTTCTGAAGAAAAATGTGTACTTTCCTATTCATTTTGTTGTACTCTTTGAGTAACTTTTAATTTCACTGATATGAAAAGCGTTCAGAAATGTTTATGTTAATTGTGTAATAACCAAAAATGACTGTATGTTTAGTTATTTTAGTGAAGATATAATTTTATATGATTTGGATTTATTTGGGGCAAATGTGGAAAGTTTATAAGAAAAAAAATCACAAATTACAAGGACAAACACATTATTGAGAAAAAAGTTTCAAATTTATGTGAAAATAGTTAAAAATTTTTGACAAATTTAAATTTAGAGGAAATGGCAGTAATTCTTCAAGAAATCAAGTGAGTGGCAGTAAAGTTTCATGCCAAGAAAGTGTACTGGAATGTTAGCTTTAACAGCATTGATGGAGAATTATACAACAGTTCCGACCGAGCAATTTGATTGGACAGTAGGGATTCCAGGGGTTACTAAAATCCACAGTAATTGCACTCCAACTGTTTCACTGGATATGTATCACTCCGCTTCAGAGGTGTTCATCTAACCGTTAATTACTAACAGTAATTTACTATCAACTCTCTGAGAATTGCAATACTGTTTTGGATACTTTAATTTCCACAGTGAGGTGCTGTTTGACAAGAAATTATACATCCGTGACCCAGAAAGTCCCACCCTTTTGAAAAAAACGTTGTTTATGTTGGTCCTTGTATAAATGTCAAGCTATTTCACGTCTGTTTAAGAAAAAACAGGCAATGCAAGAGTTGGATTTATTGTCTCAATTAACAAGCCGCAATACCTTTGTGGTGATGGCCTCTTTGACCCTGTTTACATGGTCACTTGTAAACTGATTACTGGAGTAAACTGATAAAAGTAAAAAATGGCTTATGGTGTTTACATGCACCAAGTAAATGGTTTATTGGGCAAATAAACTAGGTGTGTTAATCTGTTTTCTCATAAACCGATAATGGCCTTTAACTGATAAAGGTAATCGGATTACCCTGTTTACATGACAGTTTGAATAATCAGGTAACTCCAGAAAGCTGATTATAATCGGTTTACTCATGACCTGATTATTCAAACTGTCATGTAATCAGAGTAATTTGATTACCTTTAATAGTTAAAGGCCATTATCGGTTTATGAGAAAACAGATTAACACACCTAGTTTATTTGCCCAATAAACCGTTTACTTGGTGCATGTAAACACCATAAGCCGTTTATTACCTTTATCAGTTTACTCCAGTAATCAGTTTACTCGTAACCATGTAAACAGGGTCACTCTTTCATTACCTCCGCCAAGGAGGTTATGTTTTCATCGGCGTTGGTTTGTCTGTCTGTCTGTCTGTTTGTTTGTCTGTCTGTTTGTTTGTTAGCAAGATAACTCAAAAAGTTACGGATGGATTTTCATGAAATTTTCACAGATTGTCAGAAATGGGGTATCCTACAGATGATTAGATTTTGGTGGTGATCCAGATCACCGTCCACAAGAAAACCACCATTATGGAAAATGCCATTTTCGTGAATAACTACTGAACCACTAATCCTATCATTGTCAATCCAATTGCTTGTCATATGTTTTCATGGTCAAGGAATCTGAAAATGTACACACAAACACTGTATGGGGGGAACTGTGGCGCTTGGCGGAGGTCTGCGCTCTCCGAGTGCTTTTCTAGTCTGAAAATGCCAAGGAAAAGTGAGCGAAGTGTGCTAAAGCCAAATAGCTAGCATGCTATTTGGCGACGCAACACAATGGCAACGCAATGGCCACAGTCTGATCTAGGCCTTTTTGGTACTGACTCAACTGGTGACCGGTATGCATTAATAAACAATGACAATATTTAATTTGTTTACCTATGTGTGAAATGATAACAGACGTCTTCATGCTGATTGAGATGTTTAGGAGCAGTTACTGGCTACATTTAGAAGGGACTATTTTTTCTCAGTTGTGCAAAATAACTGATTAAACAAACAAATCATTACATTTTTCCCAGTATTGCTGTTATTTAATAAATTGTGCTTTCCGGAACTGTTGTATAAAAGCAATATTACACTTGAGGTTGTTACAGTATCATGAATATACTAACTACGGGTGTGGTCATATTTGGGATTTTGACAGTTTAAATAACCAGAGGGAGTTGATTAATTTAAACCAACATAATCCTCTTGCCCTAACCAAGTCTCTGTAAAGGATATTAAATCAATCTGATGATCAATTAACAGAGACGGGCAAGTGCAAATTTTGCTCTGCGTTTCATTAAGAGGAATGAAAATATGATAAGGTCTGACTCCCTTGCAAGGAGCTGCAAAACAATAACCATATTGATTTCTGGAAAGAAATTAAGAGAACGAATAAAACATGCAAGTTAGGTTAATTGGCATCAAAACTGGGGATTCTAAATTGTCCTTAGGTATGACTGTGAGAGTGAATGGTTGTTTGTCTCTCTGTGTTGGCCCTGCGATAGACTGGTGATCTGTCCAGGGTGTACCCTGCCTCTCGCCCAAAGATGCTGGGATAGGCTCCAGCCCCCTCGCGACCCGAAAAGGATTAAGCGGAAGAAGATGGATGGATGGATGGATAATTGTTGTGGGGACAGTCAACCAATGCAGGCTAGGCCTAGGAGTCATAACCAGGGCAAGGTGGAGGGAAGCAGATGCCAAAGACTGCCGCAGCCTAGTCCAAGAAGAGCATTGCATAATGGAGGAGGAGGGCAGACAAGCCAATGCAGCATCCATGAATAGCCAGGGGAGGTGGACATGTTGGACAGGTGTTCAAGGAAGGTCACTGGGGTGGAGGAATATGTGGGGCATGGAAGAGAAGTGAATAAAGTTCCTCCTATGTTCCACATACGATGTCCTGCCAACACCGGTAAACCTCCACTGTTGGGGGCTGGTTGAGAATCCAGGTTGTATGCTGTGTGGAAAGCCGGCAAGCCTTGGGCATGTGCTGTCTTCATGCCAAGCTAGTCTGGTGAATGGCAAGTTCAGATGGAGGCACAATCAGATACTGTCTGAGCTTGCCACAGGTCTGAAGGTGGAGAGGAGGAAGACCCACAATGCCACCAGGACGACAGGGCCCCGCCAGATTAGGTTTGTTGGGGCAGGGGAAACCGCTAGTGTGACACAAACAGGTGTAGGAATCCTGGCATCTGCTGCTGACTGGGACATGACAGTTGACCAGAGGAGACAACTTAAGTTTCCAGAGGAGATTACATCTTCAACCCTCAGACCAGACATAGTTTTGTGGTCCAGAGCATCAAAACAAGTGGTTCTTCTTGAACTGACTGTGCCATGGGAGGAGAGAATGGAGGAGGCCCATAAGAGGAAACTTGGGAAGTACCAACCCCTCATTTACAAGTGCCAACAGAGGGGATGGTGGGCATGAAACTTGCTAGTGGAAGTGGGCTGCTGAGAATTTCCTGGGCAGTCATTTTGGAGTGGCCTGTCCAGACTTGGAGTTAGAGGTTGAAATAGAAGAAGGCTAATGGCTAATATCACCAGGCGAGCCGAGGCAGCATCAAGATGGCTGTGGCTGAAGTGCTGCGAGTGCTGGAACAACCCATCAGGCATGAAGGAAACACCATAGAGCAGTGGTGGTATAACCCATGAAGCCGAGGGGGCTGCCTCAGGATGCTGGGGTCAACTGTCAAGCCCCCTGGAGGTGTTATGGGCTAATTGACGAAACACCGATGAAGAAGGGTATCCACCTGATGACCCAAAGAAAGCACCATGGGCCCATGCCACAAGGCTCAGTCACTTTACTTGCAAAACTTAAGTGCTGACCATCATCCTCTAGAACATGGCAGAGAGCCTACCCAGCCATTGAGGTGAGAGTGATGGATTCATCATATTATAGACTAAAACATTACTGCCAACTAATATTGATGGTGTTAACGGCACTGAGGAAATTACTCAGTTGTGGGAGAAACATGAGTTATTCAACTGTGTTAAAAGTAATTCTTTCACAATGGGTAACATTAGTAGTAATGAAGATGTGACCATTTCCCCACAAGAAATATATGACTCAATCATGATGTTAAAATTTAATAAGGCACAAGGACAAAATAACTGCTGAACACTTAAAATTTGCAAGTAGAAAACTGTGTCCCCTACTTGCTATTTGTTTTACTGTTTTTTCAGTACATGGCACTTTACCTGATTCTATTTTATCTGTTTTACTAGTGCTTATTGTCAAAGACAAAGCTGGTAAAATCAACAGCTCAGATAATTACTGGTCTGTTGCTCTGGCCAGTGTTTTATCCAAAGTCTTAGCGAGGATTATAATGAACAGGCTGGAGCAGTTTATTTTAACATCTGACAACCAGTTTGGTTTTAAACCCAAACATGATACAGATATGTGCATTTTTGTTTTAAAGAAGATTTTAGATTTTTATAACAAGCATAATTCCACTGTTTTTATGTATTTTATTGATGCCTCTAAACTTTAGAGTCTTTAGAGTCCAAAGCCTTCCACTGTGTAAATCACGAGAAATTATTTTTTAAGTTACATGACAGACAGGTTCCAAAATCTCTACTGAGAATCCTGGCGTTCTGGTATGCTCATCAGTCTATCTACAGTGGGGAAAAAAGTATTTAGTCAGCCACCAATTGTGCAAGTTCTCCCACTTAAAAGGTGAGAGAGGTCTCCAATTTTCATCATAGGTATACCTCAACTATGAGAGACAAAATGAAAAAAAAAATCCAGAAAATCACATTGAAGGATTTTTAATGAATTAATTGGTAAATTCCTCGGTAAAATAAGTATTTGGTCACCTACAAACAAGCAAGATTTCTGGCTCTCACAGACCTGTAACTTCTTCTTTAAGAGGGTCCTCTGCCCTCCACTCGTTACCTGTATTAATGGCACCTGTTTGAACTCTTTATCAGTATAAAAGACACATGTCCACAACCTCAAACAGTCAGACTCCAAACTCCACTATGGCCAAGACCAAAGAGCTGTCAAAGGACACCAGAAACAAAATTGTAGACCTGCACCAGGCTGGGAAGACTGAATCTGCAATAGGTAAGCAGCTTGGTGTGAAGAAATCAACTGTGGGAGCAATTATTAGAAAATGGAAGACATACAAGACCAGTGATAATCTCCCTCGATCTGGGGCTCCACGCAAGATCTCACCCGTGGGGTCAAAATGATCACAAGAACGGTGAGCAAAAATCCCAGAACCACACGGGGGGACCTAGTGAATGACCTGCAGAGAGCTGGGACCAAAGTAACAAAGGCTACCATCAGTAACACACTACGCCGCCAGGGACTCAAATCCTTCAGTGCCAGACGTGTCCCCCTGCTTAAGCCAGTACATGTCCAGGCCCGTCTGAAGTTTGCTAGAGAGCATTTGGATGATCCAGAAGAGGACTGGGAGAATGTCATATGGTCAGATGAAACCAAAATAGAACTTAATTGTAAAAACTCAACTTGTCGTGTTTGGAGGAGAAAGCTCACCATACCTACTGTGAAGCATGGGGGTGGAAACATCATGCTTTGGGGCTGTTTTTCTGCAAAGGGACCAGGACGACTGATCCGTGTAAAGGAAAGAATGAATGGGGCCATGTATCGTGAGATTTTGAGTGAAAACCTCCTTCCATCAGCAAGGGTATTGAAGATGAAATGTGGCTGGGTCTTTCAGCATGACAATGATCCCAAACACACCACCCGGGCAACGAAGGAGTGGCTTCGTAAGAAGCATTTCAAGGTCCTGGAGTGGCCTAGCCAGTCTCCAGATCTCAACCCCATAGAAAATCTTTGGAGGGAGGTGAAAGTCCGTGTTGCCCAGCGACAGCCCCAAAACATCACTGCTCTAGAGGAGATCTGCATGGAGGAATGGGCCAAAATACCAGCAACAGTGTGTGAAAACCTTGTGAAGACTTACAGAAAACGTTTGACCTCTGTCATGGCCAACAAAGGGTATATAACCAAGTATTGAGATGAACTTTTGTTATTGACCAAATACTTATTTTACTGAGGAATTTACCAATTAATTCATTAAAAATCCTTCAATGTGATTTTCTGGATTTTTTTTTTCTCATTTTGTCTCTCATAGTTGAGGTATACCTATGATGAAAATTGGAGACCTCTGTCATCTTTTAAGTGGAAGAACTTGCACAATTGGAGGCTGACTAAATACTTTTTTGCCCCACTGTATGTATGTTAAATGGGGTAACTCTATGTCTGCTCCAATCAAGGTAAGAAATGGAGTTAGGCAGGGAAGCATTTTATCTCCTCTTCTGTGCAATATTTATATGGATGATTTATCAAAACTGTGAAATAGCTGTAGAACAGGCTCTGTAATTGATAACACCATTATCAATCATGTGATGTATGCAGATGATCTAGTGATTTTTTTTGTCCATGTAGTTCTGGTCTTCACCAATTATTAAGAGTTTGCTGTCAACATGGCCTAGACTTTGACATCAAATATAATGCAAAGAAGAGCACCATTATGATTGTAAGAAGCAGGATGGACCATGAATTGTCATTTCCTGCTTTCTCTCTGTCCGGTAGTGTCTTTAAACAATGCAGTGAGACTAAATATTTAGGAAGTTACACAACTGATGACCTTTCTGTTGACAGGGACATTTATAGACAGTACAGAATGATGTATGCACAAGCAAATATACTGCTCTGGAAATTTGGTATGTGCTCACCAGCTGTGAAGACCACACTTTTTAAAGCTTTTTGTACCCCCATGTATACTGCCCATTTGTAGCGAGATTACAAACAATGGAGTATTCAAAAACTCAATGTGGCTTATGATGGCATGAGGCTGCTGCTCAGAGTGCCACGATGGGGCAGCGCTAGCCAGATGTTTGTCAGTGTTTATGTTCCCATGTGTACTGCTATACCCAGAAACTTCATGTATAAATGTATGTACAGACTAACTGAGTCATCCAACAGTACAGTTGTAACGCTTGTGAATCTGGCAATAAGCACGGTCAGGTTCACCTCAAGACTGTGGAAGCAGTGGCGTTTTAGTTTATATGTAAATATTTCAGCATTTTGTTTATAGTATGCTTTTGCTTGTCTTTGCTGTATTTTATTTATTTTTGTATTTGTGTTTTTATCATGTTTTGTAATTTACTATGGACCATACAGTATATTTTTGTGTCCTGAATAAAGGTTGATTGACATATGATAGCGTGCCAAGAGAGGAAGTGTGGTACTGCATGAGGAAGTCAGGAGTAGCAGAGAAGTATGTGAGGGTGGTGCAGGACATGTATGAGGACAGTGAGATGGCGGTGAGGTGTGCTGTAGGAGTAACAAATGGATTCAAGGTGAGGGTGGGATTACATCAGGGATCAGCTCTGAGCCCATTCTTGGTTGTCATGGTGATGCACAGGCTGACAAATGAGGTCAAGCAGAAGTCTCTGCAGATCATGATGTTTGCAGACAACATTGTGATCTGTAGTGAGAGTACAGAGCAGGTGGAAGAGAAATTAGAGCGGTGGATGTGTGAGGAATGAAAGTCAGTAGAAGCAAGACAGAATACATGTGTGTGAATGAGAGGGAGACAGGTGTAATAGTAAAGATGCAAGGAATAGAGGTAGTGAAGGTAGATGAGTTTAAATATGTGGGGTCAACCATCCCATGCGATGGAAAATGCACAAGAGAGATGGAGAAGAGAGTGCAGGCCGGGTGGAGTGGGTGGAGATAACTATAAGGGGTGATGTGTGACAGAAGGATAGCAGCTAGAGTGAAAGGGAAGATTTACAAGATGGTAGTGAGACCTGCTATGATGTACAGTTTGGAGATGGTGGCACTGACAAAAGAGAGGAGGCGGAGCTGGAGGTGACAGAGATGCTAAGATTCTCATTGGGAGTGACTAGGAGGGACAAGATTAGAAATTAGTATATCAGAGGGACAGCTCAGGATCAGGAGTTTGGAGACAAAGTAAGAGGCAAGACTGAGATGGTTTGGACATGTGCAGAGGAGGGATAGTGGGTATATTAGACAAAGGATGTTGAAGATAGAGTGCAAGGCAGGAAGAGAAGAGGAAGACCACAGAGAAGATTCATGGATGTAGCGAAGGAGAACAAGGAGAGGATTGGTGTTACAGAAGATACAAGGGATAGGGTGAGATGGGGTCAGGTGATCCACTGTGGTGACCCCTAAAGGGAGCAGCCAGAAAAAGAAGAAATAATTTTTCAAGACGATAGCCATAAATTTTTGACAAAGACCTTTAGGAGATACTTTCTTACTCTTACTCATTTGGTGACTATTCTTACTTGTATTTGAGTAACTAGTACAATGTAACGCTACTATTACTTGACTACATTTTCTGGATACTTTACCCACCTCTGGCACAGGAGACTATCTCAATGAAACCATCCCTTGGTGGGTAAAATTAAGAACCCTCGGTCTGCTAACCTGGACAAGAATGAGCTTCTTCTCTTTGGGTTTCTTGTCGGGCCAGTCCTCTCCAAAACAGAAATAAATCTCAAAGGGAGGAGGATTTGGAGCGTCCCCCTTCTGGAACAAAATCAGCTCTGGGGACAGAGGAAAGTCTATTAGAACCCATCAGCAGGGCACCTATGAGGGAACCAAATCTTTGAAGAAACGTCACCTTGCAGGAATTCGTTGAGGCTAAACACTTTAATCTTCATTTCCCTCTCCATTGGGTTTGGTGGTCCCTGTTCAGAGACACCTGGGCCAGACCAAAACACCTTACACTGGCAGAGACGGATGGCATATATGTCCTGCTCCCAGATTTCTAGGATCAGACCTCGCTCCATCACATCTAGCAGGGCGTCTGTGTAGAACCGCTGCTTCTGATTCTGGATCTCTGCAGTGCCTGGGAATAAGACCTGCTGCAGGGTGATGGGTCCAAACAAGTCCACCTGCTCTGGGGTCGGTTCCAGGTGTCCATAGTATAGTCGGCAGCCCTGGGGGTTACTGACAGTCAGAGTGTTCATCGTCCGGCCCCGGTACTGGAACTTCAGGTCCAGATCTGTTACTATGGCAAAAAGCAATGGAAAGGGAGGAACGTCGGTAACACAGAAAGACAGTGATCACTACAAAAACCTGGTCCTAAATCACTGGTGCTACAGAGGGTCAGTTTCAGAACTGAAACACTGACATCATGACCCATTTTAATCAGATTATTTTCACACTGAGTCATATTTTAACTACAGAACCGGTTCCATGCTCAAATATACCTCCTTACCTGAGCCAACAGGTGGGTGTGACAACAGGCGAGGCAGAAGTTTCAGACAGAGCATGTTTCAACATGAAGAACCCACACAAGTCAAAAAGATGCAAGTGGCTTTGTGGAAAAGTCAGGTGTGAAATGTTTTAGGACAGGCTCAGTGAGTTTTTGTTAACAGAATCAGAACCTCAGATTGAAAGTGATTACAAAACATTTTAGTGAGTTTCAATCAAACTACAACCAATAAAACATCAGCACCACACTGAGAGTTAAAGAGAGAGAGAAGAAAGAGAGGGGGTAGAGGTGGAGACACTATGAAATCGGTAGTCTGTAAGGAAACAAACTGAATTAATATGATCAACTCAGTGGAACCGTATGGCAGTGTTTTCAACCAGGGTGCATGGGTTCTCTAGGCACCCATGCACAACAATGGCAAATTATTTGTATTTTTTTGTAACCAATTAAGAAGTGAAATTAGATAATGTCCCACAGAAACCTGAACATACAGCCAGAAAAATAAGTATTGAACATGTCAACATTTTTCTCATTAAACATTTCTGGTGGAGCCATTGACATGAGATTTTCACCAGATATCAATAACAACCAAGTAATCCATGCATACAAAGAAATAAATGCAACTGTGTTCACAAAACAAGCAATATTTAGATAGATAGATAGATAGTTTATTTCAAACACAAAAAATATAACAAAAAACAAGCAAATAGCAAATGCAATAAAGTTACAGTATACACTGTTCGAAAGGGAGAAGGAAGAAGTGAACACTTATTAATTCCAACTCCTCTTTTCCATCGATACACCCATGTGAATTTTATACAAATTACCACCTTTAAGATCCCAAGTAAACAATTTACTGTATTTTTTACAGATCAACATTAACACCCGTCCATTCTAACATACAATGAAGTCCATATATCAAAACCAGTCTCAAACGACACAGATACACACAGTGCTGTCCCACCCACCATTCCATAGTGTCCCATAATGTCCCAGAGTGAACATAATGAATCGTACATATAAATTCTACCCTTCTAACATATATCCTTTCAACAAATGGTGCTTATACCTCTTTTTAAATTGATTTCTGTTTGTACATAGTTTCAGTTCTGGCTCCAGACTGTTCCACAAATCCACCCCACAGACAGATATGCACATACTTTTCTTGGTTGTACGTATCTTGGGTTTTGTAAAGTTTAAGTCTCCTATCAAATTATGATCATTGTCTCTTTTTTTAAATATTTTTTGTATATTAGTTGGGAGTTGATTGTTAATCGCCCTGTACATTACTTGTGCTGTCTTAAATTTAACTAAATCGATGAACTTTATGACATGTGACTTCAAGAACAGCGAATTGGTATGGTCTCTATATCCTGCATTGTTAATTATCCTTATAGCTCTTTTTTGTGATGTGCATATTGCTTGTAAGTTGGTCTTGTAGGTGTTTCCCCAGACTTCTACACAGTAGTTAAGATAAGGTAAAAACAGTGAATTGTACAATAAGACCAATGATTTATAGTCCAAGATGTGTCTTGTCTTCCCCAGTATGCCTATACATTTTGCTAATTTAGCCCGGATGTGACTGATGTGAGGTTTCCAGCAGATTTTACTGTCTAGCGTCACCCCCAGAAACTTATTTTCCTGTACTGTTTGTATTCTGGTATCATCTATCGTTACCATTATTTCATGATTTATTTTATAATTTCCAAACACCATAATCTTTGTTTTTTTTAGATTTAGAGATAATTTATTTTTGTTGAACCACTGCGTTAATTTTTCCATTTAATAAAGTGGAATGACACAGGGAATAAGTATTGACCACACTTGGTGAAACTCATTTAATATTTCGTAGAAAAGCATTTGTTGGTAATAAGAGCTTCCAGACGCCTCCTGTATGGAGAAACTAGGTGCAGGCATTGCTCAGGAGTGATTTTAGCCAATTCTTCCACACAAACTGTCTTCAGATGGAACGAACTGAAGATTAGAGTTCATAGAAGATACCCATGGAACTTTCAAGATTTGAAGACAGTTTGTGTGGAAGAATGGGCTAAAATCACTCTTGAGGAATGCCCGCGCCTAGTTTCTCCATACAGGAGGCGTCTGGAAGCTCTTATTACCAACAAAGGCTTTTCTACGAAATATTAAATGAATTTCACCAAGTGTGTTCAATATTTATTCCATGTGTCATTCCACTTTACTACATATAACTTGTTTTGTGAACACAGTTGCCTTGATTTCTTTGTATTTATGGATTACTTGGGCTGTTACTGATATCTGGTGAAAAGCTCAAGTCAATGGCTCCATCAGAAATATGTTTAATAAGAAAAATGCTGACGTGTTCAATACTTATTATCCTCGCTGTATATTGGTGAGTTTTTACAAACTGTAATGACAGACCTGATATGGGGGCTTTATGAGCTTTTACTGCTTTATTACTGTAACTGTTGAAGTTCAGACTTACATGGGACGCTGCTCAGCAGATCATACTTGTAGGGGTTCTGCTCATTCTGGAGACCTGCTATGTGACTGGCCTCCATTAGGTCTGGCTCCAGGTGAGCAGAGGCAGCCGATGGGGGTAGAGAGTTCAGGTCTTGGAGCCTACTGGAAAGTCCTGTGGCACTGATGAAATTTCCCTGACCATGAGGGGCAGCATTCATTTGAAGGCTACCTTCTGAAAGAAGAGGCATCGCAATCGCTGGACCTGGGCCAAAGGTCCCATTGGAGGACAGACTGAAAGGGTCTGAGAAGGAGGCTGGGATGGCCCGAGGATCTGAGGGGAAGTTACATCATCAGATTACATCATCAGCTGGTGTTTTTCTGGAGATGGTGAAAATAGGTACTTACTAATGGTGAGGTCCATAAGGTTGGGCATCTGAAAGAGTTAACACACAGATGAATCACACAGTTGAAATTCCACCTACGCCTGAAGCATATTTTTGTACTCACCTCCTCATCGTCGTCCTCAACACCATCTGAAAAAAAATACATATAATCAAGTGTTAAGACTTTTAAGTGACACCACCCCAGCCCTGCTGCTGAAATCAAAGTTGATTGGTAACTCTAGATCAGGGGTCACCAACTAAAATTGCAAGAGGACCGATAAGTCAGTCCTCCTCCATGGCCAAGGTCCGAATTAGGACTGGGAATCTCTATACACCACAATGTGGTTATGATTCAGGGTCTCTGATTTGATTCTGAAATGATTCTCAATGCATTTTTTGTTTTGTTTTCAGGATTTTTTTTCCTCCAACAATGTGACAGCTTGGTACTTTTAAAGCCAAGTATTTGCAATGACCCATGAATTTACTTCAAGCATCTTTTAATAAATCAAATGGAAGAGAAATGTGGCAAGTCACATGGACAAATTTATCTGAAAATGTGCTTTTAAGAACTGTCATCCTTTCATGGAATTCTTTCAGAAGACCACAGCTGTCTCCAGGCAGGTCAGTATTATTTGTGGGCCCCCAGACCTCCCCACCCCCCCACAGTGGGTCCACACCCACCCCACCGCCCCCGACCAAAGCCCCGGGAGCCCCCAGATCCCCATGCCAAGGGAAGGCAGCAGAAAGGTGTGGGGAACCCCACGTGGCCAGGAGGTACCAGGAGGTGCCATCCCTTCAGTTCAGCACCCCCCACCAGCACATACACTCACTCTCTCTCTCTCTCTCTCTCTCTCTCTCTCTCTCTCTCTCTCTCTCTCTCTCTCTCTCTCTCTCTCTCTCTCTCTCTCTCACACACACACTCACATGCACACAGTCACTTACTCTCACTCACACTCCACACAATCTTGCACTCGCACTCCCACGCTCAGACTCATTCACTCTCACCCACTCCCATACTTGTTCAGTCTCGCTCCCATTCCCACTCGCCCTCACAGTCGCTCGCACTCACATACTGTATGCTTACTTCCACTCACACTCACTCATATATACTCACTCAAATTTATGCTCTGATTCACTCACATTTACTCATGCTCTCTCTTACACACTCACTTATTCACCCTTAACACTTGGGGCAGCTGCAGCGCAGATGCAGTGGACACGAACGTGCACCAATGCCTGGCAGCGGCCGGGGAGGCTGCTGGTGCAGACCAGCAGCCACACTCCTGCCGAACCCACCCCAGGGCAGCTGTGGCCACAGGAGCATCCCACCGCCACCAATGCACGCCCGGAGCGAATGATCAATGGACCCACCGCAAGTGTTCCAAGATGCCACATGCAAAGATGCCACATGCAAAGCATCATGCAAAGCATCACACAAATCTGACCCACCACCACCACCATCACCATCACTACTCATCACTCCCTCACTCTCACTTAGTCACTTGCTCTCATTCGTTCACCCACTCCCTTGCTCGCACCTATTCACTCTCCGTAGTGCCTTGGGAAGACGACAACACGACGGGCCCCAGATCACCAGCCAGGTCCCAAGTCCCCGGCACAAGGAGGGCAGCAGGGGTGGAGGAAGACCCCCACCCTCCTACCCCCAATGCATGAATCATGATGGGTGAGCATTAGTTGTGTGGTGTGACTGGCTGCAGGTGTGTGAACTATCAAAGTGCAGTTAAAATTGCGGGGGATAGTGTGATAGGGCACCGCTACCTATTTCTATGGGCAGCAGAGCTCTCATCCCACCAAGCCCTCAGTGTCTACAGTGCAATTAAAACTGAGGTGAGGGTGGCCCCATGGCGCAGTAGACAGAGGGATCCTCTTCAACAACACCATACGGCACACCCCCACCCCAAAACCCTAAGTGTATCCAATAAGATGTATGATCCACCCAGAATTGGGGGTGGTGGGTGGGTCAAGAGTGGTCCCAGAGAGAGCCCGTCCTCCCCAAAAGCCAGCTCCCATACTGGCTCTGGAAGTCACCCACTGCCCCCAGATCCCATCCCAGGGTGAGGGGCTCCAGGCCATGCAACCCAGGACCCGTCAATGTCGTACCCAGGCGCTCACCAGGACCACAGGCATGATGGGGTAACCACTCTTACACTTACTCTCATGCATCCTGTACACACCCTGTATGCATGTACACAAACATATATAATAATAATAATACGGTGAGCCACATATCAAGCGACATCCCAAAGTGCCCACCAATCCCACCAACCATCCATCCCAGACATCATTGGGGGCAGTCTACCCCTGCAGCCACAGCCGCCTTGGGGCAAACCAACAGAAATGCGGCCATCAACCTGCGCCAATGGCCCCCCGACCACCACCGAACACCCACCCACACACACCCACCCCCGGCGCCACGGACACCGGAGGCAATGCGGGCAAAGCGCCCCGCCCTGGGCCACAACGGCAGGATGGCCAGGGAGAGTGGTAACCGAACCACTACCCACCTGCCACCAGATGGCACACCCCACCCCCTGAGCCCCCGCTGCCCAACGAGGTCTTTCCCTCACATACACACCCTCCACAACCGCACATCCACCCGCAGGTACTTGCACCCACACACACACACATGCCTACCCTCACGTGTACACACACATGCATACCATCTCATATGTCCATGTGCATCCACACACACTCTCGCATATTCACACACACACACACACACACACACACACACACACACACATCCATGCACCCATATCCACACACACATACATGCAAGCCCACACACCCCCACACTCGCACACACCTGCACATACGCTTATGTACACACACACACACACACACACACACACACACACACACACACATATATCCATTCACCCATATCCACACCCACACATATACATGCAAACCCACACACACCCACACTTGCACACACCTGCACATACACTTATATACACACACTCACACATACACACACACACACACATCCATGCATGCACACACATGCGTAAGCCCCAGAGGATAGGGGGGCGACCCCCCGGAACCCCCCACCCCACCCCGGGATGCAGGCACCAGCCCCCGGAGTGCTGCCAGGGCCCCAGGGAGGGCGCGACCACGGACGCACCTGGGCCGGACCATGGTGCCAGCGCGCACCGGATCCTGGCCCAGAGGGTGGGACAGCCCCCCAGCACCAGGGGCCCAAGGCGAGACCCAGCCCCACCCGGGAGGCAAGGCCAACCAGCCCAGTGCCACAGCCCACCCCCTGACCCACCAGCTCCCCCAGGCCAGACGCACAGCCACTCTAGGACAGGTACCCAAGTCATCAGCTCCAGTGGGTCACAGAAAACCCCCTGCGGTTAGGGCGCAACCAGTCACCAGAGATGCCAAGGAGAGCGAGCCTATGCTCACCACGCCTCAAGTCATAGAATCAATAAGTGCGAACCAGAGAGAATTGAATTCAGCCAAATAAGTTTTAGAGGAGGCAGACATTCTCTCCAGACTAACATAATCTAATGGGGAGTTCTTATAGTGGGTTGTACATAAATTATTTCTTGATTTCCAATTCATGAAGACAGTTTTCTTGGCGATGCATAAAGCAGTGAGAACCATGTGTGACAACTTTACCTCTATATTTATTTCATTTAAAATCACCCAATATGCAAAGTGTTGGAGAGGATGGGATATGATACTCAAGCCATGCCGATAAGTCTCCACATGCCTTCTGCTAGAACTTTTGGACCAGTGCACAGGACCACATAGCATGCATATAACTATCCGGGACGTTGCTGGTGAAATGGGAACAGATATTTGTGTGAGTTCTATGTAGAACTTCATACTGTATGAACTGTAAATCAAAATTTTTAATCATCTTAAAAGTGTTTAAGCATACTTGTGTCAAGAAGCTTTCATCTTTATTGATTCATAGGTCTGTCTCCCATTTTAATTTTGGAAGAGATACTGACTCATCCAGTTTTGATAATAGTCCATGTATTTTTGACATCAATTTATTTAGAAACAGTAGAACAGTCAAAACATGTAAAGAAGGTAAAAACATCTTTCTATTTTTGTCTTTAATAAGAACAAAAGGTAAATAAAATGATTTAGTGGCAGTAACTCTGAGAGGCTGGGGGAAATACTTATTCTTAAATATTTAATATTACCTGATTGTATTGGAATAGTGGATATATTTGAAAAATTACAGTTTACAGGTAAAACTGTTGATTTACACCAGTTAATAGAGTAATGTAGTGATGAAAATTTATCAATGAGCGCCATTGTCTGAAGAAAAGATCTTTGTGAGTTCTCAAGGAAAATCAATACATCATCAGCATAAATACTTATCTTGTGTTCTTTTTCTCCAGTTTGGATACCTCTGATATCAACACTTTGTTGTATGACTGCTGCTAGTGGTTCGATAAAGATGGTAAAAAGTGAGGGAGAGAGTGGATAACCCTGCCTGGTGCCCCTCTGAAGATTAAAACTTCGAGAAGTTTGATCATTTGTTCTGACAGATGCAGCTGGACAGCTATATAGTGTCTTAATCCAGTTTATAAAAGCTGACCCAAACCCAAACTTATGTTACACTTTAAAAAGGAATTTCCAATTAACACAGTCAAAGGCTTTCTCTGCATCCAGAGATAAAATTGTGGTTTCTTAATTATTAATCTTACAACAGTCTATTAAATTAAATAGCCTGCGTGTATTATTAGCCACGTGCCTACCCTTGATGAAACCTGTTAGATCTGGGTGTATAATAAACTGAATTATCCTTTCCAATCTTCTGCTAAGAGCTTTGCAAATTATTTTAAGAGCAACATTCATAAGTGAGATGGGACGATAGCTGGATGGAAGAGTTAGGTTTTTTTCGGGTTTAAGAAGCAGGACAATGCTAGCTGAGTTCATATTTGGAGAGATTACATGATCTTCTTTAATTTGGTTCACCATTTTAAAGAAAGTAGGTGCCAGCACAGACCAGAATTCTTTATAGAATTCTACTGGAAAACCATCTGGTCCCGAGGAGTTTTGTTATTTGGGATGTGCTTAAGCGCCTCCTGGAGTTTGGACATTAGAAGAAATGAGTCCAGAGCTGCAGTCTGTTTATTATTTAATTGTGGTAAATTAATATTGTCCAGAAATTCATTTATTTCTGAGTCAGACAGATTAATCTGACATGAATACAGGTTTTCACAAAAACTTTCTGAAAGAGTTATTTATTTCTTCAGGATCATGGGTGGCAGCGCGGTGGCAGAGTGGTTAGCACTGTGGCAGCATAGCAACTCACCTTTGGCCAGGGGATCCTGGGTTCGATCCCAGCCCCCGACCAATAGTGATCTGTGAAGAGTTTGCATGTTCTCTCCGTGTCTGCGTGAGTTTACTCCGGAATTTCTCCGGTTTCCTCCCACATGCCAAAAACATGCAAGTTAGGTTAATTGGCATCAAACTGGGGATTCTAAATTGTCCTTAGGTATGACTGTGAGAGTGAATGGTTGTCTGTCTCTCTGTGTTGGCCCTGCGATGGACTGGCGATCTGTCCAGGGTGTACCCTGCCTCTCGCCCAAAGATGCTGGGACAAGCCCCAGCTCCCCCGTGACCCGAAAAGGATTAAGCGGAAGAAGATGGATGGATGGATGGATGGATCATGGGTGATATTTCCATTTGTATCCTTAATAGAGTGGATAGTTGTTTTTTCTTTATTCAGTTTAAGCTGGTTAGAAAGGTATTGCCCCAATTTATTACTATGTTCAAACTTCTCCAGACGCAGTCTCTGTATTAAAAACTGTGTGCTTTTGTTCGTAATTTCTTTTAGTTCCAGCTTTCATTTTCTCAGATTGTTGAGTGCCTGTTCCTGTGGAGAAGCAGCACAGGTTAACTCCAGTGTTTTAAATATCTGTTCTAACTCCAATACCAGTGCTTTTTCTTTTTTATTCTCATTTGAACAGTAAGAGATTATTTTACCTTGACCGCTTTTGTTGCTTCCCAGAGAACACAAGACAATATTCCTGGCACATCTTTGTTTTCCAGATATGATTCACGCGCCTTATTAAAATAGTTAATAAAGTCTTTGTCTTTGAGTAGTGATGTATTAAATTTCAAGTTCCTAGTTTTCCTTGTAGCTTTGTTATTTACCAGTGTAAGAGATACTGGATAGTGATCACTGATAATTTGATTAGAGCAGCTTTGGTGGCACGTGAACACGCAGCAGCCTCCCTTCTCTCTTCGTGTTCTGTGCCATTTAGTGTTGTTTAAATTACGCCTAAGTGTATATTCATGTGTTTAATGTCCGTATATGATGCTGCGCACAAGCTACAGTCGCCACAGCCTTTTGCAGATAAGAAAAATGGCCAAACATTACATCTTGGACCAGAGCGTTACAGAGGAACTCCGTGGTCTAGGTCTTCTCCACCAGACCTCCACAGCCCCGGAGTCGACTGCTGTGTCCCATCCCAAATGGAGACGCCATAAACGGTGTGAGCGGTGACAAGAGAGGTAAACGCGGAGGCATCCGAACAAAGTGAGCCACTAGCCCACACAGACTCCCGATTCCTTCCCTCATTCTGGCCAATGTACGCTCACTTAACAACAAAACAGTCCCTCCAGGATTTCGCAGGATTTTTTTTTCTATTGTTGCAGTAAGCTGCAGGGCTCTCCTTGGGGATTGCCTGAATCATGCATTGGCTCATGTCCAGACCGGACAGCCCCAACTTTAAAACTCATTGACAAGATGTAGTAGTGACTTTTACCTCTAAAGACGTATAAACTGTTACAACACTTGCTGTAATATTAGATTAACTTGTTTTTTTTGTGTGGTTTTATGGCGTGTCTGGGCACACGCGCTCCTGAGACGGAGATGCTTTCAGGCAGGCGGACGTTTTTCAACACAAACCTGGCACTTCATACACGCGGTCATTATGGAAACTTGAGGAGATGTTCACCGGTGAGCCGTTGGAGACGGAGGAAGGAACGATCTGGGAAAACTCACAGGTGAGTGTGTTGTTTTAATCACACACTGTTTTTTTGCTGATGTGTTCGGTATATACTCACTGTAAACACAGAAGTGAGCACGGTGCAGCGCCACATTTCATTGCTCAGACTGATGACGTACACATCTGTGCACTACTGAGAGACAAATTTGATTGGTGAAATTGGCAGAAGTTGACAACAATTGGCCAAAATTGCGGTAAAGTTGTGGTGATTGAACAAAACTCAAATTACCTGCTGAAGTTGCGGGAATTGGTAGAATCGCAACATCGTGAAATCCTGGAGGGACTGACAAAACAGACCACATACAGCTCCTGAGAACTACACAATGTGATGCGCGGAACTGCTGTGTTTTTATCTTTACTGAAACATGGCTAAATGACAATATCCTGGACTCTGTCATTCAGTTAGTAGGGCTAACATGCTATTGTGCTGATAGGGTGTTCATGGAAGGAGGGAAGATCAGCAGGGGAGGCGTGTGTGTTTACATCAGTGATGCTTGGTGCCGAGATGCGACTGCTGTGCATAAACACTGTTCTCCATTGGTGAAGTTTATGATCATCAAGTGCTATCCGTTTTACATACCGAGAGAATTTACATCTGTCCTGCTAGTCGCCATGTATGTCCCACCCACCGCCATTGGTGAGAGAAGTAAAGCACTAAAAGAACTCTATCATGCTATAAGTGAGACATAAACAGTGCATCCAGATGGATTCCTCATCACAGCAGGAGACTTCAACCATACAAATTTAAATGCCCTCCTACCAAAACTACACCAACATGTGGACTTTCCAACAAGCAGAGACAATTTGCTGGATCTGGTGTACACAACTCACAAGAGAGCATACAGAGTCTCCCCCCTTCCCCACCTGGGTCTCTCTGATAACATCACCATCTTGCTAAGGCCTGCATACAGACCCAGAGTGAAACAATTATATCAACAAAAAAGCAAGTAAGTGTGTGGCCAGAGGGGTCTCGGATGCTCTGAAAGACTGCTTCAGCACTACAGACTGGGACACTTTCAAGCATGCAGCCACTCACAATGGACACACAAACATAGAAAAGTATACTGAGGTTGTTGTAGCATACATAGCTAAATGCAATGATGATGTCATTCACTGCAAAAACCATCACTGTCACTGTCGTGCTAACCAAAAGCCATGGATGACAGCAGAGGTCCACAGGCTCCTGAGGGCTCGGGATACAGCCTTCAGGGCTGGCGACACTGCAGGACTAACAACAGCTAGGACCAACCTGTCCCATGGCATCAAGGAAGAAAAATGACAGTACAGCAAGAAAATATCCGGACACTTCAGCAACACCAGAGATGCACGTTCTTTCTGGCATGGCAGACGGACCCTCACCAACTACAAACCTCCACCTCAGACCTGTGCAAGTGGCATCACACTGCTTAACAACTTAAATGACTTCTTTGGCTGCTTTGAAACACAAAACAGCACATCAGCACAGAAGACCACTCCTCCTCCAGACAAGCAGGCCATATGTCTGGATCCAGCTAGTGCGAAGAGGACCCTCTCCAGGATCAACCCACACAAGGCAGCTGGACCAGACAACAAACCAGGTCATGTTCTGAAGGACTGTGTGGAGGAGCTCAAGAATGTCCTGGCTGACAACTTCAACATCTCCCTGAGTCAAGCTGTTGTCCCTACATGTTTCAAAACTGCTACCATAACACCAGTCCCAAAGAAGCCTGTCCCATTCAGCTACAACAATTACTGGCCCGTAGCACTGACCCCCATCATAATGAAGTGCTTTGAGCGACTGGTCATGCAGAACATCAAGCTCATCCTCTCCCCTCCCACGACCCATCTTAGTTTGCATACAGGTCAAACAGATCCACAGAAGATGCCATCTCTGCTGCTCTCTATCCAGCCCTCACCCACCTGGACTCAAAGAACTCCTACGTGCGAATGCTGTTCTTGGACTTCAGTTCAGCATTCAACACAATCATCCCCCAGCACCTAATACAAAAACTCAGACACTTGGGACGCAAAGCCTCTCTCTGTAACTGGGTGCTGGACTTTCTCACAGGAAGGCCACAGAATGTGCGGATCAGCAGCCAACACCTCCAAGACCATCACACTGAGCACAGGGGCCCCACAAGGGTGCGTGCTCAGCCCGCTGCTCTTCAACCTGCTAACCGATAACTGTGTACTAGCCTACAGCACCAACTACATCATCAAGTTTGCAGACAACACAACGGTGGTGGGCTTCATCACCAACAATGAGGAGGCCAACTACAGAACAACATCCCCCTCCAATCATCGATGGAGCAGCTGTGGAGGGGGTGAGCAGCACCAAGTCCTGGGGGTGCACATCTCTGAGGACCTCTCCTGGTCCAACAACACCACATCACTGGCCAAGAAGGCTCAAACTCACCTCTATTTCCTTGGCAAACTGAGGACAGCATGAGTCCCACCCCCCATCATGTGCTCAATCTACCAGGGCACCATTGAGAGCTTCCTCACCAGCTGCATTACGGTGTGGTATGGAAGCTGCACCACCTCCAGCCGGAAGACACTACAACGCACAGTGAAAGCAGCCAGCAAACTCATCGGTGCCCCTCTGCCCCCCTCCCCCCAGACATCTACCTCACCCGCCTCACCTGCAGAGCCATCAACATTGCAGGCAACACCTCCCACCCCTCACACTCCCTCTTCAGCCCCCTGCCCTCAGGGAAAAGGTACCAGAGCCACCAGGCCCACTCCACAAGACTGCTAAACAGCTTTGTTCCCCAAGCCATCAGGACCCTGAACTCTGTCCAGCCTCCCCCCCCACACACCATATTGATCATGTGCAGTCCAATCTGTCACTGCCTGTACCTACACTAGCGCATCAAACTTGCAACTACAAGTATTACTGCTCTAGTTTTTCTGTATATAGGATTGATAGGTTTTATTGTTTATCTTTATTTGCACTATGGGATGTCTGGGTTTTATCTTTTGTCGCTATTTGCACTACGAGTAGCATTACTGTACATAGACATCTGTTGTTGTTTTTCCAACTTTACTCCTTTTTTTATATTGCGTACACCACTGAAGAAAGAGAAACGGCATTTCAATTCTCCTGTATGTCCTGTACATATAGTAGTATTAACAAATAAAATCTTTGAATCTTGACTCTTTAAAGTTTTTTTTTTCTTTAAAAAAAACAACATATAGTCACAAACACCCTGATCCTTTTTGAGTTGTGTGTGATGGGGGACCTACACCAATATCTCTGGACAAGAGGCAGAGTACATGCTGGACAGACCACCAGTCCAGCACAGCACCTGGTACAGCGGGGAAAATTAGTATTGAACACATCAACATTTTTCTCATTAAACATATTTCTGATGGAGCCATTGACATGAGATTTTCACCAGATATCAGTAACAGCCCAAGTAATCCATACATACAAAGAAATCAAGGCAACTGTGCTCACAAAACAAGTTATATTTAATAAAGTGAAATGACAGGGAAAAAAGTATTGAACATACTTGGTGAAATTCATTTAATATTTAGTAGAGTGGGGGAGGGGGTGTGTGAGTGTAGGCTTGTGTATGAGCGGATGTGGAAGTGGGTGTGTGTTGAGTGGGCAGGTGGGGTTGTGTGTTTGTGTAGGTGGGTATGTGTGATGGTGGGTGGAGTTATGTGTGTGTATGGAGAAAAAAGAAAAGAGAGAAAAAAAAATAATATTTAGTAGAAAAGCCTTTGTTGGTAAAAACAGCTTCCAGATGTCTCCTGTGTGGAGAAACTAGACACAGGTATTGCTCAGGAGTGATTTTAGACCATTCGTCCACACAAACTGTCTTCAAATCTTGAAGGTTCTGTTGGTGTCTTCTATGAACTCTGATCTTCAGTTCATTCCACAGATTTTCAATTGGATTCAGGTCAGGTGACTGACTGGGCCATTCTGGCAGCTTTATTTTCCTTCTCTGGAGCTAGTTAAGAGTTTCCTTGGCTGTGTGTTTGGGATCATTGTCTTGCTGAAATGTCCACCCTCGTTTCATCTTCAGCATCTTGGCAGATGGTAACAGGTTCTTATCAAGGATGTCTCCTGTACATTTGTCCATTCACCGTTCCTTCAATTATATGAAGTCTGCCTGTGCCATGTGCTGAAAGCACCCCCACACTAGTGGTGTGCGATACTGCAAGACTTGGTATCAATCCGATACCAAGAAAATAGTACATGGCCAGTATCACTAATACCGATACAATACCGATATTTTTTAATAATTAAGGTGGATACATCATCAAATTACTAAATCTGAATGAATTTGCATGACCTTTAACTGTTTTGTGATTTTTCCTTTGGATTATTAATTAGTTAAAACCCAGGACAGAATTCGGGGAAAGTATAGAGGTAAATACATACAGTATCACTTTCACAGTTAACAAAAAAGGATAATTATATTCAATCAAATCTGAGTCATATTATATTCAGTATAACTGTTTCAATTCCAGTAAATGTATTCATTTATATAAAACGTTTCAATGGGATAAATGCATTATACCAAGGTCTTAGCATAATTTATACTTTTTGAGTTGGCTAAAGTAACAAATGACCAGCTGCACTTTGAAAATTAATATTAACTAGTGCCGAAGATGACTAAAATACCTTGATATTCTCTGCCATACTGAAAAGCCTCTGCCAATGATCTCTGCCTCTGGGTCAGGGTCTGTGTCTGTCGTGGCCCAGGGGTGGGAGATTTCTCTCCTCCTCTCTCCGTTTCTGTACCTCTGCCTTGTCTTTTGGATGATTTTTCATATGCTTGTATAAATTAGTTGCATTACCACTGTATTTCACAACCTTTTTACAAATTGTACAGCTTGCCCTTGTCTCATTTTCAGCCTGAAAATATAGCCACACAGCACTCCTTCTGCTCTGTCTTTGTGCTGTGTGAGCGGGCAGCCAGCGGCTGCTGCTTCTAGCTTGTTTACCTGGCGCTGCCGAGTCACATGGTGGTACAAGAGGGAGGAGGATGAAGTAGGTAAAACCACCAGAAGAAGAAGAGGAGCAAAGTGTGCCTGAGTGTGCCTGCTCTGTGCTGTGACGAGAGCGGCAACACAGACACAGAATATCGATCACATTACACTGGTATTGATCAATATCAATACCAACATTGGTATTATCGATATTTGGATTGATCTGCCCACCACTACCACACACCATGATGGGATGGGCAGTGCCAGTTCTCCTCCAAACATGCTGTGTGTTGTGGCATCCAAAAAGTTAAATTTTGGTTTCATCACGTATTTCCCCAGGAATAGAGGAAATTCTAAGTGTGGATCAAGCAGGTTTCCGCAAGGACCGCAGTACAGGAGAACAAGTACTGGCCCTAACCACCTTCATCGAAAATGGCTTCGAGAGCAGACTGAAGACAGGGGCTGTGTTTCTCGACCTCACAGCCGCCTATGATACGGTCTGGCACAAAGGCCTCCTCCTGAAACTTATAAAGGCGATCCCTGCTTGGGCAACAGCAATTATAAAAACCCTGCTGACCAACCGAAGGTTCAGAGTCCACCTCGGTCAGAACACAAGTGCATGGAGAATGCAGAAAAACGGACTCCCACAAGGCTCAGTTCTAGCTCCAACTCTGTTCAACCTCTACATAAACGACCTGCCCACTACAAAATCCCACAAATTCATCTATGCAGACGACATCTGTTTGGCACTCCAAGCACCAGACTTTGAGCCACTGGAACGGGTGCTCACGGAAGATCTTGCCAAACTGTACCAGTTCTGCAAAATCTGGCGCCTAAAACCAAGCCCAGCAAAAACCGTCTCCAGTGTATTCCATCTCCACAATGTAAAAGCTGCCAGAGAACTAAACATCCACCTGAGCGGACTCGAGCTTAAGCATGCCCTGAATCCAACCTACCTTGGAGTGACCCTTGATAGGACCCTATCCTTCAAGGAACATCTAAAGGGGATGGCTGCTAAGGTGAAGGTACGAAACAACCTGAACTGCAAGCTCGTTGGTGCAAAATGGGGGGCGGCAGCCTCCGCCCTGCGCACCTCAGCACTGGCCCTTTCATACTCTGTAGCAGAATATTGTGCCCCTGTCTGGTCCAGGTCATCTTACACACACCACGTAGACACCCAGCTCAACACAACCATGTGAACTATAACTGGAACAATCCACTCAACACCACTCCCCTGGCTCCCTGTACTGTCAAACATAGCCCCTCCACACATCCGGCGAGCAGCATTAACTCAAAGGATGCTTCAAAAAGCTAAAGACTCTCCTCACCTACCAATCCATGCAGATATCTACACCCCACCCACTGCCCGACTTCCATCCAGACGGCCTATTTGGAAAAACCCTCCCCCAGCTGACTTTACCATCCAGACACCTTGGCAAGAGGAATGGGAGACCAAGGAGGTCCCAAACAAACACCTGGTGACAAACCCCAACCAACAGGTCCCGGGCACCAACCTCCCAAGCAGACAGTGGTCTACACTCAATCACTTCAGGACTGGACATGGCCCCTGCTTGGCCAGCCTTCACAGATGGGGCAGTAGCCCTAGCCCACTGTGCGCATGTGGAGAGGAGCAAACAAGGGAACACATCATAGAGGCTTGCCCGCTTCAAAGACCGGAAGGAGGATTAGACACCCTCCATACAGCAAACCAGGAGGCAACTGCTTGGCTTAAGGACTTTGCATTCGCTAAATAGATAAATAGAATATATTCTCCCAGTATTTTACTGATTTGCCCAAAATGTTGTGCAGCAAACTTTAAATGAGCTTCAATATGCTTTTTTTTCAGCAATGGAGTCTTGCAAGGTGAGTGGGCATAGAGCCCATATCAGTTGAGTGCCTTACTTATGGTTTTCTTTGAAACAGCAGTACCTGCTAACTCCAGGTCTTTGTGGAGTTCTCCACAAGTGGTCTTTGGCTCTTGGATAACTCTTCTGATAATTCTTTTGACTCATCTGTCAGAAATCTTGCAAGGAGCTCCTGGTTGTGGCTGGTTTATGGTAAAATAATGTTCTTTCCACTTCTGAATGATGGCTCCAACAGTGCTCACTGGAACTTTCAGCAGTTTAGAAATGTGTCTGTAACCAATGCCTTCATTATGTTTTGCAACAATAAGGCTGCAAAGGTCCAGAGAGGGCTCTTTGCTTCTACCCATCATGAGTTCTTTGTGGTGTGATAATCTGATATTCACAGACCTTTTTAAAGGCTATCAGTCAAGACTTAACCAGCTGAAATTAACTTGCACTGATGGGGGATGGGATGGCTTCCTAAATTCTGATGGATTTCAGCTGTTTTTTGGCTTTCTATGCCTTTTTGCACTTCTTTTTCTTTATGTGTTCAATACTTATCCCCTATGTCATTCCACTTTATTAAATATAACTTGTTTTATGAACACAGTTGCCTTGATTTCTTTGTAAGTCTGGATTTCTTGGGTTATTACTGATATCTGGTGAAAATCTCAGGTCAACGGCTCCATCAGAAATATGTTTAATGAGAAAAATGCTGGCATGTTCAATACTTATTTTCCTCACCGTATAAGAGAAGAAAAGCAAGAGACACATGCGTTTAAGCAACAATAATGGCCACGATAAACACTGCCTTTTGAATGGGAGGCTTGTGCTTGCAAATGAAGAATCAATGTGGTCAAGTAGTTTTGGATAATTATGCAACAATGGCAAGACACAAAAGCAACATAAATGACATTGATCACTGTCAGCTGCTTTCTGTATTTATGATACTGTTTCCGGTAAGGCTGTGACAACCATGATGATGCCAAACATGATGCACTATGGGAAAACACGTGCAACAGTCAATATGTCTTCAAGCATGTCTGCTGGGCACCAGACCCCTGTTTGCTGGGAATAGAACAAACAACCAATTGAAAAGCAGTGTATACACATTAATTTTGATCTGAAAGTAACTTGAGTTTACTGAACATAGTAGACGCAGAACCAATGCAAACTTACTGAGGCTATTATTTCTTCTCTGGTATTCAGTGGATATAAAAACTTTACACACTCCTGTTCAAATGCAAGGTTTTTGTGATGTAAAAAATAAGGCCAAGATAGATCATTTCAATTTTTTTTCCACCATTAATGTGACCTATAACCTGTACAACCCTATTAAAAAACAAAATGAAATCTTTTAAGGGGAAAAATAAAAAACTTACAATAACCTGTTTGCATAAATATACACACCCTTAAACTAATATTTTGTTGCAGAACCTTTGGCTTTTATTACAGCACTCAGTCTTTTTGGGTAGGAGTCTATCAGCATGGCACATCTTGATGTGGCAATATTTGCCCACTCTTCTTTGCAAAAACGCTCCAAATCTGTCAGATTGCAAGGGCATCTCCTGTGCACAGCTCTCTTCAAATCACCCCACAGATGTTTGGTCGGATTCAGGTCTGGACTCTGGCTGGGCCATTTCAAAACCTTAATCTTCTTCTGGTGAAGCCATTCTTTTGTTGATTTGGATGTGTGCTTTGGGTCATTGTTGTGCTGAAACATGAAGTTCCTCTTCATCTTCAGCTTTCTAGAAGCCTGAAGGTTTTGTGCCAACACTGACTGGTATTTGGAACTGTTCATAATTCCCTCCACCTTGACTAAGGCCCCAGTTCCAGCTGAAGAAAAACAGCCCCAAAGCATGATGCTGCCACCACCATGCTTCACTGTAGATATGGTGTTCTTTTGGTGATGAGCAGTGTTGTGTTTGTGCCAAATATACCTTTTGGAATTATGGCCAAAAAGTTCAACCTTGGTTTCACTGGACCATAACACATTTTCCCACGTGTTTGGGAGATTTCAAATGTGTTTATGCAAAATGTAGCCAGGCTTGGATGTTTTTCTTCGT
The DNA here is from genome assembly GCA_020510985.1 of Pholidichthys leucotaenia. Classification (NCBI taxonomy): domain Eukaryota; kingdom Metazoa; phylum Chordata; class Actinopteri; order Cichliformes; family Pholidichthyidae; genus Pholidichthys; species Pholidichthys leucotaenia. The sequence goes on along the minus strand of CM035845.1, from coordinate 213,278,744 downwards.
AAAATAAGGCTTTCGTCTTGCCACCCTAGTCGGAAGATCATTGTCACATGTACTAAACAGCCAGTACTTGCCAGAAATTCCTGCAGCTCCTTCAATGTTGCTGTCGGCCTTTTGGCAGCCTCCCTGACCAGTTTTCTTCTCATCTTTTCATCAGTTTTCGAGGAACATGCAGTTCTTGGTAATGTCACTGTTGTGCCATATTTTCTCCACTTGATGATGATTGTCTTCACTGTGTTCCATGGTATATTTAATGCCTTGGAAATTCTTTTGTACCCTTCTCCTGACTGATACCTTTGAACAATGAGATCCTTCTGATGCTTTGGAAGCTCTCTGTGGACCATGGCTTGTGCTGTAAGATGTGACTACAAAAATGTCAGGAAAAGCCTACTAGAACAGCTGAACTTTATTTGGGGTTAATCAGAGGCACTTTAAATGGTGCCAGGTGTGTGCTGACTCCCATTTAACATGAATTTGAATGCGATTGGTTAATTCTGAACACAGCCACATCCCCAGTTATAAAAGGGTGTGTATATTTATGCAAACAGGTTATTGTAAGATTTTTATTTTTCCTCTTAAAGATTTCAGTTTGTTTTGTAATTGGGTTGTACAGGTTATAGGTCACATTAATTGTGGAAAAAGTTTTGAAATGATTTATCTTGGTCTCATTTTTTTTACATCGCAAAAAATCTTGCATTTAACAGGGTGTGTAGACTTTTTATAACCAGTGTATATGGAGACATTATATAGATAAAAGTTTTGAGTCACACATTTCACCTACAGGGGGTTTTATGACATCCCATTCTAAATCCATACGCATTAATATGGAGTTGGACCCCTTTTCCAGCAATAACAGTTTCCATTCTTCTGGTAATGATTTCTACAAGATTTTGGAGTATGTCTGTGGGAATTTTTGCCGATTCATTCATCCGGTAGTCCATCAGTAAGGTAATGACTAAACATGATCACTGATGCTGGGGAAAGGCCTTGCGCCAAGCTCTGTTCTAGTTTATCCTAAAGGTATGTCATGGGGTTGAGGTCAGGGCTTTGTGTGGGCCAGTCAAGTTCTTCCATACCAATCTCATCCAACCATGACTTTATGAACCTTACTTTGCGCACTCAGGCACAGTAGTGCTACAACAGAAAATTGCCTTCCTCAAACTTTATCACAAAGTTGGAAGTATAGAATTGTCCAAAGTGTCTTGGTAAGCTGAAGAATTAAGATTTCTCTGGATGGAAACATCTGAATTCAATTTTTTGGAGGTGTGCCAATACTTTTGTCCAAATAGTGTCTGTTCTAACTTCAGGTGCACACTCAGGATGTGTCCCAGCTTGCATTCAAACTTGGCAGACCTAGCTCCAACAACAAAGGTGCTATTTTGCTATTCAACAAAGTTGAATTTTTAAAAAACTTTTTAACCTTGACCATTGTCAAGCCCCAAAATATACCCAGGGTAATCAATTCCATGATTATTATGTCAATAAAGTTTGGTGATGCTTCAACTGTCCTACTACACAAGCAATGTGGCTAATGGAGCAGAAGAACTTGTGCCCCAGGTTCATTAAGACCTGAACACTTCAAACCAAGTGAGTCCTCACCTGTGCTCCCCGGTTGCTCACATACTTCATAGATCTTGTATGGTTGGACCGGTGTCTCTTTAGTGCCGTCGTATTTCAGCTGAAACTCTCGACTTTTGTTCAGAGCACAGCGAAGGTTGGCCTTCCATTTGGCAGGGTCGGGTTCATCCACTCCCTCCTGGTATTTACCCGTCTCCAGAGCCCATGCCTGCAAGACACAGAGCAGGTAGAAACACCACTGAGTCACACACTTGCTACAGTGCATCCGGAAAGTATTCACAGTGTGTCACTTTTTCCAGATTTTGTTATGTTACAGCCTTATTCCAAAATGGATTAAATTCATTTTTCCCTCAAAATTCTACACACAATACCTCATAATGACAACGTGAAAAAAGTTTTTTTTTTAAATTTTTGCAAATTTATTAAAAATAAAAACGAAGAAATCACATGTACATAAGTATTCACAGCCTTTGCCATGAAGCTCAGAATTGAGCTCAGGTGCATCCACTTCCACTGATCATCCTGGAGATGTTTCTTCAGCTTAATTGGAGTCCACCTGTGGTAAATTCAGTCAATTGGGCATGATTTGGAAAGGCACATACCTGTCTATATAAGGTCCCACAGTTGACAGTGCTATGTCAGCTGTGGGACCAATGTTAGACCAATGTTATACCACAAACCAAGCATGAAGTCAAAGGAATTGTCTGTAGACCTCCGAGACAGGATTGTCTTGAGGCACAAATCTGGGGAAAGGTACAGAAAAATTTCTGCTGCTTTGAAGGTTCCAATGAGCACAGTGGCCTCTATCATCCATAAATGGAAGAAGTTCGGAACCACCAGGACTCTTCCTACAGCTGGCCGGCCAGCTAAACTGAGCGATCGGGGGAGAAGAGCCTTAGTTAGGGAGGTGACAAAGAACCCAATGGTCACTCTGTCTGAGCTCCAACGTTCCCCTGTGGAGAGAGGAGAACCTTTCAGAAGGACAACCATCACTGCAGCAATCCCCCAATCAGGCTTGTATGGTAGAGTGGCCAGACAAAAGCCACTCCTTAGTAAAAGGCACATGGCAGCCCACTTGGAGTTTGTCAAAAGGCACCTGAAGGACTCTCAGACCATGAGAAACAAAATTCTCTGGTCTGATGAGACAAAGATTGAACTCTTTGGCGTGAATGCCAGGCATCATGTTTGGAGGAAACCAGGCACCGCTCATCACCAGGCCAATATCATCCCTACAGTGAAACATGGTGGTGGCAGCACATGTTGTGGGGATGTTTTTCAGAGGTAGGAACTGGGAGACTAGTCAGGATAGAGGGAAAGATGAATGCAGCAATGTACAGAGACATCCTGGATGAAAACCTGCTCCAGAGTGCTCTTGACCTCAGACTGGGGCGACGGTTCATCTTTCAGCAGGACAACAACCCTAAGTACACAGCCAAGATATCAAAGGAGTGGCTTCAGAACAACTCTGTGAATGTCCTTGAGTGGCCCAGCCACAGCCCAGACTTGAATCCAAGTGAACATCTCTAGAGAGATCTGAAAATGGCTGTGCACCGATGCTTTCCATGAAACCTGATGGAGCTTGAGAGGTGCTGCAAAGAGGGATGGCAAAACTGCCCAAAGATAGGTGTGCCAAGCTTGTGGCATCATATTCAAAAAGACTTGAGCCTGTAATTGATGCATCATATAAAGTATTGAGCAAAGGCTGTGAACACTTACGTGCATGTGAATTCTTAGTTTTTTATTTTTAATAAATTTGCAAAAATCTCAAAAAAAAAACTTTTATCATGTTGTCATTATGGGGTATTGTGTGTAGAATTTTGAGGAAAAAAAATTAATTTAATCCAATTTGGAATAAGGCTGTAACATAACAAAATGTGGAAAAAGTGAAGTGTTGTGAATACTTTCCAGATGCACCGTACAAGTTTCCCCAAGACCATCTCAGGTGAGGTCAGCCTCAGATTGACTAATGCAGGGCTCTGCAACCTAAGGCTATGAAGCCACATGTAGCTCTTTTGCACAAAATCATTGGTTCTTCATGACTTTAACAGATAGAAATATTTACAAGTTTATAGTTTAAAAAAGTCACATTTACAAGAAAAGCTGGAAATTTGATCAGGAAAACAACAAAAAACATGCTACTTAAAAGGTGTAAATTTACAACAAAAGTTATAAATTTATGATAGAGAAAGTTGCATATTTAAGAGGCACAAAGCACCTAGCAGCAATGTTTTGACATGTCGGGGCAGTGGTGCCCTAATGGTTAGGAATCTGGACTGGTGACTAGAAGGTTGCTGGTTCATTCCCTGGCCCGGCAGGATCAGATAACATAGCAGTGTTTGCCCCACCCTCCTAAACCCCACTGTGGTGCCCTTGAGAAAGGTGCTTTACCCCAACTGCTCCAATGGAGCTGCTCAGTGGCTATAGGTCAGTCTGTGGTTGTACTAGGCAGGTTCCAGATGTGAATGTGAAGAGGGCATCCTTGAAAAAGAGAGGTTGCCTCTCAGTGAACCTTCCCTGTATAAATAAAGGTTAAATTAAAAAAAAAAGTTTTTTACCTTCATTTTAAGACACACGTTTAGTGGGTTCATACGGATGGGAACGAAATGCTGAAAATAGCTGTTTCCATAGTATTCGTTGCCAACTCCAGATCTAACTTAAGTATTTATATATATATAAAGGAGTTGTGGGGGGGGTGAGGGAGAACCAGAGCCTGGAAAGTGGCTATCATGCAGAAAGCTGAACTTAATGGTTCAATTTTTTTGTAATGATTCAGGCTAACTGCTTCCTGTGTTCCTAGTGTTTATGCTAAGCTAATGTAAGCAGATGCATGTTTGTAGATGAATGTTAGAAACACTTTTCTAAGCCAGAAAGGAGGAAGTAGGACTAGGAAGGGACATCACCACCATGTGGTAAAACATTCAAAAAGGATCAAATGAAACTTGACTGTGAGGAAGTTGGACGACTACTTCCTCATGTCAAATTAACTCTGTTTAAACCATTTACAAACTTGATAACTCTTGTTATAAAACTGAGTGTAAATTGACCATTATTCAATCTGATGGTTTGTATAAAGGTATTAACTGCTCCAAAACTCTGTACAAATAAAGATATCAAAACTTTACTCAGGCCACCTCTTGAGTACCATGATCAGTCATGACCCACAAGGGGTCAAAGGTCAGCATTTGCAGGTGTAACGTCACCTTGAAGATGGTGTTCTCCTCCTCTAGCATTGGGGTATGGCGTGTGGCATGTTTCCACGGGACCTGAAAGAGTCGGTGGTCCGGACTGAGCCAGTGTAGTCCAGGATACCTGCCACTGTCCACCTGGGCCAGCAGCCAGGGCTTCAGGCGGATCCTGCGGGGCTGGATGCTCATGGTGGGAGGACCTGAGAGAACTGAGCGTCAGAGGCAGCAAGCACCATAGAGTCTGTTACAGGTACTTAAGCAACTTTTTCACTTTTTATTATTTATTTTATTTTACATGTATTTATTTATTTATTACTGAGTGCTTAAAGTCCAGCACCTTTTTATTCTTATTGGGCATATTTATAAAAAATAAACAAATATTCTCTCATTGTCTGACGCTGTCTGTTTCAGTTCTGATGTAGTAAAATCCCACATGGGAGCAGATTAATCACGGTGGAATCAAAATTGGAACATTTCAAAGAGGCTTTTCAAGCTACAGAAAGCTATGTAGTGTAGTGATGATTATACCGACTTAAAAATGTAAATATTTAATCATAAATTAACTTAGACTTGAGGCAATGTGGCTTTTGGTTGCCACATAAACTACAGAGACGCGGTTTGAAAGATTCAACTTCAAAGACGATGAAAATGTTGAGCAGTCACCACATCATAAAGTGGTCTTAAAGTTCACCTGCAGTCCACATGAAGGATAAAAAGCTGTTTATCAGCAGACGTCTGTCATAACTTACTCAGACCACACTGGTGTCTGGATTTGGTGTGTTAATTTTATACCAGAACACTGGCATACAACCAGTATTATGTCTGCAATGGAAACCTTTGTTTCCTTTGTTTGAAAAAGTCAAATACCTAGGTGTGTGGATTGAATGTGATAAGACCAATGTTGACTGTAACAGGCAACTCAGGAAACTGTATGCTCAAACAAATTTACTGTTGCGAAATTTCTATAGATGTTCTCCTGATGTCAAATGTATGTTGTTCAAGACCTTCTGTACCTCAATGTACTGCTCGCCTTTATGGTTTAATAGCAATGTTGCTGTTAGGAACAAAATCCGCATTGCATATAATAACTCCCTAAGAAGGTTGTTAGATGTACCACGAAGGTCGAGTGCAAGCAAGATGTTTGTGTCCGTGAACATTCCGTCTTTTGGCGAGTTGATACGAAAGAATGTTTACAGTTTTATGAGAAGGTTGCTGCCATGTAACAATCATCTTATATCAGCAATTGTCAACTCGTCACTCACACTTCACTCCAGCATTTGGAAGTGGTGGCGCTCCATTTTATACTGAGTCCAATATTGTATGTTATTGTTGTTACAAGAGCGCCAAGTGTCTGCTGATCTGTATATACTTTATTTATTTATTCATTTATTTATTTTCTACTCGTTTTAGTTCTGCATTTAATATGAACCCTGAGTTTGAAATAAACGTCTGAATTTGAATTTGAAACCATACACCAAAATATTCTGATTCTTTCTCCTATTTTCTCTAAAGTTGTAAAGTAAAATCTGACAGTTAAAATAACTGTTAAAAAGCTGCACAGGGAGGAAAAAGCCGGTTAGACACGTGTTTATACTGGGAAAACTTGTGCTAGGACTGTCATTTATAATTCATTTTCAGTGAAACTATTTTTACAATCATCATTTTTTTTATTCTGACATGAGCGATACTTCTTTATATTATATTCTTTAGATAATATGTGGCCATGTGCATTTTTTCTTAGTCCTTACTGTTCATTATTCAAAAGAGTAAACCAAAATCAAAGTTGATCAGTACTCAAGTAATCTTTATATGAACAGCTGCCTATTTTAACCAGGTAAATAGATGACTAGTCTTACTTGTGCGTGAATCATAATAATCATAAACTAGGCATAACAAAGCATAATACATTGTAAATGAAACTGGAAACTGAAAATGGCATTGCGCATCCTGAGAGTCTCACTAACTAGCCGACCTCAGCAGAAGAGCAGGTTCCAGAGCACAGGCTCAGAGGTCTCTTAAAGGATAAACTCACCTGGTCTGGTCCCGGTCCTGGTCTTACTTCTGTTTCTCGGGCAGTCTGGAAACTCTGTCGGCCACAACAACAAACCAGAAATCCAGGAAACAGATCTAAAGAGGTGAAGCCCCGACGGGTACGGAGTCAGAAAGCTTAGCGCATGTAAAGTTAAATGAAGAAAAACTGTTTCCGATCTGAGATCTGCCTACTGACAAAATAAATGCGGTGACCTGCAAATTCAGATTACATGCTTATTAACTTTTTGTAATTATCTAACTGAAAACATGTTGGTAATATAAAGTTTATATAGAAAAGTATAAACAGTGTTTATTTTTTGTGCATTTAAGTTACTGAATAATAGTCTAAATAAATGCAGCCAGGCATTTGTGATCTAAGGGCTTTTGTCATCAATGTCCCAGGGCTTATCAAGACCATCTGACAAGTTAAAGTGTGTGCAATTTTACACAAAAATATTGAAATATAGCCTACATGAAAAGAAAAAAAAAAGAAAAAAAAGCAGGCTAATGTCCCTAGTATCTCCTTGGTAAACCAAATTGGAAAGACACAATTTAATTAAGCTATGTAGACATAACCAGTAACCAATCCAACAATGCAAGAAGGAAGCCAAAGTGCTTATTTGAATAAAAGCAAATTTTCTAAATTATTTGTTATAAATCTGCCCTTTTTTGTTAAATTCAAATGTTTCTTCCATTCCAGCATTTAAAAAACAAAACAAAAAAAAACTGATCCAATATATCGCCGCATTAATGTAAGATATTTTGATAGTTTCCGTGTCAGGAGTGTAGTTTCAGGTAACTTTACAACTGATACGCCCACTGCCTGGGGGTTCTTCCGGCGCGAAATTATTTTCTTTTGAGTCAATAATAACCTTAAATCTGTGGGAATAACAAATAAATAAATGTTTGCACGACCCAATGAACTGATGGATAAAAATAAACCAAACTTAAATAAACAAACCTTTAATCATCGATGATTAATCTGTAACTTTTTTTTTAAGTGATCCGTTTTTGCATGAAGGGAAACTTTTTTTTTTTCCAAAACTTTATTAAGAACAAGGTGAAAGTACAAAGTTTTGACGTAGATGTGATAAACATGGCAATTAACAATTTTTTATCTAAATTGTGTAGTTCAGTCAACAGTCTTACAAGAGGTAAGAAGGATAAGATAAAGTAATAAGAATAGTAAATAATAATAAGATAAAGTAACTAAAAGCATAATAAAAGTAGACAAAAAGAGAAACGGGGGGTTCTTTTCAGTCCAGAGTGTCCAGAGTTCTAAGGGTTTTCCATGAGTTTCCGATCATCGACCAAACAGTGGAGTTTCACAGCATTCCGCTTCTTCATGTGTTTCAGTGATGAGAAAAAAAGGCAGAGTTCTTTATGAAATACATTAAAATTTGGCTTGCATTTTAAAAATCTATTTTTGTGTACATAAAATTTTCCCAAGATTACGAGGGTATTAATAGACATATCATGCAATGAGTTCTTAATAATAAAGCCATACAAAATATTCTGACAGTTAAAAACAGGGGTTGGTACATGTTTAGATAACCAGTGATGAAAATCATCCCAAAACGCATTAGTGTACATACAGTAAAAGAAAATGTGATCTGTACTTTCTATATGTTCATTACAAAAGGAACAGTTATTGTTCTCAAAGCCAAAGCGTTTACTTAGAAACTCAGCAGAAGGATAAATTCCATTTAAAACTTTATAGTGGATCTCTTTTGCTTTTGGTGAAATAGGAAATTTAAAGAATTTAGATCTTAGAATTTGAGCTTCTTTTTTGGAGAAAAAATTAAGAATAGCAGCTCTAGAAACTGTTGCTGGGAAGATTTCTTTATTAAATATTTTCCTAATCGTTAAATTGTTTAATTTTGAGTCATCTAGGCGGAAACCATTCACCAAAAGCAAAGGGAGGTTTGGGCAAGAGCCAAATCTATTTAAACTTGAGGCCATTAGTATAACTGTCTGAGGTATTGCCTCCATTACTTGGTTATATTCTCGTTTATCATTTATGTTATATTTAGCACAGAAATTCTCCAAAGTTAAAATGCTCCCTGTGCCGTCTAATAAGTGTAGTACAGACCAAATGCCCTTATTTTGCCAGTTTTGTAGGAATATTGATTTGTGTTTATATAGTACATATCTACAATTCCACAGAGGGGTCATATGAGGGCTAAAATTATGTTTATAAATCAATCTCCAATATAGTAAGACCTGTTGATGAAATGAGGAGAGTTTATAGGGGAGCTTTTTTAGGTCATAGTCACATCTGAGCAGGAATTCAATGCCCCCAAATTTAGCAAAAATTTCATTGGGAATATGAAACCAGAAATGTTTGGGTTGTTTAATAAATTGTCTCAGCCAGTTAATTTTGATGGTGCCATTAATGCATTCAAAGTCTATAGCTTTAACACCACCTTCCTCATATTCTTGAATCATGGTACCTTTTTTAATATAATGTGTTTTCCCTTTCCAGATATAATTGAAAATGGTTTGATTGATGGCTTTAACTGCATCTTTGGGCATTGGTAATGAATGGGCTGGATAAATGTGGTAGACTGCAAGTCTAAAATAAATCATTACTGGCACATGCCTCTAGGGGGAACTATCTGTATTGTTTAGCATTACTATGAAGGGGACACATTAGAGCAAGAGTATGAAAACCCCGCGCAGAATCCATGTTCAGTCATATTATGTGTGTTGCAGAATAAACGGCAGAGTTAGCCAAAGAAATAACTCAAGTGTGATCATTGCTACACGGTAGGATATCACACAATTGGCGACGAGGATTAAAAGAAAAAAATCAGCGGCGAGAAACAGAGAACATTGCAAGTGTGGCGAACTCAAGTGACTCCAGTAGTTCGAGTGCAAGTTCAGAGGAGGAAAAACGAGGTTTCCCCACCACGACGAGCAATGGCGGCTGTAATCGGAACGGTAACCCCTTTTGATAACTCGACTCAGTCATGGGAAGAATATAGTGAAATGTTGGACTTTTTCTTCCAAGCTAATGACATTGAGGAGCCAGACAAAAGGAAGGCTGTACTGTTGAGTGGAGTTGGTGCAACTACTTACAGTTTGTTGAGAAATTTAATAAGCCCTGCATTACCGAAAGATAAAACGTACGACCAGCTTACTGCTGAGCTTCAGAAGCACTTCAGCCCCAAACCGAGTGAAATCGTGCAACGATTCAAATTTAATTCACGCATAAGGAGGAACACTGAGTCCATAGCAGAGTATGTGGCAGAATTGAGGAAATTAGCACTGCACTGTGATTACAAAGACTCATTGGAAGAAATGTTAAGAGACAGACTTGTGTGTGGAGTGAATGATGACCGAATGCAACGGCGACTTTTATCTGAAACAAAACTCACTTTTGCAAAGGCTTTGGAATTATGCCAAGCGATGGAAACAGCATCTAAAGATGTGAGAGAAATGCAAAGGAAACTAGCAGAGGACACAGCAACGCATGTTCGTGTGCCTAAGACCCAAGTAGGTGTCCACAAAGTGTTGACTGACAAAACTCAGCACAAATTCCCCAGTTGTTATCGCTGCAAAGGCCAGCACAATGCCGCCGAGTGCAAATTTGCCACTGAGCTGTGTCATAATTGTGGCAAGCGAGGGCACATTAAGAAAGCATGTAGAATAAAGGTGGACAGCGCACAGGTGCTGAAAGCAACAGTTAATGGGCAAAAGTATGAAAACAAGGGCCCAGGAAAGGAACAGCGAGCGAATCAACTGAGAGGGGAGGGAGAAAGTGATACAGAAGACATGGATTTTCACACAATTTACAACACGTCAGAGGAGCTGACCAAGGTAGCACCCATCACGCGTACCATGAATGTTAATGGAATGAAAGTAACATTTGAAGTTGATACAGGCTGTGGAGTAACCATATTAAGTAAACAGCAATATACACAACTGTGGAAGAAAACAGACACAGCAGAATTAAATCCCTGTTCATTAAAATTAAAAACATACACAGGAGAGAAGCTAGACGTGCTAGGCATGGCACAAGTGAAGGTGCAGCACGAAAACAAAGAAAAGGACTTACCTGTAGTAGTAGTTGGGAGCGAAGGACCAAATCTACTAGGGCGAAGTTGGCTACAAGAACTGGCCATGATTGATCAGTTGGTGAATAAAGTGGAATCTCAGCCCAAATTGCAGCTGGAGGAGATCCTCGAAAGACACGCTGAGGTGTTCAAAGAAGGCGTAGGACAGCTAAAAGGTGTCACTGCAAAGATTAATGTGGACAAGGAGGCCCAACCACGATTCTGCAAACCCCGACCGGTGCCCTATGCAGTCAAGCCACTGGTCGAAAGCGAGCTACAGAGGCTGCTGGATGACAAGATCATTGAGCCAGTGCAGGTTGCAGAATGGGCGGCGCCCATAGTCCCAGTGAGAAAGCCGGATGGCTCCATTAGAATATGTGGAGATTACAAACTCACTGTCAATCGAGCATCACGGGTGGATCAGTATCCAATTCCTAAAGTGGAGGACCTCTTCGCACAGCTGAATGGCGGCCGACACTTCACGAAATTAGACATGAGTCACGCCTACCAACAAGTAGTCTTGGAAGAAGAATCAAGAAAGTATGTAACCATCAATACACACAAAGGCTTATATACCTACACACGCTTACCATTTGGAGTAGCTTCCAGTCCTGCTATATTCCAGAGAACTATGGAGGGCATCCTAGGTGGAATTCCGAATGTTGCCGTTTATTTGGATGACATCCTTTGTACAGGACCAAATGAACAAGAACATCTGAAAACGCTGAAGGAAGTGCTTCAACGGTTGGAGAAAAGCGGTCTGAGGTTGAAAAGAAGCAAGTGTGAGTTCATGGGAAAAGAGGTGGTGTTCCTAGGCCACAAGATCAACGCCAGTGGTCTACACCCTCTAACAGACAAAGTGGAAGCCATTGCGGAGGCGCCTGAGCCACAAAATGTTACTGAGTTAAAAGCCTACCTGGGCTTGTTGAACTATTACCATAGGTTCCTCCCAAAGCTCTCCACGCTGCTGGCACCACTACATACCTTACTTAAGAAGGAAGAAAAATGGTCATGGGGGGTCAAGCAGCAGAAGGCGTTTGAAGAGTCCAAAGCGCTACTTCAGTCCTGTAGTGTGTTAGTGCACTATGATTCAAACAAACCACTCATCCTGGCGTGTGACGCATCACCCTACGGTGTGGGTGCTGTACTCTCTCATCATATGGAGGATGGCTCAGAGAGACCCATAGGGTTCGTCTCAAGAACTCTTAGTGCAGCTGAGAAAAACTACTCCCAGCTAGACAAGGAGGGCCTTGCAGTAGTATTTGGTGTAAAAAAATTCCACAAATACCTGTACGGGAGACAGTTCGCTATAGTGACTGACCACAAGCCACTAATTTCACTGTTCAGTGAAATGAGAGCCATACCCCAGATGACATCTCAGAGAATTCAGAGATGGGCCGTTACATTAGCAGCGTATGAGTACACCATCGTTTACAAAGCCGGACGGGACCATACGAATGCTGACGCGATGAGTAGGCTACCCTTGGATGGAGGAAGAGACAGCACGCCTGAGGAGGAGGAGAGAGTGCTATTGTTTGAAGATATCGGCGTGCCCCTGGTGAACGCACAACAAATAAAGAAGTGGACAGACAAAGACCCTGTTCTAGCAAGAGTGCGAGAATACATCTTGCGAGGATGGCCGAAGATGAACAGTCCTGAGTTCATTCCCTATGCCCGACGACAGGATGAGCTCAGCACCCAGGAAGGTTGTATCCTGTGGGGAGGACGCGTGGTTGTTCCACCACCTGGTAGGAATGCCTTACTGCAACAACTACACCAAGCACACCCTGGCATCACTCGCATGAAAGCGTTGGCGAGGAGTTACATGTGGTGGCCCAACATGGATGCAGAGGTGGAGGCGCTTGTGAAGTCATGTGCGGCATGCCAGGAGAACAGGAACAGTCCTCCAGCAGCCCCACTACATCCCTGGGAAGTTCCAGATAAACCATGGAGAAGAATTCACATTGACTACGCAGGTCCATGGATGGGAAGAAAGTTGAGGTCAACATTTGACTTAATACATCCAGACTTCAGAAACAAAGTGCATGACAAACAAGAGAAACAAAAAGGTTATCATGACATGCATGCTAGAGAGAGAATACTGAGAGAAGGAGACGTGGTCTACACCCGCAACTTTGGCTCAGGACCAGCCTGGGTACCAGGAGAAATAACAGAAAAGACAGGCCCTGTGTCATTCAAGGTGACATTAGGTCATGGACAAGTGGTGAGGCGACACATCGACCAAGTTCGTGGTAGGAGCTCCATTCCCCTGCCGATGGCACCAGAGGTGTTGTCTGACACCCATCCTGAGGAGAGCATCAACGAACCACCACTTCAGGTGAAACCTGAGGTAACCGTCTCTGCAGATTCTACGGGCAGCACTGCAGCAGCCGAAATAGTGGAGCAGTCTGAGTCTTCACCTGCAGTTGGCTCACCCGCCGTGAGAAGATCTCAGCGAGCTAGGAAAGCTCCAGACTACTTGAAGGACTATACTTAGTCAGTAGTGAGTTCCCCAGCCACAGGACAAGAATGCGTCCTGGAACCTCACTGGGATGCGGTAGTCAAACCAAATCCCCAGTTAGACTGTTATGTGTGTTATACATGTGAAAAAAAAAAAAAAGAAAAGAAAAGAGAAAGAAATTATATGTATGGCACATGTGTTTAAGAAGTTAAAGTAACTGTGATTGTTTAGGATTAAATGGGAGTTCCAGGATGTCTAGCATAATTGGCTAAGGTAATTAAAAGTAGTTTAATCTAGAGGGGAGGGATGTGGTAGACTGCAAGTCTAAAATAAATCATTACTGGCACATGCCTCTAGGGGGAACTATCTGTATTGTTTAGCATTACTATGAAGGGGACACATTAGAGCAAGAGTGTGAAAACCCCGCGCAGAATCCATGTTCAGTCATATTATGTGTGTTGCAGAATAAACGGCAGAGTTAGCCAAAGAAATAACTCAAGTGTGATCATTGCTACACGGTAGGATATCACAATAAATAAATCGGGAGATGCATTCCATTTTTGTCAGAAATGTTCTTCCTATGATGGAAATATCTCTTTGAGACCAGGAGTTGAGATAAGTTTTTGATTTCTCCAAGCAATTCCATATATTGAGCTTGACTAATTGATCAACATCTTTAGTGATATGCATGGCCAAATATTTCACTGTTTGTTTGACGGGAATGGTATGAATGGCTGATAGACTGCAATCATGAATAGGTAATAATTCACATTTACCTAGATTCAGTTTAAGCCCAGAGGCTTTAGAGAAAACATCTATATAATTAAGAATTTTAGGGACTTGATCAGAGTTGTGCATGAATGTGGCTGTGTCGTCAGCCAGTTGGCTGATTGTTAGTTGTTTTCCAAATACTGTTAATTTATCAAAATCAGAGTTTTTTATAAAAATTGAGAGCATTTCAGCTGCTGCAATGAACAACAGAGGCGAAACCGGGCAGCCGGTGGCTGCACGGTGGCGCAGTGGTTTAGCACTGTGGCAGCACAGTTTTACCCTTGGCCGGGGGATCACGGGGATCATGAGATCGTGGGTTCGATTCCAGCCCCCGACCAACAGTGAGCTGTGTGGAGTTTGCATGTTCTCCCCGTGTTGCGTGGGTTTACTCCGGGATTTCTCCGGTTTCCTCCCGCACACCAAAAACATGTAGGTTTAGGGCGCTCGCGCACGCAGCGACCAGCAGCCGGTGGCTTGTCACCAGACTGCAAACCAAATCTACCTACGGGTACAAATAAGTAACAAAAAAAAAAAAAAAAAACCGGGCAGCCTTGTTTAATTCCTTTGCCTATTGAAAATCTAGAGGAGGTACCATGTGGTAATAGAACTGAGCTGTTGGTATCCGTGTAAATTAGTTTTATAAAGTCTAAAAAGTGCTCCCCAAAACCAAAAAGCTCTAAGGTCCTAAACATAAATTTGTGTTCAATCATATCAAAAGCTTTAAAAAAATCCAAAAATAAAATAAACCCCTCATCAATTCGGTCCCTATAGTCAAGTAAGTCCAATACAAGGCGTATATTGTTGTGTATTGAGCGCCCTTTAATAAAACCTGATTGTGTCTCTGAGATAAGATCAGTGATGCCAGTTTTGAGTCTGTTGGCATAAATATGTGTTAAAATTTTGTAATCATTATTAAGTAAAGTAATTGGTCTGAGATTATCAATCAATTTTGGGTCCTTGCCAGGTTTGGGAATTAATGTGATGACTCCTTGTTTCATAGTATTTGGTAAAACTGATGTAGCACGGATTTCCTTTAACATATTAAAAAATAAGTCTTTTAGGTTAATCCAGAAGTGCCTGTAAAAATTGGCTGTCAAGCCGTCTGAGCCAGGTGATTTGTCTAGAGCTAAGGATTTTCAAGCTTTCTCAACTTCCTCCATTTGGATCTCTGCGTCACATGATTTTCTAAAATATTCATCAATTTTCGGTATCCGTCCTGAAATGGATTCAAAGAAACCCTCTGCATTAGTATGTGAGTAAGAGGAGGAGTATAATTCACTGTAAAATTTAAATATTTCTTTAGAGATCCTCACAGAATCAGTACATTCTTTACCATCAATTATAAGAGACTTAATGGCATTTCGTTCTTGTCTTCTTTTCTCAAGTCTACAGAAGAATGCTGAGCTTCTCTCTCCCTCCTCTATCCATTTCGCTCTTGACCTAATATATGCTCCTTTGGCTTTATTAATATAGATGGGAAGAGTGCAATAAAATCAGTTTTTGTTTGTCCTCTTCACATAAGGAGTGTTTGTTGCATATTAAATGGATCTCTTTTACAATATCCATTTCTTTTTGTTTATTGGCTCGGCTTATGACTTTGCTGTATGAAATGGAAATCTGACGGATTTTAAATTTAAGAAATTCCCATTTCTCCCTGTAAGTTGACAATAATGTATCTTTAGTTATACTGTCGATTGTCCTTTTAACATCCTGACAGAAAGGGTCATGTTTTAGAAGATTTGAATTAAATTTCCAGTAGCCTTTATTTCTTCTGACTGCACTAGTGGGAGTTATGATTAACTTGATCATACAATGATCTGTAAGCGGAGCTGCAGAAATTGAGGTATTTATGTCTATATTAGGTTGGAATTCAGAAATAAGCCAGTAGTCTAATCGCGATTTAATGGTGCCATCAGGTTTAAACCAAGTAAAGGTTTGAGTATCTGGATTTAACGCACGCCATATGTCACTAAGCTGAAACGTGTTACAGAAGTCTAGTAAAGTTGTATTATACTGATGATTAGGAAATCTTGAAGGTTGCCTATCAAGCCATTCATCCATAACCATATTGTAGTCGCCACCCAACACAAAAACAGGATTGATATATATTTGGGATAATTCCTTCAATATGTTAGTTACGTCTGTAATTAATTGTTTGTTCTGACTGTGGTTAATAAATCCATAAATGTTAACAAGAATCAAGAATTGTTTGTGTATTTCAAAAACGCAAATAATCCAGTGTCCTGTGTCATCTCTTTTGGTTGCAACTACTTTCCCAGGAAAGTTATTTAGGAGTATGGCGACCCCTGCTGATCTATTTGTGCCATGACTATAGTATATTTTTTCTCCCCATTGATTTGTCCACATTTTTTCATCTGTATTGTTGCTGTGAGTCTCCTGAATAAGATAACAATGTGCTTTTTCATTTTTAAGGAATAGAAATGTAGCCTTTCTTTTTATAGAGTCTCGTAAACCCCTAGCATTAAGTGATGCAAAAGATAAGGTTGTAATAAAAGACATAAAGGATGAAATAGAATAAGGAAAAAATTAAAATAATAATAAAATAAAAATAACAAGTAGATAAACGGTTTAGGTTGTTACTTTGGACCAAGTACACTTGAAGAAAGCCCCTGATTAAATTGCTAAATATATGTTTTAACTCATAACTTTTTTCCCCTTTTTTTTTTCCTTCCCTTTTTTCCTTTTTCTTCCTCTTTTTTCCTTCTCCTTCTTTTCCTTTTTTCCCTTTTCTTTCCCCTTTCCCTTCCTCCTTTTCCCCCAAGCTGCACGCTTGTTATGACAGAATCCAAAACCCTAATCTATAAAATTATCGAAAATATGTAATGCAAATTATCAAAATGGCATTGAAAAGGAGCTGCCTTATAAATCTACCCTTCAAAAAAAAAGAAAGATTCAGGAACCTGAGTAAAAGTAGCATGTAAACATATCCAAATGCCAGCTGCCAGGAACACAGCGTACTTCAAAAGGGGACTATGAAATGACTCCCTATAAAGTAAACATTGAAGTAGCTTAGCAACATGTACAGAACATAAAAGAGTCAAAGTGCTTGTTCAGCCATAGTCGTGAACCAGACCCTTAGATGCTGACTCTTCTACCGTCGATGTATCCCACATGGCCTTTATACCAGACGTTTTTCCCAACTGCACGGGCTTGCTCCATCTGTGGCCATGCTGCTGCGCGGGCATCCCTGTCGGCTTTACAGAAATCTTGCTTGAATCGGATCCCGGCTATTCTGCAGAATTTGGAGTTTTTGGTCAGCCTCCAAATTTCTTCACAGTGGTATCTCATGACAAACTGAAGAATAACCTGGCGGTTTCTCCCATTTTCACGTTTTCCCAGGCGGTGGACATTATCAACAATAGTGCCCATGGTCGTTGCCCACTGCGGTGCAATTTCTGACAGAATGTGGATTACCTCCTCACGGATCATTTCGTTATCCTTTTCTTTGATCCCGTGTATTTTAAGGTTCCAGCGCCTCTTGTACCTCTCCAGCTCAGTAATCCTTTCCTTTAGCTCTTCGTTTTCTTGTATAAGCTTGGGGATGTCTCTCTCAAAGCTCTGTAGTTTGGTCTGGCAATTTTTGATGTCAGCAGTATTAATTTCAACAAGACGGGTGATGCTGGCTACCATTGTGGCGGTCTCCCTTAACTGCGCTCCAAAATCATCAACGTTGGTGGTTAGTTTTGTGATAGCATCTACCAGGTTGTCGTAAGATTGCTCTTGGGCGGTTTTCATCTTGGAAAGTGGCGGAGCAGAGGACTTTGTTGGAGTGACGGGAGAACTTTTTCTCTTACCAGGACCGCTACTAACAGAGGTTTCCATCGGGGTGTAGTCGTGGTCAGTAGTAGTTGTTGTTAGCTTAGCGTTCATTTTCCCGCCGGACATATTAGTCGGATTTGATTAGTTTCCTGTGACAGAAACTTGCGTTCAAAATCACCAATTGAACTTATTTGCTTTGAAGCTGTCAGCTCTGAAAATGTTTTCAGTCTGAATATGAGTTATAGTCCAAGTTTCGGGGCTGGAGAATGCGGGTTTAGAAGAGCGAACTGGTCCGGATCGCCATCTTCCGGAAGTTCCTGCATGAAGGGAAACTGAAAAAGGGAAGAAATATTTTACTTGAACAGGACTTCCGGAAGATGGCGATCCGGACCAGTTCGCTCTTCTAAACCCGCATTCTCCAGCCCCGAAACTTGGACAATAACTCATATTCAGACTGAAAACATTTTCAGAGCTGACAGCTTCAAAGCAAGTAAGTTCAATTGGTGATTTTGAACGCAAGTTTCTGTCACAGGAAACTAATCAAATCCGACTAATATGTCCGGCGGGAAAATGAACGCTAAGCTAACAACAGCTACTACTGACCATGACTACACCCCGATGGAAACCTCTGTTAGTAGCGGTCCTGGTAAGAGAAAAAGTTCTCCCGTCACTCCAACTAAGTCCTCTGCTCCGCCACTTTCCAAGATGAAAACCGCCCAAGAGCAATCTTACGACAACTTGGTAGATGCTATCACAAAACTAACCACCAAAGTTGATGATTTTGGAGCACAATTAAGGGAGACCGCCACAATGGTAGCCAGCATCACCCGTCTTGTTGAAATTAATACTGCTGACATCAAAAATTGCCAGACCAAACTACAGAGCTTTGAGAGAGACATCCCCAAGCTTATACAAGAAAACGAAGAGCTAAAGGAAAGGGTTACTGAGCTGGAGAGGTACAAGAGGCGCTGGAACCTTAAAATACACGGGATCAAAGAAAAGGATAACGAAATGATCCGTGAGGAGGTAATCCACATTCTGTCAGAAATTGCACCGCAGTGGGCAACGACCATGGGCACTATTGTTGATAATGTCCACCGCCTGGGAAAACGTGAAAATGGGAGAAACCGCCAGGTTATTCTTCAGTTTGTCATGAGATACCACTGTGAAGAAATTTGGAGGCTGACCAAAAACTCCAAATTCTGCAGAATAGCCGGGATCCGATTCAAGCAAGATTTCTGTAAAGCCGACAGGGATGCCCGCACAGCAGCATGGCCACAGATGGAGCAAGCACGTGCAGCTGGGAAAAACGTCTGGTATAAAGGCCATGTGGGATACATCGACGGTAGAAGAGTCAGCATCTAAGGGTCTGGTTCACAACTATGGCTGAACAAGCACTTTGACTCTTTTATGTTCTGTACATGTTGCTAAGCTACTTCAATGTTTACTTTATAGGGAGTCATTTCATAGTCCCCTTTTGAAGTACGCTGTGTTCCTGGCAGCTGTCATTTGGATATGTTTACATGCTACTTTTACTCAGGTTCCTGAATCCTTTTTTTTTTTTCGAAGGGTAGATTTATAAGGCAGCTCCTTTTCAATGCCATTTTGATAATTTGCATTACATATTTTCGATAATTTTATAGATTAGGTTTTTGGATTCTGTCATAACAAGCGTGCAGCTTGGGGGAAAAGGAGGAAGGGAAAGGGGAAAGAAAAGGGAAAAAAGGAAAAGAAGGAGAAGGAAAAAAGAGGAAGAAAAAGGAAAAAAGGGAAGGAAAAAAAAGGGGAAAAAAGTTATGAGTTAAAACATATATTTAGCAATTTAATCAGGGGCTTTCTTCAAGTGTACTTGGTCCAAAGTAACAACCTAAACCGTTTATCTACTTGTTATTTTTATTTTATTATTATTTTAATTTTTTCCTTATTCTTTTTCATCCTTTATGTCTTTTATTACAACCTTTTCTTTTGCATCACTTAATGCTAGGGGTTTACGAGACTCTATAAAAAGAAAGGCTACATTTCTATTCCTTAAAAATGAAAAAGCACATTGTTATCTTATTCAGGAGACTCACAGCAACAATACAGATGAAAAAATGTGGACAAATCAATGGGGAGAAAAAATATACTATAGTCATGGCACAAATAGATCAGCAGGGGTCGCCATACTCCTAAATAACTTTCCTGGGAAAGTAGTTGCAACCAAAAGAGATGACACAGGACACTGGATTATTTGCGTTTTTGAAATACACAAACAATTCTTGATTCTTGTTAACATTTATGGATTTATTAACCACAGTCAGAACAAACAATTAATTACAGACGTGACTAACATATTGAAGGAATTATCCCAAATATATATCAATCCTGTTTTTGTGTTGGGTGGCGACTACAATATGGTTATGGATGAATGGCTTGATAGGCAACCTTCAAGATTTCCTAATCATCAGTATAATACCACTTTACTAGACTTCTGTAACACATTTCAGCTTAGTGACATATGGCGTGCGTTAAATCCAGATACTCAAACCTTTACTTGGTTTAAACCTGATGGCACCATTAAATCGCGATTAGACTACTGGCTTATTTCTGAATTCCAACCTAATATAGACATAAATACCTCAATTTCTGCAGCTCCGCTTACAGATCATTGTATGATCAAGTTAACCATAACTCCCACTAGTGCAGTCAGAAGAAATAAAGGCTACTGGAAATTTAATTCAAATCTTCTAAAACATGACCCTTTCTGTCAGGATGTTAAAAGGACAATCGACAGTATAACTAAAGATACATTATTGTCAACTTACAGGGAGAAATGGGAATTTCTTAAATTTAAAATCCGTCAGATTTCCATTTCATACAGCAAAGTCATAAGCCGAGCCAATAAACAAAAAGAAATGGATATTGTAAAAGAGATCCATTTAATATGCAACAAACACTCCTTATGTGAAGAGGACAAACAAAAACTGATTTTATTGCACTCTTCCCTAGATAACATCTATATTAATAAAGCCAAAGAAGCATATATTAGGTCAAGAGCGAAATGGATAGAGGAGGGAGAGAGAAGCTCAGCATACTTCTGTAGGCTTGAGAAAAGAAGACAAGAACGAAATGCCATCAAGTCTCTTATAATTGATGGTAAAGAATGTACTGATTCTGTGAGGATCTCTAAAGAAATATTTAAATTTTACAGTGAATTATACTCCTCCTCTTACTCGCATACTAATGCAGAGGGTTTCTTTGAATCCATTTCAGGACGGATACCGAAAATTGATGAATATTTTAGAAAATCATGTGACGCAGAGATCCAAATGGAGGAAGTTGAGAAAGCTTTAAAATCCTTAGCTCTAGACAAATCACCTGGCTCAGACGGCTTGACAGACAATTTTTACAGGCACTTCTGGATTAACCTAAAAGACTTATTTTTTAATATGTTAAAGGAAATCCGTGCTACATCAGTTTTACCAAATACTATGAAACAAGGAGTCATCACATTAATTCCCAAACCTGGCAAGGACCCAAAATTGATTGATAATCTCAGACCAATTACTTTACTTAATAATGATTACAAAATTTTAACACATATTTATGCCAACAGACTCAAAACTGGCATCACTGATCTTATCTCAGAGACACAATCAGGTTTTATTAAAGGGCGCTCAATACACAACAATATACGCCTTGTATTGGACTTACTTGACTATAGGGACCTAATTGACGAGGGGTTTATTTTACTTTTGGATTTTTTTAAAGCTTTTGATATGATTGAACACAAATTTATGTTTAGGACCTTAGAGCTTTTTGGTTTTGGGGAGCACTTTTTAGACTTTATAAAACTAATTTACACGGATACCAACAGCTCAGTTCTATTACCACATGGTACCTCCCCTAGATTTTCAATAGGCAAAGGAATAAAACAAGGCTGCCCGGTTTCGCCTCTGTTGTTCATTGCAGCAGCTGAAATGCTCTCAATTTTTATAAAAAACTCTGACTTTGATAAATTAACAGTATTTGGAAAACAACTAACAATCAGCCAACTGGCTGACGACACAGCCATATTCATGCACAACACTGATCAAGTCCCTAAAATTCTTAATTATATAGATGTTTTCTCTAAAGCCTCTGGGCTTAAACTGAATCTAGGTAAATGTGAATTATTACCTATTCATGATTGCAGTCTATCAGCCATTCATACCATTCCTGTCAAACAAACAGTGAAATATTTGGGCATGCATATCACTAAAGATGTTGATCAATTAGTCAAGCTCAATATATGGAATTGCTTGGAGAAATCAAAAACTTATCTCAACTCCTGGTCTCAAAGAGATATTTCCATCATAGGAAGAACATTTCTGACAAAAATGGAATGCATCTCCCGATTTATTTATCCAGCCCATTCATTACCAATGCCCAAAGATGCCGTTAAAGCCATCAATCAAACCATTTTCAATTATATCTGGAAAGGGAAAACACATTATATTAAAAAAGGTACCATGATTCAAGAATATGAGGAAGGTGGTGTTAAAGCTATAGACTTTGAATGCATTAATGGCACCATCAAAATTAACTGGCTGAGACAATTTATTAAACAACCCAAACATTTCTGGTTTCATATTCCCAATGAAATTTTTGCTAAATTTGGGGGCATTGAATTCCTGCTCAGATGTGACTATGACCTAAAAAAGCTCCCCTATAAACTCTCCTCATTTCATCAACAGGTCTTACTATATTGGAGATTGATTTATAAACATAATTTTAGCCCTCATATGACCCCTCTGTGGAATTGTAGATATGTACTATATAAACACAAATCAATATTCCTACAAAACTGGCAAAATAAGGGCATTTGGTCTGTACTACACTTATTAGACGGCACAGGGAGCATTTTAACTTTTGAGAACTTCTGTGCTAAATATAACATAAATGATAAACGAGAATATAACCAAGTAATGGAGGCAATACCTCAGACAGTTATACTAATGGCCTCAACTTTAAATAGATTTGGCTCTTGCCCAAACCTCCCTTTGCTTTTGGTGAATGGTTTCCGCCTAGATGACTCAAAATTAAACAATTTAACGATTAGGAAAATATTTAATAAAGAAATCTTCCCAGCAACAGTTTCTAGAGCTGCTATTCTTAATTTTTTCTCCAAAAAAGAAGCTCAAATTCTAAGATCTAAATTCTTTAAATTTCCTATTTCACCAAAAGCAAAAGAGATCCACTATAAAGTTTTAAATGGAATTTATCCTTCTGCTGAGTTTCTAAGTAAACGCTTTGGCTTTGAGAACAATAACTGTTCCTTTTGTAATGAACATATAGAAAGTACAGATCACATTTTCTTTTACTGTATGTACACCATTGCGTTTTGGGATGATTTTCATCACTGGTTATCTAAACATGTACCAACCCCTGTTTTTAACTGTCAGAATATTTTGTATGGCTTTATTATTAAGAACTCATTGCATGATATGTCTATTAACACCCTCGTAATCTTGGGAAAATTTTATGTACACAAAAATAGATTTTTAAAATGCAAGCCAAATTTTAATGTATTTCATAAAGAACTCTGCCTTTTTTTCTCATCACTGAAACACATGAAGAAGCGGAATGCTGTGAAACTCCACTGTTTGGTCGATGATCGGAAACTCATGGAAAACCCCTAGAACTCTGGACACTCTGGACTGAAAAGAACCCCCCGTTTCTCTTTTTGTCTACTTTTATTATGCTTTTAGTTACTTTATCTTATTATTATTTACTATTCTTACTACTTTATCTTATCCTTCTTACCTCTTGTAAGACTGTTGACTGAACTACACAATTTAGATAAAAAATTGTTAATTGCTATGTTTATCACATCTACGTCAAAACTTTGTACTTTCACCTTGTTCTTAATAAAGTTTTGGAGAAAAAAAAAACAAAAAACCCCAAAAAACTTTAGATTTCACTGATTTGAAAACTGGTCAGAAATGTGGTTCTTTCCTATTGTAATATATATATATTTTTTTTTTACCAGAAATTATTTCATCATTAAATTACTTTACTAGCTGCTGTAATTTTCTTTGCGAACATCTTTTTTTTTTTTTTTTACTTTTTTTTGTATGCGTACCATGCACCAAATGTTCAGATGCTTCTCCTTTGATTTCTACGGAAGCCCGTTTAGGTCAGGAAAACAAATATTATTTTCTCGAGATCTTGGGAAAACAAATAATTTGTTCTTGAGATTTCGGAAAAATTTTCTCGTGATCTCGGGAAAACAAATAATGTTTTCTTGAGATCTTGGGAAAATTATCTGGTGATCTCGGGAAAACAACAATTGTTATGTCGAGATAACGCATAAATAACTCGAGAGCTCAAGAAAGCAATTGAAATTAATGCGTGATCTCGGGAAAACAATGAAAATAAAGAGTATGTATGTATTGTGGAGGAATAAGTTCAGGCGAGGTATGACGAGCTGGAAGGTTGCAGAGTTTTATTTCCTCCATCAAAATGAGACGCACTTGTAGCGCTGTGCGCTACTGTCCTGTGCTGCTGTGTCGTCAGCTTTTTTATATGTTATACAAACAGAGAGAATGCATGGTACATTAGCATATTGATATACATATCAGTCAATACATATGATTAGCCTGACCAAGGACATCTTCTCCTCAATCCGGGGATGTATAAACAATAGTCCATTTTTCTGGTTGTCCCCCCAGGGGCTCTCTGTCCGTATGTGAATGGTCCTCTGCCTCTCCCGGACCTTCTGAGTGTGTGGATGAATGTCCCTGTAGATTGTGGTGGGTCACCACAGTATGACCTAAACGGGCTTCGGTAGATTTCCTTTAAAGTGACACACTGCCAGAAATCAAGGTTTTTTTTTCTTGTTAACATGTCTGTAACATGTTTTTATACTTACAATACATATAAAGGGTGAAATGCTCCAATGTCTGATATCTGTTTTTTTGCTGTCAAGTTTCACTTAAGCCCCGCCCCTTGCAAAAAGGGGAGTTGAGACTGAACATTTTTGATAATTTAACCAGAGCCATATAATGAGAGTTGCAGCACTCTTTGATCTCACTGCTGCCCGGTCATGTGGTTCATGGAGTTGCAAATAGTTCCAAACAACGGCCTTTCTATAATGGTGCATGAATGGCAGCTGTGACAATCTGCAGTATAAACAGCATTTTTTTTAGCCATATTAGGTACAAGGTTTGGGTGTTTTAGGTTGTCATAGCCAGGAGCGGCACTGGGGTTAAGCTCCCAGTGCTCATAAAATACTCCTTATGGCGTGCGTCTCAAAAAGCCTCTGACAACTAAGTCCAGCTCCTAGCCTGCCCGTGTGGTTTAGTCTCTAAGCCTGGCGGAACTGCTTTTACTAATAGGAGAAGGGGTGAGGGCGGATCTCTGGCGCCTTAAAACCAGATGCTTCGGGTAGATGGTGGCTAGTCAACCTGGGAAGGTAGCCCATCTAGGGGAAGGTAAACCCTGATTTCAAACCTCCGCTGCCTTGCGGCACACCCGGTCACGGGAAAGGCTTCGGGAGTCAACCCTGAGGAAAAATCTGGAGTCGGAGCCCCTAAGGCAATTCTCTGTTGTGCTCAACATCGTTCTGGCAGCTCCTGCGACGGCGCTGGTGCCAAACTGTAGCAGCCCTGCTGTTCGTTTGGATTCATCAGTGATGTGGAGAGGGGGAACATGCTGCATGGGCAACATCTTGTCCTCCATATCTTCCTGCCCAGGCTTGAATCCTACCAACGCCCAACGCTGGAAGGTAGAACACCGGATCACTGGAGAGGACACTCCAGCTTCGCCTTTGGCGTAGACAGAACACGGGGAATGACAATTACCGGTTATAAGCCACCACTCAATTGGCGTAGAGTGCGGCGCCAGGGGTTGTTCCCGATGGTGGGAGAGATCATCGGATCTCACTGGACAACTACCGCCTGCCTCAAGCTGGGCAGCCCCCAGCCAATAAGGTGTTGTCCCGCCACAGCTTGCTTTCCTCATTGGGTGCATGGGGATGAGGAGAAGTCCGAACAGCAGGCTGAGAACCTTCGCACCAGGCAAGACAAAAAAACAAAAGAGACCATCTCTAAAACTGGGAATTTGGAACGTCCGCACTATGATGACAGGACTCGCTGCTAACCTCAAGGACATCAACGACACCAGGAAGACTGCCATCATCAATAATGAGCTGAAGAGACTGGGAGTGGATATCGCCACTCTCCAGGAAACACAGTTGGCTGACGCAGGCACACTGAGAGAGAAGGACTACACGTTCTACTGGCAGGGAAAGGGCAGTGACGAACACAGGGAACACGGAGTGGGCTTCGCAGTGAAGAACACCTTGCTGAAGATGGTGGAACTGGGCAGCAATGGCTCTGCACAACTCCTCACCCTCCGCCTCAACACCACTCAAGTTCCAGTCACCCTCGTCAGTGTGTATGCCCCAACACTGACAGCCACACCAGAGGCAAAAGACGAGTTCTACGAGAATCTCGCAACAACTGTCAGGATCATCCCCAACTCTGAACAACTCATTCTCCTTGGAGACTTCAATGCCAGAGTGGGTGCTGACCACGACTCCTGGCCCTCCTGTCTTAGACCATTTGGCGTGGGCAGAATGAACGACAACAGACAGCGGCTGCTCGAGTTCTGCACATATCACGATCTGTGCATCACAAACTCGTTCTTCAAGACCAAGCCCCAACACAAGGTTTCCTGGCGACATCCGCGCTCAAAGCACTGGCACCAGCTGGACTTGATCCTGACCAGGCGCACCTCACTGAAGAACGTGCTAATGACCCGTTCATTCCAGAGTGCAGATTGTGACACAGACCATTCATTGGTGTGTTGCAAGGTCAAGCTGCAGCTGAAGAAATTCCATCGTGCTAGACAGCCTGGAAAGGCACGGATTGACACCAGCAAGATGGCCCAACCAGAACTTGTTGAGCAGTTTGCCTCCACCTTTGAGAAGGAACTTGGTGTACCACAAGAAGGAGAATCTGCAAAGCAGAAGTGGGAAGAGCTGCGAAACACCATCCACCGCACAGCCTTGGCTACCTTTGGGAGGAAGACCTCGAAGTCACAGGACTGGTTTGATGCCAAGTTGACCGAGATGACCCCCGTCATTGAAGCCAAGCGCTCAGCATTTGCTGAGTACAAGAAGTACCCAAACGAGAAGAATCTCCAGATTCTCAGGGCTGCGAGAAGCAAAGTTCAGCAGACTGCTCGGCGCTGTACCAACGAGTACTGGACTCAGCTCAGCCAAGACATTCAAACCGCTGCCATAACAGGGAACATCCGTGGTATGTACGATGGCATCAAGAAAGCACTTGGTCCGGCTCAGAGCAAGACGGCCCCCCTCAAATCCTCCACTGGGGAGATGATCACAGAAAAGAACAAGAAGATGGAGAGATGGGTGGAACACTACTCCGCCCTCTACTCCAGACAGAACACCGTGACACCGTCAGCCCTTGATGCCATCGACTGCCTGCCATCCATGGACGAACTTGACACCGAGCCAACCATCGACAAACTCAGCAAGGCCATTGATGGCTTGGCAAGGCACCCGGCAACGACAGCATACCCCCCAACCTGATCAAGCACTGCAAGACCGTCCTACTGCTGCCATTGCATGACGTCCTCTGCCAGTGTTGGAAGGAAGGTGCCATACCACAGGACATGAGGGACGCCAAGATCATCACCCTCTACAAAAACAAAGGGGAGAGAAGCGACTGCAACAACTACAGGGGCATCTCCCTCCTCAGCGTTGTTGGCAAAGTCTACGCACGAGTTGTTCTCGTTCGTCTACAGAAGCTTGCCGAATGTGTCTACCCCAAGTCTCAGTGTGGCTTCCGCGCCGAGCGATCGACGGTAGACATCATATTCTCCATCCGCCAACTCCATGAGAAATGCAGAGAACAGAACATGCCCCTGTACGTCGCCTTCATCGACCTCACCAAAGCGTTCGATCTGGTCAGCAGAGAGGGCCTTTTCAAGATCCTGCCAAAGATAGGATGCCCACCAAAGTTGCAAAGCCTCATCGAATCGTTTCACACCAACATCCAGGGGATAGTGCAGCACGACGGCAACGTCTCAGAGCCATTCAACATATGCAGCGGAGTGAAACAGGGCTGTGTGCTTGCGCCAACCCTCTTTGGGATTTTCTTTGCTATGCTCCTGAGGCATGTCTTCAGCACAGCAACGGAGGGAATCTACCTGCACACAAGATCTGACGGCAGGCTTTTCAACCTCGCCCACCTAAAAGCCAGAACCAAAGTACGCGAGGCTCTAATCAGAGACATGCTGTTCGCAGACAACGCTGCAGTCGCAACCCACACACAGCAGGAGCTTCAGACCCTGATGGACCGCTTCTCCCAGGCATGCAAGGACTTTGGGCTTACCATCAGCCTGAAGAAGACTAACGTCTTGGCGCAAGGCACGGAAGCACCACCAACCATCACCATCGACGACTACGAGCTGGAGGTCGTGAATCAGTTCACGTACCTGAGGTCCACGATCAGCAACAACCTCTCCCTTGATACAGAGATCGACAAGAGGGTTGGAAAATCAGCCTTCACACTCGCTCGCCTCACCACACGAGTGTGGGAGAATCCCAAACTCTCTGTCAAGACGAAGATGGCAGTGTACAACGCCTGCGTCATCAGCACACTGCTCTATGGGAGTGAGACGTGGACAACATACGCCCGGCAGGAAAAGAGACTGAACTCCTTCCACTTGCACTGCATTCGCCACATCCTGGACATATCCTGGCAGGACAAAGTGCCCAACACAGAAGTTCTGTCCTGCGCCGGCCTTCCCTCCATGTTCACTCTACTCAGACAGCGCAGGCTCTGCTCGCTAGGCCACGTTCACCGTATGGAGGATGGCAGAATCCCCAAAGACGTCCTCTACGGAGAACTGGCGACTGGCAGGAGAGACGTTGGCCGCCCACAGCTGCGCTTTAGAAACGTCTGCAAGAGAGACATGAAGGCCCTGGAGATCAACACAGAGTGCTGGGAGGACCTTGCAACGGACCGCTCCAAATGGAGAGGCACCCTGACCAGACAGCTCAAGGCGGGTGAAGAGAGACTGACTGCTGCAGCAGATGAAAAAAGGACCCGCAGGAAGAACCGCCACAGACCCAGCAGCACGGAGACCACCCACAAGTGTGACCTGTGTGACAGGGACTGCCATTCGCGCATCGGCCTGTTCAGCCACAGGCGGTGCTGTTCCAGCAGAGTAGACGTTTAGGATTCTCTTCCATGGTCATCATAGACCGACGGAGGCCGACGAGATTAGGTATAAATATTCAGAATACTTATCAGCAGGTACATTGTTTAAACTTATAAAGAACAGATTTACATGGATTATGGTATAATCTTTAATTCGCTTATTAATTAATCAGCTTTAAAAAGAGTGTCAGAGTATGTTTTGGAGGGAAGGAGAACTACTGATTCACACTGATGAAAGCTGCAGTGTAAATATCACTGCCTAGCTGTGTGGCCTTACCATATATTATGGCTTCAGTGGACTGATTACTGAATTATCAACTTTTAAATACAGTGGGTTATTTTACAAGATTAGGCAGAATAATCTGAATAGAAAATATGTAGTAAAAACAACCTTCTGTCTGGTAAGTTTAATGTGATTTAGCTAAGTTACTAGGGGTTGTGCACTTTACTCCTGAACCTTTCAAGTTAGGAAAGAATTTCTGTGTGTGAATGTAAATATAACACATTAGTGCCTCTCAGTAAATTTGAATATTGTAAAAAAAAAAAATTTTTATAATTAAAAAAATAAACTTTCATATGTTCAATATTCATTACAGGCACAAAGAAATATTTCAGGCCTTTTTTAAATTAATTAATTAATTAATTCATCTTCTTCCGCTTAATCCTTTTCGGGTCGCGGGGGGGCTGGAGCCTATCCCAGCATCTTTGGGCGAGAGGCAGGGTACACCCTGGGCAGATCGCCAGTCCTTCACAGGGCAAACACAGAGAGACAGACAACCAAGAAACACGCACGAAACACACCGGCCAGTGTGCCTATGATCCACGGCTGTTCAACGTGCTGGAACTCTGAGCAGAGAACACTGCCCTTTCCACCCCTCCCCCGTCCCCCCACGGACTGACATGCCCTCCGACAGTTCTACTGGAGCTGGAGCCAAACTACGGGAAGGGGGGGGGTCACAGCCCTTTCTGGGTGTTTGGGGGGGGCTGGTGTGGTGACAATAAACACAGCAGGGAGACATTCCTCTGGGACATTCTTCTGGAGCTTTCTTCACACCCAGCAGCAGGGCTGGAAGAAGCAGAGGACAATTTACATGCGGACAGGGAACCACAGGAAGCTGTTAGACGGGACTGTATGCATGCGTCCTCGAGCCAACCAATGTTATGCTAATCATGTGTATTGACCGATGTGTATTAGATGACAATTGATATGCTAATGTGCCATGCATTCTCTGTCTGTATCACTGTATAAAAGAGCTGACTTTACATGCCTCAAGAGAGTGCACACACAGCACACAGTGCTGCAGTGTGCCTCATGATGATGGAGGAATAAAACTCTTAAACCTTCAGCTGGCCGTGTCTCACCTGAACTTATTTTGTTCCTCCACACTGGTTTTTTAAATTCAATTTTGATTATAGTTTTTGAAATTAAAATGTAACTCATGATATTCTATTTACTGAGATGTACTAGTACATAAACATTACACTGTATTCGTAAAACTAGTGACTAAGTAGGGTGAAAAACATTAAATAAAAAAAAGGCCTTTGTAACACAATGTAGTCAAGGTGCAACAGTCTGTTATATGAAAATATTCAATGCAGTACAAATGCCATGATATTGTATTTTTTTAAAATAAACATTAATAACAATGCAGACATGCCCTCATTTTGTCATTTTTCATTCTGAACTTCTGCCTAACAAATTATTGTCAGCTAATACCAGTGAGCAGCATGCTGGCACCATTGCCTCTGTTGGATATTAGATTGGGTGTACTAATATGGCGGCATCCTGGGTGTAGTAGTAGGTGACGCTCCACCTTTCCGGTGATGGTGTTATGGGGAGTATAAAGGGCTACAGCGGAATGGGCTCTGTCTCTTCTGGCTGTAGACCCATTGCACATGTACGGCGCGACTCCTTTTGGTCTTGTATATAGTTAATAAACTGAGTTCAACTGTCACCCTTGCCTCCTCCTTGGAACACTGGTTCCCAGACGTAACATTTGGCGATGAGGAGAAAAGGTATAATAAAGTAAGTTCAACTGTCACCCTTGCCTCCTCCTTTGAACACTGGTTCCCAGACGTAACATTTGTCGATGAGGAGAAAAGGTATGGACCGAGCTGCCACCACTTTTTGGCCGTTTTTAGAAATTCCTGGGGAGCCACCCGTGCCGTGGACCAGGTGGTAGACGGCCTTTGAGAACTATCTGGTGGTTCTCAACCTCGGTGAGCTCAAAAAGCTGCGTGCGCAGGCGATTCTGGTCCATAATCTCGGAATGGAGGGCCAGAGGATCCTTAGTACACTGGGAGGTGGTGATAGTTTTTAAGAAGTGGTGCAGCTAATGGCGCATTATTTTCGCACACCGGAAAACATCATTGTGCGGCAAATTCAGTTTTGGCAGTGCCGCCAGCGGCAGGGAGAGTCAGTGCATCATTTTGTGGCCAATCTGCACCAGCTGGCAGGGGAGTGCCAATTCAGAGCTTTGGAGGAAGAGATGGTCCGTGACCAACTAGCAGAGCATATCCTTAGTTCCTTCACGAGAGCACGGCTCCTGGCATTCGAGGGAGAACTATTGCTGACCACAGCTGTGGAGTTGGCACAACAGTACGAGGCAGCAGACAGGCTGGCCAAAAATCTTGGTGAAAAGGAAGTATCACAGAAGAGTGAACAACCGTGGAAGGCGCTGGCTGCAGACCCGGACGGCGAAACCGGCATGAGTGACGAAGAATATGCTGCCGCCGTAAAAGTTAGGTCCGTCCCGGGAACGCCAAGGTGTTATGGCTGTGGGTCCGCTAGGCACCAATACAAAGCAAGAGAGTGTCCAGCCAAATTGAAACGCTGTGAAAAGTGTGGTCTATTTCATGACTTCGCACGGGCCTGCAAGAATTTTGAACGAGGAGACCGGAGGTTGGAGGGGGGCTCCTCTTCAAAAGAGCCTACAGTGGTTCACACAGTCTCGCCGGATACAGATGGATGGATCTACTGTAGTGTTGAATTGGATGGAGTCAAGGTACCATTATTAGTGGACACAGGATCGGGGATCTCCATACCAAATTGGGCCACGGTGAAGAGGTTGTTTCCACACTACAGAGTGGGCAAGTTAGTGGCGACCTGCTGCGGCTATGGTGGTAACCCGTTTAACATCGTGGGCTTACTACGGCTGTTGGCAAGATACAGGTCGGCAGGAATGTGTGACATCCATTTCATGGTGTCTGCCAAACGGTCAAATCTAATGGGATGTGACATGTTCTATGGGCTCGGTTTCACAATAGCCAGCAGCGTTGGTGAAGAGTGGTCCGGCTGTGGGACCGGCTCGTCCCCATCCTGGTTCTGGAGTCCAGCCGAGTACTGCTGGAGAATGAGATGCTGCCGTGGCTGATTCAGCGCACGAAATGAAAGAGAGCGGGGCAAGACCGAGTGGTGTGAGTTCCAGACGCACCTACGAGCAGGATCCGGGGCGTATGTCGGACCGGGTCAGCGGGCTGTCCAACACCGGAAAAAAGCCTGGTCATGACAGGATGGATTGAAGAAGCCAGTTAGAGCTCCCCTACATATTGGTTACGAGGTCTGCCCTAGGGTTGAAGCTCAGCTCAGAGGGATCCACAAATCACGGGAGCAGAGAGATGACCAGGGGCAGTCGCAGGTGGTGACAACCCGCGATTATGGCTACTTAGGGCTGTCTGATGGATCTAGGAGGCACCCTAATGAGCCGTTGCGTGTAGGTGAGGGCAGATGCCAGCACAGCTCATTTCCTGCGAAGAAGAGGCGAAGACACTCAGGGAGGGAGCCGCCAGACCGACATCCTAGGGTGGATCTCCATTGGGGTCCATAATGTGACTTTGGGGGGGTTAGCGGCAAGTTATGTTGTTCTGAATAGAGTGCTATTTTAATTTTCTGAAGCCGCTTAGCCTATAAATAGGATTGTGTTATTTCCCTCTGTGTGTGAAAAAAGAAAGAAAGAAAGACAATTGGTGAAATGGGAATTTCCCAGCACTGTTTGTTTGGTTTGCCCATGTTGTGGGGTGGGAGAGTTGGGGTGGGGGCCGCCATTAGGTACTTGTATATATTGTTTATTGGTGTTTGATGTTTACTGTATTATGACAATGTATGTATATATGTTTGGGATTATTTTTCTTTTAGCACACGGCCATTTTATTTTCATGGACTTTAAATAGTTAAGGCGGCAGAATAATCCGCTGGGCCATGTAGGTGGCGCCAGTAGTCCACCTGACCCCTCTAGAGTTGTTTTGTGGTGTGCATAGATAGGTTATGGATTTCTGTTGTATATTTTGATGCTTAGCGTGTGAGTCAGGTTATAAATTTTGGGAGGATCTAACTGGTGTGTCTGCGCATTTTTCTACGGGTTGGGGGGTGTTGGATATTAGATTGGTTGTACTAATATGGCGGCATACTGAGTGAAGGAGGTGATGCTCCACCTTTCCGGTGGTGGCGTCATGGGGAGTATGAAGGGCTATAGCAGAAGGGGCACTGTCTCTTCTGGCTGTAGACCCATTGCACATGTATGGAGTGACTCCTGTTGGTCTTGTATATAGTTAATAAAGTGAGTTCAACTGTCACCCTCTCCTCCTCCTTTGAACACCAGTTCCCAGACGTAACAGCCTCCTCTTCCAGGTGGGACTGGGGATACATAATTGAATTTAAATAGATAATTACAGCACCAGTATCATGACCCGAGCACTAGGTCATGGTGCTCGGGTTATTCTTGTCAGGGTTTGACAGCGGCGTTATTATTCTAGCTCTCCGAGCTCTTATTGTGATAGTGCTCGGGGAGGCTTCCACTCAGCTGTCAAACCCTGAACAGCTGTGCTGCATTTGTGGTCGTTAGTGCTCGGACTATTTTAACCCACGCTGGCGACCGCATCTCTGCAGCAGTGTCTGTTCACACTCCGTCACGCTACGGACGCTTTGGACTTATTCATACCACGTCTGCTTTTGGTTTGACCGCCGTTCCCCCTGGACTAGTAAATGTGCTGTATAGCCTTACCCCTCCCGGTGTGTATCGATCTCTGTGAGTCTCTGCCTTAGCAGCTTGTGTAATTATTATTTTCATCAACCTCATCTGTCTGTGTTTTGACCGTCTCCTCCTCTGGACCTGTAATGAGCTGTTAGCCTTACGCCTCCTGTTGTGTGTAGACTCTAGCGTCATTGTCCCAGCAGCCTGTGTTGTCACTTTTTCACCGTAAATAAAACTCTCACTGAACTCACTGGTGACTGTGTGGCGTCTTATGGTGGCTCGCGAGAGCCATCCATGACAACCAGTGGTTCAAATGAAAGCAAGCCTTTTTCTATTTTTTTATTCATCTATATTGTAACATCACATAATTGTGGAAAATGAATATTTTCCTCCAATGTCAGAAGGGTTTGACTTCACAAAGGAGCGACTCTGTCCCCAGTTCGTCTCACTGACATGGCATCAGCCCGGTAGATGACGGCTGAGCCTCCCGTGCAGATTCTTAGAATTTTGTGATTGGGGCTCGCCGGAGGAACTAACCGAGGCAACAGTTGGACGGGAGCCGGATCGCAATTCAACTACAGCGGTGGTAGGAGACGGGGACCAGTGGAGGAGCAGCCGGGGCCCCAGCTGGATAAGAGCTGGATTGGAGCTCAGTTACAGCGGCAGGGCTCGGCGGAGGAACTACTGAGGAAGACGGCAGTAGGTGGCGGGGCTCAGCGGAGGAACTACCGGGACCCCAGCTGGACAAGAGCAGGATCGGAGCTCAACTACAGCAGCGGGGCTTGGTGGAGGAGCTGCCGGCACCCCGGCTGGACAGGAGCTCAATTGCAGCTGCGGTAAGCAGCGGGGCTAGCAGCGGAGGAGGCTTGGTGAGGCCCCAGCTAGATTTGAGGTTGGTTGGATCGGATACCAGCGACACCAGCAGAGATTGGTTTATTATCAACAGGTTAGTAAAAATGCCACCAAAGAAGGAGGAAATGGAAGATATCAAAAAATCTCTGAACTTCTTGTCAGAAGAACTGACCAAAGTGGCCAATCAACAGTCTAAACTATTAGGGCTAATGGAAGAAGTCAGAGAATTGAAATTAACAATTAAGGAAAAAGACAAAAAAAATTGCAGACTTGGAGCGACGCATCGAGGATCTTGAGCAATATTCTCGTATGGATGATCTAATTATAAGTGGACTAGACATTAAATACCAATCATATGCCAATGCTACTGCAGGAATGACAGGTGAGGAGGCTCCCCTAAGTGAATCAGTCTCCCTGGAAAACCAGGTGCTTCAGTTCCTTGAAAGCAGAAATAAAGGTTGAAGAAAATGCAGTTTCAGCCTGTCATACTTTACCCAGAAAATATAACAACACAAATAAATCAATTGTGATGCGTTTTGTGAACAGAAGGGTAAAGAATGACATACTGAGGCAGGCCAGAAAGCTACGGGGAACAGAAGTTTACCAAATGAACATTTAACAAAGACTAATGTTGAAATAGCACGGCAAGCACGGATGCTGAAAAGACAAAATAAAACACAGGCAACTTGGACAAGAAAGTGTAGAGTTTGGATCAAACTAAATGGAACACCTGAGGAAGCAAAGGCCATAATAATCAGAGATCTCACTGACTTAAATATAGATGAACACTGATTAAGAAAATTAAGAGACTATGATAATCCATATCCACACACACGGCAAGAATAGTTCTTTTGTGACATACCAGGTCAATGTATTAAAAAAAAAACAAAAAAAACAAAACAAAACAAAAAAACTTGACTGACTTGAATAGACATCAGTTATCCCCAGTTGGAGGAAGTCATTTGACACAGAGTGAGGAAATTCAAACTCTGAAAATATGCCATTATGCTGAACATAAACTACAAGAGATGGAGAATGATATTGATCCTGAACCACTTTTTCAATAATATTCATAATCATTGTGAATATTATACTGGAAAGCAATTCAAAAGTCAAATCCAATTAAATGGTAAACTATCAATAATACACTTAAACAGTAGAAGTCTTAACAAAAACTTTCCACAGATTCAGGACTATTTAAAACAGCTAGACAGAAAATTTACTGCTATCGCAGTCTCTGAAACTTGGCTTAATGAAGAGCAGGCTCCTCTGATGGCAATAGAGGGATATCAGATGTTTCATATTAACAGATCTAAAAAAAAAGGGTGGTGGTGTTGCACTGTATATTGATGACCTGTATAGGTGTAAACTTGTAAATGGAATGTCCTTTGCACTACCAGGGATTCTGGAATGTGT
Organism: Pholidichthys leucotaenia; assembly: GCA_020510985.1. Classification (NCBI taxonomy): domain Eukaryota; kingdom Metazoa; phylum Chordata; class Actinopteri; order Cichliformes; family Pholidichthyidae; genus Pholidichthys; species Pholidichthys leucotaenia. Next base: position 213,242,432 of record CM035845.1, on the reverse strand, counting down.
TACTGTTGAGATTGACCAAGATAAAACAAAAAATCTAATTATAAGTTGTATATATAGAATGCCGGGAGCTTGCATTGAGACATTCAGAGATAAATTAGTCGAGCTGTACAATAATATTACTAGTAAGAAAATGGTTGTAATTTGTGGAGATTTCAATATTGATTTACTAAATCCATTTCAACAAAATGTAATTACAGAGTTCATGAATTCTATGTACAGTATGAGTCTATATCCCACAATAACACATCCCAGTAGAATCACAGTTCACACTGCTACACTTATTGATTGTGGATTATTGATAAATGATATAAGTGACCATTTGCCAGTCTTTGCACTTATCCATGGCCACACGAGGGCCAATACAGAAAAAACTTTAAAATCTTTCAGATACAAATCACAAAATGCAATCAGTTCTTTTAAAGAAGACTTGCTGAAGCAAGACTGGACAAAAGTCTATGTATCAGATGTAAATAAAGCCTATGACACATTTATGGACATTGTAACCACTCTTTATGAAAAAAAATGTCCATTAGTAAAGAAAAAGCTTAAACAGAAATTTGTCGACAAGCCATGGTTAACAAAAGGATTACAAAAAGCATGTAAAAAGAAAAATTCATTATATAAAGGTTTTCTAAAGACAAGGACAAAAGAAGCAGAGCAGCAGTATAAAACATACAAAAATAAGTTAGCATATATAATGAGATGTAATAAAAGAGACTATTACAGTAAAGAACTGGAGAAAAACAGAGACAATATTAAAAATACATGGGGCTGCACGGTGGCGCAGTGGTTAGCACTGTGGCAGCACAGTTTTACCCTCGGCCAGGGGATCGCGGGGACCGTGAGATCGTGGGTTCGATCCCTGCCCCCGGCCAACAGTGATCTGTGTGGAGTTTGCATGTTCTCCCTGTGTTTGCGTGGGTTTACTCCGGGATTTCTCCGGTTTCCTCCCACATGCCAAAAACATGCAGGTTAGGGAGTTAAGGGGCGCTTGCGCACGCAGCGACCGGCAGCTGGTGGTTTGTCACCAGACTGCAAAACAAATCTACCTACGGGTACGAAATAAGTAATAAAAAAACAAACAAACAAAAAAAACAATACTTAACAATATTCTTGGAAATAAAAACAGAAATACAAGCAAGAAATACAAGCTACCCAACCAATCGTATTTAGAGCGCATCTCCCCACCTTTGCAACAACAACATCATCCTCTTCACAATTCCTCTCCACATCAGAATCCACTGACAACCCCCCCCCCCCCCCTTCCCGACGACGCTGGTAATTGGTGACTCGATCGTGAGGAACGTCAGAAGCAGGTACTGTGTGACTCGATTTTTTCCTGGGGCTAGAGTCTCTGATATTGACGCTCTTATCCCTGACCTGCTGAATGAATTCCCTCACATTCAAACTGTTGTTGTGCATGTGGGATGCAATAACATCCCACATGAAGCATCTGAGATTTTAAAAAAGTGACTTCAGGAGCCTTCTGTCCACTCTCATGAACTGTGGCAGACGTGCGCTCATCTCTGCACCTCTCAGGCGAGGTTGTAATCATTTTAGCAGAACTCTCAGTCTTAATTCTTGGCTGTGTTTTACTTATCCTATTTTTAACATTGGTTTTGTTGACAATTTTAACTTATTTTGGAACCACCCATCACTCATAAGGCCTGATGGCATCCACCCAAATAGACTTGGTGCATGTGTTTTAAGAGACAATCTTTTCTATTTTATTCTGTGTTTTTTGGTACAGTGACTGAAATTTGGTGTATTTACTCACTCTGAAGTTTCTGGGTTTGCCAAACTGCCCTTTTTTGGTTCTGTTCCCACGTATTGTATTGTAAGTAACGTAACGTAACGTATTGTAAATATATAAATATATAAACACACAGTGCGGAGCATTTTAGCTAGATGGAATGAATATGTGAATATATAAACACCCACAGTGCGGAGCATTGTAGCTAGATGGAATAAATATATGAATATATAAACACACAGTGTGGAGCATTGTAGCCAGATGGAATAAATATGTAGATATATAAACACACACAGTGCGGAGCATTGTAGCTAGATGGAATAAATATGTAAATATACAAACACACACAGTGTGGAGCATTGTTGCTAGATGGAATAAATATATAAACACACACAGTGCGGAGCATTGTAGCTAGATGGAATAAATATGTAAATATATAAACACACAGTGCGGAGCATTGTAGCTAGATGGAATAAATATGTAAATATATAAACACACACAGCGTGGAGCATTGTTGCTAGATGGAATAAATATATAAATATATAAACATACACAGTGCGGAGCATTGTAGCTAGATAGAATGAAACAGCACAACCGTCTACTTAGTTATCCTACATGGTATGATTATGTACCCATACATATTCTCACCCTCCATAGCGACCGGTATTTTCCTAGTTGTATACCAGAGGGGACCATTGTGTAAGTCTATTGTGTCTTTTGCATTCAATATTATTAGGTTGTCACGTCTTTTTTGCTATCTCTGCGAGCAGCCCTGCTTAGGTTGTACAGTCTGACAGCCGTAGGTAGGAAGGACCTGCGAAACCTCTCGGTTGTGTACCTAGGGTGATGTAGTCTGCTGCTAAATGAGCCCCTCAGTGCATTCAGTATGTCCTGCATAGGGTGGGACTCAGACTCCAGCAGAGATGACAGTTTAGCCACCATCCTTCTCTCTCCCATCTCCTCCTCTGGGTCAAGGCGCTGCCCCAGGACAGAGCTAGCTTTCTTGATCAGTTTGTTCAGTCTCTTCCTATTGGCTGCTGTAATGCCACTGCCCCAGCAGACCACTCCAAAAGTGATGGCTGATGCCACCACCGTGTCATAGAATGACTTCAGCAGCGCCCCTTGTACACCAAAAGACCTGAGTCTCCTCAGTAGGAACAGCCTGTGCTGTCCCTTCTTGAAGAGTGCGTCGGTATTGTGTGACCAGTCTAGTTTATTGTTCAGATGAACACCCAGGTACTTGTAGGATGTCACCATCTCGATGTCTGTTCCCTGTATATTTACTGGTGCTGTGAGGGGTTGTCCTTGCCTGCGGCAGTCCACCACCAGCTCCTTAGTTTTCCTCGCATTGATCTGGAGGCAGTTCCGATGGCACCAGTCCACGAAGTCCTGGATAAGCCCTCTGTACTCAGCTTCATCTCCATTGGAGATGAGGCCAACGATCGCAGAGTTGTCAGAGAACTTCTGTAGATGGCAGTGTGTTGTGTTGTGTTGTGTTGTGTGAGAAGTCTGCAGTGTAAAGGGTGAACAGGAAGGGAGCCAAAACCGTTCCCTGGGGGGCCCCCGTGCTACCGATGATCGTGTCGGACACACAGTCCCGGGTTCTCACAAACTGAGGCCGGTTTGTGAGGTAGTCCAGGATCCATGATGACAGGTGCTGGTCCACCCCTGCGCACAGCAGCTTGTCTTTCAGGATCATCGGTTGGATGGTGTTGAAAGCACTGGAGAAGTCAAAGAACATGATCCTCACCGCATTCCCGGGCTTCTCCAGGTGGGACAGAGAACGGTGAAGGAGGTACCCTCCCCAGCTTCAGACTCAGGAGGAAGATCACCGCATCCTCCACCCCAATGCCATGCTGGTAGGCGAACTGGAGTGGATCCATCGCTGGTCCCACCAGGGGGTGGAGGTGAGCAAGGAGCAGTCTCTCCAGGGTCTTCATCATGTGGGACGTCAGGGCCACTGGTTTGTAGCTGTTCAGATCTTTGGGGTGGGAAGTCTTTGGTACAGGTACCACACAAGATGTTTTCCACAGCTGTGGTACCCTCCCCAGCTTCAGGCTCAGATTGAAGATGTACTCCACAATCCCACACAGCTGGTCTGCACAGGACTTGAGGAGCTTTGCGCTGATGCCGTCCAGTCCCGACGCCTTCCTTGCCTTGATCTTCCTCAGCTCCGTCCTCACCTGGGTCTTAGTGAGGGTCAGGTTGGGGGGCTGTGTGTTGGGAGTGGGGGGTGTTGGTGGAGTGGGGAGTGGGCAGCAGGACTTGATGTCTTCAGAGGCAGCAGTAGTTGTTGTGCAGTCAGGGGGGAGGGCGGTTGGTCAAACCTATTGAAAAACAGATTCAGATTGTTCGCCCACTCTCTGCCCTCCGTGGCCTGGGGGGAGGTAATCTGGAGCCCAGAGATGGTTTTAAGGTTTCTCCAGACCCCGCTGATGTCGCTCTGTTGCAGCTTGTCCTCCATCTTCTTCCTGAAGCTGTCCTTGCCTTCTCTGATCTTTCTCCTCAGCTCCCTCTGCACGGACTTTAGCATCTCCCTGTTCCCTGACCTGAAGATCCTCTTCTTCTCTCTCAGAAGTGCTTTTATCTCAGGGTTGATCCAGGGTTTGTTGTTTGAGCAACACCGTATGGTCTTGGTGGGAACGGTGTTGTCCACACAGAAGTTGATGTAGTCCATGATGGTGTGAGTGAGGCCATCGATGTCCTCACCATGTGGATCGCAGAGCTGCTCCCAGGCGGTGGTTTCGAAACAGCCCTAGCGTCCGTTGCCTCCTCAGACCATAACTTCACTGTGCAATAAAATCCTAAAATGTTCACAGATCAGGTTCTCAGCATGATTTTCTGTGCAGCTTATGGATGCACAAATCAAGCTGAGAAAGTGATCCAGATGTTTGGGTTTCAGCAGACACAGAAAGGAGAAAAATTGTCTTCGACAAGTTAGCAGAAACAGCATGACTTTAATGAAAGAGTACAACAGCAGAAAACTTTATGCAGTACCTTTATTTCAACAAAAAAAATTCCATCTCCAAGCTCAAACATTTATGACTGCACATAAATTGTGAATTTTTTATGATGAAGTAAAACAATGATATTAATGAGGAAATTAAACAGAATCAATATGCAGGCTCATTCTAAGAGGGACTAATTCACAAGAACCAAAACTGACAAACCCAAACCAAGAACTGATGCTGTCCTCCCAAACACAAGATGAGGAAGAGTCCAACAGTAACCATGGTCACATGGACATGAATAAACCAGTTATGATTGGATTTCTGGAGTTACCTGATTATTCAAGTGGCCATGTAACTATGGTCATTAACTCAAAGTGGTTAACCCTCCAATAATCCATTTAATCAATGCATGTAAACACAACAAAACCATTATCAGTTTATTCCCTGTGATCAGTTTATTGTGACCATGTAGCCAGGGACAGGGGCGTGTGTACCAGAACCTCTACTGCATATAATGACAGACCACATGTACTGTTCTCAAAATATCTTTGGTATGAATGAGTCACAAAAATTAATCAAAATATCTGAATGCAATGAATATGTCGCACACCCACCTGTCCTGTAACACTAACATGTCCACGTTGTCATTTCAGAGGTCAAAAACTTCTTTAGAATTAATTTAGTTTAGTGTCAGAGTCATTTAACTATTTCTACACAATACTGTGTTGCATTTTACTCTGACAGCTTTAATCATCATCAAACCACAGCTCCTTCATCATTCCACTGTTCGAGCTGCCCCACAAACCCTTACTGTGATTTCACTGCTCACAGTAGTGAAGACTCCACCAGCCCCGGTGGTCTCTGCTCCAGTCTCCAACAACCCTCTATCAGCTGCAGAGAAATGATGATGATTCCTGCCCAAATAGGAAATTTTTTCTCACAAATCTGTGCCTTTTCTCTTTCATTTCTACTACTTTTATTTATTCCTCCTAAATTTGAATAATTTTTGCACAGATTTGCTGCTTTTGAGAAAGTTTTTATATTTAAATAAAAAATTGAAAAACTTTTTAAAATAACTCATTACCTTTTTCTTAATTTTTATATTAAATGTGCAACTTTTTCATGCACATTTTTAGTTTTTATGCATACATTAGAGAACTATTTGGATAACTTTAGATTTTTCTCTTAAATGTGTTCACATGAGGGAAAAAAATATAGTGAACTATTTGATACAAGAGAATATTTTACATTTATAAATATGCCAGTTGTTTCCAGAATATTTTTGTTTGGTTTTAGCATTCACTTCTTGATTTACTGTTAAAATAAACACACATTAACACAACTTCCATTACTTCTATTCCATTAAGTTGTGATCTGAATTGTTTCCACTTTGTTTACAACTGCATTAAATAATTAAACCAGTCTTCATTCTGAGTACCTTTCTTATCATGCTTCTCACAAAAGTTTGTTCAAATAAGTATAGACTATTTCAGAAGAATCATAAAATATTAATAGTGCTAATTTATGGATGTTAAAAATAACATTGCCATTATAAGGGCTGACACTGATGATGAGGATTTTGGAGGATGTAAAGAACTGTATTTGGTAATTTCCTACCTTGTTTCACGTTTCCCCCTTGTAGGAAGCAGGTTTGCTGGTAAACATACCAGTCTCTCATGGTTTCATGTTTTTCTCTGTAAAAAAGTAGAACAATTTCATTTTTGTAATCCATCTTTTAAATCCACCACCATAGTCCTGTTATGCTGCTAATGCTGCTACAATTGCTATGAACAAAATAAGTCACATCTGCTCTGTCACAGGTTTTAATGTCATGCCCCATCATATAATGCCACTACCAATCTCTAATGTCTCTCAGAAACTGTGCCTTCACCCAATAACTGTACAACAGATTTTTGAAATAAGGGCTGACCCGGCTAACTAGCTGAGCTAGCACAGGCTAATAACAACTGCAAATTTATGTGCTTTTACAGCACATAAACAAGAAAAAAGTTGATGAAATAAAATAAGATCACAGACTACAGAATCTACATGTTAACTTAAGTGATAAAATAACCAAAACAACGGCCATTCATTAATTTACCCTGGATTATTAAGCAGACACTCCATCAAATGAATGGTGGTCTATGGAGAAAGATCCATTGTTTGGAACTATTTGCTGCTGCATGACCTACATGACTTCCGCATGCCACAGTTTCTGTAGAAGTCTACCGGTGTCGCAACTCTCATATTATATGGCTCTGGATTTAACTATTCATGGTGCTGATATGTGGGTAGTGTTGAGCCAATCAGGACTCTCTGGCCTAACTGAAGTTATCCTCCAGGCTAGTTAGCATTATTTAACAAACTGCTTTGAAAACTTGACCCAAATTAAGATGGGTTTTACCTAGTGATGGTGAAAGTGAGGCCTTATGAAACAATGAACAACTTTGAGACAATTGCTTCACGATCGACAGAGTGTTATGAAACATTTAATAAATAGTGGCATCTGTTGACTGAGTGTCAGAACTGCATCTGAGTGGAAGACTTGAAAAAGTCTCAATACATTTCTTTTGAGCATTTGACCATCTGAGGTCTATTCAAAATTGGATGGCAGGAACAAACAATACAAAGCAAACAACAAAAAAAAACCTAATTCGAATAGAACACTCTCAAACTTCCCGCGAGCCCTCAAGTCACGTGATGTGACCGACATAATGAGGCCTCACTTGGTACGGTCATGTGACTGTGGGCGTGCTGAAACAGTGCTTGATGCACTGCCCATGACACTTCTGCTATCTATTGCTCGAATCAATGTCGAGTGGGCGGTGTCGAGTGTAACATCACTAGTTTTACCATTAAACTGCTTTTAAGGACCGGTGCAGTTTCAGTCATTATCCTGGGCCACTTTGCATACAACTGGGCACGTCCTTCAAACAAGTCTTTTTATCACAGGATTTTTTCTGATAATGTCATGCTAGCTACTACTAGCCTTGTGGTATGTGGTTGGGCCTAGTAATCACTGATTCTGGTGTTTGTGGGGGGAGATGAAACTGTTAGACAATGAAAGTTTTTTTGTAGCAAAAAGGGCATAAAATACCATTTTAGACAATGTAGATTTGTTTTTATAGGGGATTTATATCCACTGGTGTGCATCTTTAAAATTCAAAAGTAACACTGAGCATATTGCATAGGTAGGTACTATCTGCTGGCATAATTTGTGAATGAATGAATGAATGAATAAACACAGTTTTTAAGTGTTTTTGAACAATCTACAAATGGGCCTTGTCCTGCAGGAGGCACACACCTTTGGTCAGCATATCATGCCTATCAATTTTGATGGCCTTCACAATTTCTGCAGCAGTGAAGCATAATAAGTCCCGGAAATTGTGGTACTCTTTATCAAGAAATCCATCATCATTATTCAATGCTGGTCCATTGTGTCGACTGGGCTTTAGTCTCTGGATCATAATGATGGACTCATGCTCCATCCTGCATGATTAGTCCGTCGAAGAAGTCCTCCAGATTTTCTTTGCACATGGGGGCATGTGACCTGCGTCTGCTTTTGGAAATGTGTGAGCAACCGGGGAATCCCTCGTACAGACAACTTCTGCATGTCATAGATGATTTTTTTTCCAGACTCCATACTAATCTTGGCATCTTGGGGGAGTTGGCGAACAGTTATTTCCTAAATTGTCCCTAGATATCTGTTTCCTATAGGCCCTTAGAATAGAGGGTTAGTATTAATGAAAGCGCTTTGAGTGGTCTTTGTGACTAGAAAAGCGCTATATAAGTGCAGGTTAGTTAGTTAGTTAGTTAGTTATGCAGTGATCCTCAAAAATGGTGACCTCCACTTACTGGATGGTGTCTATATCAATGATGCACTGTGGATGCCTGGGAATGGGTGCTATTTTCAATGATGTCCGACCACATTTGAACTGTCAATGCCAGTGCTTGACTATGTCATATGATGGGACATCCTCCTCATATGTAAGTCTCGTTCATCTCATCGAATACCTCCCGTGGTGTGCAGCCTCTCAAATACAGGAACCTGATGACCGCTCTATATTCAATTGGCTCCATTATCACACCTTACTCCACCTTAGCACCTTTAAAAGAGGAGCTCTTAGGCTCTCAGAGCTGCAAATTGCCATGTGACCTATAGAGATATGTATTATCATACATTTGCAGTTTCAGCCTCCTACAATAACTGGAAGTGGGTCACGGGATATCTTTAAGGAGCAGTCCTCGAATTGTGTTTACATCCTACCAGTGGTGGACCCTCAGGCCCAGCAAAGCCTTCTCTGCTAGCCTAAACACTATCAGAATTACATTTACAACCTACATTCTTATATTTGTTCATTGAGGATGTATTAAATTATTTCCACCAATCTATTCTCTTTATTTTGTAGCCTTTCTTTTGGTTGCACTCCTTCCAGTAGTGTGATGCATATTGGAGTTTTTTTGTCCAATTATAATTCAGCCATTTGTGTTGCCAGGGTCAAGCAAGTCTGCCTTGGACCTTCAGGAATACCTTCAGGATCTAGCGTTGGCTTACTCAAAAAGCCAACGCTAGATCCAGGAGCTTTAGCTAACTATAGACCAATCTCTAATCTCCTTTTCATTTCAAAAATCTTAGAAAGAGTTGTTGCTACGCAATTATTTGACCACCTGCAGGGAAATGGTTTACTTGAAGAGTTTCAGTCTGGGTTTAGAATCCATTATAGTACTGAAACAGCCTTAGCGAAGGTCACTAACGACCTCCTCATTGCATCTGATAATGGACTAGTTTCTGTACTTGTCCTTTTAGACCTTAGTGCAGCTTTGGATACTATCAATCATAATATTCTACTTGATAGATTAGAACACTATGTTGGACTTAATGGAACTTCATTGCAGTGGTTTAGATCTTATTTATCTGATAGGTTCCAGTTTGTTCATGTAAATAATGAGTTTTCTTTCAACTCAAAGCTCAGTCATGGAGTTCCACAGGGATCTGTGCTAGGCCCTACTCTTTTTAGTTTATATATGCTTCCATTAGGCAACATTATTAGAAAGCACTGTATACATTTTCATTGTTATGCTGATGACACACAATTATACCTGTCAATGAAGCCAGATGATAGTAATCAATTAGCCAAGTTAGAAGCCTGTCTTAAGGAAATCAAAGCTTGGATGACTTGTTAATTTCCTGCTGTTAAATTCAGATAAGACTGAAGTCATTCTTGTTGGTCCAAAAAACCTTAGAAATTCCTTTCCAAATCAAACTTTCAGTTTGGATGCGGTTACTCTTTCTCTTAATAGCTCTGTGAGGAACCTTGGAGTTATTTTTGATCAGGATTTGTCCTTCAATTCACATATTAAATTTGTTTCTAAGACTGCCTTCTATCATTTGCGTAATATTGCCAAGATTAGGAGCATCTTGTCTCAGAGTGATGCTGAGAAACTGATCCACGCTTTTGTTAGCTCGAGATTAGATTATTGTAATTCTTTATTATCAGGCTGTCCTAAAACATCTTTAAAAAGTCTTCAGCTGATCCAAAATGCTGCAGCAAGAGTTTTAACAGGTACTAGAAAGAGAGATCATATCTCTCCGGTTCTGGCCTCCCTTCATTGGCTTCCCATAGAGTTTAGAATTAAGTTTAAAATCCTTCTTCTTACTTGCAAAGCTCTAAACAATCAGGCTCCTTTTTATTTAAAAGATCTGATACTACCATATTATCCTAACAGAGCACTACGCTCCCAAAATGCAGGATTACTTGTAATACCTAGAATCTCCAAAAGTACAATGGGAGGCAGAGCCTTCAGTTATCAAGCTCCTCTCCTGTGGAATCAGCTGCCAATCTGGATTCGGGAGTCAGACTCGATCTCTGTTTTTAAGAATAGGGCCAAAACCTACCTTTTTGATATAGCCTACAATTAGGGAGGGATCATGTGTTTCTGAACCCTCCCTTAGTTATGCTGCTAATAGGTTTAGTCAGCCGGGGGACCTCCAGTAATGCACTGGGCCTCACTCCTTTTCTCACTCTCAATGAAATATTTTTTTTGCTGGTCATTAACATTTGTTTGTTCTCTCCCATAGATTGAGTCCCCATCGTGCTGTTTGCTCTCTACATGTCTGTTCTTTTCTTCTTCTCTATCCCCTCACCCCCCAGCCAGTCACAGCGATGACTGCCCCTCCCTGAGCCTGGTTCTGCTGGAGGTTTCTTCCTGTTAAAAGGGAGTTTCTCCTCTCCACCGTCGCCAAGTGCTTGCTCACAGGGGATCGCCTGATTGCTGGGGTCTTTCTGCAACTGTGGGGGCTCCCCCTACAGTTGATAGTGCTATGAGATGACTGTTGTTATGAAATGGCGCTATATAAATAAAGTTGAATTGAATTGAATTGAATTGAATTGAATTGAATTAACAGTGCGATCTGTAGGTTAAATTAACTGTTAAATTTATCCTACTGCTTTAACCAATCAGATGTTTTCTGTACGTCCAGGGGTACGTATAGAAGGCATTTGAGAACGTCGGCATTTTCACATATTTTGATTGGCTGGTTAGACTCCTCCACCCACAATGCAGAGGATCCTAGCTAGCAAAACACCAGTGCAAGGACTTGCTTAAGCAGCTACAATATACTGTATCTGTTTAAATATAATAGCTGTTTTTCCACCCACAATGGCTGACAGGGGAGAGGAAAATGATTTGGTGCCTGATGTTTAAAAAATTCAATTTTCCAGACGGACTTTTCAAGAAAAGCTGATCATTGTGAGAGAGGTCGGCCAACCCCAAAGTTAGTAGGCCCGTCTCAGCCAGGGAAAGGATTTGTCCATCACTTCCATATTAGCAACGAGCAGTATCCTTGGCTTACAGGCTCCGAGGAGTGCTGCAAATTATCTTGTTGGGAATGCCTGTTGTTTGCAACTGATCAAGTAGCTACTTGGAGCCAGATAGGGTTTGCAAACTTGAGCTGTCTACTGTCACACCATGACGATTTAGGCAGCATTTGCCAAACGTATAAAAATTGGTCTAAAATGCTGGGATATGCCGAAATTTTCACTTTTGGCCGTATGCATCGTGTATCCGTAACGACTTGGACATATACAACTCATATAGAATATTTCCATAACTTATAAGTAACTTAAACCACCTAATGCTTAGTGTGTTGCTGACATTCACAACTTATTCATAACAATAGTTTAACTTCTGCATAGCTTATAACTTCTGCATAGCACAGTCATGCCAAACTGCCATTGCCTCCCGATCCATGAATCCTAGCTGTGCGAGAGATAATTTCTGCTCAACCGAGATGATTCTCCCCTCCAAAGACCATGGCGGGGGGCGTGACCAACCTGGCAGAGCTGTCAAATCTGTCAGGTCAGTCACGCCTAAAACAGCTGATGTGACACGTCAGGAACATCAGATGACAGTTGTCACAACCTAGTTCAAAGGCATGCTAACTGATGGCGATAAAAATGTTTATCTTCAATAAAGTGAAAAAAAAAACCAAGATAATGCATGGAGTGTGCTTTTGCTGGGAGGTGCAGCCAACAGCAAAGTGTGACTTTGTGGAGTGTGTGAAATCACAGGCAGATTCATTTCAAAATGATTTATTTCACACTCACATCTCACGAGCACAGAACAGGCTGAACTTTTTACCAGAGACTCTCCTCTTAAGTTTCACGGCTTACATCACACACAACAGGACATTTGCATCACACTGCATTCAACCCCCTACATCCTTGACTCCTTCCCGCTCTCTCACCAGGAGACTCCTGCTCCTTTGTCTCCCATGCTTATTCACTGTCTCTTGACTGCCAGGAGACTCCTGCTCTTTTGTCTCCTATGCTTACTCACTGTCTCTTGTCTGAGATGCTAGAAATCTGACTCTCTCAAGGTGCTACAACCGCCCCCCCCCCCCAGCATCTTAGATAGGACAATAGAATAACAGTTCACTTGCTGTGATAGAACAACAAAACATCAGTCCACATGCTGTTTGGGCTTCCGTCTCCTCCCGTATCTGCTGTAACTGGGTTTTACCGCCTCCGCTGCGCCGTTGTGCCGATGGGAGGTTGCTGGGAGGGGGGGCACTTCGGTCTGTCCGTGTGGCTGCTCTAGCGAATCGTTTCCCTGGGGAGCTCTCCATGGGGGTCTTCCACGCAGAGGGGCCCTAGCCAACAGCACTTGTTCATCCGCCACAACGAAAGCAGGTTTGAGTCTGTCTATGCCAATTTTTTCCCTCCTACCCCCCAAGTCTAGCAAAAAATGCTTATCCCCTGTTTCCAATACTCTGAACGGTCCATCATAGGGTGGGCGCAATGGAGGGCGGTGGGCATCGTGTCTGACAAACACAAACTCCGCGCTCTTCAAAGTTTTAGGCACAAAAACACGTGGAAAACTGTGGTGGGCAGGGCCCGGCAGCGTGCCTGTGTTTGCGCTACGCTGCAAAAGCTGAGACGAGGAGCTGCCCGGAGCGGGATTATCTGGTAGAAATTCCCCGGGCAGCCGTAGTGGCTGCGTAAAAACGAGCTCTGCCGGGAAAGCTTCTAGATCCTCTTTCGGCACGGAGCGCAACCCCAATAAAACCCACGGCAGCCTGTCTACCCAATTTGCATCCGTCAATGAGGCCCTGAGTGCTGCTTTCAGTGATCTATGAAAATGCTCGCATAACCCATTGGCCTGTGGGTTGTACACAGTTGTGCGGTGAATTGTAACACCCAGGCTGCGGGCCATTGCAGACCAGAGTTCGGAAACAAATTGAGGGCCCCTGTCAGATGTAATGTCCGACGGGACTCCAAAACGCGCCACCCATGCTGTTAAAAAAGCGCGCGCTACGTCTGCGGACGTGGTTGCCGCCAGCGGAACCGCTTCTGGCCAACGCGTGGTGCGGTCCACCATTGTCAGGAGGGGTGATGGTGGGAGGGGGCCCACGAGGTCTACGTGAACATGGTCGAACCTCTTAGCCGGAATACGAAACGGCTCCAAGGGAGCCTTCGTGTGTCTGTGTACCTTGGCTCGTTGGCACGCCACGCAGGCTGCAGCCCACTCTTTCACTTGTTTGCGTAGGCTCGGCCACACAAACTTCTCTCCCACCATTTTGACCGACGCGTGCACTCCAGGGTGCGCCAGAGTGTGAACCGACTCAAACACGTGGCGGCGCCACGAGGCCGGGACCACGGGACGCAGGCAACCCGTGGAGACATCGCAGATTAGGGGGGGCATGCCGTCTTGCAGCACCCTGCTCTCCAGCCTTAACCCTGTTGGTCCAGACTGGAGCGCGCGCATGTCCGCAATACTAATCTGCTCCGCGGCCATGGCTGCCTAATCTATCCCCACGCAGACCGGGGCCACCACGGCGCGCGAGAGGCAGTCCGCCACTACATTCAGTTTACTTGACACATGCTGGATATCGGTAGTAAACTCTGAGATCGCGGCCAGCTGTCTCTGCTGCCGGCCCAACCACGGTTCTGAAACCTTGGCCATCGCGAATGTTAGCGGCTTGTGGTCCACGAACGCGGTGAAACTGCGCCCTTCCAGCCAGAACTGGAAGTGGCGAATGGCCAGGTGGAGAGCCAGCAACTCTCTGTCGAACGCGCTGTATTTACGTTCACTGTCGCGCAAAGTTCTGCTGAAAAAGGCGAGCGGCTGCCAAGCCCCGGCGACGCGCTGCTCCACGACAGCCCCTATGGCCACGTCTGAAGCGTCGGTGGTGAGCGCTATTCGGGCCGTTGGGTCTGGATGTGCCAGCAGTGCGGCGTTTGCCAGGGCTGCTTTAACTTCCGAGAACGCCCGCTCTCACTCCGGGGCCCATTCGACCCTATCCGCGGGTTTCTGTTTTTTGAGTGCGGCGTACAATGGTTGCATGAGCTGCGCCGCGCGGGGAAGGAAACGGTTATAAAAGTTCACCATTCTCAAAAATTCTTGTAGCGCTCTGACCGTTTGAGGCCGAGGAAAATCCGCCACGGCGCGCACTTTGTCGGGCAGCGGGATCGCTCCTTCTGGAGAGATGCGGTGCCCCAAAAAATCAATCTCCGTTACGCCGAACTGGCATTTCGCCGGGTTGATTATTAACCCGTGGTCCTCCAACCTCCGGAATACCGTCGTGAGGTGGGTTTCGTGTTCGTCTTCGGATGCGCTGGCTACCAGGATATCATCCAGGTAGACGAACACGAACGGGAGATCGCGCAGCACTGCATCCATCATGCGCTGGAACGTCTGTGCCGCTCCTTTTAACCCGAATGGCATGCACAGGAACTCGAATAGACCAAACGGAGTTATTACCGCTGTTTTGGGTACGTCCTCAGGGCGCACTGGGACTTGGTGGTAACCGCGGACCAGGTCTATTTTGGAAAAAATGCTTGCCCCGGTGAGGTGAATGGAAAAATCCTGTATGTGGGGAATTGGGTAGCGGTTGTGCGCCGTGGCGTTGTTCAACCTGCGGAAATCACCGCACGGTCGCCACGATCCCTCAGCCTTAGGGACCATGTATAGCGGGGAAGCCCATGGGCTGTTCGAGCGCTTGATGATGCCCAACCTTTCCAGGTTGGCGAACTCCTCGCGCGCTATGGACAGCTTAGCTGCGTCCAAGCGCCGAGGTCTTGCAAAAACGGGCGGTCCGGTGGTGGTGATAAAGTGCTCCACCCCGTGTTTAGCGATGGCCGCGGAAAACGTCGGGACCGTGAGTGCTGGGAACTGAGTGAGCAGTGTGTGGAACTTACCACCTGTAGCTGTGACGTTGGCTTGTGCTGTTGGCCGGGTCACTCGAGCTATACAGGGGAGAGAATCGAAGGACAGTGCATTAACCAGGCGCCTGTTAGCAACGTCAACCAATAAACCATGTGCACACAGAAAATCAGCACCCAGTATATGGTAATTCAGTGCTGCTATGACAAAAGTCCACTCATATGTACGGCCGTGTAGAGACAAGAGCACGGTGGCGTACGGTGGCGCAGTGGTTTAGCACTGTGGCAGCACAGTTTTACCCTCGGCCGGGGGACCGCGGGGATCATGAGATCGTGGGTTCGATCCCAGCCCCCGACCAACAGTGAGCTGTGTGGAGTTTGCATGTTCTCCCCGTGCTGCGCGGGTTTACTCCGGGATTTCTCCGGTTTCCTCCCGCACACCAAAAACATGTAGGTTTAGGGCGCTCACGCACGCAGCGACCAGCAGCCGGTGGCTTGTCACCAAACTGCAAACCAAGTCTACCTACGGGTACAAATAAGTAACAAAACAAAAAAAAAAAGTCCTCTCACCAAAGGTCTTAATATCTGAGCCGTTTGCTGCCACTATCTCGGGGCCGCTAGATCCTGCCAGCCGGTCAGCGTAGGTCGGCCGGATGAAGCTCCTCTGGGCTCCGGTGTCCATGTGGAAATGCCTCCCCGAGCGTGCGTCCGTTAGGTAGAGCAGCTTGTTCACTTCACCGAGGGTCGCTGCTGCTACCGACCCTCGGCCTTGGCGTTTTCCCGAGCGCTGGAATTGGCACGATGGCATACATCCGCGTGCGTTCTCTCCGAAGCGGCGGTGGTAGGAACAGAGCATGTCTCTCTGGCGCTCCCTGGTCCCCGCTGCTGCTACCGTTGGTGGCTCCTCACCTCCTCTGGTCATCTCGCTGGGCTCCGCCGCTGCTGCGTTGACTGTGGTCGCCCTGGTGGCGATGATGATCCGGTCTGCCTCCTGGGCTAGCGCATGGTAGTCTCGCACGGCCAGCCGCGGCGAATTGGCCAGAAGCGCTCTCGCTACTGTCGGAAGGCTCCGGATGAAGAGGTGGGCAAACAGAAAGTGGTCATCGTCCGTGCCCCTTAACGTCAGCATCTTCTCCATCAGGTCTACGGCCGAACCCTCTCCTAGCTCGGTCCACGTCAGGAGCCTCTCCGCTCTCTCACAGTCCGAGAGCGTGTAGCGCTGGATGAGCACAGCTTTGAGCGCCTCGTATCTGTCGCTGGCTGGCGGCTGATCGAGCAGGCTCGCTACCTGTTGAGCTGTGCGGGCGTTGAGCGCTGCGACCACATGGTAGAATCTGGTGTCATCTGCCGTTACCCCCCGGAGGGCGAACTGGGCCTCGGTGAGGTGGAACCAAGAGCGCGAGCTGTGCTGCCAGAAATCTGGTAGCTTGACTGAAACCACACACGCGTGGCTGGAGGTTCCAGTCCAGGCTGTCTGTGGGATGGCTGCCGCCTCGCTGTAGCTTCCTGACCGGGCCGGCTCCGGGGATCTTGCCTCGTGTTCCATAATACGTCTTGGGTCACCAGTGTGGAGTGTGTGAAATCACAGGCAGATTCATTTCAAAATGATTTATTTCACACTCACATGTCACGAGCACAGAACAGACTGAACTTTTTACCAGAGACTCTCCTCTTAAGTTTCACGGCTTACATCACACACAACAGGACATTTGCATCACACTGCATTCAACCCCCTACATCCTTGACTCCTTCCCGCTCTCTCACCAGGAGACTCCTGCTCCTTTGTCTCCCATGCTTATTCACTGTCTCTTGACTGCCAGGAGACTCCTGCTCTTTTGTCTCCCATGCTTATTCTCTGTCTCTTGTCTGAGATGGTAGAAATCTGACTCTCCCAAGGTGCTATAACTTATAAAAAACAGCTGCACTCTGTACTTCGAGTGATCAGCTGATTGAATCCTCCTCCTCCAGTGTTCTGACATTTTGGCATATCAGAACAGCACTAGATAACTGATGGTGCAGACTTTAGTCAAACATAAAAAACATGGGGGGGGGGGTTAAAGAGTGATTTGGATCTCATCCTGTAGCTCGAAAGTGCTCAGACACATCCCCAACAGGTCCCGTTATATGAACAAGTAAGGGTGTTTATCTCTGTGTGTGTGTGCGTGCACATGCACGTGCACACACGCTGCAAGCAGAGCTCTGTACGGGTTTTTCCTGTGAACCGATGCTGCAAATACGCCATTATAGGGTAGCTGTAAGTTAGAAACTTGTTGAATAAGTTACATATAGATTCAAAGACCGTTACTCATATGTTAGAAATAATTTTTGGGTATGCTAGACATTAATCTTGACGTATGTTGACTTTTGTGTAACTATATGAGTCACTGACAAGTAATGTGTGTAAACGAACGCATAACTTCCCCACAACCTTTGCTCCGTGAATGCAGGACGTATCAACCATACGCTGGATCAGGGGTGACCAACCTTTTTGAAACCAAGAGCTACTTCATGGGTATCGAGTCATGTGAAGGGCACCAGCTCGACACACTCCTCTAAAATAACAAATTGTGTATACAGTATATATATATATATATATACGTATATATATATATATATATATATATATATAAATAAAATACACACATAAATAAATAATTATCAATAACTTAGAGTGGGTAACAGACAAGATCAATATTCAACACTTTATTTTTATTAATCTCAGCAATTGTTCAGATGATCACTTCTACATTTCATAAAAAAAATGTCCAGTTTTCACCAGTCCCTTTTAACCATAAAAACTAAACCCTTTTAATTCATGAACTATGTTGAACCATGTTTGAAAAAGTTATGCAACATTTAAGAAAAATCAACTTTCATATTAAATAAATCTTATCACATTTTTAACTGAACAAATCTGCTGCAATTCTGCTCAAAATCTGTTACATTTAATAAACACACTTTTGTGTGTTCTTCTTCACTGGAATTATATCCATACAGTTCTTGCCAAGAATCATGCTGGAGTAATAACCAGCACTGTCCTTTCATGAGAAGAAGCTAAACAGCGCTGAGAGTGCTTATATGCATGGTGGCGCAGTGGTTAGCACCGCGGCAGCAGTTTACCCTTGGCCGGGGGATCGCGGGGATCATGGGTTTGATCCCTGCCCCCGGCCAACAGTGATCTGTGTGGAGTTTGCATGTGCTGGTTTTTCATGCAAAAAACATGCAGGTTAGGGAGTTAAGGGGCGCTTACGCAGCCACCAGCAGCTGGTGGCTTGTCACCGTACTGCAGAACAAATCCACCTACGGGTAGAAGATAAGTCCAAAAAAAAAAAAAAAAAAAAGAGTGGGTAGTGAAATGTCGCTCCGTGGCGCTTCGCTGTCGCCCCGCAAATGAAACACACGCAGCTTCCTTTCACGGTAGTAAAAAAGAACTCTTCCTCCCGCTCACTTTGAAAATGATAAATTTTCTGTCTTTTTTTTTGCCATGTTTTTGGGCTAGGAAACAGCACTGCGTTCACCATCTTCACCGCCCGCTAGCTTACGCTCCACAAGCGCGAAGGTTTTGTCATGCGCACAATACTGACCTTTGAACTAGGTCAGATTCACCTTAACTTTACGTATAATAAACATATTTTCATTTTTTTTTATTTTTAAGACATTGTCATTTTAAAATCTATATAAATGCAAGTGTGATTTTAAAAAACATCGGCAGAAAAAATTACATCTTAGACGCAGCTCACTTGCGAGTTGTGCTATTTTTAGAACAGGCCTGCGGGCGACTCATGTGGTCCCTGTGGGCGACATGGTGCCCGCGGGCACCGCGTTGGTGACCCCTGCGCTGGATACATCGGAAAATTTTCAGCATACTGAAAATTAATTTTCAGAGGAGCTTGGCGAACTATGCTGTATATACCTGCGTGCTTCAGGGTTCTTCAGCATGTTCTTAACTTAGACAAAGCTTAGCCATAACTGATTCCATGCACCCCAGCATATTCTCTAATTTTTTCATACATTTTGCAAACGCTGCCTAAATCATCTAGGAGTGACAGGGCCTTAACCAAGACAGCAGTGAGACACCAAAGCACAGCCACCAGCCGGACACTTAGAAGCAACAGTACTTTTAAACCTTTGGGAAAACAAGATTGATCTGCAGCTCAACGAACAAGTCCGCAGGGAAATGGAGCTCCACAACAAAAGGTAAAGATTTTTAAAACTATGAATGAATGAATGAATGAATGAATGAATGAATGAATGAATGAATCTTTATTTCAGATAGTACAGGTTAAAAGAAACTGAATAATATAACAAAGGGGGAAAGAAAATCCAACAAGGTCAAATTAGACAATAACTCCTCTGATTATACAGTTCAGCATAAGTTATCCGAAATGGGTGATGGCTGAAGCTGCAGCTTATATTGCCCACCCATGTTCCATCCAAGAATTCAAAAGAAAAAAAACAAAACAAGAGCGATTACAATTCAGAATGAAGCTAAGACAAAATGTGACAAAAAAACTAAGCTACAACACAACACAGGCTGGATATGACAATCCTTATGCGATTTTACATGTCATCTTGTATATATGTTTGGAGTATTTCTTCCTTTAGTTTTTGTTTAAATTGTCCAAGCGTTGTACATGATTTTAATTCAGGTCCAAAATCGTTCCATAATCTGACTCCTTGCACTGAAACACTGTGTTGCTTGGTGGTAGTTCTCACTGAAGGTTTTTGAAATATACATGTTCCTCTGAAATGATATTGTTTCTCCCTTATTTGGTACAACTTTTGGATATTTGCGGGCAGTGATAGATTCTTCACTTTAAACATTATTATTGCAGTTTTAAAGTCAACCAGATCTTTCAACTTGAGAGCTTTTAATTTAAGAAAAAGTGGATTTGTTGGTTCCCTGTAAGCTGCTTTGTTTATTATTCTAATAGCTCTCTTCTGAAGCATAAAGAGTGGATATATGTTTGTTTTATATGTATTTCCCCATACTTCATTACAATATGTCATGTATGGGAGTATTAATGAATGATACAAGGTATATAGTGTGGATTGATTCAGCAAATATTTCACTCTGTGTAGTATTGCAATTGATTTGGATATTTTACCTTTAATATCAAATCAAATCAAATCAAATCAAAAATCAAAATCAAACTTTATTGTCATATTGCTGTACATACAACTGTAGTTCAGGCAAGATGAAATTGCGTTTCTCTCGGCATCCGTATAAGAAGCAGCATGATTTAAGACACATTCCCACATAGCTCCCCCCCCCCCACCCCCCCATCCATTCACACATCCCTGAGACATACTTGGGGGGAAAAAAAAGAATAACTAACTATAATATACAAAATGTCCGTAGGTGCAGTAGTGTGTATGAGAGATTCCGGGTCAACTGTTCAGCATCCTGACAGCTTGTGGAAGGAAGCTGTTGATCAGTCTGGTGGTTCTGCCTCTGATGCTCCGGAATCGTTTACCAGATGGAAGAAGTTCAAAGTGTTTATGCAGAGGGTGAGAACGGTCCTTGACAATGTTCAGTGCCCTGCTCCTACAACGGTTCTGAAAAAGTTCTTGGACAGAGGGGAGGGAGACTCCAATTACCCTCTCCGCCCCCTTGACTATCCTCTGCAGGGCTTTTTTGTCTGACATACTGCAGCTGGAGTACCATGTAACAATGCAGTAAGTCAGAACACTCTCCACCACACCTCTGTAGAAGGTCCTGAGGATGCAGATGGGGAGAGAGGCCTGTTTGAGTTTCCTCAAGAAGTGCAGTCTCTGCTGAGCCCGCTTCCTGATCTCCAAGGAATTCTTGCTCCAGGTCAGGTCCTGCGAGATCTGCACTCCGAGGAACTTGCTGTTCTCTATTCTCTCCAGTAAACGGCCGCCGATGCTGAGGGGGGCGTGCTAAGGCTGTGACCGCCGTGTTCCGACTTTCAACTGTGTTGGAAGTCACATATTAATATAATTAATATGTGACTTCCAACACAGTTTATTATCAATTATTACTCCAAGAAATTTAGTTTCAGATACCCTTTCAATCTCTACACCATTTACACTGAGTTTAGATACTGAGTTGTTGTGATGGTTGTTAAAGACTATAAATTTTATCTTACTTAAATTGAGTGTTAATTTGTTTGAATCAAACCACAGTTTAAGCTTTCCTAATTCCTTTCCGAGTGTATCCAGAAGTTGTTCCAAATTGCTTCCACTGCATAATAGATTAGTGTCATTGGCAAACAATATTAAGTCCATTTTTTCTGAAACTTTACATATATCATTTATATACATATTGAATAACAATGGCCCCAAAACTGAACCCTGTGGGACTCCACAAGTAACCTTCAGTAACTGTGAGTTTTTGTTACCAACACATACATACTGATATCTATTCTTTAAGTAACTACTTAACCAGGACAGTGCTACCCCTCTAATACCACAATTTTGTAGTTTCTTTAATAAATTATGATCCACTGTATCAAATGCTTTTTTAAGATCCAGGAATACCCCAACTGAATACTCTTTATTTTCAATGGCAGTTGATATTTTTTCTATAAATTCCATTAGAGCAAATGCAGTTGTCCTCTTGTGTCTGAACCCATATTGCTGCTCACACAATAAATTATTCTTCAGTATGAAGTTGTCAATTCTCTCATAGAATATTTTTTCAAGTATCTTGGAAAATTGCGGCAATAGTGAAATTGGTCTATAGTTTGAGAATTCCCCTCTGTCACCCGTCTTGTATATCGGAATTACTTTAGCTATTTTCATTGCATTGGGAAATATACCTGTTTGGAGAGACAGGTTACAGATATATGTCAGTGGTTTCACTAAGCATTCAATAATAGAAAACTATAAAAATTATAAAAACTATAATTTTATAGTTAAAGTTATCTTTAACATGCTTTATGTGGATGGCCCTATAGGCTATTTTCATGGTGCTTGGTATGATGGCACTTAAATCAGGTAGATCACCACTGAAGGCCTAGTTGTAAAATATATAGTCCACCACTGCATCCTAGACATCAGAACCAGTGACGTGCGGTCAGGGGAGGCAGGTGAGGCTCTGCCTCACCTGTTATCATGTGTAGCGTTAACCCCTTTAGGGTCCAATTTATAAAATCATTCTTTGCTGAAGAAGATTTTTCAACTCAAAAGTCTGGTCATGAACTGTTTTTCTCACTCAAGGACCAGAGCTGTAACACTATCCATCGGCCATAAAGTGGAAGTTAATCCCTTCTCCAGGAACAAATGCCCCAAATCGACAGGTTTATGGTTGATATGTTCCAGACTTAGAAGTCAAGATTCTTCATTAAACAACCAGACAGTTTCACAGTGCCATCTGGTGGACAATTCAGGAATATTTAATTTTTATCTCCCTGCAGTGGAATTTCAGAATTGTGAACAATCAATTAATTCATATTCTTTCTCTCAAGACAGTATCCACTACTGAAGACATGGCTGAGCTCTTGGGATGGACAGTTGTGGTGAAATGTTTTTATTGAGATGATTTGATATGTGTTGCTTTATTTTCAGGAAGAAATACGTTTTTGCATGCTTACTATCACAAATTAACCACAGTTACAATGTAGACACATTGTTCCCTTATTCAGTCCCTCCACAATTTCACAATGTTGTGATTGCATCAATTCATGCGAAATCAGCCAATCAGCGCAACTATTGCATGACCTTGCAACTTTATCCAATCACCACAACTTTCCTGCAATTTTGGCCAATCCTCATCAACTTCCACCAATTTCACCATTCAAATTTGTCTCTGACTAGCACGCAAACGCTCAGTCTAACCAAACAAATGCATCACTGCATTGCGTTTACTTCCATGTTCTATCTAAGATGCTGGGGGGGAAGTGTAGCACCTTGGGGGAGTCAGATTATTTAGCATCTCAGACAAGAGACAGTGGATAAGCATCTAGCTACAATGCTCCGCACTGTGGATGCTTATATATTTACATATTTATTCCATCTAGCTACAATGCTCCGCACTGTGTGTTTATATATCTACATATTTATTCCATCTAGCTACAATACGCCGCACTGTGTGTTTATATATTCACATATTCATTCCATCTAGCTACAATACTCCGCACTGTGTGTTTATATACTCATATATTTATTCCATCTAGCTACAATGCTCTGCACTCTCTCTCTCTCTCTCTCTCTCTCTATATATATATATATATATATATATATATATATATATATATATATATATATTTATATGTACATGTGTATAGTCACTGCTCTTGTTTTTTCTCTTGCCTTCTGATTGTTGCTCTGAGTGTTGCTATCCCTGTGCTGTTGCAATCCTGGTATTTCCCCATTGTGGGACTAATAAAGGCTTATCTTATCTTATCTTATCTTATGTTTACAGTGAGTAAACGAAACACATCAGCAAACAGAGTGTGTGACTTAAAAAAAAAAAATACTCACCTGCGAGGTTTCCAACACTGTCTTTTCTATGGAACACCATTCCATACCATCTGTACTATGGCGTTCCATACCCTTTCTCCGTCTTCCCACGTCTCTGTCCTTACCGTGTGTATGAAGCGTTGGATTTGTGTTGAAAAACGTCCGCCTGCTCCAAAAGTCCCCTTCCCCTATCGGGAGTGCACATGAGAAGAGATTCCATAAAACCACAAACAATAAGATAAGATAAGATAAGCCTTTATTAGTCCCACAAAGGGGAAATTCCAGGATTGCAACAGCACAGGGACAGCAACACTCAGAGCAATAATTTAGAAGATAGGAAAATAAGAGCAGTGAATATACATATGAACACATAAATATATAAATATACACACGTGAACAAAATTGTTGGTACCCCTCTGTTAATGGAAGAAAAAAAACCCACAAGGGTCACAGGAATAACTTGAATTTGACAAAAGTGGTAATAAAAATTCTATGAAAATTAACCAGTGAAAATCAGACAATGCTTTTGAATTGTGGTTCAACAGAATTATTTTAAAAAACACACTCATGAAACAGTCCTGGACGAAAATGATGGTACCCTTAAAGGGGACCTGTGGTGGTCGTCTAAACGCATTTAACTTGAAAACATTAGGCAAAGTATTAGTTATTTGGTTAAATAATTATTGCCAGCCATCTACCACCAGAGAAATATGCAAATACGACCGCCGGCATGGCCAGCCAATGAAAACAGTGCACACAGCCATGACACATGCGGATGTGACGTCACGTCGTTGCCACTGAAAAGTCAATACTCAGCCTGTACCAGCGACTAGGGTGCTTTTGTTCTATTTTTTTTTGTTTTTTTTTTTTTTTTTTGTTACTTATTTGTACCCGTAGGTAGACTTGGTTTGCAGTCTGGTGACAAGCCACCGGCTGCTGGTCGCTGCGTGCGCGAGCGCCCTAAACCTACATGTTTTTTTTTGGTATGCGGGAGGAAACCGGAGAAATCCCGGAGTAAACCCACGCAACACGGGGAGAACATGCAAACTCCACACAGCTCACTGTTGGTTGGGGGCTGGGATCGAACCCACGATCTCATGATCCCCGCGATCCCCCGGCCGAGGGTAAAACTGTGCTGCCACAGTGCTAAACCACTGCGCCACCGTGCAGCCCCGTGGCTGAATTGTCGGACTCTGAGGAAGAATTCGGCCAACATGGCTACAGGTTTGAGCCAGAAAGGTCTTCTGAGGGTGAAAGTAACGAAGTGGTCCTCACACACAACGGAATTTCGTCCGAAAGGAAACGTCTGTGCCCTGTTCCGAGATTGCGCAACCACTTTTCCGCGACGATCTTCCGACAAGGTGAGCTGGGTTTGGGTACACAAAAGAAGTGTTTATCTTTGTTTTTCGCTTATTATTGAGACATCCAAAGGCTTTACATTCCGCCATGTTGTGATATCCATATCGCATTGTATGATTTTGTTGTTACAAGAGCGCCAAGTGTCTGCTGATCTGTATATACTTTTATTTATTTATTTATTTTCTACTTGTTTTAGTTCTGCATTTAATATGAACCCTGAGTTTGAAATAAACGTTTGAATTTGAATTTGAATATCCCGAAAGCCACTGATCAGCCGGGCACTCCAGGCTCAGCCAAAATTGATCCAGATCGCGGTATCCACGCTACTACGTCACAGGAAGCGTCCTGGCAGGCCATGTAGCCGCCAGTATGGCTGCGCGCATGTTTTGCTGACATAGTTGAACCAGCACATCAGCAATGGATTTATATCGCATTGCTTTGAACTTGAACTTAAACTTAAACTTGAACTAGAACGTGAGACAGGGGCTCAATATAATATCTTTTTTTTCACGACCACCACAGGTCCTCTTTAACTTAATATTTTGTTGCACAACCTTTTGAGGCAGTCACTGCAATCAAACGATTTCTGTAACTGTCTATGAGACTTCTGCACCTCTCAGCAGGTATTTTGGCCCACTCCTCATGAGCAAACTGCTCCAGTTGTCTCAGGTTTAAAGGGTGCCTTCTCCAGACGGCAGCTCCTTCCACAGATGTTCAGTAGGATTTAGATCAGGGCTCATAGAAGGCCATGTTAGAATAATCCAATGTTTCGCTCTTAGCCATTCTTGGGTGTTTTTAGCTGTGTGTTTTGAGTCATTATCCTATTGCAAGACCCATGACCTGCGACTGAGATCAAGCTGTCTGACACTGGGAAGCACATTTCTCTCTAGAATACCTTGATAGTCTTGAGATTTCATTGTATCCTGCACAGATTCAAGACACCCTGTGCCAGATACAGCAAAGCAGCCCCAGAACATGACAGAACCTCCTCCATGTTTCACAGTAGGGACAGTGTTCTTTTCTTGGGATGCTTCATTATTGCGTCTGTAACATAGAGCTGATGTGCCTTGCCAAAAAGTTGCAGTTTTGTCTCGTCTGTCCATAGGACATTCTCCCAGAAGCTTTATGGCTTGTCAACAAGCAGTTTGGCAAATTTCAGTCTGGCTTTTTTATGATTTGTTTTCAACAGTGGTGTCCTCCTTGGTCGTCTCCCATGAAGTCCACTTTGGCTCAAACAACAACGGATGGTGCGATCTGACACTGATGTACCTTGACCTTGGAGTTCACCATGAATGTGTTTAGAGGTTGTTCTGGGCTCTTTTGTTACCATTCGTATTATCCGTCTACTCCTGCGGCCACGTCCAGGGAGGTTGGCTCCAGTCCTGTGGATCTTAAATTTCTGAATAATATGTGCAACTGTAGTCACAGGAACATCAAGCTGCTTGGAGATGGTCTGATAGCCTTTACCTTTAACATGCTTGTCTATAATTTTCTTTCTAATCTCCTGAGACAACTCTCTCCTTTGCTTCCTCTGGTCCATGTTTAGTGTGGTACACACCATGATACCAAACAGCACAGTGACTACATTGTCACCCTTTAAATAGGCCGACTGACTGATTACAAGTTTGTAGACACCTGTGATGTTAATTAGAGGACACATCTTGGTTGAACATGTCCCTATGGTCACATTATTTTCAATCTTTTCTAGGGGTACCATCATTTTTGTCCAGGCCTGCTTCATGAGTTTGTTTTTTAAAATAATTCTGTTCAACCACAATTCAAAAGCATTAGTGCGGAGCATTGTAGCTAGATGCAATAAACAGCATAACCATCTACTTAGTTATCCTACATAGTATGAATATGTACCCATACCTATTGTCACCCTTCGTAGCGACTGATATTGTCCTAGTTGTATACTGGAGGGGACCATTTGTGTAAGTCTGTTGCGTCTTTTGCATTCAATACTATTAGGTCGTCACATTTTTTTACTTTTTTTTTTTTTTTTGCTATCTCTGCGAGCAGCCTTGCTTAGGTTATAAAGTCTGACAGCCGTAGGTAGGAAGGACCTGCGAAACCTCTCGGTCGCGCACCTAGGATGATGTAGTCTACTGCTAAATGAGCTCCTCATTGCATTCAGTATGTCCTGCATAGGGTGAGACTCGGACTCCAGCAGAGATGACAGTTTAGCCACCATCCTTCTCTCTCCTATCTCCTCCTCTGGGTGAAGGCGTTGCCCCAGGACAGAGCTAGCTTTCTTGATCAGTTTGTTCAGTCTCTTCCTATCCGCTGCTGTAATGCCACTGCCCCAACAGACCACTCCAAAAGTGATGGCTGATGCCACCACTGTGTCGAAGAATGTCTTCAGGAGCACCCCTTGTACACCAAAAGACCTGAGCCTCTTCAGTAGGAACAGCCTGTGCTGTCCCTTCTTGTAGAGTGCGTTGGTATTGTGTGACCAGTCTAGTTTATTGTTCAGATGAACACCCAGGTACTTGTAGGACGTCACCATCTCAGTGTCTGTTCCCTGGATGTTTACTGGTGCTGTGAGGGGTTGTCCTTGCCTGCGGCAGTCCACCACCAGGTGGCACCAGTCCACTAAGTCCTGGATAAGTCCTCTGTACTCAGCTTCATCTCCGTTGGAGATGAGGCCGACGATCACAGAGTCGTCAGAGAACTTCTGTAGATGGAAGTGTGTTGTGTTGTGTGAGAAGTCCGCAGTATAAAGGGTGAACAGGAAGGGAGCCAAAACCGTTCCCTGGGGGGCCCCTGTGCTGCCGATGATCGTGTCGGACGCACAATCCCGGGTTCTCACAAACTGTGTCCGGTTAGTGAGGTAGTCCAGGATCCATGATGACAGGTGCTGTCCCACACCTGCGCACAGCAGCTTGTCCCTCAGGATCATCGGTGGGATGGTGTTGAAAGCACTGGAGAAGTCAAAGAACATGATCCTCACCGCGTACCCAGGCTTCTCCAGGTGGTACAGGGAATGTTGAAGGAGGAAGATCACTGCATCCTCCACCCCGATGCCATGCTGGTAGGCAAACTGGAGTGGATCCATCGCTGGTCCCACCAGGGGGCGGAGGTGAGCAAGGAGCAGTCTCTCCAGGGTCTTCATCATGTGAGACGTCAGGGCCACTGGTCTGTAGCTGTTCAGGTCTCTGGGGTGGGAAGTCTTTGGTACGGGTACCACACAAGATGTTTTCCACAACTGTGGTACCCTCCCCAGCTTCAGGCTCAGGTTGAAGATGTGCTCCACAATCCCACACAGCTGGTCTGTGCAGGACTTGAGGAGCTTCGTGCTGATGCCGCCCGGTCCCGAGGCCTTCCTCACCTTGATCTTCCTCAGCTCCGTCCTCACCTGGGTCTTAGTGAGGGTCAGGTTGGGGGGCTGTGTGCTGGGAGCGGGGGGTGTTGGTGGAGTGGGGTGTGGACAGCAGGTCTCGATGACTTTAGAGACGGCAGTGGTTGGTGTGCAGGCAGGGGGGAGGGTGGTTGGTCAAACCTATTAAAAAACAGGTTCAGATTGTTCGCCCACTCCCTGCCTCCCGTGGCCTGGGAGGATGTATTCTGGAGCCCAGAGATGGTTTTGAGGTTTCTCCAGACCCCGCCGATGTCGCTCCATTGCAGCTTGTCCTCCATCTTCTTCCTGAAGCTGTCCTTGCCTTCTCTGATCTTCCTCCCCAGCTCCCTCTGTACGGACTTCAGCATCTCCCTGTTCCCCGACCTGAAGATTCTCTTCTTCTCTCTCAGAAGTGTTTTTATCTCAGGGTTTGTTGTTATAGCAATACCGTATGGTCTTGGTGGGTACAGTGTTGTCCACACAGAAGTTGATGTAGTCCGTGATGGTGTGAGTGAGGCCATCGATGTCCTCACCATGTGGATCGCAGAGCTGCTCCCAGGCAGTGATTTCAAAACAGTCCTTTAGAGCATCCATTGCCTCCTCAGACCATATCTTCACCGTGCGCATGACCGGAGGTTGTCTGTGTACTAGGGGTTTGTACACCGGCAGGAGATGAACCAAGTTGTGATCCGATCTCCTGAGTGTGGGGAGTGGTGATGAGGTGTACGCCTCCTTAGTGTCTGCATAGAATAAGTCCAGTGTTTCATTGTTTCTAGTGTGGCATGTGACATACTGGGTGAAAGTGCGCAGAATGGGGGACAGTGAAATATGGTTGAAATCCCCGGAGATGAGGAGAAGAGCATCTGGGTGTTCTGTCAGCAGCCTGCCAGTTACTGAGTGAATGGGGTCACGTGCTGTCCCAGTATTCGCCGTCGGATTTGCATAAATAACAATGCAGATCACGTGTGAGTATTCCCTCGGGAGATAGGTAGGCCGCATGCTAACAGCTAGCAACTCAATGTCTTTGTTGCAGTGTTGTTCCTTAACCGTGATATGTTCCTGTCTGCACCAGCTGTTATTGACATACATTATCACTCCTCCGCCCCTTGCCTTCCCACTGTCTGGTGTCCGGTCTGCCCATATTGCGTGGAAACCCTCCAGTTCAATGTTAGCATCTGTTGCTAGTTCTGTTAGCCACGTCTCAGTAAACAACATCATGCTAATCTCTCTGAAGACGCTCTGGTAACGAGTCATAGCCGCTAGCTCATCTGTCTTATTGAGTAGCGATCACACATTCCCCATAATAACGGATGGAAGGATGGGTCTGTACCTTATATTTCTCGCCCGCCGTCTTGCTCCAGCACGACAGCCACGTCGCTTCTGTCTTATTTCTACCGGTATGTCATATTCTTGCGTTAGCATCATGGACTGATTAAGTGCTAACAGTTGGTGTCTATTGCACTGCCTCCTAAAAGCAGTGGCTCTGTCTGCTGGTTCAGGAGACATTTGGGCAATCCGTTTGTCCGTGATGGATACGGTGTCACCGGATCAGAAAGTTTAGCAAGAGAAGCCAGATAGTAAATAGAGATAGGAAGAAATTGATCCGCTGTTGCAAAAAGGCAGCCTACTCGTGTGGCGCCGGAAGTAGAGGCAATATGTGCAAATGTAACACTACAGCCAGTGTTTGAACATATTTCAGTCTTTAGAGGTAAAATTATTACTACATGTGTTCAATGACCTTTAAACCTGCATCTCTGATCTGGACAGAACCCCCCATACCACCACCACCGCCACCGTCGTCCTCCCGCAGTAAATGAAAGATGTGTGTCTGAAAAGACAAATGTGTGTCAAGACCGACTTGCAGCAAATAGACAGGTAGGACTTATGCATGAAAAAGAGAGAATATTGTCTGTATTTTTTTTTCAGAAAACACAGACTCCAATAGATGATACAGTGCAACAGAATAAATAATTTTTTCCTCTCTGCTCGGTACCGAGTGGTTGGGGACCATAAGGAGTTTTCAAATGAAGGTGCTGCCAATAATTTCCAAATCTCTACTCTTGAACATGCATTCAATGCAGTTTTGCTGTTGTAATGATATTTGTCATGGATGGCCCTCACGAGCCATCAATAAGACGCCATAGGCCAGCCGGTGAGTTAGCACAGTTTATTAAGGAAGGATAACGACAAAATAATGAGCCACAGGGGGCTAAAACACACAATAACTATAACTCAGACTATGGCAAGGAAGAACAGAATCACAATGAAACACACTTACAGCGAAAGGAGAAATCAGCACGGAGGTGGGATGACGGAATGTCTGACGATGTCAGATGAGGGATGTCCGACGCGACTGCAGCAATGTTTAGCCCTCAGCTGCTCCCTTAAATAGGGCTCAGGATGGAACAGCTGAAGAGGCAATCACTAATGCCGCTCAGCTGTCAGAGGGCTCAGCTCTGACAGCCAGAAACTCCTCCAAGTGCTGTCACAATAAGAGCTTGGAGAGCCATCGGGAACACACACACCAGATGGGAGGAAAATAGTGCATGGCCCGAGTGCGGACGAAATCGGCGCTCAAACCACGACAGTACTCCCCCCTGAGCGGCGAACTCCGGGCGCCGTATGACACCCAAGCCCCCCCCACCCCCACCCCACCCAGGGTGGGGTGATGGGGGAAAGGCCTGGAGGGTGAGAACCAGAAAAGAAAAAAAAAACACCAAGACGAGGAACCGGAATGAAGAGTGACAAGGGAGAACCCAGGAAACAAACATGAAGCAATTACAGAGCATGGCAGGAAAAAAAATCCACAATACTCCATAAAGCACAGATGGTACAACAGACAGGACAAAAAATGCAAATAAGGCCTATAACAAAGATACACCGGCCCATAAGACATAATGTAGCAGCCACAAATCATCCCCCAGACAGAGGAGGGGAGAGAGGAAAAAAAACACACTAAACAGTGGTGAATACATAGACCACAATAGTGCACATGACAACACACCAGAGTGACCTTAATATTTCGTTGGAAATATGAAAACACGGAGATGACAGCAGGCAGAGTCCAATGAGACAATGAACAGTTCTGGTGGTCTACCTGCGTCCAGCGTCCAGATAGCTGGCCGGGGAAAAAGAAAGAGCTCGGGCGGCCTACCCCAGTCCCAGACCTGGAGAAACAGGACGTCTGGCGGCCGGACCAGGTCACCAAATAGACAGTCTAGTTGGTCGGATGGCCGACCCAGAACACCAAACGGGTGAGGCAGTCCTCCAGGTGGCTGACCCGCATCACTCAGCCACCAGGACCGCAGGGGAGAGATCGACAACGGCCTCCCTGGAGAGGGGGATAGTGAGGGAGAGCCGAGCCGAATATGGGGAACCGCAACGGCACCCGGTGGAGAAGGATTGGGGGAAGGATAACGGACCAGTCCAGCGTCAGACAGCAGAGGTCTGCAGCTCCCTCACCGACCTCGAACCGAACCGGTGCTGTGCCCCTGCTGGACCCCAAGCGGGTCAGCGCTGCACCCACAATGGACCCCGATTGGGCCGGAGCAGCACCCACGACGGACCCCGACTGGGTCGCGGCTGCACCCACGTCGAACCCCGATTGGGTCAATGCCGCACCCGCAATGGATCCCGACTGGGTCGGCGCAGCACCAGGGATGACCTCCAAACCCGAACCCGGAACCTCCAGCACAGCGACCGGGATTGACTCTGCACCGGTGACCCTGGGAGAAGGCTCAGGAGAAGAAGAAGAACCTGGATCAGGATCACCGGTAGCGACAGAGCCCAGTGAGACGAGCTTGAATGCAGCGGACAGCTGCACCTGGCTCGTCTCCCTGAGAGACAGGCAAAAATGCTCTAGAATAGATAGGAGGAAGACAAAATAGAGCACTTGCCTGAACTCGAGTTCTGTCGCCATCCAGGACTTCGATGATCCGGGTTCAGAAGGCAGAAGGACGTCCTCTGGCTCCCACTTGGCTACGGCGGGCCCCGCACCCGACATGATGGTTCCCACAGCCTGAGGACCTTCCAACGCTGATGACTATGCCGACGACCTGCACGGCGTGGTGGCAGGAGATCCTCGACCTGCTGAGTCGGACCGCTCCTCCGTGGAGACCTGGGGACACTTCGTCGTTGGTGCAGGCTCCAACTTACAGTCCACCCTCCTCCTCTGCCCGTGTCGTGGCTGCGGGGCTGGAACCAGGCTCTCCAGGACCGCAGGCTCCCTCCTCATCCAGCGGCGTAGGCCTGGCGCCACGGAATGCTCAGAGAAAGGAGACACAAAGGTGGCAGGTTCGTAATTAATTTCTGCAGCAGGTGGAGGAAGCTCGGGGAGCTGTGAACCCCGAACTCCACCCCCAGGAATCATGCAAGGCAATTCACCCAAAGAGGGAACAGAATGAAAAGTCACTTGCCTGATCCATAGAGGCCTGATAGAACCCGCTGCAGTGGACTTTGTTCCTCTCTTTCCCCGCTGGATGGTGACGGAGGGCCACCTGGGAGGACGAGGAGGAGCCGCTCGCGATGGTCCAATAACGGGCTTCGCTGGAGCAGGACTCGTGGCACTCGCAGCAGCCGGGGAAGACATCGAGGAGGAGGGGACGACAGCCATAGCAATCCGGGCACCAGGAGCTGACGGGACAGCAGGGAAAGATGACCCGGGGGGAGAGTTTGCGGGAATTCCCTCCTGACGAGACACAGAAGAGGCACCTGACTGGGAGGTAGAGTTCTTCCGACGACCCGGAACAGGATCCGGATGGGGTTCTCGCTGAGTCTTACTGTTGGCTGTGTGACGACAGTTACCGGCAGAGGACGAGGCGAAGGAGAGGTTAGGGAAACGCCGCTCCTGCTCGGAAACAGAGGCAAGCAGGTCGGCGTACTCTGGATAATCACTTAGCTCAGGATTCCTCTCCACCAGCCTGACTGCCGCCGTCACATGCTTAATGATCTGCATGGGGTGGACGGCGGAGTGAGCTGCAGCCACTCGGTCCCGGATGGAAACAGCTGTCAGTTGTAACTTCTCTGGGGGAATCCTGACTGACGTCTCACTCCTTAGGGAATCACCCCTGGGTAGTACGAACTCCTGGACTGGAACAGGGACAGGAACGGGATCCCGAAGTGAGGAGCGAGGTTGCCTTCTCTTCGACTTCCTGCCGGAGTTTCCCTCCAGCCCACGGAGTCTCTCCCGGTGCGCAGAGATGGCGGTTAATAGTTGCCTCAGCGAGGTCCAGGTGCCGGCATACATCGCTGGGAGTGTCGTAGAGGCCAGCAGTGAAGAGGGTTCCATTAATGTAGTCCAGGGCCTCCACCAGCTCGAAGCCCAGGCTCCGAGTGCGGCCCCAGAGTGACGACATAACCTCTCAGCACACAGGTACCCAGACAGGGAAAAACAAGTCCAATTCAGGCAAAACTCACGGCGACCAGCGTCTCAATCGGGCTGCAGTCTACTGTCATGGATGGCCCCCACGAGCCATCAATAAGACACCATAGGCCAGCCGGTGAGTTAGCACAGTTTATTAAGGAAGGATAACGACAAAATAATGAGCCACGGGGGGCTAAAACACACAATAACTATAACTCAGACTATGGCAAGGAAGAACAGACTCACAATGAAACACACTTACAGCGAAAGGGGAAATCAGCACGGAGGTGGGACGACGGAATGTCTGACGATGTCAGACGAGGGATGCCCGACAAGACTGCAGCAACATTTAGCCCTCAGCTGCTCCCTTAAATAGGGCTCAGGATGGAACAGCTGAAGAGGCAATCACTAATGCCGCTCAGCTGTCAGAGGGCTCAGCTCTGACAGCCGGAAGCCCCTCCGAGCACTGTCACAATAAGAGCTCGGAGAGCCATAGGGAACACACACACCAGATGGGAGGAAAATACTGCATGGCCCGAGCGCGGACGAAATCGGCGCTCGAACCACGACAGTATTGTGTTAAAGTCGGTATTTGCTGTTGCACAAAAGAGTTTTTATGTATACAAGAAGTTTCTGCTTAATTTACAAGTCACTGTAATAGGAAATTTTTGACAATCCTGGGCTTTTTTTGTATTGTTATATATAATATCACTGCAGTAAACTGGAAAAAAAGAATGTGCTTTAAAATTTGTAATTCTTCCCACAACTTTTAATGCAAAAAACACTCTAAAAACATCGCAACTTTTATTGCAACCTTTAAAAAAACGCTCCCGCGAATTCAGGCTTTTTGTGCCGCAGCAATCAAAAACATCCCACAAAATCCTGGAGGGACCGGTTATTATTGAGTAGAATATCTTAGTCACTAAAATTTAAGAAATTTTTGCCTTCATAGCCAACAAATGTGTTTTAGGAGGATCTCACTTTTCATATCAAATGTCTCTCCCCCTCCACTCTCTCTCTGCTCTTTGGGAGACCATAGCTGGAATTTAACTGACCAGTAGAGCTCCAGGCTTCACTGCATCTCCTTTTTAGGTTGAGTTTATGACTTCTGTTGAACAAAACTCCATGTGAATGGTTCAGTTCAGTTTCATGAAACTCAGTGAGATTCTGCCACACCCGAAAAAAACTTTCCCTTGTTCAGTTTTGGGGCGTTGTACTTCTCTGCTCTTCCATTTTTTTCTATCTTCCAAGTAAGGCCCAGAGCCTGTCATACTCTGTGAATTTTTTTTCTTTTCTTTAAAGTTCACTTTCCTTATTTTAATCCTTTTCTTTAAATTACCGTGTAAGAAGATTTTGTTTGATTTTTTTAAGCTTAAACCAACTCATTCCTGCCACAATGCATCGGAAGAAACAGATCTGTGGTGTGTTTTTGTCCCAATTTGACTTTCTGATCGGACCTTACACAATGAACAACTTCCCTCTTCAGTGCATAAGAAGACTGCAGCCAGCCCGCTGAAGAACTAGCCCCTTTGTGATCTCGGGAGTAGGCCATAACTGTGGTAAAGAGCCTGTCTGCCAGTCTTTCAACAGAACCCATGCCGGTCCAGTTGAAACAGAATCCAATGGACCGCCTGCTACCCACTGGGACACAATGATTCTGCTTGGCTGATGGTCTTTCATTTAATTTAAACTTAATTCTTCAGAATGCTCCTGATATAAGTTCTTTAAACTTAATTTCATGCAAACCCCCATCAGAATTTCAAAATGCATTTTTTCCTTTCATTAATTTATGTTCTTTTTCAGAGTAGCACCAGTGTTCCATTTTTAAAGTTTAATCGTCATTTTCTTCATAAAATTGCATCAGCTTTTCTCTTTTCTTAACCAATGCTATTTTATGGTTTTCCAATTTCCAGTATACTGACAAGTTAAACTACCATGTTCTGCTAGCACCTCCATTACCTTATCAAGGCAAGCGTCGTGAGAAGCCGTTGTCATGCTGTGCACCACGATGTCATGCAGGTACACCACCACTCCCAGGAGGTCAGCGAAGATGGTAGCCATGATCTTTTGGAAGCAACTCAGGGCGGAACTGAGGCCGAAAGGCATTCGGGTGTATCTGAACACTCCCAGCATGGTGGGACAGTGGGCAGTACGGTGGTACAGTGATTAGCATTGTTGCCTAACAGCTAGAAGGTTCCAGGTTTGAATCCCCAGGCTGGCAAGGGTAGGAACTTTTCTGTGTGGGTTTGCATGTTCTCCCTATGCTGCGTGGGTTTACTGTGGGAGCTCCAGTTTCCTTCCACAATCCAAAGACATGCATGTTAGGTTAACTGGTGATTCTAAATTGTCCCTAGGTATCCATCTCTGATAGGCCCTTCGAATTCAGAGTTAGTACGTACTTGTGAAGCGCTTTGAGTGGTCGAGACTAGAAAAGCGCTATATAAGTACAGGTCCTTATCCCTTATTCATGTGGGTGAGGAAAGCTGTTAGGTTGCGGCTGTCAGGATGGAGAGGAACCTACAAGTAGCCTTGCGGAGGTTCAGTTTGGAGAAAACCTTTGAACAGCTGAACACCGCTTTCAGTTCTGCCATCGTGGGCAAGGAGTACTGTATTTGTCTGGAATTATCACCTTGTTCACCATTCGGAGGTCAATGCATGGTCATAGGCCGCCTGACTTCTTCTTTGCCACAACCAGGTTGGAGATCCAGAGGGGAGCGTTGACCCGTTCAATGTTGCCGGTATCCAAGAGTTTCTGTAGCACGGTGATTGAAGGAGGTGACGCATTCCAGTTCTGCGAAGAGCGATGGCCACTGGTGCTCCCAGGGTGAGGAGACTGTCAGGCTGTCACCTGGGAGGGTAGGAACGATTGAACAGGTCGTATCATAGTTTTACTCTCCTCGCCATTGTTATGTTTGAAATAACTCACTGAGACATGACCCGAACAAACACTTTATTACTTTCACACCAAACTATATACAGATGGGTGACGCCGTTCCCACATCACGGCCAGTTTGCCACGTGATGACGTCACCTACAGCGAGCCACCACGTCCAAACATCACACCAAGTACTCCGTTTGTGCTTCTATTTTATACAGACTGAAAATGGAAGAATTTATAGCTGAACTTAAAAAAATTCTCAAAACTGGCCATTCAATCAAAACTGGCAGTGATCTTGATTGAGCCAGAGCAACTTAAAAGAAGACAAGGAGGACTTTTACAACAAAGTCATTGAAATTTTTGTCCAGAGGGATAGGCAGATGGATTTCATTTACAAGTAAAGGTAAGACCATGCATACTTGCTTTATATATTTGAATTTGTATTGAATTGTGGAGCTACAGGGTGCACATCAAATGCGCTCTCTGAGTCACTATAATTTTAGTTCTTCTTTGGCCTGAAACACGTAGTCAATAATCAATTTTGGCCCCCCAAATTTGTCTGTAAAATAACTTAATACATTTTATTTGTGTAGCCAAGGGTCTTTAAACTTTGTTTATATTCAGAAGAGTTGAATGAGATGAAAATATGGAGGTACAGAGCTAGTCAACAGAACTTTTACTGCCTTTCTGCAAAACAAAAGCAACTGGAGTGTACTACTATTTCTGCTTCTTCCTTTCACAATAAAAGTTCGAGACATGCATTGCAGAACTGAACTTAAATTCACTGTGCATTCTATTGAGACACTTCAGTAAAATGCCTTAGTTGTTTTGTTAATAAATTATATATATCATTGGATTTTATAATGTACAATTAGTAGATCATAAAACATGCAAACTTTCAATTGAAATTAAATTCAAACTTATGCTATTGTTTTCATATATTTGTAAATCTGACTTTGAAAGAGTCACTGCCTCACCACCCACAAACCTCACTGTCCGTCACTGATCAGAAGGTGGCAATAATCTTTCATTGTTTAATTCTTTCTTTAAGTTGATGACTTTTCCCAATTTTGCTGCAAAGGCTATATCAGGGATGGGCAACTGGTGGTCCATGGGCTGCATGCACCCCCGCCCCCCCCATCCACTGTTGCCCACCAGTCCATTTCCAAAAATCAATTATTTATTTACAGTATATCACGTTTTCTGTATTTGGAACCAGATCTCAAATGCAATTATAGAGTCCGCCAGCAGAGGGAGCACTAATTGAAACCTAGGTGCCGCTCTGTGTGCAAGTGGTCAAAGAGAGAGCTAGAGTGAGGGAGCCAGAGGGAAAAGTGCCCCGGCGGAGAACGTGTTTTTAAGGTATGTTGCCTGCTAAATCTGCATTAATAGGTTGTAAACAGCAGTAAATGTACAAAGTAGGCTGCTTTTAAACAAGAATAAATACTACTGAGGAGCTGTAGCATTTATTCTTGTTTGACAGGTGAAGCCTCATGGAGCGTTGGAGGCTTTTCTTCTCATTGTGCTGAAAAATATTCAAAGCTTCGAGGTTTCTTTCTAAAGAGTGGACTGAAGCACTGACAGTTTCAAATCCATGTCAGCAGTAAAAGTTCAGAGACTGTGGTCGTTGTAATCTGCTGATTTTTTGTTGTTGTTGTTCATTGATACCAGTGGCTCAAACTTTTGTTTTTATTCCACATTTTCGGGGGCCATTAACAAGCCCACCTACCCACAGCTATATCCTCTGCCCCTCCACACCCACAATGAATCCAAGAGCAAGTTAAGCCTCATCATATTTCCTTTTCTTCTTGGCTTTTTTTGTTAATTACACTGGTCAACACCAAATTTATTGTCTAAGTTTTTTTTTTAGCTGATTTAGGACAATTTTGATGTGCTGAATCAAAAAATCACATTGGTTTTGCTCAATCAGGTCAACTTTTTGAATTATGGCCACATGTTGTTTTATACGCTTTTGTTTACATGTATGAGTATTTTCGCTTTATATGATGCAAAATTCTTTTTTTATGTATTGAAATTCTTTGAATTTTGAACAATGATGACGTAACATTCAATTTACATGTACTTCCCTTTATATAAAGGGAAGTACATGCACAGTACTAAGTAAGTACAGGTTTTTACTTAGCACCTGATCGAGAGAAATGGATGTCATTTTCAGATTCAGCAGTGCAAAACTGTCTTAAATCAGTTGAAAAAACACAGACAACTTACAAAAAAATTATTTTTGTAACCCTGTGTTATCATCCAGAATTTCTCTTTGGTCATCATTTTGATGGAGAGAGTTTTAAAAATTAGGTCATGATAAAATTTTATCCATCCATCCATCCATCCATCCATCCATCCATCCATCCATCTTCTACTGCTTAATCCTTTTTGAGTGGGGTGGGGGGGGGGGGTGACGACTGGAGGTTATCCCAGCATCTTTGGGTGAGAGGAAGGGTGCACGCCAGACAGATCGCCAGTCCATTGCAGGAGAGATATAATTTTATCTGTAATTTTAATTCTAATATGATAAAACCCTGAGTAGCTTTTATTTTCACTTGCATTTTCAGTTTTAATTGTGGAACTTTTGACTTTGCAGGAAATAATACCCCAACCCCCCCTTCCCCCACAGAAGATTTTACATGCAAATTTGGCCCTCGGGAAGTGAGGAGGACATTTTGTGGCCCTCACTACCACCAAAGTTGTCCACCTCTTGGCTATATGATCAAAGCTGAGTGGAGACAACCACAAACATATTTTTTTCTGTTTTATTCCCCATTTCTGGTCTAAAATCTTCATGTGCTGATCAATAAAATATTGTAAGTCATCTGTAAAAAAACTACAATGTGACAAGGACAAAGAATCTAAATCTTCAAACATATTTTTATTGGTTTTACAAAAAAATAAGAAGAATGAAAATAATTAAAAAAAACAGCAACAAATAAACAGGCTCAGTAGCTAATAAAGGCTCTAATGCATACAAGAAAACTGCTCTGATGAATTTGATTTATGTGTTCCACCACTGTGGTTGGCTGATGCATTTGATTCATATGATGTGAACTGTGATTGGCTTATGCTTTTGATTTATTTATTCCTGAACTCTTATTGGCTGGACTTGGTCCTGTAAGGTTACTCGGGCTCTGGTAATGTCTCCTTGGATTGGTATGTTTTAAAACCATCATCATTTGAAAGTGTCCCGGTGCTCAGTTCATTGATGTCACCTTGAACTCCAGAAGACTCACCTCTGGACTGTCGACCTTGCATTAGTTCTGGTGACTTGAGAAGTTCACCTTCTGGTTTTTCTACCACAGAAAACAGATCAATCTGAAATCTGTGAGGTCCAGTGGGGTCATTGAGGTCTAAGGATGATAATTTATGAGGAAGATGAGGTCTAGAATGGCTTTCTGCAG
Source organism: Pholidichthys leucotaenia (assembly GCA_020510985.1). Lineage (NCBI taxonomy): Eukaryota > Metazoa > Chordata > Actinopteri > Cichliformes > Pholidichthyidae > Pholidichthys > Pholidichthys leucotaenia. The sequence goes on along the minus strand of CM035845.1, from coordinate 213,202,288 downwards.
GGTCACTGATGTTTGATGATGATGGTGCTGGTGGAGGAGGAATGTGGGAGAGCCTCCTGGTGTATACCCCGTGTCTCCCATGGAAACTGGCAGACTGTGAGGAAGACTCATATTGATGACTGAAAATTCTACTGCTGTCTGAAGAGTCCTCCATGAAAATGTTCGGGCATGGATTCACCTGTGGACCAAAGAAGACAGGTCATGGTCTGAGTCCAAGTCTAAGCCTCTATAAGAACCTGAATGTGAATCAGACCATGAACCATAGGCTAAATCTCAGCCAGATCATAAATTTGTACCCGAACCAGAACCACCTTAAGGCTGCTGAAGGGAAGTCAATGCTAGTGAGTGAATGTTAAAGGTATACATTTTAGTTCAACCAAAGTTATTTCCAAATCCAGTCTCACACTGATAACACCAATGAAGTTATGGCCTATACTGTCACATGCAACAATCAGGACAGCGTCAAAGATGTCTCTCATTGCAGAAGTGTCAGTAGGCTTCAGAGGAGTGTGTCACACCAGTGCTAAGTGCATTCCACCAGTCACTTCAGGTGTGTGCTGTTGCTTCCCATGTTTCCAGATCTATGCCAAAAGCATTCATGTCCCGCTTTATGATGTCTTTGTATCTTAGTCAAGGACGACCCACAGGGTGGCTGCCAGATGCAGGTTATCCATAAAAGGTAGCCTTTGGAATACGTCTGTCATCTATACGCACAACATGGCCAGCCCAGCGCAAATGGCAACAATGCAGAATGGTGTATATGTCTTTTGCTCCCGTCATATTGAGTACAACAGTGTTTGGGATGTGGTCATGCCAGGTCCCACCTATGATGGAACGAAGGCATCTCATTGAAAGGCATTGAGCCAGTGTTCCTGCTGTTTATATGTTGGCCAAGACTCACTCCCATACAGAAGTACACTCAGTACACATGTCTCATATACTCTTGCTTTGAGATTCAAGGAAAGATGTTTATTCTTCCAAACTCTTGTCTGAAGGTGACCAAATGTTGATGAGGCTCTGCCAATGCGAACATCTAATTCTTTGTCAAGTGTACTGTCACGAGTGACAGTTGACCCAAGGTATGTTAACTCCTTGACCACTGTTAAAGGTGTATCATTGATGGTAATAACTGGATCTCCAGGTACATTCTGTGTGAGCACTATAGTTTTACTCAGACTGATGCACAGGCCAAACTGATTGCATGCAGCAGCAAAGGAGTTGCAAAGGCCTTGTACTTCTTTGGGTGAGTGAGCCACGAATGCAGCATCATCAGCATACAGAAACTCACAGACCAGCACTTTGCAGATTTTGGTCTTGACTTGACGCCTTGAGAGATTGAACATCTTCCCAGAGCTTCGAGTGTGCAGGCATATTCCAGAAGGATTTGGGAAAGCACGTTTCAGCAAGACAGAAAAATAGATCAGAAAAACCCGGTTGGAGCAAGGACACAGCCCTGCTTAACACCGGATGTTAAAACTGTGGGACTTCTGTCCATTAAACTGGACTGTGGCACACATATGTCATGGAATCCACGTATGAGTTCCAAAAGGGTGTCAGGGCAGCCAAGCAGTTTAAGGGTCAAGAAAAGACCAGAATGGCTGACATAATCAAAGGCTTTAGTGAGGTCCACAAAGAGACCTCACTCTTTAGTGAGGTCTCTTTGTGGACCTCACCACAAAGAGTGGTGATGTTGTCATCAGGAAACTCCATAAGTTCATGGTAGTGTGCTGGCAGCAATGCTGTATACCTGAAGGGCTCAAAGATGCCAACATTACAACCTTATATAAAAACCTCACCAATGAAGACAGGGATCTAAAATGACCACACAAGTCATGAGCTGTTCACAGGACAGAACCATCTCCCTAATCTCCCTTTCATTTCAAAAATCTTAGAAAGAGTTGTTGCTACGTAATTATTTGACCACTTGCAGGGAAATGGTTTATTTGAAGAGTTTCAATCTGGGTTTAGAATCCATCATAGCGCTGAAACAGCCTTAGTGAAGGTCACTAATGACCTCCTGATCGCATCTGATAATGGACTTGTTTCTGTACTTGTCCTTTTAGACCTTAGTGCAGCTTTTGATACTATCGATCATAATATTCTACTTGATAGATTAGAACACTATGTTGGACTTAATGGAACTTCATTGCAGTGGTTTAGATCCTATTTATCTGATAGGTTTCAGTTTGTTCATGTCAATAATGAGTTTTCTTTCAACTCAAAGCTCAGTCATGGAGTTCCACAGGGATCTGTGCTAGGCCCTACTCTTTTTAGTTTATATATGCTTACATTAGGCAACATTATTAGAAAGCACTGTATACATTTTCATTGTTGTGCAGATGACACACAATTATACCTGTCAATGAAGCCAGATGATAGTAATCAATTAGCCAAGTCAGAAGCCTGTCTTAAGGAAATCAAAGCTTGGATGACTTGTTAATTTCCTGCTATTAAATTCAGATAAGACTGAAGTCATTCTAGTTGGTCCAAAAAAACCTTAGAAATACCTTTCCAAATCAAACTTTTAGTTTGGATGCAGTTACTCTTTCTCTTAATAGCTCCATGAGGAACCTTGGAGTTATTTTTGATCAAGATCTGTTTTTCAATTCACATATTAAATTAGTTTCTAAGACTGCCTTCTATCATTTGCGTAATATTGCCAAGATTAGGAGCATCTTGTCTCAGAGTGATGCTGAGAAACTGATCCACACTTTTGTTAGCTCTAGATTAGATTATTGTAACTCTTTATTATCAGGTTGTCCTAAAGCATCTCTAAAAAGTCTTCAGTTGATCCAAAATGCTACAGCAAGAGTTTTAACAGGTACTATAAAGAGAGATCATATCTTTCTGGTTCTGGCCTCCCTTCATTGGCTTCCCATAGAGTTTAGAATTAAGTTTAAAATCCTTCTTCTCACTTTCAAAGCTCTAAACAATCAGGGCCCTTTTTATTTAAAAGATCTGATATTACCCTATTATCCTAAGAGAGCACTACACTCCCAAAATGCTGGATTACTTGTAATACCTAGAATCTCCACAAGTACAATGGGGGGCAGAGCCTTCAGTTATCAAGCTCCTCTCCTGTGGAACCAGCTGCCAATCTGGATTCGGGAGTCAGACTCGAGCTCTGTTTTAAAGAAGGGGGTTAAAACCTTCCTTTTTGATATAGCCTACAATTAGGGAGGGATCATGTGTCTCTGAACCCTCCCCTAGTTATGCTGCTAATAGGTTTAGACAGCCGGGCCACCTCCAATAATTGCACTGGGATTCACTCCTTTCTTCACTCTCAATGAATATATTTTTTTTTTTTTGCTGGTCATTAACATCTGTTTGTTCTCTCCCATAGATTGAGTCCCCATCGTGCTGTTTGCTCTCTACATGTCTGTTCTTTTCATCTTCTCTATCCCCTCACCCCCCAGCCAGTCGCAGCAGATGACTGCCCCTCCCTGAGCCTGGTTCTGCTGGAGGTTTCTTCCTGTTAAAAGGAAGTTTTTCCCCTCCACCGTCGCTAAGCGCTTGCTCACAGGGGATCGCCTGATTGCTGGGGTCTTTCTGCAATTGTGGGGGTTTCCCCTACAGTTGAAAGTGCTATGAGATGACTGTTGTTGTGAAATGGCGCTATATAAATGAAGTTGAATTGACTTGAATTGAATTGAACCAACGGGACAGGACTGGGACTTTAAATTCACTACGAGAAACCAGATTAAACTCTGTAGAGACAGACCACAGACAACTTTATCATCTGAGCCTTCGGAGAACGCTCAACAAACATCTGTGTAAACATCTGATAAGAGCATCAGTGCTATGTACTAACCAACATAGGACCTGTTGTTAGATTCTTCTGTCAGTTCACCCACGTCTCTAAAGAATGGGTCATCATGAGTGTTTTTGGTGGGTGTAACAGACATTTTTGTAGCTTTTGGAATTATTTACTATATATTTTTTGTACAGATGATGGTACTCTAATTCATGATCATCACTCACATCTTTGAAAGAGTTCTCCAGGTATGTTACAGGTTTTGGTTTCCTACCACATTAGGATCTTTTCCAAGTGCAGTGGTGTGGTCTTCAGGGTCCTGCAGTCGTCTCCTCCGAATGGTCGCAAGCATTAAAAACAGAACCACTGAGAGAAATATCAGCAGCAACATGGCTGCTACTCCTCCAGCCAGTCTGCTGTCCACATCTTCAAACAGCTGCTGCTCCGTGAACATAGCATGAGGCACTGAAAACCCAAGGAGAACAACTACATGCACCATGAGTCTATGTTGGCACAGTATTTTCTCTCTCTGACTGATCAGATGATGAGATAAGATTAATATCTGATCAGATGATTGACTGCAATGGCCACTTAAGTGGCCAGGCAAGGATTAAGTAAGTAAGTAATATCTGATCTAATCATTTGATTGGGTTACACACCGGGCAGAAACTTGTAGTGTTCATTACAGATTCACATCTGTAAACAATATGATGTTTGCATGTTCATGCCTCAGCAGGAACTTCTGGTTCTAATGCTGTCATCCTCACCTGTTTGCCCTCTCTGCAGGACTTCAATGTCCACTGAAGCTGAAACTTCCTCTCCTGATTCTTCATCCCTGGCTATGACCTGAAGAATCAACATGAAAACCACAGAGTGTCAAACTAAACATATAATTAAAGTTGTATAACCTGCAGAGTGTAACAGAGTACTACATAATGAACATATTTGGTTCCTCCCTCAGAGATAAAAGCTCTGATTTCCCCCTCCCCACCATGTGATGTCAAACAGCCTCTCGGGTGTTATGTGGCTGAAGTGCAGTCACACTGTGAAGCTTTTAGTGCTGACACACTCTAGCCCTCCTGCTGTTTCATCTCTTGGCCATCACTTCCACCTGAGAACCCATAAAAAAAGGGCCCAGCACACTTGAGGAGCCCTGACACAACATCCTTTGCCTGAAAGTTTTATTTTTTCAGATCTTAGACTTCAGAAAAATCAAGAAAAACAAATAATTTGTCTTTTGTTATACCAAACCTCTTGAAAACTTTGTTACCCTAAGAAGTCCATGGTTTGGCCTCAGTAGTCGTACAGTCTGCTGACCCTGCGTCTGAGCCCCCATGTAGCCATCATTTCTCAGCAGTAGGCTTCAATGTGGACTGCCCCACTGGAATAAGCTGTGGGACATATTGTCACGCCGCGCCATTCATCAGCGGCGCCACCTGCTCACGCACCTGACAATCATCAGCGGCGAGGGATAAAGGCCGTCTCGCCCGGAGGCTCGGCCTGAAGCCGTCAGACTTCGTCCCTCACCGTTGTGAGCATACTTCTCTTCAGCATCACCTTTTTGGTAAGAAGATCGCTTACCTCTCTTCTTCAGTCTTCTCCCCTGTGCACAGGTGGATTCCCCAGCGGCGGACATCTCCACTCCATCGCCCAATCCTCGCTGCTGTACGGAGCTCTCCAGGTGGCTGTCTTCCGGGCTTCGCCCCCTTGTTGTGCCAGCTGTCCTGACCCACCAAGTAAGTCCTTCTCTCGCCATAAATCCCTCCTGTGTTGGTGTATGCCCATCACCCTCTCCCTGTGCTCTCTCCAGAGGGTTGCTCGGCTGTACGGTCACCTGCCTCTGTGCCTGGAGCAGACACCATCACCAACACATTTACATCCCGCAGACACGCACTCATTCACTCCTGCTGTTAATAAACTCTTTGAACTACTCTAAGCCTGTGTGTGTGCGTCTCCTGAGCCGTGCATTATGTCAGTACGGCTTCAGCAGAGCGGCTCGGCGGACGGCGGGCTCGCACACCGGTTTACCACTCTCGAGGGTGGTAAACTGGTGTGCGGAGCCGCGCCACCCTGACGCGGCTCCTGCGCCACCCTGACGCAGGAGCCGCGTCAGGGTGGCGCGGCTCCTGCCGTTCCAGCGGCCGTCCAGCCGGCTCCAGTGGCACCGGTTCGGCTCACACCGATTCCGACCCCCGCCCGCTTTAGCGGTAAGCTCGGCGGAGCGCGGGGGTTCATTATGCAGTGTGAGTCCGTGTTCCACCGTGTGCCCGGAGATTTTCCCTCGGATCACAGTCGGATTGGTTACATAGGGAATCTTCTGGAGGGGCGTGCGTTAACTTGGACCTACGCCGTAATGGCGAGGCCCAGTTATGCCACCCTCACCTATGACCAGTTCGTGAGGCGCTTTCTGGAGGTCTTTGACCATTCTCAAACCGAGACGGTCCAGGTCGATCGGCTTCTCGCTCTCCAGCAGGGAGGCCGGTCGGCAGCGGACTACTCGGTCGACTTCCGGGTAGCGGCGGAGGAATTGGGCTGGGAGGAACGCTCCCTCTGTGGCCTGTTCCTCCGCAGCCTCAATAATGATCTGAGGGATGAACTGGCTGGACGGGATATCCCTGGGACGCTAGCGGAGCTGACATCCTTAGCGATAAGTTTGGATAACAGGCTGCGCGAGCGCTCCTCGGGGCGGAAGTCTTCTTCTTCTCGCCCTCGTGGAGTCTCGCCGCACCTGTTCCAAGCTCGCCCCCTGGCGGCGCCGCCAGCATCGTGCCCCGAGGAGTCGGAGCCGATGGTGACGGGCTGGACCAAGCTTTCCCCTGCGGAGAAACAACGCCGCCGTGAGTTGGGCCTCTGCATGTATTGCGGAGGTGACCAACACACTGTGGAGCGTTGCCCGCGGAAAGCCAGTCGGCGGGGTCCGCAAATCGCTGTAGGGAGCCTCGCGGATCCCAACCGGTTAGACACTCTCACTCAATTAAAGCTGCCCATCCGTTTTTGCCACAATCCCACTGGGCACCTCACCCACGCACTGGTGGATTCGGGCGCAGAGGGCAGCTTCATTTCACAAGGCCTGGCAACCCGATTGGGCATCCGCTGTCAGGCATTAAAACACCCCATCTCCCTGGTCCATCTCTCCCGTGCCTCCCTTGGGAGAGTTTCTCACCAAACCATGCCTGTCCCAGTCATCATCTCAGGGAACCACCGGGAGGAGATGGTATTTTACGTCCTGCCCAACTCTGTGTCGCCCGTCATCCTGGGGTATCCCTGGCTACGCCTCCACAACCCTGTCCTGGACTGGAGGTCCGCTGGGGTATCGGCATGGAGTACCTTCTGTATGGGCACCTGCCTTCAGTCCGCTGCCTGCTCCCCGTCCGCGGCTCCCCCTGTGGCGGATACAGCACCTCCGGACCTGTCACTGGTGCCTCCAGAATTTCACGACCTGGGTATGGTATTTAGTAAATCGAAAGCTATGTCTCTTCCCCCGCATCGACCATATGACTGTGCCATCAATCTCCGCCAGGGGGCCCCCCTGCCATCTGGTCGGCTCTACAGCCTGTCGGCGCCGGAGAAGGAGACCATGAATACATACCTGAAGGAATCACTGATCGCTGGGATTATTCGCCACTCGTCGTCACCCGTGGGGGCAGGGTTTTTCTTTGTCGGGAAAAAGGACGGATCCCTCCGCCCCTGCATAGACTACCGAGCGCTAAATGACATCACTGAGAGGGACCGTTACACCCTGCCCCTCATGGACACTGCCTTTCACTCCCTCCAGGGGGCGACCTGGTTTACCAAGCTGGATTTACGCAGCGCTTACCACCTCGTCCGGATCCGGGAGGGAGATGAATGGAAGACAGCCTTCCGTACCCCGAACGGCCACTTTGAGTATCTCGTCATGCCGTTCGGGCTGACCAACGCTCCTGCCGTCTTTCAGCGCCTCATTAATGACGTCCTCCGGGATTTCATCGGCCTTTTTGTGTTCGTCTACCTGGATGACATCCTTATCTTCTCCAGGTCCAGGGACGAGCACCAGGTCCATGTGAGGCGGGTCCTCCAAAGACTGCTGGAGAATCGTCTGTACGTGAAGGCTGAGAAATGCGAATTCTATGCTAGGACCACATCCTTCCTGGGATTCATCATCGCTCAAGACCAGGTGCTCCCAGACCCAGAGAAGGTGAAGGCGGTGGTGGAGTGGCCTACTCCCGCATCCCGGAAGCAGGCGCAACAGTTTGTTGGCTTCGCCAATTTTTACCGCCGCTTTGTCCCAAATTTCAGCTCGATCGTCGGACCGCTGACCCGCCTCACGTCCCTGAAGGTCCCGTTCCGGTGGACTGAAGAGGTCGCTGCTGCCTTTAGGGCGCTGAAGGCGGAGTTCTCCTCCTCCCGGGTCCTTCGCCAGGTCGACCCCGCGCTGCAGTGCATTGTGGAGGTGGACGCATCGGACACGGGAGTGGGAGCAGTGTTATCCCAGCGGTCACCTGACGATGGCGCCAAACGGCCGTACGCCTTCTTCTCCCGGCGCCTGTCCCCGGCGGAGAGAAACTACGATGTGGGGGACAGAGAGCTCCTGGCCATTAAACTCGCCTTACAGGAGTGGCGCCACTGGCTTGAGGGGGTGGACCTGCCGTTTGTGGTCCTGACGGACCACAAGAACTTAGAGTACTTACGATCTGCCAAGCGCCTGAATGCCCGCCAGGCGCGCTGGTCTTTGTTCTTCGCCAGGTTCCGCTTCTCAATCACCTTCAGGCCGGGCTCCAAAAACGGCCTGCCTGACGCCCTCTCTAGGCAGTTCACCCCCGTGGAGGCTGAGGAGACGCCCCACACTATCCTGCCCAGGTCGTGCGTCCTCGGTGCCATCTCTTGGGACATTGAAGACAAGATCCGGAAGGCGCAGGAGGTGGAACCTGATCCTGGCGGCGGACCGGAGGGAAGACTGTTCGTCCCATCTGTGGTCCGAGGAGAGGTCATCCACTGGCTCCACACCTCCCGGCTCACCTGTCATCCCGGCACCTCTCGGATGATCAGCCTCCTCCAACGGTCCTTTTGGTGGCCAGGCCTGCGGAGGGATGCAGCCCGCTACGCCCGGGCTTGCCCAATCTGTGCCACCAGCAAGTTGGGAAATGCCCCCCCAGCGGGTCTGCTCCAGCCTCTGCCCGTCCCCGGCAGGCCCTGGTCGCACATCGCACTGGATTTCGTCACCGGACTCCCCGTTTCCAACTCCTTTGACACCGTCCTGACCATCGTGGACCGTTTCTCCAAGGCGGCGCACTTCATCCCCCTGCGAGGTCTCCCTACTGCCCTGGAGACGGCGGGCCTCCTCGTCCAACACGTGGTCAGGCTGCACGGGATTCCGGTGGACGTGGTCTCGGACCGGGGCCCCCAATTTTCATCCCAGGTTTGGAGATCTTTTTGTAACGCCATCGGAGCCAAGGTGAGCCTCTCCTCCGGCCATCACCCCCAGTCTAACGGGCAGTGTGAGAGGACCAATCGGGAGCTGGAGGCTGCGCTCCGCTGTGTTACTAGATCCAAGCCGACGTCCTGGAGCAACCATCTCGCCTGGGTGGAGTATGCCCACAACACCGCCCGCTCTTCTGCAACGGGGATGTCCCCCTTCAAGGCGTCCCTGGGTTACGACCCCCCGCTGTTTCCAGCGCAGGAGAACGAGGTAACTGTCCCCTCTGTTAGGGCGCACCTTAGGCAGTTCCGCTCCGCCTGGGCTGCCGCGCGTCATGCGCTTTTACGCACAGCGGAGCGCAACAGGACCGTGGCGGACCGGCACAGAAGACCTGCCCCGGCGTACAGAGTTGGGCAACTCGTGTATGTGTCTACCCAGGACGTCACATTAAAAGGCGAGAGGAGGAAGCTGGCACAGCGATTCATGGGTCCCTTTCCCATCACCCGGATCATCAACCCGGTGGCTGTGCGCGTGGCTATTCCCCCCTCCCTCCGCATCCATCCCACTTTCCATGTGTCGAAGGTGAAACTGGCAGTCACTGACCCCCTTTGCCCTCCTCCTGCAGCGCAACCCGCGCCCCGGATGATTGGTGGCCATCCGGCCTGGTCCGTCTCCTCCATCCTGGACTCCCGGCGCCGAGGTCGTGGGTTGCAATACTTGGTGGACTGGGAGGGCTATGGGCCCGAGCATCGACAATGGGTGCCCCCGTCGTTTGTGTTGGACCCATCGCTCATCGCGGACTTCCACCGAGCGCACCCGGATAAGCCATCGCCAGGAGGCGCTGCTAGAGGGGGGAGTACTGTCACGCCGCGCCATTCATCAGCGGCGCCACCTGCTCACGCACCTGACAATCATCAGCGGCGAGGGATAAAGGCCGTCTCGCCAGGAGGCTCGGCCTGAAGCCGTCAGACTTCGTCCCTCACCGTTGTGAGCATACTTCTCTTCAGCATCACCTTTTTGGTAAGAAGATCGCTTACCTCTCTTCTTCAGTCTTCTCCCCTGTGCACAGGTGGATTCCCCAGCGGCGGACATCTCCACTCCATCGCCCAATCCTCGCTGCTGTACGGAGCTCTCCAGGTGGCTGTCTTCCGGGCTTCGCCCCCTTGTTGTGCCAGCTGTCCTGACCCACCAAGTAAGTCCTTCTCTCGCCATAAATCCCTCCTGTGTTGGTGTATGCCCGTCACCCTCTCCCTGTGCTCTCTCCATAGGGTTGCTCGGCTGTACGGTCACCTGCCTCTGTGCCTGGAGCAGACACCATCACCAACACATTTACATCCCGCAGACACGCACTCATTCACTCCTGCTGTTAATAAACTCTTTGAACTACTCTAAGCCTGTGTGTGTGCATCTCCTGAGCCGTGCATTATGTCACATATATGTGTATGCTCCACAGCTTATGCTAGTAACAGGGCTTGTAGTCACTGGAATTACAAGATGTCTTCCCACAGTTCTGGTGTACAATGAGCACTAATAACAGTTTTTAAAATTATAGGGTATTCTAGCGATATGTGACCAAGGGGATGGGTGGTGAAGCCCATCTGGTGATGTTTAAGCTGGGATTCGAACTCAAAACCTCCTGCTCTGGAGTCTTGGCACTCTACCTGTGCCATCAAATGACATGTTTGGACAAACTCAGATGCAGACACAGACTTAGAATAAACACAATTATTTTTATTTGATGCGTGAGTGAGTGTGTGAGGGAGTGTGAATGAGGATGAGTGCAGGGGAGCGAGCAGAGCGAGGACAAGTCTGGCAACCCTAGGAGAGAGGAGAGACAAGAGTATGAGCACTCTGTAAATGGATTGCATTAATGAGTGGTTAATCAGTCTTACGGTGCAGGTGAGAAGTTGTGGCACCGAAGAACATCCAAGCTGCCCCGTGTGCCTGCCTCGGTCCGTCGCATGTCCGTGTTGGTGCAGATGGTTCAGGTGTAGCAGTGGAGAATAGTTCATTCATGGAATACAGTGTATCCACAGAGTATAGGTGAGAGTCCTGGTCCACCGCCAGGAGGAGAAAGTCCACCCAGGGAAATCCACTTGTGCACAGGGGAGAAGAGGGAAGGAGCGAAGAGGAATGACTTCTTGAAAGAGCTTACTTTGCACTGGGGAGATGAAACTCAATTTCAAAGGAGTCTTCAGCCGATAGCACGGAAACCCCAGCCTGGTTGCCAAACTCTCTGAAATAAAGCTCTGCTTGGCCCCAGAATCATTGAGAGCGTGGGTGGATATTTTGTTGTGTTTATCTTGAAAGCGGGTAGGAAGCATAAACCTGGTAAGGGATTTGGCTTTAGGTGTGTCCGTGACTCCCCCTACTGTGATGCACGGACCCCGTCTTTTTGGCAGCTTGGGGCATGAGGCCAGTTCGTGCTCCTCGCTAGCACAATATAAACATAAGCCGAGGTCACGGCGGCGTTATCGCTCAGCCAGAGGCAACTTCGATTTACCCATTACCATGGGCTCCTTGGCCTCGAGGGAATCAGAGGGAGGGAGGGTCAGCAAGGGAGACCGCGGGGAGCGGCGAAACTGAGTGCCAGTGCAACTGGGAGGTCGACGCTCATTAGCTCGCTCCCTCAGCCGGTTGTCACTATTAATGGCAAGGAAGATTAACTCATTCAACTAAGAGGGCTTTTCAATCCGGGCCAATTCATCCCGCAGGCTAGGGCTAAGGTTGCGTACAAAGATGCTGCACAAAGAAGCATCCTCCCACCCGACCTCTGCTGCCACCACCCGGAAATCAACTGAATAATCAGCGACAGACTTACTCCCTTGTTTAAGATTAAGTAATCGAGTGGTGAGCAACACTATCCCGGTCAGAGTGGTCGAATACCTCATTGAACTATGCCACAAACCAATCATAGGTGTAGTTAGAATAGTTGGGCCGAGCCATGACGGCGTAAGCCCACGCTAAGGCCCGCCCTTCCAATAAATTAACAACATAACCAATACGGCTGTGATTCGTGGGGAAATCCCCCAGCATCCGCTGAAACACAATACTGTATTGCAGCAAAAAGCCCTGCGGCTCCCCTAACTTGCCACTAAAATGGGTGGAGGTGGGAACCAGGGTCAAACGAGAATGCTGGGTGGGAAGTGGGGTGGGATTAGCTGCCCCCCCCCCCCCCCCCCCCCCGGAAGCAGGTGGAAAAGGCTGTGTCTGGGTGAGCTGGTCAAGGTGAGTGTTAATTTGCATCAGCTGTGCCAAAGTGACCTGTTGTTGATACGACAATTGGTCTAGATGAGCCTCAATGATGCTAATCCTTTGTGCGAGAGCACTGTCTGCTGGGTTTCCTTGACGGAGGCGTACTGACATGTTTGGACAAACCCAGATGCAGACACATGCAGATGTCCGTGTTGGTGTAGATGGTTCAGGTGTAGCAGTGGAGAATAGTTCATTCATGGAATACAGTGTATCCACAGAGTGTAGGTGAGAGTCCCGGTCCACCGACAGGAGGAGAAAGTCCGCCCAGGGAAATCCACCTGTGCACAGGGGAGAAGAGGGAAGGAGCGAAGAGGAATGACTTCTTGAAAGAGCTTACTTTGCGTTGGGGAGATGAAACTCCCAGATGATCAGGCGTTGCAGGAAAGATGAGGGAGGCGAAACTCCCTTGTAGGAGGAGGAGTAGACTCTAGCACAGAGTTCTGACGTCCAAGTGGAGCGTTGACGTCTCTGTGCAGAATGAGAGGCAGCGCTCCTTAAGAAGGCTGCCTAATGGGGAGAGCAGGTGTGCGAACAGCTGTGGAGACAATTAAGGCAGCAGGCACACAGAGTGAATCACCACATCAAAAGGATTGACTCACTTGGAAAGCAAAGTAGGAATGCTTTCTATTGACTCTGTCACATATTCCCCCTTCAGATTTTCACATTGTCCCAATGTGCATATAAGCTTTAAGGATGTCCACCTTCTATGTCACCACCAGTGAGTTCTACCAGCAATGTCTCTTGTGGTGGGGACCAAGCACCACTTGTGTGACCAACACACAGGTAGTATCTGGGGATTAGGATCAGTACACCAACAGACCACCACTAAGTCCTACCAGCAATGCCATTTGTGATGTCTGGTGATGTTCAACAGGGCTTCGAACTTCGAACTTCCCACTCCGGCACTCTAAAGGTGCGTTCACAAAAAATGCAAATGGGCGGTTCGAATCCATATAAAGTGAATGGCAAGACACGAGTACGCGCGAATTTGTGCAGTCGTGCATTCGCGTCCCAGGCTAGCTAGCTAGCTAGCTGCTAGCTTTGAGATTCTGTCATCACCAGAGTAAAGGTATCACCGTTGCAGACTAAACTAGTTTGAAAATTTGACTCACTCACCTGGAGACTCAGGAGGACTGAGAGCCCTTCAGCTGAATCGGGATGTTATTATTTACCCATGGTTTCCTTTCACGGACAAGCTAGCAAGCTAGCAATGTAAACACCCCTCATCTTGTGAACTTTTGGAGGCTTGAGACATTTTCAGATGAGCCCCCGGTTGAATAATTTAAACATAAGCATGATGTTATTTTGGGAATTTCCACAGCAGGTTGAACACAGCTGCAGAGGTTTTAAAGGCAACTTCGCCTGTCTGCATCTCACTCAGAATGGGGATTCATGTCTGTTTGTGTGTTTACATTGAGTTAAAATGTAATCGTACCGCGTGAAAAATTTGCCAGATCGCGTTTGGTGTGAATGGCTCTTAACTGTGTCACCAAGAGGGTCAACCCACTTGGCAAGCCAAGTAGGAATGCTTTCTCACCAGAGAATGCCTCACTCACCAGCATGATATCGACCTCCCCTCCCCCGCTCTCTGACAATCCCACGGATCTTGTGAGCTATTACAACACCACCCTCTCCCTCCTGCCTGAACCAGTTACCCCCATCAAAACTAAAACAGCCTCCTTCACTCACTCTGGTTCCTGGTACTCTCCCGAACTCCATGCCATGAAATGCCATAAGCGACAGCTGGAAAGATTTTACAAGAAAACAAACCTAACGGTTCACCTCCAAGACTATACGGACCACCTCCAACAGTACAAGACTGCCCTCAACAGAGCCCGGTCCAACTTCTACTCTCACCTCATACACGCTGGCTCCAATAACCCCAAAACAATCTTCTCCACAATAAACAAACTTCTTAAACCCATCAACAACACCTCTCCATTGTTCACTGCTGAAAAGTGCAGCTCATTCCTGTCCTTTTTCCAAACAAAGGTCACCACCAACCTGACCATCTCCCCTCCAATCCTGACATCCCCATCAACTCCTCCTCCCACCTCTATTCAGCCACTGTCTCATTTTCCCACACTGACCTCTCTAGAGCTCACTAAAATTACCACAGGCATGAGAAGCCTCACATCCGTACTGGACCCCATCCCCTCTGCACTTATCAAGTCCTGTCTCCCATCTCTCTCCCCACTCATCTGCAGCATCATCAATGCCTCCCTCAGCTCCGACTCAGTCTCTGATCCTCTGAAACTCCCTGCCATCACCCCAATCCTCAAAAAACCTGGACTAAACCCTGACATCATGAATAACTTCAGTCCCATCTCCAACCTGCCCTTCCTGTCCCAAATCCTAGAATGTGTTGTTGCCACCCATCTCAAAACCCACCTCACCTCCAATGACCTCTTAAGACATTCCAATCTGGATTCCGTTCACAACATAGCACCAAAACAGCCCTGCTTAAAGTGACAAATGACCTCCTTCTCTCAGCTGACTGTGGACTCCTGAACATTCTCATCATGCTCGACCTCACAGCTGCCTTCGATACAGTCAACCACTCCATTCTCCTCTCCTGTCTGGAAACCTTCCTCAACATCACTGGTACAGCTCTCTCCTGGTTCCACTCATATTTCACCAATAGACAGCAATTCATCCACGTCAACAACTGCACCTCTCTCACAGCCCCCTTCTCCCATTGTGTTCCCCAGGGTTCTGTGCTTAGTCCTGTCCTCTTCATCCTCTATATACTCCTGCTTGGTAACGTCATCCGTCGACACGGCCTTAACTTCCATTGTTATGCTGACGATGTTCAGATCTACATTTCCACTAAGTGTATAACCACAGTAACCTGCTCCATACTGGAAAACTGTCTTTCTGAAATAAAATCCTGGATGCAAAAAACTTTCTACAACTCAACTATGACAAGTCTGATATGATGATCATCACCCCGGAATCCCTCATCAAAACCACCCACAACTTCAACCTCACTGTTGCCAACTCCACACTTTCCTCATCCCCACAGCTACAAAACCTTGGAGTCATCTTTGACAGCCACCTCACTTTTGAACCACACATCAATCATGTCACCAGAACTGCCTTCTTCCACCTAAAAAATGTAGCCCAACTCTGTCCCTCACTCACCTTCTCCACCACAGAAACCCTCATACATGCATTTATCACATCCAGACTCGACTATTGTATTAGCATTCTTTGCTGCTCTTCATCCAAAGTCCACCAGAAACTTCACAATACATTCAGAACTCAGCCGCCCATCTCCACACCCAGTCCCACTCCTGCAACCACATCACCCCTGTTCTCCAGAACCTCCACTGGCTCCCAATCTCACAATGCATACAGTACAAAGTCCTTCTCTTCACCTTTAAAGCCCTCCATCACCAGGCCCCTTCCTATCTTACCAACCTATTGCACCGACACCCCCTGCTGCCTCCGTTTCTCTGGTGCAAACCTCCTCTCTCCATCACACAAGACCAAGCACAGAACCAGTGGGGACAAAGCCTTTTTCCATTGCCGCCCCCTCCCTCTGGAACTCTCTCCCTCAACACATCTGTGACTGCACAGACTTAAACTCCTTCAAATCATTACTCAAAACCCACCTATTCAGACTTGCTTTTAATCTTTAATTTTAATTGTGCGTTTTTGTTTTTTTTTCTCTAAGGTAAAGCATCTTTGAGTGCCTTGGAAAGTGCTACACAAATACAATGTATTGTTATTATTATTATTATTATTATTATTATTATTATTATTATTATATTGACTGTGTCACAGATACTTGGAGAAGACCACATGCTCATGAGTCAACAGACAAAAGTCAGTTTAAGTCTTATTTCTTCTGCAGTATACTACAGCTTTACCATAAGATACGGAATAACAAGCATGCACTTGTCCAATGATATGACAAAACCAGTGTGAGGTCTGTATGGTATTACCCTTCGAGATGCCTACATGGGCTTTAAGCAGACAAACACACAATCAGTTGCCCATTAATTTCCCTGATGGCTACCCAAAATGCAAAATGCTATGAACTCCAAATTTGATTACTTCATTGAAAACCACACTGCTCTACTGTTCATCCACTAATACTCACAGTGGGCATATTGTACATGGGGACCTTTGCTAGGACATTTTCACCTATATCCACCTAAATGGTTGAGTTTTCTGAAAACATAATGAGGTACAACATGTAGAATATGTTATAGAATACATTTTATACATTTATTTGACCTGCATTATGGTCTAAATGTACTTTAGATGTTGTTGAGGTACAACTAGATGCTCCTCTGAACACTTAAGATTCCCAGATCAGACTTGGTCTGTGACACCTCCCTTTTCTGGACAGTCCATTAGTTAGGATCCGTTAGAATCAGAAAGGTTCTGTTTGGAGGCAAACACTGGTCACATACATACCTGTAGAATGTGTCGATCAAAAGGATGCAGTTTGTCTGTACTGGCAATGAGGACCCCATCCTGGGTGACTTGGTAGAGTCCAGATGGCGGATGGAGCGAGTACTGGATGTTTGGATTGCAGCCCTGTGATTGGACAGCATTAATGACTAACCAAGTGTAAAGGAGTTAATGGTAGCGGCAGTGCTGCATGTGTTCTTACATCAGAGAAGTCACCATCAGACACCTGGACCTGTAAAACCTGGTTTCCATAGGTGGAAACAATAGAGGCGGGACTAGAACTGGGGATGATGAAACCTTTGAAGGTTGTTCTGTTGAAGACTGGAGGAAAAATATTCTCACTGAGAGCTCTGACCAGAACTGACGCCACGCTGTACTTCAACCTGTCATCCATCTGGCACACCTAGACAAGAGAGGGGGCAGGTAGACAGCTTCACCTTAAAAAAAAACCAAAAGCAAGAATTTAGCTGGAAATATGAAGTGGAGTTGTTACCATGACTTTCAGGGTGAAGAGTTGTGTAAGTTGGTGATCATTTGCAGCTCGGGTTAACCTGATTTCACCTGTCCTGTTGTTGATGACAAACCTGCCCTGATCATCACCTGTGGGCCAAATATACACCCATGAAGACACTTGAACACTGTACACCTGCACATGCACCTCTGCATACAACTGAAAAGCTTTGAACACATAGAGCTGCAACACTGATGTGAATCTGACCTGTGAGGATGGTGTAGATCAGAGGTGAATCGATACCTCTGTCTCCATCCTCTGCTAGGATTGGACCAGGAGAAAACTCAAGAACCGCATGCTGAAGTGGGAGACCAACATATCTGCTAGTACACAGCACCAATCACTGGGTGCTAAGAGATACTGCACATGGTGTTTACCTCATGTCTCTTTGTGATGTTGGCTGTATATGTAGGGCTCATACAGACAGGAACACTTGGAGACACAGGTGCACAGGGCACAAAGTGAGGATACTGGTCATCGCCATCCTGGATGTTGATGGTAAGAACAGCAGAGGTCTTGAGCTTCTCCAAAGTGTTCGATTCCTGTTGGATTCAAATATGTGACTGTGAGGAAATCATAATTAACCTGTATCACATTTAACTTGAAAGTGGTATAAATATAACAGTGAATCTGCTGGATAAATTATCAGTACGGTGTCACTGAGAGGGTCCTACAATAGACTTTTGTTGCACCACTAACACACTGTAAATTCAAGAGTGTGCTCCAGTCTCTCCTGTCCTTCTTGAGTTTGCTGTCCTTTTTGTAATTCATAGTAATGAACAAACAGAATATGGAATATTGAAATTTACAAGCAGACCACTGGATCATTTGAATTTCATTGCGAGGAGCATCACCATCTTAGGAGAATGTCTATTAGAGGTGTGCAGGTACACAGGGAGAATAAGAACTTTGTGATTCAGAGCATGTGACCAAATAATTGCTTCAGTAAGGAAAAATCTCTGACCTCCACTCTATTCACTTAAATGTACAGCATCCCTGTTACTCATGTGATTTCCTGACCGACTGTTACCCTGGCTACGGGACCACTTAATAAACTGCTAATCTATTCTCAAAGAATGTCCTCACCGAGTGTTACCAGGTCCCATGAGCCCAATGGCCATTATTACCTGGGCCCATATGACCAGCTCTAGGCGAGTTCTGGTCTCATAGTCCAAAGGTTTGTCCAGAACTACATGTCCACTGTTAGGTAGGTCGATCCTGAAGAACCATGCATCTGGCTGCAGGTGTTAGCATACAGATAGCTTATGACAGGAACATTTATTAAAGCTGTACTGGTGGTTCAGAAGTATGTGGACAGTGTCTTACTGATGAGGGATCGAGCAAGTATGTGATGTTATCTCCATCTTCATCGATGGCCTTCACAGTGAAAACCACAGAGTTCACCACTGTCAACTGAATACACAAAACAAAATAATTCACAAGCTTGGTGGGGAGTCTTTAGAAGAAGCCCACTCTATTATCATTCAGTCCATACAGCCAATCATGTACAGTAGAACGAAATTATCTTTCTCCTATCTACAATGTTAATCATATCCAGAATCAGAGGGGTCACTGCCATGCAAAGTGCTGCCACAAACAACTTCTCTTCCCCCAATTCTATTATGCTGAGCACCAAGCTAGAAGGTGAGAAGTACCATTTTTATATGGTCTTTGGTATGACCCAGCCGGTATATTTATATAATAGAAACCACTGTCAGGTGTATCAACAATGAGCAAATGATGCTGTTTATTCCATCTTGCTACAATGCTCCACACTTTGTATATATATTTATATATTTATATGTACGTATGTATATCCACTGCTCTTATTTATATTTTTCGTATCTTCTTAATTATTGCTCTGAGTGTTGCTATCCCTGTGCTGTTGCAATCCTGGAATTTCCCCATTGTGGCACTAATAAAGGCTTATCTATTCTTATGATAGGGGCATAGCTGTAGGATTTTGTAGTCTGATTAGCTTCTTCTTTTTTTTTTTTTACCTCACTTATGGTGAATGAATGAATCATCTCGTGAGGGAAGCTTGGTTTGTTGTCATTTTCATTCAGGATCTCCACCAGGATCCTGTAATGACCCTGATACACATTTAAATTTTGCTGAGTGCTCTTTGAAGAATGAGATGAATGTATTATTCAAGGAGAGTGTAAAGGCAACCTACCTGTAAGACATCATTTTCATAACAGGAAAATCCTGCTATCAATACGGCTCCTAGAATCTGTAAGAAAAAAAAAAAACAAGTTTACTTGCTGATTATAAAGGTGAAGTCAAGTGGGATTATTGCAGTCCAGGAAAGGTTTGTTTCAGGTGGGATTTTTATATCAAGGTGTGGGGGTAAGGTTGAAATAAGGCGTGTTTAAGTTGTACCTCATAGTCAAGGACTCTATACACAGAGGAGTTAAGTCTGATGGTTCGACCCTCTAAGTAGAACCAGTCCACGTTTGGTCCAGTCAGACACACACGGACAGTGCTGGCTCCTGAACCAGCTCTAATGCTGATATTGGAGATGAACTGACCTGGTGGACTGTTTTCTCTGATGGCTGTAAATATGTCGGAAGCTTCGAGACACAGACTGGCTGAGGATGAAGCAGATGTATGTTAGGGCTCATATATATGAAAATATTTATGTTTGATGATGAGGAACTACTCAGAGAGGCTTAGTGTGACACTAATTAATCTAATCTATGACTTTTCCAATAAATAGCAGGCTGGAGGGATGAAGTTGTATTACAAAGTTTTGGTGGTAATGGTGCTGTCCTTTGGTTTACAACTAACTTAACTTTTCTCACCTGTAACCACATGATACGACACTCTGAGAGCCAAATGCCACAGCAGCAGCCTACAGAGCTTAAACATCTTAAACATCTTTCTTCTGCTGATCAATACAAAGAAAATCAAGTTAATTTGCTAATTATGGGACAACAAATAAACCAAAACAGCAAAACTCAACATCTGTTGCATCACAAACTGCATCCTTACCTCAATGTTCTTCATGCAACATTATCCAAGGGTCAATGTCCATCATGTTGCTTCTGTACATCAAAACAATAATTAAATAAAAAGAACCAGGGGGTGCTATGCCTCGGTGTTTGACTGCAGACAGACAGACAGACAGACAGACAGACAGACACACACACACACACACACACACACACACACACACATGAAAGGGTCATGAAAAGTGCCAAAATAATAATTCTGTAGGTAATCTCCCATTATGCTCTACACATATTCTATACATATTCTGGTTGTGTTCTTATGAACAAATATGTTAAAAGTGTTAAATTACAATCTGAAGTGTTAAGCAACCACAATCTGATAAACCAGAATCAGGCAGAGCCATAGAGCCCTCTTTCTCTCTCTCTCTATCCTATTAAGTAAGGTCTGTTACAGTAGTTACACACCAAAATCAACACTCACACACACATATCTCATAATACATCTTAGGAGATAACTAACGTGAATAGCGGATGGCATGTTCACGTCAGAGTTAAACTGGCCAATCAGACGGTTGCATACAAGTCCATCCTATTGTACGGGGCTGGCCAACCCGAGAAGTTAAATGTAAGTTGCACTCGGAAGTCAGGGCTCAGTCTGATGACGTTCCCAAGGGAGTTGCGTCCCACTTGCTTTACATGTGACCTCTGAATAAATGTTGCATCTTTGAACTGAAGAATTCTCCGGCTTATTCTTGGATCTTTCAATGAAATAATCGGGGGTTTCAACACCCACTAACACACGATGTTCGTCCTTCGTGCTCGAAGATGACCAATGACATCAATTTGATGTTGAGCTGTTGCAATGAGTCCGGAGGTGGCTGATGAGGCCAATCCGGGCAACGAATCCTCTCCTACAAGTAGGACAGAAGTGGGAAGAGGCTATGATGTTGGTGCTAGTTGCTCTGCCCTTCCGCATCTGGCGTTTCTGCTCTGCATGCTGTACACGCTGTTCCTCTGCTCTTTGGGCTCCTGTTGTGATAGCACTGCGCCAGGAGGGGCGATCAGCAGCAAGCGTCTCCCAGGACTCTGTGTTAATGGAGAAGTCTTTAAGGTTAATCTTCAAGTTGTCCTTGAAGCGCTTCTTTTGTCCTCCGACTCTGCATTTCCCTTGGGCGAGTTCTCCATAGAAGAGCTGTTTTGGGATGCGGTCATCTGACATACGGGAGACGTGGCCTGCCCATCTCAGCTGAGCCTTGCACATGGTGGTAATGGCGCTGGGGATGTCTGCCTGCTTCAGCACCTCCGTGTCTGGAACTTTGTCTTGCCAGCGGATGTGGAGGAGGTTGCGAAGACACCTGAGATGGAAGTGGTTGATCTGTCGCTCATGCCTTCTGTATGCAGTCCACGTTTCGCAGCCATAGAGTAGTGTGGTTAGGACGACTGCACGGTAGACCTTCAGCTTTGTTGTGAGGCTGACCCCGCTCCTCTCCCAGACATTTTTTCTGAGTCTCCCAAATGCGCTGCTTGCTTTGGAGATCCTGTTGTTGATCTCAGCGTCAATGGTGGCATTACGGGAGAGGGTGCTACCCAGGTAGGTGAAGGTCTCTACCGCCTGAAGGGTCTGTCCATTTACCTGTATCTGTGGCTCGTGGTACTGGTTTCCCAGGGCTGGCTGGAACATCACCTCGGTTTTCTTGGTGCTGATGGTAAGGCCAAAGTTGTCACAGGCTAAGGAAAATCTGTCCATCTGCGACTGCATTTCCTGCTCGGCACCAGCATTGAGTGCACAGTCATCAGCGAAGAGAAAATCTCTGATGACAGTCTCCTTCACCTTCGTGATGGCTTGCAGACGCCTGAGGTTGAAAAGTCTTCCATCACACCTGTACCTGATGTCGATGCCAAACTCACAGTCTCTGAAAGCATCTGAGAGCATTGCCGAGAACATCATGCTGAACAGTGTCGGGGCCAGAACACAACCCTGCTTGACTCCATTGGTCACTGGAAAGGCTTCGGATGGTTCACCATCATCCAGGACTCTGGCTGTCATTCCATTGTGGAATTGGCGGACAATTGCAATAAACTTGCTGGGGCAGCCACATTTTTTCATGATTATCCAGAGTCCCTCGCGACTGACTGTGTCGAAGGCCTTGGTCAGATCAACAAAGGTTGTGTAGAGGTCGTGGTACTGTTCCATGCATTTCTCTTGGAGCTGGCGGGCGGCAAAGATCATGTCGGTGGTCCCTCGACCTCCACGGAAGCCGCATTGACTTTCAGGGAGGAGACCCTGCTTCAGGTGTTCCAGCAAGCGGTTGAGGAGGACGCAGGCCAGGATCTTGCCTGCTATGGACAGAAGGGATATTCCTTGGTGATTGTCACAGGACTGGCGATTTCCTTTCTGCTTGTAGATGTGGACAATTGTGGCATCTCTGAGCTCTTGTGGTAGCTGTTCCTTGCTCCACATGGACTGGTACAGGCTGGTGAGCTGTCTAAGGGTGGTTGGGCTGCCTGTCTTGTAGACTTCTGCAGGGATGGCATCAGAGCCTGGGGCTTTCCCAGTGGAGAGCTGTTTGATGGCTTTGCTGACCTCATCTTCCGCAGGTGGGATGTCCAGCTCGTAGTTTATTGGCACCTGGGGAAGGCGAGCAATGACTTTGTGGTTGATCTGTGCAGGTCGATTGAGCACACTACAAAAGTGTTCCGCCCATCTCTCCAGGACCAGCTTCTTTTCTGTCAGCAGGGTAGAACCATCAGCACTGAAAAGAGGGGATGATCCGGAGGACTGAGGTCCATAGACAGCTTTCAGGGCATCATAGAACCTCTTTGTGTCATGCCTGTCAGCAAAGCATTGAATCTCGTCGGCCTTGGCACTGAGCCAGGAGTCCTGCATGTGGCGTAGTTTGGCTTGAATTGCACTGCGGATGTTGGTAAAGGCTGCTTTCTTTGCCATGCAGGTAGGGTCATTCTGGTGGGCCTGCAGCAGTTGGTGTTTCTGATCTAACAGCTGCTGAATTTCTGTGTTGTTTTCGTCGAACCAGTCCTGGTGATTTCTGGTTACTGAGCCTAGGCATTCGAGGGCAGCCAAGTAAGCAGTGTCCCTGAAGGATGCCCATTGGTCCTCAATGCTTGGCTGGTTGAGCTGGAGATCTGACAGGCGGCTGTGCATGTGATCTTGAAACTCTTGTACCTTCTTGGGATCTTTGAGTTTCATGACGTTCAGCTTCTTTGACACTTTCTGGCCTTGTGGTCTTCTTTTGGGCTGGATGTGGAAGTTCATCTTTGAGATGATCAGGCGATGGTCAGTCCAGCAGTCTGCACCGCACATGGCTTTGGTCACTCTCACGTCCCGCCTGTCCTTTGCCCTGATGATGACATAGTCAGTGAGATGCCAATGCTTAAAGCGAGGGTGCATCCAGGATGTCTTGTTCCGTGTAGGTAGGCGAAGCATGGTGTTGGTGATGGCTAGGTCATGAGACGCACACATTCTGAGCAGGAGGTGTCCGTTGCTGTTAGATTTTCCAATGCCGTGTTTTCCCAGTACTCTCTGCCAGGCGTGGTGGTCGGCCCCTACTCGAGCATTGAAGTCACCGAGGATGATGAGCTTCTCAGATTTTGCTGAAGCGATGAGGGAGTCTAGTTCCTCATAAAACTTATCTTTGGTCTCTTCGGGGTTTGTCATGGTTGGAGCATAAGCGCTGATGATGGTTGCATTTGACTTCTTCCCAAGTGGGAGGTGCATTTTCATCAGACGGTCGTTCAGACCCTCGTGAATGCTTGCTAGTTTCCGCACGTGAATGGATTTGATTGCGAAACCAACACCTGCCTCGCGCCTATCCTCACTGCTGCGCCCACTCCAGAAGAAGGTGTAGCCACCACCGGTTTCTGTCAGCTGGCCTTTGTCTGAAAAGCGTGTCTCGCTGAGAGCAGCGATGTCGATGTTGCAATGTAGCGAGCTAGTTCTCTGGCCACTAGTGCAGTTCATCTTTCTGGTCTGTTTGCTTTAGCATTGTTGAGCAGAGTCCTTACGTTCCATGATGCTAAGGTGAGCGCCTTTGCTTTATTTCTCTTCGTGTTTCGACCGCTATTTGGGGATCCCCTCCAGCCGCGGTGTGCTGACCAGGGTGAGGTGAGACCAGCTATGTTTGGGGCACCTTTTCTAGCCCCGTCCTCTTGCTAAGGAGGCGAGCAGAGCAATCCTGAAAAGGACTGCTCGGTTGCTCAGGAGGCTGCCGAACTTCACTGCTGTCTTGGTTCAGTGGAGAGCGACCACTTGTCCTGAGCCGCCTGTGTGCAGGTTTGCGACTACAGCTTCCAGTGTATCCTCACCTGCTGCTTCGCCGCTCCCCCATCACCACAGGGCTTAAAGTTGACTAGGTGGTGATGTCATGACTTGCGCGGAACTTTGATTAAAGTGAGGGAGACTTGCGCAGGATCAGCCTCACTCTCTTGTCTTGAGACACCGGATCCAGTGGCAAGACAGAGTTAAGACGGCTGGGGGCGGATCAGGATGCAGGAGCTGCCGGAAGGTGACAATTATGCCAGTCAACCACCTTAGAGGCTCCACTCCGGATTTTCTGTCGGGGTTTACTCCCTTAGCCTCTGACTCTTCCCAAGACACCCACAAGGCAGTGGGGCTATTTACCCATAGCTAGGACTGAGACAGGTTGTACTGGGTTACAGTTTACCAGTAGCAGATAAAATCTGACCTGACAATGAACACACAGTAACACACAGACACATGCAGACTACCATATGCCTCGTTTCACCAAGGCATTGAACGGGTTAATGGAAAGTTAATGGAAAGTTAGTTAATGGTTAGTTGGTTTTAGTTAGTTAATGGAAAGTTAGAGTGCCAAAATAATAATTCTGTAGGTAATCTCCCATTATGCTCTACACAAATTCTATACATATTCTGTTTGCATGCTTATGAACAAATATGTGGTGCTAAACTCTAGTAAACTGGAATTAGGCAGAGCTATAGAGCTCTCTCTCTCTCTCTCTCTTTATAGTCAGGTCTATCACATTAGATGCATACCCGGATCCAACATTCAAGTACACTGTTGATTGCACATTCTAGAACAGCAGCGTGATCAGCGGATGGCCTGTTCATGTCAGAGTTAAATTGGCCAATCAGATAGTCACGTACAAGCCCATCCTATTGTATGGGGGTGGGGTGGGGGTCCCACCCGAGAAGATAAATGTAAGTTGCACCCGGAAGTCGGAATCAGTCTGACGACGTTCCCAAGGGGACTGCATCAAACTGATCCAGCGGTGCTTGCTTTACATGTGACCTCTAAATAAATGTTCCATCTTTAAATTGAAGAAATCTCCAGCTTGTTCTTGGATCTTTCAATCAAAGAATCGGGTATTTTTCGAACAATTTGGTGCCGGTGACCCGGATGAAATTATTCTGAGGCGAGCCTGAACGCATCACAATGGAAAGACCCTACTCAGACGACCATGGCGCCTGAACAAAGATTTCTGCAGTTTGGCCATACTAAATTTACAGTTGTCTGATTAAGGGGTATATCCGATTTCAAAATTTTAAACTGTTTGTGTGTTGGAAAACTGCTGTCACATGTAAAGCATGAACCACATGGTCTCACACGAGGGAGAGTGAAGAAATGTCCTAGGAACAAAGAGACGTTTTTTATATTTATAAATAATGAAGATTTTCAATGCAAGAATCTTTTTTACATCAATAGTGAGCATACGTAGATCAAGGTACTCTAATACATTATAGGAATCTCAAACTTAATCATGAGTGAGTCATGTATCAAGCAGTCATAAGAAATTTTTAAGACCTTTATTGAGTGACTGGTAATAAAAAAAATGCAAGAAACTTTTTTACATCAATAGTGAGCATAGATGAGGTATTGTAATATGTTATAAGAATCTCAAACTTAATCATGAGTGAGTAATGTAGCAAGCAGCCATAATAATAATAATAATAATAATAATAATAATTTACAGTACACAGCAATAAAAATAGCTTGTTAAAGTCAGTATAAGACTGATCTTTATGATATGATACCTCGTGTATCGATGACCTGACGAGGTCTCGATGAAAGTATCCTCTACATATAAGTTAAGCTATGAGAAAATGAGTACATGCAAATCTGTGACAAATTCTCCACATCGTCCAAGTTGATCTCTGGTAAATTCTGTGTCTTTAGGGGATAAAAGTGTGGTTTGAGAAATACTGGTGGTGGAAATATCTATTAAACTTTTCCTATAGTATGATTTAACTAATGTTGCTCTTTTGACCACATGGCTAGAACAAAGGCGAGTGTGTGTTTTTCCACAAAGGAGGGAGGTAATTCGCCACCACTCAACTTCAAGAGAGGGGGTGAGATTGGTAAAACAGATTACTGAGAGGAGATTATTTGAGGTAACAGTTTTAAAATGAAGCGCTAAATTAAAGTTGTAAGGCTGTCATGTTTACATGACAGCCTTTAAAGTTGTAAGTTGTAAGGCTGTCATGTTTACAGCTGAAGTTAAGGAGGCAATGCTCCATTTTCTTAAAAAGAAAAAGGTGGTTGGTTTGTATACAATAGGCTCCGGGGCCATTTTGTGCGCTCAGAGGCGGCCATCTTGCATTCAGTGCACATATGCAGCACAGTGCCTCCATCGTGTCGCCGAATATAGGAAGTGCACTCTTTCACAAAATTACTGCCAATCAGAGCCTTAAATCTTAATAATAAATTTGGAACCTTATCTCTCCGGCTGAAAGGAAAGCTTTAAGTCAGTACACGGCAAAATAAAGTCCTCCCGCGCCCGCCTATGCGGGTTTGTTTGTAGTGAGGCAAAAGCATGCCCACTCAGCTTGGAGAGAAAAGGCTCAACTTTAAATTAGGCAGAGGGAGGTATAAGAATAATAACTATTCCTACTTATACAATAAAACTGGAGAATAGGGAGATTTATTCCTCAATAAAACTGTAGGAAATCCTAGGTAGACACTATATAAAAGTAAGATAATTTAAATGAAAAATGGAAAATTGCAGATTGGAACAGATAAGTAAAAGTAAATGAATTAATTTATAAATAAATAAATAAATAGGCTTTTTTGTTGTGGAGATGAACCTTGTGGAAGTGAGAGTGGGCAGAAAATGGAAAGGGAAATTTGTTGAGAAAATTGAGAACTGATGAAATGTTAAAGTTTTGTGCGGGACACAAGACAAAATATGGAGAAAGGATTGGAGGAAGGAAAGAAAAAAAACCCCGTAATGTAAGAATAAGAGACTAATGCTGCAACGGTGAGAACAAACGCAAAATAATCAATGAACACGATAGAACGGAAAAGGACAAAAACACGCTGTTTAACAGCTTGTCTGTTTCTCTTATTAAATCTGAAAGGAAGTGGTGGCTATGTGGCTGAGGACACCACCCCTCCCCCAGCGACCATGTGTGGTGAGGCCTCCTGGAATTGGCTGTGTCCACCCTCCCCCTCCATGCCATCGGCAACCCCCTCCTCCCTCTGCAACAACAGTACAACGGGACATCGAAAGAATGGTTTGAGCACATGTAAGTACAGTATTGTTGCTTTCCATAGCAGAGAAGTGCCAAGACCACATACTGAGCAAACCCAATACATGACCAATCTTCAAAAAAGCCATACCCATGCCCCACCTAATTTGCCCTATCAGTATCAGCTGCAGGGCCACAGGAGGTCAGAGTTTTATTAATAGAGTTAGAGGCCCCCATGGGACTAATACTTACCTATGTCAGCAATTTGGCCACTGAGCTCAAACACCCACAAGGGCACCTGGAGGGTCCCCCAATTAGCAACACAATGTGTATCCTCCCCTAGAGGATGTTGAAAAAGAATGGCTTTGATATTAATGCTGTTCTGTTTCAAAAGGTGGAGAGTGGGACAGGAACTGATAGAGAAGTTACTAGGTCATTTAAAAGAGTGGGATAGAAAAGTTACTAAGTCATTTAAGGTTTACTGTCTTGAAGTCTGAAGTTAGGCATTTTGTGGGTTGGCATCCTCTTTAACAGACAGGGAGTGAATCTAACAGTGAAACTAAGATAATTGATCACAATGTTCTCAACCTTATAGCTGAGAGGTCTGTGTGCTTTCTCATCTAAAATGCTACCATGTATGCAAACTATTGAGTAGCTACAGAAAGAGCATATAAATATGAATGAATCTTTATTTTTTTGGACAGATTACATTAAAAGATTAAAAGAAAGGAACAGAACAATATATCAAGGAAAAATCCAACATGGTCGAATTAAACATTAAACTCCCCTGACTGTACAATTCAGCATACGTTATCCGAAAAGGGTGATGGCTGAAGCCGCAGCTTATATTGCCCACCCATGTTCCGCCTAAGAAACATCTAATAAAAAGAAGGCTTGCAATTAAGACCAAAATCTGGAAAATTCTTGAGGCTTGAAAGGTCATTTTTCCACAGAATATCAGGCAGTCTGACCTTTTGCTACAAGAAAACTAGCCACCTGCTGGCCAAGAGAAAGGATGCAGGTTTAGGGCTCCTTAATACTCAAGGGCCAATACATATTTGGAGATTTCCAGACCCTCCTATTTGTATTTTTTGCACATTTCCCAAAACTTTATGGATATGAACTAAAATTATTAGCACATTTTTTTAGTCTCAAAGACCACCACTGGTACTAACCCTCTATTCTGGGGGCCTATGGGAGAGGGATATCTGGGGACAATTCGGAACAACCAATTAACCAAACATGTGAGGGCGGTGCAGCCAAGAGCTCAAGAAAAGCTAAAGAAAAGTATTGTTTATGCTTTACAAATTTGTTGAAATCTAATCACATTATTAAAGTAAGAGATTTGCAGTAGGCATTTTTTTTAACTTGACATAAGGTATGAAGATGTGAAGGTAAATCAAGTACAAATTTGTAAGATGGAGGTGCAAAATATGATAAAAATGCTGATTTACAATCACAACTTAAGACAAAGGTTGAAAATTTATGCAAAAAGGTATAAAGGTAAAACTGTGCAAGTTTCAGAGAAAATTGCACATTTGAGGAAGAGTTGCAAATTTACAAAAATATTTTGGAAAGAGTCACAATTTTCTGAAAAAAACTTGCAAATTTACAATGAAAAAATCCAAAATTTGTTAGGAGAAAAATGACAATTTAGAGAAAAACTGTAAGTTTACATGAAAGTCACATTCTTTACACATTTCCTGTCATGAATGGCTCTCGCGAGCCATAAAGGAGACGCTATAGGCGACCAGTGAGTTTGCATAACTTTATTAACAAAGGAACAGAATACACAAATGGCAAAGTAAAGAGCCACGAGGGGCAAAAATACACACATACACAAGGTAGAACTCCAACTAGGGTGAGAGGCTAAGAAGTGCAGCGAGGAAGAAACCGACGCTGAGCAGTAACACTTACAGGTGGGTGAGGAGCAGAAACACCGAGGGAAGTGGAGTTGGACGTAGGCACTCCAGTCGCGGAAACACGATGTACGTCTTTCCTCTGTTTAGGTCGCAGCGAGAAGTGATTCTCAGCTGCTCCCTTAAATGAGGGACAGAACCCAATCAGGAGCGGGGAAGGTAATTGATAATAACAGACAGCTGTCCCGGAGCAGCTGGGCTTGACAGCCGGAAGTCTGAGATGCTGTCAAAGCTACGAGCCTCGGAGGAGGCCGTAAGACCAGGCCCGGAATGGGATGAAGCTGGAGCTAAACTGGGCAACCTGAGCGCGGATAGCAATCAGCGCTCAGGCCTGACAGTACTCCCCCCCCTGAGCCGCGCCTCCCGGCGCAGGCCTACCCCCTCCCTCAAACAAAAGGCCACCAGGATCGACCCAGGGAGGGTGGTGGGGGAACCGGCCAGGGGGGAGAGAAACGAGACAGGGGAAAAGGGAAAAAAAAAACATAGGGAGAAACCCAGGTACAATGGAATAAACGACATAATAAACATGCTGCCCGACAGGCCACAACAAAAATACAGACGTACTCATGACCATATAACACTGGGAAAAGGGAAAAAGAAAAATTCAGTATTACAGAGTAGGCAAACAGATCCTTCCAATCAGCAGAGAGAAAAAAAAAAGGTGAAACTGGAAGCCTAACTCAGAACATAGTAAAGTATGCCACATAGACAGTCTTAAACAAAAATAACCATCACCCCCTCTTCTGCAATGACCAAACGGTTGATAGATTCAATTCAATTCAATTCAATTCAATTCAACTTTATTTATATAGCGCCATTTCACAACAACAGTCATCTCATAGCACTATCAACTGTAGGGGGGACCCCCACAGTTGCAGAAAGACCCCAGCAATCGATTTGATTTGAATTTGATAGATACAAATAACCACAGAAGGCAGGGCAAAAGGGAAAAAACCACAATGAACTCAGGGTGAGGACAAGACAAAATTCATGTCCCGAAGGTCATAGAAAACAAATTAATTCTGTAAACTTGAGGTTAAAGTAGGTTCCCACTCATGCAAACCTGGCCAAGACAGATCAGTACACTGAGAAAAACAATCTGGGAGTAACTCCAAGAAATTGAGCCTAGTATTGCAAATTGACATACTGATACAAAAAAAATCAGTTCCTCAATCACATCATATCGGCACTACAGACGTCATAAATCAGTCTGGAGGAGGGTATGAATGCAGATAAGTTAAATTACTCAGAATGAGGTCAGGCAACATGAAGCAAAATTACTACTTTAAGGGCCAACTTAAATTAGAATAAATACTGTCCGTCCTATGGGCAAAATAGGACATAGGAAACAGTTCTTCCAAAGAAAATTTAGCTGGACTGATACCACAGCAAAAACGCTTGCAAAAAAAACTTCAGTGTTCCGAATAGAAACAAATAAAGGAGGACAATCCAAACACAACACTACTAAACAGTCAATCCTTCCCGGGATGCCAGCAGGTGGAGAGGGGCGAGAGATGACAGTTTGTCCGGCGGGCGACCCAGACCCGGATTCCACCTGGCCAGGAGCGATATCCACAGTTCCGGCGGCCTACCCGAGTCCCAGGCTTGGGAACACAGTATCTCAGGAGGCCCACCCAGATCACTGAACCAACCAGATGGTTTCGCAGGCCGTCGTCCAGCGTCCTCAGACCACCGAGAGCAGAGGGAGAAGCTTAGGTGTGGCTTCCTCACCGAGGGGGAAAAGGCAGAACTGCGGGACAGGAGGAAAGTGACCCGGATGAGGGGAACCCCAACAGCACCCAGAGGAGAGAAGACGGAGGCAAGGAACGGAATCAGCCCGACGTCCGGGGAAAACGATCCTCCAGTTCCCTCACCGGCCTTTAACCAGACCAGCGCAACACTCCCGGTGGGCCCCGATTGGACCGGCGCAGCATCAGAGGCGAACTTCGTGCACAGAACTGGAACCTCCGTGGCAACAACCAGAGCGGATTCGTCTCCGGTGACCCTGAGGAAAGGCTCAGAGGAACAAAAGGAACCAGGATCAGGATCACCGGAAGCGCCAGAACCCGGCGAGACAAGCTCGGATGCAGTGGACGGCTGTACCCGGCTTGCCCCCCCCCCAAGAGACAGGCAAAAATTCTCAATAATGGAAAGGACAAAGACAATACTGAGCACTTGCCTGATCTCAAGTTCTGACGCCGTCCAGGACTTCGACGATCCAGGTTCAGTATGCAGGAGTTCGTCTTCCGGCTCCCACTCGACTGCGACGGGCTCTGCAGCCGGCATGATGGTTCCCACAGTCTGAAGATCACCTGGCGCCGAAGTCCACGTCGAAGGCCCGCGCGGCATGGTGGCAGGGGATCTGAGTTCTGCTGGGCCGAACCATTCCTCCGTGGAGACCCGGGGACTCTTTGTCGTCGGCTGGAATCAGGCTTCCTAGGGACACAGGCTCCCTCCTCGTCCGGCGGTGTAGTCCCAGAACCGGGGAGCATTCAGGGGGGAGAGACACAGAAGGCACAGGTTCATATCTTATGTCTGTAGCAGGTGGAGAGAGCTCAGGGGACTGTGAACCCCAAACTCCACCTCCAGGAATCAAACAAGGCAATTCATCAAATAGAGGAAGAGAATGAAAAGGCACTTGCCTGATTCCTAGAGAACTGGTGGAACCCGCCGCAGTGGACTTGAGTCTTCCCTTCCCCCGCTGGATGGAAGTGGAGGACCCCCTGGGAAGACGAGGAGGAGCCTCTCGCACTGGATCAGGACCGGGGGCATCCGGAGACGGACTCATGCTCCTCACAGCAGCTGGAGTGAGCGTCGAAGAGGAGGGAGAAACGGCCAAGGCGAACCGGGAACCCGAAGCTGATGGGACAGCGGGGAGAGATGACCTGGAAACGGCTGACTTACCTCTTCAGCGAGACACGGAGGCAACAGCTGGCAGGGAGATAGAGTTTGTGCGACTACCCGGAGCTGGATCCGGATGGGGTTCTCACTGAGGTGTCTGAGAGGGTTGGGAGTGACGTCTTCTGGCCGAGGGTGAGGCGAATGTGAGGTGAGGGAAACGCCGCTCCTGCGCAGAAACTGAAGTGAGCAGGTCAGCGTATTCCAGATAATCATGCAGCTCAGGGTTCCTCTCTACCAGCCTGACTGCCGCCATCACGTGCTTCATGATTGCAGTGGGATGGGCGGCGGAGCGAGCGGCAGCCACCCGGTCCCGAATGCAGATTGCTGTCACCTGTATTCTCTCCGGGGGAACCCCGGCTGACGTCACTGCCTCATGAGGGTAACCCCCGGGTGGTGCGAACTCCTGGGCTGGATCGGAGGCTGGAACGGGATCCCGAAGCGAGGAGCGATGGTGCCTTGTCTTCGGCTTCCTGCCGGGGTTTTCCTCCAGCCCACGGAGTCTCTCCCGGAGCGCAGAGATGTCTTCCCTCCTCGCCTTAACTTGGGGATGTTGGAAGAAGCGAGGAAGGCCGTTGATAATATCCTCAGCGAGGTCCAGGTGCCGGCGTACATCGCTGGGAGTGTCATAGAGGCCCGCGGTGAAAAGCGTCCCATCCACGTAACCCAGGGCTTCTGTGAGTTCGTAGCCTGGGCGCCGCACGCGCCTCCTGAAGGACGACATAACTCCAGCTTGCCAGTACCCAGAAGAAGGGTAAAGACAACAAGTCCAAATTAGCTAAACTCACGGTCTCCGGCGTCTCAGTCGGGCTGCGACCTACTGTCATGAATGACTCTCGCGAGCCATAAAGGAGACGCTATAGGCGACCAGTGAGTTTGCGTAACTTTATTAACAAAGGAACAGAATACACAAATGGCAAAGTAAAGAGCCACGAGGGGCAAAAATACACACATACACAAGGTAGAACTCCAACTAGGGTGAGAGGCTAAGAAGTGCAGCGAGGAAGAAACCCACGCTGAGCAGTAACACTTACAGGTGGGTGAGGAGCAGAAACACCGAGGGAAGTGGAGTTGGACGTAGGCACTCCAGTCGCGGAAACACGATGTACGTCTTTCCTCTGTTTAGGTCGCAGTGAGGAGTGATTCTCAGCTGCTCCCTTAAATGAGGGACAGAACCCAATCAGGAGCGGAGAAGGTAATTGATAATAACAGACAGCTGTCCCGGAGCAGCTGGGCTTGACAGCCGGAAGTCTGAGATGCTGTCAAAGCTACGAGCCTCGGAGGAGGCTGTAAGACCAGGCCCGGAATGGGATGAAGCTGGAGCTAAACTGGACAACCTGAGCGCGGATAGCAATCAGCGCTCAGGCGTGACATTTCCTTACACTTTGTATGGGGATGGGAGATGGCAGCGTAACAAGGGTGAGGGTTTTTCATCATCCAGTGATGAGTAAAAAGCATTATAGAAGAAGATGAATTAAAACAAACATGACTAGAGTAGACTAGAGAAACAAGAAGATAATTTGAGGTAAAATCAGCAAACACTCGGCCAAGTAGACTCAAAAAAAATGAAGCATATAGCGGTGTGCACACTGGTCTTAGTCACGAGACAGAATTTTGAACTGAGCCATGTTGGTTTATTCTAAGGCTGACTTTTCAGAATGAAACCGATCATTTTATGTGCAGGATCTTGCATGGAGCATTAGCTGTGGACAGTAGTCAGTAGAATGAACGACGGAACAGTGAATCATGAATAAGACAAGCAGGTGGTAACAGAATGTTGATGAAGGCTGAAGAGGACTGAGACCAGATGAATGAAAGGAAGTTTTAATACTGAAAGAGATTATAGATGTCAGATGTGCAGCTTCATCAGCTAGTCCAGGGAAAGGTGAAGTCTTGTCCACAGATAGATAGTGGATGGTAAAAATCGAGTGAGTGTTTCTGATGGAAAAAGCACGTAGGTGACAGAGAAAAACGGTGGATTTAGCAAGTGTAGAAAATATTTTTGGTTTTGAGATGGAAATGGAAAAAGAAATGAAAGCAGAGTATGTGTAACCAGAGAAAAATAAAGATTTGTGTAAGATTTGCAAATGTAGCTTTAAAATAATAATAATAATAATAATAAATTAAATTTTGCTCATTCCTGAAGAGTGTCAGGAAGAAGGCACAAACACAGGCAACCATCTTAAATGTTTCCAAGTAGTTAAAGAAGAAATGAGGCAATAGGTATCCATTCTTTCAGTGCATTTCTTTTAATTATGAATATTAACATTAATGAGCAAACACTCACAGCAAAGATTATAGCTTTACTGTATACTCAGTCATTTAAAGTCAATCTAACACCCCAGTTATGTTCCTCCCCAATAGAGGGTATGCATCGGATGTCACCAAACAGAACTCTTGGAAGATAAAAACACTGAGTGGCAAAAATGAGAAGCAACATGGAGGTTTATGCAGTACAACACAAAAAATCCACACAGCATTCAGTTACAGCAGTACAAATAATATCTGTTGGCATTGTGGAGAGTTAATCTTATTATTACCTCCGCCAAGGAGGTAATGTTTTTACCGGCATTGGTCTGTCTGTTTGTCTGTCTGTCTGTCTGTTACCAACATAACTCAAAAAGTTATGAACGGATTTTGATGAAATTTTCAGGAAAGGTGTGTAATGGCAAGGGGAATGGATGATTAGATTTTGGTGACGATCTGAGAGTGCATACCTCCATCAAGGGCTTTTTCATATTTGTGCAGCAGAATTACACAAAAACTACTGGATGGATTTGGATGAAATTTTCCACCACAGGTGGTTCTTGGGCTAGAGAGGAACCCATTATATTTTGGTGATGATCTGAGAATGCATACCTCAGCCAAGGCTCTTATCTTCTCAGTCTGTTTGCAACGATACTCCAAAACTGATGGACAATCT
Source organism: Pholidichthys leucotaenia (assembly GCA_020510985.1). NCBI lineage: Eukaryota > Metazoa > Chordata > Actinopteri > Cichliformes > Pholidichthyidae > Pholidichthys > Pholidichthys leucotaenia. The sequence continues at coordinate 213,166,789 of CM035845.1, read as the reverse complement.
TTGATGCAATTTTCACCACAAGTGGCTATAGGCCTACACACAAACCCATTACATTTTGGAGGTGATCCATGAGAAACGGAAGGAGCCTTGGCGGAGGTATGCACTCTATGAGTGCTTTTCTAGTTCCATCTTGTATTAATTAGCAAAGATTAAATAAAAACTTTGAATCAGTTACTTTCTTGTCTCAAGGTTGAAAATGTAAATAAAAAGGGAAAATAAAATTTGAAGGAAAAACACACACTTATTTATGGAATGGCTGACACAAGGGGAGCCTGAGGCGCCCCATAAATCTGTTTCTCTTATAAAAGGAGGCCAAAAGGAGGAGGGGGAGGACAGCAAGGGGGAGGAGGGAGCATGCCCCACAATGGAAACTGAGTGATGGCCAAACCACTGCTGGGAGTAGGGAGGCGTCCATGGTTTACACCAACCACGGAAAAACTGGACTGCACGCTAAATACTAGAACAGATAAGTGGACTCACTTCTACACATATACAGAAAATTAGCAAAAATTAAATTATTGAAAAAAGGACAGACATCTTCCATTTACCTCACTCTGAGGTTTAAGGTACTTTGATTAAATTTGTATGGTGCAGATGCATGTAAAGTAGGAACTCCGGGTAATGACATACAGGACTTTTCAAGGTCAGAAAAGTAACGATCAAAATTCTGCAAATGGCAAGCTACCAGTAAAACACCTATCAACATCTGTAAAAAGTAGCGTTGTACCCCATGTACTATAGGAAATTGAACAGATCTGATCCAAATTATTAACAACCATTATTTGCAAACCCATCCTCCAGATTGGTCATAAAACTTGGACTGGTAAACAAGGAAATGTATGTAAGCATCCATTGTCCTAGTTGAAGAGGATGAGAGACATTTCAACCTATGGGGGGTTTCACACATCCTGCTGGTTAGACCCAAACACATGGATTGGAAAATGTTGGACATTTTATCACCTCTACTGTGGAATGTAGCCATCCATGGAAAACCAATACCTGACCTCAACAAAGAATATTCTCTCAAAAACCATAAGCATTGTCTCTTAACTGGGTAACCACAGCACAAAAGGCGGTACACAGTGACGCCCAGAAATCTCCTATATGACCAATCTTAACATTAACAAATGAGGGAATGAGGAAAATTTGAAGCAAATTCCAAATTGGTTATGGTAAAAGGATAACCAGATGTAGATCTAATAAAAGGAGCAGAGTACGACACTATAGGCCATATATTCAGAAGCCCAGAAGGCTGTTGACAAATGCAATTTTCAACAGTGGGAGTCATCAGCAAGTCTTAGACCAATTGCTGGGTCGAGAGGAAGAGCTGAGGACCCCAAGACAGAGGATGATGACGAGGAAAACCATTCTGCCATCACGGATTATTTGTAAACACAGTGTGCTACTGTTAATACATAAATCATACATAGCTCACCAGATATACAGTAGGTACGGGTGTGAGACTTATAGTATTCCTGCGTTATTTATTTCCATCATGCTAATTACGGTTAGGTAGTTAGGATAATTGTGAAGGTTAGAAGCTCTGAATGCCTGAATACAACAAGCATGGATAAGGATGTCTCCTAACGTTGAATGATGTTGTCTATTACCTACCCACTGCTGAACATATAGGTCCCATTATCCAACACACTCATCAGAACACAACCACTGCTTGCAGATTTCATATGGTCGACAATCACACACTCAAGGCTAATGGGAGATAACTTACAACCGCACATAGTCAACTACAGATGTAGTGAATAAGGGTAAAACAGTACAGGCTCCAGCCGTTGTGATGGCAACCCCTCAGGCCATTATTGGTCCTGCCCCGGCCGAGCCCTTTGTATCGGCACTCGATTAAAGGTGTAGGGTACAGGGAAGATGCATGCCAGAGGGCACTAGACCATCACAACGTGTGCTTGTGACGTAGAAAAAGTTGTAGGGCGAGTGACTGTACGACTTCAGTCCCTAGAAGAAGAATGGACTGATACCCGAGTGCATCCACCGCACCTCCGGCATCTGGGGTGGAGCCAGGAGCTCGAGCCTTACCAACACCAGCATCTCTACCTCTGTCCAGTGACAGGGGGGTAGCATCACTGAACTGTTCACTGGCTGGACTGGATGCTATCTATCCTCTGCTGCACCCACCAGACTGTCCTATAGACCTCATGGGACGAGGTGTGCCTCTGAGAGCGTGGGCACACAGTTGTTTTGAATGGTACCGGTGTGTGTAAACGAGATGGGACTGTGCTCCACAGCTGCGGATACAGGAAGTAGACACAGAGGAAGGTCAAACCGCTGTCGCAACCGTGTGATGACTGCAGCTGAATGATGCGAGCCCTGGCAAGGGTCAACTGGTGGACAAAGGTTTTGTGGGCATCGTGGATTGACAGTTCATCTGGACAAGGCCCTCTTAGACATTGCTGCACCACGCTAGGGTGTCCACAAGGGGGGAGGCAAGGGTAGCAGAACCAATGGTGCAAGCCTCTTGGGTTGACACACAATGTAGGGACCTGCCTTATCCACCATCTGTTAATCACTAGCGTCTCTCACACCATGCATGGTTGACATGATAAAACCATGTCAAGGGGGGAGTGAAAGGGTTAATGGAAAGTTAGAGTGCCAAAATAATAATTCTGTAGGTAATCTACCATTATGCTCTACACAGATTCTATACATATTCTGTTTGCATGCTTATGAACAAATATGTGGTGCTAAACTCTGGTAAACTGGAATTAGGCAGAGCTATAGAGCTCTCTCTCTCTCTCTCTCTCTCTCTCTCTCTCTCTCTCTCTCTCTCTCTCTCTCTCTCTCTCTCTCTCTCTCTCTCTGTCTCTCTCTCTTTCTTTTTATAGTCAGGTCTATCACATTAGAGGCACACCCGGATCCAACATTCAAGTACACTGTTGATTGCACATTCTAGAACAGCGGCGTGATCAGTGGATGGCCTGTTCACATCAGAGTTAAATTGGCCAATCAGACAGTCATGTACAAGCCCATCCTATTGTACGGGGGTTGGTCCAACCAGAGAAGATAAATGTAAGTTGCACCCGGAAGTTGGGATCAGTCTGATGACGTTCCCATGGGGACTGCATCAAACTGATCCAGTGCTGCTTGCTTTACATGTGACCTCTAAATAAATGTTCCATCTTTAAATTGAAGAAATCTCCAGCTTGTTCTTGGATCTTTCAATCAAAGAATTGGGTATTTTTCTAACAGCATAATCAATTGAGTTAAAGTGCAGACTTGACTTTGGCAAGCTGTTATAACTGTTGTCTTCACCTCATTTTCACCTCCATCATGTTGAGAACAATTGATTAAATATTCTTGATCACAATGGCATACTATCAACTGAGATAGTGGAATCCCATGGTGCCCCCAAAGTGGTGGCACAGGGTGGCAATAGCCACCCTGATTCACCAGGGCCTGGTTCATCAGTGGCCACCCTGCCACTGAACAGTCTAAACATAGTTTTCTAAATTCTAACTTGTTTTTCTATTGTGGTGGACACAATACGACATATCCTTCCACCCAGTACAGGGGGTCGATAGGGGAGAAGATTGTCACGCCTCGCCGCTCATCTGCGGCGGCAGCTGCACGCACACCTGCACCTCATCAGTGGCGAAGGATTTAAGCCGCCTCGCCCTGGGCTTCGGCCTGAAGCCATCAGTCTTCACTCGCCACTCAGCAAACATTGTGGTAAGAAGCTCTTACCTCATTCTTCTCCCAGTCTGCTCCCCTGTGCACAGGTGGATTCCCCGGCGGCGGACCACTCCTCTCCGCCTCCATTCCCTCGCTGCTGCACCGGGCGCTCCAGGTCGCTGTCTACCGGGCCTCATCCTTGCTGTGCCAGCCACCTGCTAATTCCAAGTAAGCCAGTCACCATTTTCATATCTCCTGTGTTGGTGTCACCCTTCTCCCTTTGCTTCTCCCATAGGGTTGTCCGGCTGTACGGTCTCCTGCCTCCGTGCCCGACGCAGACGCCACCACCAATACATTCACACCTCGCAGACACACATTCATACACTCTTGTTGTTAATAAAGCTATTAGATCTACTCTGAGCCTGCGTGTGTGTCTCCTGAGCCGTGCATTATGTCAGTACGGCTTCAGCAGAGCGGCTCGGCAGACAGCGGGCTCACACGCCGACTTTCCACCCTCGAGGCTCGGGTGGACCTAATAGCCCACCAGCAACAGGTGATTCTTAATCAATTAACCATGATTACTAACCGATTGGACCGCTTGGACTCCCAACAGCCGTTCCCCCCGGCTCGTCAGGGCAGCGCGGCTCCTGCTACTCCAGTGGCCGCCCAGCCTGCTCCGGTAGCACCAGTTCGGCTCACACCCATTCCGACCCGCCCGCTTTAGCGGTAAGCTCGGCGGAGCACGGGGGTTTATAATGCAGTGTGAGTCCGTGTTCCACCGTGTGCCCGGAGATTTTCCCTCAGACCATAGCCGAATTGGCTACATAGGGAATCTCCTGGAGGGGCGAGCGCTAACTTGGGCTTATGCCGTAATGGCAAGGCCCAGTTACGCCACCCTCACCTATGGCCAATTTGTGAGACAATTCCTGGAAGTCTTTGATCATTCTCGTACTGAGATCGTTCAGGTCGATCGGCTTCTCAGCCTCCAGCAGGGAAGCCGGTCGGCAGCTGACTACGCGATCGACTTCCGGGTAGCGGCGGAGGAGTTAGGCTGGGATGAACGTTCATTCTGCAGTCTCTTCCTCCGCAGTCTCAATGATGGTCTGAGGGACGAACTGGCTGGGCGGGACATCCCGGAGACTTTAGCGGAGCTAACGTCTCTAGCCATCAGCCTGGATAACAGGCTGCGCAAGCGCACCTCGGAGCGGAAGTCGTCTTCTTCTCGCTCTCATGGTGCCTCGTCGCGCCGGTCCCAAGCTCGCCCCCTGGCGTCGCCGCCACCATCGCGCCCCGAGGAGTTGGAGCCGATGGTGACGGGCTGGACAAAGCTCCCTCCTGTGGAGAGACAACGCCGCCGTGAGTTGGGTCTCTGCATGTATTGCAGAGACAGCCAACACACGGTGGAGCTTTGCTCACAGAAGCCAAACGGCGGGGTCCGCAAGTCACTGTAGGGGGCCTCGCGGACATCAATCGGTTAAATCCCCTCTCCCAATTGAAGCTGCCCGTCCGATTTTGTCACAACTCCACTGGGCACCTCACTCACGCACTGGTGGATTCGGACGCGGAGGGCAGCTTTATTTCACAAAGCCTGGCAACCCGATTGGGCATCCGTTGCCAAGTCCTCAAATCTCCTCTCGCCCTGGTCAACCTCTCCCATGTCTCCCTGGGGAGAGTAACACATCAGACCGTCCCTGTTCCTGTGATCATCTCTGGGAACCACCGGGAGGAAATCACCTTCTACGTCCTCCCCAACTCTGTGTCGCCCGTCATCCTGGGGTACCCCTGGCTTCGCCTCCATAACCCCGTCCTGGATTGGAAGTCCGCCAGGGTATCGGCATGGAGTACCTTCTGCATGAGCACCTGCTTGCAATCCGCTGCCTGCTCTCCGTCCTCTTCTCCAACTCCTATGGACGCTGCGCCCCCGGATCTCTCCCTGGTGCCATCAGAATTTCACGACCTGGGTATGGTTTTCAGCAAGTCCAAGGTGATGTCTCTTCCTCCACACAGGCCCTACGACTGTGCTATAAACATCCGCCAGGGGGCACCCTTACCCTCTGGGCGACTCTACAGCCTGTCGGCGCCGGAGAAGGAGACCATGAATTCCTACCTCAAGGAATCGTGGAGTGCTGGAATTATCCGTCCCTCGTCATCTCCATTAGGCGCAGGGTTCTTCTTCGTGGGCAAGAAGGACGGTTCCCTCCGTCCTTGTATCGACTACCGCTCCCTGAATGATATTACGGAGAAGGATCGCTACACCCTGCCACTTATGGACACCGCTTTCCACTCCCTCCAGGGGGCGACTTGGTTCACCAAGCTGGATCTGCGCAGCGCATACCACCTCGTCCGGATCTGGGAGGGAGATGAGTGGAAGACAGCCTTCCGTACCCCGAACGGCCACTTCGAGTACCTGGTGATGCCGTTCGGGTTGACCAATGCTCCAGCCGTCTTTCAGCGCCTAATAAATGACGTCCTCTGGGATTTCATCGGCCTATTTGTGTTCGTCTACCTGGATGACATCCTCCTCTTCTCCAAATCCAGGGACGAGCACCGGGTCCATGTGAGGCGGGTCCTCCAAAGGCTGCTGGAGAACCGGCTGTATGTGAAGGCTGAAAAATGTGAATTCTACGCTAAGACAACGTCCTTCCTCGGGTTTGTCATCTCCCACGACCAGGTGCTTCCGGACCCAGTGAAGGTGAAGGCGGTGGTGGAATGGCCCACACCTACATCGAGAAAACAGGTGCAACAAATCATTGGGTTTGCAAATTTCTACCGCCGCTTCGTCCCAAATTTTGGCACCGTCGTTGGCCCTCTGACCCGCCTCACGTCCCCTAAGGTCCCGTTCCGGTGGACCGAAGAGGCCACGGCTGCTTTCCAGGCGCTGAAGGCGGAGTTCTCCTCCTCCTGGGTCCTTAGCCAAGTTGACCCGTCGCTGCAATGCATCGTGGAAGTGGATGCTTCGGACACGGGAATGGGGGCGGTTCTATCTCAGCGGTCGCCAGATGACGGAGTCAAACGGCCCTGCGCCTTCTTCTCTCGGTGCTTGTCCTCGGCGGAACGGAACTACGACGTGGGGGACAGAGAGCTCCTCGCCATCAAGCTCGCGCTGCAGGAGTGGCGTCACTGGCTAGAGGGGGCGGACCTGCCGTTCGTGGTCCTGACTGACCACAAGAACTTGGAATACTTGAGATCTGCCAAGCGCCTGAACGCCCGCCAGGCGCGTTGATCCTTGTTCTTTGCCAGGTTCCGCTTTAACATCACCTTCAGGCCTGGCTCCAAGAACGGCCTGCCCGACGCCCTCTCTAGGCAATTTGCCCCTGAGGCATCTGAGGATACGGTCCACACCATCCTGCCCAGGTCGTGCATCGTGGGAGCCGTCACTTGGGACATTGAAAGCAAGATCCGGAAGGCGCAGGAAGTGGAACCTGACCCTGGCGGCGGCCCGGAGGGGAGGCTTTTCGTGCCATCCACGGTTCGGGGGGAGGTCATCCACTGGCTACATACGTCTAAGCTCACCTGCCACCCTGGTTCCTCCCGGATGATCGACCTCCTTCAACGGTCCTTCTGGTGGCCGGGCCTGCGGAAGGACGCTGCCCGCTACGCCCAGGCCTGCCCTGTATGTGCCACCAGTAAGTCAGGTAATGCCCCTCCAGCGGGTTTGCTCCAGCCTCTGCCCGTCCCTGGCAGGCCCTGGTCGCATATCGCCCTGGATTTCGTCACCGGACTCCCAGTCTCTAACACCTTCGACACCGTCCTGACCATCGTAGACCGTTTCTCCAAGGCGGCGCACTTCATCCCGCTACGAGGTCTTCCATCTGCCCTGGAGACGGCGGACCTCCTAGTCCAACACGTGGTCAGGCTGCACGGGATTCCGGTGGACGTGGTCTCGGACCGGGGGCCCCAATTTTCCTCAGAGGTTTGGAGGTCATTTTGCAACGCCCTGGGAGCCAAAGTAAGCCTCTCCTCCGGCCATCACCCCCAAACCAACGGGCAGTGTGAGCGGACCAACCAGGAGCTGGAGGCTGCGCTCCGCTGCGTCACTGCGTCCAAGCCTGCGTCCTGGAGTAACCATCTCGCCTGGGTTGAGTACGCCCACAACACCGCCCGCTCTTCTGCCACAGGGATGTCTCCCTTTAAGGCGTCCCTGGGCTACGACCCCCCTCTTTTCCCAGCGCAGGAGAGTGAGGTAACTGTTCCCTCAGTTCGGGCGCACCTCAGGCAGTTCCGCTCCATCTGGACGTCAGCGCGCAATGCGCTCTTACGCACGGCGGAGCGCAACAGAACCACGGCGGACCGGCACAGAAGACCTGCCCCAGCATACCAGGTGGGCCAGCGTGTCTATGTGTCAACCCAGGACGTCATTTTAAAGGGTGAGAGGAGGAAGCTGGCACAGCGTTTTATGGGCCCATACCCCATCACCAGGATTATCAACCCGGTGGCTGTGCGTGTAGCTATTCCCCCCTCCCTCCGTATCCATCCCACCTTCCACGTATCCAAGGTGAAGCCGGCAGTCTCCGACCCCCTTTGCCCTCCTCCTACTGCGCAGCCCGCGCCCCGGATGATTGATGGTCATCCGGCCTGGCCTGTCTCTTCTATCCTGGACTCCCGGCGCCAGGGTTGCGGGTTGCAGTACTTGGTGGACTGGGAGGGATATGGGCCTGAACATCGGCAATGGGTACCCTCGTAATTTGTGTTGGACCCGTCCCTCATAACTGAGTTCCACCGAGCGCACCCGGAGAAACCATCGCCAGGAGGCGCTGCTAGAGGGGGGAGTACTGTCATGTCTCGCCGCTCATCTGCGGCGCCAGCTGCACACACACCTGCACCTCATCAGCGGCGAAGGATTTAAGCCGCCTCGCCCTGGGCTTCGGCCTGAAGCCGTCAGTCTTCACTCGCTACGATTGCTGTAAGGAATCTCTACCACTCAGCAAACATTGTGGTAAGAAGCTCTTACCTCATTCTTCTCCCAGTCTGCTCCCCTGTGCACAGGTGGGTTCCCCGGCGGCGGACCACTCCTCTCCACCTCCATTCCCTCGCTGCTGCACCGGGCGCTCCAGGTCGCTGTCTACCGGGCCTCATCCTTGCTGTGCCAGCCACCTGCTAATTCCAAGTAAGCCAGTCACCATTTTCATATCTCCTGTGTTGGTGTGGTGCCCGTCACCCTTCTCCCTTTGCTTCTCCCATAGGGTTGTCCGGCTGTACGGTCTCCTGCCTCCGTGCCCGACGCAGACGCCACCACCAATACATTCACACCTCGCAGACACACATTCATACACTCTTGTTGTTAATAAAGCTATTAGATCTACTCTGAGCCTGCGTGTGTGTCTCCTGAGCCGTGCGTTATGTCAAAGATAGTCAGAGATGGTAATGGAAAAAGGCGAGAAGAGCCTGCTTGGGGCTCCAGAGTGCTGGGGGTATAACACCAAACAAAGATGTGCCTTTCACCCCCGCTGTGCCAGGTTCACACCTGAGGATGCAGGGGAGTGAATGTATTGCATTAAGACCGGCTCTGTGATATTCATGTTAATGTGTCTGTGGATATGTGTGCATGTTTTACAGCTTGTATGGTAATGTGTTTACCCTGAGCGCCAGAAAGACGGGGATAAAGGGTATAAGAGAGTTCACTCACATTTCGTACGTTTTACTTGTTGGAGGAGAAATAAAGTCTGTGTCATCAGTTCATGGTCTCTTCTGATTCCTTCCTCTACGTAGGTGACCTAGAGACGTGAAATGGAAAACGGACCAAGGACCACCATGGAGACACTTCCGCTGGAGTCTCCCACCGCTGCATGCGCTGTTGCAGTCAGACTCCCGGACTTTTGGCTTCATGATCCGGCCGCTTAGTTTATTCACGTAGAAGCCCAGTTCACCCTCTGGGGAGTCGTGGGAGACGACACGAAGTACTATCATGTGGTGGTATCGCTGGAAGTACACGCCACACAGCGTGCAATGAGTCTACTCCGAGCCTCACCAGCCCAAGGAAAATACGGTGCTCTCAAGCAGCAGCTGCTGTGCCATTAGATCCTTTCAGATGCAGAGAGGGCAGAAAAGCTCCTCACCAGCTCAGAGCTAGGAGACAGATCGGCTGTGGACCTGATGGAGAGCATGCTTGCGTTGATGGGCACGGATGACAGATCTTTCCTTTTTGCCCACCTCTTCCTCAGAAACCTACCGGCTTCTGCGAGAGTGATTCTCGCTAACTCATAGCTGCAAGTAGCCAGGGACTACCACGCGCTGGCAGAGGAGGCAGACCAAATCATCCTCGTATACAAGGCTCTCAGCGTGCTCGCAGTGACACCGGGATCTCCAAAGGAATCCAGCGAGGTTGAGAAGCTGATGGTGGTGGCAGGGACGGCCACCTGGAGACACGGGACCGGGACACTGTGTTTTTATCACTGCCGTTTTGGCAAGGAAGTGCAACGTAGTCTGCCACCTTGCCACTTCAAGAGAGCCGGGAAACGAGACAACCAGTGGTTGGTAGCAGCTGCGACCACTGGCGACAGGGAGAAGCTGCTTTTCATCATGGACACATGTTCTAGGAGGCGTTTTTTGGTAGACTCTGGCTCCCAGAAGACCCTCATTCTGCCAGTCAGCGCAGACAGGCTGGCAAAAGGCAGCGACCCCGCTCTTATACTACTTCTGGCTCCACACGAGTTGGCTGCCTTTTTGCAACAGCGGATCAATTTCTGCCTATTTCTATTTACTATCTGGCTCTCTTGCCAATCTTTCTGATCCAGTGACACCATTATTCCATCCAAACACGTAGATCACCCAAATGTCTCCTAAGCCAGCGGACGGAGCCATTGTTTCTTGCAGGAGGCAGTACAATAGAGACCAGCTGTTAGCACTTAACCGGCCCACAATGCTAACGCAAAAACTCAACATACCGGGAGAAATAAGACGGAAACGGCATGGATGTCTAGCTGAAGTAAGACAGCGGGCGAGGAATATAAGGTACAGACCCGTCCTCCCATCCGTCATTATGGGGAATGTTCGATCGCTACTCAATAAGACTGATGAGCTAGCGGCTATCTCCCGCTACGAGAGCGTCTTCAGAGAGAGTAGCTTGTTGCTGTTTACCGAGACGTGACTAACAGAACTAGCAACAGATGCTAACATCAAACTGGAGGGTTTCCACGCAATACGGGCAGACCGGACACCAGACAGTGGGAAGGCAAGGGGCGGGGGAGTGATAATGTATGTCAATACAGACCGGGACATATCATGGTTAAGAAACAGCACTGTAGCAAAGACATCACGTTGCTAGCTGTTAGCATGCGGCCTACCTATCTCCCGAGGGAATACTCACATGTGATCTGCATTGTTATTTATGCAAATCATACGGCAAACGCTGGGACAGAGCGTGACGTCATCCACTCAGTAACTGGCAGGCTGTAGACAGAACACCCAGATGCTCTTCTCCTCATCTCAAGTGATTTCAACCATATCTCACTGTCCCCCATTCTACCCACGCTCACCCAGTATGTCACATGCCACACTAGAGACAATAAAACACTGGACTTATTCTATGCAAATACTAAGGAGGCGTACACCTCTTCACCACTCCCCCCACTCGGGAGATCGGATCACAACTTGGTTCATCTCCTGCCGGTGTACAAACCCCTAGTACACAGACAACCTCCGGTCATGCGCACAGTGAAGTTATGGTCTGAGGAGGCAATGGACGCTCTAAAGGACTGTCTTGAAACCACTGCCTGGGAGCAGCTCTGCGATCCACATGGTGAGGACATCGATGGCCTCACTCACACCATCACGGACTACATCGGCTTCTGTGTGGACAACACCGTATCCACCAAGACCATACGGTGTTGCTTGAACAACAAACCCCGGATCAACCCCGAGATAAAAACTCTTCTGAGAGAGAAGAAGAGGATCTTCAGGTTTGGGAACAAGGAGATGCTGAAGTCCGTACAGAGGGAGCTGAGGAGGAAGATCAGAGAAGGCAAGGACAGCTTCAGGAGGAAGATGGAGGACAAGCTGCAACAGAGCGACATCGGCGGGGTCTTTTTTTTTTTTTTTTTGTTACTTATTTGTACCCATAGGTAGACTTGGTTTGCAGTCTGGTGACAAGCCACCGGCTACTGGTCGCTGCGTGCGCGAGCGCCCTAAACCTACATGTTTTTGGTGTGCGGGAGGAAACCGGAGAAATCCCGGAGTAAACCCGCGCAACACGGGGAGAACATGCAAACTCCACACAGCTCACTGTTGGTCGGGGGCTGGGATCGAACCCACGATCTCATGATCCCCGCGGTCCCCCGGCCGAGGGTAAAACTGTGCTGCCACAGTGCTAAACCACTGCGCCACCGTGCAGCCCACGGTCTGGAGGTGGCGCTGGAGGGGTCTGGAGGAACCTTAAAACCATCTCTGGGCTCCAGAATACCTCCCCCCAGGCCACGGAGGGCAGGGAGTGGGCGAACAATCTGAACCTGTTTTTTAATAGGTTTGACCAATCGCCCTTCCCCCGACTGCACAACAACCACTGCTGCCTCTAAAGTCATTGAGACCTGCTGTCCACACCCCACTCCAACACCCCCCCCCACTCCTAGCACACAGCCCCCCAACCTGACCCTCACTGAGACCCAGGTGAGGACGGAGCTGAGGAAGATCAAGGAGAGGAAGGCCTCGGGACCGGACGGCATCAGCACGAAGCTCCTCAAGTCCTGTGCAGACCAGCTGTGTGGGATTGTGGAGCACATCTTCAACCTGAGCCTGAAGCTGGGGAGGGTACCTCCTTCACCGTTCTCCTTCCTACCTGGAGAAGCCCGGGAATGTGGTGAGGATCATGTTCTTTGACTTCTCCAGTGCTTTCAACACCATCCAACCGATGATCCTGAAGGACAAGCTGCTGTGTGCAGGGGTGGACCAGCACCTGTCATCATGGATCCTGGACTACCTCACTAACCAGCCACAGTTTGTGAGAACCTGAGATTGTGTGTCCGACCCAATCATCGGTAGCACGGGGGCCCCCCAGGGAATGGTTTTGGCTCCCTTCCTGTTCACCCTTTATACTGTGGACTTCTCACACAACACAACACACTTCCATCTATAGAAGTTCTCTGATGACTCTGCGACCGTCGGCCTCATCTCCAACGGAGATGAAGCTGAGTACAGAGGACTTATCCAGGACTTCGTGGACTGGTGCCATCAGAACTGCCTCCAGATCAACGCGAGGAAAGCTAAGGAGTTGGTGGTGGACTGCCGCAGGCAAGGACAACCCCTTACAGCACCAGTAAACATACAGGGAATGGACACTGAGATGGTGACATCCTACAAGTACCTTGGTGTTTATCTGAACAATAAACTAGACTGGTCACACAATACCGACGCACTCTACAAGAAGGGACAGCGCAGGCTGTTCCTACTGAGGAGGCTCAGGTCTTTTGGTGTACAAGGGGCGCTGCTGAAGACATTCTACAACATGGTGGTGGCATAAGCCATCACTTTTGGAGCGGTCTGCTGGGGCAACTGCATTACAGCAGCCGATAGGAAGAGACTGAACAAACTGATCAAGAAAGCTAGATCTGTCCTGGGGCAACGCCTTGACCCAGTGGAGGAGATAGGAGAGAGAAGGATGGTGGCTAAACTGTCATCTCTGCTGGAGTCCGAGTCCCACCCTATGCAGGACATACTGAACGCACTGAGGAGCTCATTTAGCAGTAGACTACATAATCCTAGGTGCGCAACCGAGAGGTTTCGCAGGCCCTTCCTACCTACGGCTGTCAGACTGTATAACCTAAGCAGGGCTGCTCACAGCGATAGCAAAAAACGTGACGACCTAATAGTATTGAATGCAAAATACGCAACAGATTTACACAAATGGTCCCCTCCAGTATACAACTAGGACAATATCAGTCGCTAAGGAGGGTGACAATATGTATGGGTACATATTCATACTATGTAGGATAACTAAGTAGACGGTTATGCTGTTTATTCCATCTTGCTACAATGCTCCGCACTTTGTATATATATTTATGTATATGTATGTATATTCACTGCTCTTATTTATATTTTTCGTATCTTCTTAATTATTGCTCTGAGTGTTGCTATCCCTGTGCTGTTGCAATCCTGGAATTTCCCCATTGCGGGACTAATAAAGGCTTATCTTATCTTATCTTATCTTACGACCACCAACAGATCCCACATCAGGACGTTTGGAGAAAGGATGGTGCCTGTATGTTTGCATGGGCGCAATTACCAGTGGGACTTTGTGGTAGCTGCATGTTCAGTCTCCATCTTAGGTGCTTACTTTCTGTGTGCTTATGGATTGCTAGTTGATGTTGCCAACAGACGGTTAGTGGATGCTGTTTCTTTTTCCTTCTTGCCCTGCACAGCCCGGGGAGTTAGGCCACCAACACACGCTAACGTTCTAGCTCCAGGGGGTAACACCAGCGTTTGCTTTCCGAGTTCCCATCCCTCACGGTTCCCACTTTTTCCTCTACGGTAACCAAGCATGAGGTCGAGCATTTTATAACAACGAAAGGTCCACCCGTGTTTGTGCGCCCTCGCTGCTTGGACGCAGTTAAACTAGCCAGCGCGTGTGAGGAGTTTGCTAACTTAGAACGATTAGGCACCGTTAGACACTCCAACAGTCCTTGGGCATCACTGCTGCACATGGTGCCTAAGGCTGATGGGTTGTGGCGGCCGTGTGGTGACTTCCGACGCTTGAACAATGCCACGGAACATGACCGGTATCCCATCCCGCACATTCAGGATTTTTCCATGCACCTGGCCAGGACGTGCATTTTTGCAAAAGTGGACCTGGTCCACGGTTACCACCAGGTCCCAGTGTGCGCAGAAGACGTTCCCAAAACAGCGATAATAACTCCTTTTGGGCTTTTTGAGTTTTTTTTTACACATGCCACTTGGGTTAAAGGGCGCAGCGCAAACTTTTCAAAGAATGATGGACGCGGTGCTTCATGATTTGCCATTAATTTTTGTTTACTTAAATGACATTTTACCGGAGTGGTGGCTCAGTTGGTAGAGCATCCGCCCCACACCCGGGAGGCAGGGGTTCAAATCCTGGCCGGGTCATACCAAAGACCATATAAAAATGGTACTTTCTGCCTTCTAGCGTGGTGCTCCGCATAATGGAATGGGGAAAGTAAAGTTACACACAGAGCTACCAGAGGACTGACCCCCCGCTGTAGCTTTCACTACTTACAGTAGCTGTGTGGCCTAGGGTCAGAGAAACGGAGATAGGCGCCGCCCCATACACCAACATGGTGAGAAGGGAATTAACTAACTAACTAACTAACTAAATGACATTTTGGCAGCTAGCGCGTCAGAGGAGGAGCACCTCACCCATCTCAAATAGGTCTTCCAATGGTTGGAAGTGCACGGGCTGATTGTTAACCGGGTAAAGTGCCAGTTCGGGCTGCCAGTGATCAATTTTTTGGGCCACTGTATCTCACCGGAGGGTGCCATCCCGCTGCCGGATAAAGTCCGCGCAGTGTCAGATTTTCCGCGTCCACAGACCATGAGGGCGCTACAGGAATATTTGAGGATGGTCAATTTTTATAACTGTTTCCTCCCCCGGGCAGCCCAACTGCTGCAACCGCTGTACAGTGCGCTCAAAAAGAAGAAGCCCACAGAGAGCACTGACTGGACCCCCAAGCAGGTTCAGGTTTTCACGCCAAAACGATGCTCGCTAATGTGGCTTTGCTGGCCCATGCAACCTGTCAGCACACATAGCGCTCACCACAGATGCGTCTGACGTCGCGATAGGAGCCGTGGTGGAGCAGTATGTCTATGGGTTGGGGCAGCCACTCGCATTTTTCAGCCATACCTTACTCGACAACGAGTGCAAATACAGCACGTTTGACCAGGAGTTGTTGGCTCTCCACCTGGCTATGTGCCATTTCCAGTTTTGGCTCGAGGGCCATGAGTTCACTGCGTCTGTGGATCACAAACCACTAACGTATGCAATGGCCAAAGTTTCGGAACCGTGGTCAGCTCGGCAGCAATGGCACTTGGCCGGAATCTCAGAATTCACTACCGACATTCAACACATAGCTGCTAAGCCGCTAAGTCTCAGCTCTGCCGTCCGTTCCCAGCCGAGCGATGAACCGCCCCGGCCGCTGGACCTCCGCCCGGGTCCTGGCCACCATCTTGCTCCATCCCCACTCCTGACACCGGTGTGACGTAGGCGAGATTCACACAAACAAGAGGAGCAGATGGTTGCGACACAACAGGCTTTATTAAAACACACCACTGAGCACAAACAGGAGGAGAGGTCATTCTCCCAGACCCCCGTTTCAATCATGGTTACACACACATGATACATCTTGCCCTAATCCTGCCTATAAGCACTGCTGGGTCATTATAACACAGTTATAATGACACAGCAGTATAATAACTCAGTAATCACATTAAATACACACACAAAGTAACATTCTCTGCTGGCAAAGCATGCTGGGAAATCCCTGCCCCCCTTAACACGGCCCCGACGTTACAATATGTTTGTGCTTTTTTGGTTCTGTCTGTTGTTTGTGATGGCGTTACATTTGCTACTAAGCTATCGCTAGTGGCATTAGCTTGCTAGCTCTTGTTTTTTGTTTACTATTTCTATGCATGTGTTTGAGTAAAATGAACAATTTTGTTTTATTTTCTAACCTACTGAAAACAGCTCACCCAAATTCCAAGTCACAATTTCAGCATTTATTTACAGAAAATGATAACTGGCCAAGACAACAAAGGGATGTTACTTTTTGTTCAAATAATGCAAAGAAAACAAATTAATTATGGCTGTGTTGTTAGACATGTATATGTTGGACACTGCATATGTGATTTAACCTCACGATGAAGGAGAACCACAGAGCTGCAGCCCCCTGCGGTGCGGAGCCGCAGAGCCTGGACCCCCTGCGGAGGACAGGGGACAGAAGACTTCCTGACCTCTGAGGCTCGAGAGGAGAGAAGGGGGAGTTATGTAAATAAAAGGTTAATGAATGTGAATAAAGGGATTTTGATATAGATGTGTGATTTCCCCTGCGAGGGAAATGGTTTGATGTGAGAATGTTTAAAAGGGAGAACTTTGGTGTGTTCACCCTCTTTGTTCGCTGCTCAGGAATGAGAGCAGACAGTGGAATGGTTACTTGAAATAAACTGGAATTAAAGGCAATTCAGTTTTGTTATTCAAGTCTCCCCACATTAATGTTCATTCTTAAACACCACAATACTTAAGTTTTAACTTAGGAAAAACTCAAATCTGTATTTGTGAAATAACTCTGAATATTATTCACAGCTTTCACACCTTACCGTGCTTAGACAATCACCTAATCAGTATCTTCGTAGACTGAGGTGTCCTTGTGTTGGAATTCAACAGATACTCAAATTGAATGGTCACCATACATATAGAGATGCTAATTTAGAAAAGGTTCCAAGGTTGTCATAGCCAGGAGCGGCACTGGGGTTAAGCTCCCAGTGCTCATAAAATACTCCTTATGGCGTGCGTCTCGAAAAGCCTCTGACAACTAAGTCCAACTCCTAGCCTGCCCGTGTGGTTTAGTCTCTAAGCCCGGCGGAACTGCTTTTACTAATAGGAGAAGGGGCGAGGGCGGATCTCTGGTGCCTTAAAACCAGATGCTTCGGGTAGATGGTGGCTCGTCAACCTGGGAAGGTAGCCCATCTAGGGGAAGGTAAACCCTGATTTCAAACCTCTGCTGCCTTGCGGCATACCCGGTCACGGGAAAGGCTTCGGGAGTCAACCCTGAGGAAAAATCCGGAGTCGGAGCCCCTAAGGCAGTTCTATGTTGTGCTCAACATCGTTCTGGCAGCTCCTGCAACGGCGCTGGTGCCAAACTGTAGCAGCCCTGCTGTTCCTTTGGATTCATCAGTGACGTGGAGAGGGGGGACATGCTGCATGGGAAACATCTTGTCCTCCATATCTTCCTGCCCAGGCTTGAATCCTACCAACGCCCAACGCTGGAAGGTAGAACACCAGATCACTGGAGAGGACACTCCAGCTTCGCCTTTGGCGTAGACAAAACACGGGGAATGACAGTTACCGGTTATAAGCCGCTGCTCAATTGGCGTAGAGCGTGGCGCCAGGGGTTGTTCCCGACGGTGGGAGGGATCATCAGATCTCACTGGACAGCTACCACCCGCCTCAAGCTGGGCAGCCCCCAGCCAATAAGGTGTTGTCCCGCCACAGCTTGCTTTCCTCATTGGGTGCATGGGGATAAGGAGAAATCCAAACAGCAGGCTGAGAACCTTCGCACCAGGCAAGACAATAAAACAAAAGAGACCAACTCTAAAACTGGGAACTTGGAACGTCCGCACTATGATGACAGGACTCGCTGCTAACCTCAAGGACATCAATGACACCAGGAAGACTGCCATCATCAATAATGAGCTGAAGAGACTGGGAGTGGATATCGCCACTCTCCAGGAAACACGGTTAGCTGATGCAGGCACACTGAGAGAGAAGGACTACACGTTCTACTGGCAGGGAAAGGGCAGTGACGAACACAGGGAACACGGAGTGGGCTTCGCAGTGAAGAACACTTTGCTGAAGATGGTGGAACCGGGCAGCACTGGCTCTGCACGACTCCTCACCCTCCGCCTGAACACCACTGAAGGCCCAGTCACCCTCGTCAGTGTGTATGCTCCAACACAGACAGCCACACCAGAGGCAAAAGACGAGTTCTACGAGAATCTCGCAACAACTGTCAGGATCATCCCCAACTCTGAACAACTCATTCTCCTTGGAGACTTCAATGCCAGAGTGGGTGCTGACCACGACTCCTGGCCCTCCTGTCTTGGACCTTTTGGCGTGGGCAGAATGAACGACAACGGACAGCGGCTGCTCGAGTTCTGCACATGTCACGATCTGTGCATCACAAACTCGTTCTTCAAGACCAAGCCCCAACACAAGGTTTCCTGGCAACATCCGCGCTCAAAGCACTGGCACCAGCTAGACTTGATCCTGACCAGGCGCACCTCACTGAAGAACGTGCTAATCACCCGTTCGTTCCAGAGTGCAGATTGCGACACAGACCATTCATTGGTGTGTTGCAAGGTCAAGCTGCAGCTGAAGAAATTCCATCGTGCTAGACAACCTGGAAAGGCCCGGATTGACATCAGCAAGATGGCCCAACCAGAACTTGTTGAGCAGTTTGCCTCCACCTTTGAGAAGGAACTTGGTGTACCACAAGGAGGAGAATCTGCAAAGCAGAAGTGGGAAGAGCTACGAAACACCATCTACCACACAGCCTTGGCTACCTTTGGGAGGAAGACCTCGAAGTCACAGGACTGGTTTGATGCCAAGTTGACCGAGATGACCCCCGTCATTGAAGCCAAGCGCTCAGCACTTGCTGAGTACAAGAAGTACCCAAACGAGAAGAATCTCCAGATTCTCAGGGCTGCGAGAAGCAAAGTTCAGCAGACTGCTCGGCGCTGTGCCAACGAGTACTGGACTCAGCTCAGCCAAGACATTCAAACCGCTGCCATAACAGGGAACATCCGTGGTATGTACGATGGCATCAAGAAAGCACTTGGTCCGGCTCAGAGCAAGACGGCCCCCCTCATATCTTCCACTGGGGAGATGATCACAGAGAAGAACAAGCAGATGGAGAGATGGGTGGAACACTACTCCGACCTCTACTCTAGACAGAACACCGTGACACCGTCAGCCCTTGATGCCATCGACTGCCTGCCATCCATGGACGAACTTGACGCCGAGCCAACCATTGACGAACTCAGTAAGGCCATTGATAGCTTGGCCGCTGGCAAGGCACCCGGCAACGACGGCATACCCCCTGACCTGATCAAGCACTGCAAGACCGCCCTACTGCTGCCATTGCATGACGTCCTCTGCCAGTGCTGGAAGGAAGGTGCCGTACCACAGGACATGAGGGACGCCAAGATCATCACCCTCTACAAAAACAAAGGGGAGAGAAGCGACTGCAACAACTACAGGGGCATTTCCCTCCTCAGCGTTGTTGGCAAAGTCTACGCACGAGTTGTTCTCGTTCGTCTACAGAAGCTTGCCGAACGTGTCTACCCCGAGTCTCAGTGTGGCTTCCGCGCTGAGCAATCGACGATAGACATGATATTCTCCATCCGCCAACTCCAGGAGAAATGCAGAGAACAGAACATGCCTCTGTACGTCGCCTTCATCGACCTCACCAAAGCGTTCGATCTGGTCAGCAGAGAGGGCCTTTTCAAGATCCTGCCAAAGATAGGATGCCCACCAAAGTTGCAAAGCCTCATCGAATCGTTTCACACCAACATGCAGGGGATAGTGCAGCACGATGGCAACGTCTCAGAGCCATTCAACATACGCAGCGGAGTGAAACAGGGCTGTGTACTTGCGCCAACCCTCTTTGGGATTTTCTTTGCTATGCTCCTGAGGCATGCCTTCAGCACAGCAACAGAGGGAATCTACCTGCACACAAGATCTGACGGCAGGCTTTTCAACCTCGCCCGCCTGAAAGCCAGAACCAAAGTACGCGAGGCTCTAATCAGAGACATGCTGTTCGCAGACGACGCTGCAGTCGCAACCCACACACAGCAGGAGCTTCAGACCCTGATGGACCGCTTCTCCCAGGCATGCAAGGACTTCGGGCTTACCATCAGCCTGAAGAAGACTAACGTCTTGGCGCAAGGCACGGAAGCACCACCAACCATCACCATTGATGACTACAAGCTGGAGGTCGTGAATCAGTTCACGTACCTGGGGTCCACGATCAGCAACAACCTCTCCCTTGATACAGAGATCAACAAGAGGATTGGAAAATCAGCCTTCACACTCGCTCGCCTCACCACACGAGTGTGGGAGAATCCCAAACTCTCTGTCAAGACGAAGATGGCAGTGTACAACGCCTGCGTCATCAGCACACTGCTCTATGGGAGTGAGACGTGGGCAACATACGCCCGGCAGGAAAAGAGACTGAACTCCTTCCACTTGCGCTGCATTCGCCACATCCTGGACATATCCTGGCAGGACAAAGTGCCCAACACAGAAGTTCTGTCCCGCGCCGGCCTTCCCTCCATGTTCACTCTACTCAGGCAGCGCAGGCTCCGCTGGCTAGGCCACGTTCACCGTATGGAGGATGGCAGAATCCCCAAAGACGTCCTCTATGGAGAACTGGCAACTGGCAGGAGAGACGTTGGCCGCCCACAGCTGCGCTTTAGAGACGTCTGCAAGAGAGACATGAAGGCCCTGGAGATCAACACAGAGCGCTGGGAGGACCTTGCAACGGACCGCTCCAAATGGAGAGGCACCCTGACCAGACAGCTCAAGGCGGATGAAGAGAGACTGACTGCTGCAGCAGATGAAAAAAGGACCCGCAGGAAGAACCGCCACAGACCCAGCAGCACGGAGACCACCCACAAGTGTGACCTGTGTGACAGGGACTGTCATTCGCGCATCGGCCTGTTCAGCCACAGGCGGTGCTGTTCCAGCAGAGTAGACGTTTAGGATTCTCTTCCATGGTCATCATAGACCGACGGAGGCCGACGAATTTAGAAAAGATATAGTGGTCTCTTAATTTTTTTTACTGAGCTGAATAATCTAAATGGATAGGAAACAATAATGCATATGTGGTTTTCTCTTTAAAAAGAGCTTTAAAAAAGGATGATTCATGAAAGTAGGAAACCTGATAACTCTAATGACAGATGTCTTTTCTCTAAGGAACAAAGCCTTATTTCATCTTGGTTATACTGTAAATGTACAGTGGAGAAATTAAGTATTGAACACGTCAACATTTTTCTCATTAAACATATTTTTGATGGAGCCATTGACCTGAGATTTTCACCAGATATCCGTAACAGCCCAAGTAATCTATACATTCAAAGACATCAAAGCAACTGTGTTCACAAAACAAGTTGTATTTAATAAAGTGGAATGACACAGGGAATAAGTATTGAACACATGAAGAAAAAGAGATGCAAAAAGGCATAGAAAGCCAAGAAACCAGTTGAAATCCATCAGAATTTAGGAAGCTATCACATCCCTCCTCAGTGCAAATTAATTTCAGCTGGATACTTCCGGCGCCTCACCAGTTGGCTGCCTTTTGCATGCAGCAGTTCAATTCTGAGTTTTCTTCCATCCATCCATCCATCCATCTTCTACCGCTTTTCCGGAGGTCCGGGTCGCGGAGGCAGCAGTTCAAGCAGAGAAGCCCAGACTTCCCTCTCCCCAGCCACCTGCTCCAGCTCTTCAGAGGGGATCCCAAGGCGTTCCCAGACCAGCTGGGAGACATAGTCTCTCCACCGAGTCTTGGGTCTGCCCCGGGGTCTCCTCCCAGTGGGACGTGCCTGAAACACCTCAAGTGGGAGGCGTCCAGGAGGCATCCTAATCAGATGCCCATACCACCTTAACTGACTCCTTTCAATGTGGAGGAGCAGCGGTTCTACTCTGAGCCTCTCCCAGATGACTGAGCTCCTCACCCTATCTCTGAGGGTGAGTCCAGCAATCCTACGGAGAAAGCTCATTTCAGCCGCTTGTATCCGCGATCTCGTTCTTTCGGTCATTACCCAAAGCTCGTGACCATAGGTGAGAGTAGGAACGTAGATTGACTGATAAATCGACAGCTTTGCCTTAGAACTAAGCTCCCTCTTCACCACAACAGACCAGTACAACGTCCGCATCACTGCAGATGCTGCTCCAATCCGTCTGTCGATCTCTCGCTCCATTCTCCCCTCACTCGTGAACAAGACCCCAAGATACTTAAACTCCTCCACTTGGGGCAGGAGCCTGTCCTCAACCCGGAGAGGACAATCCACTTTTTTCCGGCTGAGGACCATGGACTCGGACTTGGAGGTGCTGATTCTCATCCCAGCCGCTTCACACTCAGCGGCAAACCGTCCCAGCAAGAGCTGTAGGTCATTGCTGGATGAAGCCAACTTCTTCATCTGAGTTTTCTTGTCGTTTTTAATTTACTGTCTTTTTTCTGGTCACAACTTTCTGATCCTGCAATCCCTTATCCACCATGGACACACAGATTGCTGCACTGGTGCTGATATTAGTCATCTTTCGTATCTTATCGCAAATGTCTGCTGACCCGGCGGATGGAGGAGCCATTGTTTACAGTAGGAGCAGCTGTTAGCATTAAACCGCCCCACGGTGCTAACGCAAAAACTCAACATACCAAGAGGAATCAGGTGAAAACAACATGGATGCCGGGCTGGAGTAAAGCGACAAGCGAAGAAAACAGAGGTACAGACCCGTCTTTCCATCCGTTATCATAGGGAATGCGCGATCGCTTCTTAACAAGACAGACGAACTGGTGGCTATATCCCGGTATGAGAGCGTCTTCAGAGAGATTAGCATCAATCATGTTGTTTACTGAGATGTGGCTAACAGAACTTGCAACAGATGCTAACATTGAACTGGAGGGTTTCTACGCAATACGGGCAGATCGGACACCAGGCAGGGGTAAGACCAGGGGTGGAGGGCTGATATTGTATTTGAACGAACAGATGGTGTAATTCTGAGCACATCACGATTAAAGAACAACACTGCAGCAAAGATATTGAGTTGCTAGCTGTTAGCATGTGGCTGGTTTATCTCCCTAGGGAATATTCACATGTGGTCTGCATTGTTATTTATGTAAATCCGTCTGTGAGCTCTGGGGCAGCGCGTGACGTCATCCACTCAGTCACTAGCAGAATCAGAATCAGAGTCAGAATCAGAATCAGATTTATTGCCATTGTTCATGTAGTACACAAACTAGGAATTTGTCTCGGTGCAATGCTGCAACATTAAACATGATAAAATAAAAGAAATAAACTATACATGCAATAAAGTGTAGAATAAGAGTGAGTAATACTAGTCAGCAGTTTAAATATATTAGCAAGCAGCAGATAATGTGGAGAACTATATAGTGCAGTCGGTAATGCAGGAAGAAAACAGTGATGATTGACATGAGTCTGGTTGAGCTGCTGTACATAGCGCACGAGAGACGATAAGTCACTTAGTGTTCAGCAGTCTGATGGCAGAGGGGAAGAAGCTGTTCATGTGATGGGAGGTTTTAGACTGGATGGACCGAAGTCTTCTACCTGAGGGGAGAGGGGCAAACAGTACGTGACCAGGGTGTGAGGGATCGGCTATGATCCGGCCAGCACGCCTCCGGGTCCTGGAGATGTACAGATCCTGGAGAGATGGGAGCTTGCAGCCGATCACCTTCTCAGCAGTGCGCACGACGTGCTGCAGCCTTAGTCTGTCCCTGGCAGTGGGCTCCTGCGTACCACACGGTTATGGAGGTGGTGAGGATGGACTCGATGATGGCTGTGTAGAACTGCACTAACATCTTGGTGGGTAGCTTGAGCTTCCTCAGCTGCCGCAGGAAGAATATCCTCTGCTGGGCCTTTTTGATGAGGGAGCTGATGGTCGGCTCCCACTTGAGGTCCCTGGTGATGGTGGTGCCTAGGAAGCGGAAGGAATCAGCAGTGGTGATGGGAGAGCCTGTGAGGGTGAGGGGGGGCAGAGGGGTTGTGACTTTCCTGAAGCCCACAATCATCTCCACTGTCTTCAGAGCGTTCAGCTGCAGGTTGTTGTTGTTGCACCAGGACGCCAGCTGGGCCACCTCACTCCTGTAGGCGGACTCGTCGCCATTGGAGATGAGCCCGATGAGGGTGGTGTCGTCCACAAACTTGATCAACTTGACAGACTGGTGGCTGGAGGTGCAGGAGTTGGTATAAAGGGAGAAGAGTAGGGGGGAAAGTACACAGCCCTGGGGTGATCCGGTGCTGATGCTAGCAGAGTCTGAGACAGTCTTTCCCAGCCGCACATGCTGCCTCCGGTCCGTCAGGAAGTCGGTGATCCACCTGCAGAGGGAGTCAGGCACGTTGAGCAGGGACAGCTTGTCCTGGAGCAGATCGGGGCGGATGGTGTTGAATGCGGAGCTGAAGTCCACAAACAGGATCCTGGCGTAGGTTCCCGGGGAGTCTAGGTGCTGCAGGATGGAGTGGAGGGCCAGGTTGACTGCGTCGTCTACAGACCTGTTGGCTCGGTAGGCAAACTGCAGCGGGTCCAGGAGGGGGGTGGTGATGGACTTGAGGTGGGGCAGGACCAGGCGCTCAAAGGACTTCATGACTACAGAGGTGAGTGCTACAGGTCTGTAGTCGTTAAGACCAGTGATCCGTGGCTTCTTGGGGACAGGGATGATGGTGGAGGATTTGAGGCAGGACGGCACGTGGCATAGCTTAAGGGAGGTGTTAAAAATGTCTGTGAAGACAGGAGCCAGCTGTTTCGCACAGTGTCTCAGGGTGGAGGGAGACACGCCGTCTGGACCGGGGGCCTTGCGCGGGTTCAGTCTGGAGAACTGTTTGAGCACGTCCTGCTCACTGATGACAAGGGCAGGGGGGGAGGAGGGGGGGCGCCTTTGATGAAGTAGGGACCGTGGAGGCTGTGGAGCTGGAGGGAGGGGGGGAGTTGGACACAGATGACGGGGTGTCAAAACGGGCATAGTGTTGGGACAATCTTTGACAAAGGGCTTTGTCATCCTGACCTTTAGGAGCCTGAGGCCGATAATTAGTGATTTGCCTCAGTCCTGTCCACACAGAAGCCGAGTCATTAGCAGTGAACTGCTGCTGGAGTCTCTCAGAATACACAGATTTAGCTCTCCTCAGCTCTCTGTTGAACCGATATTTAACCTCCCTGTAGCAGCCCCTGTCTCCACTTTTCAGCGCTGCTTCCTTCTCCTTCCTGATCTGTCTGAGCTTAGCAGACTGCAAACGCAGCACCGAAATGCTCTCCTCCTCTTCTCGGGTGATTTTAACCATACTTCACTGTCCTCCATTCTGCCCATGTTCACCCAGTATTTCACGTGCCACACCAGAGACAATAAAACACTGGATTTATTTTATGCAAACGCTAAGGAAATGTACACCTCAACACCACTCCCCCTGCTCGGGAGATTGGATCAAACCTGGTTCACCTCCTGCCTGTGTACAAACCCCTAGTACACAGACAACCTCCTATTACCTGCACAATGAAAGTATGGTCTGAGGAGGTGATGGACACTCTGAAGTACTGTTTTGAATCCACTGCATGGGAGCAGCTCTGTGATCCACATGGTGAGGACATTGACAGCCTCACACACAACTCTGTACCCACCAAGACCATACGGTGTTTCTCAACCAACAAACCCTGGATCAACCCTGAGATAAAGTCTCTACTGAAAGAAAAGAAAAGGATCTTCAGGCCAGGGAACGGGGGGGGGGGGGAGCTGAAGTCCATACAGAGGGAGCTAAGGAGGAAGATTAGAGAGAGTAAGGACAGCTACAGGAAGAAGATGGAGGACAAGCTGCAACAGAGTGACATCAGCGGGGTCTGGAGAAGCCTCAAAACCATCTCTGGGCTCCAGAATACTTCCACCCAGGCCACAGGGGGCAGGGAGTGGGTGAACAACTTGAACCTGTTTTTTAACAGGTTTGACCAACTGCCCTCCTCTCTGCCTGCCCACCAACCACTACTGCCTCTACCGTCATTTAGTCCTGCTGACCACGGCCTCCCCCCATCACCCCCCACTCCCAGCAAACAGCCCCCCCCCGCCCCAACCTGACCCTCACTAAGACCCAGGTGAGGGCGGAGCTGAGGAAGATCAAGGCGAAGAAGGCCTTGGGTCCGGACTGCATCAGCTCGAAGCTCCTCAAGTCCTGCACAGACCAGCTGTGTGGGATTGCGGAGCACATCTTCAACCTGAGCCTGAAGCTGGGGAGGGTACCACAGCTGTGGAAAACATCCTGTGTGGTATCTGTACCAAAGACCTCCCACCCCAAGGACCTAAACAGCTACAGACAAGTGGCCCTCACATCACACCCGATGAAGACCCTGGAGAGGCTGCTCCTTGCCCACCTCTGCCCCCTGGTGGGACCAGAGATGGATCCACTCCAGTTCGCCTACCAGCATGGCATCGGGATGGAGGATTCAGTGATCTTCCTCCTATACCGTTCCCTGTCTCACCTGGAGAAGCCTGGGAGCACTGTGAGGACCATGTTCTTTGATTTCTCCAGTGCTTTCAACACCATCCAACCGGTGATCCTGAAGGACAAGCTATTGTGCGCAGGGGTGGACCAGCACCTGTTATCGTGGATCCTGGACTACCTCACAAACCGGCCACAGTTTGTGAGAACCCAGGATTGTGTGTCTGACACGATCATCTGCAGTACGCCCCCCCCCCCCCCCCAAGGAACAGTTCTGGCTCCCTTCCTGTTCACCCTTTATACTGCAGACTTCTCACACAACACACCACACTGCCACCTACAGAAGTTCTCTGACGACTCTGCCATCATCGGCCTCATCTCTGATAGAGATGATGTGGAGTACAGAGGACTTATCCAGGACTTCGTTGACTGGTGCCATCGGAACTGCCTTCAGATCAATGCGAGGAAAACTAAGGAACTGGTGGTGGACTACCACAAGTGAAGACAACCCCCTACAGCACCAGTAAGCATACAGGGAACTGACATTGAGATGGTGACATCCTACAAGTACCTGGGTGTTTACCTGAACAATAAACTAGACTGCTCACACAACACCAGCGCGCTCTACAAGAAGGGACAGCGCAGGCTGTTCCTCCTGAGGAGGCTCAGGTCTTTTGGAGTACAAGGGGCACTCCTGAAGACCTACGACTCGGTGGTGGCATCAGCCATCACACTTGGAGTGGTCTGCTGGGGCAACGGTATCATCGCAGCCGAGAGGAAGAGACTGAACAGACTGATCAAAAAAGCTAGCTCTGTCCTGGGGTGGCGCCTCGACCCAGTGGAGGAGATAGCAGAGAGAAGGATGGTGGCTAAGCTGTCATCTCTGCTGGAGTCTGAGTCCCACCCCATGCAGGACACGCTGAATGCACTGAGGAGCTCATTTAGCAGTAGGCTGTACCATTCTAGGTGCACGACCAAGAGGTTCTGCAGGTCCTTCCTTCCTATGGCTGTCAGTCTTTATAACCTAACCAGGGCTGCTCGTAGAGGTCATATTGAATGCACAAAACATAACAACATTGCACAATAAATGGTCCCCTCTATTATACAGCTAGGCAATATCAATCATTACCGAGGGTGACAACACGGCTGATTCAAATACGAAATATACTATATGGGTACATATTCATATTCTGCAGAGTAACTTAATAGACTATTATGCTGTGTATTCCATCTAGCTACAATGCTCCCAAACTGTGTATATATCTGTGTACATATGGATATTCAGTTGTTCTTATTATCTTATCTTTTTAATTATTGCTCTGAGTGTTGCTATTCCTGTGCTGCTGTAATCCTGGAATTTCCCCATTGTGGGACTAATACAGGCTTATCTTATCTTATCTCATCTTATCTTTACAGATGTGGATAAAATTGTTGGTACCCCTCTGTTAATGAAAGAAAAACCCACAATAGTCACAGAAATAACTTGAATCTGACAAAAGTGGTAATAAATAAAAATTCTACGAAAATTAACCATTGAAAATCAGACAATGCTTTTGAATTGTGGTTCAACAGAATTATTTTAAAAAACAAACTCATGAAACAGGTCTGGACAAAAATGATGGTACCCTTAACTTAATATTTTGTTGCACAACCTTTTGAGGCAATCACTGCAATCAAACGATTTCTGTAACTGTCAATGAGACTTCTGCACCTCTCAGAAGGTAATTTGGCCCACTCCTCATGAGCAAACTGCTCCAGTTGTCTCAGATTTGAAGGGTGCCTTCTCCAGACGGCATGTTTCAGCTCCTTCCACAAATGTTCAATAGGATTTACAGTAGCTCAGGGCTCATAGAAGGCCACTTTAGAATAGTCCAATGTTTGGCTCTTAGCCATTCTTGGGTGTTTTTAGCTGTGTGTTTTGGGTCATTATCCTGTTGCAAGACCCATGGTCTGCGACTGAGACCAAGCTGTCTGACACTGGGCAGCACATTTCTCTCTAGAATACCTTGATAGTCTTGAGATTTCATTGTACCCTGCACAGATTCAAGGCACCCTGTGCCAGATGCAGCAAAGCAGCCCCAGAACATAACAGAACCTCCTCCATGTTTCACAGTAGGGACAGTGCTCTTTTCTTGGTATGCTTCATTTTTGCATCTGTGAACATAGAGCTGATGTGCCTTGCCAAAAAGTTGCAGTTTTGTCTCGTCTGTCCATAGGACATTCTCCCAGAAGCTTTGTGGCTTGTCAACATGCAGTTTGGCAAATTCCAGTCTGGCTTTTTTATGATTTGTTTTCAACAGTGGTGTCCTCCTTGGTCATCTCCCATGAAGTCCACTTTGGCTCAAACAACGACGGATGATACGATCTGACACTGATGTACTGTACCTTGGCCTTGGAGTTCACCATGAATGTGTTTAGAGATTGTTCTGGGCTCTTTTGTTACCATTCTTATTATCCATCTCCTCCTGCGGCCACGTCCAGGGAGGTTGGTTACAGTCCTGTGGATCTTAAATTTCTGAATAATATGTGCAACTGTAGTCACAGGAACATCAGGCTGCTTGGAGATGGTCTTATAGCCTTTACCTTTAACATGCTTGTCTATAGTTTTCTTTCTAATCTCCGGAGACAACTCTCTCCTTTGCTTCCTCAGTCGGGCGCCGAGCACGCAGCATTCTTAGGGACTCCAACCATCCTGCTCATGTACTGTTCCAGCTTCTCCCCTCCAGAAGACGTTTCAGAAGCCTTCGGACTAGAACCAGCAGGTTTAGGAACAGTTTCTTTCCAACAGCTGTCACGTTATTGAACTTAGTTCCCCGCTGACTCTCTTACAATCATCTTTTACCATCCTCACCTGTACATAACTGCATAACTACATAACTACATCTAACTTATTGCACATTATTTGCACATAACAGTACTCTTAACTTTCTGCACTGCTGCATATATTTGCATATATTTGCTTAAATTGCACATACTGTTAACTACCGTATATACTGCACTGCTGTCCTTTGCACTTCTGATTGGATGCTAAACTGTGTTTCGTTACCTTGTATTCATACATGTGTAATGACAATAAAGTTGAATCTAATCTAATCTAATCTCAGTCCATGTTTAGTGTGGTACACACCATGTCAACAAACAGCACAGTGACTACTTGTCACCCTTTAAATAGGCCGACTGACTGATTACAAGTTTGTAGACACCTGTGATGCTAATTAGAAGACACATCTTGGTTGAACATGTCCCTATGGTCACATTATTTTCAATCTTTTCTAGGGGTACCATCATTTTTGTCCAGGCCTGTTTCATGAGTTTGTTTTTTAAAATAATTCTGTTGAACCACAATTCAAAAGCATTGTCTGATTTTCATTGGTTAATTTTCATATAATTTTTATTTATTACCACTTTTGTCAGATTCAAGTTATTTCTGTGACCATTGTGTGGTTTTCTTTCATTAACAGAGGGGTCCCAACAATTTTGTCCACGTCTGTATCTTAAGTCCTGACTGATAGCCTGTGAAGGTCTGTGAATATGAGATTGTCACACCACAAAGAACTCATGATGGGTAGAAGCAAAGAGCTCTGTCTAGACCTTCGCAACCTTATTGTTGCAAAATATAATGATGGCATTGGTTACAGGTGCATTTCTAAACTGCTGAATGTTCCAGTGAGGACTGTTGGAGCTGTCATTCGGAAGTGGAAAGAATATCATTTTATCATTAACCGGCCACAATCGGGAGCTCCTTGCAAGATTTCTGACAGATGAGTCAAAATAATTATCAGAAGAGTTATCCAAGAGCCAAAGACCACTCGTGGACAGCTCCAGAAAGACCTGGGGCCTCGTACAAAGGGTACTTACGTACAAAAAAATGGCATACGTCCTTTTCCACAGAAACTTTCAGATGTATCAAGAATGAAATGACCGAGGAAATATGCGCAGCCCCACGCCAGCTTCATGGCTGGCGTACGTACATTTCTACTGTTATTGGTCCATTGGCGACACTTAGAGGTGATGTTGGGAGACTGATAATGACATGAAAATTATTGTACACACCAGAGACACGTGATGAACAAACATCCAAGTGTGCGCAATTAGATGAGTGGATATAAAAGCAAGTGCAAAGAAGTGTAGAAAATGTCTCAAACAACAGAGGATTAGAAGATACGGCAAATCATGCAGTGAGAAGAAAAAGGGTATTTAGAGACATAAGATTTTCTGGCTCAGGATGATGACTGGCTTGTCAGGCGATTTAGGTTTCCATGGGCAGTCCCTGTGCTCAGAGCTGAACAGAGCTATGGTCGCTCTTGGGGCGAGCCGTGTGCTGCCCATCCCAGTGCAGGTGCTGACAACTCTGGGGTTTCTGGAAACAGGCATTCCAGAGGGAGCTGGCAGACCCATCGGGAATTTCCCAGTCAACCCTGAGCCGAGCTATGCCAGCTGTGTAGGATGGCATTGTCCGGCTGTCACCCAGGTACATCATATTCCCATACAATGCAGTTGAACAGGCCAACATCAAAGCACAATTTGCAGGGACAGCGGGTTTTCCTAATGATTCTAATGAACAGTATTGTTGGGAACAAACTACAAGCTGGCACTGTGCGGATGGTTGGCTTCTTGGTGAGTAAATTCATGTAATTGTCCTAATAATAACCCACCTCATGCACAACACATCTGTGCACCCCACAAATATCACCCTGTCTTCAAGGCTTCATTGCAACTCAGTGGTTTGAGTAAGTGACTTACTTTTCTTCCTGATTAAACTACAGTTTTACAGCATTCTACCAAGCTCCCAATTCCTCTGTGTGTACAGTAGTTATGTCAGTAAACACATGCGTAAAGTTTAAAATGCAACAGTGTCACCCATTCCCCGGCACACTTCATTCATTTACAACAGTAGTTTGTGTAATCCATGTAAGTTGTATATAACTATTAAGGATGAGATTTGCATTTTGGACATAAAATATGTACTTGCCTGTCATATGTCTGAGCATCTGGCCTCAGTGCTCAGACTTTCCTTTGTAGTTTTGAGTGTTTTTCTGTTCATTATTATTTTCCTGCGAGTTCTGTTATGTTGTGTTGGTGATATGAACCCTTTTTCCTCCATTCCAGACAGCCATCTCCACTTGCAGTCTGTGTCTGATCCTCAGCTGTGAGTGATCGTGTTTCTTTTTTGTCTCTTGCTTTTTTCCCCTCTCTCTGCTCTCAGGCCACTCTCCCTTCAGCTGAGAGCAGTCAGACAATTAGTGTTCCCAGCCCAGCTCGCGCACCTGCTGCCCATTTCTGTTTGTGTATTTAAACTCTGTCTTTCCACCCTGTTTTTGTAGCAGCCTCAATTGTGTCCAGACTGAACTAATCTCACAGCTCAGTCTCCCCCTCCTCTTCTCCAGAGTTCCTTAACTCTGGGGCACCTACTCTGTGTAAGTTTTCCTTGTTGGCTTTTTTGGGATTTGTTTGCACCATTACTTTTGGA
This sequence comes from Pholidichthys leucotaenia, assembly GCA_020510985.1. Classification (NCBI taxonomy): domain Eukaryota; kingdom Metazoa; phylum Chordata; class Actinopteri; order Cichliformes; family Pholidichthyidae; genus Pholidichthys; species Pholidichthys leucotaenia. The sequence continues at coordinate 213,134,790 of CM035845.1, read as the reverse complement.
CTGTCATGTTTATCAATCAATAAATTGTCTCACTGCAGTCAAGCAATTGGGATTGTTTTTTGCCCCGTCGGGGCGTTCATTACACTTGCCGAGTCTGATATGATCTGCTTTCAACTGACAGGTGACCTTTGCTACCTACTAAATAGGTTCATATTGTCTTCTTTTTTGTGACTGTTTTCCTTTAATTCAACCAACTGATCCTCCCGGCTGGTCACAAATTGATTGATTTATTCATCGTTTAAAATAACATTGTATAAAAGATACAACATATATTTAAAAACAATGTGATGACACAAGAAAGTGCATACACTTATTTCCATTGGGGCCCCTAAAAGAGATCGCAACTGGTCTTGTACTTCAAACCTTCTGCTTTGAAATCTGGCAGTTTAACCACTGAGCTATACATGGTGCCAATCACAGTGATCAGCTGACACTTCTGAGGACGACTGCAGACGTCGGTCTACACATGTCAGAGCTAAAAACATCTCATTCTTATCCCTGTCTGAATAAAGGAAACAATAAATTAATCTTCTATGGCTGTGAGCAGGCTATTAAATTACCTGTATCCAACGCTAATGCCAGAGGACAGCGTAAAAAAGCGCTGTAAGCGTAATAAAATGTTTTTACGTGCCTCTTCCTCATTCGGCAACATCTCAAACTCACAGTCCATGAAATTCCATTAAATCCATTATTTTTGATCATGGATACAGGAGACTCAAACGTGCAGCGCTTAATTATATCTATTTGCATTTAATTGCACATTCAAATAGAGACGTGTCAAGGGAGGAGTCCAGTATTTCCTCACATGTGTTCAATTTCAGGTAGATTGGTATGTTCAAAGGAAATGTGCTTGGATTCCTGCGTACGGACTGTTTCATACATCTGGATTTTTTTTTGAATGATGTTTTCTTGATTTAAACGTACCTCATCTTTCAGTAGGAAATCCACGCAAGTCTTTGTACATGAGGCCCCTGGAGTTAGCAGGTATTGCTGTTTCAAAGAAAACAATAAGTAATGCACTCAACCGACATGGGCTCTATGCCCGCTCACCTTGCAAGACTCCATTGCTGAACATAAAGCCTGTTGAAGCTCGTTTAAAGTTTGCTGCACAACATTTGGGCAAGCCAGTAAAAATACTGGGAGAATATAGTCAGATGAGACCAAAATTGAACTTTTTGGATGCCACAACACACAACATGTTTGGAGGAGAAATGACTCTGCACATCAGCCCAAAAACACCGTACCAATAGTGAAGTTTGGAGGTGGGAGCATCATGGTGTGTGGGGTGTTTTTCAGCACATGGTAGAGGTAGACTTCTATAATTGAAGGAAAGATGAATGGACAAATGTACAGCGACATCCTCGACAAGAATCTGTTGCCATCTGCCAAGATGCTGAAGATGAAACAAGGAAGGACATTTCAGCAAGACAATGATCCCAAACACACAACCAAGGAAACTGTCAACTGGCTCCAGAGAGAGAATATAAAGTTGCTAGAATGTCCCAGTCAGTCACCTGACCTGAATTCAATTGAAAATCTATTTGATGTGCCACCACAAGATTTTCAGTGGCCCCCATGTGGCCACCCCAATGAAAAATGTCTGGAGGCACCAGAATCAGAATCAGAATCAGAATCAACTTTATTGCCAAGTATGCTTGAGACATACAAGGAATTTTACTTATCACTGAGGTGCGCTCATTTCTAAGCGCTCCCTAATGACACGGCAGCCATACAAGGTGCCTCATTCAGTGGGGGGTAAAGAGGGGGAGGGGGAGGGGGTGACACATTGGGCAGAGAGAAAAAAACAAAGTTTTCAAAATAGTGCTCGAGCGAGCAAGATTGTGATCACATAGAAAAAAAACCTCTAGTTGCACAATTAGCAGACAAAATACAGATCAACACATTAACAAAGCAAAAGAGAGAGACCAGTGTGTGTATGTCAGTCATGTGATATCAGTATGAGTGCAGTGTGAATGTATCAGTTGCTGGTGCACAACAAAAAAATCCTCTCCTAGGCAACGGCTGGATGTTATGTCCATGTATACTAAACATAGATAAGCATGTCCACAGAGTCCATCTCTCTTCAGTGCATGCCAGATGGTAAAGTTCCATATTAGTCACATGATAACGCTGTCCTTGAAGAGTTCAGAATGCTGCACAACAGCAATTGTTTGTTAATTGTTTGGGTTAAAGAGAAGCCAAAACTCCCTTCTGCTTTATCTCTTCTCCTGGAGGAATGAGTTCTCCCAAGGACGCCGAATCAAGGCCTGATGAGCACAGTTCACTTAGAGCATAGAAATTTCCTCTCTCATGCGAATCTGTGCAGCAAAATTTAACATTCACAGGCTTTAAAATCGCTGGTCGAATTATTGAAGGAGCTTCGCCGGGTCCACATTTTGATTAGCTCTTCCAACTTCTTTAATTTCCGATACACCAGGAAAACTCCAGAGCCAAACAGTAGAAATCCTGTGATCATGTAGCCAAAACAGGTAGATGTCTTCCACATCTTCAATCGAATCACACAGACACATGAGTTCCAATTGTTCCATGAGTCTCTCCACTTGGGCTCCCCCTGGCCCAATTTTCTGTTTAAAAGTGGTGTCAATTGCATTAAAGCCCAGCTCACCAATTCCATAATTTCCGTTTGGGTCGAGATGCAGCAGAAGAAGAGTGAGACACAGACAGGACACAGCAAGCTGGGATCAGTAAGGAGAGGAGGAGAAGGGAGAGGAGAAGAAATGCGTCTGCTCTCTCTTATAGCCGGAAGAAGAAGAGTTCCTACAGAAGAGTTCCTAGATTCCACCACTGGTGGAATCTAGGAACAAGAAGAACTAATCAGCTCTGCAACATTGTGCAAAGGTCAGGGACAGTGTGTGGGACCTGGTGTGGTGGTAGAGAACTCTGGTCCAAATTTATGAGGATCACACTGGTCAAAGGTTTGTCCCAGCATGAGAAGATTTTGTTAGTTGAGCCTCAGAATATGAAGCAACAATACGGTTTTCATCTTGGTTGCAGAACACTGGCTCAGAACCTTTCAATAATACAAACATAAAGGTGTGTGAGAGGTAGCAAATGAATCTCCCCAGTGTGGGATTAATAAAGTGTCATCTTAACACAACCAGTCCACATCAGTGGATATGGGGAAATATTTTTGTTCTGCAGTTCCAGATGAAGAAAAACAGTCCCAAAGCATGATGCTGCCAAAATCATGCATCACTGTAGGTATGGTGTTCTTTTGGTGATGAGCAGTGTTGTGTTTGCACCAAATATAACTTTTTGAATTATGGTCAAAAAGTTCAACCTTGGTTTCATCGGACCATAACACATTTTCCCACATGCGTTTGGGAGATTTCAAATATGTTTTTGCAAAATGTAGCCGGGCTTGGATGTTTTTCTTCGTAAGATAAGGCTTCCGTCTTGCCACCTGAACCCATAGCCCAGACATATGAAGATAACGGGAGATTGTTGTCACATGTTCTAAACAGCCAGTACCTGCCAGAAATTCCTGCTGCTCCTTCAATGTTGCTGTTGGCCTCTTGGCAGCCTCCCTGACCAGTTTTCTTCTTGTCTTTTCATCAATTTTGGAGGGATGTCCAGTTCTTGGTAATGTCACTGTTGTGCCATATTTTCTCCACTTGATGATGACTATCTTCACTGTGTTCCATGATATATTTAATGCCTTGGAATTTCTTCTCTACCCTTCTCCTGACTGATACCTTTGAACAATGAGATCCCTCTGATGCTTTGGAAGCTCTCTGCGGACCATGGCTTGTGTCATGGCGGCCTCTGGGCCGTCATTGGCGTCATTAACTCCAGCTGCGCACAGATCCACAGGTGTTAATCAGCAGCTGTTAAAAGCCAGCGTTGCTGACAGCCCGGCACGGAGTCGTCTGTCCTCCTCGTCGGAGAAAGAACCTGAACTCCGCTCTCTGGCCTCGTCAAGGTATTCTCTTGTCTCGTCAAAAACTGTCTCGTCAGGAACTGTCTCGTCAGGAACTTCTCTGGTCTCGTCGGGAACTTCTCTGGCCTCGTCAAGAACTTCTCTTGCCTCGTCAAGAACTTCTCTTACCTCGTCAAGGACTTCTGTTCAAAGTCAAGCACGTAAGAGAACTGTATGCTACTCTACTCCTAACCTCTACCCCTGTGCACAGGTGGACTCCCTTGGCGGCGGACCTGCGTCCCCAGCTGACGGGGTTACGCCAACACGCACACGTAGCGGTTCGCTACCACCACGACTACCGGTACGTCTTGCTCCACAAATTCCTGAATTATTGCTATATCAGTTGCAGGAGTACTGGCCACCGTTACCGGTGGAGTTTTCGTCATCAGCATCTGTTGTGTCATCGTCACCACGTTCTGTGGAATCACTCACCTCGTCATCATCTGGATTGTCATCGTCACCACGCTCTGTGGAATCACTCGCCTTGTCATCATCTGGATTGCCATCGTCACCACGCTCTGTGGAATCACTCGTCTTGTCATCATCTGGATTGTCATCATCCCGGTCTGTGGTGTCACAGCCGGAGTCTCTGGAAAACCTGTCCTTGCCACAGCCACGGGTGGAAGCCTCAGCACGTTCACGGACGCCTTCACCTCCACGTTGCACGGCCGCTGGTTCTCAGCAGGACGTAACCTGCGCTTCTCCCAAGTAAGCCTTACTACTTGTAGCTTGTCACTTGCGTGGGACAAAAGTAATTGTTTGTGCTTGTATGTTCCAGGGTTGCCGGGTCTCCGTCCAGGGTGCTCAGCTCCAGTGACCAGATCTCTATCCACGCACTCACACTTGCACTACACACCCTTTCACTCTAATAAAGATTATTGTTCACTAATTTGCCCGTGTCAGTGTCTGTCTCCTGGGTCCCGAAACATGTCAGCTTGTGCTGTAAGATGTGACTACAAAAATGTCAGGAAAAGCCTACTAGAACAGCTGAACTTTATTTAGGGTTAATTAGAGGCACTTGAAATGGTATTAGGTGTGTGCTGACTCCCATTTAACATGAGTTTGAATGTGAGTGGTTAATTCTAAGCACAGCCACTTCCCCAGTTATAACAGGGTGTGCATATTTATGCAAACAGGTTATTGTAAGTTTTTTATTTTTTATTTTTCCCCTTAAAAGATTTCAATGTGTTTTTCAATTGGGTTGTACACGTCATAGCTTCCATTAATGGTGAAAAAATTTTGAAATGATAAGATAAGATAAGATAAGATAAGATAAGACTTTATTAGTCCCACAATGGGGAAATTCCAGGATTGCAACAGCACAAAGATAGCAACACTCAGAGCAATAATTAAGAAGATACGGAAGATATAAATAAGAGCAGTGGATATACATGCATACACATCAATATATAAATATATATACAAAGTGCGGAGCATTGTAGCGAGATGGAATAAACAGCATAACCGTCTACTTAGTTATCCTACATAGTATGAACATGTACCCATACATATTGTCACCCTCCGTAGCGACCGATACTTTCCTAGTTGTATATACTGGAGGGGACCATTGTGTAAGTCTATTGCGTCTTTTGCATTCAGTACTATTAGGTCGTCACGTTTTTTTGCTATCTCTGCGAGCAGCCCTGCTTAGGTTATACAGTCTGACTGCCATAGGTAGGGAGGACCTGCGAAACCTCTCGGTTGCGCACCTAGGATGATGTAGTCTGCTGCTAAATGAGCTCCTCAGTGCGTTCAGTATGTCCTGCATAGGGTGGGACTCGGACTCCAGCAGAGATGACAGTTTAGCCACCATCCTTCTCTCTCCTATCTCCTCCACTGGGTCAGGGCGCTGCCCCAGACAGAGCTAGCTTTATGAGATTTATGTTGGTCTCATTTTTTTACATCACAAAAACCTGGCATTTGAACAGGGGTGTGTAAACTTTTTTATATCCACTGTATGTAGATTCATGTTTTCAAGTAAGGGGAGATTGGAGTGAGAGATCTGTAGAGAATTTGGTGCAATATTTGGTGTAAAATGTGTCTAGGTGTAAAATGTGTCTTAGGGCCTTTCAAACCTAACCAACCACTTTGTTGTTGAACTTCTTGATTTTTTGGTTCGATCTTGACCAAAATGACAGGTGAAACTTGGAAGAGATGGTCTTGGTCCAGCCTAAAATGAACCTTGGTCCAGTTTGTTTCTAGTCTCAAAGCAATATTTAGATTAGTTCAGTAGTGCTGTAATGTTCATGACTGATTTGTTCAAATGTACTAGTTTTTATGGGTGACCATACTGTACTGAATCACTTACTGGAACTGTACTGGAAACCAGTGATCACCAGCTAAATCACCTGCCTAGACAGTAAATGAGCCCCACCCACTCCATTCAGCCAACTCTCAGTTCTGTGAGTTTTAGACAGTTGGAGGTCCAGTACAGCACTGAGTGATTCAGTGAACAAATATTTCAAACGGATTTTTTTTAACGAATGGACCAGAAGTGACTAAGTAAGCGTTAGTGATCTGTGGATCCCCTCACTATAGTTCAGGCATTTGGATCGAACACCGGTAGTTAAGGTGGCCAGAAAGAGAAAACAATGAGCTACAGTCATAGTCGTATCCTCCATAGGGCAGTGTAAGCGAGTGCTGTGGGCCCCCAGGTGAGTGAGAGCAGGGTCCCAGAAGCAAATTCAGTATATCTGACAGCAGTGTTACCAACACAGAGACCAGTGGGGCCTTGTATCACTGCTATAGCACTGACACTCAGGGTGCAGAAAAACTGTAATGGTCCATAAACGTTATCAAAATCTCAGACATCACAGCATCCAAACCTTGGATATACAGAGGGCAAAATAAGTATTGAACATGTCAACATTTTTCTCATTAAACATAATTCTGATGGAGCCACTGACCTGAGATTTTCACCAGATATCAGTAACAACCAAAGTAATCCATACATACAAAGAAATCAAGGCAACTGTTTTCACAAAACAAGTTATATTTAATAAAGTGGAATGACAAGGGAATAAATATTGAACACATTAAGAAAAAGTGGTGCAAAAAGGCATAGAAAGCCATGAAACCAGCTGAAATTCATCAGAATTTAGGAAGCCATCCCATCCCCCATCAGTGCAAATTAATTTCAGTTGGTTAAGTCCTGACTGATAGCCTTTAAAAAGGTCTGTGAATATCCGATTGTCACACCACAAAGAACTCATGATGGGTAGAAGCAAAGAGCTCTCTCTAGACCTTTGCAACCTTATTGTTGCAAAACATAATTATGGCATTAGTTACAGGTGCATTTCTAAACTGCTGAATGTTCCAGTGAGCACTGTTGGAGCCATCATTCAGAAGTGGAAAAAACATCATTTTACCATAAACCTGCCATGGCCAGGAGCCCCTCACAACATTTCTGACAGACGAGTCAAAAGAATTATCTGAAGAATTATCCAAGAGCCAAAGACCACTCATGGACAGCTCCAGAAAGACCTGGAGTTAGCAGGTACTGCTGTTTCAAAGAAAACAATAAGTAATGCCCTCAACCGACATGGGCTCTATGCCCGCTCACCCCGCAAGACTCCATTGCTGAAGAAAAAGCCTGTTAAAGCTCATTTAAAGTTTGCTGCACAACATTTGGGCAAGCCAGTAAAATACTGGGAGAATATAGTTTGGTCAGATGAGACCAAAATTGAACTTTTTGGATGCCAGAACACACAGCATGTTTGGAGGAGAAATGGCAGTGCACAGCCCATCATGGTGTGGGGATGTTTTTCAGCACAGGGTACAAGCAGACTTTATATAATTGAAGGAAAGATGAATGGACAAATGTACCAAGCCATCCTTTATAAGAACTTGTTGCCATCTGCCAAGATGCTGAGGATGACATGAGGGTGGACATTTCAGCAAGACAATGATCCCAAACATTCAGCCAAGAAAACTCTCAGCTGGCTCTAGAGAAGTTTAAGTTTAATGTTTATTTGAAAGGAACATTACATACTAATGAAAATTAATACAAATGTAAGTATACCGGATTTAGCAATACTGCTAATCTGCATCTGTAGTCCCCCGGCGGGTCACAAAAACACACAAACGATCATACACGAGCAGAACAACTGCAATGAAACTGTACAAAGTGCAGAGTAAAGGTGTTACAAAGCAAAATATTCAAATGTCACACGCTTGAAATGTTGTGTATGCTTACACACACATGCACTCAAGCACCTCACAGCAACAACAGACAGCAACAAACAAGAGGTGGGGCATATGTGTGTGACGCATGGGCACATACTGTATATATTCATACGTATGTTGCAGAGCAACCATTAGTTATTGGTGCAGTTTTGGTTGTTTAAAACCCAATTTTTACAATGAGTCTTAAAAGTGGTTAATGTGGTACGTTTTCTGACTGCAGGTGGTATATTATTCCAGATCTTGGTGCCCCTCGCTGATAGCACAGATTGAGCAAATGTGGTGCATCTGTGGGGGACCTCACAGTGTTCTCTCATGATTGCTCTGGTGGTTGTGCTGGTGGCAGTCCTTAGTTTAACATATTCTCCAGGGGGGCGGGGGGGGGGGGTACATAGCCATTTAATAGAAAATGAACAGGCAAATTTGAGAGTTTTATAATTTTCAAAAGACAGAAGATTGTATTTCTTGTGAATGTGACAGCAGTGATATGTGGGATCTTTCTCGTCAAAGATTTTTATGGCTTTTTTGTATAAAGATTCAATGGTTTGATTATGGTTACACCAGTGAGTGATCAGTTGGTAAAACAGTAATCAATATGTGAGAAGATAATTGCATGCAGAAACATTTTGGCCACATTAACCGTCAGCGATGGTCTAATTTGTTTAAAATTTCTTAGATTGAATTTGATTATGTTTGAGATTTTTTTGATGTGTTTTTTAAAGGTTAATGAGGAGTCTAAAATCATGCTGAGGTACTTAAATTCCTCGACTAGTTGCAGCTTTTCCCCTTTTAAGAAAATGTTTGAGTTGTTGTTTGGTGAACATCATGTTTTTTAGTGTTTAGGAGAAATGAATTATTCAACCAGTCATGGATTTGAGTCATCGCTGTTGTAAGAATACATGCAGCTTCTTGTGTGTTTTTTGCAGGTGTGAATATTGCAGTGCCGTACATTTGTATATGAATGTTTCCGCACGCATTTGGTAAATCATTTATGTATAGTGAGAACAACATTGGTCAAAGTATGGAGCCTTGTGGGACACCAATTTGACGTTTCAAATATGGTGATTTGACACTGTTGACCATTACACATTGCTGTCTGTCAGTTAAATAGGATTTCATCCATTTGATAGCATGTTCTGAAAACTTAAACTGAGTAAGTCTGGTTAAAAGGATATAAAAAGGAAGGGAAAATAAAGCTGCTAGAATGGCCCAGTCAGCCACCTGACCTGAATCCAGCTGAAAATCTATGGAAGGAACTGAAGATCAGAGTTCATATAAGACACCCATGGAACCTTCAAGATTTGATGACAGTTTGTGTGGAAGAATGGGCTAAAATCACACCTGAGCAATGCCTGTGCCTAGTTTCTCCATACAGTAGGCATCTGAAATATGTTATTACCAACAAAGGCTTTTCTACTAAATATTAAAATGAATTTTCACCAAGTGTGGTCAGGGGCTGGGATCGACCAACAGTGATCTGTATGCAAACTCCACACAGATCACTGTTGGTTCATCCCAGCCCCTGACCAACAGTGATCTGTGTGGCGTTTGCATGTTCTCCCCGTGTCTGCGTGGGTTTACTCCGGGATTTCTCCGGTTTCCTCCCACGTGCCAAAAACATGCATGTTAGGTTAATTGGCATCAAACTGGGGATTCTAAATTGTCCTTAGGTATGACTGTGAGAGTGAATGGTTATCTGTCTCTCTGTGTTGGCCCTGCGATAGACTGGCGATCTGTCCAGGGTGTACCCTGCCTCTCGCCCAAAGATGCTGGTATAGGCTCCAGCCGAAAAGGATTAAGCAGAAGAAGATGGATGGATGGATGGATGTGTTCAATACTTATTCCCTGTGTCATTCCACTTTATTAACTATACATATATAAATAAAAGTCTACACACCCCTGTTCAAATGCCAAGTTTTTGTGATGTAAACAAAATGAGACCAACATAAATCATTGCAAAACGTTTTCCTCCAACAATGTGACCTATAACCTGTACAACCTAATTGAAAAACAAACTGAAATCTTTTAAGAGGAAAAATAAAAAATATAAAAACTTAAAATAACCTGTTTGCATAAATATACACACCCTTAAACTAATACTTTGTTGCAGCACCTTTGGCTTGTATTACAGCACTCAGTCTTTTTGGGTAGGAGTCTATTAGCGTGGCACATCTTGATGTGGCAATATTTGCCCACTCTTCTTTGCAAAAACGCTCCAAATCTGTCAGATTTTGAGGACATCTCCTGTGTACAGCTCTCTTCAGATCACCTCACAGATGTTCGATCATATTCGGGTCTGGACTCTGGCTGGGCCATTCCAAAACCTTAATCTTCTTCAGGTGAAGCCATTCTTTTGTTGATTTGGATGTGTGCTTTGGGTCATTGTCATACTGAAACATGAAATTCTTCTTCATCTTCAGCTTTCTAGCAGACGCCTGAAGGTTTTGTGCCAACACTGACTGGTATTTGGAACTGTTCATAATTCCCTCCACCTTGACTAAGGCCCCAGTTCCAACTGAAGAAAATCAGCCCCAAAGCATGATGCTGCCACCACCATGCTTCACTGTAGGTATGGTGTTCTTTTAGTGATGAGCAGTGTTGTGTTTGCACCAAATATACCTTTTAGAATTATGGATAAAAAGTTCAACTGTCATGATGGCCGCTAGGCTGTCATCAGCATCATCATCATCATCATCATCAGCTGCGCTCACTCCAGCAGGTGGCAATCAGCGGGCTTTAAAAGCCCGACGCGCGGACTCCTCAGCACGGAGTCGTCTGTCTTCCTTGCCAAGCAATGCGCCGAGATCTCGACTACAAGTCAAGAAGCGAACGCCAAGTCAAGCCAGGCCACGTAAGCAAACTTAGCACTCATCGTCTGCAAGTTCTTTCCCCTGTGCACAGGCGGACCTCCCAAGTGGCGGACTATCCTCCTCAGCTGACGAGGCACAGCCTCCTCCTCCTCGGAGTTCCTCCTCACCCCTGCAACGCTGGGTACCTCGAGCACTACGTCACATGGACACCAGGAGCCAGCCGGACTTACACTGTGGGACCTGCCAGTAAGCACCTACAGCATATACGCCGTTATTGTTATTGTGCAGCAGTAACCTTTGTGCTTGTGTGTTCCAGGGTTGCCAGGTCACCACAAGACGGGCTCAGCTCCAGTGACCAGACGAGCACACATACATCCACTCACACACTACACTCACACTTTAACAATAAAAGATAATTGTCTGTAATCACTCATGTCAGCGTCTGTCTCTTGGGTCGTAAATCATGTCATCAACCTTGGTTTCATTGAACCATAACACTTTTTCCCACATGTGTTTGGGAGATTTCAAATGTAATTTTGCAAAATGTAGCCGGGCTTGGATGTTTTTCTTCGTAAGATAAGGCTTCCGTCTTGCCACCCTAGACGGGAGATTGTTGTCACATGTACTAAACAGCCAGTTCTTGCCAGAAATTCCTGCAGCTCCTTCAGTGTTACTGTCGGCCTCTTGACAGCCTCTCTGACCAGTTTTCTTCTTGTCTTTTCATCAATTTTGGAGGGACGTCCAGTTTTTGGTAATGTCACTGTTGTGCCATATTTTCTCCACTTGATGATGACTGTCTTCACTGTGTTCCATGGTGTATTTAATGCCTTGGAAATTCTTTTGCACCCTTCTCCTGACTGATACCTTTGAATAATGAGGTCCCTCTGATGCTTTGGAAGCTCTCTGCGGACCATGGCTTGTGCTGTAAGATGTGACTACAAAAATGCCAGGAAAAGCCTGCTAGAACAGCTGAACTTTATTTAGGGTTAATCAGAGGCACTTGAAATGGTATTAGGTGTGTGCTGACTCCCATTTAACATGAGTTTGAATGTGACTGGCTAATTCTGAACACAGCCACATCCCCAGTAATAACAGGGTGTGCATATTTATGCAAACAGGTTATTGTAAGTTTTTTATTTTTTTATTTTCCCCCCTTAAAAGATTTCAGTTTGTTTTTCAATCGGGTTGTACAGGTTATAGGTCACATTAATGGTGGAAAAAGTTTTGAAATGATTTGTCTTTGTCTCATTTTTTTACATCACAAAAACCTGGCATTTCAATAGGGGTGTGTAGACTTTTTATATTCACTGTAACTTGTTTTGTGAACACAGTTGCCATGATTTCTTTGTATGTATGAATTACTTGGGCTGTTCTGATATCTGGTGAAAATCTCAGGTCAATGGCTCCATCAGAAATATGTTTAATGAGAAAAATCGCGTCCTGTTCAATACTTATTTTCCCCGCTGTATGTACAACAGTACCACAGAGTATACTCAGTCTAAAGAGATGATGCTTATTTTCCGACATCTGTCCCGTCACCCATAAAGGCTGCTGGAAAATGGGAGGCCTGTTTTGTTTTTGTGTACCAAAATGATGCCCCCAAACAAAATTTCGCATACCCCCCCCCAAACCTCCCCCCAAAAACAATAAAACAAAACAAAACAGGAAACTGCCCTGGCTGCTGTCGTGCTTAGGAAGCGAAAGATGCCTGTTTTTAAATCTGAAACATGGTCTGATGGTGTAATTAAACAGTCTACCAGAAAAAAGCCTCATAATCATGGTGAAACTTACAAGAAATTTCCAGAGAAGGTGCAAGAGAAAGGATATTAAAGATTGTGAGAGCCAAAGAAAAGGACCTGCGTTTATGTAGCGCTTTTTCTAGTCTCAAAAACCACTTCTCTAGTATTAACCCTCTATTCTAAGTGTAACCCAGCGTTAAAAACGTGGATGGAATTATAAATGTCGATACCGCTTTAAGAAGAAGGGGGGACATTCATTTCACAATGGGAGTAGATAGTTTAACGTGAATTGGATTGTGAATATTGATGCCGCTTTTAGAGAAGAAAAACACCCATTTCACAAAGGGAATACATAATTTGAATATGAATATTTAAATAAATATATATTCATAAATAGTAGGAGCATTTTCTAGAAGGTTCTGATAAAGTTCCTAGTATTGTGTGTTGATATTTCGAGTAACCAATGGCTGCGCCGTTGCTGGGTCACGCCACCCAGTGGGTTAAGCGCTCTCTCCCTGGGTCTGGGATGACTTGCATTTTTGGCTCAGTCACGCGAGACGCCGAAAGACACAGACCAGAGAGAGAGAGACTGTCCTTGGTGATATGGCGACACTAGGGTGCTGGTAGCAGCCTTTGCCTGGATAAAATCCTTGAAATTGATTGGGATCCAAAGGTTGTCGATGCCGTTGAGCGCAGGAACTCCATTGAAGCACGAGCCACTTGGCATGGTCAGGTTCTTTTCTTTTTTTTCTTCCTTTGGACTGGTTTGTCCAGAACGTGGATTCTCCAAATCTGGATGGCGAGCCGAAGCCCGAACCCTATGACCTGCTAAAGGTGACTCCACTAGTCACCTGGAAAGGACAAAAAAGGACTGTGAATTTTGTAAATATAAGTTTGAGTTTATGGATTTTTTTTTTCTATTTTATCGCACTGTGTATTTATTTATGTGTACCTATTTGTAAATAATATATATAGTTGCAAGTTCCATATACGGCTGTGAATGTGTGATCTGTTGTTGCACCTCCCAGGCTCCTACGAACCCAGAGTCGGTCTGACCTGGCCCAATTATCCCTCTGCCTCAGGTAGTAAAGTTAAGGTAAATACACTGCCATAACACACTACTACCAAAAAAGGTACTACACCTAAAGTGAGTAGGGTGAGTGGGTGTTAGTAAGGGTTACACACAAAAATCTGGCGAACGCAGGTGTTAGTGGGTTTTACCCTGTTACCCAATTACCCCCAATCAGCAGTGGTATACCCAGTAGTAATTATACCCTGTGTGGTACATATTGTTACAGTGGTACATTGATACTGTATATTATTGTTACAAAATTTGGCGAGACAAGTAAGTGTCACAGTGTTATATAAGGGCCTATAGGAGAGAGATACCTAGGGGCAAATTAAAATGACCAATTAACCTAACATGCATGTCTTTGGATTGTGGGAGGAAACCACAGCTCCCGGAGTAAACCCAAACAGCACAGAGAGAGCATGCAAACTCCACACAGAAAAGTTCCCACCCCTACCAGCCTGGGGATTCAAACCTGGAACCTTTGAGTTGTTAGGCAACAGTGCTAACCACTGTATCACTGTGCTGACCAAGCAAAGTCACCTGAAGGCTGCCATGTCCATGAGAAGAACAAATGTTCCAGCACTCACCCAACTATTTTACGTATGGTGGGGTCTGCCCCAGCTTCAACTTCAATGGGACTAGAGCTACAGAAGACACCTCGAAGAGTAAGTACCATGTTTACTAACTACTGTACTCTGTGCTAACTACACAAATATTATCATGGCAGCAAGATGCAGATGCATCACACAAAGTTATTTGGTGCACTTGTAAAAGGGGCAGAGGTTGGTTAACTGAAAATTGTCCATTAACTGATTTTTTTTCAGCAATGGCAGAAAAATCTGAAAACTTTCTATCATTTTGACAGATTACACTGAGGGTGATCTAATTCAAATCAATTAAAATGACAGATAATAATAGCTTATAACACAATTTTTACACCCCTGTCTGTCAAAATGATAGATAACCAAAAAAGTCTAGCGCAACCTCTAAGAGAGGCAATATGAAACCAAGCTGAACTGGTCCAAATACAACATCACAAAAACATGAATCTTTTTAATCAGTTATTTTCACAAAATTAACCACAGTTGAGGTAACTGTAGCACTGTAACATGCTCACAAAGATCGTTTCACAGCACAAATTCAATCAGGATTTTCTACCCTGCTTCATTATGCTACCTAACCCTTAACGACTTGGATTAAAGAACCAATAAGGTAAAAGCACAACTTACACACTTCTGCAACATCACTTCACCATCTCACCTCTTAGCCTATATGCAGCCTGTGTCTCCCTCTCCTGATGCCATTCTCATGCTTTTACTTGTTCACGTTTGAGCAGCAACAGCATTTGATAAATTTTCCTCAAGCGGCCTGTCGCTCTGTGTGTGTGTGTGTGTGTGTGTGTCTATGCATGCACAAGCTTTAGAGGCTTACCCAGCTTTAATGAGGCGGATAAGTAGGCCAATATGTTGCACAATCCTGTTAGTTCCACCTGCTGCAGCTCCCTGAGTCTTTATGAACTACAGAAATAATTTACTGAATTACAGAATATTTTATCCCATTGTGCTTTGCTAAAGATAATGTCTTAAAAAGCGTTGTGTAACAGAATACTGTATTACAGAGCACTGGATTGTTGGATCTAGTGTTATAGAATACATTGTTATGCAGAGTTCCGTGTTGCATTTAGTCTGAGTATGCCATACAGCTGAAGTAAAAACTTTACATACAGTGGTGTGAAAAAGTGTTTGCCCCCTTCCCGATTTCTCTTTTTTTTTGTATGTCACACTTAAATGTTTCAGATCAAACAAATTTAAATATTAAACAAAGATAACACAAGTAAACACAAAATGCAGTTTTTAATTGAAGGTGTTTATTATTAAGGGTAAAAAAAAAATCCAAACCTACGTGGCCCTGTGTGAAAAAGTGATTGCCCCCCACCTGTTAAAACATAAATTAACTGTGGTTTATCACATCTTTGAAAGCCAAGTTCAATTTTCTAGCCATTTCTAAAGCTTTGGGACTCCAGCGAACCACAGTGAGAGCCATTATCCACAAATGACAAAAACATGGAACAGTGGTGAACCTTCCCAGGAGTGGCTGGCCATCCAAAATTACCCCAAGAGCACAGCAACGACTCATCCAAGAGGCCACAAAAGACCCCACAACAACATCCAGAGAACTGCAGGACTCACTTGCTTCAGTTAAGGTCAGTGTTCATGACTCCACCATAAGAAAGAGACTGGACAAAAATGGCCAAACGAAAACCACTGCTGAGCAAAAAGAACATAAAGGCTCATCTCAGTTTTGCCAGAAAACATCTTGATGATCCCCAAGACTTTTGGGAAAATATTCTGTGGACTGACAAGACAAAAGTTGAACTTTTTGAAAGGTGTGTGTCCCATTACATCCAGCATAAAAGTAACACAGCATTTCAGAAAAGGAACATCATACCAACAGTAAAATATGGTGGTGGTAGTGTGATGGTCTGGGGCTGTTTTGCTGCTTCAAGACCTGGAAGACTTGATGTGGTAAATGGAGCCATGAATTCTGCTGTCTACAAAAAAATCCTGAAGGAGAATGTCCAGCCATCTGTCCGTGACCTCAAGCTGAAGTGCACTTGGGTTCTGCAGCAGGACAATGATCCAAAACACACCAGCAAGTCCACCTCTGAATGGCTTAAGAAAAACAAAATGAAGACTTTGGAGTGGGCCAGTCAAAGTCCTGACCTGAATCTGATTGAAATGCTGTGGCATGACCTTAAAAAGGTGGTTTATGCTTGAAAACGCTCCAATGTGGCTGAATTACAACAATTCTGCAAAGATGAGTGGACCAAAATTCCTCCACAGCGCTGTAAAAGACTCACTGCCAGTTATCGCAAATGCTTGATTGCAGTTGCTGGTAAGGGTGGCCCAACCAGTTGTTAGGTTTAGGGGGCAATCACTTTTTCCACACAGGGCCACGTAGGTTTGGATTTTTTTTCCCTTAAACATAAACACCTTCATTTAAAACTGCATTTTGTGTGTACTTGTGTTATCTTTGTCTAATATTTAAATTTGTTTGATGATGTGACACATTTAAGTGTGACATACAAAAAAAATAGAGAAATCAGGAAGGGGGCAAACACTTTTTCACACCACTGTACAGCTTTAGAACATGTATATGGAAGTTTTGTGCTTCAAATGATTATTATAAATTGTAATTCTCTGTGATGGAATTATTGTAATGCATCTTTTTTCACAAAGAACAATCATGCATTTAGGTTCTTTCATAAATTTTTTTTAAAATTGGGTGGTGCGGTGGTGCAGTGGTTAGCACTGCACCAGCACAGCAATTCACCCTTGGCCGTGGGATCCCTGGTTCGATCCCAGGCCCTGACCAACAGTGATCTGTGTGGAGTTTGCATGTTCTCCCCGTATCTGCGTGGGTTTACTCTGGGATTTCTCCGGTTTCCTCCCACAGGCCAAAAACATGCAGGTTACGTTAATTGGAGACTCTAAAGTGGCCCTAGGTGTGAATGTGGGTGTGAATGGTAAAGGGATAGCGCCGTACCGTGGCTGCTTCATCCATCCAGGTGGATGCCCTCAATTTCCCCTCTGGGGATCAATAAAGTATACAAAATCAAAAAAAAAAAATCACATCAAATTTTTATAGACCTGAAAACATGACAAAATCTCTTTTTGGTTGCTCTCTTTTGGGGTCACCACAGATATCATGATGAGCCACATACAGTTAGGTCCATATATACACTACTCACAAAAAGTTAGGGATATTCGATTTTCGGGTGAAATTTCAGGATGCACCTACATGCATTATAACCTTTACTGGTGAACTTAATTTGACCTTTTCTAACCTTTTGAATACACATTTCCAACTGTTCAATATTTCAGTACTTTTTGCATAACTTGCTGTTCTCTAACAAGGTGCTTAACGGCAAAATTCACAACAGGTGTTTGATCCATGAATAGCCCAATAAATTTTCTGCTTCAGTTAGAATTGGTGTTTAAACAGTCCTCTTCATCATGCTGTTCACATTTTGACATCATGAAACCAAGATGATGCCTAACAACTGATCAACAGTACCTCACCATTGTGAGGCTTCAAACAGGATGTTCTCAGAGGAAAGTAGCCTCTGAGCTTAGAGTGTCACAGAGTGTCATCAGCAGGTTGCAACAGAGATACAGAGAGACTGGAAGAATCACAGAAAGGCATAGACGTGGACATCCTTTGGCCACATCCCACACTGATGACCGCTTCACTGTGAACAGTGCCCTGCAGAACCAGATGATGAATACCATTTAACTCCAGGTACTTAAGGGAGGTGAGAGGCACCCAAGTGTAATGTCAGACCATACAAAACCATTTACATCAGTGTGGTCTGCATGCTAGAAGTGACATAATTATCGGCCCAGGAAACACGCACACAGGCTCAGGTAAGATTCAACAGCTTTATTCAACAGCAAGGGGTGTTTGGGTGCGTGTATGTGATATGTATATGGATTGTGGGTGGACGATGAGAGTCGGGAACAGAGCAGCACGCCGTGCAGCCAGGCAACCCTATGGGAAGAGCAGAGTCAGGAATATGAGCTGGGCTTAACCAAATGGGAGAGATATACTGAGTGTGGCTAACTTGCAGGTGGGAAGGTGGCTGGCGTTGGCTAAGGATCTTCGGCCCGGGAGACAGCGCCCTGCTGCGCACACGACGAGGCGTGGAGAGGAGAGGAAAGGAGATGGCGATGACGGGAGAATCCGCTGCCAGGGAATCCACCTGTGCACAGGGGAGAGACTGGTAGACAGGTGAGTGGCAATACAGCTTACGTGCTGAAGTGAAGAGCGGCAGGACGGGAAGAGACAATCCTGCTGAGGGTTTGAGCGCGTAGAAACACAGACGGCTCCATAATGATGCTCTGGGCCGAGTGGGCTAAATAGCCCGTTACTGACAAGGTGCAGGTGTGCGCGCAGCTGAGGTGGATGACTGGGAGCGGCGAGTTGTGACAAGAAGACTTGCAAAGGTATCTGATCACACCACCAGACACAGCCATCATCATTTGCATGGGCCAGGGAGCATTTACGCTGGACAAGGGACCAGTGGGCCTCAGTGCTGTTTTCTGATGAAAGTCGATTCACGTTGACCAGAAATGATGGCCACCAATGATATTGAAGACGTCAAGTGCTATACATCAGCCACTGCTGTCACCATGTTACAGTCTGGGTAGGCATGTCAAGTCAATACAGAACTACCCTACACCTTGTGAATGGTACAGTGACAAGCCGATACTACCGTAATAACATCATTAATCCAGTCATTTTGCCCCTGCATGAACAACACAGGCCCAATTTCATCTTCATGGACAACAATGCTCCAGCTCATTGAGGTTGGATCATTAGAGAATGGCTTCTGGAGGCTGGTGTACCTCAAATGGAGTGGCTTGCACTTTCTCCAGGCCTGAATTGTCATGATCTGAGCATGGGGGGATGCCACCATGCTTTGTCTCTTTTTTGTATAATGTATTTTGGAGTTATTTGTCTGTGATGTTATTTCTAGTTTGTTGTTTCTTTGTATGATTTATTTTCCCGTTTACGTTCAGTGTACTTTTGTTTACATATTTGGGTTTAGTTGTCTTTATTTGTTTCCACTTTAATTTTGCCAGTGTCTTCTCTTTCTTTCTCTCTCAGGAGCTACAGTTGTCAGGGGCACTCCCTGGTTGTGGGTGGTGCTCCTGTCAAACTGTCAGCTCTGCTTCCTCTCCTCATGACTCACAGCTGATTGTCATTTTCTCCCCAGCCCACTCATGTCATTCACACTGGGTACTTTTTGTGTTTGATTGTTTCAAGCCTTATTTAAGGGCCGTTATTTTCATTTGTCGTTGCTAGAGTCTCAGTTATTGTCTCCACCAGAATCCTGGCCCTGTTCTGGTGCGTTGTAAGTCTGCCTTGTATTTTTGTTTGGATTTTCTCTTTTGCACTGTTTGGGATTTGTGTTCTGGTTAATAAATACCACAAACTGCAGTCCAGCATGTGGATCTCTCCTCTCTGCCCTGAAGGGCGATTCATGACAATAGACTCTAGCCAGTCAGAGATCCAGCGGCTGCAGTTTGTGGGTTTTTTGTTTCTCTCATCTGTGGGTTGGCGATCTCTGGGAGTTGACGTGACCAAAAACTACCCAGCCAACTACCAAGCCAGGCGAAGGAGGCTTTTCCTTCTTCTTTTACCCAGTTTTTGTTTTTCACCTGGGGTTTGGTTATGTCTGCAGCCTTAGAATTTTCAGCTCTGGGGCTGAGCGAGGAGGAGTGTGTGGCGGCTACGCTCATTGCCAGTTTTGCCTCGGGGCTGAAGCCTCCCGCTCTCCCGAGGAGGTTTGGAGGTTCGTGGACGGCACGGCCTGGGTGATCGAGGATCATCCCAGTCTCTGGAGCTACCCAGGCCTCACAGTTTTTCTCGCTTCAGTGGTTGACACTCACTACCAACTCTGTGCCCAGGCAGGGATCTTCCCTTCAGCGCCATTGGGGCTCAAGAAGAAGCGCACCCGGGGGTGGAAGACTCGCTCGTCCTGTCCGGAACCTGACCCCTCGTCTATTCATCAAACGGTCCGGAATGGACACCGTTCAGCCCCTACACAGCAGCCCCGCCTTCTCCTCCTGAGCTGTGGCCAACTCCATCAGCCGAGGAGCTGGAGGAGCGCAGGCGGGTCCAATTAGCGGAGACGGAGCTTCTATTAGAATATAAACCATGGCTCCTCCTGGATCTCGCCCAGGAGCTGGAGGAGGGTTCATCGGATCCTCTTCCACCTCACCATGAGCCGACGTCTTCACCTCCTGCTCCCCACCGTCCCTCTGGGAGAGCTCACCGAAAGAATGCCTCCACCTCTCTGCCAGCAGTTCCTCCTCCGTCGTGTCAAAAGATTACTGCTGCAGCCTCTGAGAGGGAAAACGTTGGGCCTGCTGCAGCAGAAACCATCATGCCCCGGGAATACAGGCAAGTGAATTTTCGTTCTCCATTACCTAAAAACGAATTCTCTTTCTTGATTCCCGGTGGTGGGACTCAGCCAGTGCAGTCCACTGAGTCCTCACTGCCTGCTGCAGACATTAATTGTTCACCTGCTACCTCTGTGTTTCCTCCTGTCTCCCCTGAGTGTCCTCTGGCCCCAGCATTAAGCCGCCAGATGATGGGGGAGCATGCGGTCCTGGTTCCAGCCCCACAGCCATGCTCTGGATGGAGTGTGAGCACTGAAACTGAGCCAATGCCTGCACTGACGGAAGAGCGGCCCCGGGCTCCAGCTGAGAAGGATTCAGCACCAGCAGGAGATCCACCTCCTGTCACCATGCAGGGCAAGCCACCTGTGTGGGTCACATCACTGGGGGGTCCCAGGACTGAATAAACCACCATGCCTGCTGCTGGGACCACCGCATCAGAGTCTGAGGTGAACCTCCAGAGGGCCGGGCCCAAGGAATCGTCATCTGAATCGACGGAGTCCTGGACGGCGGTGGAGCTTGAGCCCAGGCAAATGCTCTCCTTTGCCTCTGTTGTCTTTCTTTTGGAGAAGTCTTGCTTGGCTCTTGCTTGGCTCTTGGTGAGGAGAGCCAAGTGCAACCATCAGCTGCACCTGAGCTCACCTCGCCAGGCTCCACTGCCACCGGCGGAGGTGGAGCCTGGCTCTTGGTGAGGAGAGCCAAGTGCAGCCATCAGCTGCACCTGAGCTCACCTCGCCAGGCTCCACTGCCACCGGCGACCCTTTTTTTTATTACTTATTTTGTACCCGTAGGTAGATTTGTTTTGCAGTCTGGTGACAAGCCACCAGCTGCCGGTTGCTGCGTGTGCAAGTGCCCCGTGTCCCTAACCTGACCCTGTATCTTTGCATCTATTGCCTGAACTTTTCCCCAGGGTCGCCGAGGATATTCCAGATCTGCCAGATGTCTCTGTGGGTCCAGGTTCGCTGCCCGAGATCATCGTGGGTTCAGCTCCTCCCACTGGGGTCGTTACGGGCGCTCCGTCCCAGCCCGGGACCTCCGAGGGTGCAGTCGTGGCCCAGTCCGGGTCCACCGAGGGTGCAGTCGTGGCCCAGGTCGGGCCCACCGAGGGTGCTACTTCCCTTCCAGTGGAGGTCATCGCAGGCGCTCCATTCCAGCCCGGGGCCTCCAAGGGTGCAGCTTTGGCCCAGTCCGGGTCCACCGCGGGTGCAGCTTTGGCCCAGTCCAGGCCCAACGAGGATGCAGCTCCGCTCCAGCCCAGAGCCACCAAGGGTGCAACTCTGCTCCTGTTTGGAGCCACCAAGGGTGCAGCTCTGCTCCAGCCCGGATCCACCGCGGGTGCAGCTCCACTCCAGCCCGGAGCCACCTCAGATACAGCTCCGCTCCAGCCCGGAGCCACCTCAGGTGCAGCTCTGCTCCAGCCCGGAGCCACCGTGGGTGCAGCTTTACTCCAGCCCGGAGCCACCGCAGGTGCTACCTTGTTCCAATCCAGGACCACCGAGGGTGCTGCTGGTCAGTCCAAGGGCATCATGGTTCCCTCTCCTTTGCCAGACACCATTGTGGTCCCCTCTCCTTTGCCAGACACCGTCATGGTCCCCTCTTCTTTGCTCGAGGCCATCATGGTCTCCTCTCCTCTGCCCGAGGCTGTCGTGGTTCCCTCTCCTCTACCCGAGGCCATCGTGGTTCCCTCTCCTCTGCCCGATGCTGTCGTGGTTCCCCCAGTCCTCCATCCTCCTTGTCTCTGGTCGTCCCGGTTGGGCGGCCACCCCCTGGACCACCTTTCCTGTTGTGGTGGTTAAAGAACTCTGGCTGACCACCTGACACACAGTGCCGTCGGGTTGGGTGGTTCATATTCTCCAGCAGGCCACCTGACTCGTACCACCTCACCGTCTGCCAAGTCTGGGACTTCGGCCGGCCGCAGGAACTGTCTAACTCTTTGGTCCAGGGGGTCTAGGTCCCTGGTCCTGCCTGGTGTGGATCCTGAGCGGGGTTTTTTGTTTTTTGTCTTCTCTTAGCCTGGGTTCTGCTGGGATGTGAGTCATGTGAGTTCTTATTATTTTCTCTGGTTTGTTTCAGTCTCTCTATGCCTGGGTACTCCTCCTCCCACCCGGGGTGGGGTTGTTTTCTTGTGTTTTGGTGGGGTGGGTTCTTAGTGTGGGTGGGTTCTTGTTCTCCTTTTGACGTTGCCAGGGGTGTCTGGTTCCACCCCTTGATGGGGGGTGGGGGGGGAGTGGATTCCACCGTGCTTTGTCTCTTTTTTGTATAATGTTGTATTTTGGAGTTATTTGTCTGTGATGTTATTTCTAGTTTGTTTTCACAATTGTTTCTTTGTATGATTTATTTTCCTCTTTATGTTCAGTGTAGTTTTGTTCACATATTTGGGTTTAGTTGTCTTTATTTGTTTTCACTTTAATTTTGCCAGTGTCTTCTCTTTCTTTCTCTCTCAGGAGCTACAGTTGTCAGGGGCACTCCCTGGTTGTGGGCGGTGCTCCTGTCAAACTGTCAGCTCTGCTTCCTCTCCTCATGACTCACAGCTGATTGTCATTTTTTCCCAGCCCGCTCATGTAGTTCACACTGGGTACTCTTTGTGTTTGATTGTTTCAAGCCTTATTTAAGGGCCTGTGGAGAGAGGAATAATCAGGCGGTGAGGTCCAGGGCAGAACAGGCTTTATTCATCTCTCTCTTCTATATTCTTTAGAATCACGAGCATCAAAAGAGTAACAGGTCACAGGCACCTCTGCTCTTATAACATACCACTCAGTCAGCCTTCTGTGGTGCCCCATTAACATCAAAGCCTTTGGAATTCCCATTCTCTTTGTCACTGTTCACATCAACCCACCAACCCCTGCATCAACACACAAACCCCCATGACGATTACCCTTGTCCTTCCGTCTGAGTGTAAACATACTGAGGTGGATTCCCACAAGCCGTTATTTTCATTTCTCGTTGCTAAAGTCTCAGTTATTTTCTCCACCTGAATCCTGGCCCTGTTCTGGTGCATTGTTAAATCTGCTTTGTATTTTTGTTTGGATTTTCTGTTTTGCACTGCTTGGGATTTGTGTTCTGGTTAATAAATACCACAAACTGCAGTCCAGCGTGTGGATTTATCCTCTCTGCCCTGAAGGGTGATTCATGACATGAATCCCATAGAAAACCTATGGGATCAGCTGAGTTGCTGTGTAGAGGCTCGTAAGCCTGCACCCCACAGCCTCAATGACCTGAGGGCCGCCCTTCAAGAAGAATGGAATGCCATGCCTCAGCAGACATTAAGTTGACTTGTGAACAGCATGAGACGTCGTTGTCAAGCTGTAACTGATGCTCAAGGGCACATGACAAGTTATTGATACACTGACATTTTTTGATGTGGTACGCCCACCACTGTTGTTGGCTTTTGTTTCAATAAATTGTTTGAGATGAGGAAATCACCATTGCATGTTTCTACTTAAATGCCCTACTTTCATGATATATCTCTGTAGCGTGTGTGGTGGACACACTCATGGAGATTTTGTGACTCACATTTTAGGTCAGAACAAAGGCAGGAAACTGCAGGAATATTAGCTTTGGTATGCAAGACCTGAGTCATTAAAGGATTAAGGAAAGGATGCATTGGAGACAGTGGAAGTGATATCATGGAGAGAAATGCATTGTGACTGTCTTTATAATGCAAAGTGGTCTGTGTGACATGTGATCTAGGAAGTGTGAAGTCCCTGATATTTAAGGACGAGAGTTGACTGTTTCATCCTCTTTTTTCTCTCTGCTTTGAGATGATGGTGTTGTGAATAAAAGCTGACTTTGAGAGAGAACTCTGTCTCGTCATTTTCACATCACCACACTGGTGACCCGAGACGTAGCATGGAAGAAGAAAATTCCCCCGGGCCAGCCGCGTCAGGAGCCCTCAGCCAAGCGAATGCCACTACAGTCCAGCTACCGGACTTCTGGAAGAACAATCCGCGCTCCTGGTTCAACGCGGTTGAGGCACAGTTCAACCTCCGGGGGATATCGGTAGATGCCACGAAATTCTACCACGTAGTCGCAAAGCTGGACAACAACACGGCCCAGCATGTGGAGAGCCTGATCGACCAGCCACCGGTTAGCGACAAATACGGCACGTTGAAGGCTGCACTCATCCAGCAATTCACCCCCTCGGCGGAGGAGCGAGCAGAGAGGCTCCTGGCGCTGACGGAGGGGGAAAACAACATGCCCACGAGCCTGATGGAGAAGTTATTGAGGTTGAAAGACTCTGACGATGATCACTTCATTTTCACCCACCTCTTCCTCAAGACTCTACCGTCAGCAGCGAGAGCGACCCTGGCCAGTTCGCCACTGTTGGCCCTACGGGACTACCGCGCGCTGGGCCGGGAGGCGCAGCGGATTGTCAACGCCACCAAGCGGCGTGCAGCCACGGCCGCGGCAGCGGAACCCGGTGCGACGACCGGAGACGACAGGGGGCCAGAAACAGCGGTGCCAGACTCACCGACGACGGCGGTGGCAGGGGCCAGGGAATGCGGACCGGACGTCCTTTGTTTCTACCATCGCCACTTCGCAGAGAGGGCACGCAAGTGTGTACTGCCATGCCAGTTCGGACGTTCGGGAAACGCCAAGACCGGGGGTCGGTAGCAGCCGCGGCCCTCGGGGAAGAGAACAAGCTGCTCTACTTGTCGGACGCACGCTCGGGGAGGCAGTTCCTCGTCGACACAGGCTCCCAGTTGAGCTTCATCACACCTTCCTACGCGGACAGACTAGCTGGTTCCTGAGGTCCCCGGGTGACGGCAGCGAACGGCTCGGAGATTAAGACCTTTGGTGAGAAGACTCTGCTTCTGTCTCTACACAGCCGTACATTTGAGTGGACTTTTGTTGTAGCAGCAGTAAATTTCAATATGTTGGGGGTTGATTTTTTGTGCTCACATGGTTTGTTGGTTGATCTTGCTAACAGGCGCCTGGTTAATGCACTTTCTTTTGATTCTATCCCCTGTACAGCACGAGTGGCCCCGCCAACAGCACAAGCCAACGTCACAGCAGCAAGCGGTAAGTTCCACACACTGCTCACTCAGTTCCCAGCACTCACGGTCCCCACATTTTTGGCAACAGTCGCTAAGCACGGGGTGGAGCATTTTATTACCACTACCGGACTGCCCGTTTTTGCAAAAGCTCAGCGCTTGGACGCAGTTAAACTAGCCATAGCACGCGAGGAGTTCGCCAACCTGGAGAGGTTGGGCATTCTCCGACGTTCAAACAGTCCGTGGGCTTCCCCGCTACATATGGTCCCGAAAGCTGACGGATCATGGCGCCCTTGCGGGGATTTCCGCAGGTTAAACAACGCTACAGCACACGACCGCTACCCAATCCCACATATCCAAGATTTTTCCGTTCATTTGGCAGGGGCGCACATTTTTTCTAAAATAGACTTGGTCCGCGGTTACCACCAAGTCCCAGTGCGCGCTGAGGACATACCCAAAACAGCGGTAATAACTCCGTTTGGCCTATTCGAGTTTTTATGCATGCCATTCAGACTTAAAGGGGCTGCTCAGACGTTCCAACACATGATGGACACGGTGCTTCGCGATCTCCCTTTCGTGTTCGTCTACCTGGACGATATTTTAGTAGCCAGCGTGTCCGAACACGAACATGAAAAACACCTGGCCACAGTTTTCCGAAGGTTGGGAGATCACGGGTTAATAATCAACCCAGCGAAGTGTCAGTTCGGGGTGGCGCAGATCGATTTTTTAGGACACCGCATCTCCCCCGAAGGAGCAGTTCCACTGCCTGACAAAGTGCGCGCTGTGGCAGATTTTCCCCGGCCGCAGACAGTCAGGGCGTTGCAGGAGTTTTTGGGAATGGTGAATTTTTATAACCGTTTTCTCCCCCGCGCAGCGCAACTCATGCAGCTGTTGTATGCCGCGCTCAAAAAAAAGAAACCCGCGGATAAGATCGAGTGGCCCCCGGAGCGGGACCAAGCGTTCTCGGAGGTGAAAGCAGCCTTGGCAAAGGCTGGGTTGTTGGCACTCCCAGACCCAACGGCCCGCATAGCGCTCACCACTGACGCATCAGAGGTGGCCATAGGGGCGGTTATGGAGCAACATGTAGCCGGGGTTTGGCAGCCCCTCGCCTTTTTCAACAGGACCTTGCGCGATAGCGAACGTAAATACAGCGCGTTCGACAGGGAGCTGCTCGCTCTCCATTTGGCCATCCGTCACTTCCAGTTCTGGCTGGAAGGACGCGCTTTCACCGCGTTCGTTGACCACAAACCGCTAACATTCGCGATGGCCAAGGTCTCTGAACCGTGGTCAGGCTGGCAGGAGAGACAGCTGGCCGCCATATCAGAGTTTACCACTGATATTCAGCATGTGGCGGGCAAACTCAATGTAGTGGCAGATTGCCTCTCGCGCGCCGTGGCGGCCCCAGTCAGCGTAGGGGTAGATTATGCAGCCATGGCCGCGGAGCAGGTTAAGGACGCAGACGTGCGCGCGCTCCAGTCTGGACCAACAGGGTTAAAGCTGGAGAGCAGGGTGCTGCAAGACGGTATGCCCCCCCCCCAATCTGCGATGTCTCCACTGGACGGCCGCGTCCAGTAGTACCGGCCGCGTGGCGCCGCCGCGTTTTTGACTCGGTTCATTCTTTGGCGCACCCTGGAGTGCGCGCGTCGGTCAAAATGGTGGGAGAGAAATTTGTGTGGCCGAGCCTCCGCAAACAGGTCAAAGAGTGGACAGCAGCCTGCACGGCGTGTCAACGAGCCAAAGTACACAGGCACACGAGGGCTCCTTTGGAACCGTTTCACATTCCGGCCAAGAGGTTCGATCACGTTCATGTGGACCTTGTTGGACCCCTCCCGCTGTCACAGGGGTGCACACACCTTCTGACAATGGTGGACCGCACCACGCGCTGGCCTGAAGTGGTCCCGCTGGCATCAACCACGGCCGAGGAGGTGGCGCGCGCATTTTTAACAGCTTAGGTGGCGCGCTTCGGTGTTCCGTCGGACATTACGTCCGACAGAGGCCCTCAATTTGTGTCCGAGCTTTGGTCGGCAATGATCCGCAGCCTGGGTGTCACAATTCACCACACAACCGCGTACAATCCGCAGGCTAACGGGTTGAGAACGTTTTCATAGGTCATTGAAAGCGGCTCTCAGAGCGTCACTGACGGATACAAATTGGGATGACAAGTTACCATGGGTGTTATTGGGGTTGCGTTCTGCGCCTAAAGAGGATCCAGAAGCCTCCCCAGCGGAGCTCGTGTTTGCGCAGCCACTCCGGCTGCCTGGGGAGTTCCTCCCAGATAACCCTGCACCAAACGCCTCCCCATCTCAGCTGTTGCGGAGTAACATAGAATCAAGCATGCTGCCCGGCCCCGCGCACCACAGTTTTCCGTGCTTTTTTGTGCCTAAAACTTTGAAGAACGCAGAGTTTGTTTTTGTTAGACACGATGCGCATCGAACCCCATTGCGACTGCCTTATGACGGACCATTCAGAGTGCTAGAAACAGGGGACAACCAGTTTTTGCTAGATTTGGGGGGTAGGAAAGAGAAAATTGGCATAAACAGACTTAAACCCGCTTTTGTGGTGGCAGATGAGCAAGTGCTGTTGGCAAGGGCCCCATGGAGAGGTAGACCACCACGGGGGGCTTCACACAGTAATGTTTCCCACAAGAATGTTTCCCCAGAACACCCGCAGAGACTGACAAAGGGTTTTCGCCCCCAGACGGCAAACCCCCAGCGTGACAGCGCCGCAGAGACGTTGAACCCCAACTTCAGCAGATACGGCAGGAGGCTGAAGCCTATACAGCATGTGGACTGATGTGTATTCTCTTGTTGTTCTGTTTGTCTAAAATGCTGGGGGGGGGCTTTGTGTGGTGGACACACTCATGGAGATTTTGTGACTCACATTTTAGGTCAGAACAAAGGCAGGAAACTGCAGGAATATTAGCTTTGGTATGCAAGACCTGAGTCATTAAAGGATTAAGGAAAGGATGCATTGGAGACAGTGGAAGTGATATCATGGAGAGAAATGCATTGTGACTGTCTTTATAATGCAAAGTGGTCTGTGTGACATGTGATCTAGGAAGTGTGAAGTCCCTGATATTTAAGGACGAGAGTTGACTGTTTCATCCTCTTTTTTCTCTCTGCTTTGAGATGATGGTGTTGTGAATAAAAGCTGACTTTGAGAGAGAACTCTGTCTCGTCATTTTCACATCACCACATGTGAACTTTTTACATTTTCCATCAATTTCACCCAAAAGCCAAATATCCCTAACTTTTTGTGTGTATTTGGACACTGACACAAGTATTGTTATTTTAGCTGTTTACCAAAACATATTCAAGATATAATTATATAATCAATATTGGCTTAAAGTGCAGATTCTCAGCTTTAATTTGATGGTATTCAGATCCAAATTGGAGTTACGGTTTAGGAATTATGACCATTTTTATACAAAATCTCCTCATTTTAGGAGTTCCAAAGTAATTGGACAATTTACTCAAAAGCTATTTCATGGGCTCCATGGGCTATGCCCTCATTTAATCCATCATCAGCAAAGCAGGTAAAATGTCTGGAGTTAATTCCAGGTGTGGCATGTACACTTGGAAGCTGTTGCTGTGAACTCACAACATGTGGTTAACGGAGCTCTCAGTACAAGTGAAACAGACCATCCTTCGGTTGAAAAAAAGAAAATAATCCATCAGATGTCACGCCGCGCCATTCATCAGCGGCGCCACCTGCTCACACACCTGATCCTCATCAGCGGCGAGGGATAAAAGCCGCCTCGCCCGGAGGCTCGGCCTGAAGCCGTCAGACTTCGTTCCCTCACCGTCGTGAGCATTCCTTTCTTCAGCATCACTATTCTGGGTAAGAACCCTTACCTCCTTTTCCAGTCTGCTCCCCTGTGCACAGGTGGATTCCCCGGCGGCGGACGTCTCCGTTCCATCGCCCATCCTTCGCTGCTGCACGGAGCTCTCCAGGTGGCTGTCTCCCGGGCTACGTTCCCCTTGCTGTGCCAGCTATCCTGACAACTCAAGTAAGATCTTCTCTTGCCATAATTCATCCTGTATTGGTGTATGCCCGTCACCCTCTCCCTGTGTTCTCTCCATAGGGTTGCTCGGCCGAACGGTCATCTGCCTCTGTGCCTGAAGCAGACGCCACCACCAACACATCTACATCCCGCAGACACACACTCATACACTCCTGCTGTAAATAAACTCTTTGAACTACTCTAAGCCTGTGTGTGCGCGTCTCCTGAGCCGTGCGTTATGTCAGTACGGCTTCAGCAGAGCGGCTCGGCGGACGGCGGGCTCGCACACCGGCTTACCACTCTCGAGGCTAGAGTGGATCAAATTGCTTATCAACAGCAGGTCATCCTGAATCAATTGGTAATTATCACTGGCCGATTGGACCGCCTGGACCCCCAGCAGCCGTTCCCCCCGGCTCCTCAGGGTGGCGCAGCTCCTGCTGTTCCGGTGGCCGTCCAGCCAGCTCCAGTGGCACCGGCCCGACTCACACCAATTCCGACCCCCGCCCGCTTTAGCGGAAAGCTCGGCGGAGCGCGGGGGTTTGTGATGCAGTGCGAGTCCGTGTTTGACCGTGTGCCCGGAGACTTTCCCTCAGATCACAGCCGAATCGGCTACATAGGGAACCTCCTGGAGGGGCGTGCTTTAACTTGGGCCTACGCTATTATGGCGAGACCCAGTTATGCCACCCTCACCTATGCCGAGTTCGTGAGGCGCTTCCTGGAGGTGTTTGATCACTCCCGTTCCGAGGCGGTCCAGGTCGATCGGCTTCTCGCTCTCCAGCAGGGAAACCGGTCGGCCGCGGATTATGCCATCGAATACCGGGTAGCGGCGGAGGAACTGGGCTGGGAGGAGCGCTCCCTCTGCGGCCTGTTTCTCCGCAGCCTCAATAGTGATCTGAGGGATGAACTGGCTGGACGGGATATCCCCGGAACGTTAGCGGAGCTAACCTCATTGGCAATCAGCTTGGACAACAGGCTGCGCGAGCGCTCCTCAGGACGGAAGCCGTCTGCTTCTCGCCCTCGAGGAGTCCCGCTACGCCTGCCCCAAGCTCGCCCCCTGGCGACGCCGCCACCATCATGCCCCGAGGAGTCGGAGCCGATGGTGACGGGCTGGGCAAAGCTCTCCTCGGCAGAGAGACAGCGCCGCCGTGAGTTGGGTCTCTGCATGTATTGCGGAGACAGTCAACACACGGTAGAGCTTTGCCCACAAAAGCCAAACGGCGGGGTCCGCGAGTCACTGTAGGGGGCCTCGCGGACGTCAATCGGCAAAGTCCCCTCACTCAATTAAAGCTGCCCATCCGTTTTTGCCACAATCCCACTGGGCACCTCACCCACGCACTGGTGGATTCGGGCGCAGAGGGCAGCTTCATTTCACAAGGCCTGGCAACCCGATTGGGCATCCGCTGTCAGGCACTCAAACACCCCATCTCCCTGGTCCATCTCTCCCGTGCCTCCCTTGGGAGAGTTACCCATCAAACCATTCCTGTCCCAGTCATCATCTCAGGGAACCACCGGGAGGAAATGGTTTTCTACGTCCTGCCCAACTCTGTGTCGCCCGTCATCCTGGGGTATCCCTGGCTACGCCTCCACAATCCTGTCCTGGACTGGAGGTCAGCTGGGGTGTCGGCGTGGAGTACCTTCTGCATGGGCACCTGCCTTCAGTCCGCTGCCTGCTCCCCGTCCGCGGCTCCCCCTGTGGCGGATACAGCACCCCCGGACCTGTCACTGGTGCCCCCAGATTTTCACGACCTGGGTATGGTATTCAGCAAGTCGAAAGCTATGTCTCTTCCCCCGCATCGACCATATGACTGTGCCATCAATCTCCGCCAGGGGTCCCCCCTGCCATCTGGTCGGCTCTACAGCCTGTCGGCGCCGGAGAAGGAGACTATGAATACGTACCTGAAGGAATCACTGAGCGCTGGGATTATCCGCCCATCGTCATCACCCGTGGGGGCGGGGTTTTTCTTTGTAGGGAAGAAGGACGGTTCCCTCCGTCCCTGTATTGACTACCGAGCACTTAATGACATCACTGAGAGGGACCGTTACACCCTGCCCCTCATGGACACTGCCTTCCACTCCCTCCAGGGGGCGACCTGGTTTACCAAGCTGGATCTCCGCAGCGCTTACCACCTCGTCCGGATCCGGGAGGGAGATGAATGGAAAACAGCCTTCCGTACCCCGAACGGCCACTTTGAGTATCTCGTCATGCCGTTCGGGCTGACCAACGCTCCTGCCGTCTTTCAGCGCCTCATCAATGACGTCCTCCGGGATTTCATCGGCCTCTTCGTGTTCGTCTACCTGGACGACATTCTGATCTTCTCTAAGTCCAGAGACGAGCACCAGGTCCATGTGAGGCGGGTCCTCCAAAGACTGCTGGAGAATCGTCTGTACGTGAAGGCTGAGAAGTGCGAGTTTTACGCTAGGACCACATCCTTCCTGGGATTCATCATCGCCCAAGACCAGGTGCTCCCGGACCCAGAGAAGGTGAAGGCGGTGGTGGAGTGGCCTACTCCCGCATCCCGGAAGCAGGTGCAACAGTTTGTTGGCTTCGCCAATTTTTACTGCCGTTTTGTCCCGAATTTCAGCTGGATCGTCGGACCACTGACCCGCCTCACGTCCCCGAAGGTCCCGTTCCGGTGGACCGAAGAGGTCGATGCTGCCTTTAAGGCGCTGAAGGCGGAGTTCTCCTCCTCCCGGGTCCTTCGCCAGGTCGACCCCGCGCTGCAGTGCATTGTGGAGGTGGACGCATCGGACACGGGAGTGGGAGCAGTGTTATCCCAGCGATCACCGGACGATGGCGCCAAGCGACCGTGCGCCTTCTTCTCCCGGCGCCTGTCCCCGGCGGAGAGGAACTATGATGTGGGGGACAGAGAGCTCCTGGCCATTAAACTCGCCCTACAGGAGTGGCGCCACTGGCTAGAGGGGGCGGACCTGCCGTTTGTGGTCCTGACGGACCATAAGAATTTAGAGTACCTACGATCTGCCAAGCGCCTGAATGCCCGCCAGGCGCGCTGGTCTCTGTTCTTCGCCAGGTTCCGGTTCTCTATCACCTTCAGGCCAGGCTCCAAGAACGGCCTGCCTGACGCCCTCTCTAGACAGTTCACCCCCGTGGAGGCTGAGGAGACGCCCCACACTATCCTGCCCAGGTCGTGCGTCGTGGGAGCTATCTCTTGGGACATTGTGGACAAGATCCGGAAGGCACAGGAGGTGGAACCTGATCCTGGCGGCGGACCGGAAGGAAGACTGTTCGTTCTGTCTGCGGTCCGAGGAGAGGTCATCCACTGGCTCCACACCTCCCGGCTCACCTGTCATCCCGGCACCTCTCGGATGATCAGCCTCCTCCAACGGTCCTTTTGGTGGCTGGGCCTGCGGAGGGATGCAGCCCGCTACGCCCGGGCTTGTCCAATTTGTGCCACCAGCAAATCGGGAAACGCCCCTCCAGCGGGTCTGCTCCAGCCTCTGCCCGTCCCTGGCAGGCCATGGTCGCACATTGCACTGGATTTCGTCACCGGGCTCCCAGTTTCCAACTCATTCGACACCATCCTGACCGTCGTGGACCGTTTCTCCAAGGCGGCACACTTCGTCCCCCTGCGAGGTCTCCCTACCGCCCTGGAGACGGCGGGCTTCCTCGTCCAACACGTGGTCAGGCTGCATGGGATCCCGGTGGACGTGGTCTCGGACCGGGGCCCCCAATTTTCATCCGAGGTTTGGAAATCCTTTTGCAACGCCATCGGAGCCAAGGTGAGCCTCTCCTCCGGCCATCACCCCCAGTCTAACGGGCAGTGTGAGAGGACCAATCAGGAGCTGGAGGCTGCGCTCCGCTGTGTTGCAAGATCCAAGCCGACATCATGGAGCAACCATCTCGCCTGGGTGGAGTACGGCCACAACACCGCCCGCTCTTCTGCAACGGGGATGTCCCCCTTCAAGGCGTCCCTGGGTTACGACCCCCCGCTGCTTCCAGCGCAGGAGAGCGAGGTAACTGTTCCGTCAGTTAGGGCGCACGTGAGGCAGTTCCGCTCCACCTGGGCCGCCGCGCGTCATGCGCTTTTACGCACAGCGGAGCGCAACAAGACCGTGGCGGACCGGCGTAGAAGACCTGCCCCGGCGTACAGAGTTGGGCAACTTGTCTACGTTTCCACCCAGGACGTCACCCTAAAAGGCGAGAGGAGAAAGCTGGCACAGCGCTTCATGGGTCCCTTCCCCATCACCCGGATCATCAACCCGGTGGCTGTGCGCGTGGCTATTCCCCCCTCCCTCCGCATCCATCCCACTTTCCACGTATCAAAGGTGAAGCTGGCAGTCACCGACCCCCTTTGCCCTCCTCCTGCAGCGCAACCCGCGCCCCGGATGATTGGTGGCCTTCCGGCCTGGTCCGTCTCCTCCATCCTGGACTCCCGGCGCCGGGGTCGTGGGTTGCAATACTTGGTGGACTGGGAGGGCTATGGGCCCGAGCATTGACAATGGGTGCCCCCGTCGTTTGTGTTGGACCCATCGCTCATCGCGGACTTCCACCGAGCGCACCCGGATAAGCCATCGCCAGGAGGCGCTGCTAGAGGGGGGAGTACTGTCACGCCGCGCCATTCATCAGCGGCGCCACCTGCTCACACACCTGATCCTCATCAGCGGCGAGGGATAAAAGCCGCCTCGCCCGGAGGCTCGGCCTGAAGCCGTCAGACTTCGTTCCCTCACCGTCGTGAGCATTCCTTTCTTCAGCATCACTATTCTGGGTAAGAACCCTTACCTCCTTTTCCAGTCTGCTCCCCTGCGCACAGGTGGATTCCCCGGCGGCGGACGTCTCCGTTCCATCGCCCATCCTTCGCTGCTGCACGGAGCTCTCCAGGTGGCTGTCTCCCGGGCTACGTTCCCCTTGCTGTGCCAGCTATCCTGACAACTCAAGTAAGATCTTCTCTTGCCATAATTCATCCTGTATTGGTGTATGCCCGTCACCCTCTCCCTGTGTTCTCTCCATAGGGTTGCTCGGCCGAACGGTCATCTGCCTCTGTGCCTGAAGCAGACGCCACCACCAACACATCTACATCCCGCAGACACACACTCATACACTCCTGCTGTAAATAAACTCTTTGAACTACTCTAAGCCTGTGTGTGCGCGTCTCCTGAGCCGTGCGTTATGTCATCAGAGAGATATCAGAAATGTTTGAAGCGGCCAAATCAACAATTCGTTACATTCTGAGATAACAAAAAAAGAGTGCACTTGTGAGCTCTGGAACTCAAAAAGCCCTGCGGCCTTTTGAGTACCAGGGTTGCCTTTGAGTTTTGCGCACGCACAAAAACATGCTATAC
This sequence comes from Pholidichthys leucotaenia, assembly GCA_020510985.1. Classification (NCBI taxonomy): domain Eukaryota; kingdom Metazoa; phylum Chordata; class Actinopteri; order Cichliformes; family Pholidichthyidae; genus Pholidichthys; species Pholidichthys leucotaenia. The sequence goes on along the minus strand of CM035845.1, from coordinate 213,099,787 downwards.
ATGCACTGATTTTCACACACACAGTGGGATGTATGAAAACAAACATGATGTGAGAATCTGCAGCCGCGTCGCAACATTTCCACCTACTGTGAGAAGTTGCGGCTGTCACAAAATTCTGTTTTTGTAAGGGTTCCTGACACTCTGTGCTCCTGCTCTCCCTCTCTCTTCCTGATTAGACGCTCTCCCTGCAGCCATGATTACCACCTGGTGCCAATCAGAGTTAAGCCTTTAAATAACATGCTCTCCCATTACTCTGTCTGGCCATGTTAACTCACAACCTGCCTGTACCTTGTCTTATGAACAGTGATATCTGTCTTGCTCTGCTGTGTTTTTGGCCTCTGCTTGCTTTAGACCCTGTGCCTGCCTCTCGCCTCTGATCTTGTCTGCCTTGTGCCGGCCAGTTCTGCCTAGACCCCTGCCTGTCTCTGGATTCCCGGACTTCCCTTTTGGATTGGAATTATTAATTCCCTGGATTGTGCACATACTTCTCCCTGCTCCACAAGTAATTCAACTTACCACCGTTGTTTGCATTGCCTCTTTCACCTTCTCCCCTTACCCAGGCCTGGCCAACCTTGTCCCGGTCCTTCCCCTGCTTGTTCCCTGCTGCACCTCCATCATTGGAGTGCCCCTTCTTCCCATCACTGACTCCCCAGTGAAGGACAATTGGTTACCTGGTATCAGCTGTGTCTTTCCCGCTGACCTCTAAGCATAAAAGCACAAAAGTATATTCATTATTTCACTCAGTATACTTACCCTTGTTCTGGTCTCTCCCTGTAGGGTCGCCAGATCCTCGCTGCGGCTCACTTCTGCACATTATTATTGCACAATTATTGTAAATAAATCATTGTTGACACTCTATATTGTATCCATCCATACAGCTGGCACAGAAAGACTGGCACACAAACAGCAACACATTTGCTGCTGTATGTCTCTGTACTTTACTGTAACCATTTGCACAAGTGCCATATCCGCTGCTGTCTGTCATTGCAATACTGATCATGTGCAGTCCTATCTGTCACTGTCTGCACCTACACTATCACATTGAACTTGCAAGTACGAGTATTACTGCTCTACTTTACTGTATATAGGACTGCTGGGTTTCATCGTTAGTTTATTTTTATTTGCGTTATAGGAGGTCTGGGTCTATCTTTTGTCGCTATTTGCACTACGGTTAGCATTTCTGTACATCGACTGCTGTTGTTGCTTTTCCAGCCTTATTCCTTTTTTTATATTGTACACACCACTGAAGAGAGAGAGAAACGCCATTTCAGTTCTCTTGTATGTCCTGTACGTATAGCAATACTGACAAATAAAATCTTTGAATCTTTGTTGCTTTTGGGTCTTAGCCTCAGTACCGTGACAGTATATGGCCAGCAGTTTTAGATCCAGTGGTTTCTTAACCACTGGAGGCGATATTAGCCAGACTAAGTGTTCTTGAACAGCGCTATGATCAAACAGCTTACCAGAACCAGGTCATTCTTAACGAATTGAGTAAGCTTTCGGAACATGTCACCAAGCTCAAAGAGATGGCCCAGGGTCTCGTAGCTGCAGTCACCCCCGCCGTTCCTTTGCCAGCTGTCGTTATCCCTGCAATTCAGTAAGGCTGTCCCCTGCTAGTGCCTTCACCACTGCATTATAATGGGCAGTTGGGGGAGGCTCAGGGGTTTTTGCTCCAGTGCCAGCTTGTGTTTGACCACTTCCCAAATGACTTCCCCTCCGACCGGAGTCGGATTAGCTTCCTGATGGGCTTTCTTGATGGACTCACCCTCTCATGGGCACAGACTGTAATCCAGGGACCTGATTACCACTCTTACACCTCTGAGCATTTTATTACCAAGTTTGCATGTGTTTTTGATCACTCCGACTGAGAAGGGAATGCACATACTCGGATAATGAGCATCCACCAGGGGCAAAGGACCGCAGCTGAACACGCACTGAGTTCTGGGTTCTCGCGGCTGAAGTGGGGTGGGACGACATCACGCTGCACTCAGCGTTTATCTACAGCCTCAGTTCCAACCAATGCAATGAGCTTGCCCATCTTCGGGACGAGCCTGACTCCTTCAACGAGTTAGTTTCTCTGGTTATCAAACTCGATAATAGGCTTCACCAGTGCTCAAAAGAGCGAGTAGCTGGCTCACGTATGCTTCCTCATCCGACACTAGGGCGCCCCCAACTTTGTGCCCTCCCCCTGTCCGTTACCTCCCTAAATGCGCCTGAGCCTATGGCAGTGGGACGGTCAAGGTTCGCCCCCACCGAATGGCAGCGGCGCCTCGGAGAAGGCCTGTGTTTGTACTGCGGTTGGACCAGCCACATCGCCATCTCGTGCCCTGCAAAAAAAGATTTGGCCTGCCAGTCCGAGTAGAGGAACTGGTGGGTAGTACTTCCGACCCCTCCCAACCTCATTTCTCTCTACCCATTTGCTTCCTACTCAAGTCCACTGAGTATGTCGGCTCCGCTTTTGTTGATTCAGGAGCCGAGCAGAATTTCATGCCCGAGAATCTGGCAACCCAACTTAACATACCTTGCATAAAGCTGCCCCAACCACAGAAAGTAGTTGCTACCTGCCTGTGCACTTGGTGTTCCAAGAATGTGGAATTAAAAAAAAAAATGTTGTTCCTCTTCTTTAATCAGGTCCAGTCTTGCAGCAGGAATGAATATACAACACAGCCATCCATCCATCTTCTACGGCTTTTCTGGGGGTCCAGGTTGTGGAGGGAGCAGTCTAATCAGAGAAACCCAGACTTCCCTCTCCCCAGCCACCTCCTTCAAGTCTTCAGAGAGGACACCAAGATGTTCTCAGACCAGCTGGGATGCAGTCTCTCTAACTTGTCCTGGGTCTGCCCCGGGGCCTCCTCCCTCTTCTCACAACACACACATAAAAAGTATTTCCATTTCTGTACCTGCTCTTTCCTTCACCTACAGTATACTGTCATTCACATTATGTAGACCAAGCAAACTCTTTGCAGCGCTGCTGTAGTCCTAAAACTGTCTAGTAGTTCACATACTGTCAGGTTTTAATGTTGTTAGTCTGTGATGACACTTTCTTAGAGACTGTACTTTTTTACATCAACAAATTGTACCTGACAATAGTAACAAAAGTCAACACTGACTATGGGGACAACAAAAGATAAGCCTTTATTAGTCCCACAATGGGGAAATTCCAGGATTGCAACAGCACAGAGATAGCAACACTCAGAGCAATAATTTAGAAGATAAGAAAATAAGAGCAGTGAATATACATACACTACCGTTCAAAAGTTTGGGGTCACTTAGAAATTTCCTTATTTTTGAAAGAAAAGCACTGTTTTTTCACTGAAGATAACTTTAAACTAATCAGAAATACACTCTAATATCTAATATACATTGCTAATGTGGTAAATGACTATTCTAGCTGCAAATGTCTGTTTTTTGGTGCAATATCTACATAGGTGTATAGAGGCCCATTTCCAGCAACTATCACTCCAGTGTTCTAATGGTACAATGTGTTTGCTCATTGCATCAGAAGGCTAATGGATGATTAGAAAACCCTTGTGCAATCATGTTAGCACAGCTGAAAACAGTTTAGCTGGTTAGAGAAGCGATAAAACTGACCTTCCTTTGAGCAGGTTGAGTATCTGGAAAAAAATATTATTTCAAATACAAATCATTAATTCTAACCTTGTCAATGTCTTGACTATATTTTCTATTCATTTTACAACTCATGGTGGTAAATAAGTGTGACTTTTCATGGAAAACACAAAATAATTGTCTGGGTGACCCCAAACTTTTGAACGGTAGTGTATGTACACATAAATATATATACATAGTGCGAAGCATTGTAGCTAGATGGAATAAACAGCATAACCGTCTATTTAGTTACCCTACATGGTATGAATATGTACCCATACATATTGTCACCCTCCATAGCGACTGATATTGTCCTAGTTGTATACTGGAGGGGACCATTTGTATAAGTCTGTTGCGTCTTTTGCATTCAATACTATTAGGTCGTCACATTTTTTTTGCTATCTCTGCGAGCAGCCCTGCTTACATTATACAGTCTGACAGCCGTAGGTAGGAAGGACCTGCGAAACCTCTCGGTCACGCATCTATGATGATGTAGCCTACTGCTAAATGAGCTCCTCAGTGCATTCAGTATGTCCTGCATAGGGTGGGACTCGGACTCCAGCAGAGATGACAGTTTAGCCACCATCCTTCTCTCTCCTATCTCCTCCACTGGGTCAAGGCATTGCCCCAGGACAGAGCTAGCTTTCTTGATTAGTTTGTTCAGTCTCTTCCTATCGACTGCTGTAATGCCGTTGCCCCAGCAGACCACTCCAAAAGTGATGGCTGATGCCACCACCGTGTTGTAGAATGTCTTCAGGAGCACCCCTTGTACACCAAAAGACCTGAGCCTCCTCAGTAGGAACAGACTGCATTGTCCCTTCTTGTAAAGTGTGTCGGTATTGTGTGACCAGTCTAGTTTATTGTTCAGATGAACACCCAGGTACTTGTAGGATGTCACCATCTCAATGTCTGTTCCCTGGATGTTTACTGGTGCTGTGAGGGGTTGTCCTTGCCTGCGGCAATCCACCACCAGCTCCTTAGTTTTCCTCGCATTAATCTGGAGGCAGTTCCGATGGCACCAGTCCACGAAGTCCTGGGTAAGTCCTCTGTACTCAGCTTCATCTCCGTTGGAGATGAGGCCGACGATTGCAGAGTCATCAGAGAACTTCTGTAGATGGCAGTGTGTTGTGTTGTGTGAGAAGTCCGCAGGAAGGGAGCCAAAACCGTTCCCTGGGGGGCCCCCATGCTGCCGATGATCGTGTCCAACACACAATCCCAGGTTCTCACAAACTGTGGCCGGTTAGTGAGGTAGTCCAGGATCCATGATGACAGGTGCTGGCCCACCCCTGCGCACAGCAGCTTGTCCTTCAGGATCATAGGTTGGATGGTGTTGAAAGCACTGGAGAAGTCAAAGAACATGATCCTCACCGCATTCCCGGGCTTCTCCAGGTGGGACAGGGAACGGTGAAGGAGGAAGATCACTGCATCCTCCACCCCAATGCCATGCTGGTAGGCAAACTGGAGTGGATCCATCGCTGGTCCCACCAGGGGGCGGAGGTGAGCAAGGATCAGTCTCCCCAGGGTCTTCATCATGTGAGATGTCAGGGCCACTGGTCTGTAGCTGTTCAGGTCTTTGGGGTGGGAAGTCTTTGGTACAGGTACCACACAAGATGTTTTCCACAACTGTGGTACCCTCCCCAGCTTCAGGCTCAGGTTGAAGATGTGCTCCACAATCCCACTCAGCTGGTCTGCGCAGGACTTGAGGAGCTTCGCACTGATGCCGTCCGGTCCTGAGGCCTTCCTCGCCTTGATCTTCCTCAGCTCCGTCCTCACCTGGGTCTTAGTGAGGGTCAGGTTGGGGGGCTGTGTGCTGGAAGTGGGGGGGTGTTGGTGGAGTGGGGTGTGGACAGCAGGTCTCGATGACTTTAGAGACAGCAGTGGTTGGTGTGCAGTCGGGGGGGAGGGCGGTTGGTCAAACCTATTAAAAAAACAGGTTCAGATTGTTCGCCCACTCCCGTGGCCTGGGGGGAGGTATTCTGGAGCCCAGAGATGGTTTTGAGGTTTCTCCAGAACCCGCTGATGTCGCTCTGTTGCAGCTTGTCCTCCATCTTCTTCCTGAAGCTCTCCTTGCCTTCTCTGATCTTCCTCCTCAGCTCCCTCTGTACGGACTTCAGCATCTCCCTGTTCCCCGACCTGAAGATCCTCTTCTTCTCTCTCAGAAGAGTTTTTATCTCAGGGTTGATCCAGGGTTTGTTGTTCGAGCAATACCGTATGGTCTTGGTGGGTACGGTGTTGTCCACACAGAAGTTGATGTAGTCCGTGATGGTGTGAGTGAGGCCATCGATGTCCTCACCATGTGGATCGCAGAGCCGCTCCAAGGCAGTGGTTTCAAGACAGTCCTTTAAAGCGTCCATTGCCTCCTCAGACCATATCGTCACCGTGCGCATGACCGGAGGTTGTCTGTGTACTAGGGGTTTGTACACTGGCAGGAGATGAACCAAGTTGTGATCCGATCTCCCGAGTGGGGGGAGTGGTGATGAGGTGTACGTCTCCTTAGTGTTAGCATAGAATAAGTCCAGTGTTTTATTGTCTCTAGTGTGGCATGTGACATACTGGGTGAACGTGGGCAGAATGGGGGACAGTGAAATATGGTTGAAATCACTTGAGATGAGGAGAAGAGCATCTGGGTGTTCTGTCAGCAGCCTGCCAGTTACTGAATGAATGGCGTCATGCGCTATCCCCGTGTTCGCTGTCGGATTTGCATAAATAATGCAGATCACGTGTGAGTATTCCCTTGGGAGATAGGTAGGCCACATGCTAACAGCTAGCAACTCAATGTCTTTGCTGCAGTGATGTTGTTTAACCGTGATATGTCCCAGTCTGCACCAGCTGTTATTGACATACATTATCACTCCTCCGCCCCTTGCCTTCCCACTGTCTGGTGTCCGGTCTGCCAGTATTGCGTGGAAACCCTCCAGTTCGATGTTAGCATCTGTTGCTAGTTCTGTTAGCCATGTCTCAGTAAACAGCATCATGCTAATCTCTCTGAAGACGATCTCGTAGCGGGACATGGCTGCTAGCTCATCTGTCTTATTGAGCAGCGATCGAACGTTCCCCATAATAACAGATGGAAGGACGGGTCTGTACCTTATATTTCTCGCCCGCCATCTTGCTCCAGCACGGCATCCACGTTGTTTCTGTCTTATTTCACCCAGTATGTCGAAGTCTTGCGCTAGCATCTTGGTCCGGTTAAGTGCTAACAGCTGGTCTCTGCTGTAAGGTATCCTGCTAAAAACAGTGGCTAAAAACAATGGCACTTTCCAGAGTGTCTTAATCCTGATTTAATTAATTTCTCTATTGCTCTCCCAGATCTGCCTCATGGACCCTGCATCTGGACTGTTTATTTTTTAATAAATATTTCCCCCAAATAAATTCCTGTTTGTTATATGTTGGCTGACTTAATTTGAGGTTGATTTTCTTTTACATTCTACTCATCCACGTCCAAAAGTTGAATATTGTGGTGAATTTATTTTTAGAAATAACTGAAATCTAAAAAGTGTAACTTTCATATTTTACAATAATCCCATATAAATTTAGCCATTTTAAGATTTTTTTTTTTTGTTTGAAATTTGAATGAATATGTCTGAGCTATTCAATATAGATCTGAATGGTGATGTGCTCATTTTTGGAGATGCAGTACTGTTTTTACACATTATTTGAAAAACGATTATTGTTCCACCGTGAATTATTTCCAACTTCACTAAGGATTACTGATTGTAATGTTATGTATATATCTAATATGTACAGTATATTTTCGGTTCTTGTTTATCACTATGTTATAAAAAGGTTGAAAATACTTTAGTTTTGCAGAAGTGAGGTAAACCATTAATTTGTGAATCTGTCGCACTGAATAAACAATAGATTTCATCTTCTGCAGTAACTGAAAGGGCACAAATGAATTCAGGCATCCAACGTTTCACAACATTTCTTTATATATTATAAAACAATAAAAACAAAACACATTTACAACCTAAAATTAACTGGAACTGACATAAATAACTGCTGGAGCTTAATAACAACAGCCGTTTTTTTTTGTTTTTTTTTAAACATGCATAGCTAAAAAGGATGAACTTAAACAGACCATAAAAGTGTGATTCAGCATATTTACGCGAGGAAAACTAAGGAGCTGGTGGTGGACTGCCGCAGGCAAGGACAACCCCTCACAGCACCAGTAAATATACAGGGAACAGACATTGAGATGGTGACATCCTACAAGTACCTGGGTGTTCATCTGAACAATAAACTAGACTGGTCACACAATACTAATGCACTCTACAAGAAGGGACAGCGCAGGCTGTTCCTACTGAGGAGACTCAGGTCTTTTGGTGTACAAGGGGCGCTGCTGAAGACATTCTATGACACGGTGGTGGCATCAGCCATCACTTTTGGAGTGGTCTGCTGGGGCAGTGGCATTACTGCAGCCGATAGGAAGAGACTGAACAAACTGATCAAGAAAGCTAGCTTCGTCCTGGGGCAGCGCCTTGATCCGGTGGAGGAGATAGGAGAGAGAAGGACGGTGGCTAAACTGTCATCTCTGCTGGAGTCCGAGTTCCACCCTATGCAGGACATACTGAATGCACTGAGGAGCTCATTTATCAGCAGACTACATCATCCCAGGTGCACAACCGAGAGGTTTCGCAGGTCCTTCCTACCAACGGCTGTCGGACTGTACAACCTAAGCAGGGCTGCTCGCAGAGATAGCAAAAAGACGTAACAACCTAATAGTTTTTTGAATGCAAAAGATGCAATAGACTTACACAATGGTCCCCTCCGGCATACAACTAGGAAAATACCGGTCGCTATGGAGGGTGAGAATATGTATGGGTACATAATCATACCATGTAGGATAACTAAGTAGACAGTTGTGCTGTTTCATCCCATCTAGCAACAATGCTCTGCACTGTGTGTGTTTATACATTTACATATTTATTCCATCTAGCTACAATGCTCCGCACTGGGTGTGTTTATGTTTATGTTTATATTTATATATCTATATATTCATTCCATCTAGCTAAAATGCTCCGCACTGTGTTTATATATCTACATATTATTCCATCTAGCTACATTGCTCCGCACTGTGTTTATATATTTACATATTTTTTCCACCTAGCTGCAATGCTCCGTACTGTGTGTTTATATATCTACATATTATTCCATCAAGCTACATTGCTCCGCACTGTGTTTATATATTTACATATTTATTCCATCTAGCTGCAATGCTCCGTACTGTGTGTTTATATACTCATATATTTATCCCATCCAGCTACAATGCTCTACACTGTGTGTCTGTGTGTATATATATATATTTATAGTAATATGTACATATGTATATTAGCTGCTCTTGCTTGCTTGCTTTTTTTTTTTTTTTTTCTTGCCTTCTGATTGTTGCTCTGAGTGTTGCTATCCCTGTGTTGTTGCAATCCTGGAATTTCCCCGTTGTGGGACTAATAAAGGCTTATCTTATCTTACAAAAAACACAGAACAACTAACAGCAGTCAAAGTCCTTACAATCTGATCTAAAGTGTTGTCATAATTCCGTTGTCAAAACTAGAGGGCTGTCCAGTTTGATCACAGCTGTGCTGCATTAGCGTTACTGTCAGTAACACTATGCCATATAGTTATTTAAAAAAGGTTTACCGGAGATGCGCATCAGAGAAGATTATATTAAATAAATGATTCTATACCACAAGAGTCCTCGCTTGACACGCTGTCTGGCTCATAATAACCAAAAGTCTGAGATGTGAGCAGTGTGCAGTGTTAGCCTCCAGGAAGTGCTGTTTATCTCTACCTGGCGCCCGTTACAAGATTATAGTGAGTCAGCAGTGCATGCAACACCTACTGGCCAGGAGGTCAGAATCCTTTATATTGCACCTTTAATGGAACATAACCTAACATACATATTCATACATACATACATATTACATATTCATACTAGGTGGGGTAACTGAATAGACCATTATGCTGTTTATTCCATCTAGCTACAATGCTCTGCACTGTATATATATATACAGTATATATTTATATATTTATCTGTACATATGTATATTCACTGCTCTTTTTCTTTAGCTGCTAAATTATTGCTCTGAGTGTTATTATCCCTGTGCTGTTGCAATCCTGGAACTTCCCCACTGTGGGACTAATATAGGCTTATCTTATCTTATTTTATCTTAGCTTATCTTATCTTATCTTATCTTAGCGGTCATCAGCGTAACAGTGGAAGGAGATATCATGCTTTCTAAGAATTGAACCCAGTGGAAGCAGATAAAGTGAAAAGAGCATGGGCCCTAAAATTGAGCCCTGTGGGACCCCACATGACAGGGAAGCAGAGGAGGATTCAGAGCCAGCAAGGCTTACACACATGGTTCTATCAGTTAAATAGGACCTGAACCATTCCAATGCAGTACCAGAAATACCCACAAGATGCTGCAGGCGAGAAATTAAAATGTCATGGTCCACTGTATCAAAAACAGAACAAGAACCCCATAATCACCAGAATCAGACATCAAAAGGATGTCATTAAAAACTCTTAATAATGCTGACTCAGTACTATGTAGGGTTTTAAAACCTGACTGGAACACTTCCAGGATACCATGTTCATCCAAAAAAGCCTTCACCTGGAAATAAACTATTTTCTCCAATATTTTTGAAATAAAAGGCTGCTTGGAGATTGGCCTAAAATTAACCAATACAGTGTGGTCAAGACCAGATTTCTTAATCAGGGGTTTAACTGCTGCATGCTTAAAATTTGCAGGAACCACACCAGAAGATAAACTGATGTTTAAAATCATTAAAACTGACTGACCTATGCTAGGAACGATTTTTTTGTGGAATTTCCCCATTGTGGGATTAATAAAGGCTTATCTTATCTTAAAAAAAATTGAGGAGGGAGAGCATCACAAGGGGAACCCATGGGCTTAATAGGATCAACTATGTCCTATAATTGTTACAGGGTCACAGGCTCAAATTGATTGAAAACAGCGGAGCAAGGGACAGACACAGAGGGGTCAGAGGCAGGAGATGGGATGAGAGCCCTAATGGTGATGACCTTATCAATAAAAACAATATAAAAAGTCATTGCCTGTTACAGATAGATAGATAGATAGATAACTTTATTGTCTGCCCCAGTCAGTGACAGAAATTCTTCTTAGACACGGCTACAACAATCAGAATCAGAATCAGAATCAGCTTTATTGGCCAAGTATGCACAACACATACAAGGAATTTGACTTTGGCTAAAAACTTGCTCTCGTTGTTCAGGTGGAGGATTTAAATAAGGATTCAATGACAACAGAGTATGTACAGTAAATTACAGTCTGTCCACGTTTCTATAAAAGGATGCAAATATATACAGGAATATATGCAGTTATTTACTCAGACTAACCACACTTTGCAGAAATATATGAAAAAATATACAGTCACACAGTATTTCAATGTGAACTCAGATTCAGTGATATAATGTGAATGAAGTAAAAAGCAGTTTGAGAGTTATGTGCAATGTAATAATGGATGAAAAGTCATGAGTACAGCAACAGGTAGGACTAGTTACAATATAACACATTCATCACCCTCAAAAACATGTTCAAACTCAAAGGATAAAAACAGTTTAAAAAGTAAACATGGTTAAAAAGGAAACAGCAAATAAAATCATGTGGCAGAAAACATTAATAGCTATTAAAAATTAATAGTGATTAATAGATAAATGCTGATAACTAATATTGATAGCTAACTGAAGTATGATAACTATTTGATTTTGTTCAGGATTGTTACTGCAGAAGGAATAAATGATTTCTCGTAAATGTTTTTATGGGCCAATGGAACTTTATATCGTCTGCCTGATGGCAGTAACTGAAAAGAGTGATGGAGGGGGTGAGATGGGTCCTCTGTGATCAGGGTGGCTTTCCTGATCACAGAGCGCTGATACAGTTCAGACAGTGTCTGTGGTGAGCCAATGATTTTACTAGCCTGATTAACTATACGGGAAAATTTTGTTTTGTGCTTGGTGAAGAGGGAGCTGTACCAGGATGAAATGTTAAAAGTGAGAATGGATTCAATTATCTGACCAAAAGTGCTCTTCTACTGGCTCTCCTCAGGGGTGTGTGTTGTCACCACTACTCTTCATCCTGTACACAAATGTGTCAGAGCAGACATGACAGACACATTATAAAGTATGCTGATGATTCATTTATTGTCAGTCTCCTTCAGGATGGTGAGATTGGCCACGGCCCAGTAGTTGATTTTGTTCACTGGTGTGAGGATTCCTACCTGCAGCTGAATACGACAAAAACTAAAGATATGATTGACTTTAGGAGGAAAACTCCCAGGCACTAAGCCACTGTACTAAAAGGCCAGACCACTGAATGTGTGCAATCCTATAAATATCTTGGGACGATTATTGATAGTAATTTAAACTTTGAAGAGAACTGTGAAAGGGTGTGCAAAAAGGGTCAGCAACATTTGCATTGTTTAAGGAAACTCGCACACTTCCAAATTGACCGAACCATAATGACAATGTTTTATTGGGCTTTTATTGAATCTGTTTTATCCTTTTCTTTAGTGTCATGGTTTGGTCAGATAAAACTGAAACAGAGGAAGTCCTTAGACCAGGTAGTAGATGGCCCAGTCGTTTGCTTGGTGAGTCACAGCTGAGCCTGACATCCCTGTACACCAGACAGGTACAGAGGATTGCCACCTCCATTTCAAATGATGACTCCTGTGGGGAGACTTGAATAACGAAACCGAATTGCATTTAATTCCAGTTTATTTCAAGTAATCATCCCACTGTCTGCTCTCATTCCTGAGCAGCGAACAAAGAGGGTGAACACACCAAAGTTCTCCCTTTTAAACATTCTCACATCAAACCATCTCCCTCGCAGGGGAAATCACACATCTCTACCAAAATCCCTTTATTCACATTCATCAACCTTTTATTTACATAACTCCCCCTTCTCTCCTCTCGAGCCTCAGCGGTCAGGAAGTCTTCTGTCCCCTGTCCTCCGCAGGGGGTCCAGGCTCTGCGGCTCCGCACCGCAGGGGACTGCAGCTCTGTGGCTCTCCTTCATCGTGAGGTTAAATCACATATGCAGTGTCCAACATATACATGTCTAACAACACAGCCATATAACCCCCCCCAAACGATGAAGAACAGACTATTTCCTAAAATTTAATAACACCTTACTCACTACTGAATAATCAACACCAACATTCAGTCTGTGCGCCGCTTGGGCTTCAGCCGTCTGCCGAATCTGCTGTGAGTTGGCCCCGCCTTGCCTGCGGCGCCTTTCTGCTTCGGCTCTGTTGACTGAGGAAGAGAGTGATTATTTGCCCTTTGCGGGGGCCTGCCTCGTCGAGGCACCACTGCGACCGGTACAGACACGTCCTTCATGACAAAAGCAGGTTTTAGTCTGTCAATACTGACTGTCTCTTTTCTGTCTCCAAAATCTAGCACAAATTGCTTATCACCTGCCTCCAGCACTCGAAATGGCCCTTCGTAAGGTGGTTTGAGCGTTGCTTTTAGGGCTTCGCGCCTGACAAAAACGAAGTCGGCATTTTTCAAAGCCTTGGGGACGAAAACTCGTGGAAAAGCGTGATGAACCGGACCCGGGAGCGTGTCTGCTCCCGTGCCAACTAACGGTCCCAGAGCAGAGAGAGGTGGGGGCTCTGGGTGCTCTGGTAAAAACTTGCCTGGCAGCCTCAGAGTTTGTGCGAATACCAGCTCCGCTGGGGAGGCGTCTAAGTCCTCTTTAGGCACAGAACGCAACCCTAATAAAACCCATGGCAGTTTATTTACCCAATCTGCATCCGTGAGCGACGCTCTGAGTGCTGCCTTCAAAGACCTATGAAAACGCTCGCATAAACCATTAGCCTGAGGGTGGTAAGCCGTAGTGCGGTGAATTTTGGCTCCTAAGCCGTTGGCCATCGCTGACCACAGCTCAGAGATGAATTGCGGTCCTCTATCGGACGTAATGTCCGACGGAACCCCGAAGCGCGCCACCCAAGCCATTAAAAAAACGCGAGCCACCTCCGCGGCCGTGGTCGTCGCAAGTGGGACCACTTCCGGCCAACGTGTGGTGCGGTCCACCATTGTCAAAAGATGCGTGAACCCCTGCGATGCCGGTAGGGGGCCCACAAGGTCGACGTGCACATGGTCGAACCTTCTGGCCGGAATGCGGAACGGTTCTAACGGGGCTCTTGTGTGCTTGTGAATTTTGGCCCGTTGACAGGAAATGCAGGTTTTTGCCCATTCCTTCACGTGCTTGCGCAGGCACGGCCAAACAAACTTTTCCGCCACCAGTTTCACTGACGCGCGCACCCCCAGGTGCGCCAGTGAGTGGACCGAGTCAAAAACACGGCGGCGCCACGTGGCCAGAACCACCGGACGCGGGCGCCCCGTCGACATGTCGCAGATCGGGGGGGGGCATACCGGTTTGTAAACACTTGCTCTCCAGCCTTAACCCTGTTGGTCCAGACTGGAGCGCGCGCACGTCTGCGTCCGCCCCCTGGTCCGCTGCCATGGCTGCGTAATCTATACCCACGTGCACCGGGGCTGCGCGCGCCACCGTGCCGCTCTCCTGCGGCGCGGTCACGGTGGCCCTTTCTGCCTCTGCGCGTGTTGGAGTCGTGAACGCGCGCAAGAGACAATCTGCTACTACATTGAATTTGCCCGCAACGTGCCTAATGTCAGTGGTAAATTCCGAGATTGCGGCCAGCTGCCTCTGCTGCCTGCCGGACCACGGGTCTGAAATTTTGGCCATGGCGTATGTGAGCGGCTTGTGGTCCACATAAGCGGTGAAGCACCGTCCTTCCAGCCAGAACTGGAAATGACGAATAGCCAAATGCAGCGCCAACAGTTCTCTGTCGAACGTGCTGTATTTTCGTTCAGCCGCGCTTAAAGATTTGCTAAAGAAAGCCAAAGGCTGCCAAACTCCGGCTACCTGTTGCTCAATAACGGCCCCTATGGCTAAATCTGAAGCGTCTGTCGTCAGCGCGATACGTGCTGCAGGGTCTGGGTGGGCCAGGAGCGCAACGTCAGCCAAGGCTTTTTTAACCTCTGTGAACCCGCGCTCCCGCTCTGGGGACCATTCGACCGCCTGGGTCGGTTTTTGTTTTTTGAGCGCGGCATATAACGGTTGCATGATTTGAGCTGCGTGGGCAGGAATCGGTTATAAAAATTCACCATCCCCAAGAATTCCTGTAGTGATTTGACCGTTTGTGGACGGGGAAAATCCGCTACCGCGCGTACTTTATCTGGTAACGGAACCGCTCCCTCCGGGGAGACGCGGTGACCCAAAAAATCGATCCGCTCGACGCCGAACTGGCACTTGGCTGGGTTAACTATTAAGCCGTGCTCTCCCAGCCTCCTAAAAACTGCTGTGAGGTGCGTTTCGTGTTCGTCCTCTGAAGTACTCGGGACCAAAATGTCGTCGAGGTACACAAACACGAAAGGGAGATCGCGTAACACGGCATCCATCATCCGCTGAAATGTTTGCGCCGCCCCTTTGAGACCAAACGGCATGCGTAAAAATTCGAAAAGTCCGAACGGGGTTATTACCGCTGTTTTAGGAATGTCCTCCGGTTGGACTGAGACTTGGTGATAGCCGCGAACCAGATCAATCTTTGAAAAAATGCGCGCCCTCGCCAGGTGCACCGAAAAATCCTGAATGTGCGGGATGGGATAACGATCGTGCGCCGTAGCGTTGTTTAGCCTGCGGTAATCCCCGCACGGTCTCCAGGAGCCATCGGCTTTCGGTACCATGTGCAGCGGCGAAGCCCACGGGCTCTTCAACCTATGAACGATGCCTAGCCTCTCCAGGCTGGCGAACTCCTCGCGCGCAATGGCGAGCTTAACTGCATCCAAGCGCCGAGCTTTTGCAAACACAGGAGGACCAGATGTGGGGATAAAGTGTTTCACCCCGTGCTTCGCGACTGTCGCTGAAAAAGTGGGCACAGTGAGCGCTGGAAATTGGGTGAGGAGTGTGTGAAACTTATCACCTGCTGTAGCGACGTGGGTCTGTACTGGTGGCGGGGACACTCGAGCTGAACAGGGGAGAGAGTAAAAAGAGAGTGCATTTACCAGCCGTCTATTAGCAAGATCAACTAACAGATTGTGTGAACACAAAAAATCCGCGCCCAACATGTTGAAACTCACCGCCGCTATTACAAAAGTCCATTCATATGTGCGGCCATGTAAGCACAAAGGCAAGGTCCTTCTCCCGTAGGTGTTGATGTTCGAGCCATTTGCTGCCGTAGTTCCGCTACCGTGGGGTCCAGCCACCCGGTCCGCGTATGTTGGGGTGATGAAGCTCACTTGGGCTCCGGTGTCAATGAGGAACTCTTGTCCGGAGCGCGCATCCGTGATGTAGAGCAGCTTGCTGCGTTCTCCGAGGGTCGAAGCTGCTAGCGACCCCCGGTCTTGCCGTTTCCCGAACTCCTGAAGTTGCAGGGCGGCACACACCTGCGTGCCTTCTCTGCGAACCTCCGATGGTAAAAGCAGAGATCTTCTCCTCCGCTGTGTCGTGTCCGCGCCTCTGCCGCCGGACCATTGGCTCCACCTCGTCGCGGCCGTGCTGCCGCCGTCGTCGGCCAGTCTGGGTCTGCCGCCTCTGGCTCCCCGCTGTCTCGGGTCGCCGCTGTGGTCGCTTGCCCACCGCAGGCGTCCAGGATCCCATCTGCTTCCTGGGCCAGCTCCCGGAACTCCTCCAGGGTGTGACACTTTTTGCCGGCCAGCGTGCTTCTCGCATGCGTCGGGAGGTTGGAGAGGAAGATGAACTGAAAAATGAAATCATCGTTGTCCAACCCTCTCAGCTGTATCATCTCCTCCATCAGGGCGCTCGGCCTGTGTCCTCCTTGGTCTAGCAAAGACAGGATCCTCCTCGCCCTCACTTCAGCCGAGGGGGTGAAAAACTTGATGAGGGTGGATTTCAGCTTGCCGTACCTGTCGGTCGCGGGTGACTGCTCCACCAAGCTCTGCACGCACCGAGCTGTGCTGTTGTCCAGTTTAGCGATGACATGGTGGAACTTAGTGTCATCCACTGTTACTCCTGCGAGCGCGAACTGCGACTCTGCTTGCAGAAACCATGACCGGGGGTTATCCTGCCAGAAATCAGGCAGCTTAACGGCCACTGCGCTCGCCAGCTCTGAGCGCTGTGAGTCCGGGACCCTGAGACCTTCTTCGGTCATTCTCAACGTCGTCAGTCACCAATGTGGGGAGACTTGAATAACGAAACCGAATTGCATTTAATTCCAGTTTATTTCAAGTAATCATCCCACTGTCTGCTCTCATTCCTGAGCAGCGAACAAAGAGGGTGAACACACCAAAGTTCTCCCTTTTAAACATTCTCACATCAAACCATCTCCCTCGCAGGGGAAATCACACATCTCTACCAAAATCCCTTTATTCACATTCATCAACCTTTTATTTACATAACTCCCCCTTCTCTCCTCTCGAGCCTCAGCGGTCAGGAAGTCTTCTGTCCCCTGTCCTCCGCAGGGGGTCCAGGCTCTGCGGCGCCGCACCGCAGGGGACTGCAGCTCTGTGGCTCTCCTTCATCGTGAGGTTAAATCACATATGCAGTGTCCAACATATACATGTCTAACAACACAGCCATAACTCCCACCCTTTGCACTGCCACTTTCAGCTTCTTGCCTCCAGATGGAGGTTTGTTGTCCCAAAATGTAAAACCCAGTGCTACAAAAACAGCTTTGTTCCTGCTGCTGTCAAAGAGTTCAACAAGATGTAGCAATATATTGCACATAATTTAATTATCTATTTATTAATTTTTATTTTATATTTATTTTTGTAGGTTTTTTTATTTGGGTTTTAAATCTTTTATTGGGTTTTAGACTTTTATTGAGTTTTTAATCTCTTTGACTTAGTTTTTAACTTTTTTAATATGACCCTTCTCTCTTATCTCTTCGTTTTTTCTCTTATCACTGACATGTTTCGGGACCCAGGAGACAGACACTGACACGAGCAGATAGTGACAATAATCTTTATTTAATAGTGAGTGAGTGTAATGCGAGTGTGAGTGCGATGATATCGTTCTGGTCACTGGAGCTGAGCGACCTGGACGGAGACCCGGCAACCCTGGAACAGATAAGCAGAGACAAATTACTAATGCTCCACACTAGCAAAGAGCTGCAGATAACAAGGCTTACTTGAGAGCAGCACTGGCTTCGCTCTGCTGAGTTCCAGCGGCCGGGCAGCGTGGAGGTGAAGGCGTCCGTGACCGTGCTGGGGTTACTACCCGTGGCTGTGACAATGACAGCCCTGACGATGACACCGGCTGTGACTCCACAGACTGGGATGACGATGATCCTGACGATGACGCCGGCTGTGACTCCACAGACCGGGATGATGATGACACAGATGATGATGCAGACAAAGACGAGGTTAGTGACTCCACACACAGTGGCAATGACGACACAGCTGATGCTGATGACAGTGATTCCACCGATAACGTTGGCCAATACTCCTGTAATTGATACAATAATAGTTCTGGCAATTGAGGAGCAAGACGTACCGGTAGGCGTGGTGGTAGCGAGCCGCTACGAAGACGTGATGGCGTTACCCTGTCAGCTGGGGACGCAGGTCCGCCGCCAAGGTGGTCCACCTGTGCACAGGGGTATAGGTTTGGGGTTGAGTAACAAACAGTGCGCTTACTTGCTTGTCGCTGGGAGGAGTTCCTGGATGAAGCAAGTGAAGCTCTTGACGAGACAAACGAGGTTCCAGGAGAGACCAGAGAGCGGAGTGCAGGTTCATTCTCCGTTGAGGAAGACAGACGACTCCGTGCCGGGCTGTCAGCGACACTGGCTTTTAACAGCCGTTGATTCACACCTGTTGGTCTGTGCGCAGCTGGGGCTAATGACACTAATGACGGCCCAGAGGCCGCCATGACAGTACTCTCCCCTCTAGCAGTGCCTCCAGGCATCTGCCCAATCCTACCTGGATTCGCCCGATGAAAATCGCGAATCAGCCGTTTATCCAAGATCAACGCTGGGCGAATCCAAGAGCGATCCTCCGGTCCAAAGCCCTCCCAGTCCACCATATACTGAAGACCATGACCCTGCCTGCGGACATCAAGGACAGCAGTCACCCCCCAGGCCGGATGGCCATCGATCATCCTTGGGGGCGCGGGAACCGCTGGAACAGGACACAGGGGGTCCAAGACATATGGTTTGACCTGGGAGACATGAAAAACGGGGCAGATACGCATCGAAGAGGGGAGAGACAAGCGCACAGACACAGAGTTAATAATACGATTAATAGTGTAAGGGCCAATGAAGCGCTTCGTGAGCTTCCGTTCCTCGGCCGGTACACAAATATTCCGGGTTGACAACCAGACCTTCTGACCCACCTTAAAGTCCGGGGCGGGTCTCCTATGCCGGTTGGCCACCTGGATATTACATTGGGTAGTCCTCCTGGTGGTGCACTGAGCGCAGGCCCGGATGTGATTAACAACGTCCTTCCGTAACCCTGGCCACCAGAAGGTCCTTTGAAGGAGATCCACGGTCCAACCCACTCCAGGATGACAGGCCCACTTGGAAGCGTGACCCCACTCAATCACCTTGCTCCGGATAGCGCGTGGAACAAACAAGCGGCCCGGCCCCCCCCCCCCCCCCGGGGTCCGGCTCTGTCTTTTGAGCCTGGCGAACCGTCTTGCAGATTCCCCAGGACAGGGCGCCCACGACGCAGGAAGGCGGCAGGATAGGGGTCTCCTGGTCCTCAGAGGATGGAGTGTCAAACTGCCGAGAGAGAGCATCCGGCTTACCGTTCTTACTTCCCGGCCGATACATGATGGAGAAGTTAAAACGGCCAAAGAAGAGGGACCAGCGAGCCTGGCATGCATTCAGGCGCTTCGCCGTCCTGAGGTACTCCAGGTTACGATGATCCGTCCAAACCACGAACGGCTGAGCAGCCCCCTCCAGCCAATGTCTCCATTCCTCCAAGGAGAGTTTTACTGCCAGTAACTCCCTGTCTCCGATGCAGTAATTCCTCTCTGCAGAAGTGAGACGGTGAGAGAAATAAGCACAAGGGTGAATCTTACCGTCCTCGGGAGACCGTTGGGAGAGTACCGCTCCAACTCCTGAATCAGAAGCGTCCACCTCCACCAAGCACTGCAGCTTTGGATCCACCTGAGTAAGGACTCGGGGCCGAGGCGAACTCCCTCTTGAGTCTTTCAAATGCTTCAGCTGCCTCCTTACTCCAACAAAACAGGATCTTAGGGGAGGTAAGAGCAGACAGGGGACGAGCAATATTGCCAAAATTAGGCACGAACCTCCTATAGAAATTAGCAAACCCCAGGAACCCCTGAAGCTGCTTTCTGGAGGTGGGTGCAGGCCAATCCACAACTGCCTTGACCTTGGCCGGGTCAGGGAGCACCTGGTTCCGAGCTAAAATAAACCCAAGGAAGGAGGTTTGATCAGTGTGGAACTCACATTTTCCAGCCTTCACGAACAGTTGATTCTCCAGGAGGCGCTGCAGTACCCTGCGCACATGCACTCGATGCTCCTCTAGTGTGCGGGAGAAAATGAGAATATCATCGAGATAAACGAAAACAAACGAGTTCAGAAAATCCCGTAGCACATCATTTATCAGTCGTTGGAAGACGGCTGGAGCGTTAGTTAACCCAAACAGCATTACCAGGTACTCAAAATGTCCGCTGGGGGTCCGAAAAGCCGTCTTCCACTCATCTCCTTCCCTAATGCGCACTAGATGGTAGGCATTCCTAAGGTCCAGTTTAGTAAACCAGGACGCCCCCTGGAGGGAGTCAAAAGCAGTGTTCATCAGAGGCAAGGTATATTTGTCTTTATTTCATTCAGTCCCCGGAAATCGATACAGGGGCGTAGAGAACCGTCTTTCTTCCCAACAAAAAAAAAAATCCAGCTCCCACTGCCGAAGACGACGGGCGG
This sequence comes from Pholidichthys leucotaenia, assembly GCA_020510985.1. Classification (NCBI taxonomy): domain Eukaryota; kingdom Metazoa; phylum Chordata; class Actinopteri; order Cichliformes; family Pholidichthyidae; genus Pholidichthys; species Pholidichthys leucotaenia. The sequence continues at coordinate 213,079,273 of CM035845.1, read as the reverse complement.
ATGATACCAGAGGCCAAGGACTCCTTAATGTATGTGTCCATAGCCTCGCGCTCCGGGGCTGACAGGTTGTACAGGCGGCTAGCAGGAAGAGGGGCCCCAGCCTTTAGGTTGATCGCGCAGTCATAAGGGCGATGAGGGGGTAAGGACAACGCCCGAGACTTGCTAAATACTAGCCCCAAATCGTGATAGACCTCTGGCACTTTGGACAAGTCCGGTGGAGATGAATCAGGCAGAGGCACCTTGACGGATGGGGCGCATGCCGCCGATTGGAGGCAGGCACTAAGGCAGAACGTACTCCATGCCGTTACTCTCCCAGCTTGCCAGTCAATGGTGGGGTTATGTAGGCGCAGCCAGGGGTACCCCAAAATAACGGGCGAAGAAGAAACTGGCAGTACTAGAAACTGAATCTCCTCCCTGTGATTTCCTGATACAATAACTGACACAGGAACCGTCTGATGAGCAATGGTGGTCAAAGACGCTTTAGACAAGGTGATCAGTTTGACAGGGGGATCTAGAGTCTGACAGTTAAGGCCCATCCGGGTTGCCAGGTCTCTAGAAATAAAATTTTGCTCAGCTCCAGAATCTACTAACGCCAATGTGGCGTGTTCTGTATGTAAATGGATGAGTCTAAGAGGTAATCGACAACAAGTGAGGGGTTCTTCTGAATTATTGCCCGTGAATCCCCCTACTGCGATCCACGGGCCTTTCCCTTTCAACTTATTTGGACATTCAAAAACCCCATGTGACTCTTTCCCACAGTAGAAACAAAGGCCCAGATCCCTGCGGCGTTGTTTCTCAGCTGCTGACACTTTAGACCGGCCAATGATCATAGCTTCCTGAACCGGAAGTTCCTCTGACGCGGGTAGAGCGAGAGGAGGAGAGTTGGGGAGGCGAGGGCGGGGTTTAACCGAACGGGAAGTAGAGCGCCGTTCAGCCGCCCGCTCCCTTAATCTATCAAGACTAACCGCTAGGGCAATCAAATCCCGCAAATTATCCGGTTTGTCCCGTGCCGCTAACTCATCCTTTAACTCCTCGTTAAGACTACGTAGAAAAATACCACATAATGATGGCTCCCCCACCCAATCTCTGCAGCCAGGACCCGGAAGTCAATAGCGTAATCAGCAGCTGATCTTTTTCCCTGTTGTAAGCTCAGAAACCGTTCTGTCAACACCTCACCTCTATCCGTATGATCAAACAGACAAAAATTCATTCACAAACTCCTGGTAAGTAAGCAAGGAATAGCTTGGTTTCGCCATTATAGAATAGGCCCAATCCAAAGCTCTTCCTGCTAACAAATTTATGACGTAGCCAATCCGGCTAGAATCTAGAGTGAAATCCCCCGGAACACGAAGAAAAACTGACTCACACTGTAGTATGAATCCACGAGCTTCCCCGAGTTTTCCGCTGAACCGGGCAGGGGTGGGAATAGGGGTAAGGCGAGAAGACGAGGAGATGTTAGCTTGACCAGATGCTAAGCCCACAGAGGCAGAACTGTCTACGGTGGGGGGAAACGTCTGGTGTCCCTCCAGACGATCCAGCCGACCATTTATTGCAGTTAACTGATTTAAGACTACTGTCTGTTGGTGTGCAAATAAATCTACCCGGGCGCTAAGAGTGTTGATTTGGCGCGACAGTGAACTGTCCGCTGGGTCTTCGTGCCGGAGTCGTACTGACATGTTTCGGGACCCAGGAGACAGACACTGACACGAGCAGATAGTGACAATAATCTTTATTTAATAGTGAGTGAGTGTAATGCGAGTGTGAGTGCGAGGATATCGTTCTGGTCACTGGAGCTGAGCGACCTGGACGGAGACCCGGCAACCCTGGAACAGATAAGCAGAGACAAATTACTAATGCTCCACACTAGCAAAGAGCTGCAGATAACAAGGCTTACTTGAGAGCAGCACTGGCTTCGCTCTGCTGAGTTCCAGCGGCCGGGCAGCGTGGAGGTGAAGGCGTCCGTGACCGTGCTGGGGTTACTACCCGTGGCTGTGACAATGACAGCCCTGACGATGACACCGGCTGTGACAATGACAGCCCTGATGATGACACCGGCTGTGACTCCACAGACCGGGATGACGATGATCCTGACGATGACGCCGGCTGTGACTCCACAGACCGGGATGACGATGACACAGATGATGATGCAGACAAAGACGAGGTTAGTGACTCCACACACAGTGGCAATGACGACACAGCTGATGCTGATGACAGTGATTCCACCGATAACGTTGGCCAATACTCCTGTAATTGATACAATAATAGTTCTGGCAATTGAGGAGCAAAATGTACCGGTAGGCGTGGTGGTAGCGAGCCGCTACGAAGACGTGATGGCGTTACCCCGTCAGCTGGGGACGCAGGTCCGCCGCCAAGGTGGTCCACCTGTGCACAGGGGTATAGGTTTGGGGTTGAATAACAAACAGTGCGCTTACTTGCTTGTCGCTGGGAGGAGTTCCTGGATGAAGCAAGTGAAGCTCTTGACGAGACAAACGAGGTTCCAGACGAGACAGACAAAGTTCCTGACGAGACAAGAGATATTCTTGACGAGACCAGAGAGCGGAGTGCAGGTTCATTCTCCGTTGAGGAAGACAGACAACTCCGTGCCGGGCTGTCAGCGACACTGGCTTTTAACAGCCGTTGATTCACACCTATTGGTCTGTGCGCAGCTGGGGCTAATGACACTAATGACGGCCCAGAGGCCACCATGACAGTATCTTTGTCTTATGTCCTGATTGGTGGAGCCTTGAGTACTTTCATCATGTTTATAGTCAGCTTCATGTGTGCCTGTGTTTGTGTTCATGTTGAATGTAATTGTGGTTTGTAAATATGTGTCTAAAAGGATGTCACCTGACTGCAAAACAAATCTACCTACGGGTACAAATAAAGTAACCTGAACCTGAACCTGAATTAATGAAGTGTAAACCGGAGTTAAAATGTGTCTACTGACATTGAAAGTCCTCAAGTTTCCTCAACAGGTGGAGGCGTTGTTGTGCTTTTTTATAAATAGAGTCAACATGGTGTGCAAAAGACAGGCTACAGTCCATCTCTATTCTCAAATATTTAAAAACTTGAACTTGCACAATAGCCTGACCCTGGATACTGAAGGGTGTAAACAGAGTAGTTAAAAGTTTCTCTTTGTTCCCACAGCACAAGTCCTTAGTCTTTGTGGTGTTTAACTCCAGAGAGTTTTGATTAAAAGTCTGAGCTAGATTGTTGACTGCCTGCTGATAGCAGGTCAGTGCAGTACTGTCTGTCAGATGAACCACCAAGGCCATGCCATCTGCATATTTAAAAAGAGAGCCTCCTTTTTAAAAATATTAATGCTCTCTGCAGCCCTGAGGTCCTCTGTCAGGCCATTCCACAGACGTGGGCTGAAAAACTCGTCTGTCGGTATAAAAGCGTCATCTGCTAATCATAATCCTCATCTCCTCCCGAGCTAAGGCAGCACTGGAGCGCACCTCTCTTAATTCCATATGGAAGATCATCACAGTAAAACCAGTGTGGTCCTACTGGCCTGTGGGTCCTTCAACCCCATAACCAATATGCATCTATGGATGTTCGAACTGGCACGGGATCACCTGGAAGATACAGGTCAGTACAAGGTGGTGAAGGGAATCATTTCTCCAGTGGGTGATGCCTATAAGAAGAAAGGTCTGATAGAAGCCAGCCACCGCCTGGAGATGGCTCGTTTGGCCACAGAACACACGGGCTGGATCACAGCAGATTCCTGGGAGAGCATGCAGTCAGAGTGGCAGGAGATGGCTAAAGTTGTCAGGCATCACTCAGGCTCAAGACCCATCTTTTTAGTTTAGCGCTTAACTAATTTTATCATTCATGTTTATATACTTATTTGGCTATTTTATTTATTTATTTATTTATATATCTTTATATTTTTTAGATTATTTCAATTCAGTTTTACTCTGCTTCTTATTGTTCTATCAGAACAATAGCGTTGCTTAATTTTATTGTATTTTATTTTATCTTATGTTATTTTTAGATCTAGTGTTTCCTCATTGGGGCGCTCTTGGCACTTGGAGCTGTAATTGGCACTGGCAGTGGGAATGCTGCTGTGGTGGTGGCCCTAGCTTGGTGGGATGGGGAAGTCCAGTCACAGCCTGTTGGTTGTGGTGTGGACTCCTCTGTCTGCCTAGGACGGGGTGGCCCCTGTGGCAGTGTATCTGCAGCTGTGGGCTGAGACCAGATCCTGATGCTGACAGTCCCCTATGATGGCATTTCCTCACTCTGGTCCTCAGTCATGTTTTAACTATGCCTATTATTACATGTGTGTGGGGGGGGGGGGCGGAGCAGGATGGGAGGAGGTGGGCTCTGGGGTGGGTTGGGGGTCAGGTGGATAGATGTCTTGGACGAGAGTGGGGACGGGGGGGCTCTTTGTCTTTTTATTGTTTGTGTTTTATCTGGAATTGTTTTTAACTGTAAAGCACTTTGAGCTGCACTTTGTTGTATGAAAGGTGCTATATAAATAAATAAAGTTTAAAGTTTAGACAGTGAGGCATTAAAAACAAAGTCAATAGTTTTAAACAACACATGTGGGTCATGACAGTTTGCTGCAATAATATTGGATAGATGTTCCCTTTTAGCCTCTTTAACACAATACTGGTAGAGATGTCAGCAGTCCTTTAAGATTTAAAATGATACCTGCTGCTTGTCCTTCTTCCAGCTGCACTCAACGTTGCGGCACTCCCGTCTGGCTGCCTGGCTGCCCGAGTTCTGTCATTGAACCACGGCTAGTGTTTGGTCCTGGGCTGCTTAGTTTTTAGTGGAGCCACAGAGTCCAGGACAGTTTGGCAAGAGGAGTAAATGGCAGCGACCAGAACTGGGTCAGAGCAACCCACCTCAAATAAAGTCATTTCAAAACTGGGGAATGATGATGATAAAAAGCACTGCTTACGTTTAAAATCATTTTTAAAAATAGTTGTCGTTGCCTCCTCGACCCAACGTCCCCTGGGAGTTAAAATAAGAGCAATCAGCCAGTAAAAGTTCAGCGAAAGCGCGACAGTCACCAACGCTCAACCAAGTCTCACATATGAAGAGGAAATCCAGACCATGGGAGGTGAAGAAATCCCTAAGGATAAAAGTTTCATTTACCAGTGATCTGGTATTTACTAGACCAATCCTGGGAGGAGCTGGGCCTGTGGTGGAGCAGACTGGGGAGCCTGACACAGCAGCCTCAGGTTCCAGAGGTTCACACTGCGCTGGTGAAGCTGGGGAGAGCAGGGGCAGTGGGGCTGGGGCACCTCATCCAAGCCGGTCACAGGTACCAGGCAGGCATCAATTGGATCCAAGGAGCACAAACAAGGGAGAAGATAATCCATACTATGCTCAGGAAATGGAAGAGGAGCACGCCAGGCAGAGCTTGAGCTTTACCAGCCGACCGCCATGTTTACCTCGGCAACGGTGACACTTCCAGTGGGAGGATGGAACCAAAGCCTGGTACAGGTGAGTGGGAACTCCCGATAAAACTGAGGGAAAAGTTTTCTGTCCATTAAAATCAAGTGAAGTTAAGTTTTTAACAGAAAGCCAGAGATCCAGGAGAGTTTGGCGGTCATACACCAGCAGTGACTTGATTTGTTGAGTGAAAATGGTTAGACATAACAAAAATAATACCAGAAATGATAGAGGCAGACAAACAGCCACACACACCGGTGCCATCTTGAACCTCAATTGCTACAAAAAAACAACACATTACCAACGTTTTGAAACATCAGCTTTTTTAAGTCACACTGACACACAACATTATGTAATGCCGACATTGTCACATGTAGGGTGCTGTCTGGGAAAGGGACCAATTGTATGGAAGGCCATCCCTTTCAAAATGTTGCCAAAATGTGTAAACCACGTTCCAAATTATTATGCAAATAGGATTTTAGTGTCATAAATATTAAATTTTTGTTTTTCAATTAAACTCATGGATGGTATTGTGTCTCAGGGCTCTTTGGATCACTGATATCAATCTCAGACACCTGTTGTAATTAGTTTGCCAGGTGAGCCCAATTAAAGGAAAACTACTTAAGAAGGATGTTCCACATTATTAAGCATGCCACATGTAATATGATGGTTTCATCTACTCACAAGGATATGCGGGCAACACACATGTGGTCTCAGTGTTGAGCACATTTTATTGATTTTCTCACCAGTCCTGTCATGTGTCTGAGCGTGGGTTTCACAGAGCTCAGACTCTCACATTGTTTCTGACATGTTAATGGGCTCAGGGAACATGCACACAGGCTCAAGTTAGATTTAAAGCTTTATTCAACAACAGTGGTGTGTGTGGGTGCATGTGTGAGAGATGTGGATGGTTTGGTGGTGGACAGGGAGCGCCGAGAGCGGAACAGTTCGCCGTGCAGCCAGGCAACCCTATGGGCAGAGCAGAGATGCAGGTTAGAAACAGTCACTCACCCCGTGGGGTTAACACTCGGTGTATTGCTTACGTGCAGGTGTTGTGGTGGCTGGCGTTGGCTGATGGAGGACTTCTGCCTGGGAGACAGTGCTCCGGTGCGCACTCGGCGAGGAAAAGGGAGAGCTGCGGACATTAAGGCGAGGATGGGGAAATCCGCTGCCTGGAGGATCCACCTGTGCACAGGGGAGAAACTGAAGAGCAGGTAAGGGAATAAATAGCTTACGTGCTGGGCGAAGGATGGCGCAGGCCGGGGAGAGTCGGTCATGCGCTGGAGTTTGGGAGCGTAGACGAGCAGACGGCTCCAGACTGAAGCTGAAGGCAGAGCGGGTTAAATAGTCCTCGGCTGATGAGATGCAGGTGTGCACGCTGCTGGAGCTGATGACGGGCGAGAGCAAGTTGTGACAGTACTCCCCCCCCCCCCGAGCAGCGCCTCCCGGCGCTGGCTTATCTGGGTGCACCCGATGGAACTCTGTGATGAGATGTTTATCCAGCACCCAGGAGGGGTGCACCCAGGACCTCCACTCAGGGCTATATCCCTCCCAGTCCACCAGGTTCTGGAGTCCACAACCCCAGCGGAGAGAGTCCAGGATGGCCGTGACCCCCTATGCCGGGTCGCCACCCATCATCATGGGAGGAGGAGGAGCTCTGGGAGGAGGACAGAGAGGATCAGACACCATGGGTTTAATATGGGAGACGTGGAATGTAGGACAGACACGGAGGGAGGGGGGGAGAGCCAAACGCACAGCCACCGGATTGATTACCTTCGTCACAGCAAAAGGACCAATGAAGCGCTGAGCCAGCTTCTTCTTCTCTGCCTTTAAATTAATGTCCCGGGTCGACAACCAAACCTGCTGGCCCACCTGGTAGCAAGGAGCGGCTCTCCTGTGGCGATTAGCGCCCCTGGAGTTACGCGCCGCCGTGCGTAAAAACGCCTGGCGCGTCCTGGTCCAAATGCGCCGGCAGCGCCTGAGATGAGCCTGGATCGAGGGAACTGCCACCTCCCCTTCTTCTTCGGGAAACAGCGGAGGGTCGTACCCCAGGGACACCCGGAAAGGAGACATTCCTGTGGCCGATGATAAGGTGGAGTTGTGGGCATACTCCACCCAGGGTAGACAGGTGCTCCGGGAAGAAGGACTTGAAGAGGTGACACAGCGCATCGCTGCTTCCAGCTCCTGGTTGGTGCGCTCGTACTGTCTGTTAGATTGTGGGTGGTGGCTGGAGAACAAACTCACCGTGGCCCCCAGTGCATTGCAAAAGCTCTTCCAGACCCTGGACACGAATTGAGGCCCTCGGTCAGAGACGACATCCACCAGAATCCCATGCAGCCTGACCACATGTTGAATTAGCAAGTCGGCTGTCTCTCACGCCGTAGGAAGGCCGCAGAGTGGCACGAAGCGGGCCGCTTTAGAGAACTGGTCCACTATGGTCAGGATGGTGTCGTAAGAGTTGGACTTGCGGAAGCCGGTGACGAAATCGAGGGCGACATGGGACCAGGGCCTCCCGGGGACTGGTAGTGGGTGGAGGAGACCAGCTGGGGGGGAGGTCGAGGTCTTACCCATTGCACACTGGGGACAGGCACGGACGTAATTGGTGACGTCACTCCGGAGTCTGGGCCACCAGAAGGATCGCTGGAGGAGCTCTACCAGCCGGGAGATACCAGGGTGACAGGCGAACTTTGACGTGTGTGCCCAGTGGATGATGTCACCCCGGACAGACGATGGCATGAACAGTTTCCCAGCTGGATCGCTGCCAGGGTCGGGTTCAGCTTCTTGTGCCTTCTGGACCTTGTCCTTGATCGCCCATGAAACGGTGCCCACGACGCATGAGGCTGGCAGGATGGTGTGGTCACGGTCCTCAGGCTCCTCAGGAGCGAACTGCCTGGACAGTGCGTCAGGTTTGCCATTCTTGGAGCCAGGGCGATAGGTGATGGTAGATCTGAAGCGGCTGAAGAAGAGTGACCAACGTGCCTGGCGGGCATTCAGACGCTTGGCCGGCCTCAGATACTCCAGATTCTTGTGGTCGGTCCAGACCACAAAAGGCTGCGCTGCTCCCTCCAACCAGTGACGCCACTCCTGTAGCGTGAGCTTCACAGCCAGAAGTTCCCTGTCACCGACGTCATAGTTTTGCTCCGCTGCAGACAGGTGCCGAGAGAAGAAGGCGCAGGGACGCACCACCCCGTCCACTGAAGATCGCTGGGATAACACTGCCCCTACCCCCGTATCAGATGCGTCCACCTCGACCAGGCACTGGAGTGTCGGGTCAACCTGGGCCAGGACCCGGGAGGAGAAGAACTCCGTCTTCAGTCTCTCAAAGGTGGACGCCGCGTCCTCCATCCACTGGAATGGCACCTTGGGAGAGGTGAAGCGGGTCAGGGGAGAGGCGATGGCACTGTACTTGGGCACAAAACGGCAGTAGAAGTTGGCGAATCCTAGGAATTGTTGCACCTGTTTCCTCGTTGAAGGGATGCGCCACTCCACCACCGCTTTGATCATGGCAGGGTCGGGGAGAATTTTATTGTGGGAGACGACGAAACCCAGGAAGGAGGTCTTGTTGGCATAAAATTCACACTTCTCTGCCTTAACGTACAACCTGTTCTCGAGGAGTCACTGAAGGACCCGCCTCACATGAGCCTGATGCTCCTCCCGAGACCGGGAGAAGATCAGGATGTCGTCCAGGTAGACGAAAACGAAGACTCCCAGGAAGTTGCAAAGAACGTCATTAATGAGTCGCTGGAAGATGGCCGGAGCGTTGGTGAGCCCAAACGGCATGACCAGGTACTCAAAATGGCCGCTGGGCATCCGGAACCCCATCTTCCACTCGTCGCCCTCCCAGATCCAAACGAGGTGGTACGCACTGCGGAGATCTAGCTTGGTAAACCAGGTGGCCCCCTGGAGGGAATTGAAGGCTGAGTTCATAAGGGGCAGCGTGTATTTATCCTTTATCGTGATGTCATTTAGGGCCCGGAAGTCAATACACGGCCGTAGGGACCCATCCTTTTTGGCCATGAAGAAAATCCCGGCTCCGACTGGGATCGAGGAGAGCCGGATGATGCCTGCGCTGAGTGACTCCTTGATGTAGGCGTCCATAGATTCTCGCTCCGGGGCTGAGAGGCTGTAGAGGCGACCAGATGGTAAGGGCGCCCCCGGGCGGAGGTTTATGGCGCAGTCATAAGGGCGGTGGGGGGGGAGGTACAGTGCCTTGGACTTGCTGAAAACGAGCCCCAGGTCGTGGAACTCCGGGGGCACCAAGGAGAGGTCCGGCGGGGGCGAGTCGGGAGTGGGGAGTGGCACCGACAGGGCACAGGCAGCGGACTGGAGGCAGACGCTCATACAAAAGGTACTCCAGGAGAGAACGCTGCCGGACTGCCAATCAAATGTAGGGTTGTGAAGACGCAGCCAGGGGTAGCCCAGGATGATGGGAGAAGCCGAGGTGGGCAGGACAAAGATGCTGAGATCTTCTCTGTGATTGCCTGAAATGATGACAGAGATTGGCTTGGTTCTGCAGGTGACCCTCTCGAGTGGGGTACGGGCGAGAATCACCAAGTTGAGAGGGGCTGGCAGCGCTTGGCACGGAATGCCCAGGCGGGTTGCCAGGCTTTGAGAAATAAAGTTTTGTTCCGCCCCCGAGTCCACCAGTGCGTGAGTGGCATGTCCGATAGGGCTATGACAGAACCTGACCGAGAGGAGGCATTTGGTGAGGGGATTAGAAAGGGTTGCATCCGCGAGGCCCCCTACAGTGACTCGTGGACTCTCCCTTTTGGCCGGACCGGGCAGTCTTCCACGGAGTGCTGGTCATCCCCGCAATACATGCAGAGACCCAGCTCCCTGCGGTGCTGTTTCTCCGCTAGTGGAAGCTTGGTCCGCCCAATTAGCATTGCCTCGGATTCGTCGGCGGACTCTGGAGCGGGTAACGCCAGGGGGAGAGACCGAGGAGCGCGGGCGGAAGTCCCGCTCGAGCGGCTGTAAGCTTTCCGCTCGGCAGCCCGCTCCCTCAGCCTGTTATGTAGGCTAATAGCGAGGGAAATCAGTTTGGGTAGCCGTTCAGGCAAATCCCAGCTGGCCAGCTCGTCCTGTAGACTGGAACTCAGACTACGGGTGAAAATGCTGCAAAGTGCGGCATCACCCCACCTGACTTCCGCCGCAGCCACCCGGAAGTCGACAGTGTAATCGGCGGCTGACCGACTACCCTGACGAAGATTAAGTAGCCGGGTGGTTAAAACGCTGTCCCGATCCGAGTGATCAAAAACCTCATTGAAATCATGCACGAACTGGGCGTAGGTTAGGTCTGCGTAGCTGGGCCTCGCCATAACGGCATAGGCCCAAGCTAACGCTCGCCCTTCCAGGAGGTTAGCCACATACCCAATTCGGCTATGATCGGACGGGAAATCCCCGGGGACACGCTGAAACACCGACTCACACTGGAGGAGGAACCCGCACGCTTTGCCGAGTTTCCCGCTGAAGCGCGTGGGCGTCGGGATGGGTGTGAGCCGTGTTGGCGGTCCCGGGCTAGTTTGGCTAGCCCGGGAGCTGGCGGGAGCTGGCTGGCTATGCAGAGCCAGAGGAAATGCCTGTTGAGGATCCAGGCGATCCAGCCGGTGAGAAATTTGGGTGAGTTGATTCAGTATCACCTGTTATTGATGGGCAATTAAATCAACTCGAGCCTCGAGAGTGGAAAGCCAGCGTGCGAGCCCGCTGTCCGCTGAGCCACTTTGCTGGAACCGTACTGACATGATAATGGGCTCAGGGAACACGCACACAGGCTCAAGTTAGATTTAAAGCTTTATTCAACAACAGTGGTGTGTGTGGGTGCGTGTGTGAGAGATGTGGATGGTTTGGTGGTGGACAGGGAGCGCCGAGAGCGGAACAGTTCGCCGTGCAGCCAGGCAAACCTATGGGCAGAGCAGAGATGCAGGTTAGAAACAGTCACTCACCCCGTGGGATTAACACTCGGTGTATTGCTTATGTGCAGGTGTTGTGGTGGCTGGTGTTGGCTGACGCAGGACTTCTGCCTGGGAGACAGTGCTCCGGTGTGCACTCGGTGAGGAAAAGGGAGAGCTGCGGACATTAAGGCGAGGATGGGGAAATCCGCTGCCTGGAGGATCCACCTGTGCACAGGGGAGAAACTGAAGAGCAGGTAAGGGAATAAACAGCTTACATGCTGGGCGAAGGATGGCGCAGGCTGGGGAGAGTCGGTCATGCGCTGGAGTTTGGGAGCGTAGACGAGCAGACGGCTCCAGACTGAAGCTGAAGGCAGAGCGGGTTAAATAGTCTGCGGCTGATGAGATGCAGGTGTGCACGCCACTGGAGCTGATGACGGGCGAGAGCAAGTTCTGACAGTTTCTTAGTTTTGTATGTCTGATATTATGATGTTGTCAGTTTTTGTATATTTTTTGGTTTTGTGACAAGAGCCTTTCCTCTTTCTCCAGACGCTCCCCACCAGCTGCTCACTGTTTGCTCCTCTGCCATCTCAGCTGTGGGCAGTTGTAATTAGGTCACTGGCTCACTCAGTGGCACACACCTGTCGCTTATTTACTGCCAGCTATTTAAGGCTGCCTGTGCGTTCTCTCAGTGCGGCAGCATTGTCAATCCTCTATAGTCAATCGTCTGATGTCTATGGACTACTGGACTTATTTTCTCCTCCCCTCTTGCAGTGTGATCTTGGCCCTGGAGAGTTCCCCGCTGTAAGTTACTTTAAGTTTGCATTTTTGTGTTCCGTGCACAGTTTTTGTATTTTCTGTTCTTGTTAATAAATATCACTAAACAGTTTAGCACCTGGGTCATTCTCTCTGCCCCGAAGGGGCCAGTTTATGACAAGTCCATCCCTTACATTCTTCCCCATCTCCACACACTCCCATGCACAAGTTCCTGCTTCTTTCTCTACATCTCCCCCCTTGTAGTAGAGTGTCAGGATTTATTTAAACATTAGCTATTTCTTTTGAAAAACAAATAACTATTGACCTGGGTCCACGGGTACCTGGGTCCCCGAAGCTGGTCAGGGATTAGTCTGCCCTGTGTGAGCATAGCTTCCTGCCTACAGGCTGATGATTACAAGTCCGTCCTAAGAGGGGCTTTTACAGGCCTCCCTGATCTTGTCCTCATAGGAGTCTCTGGAATGACCCTCATGTGGGATCTGTTTCTGCTCAGACTGCCTGATGGTAGGTTGATGTTGTAGGACCTAGGCATCTGAGCTGGCCCACTGATGAGTCCCAGCTCTTGTGTGTTTTTCACCCAGACCCTTTGTCCTGGTCTGAGCTCTTGTCTTTCCTTTGTGCAATGTCTCTTGTTGAACCACAATGTTTGTTTGCCCTTAATGTCCTGATCCTTCCTTTTGAATGCCTGAAGGTCAAGCCATCTCGGCTGAAGCTTCTCCTTACTGATGGCCAGGGGTATCCGGATGTTTCGACCCATCAGCAGCTGTGTAGGCGATGATCCACGTGACAAGGGTGTGGCCCTATAAGCCATGAGAGCCTTGTGTGGATCCTCCCCCTTATTCAGGGGACTTTTAACAGTGCGCATAGCCCTTTCCACTTTTCCATTATTTTGTGGATAAAGTAGACTGCTGGCCACGTGAGTGAAGTCATAATCTTTAGTAAAATCTGCAAACTCTGCTGCAGTAAGCTGAGGTCCATTGTCTGTTGCCAGGTTTTTTGGAACTCCATGGTGGGCGAAGATGGACTTTAACTTGTCTTTAACATGGGCTGTGGCTGTATAGGTGAGGTTGGCTACTTCAATGTAGCGTGAAAAGTAGTGAATCACCAAGAGGTATGTTGCCTTATTCTACTGGAGCAGATCTGCAGCCACTCGCTGCCACGGCCTGGCTGGCAGCGGTGTCCTCATCAGCGGTTCCGGTGCACTGTGGGTTAGCCTTGCACATATTCCACAGTTTTCCACTTGCTGTTTAATCTGTTTTGTCAGACCTGGCCACCATATAGACCGTTGAGCCCTGGCAGTACACTTTGTTATGCCCTGATGACCTTCATGTAGTTTACAAAGCATCTCTTCTTGCATGGTGACAGGGATGATGAGTTGCTCGGCTTTCATCAGTAGTCCATCTAGGAACAGCAGGTCCTGGCGATACTGCCATTATTGTTGGTGAAAAGGTGGGAGAGCACTCTTTTTAGGCCATCCTGTTTGCACCATGTTTTTTTGTCTATTGCAGGGTTCATCTGTGTCTTGTGCGGTCCTAATCTGAGCCAGTTTTCCCTGCAATGCAGGTAAGTGTTCCACTATTTGGTTGACATACAGACCTATGTCTTTCTCCAGCTCTACTTCTTCTCTTGTAGGCAGAGCTTTGCTTGGTGCCCTGGACAGTACATCTGCTGTGACAAGATTCTTCCCCGGCACATGTTCAATCCTGTATATGAAGCGGTGAAGTCTCAGTCTGAATTTCATAATTCGAGGGGGCAAGTCATCAAGGGCTCTGCTGCTGAGCAGAGAGATGTTTGTGGTCAGTCTGTATGAGGAAATCCATTCCAATCAGATAAGTCTGAAAACGCGCACATTGCCAGGTCAGTGCCACTGCCTCTTTTTCATTTTGCACATATCTGCGCTCTACGAAGATACGGACCAGTGATGCTGAGGAGAAGCTGGAAACGTGCATGGAAATATCTGACTGGGGCATGCTTAAAGGAGCCACGCATGATCTGGATGAGTACACGGACACTGTGAACTCATATATCCACTTTTGTGAAGAGAACATTCTTCCATCACGCACCAGGGTGAGTTACTCTAATGACAAACCCTGGTTCACAGCTAAGCTCAGACAGATCAGGAAGGAGAAGGAAGCAGCGCTGAAAAGTGGAGACAGGGACTGCTACAGGGAGGTTAAATACCGGTTTAACAGAGAGCTGAAGAGGGCTAAATCTGTGTATTCAGAGAGACTCCAGCAGCAGTTCACTGCTAATGATTCGGCTTCCGTGTGGAGAGGACTGAGGCAGATCACCAACTATCGGCCTAAGGCTCCTAAAGGTCAGGATGACAAAGCCCTTTGTCAGAGACTGTCCCAACACTATGCCCGTTTTGACACCTCGTCATCTGTGTCCAACTCCCCCCCCTCCCTCCAGCTCCACAGCCTCCACATTCCCTACTTCATTTAAGGCACCCCCCCCTCCTCCCCCCCTCCCCTTATCATCAGTGAGCAGGATGTGCTCAAACAGTTCTCCAGACTGAACCCGCGCAAGGCCCCCGGCCCAGACGGCGTGTCTCCCTCCGCCCTGAGACTCTGTGCGAAACAGCTGGCTCCTGTATTCACAGACATTTTTAACACCTCCCTTAAGTTATGCCACGTGCCATCCTGCCTCAAATCCTCCACCATCATCCCTGTCCCCAAGAAGCCACGGATCACTGGACTTAATGACTACAGACCTGTAGCGCTCACCTCTGTAGTCATGAAGTCCTTTGAGCGCCTGGTCCTGTCCCACCTCAAGTCCATCACCACCCCTCTCCTGGACCCGCTGCAGTTTGCCTACCGAGCCAACAGGTCTGTAGACGATGCAGTCAACCTGGCCCTCCACTCCATCCTGCAGCACCTGGACTCCCCGGGAACCTACGCCAGGATCCTGTTTGTGGACTTCAGCTCCGCATTCAACACCATCCGCCCCGCTCTGCTCCGGGACAAGCTGTCCCTGCTCAACGTGCCTGACTCCCTCTGCAGGTGGATCATCGACTTCCTGACGGACCGGAGGCAGCATGTGCGGCTGGGAAAGACTGTCTCAGACTATACTAGCATCAGCACCGGATCACCCCAGGGCTGTGTACTTTTCCCCCTACTCTTCTCCCTTTACACCAACTCCTGCACCTCCAGCCACCAGTCTGTCAAGTTGATCAAGTTTGCGGACGACACCACCCTCATCGGGCTCATCTCCAACGGCGACGAGTCCGCCTACAGGAGAGAGGTGGCCCAGCTGGCGTCCTGGTGCAGCAATAACAACCTGCAGCTGAACGCTCTGAAGACAGTGGAGATGATTGTAGACTTCAGGAAAGTCACTACTCCTCTGCCCCCCCTCACCCTCTCAGGCTCTCCCATCACCACTGCTGATTCCTTCCGCTTCCTAGGCACTACCATCACCAGGGACCTCAAATGGGAGCTGACCATCAGCTCACTCATCAAAAAAGCCCAGCAGAGGATGTTCTTCCTGCGGCAGCTGAGGAAGCTCAAGCTACCCACCAAGATGTTAGTGCAGTTCTACACAGCCATCATCGAGTCCATCCTCACCACCTCCATAACCGTGTGGTACGCAGGAGCCACTGCCAGGGACAGACTAAGGCTGCAGCGCGTCGTGCGCACTGCTGAGAAGGTGATCGGCTGCAAGCTCCCATCTCTCCAGGATCTGTACATCTCCAGGACCCGGAGGCATGCTGGCCGGATCATAGCCGATCCCTCACACCCTGGTCACGTACTGTTTGCCCCCCTCCCCTCTGGTAGAAGACTTCGGTCCATCCAGACTAAAACCTCCCGTCACATGAACAGCTTCTTCCCCTCTGCCATTAGACTGCTGAACACTAAGTGACTCTCGTGCACCATGTACAGCAGCTCAACCAGACTCATGTCAATCATCACTGTTTTCTTCCTGCATTACCGACTGCACTATATAGTTCTCCACAGTATCTGCTGCTGGCTAATATATATTTTAACTGTTGACCAGTATCACTTAATCTTATCCTACACTTTATTACATGTATAGTTTATTTCTCTTATCTTATCATGTTTAATGTTGCAGCATTGTACCGAGACAAATTCCTAGTTTGTGTACTACATGAACAATGGCAATAAACCTGATTCTGATTCTGATTCTGATTCTGCCTCTGTCATGCTGCATGAGATGAAGGAGACTAGATGCCAGTCTCCTGATGGCTGCTTCTGAGATAAGACTCCACTGAGTCCAAATGGTGAGACATCTGCCACGACTCTTGTCTCTCTGTTTAGGCAGTACTGTGCCAGGACTGTGGGTGAGCTCAACTCTCTACTCAGCTCCTCAAAAGCTCACTGTTGTATGCTCCCCCAGGCTCAGTCACTGTCTGCTTTGAGCAGGTCACGTATGGGCTGTGTGAGATCTGCAGCACGTGGAGAAAACTTTCCCACATAGTTTACCATGCCCAAAAATCTTCTCACCTCCGAGACATCATTGAAGGTGGTTTGTTGCACATTCAACTCCACTGTTTTTTTCCACATTGTAGACTCATCTCCTGTGGACACTTCTCCCAGGAAAACAGTATCCTTTCTCCTCTTCTTGGATGAAGTTCACTCTGCCTGACCTATAAACAGCAGCGAAATGGCCTTTCTTATGGCATTTCCTGCTTTCTGCTGCCCATGCAGCACAGTCGTTCAGTGAATGCACTGGTGCTTTGCAACATCACTCACAGCTCTTTTGTCCTTTTTGTGGCTGTTTTTGAGCTTTGCCTAGTGCATGTTTTTCTTTCCATTATTCTCTATAAAAGTTTTTCTTGTCTTTCACCATATCCACATTCACTTGTTTGCGTTCTGTCTCAGCTGTGCCACGCACTGTGGACTGCTGGTTTTTGATTTCTTCATGCTGTGTGATTTTTCTGACCGCTTTTTTCAGTGACAGTTCACTATCCATTTGCAGACTCTCTGACAAGTGACTGTCTCTTATGCCTACTACCAGTCTGTCTCTAATCAGCTCTTCTTGCAATATACCATATTGGCATTGCTCTGCCAGTTTATAAACAGTAGCAATGAAGGCTTCTGCCGATTCTCCTGGCTCTTGGCATCTTTTATTAAAACACCCTCATTCATAGACGACATTGTATTTGCATATGAAATACTTCTCAAAAGCATCACGTACAGTTTTGTATTTCTTCTGGTCTTCTCCACTTAAGCAAAGCGTATTAAAAATGTTATCTGCTTTGTCCCCCATAGTGTAAACTATTGAGTTTACCTGGTATTCTTCAGATATTGCATTCAGTCCTGCAGCAATCCAAAACCTTTCGAATTTGCAAATCCAATTAGGCCAGCTGGAGAAGTCAGAGAAATCAAAGTGTTCTGGTGGGTTCATGGAGAACAGTGAATCCATCCTATTTTATATTTTCTTCGGTCGATTTATAACTTAGCACCACGTCTGGGGGGCAGTCTCTCCCTCTCTTTCAGGTCCGCTACAGTTTGTAACCGCTAGCATGGTAGCTTAACCTTTTTGTTTTCTGACCGTGACTCACAGCACTTCGCTGATCTTCGGGTGTGAGTGTTCACCGTCCTTCCTCTTCAGGACCTCCGATGTTCTTTGCGACGGGATTCGGCACTTTTGACATCATGTAATATGATGGTTTCATCAACTCACAAGGATATACGAGCGACACATGTGGTCTCAGTGTTAAGCACATTTTATTTATTTTCTCCCCAATCCAGCCCTTACATTCTTCCCCATCTCCATACACTCACATACATGAGTTCCTACTTCTTTCTCTACACCACAGGTTTCAAGCAATATGGGAAATGAAAAGGATCTCTCTGCTACCGAAAAGTGTCAAATAGTGCAATACCTTGGACAAAGGTATGAAAACATTAGATATTACATGAAAACTTAAGCGCGATCATTGTACTGTGAAGAAATTTGTGGCTGATTTAGAGCACAGACCAGTGTGTGCAGATAAAGGCATAATGAGGAAGGTTTCTGCCAGACAAATTCATCAGATTGAGAGAGTAGCTGCTAAAATACCATTACAAAGCAGCAAACTGGTATTTGAAGCTGCTGGTGCCTCTGGAGTCCCACAAACCTCAAGGTGTAGGATCCTCCAGAGGCTTGCAGTTGTACATAAGCCTACTATTCGGCCATCCCTAACCAATGCTCACAAGCAGAAATGGTTGCAGTGGGCCCAGAAATACATGAAGACTAATTTTCAAACGGTCTTGTTTACTGATGAGTGCCGTGCAACCCTGGATGGTCCAGATGGATGGAGTAGTGGATGGTTGATGAATGGCCGCCATATCCCAACAAGGTTGCAACATCAGCAAGGAGGTGGCGGAATCATGTTTTGGACCGGAATCATGGGGAAAGAGCTGGTAGGCCCCTTTAGGGTCCTACCAGCTTGGTTTGAAGGTGTGAAAATGACCTCGGCAAAGTATATAGAGTTTATGACTGACCACTTTCTTCCATGGTACAAAAAGAAGATCTGTGCCTTCCACAGCAAAATTATCTTCATGCATGACAATGCACCATCTCATGCTGCAAAGAATACCTCTGTGTCATTGGCTGCTATGGGCATAAAAGGAGAGAAACTCATGGTGTGGCCCCTATCCTCCCCTGATTTCAACCCTACTGAGAACCTTTGCAGCATCCTCAATGAAAAGATCTATGAGGGTGGGAGGCAGGTCACATCAAAACAGCAGCTGTGGGAGGCTATTCTGACATCTTGTCATAAGGTAGGGGTGGTGGAGAGGACTCAGTTGCAGGCAGACATATGGTGCAAAAAGCAATTGTTTATTAACAAAAACTGAAACAAACAAATGGGAGCGCATGGGCTGGAAATGAAACAAAAACTAAACAGACCTGACAGACAAGACATGACTAGACTAGAATTATAAAAGATAAACTCACTGGCAAGACTGACTGAAGACATTAATGACACTACACCTGACACCGACTGACACCGGTATATATGGACAGGGGAGTAATCAAGACAACACGGCACAGGTGGAAACCATCAGGGGCAATTAGACAGCAGGGCATGGCAACAGGTACAGAAAACATGAAGGGCAGAAACAAAAGGTAAACATGAGACATGAATACAGGGCAAGAGAATATACAACCATGACAAGTAATGATAATAATAATAAACAGAGAATCATACAACACTAAATTCAAACCCCAGACCAGAATAAAGAACATAACGTGACTGTGATAATAAATAATAATAAATACAGAGAAATCAAAAAAAAAAAACCCAAACCAAGCTGAAGCAAGGAATACACAGAATAGCAAAAATAAACTTAAAGCGTGGGCATGGTCCCCAGGCCATGCCCAGACTCTGACACATCTTGCAAAGAAATTCAAGCAGAAACTCTCCAAAAACTCACAAGTTCAATGGATGCAAGAATTGTGAATGTTATATCAAAGAAGGGGTCCTATGTTAACATGTAACTTGGCCTGTTAAGATGTTTTTGATTGAAATAGCTTTTGAGTTCAGTAAATATGATCTTCTAATGCTGCAAATCCAACAAATGACCATTTTCAGTTCTTTACAACCAATAAAATGTTTTGAAACTCTGTTGTGCATAATAATTTGGAACAGCGGGGGGAAATGGTGCAATTATTTCGCCCGTGATGCTGGATAAAATTTGACTTTTTTGTATTTGTTTAGTAACAACAGTATTTTATTGTCATGGCCTGAGCGCTGATTCTGTCCTCGCGCGGGCTGTTCAGTATTTTCCCCGTGTCATCCCATTTCGGGCCGTGTTTATGGCCTCTAGGGCTTTTATTGTGACAGCGTCACAGCGGGACTTCCGGCTGTCAGAGCCAGCTGTGCAGTGACAGCTGATTCACATTCCATTGATTATTTTCTCATTTCCTAATTATGGTTGTGCCTTATTTAAGGGAGCAGCTAAGGTTACTCCTGGCTGCGACCTCACATAACGTCGGATCCACACAACATTCGGCTGGAGTCCCTAACCCCGGCTCCAGTCATCCTTTGATTCATTGTGTCCTCAGTAAGTGTGTTTCTTCAGAGTCCGTTTTTCAGTGTCTAAGTGTTTATTCGTGTTTTTGCCCCACATGGCTGTTTATTATGTCACTTGTACCTTATGCAAACTCATCGGCTGGCCTATAGCGTCTCATTAATGGCCCGCGAGGGCCATCCATGACAGTTATACTGTGAAATCCGTCCCTAGACCTCATGTTCTACCTTTTGTTCTGTTTATAAAACTTGCATAATTTCATAAGTAAAAAGTTTTAAAAAGTAATTTGGAAAAATGCATTTGGAGTTGTTTTTTTTAATTTTTGCAAAAAAATATCATTGGGAGGTTTGTTCAATAAAATTTAAAGTGCTAATGACACGTTTATGACTTCCTCTGATTTTTCAGCACATAATACAATATGACGAAATAGGTTGGTCTGTGCAGTTCTAAGTCAAACAGGCCTTTTTTCACGCAACTATCCGACGTTTTCATGAGCGCCACTTCACCCATTGCGTCAGTGGCTGGAAAACTCCCCGGCCATGTTGTAATGTCACCGACAGAACACAGTGCTTGGCTGCCCTTTGTACACACAGGATGGAAGCGGTTGAAAACATCGACGATGGTTCCAGCGCATGTAGTCTTTAATTGGTTTGTGTTGTCCAGTCTTCAGATGATTATAGTTCTGAAGAATAAGATAAGATAAGCCTTTATTAGTCCCACAACGGGGAAATTCCAGGATTGCAACAGCACAGGGATAGCAACACTCAGAGCAACAATCAGAAGGCAAGAAAAAAAAAAAAAACAAACAAAAAAAAAACAAGCAAGCAAGAGCAGCTAATATACATATGTACATATTACTATAAAATATATATATACACACACACACAGACACACAGACACACAGTGCAGAGCATTGTAGCTGGATGGAATAAATATATGAATATATGAACACACAGTGCAGAGCATTGTAGCTAGATGGAATAAATATGTAAATATATAAACACCCACAGTACGGAGCATTGCAGCTAGGTGGAATAAATATGCAAGTATATAAACACACACAGTGCGGAGCAATGTAGCTAGATGGAATAATATGTAGATATATAAAAACACAGTGTGGAGCATTGTAGCTAGATGGAATAAATATATAGATATATAAATATAAACACACCCAGTGCTGAGCATTGTAGCTAGATGAAATAAATATATAGATATATAAATATAAACACGAATGAAGAATGGGATGACAATGAAGAATCTGGGGGCATCAAACCATATAGGTTTGAGCCGTGCTAAGTGGGCATTGTGCCTAGTGAGTCAGACTCAGTGACAGTCAGCTGTTCATGTTTTGTGTGCATCATCTGCCGTGTTGTCAGCCAGCCAATATTGCCAACACTATCACAACGTGTTAGCCACTCCACACAGCCGTGGTTCTATTGTGCCCCTTGTAGCAATGTCAGCTCTGGGGCGCAACTGTGGTTAACACGTCTCCTCTCCATGTTTGCTGGGCGATGTTGGCCCCGAACACCTGCTGTTTGTGTTTCTGTGTATTTTTGTAAATCTTCACCTTTTGGGATCAGTCTTTATGTTCAATGCATGTGCTGTGGTGAATCCTGTGCATAAATCCTCGTTATTTATGCGTAAATCCTCCCTCTCCGTGTGGTCTTACGCAGGGCACAGAGAGGGAGCATGAAATAACAAGGATTTACGTGCAGGGTTCACCACAGCACATTTAATATAGAACGACAGACAATTCCCAAAAAGGTGAAGCCGTACAAAAATCACAAACACACTTACTGATGGCGTTCGGGGGCCGGCATTGCCCAGAGAACGAATGAGAGGAGACGTGTTAGCCACAGGTGTGCCCCAGAGCCGACATCGCTTCAAGGACGCACGAGAACCACGGCGAACATGGAGTGACTAACGTTGTGAGAGTGCTGAAAATACTGGCAGACTAACAACACAGATGACAATACTATTGACCAGCAGTGCGTTACTGGCAAACGGCCGCTAATATGTACATGCACTGCTGGTGATGGTGTGATGAGAAGCACCTGGGCGAGGACCGGGAAACATGATCAGCGGGAGTTTGAATCAGCTGGTGATAATGAGAGAGGGGATGCGGCCAGACCAGTGAGATGTCTGGAATTTCCCCATTGTGGGACTAATAAAGGCTTATCTTATCTTATCTTATGTCAGCATGGGATCACAGAAAGTAGGTCAAAGCTGCACGTAAATCCATTAATCCTTCCCCTCCTCGTGTGCTCCTCCCACCTAAAAGTGCACAAGAAGCGTACGAGGAGGCTTATGACAGTTGGAGCTGAAGTGTGTGATGTGGTCTTTCATGGCCTGCTGTTTATCTAAGCCTGTGACACAACATGAAGGCATAGCTGTAAAATTAAAACAAGAAACCAGAGAAACTGTGAGCTACAAAGCTGCTGTCATTCTAGTTAACAACACCGGAGTCCGTTCTGTCAATTACGTCATTGGGGTGCTGCCCTTAATTCGATGGGCGACACCACAGTCCAGTCAGTGGCTGCGGTTTTTTGATGATAACTAGTTTATGCAGCTGCTGTTGCAAATATTATATTGATCATCGACAATGACTTTTGGGTTTACACAACATGCTAAAAAATGTCAAAAACGTGTCATCAGCACTTTAAATTATGTTCTAACAGTTGATGACTTGAAAATTATACTGTCATTTCCATTACTATTTAAGAAAATCAGAGACAAATATCATTTGCATAATAACTTGGAACACACTGTAGTTACATTTCTGGAAAGACACGTCAGATCAACATAAGCTATATGTTCACTGCAGCCCAGGTGAACTCTGGGAGGAGCAGAGGTTGATCAGCAGGTCCTTGATATCACTGTTGTAGTATCATCAGGACTAAAGACTACATGTCTTATTCACTGG
The DNA here is from genome assembly GCA_020510985.1 of Pholidichthys leucotaenia. NCBI lineage: Eukaryota > Metazoa > Chordata > Actinopteri > Cichliformes > Pholidichthyidae > Pholidichthys > Pholidichthys leucotaenia. The sequence goes on along the minus strand of CM035845.1, from coordinate 213,056,306 downwards.
GTATTGCTGCTAGTCTGTCATAAAACTCTGGTTAAAAATTCAGTTCAGAGGCTGCAGAGGTACTGTTGCCCTAACGAGGGTAGGTGGGTGTGCTTGAGCACCGTAAGCATAGGATTTTTTTTTAATTTAAAAGAAGATAGATGTTTTTAACAAAGTCACAGCGACTTCTATCCAGAAGGATTGGGAAATTTACTTCATTTACAAGTAAGGTTAAGACTATGCATCCATAGTTGTTGTAAATACTTGAATTTGTAATAAAGGAGTGTAAATTGTGGACCTGTAACAGACTCAGAGAGATGCAGCTTTCGAGTCACTAATTTATGTTCTTCCTTGGCCAAAAGCAAAGTATAATGAATTTTCTGCTCAAAAAACTGTTTGTAAAATAACTTAATACATTATACCTGTGTAACCAAGGGTCTTTGCATGTCTATACTCAAGGTGAGTTGTAAAATGAGAACATGGACTTTTATTACTGCCTTTTCTGTGTATTCCATTAAGAGGTATAATTCAATAATACCTTACACTTGTTTTGATAAAATTGTTTATAAAATCCAATTTTAAAAATGTAAGATTAGCAGATTATAAAACCATGCAAGCTTTCCAAATGCATTTTGAATTTAAACTTAATCTGTTGGATTCATATATTTGTAAATCTGACTCGGAAAGCATCACTGCCTCACCAGCCAAGAACTTCATCACACATCACTGGAATATAGAGTGAAACGAAGGCTCTTGTTGACCTCGATGTTATGTCTGGAAATAGCACATCGGAGGCCGTGGCTGTGCTGAATGGTAGCTTTAATGAAGCAACCTGGGCCACCAGGTAGACTGCCAGTAGACCCTGCACGGTTGAGTGGGTTTTTCTGCCACTGAAATCAACCGTAGTCTGTCTAAACACTGCAAATCAGAGTCATTGTTACAGTTCAACTTCAGGGGCCTCAGTTGAGCCCGCAGTGGGAGCGCCCCTTGAGGTGCTGGCTGCAGAGGACCTGAGTGCCATCCCGCTGGAGTCATGGCTTGCTTGTCAGCAACGTCCAAGCCCAGGTCCCACACCAGCTCGGTTGGCTCCAATGTTGCATCTTCATCCGAGGCAGCTGCCTTTACCTTTCGCAGATGACTGGCGTGCTATCTCGAACCATCGGCTATCTGGACGGCAGCTGGCCTCAACTGTGCTGTAGGAACAATTAGTTTTAAGGTATAAAGATTATTTAATTTATACTTAGAGGTGTATGTGTGGAAACGGAGGTTTACTTCGTGACCACAAACACTCACAAACAAGAGGGAAACAGTCCTTTTTGGGGCACCAGTCCAAAACTTGGACAATTTATTAATAACTAATCTTTATACCTTCAATCAACCAGTCTCAAATATTCGTGAATTCTACTGGGTGACTTCATAAACAGACACAGGAAAAAGAAATCAAGCAGAAACTTCTATATACCATTTACAGTTTTAATGATCAGACTCAGATTAAATGACATTACATTCAATTGATGTATAAGCAGGTGAAATGATCAACAAGTATCAAATATATTAACCGGTAACGGATTATTGAGCAAAAGAGTGTAATCACATTTGTGGAACCAAGAAAACCTTATTATGAATTTGTAACTGTAATGCAATTGGAGACTATGAAATAACTAACAGAAATACGCGTAAAACTGGATGCAATTTTATGAAGAAAATTATAAAAGCTAATTATATGTAAAAGAAATTCTGAGTTACTCTAAAAATAAAAACGGAACTTACTGAAAAGAGCAATAGTATTTCTCTTTAATTCTATAGGTCCGATCAGAGTTATGAACTAGTTTTAAACCTGAGACAAATTATGACATACTTTTAGGCGATGGACATCGCATTACTCAGCAGATGAAACAAAGGAATCTTGTTCTTGTGATCTTTTCTTGCTTTGGCTTCTAACTGGATCCTTAGCTGAAGCTTGATTTGACTATTATACCAGAGAATATCTGCCAGCAGATATTTCTTCTTAGGGACAAGCAGTCAGGAGCTGAGGTCCGGCGACGATGATGAGGCTGCTGGCTGCAGAGTATGCCATGTGGACAACACAAGAATTTTTCAGCAGCTTCCTCGGGTCCAAATAACTTGGAGATAGTTCAAAGTTTGATCAAAGTCACAGAATCGAAGAGACAAAAATAATAATAAAAAAATATATATCGAAATCCAAGTTCTTCAGATGTAGTGGGGGTTGTCAAAAACAGCTTCCAGTGTGAGGAAAAATGATCAGTCCACTTTATAACACTGTGAGTTAAAGAAAATCAATAAGAAAAAGTTTAACAGAATAAAACAGAAAAAACGTCTGTGAACACGGAGTTTCACTCCATATAAAAAAGAAGTTTGAGCTCAAAACAGAAGAAAAAGTATTTTCCCCAGACATTTAAAGGAAAGAGAATTCAAGGCAGGACACAGACAACTTAGACAAAACTTTCACACAGAACAACTCTCAGCAAGAACTAGGGCATTCCTCACTTAAAACTGAGTAAGTTTTCAGGGGAAAAACTTGACTGACTTAAAGGGAACCAATTGTCTCCCATTGTGGGAGGTTTGAATGAACTCTGGTCCAATAAGAAAGCAGTCCTTTGTCTGTAACCAACCAATAGAACGAAAGGGGGCTTTGTCCAACAGAGACTGGCTGGTGATTGGCTGAGCCAGTCAGATGATTTGAGTAAACTTTCCAATAAGATGAACACGTCTTGATTAAGATAAAACTTCACTTTATGTATGTAAGCTAAACTAACTTCAGTGATTCATGACTAATTTTCATTCTTGCTACACTGAACATGCACTTTCATAAACTTGTCCTCCTATAATTAATATGCATTAGAATAAGGTTCATTTAAGCATTTTCAAACATGCAACACATTTAATATCAGTGATTAATGAAACATTGCAAACCCATCATTGTCCAGCACAGAGTTGGTCATCTCTTCAAATAAGGTGCTTTTCCACTTGGGTCAGTTTGGCCCTGTTTGGTACGGTTCGGCCCCCTTTGTCCGCTTTTCCATTCGGCACCCGATATCCTAACAGTTCTGTTTTTTCGGAACTGTTCCAGTTTTATCGGCACCAATCGAGAGTAGGTCCAAAGGGTACCGGCACTGTTACGTCAACCCACTGCTGGCCACTGATTGGTCCGGGTGTAGCGTCATGAGAGTGGGCGTTACGCTGACTTTCCAGAATAGCTTGCTGGCCGCCATTTGCAATTTTTCGTCTGTGAGCCCGCGAACAAGTGATATTATAAACAACAACGATAGAATGGCTTAACAGAAATCAACACAGCGGTCCAGCAGAGTTTCCTGTGAGTTTCGGCTGATGAGAGAATGCAGAGGAAAGCAGACTGAGCTTGCAGTGGGGCGCACAAGCAGATGCACTAGAAAATAGACGGAGACACACCGGGAAGTAGACCCAGCCACCCTAATTGAATTGAATGTACAGCCGCGACGCACCCAACTTCAGCAGTTGAAGCCGTGATATACAGGATGGTGAGTGATGTGATATTCATGTTTTACGTTATTTTTTCCAGCAGTGGAAAGTTCACTTAGGACAGACGAAAACTTGTTTAAACGATGACCTAGCTCAATGCTACGGCCGTCCTTGTATGTTGCTTTTTTGTGTTGACAATATCTGATGAAATAAGCTAGTTGTAATCCTGGTTAAAAAGGTGTTTTGTTTTGTTTTTACATGTTGCACTTTCGTGCAGTGTATGTACTTAAATTGTATGTATTTCATTGTAGAGTCCAAACAGGATCTACTCGGAATGGCAACGTTTTGACAGCAATATATTGTGACAGGTAAACAACACATCATATTTATAGTCAAATCTTTTGCTTTTTAAGTTAAAGTATAGGTAAAGTGCCAAATTTAAAGTAGCACAATTTCCACTTAATATGAAAGGGACTGAATTGAGATTTATTTGTGTGAATATTAATTACAGAGTAATTGAAAATGAATGGCACATCCAATAGTAGCCACCATAAAATAAACCTCTTGTTTATTTATTTTTATCAGATCACTTCTGTGATCCTTTATGAGTTATAGTCATAATAGCGTATCTTGCACCTTGGGGAATGGGAGTTGTTCAGTCACCATTAGAATTTAGTTTATACACTACCGTTCAAAAGTTTGGGGTCACTTAGAAATTTCCTTATTTTTGAAAGAAAAGCACTTTTTTTCAATGAAGATAACTTTAAACTAATCAGAAACACACTCTATACATTGTTAATGTGGTAAATGACTATTCTAACTGCAAATGTCTGGTTTTTGGTGCAATATCTACATACAGTGGGGCAAAAAAGTATTTAGTTAGCCACCAATTGTGCAAGTTCTCCCACTTAAAAGATGAGAGAGGTCTCCAATTTTCATCATAGGTATACCTCAACTATGAGAGACAAAATGAGAAAAAAAAAATCCAGAAAATCACATTGAAGGATTTTTAATGAATTAATTGGTAAATTCCTCAGTAAAATAAGTATTTGGTCACCTACAAACAAGCAAGATTTCTCGCTCTCACAGACCTGTAACTTCTTATTTAAGAGGCTCCTCTGTCCTCCACTCGTTACCTGTATTAATGGCACATGTTTGAACTCGTTATCAGTATAAAAGACACATGTCCACAACCTCAAACAGTCAGACTCCAAACTCCACTATGGCCAAGACCAAAGAGCTGTCAAAGGACACCAGAAACAAAATTGTAGACCTGCACCAGGCTGGGAAGACTGAATCTGCAATAGGTAAGCAGCTTGGTGTGAAGAAATCAACTGTGGGAGCAATTATTAGAAAATGGAAGACATACAAGACCAGTGATAATCTCCCTCGATCTGGGGCTCCACGCAAGATCTCACCCCGTGGGGTCAAAATGATCACGAGAACGGTGAGCAAAAATCCCAGAACCACATGGGGGGACCTAGTGAATGGCCTGCAGACAGCTGGGACCAAAGTAACAAAGGCTACCATCAGTAACACACTACGCCGCCAGGGACTCAAATCCTGCAGTGCCAGACGTGTCCCCCTGCTTAAGCCAGTACATGTCCAGGCCCGTCTGAAGTTTGCTAGAGAGCATTTGGATGATCCAGAAGAGGATTGGGAGAATGTCATATGGTCAGATGAAACCAAAATAGAACTTTTTGGTAAAAACTCAACTTGTCATGTTTGGAGGAGAAAGAACACCATACCTACTGTGAAGCATGGGAGTGGAAACATCATACTTTGGGGCTGTTTTTCTGCAAAGGGACCAGGACGACTGATCCGTGTAAAGGAAAGAATGAATGGGGCCATGTATCGTGAGATTTTGAGTGAAAACCTCCTTCCACCAGAATCAGAATCAGAATCAGAATCAGGTTTATTGCCATTGTTCATGTAGTACACAAACTAGGAATTTGTCTCGGTACAATGCTGCAACATTAAACATGATAAGATAAGAGAAATAAACTATACATGTAATAAAGTGTAGGATAAGATTAAGTGATACTGGTCAACAGTTAAAATATATATTAGCCAGCAGCAGATACTGTGGAGAACTATATAGTGCAGTCGGTAATGCAGGAAGAAAACAGTGATGATTGACATGAGTCTGGTTGAGCTGCTGTACATGGTGCACAAGAGTCACTTAGTGTTCAGCAGTCTAATGGCAGAGGGGAAGAAGCTGTTCATGTGACGGGAGGTTTTAGTCTGGATGGACCGAAGTCTTCTACCAGAGGGGAGGGGGGCAAACAGTACGTGACCAGGGTGTGAAGGATCGGCTATGATCCGGCCAGCACGCCTCCGGGTCCTGGAGATGTACAGATCCTGGAGAGATGGGAGCTTGCAGCCGATCACCTTCTCAGCAGTGCGCACGACGCGCTGCAGCCTTAGTCTGTCCCTGGCAGTGGCTCCTGCGTACCACACGGTTATGGAGGTGGTGAGGATGGACTCGATGATGGCTGTGTAGAACTGCACTAACATCTTGGTGGGTAGCTTGAGCTTCCTCAGCTGCCACAGGAAGAACATCCTCTGCTGGGCTTTTTTGATGAGTGAGCTGATGGTCAGCTCCCATTTGAGGTCCCTGGTGATGGTAGTGCCTAGGAAGCGGAAGGAATCAGCAGTGGTGATGGGAGAGCCTGAGAGGGTGAGGGGGGGCAGAGGAGTAGTGACTTTCCTGAAGTCTACAATCATCTCCACTGTCTTCAGAGCGTTCAGCTGCAGGTTGTTATTGCTGCACCAGGACGCCAGCTGGGCCACCTCTCTCCTGTAGGCGGACTCGTCGCCGTTGGAGATGAGCCCGATGAGGGTGGTGTCGTCCGCAAACTTGATCAACTTGACAGACTGGTGGCTGGAGGTGCAGGAGTTGGTGTAAAGGGAGAAGAGTAGGGGGGAAAGTACACAGCCCTGGGGTGATCCGGTGCTGATGCTAGTATAGTCTGAGACAGTCTTTCCCAGCCGCACATGCTGCCTCCGGTCCGTCAGGAAGTCGATGATCCACCTGCAGAGGGAGTCAGGCACGTTGAGCAGGGACAGCTTGTCCCGGAGCAGAGCGGGGCGGATGGTGTTGAATGCGGAGCTGAAGTCCACAAACAGGATCCTGGCGTAGGTTCCCGGGGAGTCCAGGTGCTGCAGGATGGAGTGGAGGGCCAGGTTGACTGCATCGTCTACAGACCTGTTGGCTCGGTAGGCAAACTGCAGCGGGTCCAGGAGAGGGGTGGTGATGGACTTGAGGTGGGACAGGACCAGGCGCTCAAAGGACTTCATGACTACAGAGGTGAGCGCTACAGGTCTGTAGTCATTAAGTCCAGTGATCCATGGCTTCTTGGGGACAGGGATGATGGTGGAGGATTTGAGGCAGGACGGCACGTGGCATAACTTAAGGGAGGTGTTAAAAATGTCTGTGAATACAGGAGCCAGCTGTTTCGCACAGAGTCTCAGGGTGGAGGGAGACACGCCGTCTGGGCCGGGGGCCTTGCGCGGGTTCAGTCTGGAGAACTGTTTGAGCACATCCTGCTCACTGATGATAAGGGGAGGGGGGGAGGAGGGGGGGGGGGTGCCTTAAATGAAGTAGGGAATGTGGAGGCTGTGGAGCTGGAGGGAGGGGGGGAGTTGGACACAGATGACGAGGTGTCAAAACGGGCATAGTGTTGGGACAGTCTCTGACAAAGGGCTTTGTCATCCTGACCTTTAGGAGCCTTAGGTCGATAGTTGGTGATTTGCCTCAGTCCTCTCCACACAGAAGCCGAATCATTAGCAGTGAACTGCTGCTGGAGTCTCTCTGAGTATAGAGATTTAGCCCTCTTCAGCTCTCTGTTAAACCGGTATTTAACCTCCCTGTAGCAGTCCCTGTCTCCACTTTTCAGCGCTGCTTCCTTCTCCTTCCTGATCTGTCTGAGCTTAGCTGTGAACCAGGGTTTGTCATTAGAGTAACTCACCCTGGTGCGTGATGGAAGAATGTTCTCTTCACAAAAGTGGATATATGAGTTCACAGTGTCCGTGTACTCATCCAGATCATGCGTGGCTCCTTTAAGCATGCCCCAGTCAGATATTTCCATGCACGTTTCCAGCTTCTCCTCAGCATCACTGGTCCGTATCTTCGTAGTGCTCACAACAGGTTTAGTGAGCTTCAATCTCTGTCTGTATGTGGGAATGAGGTGAACCATCACGTGATCAGATAATCCCAGCGCAGCTCGAGGGACAGCGCGATATGCGTCTTTCACTGTGGTGTAACAGTGATCCAGTGTGTTTAATCCTCTGGTGGGGCATTTAATAAACTGTTTGTAGCGGGGGAGATCGTGGCTCAGATTGCACTGATTAAAGTCGCCAGCCACAATAATCAGCGAGTCTGGAAAACTCCGCTCTGTGTGTTGAATGTGATCCACGAGCACGCGCTGAGCTTCGCGCGTGTCCGCGTCGGGAGGGGCGTACACAGCGATCATTATGAAAGAAGCAAACTCCCGCGGGGAATAGAAGGGCTTGCAATTGATAACAAGAAATTCCAAGGCAGGAGAACAGTGTTTGGAAATTACCGTTACATCAGAGCACCAGCTGCAGTTGATGTAGAAGCAGACACCGCCTCCTGTGGTCTTGCCGGAAAGCTCTGTGTCATGATCAGCACGGAAGAGCTGAAAGCCGTCGAGGCGCAGCGCGCTGTCCGGTATATTTTCCCGGAGCCAGGTCTCAGTAAAGCAGAGGACAGCTGAGGAGGCGAGGTCCTTAAAACGCATCAGCAGTCTCAGTTCATCCACCTTGTTAGAGAGAGAGTTGGTATTGGACAGAAATATGCCAGGCAGCGCCGTTCGCGAGCCTCTCCTGCGAAGTCGTACGAGAGCGCCCGCTCGTCTTCCTCTCTTCCGCCGTCTCACTTTCCGAGCCAAACAATAAACCAGATCGGCGGCAGGGGCTAGAAAAACTGGGAGGAGGTCCGTGGGGGTCAAAGTCCTGATATTTAGAAGTTCTTCACGGGTATAAGTGCAAGCAGACACACAATTGACAAACAAAAACAAACAAAGAGCGCAGCGAAGCACCATGTCGACCGCTGTGGGCGCCATCTTGGATCAAAGTCTTTTGATACCAGCAAGGGTATTGAAGATGAAACGTGGCTGGGTCTTTCAGCATGACATTGATTCCAAACACACCACCCGGGCAATGAAGGAGTGGCTTCGTAAGAAGCATTTCAAGGTCCTGGAGTGGCCTAGCCAGTCTCCAGATCTCAGTCCCATAGAAAATCTTTGGAGGGAGTTGAAAGTCTGTGTTGCCCAGCAACAGCCCCAAAACATCACTGCTCTAGAGGAGATCTGCATGGAGGAATGGGCCAAAATACCAGCAACAGTGTATGAAAACCTTGTGAAAACTTACAGAAAACGTTTGACCTCTGTCATTGCCAACAAAGGGTATATAACAAAGTATTGAGATGAACTTTTGTTATTGACCAAATACTTATTTTACCGAGGAATTTACCAATTAATTCATTAAAAATCCTGCAATGTGATTTTCTGGATTTTTTTTTTTCTTATTTTGTCTCTCATAGTTGAGGTATACCTATGATGAAAACTGGAGATCTCTCTCATCTTTTAAGTGGGAGAACTTGCACAATTGGTGGCTGACTAAATACTTTTTTACCCCACTGTAGGTGTATAGAGGGCCATTTCCAGCAACTATCACTCCAGTGTTCTAATGGTACATTGTGTTTGCTCATTGCGTCAGAAGGCTAATGGATGATTAGAAAACCCTTGTGCAATCATGTTAGGTCTGCAATGCTGTAATTGCTGCAAATGGAGGATTCTTTGACGAAAGCAAAGCTTGAAGGAAAAAATTATTATTTCAGATACAAATCATTATTTCTAACCTTGTCAATGTTTTGACTATATTTTCTATTCATTTTACAACTCATGGTGGTAAATAAGTGTGACTTTTCATGGAAAACACAAAATAATTGTCTGGGTGACCCCAAACTTTTGAACGGTAGTGTATGTGTAGTCTATAGTATTTCATCTTTAAACTCATCCAGTAAAAGAACACATTACAAATATGTGAGACCCATTGTAGTTCTTCCTTTTATATTTTAGCAACACAAGCACAAAACACCACCCACACTTGAAACCAGGGCGACACAGCGGTGGCTAGACTTTTATTGATAACGTTATTTCTCACCATCACAACAACTCAGTATAAATGGTGTAGAGATTGAAAGGGTATCCAAAATTAAAATCCTTGGCATAATAATCAATAAAAAACTGTTGGAAGTCACATTAATTATATTAAAGGTAAAATATGCAAATCAATCGCAATACTGCACAGAGTGAAATATTTGCTGAATCAACCCACACTACAGACTTTGTATCATTCATTAATACTCCCATACATGACATCCATCCATCCATCCATCTTCTACCGCTTTTCTGGAGGTCTGGGTCACAGAGGCAGCAGTTCAAGCAGAGAAGCCCAGACTTCCCTCTCCCCAGCCACCTGCTCCAGCTCTTCGGAGAGGATACCAATACCCATACATGACATATTGTACTGAAGTATGGGGAAACACATATAAAACATATATCCAGTCTTTATGCTTCAGAAGAGAGCTATTAGAATAATAAACAAAGCTGCTTACAGGGAACCAACAAACCCACTTTTTCTGAAATTAAAAGCTCTCAGGTTGAAAGATCTGGTTGCCTTTAAAACTGCAGTAATAATGTTTAAAGCTAAGAATCTATCACTGCCCGCAAATATCCAAAAGTTGTTCCAAATAAGGGAGAAACAACATCATTTCAGAGGAGCATATATATTTAGATAGATAGATAGATAGATAGATAGATAGTTTATTTCGAACACAAAAAATATAACAAAAAACAAGCAAATAGCAAATGCAATAAAGTTACAGTATACACTGTTCGAAAGGGAGAAGGAAGAAGTGAACACTTATTAATTCCAACTCCTCTTTTCCATCGATACACCCATGTGAATTTTATACAAATTACTACCTTTAAAACCCCAAGTAAACAATTTACTGTATTTTTTACAGATCAACATTAACACCTGTCCATTCTAACATACAATGAAGTCTATATTTCAAAACCAGTCTCAAACGACACAGATACACACATCCTCTTTTCCATCGATACACCCATGTGAATTTTATAAAAATTACTACCTTTAATACCCCAAGTAAACAATTTACTGTATTTTTTACAGATCAACATTAACACCTGTCCATTCTAACATACAATGAAGTCTATATTTCAAAACCAGTCTCAAACGACACAGATACACACAGTGCTGTCCCACCCACCTTCCATAGTGTCCCATAATGTCCCAGAGTGAACATAATGAATCGTACATATAAATTCTACCCTTCTAACATATATCCTTTCAACAAATGGTGCTTATACCTCTTTTTAAATTGATTTCTGTTTGTACATAGTTTCAGTTCCGGCTCCAGACTGTTCCACAAATCCACCCCACAGACAGATATGCACATACTTTTCTTGGTTGTACGTATCTTGGGTTTTGTGAAGTTTAAGTCTCCTCTCAAATTATGATCATTGTCTCTTTTTTTAAATATTTTTTGTATATTAGTTGGGAGTTGATTGTTAATTGCCCTGTACATTACTTGTGCTGTCTTAAATTTAACTAAATCGATGAACTTTATGACATGTGACTTCAAGAACAACGAATTGGTATGGTCTCTATATCCTGCATTGTTTATTATCCTTATAGCTCTTTTTTGTAATGTGCATATTGCTTGTAGGTTGGTCTTGTAGGTGTTTCCCCAGACTTCTACACAGTAGTTAAGATAAGGTAAAAACAGTGAATTGTACAATAAGACCAATGATTTATAGTCCACGATGTGTCTTGTCTTCCCCAGTATGCCTATACATTTTGCTAATTTAGCCCGGATGTGACTGATGTGAGGTTTCCAGCAGATTTTACTGTCTAGCGTCACCCCCAGAAACTTATTTTCCTGTACTGTTTGTATTCTGGTATCATCTATCGTTATCATTATTTCGTGATTTATTTTATAATTTCCAAACAACATAATCTTTGTTTTTTTTAGATTTAGAGATAATTTATTTTTGTTGAACCACTGCGTTAATTTTTCCATTTCAGTTGTGACCACCTCTAAAACCTGCTGCAAATTCTCACCAGTGCAAAGGATATTTGTGTCATCCGCAAACAAAATAAATTTCAGAATTTTTGATACTTGGCATATGTCATTTATATACAAGATAAAGAGTTTGGGTCCCAAAACTGACCCCTGGGGCACACCACAAGTGATGTCCATGCAGGGTGATTTGTGCTCTCCAATTTGTACAAATTGTTGTCTGTTACTTAAATAACTTTCCACCCAACTCAGTCCTACCCCTCTTATCCCATACCTTTCCAGTTTCCTTAGAAGTATTCTGTGGTCAATGGTGTCAAAAGCTTTCTTTAAGTCTATAAATACTCCTACAGCAACCTTTTTTTTGTCTATACAACTAGTAATTTCTTCTATAAGTTCGATCAGTGCCAAAGATGTAGATTTATCTGCTCTAAAACCATACTGGCTATCTGTAAGGAGGTTGTGTTTTTCAATGAAATCATCCAGTCTCTTACTGAATATTTTTTCAAGTATTTTGGAGAATTGTGAGAGTAAAGAGACTGGCCTGTAATTTGTGAAACAATGACTGTCTCCTGTTTTATAGAGAGGTGTTACTTTTGCTATTTTCATTTTGTCTGGAAATGTACCAGTTTGAAATGACAGGTTACAGATGTGGGTGAGTGGCTTAACAATTCCCTCAATTACTTTTTTCACTATTGTCATGTCAATTTCATTCCAGTCCGTTGATTTTTTGTTCTTAAATTTACTCACAGTCTCGATAATTTCCTTTTCAGTAACTGCACCCAAAAAGATTGTGTTTGGATTTCTATCCTCTATTTCATTCACAGACCCACTGTGGTTTGTTTCTGGAGTCACTATTGATTTTGCTAATTCAGGACCAACGTTTACAAAAAATTTATTGAAACCACTGACCACATCTTCCATATTATTAATCAAACTGTCATTTTCGATAAAATATTCTGGATAATTTGCATACTTAGGACGATTACTAATAATCCCCTTGAGTACTTGCCATATTCCTCTTATGTTATTTTTGTTATCCTCTAGTATTCTGTTGTAATATTCTTTCTTACAGGTCCACATTATAGTGGTAAGCTTATTTTTATATCTTTTATATTTGATCTCAGCTTCCACTGTTCTGCATTTAATGAATTGTTTATATAATGTATTCTTCTTTTTACATGCATTTATTAACCCCTTGGTGATCCAAGGAATATTTTTTTGTTGTTGTCTGTCACTGTATTGTTTTATAGGACAGTATTTATTGTACAATGATTGAAATATTTGTAAAAATTTATCATATGCTCCATTTATGTCATTTTCATCATAAACTATCTTCCAATCTTGTATTAATAATTCCTTTGTCAGTAAATACATTGATTCTTCGGTTCTTATTCTTTTATATTTAATATTTTTGGTATTCTTTTTCTTCCTATAATCACATTGATAGACAACAAAAATCGGCAGGTGGTCGCTGATATCATTCAATAAAAGCCCACTCCTGATATTATTTTCCATAATGTTTGTGAATATGTTATCTATTAGTGTGGCACTGTGCGACGTGATTCTGCTAGGTCCTGTAATTGTTGGATGTAAGCCCATACTGTACATTGTGTTGATAAATTCTTCTGTCAAACTATGTTGTTTTGAGTTCATCAGATCTATATTTAAATCACCACAGATGAACATAACTTTATGAGTTAGTTTTGTGTACATTTTTTCCATCCAGTCCTTAAATAAGTCAATGTTTGATCCAGGTGTTCTATATACACAGCTCACTACTACATTCTTCACATTGTCCAGACAGATTTCTATTGTAATACATTCAAATAAATCATCCACAGTTACTGACAGATTTTCAACAACCTTGTATTGCAAGCTCTTGTCAACATAAATTGCAACTCCTTCTCCTTTTTTCACTTTTCTATTTATATAATTTAATTCATAGCCATCCATGGTAAAATCCACTCCTTTCTCTTCACTGAGCCACGTCTCTGATATTGCCACAATATTGAAGGGCTCTTTAAACTGATTTAAATAATCTTTAATGTTATTAAAGTTTGCATAGAGACTTCTGCTGTTGAAGTGGATCATAGAAATATTGAAATCAGATGTGACCATTGTGTTAAACTGTTCATCTGTGTAATAATTACAGTCATTATTGATTGAGTTAAAAAGATTATTATCAGGGTCTATGTCATATTCTACGTCCTGTGGGTTGTGCTCTGTGTATTCAAAAACTTTCAGTTCCTGTTGTTCGTGTTTGTTGATTTTTTGATTCATACTGTAGAATGTTTTGTTGCAGATGAGTAAAATCCTTCAGTGTCCTATATTTGTCTGAATTGTTGCTGTGCCTCCAGATCGTATTTGTCCAGTTCCATAATATTACGGATGTTAATGACCTTGGCTTCTTCAGGCGATCCGTTTAATTTGATGAATATTTTACAGTTTGATGTCCAGGTGTTTTGAATTTTTTTCTGCTTTTTCATGTATCTTGCTTTCCTGGCTATTTCCTGCTATTTCAAAAACCTTCAGTGAGAACTACCACCAAGCAACACTGTGTCTCAGTGCAAGGAGTCAGACTGTGGAACGCTTTTGGACCTGAATTAAAATCATGTACAACGCTTGGACAGTTTAAACAAAAACTAAAGGAAGAAATACTCCAAACATACACACGTGGACAAAATTGTTGGTACCCCTCTGTTAATGAAAGAAAAACCCACAAAGGTCACAGCACAGTGACTACTTGTCACCCTTTAAATAGGCCGATTGACTGATTACAAGCTTGTAGACACCTGTGATGTTAATTAGAGGACACATCTTGGTTGAACATGTCCCTATGGTCACATCTTTTCTAGGGGTACCATCATTTTTGTCCAGGCCTGTTTCAGGAGTTTGTTTTTTAAAATAATTCTGTTGAACCACAGTTCAAAAGCATTGTCCATTTTCATTGGTTAATTTTCATAGAATTTTTATTTATTACCACTTTTGTCAGATTCAAGATGTTTCTGTGACCACTGTGGGTTTTTCTTTCATTAACAGAGGGGTACCAACAATTTTGTCCACAGCTGTATATACAAAACGACATGTAAAATCACATAAGGATTATCATATCCAGTCTGTGCTGTGCTGTTGCTTAGTTTTTGTCACGTTTTGTCTTGGCTTTGTTACCTCCACCAAGAGGAGGAAGTTATGTGATCATCAGCGTTGGTTTGTCTGTCTGTTTGTTAGCAAGATAACTCAAAAAGTTATGGACGGATTTTCATGAAATTTTCACAGATTGTCAGAAATGTGGTATCCTACAGATGTTTAGATTTTGGTGGTGATCCGGATCACCGTCTGGATCCAGTAATTTTTTAAAGGATTCTTTTTTTTTCAGGTTCTATAATATAGAACCAATCCCCGGCAGAGCTTCCCCAACTCTGCCGGGGAAGCTTCCAGATCCTCTTTCGGCGCGGAGTGCAACCCCAGTATAAAACCCATGGCAGCCTGTCTACCCAATTTGCATCCGTCAATGAAGCCCTGAGTGCTGCTTTCAGTGATCTATGAAAACGCTTGCATAACCCATTGGCCTGTGGGTTGTACGCGGTTGTGCGGTGAATTGTAACACCCAGGCAATTTTAGCAAACACGGGCGTATTGCCATTTCTGTACGCCAAAAAGAAAAAAAAATATATGGGAAAAAAAATTATTGAGAGTGTGGAGGAACACCTCGTGTGTGACCCCCACAGCGTACGGGGCTGGCAGAGCGCTCAGCGTGAGCAATTATCAGAACAGTGAGAGGTATGGACTGATCATTATGCAGATGCGCCTCCCTCCCTCTTTCGTCCTGCAGCTCCGGAACAGAGAGGAATCCCGGCGCCAGTAATCCTGATATGTGTGACTCTAATGCAAATGTCCATGCTTTCCTGCTGTATACTGTGATGCTAATATGCCATGCCTGCATTGTCTGAGCTGGGTATATAAGTTGACTGCATATCTCTTGCTGTCCATGCTTTCCTGCTGTATACTGTGATGCTAATGTGCCATGCATGCATTGTCTGAGCTGGGTATATAAGTTGACTGCATATCTCTTACTCTCTCTCTTTTTGATCACTCGCATTGTTTGTTGCTGACTTTGAGACACATGGCTCGCTCCAGCACGCTGCCACAGCGCTGAGCGAGCCTCGTGGAGGATGAATAAAGCACCCTTTTAAACTTCAGTTCGGCGTGTAATGTAGGATTAATATTTATGATGTTAAACACTGTATGGGGGGAACTGTGGCGCTTGGCGGAGGTCTGCGCTCTCCGAGTGCTTTTCTAGTTCTGATTTGTAATCACTTTTATTTTATTTTATTTTTGAATTCTTAGCTGGAACATGGGTGGGCAATATAAGCTGCGGCTTCAGCCATCACCCATTTCGGGTAAGTTATGTTGAATTGTATAATCCGAGGAGTTGCTGTTTAATTTGACCTTATTGGATTTTTTTCCCCTTTGTTCTATTATTCTGTTCCTTTCTTTTAATCTAATCTATCCAAAATAAAGATTCATTCCTTCATTCATTTCACAAATATGTATGTATGTACGTTTTAAACTTTCTTTAATTATCCACCACCCATTTCTGTCTTCCATCTAGGCAAGGGGAAAACGATCCACCCAAACCAGACCTTGCCTCACTATTTACAGAGATGCAGGCTGAAGATCTGCTGAACCAGGACCAGTACGAGGGGCCAACCAGTTGCTTCTCAGTGAGGCAGCGTGGCCGGCGTGTGTGGCCCATTCCAGTTTTTTTTTTTTTTTTTACAGTTTGAATTTTGCACATTCTAAATAATCTGTAATTTGCTGCTGATTGAAATAAACAATTTAGTGATTTATGTGTTTGCATCATGATTTTCTATTTAGTCTGTTCAGACACAGGTGGGAAAAGAATCAACAGTACGGACCATTTAACAGTGACTTTGAAAATAATGGCTCATTTTTAAGAAAAGTAACCAAAACAATTATTTGCTGAAGACTGTAAAACAAAATAGAGACAACTGCAAAAGTACAAAGGTTTATTGTCAAAATTCCCAGCAATACTACATGAATACATGTATGGTTCACTGGTGATGCAGAGAATATATATTTATACAGTGTGGAGTGTGTCAATAACGAGGCGGATTTGAAGCAGACAGTTTATTACACATCTCACACATAAGCATATTCAGAAAGAGGGCATCTCAGACAAGACTCTTCTCTTAAATACTCAGGCCTTCCTTCAGCAGCTTCTACACATCAAAGGTCACATTGCATTCACTTCCTTAATCCTTTAACATCCTCCTAGCAGTCTCTGATACACAAAAGATCACTCTGCATTCATCTGATACACAAAAGATCATACTGCATTCGTCCTTCACACCTCCCTGTTATCTCCAAGGGAAACTCTGCTCTTTGTTCTCGTCTAAGATGCTACACCATTATGCACTCTCTAAAACAGTATCTACACGTAGTCAGCAATACTCAATATGATATATTTCCAGTTAATCCACGTATTTCTGCATGTAACCTTGTGACTGCATTATTTTAATTACTTTTAATCCTAGATCCCTTTGTTTTGGCTTAAAATGCATCATAATTGTTAAATATATCTTATGCCTAACTCAGTACTGTTTACCTGTTGAAATATATATTTAACGGCTCATATGGCACCTGATCCATGTTTTGCCACAACACCACTGGCTGGAGCAGGTAAATTCCATGACGTCTCAACAGTCTCTCCATGATTTTGACACAGATCAGAAGCTAAACATTTCTACAGACATTATAGCCACTTCGCGTTCGTGAAGTTGGGGTCACATCACTGTGTTGAACGTTAATGCCGACCGTTTGAAGTGATATTTTTGCCACAAGAGAGCCATCTGAAACACACACACACACAGAATACATATTTTAGTACCTAATATCGATAACTTGCCGACATTACAATGTTGTACGGCGGACTTTAAGAGCAAAGTAGCATTAGCAATCATTAGCTTACCGTCATACGTAATGTAGTTGGTATCCTCATGTCTTCTAAATGCTCCAGTACCTTTCTAGAGTGTGTCGTATTGCGGGTTTGCCTTCTGTTCTCTGTTTTTGCCTTTATTCTGGCAAAAACAGCCAGAGAACGCAGATGCCTCGTATCCTGCCAACTTGTGTTTTGCGTAACGTTATGCTTGATTTACGCCAGTTACGCTTGTTTTACGTAGCGGGAGGGAGAGGGTTGCGCCGCCTCCCTGTAACTATTTCCCACCCACTTCAAATGGGACCTAGTGCAATGGAAAAACAAAGCGGGCTGAACTGTACTGTCCCGTCCCGTACCAAACCGTGCCAAACTGACCCAAGTGGAAAAGCGCATATAGTGTCCTGAGAATTATCCTGAGGAATGAAAATTTGAAGAGAGAGTTAATGTTCAGTCAAAAAAAACACAAAAAAAACCAGTCCAGGAATTGACAGAAGAAATGCAAACATATTCTGTAGTTGACCAAAAGGGGGTAATGTTGAGCTGTGGATAATTCCTAGAGACCTTTGGAATTCTCTCAATGTATCTGGAATGTCTCAAACAGTACTTCAAGCATAAAACTGCCTGGTTGGGGAGGAATTTCCAGGATTTATGATTGCAGACGAAATCCGTTCCTGGCACAAAATGGGATCCTTATTGTCCCTTTTACCATGGAATGTGTTTTCGAACTGTGGTTCTTAGGTGAAGGAAACAATTCTTGACCAGGCTTTTTGGGTGAAACAATTTCTTTAAGGTGAAGAGTGATTTTATAGATTAGCGCAAAGGGGATTGATACTACAGTGTGGTGATTCTCATCTGCGATGACGGGGCCATCTGTGGGTCCAGGCGGTCTGATCGTTGGACCCGAATCCAATCAAGTAGTGCGAGCAGCGATCTGTTCAGCTGCACTCAGCGCTGCTGCTCTCTCATCCCGGCTGCTGATTACTGTTGTGGCGGCGTGCTGTTCATGCTGGCAGCAGGATGCGCCCTTGGTTGGCGATGCTCTGCTGGGTCCTGCTGGGCCACGAACTCTATATCCTGCAGTGCTGTGGCGGCTCCCTGAGGCTGATGCTCGGCGAGGATGCGAGATGAGCCCGGCTTCTGCCCCCTCTCTCTTGGTGCTGATTGTGGTCACGTCGATGTGTCGTCGCCAGCGAGGGCATGCGCGCCGGGTTGTCATTGTTCACCGGGGTCCCCTTTCCTCACGAACTCCCTCTCCTGTGGCTCCACAGTGGCTCCTTCAGGTTCATGCCGGGTAAGGATCGGAGGCGAGTCTGGTTTGTACCCTTTCTCCGTACTGTGTTCTCTCTCCATGTTCTGTTCTTCGTGCGGTATCTTGCTTGGAGCAGCTGTACCCACATCTGGGAAATTACGCTTTCTTTCCTGCGATGCGGCAGCAGCTCGAGAACGCTTGTGCTGCACGAGGACTGGCTCCGGATCCCATGTGGCTGTGGACTGGGGCTCCTGTGCCTGCTCCAGTTCTGCTGGGTTCTGGTCAGCATGTGGTGCGAGGCAGGGGTTGGCTGTGTCCATGTCTGAGGGCAGCAGACCCGAGCAATCATCATCCAGAGTTTACCACTGGGTTGGTGCGCTGTGGTGCCCTGCTGTCCCGCAGTGTCTACCTCGGGGCCCTCCTGAGAAGACGTGGGGTCGACGGGCTCAGCAACTGGGGCAATCATCTGTACCAGTGGAGCGGACTGTGGGAAGTGCGGGCCAGTGCCCATTAGCTGCAATGCTAACTGGGCAGCCTCTTCTAGCTCTAGCTGGGATGCTATCTCAAGTGTCCAAACCGACACATACTAGCCAAACAGTGGAGGTCGGCAACAAACTGCTGGACAGACTCACCCGTTCGCTGTCGGCGCTGGCAAAACTTGAGTCGACTAGCAGTCACACTTTCTGGCCGGGATACCAGACACGCTTCCATCTTCAAGAAAATGTCTTATTTTCCTTCAGAAGATTCAGTTTACCTCGTCGCCAGTTGTTATGTCTGGAAATAGGACAGCGGAGGTGGTGGCTGTGGTGAATGGTAGCTTTAAAGAACAATAACTAATAGCACATGGCACATACAGAATACAGCTAATATGCTAACTAGCAGGATTACAGGCTGTGTGTACATCTAGAGGCGAAGCGCCAGAGGCTGTCTCTTGCCAACAGTCCTCCTATATAAGCACGGCGTGATGACGTCACCCGTGCATCCGTCGTCACGTCCGCACATCTGTTGTAAGCTGCAGCTTCACAACACTCGATGTGTTCATCAGGCTGGAATGAGCTTTTTTTCCCCAGTATGTCTCATATGAGCTCTCCTGCAACAGAATTGAATGTCGACTGTTCCTGGCACACACTTCACAACTAAATAAAAAAATACTCTTAAGACAATTTCGTACCAGAGATCTCTGCTGTAATAATTTATTTATTCTTTTTTTTTTTAATGATCAATAACCTTTTGACATTTTAGTTGGGCACTTCACACATCTAAGTTATACAAACACAACTTTCCTCTTTACTGATCTTCACAACAAAATTCTCACACTAATACTCAGGTTTTCATGTACATATGTATACTAGCTGTTCTTGTTTTTTTCTTGCCTTCTGATTGTTGCTCTGAGTGTTGCTATCCCTGTGCTGTTGCAATCCTGGAATTTCCCCATTGTGGGACTAATAAAGGCTTATCTTATCTTATCTTCACATATCGGTTTATCACCTTCATCATCACTCACAGATACATATCAAAACTGATGTAAAAACTCAAATAATTCAACACTTATCTGTAAAAACCTTTAAACATGACAATGAAAAAAAGCATTTATGACTTGGCAAGTCTTCACTTGTTTTATGCATCTGGGCTGAGATGGACAGTAATCTCAGTACTGCTTTATAAGAAGAGTATTAAAAGTAAGACTGTGTGTCCACCAAATGCGTTTTTTGCCACCTGACCACCTTGAACGTCTTTTCAGTGCTTGTGCGCTTTGCTCTGGAAAAAAAGTCTGTGCCCTGTATCCTAGCAATATTGTCACTCACAGCTCAGCACTTCCGCTTTTCTTATGGTCAAACTTTCTACTTATTTTTAATAGCAGTCTCTAAATAACAATGGACAGGACATATATTTTGGCATTTGTAGCAGCTCTGGATGCAAAATATGATGGCATGGAAAAGAAAATAGGAGTCTGAATACAGACTGTACCAGTGCCCTATGTCCTGCCCTTCCTTAATTCTGGCTGGCTGCTTAGAAAGGTCTGACATTGACGAGCTCAGCTGTAGTCTGAAAAGTTGAACTTTTTTCAGCCCTGAGCGCCGTGACAAAAAGTGGCCACTGCCGAGAGCGCTGAGTACTGTAGATGCTGGACTACATAGAGAATGAACAGAAAATAGTTGCCCACACTGGAAAAAATGCATTTGGTGGACACACTGCCTAAGACACATAAGTTGCACGTTTTCAAAATAATAAGGTACAGTCTTTCAAAATAAGACTACCAGCCTTTAAATCCTTCAAAATTAAAGTGTTTCACACCATCAAAATACGTAATATCGGCATCCAAAATTGCTCGCTACTCACTATATATTGCATTGTATACTGTTCCCCGTTTTGTTTGGCGTCTCGATACAGTGGGGCAAGAAAGTATTTAGTCAGCCACCAATTGTGCAAGTTCTCCCACTTAAAAGATGACAGAGGTCTCCAATTTTCATCATAGGTATACCTCAACTATGAGAGACAAAAGGAGAAAAAAAAAATCCAGAAAATCACATTGAAGGATTTTTAATGAATTAATTGGTAAATTCCTCAGTAAAATAAGTATCTGGTCAATAACAAAAGTTCATCTCAATACTTTGTTATATACCCTTTGTTGGCAATGACAGAGGTCAAACGTTTTCTGTAAGTCTTCACAAGGTTTTCACACACTGTTGCTGGTATTTTGGCCCATTCCTCCATGCAGATCTCCTCTAGAGCAGTGATGTTTTGGGGCTGTCGCTGGGCAACACGGACTTTCAACTCCCTCCAAAGATTTTCTATTGGGTTGAGATCTGGAGACTGGCTAGGCCACTCCAGGACCTTGAAATGCTTCTTACGAAGCCACTCCTTCGTTGCCCGGGTGGTGTGTTTGGGATCATTGTCATGCTGAAAGACCCAGCCACGTTTCATCTTCAATGCCCTTGCTGGTGGAAGGAGGTTTTCACTCAAAATCTCACGATACATGAACCCATTCATTCTTTCCTTTACACGGATCAGTCATCCTGGTCCCTTTGCAGAAAAACAGCCCCAAAGCATGATGTTTCCACCCCCATGCTTCACAGTAGGTATGGTGTTCTTTGGATGCAACTCAGCATTCTTTCTCCTCCAAACACGACAAGTTGAGTTTTTACCAAAAAGTTCTATTTTGGTTTCATCTGACCACATGACATTCTCCCAATCCTCTTCTGGATCATCCAAATGCTCTCTAGCAAACTTCAGACGGGCCTGGACATGTACTGGCTTAAGCAGGGGGACACGTCTGGCACTGAAGGATTTGAGTCCCTGGCGGCGTAGTGTGTTACTGATGGTAGCCTTTGTTACTTTGGTCCCAGCTCTCTGCAGGTCATTCACTAGGTCCTCCCGTGTGGTTCTGGGATTTTTGCTCACCATTCTCGTGATCATTTTGACCCCACGGGGTGAGATCTTGCGTGGAGCCCCAGATTGAGGGAGATTATCAGTGGTCTTGTATGTCTTCCATTTTCTAATTGCTCCCACAGTTGATTTCTTCACACCAAGCTGTTTACCTATTGCAGATTCAGTCTTCCCAGCCTGGTGCAGGTCTACAATTTTGTTTCTGGTGTCCTTTGACAGCTCTTTGGTCTTGGTCATAGTGGAGTTTGGAGTCTGACTGTTTGAGGTTGTGGACAGGTGTCTTTTATACTGATAACGAGTTCAAACAGGTGTCATTAATACAGGTAACGAGTGGAGGACAGAGGAGCCTCTTAAAGAAGAAGTTACACGTCTGTGAGAGCCAGAAATCTTGCTTGTTTGTAGGTGACCAAATACTTATTTTACAGAGGAATTTACCAATTAATTCATTAAAAATCCTTCCATGTGATTTTCTGGAGTTTTTTTCCTCATTTTGTCTGTCATAGTTGAGGTATACCTATGATGAAAATTGGAGACCTCTCTCATCTTTTAAGTGGGAGAACTTGCACAATTGGTGGCTGTAGAGGACGTGCTCAAGGATGAGGCTGAGTTTATTTCTCAGGTTCAGCTTTATTAACAGAACACATTCTCTAACAATCTCCAAGCTAGAAAAGAGACAGATCAATATCACATCGCTCTTTTACACTCCGGAACATCGAAACTCAAGTCACATGGTGTCTAAGCAAACATACAGTCACATGGTACTTAATCCCAGTCACGCTGTAACCCTTTTGATCTTCCACCATTGTCTCTCAGCCTTCGATGGCCCGGAAGTCCCTCCCGGGCTTCTGTCTGAGACAAAGGCCAAATCTCACACCTTCTCGATATCTCCTGCAGACTCAGTCCTTTCGTCCCTCGAGACGTGAAGCACACAATAAACATACAGCAATACATTTGTGGAAAATATGTACCCAACATATGTGCCACATGACCCCCCCCCCAAACGTCTAATATGGGACAAACATAATCAGAGGTGCATGACATAAAAACATTACCACATATCAAATATCAATCCACCAGTTGCCTAGGTCTAAACCTCCTGCCGTATCTGCTGTAAGCTGGCCTTGCTGCTTCTGCAGTGTCTTCCTGCACCTGTGGATTAGAACTGTTAGCCAATCTCTGTGGGGGTTCTGGAGAATGCCTTCTCGGAGGTCTGCCATGACGGGGGGCCCTCGCCAACTGCACTTGTTCATCCGCCAACACAAAAGCAGGTTTGAGTCTGTTTATACAAATCAACTCTCTCCTGTCTCCCAAATCTAGCAAAAAACGCTTCTCTCCTGTTTCCAGCACTCTGAAAGGTCCATCATAAGGTGGCCGCAAATTTGGGCGATGAGCATCATGTCTAACAAAAACAAACTCCGCATTTTTTAAAGCCTTCGGCACAAAAACGCGTGGGAAACTGTGATGAACGGGGCCAGGAAGTGTTTGATCCTGTGTCACTCTGCAACAGCTGAGCGGGGGAGCAATTTGGCGCAGGATTGTCGGGGAGAAATTCACCGGGTAAACGGAGAGGTTGTGCAAAAACTAACTCAGCTGGGGAGGCGTGCAAATCCTCCTTAGGTGCAGAACGCAACCCCAATAAAACCCATGGAAGTTTGTCAACCCAATTTGTATCCGTAAGCGACGCTCTGAGGGCTGCTTTCAATGACCTATGAAAACGTTCGCATAAACCGTTAGCCTGGGGGTTATACGCAGTAGTGCGGTGGATCTTCACCCCTAGGCTGCGGGCCATCGATGACCAGAGTTCGGAGACAAATTGAGGACCTCTGTCTGACGTTATGTCCGAAGGGACTCCAAAACGCGCAACCCAAGATGTTAAAAACGCGCGCGAGACTTCCTCCACTGTGGTTGATGCCAGAGGAATTGCTTCTGGCCTACGCGTGGTGTGGTCCGCCATCGTCAAAAGGTGTGTGTGCCCCTGTGACAACGGAAGGGGGCCCACCAAGTCGACATGCACATGATCAAAGCGCTTAGCCGGGATGTGAAAAGGCTCCAAAGGAGCTCTAGTGTGCTTGTGTATTTTAGCTCGCTGACACGCTACGCAGGCTGCTGCCCATTCCTTGACCTGTTTGCGCAACCCCGGCCAAACAAATTTCTTCCCTACCATCTTGATCGATGCGCGCACCCCCGGGTGCGCCAGGGAATGGACCAAGTCAAAAACGCGGCGGTGCCACGCAGCTGGTACCACGGGGCGTGGCCGTCCCGTTGAGACATCGCAGATTAGGGGGGGCATACCGACTTGCTGCACCCTGTGCTCCAGCCTTAACCCTGTTGGTCCAGACTGGAGCGTGCGCACATCCGCATCACTAACCTGCTCGGCGGCCATGGCTGCATAATCTAAACCTACGCGGACCGGGGCTGCGTGCGCTTCCGCGCCGCTATCCTGGCCCGCGGCCACGGCTGCCGAGTCTGCCCCCACGGGGCCTAGCGTCGCCACTGCATGCAAGAGACAGTCTGCCACTACATTATGTTTACCTGCGACATGCTGGATATCGGTGGTGAACTCCGATATCGCGGCCAGCTGTCTTTGCTGCCGGCCCGACCAAGGTTCTGAAATCTTGGCCATCGCAAACGTTAGCGGCTTGTGGTCCACAAACGCGGTGAAACAGCGCCCTTCCAGCCAGAACTGGAAATGGCGGATGACCAAGTGTAGGGCCAACAGCTCCCTGTCGAACGCGCTGTATTTTCGCTCGCTATCGCGCAAGGTTTTGCTGAAAAACGCGAGCGGCTGCCAGGTCCCTGCAACAAACTATTCGACGACCACCCTCACTGCTAAATCGGAAGCGTCAGTGGTGAGCGCCATGCGGGCCGTTGGGACTAGGTGTGCCAACAAAACCGCGTTTGCCAGGGCCGATTTGACTTGGGAGAATGCACGCTCCCACTCCAGAGACCATTCGATTTTATTTGTGGGTTTTTGCTTCTTTAGTGCAGCATACAATGGTTGCATGAGCTGCGCTGCGCTTGGGAGGAAACGGTTAAAAAATTAACCATTCCCAAAAACTCCTGTAACGCTTTGACCGTTTGAGGTCGGGGAAAATCTGTTATTTCGCGTACTTTATCGGGCAGAGGGACCGCCCCTTCTGGCGGAACGCGATGCCCCAAAAAATCAATTTGCACCACCCCAAGCTGGCACTTCACTGGGTTAATTATTAACCCGTGCTCTGCCAGCCTCCGAAAAACCTCTGTGAGGTGGCTTTCGTGTTCGTCTTCGGACGTGCTGGCTACCAAAATGTCATCCAAGTAGACGAACATGAAAGGGAGGTCCCGTAGAACCGCGTCCATCATACGCTGGAACGTCTGCGTGGCACCCTTGAGTCCAAAAGGCATGCGCAAAAACTCAAAAAGCCCGAAAGGAGTTATTACCGCTGTTTTGGGTGTATCCTGAGCGCACACTGGGACCTGATGGTAACCACGCACCAAGTCTATTTTAGAAAAAATACGCGGCCCCGCCAAATGAACCGAAAAATCTTTGATGTGCGGAATCGGGTAGCGGTCATGTGCTGAGGCGTTATTCAACCTGCGGAAATCACCGCAAGGTCGCCACGAACCATCAGCCTTAGTGACCATGTGTAGCGGTGAAGCCCAGGGGCTTTTAGAACGTCTAATGATGCCCAGTTTTTCCAAGTTGGCGAACTCCTCGCGCGCTATGGCCAGTTTAGCTGAGTCCAAGCGCCGAGCTTTTGCAAAAACGGGCGGCCCGGCGGTAGTGATAAAATGTTCCACCCCGTGTTTAGCCATTGTCGCCGAAAACCTTGGGACTGTGAGCGCTGGGAACTGAGTGAGTAGTGCGTGGAACTTACCACCCGCAGCTGTGACGTTGGTCTGTGCAGTAGGCGGGGCCACCCGGGCTGTGCAGGAAATAGAGTGAAAAGACAGTGCATTAACCAGATGTCTATTAGCAAGATCAACCAATAAACCATGTGAGCACAAAAAATCAGCACCTAACGTGTTGAAACTGACTGCCGCTATGACGAAAGTCCACTCGAATGTTCGGCCGTGTAGAGACAGAAGCAGAGTCTTCTCCCCAAAGGTCTTAATCACCGAGCCGTTCGCTGCCAACACCAGGGGACCACTGGAAGGCGCCAGCCGGTCAGCACAGGAAGGTGTGATGAAACTCAGCTGGGAGCCTGTGTCCACAAGGAACTGCCTCCCTGATCACGCGTCCGTCAGGTAGAGCAGCTTGCTCTTTTCACCGAGAGCCGCAGCTGCTACCGACTCTCGGCCTTGGCGTTTTCCGAGCGCTTGAACTGGCATGGTGGAATGCACTTGCGTGCTCTCTCGGCGAAACGGCGAAGGTAAAAGCAAAGGACGTCGCCCGCTCCACGTCTTCTGGCCTCCGCCGCTGCTGTCGTCAGCGAGTCTGGTGCTGCAGCCTCTGCTCCCTGCCGTCTCCGGGTGTTGCGCTCAGCTCCACTGCTGCGGTCGTGGCCGTGTGTCGCCTATGGGCGTCGACGAGTCGCTGCGCCTCCTGGCCCAGCTCGTGGTAATCTCGGTGGGCCAGCAGCTGTGAACTGGCCAGGGTAACTCTCACCGCTGACGGTAGTGTCCTGAGGAAAAGATGGGCGAAGATAAAGCCATCATCTTTGGCGTCTCTCAAACTCAGCATCTTCGCCATCAGGTCTGCAGGTCTGTTGACCTCGCCCTCAGTCAACGCCAGGAGCTTCTCTGCTCGCTCTCCCAGCGAGGGGGTGAAAGCACGGATGAGAGCAGCTTTCAATGCGCCATACTTGTCGTCGTCTGGCGGGTGGTTAATCAGGCTCTCCACCTGCTGGGCTGTGTGGCTGTCCAGCTTTGCAACCACATGGTAGAATTTCGTGGCGTCCGCCGAAATTCCCCGAAGATGGAACTGTGCCTCGACTGTTAAACCAGGAGCGCGGGCTATGCTGCCAGAAATCAGGTAGCTGGACTGTGGTAGCTGCATTAGCCTGGCTGGCTCCTGATGAGTCCGGTGCAGAAGAGTCGTCACCGGCCATAATTCGTCTTAGGGTCACCAGTGTAGAGGACATGCTCAAGGATGAGGCTGAGTTTATTTCTCAGGTTCAGCTTTATTAACAGAACACATTCTCTAACAATCTCCAAGCAAGAAAAGAGACAGATCAATATCACATCGCTCTCTTATACTCCGGAA
Source organism: Pholidichthys leucotaenia (assembly GCA_020510985.1). NCBI lineage: Eukaryota > Metazoa > Chordata > Actinopteri > Cichliformes > Pholidichthyidae > Pholidichthys > Pholidichthys leucotaenia. The sequence goes on along the minus strand of CM035845.1, from coordinate 213,028,955 downwards.
CATGGAAACTCAAGTCACATGGTGTCTAAGCAAACATACAGTCACATGGCACTTAATCCCAGTCACGCTGTAACCCTTTTGATCTTCCACCATTGTCTCTCAGCCTTCGATGGCCCGGAAGTCCCTCCCGGGCTTCTCTCTGAGACAAAGGCCAAATCTCACACCTTCTCGATATCTCCTGCAGACTCAGTCCTTCTGTCCCTCGAGACGTGAAGCACACAATAAACATACAGCAATACATTTGTGGAAAATATGTACCCAACATATGTGCCACAGTTGACTAAATACTTTCTTGCCCCACTGTACATGGTTATTATAAGTAATCCACTTTACAGTGAAATCAGTATCACACTGCAGAGTAGGGTCCAACTGAAAGTCCCTACCTTAACCATTATATCCCAAGATGCAATGGACAGAAACCAGAGGAGAGAAAAGGGAGCTCCACATATGATGTAAACTACCTCCAACCATGTGGTTACTGCACAAAAACTATTGGTACTTACTTTTTAGCCTTTGCTGACTTATTGTGCTTTACTGTCTCACAGTAATAATGATGTAATTGTATGGCTGCAGAAGCCATATGCTGAGTAGTGTCCAAAAGTTTTATATTTCTCAGAGTTCTGTTGAGTTCTGTCCTTTATTGTGAGTGATAGTGATTTTGGACACAACCACAGGCTGTGTTCCAGTCTTTCAAAACAAGACACAGTCAGCATTTCAGAAAAGACACAGCCTATCTGCCTCCCTATGCCGTATCGCTCCTGTTCCCCAGTTATGTCCACTGCGTCTACTTGTGTGTTTCTTGTTCAAGTTGGACACTTGAGACAAATGTTCCAACGCTCTAACTATTCAGAAGCTGTGAGAACTCTTACAAATAAACCATAAACTTAGTAGACCTACCCATGCTCTGAGTAATACCTTATATAGATTTTAAAAAATAAACTTTAGAAATTTCAGATGCATATCCATTCCAGCACTGTTAATCTTAGATGTTCAGAAGTTTTTTTTACACAACGTAGAACCTTAAAGTTTGTAAACGCCCAGCACAAAAACCTTAAACTTAAGAGATTTTAGATTTCCAACTCTCTTTAGACTTAAGAACAATAATCCTTGAAGACAAGATATAAACTTTCCACTCTGATGATTTCTAAGAAGCACTGTGAGTTCTTTACACTTCATGTCCGACAGCAGAGCAGCTTGTGAAAGACGTTCCTGAACTCAGCATTAAAGGCAGTATAGATAATTGGGTTGACGGCACTGTTGACGTAGCCGAGCCACGTTACCACAGAAATTAGGGTGGGTCCGATGTTGCAGGACTGACACCAGACCTTGGTGACGTGGACGACAAAAAATGGTGTCCAGCAGGCGAGAAACACTCCTATGAGACAGAAATAGGTTGTGGTTTCACAAGGTGGCATTTACAATATGTTCTTCCTTTGCATAATTACTAACTAACTAACTAACCTGCACTTATATAGCGCTTTTCTAGTCACAAAGACCACTCAAAGCGCTTTCATTAATACTAACCCTCTATTCTAAGGGCCTATAGGAAACAGATATCTAGGGACAATTTAGAACAGCCAATTAACCTAACATGCATGTTTTTGGCATGTGGGAGGAAACCGGAGAAATCCCGGAGTAAACCCACGCAACACGGGGAGAACATGCAAACTCCACACAGATCACTGTTGGTCGGGGGCTGGGATCGAACCCACGATCCCACGATCCCCACAATCCCCTGGCCAAGGGTAAACTGTGCTGCCACAGTGCTAACCACTGCGCCACCGTGCAGCCCGGTGAATAATGAAGAATGAATGATAATGAAGAATACCATTGGATAAATTAAACAGTTAAACAATTTAAGCCACTACTTCCCCTAGTCATTTATTATCTACAGAGCCCTTTTTGTTTTTTCTCTTACCTTTCCTTGAAGCTCTAATTAGTCTGTCATCAGGTTGTTGTATTTGCATCTCTTTGAGTGTTGAAAGCTGATCTCTGAGAACTGAATTCCACAGATATGTTCCAAATTCATATCTATTTTTACCAAAGTGATACCACAAATACTACTATATTTTTTAAAAAGGCAAAGAGTCTGTGTGGAGACTAAACGTCAATCAGAGAGTGAGAGAGCCCCAATTACAACATAATAACAAAACCAATAAACATTAGAAAATAACCTTAAAACAGCCAACAAACTGGACCAACAAGAAAAGCCAAGACAAAAAGATGAAAAACAAAAACAATGGCCACTATCAGAAAGATGACCAGCAAGCAGAATTTAAAAAACAACACAAAGCTAAATGAATGAAACAAAAAAAAAATGAAAGAAGCAAAAAGAATCAAAAGGCAAAAACAAGAAAAAGAACCAAGAGAAACAAAAACAAACAAAACATTTAAGCATGTATCCAAAAGGAATGAAACAAAAACAAATAGTAAAACAGACACAAAAAAGAAACTACAAAGTACTAAGAGAACTCATACCTCTGCCAACACATAAGTGCAAGATCCAGACTTTTAATTGGATCTATTGTCAGTTCTTCACTATAATTAGGCTATTTTTTTCTGTAGACCTGGTTCTGCTTCTGACCTCATACTCACCAACAACCACTGGGAGGACCCTCATGGCCTTGCGCTCCCGCCCACTGACACGGCTACTCTTGCTGTGTTTTCTTCCTGTCTTGGATTCATTCTTTTGGTCGTTACTTCTACGGCTGCCTCCATCCATCCTCTCTGTCAGATTGCCATCTGACACACTGTCCATTGGAGTCGTCATCAGATCACTGCTGGTCACTGTCACCACAATGTCCTGAAGTTCCTCTGTCACAGGAGTTGCTGATGGCGTTGCCATAGAGACAGTGGATGGGGAGGTGGGGCTGAGCCCGGCAGGCGCAGAGTATGCAGCCTTCTCTCGACTCCCAGTCGTTTTTGCTTTAGCTCGATGTAGAGCTGAACCGAGCCTCAAAGAGAGAGCTTGGCGCCTGGCCCGACCCACTTGAGTCCGGCTTCGCCCACTCCAACGCTTCAGGCCTCGAAACATCCAGTAATAAAGGAAGAGCATCACGGGACAAGGCACAAAGAAGGAGCATACAGAAGAGTACACCACAAAGCGATCGTCCTCCAGTTTGCACACACTTGGATTGCGATCCGGTACCTGGTTCAGGCCAAAGATGACTGGACTAGCTACGCCTAGAGATAGCACCCAGGTGGCAGCGATGAGAGCAAGCTGGCGGATGCTGAACTGGTTCCTGTTGTACTTCAGGGGGACCACCACTGCTATGTACCTGTGAGGTAAAAAAGAAAATCAGAGTCTTTAAAAAAACATGGATTTTTTTTTTTTTTTTTGTTACTTATTTGTACCCGTAGGTAGATTTGGTTTGCAGTCTGGTGACAAGCCACCGGCTGCCGGTCGCTGCGTGCGCGAGCGCCCTAAACCTACATGTTTTTTTTAGTATGGATGTAGTCACTCTGGCTGTGAAACAAGAACTCCAACTAGGACCCATGTTTTACTACACTGAAAAAAGCGAAGAAACTATGTCATTCATTCAAAGTGCATTTTCACACTAGTCTAATTGGAAATTACAATTTCTGACTGAGAAGTTGTTTTTTTCCCCAGTTCGCCATAATCCAATCCAATCCAACTTTATTTATAAAGCACTTTAAAAATGACAGCTGACACAAAGTGCTGTACAGCTACGATAAATAAAATATAAAAACATAAAAGATAAGAACAATAGAAACAATAAAATACAGCCAAAAAAGTGCAAAACAGCACAAACAAAACAGTAGTCATACAACAGTGACAATAAGAACAAATAAAACAAGTGTCTCAAACTGGGTCAAAAGCCAGAGAATAAAAATGTTTTTTTAGAGGAGTTTTAAAACTGGACAGTGAAAAGGCCTGTCTGATGAACAAAAGCAGATTGTTCCACAATTTAGGTGTCATGCGGTGGCCCTCGCGAGCCACCATAAGACGGCAAAAGTCGCTGGTGAGGTTTGCATAGATGTTTATTAGCGAGCACAAGAACACACAAAGTAATGAGCCACGGTGGGCTAAAACACACAACACCAGACACAGGAGATCGTAAGGCTAACACAAAGCTTACTTACAATCCTGACCATGAACAAGGAATGATCGTTAACAATCCGTTGGAATTATTGACGATTCGCTGACGTGGAATTATTGACGATTATTGACGAGACTGCTGCATCATACTGCTCCCAGCCCCCGCTTAAATACAGGGCTGCTGATGAGCCGCAAATGCAGCACAGCTGTCAGGCTTTGACAGCAGGAAGCTCCTCCGAGCGCTGTCACAATAAGAGCTCGGGGAGCCAGAAGGTAAACACTGCTGTCAAACCTGGCGGAGATGATGCATGGCCCGAGCGCGGACGAAATCGGCGCTCGGACCATGACAGTAACTCCCCCCCCGAGGGCAGGCTCCAAACGCCCGATGACACCCCCCCCCCCCCCCAGGGTGGGCGGATGGGGGAACAGGCCTGGGGGGAGAGGATCAGCCACAGACCAAAAACCATGACGATAACAGAAGCACATTGAAAACCAGAAAAAATACGTTACTCCCTAATACACAAATCACAACTAAGACAGAGCACAGATAAGACAATCACAGGGCACGATAACAGAAAATACAAGACTCCCAAATGCACAAATCATAATTAAGACAGAGCACGAATGAGGCAATTACAGGGCACGATCAACAGAAAATACAATACCCCATAATGCACAAGAACACACAGGACGAACAAGGAAAGAAAAAAAAACCACGCTAACACAAGCAAGAACCCAGAGCAAGATTATCACCCCGAATGACCTTTAACCCAGGCGATTCAACTGAATGACGACAGGCAGAGTCCAAAAACCACGGGGACAGTTCCGGTGGTCTCCCTGCATCCAATGGCCGACGGGTGGTCACGGGGAACAGTACATGATCGGGCGGCCTACCCCAGTCCCAGGCCCGGAAAGTCCAATCCTCCGGCAGCCGAACCAGGTCGCCCAGCAGCAAACACAGTGTGTCGGATGGCCGACCCAGGGCGCCAAACCGGTGAAACAGTTCCTCGGGCGGCCAACCCGCATCCCTCAGCCACCAGAACCGTGGGGAGACAGCCTGCGGTGGCCTCCCTGGTGGGGGGACGACGTGGGAGAGCCGGGCCGAAAGTAGAGGCCCCCCAACGGCCCCCGGCGATGATGAGCTGGGTTGATGACTCCGACAAGAGGGAAGATGGTGACGACGAGCCCACACCATGTCAGGCGGCGAAGGATCTGCAGCTCCTCCACCGACCTTGACCCATACCGATGCTGCACCCTCGGCTGCACCCGCGTTGGGCCCCCACTGGGTCTCGGCCGCACCCGCATCGGACCCCCACTGGGTCTCGTTGGGCCCCGACTGGGTTTCAACTGCACCCGCATCGGACCCCAATTGGATCTCAGCTGTACCCGCGTCGGACCCCGATTGGGTCTCGGCTGCACCCACGACAGACCCCCACTGGGTCTCGTCGGACCCCGACTGGGTCTTGGCTGCACCCGCGTTGGACCCCCACTGGGTCTTGGCTGCACCCGCGTCGGACCCCGATTGGGTCTCGGCAGCACCTGCGTCGGACCCAGATTGGGTCGGCGCACCACCGGTGATGACCTCCGACCCCGAACCTGGAACCTCCAGCACAGCGACCATGACTGGCTCTGCACCGGTGACTCTGCAAGAAGGCTCGGAAGACAAGAAAGAACCGGGATCAGAATCACCGGTAGCGACAGAGCCCAGCGAGACGAGCTCGGGTGCAGCAGGCGGCTGCCCCTGACTCGCCTCCCCGAGAGGCAGGCAGAAATGCTCCAAGACAGAAAGGAGAAACACAAGGTAGAGCACTTGCCTGCACTCGGGTTCTGTCACCGTCCAGGACTTCGTCGATCCAGGCTCAGGACGGAGAAGTTGGTCTTCAGGCTCCCACTTGGCCACGGCGGGTTCCGCAGCCGGCATGGTGGTCTCTGCAGTCCGTGGATCCTCCGGCACTGACGTCCATGCTGATAACCCGCACGGCGTGGTGGCAGGGGACCCTCGACCCGCTGGCTCAAACTGTTCCAATGTGGAGACCCGGGGACGCTTTATCATCGGCGCAGGCTCCAGGCTGCAGTCCGCTCTTCTCCTCTGCCCACGACGTGGCTGCGGGGCTGGAACCAGACTCTCCAGAACCGCAGGCCCCCTCCTCGTCTGGCGACGTAGGCCTGGTGTCGTGGACCGCTCAGCGGAGGGAGACACAGAGGCAGCAGGTTTAGTAATCAGAGCTACAGCAGGTGGTGGGAGCTCCGGGGACTGCGAACCCCGAACTCTGCCCCCAGGAGTCAGACAAGGCAAATCACAACTATTATGAGAAGAAGGAACTTGCACTTGCCTGTTTCCTGGAGGAAGGATGGTGCCTGCTGTAGGGGACGTTGTTCCTCCCTTTCCCCGCTGGATGGTGACGGAGGGCCCCCTGGAAGGACGAGGGGGAGCCACTCGCGAAGGTCCATTAACGGGCTTCACCGGAAGCAGATTCAAGATGGGGATCCTGCTGAGGTTTACTTTGGCCATGGCGCCGACGTCTTGAACGGCCCCCGGAAGGCGCAAACTCCTGGACTGGATTGGGGACAGGGACGGGATCCCAAAGCGGGGAGCGAGGATGCCTCCTCCTCTGCTTCCTGCCGTAGTCTTCCTCCACCCCACGGAGTATCTCGCGCTTTGCGGCGATGTCGGCCCTCCTGGCGTCGACTTCAGGGTGGTCGGCATAGCGAGGGAACCGATTTAGGACATCCTCAGCGAGGTCCAGGTACCAGCGTATGTCGCTGTGATAGTCGAGGAGGGAGGCAACGATGAGCGTTTTGTCCACATAGTCCAAAGCCTCTGCCGGCTTGTAGTCCCGACTCCGAGCGTGGCCCCTCCGCGATGGCATTCTCCCAGCACACAGTTACCCAGACAGGGAAGAACAATTGTACAATTAAGCAAACTCACCAGGAACAGCGTCTCGGTTTGTGTCAGTTTGGGCGCCTAGTTGGCAACAGTCTACTGTCATGCGGTGGCCCTCGCGAGCCACCATAAGATGCCAAAAGTCGCCGGTGAGGTTTGCATAGATGTTTATTAGTGAACACAAGAACACACAAAGTAATGAGCCACGGTGGGCTAAAACACACAACACTAGACACAGGAGATTGTAAGGCTAACGCAAAGCTTACTTACAATCCTGACCATGAATAAGGAATGATCGTTAACGATCCGCTGACGTGGAATTATTGATGATTCGCTGACGTGGAATTATTGATGATTATTGACGAGACTGCTGCATCATACTGCTCCCAGCGCCCGCTTAAATACTGGGCTGCTGATGAGCCGCAAATGCAGCACAGCTGTCAGGCTTTGACAGCAGGAAACTCCTCCGAGCGCTGCCACAATGAGAGCTCGGGGAGCCAGAAGGTAAACACTGCTGTCAAACCTGGCGGAGATGATGCATGGCCCGAGCGCGGACGAAATCGGCGCTCGGACCATGACATTAGGAGCAGGAACAGAAAATGCTCCATCTCCTCTGAGCTTCCTCTTTGATTTTGGTATCTCCAGGAGCAGCTGATCAGCTGACCTGAGAGACCGAGCAGGAGTGTAAGGATGGAGCAGCTCAGAGAGATAAGGCGGGGCAAGGCTATTTAATGATTTAAAAACAAATAAAAGAATTTTAAAATGAACCCTAAAGTGCACAGGCAACCAGTGAAGGGAAGCTAAAATAGGTGTAATGTGCTCCCACTTACGTGATCCAATTAAAAGACGTGCAGCTGCATTTTGACCCAACTGGAGATGTGAGAGGGAAGACTAGCTAACGCCAAAATAAAGTGCATTACAGTAATCCAGCTGAGATGTGATAAAGGCAAGGATTACTGTTTCAAAGTGCTGCTTTGAAAGGATTGGTTTAACCTTTGCCAGCTGCCTTAGATGAAAAAAGCTGGACTTCACTACTGCACTGATTTGAGGATCTAATTTGGGGTGGCTGTGGCGCAGGTGTAGTATGGCTGCGTACTGATCAGAGGGTCAGGGGTTCGATTCCTGCTCTGTCTGCAGTCTGCATGTTGAAGTGTCCTTGAGCAAGACACTGAACCCCCAGTTGCTCCTGGTGGGTCAGGCCAGTGCCAGTGCATGGCAGCTCTGCTGCCATTAGTGTGTGAATGGGTGGATAACAGAATCTGTAAAGCGCTTTGGTCATCTAAAGATGAGAAAAAGCACTATATAAGTGAACACGATTTAATTTAAAATCACTGTCCAACTTAAAATCCAGACTAGTAACAGGTGGCTTAACAAACCGTGCCAAGGGGCCCAAGTCAACAGGTAGGAACTCACTGGAGCCACTGGGTCCAAACACCATTACTTAAGTCTTATCCATCCATCCATCCATCTTCTTCCGCTTAGTTCACTTAATTTTAAAGCCATCCAATTTTTAATGTCATCAAGACATGCAAGGAGTGATTTTAATGAAAAGGCCTCCTTCTGCTTTTATGTGACATATCTGAGTGTCATCAGTGTAACAGTGGAAGGAGATACCATGCTTTCTAAGAATGGAACCCAGTGGAAGCAGAAAAAGAGAGAAAAGCAGGGGCCCTAAAATTGAGCTCTGTGGGACCCCACATGACAGGAAGCAGAGGAAGATTCAAAACCAGCAAGGCTTACACACAAGTACAAGTCGACGAAGGCTACAGTGAACAGTCAAAACATGTAAAGAAGATAAAACATCTCCTTTCTATTTTTGTCTTTAATAAGAACAAAAAGTAAATAATTAAAAGAAGACAAAATGAATCTATTTGAGCTTACACACATGGTTCTATCTGTCAAGTAGGACCTGAACCATTCCAGAGCAGTACCACAAATCCCCACAAAATGCTGTAGATGATATATTAAAATGTCATGGTCCACTGTGTCAAAGGCGGCGGTTAGGTCAAGCAGGATGAAAATCACAAAATCACCAGAATCAGATGCCAGGAAGATGTCATTAAAAACCTTTATTAAAGCCGACTCTGTGCTATTAAAGCAACTAACACCCCATTTGAAAGAAATTAAATGCAACAAGTTTACTTAAAATAATATTTTCACTCTTTGACAGAAAATGTATCACTTAGCATTTCTGGAACATAAATTAAGCCCAGTAGGTGGCACAAGTGAACCCTTTGAGCTGATTTGATAACTGCCAATAAGGACCAATGAAAAAGAGGAATTTCAGCAACATAAAGGTGAAATTTTTGCATAACATATGTTCAGGTTTTAATTTTTCTCCCAGGGAGCTATAGTTGAGCTTGAAAGCCATTTTTTTCTTTTCATGGAGAAGCAAGTCAGTGAAAATATAGAAGTGTCACTGGATGGGCATGGCTACAAGGACTTCTGGGAATGCAAAGTGTGGACAGAGCAGGGTTTTTTTTTCTTACTTTGTAAATAATATATTTTTTTGCAAATATTCTTCAGTTGTGTTTTTATTCCTGCTGGTCTGACTGAGCTATACTCAGGAAAATGTTCGATTGGCATCATGAGTGAGATGTCGGTCTTGAGGAATGGCTACCTCATGCTGTGTGTGTTTTATACATTATATACTGTACAACGAGCAGCAGCATGGTTTCATATCAGGAACGTGTACCCCAGATGCAATGTTTGCTTTAAGCGTGTTGATGGAGAAGAATAGAGAAAGTCAGAAGGAGTTGCGCTGTGTCTTTGTGGATCTAGGGATAACATATAATAGGGTGCTAAGAGAGGAAGTGTGGTACTGTATGAGGAAGTCAGGAGTGGCAGAGAAGTATGTGAGGGTGGTGCAGGACATGCACAAGGACAGCAAGACAGTGATGAGGTGTGCTGTAGGAGTAACGGATGGATTCAAGGTTGGGGGTGGGGTTACATCAGGGATCGACTCTGAGCTCCATCTTGTTTGCCATGGTGATGGACAGGCTGACAGATGAGGTCAGGCAGGAGTCTCCGTGGACCATGATGTTTGCAGACAACATTGTGATCTGTAGTGAGAGTAGGGAGCAGATCCTGATTTCTAATTTTTTTGTATGTTTGTCACACTTAAACATTTCAGATCATCAAACAAATTTAAATATTAGACAAAGATAACACAAGTATACAGAAAATGCAGTTTTTAAATGAAGGTGTTTATTACTAAGGGGGGGGAAAAATCCAATCCTACATGGCCCTGTGTGAAAAAGTGATTACCCCCTAAACCTAATAACTGGTTGGGCCACCCTTACCAGCAACAACTGCAATCAAGCGTTCGCGGTAACTGGCAATGAATCTTTTACAGCGCTGTGGAGGAATTTTGGCCCACTCATCTTTGCAAAATTGTTGTAATTCAGCCACACTGGAGGGTTTTCGAGCATGAACCGCCTTTTTTAAGGTCATGCCACAGCATCTCAATCGGATTCAGGTCAGGACTTTGACTAGGCCACTCCAAAGTCTTCATTTTGTTTTTCTTAAGCCATTCAGAGGTGGACTTGCTGGTGTGTTTTGGATTATTGTCCTGCTGCAGCACCCAAGTGTGCTTTAGCTTGAGGTCATGAACAGATGGCCGGACAGTCTCCTTCAGGATTTTTTGGTAGACAGCAAAATTCATAGTTCTATTTACCACATCAAGTCTTCCAGGCTCTGAAGCAGCAAAACAGCCCCAGACCATCACACTACCACCACCATATTTTACTGTTGGTATGATGTTCCTTTTCTGATATGCTGTGTTACTTTTATGCTGGATGTAATGGGACATGCACCTTCCAAAAAGTTCAACTTTTGTATCATCAGTCCACAGAGTATTTTCCCAAAAGTCTTGGGGATCATCAAGATGTTTTCTGGTTTGCTCAGCAGTGGTTTTCGTCTTGGAACTCTGCCATGCAGGCCATTTTTGCCCAGTCTCTTTCTTATGGTGGAGTCATGAAAACTGACCTTAACTGAAGCAAGTGACCCCTGCAGTTCTTTGGATGTTGTTGTGTGGTCTTTTGGACATCTTGGATGAGTCGTCACTGTTGTGTTTGCCCCTTTCAGGGCATGAATGAGGCGCCAGATGCCAACAGAGAGTTTGTTTGTTTATTCACAGAAAGAACAAAATAAAGAGCCATGTGGGGCAAAATGCATACATTAAACTAGAACACAAAATAAAGATCTCGAACATCAACGCAAGAACGTAGCGAGGGCGGAACCAGACACTATAGAATAACACTTAAAAATGATGACGCGAGGATGAATGAAGCACAGAATAGCAGCCGGGGATAGGGACTCCTGTCCTGGTAGACGCAGGTCGCAGTGAGAAGTGAGCCTCAGCTGCTCCCTTAAATACTAATAACAAAAAGCAATGAACCAAACAGGAGAGGAGGAAACGTAATGACCAAAATCAAGATCAGCTGTGACAGAGCTGGCTCAGCTTTGACAGCCGGAAGTTCGGCTGTGGCGCTGTCACAGTAAAAGTCCTGGAAACACCAATAATAGCCAAACATAAATAATATGGGAGGAAAAAGGGAAAGTGCTGAGTAACCCGAGCATAGATGAACTCAGCGCTCAGAACACCACAGTACCCCCCGTTCAAAGGACGCATTCCAGGCATCCAAAGTGACATCCAGGAAGCTCCCCCCCAACCAGAAAGCTAACAAGACCGACCTCGGGTGGACAGAGGGGGAAACGGGCCAGGAGGGAAAGAAACCAAAAAGGAAATAAGCACAGAATGTCTAACAGCAAAATACAGAAAAAAAACCCCCACAAAGAACAAATGATAACAAAGTCTCAAGCACGAAATAGCGCAGCTAAAACTCGCCTTATAACACGAATAATGAAACAGAATGTCAAAAACCAGATAAACAAGGGAAAACAAAAATACATGTACACTTCAACTTAGAAAATGTTCAAGAGCAGCAGAATAGATGAACACAAAAATATACAAGTACACTGCAACTCAATCACAAGGCAGGAGGAGAAAAAAAAGGGTGGCAGGGGGTCCATAGCCTGCTGGAGCTGACTGTTGCTTCACGGAGACCCCGGGACGCTTAATCATCGGAGCAGGCTCCATCTGACAGTTAGCCCTCCTCCTCTGCCCATGACACGGCTGCGGGGCTGGAACCAGGCTCTCCAGAGCCACAGGCTCCTCCTCCATGCGGCGGTCTGCTCCTGGCACCGAGGGACGCTCAGAGAGAAGGGGAGGAAACACAGAGGTAGCAGGTTCAATTTTAATGGCTGCAGCAGGTGGTGGGAGCTCAGAGGGCTGGGAACCCTGAGCTCCACCCCCAGGAATCAGACAAGGTAATTCATTACACTGGGATTTAGAATGAAAACACGAATGAAAAGAATGAAAAGCCTGCTTTCCCGGGGAATGATGGTGACTGCTGCAGCGGGTTTGGTTCTTCCTTTTCCCATAGGGATGGTGATGGAGGGCCCCCTCTCCCCCAGAAGACAAGGAGGAGTCGCCCCCATAGGATCGGTGACGGGCGGAGCCAGACGAGGAACCCTAGGTCTCACAGCAGCTGAAGGGAGCGCCGAGGAGGAGGGAGGAGCAGCCGAGGCAGTCCGGGGACGTGAAGCTGACAGAACAGCGGGAGAAGATGACCCGGAGGCTGAGGCTGCTATTTTCACCTTCCGTTGAAATGCAGTTAAAACAGCTGGCTGGGAGGTGGAGTTTCTTAGGCCGCCCGGGACAGGATCTGGACGAGGACCTTGCGGAGGAACGGTGACAGGTGGAGCCAGATGAGGACTCGTTGGGCTCACCGCAGCTGGAAGGCGCACCGAGGAAGAGGGAGTAGCAGCCGGGGCAGACCAGGGATGTGTAGCTGATGGAACAGCGGAGCAAGATGACCCGGAGGCTGGGGCTGCTGTCTTTACCTTTCGTCGTGGCGCAGGAGTAACAGCTGGCTGGGAGGCGGAGTTCTTCTGGCAACCCGGGACAGGATCCGGATGGGAACCTCGCAGAAGACCGGCCCGTTCAGGAGGCTTCCCTCTCATCGGAACAACTGTGTCCCAGGGAGGAGATGGAGGCTTCTTGGCCGGATTCTCCATTGGTTCACTGTTCTTCTGCCGTAAGACCATTAACACCGCCAACCTCTCCCTGCCCTCTGGATACGAGGTCAGGTGGTAGTGTTTTAAGGCCCTTTGCGCAAGGTCCAGGTACCAGTGGGCGGTGTCGGAGGGGGTGAACAGACGGGCATTGGACAGGAGGTCATCAACCTCCATCAGGTACTCGATGCAGTACCCAAGCTCTGATGACGCCATCTCTCCAAATACACTGGCAGCTGGAAAAGGGGAAAAAAAACCTCAAGCCCAACAAAACAAACTACTGTGGCTGGCACCTCGCTTGGCTGTGACCTACTGCCGTGTTTGCCCCTTTCAGGGCATGAATGAGGCACCAGATGCCAACAGAGAGTTTGTTTATTCACAGAAAGAACAAAATAAAGAGCCACGTGGGGCAAAACACATACATTAAACTAGAACACAAAATAAAGAACTCAAACATCAAAGCAAGAGCGTAGCGAGGGCGGAACCAGACACTATAGAATAACACTTACAAATGATGAAGCGAGGACGAATGAAACACTGAAGGAAGACTGGAGCCGGGGATAGGGACTCCAGTCCTGGTAGACGCAGGTCGCAGCGAGGAGTGAACCTTAGCTGCTCCCTTAAATACTAATAACAAAAAGCAATGAACCAAACAGGAGAGGAGGAAACGTAATGACCAAAATCAAGATCAGCTGTGACAGTGCCGACTCGGCTTTGAAAGCCGGAAGTTCGGCCACGGCGCTGTCACAGTAAAAGCCCTGGAAACACCAATAATAACCAAGCATCAATAATATGGGAGGAAAAAGGGAAAGTACTGAGTAACCCGAGCACGGATGAGCTCAGCGCTTGGAACACCACAGTCGCTGCGCTTCTGGGGTAATTTTGGTCGGCTGGCCACTCCTTGGAAGGTTCACCAGTGTTCCATGTTTTCACCATTTGTGGATAATAGCTCTCACTGTTGTTTGCTGGAGTCCCAAAGCTTTAGAAATGGCTTTATAACCTTTTCCAGACTGATAGACCTCAGTTACTTTGTTTCTCATTTGTTCCTGAATTTTTTGGGATTGCACCATGATGTCTAGCGTTTGAGGATCTTTTGGTCTACTTCACTTTGTCAAGCAGGTCCTATTTAAGTGATTTCTCGACTGAGAACAGGTGTGGCAGTAATCAGGTCTGGGTGTGTCTAGAGAAACTGAACTCAGCTTTCCAAAGATGTGATAAACCACAGTTAATTTATGTTTTAACAGTTGGGGGGCAATCACTTTTTCACATACGGCCATGTAGGTTTGGATTTTTTTTTTACTCTTAATAATAAACACTGTGGGCTATATTAATCATATATTCCATAACCTACATATGTTGAAGCATGTGGGAATGTTTGGTGATTACATATGTAAGGTGACTTCACACCTCAGAAAGGACAAAGACTCTCAACCGCCACTGAAGAACAAAGACGTTCCCAGACACTGCGGTGGAGACCGGAGGAGCTGCCCTCACCCCCCAGGGCCATGAGGAGGAGTACCAAGACAATGGGGGGGATTAAGATAATGAGGGATGTCAGCCTTTGATATGCATGTCTTTTGTTATGTGCAAGTATAAGTTCACAGAGCCGGAGGTATTCGGTCTCTTTTCTTGCTTCTGCTTCTGCACTTAGATGAGACTTGTTAGAGGAGCTGATAATAAACTTTGGTTTATATATCACACCGCCTCGTTCTTCCAAGCTCTTCTACAAACACCTTCATTTAAAAACTGCATGTTGTGTTTACTTGTGTTATCTTTGCCCAATATTTAAATTTGTTTGATGATCTGAAACATTTAAGTGTGACAAACATACAAAAAAAAATGAGAAATCAGGAAGGGGGCAAACACTTTTTCACACCACTGTATGCTCTGGAGAGAAGAGGAATGAAAGTCAGTAGAAGCAAGACAGACTACATAAGTGTGAATGTGAGGGAGGGAGGTGCAACGGTGAAGATGAAAGGAGTAGAGGTTGTGAAAGTAGATGAGTTTAAATGTAGAGTTAACCATCCAAAGCAATGGAAAATGCACAAGAAAGGTGAAGCGAGTGCAGGCAGGGTGCAGTGGGTAGAGATGAGTGTCAGGGGTGATTTGTGACAGAAGGGTAGTAGCAAGAGTGAAAGGGAAGATTTACAAGACGATAGTGAGACCTGCTATGATGTATGGTTTGGAGACGGTGGCGCTGACAAAAAGACAGGAGATGGAGCTGGAGGTGGCAGAGTTGAAGATGCTCAGATTTTCATTGGGAGTGACTAGAAGAGACAAAATTAGAAATGAGTATATCAGAGGGACAGCTCAGTTAGAGCGGTTTGGAGACAAAGTAAGAGAAGCAAGGCTGAGATGGTTTGTATATGTGCAGAGGAGGGATAGTGGATATATTGAAAAAAGGATATTGAAGAGGAGCTGCCAGGCGGGAGGAAAAGAGAAAGACCACAGAGAAGATTCATGGATGTAGTGAAGGAGGACATGGAGAGGGTTAGTGTTACAGAGGAAGATGCAAGGGATAGGGAGAGATGGGGACAGATGATCACTGTGGCGACCCCTAAAGGGAGCAGCCGAAAGAGGAAGAAGAAGAAGATAAACAAACAGACAGATGCCGGCAAAAACATAACCTCCTTGGCGGAAGTAATAAATAAACTAGAAAAGCACTGAGAGAGTGCATACCCCCACCAAGGCTCCTTCCTTCCCTTTGTCCATCCATCTGTCTGTACCTCCCTGCCCCCATCCCTCCGTACATTGCAAGATAGGGCCTTGGCGGAGGTATGCACTCATGGATCACCTCCAAAATCTAATGGGTTCACCTGTAGCCCCAGGATGGCCTCTGGTGAAAATTTAATCAAAATCTATCCACTAGTTTTTGCATACTCCTGGTAAACCATTGCTAGAAGATTGAGCCTCTGTGGAGGTATGCACTCACGGATCACCTCAAAAATCTAATGGGTTCATCTGTAGCCCAAGCACCACCTCTGGATAGAACATCTGCTGATAAACTCGAATACTGATTTTATGAGTCTGTCTGAAACCTGGTTATCATCCTCACCACCTGAAACTGTTGTTACCATGCCTGCCTATAATGTGTATAGGAAAGACAGGGAGCAAGGAGAAGGTGGAGGAGTTTTACTGTATGTTAGAAATACCTTAAAATGTAATCAAATTGAATGGTCAAAAGATATGTCTAGAATGTGTAGGAGATAACATTAAGTTGTCTGTCAATATGACCTCTGTTATTTGTTTATGCCACAAACCCTCCTCTAAAGCAGATTTTTAGGACTAATTTAAAGCGCTTCATAATCAGTGCAATCGTAAAAATGAATTAATCTTTTTGGGTGATTTTAATATAAACTGGGATGACAAAAAAGATAGAAAAAAAAAATCTAAAAATCATTATAGATCACTATAACCTAACTCAGTTAATAGATAAACCAACCAGAGTCACAAGCCAATCAAAAACCAAAACTGATTTACTTTTTACAAATAGACCTGAAAGAATCTCCCAGACTTATAACCTTTTAACAAGACTGTCTGACCACAATATAATATTGGGAACAAGAAAACTTCCACGGAAACCGCTTTCAAATCCATTTAAGAAGTCATCATGAGCAGCTTGGTGGCGCAGTGGTTAGCACTGTGACAGCACAGTAAGAAGGTTGTGGGTTCGATCCCACACCCTGACCATCAGTCACCCTTCTGTGTGGAGTTTGCATGTTCTCCCCATGTCTGCGTGGGTTTACTCCGATTTCCTCCCACAGGCCAAAAAAGTTAGATTTATTGGAGACTCTAAAGTGGCCCTAGGTGTGACTGTGTTTGTGAATGGTGAGGTAATTGGCGACACACCGTGGCTGCCTCATCCATCCACGTGGATGCACTGAATTTCCCTCTGGGATTAATAAAGTATGCAAAATAAAAATAAATAAATCAGGTAACACAGTGAATTATATAATCCCAAAAAACCATCAACAAAACATAACAATCGCAATAAACGAAACTGAATGAAAGGAAATCACCTCTTCAAATGACATAAATCACAGCAATTAATTTTTATAATGAAAAGCAAAATCACAGAATTTTCAAAAAAAGGAAACAACAGAAGAAGAATCAACTTACCATGGCTAAACTCCGAATGTCTCCAACTATTGAAGACCAGAGATCAAATTCTTAAAAGCTATCTATAAACGCAAGAAATCTCTGTTTGTGTGTGTGTGTGTGTCTGTCTGTGTTTTCCTCACATATCTCTCAAACCATTTGTCAGACTGGCCAAAGATTTTAAACGTGCTTTCCTGAGGTTACGAGGGTGTGTATCCCCAAATATGGAGTTGCTCAGACAAAATATGTCATTTTTATCAATAAAAGTTTAGCCATGCTCTATGACCGCCCTGTATCTTCATGTCCTGGCTTCAACAAGTGTGGGTGGGGTTTCGGATTGACTCCATGCTCATTGGATAATATGCCACATTACGGCCATGCTGATTGGACAATATGTGGCATCACAACCACGCTGATTGGATAACACACAGCATCACAACCTGTCAGTCACCACAGCACTTTGCAAACAAAGATTTTATAAGTGCTATCCCCGAGTATGGAGTCGCTCAGTCAAAATACAGTGGTGTGAAAAAGTGTCTGCCCCCTTCTTGATTTCTCTTTTTTTTTTTTGTATTTTTGTCACACTTAAATATTTCAGATCATCAAACAAATTTAAATATTAGACAAAGATAACACAAGTAAACACAAAATGCAGTTTTTAAATGAAGGTATTTATTATTAAGGGAAAAAAAATCCAAACCTACATGGCCCTGTGTGAAAAAGTGATTGCCCCTAAACCTAATAACTGGTTGGGCCACTCTTACCAGCAACAACTGCAATCAAGCGTTTCCGTTAACTGGAATGAGTCTTTTACAGCGCTGTGGAGGAATTTTGGCCCACTCATCTTTGCAGAATTGTTGTAATTCAGCCACATTGGAGAGACTCAGATGGCTGTGATGCGGCGTATTATCCAATGAGCATGGAGTCAATCCGAGTCAACAGAGTCTCGCAAGTAAGGGTGCTTGGTCCTTTGACAACAAAAAATCTGCTATGTCAGCGTACATACAGGGGGGCCATTTTGGCCAATTTCTGCAACGTGGCCGCAAATGTAAGCGCAACTAGTTCATCCTTGCGTTTGCGGGTACAACCGGGAAGACCCCTACGCATGCAATATGCTCGTAGATCATGAACTTTCAATAAATTAAATGTATCAATAGAGCATGTTTGGTAGCCACGTTCCCACGATGCTTTGCGCGAGCCAAGATGTGAAAGTCACTTATACAGGTCCATTTCAAAAAGATAAGATAAGATAAGATAAGATAAGCCTTTATTAGTCCCACAACGGGGAAATTCCAGGATTGCAACAGCACAGGGATAGCAACACTCAGAGCAACAATCAGAAGACAAGAAAAAACAAGCAAGCAAGAGCAGCTAATATACATATGTACATATTACTATAAAATATATATATACACACACACACACACAGACACACAGTGCAGAGCATTGTAGCTGGATGGAATAAATATATGAATATATGAACACACAGTGCAGAGCATTGTAGCTAGATGGAATAAATATGTAAATATATAAACACCCACAGTATGGAGCATTGCAGCTAGGTGGAATAAATATGCAAGTATATAAACACACACAGTGCGGAGCAATGTAGCTAGATGGAATAATATGTAGATATATAAAAACACAGTGCGGAGCATTGTAGCTAGATGGAATAAATATATAGATATATAAATATAAACACACCCAGTGCAGAGCATTGTAGCTAGATGGAATAAATATGTAAATATATAAACACACACAGTGCAGAGCATTGTTGCTAGGTGGGATGAAACAGCATAACCGTCTATTTAGTTATCCTACATGGTATGATTATGTGCCCATACATATTCTCACCCTCCATAGCGACCGGTATGTTCCTAGTTGTATGCCGGAGAGGACCATTGTGTAAGTCTATTGCATCTTTTGCATTCAAAAAAAAAAAAAAAAAAAAAAAAACTATTAGTTTGTTACGTCTTTTTGCTATCTCTGCGAGCAGCCCTGCTTAGGTTGTACAGTCTGACAGCCGTTGGTAGGAAGGACCTACGAAACCTCTCGGTTGTGCACCTGGGATGATGTAGTCTGCTGCTAAATGAGCTCCTCAGTGCATCCAGTATGTCCTGCATAGGGTGGAACTCGGACTCCAGCAGAGATGACAGTTTAGCCACCGTCCTTCTCTCTCCTATCTCCTCCATCGGATCAAGGCGTTGCCCCAGGACAGAGCTAGCTTTCTTGATCAGTTTGTTCAGTCTCTTCCTATCGGCTGCAGTAATGCCACTGCCCCAGCAGACCACTCCAAAAGTGATGGCTGATGCCACCACCGTGTCATAGAATGACTTCAGCAGCGCCCCTTGTACACCAAAAGACCTGAGTCTCCTCAGCAGGAACAGCCTGCGCTGTCCCTTCTTGTAGAGTGCGTCAGTATTGTGTGACCAGTCTAGTTTATTGTTCAGATGAATACCCAGGTACTTGTAGGATGTCACCATCTCGATGTCTGTTCCCTGTATATTTACTGGTGCTGTGAGGGGCTGCCCATGCCTGCGGCAGTCCACCACCAGCTCCTTAGTTTTCCTCGCGATGATCTGGAGGCAGTTCCGATGGCACCAGTCCACAAAGTCCTGGATAAGCCCTCTGTACTCAGCTTCATCTCCGCTGGAGATGAGACCAACGATCGCAGAGTCATCAGAGAACTTCTGTAGATGGCAATGTGTTGTGTTGTGTGAGAAGTCCGCAGTATAAAGAGTGAACAAGAAGGGAGCCAGCCAGAAAGACACGAAACGGGGTTTGTTTACATCGGAAGTTGCTTCTTCTTCTACTATTTCTGGAATGTTGGATAATTGTGCACATGTCAAAATGATTTAGTCCGTTCAAACGTGTGACACATGGAAACGCACGTTCTAATCGGATCAGCTTTTTCAGGAGCCATGTAAACAGTAAAGTTCTAATCTGAATTGTAATCAGATTGAAGAAATTTTGCACATGTAACCGTGGCTATTGAGGGGCAACAAGATCTGAAATAATATACCATCTGCAATCAGAGAACGTGCCACACTAAATACTTTTAAGACTCATTGTCAAAAATTGGCTTTTAAACAACCAAAACTAAACAACACCTCCCACTTGAGGTGTTTCGGGCACGTCCATCTGGGAGGAGACCCCGGGCCTGACCCAGGATTCGCTGGAGAGACTATGTCTCCCAGCCGGTCTGGGAACACCTTGGTATCCTCTCTGAAGGGTTGGAACAGGTGGCTGGGGAGAGAGAAGTCTGGGCTTCTCTGCTTGAACTGCTGCCTCTGCAACCCGGACCTCCAGAAAAGCGGTAGAAGATGGATGGATGGATGGACAACCAAAACTATACCCATAACTAGTGGTTGCTCTGCGGCATGCACACACACACACACACACACACACACACACACACACACATATATATATATATATATATATATATATATATATATATATATATATATATATATATGTGTGTGTGTGTATGCGTCACACACATCTGCCCCGCCTCTTGTTAGTTGCCTTGAGGTGCTTGGGTGTATGTGTGTGAGTATGCATACGCAGCACTTCACTTGTGTGACATTTGAATGTTTTGTTTTGTAGCACCTGAACTCTTGCACTTTAGCATATCCACTTTGTACAGTTTCATTGCAGATGTTCTTTTTGTGTATGATTGTTTGTTTGTGTGTTTTTGTGACCCGCCAGGGGACTACAGATGCAAATTAGCAGTATTGCTAAACCTGGCATACTTACATTTTCATTAATGTTCATTAGCATGCAATATTCCTTTCAAATAAACATTAAACTAAATTAAAATTTCATCAAACTCTGGCCAGTAGTTTTTGAGTAATCTTGCTAACACATTGTGAGAAGATAGAGCCTTGGCGGAGGTGTGCACTCTCAGATCATCACCAACATACATACATACATACTTACATACATGTCCACATCAGTCAGTCCCTCCAGGATTTCGCAGGATGTTTTTATGATTGTTGCGGGCCAAAAAGCCTGAATTCGCGGGAGCTTTTTTAAAAAGTCATGATAAAAGTTGCAATATTTTTAGAGTGTTTTTTGCACTAAAAGTTGTGGGAAGAATTCCAAATTTTAAAGCAGATGCTTTTTTCCAGTTTACTGCAGTGATATTCTATATAACAATACAAGAAAAGCACAGGATTGTCAAAAGTTTCCTATTATAGTGATCTGTAAATTAAACAGAACCTTCTGCTATACAGAAAAACTCTTGTGCAACAGCAAATACAAACATTAACACAATATCCATTACAACAGCTAAATTGCATTGAACGCATGTTAAAGAGTAAAGATTTGGAAACTATTGGCAGCAGTTTCATTTGAAAACTCCCTACGGTTCCCAACCACTCTGTACTAAGTGGAGAGGAAAAAATAATTTATTCTGTTGCACTGTAATGGCTACTGGAGTCTGTGTTTTTCTGAAAAAAAAATAAAAATACAGAGATTATTCTCTCTCTTTCCATGCCTACCTGTGTGTCTGCTGCATGTCGGTTTTCACACACACACACACACACACACACACACACACACACACACACACACACACACACACACACACACACACACACATCTTTCATTTTCAGTGGGACAGTGGTGGTGGTGGGGTGTTTGTATGTCCAGAGTCCAGACTGGAGATTCACAGTTTTAAAGCTCATTGACCAGATGTAGTAATGATTTTACCTCTAAAGATGTATAAATGTTCAACCACTGGCTGTAGTGTAGTCTACTCTCCTCACCCGTGCGCCCGCAACGGGGTGCTTTTGTGGCAGGCGCATGTTTTTCAGTGCAAACCCCGCGCTTCGTACACGCAGTCAGGACGGAGACGTGGCAACGGGCAGGCTGGGGGAGACGGAGGAAGGGACGGTGTTGAAAACCTCGCGGGTGAGTGTCTTTTTAAATCACACACTCTGTTTGCTGATGTATTCCATTACTCACTATAAACTATAAACTCACTACTCACTGTAAACACGGAAGTGAACGCGGTGCAGCGATGCATTTGATTGGTTAGACTGAGCATTTCAGCGGGTTAGAGACAAATTTGATTTGTGAAATTGGCAGAAGTTGATGAGGATTGGCCAAAATTGTGGGAAAGTTGCGGTGATTGGACAAAGTTGCAAGGTCATGCAATAGTTGCGCTGATTGACTGATTTTGCGTTATTTTTTTATTTACCTTTTGTTCTTATTAAAGACAAAAATAGAAAGGAGATGTTTTTACCTTCTTTACATGTTTTGACTGTGCACTTCAGCCTTCGTCAGAGTTGGCACGGCTCAAATGCGGTATTCACTTTTGCGTGAATTGGTGCACTCGCAACATCACGAAATTCTGGAGGGACTGATCAGTCATCAGTCTTAATTCTAACCACCTAAACAGACTCACCAAACCATACAAACTAACGGGCCAGTTTTGGCCCACAGGTCGCATGTTTGACTTCCCTGGACTAGATCATGAAAAACAGTCTACATATTTACAGGGTTTAGTTCACCTCAGAAGAAACTTCATTTGTTCTTCACAGCAATAACTAATCAAAGTGAGATCACTTTTCTCTGTCATAAGAAAACTCACATTTGTGCAACTGTGGACAATATTGCTCCAGTGATCTGATCGCTGAGAGCAGGAGCCATTGTGCATGCTGCCCGCTGCCTGTCTGTTCATCATCGACTTTTCCTCCACCAGATGATGGCGGCGATGAAAAAGTCAGGTGGCATACGACCATGCATTGATCTCCGGATTGTTAATACGGCGATCATCCAGGACAAATACCCCCTTCCCACGATGGAAGAGCACACAGCGGCTTTCAGCAGTTCAAAAGTGTTTTCAAAGCTGGACCTCTGCCAAGGCTACCTACAGGTACCTCTTCACCTGGTTGGCCAGGATCTGACAGCGTTTGTAACACACATGGGGGTTTTCAGATGCACATGCATGCTCTTTGGCCTCGGCTCTGTCCCAAGCTGCTTCCAGAAAATCATGGCCACAATCCTCGCTGACCTGAAGGATGTGGTGGTGTATCTGGATGACATCGTGATGCACGGTGCATCAGCAGCCACCCACGGCGAGTGCCTTGGGAAGGTTATGGAGGTACTGACGAACCAGGGCGTCACACTCAATGAGGAAAAATGTATTTTTGCAGCAGAAACCATGAAGTTTGTGGGGTTTCGACTGTCTGCTGAGGGCCTGAGCCCCCTGCACTCAAATGTGGAGGCGGTCCTGCAACTTTCAGATCCTACAACCCCCGCACAAATTTTGTCTTTTCTGGGCATGGCAAATTTCTATGGGCGTTTCATTCCCCGCTACTCTGAAATAACAGAACCATTGCATACCCTCCTGAAGCAGGATGCACCGTGGGAATTGACCCCAGCCTGCTCAGTTGCCATTTCTAAACTGAAGTCTCGGCTCACTTCTCCACTGGTGCTGGACCACTTTGACCCACGATGCCCCACTTTAGTGACGTGACACGTCAGGCTCTGCAGTGGGTGCCGTCATGTCTCAACTTCAAGATGGAACGGAACGCCCAGTGGCGTTCACGTCGAGGTCCCTCTCATCAGCAGAGCAGAGGTATGCAGTGGGTGAAAGGGAGGCTCTCACGTGTGTTTGGGCATGTGAACACTGGCACCTATACCTCTATGGGAGACACTTCTCATTGTGGATGGACCACAGAGTCCTGACAACAGTACTGGAAACGTCTGGGTTGGGACACAAACCTCTTTGCATCCACAGGTGGACCGAAAGGCTGTGAGCATATAACTTCACCACCTAGTTTACTCCGGGCAGAGAAAACTAGTGGCGGACCTCCTGTCCCATGCCACGCCCAGTACTGGCCAAAATGGTGACTGCTAATCAACTTGCTACATGACCCCCTTCAGAATACCGTGTCTCTCCAGGAACTCCAGATGGCATCAGAGCAGGATTCAACCCTAACATAGCTGCATTCATTCATCTGGGAGGGATGGCCCACAAAGGCACCGGGGGAGCTGGTGCCTTTCCACAGGGTCAAGGATGACTTGAGCTGCTGGAATGATGTCTGCATGGTGAGAGAACATTGTACAATAGTCCCGAAGTCGTTGAGGGCCTGCATTTTGTCCATGCTACACGAGGGTCATCTGGGGGAGGTCAGAGTGAAACGGCGCTGCAGGGACTCAGTCTGGTGGCCGGGCATTGACAAGGATATAGAAAACATGGTAAAAGACTGTGTGCCCTGTCTGAAGAGCGGAAAAACTGGGACACCCCCGTCCAACTGTTGCAGCCGCTAGAATACCCAGAGGCCCCCTGGAAACACATTCAACTGGACATCTGCGGCGAACTACAAGCGCCCCTGCAAATGGACAGCTCCTGCTGGTACCCTACGATCTACATTCAAAATGGCCGGAGGTGATGCCCATCAGCTCAGTCACAACCAACGTGGTCATTGACTTCCTCACGTCCTCTGCTCGTTGGGGTGTGCCGGACACCATTACGACAGGCAACAGCCCACAATTCATCTCAGGGGGTTTTGAGACGTTTTTGAGTGAGAGGGGCATTGAACATATAAAGACTGCTTCCTACCACCCACAGGTGAATGGGGAGGGTGACTCAATAAGACCCTGAAGAATGGGCTGAGAGCACACCTGGCGGACGGGTTTCAATTCTCTGACGCTCTTCAGAGTACACTAGTTCATTATAGGGCGACTCCTCACACCACGATTGGGCGCTCGCTGGTGATTTTAATGTTGGGGTGTGAACTGCACCTCCATCTGGACCATTTGCGGCCCCCTACAGCAACCACTCAGGCAGACGGATCATCACCGAGGGGGAGGGTGGTCGAACAGCAACGTCAAATGAAGTGGTGGTTCGACAGGAAACATCGGGTGAAGGAGCACGGGCTTGCAGTATAAGACTGCGTAAGAATAAGGTACCCCAACAATGCACACAAGCAACAGTCATTCTGGACGATGCCACTACAGATCATGGCGCAGCTGGGTCCTGCCACATTCCACCTCTCTGACGGGTCATGGTGACACGCTACCTGCCTCAGGAAATCACAGCTGATCCAGGATCAGAGGGCGTCAACGGGCGTAATGTACACAAGTTGGGACTTTGCTGACATAGGACAAGAAGACCTTTGGGAACAGGTGACGGGACCGGCGGCAGGACCACAGCCTGTGAGACGCTCCTCCAGGGTCCGGCTGAGGCTGCGATATCTGAATGACTTCGTTGTAGGTTTTGGCTGGCTAGGGTGTGTTGGCTTGAAAGGTGGCAGAATAATCCACCTCAACACGTAGTAGGCCACCCAAGTACTCAGACAGGTTTTGTTTACGGTATATGTAAACAAAAAAAAAAAGAGGGAATAATAAATAATGTTAGATGGGGGGTTAAATAAAGCATGCGAGTTTGGGGGTTTTGGACATTGAGGCTTGCTGTAGCCGATATTGGACGCCAGGTCGGATGATGTCAGGCGGGCTACTGTCTGTATATATGGTTGAGAGGGCAGTATAATAAGGTTGTTCGTTGTTTGCAGTATTACGGCTCACATCTCCCTATTTTCAGACATAACAATGACCACAGAAAAGACTTTTCTCTATGTAGTGAAGTTAGAAATTCCTCCTGGAACAAACTAAAATGGCACACTAAGGTTACTACAAAACTACTTTTCCTGAAACAATATAATTAGGTTGTTATGATGTGATAATTAAATCATAAAAAAAATGCTAATCTTAAATTGACTTCCCATGAATTAAAGTTGCATCAGTGCAAACTGTTCAGTTGAAAGTATTCAGCACTGTTTTTTTAAGTTGCTACAAGAGAACAGCAGAACCATGGTTTAATTTTATACAATCAGATCACGGATGCCTCCCCCTGCTGGACATCAGAAGTAATACAGAATTAAGGTCCATGCTTTATTAAGTCTGGGAGATACCTCTTTCCTGCATCAAACTGTTATAGTTCTCATAAGTTTTTAACTTATAACTTTTAACTTTTGCCTTCCTGTCTGAAACCACTTTCGGTGTGTAGATTTTAAATAGACTGTCACACCTGTGGTATAAATAGATTTGGCGCCTGTAGTGTCGCCATGTTTGACTCACCAAGTTGTTTCATTATAGTTTCTCAGCAATCTAACACTGTGTGTGTTGGTACATTAACAGCTGTCATCTATAAAAATCTGAGCACATCCGTGTGTGAGTGAGGCATTAATTATGGGACTCAGTCTTCCTAATAACATATACTTGTTAAGCTTTTTTCCTCCTATACACCAGTGTGACCTTATGATTTCATTAAGAACAGGACAGACATGTAATGTATATTTAACAGGCTCGTTAAGATTCCTTAAAGTGTGAGGAACAAGGTCACATGATTATGGCTCATTAAAGAAAAAGGTCTTGTGATCAAAAAAGAAACATTCTCATTTAGTCTTCGTATCAGAACATGGAAAATGTCAACTACCCTTTCAGACTGCTGTCTATTGTACCTGTAACTTCCTCTGCACTCACCTGTCCACACTGATGGCACACAGGTTCAGGATGGAAGCAGTGCACAGCATCACGTCCATGGTCATTAGAGCATCACAAATGTAGGTGCTCAAAGTCCAGATGCCCCCCAGGAACTAAAATAATGGAAAGGCAGACATTCACAAACATGGTCACACATCTGAGTGTACCTGTCAAGCTACGTGTCCACCTTGGTATGCGTTTTCACGCTTCTAATTTATTGTCTATGCAGCATGCCCAGCATGCATTCTGGTAGCATACTGGTGCTGTCAATATTCCTGAGCTGTGGCGTCCATGAATCCATGAGCCTTTCCGGTTTATTCAAATGAGGAGCATTCATGTGGAGATGATTGCTTCCTGGAACTCATGTTGTGCTTTTAAAATAGCGGTGGTTTGCAAATAGAGAATGGACGTTGACGTCATTCCGCGCTGCATTCTGGGCTGTCGTTATCATTTTCGTTGTCTGCTTTCTTTGTTTACCTGTAGTTTACAGCAACTGCTAACACGAACAGACGTACGTTTGATGGAACACAGCAAACACAAATTAAGGTTCCTTATTCAGAGAAGCTGAATAAGGAAGCAAAAGGAGCGCTACCTCCAAAAAATTAAAGAAATAAACGGGACTGATCCATATGAGCACAAGAAATGGACCAACTGCCTGGAGTCACACTCTCAGAGGTGTTTGCCTACCTGGTTTGTGGGGTGAGCGCATACACCCATGAGCAATTTAAGAATTATAAATCATTAGGGGCTCACGCTCAGTTCACCAATGGATGGGTCCAGCCGCCTCAAATCTTCCGGGTGAATGACCAGAAAACTGTTGTTTACACAAAGGTAAGCAATCATTGTTCCTACACAGTTTTCTGCACTAACACATGTCTCTGCAACTACAGGCGTTTCTTAGTCCCAGCGGTGAAATGTTGGATTGATGTTCAAATTTGTCATATGATGCTTGATAAGTATATACACATTATTACATAATAGAACATGAAATACTAATCAAGTAACATGATTTAATAAGCCCAATGCTCCCACTTCCAATTGCTGCTCAAAGTTTAGACCACAATGTTTATAAAACAAGAGCACAAGTGTATTTTAGCGCAAACGTTAATGTTTAGAAATGATTTTTAACCTGTTTAGGGATTTAAACGGGATGTGGAACAAGATGAAAACAAGGAGTAAATACTGTCTTGACCCGGATGTTTTTATAGTCACCTGAAAGAGGAGGATCTGCTGAATCAAACAATACCAAACAGTCTATGGACTTCAGTCCACAGCTGATTTTAAATCCATGTGTAATGAAGGCAACAAGGTGTGCCCTGGGAATGCCTTTCCAGTGTGCACAGAAGGGGAATCCCAGTGCTTGCTTGTGTCCAGGTTTTTTGTTTGCTTGTTTTCGACAGTTTTATCAGACATATTTCTTTCCACTTTCAGACACCACTCATTTTCATGTCCCATATCTGGCCCGTCGTCGCTCACTAGTAAGCAAAGATAGGCAGACCGCATTTCCCACAGTTCCTTGCGGTTTTTCCATCAGGTGACGTCATGCGCCCATTCTCTGTAAAAAGTAAACACATATTCTGCAATGATACATTTATTTCTCGCCTCAACCACTTTCAAAAATACGCTTTGCCGTTTACTTTTGAGGATAGAGGTGAAAGTTTAATGTCCCGACATATCACAGACAGACTAGAACAGCCAGTTCACCAGTAGTCCTGTTGACCAAAGATGTGCAGGCCATCCAACTTGGGGAGGGTAGAGCAGGTCAGAAGAAGCTCATCAAACTGCATGTTTGTTGCCGAAAATACTACTTGAACAACAATGCACTGAGCTTAAGCTCCCTGACCAGGTGATGATACTCACTGTGCAGTTTACAGCTCTGGAGTATTGGATGAATCCAGAACCTATGATGACTAGTATTTTTTGTATAATAGAGTGATCTAAAAAAAATCCTTCTCCTCTCAATGACTGACAACAGGCTTGTCTCATGCAAAGATGCAGTGTCAATCAATTTGTTACTCCATCTAGTGACTCTCACCATGTACGTCACATTCACGCTTTCGACAAATCCCAAATGGAGAGGAGGTGCGGGGACCTTCCATCAACAGATGCCTAGGTGGACACGTAGCTTCAGAGCACACCTGTCACACTGACCTCCGAGTAGACATAGAGTGGTAGCACCAGCATGGCGAGCAGCAGGTCAGCCACTGCCAGGCTGATGATGAAGTAGTTAGTGGCTGTCTTCAGGGAGCGCTCAGTGAGAACACTCAGACACACCAGGACGTTCCCCAGGATGATAACCAGGATTAAGGGGATGCCAAAGATCAGTGCCAGGTAGTTGTAGTTCTTCAGATTCATCTCACCTGGAAGGCTGCCAGGTGTCACATTATCCATGATGGAGGCTGTGAAGGCAGCTGCTGGGTTCTGGTCAACATCTGGACACAACATGGTGATGGATTTTTTTTTTTCTCCAGTTATTCACTCATCAAAGTATTTAGACTACTCTGACTATAATTACATTATAGCGTATTAGAGTACTGCCCTTACATTGCTGCTTCCTGCCCCATGTGTCTACTCAGGTGTGTTTCCCTCTCAGTACTCAGACAGATTCTGTCAGTTTGCTTCAGATTTTTTTCTTCTTGCATCCTCGCTCTTTATTTCCAAACTTTTATTCTTCCACTGCAGCCTGTCAGCTGCAAAATAGGAAATAGATTTACTTTCACAAATACTCTTAATTCTTCAGTTACAAGAAAAAGTCTCAAATACAGTAGATCCATTAGACTTATAAAAAAAATGAGACGAGTGAGGGTGTAAACATTTTTAAAGTTTTCTAAGTTATGGGGTAATCACACTTATTCAGAATCAGCAGGAATCAAGCAGAACCAGCCGGAATGAAGAATTTTCAAAATTCGCACCACATTCGGGAGGGAATTTCAAATTGGCTGTGGACTCAGCTGACTAATGTTCCAGCGGCAGCTGGCCACGTTTTATGTGATTCGGCTCTCCCTGGAATGTGATCAGAATGTTTTGGATGCTGTTAGAATGCTGTAAGAATATTTATGAATGCAGTCATAGTGCCATTAGAATACACTTCGAATGCCGTTTGATATTTCCCCACTTCAGATGCACCTGGAAAGTTTTGAGCATGAGCAACACATTCAGGCCAGCCACAAAAATGGGCCCGAATATTTGGAATGCACTCAGAGTGCAGTCAGAATTTTTCAAATGCACTTCGAATATCCAGGAAAATACAAGGAATTTTCATTCTGATGGCATTCCGGCTCATTTTGCCTCTAGTTTGACTACCCCATTAGCAAAACAAATGTACCCTCACTGCTTCCTTACATGAAATTGGCCCCTGGGAAAAAAACAAAAAACAAAAAAAAAAACAGACTCATTGACAGAGTAGCTCATTCTGACCTAATGAAATCACCCCAGGAGTGCTCAGATCTCCTGACCTTTGACCTTTACCTTGACCTTGAGCACAACTTCGATTTAGTCCCATCTGAGGATCATTGTGAGTGAGTTTGGTAAGCGTCAGGGCAATTTTCTATGAGGAGTCGTGTTTCCAGTGAAATGTGGATGGACAGACAGATGGACGATGGATGCCACATCATCACATTAGCTCCTTTTGGCTTTGCTGGAATGAGCTAATGAGCTGCCTTGATCTGGGCAGCTTGGTGGCACAGTGGTTAGCACTGTGGCAGCACAGTAAGAAGGTCATGGGATTGATCCCACCCCCTGATCATCGGGGTCTGTGTGGAGTTTGCATGTTCTCCCCGTGTCTGCGTGGGTTTACCCTGGTTACTCCGGTTTCTCCCACAGGCCAAAAACATGCAAGTTAGGTTAATTGGAGACTCTAAAGTGGCCCTAGGTGTGAATGTGTATGTGACTGGTGAAGGGATTGGTGCTGTACCGTGGCTGCCTCATCCATCCAGGTGGATGCCCTGATTCTCTCTCTGGAGATTAATAAAGTTTACAAAATAAAAATAAAGAAAGAAAGAACCTGCTCAGATTAGGCTGTCATAAATATTAACGAGCAAGCTGAAACTGGACTGTTTCTGACAGAGCTTTATTTAGTCCCTAAAACTACATTTTTGTGTCGTGTGTGTGTGTGTGTGTGTGTGTGTGTGTGTGTGTGTGTGCGCCCGCATGCGTCCCCTTGAGAATGTAAAAATTGAAAATTCCTCCCTGGAAAATGCACAATATTGGATGTTTAAGATTAAAATGTCTCTTTATTGCATTACGAGATGGAGATGATAGTGAACATGAGGAAGGGGAGGAGACCCCATCAGTTGCTGTTCATCCGGAAGCTTGAGCTGGAGAGGGTGAGCAGCTTTAAATACCTGGGCATCCACATCAGCGACGACCTTACATGGGCACTCAGCATCACAGAGCTGGTTAAGAGAGCTCAACAGCGACTGTACTTTCTGAGGAGGCTGAAGGAGTCTGGCATGGCCCTCAAGATCCTCAACAATTTCTACAGCTGCATCATTGAGAGCATCTTGACCAACTGCATCACTGTGTGGTACGGCAGCACTATTGCCCTGGACCGCAAACACCTGCAGACAGTGGTGAAGACAGCAGAGAAGATCATCAGAACTCCACTCCCCTCTCTGCAGAGCATCTATCACCGCAGAGTCCAAAGGAGAGCTGACGCCATCTTCCGGGACCCCACCCACCCCCAACACAGAATGTTCACACTTCTACCCTCAGACCAGAGGTACAGAAGTGTGAAATGCAGGACATCCAGACTAAAAACTCCTTCTTTCCCACTGCCATCAGACTCCTCAATAAATAACAAATTCCGGACACAGCTTTGCAAATAGGAATTCACCCACTGGTTGCTAAATTTGCACATTGCTCATTTGCACATTGTACATAGTCTCACCTCGTCTCATGTCCACATCATCTCTGCTGCTAAATTATCATTGTACAGTCTACTAGGTATTATCATTACAGGGAAATTCTCACACTGGGTGCTAATTTGTACATTGCTCATTTGCACACTGTACATAGGCTTATGCCATCTCAGATTCATATCATCTCTGATATTAATATACCATTGTCTATTATAGTCATCCAGTGAGTTTTCAATAATCATTCTTCTTGTTTCCTCTAGTTTAACTGCTTTAACGGTCCTAATTGTCTAATGTGTGTTATTAGTATTCACTAGTATTAGTACTTAGTATGAAGGTGTGTTTAAGGTGTTCTTATTACCTAATGGGTGTTATTAGTGTGTGTTATTAGTATTCATTAGTATTAGGTGTGTTATTACCTTATTAGTATTGATGTGTATCTATTGCCTTGGCATTCGTTCGGAGAGCAGAGTAAGATTTTCATTGCTCAGGAAATGTTGCATTTCTTAACTGTGCACATGATAATAAATCCTTTGAATTACTATTTAATGAATAAATCCCTTCCGTGGATCTCCACCTTAT
Organism: Pholidichthys leucotaenia; assembly: GCA_020510985.1. NCBI lineage: Eukaryota > Metazoa > Chordata > Actinopteri > Cichliformes > Pholidichthyidae > Pholidichthys > Pholidichthys leucotaenia. Next base: position 212,996,899 of record CM035845.1, on the reverse strand, counting down.
CATGGTGAAGGGGTTTGCGTGTCCTAATGAGCCCAGAAACTATGTTGTTGGGTGCAATTTGCTCCTGGTATGGTCTCCCACGGCAAATTGGTACTGGGTGAAGGGCCAGACCAAGTGCAGTCCAATTGATCCCCGTGAAGAAGTTACAACAAGGATCAAGGGTGCCGGGGCTTGGAGGCAAACACCTGATGACTGAGTTTCTGTCCATAGGACCCGGCCGGGCTCAGCCCGAGCAAGCCACATGGGTCCTACCTCCAGTGGGCTCACCATCTGCCAGAGGGATCATGGGATCATGGTGCTATGGGAATTGGGCGACAGTTGGGGCTTCTCTGCTTAGACCGCTGCTTCTGCAACCCAGATCCGCAGATAAGTGGTAGAAGATGAATGGATATTTAATGAGTAATTAGATAAATAATTTAAAAAGATGATATATATAAAGTGAGATCAGAAGTGGGCTTTTATTATAGATGAAGAAAAAACACCAAATTTGATCTGTATGTTAAAAGCAATTAAAAGATAACTTTGTGAATTCATTAGCAAAGCACAATCATTTTCAAATAAAAGTAGTTTCTTTCTTCAGTTAACTCTCATCATGATGATAAAAGATCTTCAGAGTTCCTGAAATGGGCTATTGGCCTAAATCAGTGCTAAATCTGGTTCAAGTTATTGTGTTTGTAGGCTCTGGCTGTTCATGATGAATATCAATGAGTGCTTCAGCTCTCACAGCAACAACTGTTTCTGATGATATCGATCTGTGTTTATGTTTGTTGTGGCCCTCTTATTCTGAAAAAAAGAACCAGGTTTATTAAAGGTCAGCTGTATTGTTGAAGTGTCTCTTTAGGAGCCAATCACATCACAAAGCTGCTCTCATCCAGCAGTTACCATGACGCCCGCAGAGCATGACCATCAACACCACATGCAAACACACACCATCAGACACACAAGTGTGACTGTGCGCTCATTAACGGAGAAAGCATAATGGCATCTTGTGGAGATTCATTCCAGTCAGTTACAGCTGATCAGTACTTCCTAGTTACTACAGTGTCTTCTTCCGTGATGAAGGTTAGGAACTGAGCACATCAACTTGTGTAGTTTGCCTTTTTTTCCATTGTTTGGATAGTCAAAGTGAACATCTCTTCGTTATCATGATCTGGCTTTAATTAGATTCAGAATTACACACACACAAAACCCCCTCAATTTCAAAGGGCACACACACAGCCTCTCACACCTGTGGGTAAAAATTCTGTTGCTCTCTTCTTCCACACAGTTAATCACTTACCCTGTCATAACTTACCACCATACTCAGAAAAATCATTGCATTCAGGGTGTAATAATCATAATTATAATGTGCAGCTTGGTGGCACTGTGATTATTACTGTTCACAGCAAGAAGAAGGTCATGGGTTTGAAGCAGCGGCAACCTTTCTGTGTGAAGTTTGTATGTTCGTGTGTTCGTGGGGTTTTCGCTGGATACTCCAATTTCCTTCCACAGTGTAAAGGCATGTTTGTTAGGTTAACTGGCACTAACTGGGGTTTCTAAATTGTTCTTAGGTATGATCAGTAGGTGATTGGAGGGGGTAAGGAGGGATGCCACCCCCTTTGTTCGCAAAATGACCCCAAATCATCCCCCTTGTTAACATGCCATCTGTAATGTCCATAACCATGACTTCAATAACGAGGCCGAAGGTGCAATAGAACTTAGCTTTATTATCCAGCTCACTGAACACAAAGGCGCTCCCGTCTAGGTAGAAGTCTGGTCGTAAAAGGGACCGTGCCTCTTCCGGGTCGGCCTTTTATACCCTGGGTGGCGGCGGAACCGGAAAGGTGTAGCCATCACCCATAACACACAATAATAATAATATTTTCATACATTACACTCCCCCCCCCGTAGAAAAGTCCAGAACACACACCATTTAGACCCACCCAAATTTGCAACCCGAATCACACACTAACAGTAGGTATAATAACAGGGCCTATCCATGCACACAAAACTAAAACTAGAGGGGGACAGGTGGACTATTGTCACGCCCCCACACGGCCAGACAGGTTATTCTGCCATCTCTATCACAGTACAGTCCGTAGGACAAAGAAAGCTGCCATGTTCCTAATTAATACGTAAAGTAATCCCAAAACATACTGTATGTACAGAACAGAAATACCCCAAATCACTAAACAAACCTGTTAATTCGTACATGTACATGCTGCTGTGACAGCCCCCCTCCCAACACACTCACCCCATGACCCAGGCAGAGCACTCGTGAAACATGTAGTTTCGTTCATACAACAATATAAACACCGCTGAGCTTGTTGTCTTTCTTCTTTTTTTTTCCAAAGACAAACTGTGTAATTCACATAGCAGCTGCGTGTGAAACATATTAACTACGTGGTTCCAGCAATTCACACATATTAACATTCCGGCACATTTCGGCACAAACCCCTTGGTAAAAGAATTTTTCTTTTTTTTTAAGAATGGGCACTTAGCAGCCACTTTCATGCATTCATCACATCGACAAAACAACAACGCATCCTGGTTAGTGCACACATTAACATTACAGCCATTAGCATGTTAATAATTCAGCTCAAAACACATCGTTCCCTACCACCATACAGTCTTGATGGGGAGTCCACACCCTGGAGACCCATCCGGTGGGTCCCGCCCAGAGCTTCTTCTTTGCTTCGCCCACGGAGATGAACCACGTCGGAGCCCCGACACCTCCTTCTCCTCAATGGCGCGCCGTAACTCATTGGGGTGTCTCCATGAGCCATCGGACACTTGAAGATATTTGTCCTCCCGAATGGCCACCACCTGTAGCTGTCCCTGGTCTTCTCTTCACTTCCGCTTGCCGTGAACCTCCCTTAGCCGAGCCTCCTCCCTGGGTTGAACCACGTTAGCGACCCTCAGGGGAGCTTGACTTGGCTTCCAATGTCCACAACGTCTAGCCTGGGCCTCCTCTCTGGGTCGAACCGCTCCAGCGACCCCTCGAGAAGCCCGACTCGGCCTCCAGTGTTCCTGTGTGGCATGTCGGTCCACCGTGCCAGCCGGTCCTGCCCCACTCTTTTTCATTTGTGACGCTGGTGAAGCCGTTGTGGCCCCTTGCTTCTCGGTACCTCCCGGCCGAACTCCAGAAGCAGAGGGAGCCATCCTCACAGCTCCGCCTGCCATCACAGGTGTTCCACTGTACCGCCCAGTTCCCACATCCAGGGTTACTTGAGCCCTGGCACCAGAACCCTCCCACGATGGCCCTGGGTGGGATTGGTCCTGTCCATCTCCCAGAATACTAGGCCAATCTTCATCCCATACTGCATCGTCCACCACACTCGGAATCGGTCGGTCCCACAAACCACAGCCCGACCACTCCTCTCCAATGCCACTGGCGATCGTGAAGCCCAGTTCGTAGAATAGGTCGCAGCCCATCATGTTCGACCCACTGACGGTCACCACAAACTGGATATTGGACACCACAGCCAACTTGTATCTCGCCGTCAGCGCCAGCAAACCCACAATGGCTAACCTGTTACCCCCATAGCCACAATACGGCGTCAACAGTCCTCTCACACGGTAATGCGGGAACAAACTCCTCACAGTAGGCCAGTTCAACGCAGACACTGTTGCACCCATGTCAACCAACAATGGCACTTCCACACCATCCAGAATCACCTCACAGTATATGCGGCCATCTGTGCTTGGGGAGACAGTGTGAATAACCATAGGAGTCATGGCGGGGGAATCCGCTCCACGTCGTCGTTCCCCTTGCTCAAACTTTTTGCAGGCCCTGGCGAAATGATGTAGGAGTCCACACTTGCCACAGCGTTTTCCCCTCGCCAGACACTCTCTTGCCTTATATCGGTGCTTGGTGGACCCACAGCCCAAACATCTGGGCGACCTAATCTTAATAGCTGTAGCGTAGTCTTCTTTATCTTCTGCGCGGTCATCGCTACCCGGGTCCACAGCCTGCGCCGTTGAATGTGAGTCAGGCTGCCTCAACGTTGTTCTCTTACCGAAGTCCTTTGAAAGTTTATCCGCTGCTTTGTACTGCTGAGCTATCTCCACAGCTGTGTTCAATGTCAGTTCACCGGAGTGCGTGAGGAGTCTTGACCGTGCCACTGAACACAGCGTGTGCTCCGCCAACTGATCGCGGACCATTTCTTCCTCCAAAGCCCCAAATTGGCAATCTCCAGTCAGCTGGCACAGGTACACAACATACCGTTGTACCGACTCTCCTGGCCGCTGGCGGCACTGTCTGACCTGGATTCTCTGGACGATGACGTTCTCAGGAGCATGAAAGTAATGCGCCACTAGCTCACAGGGTTCAATGCCACCAAATAGTTTTGGAACGCTGCAAACCACCTCACCCAGGGAACTGGCGGCTTGCCTGGGAGCTCCAAAAATGGCCGAATACTAGAAACTCCTTTATCCATAGCTCTACCCTTGTAGCCAAATATTATGTCCATAACAGTGACTTCAATAACAAGGCCGAAGGTGCAATATAACTTAGCTTTATTCTCTAACTCACTGAACACAAAGGCGCTCCCGTCTAGGTAGAGGTCTGGTCGTAAAAGAGACCGTGTCTCTTCCGGGTTGGCCTTTTATACCCTGGGTGGCGGCGGAACTGGAAAGGTGTAGCCGTCACCCATAACACACAATAATAATAATATTTTCATACATTACACCATCCCCGAAGAGCATAAGGACAGCATAGTAACAAGTTGCAATGTACTCAAGTAGCTTTTTTACAAAATTAGACTTTCATGAGTCGTGTGGCGTTTCTACGATTTCCCCTCAAACTAATACTTCTAAGAGGAAAATGTCACAAATTGGAGAGAACAGATGCAAATCTATAAGAGAACTGTTGAAAATGTATGATACATAATAAGATAAGCTGCAAATTGAATAAAGTGTCACATTTATGTGTAAATTTGGGTAAATTTATGTGGAAAAAAAAACACAAAAAGTGGCAACTTCAACCTGAACAATTACTAAATTTATCTGAAAAATCACAAATTTGCTGGGGGAAAGTTGCAAATTTAATAGAAGTTATGACTTCCCAAGAATATTACAAGTTTACAAGCAAAAAACTTACAAATATGTCAAGCAAAATGGGAAATTTATGAGGAAAAAATGTGCAGCTTTTGTTCTTGTAGATTTGTGACTTTATTCTTGTGAATTTATTTTTTTCCTTTGAAATATGTCTCCCCCTTTATTTGCATTTGTGAGTTGTTTTTTCTCATAAATTTGTCACTTTTTAAAATCATAAATTAGTGTTTTTGCATCTTTATTCTGGCAAATCACCTTTATTACTTAATTTATGTTTATACATTTGCACCTTTGTACCATCTCCCCTGTTAAGGGAAGGAAAAGGACCTGCACTTATATAACGCTTTTCTAGTCTCAAAGCGCTTCACTAGTACCGACCCTCTATTCTAAGGGCCTATAGGAGACAGATATCTAGAGACAATTTAGAACAACCAGTTAACCTAACATGCATGTCTTTGAATTGTGGGAGGAAACCGGAGCCCCTGGAGTAAACCCATGCAGCACAGGGAGAACATGCAAACTCCACACAGAAAGGTTCCTACCCCTGCCAGCCTGGGGATTTGAACCTGGAACTTTCTAGCTGTTAGGCAACAGTGTTAACCACTGCACCACCGTGCTGCCCGGTTAAAAATGAACAAATTGACGTCTGGGTATTAATGTGAAAGTGAATGGGTGTCTGTCTCTCTGTGCTGGCCCAGCACCCTGAAAAGGACTAAGTGGTTAATTAAGAAGATAAATGAATAATAATAAAAGCATGATTGTGTCTTAAAGATTTAAATGGCTTCAACGATCTGCATCAGGCATTAACGCTGCACATCTGTTCCTGTCATTTAGGATTGATGATTCAGTAGCAGTTATTTTGATAAATACACTAGTACATTGCCCGTAGACCCGCAAGTATTCCTGCCTGAAACAGGTATCCCAGTTAGGCTTTACAGGCCCAAATGTAGGCTGTGTTTGGAAGTGGAATACAAAGAGGCGTAGGCCAAGGCTATTCAATTACAAAATCAGTTGGGCCGCAATTTGAAATCAAGACATGTAACTGGGCCGCACATGTTCCACGATCTGTTGAATATGACAAATTTCAAACCAACACAGATCAGCATGATGAAAAATATGCACTTTTTATTCATTGTGTTAGTTTTAAATGCGCGCTTGGCACATGACAAAGGCACATCAAACGTGCATAAAAACACAATAACAGTGTTGGGGTTGAGCAGAACTTGAAGTAGTAGATATTTTTTGCCTCTTGAACAGCAATTAAATAAATAGAATGAAAAAATAAATTCTGTAAATAACCATTTTGGTCACATCTTGCTCAGGCATATCTCAAAATGCATAAAAACTCAATGTGCACTGTTTATAGCATTAACATTTATTTCCCTTTTGAAATAAAATATACTACATCCCGGTCATAACTGACCTTGGTACATCACAAAGTGCATTTAGCTGAATAAAAAATGAACTGTCAAACACTTCACTGTACAAACCCTTCAAGAAACGAGTGGTAACATTAACAAACATTGCACATCCACTATTGTGGTTTGTTTTGTTTTAAATCACCATGTGTGAGTAGGAACCTCTTTTTATAACTACACATTCCATTACACACACATATCAAACCAAAATTTCTAGTAGAGTTAAGGATGCAAGAGCACCCACTTAAAAACTAGAGTAATGACTTCAGTCTTGAAGGTTTGAGCTTTTTCTCCAAAATTTATAACAATTTTCTTATAGTTTTCTACTTTTCTCTGTAAATTTATCTAAATTTAAAACCATTTTCCTCAAATTTGTAATTTCCTCTTGTAAAATTGTAATATTTCTGTTAAAATATTTCTATATATTTATAGTTTTTTAGAAATCTCCTCACCAACCAGACAGCAGGAAAAACCTCCCTTATTTTGAAATCCAAATGTTGGCATGTTTAGTTTGTCTGTTGGCTGCTGACAGATTAAAGTCACTGACCTCGTGAATTTTGGTCATCTTAACTTGTCAGGTACATAATAATGAACATAAATCATTGTAATGGCTGGTGAAGTAAATCCTCAGTGATTCAGTCACTCTTGCCTCTTTCCCTGCATATGAATCCTAACCACACCTGTTTGCTCAGCGACTCTTATTGTTCCCGTTACTGCGGGCCGCTAATTGAATAGGCCTGGTGTAGGCTATACAGTCATGTGAAAAAATTAGGACACCCCATTGGATATTCAGTTCTTTATTAAGAAATGTTCACATATCTATGTCTAACCTTGTTTTTGTTTTTATTTGCATTTTATAACGTTTATTTTAGCCATTTTAAGTGGGAATGAATGTGGGGTCGTCCTAAAAAAGATGGGGGGTGTCCTAATTTATTCCTCACTATTTGTTTAGAATTACATTTTACAGAAAATTTGAAAAAAAAGTGTTTAATTCATTTTTAATTGTTTAGTTGTATTACATGAATCTCTCAGTATTTTTAACATTGATATTAAATATCCATATGTTTAAATATGTTAACACACACACACACACACACACACACAGAGGCTTATACAGGGTGTCCCAATTTTTTCACGACTGTATGTCAGCAATCACACGTTAGACTTTGACAAATATAAAAGGGAATGTGGCACTAAGATTTATTTGATTCTGTGAATATTAATTACAGAATACCTAATTACTGAAAATGAATGGGACATCCAATATTAGTGACTGTTTCAGATCCCTTGTTTGTTTGTTAGATCACTTATTTGTGTGATCTTTTATCACTTATATTCATAATAGTGTATCTTGCACTTTGGGGAATGGGAGTTGTTCAGTCACCACTATAATTATTTTAATTTATATCACTGTTCAGTGATGGAGTTAAGTGTAATATTGAATTTCTTCTGTGTAACGTCAATAAACTCATGCAGTACTACAACAGGACACGTTTACAAATATTTGAGGCCCATTGCAGTGCATCATTTTATATTTTAGCAATATTTTGTTAATAAAAGGTTTTTAAAATTGTAATCAACCGAATTAACAACAAAACATGCAACATTATTATACACAGCAGAATGACCTGTTTGACTGTAACCATTGCATCAGTGTTGCCCATTTGTCTGTAAATATTTAGCTAAAAATGATTTATTTCATTATTTGTGCGTTTTGTGTCCTGTTTGGTCTTTAAGACATTCCGGCCATTCTGCTTCACAATCATGGCAGTATTATTAATAAGTTTTTAATTTTCAGATACTCACGCGGGAGGGGGGAGTCGTGGTCCTGCAAAGTACAGTGGTACCACACGAGTGAAACAGCAGCCGGGACTCCCATCTACCACTGACTGGGCAGGCTGGGCATGCCTCCCCATGAAGGAACGCAGTCTGCCCGGTCGGGCCGCTGCTTTGTCAGACCCAGGTCCCGACTGATGCTCCGCCCAGTCTGCTCACGCGCCTCATGTTCTCCACACGTGCTGAATTATCCTTTAGACCTACGCAATCATAGCAACTTTATTGTATAATTTTTAAGCATTAAATCTTCAGTATTATCTTTGTCTAGTCAAATTTGTCGTTTTTGGCTTCCTTGTTTTGCCCACAGAGCATGGGCTGCCCAGTCGGACCGCTGCTTCTCCCAGCACGTCCTCTTTTAATTTTTAGATACTACATGAGAGGGGGGACTCGCCGTCCTGCAAGGTACAGTGGTACCACACAGCTGAAGCAGCAGCCGGGACTCCTGTCTACCACTGACTGGGCAGGCTGGGCGTGCCTCCCTGCGAAGGACCATGGTCTGCCTGGTCGGGCCGCTGCTTTGTCAGACCTGGGTACCCACTGACGCTCCGCCCAGTCTGCTCACGCACCTCATGTTCTCCACATATGTCGAATTATCCTTTAGACCTACACAATCATGGCAACTTTATAGTATAATTTTTTAAGCATTAAATCTTCAGTATTATCTTTTTCTAGTCACATTTGTGGCTTTTGACTTCCATGTTTTGCTCACGGAGTGCTGTGGTTCCTGATGCCATGGTGCCGCATATTATCCAGTCAGTATGGAGTCAGTGCAAAACCTCACCCACACCTCTAGAAGCCAGAGCATGAGGAGAGAGGGATGACTAAACTTTTATTGATACAAATTACATATTTTGACAGAACAACTCCACACTTGGAGGAGCACACCCTAGTAACCTCAGCAAAACACATATAACATCTTAGGTCAGTCTGACAAATGGTTCAAGAGATATGTGTGGTACAGCCCCACACACAGAGATTCCATGCATTTATTTATATATATGTGTATATATTTTTTTCTTTTTACTGTGCATGATGTTTAGGTCTCTATGAACAGCACAGTGCTAATAAATCAGATGAAAAGTTGTGTGAAGTTTTAAAAAATGCCAACTCAACCTAACACACAAAAAACACTTTATTCATTAAATCGTAAGGGAACCATAAACCAGCAGACACTTTTTTCACAGCTGAGTTCTTCAGTGATGATGAAAACAGTAAAAGTGCTTAAAAATGCATAAATTAACAGCATGAGTCTGACAAGGAGATGAAGCTCAACTCATCATATCAAAAAAGAGAGACATGGCTAATCTGAGTTATACCAGATTACAGTGACGTCAGCTCATTAATCATTAAAACAGAAGCTAACTTTCGGTTTCATGACCAAACCAAAGAATCAGTACCATGCTGCATTTCACTGTGTGTTTGCATTCTTCTTGTATTGGTCTTCCGATGTCACCAACAACTAAACCAGTGAGGCGAATCACACAGAATGAGATGACCTCCATCATGTGCGTCCTGCTGCTGCACAGCTTCCTCCCACCAAACTGTCATCAGCAGGACGTTTAATGTTTCTCCTCACACAGACATGAGAGTGCAGAGAGCACTGCTGGGAGACATTAACCAAGGAGGGTGGCATCGTGCCCACTTTCTGTTTTGCCTGTCAGTCTGTGTAACGTGTTCATAACAAGCACGGTGGTCCATCACAGCAGGAACAATCTCCAATCAGTACACTGAGAGGTGCCGGTGTTATGCCGAGAATTGCTCGCTTGCTGAGAATTGCATGCCATCGTCACAAGCAGGTCTTTAGTGTATGTAAGTGAAGTCAATACAACTACTGTATATACTTTGAAAGTACTTTGAAAAAGTGTTTACCCTTTTTACAGACAATACATAAATGCAAAATCTCGACTTTAAAGATCATAAAATGTGGAGCTGGATCACATTGATTTCTAACCCTCTTTGAAACACTAAAACGTCTGGCGAATAAACATAATCTAAAGATCTAATCTAAAGATAGTTTACAAGAGGTAATAACAATTTTTACTTCTAAAAGTGTATAATGGGTACTTCTAAAAATGCACAAATGGTTACAAACCTGGCTGTAGTGTTATATTTTATAGTTTTGGCAGATGGAATGCAATTCTCGGCATAACACCGGCACACAATCACTGTAGAAAAACACTTGCCGGCCTCATTTTCCACTTTCACAAACACGGAGATCATCACAGTCACAGAGATGGAGCTGAACGATGAGGATTCGGAGACATGAATATGGTAGAATTCATGATAAACCATAATGTGATACACATTTAATTCCCCATGAAACCTAGAACAGCTGTAAGAGCTGTTACTACTGTACTTTAAAAGTGAGTTTGACCAAGTCCTACTTTGTTGCTGTCATTTTGACTATCTAAGAATGCATCCGATTAAATTTAATTTTGTCCACTTGATAAAGTCCCAGTCACATAGCACTTTAAAATTGATGTAAAGACTTTACAAAAATGCTTAACCAGAATAAAATCAGAGTTGATAAATTTCAATAAGCTGTTAATCTCGTACAGTGCATCCAGAAAGTATTCACAGCGCTTCACATTTTCCACATTTTGTTACGTTACAGCCTTATTCCTAAATGGATTAAATTCATTTTTTCCTCAAAATTCTACACACAATGTCCCATAATGACAACATGAAAAAAGGTTTTTTTTTTTTTTAGATATTTGCAAATTTATTAAAAATAAAAAAATAAGAAATCACATGTACATACAGCAGGGAAAATAAGTATTGAACACATCAATATTTTTCTCATTAAACACATTTCTGTCATGTGTCGTGTTCCCGACGAGGTAGGAGGTCCATGGACTGGGGGAAACCCCGGCAGGAGGCATCTCCGCTCCTCGCCTCGGGAGTCAGCTCTTGTCACCCGTCCAGCCCAGGTGCAGTGTTTCCCTGACTTCACCTTGCCCTCTGCCGGTAAACGTCATCACAAAGCCCACGGCAAGCTTCTGCGAGAACCCTGTCCGGATCCAGTTCCGGGTCGCTGTTGGAACTCTGACTCCCAGCCAGCTGTTTCTCCTGTGTCACAACAGGACGAAAACCCAGCAGCGCCTCCGGGTCATCTGTCCCTGCTGTCCCGTCAGCTCCTCATTCCCAGATCGCCTCGGCTGCCACTCCCTCCTCCTCGACGCTCTCCCCAGCTGCTGTGAGCTCCACGAGTCCTGCTCCGGCGAAGTCCATCATCGAACCTGGTCGAACGTCTCCTCCTCGTCTTCCCGGGGGACCCTCCGTCACCATCCAGCGGAGGAAAGGGAAGAACCAAGCCCTCTGCAGCAGCCTCCATCGGTCCTCAGCGGAGCAGGCAAGTGCATTTTCATTCTTTTCCTTCACTGAGTGAATTGCTTTGTCTGACCGCTGGGGGTGGAGTTCGGGGTTCACAGTCCCCTCAGCTCCCTCCATCTGCTGCAGTGATTAATCATGAACCTGCTCCCTTTGTGTCCCCTTTCCCCAAGCGTTATTCGGCACCAGGTCTACGCCGTTGGACGAGGAAGGGGCCTGCGGCCCTGGAGTACCTGGTTCCGGCCCCGCAGCCATGTCATGGGCAAAGGAAGAGGGCAGACTGTCATCTGGAGCCTGCGCTGACAAGTAAGCGTCCCCGGGTCTCCATGGAGAGACAGTCCGACCCGGCAGGTCACGGATCCCCTGCCATCACGCTGTGTGGGCCCTCGGCGTGGACATCAGCGTTGGGGGGTCCTCAGACTGTGTAAACCATCATGCCAGTTGCGGAGGCCGCCGTAGCCGAGTGGGAGCCAGAGGATGTCCTTCTTCCTACTGAACCCGGATCGTCGAAGTCCTGGACAGTGACAGAACTTGAGATCAGGCAAGTGCTCTATTTTGTCTTTGTCCTATCAATTCTAGAGCATTTTTGCCTGTCTCTCGGGGAGACGAGCCGGGTGCAGCCGTCCACTGCATTCGAGCTTGTCTCGCTGGGCTCTGTCGCTGCCGGTGATCCTGATCCCGGTTCTCTTTCTTCTCCCGAGCCTTCTCCCAGGGTCACCAGTATGGAGTCGATTCCGGTTGCCATTCTGGAGGTTCCGTGTCCGGGTTGAGAGGTTGTCTCTGGTGCTGCCCTGGTCCAGTCGGGGTCCATCGTGGGTGCAGCCGCAACCCAATCGGGGTCCGTCGTGGGTGCAGCCGCGACCCAATCGGGGTCCATCATGGGTGCAGCTGCGACCCAGTCTGGGTCCGTCAAGGGTGCAGCACGGTCTCATTTGGGATCCGACTGGAGGGCAGTGCCGGTTCTTGTGGAGTTCGGAGGTGGAGCTGCAGATTCTTCGCTGAGCGACGCCGGACTGGTCCCTCATCCTTTCCCCGTTCTTTTTCCCCTTCCATTGGGGGCCGCTGGGGTTCTCAGTTATCGGTCCGGCCCTCCCTCGTTTTCCCTCTCTATAATGGGGCCGTCTCCAAATTCTCCCCTGCGGTCCTGGTGGCTGAATGACGTGGGTCGGCTGCCTGGGAGACTGCTTTGCCCGTTTGGCGTTCTGGGTCGGCCACTTGACCAATTGGACTTTCTGTTCAGCAACCTGGTCCGGCCGCCGGAGGTGCTGTTTTTCCTGGCCTGGGACTGGGGTAGGCCGCCCGAACTTTTCCTTTTCCCCCTGCCAGCGATTTGGACACCGGACGCAGGAAGACCCCCTGAACTATTCGTTTTTGGGCTATTGTGCTCTGTCTGTCGTCATCCCTGTTTTTTCTCTGCCTGATCCTCGGGAATTTTAGGGATGCTCTTGTGTTTTGTTATTAGGACTATTGTGAACTGTATTTATCGCCGCTCTTTAGCGTAGTTGGAGGGTTGTTTCCTTGTGGCCTATGCCCGTTATCTGGTCTATTGTGAACTGTATTTATCGTCGCTCTGTTGCGTGTGTTTTTTTTTTCCTCTCCTCCTCACTTGTGTTATTTATGCAATATTGAAGTGTGTTTTTTGCTGTCCCTTGGCATAAGTGTTTTTTTTTCTCGCTCTGGCGTTATGATTGTTGTGCCTGTATTTGAATTTCCTGTATTCCCCTGTGGGTTGTGAAGATGTTTTTTCTTTTTTGCCTGTGACCTTATTGGATTGATCATGGTGTTCTGTTTGTAGCCTGTTCTTTTTTCTCTTTCTGTTATCATGCTGGTTGGTTCTCACCCTCCGAGCATGGTTTCCCCCGCCCCCCTCACTAAGGCAGACCTGTTGACCTTCTGGGTGGGGTGGGAGGGCTCGATGTTACACGGCGTCTGGAATCCGCCTCAGGAAAGGGGGCTACTGTCATGGTCCGTGCGCTGACTTTGTCTGCGCTCGGGTTGTCCGGTGGTTTTCCGTTCTCTTCTCTGGTGTACCATATGGCCGTCAGGGCTTTTATTCTGATAGCGTCACGGTGGGGCTTCCGGCTGTCAAAGCTGGGTCACGTTGTGACAGCTGTTCAGCATTTCTCCTGAGTACACTCTCCACTGATTGGTATATCTGGGGTATTTAAGGAAGCAGCTGAGGCTTACTCCTCGCTGTGATCTCGTCAGACTTCCATTCGTTGATCACTTGTCAAACTTTCATTCATCGATCATCCGTCTATTATTCATCATTCATTCATCAAGTAAGTGTTTTCCCTGAGGCTCTGTATCCTGTGTTTAGTCATAGCCTTAGTTGTGCTTTTGCCCCTCGTGGCTCATTGTTTTGTTATCCATCTTCATTAATAAATTATGCAAACTCATCGGTGGCCTATAGCATCTCATTAGCGGTCCGCAAGGACCGCACCTTGACAATTTCTGATGGAGCCATTGACCTGAGATTTTCACCAGATATCAGTAACAACCCAAGAAATCCAAACATACAAAAAAATCAAGGCAACTGTGTTCACAAAACAAGTTATATTTAATAACGTGGAATAACACAGGGAATAAGTATTGAACACATGAAGAAAAAGAGGTGCAAAAAGGCATACAAAGCCAAGAAACCAGCTGAAATCCATCAGAATCTAGGAAGCCATCCCATCCCCCATCAGGGCAATTTAATTTCAGCTGGTTAAGTTCTGACTGATAGCCTTTAAAAAGGCCTGTGAATATCAGATTGTCACACCAAAAAGAACTCATGATGGGTAGAAGCAAAGCACTCTCTCTAGACCTTTGCAACCTTATTATTGCAAAACATAATGACACTGACAAACACATTGCTGTCCTGCTGAAATGGACTGAAATCTTCAAACACACCTTTTAGTTTAAGCACATCAGATGCTTGGTCGTTGATCACAGTTGCTGAAAGCTCACCCCATTTCACCCCGTTTCACCCTATTCTGTGATTGTGACATTTGCCATCTCCTGTACTTAGTCACTGATATGAGACAGTATGGAAGCAGCCAGAAAGAACCTTACCAGTGCAGCTGGCTTGAGAGTTATGCCAATCAGTCCACCCTTGACCTTCATAGTTCGATTTATATGCTCAATGACATAATTGATGCCAATTCCACAGAATGGAACCTCAGACTTGTTCACACAGAAATTGCCATTTGAAAACCATATTTCTGGATTGGAATCCTTTAGGCTGTACATCTGTGTGATATATGACAGAACCATTTGTCTCTGTTTGAGCCTATCCCATGCGGAAAACAGTTCACAGAGATTTTTGAGAGAAGCAGGTGCAACTCCCATTAAAAATTGAAAAAATACATTATATCACAGTTAATGACATATTTTAAAAGAATCCCGAATGGCTAGACACAGAAAGACTGAAAGTCATATACAGCGGGGAAAATAAGTACTGAACAACACTGAATCAACATTTTTCTCTTTTAACATATTTCTGATGGCGCCATTGATAAGAGATTTTCACCAGATATCAGAAACAACCCAAGTAATCCATACATACAGAGAAATCAAGGCAACTGTGTCCACAAAACAAGTTATATTTAATAAAGTGGAATAACACAGGGAATAAGTATTGAACATATGAAGAAAAAGAGTTGCAAAAAGGCATAGAAAGCCAAGAAACCAGCTGAAATCCATCAGAATTTAAAAAGCCATCCCATCCTCCATCATGGCAATTTAATTTCAGCTGGTTAAGTCCTGACTGATAGCCTTTAAAAAGGTCTGCGAATATCAGATAGAAGGAAAGAGCTCTCTCTAAACCTTCACAACCTTATTGTTGCAAAACATAATGATAGCACTGGATACAGGCGCATTTCTAAACTGCTGAATGTTCCAGTCAGCACTGTTGGAGCCATAATTCAGAAGTGGCAAGAATATCATATTACCATAAACCGGCTACAACCAGGAGCTCCTTGCAAGATTTCTGACAGAGGAGTCAAAAGAATTATCAGAAGAGTTATCCAAGAGCCAAAGACTACTCGTGGAGAGCT
Source organism: Pholidichthys leucotaenia (assembly GCA_020510985.1). NCBI lineage: Eukaryota > Metazoa > Chordata > Actinopteri > Cichliformes > Pholidichthyidae > Pholidichthys > Pholidichthys leucotaenia. The sequence goes on along the minus strand of CM035845.1, from coordinate 212,981,241 downwards.
CCAGAAAGACCTGGAGTTAGTAGGTACTGCTGTTTCAAAGAAAACAATAAGTAATGCACTAAACCGACATGGGTTCTATGCCTGCTCACCTCGCAAGACTCCACTGCTGAAAAAAAAAAAAGCATGTTGAAGCTCATTTAAAGTTTGCTGCACAACATTTGGGCAAGCCAGTAAAATACTGGAAGAATGTAGTCTGGTCAGATGAGACCAAAATTGAACTTTTTGGATGCCGTAACACACAACATGTTTGGAGGAGAAATGGCACTGCACATCAGCCCCAAAACACCATACCAGCAGTGAAGTTCGGAGGTGAGAGCATCATGGTGTGGGGTGTTTTTCAGCACATGGTACAGGCAGACTTCATATAATTGAAGGAAAGATAAATGGACAAATGTACAGAGACATCCTTGATAAGAACCCATTGCCATCTGCCAAGATGGTGAAGCTAAAACGAGGGTGGACATTTCAGCAAGACAATGATCCCAAACACATAGCCAAGAAAACTCTCAATTGGCTCCAGAGAAGGAAAATAAAGCTGCTAGAATGGCCCAGTCAGTCACCTGACCTGAATCCAATTGAAAATCTATGCAACAAACCAAAGATCAGAGCTCATAGAAGACTCCCACAGAACCTTCAAGATTTGAAGACGGTTTTTGTAGAAGAATGGGCTAAAATAATAATAATATAATAATCATAATGGATTAGATTTATATGGCGCTTTACATGTCAAGTGACATCTCAAAGCACTTACAGTGAGTCCATTATTCATTCACTCCAGACAGACACTCCAGACAGACATTGATATAAAATCACTCCTGAGCAATGCCTGTGCCTAGTTTCTCCATACAGGAGGCATCTGGAAGCTGTTAATACAAATTTCACCAAGTGTGTTCAATACTTATTCCCTGTGTCATTCCACTTTATTAAATATAACTTGTTTTGTGAACACAGTTGTTTTTATTTCTCTGCATGTATGGATTAGTTAGGCTGTTACTGATATCTGGTGAAAATCTCAGGTCAATGGCTCCATCGGAAATATGTTTAATGAGAAAAATTTTGACGTGTTTATGTCATGGTCCGGTGAGTGCTCGCCCCCTCCTTCCCATGTCTCTCCTCTCCTGCACACCTGGGAGAATCGACGCACCTGCTGCCTCTCATCAGCCAGCGCTTATAAGGACCACGTTGTCAACGCCTCAGTGCTGGCTCATCTGGGTATATTGCCTCGCAGTAGACACGGTGGAATAATTATTCTATAAATTGGTGAAGTGTTTGTACACACCATCTGTGTGCTCTCTTTGTTCTCAGGTTGCTGCCATTGGTGTGGGTGCATCTTCAGGGACTGCGTGCGCTCACCTGCCCCTCCATCCACATTCCTCAGCAGCTATTCTCTACCCGGTCAGGCACCACCAGTCACTTCTCCCTATGACCCACTTCATCCTGCTGGTTCGTCTCTCCCCACTGGGGTCCCTGCCGCTGCGCTTGTTCTACTCAGTGGTAATTGGTAAAGTGGTAATTTGGCCAGTCATTTCCCTGTTCTCCATTTCTCCTCACACTGCTCTCATTCATCTCTCCACAGGACTCCTTTCTCTGGCAAGTGACGTTTTCTGTAGCAGAGTTTGAGTTTTTTCTTGAAATTAATAAAAACCCTCAAACGTGTTCTCCGGTGTGGTTGTTTCGTTGTTGTTGCACTCTGCATGTGAGCTGTAAGCTAAAAATCATGACAGTTTAATACTTATTTTCCCTGCTGTAAGTATTCACAGCCTTTGCTCAACACTTTGTTGATGCACCTTTGGCAGCAATAACAGCCTAAAGTCTTTTTGAATATGATGCCACAAGCTTGGCACACCTATCTTTGGGCAGTTTCGCCCATTCCTCTTTGCAGCACCTCTCAAGCTCCATCGGGTTGGACGGGAAGTGTTGGTGCACAGCCATTTTCAAAACTCTCCAGAGATGTTCAATTGGATTCAAGTCTGGGCTCTGGCTGGGCCACTCAAGGACATTCACAGAGTTGTCCTGAAGCCACTCCTTTGATATCTTGGCTGTGTGCTTAGGGTCGTTGCCCTGCTGAAAGATGCACCGTTGCACCAGTCTGAGGTCAAGAGTGCTCTGGAGCAGGTTTTCATCCATGATGTCTCTGTACATTGCTGCATTCATCTTTCCCTCTATCCTGACTAGTCTCCCAGTTCCTGCCGCTGAAAAACATCCCCACAGCATGATGCTGCCACCACCATGCTTCACTGTAGGGATGGTATTGGCCTGGTGATGAGCAGTGCCTGGTTTCCTCCAAATATGATGCCTGGCATTCACACCAAAGAGTTCAATCTTTGTCTCATCAGACCAGAGAATTTTGTTTCTCATGGTCTGAGAGTCCTTCAGGTGCCTTTTGGCAAACTCCAGGTGGGCTGCCATGTGCCTTTTACTAAGGAGTGGCTTCCATCTGGCCACTCTACCATACAGGCCTGAATGGTGGATTGTTGCAGAGATGGTTGTTCTTCTGGAAGGTTCTCCTCTCTCGACAGAGGAATGCTGGAGCTCTGACAGAGTGACCATTGGGTTCTTGGTCACCTCCCTGACTAAGGCCCTTCTCCTCCAATCACTCAGTTTAGATGGCTGGCAAGCTCTAGGAAGAGTTCTGGTGGCTCCGAACTTCTTTCATTTACGGCTGACGGAGGCCACTGTGCCCACTGGGATCTTCAAAGCAGCAGAAATTTTTCTGTACCCTTCCCCAGATTTGTGCCTCAAGAAAATCCTGTCTTGGAGGTCTACAGACAATTCCTTTAACTTCATGCTTGCTTTGTGCTCTGACATGCACTGTCAACTGTGGGACCTTATATAGACCAGTGTGTGCCTTTCCAAATCATGTCCAATCAACTGAATTTACCACAGGTGGACTCCAATTAAGCTGTAGAAACATCTCAAGAATGATCAGTGGAAACAGGATGCACCTGAGTTCAAATTTGAGCTTCATGGCATCCTCAGAGATCATCACCTTATCGTGGTGTGTGTGTGTGGTTGGGGGGGGGGGTGCATGCCTTAGTGATCCCAGGAGCAATGCTGTCAGGGGCAATTTGCCTCTGGTAGGATCACCCAAGAAAAACTGGTCCTGGGTGAAGGACCAGACTAAGAACAATCTAACAGGCTCCCATGATGAATATAAGAGCAAGGATCCAGTGAACTTCGCCCGGTATGAGGTTACCAGGGCCCCTCCCTGGAGCCAGGCCTCGGAGGGGCGTTCAATGGCTAGCGCCTGGTGGCTGGGTTTCTGCCCATGGGACCTGGCCGGGCTCAGCCCAAAAGAGTTACATGGGTCCGCCCTCCAGTGGGCTCACCACCTGCAGGAGGGACCATGGGGGTCCCATGCTACGTGGATCAGGTGGCAGTCGAAGGCAGAGACCTTGGTGGTCTGATCCCAAGCTTCCTAAACTGGCTTTTGGGACGTGGAATTTCACCCCTCTGGTGGGGATGGAGCATGAGCTGGTGCACGAGGTTGAGAGATACCGGCTAGATATAGTTGACCTCACCTCAACACACAGCTCTGGTTCCAGAACCAGTCTCCTGGAGAGGGGCTGGAGTTTGGCGTACATTGGAGTTGCCCCAGGTGAGAGACGGCAAGCAGGGGTTGGTATTCTTGTATCCCCCACCTTTCTGCCTCTATATTGGAGTTTTCCCCGGTGGATGAAAGGGTTGTTTCCTTGCACCTTTGGGTTGGGAAATGAGTCCTGACCATCATTTGCACATATGCACCAAGAGATGGTTCAGAGTTCCCGCCCTTTTTGGAGTCTCTGACTGGGGTGCTGGAGAGTGCTCCTCTTGGAAACTCCATTGTCCTACTGGGGGACTTCAGTGTGCACGTGGGCAATGACAGTGAAATCTGGACGGGGGTGACTGGGAGCAATGCCTGCCCGATCTGAACCCAAGTGGTGTTCAGTTATTGGACTTCTGTGCTAACCACAGTTTATCCATAACATACACCATGTTCAAGCATAAGGGTGTCCATATGTGCACTTGGCACCAGGACACCCTAGGTTGCAGGTCGTGTCATCAGATCTGCGACCGTACAGTGGTGTGAAAAAGTGTTTGCCCACTTCATGATTTCTCATTTTTTTGTATGTTTGTCACACTTAAATGTTTCAGATCATCAAACAAATTTAAATATTAGACAAAGATAACACAATTAAAAACAAAATGCAGTTTTTAAATGAAGGTGTTTATTATTAAAGGGGAAAAAATTCCAAACCTACATGGCCCTGTGTGAAAAAGTGATTGCCCCCATGTTAAAACATAAATTAACTGTGGTTTATCACATCTTTGGAAAGCTGAGTTCAATTTCTCCAGCCACACCCAGGCCTGATTACTGCCACACCTGTTCTCAATCAAGAAATCACTAAAATAGTACTTGCCTGACAAAGTGAAGTAGACAAAAAGATCCTCAAAAGCTAGACATCATCCAAAGAATTCAGGAACTAGTGAGAAACAAAGTAATTGAGATTTAGCAATCTGGAAAAGGTTATAAAGCCATTTTCTAAAGCTTTGGGACTCCAGCAAACCACAGTGAGAGCCATCCATTCATCCATCCATCCATCCATCTTCTACCACTTCTTCAGAGGTCCAGGTTGCTGAAGTAGCAGCTCAAGCAGAGAAGCCCAGACTTACCTCTCCCCACCCACCTGCTCCAGCTCTTCAGAGAGGATACCAAGGTATTCCCAGACCAGCTGGGAGACATAGTCATTCCAGTGAGTCCTGGGTCTGCCCCGGGATCTCCTCCCAGAGTGATGTGCCCGAAACACCTCAAGTGGGAGGTATCCAGGTCCACAGTGAGAGCCATTATCCACAAATGGCAAAAACATGGTACAGTGGTGAACCTTCCCAGGAGTAGTCGGCCAACAAAAATTACCCCAAGAGCGCAGCGACGACTCATCCAAGAGGTCACAAAAGACCCCACAACAACATCCAAAAAAACTGCAGGCCTCACATGCCTCAGTTAAGGTCATTGTTCATGACCACCATAAGAAAGAGACTGGGCAAAAATGGCCGGCATGGCAGAGGTCCAAAACGAAAACTACTGCTGAGCAAAAAGAACATAAAGGCTTGTCTCAGTTTTGCCAGAAAACATCTTGATGATCCCCAAGACTTTTGGGAAAATACTCTGTGGACCGACGAGACAAAAGTTGAACTTTTTGGAAGTGTGTGTCCCATTACATCTGGCGTAAAAGTAACACAGCATTTCAGAAAAGGAACATCATACCAACAGTAAAATATGGTGGTGGTAGTGTGATGGTCTGGGGCTGTTTTGCTGCTTCAGGACCTGGAACATTTGCTGTGGTAAAGGGAACCATGAATTCTCCTGTCTACCAAAAAATCTTGAAGGAGAATGTCCCGCCATCTGTTTGTGACCTCAAGCTGAAGCGCACTTGGCTTCTGCAGCAGGATAACGATCCAAAACACACCAGCAAGTCCACCTCTGAATGGCTTAAGAAAAACAAAATGAGGACTTTGGAGTGACCTAGTCAAAGTCCTGATCTGAGTCCGATTGAGATGATGTGGCATGACCTTAAAAAGGTGGTTCATGCTTGAAAACCCTCCAATGTGGCTGAATTACAACAATTCTGCAAAGATGAGTGGGCCAAAATTCCTCCACAGCACTGTAAAAGACTCATTGCCAGTTATCACAAATGCTTGATTGCAGTTGTTGCTGCTTAAGGTGGCCCACCTGGTGGTGAGTTGGAGCCGATGGCTGGGGAGGATGCCATTCAGACCTGGTAGACCCAAACACGTAGTGAGGGTGTGCTGGGAAGGTCTGGCTGAGGCCCCTGTCCGGCAGGTCTTCAACTCCCACCTCCAGAAGAACTTCAACCACATTCCAAGGGAGTCTGGAGACATGGAGTTTGAATGGGCCATGTTCTCCATCTCCATTGTTGAAATGGCTGCCCAGAGCTGCGGCCACAAGGTCATCGATGTATCTCGTGGTGGCAACCCCCGAACCAAGTGGTGGAGACCAGTGGTGAGGGAGGTCATTAAGTTGAAAAAGGCGTTCTATCAAGCTTGGTTGGCTTGTGGGACTCCCGAAGCAGCTGAGGTGTATTGGTAGGCCAAGCAGAGTGCAGCTCAAGTGGTTGCTGAAGCAAAAACTCAGGTGTGGGAGGAGTTCAGTGAGGTCATGGAACAAGACTTTCAGTAGGCCTCAAAGAGATTCTGGCAAATTGTCCGGCAACTCAGGAGGGGAAAGCAGCTCCCTGTTCACACTGTGTATGGTGTGGATGGGGCGTTGCTGACTTCGACTGGGGATATTGTTGGTTAGTGGAAGGAATACTTTGAGGATCTCCTCAATCCCACTGACACGCCTTCCACAGAGGAAGCAGGGCTTGTGGACGAGGGGGACAACTCTGCCGTGGCCTTGGCTGCATGTAAAGCAAGAACATTAACGGTCCACAAACTTGATCATACGAGCTTGTTGAAGGCCACTGTGTTGAACTCATACTGCTGGAACAAGAGTTGCTGGCAGATTATCACCTTCTTGCAGCCTACACAGTTGCCGGAAAGCTGATGGTAACCACAAGGACGTTCATTCTTCAGGGGCTGAGGTCGCTGAAGTGGTTAAAAAACTCTTCGGTTGCAAGGCCCCGGGGGTGGACGAGATTTCCCCTGAGTACCTCAAGGCCCTGGATGTTGTAGGGCTGTCATGGTTGACGCGCCTCTGCAACATTGCGTTGAGGTCAGGGACAGTGCCTTTGGTATAGCAAACTGGGGTGGTGGTTCCTCTCTTCAAGAAGGGGGACCCGAGGGTGTGTTCAAACTTTAGGGGGAACACACTCCTCAGCCTCCCTGAGAAGGTCTTTGCCAAAGTACCAGAGTCTGGCCGTTGGTCGAACCTCAGCTTCAGGAGGAGCAATGTGGTTTTTGGCCTGGCTGTGGCACATCGGACCAGCTCTTTACCCTCTCGAGAATCCTTGAGGGTTCGTGGGATTTTGCCCAACCAAGTTAAATGTGTTTTGTGGACTTGGAGAAGGCATTCAACCGCGTCCCTTGTGGTTTTTTTGTGGGGGGTGCTTTGGGAATATGGGGTATCAAGCTTGTTGTTGCGAGCTATCCAGTCTCTATACGACCATTGTAAGAGTTTGGTTTGTATTACCCACACTCGGTCAGACTCATTCCCAGCGAGAGTTAGACTCCACAAGAGCTGTGCTTTGTCACCGATACTGTTCATAATTTTTATGGAAAAAAGTGAGATCTCAATGCATCATGGGAGTTCTCTCAGCAGCCAGCAAACTAAGTGATGTTCAGGGACACCTGATCTAGTCCTCACTCACTGATAATACTTATCAAGCCACACTGTTATTGCTGGAATAGCTCATTCTAACGTGATGAACACACCCCATTTGGTTCTTTCTGCTCGAATATATAGCCAAAATGACACATACTCATAGCTTGTGCCCTTTGACCTTGGCCTTATGTACAACCTGGATGCAGACTCACTTGAAGATCATTACATGTAAGTTTGATAAGCATCCTGGCGATTGCCTTGGAGGAGTAGAGATTCTCGCAAACTGTAGATAAACAGTCAGACAGACAGACAGACATACACAGTGCCATGGCATTAGCTCATTTTACCTTTGAGAGAATGAGCTAAAAAAAAAAGTTGAAGCTTAATCTTAAAAGCAGAGATGATGTTTGTTAGCTAGATGAAGAAAACCCTCAACACATTTCCTGAAGTTTGCTCGTTACAAATCATCAAACCAGTCTCTGCAAAACACTAAACAGAGTTCAATCTTTAAGCTAAACATTTTTGATAAACTAGTAATGCCCAGAAGGAAAATTAATACATTTGAAAAGCAATGAACTAACAGAATTCAACAGGTTAAGCACTACAGAGCTTTTCTCTGAGCTCCACTACTAGCACTAAGGGCCCTATTTTGACCTTCATCAGCGGACTTTTGTGCCAGACTTTCCATTGTATGCCAGTTTTTGCTAGTTTCTGTCAGCGCATTGTCTGTTTTTTACGCTTTGGGTCATAGCATCTAATTACCAGTAGACAGTGTGCCCGCTAGGTGCTGGGAGGCGGAGGCTCATTTCAAAGAGGTGTGGCAGCGCACAGTCTCAGGCGCATCACTATTATCATGCATGTTACACCAATGCGCTTTTGATGAGGAAAAAGGTGATTTCGTCAGAAATGCATTGTTTAATGATATTTCAGTGGCATGTTTTGAAATTGCGCAGCTGCAGTGTTCATGAGGAAACAACATGCGCTGGGTTTTTCTGTTATTTTAATATAGAGAGTTATAACAATCATAATATAAAAATGCCAGTCATTTTAATTATAATATGATCACACACTAAATAGTTATTTTTATTCCATCCACATTCTCATTTTAAGTGTGGACTTAACGTTGGAATCTACAGCAGGGCTATTCAGTTACAAAATCAGTTGGGCCACAATTTGAAATCAAGACACGTAACTGGGCCGCACATGTTCAGCGATCTGTTGAACATGACAAATTTCAAACCAACACAGATCAATATGATAAGAAATTTGCCCTTTTTATGGTTTTAACTGTGCGCTTGGCACATGACAAAGGCACAGACTGGGCCACTCAGAGGTTGGTTCTGGGCCACATGTGGCCCGTGGGCCACTAATTGGTTAAATCTGGTCTACAGTATAGATTAGGCATTAATGTATGAAATTTTTAGGGGAATGAATGAATGAACAGGGAGTGTAGGTCCGTTTCAGTGTGGGTCCGCTGCGCATCCCCCCCAGACTGACAGTATACTGTCAGTCTCAACATTTAGACCTCTTCTTTGAAAACATTTTGTCCACTAATCTGTCGTTTGTTGAGTCATCATATGGCATCATCATATCTCATGTCCATTTGTGCTTGTGCATCCCGAACAACACACTCAGCTGGTGTTTTCTGTTAAATGGGGACAGTTAAATATGAGCTCTTTTAAGACACAACAGGGTTTTTCACTACACAGAGGAAAAAAAAACATTATCTGGGTTTATGATTCAGTTTTCTACTGGACCACAGCTGGACCAGTCTGTCCTATAAAACAGCTGTCACTACGGCCCTAGAGAAGAGCTGGTATGGGCACACAAACCCAATATTCATTAATTATGACAGATTTTACAATTTTAACTGTCATTGTTTTAAAAGAGTGATTCAAAATAAAAAAAATACTCCCAGTTGTTTTGAATTAAATCTACAACTTTGCATCCACCAGAGCAGATTAATACAGCTCAGGCCATGATGAGCAGCTCCTCTTTCCTGGTTTAAAAGAGAAGCTCTAATGAACAATAATATGGTTTCTAGTGAGGTCGGGTTTACGATAATAAAACTGAAGGAAACTCTTTCAAACTCATGGACAAAGAGAAAGACTGGCATGATGTCTGAACTGTAGCCGACAGATTTCATCCATGGGCAAGCAAGCCTGTCTAGTTAAAAAGCTCCTTGGTTTTAAATGCATTTTCACTTTGTGAATGAGCCCACATTATCCTCAGTGCAAAACAGAATTGTCCTCCCACTTAAACCTCTGTCGTTTTTGCATCACATCTTTGATCTTTGTGCCCCTGTTTATTAAAGGGAATGAGAGCAAAGGCAGTGATTGGTTTATTTCACATTACGCCAAACATACCTCTGAATAATTAAGAGCATTAGGGCAACCTTTTCCGACTTTGTGTCCTGCAGAAAATTGTTTTTTGTGATAAGGAAATGAACTTGGAAACGCTCAGAAACACATTCTACATCAATGACAAATGATAACTGATTGCATTCTTGTAATGCGGCCCTAATAGTGTATTCCATTTAAAGTTGGGGGCTGGGCTTCAGGGCATGTGCGTCTAAGGGTGCTTTCACACCTAAATTCATTTAATTTGGTCCGAATCAGTTGACAAGTGTGTTACTTTGTATCATTTTCTCCTCGGTTTGGTCCCTTTCACACAGGCAAAAATTAAGGCAGACCATAAGCAGACCAAATTGCGTCACGTTAAATCCTGCGAGACTTAAGTCAGAACGTTCTCTGTTCTTATTGGTCAGATTTTTTTTGCCACAACAACAGGAAAGGTAAATACAGGAAGTAGGATGACTACCATGTATTTATGCATTTCTGGGAGAAAATAGTACAAATCGTAGCGAAATCTACGGGGGTTTTTCATTGCCCTGGTTATCGTTTATTACATACCTGCATATACTGTACTACTTTTGGCAAATTGTATAGTTTGAAAATAAAGCCCTGCTAGGGATGGGAAATAACATGTTAATGTTCATTAATCCTCCAGTGTGATGTGCTCAGCCACAGATATTTTCAAAGATCTATCAGGTATGTACAGTGACATAAAATGTTTTACCATTTGCCGCTGAGCCCGTTTTAGTGCGGTCACTTTCTCACCTGCAGGACCACTCCAGAGTTCACCATTTAATTAGAACCAAGACCACCTGAAAGAGGAGGTCTCGGTATGGTTGTTTTGGTACGCACTTGAGTGCAATTACCGTGTTCTCACCAGACAAAGCAAACCGCACTAAAGGAGAACACAAACTCGAGTCCGATTGAAACAGACTAAAGCCTGCAGATGTGAAAGCACCCTAAACCTCTGCTGGGGAACTCCAGATGGGAAATCCCCCAAAATTAGGATTTTCAGCTCCGAGAATCAAGCTGTCCTCACCACCCCTGAGATCAGAATCCAACATGGCCACCACACCCATGTGGCTTGCATCAACAGCAGTGTAAAATCTACTATTCATTGGATGGATGGATAGATGGATGGATGGATGGACTTTATTGATCCCAAACTGGGAAATTTCAGTGTAACAGCAGCATGACACAGTAAGATGTCCAAACTGTCAAATACACACAGCATAATAGAAAATAGAAAAGGAATTACCTAGAAAAAGTAAAAGCGCCTCTGTTTTAAATGTCTCTTCCAGTTATTTGGACACAACCCAGTTTGCGGATGACACAACTGTGGTGGGTCTCAACAGCGGAGACGGGACAAACTACAGGAGCAAGATGAGCCGCCTGGCCATGTGGTGCGAAGACAACAATTTCTCTCTGAATGTGAAGATGAAGGAGATTGTTGTGGACTTCAGAAGAGTGCACACCCAGCATGCTCCCCTGACCATCAATGGTGCTGCTGTGGAGAAGGTGAGCAGCACCAAGTTCATAAGGTGTGCACATCACAGAGGATCTCTTCTGGACCACCAACACTGCATCACTGGCCAAGAAAGCTTGGCAGTGTCTCTACTTCCTCCGCAAATTGAGAAGAGTCAAAGCCCTGGCCCCCATCATATGTACCTTTTACAGAGGCACCATCAAGAGCATCCTGACCAGCTGCATCACCGTGTGGGACGGCGCCTGCACCATGTCCTGCCACAAGACCCTCCAGCGCATAGTGAGAACAGCTGAGAAGACCGTCGGTCCGTCTCTTCCCTCCCTTGAGGCCATCTACAGCAACTGCCTCACCCACAAAACCCTCTGCATTGCAGGTGATCCCACCCATCACACAGCTTCTTCAGACTGCTGTCATCAGGGAGCAGACTGCAGAGTCTCCAGGCCAGGACCAGCAGATTCAAGGACAGCTTCATCCACCAAGCTGTCAGGAAGCTCAACTCTCTCCCTGCTCTGTCCCCTTTCCCCCCTTCTGCCCCCCCCCACACACATGAATCCTGAACTCTGCCATCTCCAGGTACTGTTCACTCTCACACATGCACATGCACTGATCTCAGGGCTGCACCAGTCACTTTATGCACTGCTCTCTTTGACTACATGCCACTTTAACCCTCTATGTGCCCTAATATGAGCCTGAAGTTACTACATGCTGTCTTAATTTTTATCGTATTTAGTTTTCTTGCACACCTCCAGTATTTTTAGTTAGTTTCTGGTTGGGGTTGTTTTCTTTGTACTGATGTTTGATGTTTAATGTTTAATGTTTGGTGTTAGATGTTATACTTTATATTCATATTTCCTGCTTAGTGTTTACCTTGCTGCACTGTGGGTCTCAGAGTAATGTAATTTCAATTCTCTGTATGTGCTGTACATACAGTATGGCAGAATTGACAATAAAGTTGACTTTGACTGACTTTGACTTGAACTTAGATCACTTAACATGGTCATTACAGTGTTTTTGCACACAAATTACAGCGTACTGCATTGTTTTCAGTCAGTGTGGCTAACAATGGCTAACAAGACGCTCAGCATTTTCTGATATGCTGTACTGGAACACAGTCAACACAGATGTCAGGATTCTGGCATATGGTTGTTAATTGAATACACAACAAACTATGCACAATTTACATCTGACTTAGAAAAAAGACAGTTGTGTTTAGAGTTTTGAAAGCTGTACGCTAGTTTGCAGTAACAGTGTGCATGCATGTGCGGAAAACTGCAAATGGACTGTTGATGATTCTTCAGACAAGAGATGAGCATTAGCAAAATATGTGTATAATTCACATAAATTATTTAAAACATTTGCAGCATATAGAGATTTTCAGAAATGTGTGCAAGCAACTGAGAAAAAAGTCTGGTGATTGAGGCTATATAGTGTTAGCAACCAGACTGTATATATTTTTTTATAAAGCTATTTTAGAAAGTATCATCAGATATGAAATTACTGCCTGGTTTTGGAAACTTAACAGCACAACTAAAAAATAAGCTGGTTAGTATGAATAAAAGAGCAATGAAGACAATCTGAGCCATAATCACTCCATAGAGACTCTGTATAAGCAGGCAGTAATAAAACAAGCTGCAAAAACCTCAGCAGACATAATGCATCCTCTGTTTTGTGAACATGAACTTGTCCCATCAGGAAAAGCTATAGATGGAAAAGTGTAAAACAAATGGTTTCAAGAAGGCTTTATTATCATGTGCACAGTTAAGAAATGCTACATTTCCTGAGCAATGAAATTTTTACTTTGCTTTCCGAATGAATGCCAAGGTAATAGGTACAGAAACAACAATTCTAATAAGGTCATGACACACTAACACAGTAACTCAATCCTAATACTAATGGATGCTAATAACACACACACCAACACACAGTTAGGCAGTTAGGACTCCTTAAGTACACCTTGATACGAAATACTAAAACTAATGAGTACTAATAACACACACTAGGCACTTTGGACAGTTAAAGCAGTCAGACAAGAGGAATGAAATTGAAAATTTACTGGATGACTAAAGTGATAGTGGTATATTGATATCAGAGATGATGTGAACCTGAGATGGCATAAACCTATGTCCAGTGTGCAAATGAGCACTGTGCAATGAGCAGTGTATAATTACAAATTACAAATTTGCACCTGGTGCTAATTTCTGTACCGGTGGTACCAGTAGACTGTGCATGATAAGTAGCAGCAGAAATGATAATTAGCAGCAGAGATGATATGGACATCAGACGGGTGAGAATATATCTACTGTACAGGTGAGCAGTGTGCAAATTTAGCAGCCGGTGTATGAGTTCCTATATTCAAAGCTGTGTTACGGAGTTTTGGGAGTTGTTATCTGTTCAGAAGCCTGATGGCAGTGGGAAAGAAGGAGTTCTTCAGTCTGGTTGTCCTACATTTCACATTTCTGTACTGCTGGCCTGAGGGTAGAAGTGTGAACAGTCTGTGCTGGGGGTGGGTGGGGTCCCAGAGGATGGCGTCAGCTCTCCTTTGGGCTCTGCGGTGGTAGATGCTCTGTAGAGAGGGGAGTGGAGTCCCGATGATCTTCTCCGCTGTCTTCACCATTCTCTGCAGGCGTTTGTGGTCCAGGGTAGTGGTGCTGCCGTACCACACAGTGATGCAGTTGGTCAGGATGCTCTTGATGACGCAGCTGTAGAAATTGTTGAGGATCCTGGAGGACATACCAAACTTCTTCAGCCTCCTCAGAAAGTACAGCTGCTGTTGAGCTCTCTTGACCAGCTCTGTGGTGTTGTGTATCCACTTAAGGTCCTCGCTGATATGGATGTCCAGGTATTTAAAGCTGCTCACCCTCTCCACCTCAAGCTTCCGGATGAACAGCGGCCAATGGGGTCTTCTCCTCCCTTTCCTCATGTCCACTATCATTTCATTTGTCTTGTCCATGTTGAGGGTGAGGTTGCTGTCCTCACACCATGACACCAGGTTGGCCACCTCCCTCCTGTAGGATGCTTCATCACCACCAGTGATGCATCTATCACTGCTGTGTCATTTGCAAACTTTAGGATGACATTGTCCTTGTGGGAGGCAACACAGTCATGGGTGAAAAGGCTGTAGAGGATGGGGCTGAGAACACAACCCTGTGGGACACTTGTGTTCGTAATGATGCTGGCTGAGGTGACAGACTGGGGCCTGCCAGTTAGAAAGTCCAGTAGCCAGTCGCACAGGATGGGGTGCAGGCCAATTGAAGACAGTTTGTCGGTGAGTTTGTGGGGGATGACCGTGTTGAAGCTGTAGTTGACAAAGAGCATCCTAATATAGGAGTCTTTATCTTCCAGGTGGGAGAGAGAATAATGGAGTGCTGCAGCAATGGCATCTGAGGTGGACCCGTTGGGCCGGTAGACATACTGCAGGGGCTCCAGGGTGCCCGGTATGCTGTCCTGAATGAGGGGCAGTACAACTCTCTCGAAGCACTTCATGATGATTGGACTGAGTGCTACCAGTCTGTTATCATTCAGACAGGTCGGCAGGCTCCTTTTGGGGAACGGGATGATGGTTGTCGTTTTGAAGCAGAAGGGGACTATGTTCTGGTTGAGGGAGAGGTTGAAGATTGCTGTGAGAACGTTGGTCAGCTCGGCAGCAGATGCTCTGAGGGGCCGCCCAGGTATGTTGTCTGGTCCTGCTACCTTGCAGGGGTTGATATTCCTCAGTACTTTGTTTACCTGGACTGGTGAGACTCTTAGTGGAGGAGAAGGAAGGGGTGCCTGAGTGTGTGTCTCTTCTCTGTGCTGTGGCTGGTGGTCTCAAAGTAAAAGATGTAAAAGATGTTGAGATCATCTGGCAGGCTGTCTGTAGAGCTAGTGGTGGTGCTGCTGTTGGCCCTCTTGTAGTCTGTGATGTGTTGCAGGCCTTGCCACATGCACCCCGGGTCAGGAGAGGAGTAGAGGCAAGGCTTTAAGCTATCATTTGTTCTGGCCTCTTTTAAGCAAACACTATCCAATCCAATCCACCTTTATTTATAAAGCACTTTAAAAACAACCACAGCTGACACAAAGTGCTGTGCATAAAAACATAACACATAAAAACAATAAAATACAACTAAAAGTTACAATACAGCACAAATAAATAGTAATCACAGAATAAAAGCAACAAAAACAAATAAAATCAATGTCTCAAACTGTGTCAAAAGCCAAAGAATAAAAATGGGTTTTAAGATGAGTTTTAAAACTGGACAGTGAAGGGACCTGTCTGATGGACAAAGGCAGATTGTTCCACAGTTTAGGGGCAGCAACAGAAAATGCTCTGTCCCCTCTGAGCTTTCTCTTTGATTTTGGTATCTCCAGGAGCAGCTGATCAGCTGACCTGAGAGACCGAGCAGGGGTATAAGGATAAAGGAGCTCAGAGAGATAAGGCAGGGCAAGGCCATTTAATGATTTAAAAACAAATAAAATAATTTTAAAATGAACCCCAAAGTGTAGGCAGCCAGTGGAGGGAAGCGAAAATGGGTGTAATGTGGTCCCTCTTATGTGTTCCAGTTAAAAGGCATGCAGCGGCATTTTGAACCAACTGGAGACGTGAGAGAGAAGGCTGGCTGACTCCAAAATAAAGTGTGTTACAGTAAGCAGGCTGATATAAAATGAAGGCATGGATAACTGTTTTAAAGTGGTCTCTTAAAAGAATGGGTGTCACGATTGCCCCCTCCGGGGCAAAGGCAATGGCCCATATGCGAGGCAGATATGATAAATCGTAGTTTATTAAGAAACAGAAAATAAAGCTGTGCAAGGGCAGAAATAAAAAGGCAAATACAGGCAAGTTTCAGACATGGGATACAGGCAGGATTAACTTATAAACAGAAGCGTGGGTGAGACGCCAACAAACACCAATGACAGTGCACAGAACACAGACTGCAACGCAAATATAGAGAGGAGGGATAATTTACACAACAGGTGACATAATCAAGGGCAGCAGGGAAGTGACTTTCAGGTGAGGAACACAGGATGGGCGGGAGAGCACAAACACAGACAGGGAATGCACATAAGACATGAAAACAGGACTAAGGACAAAGTGGGAATAAATAATACAAAACCACAACTGGAACCTGAACAGAAAACACTGTCAAATTAAATTCCAAACCAGTGATGACAGGAATAATCATACAGACAATAAATCCCAGATACAAATAATACTCAACACAGAGAACACAGAAATAACTCAAAGAGTGGGCATGACCCTATGGTCATTCCCCAGACCATGACAATGGGTTTAACCTTTGCCAGCTGCCTCAAATGAAAAAAAGCTGGACTTGACTACTGCAACAGTTTGACAGTTTAATCTAAAATCACTGTCCATCTTAAAACCCAAATTAGTAACAGTTGTCTTAACAAACTGTGCCAAGGGGCCCAAGTCAACAAGAGGGGACTCACATGAGCCACTGGATCCAAAAACCATAATTTCAGTCTTCATTTCATTAAAATTTAAAGTCAAAAGCCATCCAAGCTTTAATGTCATCAAGACATGCAAGAAGTGGTTAAATTGAGAGTGTCATCGTGCAATAGAGCAACATGTAATCAACACTTTTCTTCTGTCAACGTATGGTCAATGTATCTTTGTGCTATCGATGTGAAATGGCTTTTAGGATATTTTATGGGAAGTTTTGTGCTGTTTTTCTGTTTGTGTGAGATCGTTTAACTCTGGGATTATGTTTTCTTTTTTACCTTTGTGAAGCAATGGACGTAGTGCTGTGCTCAAAACAAATTTCCCTTGAGGAACAATGGAGAGAACTAAGTCACACTCCCTCTACTTCCGCAAATGGGATCTTAAATTGGGAAAATCTCCATTGAAGTGAATGGCAAGAGAAAAATTATCTTTTGATCCCGATCAAATTTTGCCATTAGTTACACATATGATGTTTGTCAATTTAAAAGATAATTTTCCATGTAAATACCGGTGTAGGTTGTTGTCTAACTGTTAAAGTACTGTATAAGGCTGTGAAAATATGTAATTTGGAAGACTACAAACACAGACTCACGTAAGTTACATCATTATTCAACAAACGACCAGGGTGAAGTAATGAACAGTCCTCTGGATCAGCTGCAGCTCTCAAAATACAATACAGTACAATACATTTGTATTGTTTTTTACATCTTTGGATGCTTCTTTCATCGGTGACAAAACAGGTTAGCTTTGAGAAGGGAACTACCATGATCATGTTTGGTGACGTGTATAGTCTGAGATAGGGTGATGTAGTCCATTACAGTATCTCACAAAAGTGAGTACACCCCTCACGTTTTTGTAAATATTTTATTATATCTTTTCATGGGACAACACTGAAAATATGACACTTTAATGCAATGTAAAGAAGTCAGTGTACAGCTTGCATAACAGTGTAATTTTGCTGTCCCCTCAAAATAACTCAACACACAGCCATTAACGTCTAAAGTGCGGCAACAAAAGTGAGTACACCCTGAAGTGAAAATGTCCAAATTGTACCCAATTAGCCATTTTCCATACCCGGTGTCATGTGACTTGTTAGTGTTACAAGGTCTCAGGTGTGAATGGGGAGCAGGTGTGTTAAATTTGGTGTTATCGCTCTCACACTCTCTCATACTGGTCACTGAAAGTTCAACATGGCACCTCATGGCAAAGAACTCTCTGAGGATCTGAAAAAAAGAATTATTGCTCTACATAAAGATGGCCTAGGCTATAAGAAGATTGCCAACACCCTGAAACTGAGCTGCAGCACGGTGGCCAAGACCATACAGTAGCTTAACAGGACAGGTTCCATTCAGAACAGACCTCGCCATGGTCGACCACAGAAGTTGAGTGCACATGCTCAGTGTCATATCCAGAAGTTGTCTTTTAAAAATAGACGTATGAGTGCTGCCGGCATTGCTGCAGAGGTTGAAGGGGTGGGGGTCAGCCTGTCAGTGCTCAGACCGTATGCCGCACACTGCATCAAATTGATCTGCATGGCTGTCGTCCCAGAAGGAAGCTCCTTTTAAAGATGATGCACAAGAAAGCCCGCAAACAGTTTGCTGAAGACAAGCAGACTAAGGACAGGGATTACTGCAGGCCTATTCAATTAGTGACCCGTGGGCCACATGCGGCCCAGAACCAACCTCTGAGTGGCCCAGGCCACGCCAAAGAAATATAAATTAAAAAAAAAATATGAAGGAATGACCACAAGCGTGCACACAAACAACGCGTATGACCGTCATCCGAGCGGAGTCCAGAAGCACCTTGCCCACGTCTGCTTTCCAGCTGGCAGGCAGAGTGCTTTTCTAGCGTTGCTATCTGAGAGAAACATGAGCTTATTAAAGTACTTTAAACGTGGAAAAAACAGAAGAGATATGTAAGCAGTGGAGGCATTTATGCTGGTTTTAACCCAATAGAAATGGGAGCTATGATAATGAAGAGTCGCTTAGCAAACGTGTGGTGAGGCTTCATACTGCATGCAGGGAAAAGCAAGGGAGACTGAATTGCTTAGGATGGACTTCACCAGCTACTACAATATCTACCTATCCATCCATCCATGTGATGGATCCATCCAAGGATGGATGGATGGATGGATGTTATGTACCTGGCAAGTTAAGATGACCAAAATTCACTAAGTCGATGACTTTAATTAGTCCATAGCCTTCAGACAACGTGCCAACATTTGGATTTCAAAATAAGGGAGGTTTTTCCTGCTGTCTGGGTGGTAAGGAGGGTTCTAAAAAACTATAAATGTATAGAAATATTTTAACAGAAATAACTGAATCTTTAGTCATTTAAGTTAATTTAGTTCATTTAATATAATTTTATTAATATTTTCTCTTTGAAATCAGAGTTAAATTGTTGTTCTGTTCTGGCTCTGCAAACTTATGGTCAAAAGTGTAAATTGTATAAGGAAAAAAAGTCAAAATTTTACCACAATCTGTTTCAAATTTATTAAAAAAAAACAGTAATTTTATTTAAAAAAACAGAAAAAATTAGTCATTAAAAAGCCCACAAATTTATAATAAAGTCTCAAATGTACAAGAAACATCAATTTTACAAGACAAAATTACAAATTTGAGGAAAATGGTTTCAAATTTACTGTAGATAAATTTACAGAGAAAAGAAGAAAACTATAAGAAAATTGTTATAAATTTTGGAGAAAGACCTCAAACTTTCAAGGCTGAACTCATTTTTAAGTTTTTAAGTGGGTGCTTTTTGCATCCTTAACTCTACTAGAAATTTTTGGTTGACTGATATGTGTATAATGGAATATGTAGTTATAAAAAGAGGTTCCTACTCACATGTGATTTAAAACAAAACAAACCATAATAGTGGATGTGCAATGTCTGTTAATGTTATCAATCTTTTCTTGGGGGAGTTGTGCACTGAAATGTTTGACAGTTCATTTTTTATTCAACTAAATGCACTTTGTGATGTGCCAATGTCAGTTATGCCCAGGATATAGTATATTTTATTTCAAAAGGGAAATAAATGTTAATGCTACTAACAGTGCACACTGAGTTTTTTATGGACTTTGAGATATCCTGAGTAAGATATGACCAAAATGGTTATTTACAGAATTTTTTTTTAAATTCTATTTATTTAATTGCTGTTCAAGAGGAAAAATATTCCTACTACTTCAAGTTCTGCTCAACCCCAGCACTGTTATTGTGTTTTTACACACTTTTGATGTGCCTTTGTCATGAGCCAAGCGCACAGTTAAAACCAAGACAATGAATAAAAAGTGCATATTTTTCCTCATATTGATCTGTGTTGGTTTGAAATTTATCATATTCAACAGATCGTTAAACATGTGTGGCCCAGTTACATGTCTTGATTTCAGATTGTGGCCAAACTTATTTTGTAATTGAATAGTCCTGGAGTAGATACTTGGAGCCAGACAGGGTTCGCAAACTTGAGCTGTCTACTGTCACACCATGACATACCATGCAGCGTTTGCCAGACATATAAAAATTGGTCTAAAATGCTAGGATACACTGAAATTTTCACTTTTGGTCATATGCATGTATCCATAATGACTTGAACATATACATAATGTATTAGTAACTTATATAGAATATTTCCATAACTTATAAATAACTTAAACGAACTAATGCTTAGCGTGTTGCTGACATTACAGGTCTGTTTGTAAACTGTCACGACTCTGTCAAACCGTTATCTTGTCTGTTTTTGTTTGTTGTACTAGCTCCGTTTTGAATTTTTATGTCTTTATCTCTTTTACTGATATTAACTTTTTACTTAGTGTTAGCTTAGTAAATACAAAAGCCCGATCAGGCACACAGGTGAATCAGACCCTGAGCAGGGCTGTTCACCAGGTTAGGCTAACCTGTTTTAGCTAGCTAGCTATCCACTTCTGGCCTGGAAAGCCATGGCTCCATCCCCTACTTGTGTCAGCTGTGTCTCCCTCTCTAAGAAGGTTTCTGAGTTGGAATTGAGACTCGCTAACCTTTATAAGATTCGGGAGGCTGAAAACCACCTGGACACTATTATTTTTGGACGGACATCGGCCCCAGCGACGGACTCGCAGCTAGCAGAGACGGCTACTTACTTGGGTGAAATCAGCACATCGCCATCCACTTCCACCCCTGCTCCGGTCACCTCAGCTGTCCAGGACTCCAGCATCAAACACTGGCTTCAGCTCGGAGCTAAACCCAAAGCCCAGGTGGTTCGTCACAGCCTCAATGCGTACCCTGGACCATGGTTGAGCCAAATAGCAAACGTCGGGGATTGACCAGACATGGCCGCGCCTCCTCCCTTCCCTTTTTGCTGGAAAACAGATTCAACATCCTTTCCCTGGAAGATTTCCCTCACCTGGAGGTCGATCATCTTCCCATGGCCACCCCTACTCCTTCAGCAGCAGCCCAAACCCACAAGCCCCGGATCAAAACTACCTTAGGTGTGCCAAACTATACACCAGCTTCAAAAAGATGAGAGTGCAACCCCCCGCATCACCCTCGCATCGGCACCCCGCAACCACAGCAGCAACTACAGCAAAATTATCCACCATTTCAGAAGTCACCGACAAAGCCACCCCCCCCCCCCAGACGACGCTGGTAATTGGTGATTCAATAATGAGGAATGACATTTCATCCCAGATGAAACGTTGGAGATCTTAAAGAGTGACTTCAGGAGCCTTCTGTCCACTATCATGGACTGTGGCAGATGTGTGTTTATTTCTGGGCCACGTGCACCTTTTAGAAGAGGTTGCAATTATTTTAGCAGAACTCTCAGCCTTAATACCTGGTTGTGTTTAACTTGTCCTACTATTAATATTGGTTTTATAGACAATTTCACCCTGTTTTGGAACTGCCCATCATTTATGAAGCATCCATCCAAATAGACTCAGTGCACGTGTTCTAAGGGACAATCTGTTTTAGTCCATTCAGCATTTTTAGTACAGTGACTGAAAGCTGGTATGTTAACTCTCACCGAAGTACTTGGGTCTGCCAATCAGCCCTTTTTTGCTTCCACTTCTCATATTAATCCTATTAATCCAAATAATTCTCACTGTTTAGATCAGTCTTCTATTCATAACCCCATAGAGATTGTGTCTGTCTCCCATTACCCAAAACATTTTAACTCAAGACAAATACAACATAACTTGATAAATACACGCCTCTCTGCAGCTACTCTTCATCCGTCACCCCTCAACTTAGCCCCTGTCTTCCCCATCAGAGAATCATTGTCTGCTCCCTCCAAAGTTAATAAAAATATAATGTACAGTATAAGCATCCCAAAATGAGTATACAAACAGTTGGTAAAACTCAATTTAAACATCAAGTCTTTAAATTTAATGATTTGGCATCTCTTCCTCCTCATAATTTAAAAATTAAATGTGGTTTGTTAAATATTAGGTCTCTAACTCCCAAGTCTCTGCTAGTCCATGATCTGTTAATTGATCATCAGATTGATTTAATATCCCTTACAGAGACTTGGTTAGGGCAAGAG
The DNA here is from genome assembly GCA_020510985.1 of Pholidichthys leucotaenia. NCBI lineage: Eukaryota > Metazoa > Chordata > Actinopteri > Cichliformes > Pholidichthyidae > Pholidichthys > Pholidichthys leucotaenia. Next base: position 212,959,189 of record CM035845.1, on the reverse strand, counting down.
GATTATGTTGGTTTAAATGAATCAACTCCCTCTAGTTATTTCAACTATCAAAATCCCAGAAGTTCTGGTTGTGGAGGAGAAGTAGCGACAATTTACCATTCCAAATTACTAGTTAATGGAAAGCAAAAAGATGTTTTAACCTGTTGCACTCCAGTGTACCACGGGCGGTCACGTCTCTGCGTCCTAGGGTGCACGAGGGCACCCTAGGACGCACACTGTGCGTCCTAGTGTGCACTGAGAAAAAAAAAAGCTGCATTTCCGTTCTTCCACTACAGACACAGCCGCGAACAGAAAGCCAAAGGAGTGCTTTGATTGGTTTAGATGTGACTGACCTCTCATTCGACTAATAAGAGCCTTGAATTGGGTTTCTGAAACCTTGAAGAACCAATGACTGAAAACCTAGCAAGAAGGATCCGCCTACCAACGGCTGCGAATACAGCGAGCCAGTTGAAGCACAGAAGTTCGAAAGCGTGCGTCCCTTGCCTAAAATCTGTTTTGTGTAAGCCGCTGGGTGACACACACGCGTTCGCCAGTCTTTTTTTCTTACTACTGTTCTTATTTGTTTTGAAAAATCGTTCGCCAAAACCGCAATCATGGAAGCGCAAAACCGCAATAATGGAATTATGGTTTGACCGGGTCGCGTGACCAGAACCACGAGTCCGTAACAAGCGGACCAGCGTCATGTTCGTCTGACAATGAGGAAGAGATGTTCACCAGCGACACTGCTGTTGTGGACAGGTAAGTGTTATAAGCTAAATTATTCTTTATCCCTGAAAATTGTAATCAAAATGACTTTTGACCGATCGGTAAATTACAACTGTGCGTCATCGCAACATGACGGACCCGGACCGCTCCGGTCCGGTCCGGACCCGTGCGCCGCGTCCGGACCGTGAACGCCCCCCCCCCCCGCTACTCTTCTGTAGTGGATTGCAGATATTATTGCAGATATTTTAGTACAACTGTGTGTAGTAGACTGCGGCGCACGGCCGTGGTCCGTCATGTGTCGATGGACGATGTCCGTCCTCTGTAGCGGGGGGGGGGGGGAGTTGTTATCTTCTACATTACAGATATTTTAGTATAATTTTTATTGCACTGTAGGTTAGTTTTTCTTGTAAAAAAAAGCCACACATTTTTTTACGTGGCATGCTTCTTTGTGTGTGGGGGCTTGTTTGTTCAATCATTCATTCATGAATGAATAAACAACCCCCCCACCCACCCACACACACACACACACACACACACACACACACACACACAGCCCTTCACCTTTCATTAGAGCCCAAGATGAAGCTTCTATATTGAATCATTCAAAAGTTACAGACGTTTTTCCAAACTGTGCCATTTGGCACAATTTGGCACAGTTCAAAAACGCCTGGGAACAACCTAAGAAAAAAAGCTGTGTAATATATTCATTTTTTGTGGTATTGTTACAAAATTTTGACCTCAGCTGGATAACACTTGGTTCTACATTTCTGTTGCATTTTCCAGCCTGGATCTGACAGCAGTGTGTTATTTGCAAGCATTTGAATCCAAAAAAACACCCAGGCAAAATTTATCTTCTTCAAGTTCAGTATGTTTAGATGACTGTTACTCAGTGGCAGGAGCACTTAGAGAGATTATGACTGTTTTGCCAAAAAATTCAAAGTGTTTTCTTTTAAATGAGACCAACCCCATGAAGATGCTGCAAAGGGTTGAAGAACAGCTTTTGATTTACTTTGGGCACGTTATTTTTTGGCGTTTTTAGGGAAACTGACCAGAGTGCAAGGGGTTAATTCCTTTGAGGGCCTGGTCCTCAGTATTGGGCATGTTAGCAATCTTAGGTTAAACCCAATTTTCCTTGCCATAATTTATCGTCCTCCCTCAGCCTACTCAGAGTTTTTATCTGAATTTGCCAAATTCTTAGCTGATTTAGCGCTGAAATCAGATAGACTAATTATAATAGGGGATTCTAATATACATGTAGATGTAGATAGTGACTGTCTTAATAAGGCATTTAATTCAATATTAGACTCAATGGGGTTTTATCAGAAAGTAGAAAATTCTACCCATTATCTCCACCACACACTGGACCTTGTTCTGACATATAGCATAGAAATAGAAAATCTGGTAGTGTCTCCTCATAATCCTGTACTGTCAGACCACTGTCTGTTAACTTTTGATTTCACTATTCCTGACTATTTGATTCCTAAAGAAAATATTACTAAAGCAGATGTCTTTCAGATGATGTTGTTACCAAATTTATGCAGATTGTCTCCTCTATACCATGTGTCAACACAACGGAAATAAGCTATGGAGAGTTTGCTCCTTCTGTAATTGATAGCATGGTACATGTTTTATGAGTTTGTTTTTTAAAATAATTCTGTTGAACCACAATTCAAAAGCATTGTCTGATTTTCATTGGTTAATTTTCATAGACTTTTTATTTATTACCACTTTTGTCAGGTTCAAGCTATTTCTGTGACCATTGTGGGTTTTCCTTTCATTAACAGAGGGGTACCAACAATTTTGTCCACATGTGTAGATAGTGTTACAGCTTCTCTGCATCAGACTCTAGACTTGGTGACCCCTTCAAAAAAGAAAAAGTCCAATCAGAGATTTCTAACCCCTTGGTTTAACACAGAAACTCGTAGCTTAAAACAGAAGACTCGTCAATTAGAAAGAAAATGGAATTCCACTAATTTAGATGAAAACTATTCAGCTTGGAGAAAACATCTTTTAATTTATAAAAAAATCTCTTAGAAAAGCTACAACAAGTTATTACTCTGCATTAATAGAAGAGAACAAGAATAATTCCAGGTTTCTTTTCAGCACTGTAGCCAGGCTGACAAAGAGCCAGGACTCTGCCAATATTTGCATTCCCTTAGAGCTTACTAGTCAGGACTTTGTGAACTTTTTCAGTCACAAAATTTCATTTATTAGAGATAAAATCAGTCAGATTCTTCCCACCGTTAACTTAAATACAAACTACTACAACTCCTTCAATTGATATCTGTTTAGATAAGTTTACTCCAATTGACCTTTTAGAGTTCGATAAAATAATTTCCTCATCCAAGCCTTCAACTTGACTTTTAGACCCCATTTCTACCAGGTTATAAAAAAAAGTCTTCCCATTTATTGGCAGCTGTATTCTTCAAATAATCAATTCTTCTTTAACATTAGGCCATGTACCGCAGGCTTTTAAAACTGCTGTAATTAAACCCTCACTCAAAAAGCCAACGCTGGATCCAAGAGTTTTAGTTAACTATCGACCAATCTCTAATCTGCCTTTCATTTAAAAAAAATCTTAGAAAGAGTTGTTGCTACACAATTATTTGATCACTTGCAGGGAAATGGTTTATTTGAAGAGTTTCAATCTGGGTTTAGAATCCATCATAGTACTGAAACAGCCTTAGTGAAGGTCACTAATGACCTCCTTATTGCATCTGATAATGGACTTGTTTCTGTACTTGTCCTTTTAGACCTTAGTGCAGCCTTTGATACTATCGACCATAATATTCTACTCGATAGATTAGAACATTATGTTGGACTTAATGGAACTTCGCTGCAGTGGTTTAGATCTTATTTGTCTGATAGGCTCCAGTTTGTTCATGTCAATAATGAGTTTTCTTCTTTCTCAACTCAAAGCTCAGTCATGGAGTTCCACAGGGATCTGTGCTAGGCCCTACTCTTTTAGTTTATATATGCTTCCATTAGGCAACATCATTAGAAAGCACTGTATACACTTTCATTGTTATGCAGATGACACACAATTATACCTGTCAGTGAAGCCAGATGATAGTAATCAATTAGTCAAGTTAGAAGCCTGTCTTAAGGAAATCAAAGCTTGGATGACTTGTAATTTCCTGCTATTAAATTCAGATAAGACTGAAATCATTCTTGTTGGTCCCAAAAACCTTTGAAATACCTTTCCAAATCAAACTCTTAGCTTGGATGTGGTTACTCTTTCTCTTAACCTCTTGCACGCCGTTGTACCGCGGGCGGGCAAGTCTCTGCGTCCTAGAGCGCACAAGGGCGCACGAGAGCGCCCTTGTGCGCTCTCGGACGCATGATGGAGATGCTGATGATGGTGATGTAGATGGTGATGTAGATGGTGATGGTGTCCAAGCGCGCACTGAAAATAAAAGCTGCAGACACAGCCGCGAACAGATTAGTTCATCTGATTGACCTCTCATTCGACTAATAAGAGCCTTGAATTGGGTTTCTGAAACCTTGAAGAACCAATGACTGAAAACCTAGCAAGCAGGATCTGCCTACCAACGGCTGCGAATACGAGCCAATTGAAGCAGAGAAGTTTGACAGCTGACGTGCGTCTCCCTGCATAAAATCTCTTTTGCCTAAGCCGCTGGGTGACTGACATTGAGACCTGTGCGGAACGGTAGCATCAGTCAGTCTTGTTTGGAAAAATGGTTCGCCAAAACCGCAAGCGTGGAAGCGGAGATGTTTGGACTGGGTCGGGTGACCAGAAGCACGAGTCCGTTACAACCGGACCAGCTTCATGTTCGTCTGACAATGAGGAACTTACTGCTGTTGTGGACAGGTAAGTGTTATAAGCTAAATTATTCTTTCTCGATGAAAATGATAATAAAAATCACTTTTGACCGATCTGTAATTCCAACGGCGCGTCATGGCCACAAGTTTTTTGGTGTGCAGAGTTCCTCTGTAGCGGGGCTGGGGGGGTGTTATCCTCTGCATTGCAGATAGATATTTTAGCATAATTTTTATTGCACTGTAGGCTATTTTTTCTTGTAAAAAAGGCCACACATTTTTTACGTGGCATGTTTTTGTGTGTGTGTGTGTGGGGGGTTGTTTGTTATCCATCCATCCATCCATCTTCTACCGCTTTTCCGGAGGTCCGGGTCGCGGAGGCAACAGTTCAAGCAGAGAAGCCCAGACTTCCCTCTCCCCAGCCACCTGCTCCAGCTCTCCAGAGAGGATACTAAGGCGTTCCCAGACCAGCTGGGAGACATAGTCTTTCCACCGAGTCCTGGGTCTGCCCCGGGGTCTCCTCCCAGTGGGTTGTTTGTTACCCTCTCGAAATGTAATAATGTTTTAGTATAATTTTTATTGCACTTGAGGCTATTTTTTCTTGTAAAAAAAAAAACAAAAAAAAAACAGGAACTGTGCTGTGTATGTGAACTCTGGGAAAATAGGAGAATAGTGAAAAATAAAAATTGAACTTTGTAAATGACTTTATTTTCACATAATAGACAAACTTCAGATGAAGGCTCTGGTGAGGAGTGGGTGCCAGACGAGCACTCTGCCAGCAAGCGCAGAAGAAGGGAGCTGCAGGCGAGCTCGTCAGAAGAGGAAACCCCTACCCCAAAAAGAGGGACACCACTGGGGAGAGGAAGAGGAAGGAGAGGGAGAGGAAGGAGAGGGAGAGGGAGAGGGAGAGGAAGAGGAAGAGGAAGAGGAGGCAGCAGGAGAGGAAGAGGAGGCGAGAGTGGTGATGGCAGCCCTCAGCCTGGAACATCGGCCAGCCCTTCATCAGCTGAGGAGAGGTGGCATGATTCCGACACCCCTGACATCATTCCACCACAGCCCATTTTTCGTCCCAAAAATCCACCTGGACCTCAGCTAATTACAACAGCTTCATACACCCCCGTTCAGTTGTTTGAGTTATTTTTCACTCCATCTGTGCTAGACCACATTGTTGAGAACACCAACCTACATGGCTCTGCACACTACAACACACCCACCAGCCCCTGGATTGACCTCACACGCTCCGACCTGCTCTCATTTTTTGGCCTGATTATTTACATGGGTATAGTCAAGTGCAAATCCTTCAGTGATTACTGGCGAGGGGGACACCTGTACAGCCTTCCTTTCCCCAAGAGTGTAATGACCAGGACAAAGTTTCTCCTGATCAGCTGGGCCCTTCACCTCAGTAGCCCAGCAGCAGAAGGGGCCAATGAGCAGAAGAGAGGCATGGATATGCATGACCGCCTCAGCAAAATCTTGACACATTTTCTAGGAATCAGTATGATGATGAGTAGGATTAGAAAATTATATTTGATTGAGAGGGTATTGCTGTCAACTTGTAAAATATCCCGTTGCCAAGTGCTTGCTCACAGGGGATCGCCTGATTGCTGGGGTCTTTTTGCAACTGTGGGGGTTCCCCCTACAGTTGATAGTGCTATGAGATGACTGTTGTTGTGAAATGGCGCTACATAAATAAAGTTGAATTGAATTGAATTGAATTTGTTGTTTGTAAATAGTATGTTTTGTATATTGACATTTTTGTTCAGTAAAATGTGTTTAGAATTGAAACTTCATTTTCTCTGTGTCATTACTCCTGACAGTGTTTCTGGATAGCTAACAAGATAGCCCTGAGTGTCACCTTTCATTAGAGCCCAAGATGAAGCTTCTATGTTGAAGCATTCAAAAGTTCTAGATGTTTTCCCAAACTGTGCCATTTGGCACAGTGTGGCACAGTTTGGCACAGTTTGGGCTATCTAACAAGATAGCCCTGAGTGTCACCTTTCATTAGAGCCCAAGATGAAGCTTCTATGTTGAAGTATTCAAAAGTTCTAGACGTTTTTCCAAACTGTGCCAAACTGTGCCATTTGGCACAGTTTGGCACAGCTCAAAAACGCCTGGGAACAACCTGAGAAAAAAGCTGTGTAATATATTCATTTTTTGTGGTATTGTTAGCAAATTTGGATCTCAGCTTGATAACACTTGGTTCTACATTTCTGTTGCATTTTCCAGCCGGATCGGACAGCTGTGTGTTATTTGCAAGCATTTGTATCCAAAAAAACACCCAGACAAAATTTATTTTCTTCAAGTTCAGTATGTTTAGATGACTGTAACTCAGTGGCCGGAGCACGCAGAGAGATTATGTTTTTTTTTTTGCCAAAAAATTCAAAGTGTTTTCTTTTAAATGAGACCAACCCCATGAAGATGCTGCAAAGGGTTGAAGAACAGCTTTCGATTTACTTTGGGCACGTTATTTTTTGGCGTTTTTAGGAAAATTGACCGGGGTGCAAGGGGTTAATAGTTCTGTGAGGAACCTTGGAGTTATTTTTTATCAAGAGCTGTTTTTTAATTCACATATTAAATTTGTTTCTAAGGTTGCCTTCTATCATTTGCATAATACTGCCAAGATTGGGAGCATCTTGTCTCAGAGTGATGCTGAGAAACTGATCCATGCTTTTGTTAGCTCGAGATTAGATTATTGTAACTCTTTATTATCAGGTTGTCCTAAAACATCTTTTAAAAGTCTTCAGTTGATCCAAAATGCTGCTGCAAGAGTTTTAACAGGTACTAGAAAGAGAGATCATATCTCTCCGGTTTTGACCTCCCTTCACTGGCTTCCCATAGAGTTCAGAATTAAGTTTAAAATCCTTCTTCTCACTTACAAAGCTCTTAACAATCAGACCCCTTTTTATTTCAAAGATCTGATACTACCCTATCATCCTGATAGAGCATTACACTCCCAAAATGCTGGATTACTTGTAATACCTAGAATCTCCAAAAGTACAATGGGATGCAGAGCCTTCAGTTAACAAACTCCTTTCCTGTGGAACCAGTTACCAATCTGGATTCGGGAGTCAGACTCGATCTCTGTTTTTAAGAATAGGGTAAAAACCTTCCTTTTCAATATAACTTACAAATAGGAGGGATCATGTGTCTCTAAACCCTCTCTTAGTTATGCTGCTAATAGATTTAGACAGCTGCAGGACCTCCAACAATGTACTGGGCTTTTCCCCTTTAACATTTGCTCTCTACATGTCTGTTCTTCTCATCTTCTCTATCCCCTCATCCCCCAGCCAGTCGCAGCAGATGACTGCCCCTCCCTAAGCCTGGTTCTGCTTGAGGTTTCTTCCTGTTAAAAGGGAATTTTTCCTCTCCACCGTCACCAAGTGCTTGCTCACAGGGGATCACCTGATTGCTGGAGTCTTTCTGCAATTGTGGGGGTTTCCCCTACATTTGAAAGTGCTATGAGATGACTGTTGTTGTGAAATGGTGCTATATAAATAAAGCTGAATTGAATTGAATTGAATTGACATTCATAACTTATGCGCAACAACAGTATAACTTCTGCATAGCGCAGTCATGCCAAACTGCTGTTGCCTTCCGATCCATGAATCCTATAGATGTTGGAGAGATCATCTCTGTTCAGCCGAGATGATTCTCCCCTCCAGATACCACAGTGGGGGGCATGTGCGAACTGGCAGAGCTGTCACATCTGTCAGGTCAATTACGTCTAAAACAGCAGATATGACACATCAGGAACATCAGATAACAGTTGTCACAACCTGGCTCAAAGGCCAGTGAACTGATGGCAATAAAAAAAAAGTTTATTTTCAATAAAGTGAAAAAAAAACAAGATAATGCATGGAGTGTGCTTTTGCTGGGAGGCGCAGCCAACAGGAAAGTGTGATTTACCATAGAAAACAGCTGAGCTCTGCGCTTCAGGCGATCAACTGATTGGATCCTCCTCCTCCGGTGTTCTGGCATTTTGGCATATTTATCAGATCAACACTGGACAGCTAATGGTACAGACCAGTCAAATGGAAAAACACCAACAGGTCCTGTTATATCCGTTATATGAACAAATACGTTATTTATGCGCTGCAGCCAGAGCTCTGAATGTTTTTTTTTTTTTTTTTTGTGAACCAAGACTGGAAATATGCCATTTGCTCCGTGAATGTGGGGACATATCAGCCATACACTGGATACGTCAGAAAAATTTCAGCATGCTAAAAATTAATTTTCAGAGAAGCTCGGCAAACTATGCCTGACTCAACATACGCCACCATATTCTCCAAATTTTTCATGCGTTTTGGCTGCCTAAATCATTTAGGCATGACAGTGCCTTAACCATAGCAGCAGCAAGACGCCAACCGGACACTTACAAGCAACAGTACTGTTAAACCTTTGGGGAAACAAGAGTGGATCTGCAGCTCAATGAACAAGTGCGCAGGGAAATGGAGCTCCACAATGAAAAGGTAAAGATTTTTAAAACTATAATTTTATAGTTAAAGTTATCTTTAACATGCTTTGTGTGGATGGCCCTATAGGCTATTTTTATGGTGCTTGGTATGAATGGCACTTAAATCAGGTAGATCACCACTGAAGGCCTAGTTGTAAAATACACGGTCCACCACTGATATACACTATTCACAAAAAGTTAGGGATATTCAGCTTTCAAGTGAAATTTCAGAATGCACCTAAAATGCACTATAACCTTTAAAGGTGAACTTAATTTGACCTTCTCTAGCCTTTTGAATGCACACGTCCAACTGTTCAATGTTTCAGTACTTTTTGCATAATTTGCTGCTCTCTAACAAGGTGCTCAATGGTAAAATTCACAACAGGTGTTTGATCCATGAATCGGCCAACAAATTTTCTGGTTCAGTTAGAATTGGTATTTAAGCAGTCCTCTTCTTCATGCTGTTCACATTTTGACATCATGAGACCAAGACGACGCCTAACAATTGATCAACAGTACCTCCCATTGCAAGGCTTCAAACAGGATGTTCTCAGAGGGAAGTGGCCACGGAGCTTAGAGTGCCACAGAGTGTCATCAGCAGGTTGGAACAGAGGTACAGAGAGACTGGAAGAGTCACAAAAAGGCATAGAAGTGGACATCCTTTGGCTACATCCCACGCTGATGACCGCTTTCTTGTGAACAGTGCCCTGCACAACCGGATGATGAATGCTACTCAACTCCAGGCCAATTTAAGGGAGGTGAGAAGCACCCAAGTGTCACATCAGACCATTCAAAACCGTTTACATCAGCATGGTCTGCGTGCTAGACAACCTGCAAGGGTACCTGACCACACCACCAGGCACAGGCATCATTGTCTTGCACGGGCCAGGGAGCATTTACGCTGGACAAGGGACCAGTGGGCCTCAGCGCTGTTATCTGATGGAAGTCGATTCACGCTGAGCAGAAATGATGGCCGCCAATGATGTTGGAGACGTCAAGGAGAGCGCTATGCATCAGCCACTGTTGTCATCAGACAAGCCTTTGGTGGTGGTGGAGTTACAGTCTGGGCAGGTGTGTCTAGTCAATACAGAACTGCCCTCCACCTTGTGAATGGCACAGTGACAAGCCGATACTACCTGAATAACATCATTAATCCAGTCATTGTGGCCCTGCATGAACAACACAGGCCTAATTTCATCTTCATGGATGACCATGCTCCAGCTCATCAAGGTCGCATCATTAGGGAATGACTGCTGGAGGCTGGGGTACCTCAAATGGAGTGGCCTGCACTTTCTCCAGACCTGAATCCCATAGAAAACCTATGGGATCAGTTGAGTTGCTGTGTAGAGGCTCGTAACCCTGCGCACCAAAACCTCAATGACTTGAGGGCTGCCCTTCAAGAAGAGTGGAACGCCATTGTCAACGATGGCCCTCACGAGCCATCAATAAGACGCCGAGTGCCAGCCGATGAGTTTGCACAGTTTATTAAAGGAAGGATAACAACAAAATAATGAGCCACAGGGGGCTAAAACACATTATGACTATAATTCAGACTATGGCAAGGAAGAACAGACTCACAATGAAACACACTTACAGAGAAAGGAGAAATCAGCACGGAGGTTGGACGACAGAATGTCTGACGATGTCAGACGAGGAAAGTCCGACAAGACTGCAGTAATGTTTAGCCCTCAGCTGCTCCCTTAAATAGGGCTCAGGATGGGACAGCTGATGAGGCAATCACTAATGCAACTCAGCTGTCAGAGGGCTCAGCTCTGACAGCCGGAAGCCCCTCGAGCGCTGTCACAATAAGAGCTCGGAGAGCCATCGGGAACACACACACCAGATGAGAGGAAAATACTGCATGGCCCGAGCGCGGACAAAATCAGCGCTCGAACCACGACAGTACTCCCCCATGAACGGCGCACTCCGGAAGCCGTGTGACACCCAAGCGTGACACCCAAGCCCAAGATGGGGGGAAGGCCTGGAGGGTGAGAACCAGAAAAGAAAAAAAAAACACCAAGACGAGGAACCGGAACGAAGAGTGACAAGGGAGAACACAGGAAACAAACACGAAGCACTTACAGAGCATGATAGGGAAAAAAAACACAATACTCCATAAAGCACGGACGGTACAACAGACAGGACAAAAAATGCAAATAACAAGGCCTATAACAAAGATACACCGGCCCATAAGACATAACGTGGCAGCCACATATCATCCCTCAGACAGGGGAGGGGAGAGAAGAAAAAAAAAAAACACGCTAAACAGCGGTGAATACATAGACCACAATAGAGCACATGACAACACACCAGAGCGACCTTAATATTTCGTTGGAAATAAGAAAACACATGGGGATGATGGCAGACAGAGTCCAGTGAGACAATGAACAGCTCTGGTGGTCTACCTGCGTCCAGCGTCCAGATAGCTGGCCAGGGAAAAAGAAAGAGTTCGGGCGGCCTACCCCAGTCCCAGGCCCGGAGAAACAGGACCTCTGGTGGCCGGACCAGGTTGCCAAACAGACAGTCTAGTCGGTCTGATGGCCGACCCAGAACGCCAAATGGGCGAGGCAGTCCTCCAGGTGGCCAACCCGCATCACTCAGCCAACAGGACCACAGGGGAGAAATCGAAGACAGCCTCCCTGGAGAGGGGGATAGCGAGGGAGAGCCGTGCCGAATATGGGGAACCCCAACGGCACCCGGTGGAGAAGGATTGGGGGAAGGATGACGGACCAGTCCAGCGTCAGATGGCAAAGGATCTGCAGCTCCCTCACCGACCTTGAATCGAACTGGCGCTGCGCCCCTGCTGGACCCTGATCGGGTCAGCACTGCACCCACGATGGACCCCGATTGGGCCGGAGCAGCACCCACGTCGGACCCCGATTGGGTCAATACCACACCTGCGGTGAACCCCGACTGGGTCGGCGCAGCACCAGGGACGACCTCCAAACCTGAACCCGGAACCTCCAGCACAGTGACCGGGATTGACTCTGCACCGCTGACCCTGGGAGAAGGCTCAGGAGAAGAAGAAGAACCGGGATCAGGATCACCGGTAGCGACAGAGCCCAGTGAGGCAAGCTCGGATGCAGCGGACGGCTGCACCCGGCTCGTCTCCCCGAGAGACAGGCAAAATTGCTCTAGAATAGTTAGGAGGAAGACAAAATAGAGCACTTGCCTAAACTCGAGTTCTGTCGCTGTCCAGAACTTCGACGATCCGGGTTCAGAAGGCAGAAGGACGTCCTCTGGCTCCCACTCGGCTACGGCGGGCCCCGCAGCCGGCATGATGGTTCCCACAGCCTGAGGACCCTCCAATGCTGATGACCACGGCAACGACCTGCACGTCATGGTGGCAGGAGATCCTCGACCTGATGAGTCGGACCGCTCCTCCGTGGAGACCTGGGGACGCTTCGTCATCGGTGCAGGCTCCAACTTACAGTCCGCCCTCCTCCTCTGCCCGTGTCGTGGCTGCGGGGCTGGAACCAGGCTCTCCAGGCCCGCAGGCTCCCTCCTCGTCTGGCGGCGTAGGCCTGGCGCTGCGGAATGCTCAGGGGAAGGAGACACAAAGGTGGCAGGTTCATATTTAATTTCTTCAGCAGGTGGAGGAAGCTCGGGGGGCTGGGAACCCCAAACTCCACCCCCAGGAATCAAGCAAGTTAATTCACCCAATGAGGGAACAGAATGAAAAGTCACTTGCCTGATCCGTAGGGGCCCGATGGAACCTGCTGCAGTGGACTCTGTTCCTCCCTTTCCCCGCTGGATGGTGACGGAGGGCCCCCTGGGACGATGAGGAGCAGCCGCTCGCGATGGTCCAATGACGGACTTCGCCGGAGCAGGACTCGTGGCACTCACAGCATCTGGGGAAGACGTCGAGGAGGAGGAGACAACAGTCGAGGCAATCCGGGCATGAGGAGCTGACGGGACAGCAGGGAAAGATGACCCAGGGGGAGAGGCTGCGGGAATTCCCTCCTGACGAGATGCAGAAGAAGCAGGTGACTGGGAGGTAGAGTTCTTCCGACGACCCGGAACAGGATCCGGACGGGGTTCTCGCTGAGGCCTACCAGTGGCAGTGTGATGATGGCTACCAGCTGAGGGCGAGGCGAAGGAGAGGTTAGTGAAACGCCGCTCCTGCACAGAAACAGAGGCGAGCAGGTCGGAGTACTCTGGATAATTGCACAGCTCTGGATTCCTCTCCACCAGCCTGACCGCCTCGCCATCACATGCTTAATGATCTGCGTGGGGTGGGCGGCGGAGTGAGCTGCGGCCACTCGGTCCCGGATGGAAGCAGCTGTCAGCTGTAACTTCTCCGGGGGAATCCCGACTGACGTCTCACTCCTTAGGGAATCACCCCTGGGCGGTGCGAACTCCTGGACTGGAACGGGGACAGGAACGGGATCCCGAAGCGAGGAGCGAGGGTGCCTTCTCTTCAGCTTCCTGCTGGAGTTTCCCTCCAGCCCACAGAGTCTCTCCCGGTGTGCAGAGATGTCTACCTTCCTCCCTGTGACTTCAGGGTGATTGGAGTAGCGAGGGAGGTGGTTGATGATTGCCTCAGCGAGGTCCAGGTGTCGACGTACATCGCTGGGAGTCTCATAAAGGCCGGCAGAGAAGAGGGTTCCATCAATGTAGTCCAGGGCCTCCACCAGCTCGTAGCCCAGGCTCCGAGCGCGGCCCCCGAGTGACAACATAACCTCCCAGCACACAGGTACCCAGACAGGGAAAAACACAAGTCCAATTTAGGCAAAACTCACGGCGACCGGCGTCTCCTTCTGGCTGCAGTCTACTGTCAACGATGGCCCTCATGAGCCATCAATAAGATGCCGAGTGCCAGCCGTTGAGTTTGCACAGTATATTAAAGGAAGGATAACGACAAAATAATGAGCCACGGGGGGCTAAAACACACTATAACTATAACAGACTATGGCAAGGAAGAACAGACTCACAATGAAACAAACTTACAGAGAAAGAAGAAATCAGCATGGAGGTTGGACGACAGAATGTCTGACGATGTCAGACGAGGAAAGTCCGACGAGACTGCAGTAATGTTTAGCCCTCAGCTGCTCCCTTAAATAGGGCTCAGGATGGAACAGCTGATGAGGCAATCACTAATGCAGCTCAGCTGTCAGAGGGCTCAGCTCTGACAGCCAGAAGCCCCTCCGAGCGCTGTCACAATAAGAGCTCGGAGAGCCATCGGGAACACACACACCAGATGGGAGGAAAATACTGCATGGCCTGAGTGCGGACGAAATCAGCGCTCGAACCATGACAGCCATGCCTCAGCAGACAATAAGTTGACTTGTGAACAGTATGAGACGTTGTCAAGCTGTAACTGATGCTCAAGGGCACACGACAAGATATTGAGACACTGACATTTTTTGTTGTGGTATACACACGAGTCGGCTGCCTGTTGCAACAGCCTTTTTTTTTTTTTTATCTTCCTTCTTCTTTCTACACCTTTCACTCTGTATATATATCACGGACGCACGGATCGCCCCGGGGGTCTCCCGGGTCGGCGGACGGAGCCACGGTTTGCAGCGGGAGACGTTACAGCGGGGAGGAGCTAGTGCTAGCTAGCACTTGGCCGCCGCCCGGTGCTAATGGGAAACTCGACATACCGGGAGCTGTAGCGAAAACGAAGCGGGTGCCGGGCTGGAGTTTAGGCGGCGTGAAAGAAATATAAGACAGAATAATAAAGAGCGATGGCAAGAACCAAGCAGACCGCCCGTAAAATCTACTGGAGGAAGAAGCCCCCCAGGAGACAGCTAGCCACCAGGGCTGCTCGGAGAGGCGCTCCGGCCACCGGCAGAGTGAAGAGGCCTCGCCGTCACAGGTCCGTGGCTCTGAGAGAGATCCGTCGCTACCAGAAATCCACGGAGCTGCTCATCCGTAAGCTGCCCGTCCAGCGCCTGGTGAGGGAGATCGCTCAGGACTTCAAGACCGTCCTGCGTTTCCTGAGTTTCGCCGTCATGGCTCTGCAGGAGACCAGCGAGACCCACCTGGTGGTCTCTTCTTCGCTAAGGGGGTCACCATCATGCCCAAAGACTTCCAGCTGGCCCGCTGCATCCGCGGAGAGAGAGCTTAGACTTTCTGCTGCACATTCACCAGCCATAATGCTCTGCACTGTGTGTCTATATATATACATTTATAGTAATATGGACATATGTTTACTAGATGTTGTTTTTTCTTGCCTTCTGATTGTTGCTCTGAGTGTTGCTATCCCTATGCTGTTGCAATCCTGGAATTTCCCCATTGTGGGACTAATAAAGGCTTATCTTATCTTATCTTATCTTATACCCACCACTGTTGTTGGCTTTTGCTTCAATAAATTGTTTGAGATGAGGGAATCACCATTGCATGTTTCTGCTTAAATGCCCTTTCATGATATAATATTACTGTAGCACGAACTTTTTATATTTTCTATAAATTTCACCCAAAAGCCAAATATCCCAAACTTTTTGTGAGTAGTAAATATCTAAGAAATTTAATCCACAGATTACTATAAGTTAAAAAAAAAACAAACCTCTGCCACCAAGCTATTTTATGTTTCGATTGCAGCTGTTAAAACATTTGGTGGCTCTTGGTTGCCGCCAACAATACGGGCATGTGAACTAGAGATTATTTTCACTGTGCATGCATGAAATGCGATTGCTAAACAGTAGCTGCAGTGGCTCAAAAACAACTCTGAATATTGCCATGTACGCAAACGCAGTCTACAAAACACAAACGTTATCCTCTCTGAGGGACTCTGGACAGCCCTTGAGTGTGAGAGTAGATAAATGGTGGATAGCGTTCACTTGTGTGGTACTTTTTTCTTATTTCTGGATGGCCAGGGCGCTTTGGGGATCCTATTATCTGTCCATTCATGCACACGTTTGTACGCTGGTGGCAGTGGGGCCACGGTGCAGGGCACTGGCCTGGGCCACTGGGGGCGGCTTGTAGATTGGTGTATTGCTTTGGGCCATTTCAGCATGTAGGTTGCGGGGGGGATCGGGCCACTGGCCCTCTGGTAGAAAATAGTGTAAATGACTTTCACTCAAGTTTTCATAAGGCTGCTTTTATTTGCTGAGCTTTTATTTTGGTGGTTGTATTTCTGATTTCCTGTCTTTTAGTTTGAATTACTTCCTGTCTATAGCTGCCTTATGTAACAGACTTCTATTTGGTTTTTTCTGCAAAAGCAAGAAGCGCACATGGTCATAGATGAAACATCGTAATTAATGTCACTTTAAGGCTCATTGTTGACATTTTAGCGCCTAGCTGGAATTGGGCACAAGGGATGGTGATAGAAAAATTCCATATTATCTACATTATTATTATTTTAATAATTTATTATTATGTTTGAGAAGTATCATACCTTTCATATGCAGTGTTTAATGTTTATGTGCATTCCATGTGGAATAAGTTCATATATTCTTGGCATGTTTCTGTGAGCAATTTCAGAGAGTTCAGACTGAAGATCAGTACAGGATCAGTACATGCGTAAGGAATGATCTAAGCCACTTTTTATAATCTCTTTGACATGTCCTGTTTCGGGTCACAGGAATGCACAGGAACTCCTCAGCTTATATAGATTAGTGTTTTATGGATGTTCTGTTAGATTTACATTCTTGTCTCCAGAGTGTCTGTGACATTTCCCCGGATAAGCTTTTGCCTCATTTCCACTAGCACGGCTTAGCACGTCATGGTACAGCTCATCACGTTTTGTAAGTCTTTCCACTAGCCCCAACACGGTTTAACAGCAGCGATTCTCAACCTCGCTCAAGGGCAGGGTCCAGTCGTGCTGAGCTGTACCGTGTTGTGACGTTAAAAGACTGGTCGCCGCTGATTGGTCAGGTCTTAATGTCACGAAAGCGACTGTCTTCGCCGTCTTCTGATACACGACTGCCATATGCAATACTTCACGGACTAACTCGGTCACGGAGTAAATACAATATTAATACAGACAGCGTTGTAGGTTTTGCGGAACTGTACACCATGGTCCAATGAAGAGGTGCGGAGTTTTCTCTGCTTGGTGGCAGCTCCACAGTGAGGAGTGACCCGGACCCATAATACAGATGGCTGGCCAGCTTAATAGAAACCGGACTATGGACAAGCTGAAGACGATCGTGAGAAAACCATCGATGGTGAGTGATTTGTAATAATGTGCATCTGTTTGCTTATTTATCCTGTTGGTGGTGAGCTCACTTTTTTTGAGCTATACAGCGCTGTTCTGTGCTGGCTAACGAGTTTTAGCTAGCGTTAGCTAGTACCAACTGCTGATTCACTCTTGTTTTCTCCTAAATATTCGCTTGTGAGAGCAAAACGATGAAATATGTTAATCCTGGTTAAAGTCCTGGTTTTTGTTTTGTATTGCACTTTGGTGCTGTGCATTAAATTGTGTGCAATTTAATGTTAGAATGTTTCCACATGCCAGGGGTTAGCCTCCCTGTTGTGGATACTGGTGAAATGGACCACACGAGCCGAAGTCTCGTCATATTAAAATTGCTTTTTCAAACCAGTGATTTATAAAGTCATTCATATAATTTTCTAAAGCGTCAGAATAGACACACACACCTATTCTGTGGATCCTGCAGTGCTTGTCAGCGCCGTTTTGTGCGGGCTAACTCGTTTTAGCTAAGGTTTGTTTTTGCTAGTAGCTAGCAAGTACCAACTGCTGATTCACGCTTGTTTTCTCCTAAATATTCGCTTGTGAGAGCAAAACGATGAAATATGTTAATCCTGGTTAAAGTCCTGGTTTTTGTTTTGTATTGCACTTTTGTGCTGCGCATTAAATTGTGTGCAATTTAATTGTGTTTCCACATGCCAGGGGTTAGCTTCCCTGTTTATATTGCGATCCTGGTGAAATGGACCACACGAGCCGAAATCTCATCATATTAAAATTGCTTTTTCAAACCAGTGATTTATAAAGTCATTCATATAATTTTCTAAAGCGTCAGAATAGACGCACACCTAATCTGTGGATCCTGCAGTGCATGTCAGGGAAACAAAGCATTTTTGTCACATCCCACCACTGAATTTCACAGGTGTATTTCCCGAATACAGTTACATCTCCAAAAATTAGGATGTCATGAAAAACTTCAATTTTTTTTGTCACTCATTTCAGAAAGTGAAATCCGTATATTATATAGATTCATTACACAGAGTTATATATTTCAAGCGTTTATTTTAATTTTGATGATTACGGCTTACAGCCCCTGAAAACCCCAAATTCAATTTGGCAAAAAATTAGAATATTACATAAAATTAACTTTAAAAAATAGTTTTTAAATATAAATTTTGGCCGCTGAGGTGTTGGTTAATATGGGCTGTAGCCATAATCATCAATATTAAAATAAACACTTGCAATATATCACTGTTCCTGTAATGAATCTCTATATGGGTTTCACTTTCTGAAATGAGTGAAAAAAATATTGAATTTTTTCATGGTATTCTAATTTTTGAGATGTGCCTGTATATGTGTTGAACTTGCTTGAAACTAACCATCATCCATTTCTGTCGTTCATCTGTGCAGGAGGAAATCAGCCGCCCCACAACGGACCTCGCCACTGTGGAAAGTACTGAAATCCTTTCCTTTTATAGGTAAATTGTCAAAACTATAGTAGAACAATTTCCACTTAATATAAAAGGGACTGAACTGAGATTTATTTGATTGTGTGAATATGGCACATCAACTGTAAAATAAACCGCTTGTTAATGTATTTATTTTTTTGTCAGATCACTTTTGTGATCCTTTGTGAGTTATGTTCATAACTGTATGTTTTGGCAAATGTGAGATGTTCAGTTATCAATATAATTTACTTTATATGTGTAGTTTATAGTCTATCATCAATAAACTCATGCAGTAACAGGACACATTATAAATATTTGAGACCAATTGTAGTGCTTCCTTTTATATTTTAGCAATGCTAGTACAAAACACCGCCCACACATGAAGCCAGGGCAAGAAGAGACACTTTTTCACTTTTACAGACAAGACAAACTTTTATTGATAAAAACTTCATATTTTGACTGACCGACTCCATACTCAGTGATGCACAACTTCAGTTAATGTACTAGATTCCATTCAAGTGAATGTATTAATTCATTCTGATTGCTGAGGTCACAGTAAAAAGAGATGATTTTAAATGTAACCCAGCCCTTGTAAAATCTACTGAAGTGCAGCTACATGAAAATTGTGGTTAAATACAACAACAAAGTACTTTATTGTCACATTCAAATTGTAATCCCTCCTGTTTTGTTTTTCTTTTGACTTCATGGATGAAATATGGGTGGGCAATATAAGCTGCAGCTTCAGCCATCACCCATTTCAGATAACCTATGTTGAACTGTATAATCAGAGGAGTTATTGTTTAATTTGACCTTGTTAGATTTTTTCCCCTTTGTTATATTATTCTATTTTCTTTTAATCTTTACTTTTAATCAAGCCGAAATAAAGATTCATTCATTAATTCACATTCCACCACTGGCTTTTAGCAACAAGTGTATTTCCCAATAAGTTTTAAACTTGCTTTAATTAACCACCACCCATTTGTCTTTTGTCTAGGCAAGAGGGAAACTGTCACCCCAACTGGACCTTGACTCACTATTTACAGAGATGCAGGCTGTAGATCTGTCGAACCAGGACCAGTACGGACTGATCCAGTTGCTTCTCAGTGAGGCAGCGTGTGACCATTCCAGTTTGGTTTTTTTTTACAGTTTGAATTTTGCACATTCTGAATAATCTGGAATTTGCTGCTGATTGTAATAAACAATTTAGTGACTTATGTGTTTGCATCATGATTTTCTATCTTGATTTTCTATTTTGTCTGTTAAGACACTGGTGGGAAAAGAGTCAACTGTACAAAGGATTAATCGGTGACCTTGAAAATAATGGCTCATTTTTAAGAAAAAAGTAACCAAAACAATTATTTTATTAACTGAAGACTATATTGTTAGAAGACTGTACAGAAGACCCTGCATACTTTAGTGACAGTACCAGTATATGGAGGAATTCTGGGTCATATTAGCATCTGCTCTTCATCATAATGGGTTTGGGCAGGGGTGTCTAATCATGTGCCATGGAGGGCCAAGACCCTGCAGGCTTTACCTCCAACCAGTGTCTTCAACAGCAGATTCCACTGAACTTCTTCCACTGACTGATCAGTGAGATCACCTGCTGAAGAGACTGGGTAGAAGAGAGAACCTGCAGGGTCTTGGCCCCGCATGACACATGATTGGAAGCCCCCGGATTAGGTTTAATGGGATTTAACATTTTAACACAAACTGCTTTATGGTTCATAATTCTGTTGACAGACTTACACCAAACCAAAAGTGATTTCTCAAACTGCTGGATTATTCTTAGCTTTTCCAATCTTTCAGTATTTAATTTATGCCACATGGTGGTAACCTTCACATATAAAAAAAGAGACATCTGCAAAAACTTCAGAGGTTTATTGTCAGTGAAATTCCCCGTGCAATACGACATGAATGCATGTCTAGTACATTGTTGATGCAGAGAATATATATTTCTACAGTACATGTATCTAGTAAATCAAGCATTTTCCATGTAACCTTGTGACTGCATTATTTTAATTGCTTTTAATCCTAGATCAAGTTTGTTTTGGCCTAAAATGCATGATAACTGTCAAATATATCTAATTATACCTAACTCAGTAAAGTTTACTTTCTGAATATATATTTTGTGGCTAATATAGTTATTAACATGGCGATCAAGTTGTGTCAGCTGATCATTTTTTTCTATGACACATCTCAGACTCAGTGCAGAAGCAGGTACGTGCATGATGTCTCAAACTGTATCTCAACAGTCTCTCCATGATTTTCAAGCAATTTGAGCAATTTGTTGCACAGGAAATAAACGTTTCTACAGACATTCTTAAGCTCTATAACCACTGATCGTTTGTGAAGCTGTGCTGACATCAGTGACAGGCTGATGAAATCCGTGACAGGTCAGGTTCGCCCAGAGCGAATGAATTTCCCCACAACAGAGCCATCTGAAACACACACAGCGTACATATTTTAGTACCTAACAGCGATAACTTGGAGACATTAAAGTGTAGTACGACGTACTTATAGCAAACTAGCATTAGCAACCATTAGCTTACCGTCATATATGACCTAGTTTGTATCTTCATGTCTTCGGCTCTCCCAGAAGCTGCAGAACTATTTCCAGAGTGTTTCATCTCACTGCCTGTACCCTTGTCTGGCGGTCCTTTTTGGCGTTTACGGTGAAAAAAGCCACAGACCGAGGAGTCGCCTTGTACAGCTGTATGTGTTATGTTTTGCTTGGGTCGCGTGTTCTACGTCACGGGAGTGTGGCGCCGCCTCGCTGTTATAGAAATCCCACCCACCCCAGCTCAACACGGTTGTAATGGAGACAAAAGCATGCCGAATCATGTCGAAGTGAATCGAGATGTGCCGAAGTATGCTGGGCTAATGGAAAAGTGCCTTTTGATTATCAGGACTGTCCCGTTCTGTCCCTTCCCTTATCCTCATCCTTCCCTCTCCTTTCTCCTACCTATATATATCAGACCTAAAGAAATGGATCCTTTAGAGATTCTAGGTGTGCAATGCCATGCTTTATAGTCTCTCCCCCAAGTGGCCATTAGGGTGACACCTTATATATTTTTGTAATAAATGTACATAAATCCAACTTTCCACCTGATTTTTGACTTTGAATAATTTAAGCTCAAAATTATTCTAACATTTTGGCGCTCCGAACAGCGGATCCACATATCTCCGTCTTTCTGGAGCCTCTGCTTGATTTCAGCAAGTGCACATCTGATAAAAAAGACCTTCCCAGGCTGAGTGAAAAAAAATAAAAGGCTCAGTGTTACCGCAGTGAAGGCATTTCAGACCGGGGCGCTGGAACTGACTGGGTGATGGATCTGAGAATCCTACAGGCGGCTTGGATGTAAGTACATTTGTTGTTGTTGTTTATGGATAAAAGATAGTGAGATTACCTGGACCGATTGACCATTGCGGATGCTGTTTGGGTGCATTTATTACGGCTTGATCGCTGGGTCATTACTGCCCATGGTAAGCGATATCGCAATAATCCCTTTGGAGGAACAAGATTTTCCTCTGCAATGGTGAACGTTATCGCAAGACCCGGGGAGGCTCCCAGGGGTTTGCTGTCCTCTGCACCCTGTCAGTGTGGTGGAGGTGCCAGAAGTTGCATGCAAAGAAAAAAGGGAAAGATTTGTGCTCTTTTAACCACGGACGTTTTATTGTCTAAATAACTAGGCTCTCAACATCCTGTGGAAAAGCTATGTGATCCCGATAAAGTAGATTTCAGGGACAGATTTGTGCCTTTTTGGCCACTTTTGCTTACTGTCCAGGAGCCTGGACCTTCAGCAATTGTGGGAAGGTTGCGTGACCCAAAAGTTGTTTTTTTTTTTTCACGGAAGAGTTGTGCCTTTACCGCATGTGCTTATTGTCCAATTGCAGGACTCTGGGCGCTGCGAGAGGTTACGTGACCGTTGAAATACTGGTAGATTTTATTTTGAGAATTTGTTGAAGCACTGGATAAAAGTTACTGCAGTCTGGTTTGTTTTGTCTCTGTGTAATCTGCTCCAGTGTGAAAAAGTGAGAGTTCTCCACGGAGGCGGAAAAAGCAGGTTGTAAAATTGTTGTTTGTGATTTTTTCTGATATTTGTGGAGCATAAAAGGATTGATTAGTTAATTGTTATCCTTTTGAGAAGCGTTTAAAATTATAGGTATTTGAAAATATTAGCCTTGAGCAAAAGGAGTTGACTAGTGTTGTGTTTTCACGGCAGTATAAAAAAAAGGAAAAAGTGGAGCTTCACACTGCAGCGACAGTGTGAGGTTGCCACATGCGCGTGTTTTCCATTAAAAGTTGCCAGTTTCGGAGATTAATTGAAGTAATTTTCATGCTGTTTTGGTTTTTGGCATAAACCTAAAAGTCTTTATTGTGTGAACAGATGTGACCTTGTGGAGATAACATAAAAAGAGAGCATTTCTGTGTGGGCCCTGTGTCTGTCTCTGTGTGTGTTTGTGTTTTATGTGTGGGCCCTTGTGTTTAACAGTGAGTGAGTGAGAAGAAGGGAAAAGAAGAGTGAGAAGAAAAAAAATCTATATATGGGTGTTTTTGCAAAGTTTTGGGGTTTTACTTTTTTTCAGTCTAACTCTGTGGGTTTTGACTCTAATGTTGCGTATGTGATGAACTATTTACATATTTTAAAGCCAATATTTTCATTTCCTCCAGTTTTTTCTTTGGAAAATGAAAAACATTGAGCTACTTTTTTCAATTTTCTGACGTCTCACTGACTTTTATTGACTCAGTTGCCTTATATCTCTGACTGAAGCATAACAGTGAACTTTACAGGAAAAAAGGACACAGGACTAACGGCCAGCCTCTGGGACCCGGCCTCTCGCCAATGTCCGTGCCTCCCTCGTCGAGACCACAGGCGCATAGAACATCTAAGTTAAGTACAAATGCTTGCATCTTAATCACTGCTACCACCATGACAATGAAGAAATTAACTGAATATTACAATTTCATGCTGCCACTTAATAATACCTAATCACTGAAGGCTTTGTGTACACATTATATTACATGATTCAAAGCACAGAAGAGGTTGATGATTACTGCGTTTGTGCATGTGATTTGCCAGAGTCTACTGACTATCAAACACAGATTTTGGTAATTCTATGTCATATTGTTGCTTTGTTTCAATAACACTAAACTCACTTTTTAATAACTGGCATATGCAATCTTATTTATATTTTGATCCTCAGTCTGTCCATGTAGAAGAAAAAAAAATAATATGGCTTGTGTCAGACTGACCTAGATAAGGTAACGGTAAACAGACGGAATCAGCCTTCAAAGGACTCAGATGTTTGTAATAAAAAGAAGGACGCTCAAGGTCTGATGGATTTTAGGACATATATAAAAAAAACCCAAACAAACCACAGATTGTGGTCCTGTGCCATAAATTCCTGAAAACAGAGATTAGGTCTACACCTGCAGTTACTAATTCTAAATGCTGCATTGGTTTAAGGCTTCTAATATATGACACTGTTTTGTTTCAACATAATCCTAAACTAGTGATTACCCATGTCAATTGGTAAAACATTTACTGATTCACAGAATATTTAGCGAATACTTGTTGTGAACAGCAAAAACACATTCAAATTGTGGAAGCTTTAGGAGTAATTTAAAGGCTTTTCTGCTATTCTTCATTCTTCATTTTTCAACAGGAAAGGGAAAGCATTCACAAAATTTTTTAGCTTTCACCAGGAATTAGATTTGCCAAATTAACAAGGAATCATAACATCACCGTTACCTTTCAGTTTAATAAATCCTTGATGACATATGCAATATGTAATAAAATAATAAAAAACAATAATTCACTTGTGTTTCTTAACATTACACGTTATAATAAACAGTTGGATAAACAACTGTGATAACCATTTAAGGGACACAAAATAATGATGATAACTGGAACATTAGTAAAATCAATTATGAGGTGATAAAATTTGCACTCCTGTTGATGTAAATACTGATGTAAGGACAGGGAAGCCGTGAGGTTTCCCCAAATTTTTCTTTGCAGGATGGCACTGACATTTGATCTTTGTGGGAGATGGGAGGAGGCCGGACAGTGTGTGGGTGACGGCCTCATTGGCGACAGTGGCCACAGGGGAAAGGACCTCTCAGTTGACAAGTATTTTTTTTTGAAGCTAAGTAGAACAAATGACATTGCAAATGACATACAGCATAGCAATTTAAATGACTTTGACTTTAAAAATGTAGTGTTCATATGACTTCACACTGGAAGATACATCTGATCCCACTCACCACATAATGGTGTGGCAATATCACATTTCAGAAATGTGACAGTAATAAGGAATGTGTTTTCTGTGCTCCCGGTGCTCAGCCGTGGCCAAGCTGGGCCTCGGGACTACAGTCCACCCCATAATTTACCAAGGAATATAGTATAAAATGAGACATTCCTTGTACAAAATTAAGCCAAATTCCAATTAGGCAATATGTCCACCTTTCCATTGACTGAAGGAGTGTGACACAACCTTTCACAAGGATTCACTTACACAAATTCAACCTGTCTGTGTTCAATTGGACAGACAGATGTGATCTAAGTGACTAACTCAGAATGGTCGCTCTAAATGCTAAATCACATCAAATCTGCACAGTTATATTACTTTTGAGATTAAGTCAAGAGACGACACACACAGAAGAAGCTATGACTGTTGAAACTTCATTTTGAAGGAGCTATACTACTCACAAATTTTCATCTAAATTAACTGTGTGTAACACATAAAAAGTGGTAACACACTTCCTTCTAGTAAAAGACACTACCCATCAAGCAAATACCCTGTAACTTTGCTGCATGTGTGTATCCATGCATCAAAAGGGGGGTACCAAAGAAATTAATTAGCAAAAATAATTAGCAATCCTCAGAAAAATAGATAATACATAAAAATTATCAATAAGTGATCAATAATGAAGAGAAAAATATAAATGAAACCACTTGGTAATGAAATCACAACATTCAATAGGAGAAGTTAAGAGTTATATCAATAAATTTACAGATATTTAAGAAAATATCTGCAGATTATTGTAAAAGAAATATCATGTTTATAAGATACAAGGTAAACTGATAAGGAAGAAAACCATGCAAATATATGAGAAAAGTTCCAAATGTCTCAGAAAAGTCCAACTTGTGCTGAATTTATGTTTACTGTGAGACTTAATTTAGAATCTACTACAAAGACAACACAGATTCTTACTCAATTAAGAGAACAATGCTTTAGGGAGCTCAAAGCAAAATAGTTTGATCTTCCCTGCATAAACTTAGTCTTTTCAAAACCTTTGCATGGATCTCATTGAGCTAAATAAGAGTGAAGGTAAAAATGTTTAGAAATTATTTACACACTTATTGAACATACAAAGGCTTTCCACTACACTAATTTAAATATTACTATGGTGACAATGAAACCCTTAACTGAAACAATATCAAGATTTAAAATACAGTGATCCCTCACTTATCGCGGTTAATGGGTTCCAGAACTGACCGTGAAAAGTGAAAAACCGTGAAGTAGCGTCACCCCTAATGACGTCACCCTTAAATAATACGTAAGTTCATTCTCTCACTCTCTCTCTCATATGATACGTGTGTGTGTGTGTGTGTGTGTGTGTGTGTGTGTAAGTGTACATACATACGTAGATGTAAATAAAGTGTACATAAATATGTTTTTAGAACTCTTTTATTCTTATAACAAGATACGTAACTCAAGATGAAGATGATTTACTGCACAGGTTAAGGAGAGCTTTACTGCTCCTCAGGTGACGCCTCATCGTCAGGTGCTAGAGGCGCAGCATCGTCGAGGGCAGCTTCCGATAGAGCTGGAGAAGCTGCAGGAGGCGGCGTAGTGGCTCGACGGGAAGACTATTTCACACAAAAAGGCACAAGAGAACAGCGAAAAGTTCCACGCGGCGAGACTAAGCAACACGAGCGATAAAGGACAATGAATGCGGTCTTCCTTCGCTGGGTATGGGCGCTCAGCAGGGAGAGAAGCTGGGTAAAACGTCTCGGCCAATCAGCTTGCGAGATTCCTGAGCCGAGCCAACACGAGAACAGCGAACAGAGAGGTGGATTTTGAGTTGTGCGGGCTCTCCGTGTTGATACTTGATGTTCTAATGTAGTCTCCCTGCCTTCTGCTAGCGCCCGCCCATTTTTTCTCAATTTTGAATTTTTGATGAATATTTTTGAAATATCCGCGATGCACTGAGGGCGCGAAAGGTGAGGCGCGAAGTAGCGAGGGATCACTGTAGATGAAATGATTTACTTAGATAATGGAAATGGAATACACTTTGTAAATTAAATCATGTCACATTTAAGTGCAGTTCCTAAATTATTAGTACCAAACATTTACCTAGGAAACCACTTCCCTTACCATCAACAATCAACAAGATTAGTATAATATACAAATAAGAAAAATAGGGAAATTGTGAATGACAAACCCTATTATTGAAGCCATTTAACTTAGGTGATGACGAAAGGTTTCTGGGTGATTATATGCAAAGAATGACAACTGAGAGCGATGCCATCCATACTGCCCTTCCCAGGAGGGACCACGTGACGAAGGAACTGTAGGAGGTGCACCCATCTCTTGGGCAAACCAGGGGATCTGGTCATCAAAGGAAACTGGACCAAAACTCCCTGGTGAGGACAGCACAAAGGTTATCTGGGTGACCTGAACAGCCGTGGAAAGCGAAGGACGTGGCACTTGGGTGCAGCTAATGTTTTACCCCACCTGAAACCCTCAGCAAGAGACTGTTTAATATATATTGTATACTTATTTGAAAAAAAAATGACTGTTTAACTGTTTCTCTATGCAAGTGTCAGCTGATGACTTGCCGTCCAGTAATGACCTCTGCTAATAGAGAAACAGGCTTTTTGTTTATCATGACACGGGAAAAAATACAAGGGAAGGAAAAGTGTGGTTAGTGTTGTTACCTTATCATCCTCATCATCCTCTAGTAATACTTAATATTGGTTATTAAGTTGTTCCATTACTTATACAGTGTAGAGAATTGTTTTGTTTGCTCCTTAATAACACTGACAGTTAGGCAAACTATCTTTATTGCTAAAATAATGCAGCTACTACAGGCTGTTTGGTTTTTTTAAGAGAGGCTATATACAGAAATAACATAGCAAACTTCATTTTGAATCACACCCGACACAACACATCACTCCACTGATTAGAAACATGATGACACTCCTTACTCTGTGAATGCAAGGTTAATTTCATCAGGGAACTCCTCTTTTTGAAGTGGTGATGTCCCCTTTCAACAGCTTAACACTCTCTGAGTATGCAACAGCTTACAGTGCGTCTCTCCCCTGTACTGCTACCTTGCTTGACTAACGAAGCAAGCAAGTGTTATACCAAGGATCTACACTGACAAAAGTCATTGAGTCATTGGGCGCATTCACATTTGACCTGGACACTGGGCAGATCTGTGTACCCCATTTTGGCAACTGACTGTACCCTCATCATGTTGGCAGGGCAGGTGGGCAGGGTGAAGAGAGATGCTTTTCTACCACATGTTGCCATTTATGAAGCATGAATGCAATTTCAGATGGAAAGTACAGGAGTGAGGCTTTTGTTCATTGCTTCTTTGAGTGAGAGTGGAAACAAAATACCTTCGGGATTAAAACACTTAATTGTAGACTACAATTATTTACAAAATTATAACAAAGGATAGAATGGCTCTTGATCAACTAATTGCCACCCGTAGGGGTGTAGGCCCTATTATAGGAGATTATTGTTTTACTTCTATCCATGAAAATGATGCAAATGGTCATATTAAGAGTTTATGCTTTTTTTTTGCACAGCATGCTTGAGCAAGAAGCTCACATTTAATGTCCGCATTAAATGCGTTTAAAGTTTTCTTATGCACAGAGAAAAAGTGACTGTGATTTGTTGCAGTAAAGAACAGCTTCTTGTAAGTGGTGAACTTTCATTTATCTGTGCTTTCTATTTTATTTTATCTCATTCATTTACATGCTGTTGTGATACGCAACTATTTCATGGAAATAAATCCTCTAAATATGCGTTTTTAATGGGCTGGTCCGGGTGTCAAATATATGGCTCGTGGGCCAAAAAGAGCCCACCAGGGGGTCCAGAATTTTTGCTGTGAATTCACAGCTTTATTTCTAGTAAATTTCTGACTTTCTACTGATTGTGTAAATCTGAGACATTCTTTCTCTGTAAGATGAGACTTTTTTTCTCAACAGTTTTCTTTTCCTTCTTTTTTCTGATTAGAACAAGGGGCCCTTGATCTTGCTGTGTGTGCAAGATGATTTAAGTATGCATTTAAAAGTAATGTGGAAGTTACTTTTTCAAGTAACTAGTTACTTTAATCATGCTGTAACTCAAAAGTAACTCAGTTACTTTTGAAAAGAAGGAACTAGTAACTGTAACTAGTTACTATTTTTTAGTAACTTGCCCAACACTGCCATTCACAGACACACATTCACACCTAGGGCCAATATAGAGTCTCCAAATAACCTAACCTGCATGTCTTTGGCCTGTGAGAAGAAACCAGAGTACCCAGAGTAAACCCACACAGACATGGGAAGAACATGCTAACTCCACACAGAAGGGTCACCAATGGTCAGAGGGTGGGATCGAACCCACGATGATCAGGGGTAGAATCGATCCCGTGACCTTCTTACTGTGCTGCCACACAGTGATATGCGTGTTATGAAAAAATAAAAATACCAATACCAAGAAGGCATTAAACCGGTCATAGAGGACCTGAAAGCGGCAGGTGTCACTATACCATGCCCAAATTCTCCATGTAACACACCTTTGTTTCCCGTGAGGAGGGCTGGACCATCTTCCGGATGGGGAGTGGTTCAGGACCTTCAGGCAGTAAACAAAGCAGTTATCACAAGGGCTGTTTCAGTCCCAGACCCACACATCTTGTTGAATGACCTACAACCACAAATGAAATATTTCACAGTAACAAACATGAGTCATCTTGTCACAAAGTACAGTATCAGTCATTTCACCATCCAGACACCTTGCATGCATGAAAGTGCTATTATCACAGCCTCATCTAACCATTGAACGTTGCATGGTAACACAATTAAATTAATTTGTAAATTAGGCCAAGGGAAAGCACTCACAGTGTATACTGACAGCCAGTATGCATTCTCTACCATCCATCACTTTACACAACAGTGGAAGCAAAGAGGCATGATTACAAAGACCTCATTTTAAAACTGTTAGACAGTGTAAAACTTCCGTCTAAATTAACCATACACAAATGTGCTGCACACATTAATGGCACAGATTGAATCTCTAAGGAAAAACACTTGCAGACAATACCACAAAAGCAGCTGCACAAGGTCATGTAGGAAACCAGACCACAGCATTACTTCTTTTAACAAAGACAACAAAAATTATCACATGAGACACAAACTGTTTCAGCAGGCCTCCACTCTGCTACATGGGGTTTCCCATGTATCAAAGGGGGGTATGATTAGTAAAATAATAAATAATTTTGTAAGAAGAAAACAATGCTCAAGGAAATTTAAGGCCTGAAAAAGGGACCTTCCCTGCATCAACTTATCCTTTTCAAAACCTTTGCATGGATTCCATTGAATTAAATAAATGTGAAGGGAAGAAATATTGTTTGGTGATTATTAATACATTCATTAAATGGACAGAAGCCTTCCCTTGCACTCATCCAAATCCTGCTATGGTAGCAAAGAAACTCTTAACTGAAATAATACCAAGATTTGGAATAACTGAGAAGATTTTCTCAGATAATGGAACATATTTTGTAAATTAGATTACATCACACTTAGGTACAACACTCAACATTAACTTGGAAAACCACTCAGCTTACCATCCACAATCTGCAGGATTAGTGTAACGCACAAATAGGACTGTTAAGGAAGGCTTAGGAAAATAGTGACAGAAATAGGAAGAATAATGGATGGCAAGCCTTACCTACTCCCAACATTAAGGTCATTTAATTCAGGTGATGAGGAAGGGTGTTCAGCTGATTATATGCAAAGAATGTTGACTGACAGAGATATTGTTCATGCTGCTCTTCCCCGGAGGGACCACGGGGAAGCACCCATCTTGGCCAAGTGAGGGGATCTGGTCCTTATCAAAGTCATCAAAAAGAAAAACTGGGCCGATGATCCCTGACAAGGACCACACAAAGTCATCCTGGCAACACCAACAGCCCTGAAAGTTGAAGGGCATGACTCCTGGGTGCTTTTAACACATTATAAACTTTACCCCGTACAAAACCCCCAGTAAGAAACTAAGTAAGCCCCATTCCCTCAGCAAGACTGCTTCTATTTTAATCCCCATTGCAAAGTACATCACAAAAAAGGGGGGGGGGATCCTCAAGAAGTGACCTTTTAACTGTTTAACTGTTTTTTTCCCCCTGTTGTTTATCATGGAGAGACAAAATGCCAGAGAGAGAAGGTTGGCAGCTGAAAGATGTGAATGGTACACCTGTTTATTCATCATCATCATGATCCTTTTGGTGACACTTTTATTTTGGTTATTTTTAGGGACATCATTATCCATCTATCGTAGGGCTAGATACATTACTCACACACACCATGACTGGCTAGAAGGTCCAGGTCATGAGGATCATGTTTATGCTGGTAATGTGTGGTGGAAGTATGCTAATTATACAGTTAAATCAGCAAATCGTTCAAATTGCTATGTGTGTTCTTTGCTTCCACTTTCAGCTGGTCACATATCTGTCACTGCTAAACTAATGGAATCATCAGAAGCTGTTTGTTTCTTGCAAGAGGCTATGTATAGAAATAGTACAGCAAGCACTAATCACACCTGTCACATTGCTTATTACTCCACTGTCCGGAGACATGATGACACCCCTTACTCAGTGAAGGCAAGGTTAATCTCGCCAGGGAATTTCTCCTTTTGTCTAAATGGGTGTGGAAACGTCTCTCTGGGCAGCTTACCGCTTTCTAAGTGTGTAATGGTGCATAGTGCGTCTTGCCACTGTACTGCTACTTGCTGGACCAACAAAGTCGGCAAAGGTTGTCCTGAAGATCTTTTTTGTTAGTCTAGAAGCCTGGAAGGAAATGTCCCCCTGCAGGAGCTCTGTAGCACTGCTACAGAGCTGCTGATTCTTAAAAGCATGGTACGTATATGGTGACGGGGGATGGTGGCTGTGTGGCCATCGTGCCCACTCACACCTGCCCATGAATTGGGGAGGGGTGTGTGCCCCCATAGTTGTGACTGACCATACCATCATATTGTCGGCAAGACAGGTGGGCAGGGTGAAGAGAAATGTCTCCTTTGCACCATATGATCCCATCTGGGGCACAGATGTGCCAGAAGAATTCAAGTTAGAAACAATGGGGCAGGAGGTACCTAACTCCTTGTTCCCTTTGGTGGGAGTGGCTAAGAACACCTTATGGATTGAAACTACTAGTTATAGACTACACTCATTTGTGAATTTTTCTTTATCTGCTTTTTCTGGTATACATGAGGAATTAACAGCTTTTAGCCTTATGTTGGCTCAAAATAGAATGGTTCTTGATCAAATAACTGCCCCCTGAGGGGGCGTGTGTGTAATTGTAGGAGATTGTTGTAGTACTTTTATCCCTGAAAATGATGCAGATGGTCACATGATTGCCTTGGCCATACACAGCCTCACTGCCTTACAGGCTGCCACGGCCAAGGACAATGTTACTGATGAACAAACCTGGTTAAGTTGGTTACTTTCTTCATGGAGAAGTCTCATCATGAACCTGTTAGTGATTTTGGTGGTATTAATTTTGGCCTTTTCTTGTGTCATTCCCATACCTGCCAACTACTCCGGTTTTGCCGTAATGGTTACGGTTTTCAAGACCCCATTCCGGGTTATGGCTTTATTAATCAAAATTACGGTTTTTCACTAAAAATTCAGTCAAAAATTTTAAATCGTAAAAAAACCCCGAAAGCAATTCCAAACACGAGATCGCTAGGAATTGTATCTAAATTTAGAACATAGCAACACGTGATGGCAGCCGGGATGGTCACTTTTTCAGTAACCAACACCCAATATTGGATCAACATTTGTGACGCACAGGCTGAATTTCCACCTTGGTTGAACCAGCTTTTGAAGTAGAAATACCCCTTTATTCGCCTTTCACCGTGCTC
This sequence comes from Pholidichthys leucotaenia, assembly GCA_020510985.1. Classification (NCBI taxonomy): domain Eukaryota; kingdom Metazoa; phylum Chordata; class Actinopteri; order Cichliformes; family Pholidichthyidae; genus Pholidichthys; species Pholidichthys leucotaenia. The sequence continues at coordinate 212,926,575 of CM035845.1, read as the reverse complement.
TGTGAGTAAACGGAGTAGCGTTTCTTTTCGTGGTTCGCTGCTACGCTTTACCTGAAGCGTTTGCTAAGCTAACGCTATCGCTATTGAGGGTATTGAGGTTTCTATTCTCGCGCGAAATCCCGGAGAGGCGTGCGCACATGGCGAGATATAAACACGATGTAAACTGCTGCAGACGTTCGCACGACTGCACTTCAACCCTGGCAAATGGACCATGGATTCGACATCTAAAGGGAGAATACATTTTATATAATGCCTAAGATTCTGAAGAACATGTGCTGTGTAATTGCAAGCCTTGTCATGCTTGGTGTATCATGTAAACACATAAAATATCAGAGCGATTTTGCCGTCTTTTATGCACGTGTCTGTGTCAGTGCTAGTATACCCTGCTGATATTTCTAGTCTTCTAGTTACCTCCGCCAAGGAGGTTATGTGATCATCAGCGTTGGTTTGTCTGTTTGTTTGTTAGCAAGATAACTCAAAAAGTTATGGACGGATTTTCATGAAATTTTCACAGATTGTCAGAAATGGGGTATCCTACAGATGACTAGATTTTGGTGGTGATCTGGATCACTGTCTGGATCCAGGAATTTTTTAAATGATTCTTTTTTTTTTAATTTAACATTGCGAGATAGGGCCATTTTCAATATTTTATTTATGATGTTAAACACTGTATGGGGGGAACTGTGGCGCTTGGCGGAGGTCTGCACTCTCCGAGTGCTTTTCTAGTATTCATAATACATCACATCTGGCCTATTCAAAGTTCTATGCAGTGTTAAGATAGTCTTTTGAATGCAAATTTAATGAATGAATGAATCTTTATTTTGGATAGATTAAAAGTAAAGATTAAAAAGAAACAATAATATAACAAAGGCGAAAAAATCCAACAAGGTCAAATTAAACAATAACTCCTCTGATTATACAGTTCAACATAAGTTATCCGAAATGGGTGATGGCTGAAGCCGCAGCTTATATTGCCCACCCATATTCCATCCAAGAATTCAAAAGAAAAACAAAACAAGAGCGATTACAATTCAGAACAAAGCTAAGACAAAATGTGACAAAAAAAACTAAATAACAACACAACACAGACTGGATGTGACAATCCTTATGTGATTTTACATGTCATCTTGTATATATGTTTGGAGTATTTCTTCCTTTAGTTTTTGTTTAAATTGTCCAAGCGTTGTACATGATTTTAATTCAGGTCCAAAATTGTTCCATAATCTGACTCCTTGCACTGAAACACAGTGTTGCTTGGTGGTAGTTCTCACTGAAGGTTTTTAAAATATACTTGTTCCTCTGAAAGGATATTGTTTCTCCCTTATTTGGAACAGCTTTTGGATATTTGCGGGCAGTGATAGATTCTTAGCTTTAAACATTATTACTGCAGTTTTAAAGTCAACCAGATATTTCAACTTGAGAGCTTTTAATTTAAGAAAAAGTGGGTTTGTTGGTTCCTTGTAAGCAGCTTTGTTTATTATTCTAATAGCTCTCTTCTGAAACATAAAGACTGGATATATGTTTGTTTTATATGTATTTCCCCATACTTCAGTACAATATGTCATGTATGGGAGTATTAATGAATGATACAAAGTATATAATGTGGGTTGATTCAGCAAATATTTCGCTCTGTGTAGTATTGCAATTGATTTAGATATTTTACCTTTAATATAATTAATATGTGACTTCTATGTCAAATGCTAATATTTGTTTGACACTGCGGCCCCTGGACCCCGGCTAGCTACTAGGCTTTTCAGGTTTGAAAGTTGAAGAAATATGAGGTTGTTAGCTACATTTAACTAGATTTAATGCTAATATTTGTTTGGCAAATATTAGCATTATTATTAATAGCATTAGCATTAGCATTATTAGCATTAGCATTAGCATCGGCCCCTGGACCCTGGCTAGCTACTAGGCTTCTCAGGTTTGAAAAGTTGGCAGGTATGCATTCCCTGCATCTGTAGTATGATGATGAGACTTATTCATGTTAATTTAGTGATGTACCATGGAGTAATTGCCGGGGATGGTGGGGATGATGAACAAACAGCGTGCGCTCAAGGTGTCTCTCCATGACCCAAATACAGAGTAAAAGTATGACTGACGTGCAGAATCGATGCAGAATCGGGGTGCATGCGCACGCAGCGACCGGCAGTGGGTGAAAAAGTTTGACGTCTTAGTCTCTATTTTAATGCACTTTAATGTGTTTTAATGTAATTCTCTGTGCTGTTTTTGTCCTTGAATGTTTGTGGACTACATAATGAAGAGCTCTGTGGTTCCATCAGTATGGATTTTCTTCTTGTTTTTGCACTGTGGTTTCTTTCTTACCGGCTCTTTGTCTGGGACGTCAATGCGGTCATGCTGGGAAGAATGCAGTATTCCAGATACATGCTACTGCATTTAAACATGGATAATCCAGCATCTGTGTTTGAGTCTGTGCTGCAACTACCGGACTTTATTTTAAGAGACTTTCATGGACACAGCGATGAAAAGAGAGACAAGAGAAGGAAACACGGAAAGCGAGGAGGCGTAAGATTAAACCTGAGAAGGCGTCAGCTTAACCACATTCCTCTTTCTTCCATTATTATGGGGAACGTACAATCCCTGAGAAATAAAGTGGATGAAATTCAAGGAAATGTACGATATCAGAAGGATTTCAAGAACTGCTGTGTCATGGCTTACATGGAGACGTGGCTTATGGAGCATGACCGGGACCTGGACCTGTGTATTGATGGCTTTGGAGCCCCATTTCATTTGGATCGGCAGGAAGAGGTAACAGGGAAACGTCAGGGGGGTGGCGTATGTTTGTATATTAATAAACAGTACTGTACATCTGTCATGGTCAGAGAGCACATCTGTACACCAGATGTGGAGCTTCTGTTCATATCTCTACGCCCTTTTTATCTGCCCCGCAAGTTCCCCCAACTTTTCATAACGACTGTGTACATTCACCCGAGGGCGGATGCTGCCTCCGCCTCCAGCACCATCTTTGATGTGGTACAGCGGTTGCAGTCGATTTCCCCAGAGGCTCCAAATTTCATCCTTGGGGATTTTAATGATGTGTCTCTAAAAAAGACACTTAAAAACTTTTATCAGTACGTCTCCTGCCCAACCAGGCGAGAAAAGACATTGGACCTGTGCTACGGATCTATCGAGGGAGCCTTTAAATCTCTTCCCCTTCCTCCTTTAGGATCCTCAGATCACAACTGTGTACATTTGCTGCCCACATATAAAACTGCTCTCAGAAGAGAGAAGACGAAGACCAGAGACATAAACGTGTGGACAGATGATTCAGTGCTCTGCCTCCAGGAATGTTTTAACTGTACGGACTGGGAGGTGTTCACACTGTCCTGTGGAGATGATTTGGACTCTTTAGTGGACGTGACATGCTCTTACATGGCGTTCTGGCGGGACATGATCGTTCCACGTAAATGTGTCAAAATATATCCCAACAACAAGCTATGGGTCACTAAATCAGTTAAATCCTGCTTACAGAGGAAAGCACTGGCCTGTAAACAGGGGGATGTTTCTGAGCTGCAGGTTGCCACAAAAGAGCTGAAGTCCGAAATTTTAAGAGCAAAACAGAATTATAAATCAGAATTGGAAAGCAAGATGGCAACAAAGAAGCTTGGTTCAGCCTGGGCTAGTATGAAAACTATTGCAGGCCTTCAGAGCGCAGTAATGGTGTGTTTTTAGATGGTTTTAATTCAGACACAGCTGGCTAATGCTCTTAATTGTTTTTATGGTCATTTTGATTCCTTTGATTTTAGCACAGAAACCCAAGATTTGAAACAGAAACTCAAAGACAATCAGCACTTTAATATTGAGGTGCAGTATGTTAAAAGGGCGTTCTGTGCTGTAAGTGAACAAAAGTCAGGGCCCTGATAATATATGTGGACACTTGGTAAAGTCCTGTGCACATGAACTGAGTCCTGTGTTTCACTACATTTCACTACAGTCCTTACAGACACAACACGTGCCTAAGGTCTGGAAAGATGCTGTGGTTGTCCCTGTTCCAAAATCCAGCTGTCCTAAAATGGTAAATGATTTTAGACCAGTTGCTTTGACTTCAATTTTAATGAAAATTTTTGAAAAACTGGTCAGATTTGAGGTCCTAAAGCAGACTGAGCATGCATTGGATCCTTTGCAGTTTGCCTATAGGCCTCACAGAGGAGTGGAGAATGCCACTGTCACTCTGTTTAACATGCTTTTTAAACATCTGGATTTTAATGGGACACACACCAGGTTTTTATTTGTGGACTTTTCTTCCGCTTTTAATACAATCCAACCTCATATTTTAGTTGAAAGGCTCCTGCAACAATTTGACTTGAGTAATAATCTGGTCGGTTGGATTCTGGATTTTTTTAACCAACAGGACACAGAGAGTAAGGGTCAATGGTACATTGTCTGACCAAAAGTGTTCTTCTACTGGATCTCCTCAGGGGTGTGTGTTGTCACCACTACTCTTCATCCTGTACACAAACGTGTCGGAGCAGACATGACAACAGACACATTATAAAGTATGCTGATGATTCAGTTGTTGTCAGTCTCCTTCAGGATGGTGAGAGTGGCCACGGCCCAGTAGTTGATGATTTTGTTTGCTGGTGTGAGGATTCCTACTTGCAGCTGAATACGACAAAAACTAAAGATATGATTATTGACTTTAGGAGGAAAACTCCAAGGCACAAAGTCACTGCACTAAAAGGCCAGACCATTGAATGTGTGCAATCTTACAGATATCTTGGGACAATTATTGATAGTAATTTAAACTTTGAAGGGAACTGTGAAAGGGTGTGCAAAAAGGGTCAGCAACATTTGCATTGTTTAAGGAAACTTGCACACTTCCAAATTGACCAAACCATAATGACAATGTTTTATCGGGCTTTTATTGAATCTGTTTTATCCTTTTCTTTAGTGTCATGGTTTGGTCAGATAAAACTGAAACAGAGGAAATCCTTGGACCAGGTAGTTAGATGGTCCAGTCGTTTGCTTGGTGAATCACAGCTGAGCCTGACATCCCTGTACACCAGACAGGTACAGAGGATTGCTACCTCCATTCTAAATGATGACTCCCACCCTTTGCACTGCCACTTTCAGCTTTTTCCCTCCAGACAGAGGTTTGTTGTCCCAAAATGTAAAACCCAGCGCTACAAAAACAGTTTTGTTCCTGCTGCTGTCAAAGAGTTGAACAAGATGTAGCAATATATTGCACATAATTTAGTTATCTATTTATTAATTTTTATTTTATATTTATTTATTTTTGTAGGTTTTTTTATTTGGGTTCCAAATCTTTTATTGGGTTTTAGACTTTTATTGAATTTTTAATCTCTTTGACTTAGTTTTTAACTTTTTAATATGACTTATTTATCTTTTGTTCTTATTAAAGACAAAAATAAAATAGAAAGGAGATGTCTTTACCTTCTTAACATGTTTCGACTGTAGTAGTCAATACCTACTATGGACATCGGAACACCCCACAGCACACAAGCTATCAGTTGTCAGGACGTTATATGAACGAGCCACGATCATCACAGACCAAGAAGACAGACAGGAGGAGGAAAACCACATAAAACATGCACTTATACGCTGCCAATATCCAGTATGGGCTATAAACAAAGGGAAACAGCAAGTCAAAAACAAAGAAAACAAACAGGAAATAAGACACAGAACAAAAGCCAAGATCAAAAACAAGGACACCATAACTATACCACACATACGAGGGATCACGGAACCAATTCAAAGGATCACGAAAAAATACAAAATAAACACAGCAGTCAAACCACACAAAAAATTAAGACAGTTATTAGTACACCCCAAGGACAGAATAGAACAAGACAAAAAATGCAGTGTAATATATGAAATATCATGCAGATCATGCAACAAAACCTACATTGGAGAAACTGGAAGACCATTCACCACAAGAAAAAAAGAACACCTGAAGGAATGTGCGAAGGAAACACAAGGACGACTCACAAGATCACAAAAAGAAAAGGCAGAACAAGAAACATTAAAATCAGCAATATCAGATCACTGCAAAAGAAATAATCACATCATGGACAACGCAAGGATTATTGGATCGGAGAGCAACAGACACAAACGCTGGATCAAGGAGGCCATAGAGATCAGGAAGCGGGGAAAAGACACCATAAACCGAGATGAGGGGGCCTTTATGCTTTCCCACACCTGGGATCACATTCTCCAGAGACCATCTGACGGAGGGAGGCGGGGCCAGCTCGGTGGATCTGACAGATCTGCTGAGCTGACCCTGCCTACAAAAGTCAGCTGATAAATGTCACCTGGCAGCAATCAGCTGACTCTTCTGGCGAAGGGTGCAGTGTACAGTCGAAACATGTTAAGAAGGTAAAGACATCTCCTTTCTATTTTATTTTTGTCTTTAATAAGAACAAAAGATAAATAATTAAAAGAAGACAAAATTAACGTATTTGACCTTTTTAATATGACCCTTCTCTCTTATCTCTTTGTTTTATCTCTTATCGCTTTGTCTTATGTCCTGATTGGTGGAGCCTTGTGTATCGTGTTTATAGTCAGCTTCATGTGTGCCTGTGTTTGTGTTCATGTTGAATGTAATTGTGGTTTGTAAATATGTGTCTAAAAGGATGTCACCTGACTGCACAACAAATCTAACTACGGGTACAAATAAAGTAATCTGAACCTGAACCTGAAAACCTAAAGGAGTTGCATGATCATGATGTGAAGTTGAAATGTGCTACTTGTAAATACATTTATGACGTTTGAAGCATTACTTTTACTTTTATTTTGTTTTTATGTCATTCTTATTTCTGTTTTTACATCTTATCATTACACTTTATTATTATGCTTATTGTTTTGTTTTATATTGTTTTCTTTTATCCTTTGTTTGTTTTTATATAAGCTACAATGACACATAACTATAACACATATACAGTATACCCTTATTATATCATTTTATCATCATTTTGCTTTCACTGTTTTTACCATTAATGATTTTCTTTATTGATCAATAAGTTTATTGTTTCATTTGATTGTATAGGTCCTACAGGCCCTTAGAATAGAGGTTTAGTACTAGTAAAGTGCTTTGAGTGGTCTTTGAGACTAGAAAAGCGCTATATAAGTGCAGGCCCTTATTTCTCCTCCTAAAGGACTAAAACGTTTAGCTGGTGCCTGGGGCAGCAGGGCTGATGGCGGACTTTCCCCGTCGATAGCTAGTTAGGATCTGTTGCACACAAATGCATTGGAGCTTAGCATAGCTGCCAGATGGGGTTTTAGATGTCATAAACCGTTCTTTTCTGATGCCTTGCATGGCATCAAAGGGGGGAGATTGATAGAAAAATTTCATATTTGTCTTATATTTGTATTTGCTTTGTCTCAGAGTCTGCTTCAGAGTCTGTGTAAAAGTGTCAAGGTTGCAGCTGCACTAATTATCATCTTGTTTTTAGTCCAGCATGTGTGGTTCCCATGTGACTGGTACAGAGTGAGCATCATGGTTCCTCAGAAAAGATAATCTGTACACCAAGTTTTGACCAGATGTACTGGACCAATCATGATGGACAATTTGCTCCTCCACCTCTCAGATAATGGAGGGTTTAAAGAACTGAGTGATACGTGTTTGAGTCAGAATGGTGCGCGAATAGGCTCTGAGACTATTTTTGTATTGTTCTCCACTGGCCAGTGTAATTAAATTTGCTGAAACTTTGATCCAGCCTGGTTTTTGACTGAAGGTTAAGAGGAATTTTTCTAACACTGCCTTTCTGCAAAACAAAAGCAACTGGAGTGTACTACTGTTTCTGTTTCTTCCCTTCACAATAAAAGCTCTAGACATGCATTGCAGAACTGAACTTAAATTCACTGCACATTCTATCAAGAGGCAATTCAGTAAAATGCCTTAGTTGTTTTGTTAATAAATTATTTATATAATCAGATTTTATAATGTACAATTAGCAGATCATAAAACATGCAAACTTTCAATTGAAATTAAATTCAAGCTTATGCTGTTGTGCTCATATATTTGTAAATCTGACTTTGAAAGAGTCAGAGTCTCACCACCCACAGACCTCACCGCACGTCGCTGCTGCCACAGTGCTAACCACTGCACCACTAAGCTGAGTGTAAGTGAAGGAGTGTAAGAGTGGGTGAAGGAGAGTGTGAGTGAGGGTGAGTGTAGGTCAGTGAGTGTGTGTCTGTGTGAATGAGTGAGTGCGTGTGAGGGTGTGAGTGTGAGAGTGAGTGAATGTGCTAGTCGGGGGGTGCTGGACTGACAGGGGTGGCACCTCCTGGCCACGTGGGCCCCCTCTGCATGGGGCTGGGCATCCCGTTCCTTGCTGCCACCTCCCCTGGGTGTGGGTGCCTGGTGGCCCCTGGGGTATGTGCCTGGGGCACTGGGGTGGGTGCGGGTCTGCTGTGTGGAGGAAGGGGGGGGGGGGGGTGCTGTTCGCTTGGTGGCCTGGCCTCTTCTTCTGGCCGTCCCTCCTGGGGTGGATGCCTGGCTGTCCTGGGGTTTGGTGGCTTAGGGACATCTATGCTCTGTGGGGGCTGCGGCTGCATCCCCCAGGGGTTGGTGGCGCTGTCTTGTTTATCATGTTTTTTTGGGGGGGGGTGTTGCTGCAACCTTCCACCCTCTTCGTATGTTTCCTGGCAAACCACTCACACGCACAAACTCATTTTTACGTGTGCTGTCACACACACGCACACACACATTTGCACACATACGTATATCTCTATGTTCTCTTACAGGTGCAGATATCAGGCTTGTGATGAGACCTCTTCAGAAGCAGAAACCACTTGCTTTTTGTTTGTTTCAGTTGTGATAGTTTGTGTTTTCTCTGTTTGTTCTTCTCTCTTCTACAACCCCTTCCCACCCCCTCACCTGCCACCCCTTCAGACTACTTCACATCGTTTCAATTCCCTTCCCCATCACCCCCACCCCCATCTGGTCCATCATAAGTAAATACTATTTATATACAGTCCATATCAAATATAAGCAATGCTCCTTATGTCAAAGCAAATCTGTTTGGCACAATAAGGGTAGCTGATATCCATTCTGCTTACCTACCTGCTTGATGGGACGGGGGGGGGGGGAATAAAAAAATAAAGTCTTTAAAGGCTTAAGGTATCATGATCAGGTCATGAGCTCAGCTCATGTCTTTGCTTTCTGTTATGTTCCAATCTTAGTTATCATGTATCACGTCCTCAGCTCTTAGTTGTTTTATCCTTTGTATTATTATTGTCATTATCCTGTCCTATTTCATGTTTAGCTCTTATTTTGACAGCGCCCTTATTTCCTGTGTTGGTTCTTTTGTGTTGTTAATTATTCACAGCTGTGTCTTATTATTCTCATCACCTCCTGCTCCATTTACACACCTCACGCCCTACCCTCAGTGTGGTAATCTACTCACAACACACTCACACTGTTATCCACCACTACATTAGTAGCATCTACAAAAGTTATCTACCCTGTAGCTTCTGTTGTTTTTCCCAGCTCCCGTGCTGTAGTCTGTTATTTTTGTAATAAAAGCATGTATGAACTTCGCCTCGCAATTTGGTTCTCTTCTTCGCCCTGGAGGGGCAAACATGATAGAAGATTGCCACCAGTATTGAACCCAGTGGGCGAAAGGAGGAGGAGGAGGCAGAGGGGGAAGAGCTGCCAATCACAGAGGTGCTGCAGGGCCTCATCGTCTTGGCCCGCAGCTCGCTCTCCCCCAAAGATGCTGCAGACTGATTGGGGGCTGTCACGAACATTCTGGAAGCCCACCCGAGCCTGCACTCTCTTTCCTGGCTGCAGGGGCTCTCACTCCCTGCACTACCAGCACCGCCAGTCTCCTCCTCCCTGGAGCCGGCCAACTGGCCACCAGTGTGTACTCCTGTAGAGCAGAGGGGGCTCTTCCTCGGCAGTCGGCTGGTACACGGGGGCCCTGGGCGGAAGGAAGGTTCCAGGAGACGCCACTCCACTTGACGCTCTGTTCCAGCACCAGCCCCGGCTTCTCTCCAGGCCAGCACCATCGTCATCCAGAGGGCTTCAGCAGCAGTGGAACATGGGGCAAGGCAAGTACACAATCCTTTCTTTTTATTCACTTTGAGTGATGTATCTTGCCTTGCTCCAGATGAGGCATCTCAGCGGCAGCCATCAGCTGTCACTGAGCCCTCGCCATTTGTTTCTGCTACTGCCTCCATGTGTATTCCACAATTCACCTCTGCTCCTTGTTTTCCCGAGGTCATCTCCACCTCAGCTGGATCCACAGCAGAGGAGGTGAGCTCAACTGCTGCAACAGCTCCTCTCCATTTGCACGCTTCTGCAGTGACTGCTCCTCTCCATGTGCATGCTCCTGCAGTGACTACTCCTTTCCACATGCACACTCCAGCAGTGACTGCTCTCCACCTCTGCTTCACACCAGCTTCTCAGCGCCGGAGCTCCTTCCCTGCTGCCTCATCTATCTCTCAGCTCCAGAGAACCTCACTTGCTGCTTCTCTCCTGGCCTCCTCATCTGCTGCCACTCCTGCAGCTCATCCCAAGGTCATCGCTCCTACCACTCATCCTGAGGTGGTCACCCCAGCAGCAGTGGACCAGGAGCTAAGGCAAGTTCTTTTTTGCATTTATAACATCATTTTTGGAAGGGACTTGCCTTTCTCCTGGTGAGGGACTCAAGACTAGGTTCCACCTGTCTCTGGGTCCTCCCCACCAGTCTCTGCTGCTGATGGTTTTGATGTTGCCTCACTCTCTCCATGCCTTTTTCCCTCCTCCGAGGTGGCCACATTGAGGGAGATGGACTTCCAGTCATCTGAGGTCAGCGCACCCCAGCCGTCTCATCCTGAGGTCAATGTGCCTTCACCATCTGTACCCGAGGCTAGTGCGCCTCCACTATCCGTTCCAGAAGCTGGTGCGCCTCCACCGCCCATTCTAGAGGCTGGTGCATCTCCACCGTCCATTCCAAAGATTGGTGTGCTCCAACTATCTGCTCCTGGGGTCAGCGCGCTCCAACCCTTAGCTCCTGAGGTCGGCACGCTTCAACTGTCGGCTCCCGGGGTCAGCGCGCTCCAACCATTGGCTCCTGGGGTCGGCGCACTTCAACCGTCAGCTCCTGGGGTCAGCACGCTTCAACCATCTGCTCCTGGGGTTGCCGTACTGCAACCGTTGGCTCCCTGGGTTGGTGTGCTCCAACCGTCCGGTCCTGGGGTCAGCGCACTCCAACCGTCGGCTCCTGGGGTCGGCGTGCTCCAACCTTCAGCTCCTGGGGTCGGCCCACTTCAACCGCTGGTTCCTGGGTTCGGTGTGCTCCAACCATCAGCTCCTGGGGTTGGTGCGCTCCAACCGTCAGCTCCTGAGGTCAGCACACTCAAACCGTCAGATGCTGAGGTCAGCGCGTCAACTACTATGGTCAGCGCACCCTAGCTGTCTCATCCTGAGCTCGACGTGCTGCAGCTGCGGTCTCCTAAGCTGGAAGCTCCTCAGCTGCTGTCGCCTGAGCTGGGAGCTCCTCAGCAGCTGTTCTCTAAGCTTAAAGCTTTCCTGTTGCTGGCTCCTGAACTCAGCACTCCTGCGGCGCCATGCTGCTTTTTCTGGTGGTCCTTGGACTTTGGGAGGCCACCGGACACATCTTGTTCACTGCACCAGTGGTCTGGGGACTCCTGGAGGCTACCTGACCCTCCGTGTTTCCTGGTTTGGGGGGCCATGAACGCTGATCAACCCCCTGACCCACCTCGCTCTCCTTCTCGGGGACTCATGGACTTTGGCTGGGCCCCGATTAAATGTGTGGTGGCGGGGAGTTGTTTTCGGCCCACCTGTCCAAGTGCCCCCACCTGGATGGGTGATCTTTTGTTTGTTCATGGTTGTCTGGTTCTGCCCCTTAACGGAAGGGGGGTGTTATGTCTGTAATAACCCTTAGTTCACAGAAGAGGCGAGGTGACTTGGAACACAGCTTTTATTAGCTCATTCTCACGTTGACAGCCACTGAGAGATCACCGGCTAAACTCAGGTGAGATAAGAGGCCGGAAGATGGTCAACCCCGGCCTTGCATAGGGTGGCCCGGTGACATCACCGGAAGTGAGTGTCACCACCCAGCACTTCACAGTAAAAGAACTATATGATACTATTTAACCCCACCACCCCCCACCCCTTTAAAAAGTCCAAAACCATTCACTCAGTTAAGACCCTCCCCAATTTGGGACCCGAATCACGCACTAACAAAAGATAACTAATATTTCCAAATGGCCTAACACACACACACCAACCCAAAATAGGGCGGATGGGTGGACTGCCGTCCTGCCCACACGGCAAGGTGGATTATTCTGCCACCTGCTGGGATAAATTAAAGTCAATCAATAACTAAAACTGTATGCCATGCTCCTAAACTAGAACAAAAAAAAAAAATCCCAAAACAATCCCTTTTATAACATTTTTTTTAAACAACAACACCAACAACACCAGAACTTCAATATATACTATTTACAACCCAAGTCTTCAAGTAAAAAGGACATAACTGGCATGGGGGCCCAGGGCACCCTCTCAGCAGATGCGCCCCTGGAAACAGCCGGTCTTTGAGGCGATGGCTGTCTCTCTGGACACTGAAGCCACTCATCCTTACCATCGGCCTCGTCCCTCGTTCAGCCACATTTCCTGGATCCTCCTCCTGGATACACCGAAGCCGGTTCACATGCCACACTGAGCCATCAGACAGCCTGAAGTGCGCTGCACCCAGTTTTTCCACTATGCACAGACACTCCCAATGCTCTTCAGGTTGTCAACTGGCCCATCTTCATCACAGACATTTCTTATCTCGACTCCAAACCCAATCCCAGACCCTCAACGGGGCCCGGCTAAGCTTGAGACGTTGTTGTCGAGCACACTGATCCTCCATGCTTCTTGCTCTTGCCCTGACCTCTTCTATTGCTGTTGTAACATGCGCCCTCGTAGTCGCAGACCGCCCCACCCCCATCATCTTTAATGGCGAAACCCAGTCTGTAAAATAAATCTCAGCTCATGATGCTATTGCCCCGTGCTGTCACATGGAATGTGAAGCTGGTCACCATCGCAGACTTGTACTGAACAGTCAACTCCAAAGTCCCAACCGTGTCCAGCCTTTCACCTCCATAACCGTACAACGGTGCTGAGTTACCTTTAATCCTGTGGTGAGGAAAAAACTTCTTCACCGTGGCCCAATTCAGCAACGACCCCTCTGCCCCCGTGTCGATCAACAGTGGCAGCTCCACGTCGCCCAGCCCCACTGTGCAAAATGTGTACCCATTCGTGTTGGGGGACACCGTGTGGATGGTTGTCGGGGGCGGGCTGAGCGATTTATCCCATGAGCTTTCCTGCTTAACTTCACGGCACACCCTGGCAAAATGGTTCAAGCGACCACATCTGTTACAACGTCCTCCTCTTGCTGGACAGTCCTGCTTAGCAGACCCACAACCCATGCAAAGGAATTTTCCTGGGGCAGACCTTCTGCTAATAACATTGGCTTCCGTCTCTTCGTCGTCCAAACTATCTTCACTATCCGTGTCCGTGGCATTTTCCGCGACGAGAGGCTGTAGTGGCTGCTGTGACCAGCGCCCAGTTAGCTCCAGAGCTAACTTGTCTGCAGCTTCCATTTGGAGAGCTAGCTTAATGGCTTTGGCTAACGTAAGGTCACCAGGCGCCGTAAGTAGCCTAGCCCGCAATGCCTGCATGTCTGTTCCGCCAGCTGGTCATGAATCATTTCTTCCTCCAATGTCCCAAAACTACACTCGCTAGCTAGCTGCTTCAAGTTGGTGATGAACTGACGAACGGGTTCACCTACCCGCTGATGCCACTGCCGAAAGTGGATTCTCCGGACTATCACATTATCCGGGGCGTGGAAATGGCTAGCTAGCAGCTCGGAGGGACCGATCGTTCGCAGGACCCGCTGGCCCTCTATACCCAAACCAGAACCAGAAGCGCCCAGGCTCTTAGCTTATTGAGCTCACTGAGTCCCACCGTGGCAACATAAGTTTCAAAGGCTTCAAACCATCTAGGCCAGGACACCGGCGGCTCCCCGGGAAACTTGAGAAAAGGCCAAATTGGAGCTATGCACGCCTCCATGGTTTAATCCGACTTCACCAATGTTATGTCTGTAATTACCCTTAGTTCACAGAAGAGGCGAGGTGACTCGGAACACAGCTTTTATGAGCTCACTCACATTGACAGCCACTGACAGATCACCGGCTAAGCTCAGGCAAGATAAGAGGCCATAAGATAGCTGACCCCGGTCTTACATAGGACAGCCAGCACTTCACAGTAAAAGAACTATATGATACTATATAACGGTGGGCGGGGGTACTATCACATCAGTCAAAGTCAACTCTATCATGATCAGGTCATGAGCTCAGCTCATGTCCTTGCTTTCTGTTATGTTCCAACCTTAGTTATAATTTATCACGTCCTCAACTCAGTTATGTTTTATCCTTTGTATTATTATTGTCATTATCCTGTCCTACTTCATGTTTTGTTCTTATTTTGACAGCACCCTTATTTCCCGTGTTAGTTCTTCTGTGTTGTTATTTATTCACGGTTGTGCTTTATTATTCTAATCACTTCCTGCTCTATTTATGCACCTCACACCCTACCCTCAGTGCAGCGGTCTACTCACAACACACTCGTGCTGTTACCCACCACTACGTTAGCAGCATCTACAAAAGTTATCTACCGTGCAGCTTCTGTTGTTTTTCCTAGACTCCATGCTGTATTCTGTTATTTTTGTAATAAAACCATGTATGAACTTTGCCTCGCAATTGGGCCCTGTTTTTCGCCCCGGAGGTGCAAACATGACAAAAAGGTGATGGTGACACAGACTAATAAGTATGAAGGAGGGCATGTGATCTGGGTAATGTGTCTAATTTTCTGCAACACGCATCAGTCTGCAGGCGGCACAATGACTTGTCCGCGTTACACAGGTGGTCTTTGGTCAAACACCATGGACACATTAGTGAGCTCAACCTTCCTCTTCACTACAAAAGATCTGATGATACATCAGAGCACAGCAGTGTTCTGATAGTTTCAGGAGGTGATGAAGAGGAGTGACTGAGGAATAAAATAAAAGAGACCCTGTTTTCAGAAGCTTCAGTCGAGGAAGGGGAGGTGGACAAATTTAGTCCCTTCTGAGTTAGAAACCATAGCAACTGTTTACCTAAGTGTGTTAATAAGAGTATTTTAAGGAGGAGGTGGTGGTGGGAGGGTTGGTGGTAGTGGGGAGATCTTAATATGACTGCTTAGGGAACTCAGGTTGTATTCACTGAGGAAAACTCCATATAGATCCATAAAGACATGTCTTAGGGTCTCAGGAAAATCCTGAGATTCCTGAGCACAATGTAGAGGACAACCGTGAGGAGAGTCCTGCAGACTCCTGCGAGGAGCCACAGTACATCTACAACCTTTGACGGAGTGGCTGATGTTCTGACACAGACTCCACCAGCTGCTCTGAGATCCAGTGGCCTGAAGGTGTTCGGCAGCTGGATGGCGAACGAGGTCTTCAGGTCACACATTACCCAGTTATGATGATCAAAACATCTGTCACGGCTGGGCTTAGTTTTTGTCAGATCAAAGACAATAAAAAACACGGAGGGGTATGTGATATATGGGAAATGGCACAATGCACCACGCTGCCATCGCGCGTAAGCATGTGTGATGTCATCACTCCGTAGGGTATATTAGCCGGCTACCCAGGGCTAGCCAGTCTCTTGATCTCCACCTTTGGTATAACACCTCCCAGTTACCTCACTGTGTGCTCCCTCCTGGCTGTTCGAGCTAACATTTAATAAAGCTAACCTCAACACGTGGCTCTGTCTGCATCCATTATTTCCAAACACAACAGGGTGCTGTGACAATTTCTAAATCAAACATGGAAAGTCAGAGTGCTTCTCTCATTAACTCTGCATTTTTATTCACATGTACCGGGATGAGGGGGGGGGGGGGGCTGAAAAGTTCATAGTGCTCAGATTTGACCAAATGTGGTTTATTTTTTAATATAGTCTCCCCTTTGGTCCACATACTTCTTCCATCAGTGTTGCAGCACTTGGATTCCTGCAGTTGAAAAATAAACCACATATGGTCAAATTTTACCACTATGAACTTTTCAGCCTATGACCTTTTCAGCCCCCCACCCCCAGCCCTCGTAACATTATGTGAACAAAGCCAGCTGTTAATGTAAAGTGATACTGTAATTCTGAGAACAGCAGAAACATTTGACTAGAAATCAAAAATGAGATGCAAAGAAAAGCTTAAAAATAAAAACAGAGATAAGTTTACAAAGAAAACAAAACAGAAACCTGCCAAACACTCTCTACATGAAGGATGAATTCAGCTTGTTTTCATAAAGCACCAGTTCACAATATCAGTCTTATGGATGAATCCTTAAAATGTGACGACTTATAGAAAAAAAGGAGTCAGCTTACCCTGAGTGATGAAGAGGGAGACTCCTGCTTCTGTGGGTTCTCCTCCAATTTCCTCCTGTTTTGCTCCACCTTTTTTTTCTCTCACATCACATCTGTTTTATTAAATCTGTTTTCAGACATTTAACTTGATCTGTTCATAATTTATCATGTGAGTCTTTTTCTGTCCTCCCTTTCTCCTTTTAAATAGCTTTCTTCACCTGGTGCTCCTTTCTTTTTTTCTCTCCTCCCATCTCACCATTCTGTTTCTTGGCTAGTCTCCTGTCACAAAGTTTTATCTGCTTCTCTATAAAAAGACGCTCCTTTCTCTCCCCCATCGCTCGCTCTTTCTCCCATTACTGCTCTGTGATTGGCTGACAGTCATCACTGAAATACTGGTACGCTCCTCCCTTCCTGCGTCCTCACGTTTCTCTCCTTCTTCTTCTCCTTTGAGGTTCCTATCTGCTGCTGTCCTGCTGCAGCCAAACTGTTCTTCTTCTTCTTTTTAGATTTGATTGGAGGTTGGCAACCAGCTTACAGGTGCATTACCGCCACTGGCTTGATTATCATCACTCTATATCTTTGTATAGGAGGTTTTTTTAAGGAGTTCTGAACAACTCCTTATATGTGAAAAAATTATCCATCCTTGGACTGTGTCCTCTGGGGTCAGATGTGGTCTTATGTGATTGGTGTCGATCACATGTGCATTTGCAATGTGACCATGATGATGCCAGTGGTCTTTAACTGACACTCCGCCAAAAATTGTTTTTGTTTTGTTTTTTTTCTTAACATGTCTGTAAAATGTTTTTTTATGACTTACAAGACATATCAAGAGCAAAATCACTCAAATGTCTCATGTCTGTTTTTTTTTTGTTTGCTTTAAAGTTTCACCTAAGCCCTGCCCCCTCAAAAAAGGCGAGTTGAAACAGAACATTTTTGGTGACGTGGAGCTGTACAGCCGAACCACTGGCACGTGAGTAATGTTGAGCCAATCAGGGCTCTCTGGCCTAACTGAAGTTAGCCTTCGGCATGTTAGCATTTTTTAGCTAGCTGCTTTGAAAACTTGAGCCAAATTAAGATGAATTTTACCATTAAACTGTATGACTTGGGTCAGATGTTTTGGGCATCCTTCCACAAGCTTCTCACAATAGTTTGCTGGAATTTTGGCCCATTCCTCCTGACAGAACTGGTGTACCTGAGTCAGGTTTGTAGGCTCTCTTGCTCGCACACGTCTTCTCAGCTCTGCCACAAATTTTCTATGGGACTGAGATCATGGCTTTGTGATGGCCATTCCAAAACACTTTGTCGTCCTTAAGCCACTTTGTTACTAATTTGGTGGTATGCTTAGGATCATTGTTCATTTGGAAGACCCATTTGCGTCCAAGCTTAAACTTCCTGGCTGATGTCTTCAGATGTTGCTTCAATATTTCCACATAAAGTTCTTTCCTCATGATGCTATCTATTTTGTGAAGTGCACCAGTCTCTCCTGCAGCAAACCACCCCCACAACACGATGCTGCCACCCCCGTACTTCACATATGGGATGGTGTGCTGGGGCTTGCTCATTATGGCCAAGCAGTTCAATTTTAGTTTCATCTGACCACAGGACGTGTCTGCAAAAATTAAGGTCTTTGTCCCTGTACGCGTTTGGCAACTGTAATCTGGCTTTTTAATTTTGCTTTTAAAGTAATGGCTTCTTCCTCGATGAGTGGCCTTTCAGCCCATGTCGATATAGGACTCATTTCACTGAGGATAATGACTTTTTTTTTTTTTTTTTTTACCAGCTTCAGCCACCATCATCACAAGGTCTCTTGCTTTTGTTCTGGGGTTGATACATATTTCACACCAAAACATGTTTATCTCTGACACAGAACCTGTCTCCTTCTTGAGCGGTATGATTGCTGGACATTCCCATGGTGTTTATACAGTACTTGCATATACAGTAATTCTTTGAATAGATCAACATGGCACCTTCAAGCATCTGGAAATTGTACCCAAGGATGAACCAGACTTGTCGAGGTCTACAATTCTCTTCGTGATATTATCCATCCATCCATCTATCTTCTTCCACTTAATCCTTTTCGGGTCATGGGGGGCTGGAGTCTATCCCAGCATCTTTGGGCGAGAGGCAGGGTACACCCTGGACAGATCGCCAGTCCATCGCAGGGCCAACACAGAGAGACAGACAACCATTCACTCTTACAGTCATGCCTAAGGACAATTTAGAATCCCCAGTTTGATGCCAATTAACCTAATGTGCATGTTTTTGGCATGTGGGAAGAAACCGGCGAAATCCTGGAGTAAACCCACACAGACACGGGGATAACATGCAAACTCCACACAAATCACTGTTGGTCGGGGGATGGCATCGAACCCAGGATCCCCCGGCCAAGGGTGAGTTGCTGTGCTGCCACAGTGCTAACCATTCCGCCACCACGCTGCCCCACGATATTAGTGTATCTAAAGAAAGTAATTTAAAAAAATCTCTAAAAAATTATTTAGCAACTACAAAAATAATTTAGAAAATATAAATTATTTAAGTAATCCTAACTGTGTAGTGGTTTAGACAGGGCTGTAGCCCGTCCTATACCGCTTGATGACCTTGATGATGCTCACCTGTTCTGTTTTGTCTTGATTGATCCCTTTTCTATTTATGTGCGTTTTCAGTCTGTGTTCTTTGCTGCGTCTTATGTTCACATCACATTTTTGTACCACGCTGTTTGGATTATTGTTGCTTTCCCCCCATGCGTCTGGATTGATATTTCTTATAACTCCTGCCCACTTGCAGTGTTTATTTTCCATTTTTGTGTTCCAATAAATCATGGTTTACCAGATTCACCTGGCGAGTGGGTCCTTTTCGCCATCTTGGCCCCAGAGGGGCAGACGCTTCTCTGACAGTAAGACATAGCCAGTAATGGACCCAGCAGGTGAGTCTGGTAAGAGGAGGAAGAGGTGGAGTCGGGAGGAGCAGCGGCTCGTCAGGGCGATTGAGGATTTAGCGGCTGCAGCTCGGAGCTGCTCTTCCCGAGAGGATGAAATGTCTTGCTGGGGTAGAGTCACTAATCTGTTAGAAGCCAGACCAAGCGTGTGCTTCCACCCCTGGGTGAAAAATCTCTGCCTTCCTCCGTTTTCATCACTGCCACCCTTCTCTTCGTCACCTGCCGAGTCCGAGGATTACAATTGGATTCTACCTGCAAAGGACCAGGGCAAAGGGAGGCCGGGAGCTGGTAATCTCACTGTGGATGAGCAGTGAGCAGCCCAGTTCATGCAAGATTTTGTCTCGGAAGCCTGCGCCTCCCACACACTGGAGAAAGCCCTAGAGTGCCTGGACACCACGGCTGGGATTGTGGAGGTGCACCCTTGTCTGCAGAGATACCTCGAACTAGTGGGACTATTAGGCACCGTTTCCAAGTCATGTAGGGCACCGGAGCTTGTGCCAACATAGAGACATCCCCTGGCTCCCACAGGCTCCACACACCGCTCTTTTGCTCCAACTCCAGTGCCTCGGTGCTGTGCAACAGCATCTTGCTAGAGGATCACCGTAACCACCCGGAGTGATTCGTCTGGTTCTCCAGTGGCGGGTTTAACTGCAGTGGCAGCCTCAGCGGCAATGGAGCTGAGGGCAAGTACCATTTTCTCATTTTTTTAAATCTAATAGTGAGAGGTCTTGCTTTGTCTCCAGTGAGGAGACTCAGCTGCCGCCTCTTATTGCTGCCTCGCCTTCAAATATTTTTTCTGCTGCCTCCCCCTTGTTTATTCCACCACTCACCTCAACCCCTTGTTTTCCTGAGGTCATCTCCACCTCAGCTGGGTTCATATTGGAGGAGGTGAGCTCAAGTGCTGTTACTGCTCTGCTCCACGTGCACGCTCCAGCAGTGACTGTTCTGCCTCACATGTATGCTCCAGCAGAGACTGTTCCGTCTCACATGCACACTCCAGCAGCAACTGTTTTGCCTCACATGCATGCTCCAGCAGAGACTGTTCTGCCTCATGTGCACGCTCCAGCAGAGACTGTTCCGCCTCACGTGCACGCTTCATCAGAGACTGCTCAGCCTCATGTGCATGCTCCTGCAGAGACTGCTTCTCTTGAGGCCGTCATTTCAACATCGGCAGCACCGGGGTCCTCACCAGCGGAGGAGCAGGAGTTAAGGCAAGTCTTCTTTGTTTTCTTAATATCTGTTTTAGAGAGGTCTTGTCTTACTCCTGGTGAGGAGACCCAGTTCTTCTGAGCTCTCACCACCAAGCTCTTCTGCTTACTGTATGGATGTGATGCTTGCTTCAACCCGTACCTCTTCCTCCCTGTCCGAGGTGGCGGCGTCGGAGGAGGATTCCTGGGCACCTGGGTCGGATGCGCCCCTACTGTCTCAGCCTGAGTTCAGCGTGCCCCAGCCCTCTCATTCAGAAATCGGCACGCTCAAACCATCAACACATGAGGATGGTGAGCTTCAGTCATCTGATCCAGAGGTTAGCGCTCCCCATCCATCTCATCTAGAGGTCAGCGTGCTCCAGCCATCTCATCCAGAGGTCAGTGCTCCCCAGCCGTCTTATCCAGAGGTCAGCACTCCCCAGTCGTCCCATCTGGAGACCAGTGTGCACAAATCATTGGTTGCTGGGGTTGGCGCGCCTCAGTCATCAGTTTTAGAGCAAGAGGCTGTCATGTTATTTTCACCAAAGCTTAAAGCTCCTGGGTCATCTCCTGAATTTAAAGTTTTCATGTTGTCGTCCGGAGTTTAGATCCTCAGTCTAAAGTTTTCATGTCACTTTCCCCTGAGTATGATGCTTGTGTGTCATTTTCAGAGCAAAGAGCTCCTGTGTTATTTTCAGATCAAAAGGCCTGTATGTTATTTTCAGACTGAAAGGCTCATGTATTTTCACCCATCTGGTGGCCCAAGGACTTTGGAAGGCCACCACCCGACGTGCCATGTTCATTCGTCTGGTGGTCCTTGATCAGTGGTAGAGCACCTGACTTGCGCTGTGCTCTGGTTTGGGGATCCATGGACTTGAGTAGGCCCCCTGACCTGCCTGGCTCTCCGGTCCGGTGGCCCTGGGCCTCTGGAAGATCACCTGACCCGTTTGTGTTGGGCTTTGCTTGGGGAGGGAGTTTGTTTCAGTCCATCTGTTTTTTTCCCCCACCACCCACCCTGTGAGGGTTTTTGGGTTTTCTTTTTTTTCTCTCTATCTTACGGGTGTTACCTTAGGGTCATCTGGGATCCAACCCTTAAAGCGGTGGGTGGGGGGGTATTGTAGTGGTTTAGACAGGGCTGCAGCCACTGTCCACACTTTGTGTTCAGTTTTGACCCATTTATCATGTTTGGTGTGTATCCCCTCTGTGTTTGTTCAGCCCAGCCCGTCCTGTGCCGCTTGATGGCCTTGATGGTGCTTGTCTGTTCTGTTTTATCTTGATTGATCCCGTCTCTATTTATGTGCATTTTCAGTCTGTGTTCTTTGCTGCGTCTTATGTTCACATCACATTTTTGTACCACGCTGTTTGGATTATTGTTGCCTTTTTCCCCCCGCATCTGGATTATTATTTCTTATAATTCCTGCCCACATGCAGTGCTTATTTTCCGTTTTTGTGTTCCAATAAATCATGGTTTACCAGATTCACCTGGCAAGTGGGTCCTTTTCTCTCTCTTGGCCCCGGAGGGGCAGACGCTTCTATCATGAATGCTCCTTCGAAGCCAAAGGACAGACCCACATGCAGGATTGTGTCACGCAAAAAGTGAAAAAATACACTGACACAACCGCTGGGTCCTTCACTGGTGGCTGTTTTCTGTCATGAAAGCTCCTTTGGAGCAGAAGGACAGACCCACATGCAGGATTGTGTTAATGCAATTTATTACAGAAAAGAAAAAAGACAAGGTGCTCCATCAAACTTATCTGGTGAGCAAAATTCAAGAAAAACACAGCGCTCCCAAACTAACTGGTGAGTGAGAAACAGATAAAAAATTGACCCAAGGTGCTCCACATACAAACTGGTGAGCGGGGGGAAAGAATTACTTACAGAAGGTTTACCTGAGTAGACGGAGCTCGGGTGGAGGTGAGCGTAGACAATACAAAACAGCCGCAAAGGCAGAGCGACAATGGAAATGTATAAATACCAGAAATGTAATGAGCAACAGGTGTGAACGATGAGCTGGTAAGCACTAATTGCCAAACTGCTCTCAGCTGATGGATGAGAGACTGAGAGCAGTAAAAAAGGGAAAAAAATAGCAGGAGTCAAAAACATAATCACTCGCAGCTGATGGAGTGGAAACAGACTGCGAGTGACAGGGTGGCTGTGCCTGGAATGTAGGAAAGGGGCTCATATCCCTCTGGGGATCAATAAAATATACAAAATCAAAAAAAAAAAATGGGTGGTGCAGTGGAGCAGAGGTTAGCACTGCACCAGCACAGCAACTCACCCTTGGCCATGGGATCCCTGGTTGGATCCCAGCCCCTGACCAACAGTGATCTGTGTGGAGTTTGCATGTTCTCCCCGTATCTGCGTGGGTTTACTCTGGGATTTCTCCGGTTTCCTCCCACAGGCCAAAAACATGCAGGTTAGGTTAATTGAAGACTCTAAAGTGGCCCTAGGTGTGAATGTGTGTGTGAATGGTTAAGGGATAGTGCCGTACTGTGGCTGCTTCATCCATCCAGGTGGGTGCCCTCAATTTCCCCTCTGGGGATCAATAAAGTATACAAAATACAAAATCAAAAAAAAAAATATATCACCTAAACATTATAACAGAACTCACAGGAAAATAATAATGAACAGAAAAACAGTCAAAACTGCAAAAGGAGTCTGAGCGCTGAGGACAGATGCTCAGACATATGACAGAGCACCCCTTCCCCAAGGGGTGGATTCCACACACCCCAAGGTATCAACCAACCCCCCCTTCCCCCAAAGAAGGAATACAGCAAAAAAAACACCCCGGGAGGGAGGTGGGGGAAAATGGCTAGGAAGGAAAAAACAAACCAGCTCAAGACTCACACCTGCGCCCCAACAGACCCCTAAGCCCCCATGGTCCCAGAGCTCCAGGGTTTGGGTGGCCGGCCGAAGTCCCAGGCCAGCCAGACAGCCCTATGAAAAGAGTCAGGTGGCCTACCAGAGAAAATGGGCCACCTGACCCAGAGACTCAGTCTTTTGGGCAGCCAGCCAGCATTCTTGAGCCACCAGGATCGGAGGGGTGATCCAGGAGGCGGCTTTCCAACCGGGAGGCTCAATGGCAGGAAGCCAAACCAGAGGAAAGGGAACCCAACGGCGTCTGGTGGAAGAGGGACCAAGACGGTGTCCAGCAGAGGAGGAAGAGGAACCTTGATGGCATCTAACAGAGGAGAAAAGGCCTCGGCATCCTCAAGCTGGCCGGCAGCACCCTTGATGGTCCTGGCTTGAGACACGGTTGCACCCGCAGTGGCTCCGGGCTGCAGCAACGCTGCACCTGCAGTGGCTCCGGGCTGGAGCAACACTGCACCCACAGTGGCTCCGGGCTGGAGCAATGCTGCACCCGTGGTGGCTCTGGGCTGGAGCACTGCAGCACCCTCAGTGGACCCGGGCTGGGCCAATGCTGCATCCTCAGTGGACCTGAGCTGGGCCAACGCTGCACCCTCGGTGGACCTGGGCTGGGCCAACGTTGCACCCACGGTGGCCCCTGGGCTGGGGCGTAGCACCCATAGCAGCCCTGCACTGGAGCGCAGCACCCACGTTGGGCTAATGCTGGGGCGAAGCCCCCACAAGGACCCCCGGCCAGAACGCAGCACCCACGGAGACTCAACCCAAGGAGGGACCCACATGACGGCCTCGGGCAGAGGGGAAGCTGCACACACGGAGGACCTGGCCTGAGTCGGAGCACCCGCGATGACCTCCTCAGCGGTGGGACCTGGACCCAAAGCTACCTCCAGAGGCGAGCCTGGACCCACAGAGAACTCTGGCTGAGCTGGAATGTCTCCGTTAACCCTGAGAGAAAGCTCAAATAACAAGGACAGAGAAGAGGGGTCAGGGTCACTGTGAGCAGAGGAGCCTGGTGAGGCAAGCTCACATACAGCGGGCGGCTGCACCCGGCTCTCCTCACCAAGAGTCAGGCAAGAATGCTCTAAAACAGACAAGAGAAAAACAAAGGAGAGTACTTGCCTGAGCTCGAGCTCCACCACTGTCCAGGACTCCGACGATAAAGGCGATGATGTCATCTTGGGCTCAGCCTCCAGGAGGTCCAGCTCCAGTTCCCAATCTGCTGCAGCGGCCCCCACAGCAGGCATGATGGTGATGGCAGTCTCGTCCTCCCCAGGTGAAGGAAACCACGCTGATGGCTTATCTGGTGTGGCAGCTGGGGGTCGGCTCACCACTGGTACCGGGATAGGATTCTCATGGTCCTCTGGCTCCTCCCACCTCCAGCAGTTCTGCTCCGGGGCAGCGTGTACTCAGGGACCACAGGAGAGAGCACAAAGAGGGCAGGTGAGCAATTAACAACAGCAGCAGGTGGGGAGAGCTCAGGGGACTGCTTTCCCTGAGTCTCCCTACCAGGAATCAGGCAAGACATTTCATCATAAAGAGAAATAGAATGAAATAAAACTTGCTTGTTTTCCCGGATCTGGATGTTGCCTGCTGCTTGAAAAGGAGTGTCGTCCCTCTCTGTGGCTAAAGCAATCATGGACCTTTCGTTGAGGAGCCACCCCTGTAGCCACTGGAACGGGAGTAGCTGGTGGAAAAATGGAGCACCTCTTGGCAGCAGGAAGAGACACTGAGGGGATGGGCCTCGCAGCAGTAGGGGAGGTTGGGTTGACAAAACAGCCGGCGAGGAAAAAGAAGAGCGAGAGACTGCTGCAGGACTAGCCGGGCTCGGTGTTTGGGGAGAGGCTTTCAACGAGGTGGGATTACTCCTCCAGCGGTCCGGAGCAGGACGACGCTGTAGTTGCAAAGCTGGATGAACAGGAACAGGCGCCGGAGACTGGTGAGGAGCGGAGACGATAGAGGCCCGGGAACGCCCCCCTTCAGCATGTGTCCAGGCTTCTCCGGGGAATTCCACTCCATCCCGCCGAGTACGGAAGCACTCCTACCCAAGATGCATTGGGTAGCTGTGTCCTTCTGCTGTATCCATAATTGCTCCAAGACAGATGAGTGAAAAACACGCAAAAAGTGAAAAAATACACTGACACAACCGCTGGGTCCTTCACTGGTGGCTGTTTTCTGTCATGAAAGCTCCTTTGGAGCAGAAGGACAGACCCACATGCAGGATTGTGTTAATGCAATTTATTACAGAAAAGAAAAAAGACAAGGTGCTCCATCAAACTTATCTGGCGAGCAAAATTCAAGAAAAACACAGCGCTCCCAAACTAACTGGTGAGTGAGAAACAGATAAAAAATTGACCCAAGGTGCTCCACATACAAACTGGTGAGCGGGGGGAAAGAATTACTTACAGAAGGTTTACCTGAGTAGACGGAGCTCAGGTGGAGGTGAGCGTAGACAATACAAAACAGCCGCAAAGGCAGAGCGACATTGGCAGTGTATAAATACCAAAAATATAATGAGCAACAGGTGTGAGCGCCGAGCTGGTAAGCACTAATTGTCAAACTGCTCTCAGATGATGGATGAGAGACTGAGAGCAGTGAGAGGGGAAAAAATAGCAGGAGTCAAAAACACAATCACTCGCAGCTGATGGAGTGGAAACAGACTGCGAGTGACAGGGTGGCTGTGCCTGGAATAGAGGAAAGGGGCTCATATCACCCAAACAATATAACAGAACTCACAGGAAAATAATAATGAACAGAAAAACAGTAAAAACTGCAAAGGGAGTCTGAGCTCTGAGGACAGACGCTCAGACATATGACAGCTTCTCTGACAAACTGACCTAAAACAGGAAAATTTTAGTCTGATTTAATGTCAGACAGTGAGGGGGGGGAAGTTATGTGTGTTTTTATACAGTGTATGTAAACTTATGGTTTCAGCTGTATATATTTTTTTTTTTCCACAATATCTTTATTGAACCTTTTTTTTTTTAACAAACATGATACAAACAATCAAACACTAACACTAAAGTACTACAAAAAAAAAAAAAAATGCACTAAAAACACCAACAACCACCAACAAAATCAAGTCTTCAACAA
Organism: Pholidichthys leucotaenia; assembly: GCA_020510985.1. Taxonomy (NCBI): domain Eukaryota; kingdom Metazoa; phylum Chordata; class Actinopteri; order Cichliformes; family Pholidichthyidae; genus Pholidichthys; species Pholidichthys leucotaenia. The sequence continues at coordinate 212,900,124 of CM035845.1, read as the reverse complement.
TGCTCCTCTGTTTAGTCTAGACAATCCAATACATAAGTATACATATTATGTTCACCAGTTTGGAATTTACAAGGTCCACACACATCATTCACCTTCTTCTTCAAGAGTTATGTTTAAATTTTTTACATAATCAATAAAAGGTCTCCATATATTCTCAAACACAATTTCCTTTGATTTTAGTATATATGTTATTCTTTCTAATGGAAGGTTTGTTAACATCTGTCTTAACCACTGAGTCACATCTGGTCTATGAGTCTTTTTCCATAATAGTGCAATACATTTTTTGGCATTAAGCAAACTGAGGTCTATGAATGTTCTTTCACTTTTATTAAAATTATGCTTTTCTGGGTACAGACCCAACAAAAACAGTTTAGGATTCAATATGATTTGTTTTGAGATTATTTTTTCAATTGTTACCCTCACCTCTTCCCAAAACATTCTTATTAATCTACATTCCCATAAACAATGAAATAGGGTTCCTTTACTTTCAATGCATTTTGTGCATGTATCTGGTATATTTTTGTTATATCTATTTAACTCCTCCGGTGTAACATACATCCGCATTAACCATTTGAAATGTATCAATTTAAGGCGTGCATTTATTGATTTGGTTTGAGCTTCTGTACAAGCCAATTCCCATTGTTCCTCTGAAATTTCAATTTGCAGATCTTCTTTCCAGTAGTTTAATCTTTTCAGTGAATTTTCACTTGAAGATAGTGTCAATGAGTTATAAAACTCTGAAATAATACCCTTTCTTTTACTATCTTTCATCATCATTTTTTCCAAGGATGAATAAATAGGTCGAGTGAGAGCTTTATTTTGATTTGATCGAATAAAGTTTCTAAGTTGAAGATATTTAAAAAAATGTGTTCTATTGAGATTAAATTTGATCCTCAGCTCTTCAAAAGACATTATGTTGTCTGCACATGGCAAATATAAATCCTGAATCTTTTGTATCCCTTTTAAATTCCATACTTTAAATACAGCGTCCGCTCTCCCTGGTTTAAAATATTGATTACCCCATATTGGACTAAATTGTGACAATAACTGTGGTTCTTTTAAATAGTTTTTAGCTTCACACCATATTTTGATCATATGCTTTACAAATGGATTTTTAACTTGTTTTTGTAATTTTTTTGCCGAATCTGAGTATATGAATATGGGAAGAGGTAAAGGTAAATTGTATGATTCCATTTCAGTCCAGTGAGGGAGATCATTTGATGAAAAATAATATGTCATAGACCTCAGTTGTGCCGACCAATAATACAACATAAAATTTGGACATTTCAGACCTCCACGATCAAATGGTAAATATAATAAAGACAGACGTAATCTAGCCCTCCTGTTGTTCCATATAAATTCCACTAACTTTTTTTTTATTCTTGAGAATAGATCTAAAGGTGGTGATAAGGGAATGTATTGAAATAAATAAAGTATTTTAGGTAAAATATTACTTTTAAGTATATTGATTCTCCCGATCATCGACATTGGTAGTGACATCCATCTCTGAGTTAACTCACTGATATCTGACATTAAGGCTTCATAGTTGACACTGGCGACTGATTCTAGCTTAGGCATAATTTGGATTCCTAAATATTTAAACTGATTTACAACATTGAATTGATTTACCTCAGGGGCTGGGTAATTTCTCTGGGTCTCATTTAGCATTAATATTGAAGATTTAGTTTTATTTATTTTATATCCTGATATTTCCCCAAAATTCTTTATTAAATTCAACAAGGTTGGAATTGATTTTTTTAGATTCGACATAAACAAAATTATATCATCGGCGTACAGGGAGATTTTATGTTCTGTTGGTCCAACTTTAATTCCATATATTTGTGAATGTAAACGTATCGCTATCGCTAAAGGTTCAATTGCCATAGTAAACAGTAAAGGTGAAAGTGGACAGCCTTGTCGACATCCTCTATTGATTTTTATTGGTTTTGAAATATTGTTATTTGTTAGGATTTCTGCTGTAGCATTATTGTATATTATTTGAACCCATTTTATGAAATTATTTCCAAGTCCAAACCTTTGTAGGACTTCAAAAAGAAAGGGCCATTCAACTCTATCAAAGGCCTTTTCGGCGTCCAATGATAGGAGAGCTGTATCCGGTGCTTCTTTATTAAAATAAATAATATTAAATAGTCTTCTTACATTATGGAAGCCTTGTCTACCCTTTATAAAGCCATTCTGATCTCGATTAATAATATTTGGTAAAATTTCTTGTATTCGTCTTGCTAAAATTTTACAGATTATCTTAAGGTCGGCGTTTAATAGGCTTATTGGTCTCATATTTTCACATTTATTAGAGGGCTTACCTGGTTTTGGCAGCAGTATAATTAAGGCATTATTTATGTATGATGGTAAATTATTATTTTGAAATGCTTCTAAAACCATTTCCAAAAAAGGTTTTATTAATTTATTCTTAAATTTTTTATAAAGGTCAACTGGAAGACCATCTGGTCCTGCACTTTTTCCTGATTTCATATTATCAATGGCTAGCCCAACTTCTTCTTGACTAATTTTAGACTCCAATATCTCCCTGTTTTCATTTGGAATACACGGTATAGATAGTTCGTTCAAAAACCCATTTAGTTTTGTTAAATCAGGTTCATTTTTGGTATCATATAATTTTTCATAGTAATCTCTAAAGGCTCTATTAATTTCTAAAGGATCTATAACTACCTGTCCGTTACTTATAATACTGGTAATTGGTGTTTTAATTTCCAATTGTTTAATCTGCCATGCTAATAATTTTCCTGATTTTTCACCTTGTTCATAAAAAGATTGTTTCAATCTTAGAAGACTCGAGGCAGCTCTATTCGCTGATTTTTTGTCGTATTCAGCTCTCAAAATCAGTAATTCATTCTCCAACCTTGGGTCACTTCCTGCATACACTTTTTCCTGAAGATTTTTTATTTTATGTTCCAATTTAGCTCTCTCCTCTCGAGTCTTCTTAGATTTTGATCCTGTATAACTAATAATATGTCCCCTAATAAAAGCTTTGAAAGCCTCCCACTTTACACATGCTGATGTTTGTGTAGTATTGATGTCAAAGAACTCGTCTATCTGTTTTTCTATATACTTGACAAATTCCTCATCCTGAAGCCATTTATGCTGAAATTGCCATCTACCTGATTCCTTTGTCAATTTTTTATCTACATATATTAGACAACAGGGTGCATGATCAGAGATCACGATGTTATCATAAAAGCAGTTTTGAATCTTGGACCTTAATTCTGTGGAAATCAAAAAATAATCAATACGTGAGAATGTCTTGTAGGTACTGGAATAACAAGAATAGGCTTTAACTTGTGGTTTCATTTCTCTCCATATATCTAACAATCTCAATTCTTTCATAAAATGATTAATAGTCATCCTACATCCAATGTGCGTACAATCCAGTCCTGTTGATCTATCCACACCTGGATTCAATGTACAATTAAAATCCCCTGCTATTATATGTTGCCCTGTAAGTGATGATAAGATGAGAAATAAATTAGCAAAGAACTTCTGATCATCTATATTGGGACCATATAAGTTCACAAGATTTATATTTTCTAATAGCAAAGAACCTTGAATGATTACATATCTTCCAAATTTGTCTCCAATTACATTTTTCACTTGAAAAGGAACTGATTTATGTATGAGAGTCATAACTCCCCTGGCTCGGGATGAAAATGAAGAGGTGAATACACTTCCCTGCCATCTACTCCTAATTCTTTTAACATCCTCCTCTATCAGATGAGTTTCTTGTAAAAACACAATTCTTGAACCCATGTCCTTTATTTTATTCATAACTTGTTTAAGTTTTTTTAAATTTTGTAGACCTCTGCAATTCCATGAAGTTAAATTAAGATTAACACTTTGGTCCATGATCAATAGAGAGTTTGGGATTACCTTGCAGTGTAAACATGCTCATACAGAGAAGCAAAAACATGAGTGGTTGAACATTCATCCTACAAACTACACACAAACAAATTTCCCCTTCCCACACTTGTGGCAAACCCCCCAAAATCAAAAGAAAAATTCTGTCTCCCGATATAGCCATCGACCGTTCCACACCCACGGGGAACAGCCTAAGCCACTCCTTCTTCATCCTCCCAATCACCCTAACTCTACTGCTTTTAATGACGTAACATTAACTCTCCTCTGTAGTTTTCCAACTTAACTCCAAAATTTTTAACAACTTTGTACATCATAGTTTTTTTTTTGTTTGTTTTGTTTTTGTTTTGTTTTTTTAATATATAATACAATCTATATTTTGTAAACTTACTATTTACTTCAAGTCAGTCAGATGCCTGTGCAAATGCTTAATTATTCTACCTTATATTTTGTTCATGCTTAGCTCCCACCAGTCTCTTCTTCTTCTTTGATCTTCTTGATGAACTCCTGCGCCTCCTCTGGGGTCTTGAAGATGTGGGTTCTGCCCTCATACGTGGTCAGCAGTCTCGCAGGATAGATTACACCATGACGAATCCCAAGGTTGCGCAGCTCCTTACGTACGGGATCAAACTGCTTCCTCAATTGCTGGATTCCTGTGGCCAAATCTGGGTAGAACCGCACCTGCTGGTCCTGGTGTTTAATCTCTCCTTTAGCACGTGCAGCGTTGAAGATCTTCATCCTGTCTCTGTTGCTAAGAAACTTCATAATTAAGGTCCTCGGCGGTCCCTTATCTCTCCGTGGGCCAATACGATGTGCTTTTTCCAGAACCACTGCTGATTGCAACTCCTCGCTGCCCAGCACCTCCGGAATCCACTTTTCCAGAAAGGAACATACGTCCCGACCTTCTGATTCCTCTGGAAGACCCACCAGCCTCAAATTATTCTGTCTCGACCGAGATTCCAAATCCAAAATATTAGCTGTATATATTTTTAGTTATTTTGAGATGAATATACGTTCCAAAAACAACAAGAAGACAGGGACAGTTTGATTGACTGGTTTTGGCCAGTTTTTCTACCAGCTGATGTGTGATCACCTATCTTTGCTTTCAGGAGAGTTTGAGCATTGTTTCCCAACTACAGGGAACCTGTGGACTCATGATCCGGCCACATGCGTGTTACACAAGTCAACCCAACATGCATACAGGAAAAAACAGCTACCTGGGACCGTAGGTGATATCGGACCTCAAAATCACACCTGAATCAAAGCCAGGGTGGAGCATTGCAAGACTGCCACAGAAGCACTAAAGGCCCCACTCACAGTCGCCGAAGGTAAGTGTTTTAAATAATAATCACACACTTTGTTTCCATTTGGATCTGAGTTACACACAAAAAATTATGTGTTACGAGGTTGTGAGGCAAAACAGGTTGGGGACGACTGCTATCTTATACTCAGATCTGGGGGGGTTGACTGCAGCTGACTGATTGCCCACATCTGCGGGTAATCACTAGTCCTGGGCTTTATAAGCTTCAGTCTGGAGCTGGTTGGTGGGGGATCGTCACATAGTAAACCCTGTCCTTGTGGCTGCTGTTAAAACTAAGAATATCTTATCTCAGTTCTCCAACCCTTGCTCTGCTCCCTTGCTTCTTGGAAAATGCTGTCTGTCTGCCAGCCTGCTGACCCGTCCTTCTTGGCTAACGCACTCTCATCGAGCAACAATCACCTTACCTCCTTGCTCTCAATCTCCTCCCTAGACTCTTTTGCTCACTGGAAAGGAAACATACTTGCATAAGAACAAACTCACCTTTGCAAGTTTTCTAACAGCTTCTTTACCCCAGGATCTTCTCCCCTCTCTGCTCCACTTGTGGAAGACCCTGATCAGGATCAGAACTCCCCTGGAAACTTCAGAACAATACTTACTAATATCTTAAAGAACTCTTACCTCAAGTTCCATCTGGCCAGTGACTAGTGTTGTAGTTGAGACGTCAGAGACCAGGTATCATATACAGTGGGGCAAAAAAAGTATTTAGTCAGCCACCAATTGTGCAAGTTCTCCCACTTAAAAGATGAGAGAGGTCTCCAATTTTCATCATAGGTATACCTCAACTATGAGAGACAAAATGAGGGGAAAAAAATCCAGAAAATCACATTGCCTGATTTTTAAAGAATTTATTTGTAAATTATGGTGGAAAATAAGTATTTGGTCAATAACAAAAGTTCATCGCAATACTTTGTAATATACCCTTTGTTGGCAATGACAGAGGTCAAATGTTTTCTGTAAGTCTTCACAAGGTTTTCACACACTGTTGCTGGTATTTTGGCCTATTCCTCCATGCAGATCTCCTCTAGAGCAGTGATGTTTTGGGGCTGTCGCTGGGCAACACGGACTTTCAACTCCCTCCAAAGATTTTCTATGGGGTTGAGATATGGAGACTGGCTAGGCCACTCCAGGACCTTGAAATGCTTCTTACGAAGCCACTCCTTCATTGCCCGGGCGGTGTGTTTGGGATCATTGTCATGCTGAAAGACCCAGCCACGTTTCATCTTCAATGCCCTTGCTGATGGAAGGAGGTTTTCACTCAAAATCTCACGATACATGGCCCCATTCATTCTTTCCTTTACACGGATCAGTCGTCCTGGTCCCTTTGCAGAAAAACAGCCCCAAAGCATGATGTTCCCACCCCTATGCTTCACAGTAGGCATGGTGTTCTTTGGACGCAACTCAGCACTCTTTCTCCTCCAAACATGACAAGTTAAGTTTTTACCAAAAAGTTCTATTTTGGTTTCATCTGACCATATGACATTCTCCCAATCCTCTTCTGGATCATCCAAATGCTCTCTAGCAAACTTCAGATGGGCCTGAACATGTACTGGCTTAAGCAGGGGGACACGTCTGGAACTGCAGGATTTGAGTCCCTGGCAGCGTAGTGTGTTACTGATGGTAGCCTTTGTTACTTTGGTCCCAGCTCTCTGCAGGTCATTCACTAGGTCTCCCCGTGTGGTTCTGGGATTTTTGCTCACCGTTCTCGTGATCATTTTGACTCCACGGGGTGAGAGCTTGCGTGGAGCCCCAGATCGAGGGAGATTATCAGTGGTCTTGTATGTCTTCCATTTTCTAATAATTGCTCCCACAGTTGATTTCTTCACACCAAGCTGCTTACCTATTGCAGATTCAGTCTTTCCAGCCTGGTGGAGGTCTACAGTTTTGTTTCTGGTGTCCTTTGACAGCTCTTTGGTCTTGGCCATAGTGGAGTTTGGAGTCTGACTGTTTGAGGTTGTGGACAGGTGTCTTTTATACTGATAACGAGTTCAAACAGGTGCCATTAATACAGGTAGCGAGTGGAGGACAGAGGAGCCTCTTAAAGAAGAAGTTACAGGTCTGTGAGAGCCAGAAATCTTGCTTGTTTGTAGGTGACCAAATACTTATTTTCCACCATAATTTGCAAATAAATTCTTTAAAAATCAGACAATGGGATTTTCTGGATTTTTTTTTTCTCATTTTGCCTCTCATAGTTGAGGTATACCTGTGATGAAAATTGGAGACCTCTCTCATCTTTTAAGTGGGAGAACTTGCACAATTGGTGGCTGACTAAATACTTTTTTGCCCCACTGTATACCTGCATGTACAGTGGTCTTGGTCTAGACTTGATCTTGGTCTTGGTCTTAGTCTTGGGAGACTCGGGTCTCGGTCTGGTCTCGACTACAAGAGTGCCCGCCACCTAAGTGTTGGAAACCGTCACCTGCAGTATGCTGCCAAGACCCCATGTAAGAACTCTTTCCGGCAAGATACTAAATTATACTTACCTCCATGTGAATCCTAATCACCTAGTTTGTCCTTCTCCTTCCCCTACAGGAGCACCCCTTCCCCCCAACTACTTATGTCCCAAGACCCTACTGACACAGCAGGCAGGAAATCAGGTGGGAAGAGAATATCCAGTAAATTTATAAAAAAAAAAAAAAAAAAAAAAACAGTGATGATCAATGCAAGGGTTGGATGAAGAAATCATTGAATTGTGATATTTTGTGGTGGTGATACTGTATCAATTCAGAGACACTGGTATTGTGATACTTTTTTAAGAGTTATTAATAAACATTGCAAACACAAACTTACCTATTTAGGTACCAGAGTAATGAAAATTAACTGAATTTTCAGTCCATTAGATGGTGCTAAATGCTCACTGTCTGGTTGGGTCATTGCAGCAAAGGACCTACTCTTGAGACCTATCCAGTAATTGAACAAGACAAAGATTGGGATGGAAATCACAATACATTGTCATGAGCTGAGCACAGGAGGTTCCTGCCATGCTCAGTCTCATGGCTTTTTCTCTATATTTATATATTTGTTGTATTTTGTGCTTTTTTTGGTTTTTGTTATTCTTGCACTGTTTTCCATTTTCCTGTTGATGTCTTAGTTTTGTTTTGCTCTTATTTTGTATTAATTTGTATTTAGATCTCAGTCTGCATTTGTTGGTATTTTTATTCTTTATATCCTTACTGTTGTGTTCTCTCTCTGGGTTGACAGCTGTCAGTGGCATTTCCTGGTTTGTGCTCCGTGTGGGTGTAGCCCCTGTCAGCTGTCAGCCAGTTGCTCCCCTCTCATTGCTCCCAGCTGGTCCAATTATGAATCATTGTTTCCTTCTGCCCGCTTATGTCACCCACACCTGTCAGTATTTATGCAGTTTGTTTCTAATCCTATTTAAGGGCAGTTATATTCATTTCCCATCGCCGCAGTCTTGAGTTTCCTTTCCCTCATCCACACCTGAACGCTGCCCTCATTCTGGTGCGCTAAATCTGTAAGTTACTCTTTTGGTTGAATTTTGTGTTGAGCACTGTTTGGACTTATGTTTTGTTGTTTTTAATAAACCTCACAAACTCACAGTTCAGCGCGTGGGTCTCACCTCTCTGCCCCGTGGAGCAATTCCTGACAGAAGACTGCTGCTAGTAAGAGACCCAGCTGCTGTGAGTTGTGGGTTTTTGTTTTCTTTTTCTGTTTTACTCACCTGTTTGCAGATCAAATCATGTCCCAGCATGCCGACCTCTGACAATCAAAGGGAGATTGGCAGCGGGGTCCCCGAGTATGGAGGAGGAATGGGCCACTGAATTCATCCAGGGATTTATGGATGAAGCCCTCGCCTCCCGCAGACCAAAGAAAATCTGGGAGAAGGTGTATTCCGCGACCACCATTGTCGAGGCCAACCCGGGGTTGTGGAAGCATGCCCAGTTTGTGGACTTGTTGGCTACGCTCTCAGTCCTCCAACAATCCTTCCCCGGGATGAGATGGGGGCTGCCTCCAGCAAGTCTGAAGACGACGCAGAAGTGCGCTCCGCAACAGACGCCCTGCTCCTCTTCCAATTTGCCCATTCCTGCTTCAGCTCCATCCGCTCCAGAACGCCGCTATCCAGGGAAATCCCGCCGGAGGAACGCCTCCACCTCTCAGGCAGCAGTTTTTCCTTTGCTGAGGATGAAGACTCCCGCAGCAGTGCCCCCTTTGTGTTCCTCCTCTCCGGCTGTTCCGCCAGCTTCCTCTCTTTCTGCAGCTGCTGTCTCCTGCTCCTCCTTAGTGATTTCTCCCGCTGCTGGGAGGTCAGCCATTTCCTTCCCAGCTCCGCCCGTCACCATGTCTGCAAGGGCGCCTCCTCCACATTCCACTGAGGGGCCCACAACCACTGAAGCCACGGAGAGAGCGGATTCTACACTTGCTGCAGCAGAAAACATCATGCTCTGGGAACACAGGCAAGTGTCTTTTCATTCTCTATTACCAACATATAAATTATCTTGCCTGATTCCCAGTGGTGAGGCTCAGCCCCCATAGTCCTGTGAGCTGTCACCACCTGCTGCAGCTAAAGACTTTTCACGTACCCTCTCCGTGTCTCCTCCTCTGCTCCCTGAGTGTCCGCCGGCCCCAGGATTGAGCCGCCGGCCGTTGGAGGAGCATGCAGTCCTGGGGGACCTGGTTCCAGCCCTGCAGCCACGCTCTGGATGGAGGGAGAATGCTGAGACCGAGCTGACACCTGCGTCAATGAAGGAGCATCCCCGGGATGGTGGTGGAGCTTGAGCTCAGGCAAGTGGTCTCCTTCATTTTCATTGTTTCAATTTTGGAGAGATCTTGTCAGGCTCTTGGTGGGGAGACCCAAGTACAGCCGTCAGCTACACCTGAGCTCGCCTCACCAGGCTCCACTGCCGCCGGTGACCCTGACCCTGTTTCTCTGCTTCTCTTGCCTGAGCTTTCCCCCAGGGCCACCGAGGATTGTTCAGCTCTGCCAAAAGTCTCCATGGGTCCCGGCTCACCGCCTAAGATTCCCATGGGTCCAGCTCCTCCTGCTGAGGTCTTTGAAGGTGCTCCGTCCCAGCCCAGGACCTCCGAGGGTGCTGCTTCCCCGTTGACTGAGGTCGTCGTGGATGCTCCGTCCCAGCCCGGGACCTATGTGGGTGCTGCCCCCCCTCCAGATGAGGTCTTCACGGGTGCTCCGTCCCAGCTCGGGACCTCCGTGGGTGCAGCTCCTCCTCAGTCCAGGTCTCCATGGGTGCTGTGTCCTAGTTGGGGACCATCGTGGGTGCTGCGCCCCAGCCTGAAACTAACTTGGGTGCTTGGCCGCAGTGTGGGCCCACCGTGGGCATTATGCTCCAGCCTGGGGTCCACCGAGGGTGCAGCTTTGGCCCAGTCTGGGCCCACCAGAGGTGCCGCTATGGCCCAGTCCGGGACCACCATGTATGCAGCTCCGCTCCAGCCCGGAGCCACTGTGGGTGCTGCGATGTCCCAGTCCAGGACCACCAAGGGTGCTACAGACCAGTCCAAGGGCGTCATGGTTCTCCCTCCTCTGCCAGATGCCATCATGGTTCCCCCTCCTCTGCCCAAGGCCGTCATGGTTCCCTCTCCTCTGCCCTAGGGCCTCATGGTTCCCTCTCCTCTGTCCGAGGCTGTCATGGTTCCCGCTCCTCACCCTGACATCGTCATAGTTTCCCCGACTCCTCTATCTTTCCCGCCATTGGTTCTTCCTGTTGGGCAGCCGCCTCCTGGACCACCCTTTTTGTTCAGGTGGCTAAAAAACTCTGGCAGACCACCTGATGGACTGTGCGACAGGGTTGGGTGGCCCACGTTCCCTGGTAGGCCACCCGACTCTTTCCATCATGTCATCTGCCGGGCTTGGGACTTTGGCCACCCACCCGAACAGTCCAGCTCTTCGGTCCAGGGGGCTTAGCTGGTTGGGGTTTTCTGTGGTGTGGGTCCTGAGCGTTTGTTGTTTTTTGTTTTTTTTTTGTTCCCTCCTAGTCTGTTCCCCCCACCACTCACCCGGGGTGGGTTATTGTTGTGCTCCTATTGGGGGGGGGGGTCCTTTCTTTTTCTTTTGCTGTTACCCTGGGGTGTCTGGTTTCCATCCCTTGAGAGGGGGGGGCTCTGTCATGAGCTGAGCACAAGAGGTTCAAGCCATGCTCAGTCTCATGATTTTTTCTCTATATTTATATATTTGTTGTATTTTGTGCTTTTTTTGGTTTTTGTTATTCTTGCACTGTTTTCCATTTTCCTGTTGATGTCTTGATTTTGTTTTGCTCTTATTTTGTATTAATTTGTATTTAGATATCAGTCTGCATTTGTTGGCATTTTATTCTTTATATCCTTACTGTTGTGTTCTCTCTCTGGGTTGACAGCTGTCAGTGGCATTTCCTGGTTTGTGCTCCATGTGGGCGTAGCCCCTGTCAGCTGTCCACCAGTCGCTCCCCTCTCATTGCTCCCAGCTGGTCCAATTATGAATCATTGTTTCCTTCTGCCCGCTCATGTGACCCACACCTGTCAGTACTTATGCGATTTGTTCCTAATCCTATTTAAGGGCAGTTATTTTCATTTCCCATCACCGCAGTCTTGAGTTTCCTTTCCCTCATCCCCACCTGAACGCTGCCCTCATTCTAGTGCGCTAAATCTGTAAGTTACTCGTTTGGTTGAATTTTGTGTTGAGTACTGTTTGGGCTTATGTGTTGTTGTTTTCAATAAACCTCACAAACTCACAGTTCAGCACGTGGGTCTCACCTCTCTGCCCCGTGGAGCAATTCCTGACATATATGATATCACAATACTCAGTGTATCGCAAGATCATGATAGTATTGCATTGTGGCCAAAGTATCATGATGACACTGTATCATGCGGCCTCTGGTAATTCTCACCCCTAGTCAATACAGAAGAATAGAATAATTATTTATTTTTTCTCTGCCACCCACTACAATGGATCCAGTGGGTCTCTATCAAAGAATCTTATAGACATGTTCCTGGGGTGTTTTGAACTGAAATATGATAATTTCAATCATGTCTAATTTCCTGGTTGTAGCTGAACCAATTTATTTGTGTTTTTCTGGTTTCACTGATAAATATAACTTTGTACCATTTGTATAGTATGGTAATGTTAATGTATATAATATTTTCTAATAATATTACAATTCTACTGTGGATCATCACTGTATCATAGTGGAAAGGTTTGAGTGCCCTAGTGATCCCAGCAGCTATGTTGTCAGGGACAAAAAGGGTCTCCCAAGACAAACTGGTCCTGGGTGAAGGGCCAGACTAAGAGTGGTCCAGTGGAGCCCCATGAAAAAGTTAAAAAAAAAAAAAAAGGAGCCCGTGTACCATGCCTGGTATGGAGTTACCAGAGCTCCACTCGGGAGCCATGCTAGGGGGAGGGGTTCAGCGGAAAAATTCTGGTGACTGGGCTTCTGCCCATGGAACCTGGCCAGGCTTAGTCCAGACGAGTCACATTGGTCCGCCCTTCAGCAGGTTCACCACCTGCTATGTGAATCGGGGGAGGGGGGCATCTGGGCTGCTCTGCTTATTCTGCTTCCCCAAAATCCAGACCCCTAAATAAGCAGTAGAAGATGGATGGATAAATGGGTCAATTAAAAAATGGACCTAGGACAAAATGTGTTTTCAACTGATTTTTCCCAGTGGTCCTATATAAGAAGTTAAAAAGTGTGGGACTGTGGTGGACACCTCAGGTTACTCTGAGACCATTTCTGGAGTACCCTGGTGAACCACGTGTTTCTTGGACAAGCTGGCTCGACACCTTTGAGATGTATGTGCGGTGTTGGGTTTGGGTAAATTGGACAAGGTACAGAAGCGGGCTCTACAAGTTCACAACCTGGGCATAGAAGGACAGCACATTTTCCATACTCTAGGACCAACAGACTCGTTTGGTGATGCTATGGAACTGCTAGCTAGCTACTTTGCTACACCCGACAATGTGTTGGTGCGGTGCATAAGATTCCACCAACAGCGACAGAGGGTTGGTGAGTCAATGCAGCAATTCGTCACAGACCTTCGCCAACTAGCTAGCATGTGCAGGTTTGGGCTTTTGGAAGACGAAATGGTGGGGGACTAGCTAGCTGAGCACACTAGCAACCCATGGCTGCGGGCGAAGATGCTAACAGTGCCAAATGACATGATGCTAGCTAACACTATCGAGCTAGCGTTCCAGCTTGAGTCAGCCGACAGGTTAACATTGGAGCTAAGTGTACAACGACAGCAGCGACAGTCAAGCCAGACCCCTGTGACATACGCAGTTAGCATGGAGGAACTTGGTGACACAGCAGAAGAGTTTGAGGAAAATGCCATGGACCTGAGGACCGCTTTGAGAGGCTCCACATGCGGCAGCTGTGGTTCCCCAACGCACCATGAGACAGCATGTTTTTGCCCAGCAAGAGGACAGCATTGCAAGAAGTGCGGAAAATTCAATCACTTTGCCAAGGTTTTCCGGTCACTGACACCGTGAAGCCCACCAGTCAAGCAAAGCCATCTGCCCGTGATGACCATCCATGTGGTAAGCCATGGGCCCGCTACAAGGTCCCTCCAGCAGAATTGCCTTCCCTATGGAAGACTGTGAAAAAAGGGACTGATTAGCTACGAGCATGGCTGCCTGATGATGAGTGGCAGAATCATCCATTCAGCCATGTTGGGCTACGCAGTATTATTCTGCATTAATAGAAGAGAACAAGAATAATCCCAGGTTTCTTTTCAGCACTGTAACCAGGCTGACAAAGAGTCAGGACTCTGCCAATCCTAGCATTCACTTAGAGCTTACTAGTCAGGACTTTGTGAACTTTTTCAATAATAAAATTTCATCTATCAGAGATAAAATCAGTCAGATTCTTCCCACCGTTAACTTAAATACAGTAACTACTACAACTCCTTCAACTGACATCTGTTTGGTTCAGTTTATTCCAATTGAGCTTTTAGAGTTAGACAAGCTAATTTCCTCATCCAAGCCTTCAACTTGTCTTTTAGACCCTATTCTTACCAGGTTATTTAAAGAAGTCTTCCCAATTATTGGTAGCTTTATTCTTCAAATAGTCAATTCTTCATTAACTTTAGGCCATGTACCGCAGGCTTTTAAAACTGCTGTAATTAAACCCTTACTCAAAAAGCCAACGCTAGATCCAGGAGTTTTAGCTAACTATAGACCAATCTCTAATCTCCCTTTCATTTCAAAAATCTTAGAAAGAGCTGTTTGTCATGTCTGCTGCGTAATTTCGCAGCAACCATATGAAATTGGCATTGAGCCCAAAATGCAGTGTAAGTAACGTGTTTTATTTACAGTGGAAAAATGTACAGGACAAATGTCCAAGTAACAGTCACAGTAAGAGTGGGAGAGACAACCGGCTACAAGCTTCGTTGGCTCAGGGGGAATGCCAAACGCGCTCCAGACAGAACAGGAACAGAGAGAAAAGGCACGAAAGAAAGACTTACAATGGTGTTGGCATGGAAAGGCTCTGAAGGAACAACACAATATAGTCCAGAGGAAAACCAACAGATGCAAGCCTGGATGTCCATTGATGACTTTTTTAAGCTGCCATGCTGGCTGGTCGCACTGCCTCGCTAGTTGTACAAAAACCCTAACAACGGCAAATGGACACAGACGTGTGGCAAACAGGTGCATAAATGATTAACAAAAAGTGTGTATGTGCATGTGTGAGTGTGTGCGTGCATGACTGTGTGAGTGTGTATGTGGTGATGAGAAGAATCCGGTGAATGTCTGGTAAGAGGAGGAGGCATGGCTGTAGGACTGTCAGAGAGTGAGGCTCAACCTGACAGCTGGAATTAATAAGCAATAATCAAAACCTACAGCCACAAGTCATGGATAGGGTGAACGACCCCAAACATGACAGTGCCCCCCCCCCAAGGGGTGGAAAGCAGACACCCACCGTACCATCAAAAACAGAAAATACAACCTCCCCCCCACACACACTCAAAAGGCCAATACAACAAACCAGGGTGGGAGGTGGGGGAAAACAGGTTAGAAGGGATTGATCAAGAAAAGCTAAACACCACAATACAACACAGCAAAGAACACTCTTCCCAACCCCAAATCTAGGCTAACCCACACCACCCCCAAGAGTCCCACAGCTCAGGAGGCCGACCAGAGTCCAAGGCCCAGTGGGTGGCCGTAAGTTCAGGGTCCGACCCAAGTCCCAGGGCCAGCAGGGACTGAATAGCATCAGGCGGCCTGCCAGAGAAAAAGGGCCACTTGACCCAGGAACCTAGTCCTTCGGGCGGCTGGCCCGCATAGTTGAGCTACCAGGCCAGGGGGGAAAGATGAGGTGGTGGCCTACCCACTGGAAGACTGAAAGGTGGGTGGCCGGACTGAAGAAGGGGACCCCCTGCGGTTCCTGGAGGCAGAGCCAGGTGGATCACGGCGGAGCCTGGTGGAAGAGGAAGGGACACCCCGAGGGCCTCTGGAAAGGAGGAAGGGACCTCATGTCCCCAAACTGGCTGGCTGAACCCTCGATGGTCCCAGCTTGGGACTGAGGGCTTGGCTGCACCCTCGGTGGACCCTGAGCGAGCCATGAGCGAGCCGGCTGGACCCCTGCTGCACCCACAGTGGGACCCAGCTGGGTCGCTGCTGCACCCTTGGTAGTCCTCAGGCTGAGGCACAGTGCCCATGACGGACCACGGCTGGAGCGCAGCACCCATGTGGGACTGACGTTGGGGCATGACACCCACGATGGTCCCCGACTGGGACACAGTACCCATGGGGACTCGAACTGAGGCGGAACCCAGACGACGGCCTCAGGCAGGAGGGGAGCTGAACCCATGGTCACCTCAGTGGGAGTGACAACAGCCCCGATGACCTCCAGCTTTGAGCCTGGATCCTCGGCCTCATCCAGCAACATGGACCTCTCTCTGGCGACCCTAAAAGAGGACTCGGACAGAGAAGAGGAAGAGTCAGGGTCGCCGGCAGCGGCAGAGCCCGGCGAGGTGAGCTCAGGTGCAGCATACGGCTGCAGCTGGCTCTCCTCACCTTGAGCTAGGCAAAAATGCTCTAATATGGAAAGAAGGAAGACAAAAGAGAGCCTTAGCTCAAGCTCTACTGCTGTCCAGGACTCCAGCGATGTTTCCATTGGCTTGACCTCCTGGAGGTGCAGCTCGGGCACTGACTCGGCTGTGGCAGCTTCCACAGCAGGCATGATGGTCTCTGTAGTCTTATTTTCCCCAGCTGCCATGATCCACGCAGGTGACTCCTCCAGCGTGGCGGCTGGGATCTAGTTCACCATTGCTGCAGGAGAACACCCCTCCCGGACCTCTGGCTTCTCCTGGTCCCAACTGCTCGGCTCCGGTTCCGGCAGGTAAACAAAGGAGAGTACAGAGAGGGTTGGTGAACAGTTTTTAACAGCAGCAGGTGGGAAGAGCTCAGGGGACTGCTTTCCCTGAGCCTTCCTACTGGGAAGCAGGCAAGACATTTCATTATTAAAGTGAGTCAAATTGAAAAAAACTTGTCTGTTCTCCTGGTTTATGGTGTTGGTTGCTGCCGCTGCTTGGACGTCATCACCCGTCCATCCAGGAAAGGCGGTGCTAGGCTTCTCTGTAGGATATATGTGAGCCGCCCCTCTCGCCACAGGAACGGGAGACCCCAGTGACAAAAGCAAGCACCCCACTGCTGCCGGCAAACAAACCGAGGAGGAAGACCCTGCAACGGATACGGAGGGAGTTCCTGCAGACAGGACTGCTCGGGACTGGAGATGAGGATCCGCTGCAGGGGTGACAGGGCTCGGTGTCAGAGCTGGAGCAGTTAGCGGGGCTGAATCATTCTTCCGGGATTCTGGGTGACGCTGACAATGCCGACCTGGTGGCTGCCATCTTGGAACGGGTGATGGAAGAGAGGAGAAGATGGCCACCGGAGGAGAAGGGCGTTTCTGTTTGGGCTTCGTCCGAAAAGCCCTTCTCTTCAGGTCGGGGAAAGCCTGCTCGAACGCGCAGATGGAGGACAGTAATTCTGGGGATAGTTCCAGAGGCCCGGGTGAGCTGCCAGAATATCCTGAGCATCGCTGAGGCAGTCCCACTGTTCTCCGGGGCCATAGGCATCTTTGGTGATGTACAGGAACCCCCGGATAGACGTGGCTACCCATTCCTCCGCCATGCTGGGATGTCCCATTGCCCGTCCACTTCTGCCGGTGTGGAAACAGCTAGACCAGGACATCATGCTCCAAACAGGTTTGTGAAAAAACACAAAAAAATGAGTAACACGCTACTTACTGCTTGGGCTCTTTTTGGTGGCAGCCTACTGTCATGTCCACTGCATAATTTTGCAGCGAACATATGAAATTGGCAACGAGCCCAAAATGCAGTATAAGTAACATGTTTTATTTACAGTGGAAAAATGTACAGGACAAATGTCCAAGTAACAGTCACAGTAAGAGTGGGAGAGACAACCGGCTACAAGCTTCGTTGGCTCAGGGGGAATGCCAAACGCGCTCCAGATGGAACAGGAGCGGAGAGAAAAGGCATGAAAGAAAGACTTATAATGGTGTTGGAGTGGAAAGGCTCTGAGGGAACAACACGATTTAGTCCAGAGGAAAACCAACAGATGCAAGCCTGGATGTCCAATGTTGACTTTTTTAAGCTGCCATGCTGGCTGGTCACACTGCCTTGCTAGTTGTACAAAAACCCTAACGACGGCAAATGGACAGAGCCGTTCAGGTTCAGGCTACTTTATTTGCACCCGTAGGTACACTACCGTTCAAAAGTTTGGGGTCACTTAGAAATTTCCTTATTTTTGAAAGAAAAGCACTGTTTTTTTTCAATGAAGATAACTTTAAACTAATCAAAAATACACTCTAATATCTAATATACATTGCTAATGTGGTAAATGACTATTCTAGCTGCAAATGTCTGGTTTTTGGTGCAATATCTACATAGGTGTATAGAGGCCCATTTCCAGCAACTATCACTCCAGTGTTCTAATGGTACAATGTGTTTGCTCATTGCGTCAGAAGGCTAATGGATGATTAGAAAACCCTTGTGCAATCATGTTAGCACAGCTGAAAACAGTTTAGCTGGTTAGAGAAGCTCTAAAACTGACCTTCCTTTGAGCAGGTTGAGTATCTGGAAAAAATTATTATTTCAAATACAAATCATTATTTCTAACCTTGTCAATGTGTTGACTATATTTTCTATTCATTTTACAACTCATGGTGGTAAATAAGTGTGACTTTTCATGGAAAACACAAAATAATTGTCTGGGTGACCCCAAACTTTTGAACGGTAGTGTAGATTTGTTTTGCAGTCTGGTGACATCCATATTTACAAGCCACAAATTACATTCAACATAGACACAAACACAGGCACACATGAAATTGACTATAAACATGATAAAAAATACTCAAGGCTCCATCAATCAGGGTATAAAAAGACAAAGAGGTGGGAGAAAAACCAGAGGTAAGAGAGAAGAGTCATATTAAAAGTTAAAAACTAGTCAAAGAGGTTAAAAACTCAAAGGTCTAAAACCCAATAAAATATTTAGAACCCAAGTAACATCCTACAAAAATAAGTAAATATAAAATGGAGTTAATAAATAGGTACCTAAATTATGTGCAATATATTGTTACAGCTTGTTCAATTCTTTGACAGCAGCAGGAACAAAGCTGTTTTTGTAGCGCTGGGTTTTACTTTTTGGGACAGCAAACCTCCGTCTTGAGGGAAGAAGCTGAAAGTTGCAGTGCAAAGGGTGGGAGTCATCATTTAAAATGGAGGTAGCCATCCTCTGTACTTGTCTGGTGTACAGGGATGTCAGGCTCAGCTGTGACTCACTAAGCAAACGACTGGACCATCTAACTACCTGATCCAAGGATTTCCTCTGTTTCAGTTTTATCTGACCAAACCATGACACTAAAGAAAAGGATAAAACAGATTCAATAAAAGCCTGATAAAACATTGTCATTATGGTTCGGTCAATTTGGAAGCGTGCAAGTTTTCTCAAGCAATGCAAATGTTGCTGACCCTTTTTGCACACCCTTTCACAGTTCTCTTCAAAGTTTAAATTACTATCAATAATCGTCCCAAGATATTTGTAGGATTGTACACATTCGGTGGTCTGGCCTTTTAGTACGGTGACTTTGTGCCTGGGAGTTTTCCTCCTAAAGTCAATAATCATGTCTTTAGTTTTTGTCGTATTCAGCTGCAGGTAGGAATCCTCACACCAGTGAACAAAATCATCAATTACTGGGCCGTGGCCACTCTCACCATCCTGGAGGAGACTGACAATAACTGAATCATCAGCATACTTTATAATGTGTCTGTTGTCATGTCTGCTCCGACACATGTTTGTGTACAGGATGAAGAGTAGTGGTGACAACACCCCCCCACACACACACACGTGTGGCAAGCAGGTGCATAAATGATTAACAATAAGTGTGTATGTGCATGTGTGAGTGTGTGTGTGTGCATGAGTATGTGAGTGTGTATGTGGTGATGAGAAGAATCCAGTGAATATCTGGTAAGAGGAGGAGGCATGGCTGTAGGACTGTCAGAGAGCGAGGCTCAACCTGACAGCTGGAATTAATAAGCAATAATCAGAACCTACAGCCACAAGTCATGGATGGGGTGAACGACCCCGAACATGGCAGTGACCCCTCCCAAGGGGTGGAAACCAGACACCCACCGTACCATCAAAAACAGAAAATACAACCTGCCCCCTCACTCAAAAGGCCAATACAACAAACCAGGGTGGCAGGTGGGGGAAAACAGGTTAGGAGGGATTGATCAAGAAAAGCTAAACACCACAATACAACACAACAAACAACACTCTTCCCAACCCCAAAACTAGGCTAACCCACCCCACCCCCAAGAGTCCCACAGCTCAGGAGGCCGACCAGAGTCCAAGGCCCAGCGGGTGGCCGTAAGTTCAGGGTCCGACCCAAGTCCCAGGGCCAGCAGGGACTGAATGGCATCAGGCGGCCTGCCAGAGAAAAAGGGCCACTTCTCCCAGGAACCTAGTCCTTCCGGCGGCTGGCCCGCATAGTTGAGCTACCAGGCCAGGGGGGAAAGACGAGGCAGTGGTCTACCTATCGGAAGACTGAAAGGTGGGTGGCCAGACTGAAGAAGGGGAGCCCCTATGGTTCCTGGAGGCAGGGCCAGGCGGATCACGGCGGAGCCTGGTGGAAGAGGAAGGGACACCCCGAGGACCTCTGGAAGGGAGGAAGGGACCTCATGTCCCCATGCTGGCTGGCTGCACCCTCGATGGTCACGGCTTGGGACTGAGACTCTGCTGCACCCTCAATGGTCCCGGCTTGGGACTGGAGCTCGGTTGCACCCTCGGTGGACCCCGACTGAGCCATGGTTGCACCTGCGGTGGAGCCCAGCTGGACCCCTGCTGCACCCACAGTGGGATCCGGCTGGGTGGCTACTGCACCCCCGGTAGACCTCGGGCTGAAGCACGGTGCCCATGACGGACCACAGCTGGAGTGCAGCACCCATATGGGACTGATGTTGGGGCGTGGCACCCACGATGGTCCCCGACTGGGACACAGTACCCATAGGGACTCGAACGGAGGCAGAACCCAGACAACGGCCTCGGGCAGGAGGGGAGCTGGACACATGGTCACCTCAGCGGGAGTGGCAGCAGCCCCGATGACCTCCAGCTTTGAGCCTGGATCCTTGGCCTCGTCCGGCGACATGGACCTCTCTCCGGTGACCCTAAAAGAGGACTCAGACAGAGAAGAGGAGGAGTCAGGGTCACCGGCAGCGGCAAAGTCCGGCGAGGTGAGCTCAGGTGCAGTGTACGGCTGCAGCTGGCCCTCCTCACTTTGAGCGAGGCAAAAATGCTCTAATATGGAAAGAAGGAAGACAAAAGAGAGCACTTGCCTTAGCTCAAGCTCTACCGCCGTCCAGGACTCCAGCAATTTTTCCATTGGCTCGACCTCCTGGAGGTGCAGCTCGGGCGCTGACTCTGCTGTGGCAGCTTTCACAGCAGGCATGATGGTCTCTGCAGTCTTATTTTCCCCAGCTGCCACGATCCATGCTGGTGACTCCTCCAGCGTGGCGGCTGGGATCCAGTTCTCCATTGCTGCGGGAGGACATCCCTCCCGGACCTCTGGCTTCTCCTGGTCCCAACAGCTCGGCTCCGGTTCCGGCAGGAAAACAAAGGTGAGTGGAGAGAGGGCTGGTGAACAGTTTTTAACAGCAGCAGGTGGGAAGAGCTCAGGGGACTGCTTTCCCTGAGCCTCCCTGCCGGGAAGCAGGCAAGACATTTCATTATGAAAGTGAGTCAAATGGAAAAAAAGAGTGTGTGAGTGTGTATGTGGTGATGAGAAGAATCCGGTGAATGTCTGGTAAGAGGAGGAGGCATGGCTGTAGGACTGTCAGAGAGCAAGGCTCAACCTGACAGCTGGAATTAATAAGCAATAATCAAAACCTACAGCCACAAGTCATGGACGGGATGAACAACCCCGAACATGACATTGTTGCTACGCAATTATTTGACCACTTGCAGGGAAATGGTTTGTTTGAAGAGCTTCAGTCTGGGTTTAGAATCCATCATAGCACTGAAACAGGCTTAGTGAAGGTCACTATTGACCTCCTTATTGCATCTGATAATGGACTTGTTTCTGTACTTGTCCTTTTAGACCTTAGTGCAGCTTTTGATACCATCGATCATAACACAGGGTTCCAAAAATAATTTTTTTTGTAAGTTGTCTGTGTTTTTTCAACTGATTTAAGACAGTTTTGCACCGCTGAATCCGAAAATGACATCCGTTTCTCTCGATCAGGTGCTAGGTAAAAATCTGTACTTACTTAGTACTTACTTAGTACTGTGCATGTACTTACCTTTATATAAAGTTAAGTACATGTAAATTGATTGTTATGTCATCATTGTTCAAAATTCAGAGAATTTCAAGACATTAAAAAAAATTTTTTTGCATCATATAAAGCGAAAATACCCATACATGTAAACAAAAATGTATAAAACAACATGTGGCCATAATTCAAAAAGTTGACCTGATTGAGTAAAACCAATGGGATTTTTGGATTCAGCACATCAAAATTGTCCTAAATCAGCTAAAAAAAAAACCTTTGACAATAAATTTGGTGTTGACCAGTGTAATATTCTACTTGATAGATTAGAACACTATGTTGGACTTAATGGAACTTTGTTGCAGTGATTTAGATCTTATTTATCTGGTAGGTTCCATTTGTCCATGTCAATAATGAGTTTTCTTTCAATTCAAAGCTCAGTCATGGAGTTCCACAGGGATCTGTGCTAGGCCCTGCTCTTTTTAGTTTATATATGCTTCCATTAGGCAACATTATTAGAAAGCACTGTATACATTTTCATTGTTATGCAGATGACACACAATTATACCTGCCAATGAAGCCAGATGATAGTAATCAATTAGCCAGGTTAGAAGCCTGTCTTAAGGAAATCAAAGCTTGGATGACTTTTAATTTCCTGCTATTAAATTCAGATAAGACTGAAATCATTCTTGTTGGTCCAAAAAAACTTAGAAATACCTTTCCAAATCAAACTTTTTGTTTGGATGCAGTTACTCTTTCTCTTAATAGCTCTGTGAGGAACCTTGGAATTATTTTTGATCAAGATCTGTTTTTCAATTCACATATTAAATTCGTTTCTAAGACTGCCTTCTGTCATTTGTGTAATATTGCCAATTAGGAGCATCTTGTCTCAGAGTGATGCTGAGAAACTGATCCACGCTTTTGTTAGCTCTAGATTAGATTATTGTAACTCTTTATTATCAGGTTGTCCGAAAACATCTCTAAAAAGTCTTCAGTTGATCCAAAATGCTGCAGCAAGAGTTTTAACAGGTACAAGAAAGAGAGATCATATCGCTCCGGTTCTGGCCTCCCTTCATTGGCTTCCATTAGAGTTTAGAATTAAGTTTAAAATCCTTCTTCTCACTTTCAAAGCTCTAAACAATCTGGCCCCTTTTTATTTAAAAGATCTGATATTACCCTATTATCCTAACAGAGCACTACACTCCCAAAATGCTGGATTACTTGTAATACCTAGAATCTCCAAAGGTACAATGGGGGGCAGAGCCTTCAGTTATCAAGCTCCTCTCCTGCGGAACCAGCTGCCAATCTGGATTCGGGAGTCAGACTCAATCTCTGTTTTTAAGAATAGGATTAAAACCTTCCTTTTTGATATAGCCTACAATTAGGGAGCAATCATGTGTCTCTGAACCCTCCCTTAGTTATGCTGCTAATAGGTTTAGACAGCCGGGGGACCTCCAATAATGCACTGGGCTTCACTCCTTTCTTCACTCTCAATGAAATTTTTTTTTTGCTGGTCATTAACATCTGTTTGTTCTCTCCCATAGATTGAGTCCCCGTCGTGCTGTTTGCTCTTTACATGTCTGGTCTTTTCCTCTTCTCTATCCCCTCACCCCCCAGCCAGTCACAGCAGATGACTGCCCCTCTCTGAGCCTGGTTCTGCTGGAGGTTTCTTTCTGTTAAAAGGGGATTTTTCCTCGCCACCGTCGCCAAGCACTTGCTCACAGGGAATCGCCTGATTGCTGGGGTCTTTCTGCAATTGTGGGGTTTCCCCTACAGTTGAAAGTGCTATGAGATAAGATAAGATAAGATAAGATAAGATGAGATAAGACAAGCGTTTAATTAGTCCCACAATGGGGAAATTCCAGGATTGCAACAGCACAGGGATAGCAACACTCAGAGCAATAATTTAGAAGATAAGAAAATAAGAGCAGTGAATATACATATATTACCGTTCAAAAGTTTGGGGTCACTTAGAAATTTCCTTATTTTTGAAAGAAAAGCACTTTTTTTCAATGAAGATAACTTTAAACTAATCAGAAATACACTCTATACATTGCTAATGTGGTAAATGACTATTCTAGCTGCAAATATCTGGTTTTTGGTGCAATATCTACATAGATGTATAGAGGCCCATTTCCAGCAACTATCACTCCAGTGTTCTAATGGTACAATGTGTTTGCTCATTGGAAGGCTAATGGATGATTAGAAAACCCTTGTGCAATCATGTTAGGTCTGCAATGCTGTAATTGCTGCAAATGGAGGATTCTTTGACGAAAGCAAAGTTTGAAGGAAAAAATTATTATTTCAAATACAAATCATTATTTCTAACCTTGTCAATGTCTTGACTATATTTTTTATTCATTTTATAACTCATGGTGGTAAATAAGTGTGACTTTTCATGGAAAACACAAAATAATTGTCTGGGTGACCCCAAACTTTTGAACGTTAGTGTATGTACACATAAATATATAAATATATATACACAGAGCGGAGCATTGTAGCTAGATGCAATAAACAGCATAACCGTCTACTTAGTTGTCCTACATAGTATGAATATGTGCCCATACATATTGTCACCCTCCGTAGCGGCTGATATTGTCCTAGTTGTATACTGGAGGGGACCATTTGTGTAAGTCTGTTGCGTCTTTTGCATTCAATACCATTAGGTCGTCACGTTTTTTGCTATCTCTGCGAGCAGCCCTGCTTAGGTTATAAAGTCTGACAGTTGTAGGTAGGAAGGACCTGCGAAACCTCTCGGTCACGCACCTAGGATGATGTAGTCTACTGCTAAATGAGCTCCTCAGTGCGTTCAGTATGTCCTGCATAGGGTGGGACTCAGACTCCAGCAGAGATGACAGTTAAGCCACCATCCTTCTCTCTCCTATCTCCTCCACTGGGTCAAGGCATTGTCCCAGGACAGAGCTAGCTTTCTTGATCAGTTTGTTCAGTCTCTTCCTGTTGGCTGCTGTAATGCTACTATCCCAGCAGACCACTCCAAAAGTGATGGCTGATGCCACCACCGTGTCGTAGAATGTCTCCAGGAGCACCCCTTGTACACCAAAAGACCTGAGCCTCCTCAGTAGGAACAACCTGCGCTGTCCCTTCTTGTAGAGTGCGTCGGTATTGTGTGACCAGTCTAGTTTATTGTTCAGATGAACACCCAGGTACTTGTAGGATGTCACCATCTCAATGTCTGTTCCCTGGATGTTTACTGGTGCTGTGAGGGGTTGTCCTTGCCTGCAGCAGTCCACCACCAGCTCCTTAGTTTTCCTCGCGTTGATCTGGAGGCAGTTCCGATGGCACCAGTCCACGAAGTCCTGGATAAGTCCTCTGTACTCAGCTTCATCTCCGTTGGAGATGAGGCCGACAATCACACAGTCATCAGAGACCTTCTGTAGATGGCAGTGTGCTGTGTTGTGTGAGAAGTCCGCAGTATAAAGGGTGAACAGGAAGGGAGCCAAAACCGTTCCCTGGGGGGCCCCCGTGCTGCCGATGATCGTGTCGGACACACAATCTCGGATTCTCACAAACTGTGGCCGGTTTGTGAGGTAGTCCAGGATCCATGATGACACGTGCTGGTCCACCCCTGCGCACAGCAGCTTGTCCCTCAGGATCATCGGTTGGATGGTGTTGAAAGCACAGGAGAAGTCAAAGAACATGATCCTCACTGTGTTCCCAGGCTTCTCCAGGTGGGACAGGAAATGGTGAAGGAGGAAGATCACCGCATCCTCCACCCCAATGCCATGCTGGTAGGCGAACTGGAGTGGATCCATCGCTGGTCCCACCAGGGAGCAGAGGAGAGCAAGGAGCAGCATCTCCAAGGTCTTCATCATGTGAGACGTCAGGGCCACTGATCTGTAGCTATTCAGGTCTCTGGGATGGGAAGTCTTTGGTACAGGTACAGTACCACACAAGATGTTTTCCACAACTGTGGTACCCTCCCCAGCTTCAGGCTTAGGTTGAAGATGTGCTCCACAATCCCACACAGCTGGTCTGCGCAGGACTTGAGGAGCTTCACACTGATGCCGTCCGGTCCCGAGGCCTTCCTCGCCTTGATCTTCCTCAGCTCCGTCCTCACCTGGGTCTTAGTGAGGGTCAGGTTGGGGGGCTGTGTGCTGGAAGTTGGGGGGGTGTTGGTGGAGTGGGGTGTGGACAGCAGGTCTCGATGACTTTAGAGGTGGCAGTGGTTGGTGGGTGGAGGGGGGAGGGCAGTTGGTCAAACCTATTAACAAACAGGTTCAGATTGTTCGCCCACTCCCTGCCCCCCGTGGCAGGGAGTAGGAGTGGGAGGAGGAGGTATTCTGGAGCCCAGAGATGGTTTTGAGGTTTCTCCAGACCCCGCCGATGTCGCTCCATTGCAGCTTGTCCTCCATCTTCTTCCTGAAGCTGTCCTTGCCTTCTCTGATCTTCCTCCTCAGCTCCCTCTGTACGGACTTCAGCATCCCCCTGTTCCCCGACCTGAAGATCCTCTTCTTCTCTCTCAGAAGTGTTTTTATCTCAGGGTTGATCCAGGGTTTGTTGTTCGAGCAACACCGTATGGTCTTGGCGGGTACGGTGTTGTCCACACAGAAGTTGATGTACTCCGTGATGGTGTGAGTGAGGCCATCAATTTCCTCACCATGTGGATCACAGAGCTGCTCCCAGGCAGTGATTTCAAGACAGTCCTTTAGAGCATCCATTGCCTCCTCAGTGTTACGACCCGAGCGCTGGGTTCTGTTCGCGCTCGGGCTAAGCTTTACTCGCTGCCGGCCTTGACAGCTGCGGGTTGTATTCTGGCCTCACCGGGCTCTTATTGTGAAGGTGCTTGGTGGGGCTTCCGCCTGTCAAGGCTGGTCATCTGTGTCATTACTGCTCGTTAGTGTTCACCTTCATAAAGCGGGCACTAGCGACAGTAAAGTTGCAGGAATATTGTCAACTATCCTTGTCAGAGCATCGTTTTGACCTTCATGTCAGGTTCGTTATCTTATGCCTTGTCACAGTTTAGCTCGTAGTGGCTGCGGTCAGCCCTGCGAGCCCATGTATTGATTTATGTGTGTTTTTGCCGAGAGCGGCTCACAGTCTTGTCCTGTCTCGTCTTGTAAATAAATCACCATCTTCGCAAAACTCACTGGTGGACTCTTGACGTCTTATGGTGATCCGCGAGGGTCACTGCATGACACTCAGGTTGTCTGTGTACTAGGGGTTTGTACACCGGCAGGAGATGAACCAAGTTGTGATCCGATCTCCCGAGTGGGGGGAGTGGTGATGAGGTGTACGCCTCCTTAGTGTTTGCATAGAATAAATCCAGTGTTTTATTGTGTCTAGTGTGGCATGTGACATACTGAGTGAACGTGGGCAGAATGGTGGACAGTGAGATATGGTTAAAATCACCGGAGATGAGGAGGAGAGCATCTGGGTGTTCTGTCAGCAGCCTGCCAGTTACTGAGTGAATGGCGTCACGCGCTGTCCCAGCGTTTGCTGTCGGATTTGCATAAATAACAATGCAGATCATGTGTGAGTATTCCCTCGGGAGATAGGTAGGCCGCATGCTAACAGCTAGCAACTCAATGCCTTTGCTGCAGTGTTGTTCTTTAACCGTGATATGTCCCGGTCTGCACCAGCTGTTATTGACATACATGATGACTGTTGTTGTGAAATGGCACTATATAAATAAAGTTGAATTGAATTTAATTGAATGTTGAGTTAATCGTTATTAATAATGCGTTAATCGCATGTTTTTCCATACAGATACAACGTACCTTAAGTCGGTAATTTTTCAAGTTTGTCATACTGTTATGAACATGGGAGTGGACAAATACGTTTGCTGTCTACACCTGCAGGTTTATTAAAGCTCTCAACATATCCAACATGACAAAAACTATCCAGAATATTCTCCAGAAAATTCTCAAAAGTATTACTGCATGTGCAAACAATAGAATGCCAAGCCTCAATAACGTCGCTGAACAACAACTAGCCAGCAAGCTTGCTCTTTCTCCCATGGCAAACATCTGCCGCTTTTAAGCAGCTCAACACACCTTGGACCTCGTGTGTCACAACAGACACAATTTCCCCTTTAGTAGAAAAATTGCAAACATAAAAAAACAACTATTTCACCCGTGATGACCCCCCCCCCCACCCCACTGTGCTGCAAAAACGGCGGGGGAGTGAATGGACATTATGAACACAGCTTGAGATTTTTTTTAGACTGGTACTCACCATCAGTTGGACCCAAAGCTATGTGGATGAAAACAGGCAAATTTCTGCCGGTGTCAGCTGCTGGAGGTCAGCTACAACCTAGCATGTAGCTACTAGCCAGTTAGCCAGCTTCCACAGAAGAAGAACAACCCAATGTCCAGGCGAAGTTTTGGAGGAGGCTGTAACAATTATTGAGGTGTGAGCTCCGACAGATAAAATTGTAAACTTAAACATGACAGCACTTTGGGGATATCTGTGGCTGTAATCCAGCTTGTTTGACTTTGCAATGTCTACATGGCACGCACAGTGTCTGTGGCTAGAATGGCTTTGGTACGGAGAGCCACTAGGCCAAAAAGCACTGTTTGCACTTTCTGCCGTTAACTGCCATTATTGCGATCACAGAATTTGTCGCCATTAATGGGGGCAAAGCATTAACGGGCGATTAACGTGATAACGCCAACTCCACTAATTCATGGTAATTTGTTGTAATAACATTCGAGTTCCAGCACAGCTTTCCTCTCCGCTGGTTATTCCAGTTTAACAGACATAACAGGGACGTCCCATTTATTGGACTAAATATGTTTCTCCTGAGTGGCACGTGCATTGTCCCGTATAGTTAAGGCCGCCTGAATGAACGGGCTAGGCTGGGCTGAAGCTCAGGGGCCTTTGAAGATCAGGGCCTATCATGAGCCAGTGAAAAAGATCACATTGTTGTTAATTGGTCAGATTCTATGTCCATCACTTGATATTCATGTTTGGCTGCTGATTGGTCTAATTTACAAGAGCCCCACGTAGGTACCAGCAACAATAGCCTATCAGAGGAATTGTTTTGACATGTGACTATGCAAGCACCAGTGAGAGGGTAAGAAGTAATTAGCTCAGTCAAAATGTCTGGAAAAAGTTTGAAAGCGACTCTCATAAAATTTTTGAGAGGAAAAGAGGTTAGGGAAAACGAATTGCTCAAAAAATCCTGAACCCTAAAGGATGTTTCAAAGCTGGAGCACTGAGTGGAGAAGGCTGCTAATTACTGCATGGAGGAGACAGGTGGGCCGTTAAAGCCCTCACCTAGAGGAGAAGGGTGAAGGGAGAAGAAAGCACATGATTGCTTACATCAAACAGCTGTGCATGGGACAGTGGGCTCCGAACTTGGTAAAAAGTAGACTGAATCAAGCATGTATCCATAGAGTATGATGATATTTGTGAGCTGGACTTAAAGGACATAATGAAGAATTTTTCTTTAAAGAAGGCCAGAAGAAAGAACTTCTAAAAAAAGTTAAGACATGCTATTTGCAGTGTTTTCAGCCACCTGTGCAGGTTTTTCATTGCTGCTGTTATGCTTGTTTGAATCAGGAATACTTCACTGATGTAATTTTATGCCGAAGGCAGTATCTGTTACACTGTAAAAAGAGAAGTGTCAGTAAGATAAAATATCCTAAATCAAGACTTTATGCTTGCTTTTTTCTCACAAGATAATTTTGACAAGACAAGATTGTTTTTGTTGTTGTGCAGTTTTCTGTAAGATTTTACTTGCTTTACAAAAGTTTTTACTTGTTTTAAGCAATTTAATCTTACTTTGTTGGCAGATATTTTTTCTAATTTTAACTAGAATTTTCTATTGCTGGATGTTTGTTTATTTTATGTAAAATTATCTGCCAACAGAGCAAGAAAATTTGACTTATCAAATTGCAGAAAACAAGTTAAACTATTGGAAAGCATGTAAAAAAAATTTACACATAAACTGCACAACAAGAATAACTATCCTGTTAGACAAAAAGACAAGCATAAACAGCCTTTTATTTTATTTTTTTTTAAATTTCATTTTACTTATATTTGACTTTTTGCAGTGTAGTTGTGTTTTCTAGTTCAAAGTTGCATTAATTCTCAAAGAGACACAAAAATGAGGCCATAGTGGCTCAGGACGTAGAGCAGGTCACCCAATAACCAGAGGGTTGGCGGTTCGAATCCCATTCCCCCCCACCTTGCTGTTGTGTCCTTGGGCAAGACACTTTACCCACCTTGCCTCCAGTGTGTTCATGGTTCATGACACTGATGTATGAATGTGAATAAATGTTTGGTGGTGGTCGGAGAGGCTGTTGGCATGGATTGGCAGCCATGTTTCCATCAGTCTGCCCCAGGGCAGCTGTGACTACAGAGGTAGCTTACCACTCTCATTGTCTGTGGAATGAATGAATAATGGACTCATTGTAAAGTGTCTTTGGGTGTCATGGAAAGTGCTATATAAATGCAGTCCATTATTAAAAACATAGCTATTACACCCCCTCATGGATCGCCACGTTGGTGACCACAGGATCCCATCTCTGTTGTTTGCAGATGATGTTGTCTTGCTGGCTTCATCCAGCAATGGCCTACTGGTCTTACTGGGACGGTTTGCCGCTGAGTGTGAAGCGGCTGGGATGAGAATCAGTACCTCCAAGTCCGAGTCCATGGTTCTCAGCTGGAAAAAGGTGGATTGTCCTCTCCGGGTTAGGGACAAGCTTCCGCCCCAAGTGGAAGTCTTGGGGTCTTATTCACAAGTGAGAGGAGAATGGAGCGAGAGATTGACAGATGGATTAGAGCAGCATATGCAGTGATGCGGACGTTGTACTGGTCTGTTGTGGTGAAGAAGGAGCTAAGCTCTAAGGCAAAGCTGTCGATTTACCAGTCAACCTACATTCCTACCCTCACCTACGGTCATGAGCTTTGGGTAATAACCCAAAGAACAAGATTGCGGATACAAGTGGCTAAAATGAGCTTTCTTCGTAGGATTGCTGGACTCACCCTCAGAAATAGGGTGAGGGGCTCAGTCTTCCGGGAGAGGCTCAGAGTAGAACCACTGCTCCTCCACATTGAAAGGAGCCAGTTGAGGTGGTATGGGCATCTGATCAGGATACCTCCTGGACGCCTCCCACTTGAGGTGTTTCAGGCACGTCCCTCTGGGAGGAGACCCTGGGACAGACCCAGGACTCACTGGAGAGACTATGTCTCCCAGCTGGTCTGGGAATGCCTTGGTATCCTCTCTGAAGAGCAGGTGGCTGGGGAGAGGGAAGTCTGGGCTTCTCTTCTTGAACTGCTGCCTCCGTGACCCGGACCTCCGGAAAAGTGGTAGAAGATGGATGGATGGCTGGATGGATGGATAGCTATTACACATTTTTAAACTGAGATTCTGTATTCTGTAAAATCTGAAATTTCTAGGTATACCATGCTTGATTTTTTTTCCCCTTGTAGTATTAAACATGACACTGAATAGCAATATTTTTAAGGTATTATCAAGGTAAAAAAAAATCCCAGTATTATGACAATACTAATATCCACAACATCGTGGCATCATGCAATAGTTAAAACCCTCTGTCCCTTATTTGGCTGTGAGAAAGCTGGCAACCCTAGTAGGCCTTGGTCTCAACTTGGTCTTGGGAAACTGTGGTCTTGGCGAGGTTTCGGCTACAACACTACTGTCAGATACATAAAGTGTTGGTTTGTAAGCAACTCCTAGGATAAAAGAGGCTTCATGCAGCTTCCACTCACACATGCTAATAACACTGGGCTCATTAACATGTGCAGAGCCCAATAAGAGTGTCACCACATAGAACATTAACATGCTCATGACAACACGCTAGGCAGAGGTCACATCATCATTCTGACACTGCTGTTTTAAAACAGACAATTTCATTTTATTTATCACACAAGGAGACACTTTAATAACCCCAAAATTCACTGTTTAAACATTTTAATATGAGGTGTGACTAATAAATTCACAAGTTATTGACTACAACGTATCAACCCAATATAAACCACATAGAATTTTTACAGGCTGTAAAGTATTCATCTAAGCAATTTAGGTGTGATGGCCTAGTTGATAGAGCATCCGCCCCACAACCAGGAGGTTGGGGGTTCAAGTCCCAGCCGGGTCATACCAAAGACAATATTAAAATGGTACTTCCTGCCTTCTAGCTTGATGCTCAGTGTAATAGAATGGGGGAAGGAGAAGTTGTTTGTGGCGGCGCCTTGCATGGCAGCGACCCCTCTGATTCAAGATGTGATTAACATTGTAGTTAGGAGAAACGTAGTTTCGTTCTACTGTGTATGATTGGCTGCATCAGAATCAGAATCAGGTTTATTGCCATTGTTCATGTAGTACACAAACTAGGAATTTGTCTCGGTGCAATGCTGCAACATTAAACATGATAAAATAAAAGAAATAAACTATACATGCAATAAAGTGTAGAATAAGAGTAAGTGATACTGGTCAGCAGTTAAAATATATTAGCAAGCAGCAGATACTGTGGAGAACTATATAGTGCAGTCGGTAATGCAGGAAGAAAACAGTGATGATTGACATGAGTCTGGTTGAGCTGCTGTACATGGTGCACGAGAGTCAATAAGTCACTTAGTGTTCAGCAGTCTGATGGCAGAGGGGAAGAAGCTGTTCATGTGACGGGAGGTTTTAGTCTGGACTGAATGACAGTAGAGATAGCTTCTTCTTCTTAAGTACAAAAACTAGAAAACATAATTGGTCTTGAAAATATTCTGTGTTTTGTTGGACAGTACTTGCATAACTGATTCCAACTATAATCATTATTATCCACAGAGAATTGAAAACTGTTAAAGGGCTCATTGAACGAAAAATGGTGTGTTTGTCGGTTTTAACCGTCTGAAATGTGTCTATTGGTCACGTGAGTATAGAAAAAATATCAAAACACTCACTTCTGTTAAAAAAACACACAGCCTTTATCTAGTTTTTTTTTTCTCCATGAAGCCATTTAGACTCTTCCAGGTTTTTTCCCTCTACGTCAAAAAATGGGAAACATCACTAAATGTTAATAATAATAATGCATCAGATTTATATAGTGCTTTATCATAGACACTCAAAGATGCTTTTACAAACAGATACATTATTCATTCACTCCAGACAGACAATGGTAGTGGCAAGCTACTACTGTAGCCACAGCTGCCCTGGGGCAGGCTGATGGAAACGTGGCTGCCAATCCACACCAGTGGCCTCTCCGGCCACCACCGAACATTTATACACGTTCATACCCAATGTTATGGACACAGGAGACAAGGTGGGTAAAGTGTCTTGCTCAGGGACACAATGGCAGGATATCTGGGGAGAGCGGGATTACGAACTGCCAACCATCCGGTTATTGGATGAC
Organism: Pholidichthys leucotaenia; assembly: GCA_020510985.1. Taxonomy (NCBI): domain Eukaryota; kingdom Metazoa; phylum Chordata; class Actinopteri; order Cichliformes; family Pholidichthyidae; genus Pholidichthys; species Pholidichthys leucotaenia. The sequence goes on along the minus strand of CM035845.1, from coordinate 212,866,866 downwards.
CTGCTCTACCTCCTGAGCCACTGCCGTCCCAAACATAAATATTACTAGCCTTGATACCTGCCCACTGCTTTGTTATTAGCCCTCCTAGCCATCTGTCATGTAGATAGAAGGAGAGCTAAAGCCCTTGAGGTAATAATATTAGCCCTTAAGCTACCACTGGTACTAGGAGCCTCCGACCAAGCGCAGCTTATATTTTTATTTTCTTCAGATCTTAGTCACCCTAATAGCCACTGCTGTTACCACCTGGTTCACTAATTGACAATATATCTTGCCTCATTCTGACTCATTTTACAATAATTTCGCCATGATTTTACAATGAACTACTGACACTGGCATGCTGGGCAGTCTATATTGGTCACCATAATTGGGGAAGCAGCTCGCTTGCACTGGGTGACAGACAGGCTGCATGCATCACGCTGATTTTGATAGCTATTTTCTGTAAATTATGTTTGCCTCCACTGGAGTTCTTGTTGATCTAGCAATGCTTGATCGTATGCTTCGCTCATCCATCCATCCATCTATCCATCCATTCATCCACCTTCTACCTTTGGGTCGCTGGGGGGGTGGGGTGGTGGTGGTGGGGGGCTGGAGCCTATCCCAGCATCTTTGGACGAGAGGCAAGGTACACCATGGACAGATCACCAGTCCATCGCAGGGCCAACACAGAGAGACAGATAACCATTCACTCTCACATTCATACCTAAGGACAATTTAGAATTCGCAGTTGATACCAATTAACCTAACCTGCATGTCTTTAGCCTGTGGGAGGAAACTGGAGTACCTGGAGTAAGCCCACACAGACACGAGGAGAACATGCAGACTCTACACAGAAGGGTTACCGATGGTTCGGGGTGGGACTGAACCCACGACGGTTAGGGGTGGGATTGATCCCGTGACCTTCTTGCTGTGTTGCCGCAGTGTGTTATTTTGGCTTAATTCATGTTTTTTTTTCTAGGGCCAGGATCTGAGGCTGCTGGCTGGAGCTGGCAGTTTGGCCTCTCATTCACTTGTTTTGCTGTAGGGATTGGTTCATTTTTGGAGACATACAGTATGTTTACTGTTGTGTATGGGAATGTGTGTGTATATGATGCCATGCCTACCCACAAGATGACGTCAGGTGGCACGGCCCACTGTATATATAATCCCAAGTTCGCTATTATGTATGGTAAAATACCTTGATGAAGGATGAGGCCAGATGGCTGGACAAACAGCAGACACATGGAAGGCACCAGGCAGAGGGCACCGGTCAAAGAAACCGCAATATGGATGCCCTCTGGTATTTATAGGGCGGTGCAGTGGCGGAACAGGAAGTGCCCACCACTACACCGCACTTTACAATAAGGTGCTAAATCCCAACACACACCCCCATCCTTAGAAAAGTCCAAAACCACACACACAATCAAAACTGTCCCTAATTTGGGACCCGAATCACGCACTAACATAACGAAAACTGATACACTAAAATGGCCTAACACATTCACACAATAGAACCTAAAATAGGGCTGACGGGTGGACTACCGTGCAACCCACATGGCACAGTGGATTATTCTGTGTAATATAAATGTGTTTTTAATGTGTGCCCTGATTTGTTTCTCAGTTGTTTTTAATATGTTTTAACAATCCAGTTCTCTTCCCATGAATCCAGTTCTCTTTATCTTAAGGCACACCATGACCTGGACAGTATGACCTGTTCTTAGACACAGCAAGTTTTCCTTAGCACAGCAAGTCTCTCACTCCTTAAATCACTGTCGCATGCTTATGAAACAAAGGCTTGGCCTTTATTCCTTCTCACATATGTGTGTATTGGGAGAAATGTAGCAGGTGTTCCTGTATGTTTTGGGAACCAGGCAGAGTTGAATTGCCTGGGAGCAGAAAACTGGCCCTTCCTGCTCCCCACGCAATTCTATGATGAGGGGGGGGGCTTGCTCGGAGCAGAGATGGCCACTCTGTTCTGTACCTAGCCTTCCTTTAAAAACAGGGGTTTTCCCTCAATACGTTGAGTCTGCCGTGAGTTTTCTTGCGCAAAAACGTCCGGCTGAGAAATCCCGCTCTTCCTGGCCGTGGGCTCCCGGTCACCTGTATCAAACGGTAAGAGCTTGTGAAACGACATGAAATGCATTGATCCTTGTGTGTGAAGGAAATGTGTGACATGCAATGATTTCTCTTTTGTGTATGGAGATATGGTCTGTGGGGAATAAAGAGATACAGTTTTATTCTAGCAGCCGTGTCTCAGTGTGAATACTTTGTCTCAGTGTGCATTCTTTTCTATGTGCCGACTTCTCACGAACCTGTCTAAATATTTTCATAAAACATTTTGGCGTCACGAACAGGATTCGAAGAAAATAACAGAGGTTAAAGAGGAGCTGTGCATAGGAAAGTCATGTTTAAGAGAAAAATTAAACAGAGTGTAGCTGGGGGCTCTCCCAGCTGTTGTGCTGGTGATTGTGTTGGTAATTGTGCCGTTATCCCAGGCTGGGATGGCTTATGGAAGCAGGTTGGTGTGTGTTTAGCTGATGGAGGTGGCAGATTAGCGCCATGGGCAGATTTGGTAGGGGACAGGTCCCCTTCGGTGATGTCTGCGTGTCTACGGGGTATTGAAGTTGCTCCAAAAGCTCCGCTGAGCGGAATTCAGCAGCAGGTGCGGTGTTGTGTGAGTAGCCGTTCTTTCTCTCCCATCGGCAAGGGGAGAGGCGAGCAGCGCTACATGTAAAAAAATAAACCTCCTTTTCCTTTTTCTCTCTCTCTCTCTCTCTCTCTCTCTCTCTGTGTTCCTCGCTCTCCCAAAGGGGGCGGGTGAGGGATAATTCTCTCTCTCTCTCTCTCTCTCTCTCTGTTCCTCGCTCTCCCAAAGGGGGCGGGCGCGGGAAGTTCTCTCTCCCTCCCTCTCTCCTTTTGCCTGAGGGGCGGGGGAGAGGCAAAGTTTGGCCTTTAGAAAAAAACAGAAGGTGAATTTTCTTTGCTGGCAAGTGAAGAATGCAAGAGGCGGGGCTGCCTGCCTCACAAGGCTTGGGAGATGCTGAGTTGCATAAAGGAAATATAAAAACAATAGGAATCAACAGTGAACAAAGAGGACAGTTTGATCCAGTTTTTAATGGATTTGGAACAAAGCAGAAACCCTCTCAGAGGGTGAAATTTCTGGGAATCTGCTGGAATAAGGGAGAAAGAGAAATCACAGATAAAGCCCGAGAAAAGATAATGACTTTTGCCATCCCGCACACCAAAAAGGATGTGCAGCGGTTTATTGGGCTGTTTGGATATTGGAGGAGTCACATTCCTCATTTAGGGCAAATTTTGCAGCCTTTATATCAAGTGACAAGGAAAAAAGAGCAGTTTGAGTGGACAGAAAAACAGCAAGTGGCTTTTGACATGGCCAAAGAGGCCATACAGCAAGCTCTATCATTAGGAAAACTGCAATCTGGTCCAGTTGAGTTGCAGGTGTCAGCTCGGAATAATTATGCAAATTGGAGCTTATGGCAAAAACAAGGCAAACAACGGAAACCTTTGGGTTTCTGGTCAAGGAAGCTGCCGAGTGCAGGAATTTGTTACACGCCTTTTGAAAAACAACTATTGGCGTGTTATTGGAGTTTGGTGGAGACAGAGGCATTAACTGCAGGGCATGAGGTGATCATGAGGCCATTGATACCTATTCTGACGTGGGTAATGAGTAACCCCACCACACATCGGATAGGTACCGCCCAGGAGAGTAGCATCATTAAGTGGAAATGGTACGTGTCTGAAAGAGTGAAATCTGGACAAAAAGGAGTTTCGGTCTTGCATGAACAGGTTGCTGATGTCCCAGAGGCAGATGAGTCTTGTTTTGAAGTTGAACAGCTGCAGGAGTCGCCTGTGTTAACAGGGCCCCGCTATGATGAACTTACAGAAGAGCAGAAAAGCAGGGCGTGGTTTGTGGATGGCTCTTCTCAGTGGGTAGCGGGAAAACGAAGGTGGAAAGCTGGGGCTTTCAACCCTCACCTGGGGCAAATTTTGGAAGAAATGGGTGAGGGAAAAAGCAGCCAATGGGCCGAGTTGAAGGCCGTACACATGGTGATACAACATGCGAGTGTGTCAGGAGCATATATTTACTCTGACTCCTGGTCAGTGGTTAATGGGTTAACCACATGGATGCCTACATGGCAGTCCAATCAATGGCGGATTCAAAAGAAAGAGGTGTGGGGTAAAGAGTTGTGGGAGGAAATCTGGCAAAAGGTTCAAGGGGTCACTATCCATGTCACCCATGTCGATGCCCATACCCAAAATATGGACTCAGAAGCCCTCCACAATAGCTATATTGATGGGGTGGTTAGAGCAATGTCAGTGGAGAGGCAATCCACTGTGGATTTGGCCCGGTGGGCCCATGAAAAGAGTGGACATTGGGGAATTCAAGCTACCACCCAATGGGCCAGGGATAGAGGCATTGATTTGAAAACTGATAATGTAAAGACAGCCATTGAACAGTGTGAGGTCTGTCAGCATCATAGGAGAGGTGTCCCACAACACCTCACTGGACATATACAAAGGGGAAAGAGCCCAGGACAAATCTGGCAAATGGATTTTATTGGTCCTCTTCCAGAGTCACAACGGTGTAAATATGTATGCACGGCTGTGGATACATTTTCGGGTGTGGTAGTTGCACACCCAGCCAAAGTGGCTAATCAGAAGGCCACACTGGCCTGTTTGGACCTAATTGAAAGGTTCTATGGGCTACCTGTACAGATTCAAACTGACAACGGGACCCATTTCACCGGAAACCTGGTGAAAGATTGGGCCAAACACAATCATGTGGAATGGATTTATCACGTTCCATATCATCCCCAAGCTGCGGGTTTAATTGAGAGAATGAATGGGTTGTTGAAAGCCACCTTGAAAAAAAGAGGGATAAACAATAGTTTGGAAGGGTGGGAAAAAACGCTTACCACAAGCGCTGAAACAGCTAAACAATAGACCCATTGCACCTGGTACAACACCACTGAACCGAATGATCACTGTCAATCTTGAACACTCTGAAGGACAAATTATTGAGATGTGGAAAATTAACCCAGAGGCAACACTACCAGTGCGAGCGACGAAAGGCTCGGCTGGATTAGATCTAAGAGCTATGGAAACTCTCACCTTAGTACCAGGAACACCCACTGTGGTAAAAACCGGACTAGGGTTGAAATGTCCGAATGGAATGTATGGTCACATATTGCCAAAGTCTGGATTATCCCTGAAAGGTTTAACGACTCTAGCAGGTGTGATTGACAGTGATTATCAAGGAGAACTGGGGGTGGTGTGCTATGTACTGGGATCAGAGCCCATAACCCTGAATAAGGGGGATGAAGTGGCCCAATTGGTCATTATACCATGCCTAATGACTGACCCTGAAGAGATTGCTAAGCCGGCTGTGATGACGCAGAGGGGCGAAAAAGGCTTTGGTTCCACAGATAAATCTGGGGCCAAAGTATGGGTGAGGCAAGAAAATGGTCCTCCCCGCCCGGCTGAGATCATAGCTCAAGGGACGGATCAGGTGGTGACCATTTTGTATCCAGGAGAGGAAACCTGGATAAATGTACCAATATCAAAATGTTATCTAAGGGAGAACTAATTGTGTGTTTTCTCTTCTCCTAAGTATGTGCTTGCTTTGCAGGAATGTTCGGGGGGAGACTGGTGATTGGGCACCCGCCACGTCATGGGTCTTCTTCAACACCCCCACAAGCACCGAGGACATGGCTATGTCGTCTGCTGGGACATGTGCCGCCCTGCCCTCGTTGTGATCGTGTGGATGAGTATCGCCGGTTGCTGGATCCAGATCCACGCCACACCAGGCCAAGAAATGTTTGAGGTGGACCAACCTGTCTCGCTGAGCTGGAAGGAGAGTCGGGTCGGTGCCAATCGGAGTCAAGACGGTTTCTATTGTTTATCAAACCAAGAGTGCAAGATACTGAACTTAACCAGCCACTGTCCTATTTACATATGCCCCAAATGTGTCAAATATCAATATAATGTGTCTGCGGTGGAGAAGGGGTGTATAGTTAACTTGACTGCCAATGTAACCATATGTGTGGCCAAAGTGGTTAATGACTTACTGAAATGTGACACTACCTTAAATGGTACAAAGCTATCCATCAACATAACGGGAGATAAGTGTATTTGATGAATGGAACAGTCATAAAGGGTCGACGCATCCCCTTTGTGTACCTTATTCTGGTGGTCGACAAAAACCCAAAGCATACATCCCCGACGAATCTGGCACCCATACTGTCGACATGTACAACAGTAGCCACACAAACCAGCCATATCACCGTCAATTGGATGGTAAAGATACCACCCATTCCCAAATGTTCAAAAAGAAAGAAGAGAGCATGGTATGACACGTTGCTGGGAGGATTTGGCACAGTTTTGGGAATCTCCAACACCATTAACAATGAGGTAACCAGATCAATGTTGGCAGATACTGGACATCAAACGTCTTTAGGCATTCAACAAGTTGGATTTTGGATGCCTACGGTGGTGGGGCCTCAAATGGAGGCCGCCAATCTGTTTCAAAAACGTTTGACTTGGGATTTGACCATGTGGAATGCTACGAGTGAATTGATGACAAACATCACTCGCGCTTTCAATTGGACTGTGTGCAACATTCAAGTTTTGGATATCCGCATGCAGTTGGAACGTTTTACTCGCATTGTCACTACCAATCACGCTCGACAATGGCGAGACGTGTGGAACATCACTGAAGAATGGTGGTTAATTCCGCATCCTGAAAAAACCATCTGCAATAGCACGATGTGTAGCGGGCAATGGACCCAATTAAATGTTACAGAAGCTGTTGATGTGTGCAAATATCATGTGTTACCAGTAATTACCGCTACAGCATTTTGGTTTATTCAATTAAAGGGGAAATGGTTTGCTCCAGGGCAGAATAACACCTATGATTTATCAGAATGTGATTTGACTGACCAAGGATATGCATGCCTAAGTCGAGCAATATATACTGAACCATGCTTAACCATGACAGAGGCACTATGTGAATGGAGAATAGAAAAACCTTGTGACATGATGTGGCAAATAGGGCCCCATACTCTATGTGTAGCCACTTTAAACTCCCATCCAATGTTGCCTAGGGTACCTTTCACTGGGTGTCTGCATGGTGTTCACATGTGGCAATGGCATAATCGGACATATCGTCTTACCAACTTCTCTAGTGAGGCCCACCTGACCGCCCTGCAATGGCGGGTGCTGGAAGTTCCATGGCAGGTGTCCCTGGATCGATTCAGAGGCGCACTGAATGGATCCACGGAGATACAACAGCTCATTGGTGATCATATGTCTAATGTGCGTGCTGCAGTGATATCCACTGTGGTGGCCCAAGGAAAGGTATTGCATGCAGCCCATCAGATAGAGCAAGCTTCTGCTCATCACTGGTGGGATATATTCTCAGGCATGTCAGTCACTGCTCGCACAACACTGGTGCCTCCCCTAGCTATATTAGTTGCTGTTCTATGTGTCTTAACACTATGCAATTTCAGTGCTTTCTGCTATATTAGAGGAGTAAAACAGGTTTTAAGTAGAAGAATATATAATTCTCTGGCAAAATGAAAATAAAAGTTATCTTTCGAGATGGAGGATATGGTACCACATCTTGCAAAGTAGAGGTGAGTGCTGAACCTCCTGGTCACTGGATATGTTATAGCTATGCTGTAGGTCCGAGTAGTGAATGGAATTGGTACACTAGACATTTTACCACAAGAAATGAGTTATTATGGCATGTTGTAACATGCATTTGGGACATTAATTGGGTGGAATTAAATCACCACAATGATATTGGAATACCTTACGAGGATGAAAGTATTCCCCAAGAAGAAAGTAATTACCCAATGTTCTTCACCAACTGATAGAACAAATAAGGTCAAAGGGTGGAAAATGTGATATAAATATTTTTAATGTGTGCCCTGATTTGTTTTTCAGTTGGGGAAGAAAGCACTTAGTTGGGGAAGAAAGCAATTATCTTCACCAACTTAACAACTGATCACAAATAAGGTCAAAGGGTGGAATGTAATATAAATGTGTTTTTAATGTGTGCCCTGATTTGTTTCTCAGTTGTTTTTAATATGTTTTAACAATCCAGTTCTCTTCCCATGAATCCAGTTCTCTTTATCTTAAGGCACACCATGACCTGGACAGTATGACCTGTTCTTAGACACAGCAAGTTTTCCTTAGCACAGCAAGTCTCTCACTCCTTAAATCACTGTCGCATGCTTATGAAACAAAGGCTTGGCCTTTATTCCTTCTCACATATGTGTGTATTGGGAGAAATGTAGCAGGTGTTCCTGTATGTTTTGGGAACCAGGCAGAGTTGAATTGCCTGGGAGCAGAAAACTGGCCCTTCCTGCTCCCCACGCAATTCTATGATGAGGGGGGGGCTTGCTTGGAGCAGAGATGGCCACTCTGTTCTGTACCTAGCCTTCCTTTAAAAACAGGGGTTTTCCCTCAATACGTTGAGTCTGCCGTGAGTTTTCTTGCGCAAAAACGTCCGGCTGAGAAATCCCGCTCTTCCTGGCCGTGGGCTCCCGGTCACCTGTATCAAACGGTAAGAGCTTGTGAAACGACATGAAATGCATTGATCCTTGTGTGTGAAGGAAATGTGTGACATGCAATGATTTCTCTTTTGTGTATGGAGATATGGTCTGTGGGGAATAAAGAGATACAGTTTTATTCTAGCAGCCGTGTCTCAGTGTGAATACTTTGTCTCAGTGTGCATTCTTTTCTATGTGCCGACTTCTCACGAACCTGTCTAAATATTTTCATAAAACATTCTGCCACCTGATAAACTAAAGAAAAAGTCCATTATTAAACTAAAATCACTGCCATGTTCCTAAACTAAATAAAATACACAAAACAATCCCGTTTTACTACATACATATGCATAAGAACATCAGAACTATTAACATATAAATTTACAGCACTGTTCCTTGGGAAGGAGGAGCAGAACTGGCATGGGGGGGCCCAGGGCAGCCCCTCAGCAAGCACGCCCCTGGAAGCAGCAGGCCCCCGGGACGATGGCTCATCTCCCGGACGAAAGCGCCTTTCCTCCTCACCACCGACTCCCGCTCTCGTCCAGCCCCGTCACCTGAAGCCTCTTCCCCGACACACCAAAGCTGATTGGCGTGCCTCGCTGACTCATTGGACAGCTTGAAGTATACTGCGCCTAGCTTAGCCACTATGTGCAGACCCTCCTGATGTTTCGCTGGCTGTCATCTGGCCCATCTTTGCCGTGGATGTCCCTCTCCTTGAACCCAAACCAAGTCCATAACTCTCAGGTGGGGTCAGCTCGGTCTGACATGGTGCTGCTGAGCACGTGGTTTTCCCGTGCTCGTCGGTCTGGCCCCGACCTCTTCTGAAGCTGTCGTAGCAGTCACCATCAAAGCTGCAGATCCTTCATCCCTCTGCGGCCAAGCTCCGGAGGAATCTGGGGCTAGCACATTGGTGTCACTCGCCAGCGCAGGTGCCTTGCCGCCATGATTGGTACCCCCCATCAACCATTTTACGAGCGCTGGCACTGAGACCCTCCTGCACCAAATCTGAGTGAGACTGGTCCTGCTTGACCACCGTAGTGTCAGTTAGCTCTTCATCCAACACAATGTCCTCATAGACCACCGGAACCGGAGAGTTTCACTGGCCACAACCTGACCATTGTTCCCCAGCGTCGTCTTTAATGGCGAAACCCAGTCCGTAGAATTCAGTTCAATTCAACTTTATTTATATAGCGCCATTTCACAACAACAGTCATCTCATAGCACTTTCAACTGTAGGGGGAACCCCCACAGTTGCAGAAAGACCCCAGCAATCAGGCGATCTCCTGTGAGCAAGCACTTGGCAACGGTGGAGAGGAAAAACTCCCTTTTAACAGGAAGAAACCTCCAGCAGAACCAGGCTCAGGGAGGGGAAGTCATCTGCTGTCACTGGCTGGGGGGTGAGGGGACAGAGAAGATGAAAAGAACAGACATGTAGAGAGCAAACAGCACGATGGGGACTCAATCTATGAGAGAGAACAAACAGATGTTAATGACCAGCAAAAAAAAAAAAATATATATATATATATTTCATTGAGAGTGAAGAAAGGAGCGAGGCCCAGTGCATTATTGGAAGTCCCCCGGCTGACTAAACCTATTAGCAGCATAACTAAGGGAAGGTTCAGAAACACATGATCCCTCCCTAATTGTAGGCTATATCAAAAAGGAAGGTTTTTATGGGTAACCCCCACAACAGCCACGGACAAGCAGAGCGCTCAGCGGGAGCAATTAACATAGCAGTGTGATCTATGGACTGATAACAATATGTAGATGTGCCTTGTAACCTCTTTTGTCCTACAGCTCCGGAGCAGAGGCGAATTTCGGCCAGTAATCTTCCTATTGTTATGTGTGACTCTCAAATGCAAATGTCCATACCTACTGCTGTGAATGCATTGTCTGTAGTGGGGTATAAAAACTGCATATGCTCTGTAACTCATTCTCTCTCTGACTACAGCTTCTGACACATGCATTCCGTGTCATCTCACGAGAGCCTGAGGACCCGCTCCAGCCCGCCTGCGCAGGGCTGGAGTGAGTTCTATGATGGTGGGATGAATGATAATAAACTCCCTCAAAAACTCTCAGTTCGCCGCCTATTATTCCATGCCACCACATTGGTGACCCCGACGTGATTTGAACACGCAACCTTCTGGTCTGGACCGCCACATTGGTGACCCCGAGAAAGCACACGCTTTGTGCAAAGCAACCTTCTGGTCTGGACATCCACGCTGAACCGGCCGAGGGACACAAAACGTCTCCTCCCTCTCACCGCTCCAACGCACCATGACCTGAACGCAGAAAAGAACACGCTGACAATGAATGCAGCACCCGGCGGTGATTCTCCGATGACAAGCGAACGCAGCAGCCTGACGCAAATGATCTGCCCTCCCTTCTGCTACAGGGAGACCTCGACGCAGAGCCACCACCAGGCGAAACTCTCCGGAGATCACCCACGACCGGGAAAGCTGCAGAAAGCTTCATGGTGAGATCTGCATACCTGAGATCTGCACATCCACACTGGGACCAGCCGCTCTCACAGCTCCTCCACACGAGAGCGCACGCACCTCGTCCTCTCTCCACGACGGCGACCTCCAGGGCCGACGGAGAACGCAGCGCGTGGACCTGAACGCACCATGACCCGGTACGAGTGACGACCAACAACCTGAACAGGGATGACCATCGGCGCCGACTACGCTGATCTCCAGCAAGCTCCCTGACCCTGACTCGCCTCTACAGCAGACCTGCCATGCACCGAACCCCGCACGCACACCGGGGGGTTATGAGGACAGCGCACCACGCACGGGACAATACTGGCTCCACACAGACCGCCATCGTCCTTCGCCGCTGCACACAGAACCTTCAGGGCTGCTCACACACCTGAAGCACGCACGCAGCTTGCTCACAGGATTTTCTAATGGTCTCAGCCACGGCGCACAAGGGAATTCAGCTGTCAGCTTTCCCCGAGGACTTTAGGGCTGCGCGCGCACCTAAAGTCAACACGCCAAGTCCCACACTGCTGCAGCTCCTTTTTTTCTTCATGGCCGCGAGAGGAGTCAGAGACAAATTTTTCTTCTTACAGCTGCTGTGGACCTCCGCACGTTTCATGGGACAGCCCCTCAACATCGCGGATCCACAGGCAATTTTTGCGCGGCCCAGACAATTTTGCCGTCCCGGGCCGGCACTTGCTACCCCCACCCCCCTCCCTCCACCGCCGCCTGCAGCGAGCCTTCCCCACAGCTCGCTACCAAAGCCGGACTATCGAGGCCTCAGCTCCCCGCTGAGCCCTCTGGGGGGGAGTGTATGGGTAACCCCCACAACAGCCATGGACAAGCAGAGCGCTCAGCGGGAGCAATTAACATAGCAGTGTGATCTATGGACTGATAACAATATGTAGATGTGCCTTGTAACCTCTTTTGTCCTACAGCTCCGGAGCAGAGGCGAATTCCGGCCAGTAATCTTCCTATTGTTATGTGTGACTCTCAAATGCAAATGTCCATACCTACTGCTGTGAATGCATTGTCTGTAGTGGGGTATAAAAACTGCATATGCTCTGTAACTCATTCTCTCTCTGACTACAGCTTCTGACACACGCATTCCGTGTCTCCTCACGAGAGCCTGAGAGCTCACTCCAGCATGCTTGCACAGTGCTGGTGTGAGCTCCGTGATGGCGGAATGAAATAAAACCCACTTTTAAACCTCAGTTCGCCGCTTATTATTTCATGCCGCCACAGTTTTAACCCTATTCTTAAAAACAGAGATCGAGTCTGACTCCCAAATCCAGATTGGCAGCTGGTTCCACAGGAGAGGAGCTTGATAACTGAAGGCTCTGCCTCCCATTGTACTTTTGGAGATTCTAGGTATTACAAGTAATCCTGCATTTTGGGAGCATAGTGCTCTGTTAGGATAATACGGTAGTATCAGATCTTTTAAATAAAAAGGGGCCAGATTGTTTAGAGCTTTGTAAGTAAGAAGAAGGATTTTAAACTTACAGTAATTCTAAACTCTATGGGAAGCCAATGAAGGGAGGCCAGAACCGGAGCGATACAGTATGATCTCTCATTCTAGTACCTGTTAAAACTCTTGCTGCAGCATTTTGGATCAGCTGAAGACATTTTAAAGATGTTTTAGGACAACCTGATAATAAAGAATTACAATAATCTAATCTCGAGCTAACAAAAGCGTGGATCAGTTTCTCAGCATCACTTTGAGACAAGATGCTCCTAATCTTGGCAATATTATGCAAATGATAGAAGGCAATCTTAGAAACAAATTTAATATGTGAATTGAAAGACAGATCTTGATCAAAAATAATTCCAAGGTTCCTCACAGAGCTATTAAGAGAAAGAGTAACTGCAAGTTTGATTTGGAAAGGTATTTCTAAGGTTTTTTGGACCAACAAGAATGACTTCAGTCTTATCTGAATTTAATAGCAGGAAATTACAAGTCATCCAAGCTTTGATTTCCTTAAGACAGGCTTCCAACTTGGCTAATTGATTACTATCATCTGGCTTCATTGACAGGTATAATTGTGTGTCATCTGCATAACAATGAAAATGTATAAAGTGCTTTCTAATAATGTTGCCTAACGGAAGCATATGTATAAACTAAAAAGAGTAGGGCCTAGCACAGATCCCTGTGGAACTCCGTGACTAAGCTTTGAGTTGAAAGAAAACTCATTGACATCAACAAACTGGAACCAATCAGATAAAAGATCTAAACCACTGCAACGAAGTTCTATTAAGTCCAACATAGTGTTCTAATCTATCAAGTAGAATATTATGATCAATAGTATCAAAAGCTGCACTAAGGTCTAAAAGGACAAGTACAGAAACAAGTCCATTATCAGATGCGATGAGGAGGTCATTACAGCCCATGATGTTGTCACTTCAGGCTGTCACGTGAAACGTGAAGTCAACCATCGTTGCAGACTTGTACCGAACTGTTAACTCCAAAGTCCCAACTGTGCACAGCATGCCACCTCCATAACTATAAAGTGGCGCAGGGTTACCCTTAATCCTGTAGTGGGGGAAAAAACTTCCTCACTGTGGCTCAGTTCAGCAGTGACCCCTCCGCCCCCTTGTCGAGCAGCAGCGGCACCTCTATGCCATCCAGTTCCATTGTGCAGAACATGTAGCCGTTGGTACTGGGGAACACCGTATGGATGGTTGTCGGGGGTGGGCGGAGTGATTTCTTCCGTGGGATCTCCAGCTCAGATACATGGCACACTCTAGCATAATGGTTCAAACGTCCACATCTGCTGCAACGCTTCCCTCTAGCTGGGCAGTCCTTAGCCTTGTAGCGGTGCATCGCGGACCCACAACCCTTGCAAAGGGGTTTTCCTGGGGCAGACCTTCTGCTGGCAGCATTGGCTTCTGTAGTGTCGTTGTCCAAGCTATCCTCGCTATCCGAGTCCGCAACATTTGCCGCAGCAGGAGGCTCCAGCGGCCATTGTATCTGGCGCCAGTTTAGCGCCGAAGCTAGCTTGTCTGCGGCCTCCAATTGGAGAGCTAGCTCAACAGCTGTGGCTAATGTTAAGTTATTTGGCACCGTAAGTAGCATAGCTCGCAATGCAGCACTACACATGTGCTCCGCAAGCTGGTCACGTACCAATTCACCTTCCAGCAGCCCAAAGCAACACTCACTAGTGAACTGCCTTAAGTCAGTGACAAAGTGATGAATAGGCTCACCCACTCACTGATGTCACTGCTGAAAGTGAATCCTTCGGACTGTCATGCTATTCGGGGTATGAAAGTGGTTTGCTAGCAGCTCGACAATGTCTTCAAAAGAGTTCCAAGCTCAGTGTGTGCGCAGGACACACTGACCCTCAATCCCTAGGTTGTGAACAAGTAGCGCACATGCTCCTAACTTGTCGAGCTTACCCAGGTTGAGCACGGCGATGTAGGTCTGGAAAGCCTCAAACCATCTTGGCCAAGGCACTGGCGGCTCGCCCGGGAGCTCGAGGAAGGGACAAAGTGGTGTGATACATGTCTCCATGAGTTAATCTTCGATCGCCAAACGTTATATATGGTAAAATACCTTGATAAAGGATGAGGCCAAATGGCTGGATGAACACAGCTTTATTGAACGTTGGTAGAACACCAGACACACAGCAGGCAGAGGGCACCGTCAAAGAGGCTGCAATATTGATGCCTTCTGGTATTTATAGGGCGGTGCAGTGGCAGAAGAGGAAGTGCCCGCCACTACACCGCACTTCACAATAAGGTGCTAAATCCCAACAGCACAGAGACCCCTTGTGGGTCCAGGCGTCCAGATCGTCAGAACCAAACCCATTCCAGCATTGCGAGCGGCAATTGGTTCCGCCACACACGTCGTTGTTGTTGTGTCGACATATCCTCCATGTTGGCGGCAGGATGTACCCCCAGTTGGCGTTGTCCCACTGGGCCACAAACTCTCAATCCTGCTGCCTTGCAGCAGCCCATTGTTATCTACACCGGGCACTGATACTGGACGAGTCCGGTTTCTGCCTTTCCTTTCAGCTGTCCTCGCCCTGCGATTTCAAACTCGGAGCAGCTGTGTCCCCGTCTGGGTGTGTCATGTTCCCAACATCAGCCTTCCAACAGAGCCCAAGGTTTTTGCAGATGGTAAAACCCAGTTACCCAGTTATAAAACAGGTCACAACCCAGTATATTAACCCCCTGTGTAGCCACTTGGAAAACAAATGTCGGGAGGCCTCTTGGCCCGTAGCGAACCATCAGCGACATGGTCCCTACTAAGCTGATGTGTGTGTGCCCGTAGCCATATAACGCCGCTGGATTCCTCTCAATAGGATGGTTAGGGAAGAATCTCTTAACTGAAACCCAATTCAGCACTGACCTCACAGCAGCGGTGTCCAGCAGCAACGGCAAGTCGACATCGTCCAGCTTCACCGTGCACCACATGTACACTGAGCCTCCAGAGTTCACAGCGCGGATGGTGGCCATTGGTGTTTTTTTTGGGCTGGGTGGCTGGTCCGATGTCCGTCGTGATGATCGGCACACCTTGATGAAGTGGTTGAGTTTGCCGCAGTGTCTGCATCGCTGCCCCCTGGCCGGGCAGGAACACGCCCCCTCTTAGTACGTCTGGGAGCCGCCGTCACCACGTCCCATGGCACATACCTCGACGTCCTCCAAGAAGGAAGCAGTGTGTCAGGATTCCTCTTCTTTCGGTCAACTGCTTGCACTGATGGTGCTCGTTACTGTGGCCCAGCCAGTTGTGATTCCAGCTTGTCAGCAGCCTCCAGCTGGAACACTATCTCCACCGCCTTTGCCGATGGCAGGTTACTGGGCACCCTGATCAGGTCTGTCTGCAGCCGTGGGTTGTTGATGTACATAGCTAGCTTGTCCCGCACCAGCTCGTCCTCCATACTGCCGAACTCACATGTGCTCACTAGACCGCGGAGGTTTGCGATGAATTGTTTGGGTCGAGTCACCCGTCTGCTGATGGCGCTGGTGGAAACGAACCTTCCTTACCAATACGCTGTTGGGCGGCGTGAAGTGTCTGGCCAGCAGCGCGATACACTTTTCATATGTGTCCACTTATCCCAAGGTGTCAAATACACGTTGGCCCTCAGCGCCCAGGCAGTGAAAAAGAATTGCTCACATTCTCACTCCACTGCTGCTGAATAGCTGCAGAGCAATTTGAACCAACCATGGAATGGGCAGCTTGCCTGGGGTCGTGAGGAATGGCGGGGGTGGTGGTAGAGACGTCTCCATCTTCGGGGAAAATGATTAATATTCTGCAATAAGACTGAATTTTCTCCTTGTTGCCAGTTGTTATGTCTGGAAATAGGACAGTGGAGGCAGGAGTTGCACTGAACCCGAACTTTATTACAAGACACAAAGATGTTACACATATTGGGGATTAGTAGCTAATAAGCTAACACTAAGCTACTACAGGCTGTGGTCAGCTTGAAGGCGAGGCACCAAAGAGGACGACTCCCGCCAACAGTCCCCCTAAGTAGGCACGGAGTGATGACATCACCCTGCTTGCGTCCTCATGTCCATGTTGCCTGTCTGCCAATATATCTATATCTAACAAGTAGGAAAGTTGCCTATCTACTTAAAAGTAGCTTGAGTAGGCCTAGTAACAACTTTACTTTTCTTTTGTCTGCAAGTTTTTTCTCTTAAATGCAGGGACATACAGAGAGATTCTGAGGGGCTCTTGCGCTAACCTGAAGTAAGGGCCCCCTCCCAATATGACTCTTGTTACCTGAATAATTAACAGCCAATTGTAAATCTTCTATTAGAAGCTTTGCACGTGGCTTCATGCTGACTATAAACAATCTCTTAAAGCAAAAATATGGAAGATTTTAACCTTAAAATAATGTTTCTAAAATTATTTTGATGGTATATCAACCTTGTTGTGAAGCCACAGCTTACAACAGACTGTGCAGATCTGACAACAGATGCACGGGTGACATCATCATGTCGTGCCCACATAAAGGGACTGATGGTGGGAGATGGCCTCTTTGGCGCTCCGCCTCCGTGACAGCTAGTGCTTGTGTTGTTAAGGGGTTAGCGTGCTAGTTAGCATACTGTAACATGCTGTTAACAGTGTCTTGTAATAAAGTTTGAGTTCGGTGCAATGCCTGCCTACACTGTCCTGTTTCCAGACATAACATTTGGCGACGAGGAGAAAACTTAATCTTCTGGAGGAACACTGATCATTTTCCTGAGGATGGAAGCGTGTCTGGCCCCGCCACCACCATTCCTCGTGACCCCAGGTGAGCTGCCCATTCAATGGCCTCATTGGTTCAAGTTGTTCCGCAGCTATGTGGAAGCGCTGGACCTGGACAAACAAGGAGGGCTGTGGAGGTAAGCAAGTCTAATCTGCTGTTTGGGTGTCAAGGGGCTGCAGATATTTGACGATTTGGGACAGGTGGACACATATGAAGACTATCGCACTGCTGACCGAATATTTCACTGCTCCACAGGAAGTGATGGCCCAGATATTTGTGTTTTACCAGTGCTGACAGTGACCAGACAAGTCATTCATACAGTACGCAGCCACCCTTCATTGTTTGGCTAGCACAGGCGAGTTTGGGCACGCGGAGGACAGGCTGATACCATCACAGATGGAAGAATATGCTGCAAATCCGTTGATACAGGAAATGTTGTTGGAGGGGCCAGACACCAAGACAGTGGCAGACACGGTGAAATGGCTATGGATGGCACTACTGGGGATGCTGCACCTCCTATCAGAGTTGGAGGTGATAGAATTAGTGTCCTAGATGGAGATAACGGCCCAAGTAGTATGGCAGTTAATGGGACCCAGCCCGCGCTCTACACAATCAGCTCCACCGGCATAGACAGTTGCCCCGGTTGCTAAACACACTGACCCCACACCTTCTCGGGAGCGCCCCAAGGTAGGCACTGTGAGACAGCAGGGCACCACAGTGCAACAACCCAGCAGTAAATTTGGTTGGTATGATGACGACAATGACTCAAGTCCACTGCATTCAGACATGGACTCAGCCACTCCCTGCCTCATACCGCACACTGAGAAGAACCCAGCAGAACCGGAGCAGCCACAAGAGTCCCAGTGCACAGCCATATGGTACCCAAAGTTGGTCCTCACACAGCACGAGTGTTCTCAAGCTGCAGCCTCATCACAGGAGAGAGAGTATGATTCCCCAGATGTGGGTACAGCCGAAGATCAGAACATGGAGAGAGAATACAGCATGGAGAGAGAACATAGCATAGAGAGAGAGCACAAACTGGACTCACCTCTGATCCTCGCCCGGCATGAGCCTCAAGCAGCCTACGTGGAGCTCCAGGAGAGGGAGTTCATGGAGAAAGGGGACCCCGATGAACGACGTCAATCCGGCGCGCGTCCTGTTGCCAACAATAGCAACATATCACCGCGATCCTAATCAGCATCAGGAGAGAATCAGCTGAAGCTGAACTCATCCCGCATCCTCACCAAGTATCAGCCTCAGGGAACCACCACAGCACAGCAGGATAGAGTTCATGGCCCAGCAGGACCAAGCAGAGCAACGCCAACCGAGGGCACATCCTGCTGCCTGTGTGAATGGCATGCCGCCACAGCAGCAAACAGCATCAGAGATGAGAGAGCAGCAGCAGTGAGTGCAGCCAAACAGATCACCACTCACACTACTTAATTGGGTTTGGGTCCAATGATTCGACCAGCTGGACCAACAGACAGTCCCGTCATTGCAGATGAGAATCACCGCACAAAAGAGGTCAGCCACCGTCCAGATGGCTGATGGTTTGAGATGGCACGCCAGCTGTCTGTGAAAGATAAAAGCAGCTGCCTCGGATCAAGACGCAGCACTGGAGTCGACTGGAGTCAGTTGGTGTGGGATCCGGACTGGGATGTTGATGATGAGCAAGCCATGACTCCATCGAGCTAACACCTAGGTCCATGGCAGCTGGTACCTCCAGGGACGCGCCCACTGCGGGCTTGACTGAGGCCCCTGAAGGCAAACTGTTAAAATGACTCTGTTTTGAAATGTTTAGGCAGAGCATGGTTGCAACACAGAATAACCCACTCAGCCATGCAGGGGTAACCAGTGGTCTACCCGGTGCTCCAGGTTCTGTTTGAGTCTGTGGAAAAAAAGGAGAGCTGTTGTGAATTTAAAGTGTTCATAATGTTTATGGTGTTTTCATGGCTTTCCCGGGGGGGGGGGGGGATGTTGTGAAGCCGCAGCTTACAACAGACTATGCGGACATGATGACAGACGCACGGGTGATATCATCACATCGTGCTTACGTGGACTGTTAGCAGGAGATGGCCTCTTTGGCGCTCTTCCTTTTTGTCAGCTAGAGCCTGTGTTGCTAAGGGGTTAGCATGCTAGTTAGCATACTGTAACATGTGCTGTTAACAGTGTCTTGTAATAAAGTTCGTGTTCAGTGCATTGCCTGCCTCCGTTGTCCTGTTTCCAGACATAACAAACCTTTGACTGGGAGAATGTCACTTCGACCCTTATCCAAGTGAGACTACATTACCTGCAGCAGCTCTGTTCTTGGTAGGAAAACTGAAAAGACTAAAACTATGGTGACACTGACTGCAGTCCCAAGGCCAATTACAGGGCATGACTTTTGATACCAGAAACAAAGCCTCCTGTGATTGGCTGATGGGACTGAGGTCATAGTCACTATAGTTGCAGTCTTTTCAGTGTTCATGCCAGAATCAAGAAGGTTACGGTAAGATTCAACCATCATACTTAATGATCTACCAGTGTGATGGCTCGCTCTGTGTCATTATCTCCCACAGCTGCGCGCACACCAGTTCGCCATCATACTCGGGCTATTTAACCCACTCTGCCTTCAGACTGGTACGGAGCCATCTGTCTCCTTGGCTGAAGAAGCTTGATTCTCGTCTTCAAAGCCCATTATCCTGTCTTCATTGTTTCTGCTTAAGCCCTCCTTGTCTCTGCTTCATCCTTTGGAAGGATTCAGCCTCATCTACCAAGTAAGCCAATTCCTACTCACCTGTTCCAACGTTTATCCCCTGTGCACAGGCGGAATTCCGTGGCAGCGTAACCATTCCTCCTGGCGGCGGTCCAAGCCTCCCTCGTCCCAGTGATCCATCCCTTTGTCAGCGGCGTTGTGACAGCAGACGCTGTCTTCCTGGCTGTAGCCTCCGGGCCGACCTGAGAGCGTCTCCCCATCTGTAAAAGTAAGCCTCAGTCACTCTCTATACACTCCTTCAGTAGGGCAGTGCTAACATCTGTGCCTCTGCTTTGTTTATAGGGTTGCCAGGTCGAACGGCGCTCTGCTCACCCCCAGCTATGACATCACTGCAGACATTTACAGTCACATCCACATACACTACACACACACGCACTCACATACCTCACTTTCTGTAAATAAAGATAATTGAATCCACTCTTGAGCCTGTGTCTGTTCCCTGGGTCCACCAAACATGTCAACCAGAGGCCAGAATTATCCTACTTTTGCCAATAACAAGTGACTTCCTGTGGTTTAAGGAAGGAAGCAAGAAAGGGAATGAGGAACGAAGGAAAGGGGAAGGAAATAGAATGGAAACAAGGAAGGAAGGAAGGAATCAAAGAAGGAAGAAAATGCTAACAGTTGATTTTGATTAGAGAAAGATAAAGACATCTTGTGAGCTCCCACACAGAGGGAAGTTGCAGAGAAGCCTGAGAGAAAATTGTTTTTGGTTAGAGGTACATCCAATTTTCAAACAGTTTATGCATAAATAATTAAATAAGAGTATGTTTGCCAAGCTGCATTTATTAATAGCAATGCCCGTCTGCAAAACTTATATGACAGCATGCATGAAAGTCTTTAGTCTCTTTCCAGCTATAAGCCCTCTGAACATCACCGGTCAGTTTTGACAGCATTATATTCAGACATTTCCCTTTTAATTCTAAAGCTCCCTAGGAACAATTATCTCCCACAATGGACTGTAACTTTTTTCTTGCACTTTGTCTGTCATTCTATTTTAACCTGTTTCTGTTTCTCTTTAATTTTATGTTGTTTGCTTTTAAATTCTCCTATTTTGATGTACTTTTATAATGTATTTATTCTGCATCTTGCTGTAATGCTTTAATGTTTTATAGAAAGCACATTGAAGTCTTGTACATGAAATGTGCTATACAAATAAGCTTGGCTTGCCTTATGAAGCAGCTTAAAAAGACAAAATAAAAAGCTGAAATAGAGATACACTTACTGAAATAGCAAAGGTGGTAAAGTGCCACATGCTACATCATATAATATTAGCTGCTGTATTTCATTTGGATTCACAGGAAATAAAGACTTCATAAATATATAGGCTGTCGTGTTTGTTTGATGCTGTACATGTGATTGTAGCATGGAGCATGTCCAACAGCTCTTCCGTGTCATCAGTCAGCAGGATGAAACACTGAGTTACTGCATAAAACCGGCCAGGAACCAGGTTAGCTTCTGAGTATGCTGCCATGGAAACTGGGTTTCTATAATCCGAAAACTGAGTTTTCTTCGACTCTCTGCCCTCTAGTAACTCTGAGATTTCATTAAACCTGCTTTCTCAAACAGGGCCATTCCCATCCAAGGATGAAAACCATAGTCTGCAACATATGGCTAGTGAAAATCCTCAGAGGCTAATAACTTTAGAAAGCTACTACCCACAGTTAGTTAGTTAGTTATACTTTATTAATTCCAGAAGGAAGTTCAAGGACATCCATGTGGATGCAACAGCCACAGTGCAGTGCCGATCCTTTCACCATTCACACACACATTCATACATTTAGAGTCTCCAGCTGGAAGAAACGGGAGCACTTGGAGTAAACCCACGCAAGTATGGGGAAAGCATGGAAACTTCACACAAACAGACCCTGCTGGCTGGTGGATTTGAATTTACAACCTTCAGTGGCTGGTGAGCAAAAACTTTATTAAGAATCTTTCACCTGCAGTTGAACTGAGGTTCATTCCCAAGCAGGTCAAATCTGTCACAGGCCCTTTAGGGTGGAGTTTGCATGTTCTCCCCGTGCTGTGTATTGTTATGGTGGCACTTTATTGTGAAGTGCAGTGTGGTGACATTAACTTCCTGTCACATCACTGCACTGCCCTATATAGCAGGGCGAGCCGCTATAGCACATCCTCTTGTGCCGGATGCTCACACCAGGTGCTTGCTGTGTATTGCCACACTATTTCTACATAATTCTACAATAAAGCTGTGTTTGACACTACTACCATCTCTGCCTCATTCATCACCAGGTTTGCATACATAATACGTGTTTCATCCCACAATTCAAAAACATGCTCAAGGGACATGGCAGTGGCCCCTCCAATTCTAAGTGTGCTGAATATTGTAGATAGGAGAACTGTAATTACCTCCGCCAAGGGAGGAGGTAATGTGAGGAGGTAAAAGATGATTAGATTTTTGGTGGTGATCTGGATCCAGGATCCACCTTCAACTTGCTACGTGCTGTACCACACTTCCACTAGCCTATTGTTAGCTTGTTGCTATATGGTTCACGTGTTGTTAGCAGTTTAATATAGCTAACCTTCAACATAAAGAATGTGTTTGCTGGTCCCTATATCCAGACATAGCATTGGCGACAAGGTAAACTTAATCTTCTTGAGGAAAATAAGACATTTTCCTGAAGATGGAAGCATATAGAGAAGCACATCTGGAAGTATGTCTGGCACTCTGGCTGGAGAGTGAGTCAGCTAGGAGAATCAGTTTTGTCCGGTTCTGACAGCAAGCGGGAGAGTCGGTCCAGCAGGTCATCGCCAACCTCTGCCGTTTAGCAAGTAAATGCAGGTTTGGACACTTGGAAGAGGAGTTGGTGCGAGATAAGTTGGTGGAGCATGCCACGAATGCAAAGCTGCGGGAGAAGTTAATGACAGTGCCAGGCGGCATGTCGCTGGCCGAAGCACTGGAGTTAGCGTCCCGGCTAGAGCTAGAAGAGGCTGCCCAGTTAACTTTGCAGCTAGCGGGCCTCGGTCCGCGCTCCCCACAGTCAGCCCCACTGGTACAGACGGTTGCCCCAGCTGCTGGGCCTGTCAACCCCACGTCTTCCCAGGGGGACCCTGAGGTAGATGCCGTGGGACAGCAGGGCGCCACAGCACACTGACCCAACAGTAAACTCAGTTCGGCCGACAACGGCTTGAGTCCGCTGCACTCAGATGTGGACGCGGCCACTCCCTGTTTTACACCGCATGACGAGCAGAGCACAGGAGACTGGAAACCGATCCTCAGTGTTCCAGTCTACATCTACGCAGGACCTGGAGCCACCACAGGAGCTCCAGACCGCATTCACACAGGACCCAGAGTTGGTCCTCATGCAGCATGAGCATTCTCGAGCTGCCGTCTCATCGCACCAACAAACCTCGCTAGCTCATGCAGTTACCCCCGCTGAAGAGCCCATTGACACTGCAACCATTTTGGAGGACACTGAGTTGAACACCACGGGACAACAGGACATCATGGGATGCTAAACGTGTGGTGCCTGTGGTTCCCCTGCGCACCAAAAGCACATGTGCTCCTGCCCGGCCAAGGGGCAGAGATGCCAGCATTGCGATAAGCATAACCATTTTGCCAAAGTGTGCCGTTCAACATGGTCAACGACAAACTCGCCACCCAGCTCAATTGGACTGCCTTCGCCAACATCATTCAGTGGACTCTAGCAATTCAGCATACAAGTGGTGCACAGTGAGGCTTGATTATATCACTTTGCCGTTACTACTGGACAACGCTGCTACGAGGTTGCTGATGAACTGGGTCACAGTGAAGAGGTTCTTCCCTTGACATCCAATCAGGCCGGATGCGATGTAGCTCTATGGATACGGGCACACCAGAATCAGCCTCATAGGAACCATCACGCTGATGGTTTGCTACGGTTCCAAAGTCCTCCCATTGTTCCCCTTCCAGGTAACAATACATGGCAAAAACACCAAGAGGTGCCACCTCTTTTACAAATCAGGTTTCACCATCATTGATCAAAAAGGGCTTTGTTTGACCGCTGATGGCCTGAGCATGTTTCACCCAGCTGCTCCAAGCTTCACACTCACATGGAGGGCAGAACCTGGACTCAACTAAGATCCTCGCCTGGCATAAGCCGCATGGAGCTGCCGTCCAGCTGCAGGAGATGTGTCAAACCTGTGGTCAAGATCTGTGAGATCTGTGGTCAAACAGGACCCCGGTGAACAATACCAACCCGGAGCGCATCCTGCCGCCAGCAAAAATGTCACGCCGCTACAACCGCGACCAGCATCAGGCGACTCCATCAAGATGAAAAAGCCGCAGCAGCACCGCCTGTAGCTCAACAGGTCAATGCTTATGGTGCTCAATTGGGTTCGGGTCCAGCGATCTGAATGCCCCGACAACCTGCAGATGCTCCTGTCACCTTCGATGCAGATCACCGCGCAAGTTGGGCCAGCCACATTCCAGATGGCCAATGGTTCATGATGGCACGCCAAACAATTCAGATCTACACAACTTAATGGAATAGAAGTAATGTTAATGACGTGTGTTTATTTTAGCAGTAAATCAAGAATTGAATGCTAAAACCAATCAAAAATATTTTGGAAACAACTGGCATATTTATAAATGTAAAATATTATTATAAAATATTCTCTTGTATCAAATAGCTCACCTGAAATTAATTTAAAAACTAACTGTAACTGAACTGTTAACACAGAAGTAGAATATCTGGTTTCTTTCTTTTCTAATTTCTATATTGTAATCCAGAAAACAGTTAATTTTGACTTTTTATGTAAATATAATTTGAATTGTATGAGATGCTACATGTAGATTTTTTTCCTCATTTGAACACATTTAAGAGAAAAATCTAAATTTTTCCAGTTCACTAATGTATGCATAAAAACTAAAAATGTGCATGAAAAAAATGCACATTTAATATAAAAAATTATAAGAAAAGAGTAATGAGTTATTTTAAAACTTTTTTATTTTTTTTATTTTTTTTTCCACAATATCTTTATTGAACCTTTTTTTTTTTTTAACAAACATGATACAAGCAATCAAACACTAACACTAAAGTACTACAAAAAAAAAAAATGCACTAAAAACACCAACAACCACCAACAAAATCAAGTCTTCAACAATGCTCCTCTGTTTAGTCTAGACAATCCAATACATAAGTATACATATTATGTTCACCAGTTTGGAATTTACAAGGTCCACACACATCATTCACCTTCTTCTTCAAGAGTTATGTTTAAATTTTTTACATAATCAATAAAAGGTCTCCATATATTCTCAAACACAATTTCCTTTGATTTCAGTATATATGTTATTCTTTCTAATGGAAGGTTTGTTAACATCTGTCTTAACCACTGAGTCACATCTGGTCTATGAGTCTTTTTCCATAATAGTGCAATACATTTTTTGGCATTAAGCAAACTGAGGTCTATGAATGTTCTTTCACTTTTATTAAAATTATGCTTTTCTGGGTACAGACCCAACAAAAACAGTTTAGGATTCAATATGATTTGTTTTGAGATTATTTTTTCAATTGTTACCCTCACCTCTTCCCAAAACATTCTTATTAATCTACATTCCCATAAACAATGAAATAGGGTTCCTTTACTTTCCATGCATTTTGTGCATGTATCTGGTATATTTTTGTTATATCTATTTAACTCCTCCGGTGTAACATACATCCGCATTAACCATTTGAAATGTATCAATTTAAGGCGTGCATTTATTGATTTGGTTTGAGCTTCTGTACAAGCCAATTCCCATTGTTCCTCTGAAATTTCAATTTGCAGATCTTCTTTCCAGTAGTTTAATCTTTTCAGTGAATTTTCACTTGAAGATAGTGTCAATGAGTTATAAAACTCTGAAATAATACCCTTTCTTTTACTGTCTTTCATCATCATTTTTTCCAAGGATGAATAAATAGGTCGAGTGAGAGCTTTATTTTGATTTGATCGAATAAAGTTTCTAAGTTGAAGATATTTAAAAAAAATGTGTTCTATTGAGATTAAATTTGATCCTCAGCTCTTCAAAAGACATTATGTTGTCTGCACATGGCAAATATAAATCCTGAATCTTTTGTATCCCTTTTAAATTCCATACTTTAAATACAGCGTCCGCTCTCCCTGGTTTAAAATATTGATTACCCCATATTGGACTAAATTGTGACAATAACTGTGGTTCTTTTAAATAGTTTTTAGCTTCACACCATATTTTGATCATATGCTTTACAAATGGATTTTTAACTTGTTTTTGTAATTTTTTTGCCGAATCTGAGTATATGAATATGGGAAGAGGTAAAGGTAAATTGTATGATTCCATTTCAGTCCAGTGAGGGAGATCATTTGATGAAAAATAATATGTCATAGACCTCAGTTGTGCCGACCAATAATACAACATAAAATTTGGACATTTCAGACCTCCACGATCAAATGGTAAATATAATAAAGACAAACGTAATCTAGCCCTCCTGTTGTTCCATATAAATTCCACTAACTTTTTTTTTATTCTTGAGAATAGATCTAAAGGTGGTGATAAGGGAATGTATTGAAATAAATAAAGTATTTTAGGTAAAATATTACTTTTAAGTATATTGATTCTCCCGATCATCGACATTGGTAGTGACATCCATCTCTGAGTTAACTCATTGATATCTGACATTAAGGCTTCATAGTTGACGCTGGCGACTGATTCTAGCTTAGGCATAATTTGGATTCCTAAATATTTAAACTGATTTACAACATTGAATTGATTTACCTCAGGGGCTGGGTAATTTCTCTGGGTCTCATTTAGCATTAATATTGAAGATTTAGTTTTATTTATTTTATATCCTGATATTTCCCCAAAATTCTTTATTAAATTCAACAAGGTTGGAATTGATTTTTTTAGATTCGACATAAACAAAATTATATCATCGGCGTACAGGGAGATTTTATGTTCTGTTGGTCCAACTTTAATTCCATATATTTGTGAATGTAAACGTATCGCTATCGCTAAAGGTTCAATTGCCATAGTAAACAGTAAAGGTGAAAGTGGACAGCCTTGTCGACATCCTCTATTGATTTTTATTGGTTTTGAAATATTGTTATTTGTTAGGATTTCTGCTGTAGCATTATTGTATATTATTTGAACCCATTTTATGAAATTATTTCCAAGTCCAAACCTTTGTAGGACTTCAAAAAGAAAGGGCCATTCAACTCTATCAAAGGCCTTTTCGGCGTCCAATGATAGGAGAGCTGTATCCGGCGCTTCTTTATTAAAATAAATAATATTAAATAGTCTTCTTACATTATGGAAGCCTTGTCTACCCTTTATAAAGCCATTCTGATCTCGATTAATAATATTTGGTAAAATTTCTTGTATTCGTCTTGCTAAAATTTTACAGATTATCTTAAGGTCGGCGTTTAATAGGCTTATTGGTCTCATATTTTCACATTTATTAGAGGGCTTACCTGGTTTTGGCAGCAGTATAATTAAGGCATTATTTATGTATGATGGTAAATTATTATTTTGAAATGCTTCTAAAACCATTTCCAAAAAAGGTTTTATTAATTTATTCTTAAATTTTTTATAAAGGTCAACTGGAAGACCATCTGGTCCTGCACTTTTTCCTGATTTCATATTATCAATGGCTAGCCCAACTTCTTCTTGACTAATTTTAGACTCCAATATCTCCCTGTTTTCATTTGGAATACACGGTATAGATAGTTCGTTCAAAAACCCATTTAGTTTTGTTAAATCAGGTTCATTTTTGGTATCATATAATTTTTCATAGTAATCTCTAAAGGCTCTATTAATTTCTAAAGGATCTATAACTACCTGTCCGTTACTTATAATACTGGTAATTCGTGTTTTAATTTCCAATTGTTTAATCTGCCATGCTAATAATTTTCCTGATTTTTCACCTTGTTCATAAAAAGATTGTTTCAATCTTAGAAGACTCGAGGCAGCTCTATTCGCTGATTTTTTGTCGTATTCAGCTCTCAAAATCAGTAATTCATTCTCCAACCTTGGGTCACTTCCTGCATACACTTTTTCCTGAAGACTTTTTATTTTATGTTCCAATTTAGCTCTCTCCTCTCGAGTCTTCTTAGATTTTGATCCTGTATAACTAATAATATGTCCCCTAATAAAAGCTTTGAAAGCCTCCCACTTTACACATGCTGATGTTTGTGTAGTATTGATGTCAAAGAACTCGTCTATCTGTTTTTCTATATACTTGACAAATTCCTCATCCTGAAGCCATTTATGCTGAAATTGCCATCTACCTGATTCCTTTGTCAATTTTTTATCTACATATATTAGACAACAGGGTGCATGATCAGAGATCACGATGTTATCATAAAAGCAGTTTTGAATCTTGGACCTTAATTCTGTGGAAATCAAAAAATAATCAATACGTGAGAATGTCTTGTAGGTACTGGAATAACAAGAATAGGCTTTAACTTGTGGTTTCATTTCTCTCCATATATCTAACAATCTCAATTCTTTCATAAAATGATTAATAGTCATCCTACATCCAATGTGCGTACAATCCAGTCCTGTTGATCTATCCACACCTGGATTCAATGTACAATTAAAATCCCCTGCTATTATATGTTGCCCTGTAAGTGATGATAAGATGAGAAATAAATTAGCAAAGAACTTCTGATCATCTATATTGGGACCATATAAGTTCACAAGATTTATATTTTCTAATAGCAAAGAACCTTGAATGATTACATATCTTCCAAATTTGTCTCCAATTACATTTTTCACTTGAAAAGGAACTGATTTATGTATGAGAGTCATAACTCCCCTGGCTCGGGATGAAAATGAAGAGGTGAATACACTTCCCTGCCATCTACTCCTAATTCTTTTAACATCCTCCTCTATCAGATGAGTTTCTTGTAAAAACACAATTCTTGAACCCATGTCCTTTATTTTATTCATAACTTGTTTAAGTTTTTTTTAAATTTTGTAGACCTCTGCAATTCCATGAAGTTAAATTAAGATTAACACTTTGGTCCATGATCAATAGAGAGTTTGGGATTACCTTGCAGTGTAAACATGCTCATACAGAGAAGCAAAAACATGAGTGGTTGAACATTCATCCTACAAACTACACACAAACAAATTTCCCCTTCCCACACTTGTGGCAAACCCCCCAAAATCAAAAGAAAAGTTCTGTCTCCCGATATAGCCATCGACCGTTCCACACCCACGGGGAACAGCCTAAGCCACTCCTTCTTCATCCTCCCAATCACCCTAACTCTACTGCTTTTAATGACGTAACATTAACTCTCCTCTGTAGTTTTCCAACTTAACTCCAAAATTTTTAACAACTTTGTACATCATAGTTTTTTTTTTTTTTTTTTGTTTTTGTTTTGTTTTTTTAATATATAATACAATCTATATTTTGTAAACTTACTATTTACTTCAAGTCAGTCAGATGCCTGTGCAAATGCTTAATTATTCTACCTTATATTTTGTTCATGCTTAGCTCCCACCAGTCTCTTCTTCTTCTTTGATCTTCTTGATGAACTCCTGCGCCTCCTCTGGGGTCTTGAAGATGTGGGTTCTGCCCTCATACGTGGTCAGCAGTCTCGCAGGATAGATTACACCATGACGAATCCCAAGGTTGCGCAGCTCCTTACGTACGGGATCAAACTGCTTCCTCAATTGCTGGATTCCTGTGGCCAAATCTGGGTAGAACCGCACCTGCTGGTCCTGGTGTTTAATCTCTCCTTTTTTAGCTCGTGCAGCGTTGAAGATCTTCATCCTGTCTCTGTTGCTAAGAAACTTCATAATTAAGGTCCTCGGCGATCCCTTATCTCTCCGTGGGCCAATACGATGTGCTTTTTCCAGAATCACTGCTGATTGCAACTCCTCGCTGCCCAGCACCTCCGGAATCCACTTTTCCAGAAAGGAGCATACGTCCCGACCTTCTGATTCCTCTGGAAGACCCACCAGCCTCAAATTATTCTGTCTCGACCGAGATTCCAAATCCAAAATATTATCTTCCAGAGATTTATTTTTTTTTTCCAAAGTGCGCACCTTTAATTGAAGACGGGTGACGTCATCTTCAGCACTAGCGAGACGGAGCTCCATCTGCGCCGTTCGTTCTACACAGTCACCCAATTCCTTTCTTATTCCTTCCAACGCTGTCATAATCCCATCAAATCTAGAGGAAAAGTCCGCTCTCATTGAACTCATGGCAGCCATCAGCGCATCTGCGCCATTCCCCGCAAATATCGCACCGCCGCCAGCCTCCTCCGCCATATATGGAGTTTTGTTTGCTGCGTCACAGACCTGAAAGTCCGTTAATTTGGACTGTTTCGGCGGCTCGCTTTTTCCTTTTCCTGGTTTTCCAGCCTTAGGCTTCGCCGACATATCCTCGCCCAAACGCTGGGATACGTTCTGTCCCAAATGAGAGAGTTATTTGCCGATTTTTTTTTTTTTCCAGGAGCAGAGCAGAGCGAGACACGTCCGTCCTACGTGGCAGCCATAACCGGAAGTCCATTTTTTTTATTTTAATATAAAAACTGTCTCAAAAGTAGCAAATTTATGCAAAAATTATTCAAATTTTGGAGGAATAAATAAAAGTAGTAGAATTAAAAAAGAAAAGGCACAGATTCATGAGAAAAACTTTTCTATTTGGTCAGGAATCATCAAGTATTAAGGCACAGTGACGTGTATTTTTCCTGTCATTTCTCTGCAGCTGATAGAGGGTTGTTGGAGACTGGAGCAGAGACCACCGGGGCTGGTGGAGTCTTCACTACTGTGAGCAGTGAAATCACAGTAAGGGTTTGTGGGGCAGCTGGAACAGTGGAATGATGAAGGAGCTGTGGTTTGATGATGACTAAAGCTGTCAGAGTAAAATGGAACACAGTATTGTGTATAAATAGTTAAATGACTCTGACACTAAACTAAATTAACTCTAAAGAAGTTTTTGACCTCTGAAATGACAACATGGGCATGATAGTGTTACAGGACAGGTGGGTGTGACATATTCATTGAAGTAGGATATTTCTGTTAATTTTTGTGACTCATATTCATACCAAAGTTATTTTGAGAACAGTACATGTGGTCTCTCATTACATGCAGTAGAGGTTCTGGTACACACGCCACTGACAAGGGTTACATGGTCACAATAAACTGATCACTGGGAATAAACTGATAATGGTTTTGTTCTGTTTACGTGCACTGATTAAATGGATTATTGGAGGGTTAACCATTTCAGTTAATGACCATAGTTACCTGGTCACTTGAATAATCAGGTAACTCCAGAAGTCCATTCATAACTGGTTTATTCGTGTCCATGTAACCATGGTTACTGTTGGACTTTTCCTCATCTTGTGCTTGGGAGGACAGCATCAGTCCTCGGTTTGGGTTTGTCAGTTTTGGTTCTTGTGAATTACTCCCTCTTAGAATGGGCCTGCACACTAATTCAGTTTAATTTCCTCATTAATATCGTTGTTTTACTTCAACATCAAAAAAATCACAATTTATGTGCAGTCATAAATGTTTGAGCTTGGAGATGGAAATCTTTTGTGGAAATAAAGGTACTGCATAAAGTTTTCTGCTGTTGTACTTTTTCATTAAAGTAATGCTGTTTCTGCTAACTTGTCTCAGATATTTTTCCTCCTTTCTGTGTCTGCTAGAACCCAAACATCTGGATCACGTTCTCAGCTTGATTTGTGCATCCATAAGCTGCACAGAAAATCATGCTGAAAACCTGATCTGTGAACATTTTAGGATTTTATTGTTTTTGGCATCAAAATACAATTTAAGAAGTCAAACCCTTCTGACATTGGAGGAAAATATTCATTTTCCACAATTATGTGCTGTTACAATATGGATGAATAAAAAAATAGAAAAGGGTTGCTTTTATTTGAATCACTGGTGCTGTTATTACCTATTTAAATTCAATTATGTAACCCCAGTCCCACCTGGAAGAGGCGGCAATGGTGCCAACATGCTGCTTACTAGTATTAGCTGACAATAATTTGTCAGGCAGAAGTTCAGGGTGAAAAATGAGAGCAGGACTTTGCATTTTTATTAATTTTTATTTAAAAAAATACAATTTCATGGCATTTGTACTACATTGAATATTTTCATAAAACAGACTGTTGCACCTTGACTACATCGTGTTACAAAGGCCTCTTCTTTTATTTAGTATTTTCCACCCTGCTTAGCCACTAGTTTTCAGAGTACAGTGTAATGTTTATGTACTAGTGCATCTCAGTAAATAGAATATCATGATTTACATTTTAATTTCAAAAACTATAATCAAAATTGAATCTAAAAAAGGCCTGAAATATTTCTTTGTGCCTGTAATGAATATTGAACATAGGAAAGTTTATTTTTTTAATTATAAAAAAAAATTTTTTTTCACAATATTCAAATTTACTGAGAGGCACTAATGTGTTATATTTACATTCACACACAGAAAATCTTTCCTAACTTGAAAAGTGTCATGACTGTCGAAAAGGGAAGCTCATGTGCAAAGCATGTGAATTCACACCAGAGAAGACACTTAGGCTACGGCCACACTGCAGGTTTTAATGCTCAATTCTGATTTTTTTGCACAAATGTGACCCATATCTGATTTTTTAATGACTGTCTGAACAGCACATATCCAATTTTTTCACACCAGACCCAGGCCACTTTCATATGTGGTACTAACTCGGATACGTATCTGATATTTTCCAAAGCGACCTCAGTCTGAACGGTCATGTTGCATTTCATCTGACTTTTTCCTCATTGAAGTGAGACAGATGCTACAATTCTGTGGTGGAGGATGCAGCAAGCATGGCAGACACAACTGATTTGTGCTCTGTTTTTAATCAATCTTCTTCCCTTTATCACTGGATTGTAATTTTGTCAGCACCAACTGCACAGTTACTTCAAAATTTCGGGGGGAGGGGGGTGTTTAGGGCTGAAACCGCCAGATAAGCAAGTGCACTAATGGCACGTTAACTGGACGCTGCAAATTCCTTTTTCCTTGTAAACGGCACACCGTGAGTCCTGTTCTGCTGTAATATCTAAAATGGGGCGGCGCGGTGGAGGAGTGGTTAGCACTGCAGCAGCACAGCAACTCATCCTTAGCTGGGGGATCCTGGGTTCGATCCCAGCCCCTGGCCAACAGTGATCTGTGTGGAGTTTGCATGTTCTCCTCGTGTCTGCGTGGGTTTACTCCAGGATTTCTCCGGTTTCCTCCCACATGCCAAAAACATGCAAGTTAGGTTAATTGGCATCAAAAACTGGGGATTCTAAATTGTCCTTAGGTATGACTGTGAGAGTGAATGGTTGTCTGTCTCTCTGTGTTGGCCCTGCGATGGACTGGCGATCTGTCCAGGGTGTACCCCGCCTCTCACCCAAAAGATGCTGGGATAGGCTCCAGTCCCCCGCGACCTGAAAAGAATTAAGTGGAAGAAGATGGATGAATAAAGTTAACACAGACATGACTGTGGAACAGAATGGCCAGATAGGAGGACACACACAGCTCCTCCTTCCCGCAGCAGGACCAGTGTTACGCCGCTGGTATGAGCCGTATAGTTTATTATTAACCTTATTTACAGGTACATCTCGAAAAAATTAGAATATCATGAAAAAGTTTTAATGTTTTTTGTCACTCATCTCAGAAAGTGAAACCCATATATTATATAGATTCATTACACAGAGAGTGATATACTTCAAGTGTTTATTTATTTTAATTTTGATGATTATGGCCTACAGCCCATAAAAACCCCAAATTCAGTTTCTCAAAAAATTAGAATATTGCATAAAACTAATTTTAAAAAATAGTTTTTTAATAGAAATGTTAGTCGGGACTTCCGGTTATGGCGGCTACGTGAGAGGACAGGTCTCACTCTGCTCTGCTCCTAGAGATAAAAAATCGGCATATAACTCTCTTATTTGGAACAGAACCTATCCCAGCGTTTGGACGAGGATATGCCGGCAAAGCCTAAGGCTGGGAAATCAGGTGGAGGAAAAGTTGAACCGCCGAAACAGTCCAAACTAACGGACTTTCACGTCTGTGGCGCAGCAGGAAAAGTTCCAGATATGGCGGCGGAGGAAGCTAACGGTGGTGCGGTGACTGCTGACGACGGTACAGGTGCGGTGCTCGCTGCCATTAGCTCAATGAGAGCAGACTTTTCCGCTAAATTTGATGGGATTATAGCAGCGATAGAGGGAATGAAAAAGGAATTGGGTGATTGTGTGGAACGAATGGCGCAGGTGGAGCTTCGAGTATCCAATGCTGAGGATGATGTCGCCAGCCTTCAATTAAAGGTGCGCACTTTGGAAAAAAAAAATATATGTCTGGAAGATAATGTCCTGGACTTGGAGTCCCGGTCGAGACGGAACAACTTGAGGCTGGTGAGTCTACCGGAGAGAACCAAGGGTCGGGACCCATGTTCCTTTTTGGAAAAGTGGATTCCAGAAGCGCTGAACAACGCGGAGCTGCAATCATCAGTCGTTCTAGAAAGCGCACACCGAATTGGCCCACTGAGAGATAAGGGACCACCGAGGATGCTAATTATGAAGTTCCTCAGCTACAGAGACAGGATGAAGATCTCCAACGCTGCGCGAGCCAAAGGAGAGATTAAGCACCAGGACCAGCAGGTGCGGTTCTACCCAGATTTGGCCACAGGAATCCAAAAATTAAGGAAACAGTTTGACCCCGTCCGTAAAGAGCTGTGCAACCTTGGGATCCGTCATGGAGTGATTCACCCTGCAAGACTGTTGACCACGTATGGGGGCAGAACACACATCTTCAAGACCCCTGAGGAGGCGCAGGAGTTCATCAAGAAGATCCAAGAAGAGACTGGTGGGAGCTAAACATGAACAAAATATAAGGTAGAATATTTAAGCATTTGCACAGGCATCTAACTGATCTGAAGCAAATAGCAAGTTTACAAAATATAGATTGTATTATATATTTAAAAAAAAAACCTATGATGTACAAAGTTGCTAAAAATTTTGGAGTTAAGTTGGAAAACTACAGTAGAGAGTTAATGTTACGTTATTAAAAGCAGTAGAGTTAGGGTGATTGGGAGGATGAAGAAGGAGTGGCTTTGGCTGTTCCTTGTGGGTGTGGAGCGGTTGATGGCTATATCGGGAGACGGAATTTTTCTTTTGATTTTGGGGGGATTACCACAAATGTGGGAAGGGGGAATTTGTTTGTGTGTAGTTTGTAGGATGAATGTTCAACCACTCATGTTTTTGCTTCTCTGTATGAGCATGTTTACACTGTGAGGTAATCCCAAACTCCCTATTGAGCATAAACCAAAGCGTTAATCTTAATTTAACTTCATGGAATTGCAGAGGTCTACAAAATTTAAAAAAACTTAAACAAGTTATGAATAAAATAAAAGACATGGGTTCAAAAATTGTGTTTTAATAAGAAACTCATCTAATAGAGGAGGATGTAAAAAGAATTGGGAGTAGATGGCAAGGAAGTGTATTCACCTCATCATTTTCATCACGAGCCAGGGGAGTTATGACTCTCATACATAAATCAGTCCCATTTCAAGTGAAAAATGTAATTGGAGACAAATTTGGAAGATATTTAATCATTCAAGGATCTTTGCTATTAGAAAATATAAATCTGGTGAACTTATACGGTCCCAATATAGATGATCAAAAGTTCTTTGCTAATTTATTTCTTATCTTATCATCACTTACAGGGCAACATATAATAGCAGGGGATTTTAATTGTACATTGAATCCCGGTATAGATAGATCAACAGGACTGGACTGTACGCACAATGGATGTAGGATGATCATAAATCATTTTATGAAAGAATTGAGACTGCTAGATATATGGAGAGAAATGAAACCACAAGTTAAAGTCTATTCTTGTTATTCTAATACCTACAAGACATTCTCACGTATTGACTATTTTTTGATCTCCACAGAATTAAGGTCCAAGATTCAAAACTGCTTTTATGATAACATTGTGATCTCTGATCATGCACCCTGCTGTCTAATATATGTAGATAAGAAACTGACAAAGGAACCAGGTAGGTGGCAATTTCAGCATAAATGGCTTCAGGATGAGGAATTTGTTAAGTACATAGAAAAACAGATGAGTTCTTTGATATCAATACTACACAAACATCAGCATGTATAAAGTGGGAGGCTTTCAAAGCTTTTATTAGGGGACATATTATTAGTTATACAGGTTCAAAATCTAAGAAGACTCGAGAGGAGAGAGTCCAATTGGAACATAAAATAAAAATTCTTCAAGAAAAAGTGTATGCAGGAAATGATCCAAAGTTAGAGAACGAATTACTGATTCTGAGAGCTGAATATGACAAAAAATCAGCGAATAGAGCTGCCTCGAGTCTTCTAAGATTGAAACAATCTTTTTATGAACAAGGTGAAAAATCAGGAAAATTATTGGCATGGCAGATTAAACAATTAGAATTTAAAACACCAGTTACCAGTATTATAAGTAACGGACAGGTAGTTATAGATCCTTTAGAAATTAATAGAGCCTTTAGAGATTACTATAAAAAATTATATGATACAAAAAATGAATCTGACTTAACAAAACTAAATGGGTTTTTGGACGGACTATCTATACCGTGTATTCCAAATGAAAACAGGGAGATACTGGAGTCTGTGGCGGTTTGGTGTAAACCCCCACTAACAGACTGGACAGACACAGCGCTCGGTTAGAGCAATTAACAGAACAGTGAAATGTGTGTATTAATGTCTACAGGCAGCCCCGCTTCTTCTGGCTCTCTACTGTGATGTTAATGTCACCTTTCATGCATTGTGTTCATGCGTCCTGTCCTTACTGTGACCTAGAGACTGAGATCAATATGTAGATGTGCCTTGTAACCTCTTTGTTCTGCAGCTGGAGCAGAGTCTAGCAAATCTGCCTATTGTGATGTATGTCTCTCAAATGCAAATGTCTCATGCCTGTTCTGCAATCTCTTTAATCATACCAACTGCTGGGGAATGCTCTTTGATGTATTGTTGTAGTTGGGTATATATGCTGCAACTCTGTAACTCAAACTCTCTCTCATTCTGATTCTGCAACTGCTACTGCTGGACACACACACCGTGTGTCTCCTCTTCTCTGAGAGCTGCTGGGCTCGCTCCCGGCGCGCATGCACGGCGCCGGGAGCGGAGCTCGTGACGGCGGTATGATTTAATAAAACCTGCTTAAAACAAGCCTGAGGACCCCGCTCCAGTCTGCTCACACTTGGGCTGGAGCGGAGTTCTGTGACGGCGGTGTGATTTAATAAACTCTACTTAAAACTCTCAGTTCGCAGTTTATTATTTCTTTGCCGCCGCAAGTCTAAAATTAGTCAAGAAGAAGTTGGGCTAGCCTTTGATAATATGAAATCAGGAAAAAGTGCAGGACCAGATGGTCTTCCAGTTGACCTTTATAAAAAATTTAAGAATAAATTAATAAAACCTTTTTTAGAAATGGTTTTAGAAGCATTTCAAAATAGTAATTTACCATCATACATGAATAATGCCTTAATTATACTGTTGCCAAAACCAGGTAAATCCTCTAATAAATGTGACAATATGAGACCAATAAGCCTATTAAATGCTGACCTTAAGATAATCTGTAAAATTTTAGCAAGACGAATACAAGAAATTTTGCCAAATATTATTAACTGAGATCAGAATGGCTTTATAAAGGGAAGACAAGGCTTCCATAATGTAAGAAGACTATTTAATATTATTTATTCTAATAAAGAAGCACCGGATACAGCTCTTCTATCATTGGACGCCGAAAAGGCCTTTGATAGGGTCGAATGGCCCTTTCTTTTTGAAGTCTTACAAAGGTTTGGACTTGGAAATAATTTCATAAAATGGGTTCAGATAATATATAATAATGCTACAGCAGAAATCCTAACAAATAGCAATATGTCAAAATCAATAAAAATCAATAGAGGATGTCGACAAGGCTGTCCACTTTCACCTTTACTGTTTACTATGGCAATTGAACCTTTAGCGATGGCAGTATGTTTACATTCACAAATATATGGAATTAAAGTTGGACCAACAGAACATAAAAGCTCCCTGTATGCCGATGACATAATTTTGTTTATGTCGAATCTTAAAAAATCAATTCCGACCTTATTGAATTTAATAAAGAATTTTGGGGAAATATCAGGATATAAAATAAATAAAACTAAATCTTCAATATTAATGCTAAATGAGACCCAGAGAAATCACCCAGCTCCTGAGGCAAATCAATTCAATGTTGTAAATCAGTTTAAATATTTAGGAATTCAAATTGTGCCTAAGCTAGAATTAGTCGCCAGTGCCAACTATGAAGCCTTAATGACAGATATTAATGAGTTACTTCAGAGATGGATGTCACTACCAATGTCGATGATAGGGAGAATCAATATACTTAAAAGTAATATCTTACCTAAAATGCTTTATTTATTTCAATACATTCCTTTACCACCACCTTCAGATCTATTCTCAAGAATTAAAAAAAAAAAAAAAAGTTAGTGGAATTTATATGGAACAACAGGAAGGCTAGATTACGTCTGTCCTTACTATATTTACCATTTGATCGTGGAGGTCTGAAATGTCCAAACTTTATGTTGTATTATTGGTCGGCACAACTGAGGTCTATGACATATTATTTTTCATCAAATGATCTCCCTCACTGGACTGAAATGGAATCATACAATTTACCTTTACCTCTTCCCATATTCATATACTCAGACTCGGCAAAAAAATTACAGAAACAAGTTAAAAATCCATTTGTAAAGCATATGATCAAAATATGGTGTGAAACTAAAAACTATTTAAAAGAACCACACTTATTGTCACAATTTAGCCCAATATGGGGTAATCAATATTTTAAACCAGGGAGAGCGGATGCTGTATTTAAATTATGGGATTTAAAAGGGATTCAAAAGATTCAAGATTTATATCTGTCAAGTTCAGATAACATAATGTCTTTTGAAGAGCTGAGGATCAAATTTAATCTTAATAGAACACACTTTTTTAAATATCTTCAGCTTAGGAACTTTATTCGATCAAATCAAAATAATGCTCTCACCCGACCTATTTATTTATCCTTGGAAAAGATTTTGACTAAAGATAGTAAGAGAAAGGGTATTATTTCAGAGTTTTATAACTCATTGACACTATCCTCAAGTGAAAACTCACAGAAAATTGAACTATTGGAAAGAAGACCTGCGAACTGAAATTTCAGAGGAACAGTGGGAATTGGCTTGTACAGAAGCTCAAACCAAATCAATAAATGTACGTCTTAAATTGATACATTTTAAATGGTTAATGCGGATGTATGTTACACCGGTGGAGTTAAATAGATATAACAAAAACATACCAGATACGTGCACAAAATGCATGGAAAGTAAAGGAACCCTATTTCATTGTGTATGGGAATGTAGAATAATAAGAATGTTTTGGGAAGAGGTGAGGGTAACAATTGAAAAAATAATTTCAAAACAAATCATATTGAATCCTAAATTGTTTTTGTTGGGTCTGTACCCAGAAAAGCATAACTTTAATAAAAGTGAAAGAACATTCATAGACCTCAGTTTGCTTAATGCCAAAAAATGTATTGCACTACTGTGGAAAAAGACTCATAGACCAGATGTGACTCAGTGGTTAAGACAGATGTTAACAAACCTTCCACTAGAAAGAATAACATACATATTGAAATCAAAGGAAATTGTGTTTGAGAATATATGGAGACCTTTCATTGACTATGTAAAGTATTTAAACATAACTTTTGAAGAAGAAGGTGAATGATGTGTGTGGACCTTGTAAATTCCAAACTGGTGAATGTATAATATGTATACTTATGTAATGGAGTGCCTAGACTAAACAGAGGAGCATTGTTGATGACTTGCTTTTGTTGGTGGTTGTTGGTGTTTTTAGTGCATTTTTTTTCGTAGTACTTTAGTGTTAGTGTTTGATTGTTGGTGTCATGTTTGTTAAAAAAAGGTTCAATAAAGATATTGTGGGGAAAAAAAAGAAATGTTAGCCGACTGAAAAGTATGTCCATGTACACACTCAATGCTTGGTCAGGGCTCTTTTTGGATTAATTACTGTATCAATGTGGCGTGGCATGGAGGTGAACAGCCTGTGGCACTGCTGAGTTATGAAGGTCCAGGTTGCTTTGATAGTGACCTTCAGCTCGTCTGCATTGTTGGGTCTGGTGTCTCTCATCTTCCTCTTGACAATCCTCCATAGATTCTCTATGGGGTTTAGGTCAGGAGAGTTTGCTGGCCAATCAAACACAGTGATGCCATGGTCACTAAACCAGGTTTTGATATTTTTGGCAGTGTGTGTGTGTGTGGGGGGGGGGGGGGGGGGGTTCCAAGTCCTGCTGGAAAATGAAATCAGCTTCTCCATAAAGCTTGTCAGCAGAGGGACGCATGAAGTGCTCTAAAATTTCCTGGTAGACGACTGTGCTGACTTTGGTCTTGATAAAAGGCAGTGGACAAACACCAGCAGACAACCTCTGTTCAGATAAAAGTAAATTTTGCATTTTATTTGGAAATCAAAGTCCCAGAGTCTGGAGAAAGAGTGGAGAGGCTCAGAAGTTGCTTGAGGTTTAGTGTGAAGTTTCCACAGTCAGTGATGATTTGAGGAACCATGTCATCTGCTGGTGTTGGTCCACTGTGTTTTATCAAGACCAAAGTCAGCGCAGTCATCTACCAGAAAATTTTAGAGCACTTATGCTTCCCTGTGCTGACAAGCTTTATGGAGAAGCTGATTTCATTTTCCAGCAGGACTTGGCACCCCCCCCACACACATACACTGCCAAAAGTACCAAAACCTTGTTCCATGCCACACCACATTGATACAGTAATTAATCCAAAAGGAGCCCCGAGATCGCGGATACAAGCGGCTGAAATGAGCTTTCTCCGTAGGATTGCTGGGCTCACCCTCAGAGATAGGGTGAGGAGCTCAGTCATCCGGGAGAGGCTCAGAGTAGAACCGCTGCTCCTCCACATTGAAAG
Source organism: Pholidichthys leucotaenia (assembly GCA_020510985.1). Classification (NCBI taxonomy): domain Eukaryota; kingdom Metazoa; phylum Chordata; class Actinopteri; order Cichliformes; family Pholidichthyidae; genus Pholidichthys; species Pholidichthys leucotaenia. Next base: position 212,825,945 of record CM035845.1, on the reverse strand, counting down.
GAGTCAGTTGAGGTGGTATGGGCATCTGATTAGGATGCCTCCTGGACGCCTCCCACTTGAGGTGTTTCAGGTACGTCCCACTGGGAGGAGACCCCGGGGCAGACCCAGGACTCGGTGGAGAGACTATGTCTCCCAGCTGGTCTGGGAACGCCTTGGTATCCCCTCTGAAGAGCTGGAGCAGGTGGCTGGGGAGAGGGAAGTCTGGGCTTCTCTGCTTGAACTGCTGCCTCCGCGACCCGGACCTCCGGAAAAGCGGTAGAAGATGGATGGATGGATGGATGGAGCCCCGACCAAGTATTGAGTGTGTACATGGACATACTTTTCAGTCGGCCAACATTTCTATTAAAAACTTTTTAAAAAAAATAATTTTATGTAATAATCTGTATAATATATGGGTTTCACTTTCTGAGATGAGTGACAAAAAATATTGAACTTTTTTATGATATTCTATTTTTTCGAGATGTACCTGTATATAGGTAATCTTGAGACATGGGGTCTCATTTTAAAGAGAGTTGTTTAATCGATCATTTCTGTTAAAGCAGAGCTGATCACAGCAGTCATCTGCTGTGTAGAGGAAGGTTGCTGGTCTCATATTTATGATTTTAACATTTTATTTTGCTGCGCTGCATCAGGGTGTAGAAGTTCTGTCCCCCAAACACAACGTTGTGTCTGATGTTACGTTTTCTTCTGCGCATGCGGGTCACTTCATAGCTGTAGACCATTCATACTCCAGTCTGATGGGGGTCACTTTTAAATAATAATGTGAACGCCCACACAAAAAAATTGGATCTCTGCAAAAAATCGGAATTGAGCATCAAGACCTGCAGTGTGACCATAGCCTTAGGCTCCGGTCACACTGTAGGTTTTAATGCTTTTTTTTTTTTTCACAAATGTGACCCATATCTGAATTTTTTAATGACAGTCTGAATGGCACAGATCCGATTTTTTCACATCAGACCCAGACCACTTTCATATGTGGTCCTAATTCCAATACGTTTCTGATATTTTCTAAAGCGACCTCAGTCTGAACGGTCATGTCACGTCATCCGACTTTTTCCTCATTGAAGTGAGACAGATGCTAAACTTCTGTTGTGGAAGATGCCGCAGGCATGACAGACAGCTGATTTGTGCTCTCTTTTTTCAATCAATCTTCTTCCCTTTATCACTGGATCATAATTTTGTTGGCTCCCACGGCACAACTTCAAAATTGTGGGCAGTGGGGGAGGGAGGTTCAGGGCTGAAGCCGTCAGACAATACAGGTGCACAGTAACGGCACTTTTTTTTAAAAAAAGTGGTCATCTGGCATATAGAGGAATGAAGCTGGTCTCATTTATTTTGTGTATAAACATTTCTGAATCTTTTTAACATTTATTTTGCTGCACTGCATCAAAGGTGAAGTTCTGTCCCCCTTAATCGTTCGGTGCTCATATTTACTTCCGCAAACACAACGGTGTGCCTGATGTTACATTTTCTTCTGCGCATGTGGGTCACTTCATAGCTGTAGACCGTTCATACTCCAGTCTGATGGGGGTCGCATTTAAATTATAATGTGAACGGCCACACAAAAAAATCGGATCTCAGCAAAAAAGCAGAACTGAGCATTAAGACCTGCAGTGTGACCGTAGACACCAAATTGAAACGTTTAACACAACTTTATTGAACAGCTGGCCAAAGTAAGGAAAAGCAGAGCACGCAGGGAGACACACAGCCTGTGGAGAGAGAGAGAGACAAGAGCTGGTTAGAGGAGAGAATGAGACGGGAGAAAATAACTGAAGGGATTTTTTCTTACTGCGGACGAACAGAGAGCCCAGCAGAGGAACTCAGCACGAGGGAGGCGAGCCAGCAGGACAGAGCTGGCCAGGAACATGGAGAGGTAGGAGCAGAGTGGAGTCTGACCGGTTGGAAGGAGCAGTCCAGAGAGATGAGGATGGAGCGGCAGGTGAGCGCACAGCAATCCCGGAGACGCACCACAGAGATGGCAGCAACCTGGGGAGAGAAGAGGAAAGCAGAGATTAAAAGGAGAGATTAGGCTAAGTTCCTCAAGAGTCAGTATTAAACCTTAGATTCAGGCAGCGATACCCAACGAGCCAGCGCTGGAGTATTCACAAGCAGGTCCTTTTAAGCGCTGGCTGTGAAGAGGCAGCAGATGCATCCACTCACTCAGGTGTGATGATGATCGGTGGAGCCGGGAGCTGAATGAAGAACCTCCCACAGAAAGGGAGGGGGAGTGCGCTCATCCGATCATCACAAAAGGTTTAGGAGTAAAGTGCACAACCCCTAGTAACTTGGCTAAATCACATTAAACTTACTGACAGTGTTTTTTTTTGTTTAACTACTTATTTTCAATTCAGATAATTCTGTCTAATCTTGCAAAATAACCCACTGTGGTGGCACACCGGGAGGTCTTATTCTCACCCAGTGACTTTGGGAATAGGGGGATGGGGCGAGAAAAGGAAATGCATGCGCCTCAGGCGGGAGAGGTGAATATAGGAGCTGTGGCACCCAGGGGGAGAGATGAAATGAGGAGATGCAAAGGTAGGTGCCTGAGCGCCAGGGGGAAGAAATTATGTTAAGAATGTGCCTTGACACCTGGGATTCCAGGTGTGAAAGTATTGTGATGTTATGTGCTCTTGGTCCCAAGGAAGAGAAGTGTAAGCTGTATTAAAGGTTCACTTTGGCACCCGGGGGACATTCTTGTTTTGCTGATTGAGGAATAAATTCTGAGTCTGCAATGCTCGTGTGCCGTCTCATCATTCCTCCACACTGGTTACCTATGACATGAAAATGGAAGATGAACTGAGCACCTCTGCAGTAACACCCTTGCTAGGGTTTCCCCCCACTGCATTCGCTGTGGCGGTCAAGCTCCCGGATTTTTGGCTCCACGACCAGGCCACCTGGTTCATCCACATGGAAGCCCAGTTCGCTCTCCGTGGAGTCTCTGCTGACGGCATGAATTACCATTACGTGGTGATTCGCTGGGCCGGTGCTCTACTCAGCGTGCCATGAGCCTGCTCCAAGCCCCCCCAGCCCAGGGAAAGTACGACGCTCTCAAACAACTGCTGTTATGGTGTTAAACCCTCTTGGACGTAGAGAGAGCAGAGAAGCTCCTCTCCCACTCAGAGCTAGGGGACGGATCGGCTGTGAAATTGATGGAGAGTATGCTAGCGTTGATGGGCACGGATGACAGATCTTTCCACTTCGCCCACCTCTTCCTGAAGAAACTACTGCCTTTGGCGCGGGCAATCCTGGTCAACTCGCCGCTGCTGGTAGCCAGGGACTACCGCTCACTGGCAGAAGAAGCAGACCGCATTATCCTGGCAAACAGGAGTTTCGGCGTCCAGGCAGTGAGACCGGGATCTTCAGTGGAGTCCACCGAGGTTGAGGAGCCAAAGGTGGTGGCCGGGACAGCCACTCGGAGACGCAGGAACGGGACGGTGTGTTTCTACCACCAGGGTTTTGGTGCCGACGTGCAACATTGGCTATGTTTACATGGACACAAGTAACCGGATTAAAAGTCTGATCGGAATAAAAATGCTTTATGTAAACACGGCAATCTGAATATTCTAATCCAATCACGCTCATTTGGATCAAAATTTCATTCCGATTGAGAGGGGTGGGTTATGTCGATTGTTAATCCAAATGGTGCGCATGAAAACACTTATTCCAAACGTAGGGCAGAAAATATGTTTACTGCGCATGTCTGTACACCAGCCGCACGTCGACGTGATGTATTTCCGCCTTAGCAGCAGCTAGCGGAAAACATAGCGGGGGTAAAACAAAACTGCTCTGTATCATCCTGCTGTCTCCCTCTGTTCATCGTATGCAGAAGTATGTACTTGTAGCTTCATTACGGAGACTAGCAGAAGCAAAAGTACAGTCTGAATAGCACAATACAGGTCAATTTTGACACGAAGCGGGGCTTGCTAATACCGGAAGTTGCTTCTTCTTCTACTATTTTTGGAATGTCGAAATGTCGATATCCATCCATCCATCCATCCATCTTCTACCGCTTTTCCGGAGGTCCGGGTCGCGGAGGCAGCAGTTCAAGCAGAGAAGCCCAGACTTCCCTCTCCCCAGCCACCTGCTCCAGCTCTTCAGAGGGGATACCAAGGCGTTCCCAGACCAGCTGGGAGACATAGTCTCTCCACCGAGTCCTGGGTCTGCCCCGGGGTCTCCTCCCAGTGGGACGCGCCTGAAACACCTCAAGTGGGAGGCGTCCAGGAGGCATCCTAATCAGATGCCCATACCACCTCAACTGACTCCTTTCAGTGTGGAGGAGCAGCGGTTCTACTCTGAGCCTCTCCCGGATGACTGAGCTCCTCACCCTATCTCTGAGGGTGAGTCCAGCAATCCTACGGAGAAAGCTCATTTCAGCTGCTTGTATCCGCGATCTCGTTCTTTCTGTCATTACCCAAAGCTCGTGACCATAGGTGAGAGTAGGAACGTAGATTGACTGATAAATCGACAGTTTTGCCTTAGAACTAAGCTCCCTCTTCACCACAACAGACCGGTACAACGTCCGCATCACTGCAGATGCTGCTCCAATCCGTCTGTCGATCTCTCGCTCTATTCTCCCCTCACTCGTGAACAAGACCCCAAAATACTTAAACTCCTCCACTTGGGGCAAGAGCCTGTCCCCAACCCGGAGAGGACAATCCACCTTTTTCCGGCTGAGGACCATGGACTCAGACTTGGAGGTGCTGATTCTCATCCCAGCCGCTTCACACTCAGTGGCAAACCGTCCCAGCAAGAGCTGTAGGTCATTGCTGGATGAAGCCAACAGGACAACATCATCTGCAAACAACAGAGATGAGATCCTGTGGTCACCAAGCATGACACCCTCCATTCCCTGGCTGCGCCTAGAAATCCTGTCCATAAAAATTATGAACAGGATCGGTGACAAAGGGCAGCCCTGGCGGAGTCCAACTCTCACTGGGAATGACTCCGACCGAGTGTTGGCAATACGAACCAAACTCTCACAACGGTCGTACAGGGACCGAATAGCTCGTAACAACAAGCCCGATACCCCATACTCCCAAAGCACCCCCCACAAAAATCCACGAGGGACGCGGTCAAATGCCTTCTCCAAGTCCACAAAACACATGTAAACTGGTTGGGCAAACTCCCACGAACCCTCGAGAATTCTCGAGAGGGTAAAGAGCTGGTCCGATGTGCCACGGCCAGGACGAAAACCACATTGCTCCTCCTGAATCCGAGGTTCGACCAACGGCCGGACTCTCCTCTCCAGTACCTTGGCATAGACCTTTCCAGGGAGGCTGAGGAGTGTGATCCCTCTAAAGTTGGAGCACACCCTCCGGTCCCCTTTTTTAAAGAGAGGAACCACCACCCCGGTTTGCCATGCCAAAGGCACTGCCCCCGACCTCCACGCAATGTTGCAGAGGCGTGTCAACCATGACAACCCAACAACATCCAGGGCCTTGAGGTACTCGGGGCGAATCTCGTCCACCCCCGGAGCCCGGCCACCAAGGAGATTTTTAACCACCTTGGCGACCTCAGCCCCTGTGATAGGCGAGTCATCCCCCTCGTCCCCAAACCCTGCTTCCTCTATGGAAGGCGTATCAGTGGGATTGAGGAGATCCTCGAAGTATTCCTTCCACCGCCCGACGATGTCCCCAGTCGAAGTCAACAGTGTCCCATCCGCACCATACACAGTGTGGACGGGGAGCTGCTTTCCCCTCCTGAGCCGCTGGACAGTTTGCCAGAATCTCTTTGAGGCCGACCGAAAGTCTTGTTCCATGGCCTCACCGAACTCCTCCCATACCCGGGTTTTTGCTTCAGCAACCACCCGAACTGCACTCCGCTTGGCCTGCCGGTACACCTCAGCTGCTTCGGGAGTCCCACAAGCCAACCAAGCTTGATAGGACTCCTTCTTCAGCTTAATGGCCCCCCTCACCACTGGTGTCCACCACTTGGTTCGGGGGTTGCCACCACAAGATGCACCGACCACCTTGCGGCCGCAGCTCTGGGCCACCGCTTCAACAACAGAGGTGGAGAACATGGCCCATTCAGACTCCATGTCTCCAGTCTCCCTTGGAATATGGTTGAAGTTCTTCCGGAGGTGGGAGTTGAAGACCTCCCGGACAGGGGCCTCAGCCAGACGCTCCCAGCACACCCTCACTATACGTTTGGGTCTACCAGGTCTGAATGGCTTCCTCCCCTGCCATCGGATCCAACTCACCACCAGGTGGTGATCAGTTGACAGCTCTGCACCTCTCTTTACTCGGGTGTCCAAGACATACGGTCGCAGGTCTGATGACACGATAACAAAATCGATCATCGACCTGCGACCTAGGGTGTCCTGGTGCCAGGTGCACATATGGACACCCTTATGCTTGAACATGGTGTTCGTTATGGACAGACTGTGGTTAGCACAGAAGTCCAATAACTGAACACCACTCGGGTTCAGATCGGGCAGGCCGTTCCTCCCAATCATCCCCCTCCAGGTTTCACTGTCGTTGCCCACGTGCACATTGAAATGTCGATGTGCGCATGTCAAAATGATTTATTCCATTCAAACTTGTGACACATGGAAACGCACGTCCTAATCAGATAAGCTTTTTCAGGATCCATATAAACAGTAAAATTCTGATCTGAATTGTAATCAGATTGATGAAATCTTGCCCATGTAACCGTGGCCATTGTCTGCCGCCATGTCACTTCAAGATGCCGGGAAATGGGCCAGCTGGCAGTCAGTAGCAGCTACAGCCGCTGGTGACAGAGAGAAGCTGCCTTTCATTGAGGACAGGCGTTCTGGGAGACACTTTTTGGTGGACTCTGGTTCACAGAAGAGTCTCATTTTGCCAGTCAGCACTGATAGGCTGGCAAAAGGCTGTGGTCCATCATTAACAGCCGCCAACAGATCCCCCATCAAGACTTGGAGAAAGGTCAGTGACTGTGTGTTTGCATGGACACAACTACAAGTGGGACTTTGTGGTAGCTGCCTGTTCGATTCCTATCTAAGGTGCTGATTTTCTGTGTGCTTATGGCCTCCTTGTCGATGTTGCTAACAAACGTTTAGTGGATGCTGTGTCTTTCGCCTCACTGCCTTGTATGGCTCAAGGAGCTGGGCCACTAACACATGCCAATTTTTTTAGCCTCGGGGGATGTGTATCAGCCTTTGCTTTCTGAGTTTCCCGTGCTCACGGTGCCCACCTTTTCTGCTACTGTGACCAAGCATGGGTTCAAGCATTTTATCACTACTAAGGGCCCACTGGTTTTTGCGCATCCACACCGCCTGGACGTGGCTAAGCTAGCCATCGCACGGGAAGAGTTTGATAACTTGGAACATCTGGGGATCGTTAGATGCTCCAATAGCCCTTGGGTGTCCCCGCTGCACATGGTGCCCAAGTCCGATGGTTTGTGGTGGCTGTGCGGTGATTTCTGTCACCTAAACAAGATCACTGAAAACGTCCACTACCCCATCCTGCACATCCAAGATTTTTCAGTGCACCTGGCCAGAATGCACATTTTTTCTAAAGTGGATCTGGTCCGCGGATACCACCAGGTCCCGGTTCACACCAAAGACATCCCAAAAATGGCAGTGATAACACCTTTCGGCTTTTTCGAGTTTTTACGCATGCCGTTTGGGTTAAAGGGCACAGCCCACACCTTTCACAGGATGATGGACACGGTGCTCTGCGACTTGTCATTTGTGTTTGTCTACTTAGATGACATTCTGGTGGCTAGCGCATCAGAGGAGGAGCACCTCGCCCATCTGAAGCAAGTTTTCCATCGGTTGGAAACACACGGGCTGATAGTTAATCCAGCAAAGTGTCAGTTCGGGCTGCCGGTGATCGATATCTTAGGTCACCGCATCTCGCTGGAGGGCGCAATTCCGCTGCAGGATAAGGTACGAGTGGTGTCAGATTTCCCGCATCCACAGACCATGAGGGCACTGCAGGAATTTTGGGGGATGGTCAATTTTTAACAACTTCCTTCCCTGGGCAGCCCAGCTGCTGCCACCACTGTATGGCACGCTCAAGAAAAAGAAACCTGTGGATAGCATTGATTGGACCCCCAATCAGGTCCAGGCATTTACAGGCACCAAAACGGTGCTTGCTAATGCAGCTTTGCTGGCCCTCCCATCCCTGTCGGCGCATCTGACGTCACAGTAGGAGCTGTGGTGGAACAGTATGTCTCTGGTTTGTGGCAACCTCTCACCTTTTTCAGTCGTACTTTGAGTGACAACAAGTGCAAGTATAGCACTTTTGACAGGGAGCTGTTGGCCCTCCACCTGGCCATGCATCATTTTCAGTTCTGGCTCGAAGGTCGCAAACTTACCACGTTTGTCGACCACAAGCCCCTAACCTACGCAATGTCCAAAGTCTCAGAAGCGGGGTCGGCTCAGCAGCAATAGCACCTAGCCACAATTTCGGAGTTCACTACTGACATTCAACATGTGGCCGGTAAACTCAATGTCATGGCTGACTGCCTGCTGCACGCGCTGTTTCCCCGGTCTATGTGGGTATTGATTTTTCCGTCATGGCCGCCGACCAACCAGGGGACGTGGACATTTGCACGCTCCGATCCGTGGGTACCAGACTAAAACTGGAGAGCAGGGCGGTACAAGAGGGTTCCCCCCCTTGCTTTGTGACGTCTCCACCGGCCATCCCCGCCTGGTGATTCCGAGCTCTTGGCACCGCCACATTTTCAACTCTGTCATCTCTGTTTCACACCCTAACGTATGGACTTCAGTTAAGCTGGTGGGGTCTAAATTCGTCTGGCCCTGCTTACACAAGGATTTGAAGGAGTGGGCTGTGGCGTGCATTGCGTTCCAACGGGCTAAGGTTCAGAGGCACACCAAGGCCCCCCTCGAACCTTTCTAGATTCCAAGCAGGAGGTTTGATCATGTATGTGTGGATTTAGTGGGCCTCTTTCTGCTGTCACAGGGTTTCACGCACCTTTTGACAATAGTGGACCATACCACGCGTTGGCCAGAGGCAGTTCTGCTGGCTTCCACCACATCCGCCAATGTTGCCTGCACATTTTTGTCATCCTGGGTTGCACATTTCGGTTCCCCATCACTTCCGACAGGGGTCCCCAGTTTGTTTCAGAACTCTGGTCCGCGATGGCCGAGAGCCTGGGGGTCAAAATCCATCACACCACTGCATACAACCCGTAGGCTAATGGTTTGTGAGAGAGGTTCCACAGATCGCTTAAAGCAGCGCTTAGAGCCTTGTTGACGAATGCAAATTGGGTTGACCTTCTGCCTTGGTCCTACTGGGGTTGCGCTCCGTGCCCAAAGAGATTTGGCAGCTTCCCCAGCGGAGCTCATTTTTTGTCAACCATTACGGATCCCAGGTGAATTTTTGACGGAAAGTCCCGCGCCTGGTACCGACTTGTATGCGTGCCTTTTTCCTGGGGCAGAGGCTACCAGCGTGCTGGGGCTGGAGCACCATTGTTTTCCTCACGCTTTCGTTCTGAAGTGTTTGGAGAATGCCGAGTTTGTTTTCGTAAGACACGACACCCACAGAACCCCGCTGCGTCCGCCTTACGACGGCCCTTTCAGAGTTTTGGAAATGGGGGCGAAACATTTTGTGTTACATTTTGGGGGGCGTAAGGAAACCATCTGTACAGACAGGCTTAAGCCTGCTTATGTGTTGGAAGATGAGCAGGTGGTGCTGGCCCAGGCTCCCCGGCGTGGATGCCCACCTGCAGTGGGTTTGCAGGTTTATTTTCCCCTTTCAGAGAACTGTTTTCAGGAGACCAAATCTTTCCTCTCCCCACCTTTTCCCCCTACAGAGGACTGTTCACCGAAGGCCGAGTCTTTTCCCTACCCACCTCAACAGGAAGGTGTTCTGGTTGGCCCAGCTGCTCCACGTTACAGCTGTTACAGGCGATTGCTCAAACCCAAGGTAACGGACAGTTAAGGCCCCTTCTGGGTGTTGGGGGGGCATGTGGTGGCACACTGGGAGGTCTTACTCTCACCCAGTGACTTTGGGAATAGGGGCAAGGGGCAAGAAATGGAAATGTGTGTGCCTCAGGAAGGAGAGGTGAATATAGGAGCTGTGGCACCCAAGGGGGAGAGATGAAATGAGGAGATGCAAAGGTAGGTGCCTGAGTGCCAGGGGGGAGAACCAATGTTAAGAATGTGCCTTGACACCTGGGATTCCAGGTGTGAATGTATTGTGATATTATGTGCTCTATTGTGATGTTACGTACTCTTGGTGCCAAGGAAGAGAAGTGTAAGCTGTATTAAAGGTTCACTTTGGCAACCGGGGGACATTCTTGTTTTGCTGATGGAGGAATAAAGTCTGAGTCTGCAATGCTCGAGTCTCGTCTCATCATTCCTCCACACCACTGTATTTAAAAGTTGATAATTCAGTAATCAGTCCACTGAAGCCATAATATAAGGTAAGGCTCCTAATTCGTAAGAATATCCCTGTAATTCATTATTCCCGGTCTCCCTCCTTATATCCTTATAACTAACCTGCTCTCGTCTCCCTCTTTACAGGCTGGGCATTCCTCTGGTGAGTGACGTGTTTTCTCTAACTTTGAGTTCACTTTGTTCAATAAAACTGTTTAAACGTTACTTCTCTGTGTCGTGTGCATTCTCTGGTGTAACATCCAGCACGTTAGCTGATTATTCTCGTAAACATGACAGAATGAACCAGCCACGAATTAGGCTCAGCAGGTGCTGCGTCAGCGGAGCACTCCGCCCTCTACTGCCTCGACGTCACAGAGAGGCAGGTAGCCATGCTGACAGAACAGCTCCAGACAATTACGCAGCAGCTGAGCACGGTCACCGACCATCTTAACCACATGTCTCGTTTGGGTCCAGTTCCCCCACCTGCCATTCCAGTTTCACCCATCATTCGCCGAACCACTTCCATTCCCTCACCGGCCCCATACGCAGGGGAATGTAAGGAGTTTTTGTGCCATGTTCAGCTTTATCTGGGGCAGGTGGGCGGGGAGTACCCAGATGACACGTCCAAAATTCATTTCATGACCTTCCTGCTGTAAGACCGAGCCCTCAGCTGGGCTCAGTCTATTCTCGACAGTGCGGAGGGCTCTAGCTACACTTTTGATAGATTTATTGGTGAGTTCTCCCGGGCCTTTGATCACTCAGAGAGCGAGGGTAAGATTATAAGTCGTCTCTTATCACTCCGCCAGGGCAGTCAGTCTGCAGCTGACTATTCTGTAGAGCTTCGGGTCATTGCGCCAGATTCTGGTTGGAATGACGTTTCCTTAAGAAGTGCCTCCCTCCAGGGTCTTAATGCCAACCTCCGCGATGACCTGGTGGTTCATGCTGTTCCCTCCTCTCTGGATGAGCTCATTGATCAGTCCGTCAGTTTGGATAACCGCTACCGCGAGCATGCAAGGGAAGCAGAAGACCTCCTCCGGCCCGCCCGTTTTGCGCACATTTCCTCGGGCTACTGGCACGGGTGAAGTTGACTCCTCCTCCAAAGCTATAGTGCTCGGCCAAGTCCGCCTGACTCTGGGGGACCACCAGCGACGGAGAAAAGCCAGTGCTTGCATGTACTGTGGTCCCTTAGAGCACAAACTATTTAATTGTCACCTAAAGCCAAAAGACGCGGCCTCCGATCAGAAGCTCCACCCATGTGCATATTTCTCTCAACAGTTCACGCCGGCTGAGAGGAACTATGACGTAGGGGACCGAGAGCTTCTGGCCATTAAATTGGCTCTAGAGGAGTGGAGGCACTGGCTGGAGGGAGCAGTCCATTCCATCGTTGTGTGAACCGACCATAAAAATTTGCAGTATCTTCAGTCGGCCCACAGATTAAATGCCAGGCAGGCCCGCTGGGCCCTATTCTTTCTCAGATTTAATCTTACCATCACCTACAGACCTGACTCCCGCAACATCAAACTGGACGCTCTCTCCTACCAGTTCACTCCTGACCACTCAGCCCCCCCTTCCCTCCCCCAACCCATTGTGCCCTCCTCCTGTATCCTAGGCGCTCTTACCTGGGAGATTGAGCAGAGGGTCTGGCAGGCCCAGTCTACTGAGGCCAAATCCGAGGGGGGTCCCGATGATCGGCTGTTTATCCTGGCCAGCCTCCGCAATGACGTCATCCGGTGGGGTCACACGAGTCACTTTGCCTGCCACCCAGGGGTTCCCTGGACCATCAACTTAATCCAACGAGTGTTCTGGTGGCCCACGCTGTGGATGGATGTCCAGGACTATGTCAAAGCCTGTCAAGTGTGCATCAGAAACAAATCCGACTCTTCTTCTCCGCCGGCCTGCTTCATCACCTCCCGGTCCCCAGCCGCCCTTGGTTGCATGTTGCACTGGACTTTGTCACTGGACTTCCCCCCTTGCATGGTAATACAGTCATCCTCACCACTGTTGACCATTTCTCTAAGGCCATCCATTTGGTGGCCCTCCCCAAACTGCCCTCCGCCCCAGAGACTGCCAGCCTGTTCACTACCCACATTATCCGCCTTCACGGCATTCCTCTTGACATTGTGTCTGACCGGGGCCCACAGTTCATCTCCCAAGTATGGAAGTCCTTTTGTTGTTCCCTGGGCACCACAGTCAGCCTCACATCCGGATACCACCCACAGAGCAATGAGCAGGCTGAGCGTACCAACCAATCCCTGGAGGCCGCCCTCAGATGTGTGGCATCCTGCAACCCATCAACTTGGAGCACTCATCTGACCTTTGTGGACTATGCTCACAACTTGGCAGTCTCCTCGTCTATTGGACTAACGCTTTTCAAGGTGTCTATGGGGTATACCCCCCCATTATCCATGGTGGAGAGGGAGGTATGTAAGGGAGGTAATATAAGTTAAGGCTACACACAACTAGGCAGTGATATTTACACTGCAGCTTTCATCAGTGTGAATCAGCAGTTCGCCTTCCCTCCAAAACATACTCTGACAGTCTTTTTAAAGCTGCTCTTTATATCATAATCCATTTAAATCTGTTCATTATAAGTTTAAAGAATGTACCTACCGATAGGTATTGCTATTTTCTGGTGAGCGCACTCCCCCTCCCTTCCTGTGGGAGGTTCCGCGTCAAGACCCCGGCTCCGCAAGTAATCAGTACACCTGTATGAGTGGATGCACCTGCCGTCTCTTCCCTGCCAGTGCTTAAAAGGACCAGTTTGTGAATGCTCCAGTGCTGGCTCATTGGGTATAGCCGCCATCAAAAATAAATAAGTGTTGTTTAAGTTATTAAGGAACCCAGCCATTAACTCTTTTTCTCTTCCTCCTTCTCAGGTTGCTGCCATTGCCATGGTGCATCTCCAGGAGTTGTTGTGCACTCATCTGCTCCATCATCATCATCATCGCTCCGGACAGCCTTCTGCACCCGGTCAGACACCTCTCCCAGCCCTACTCATCCTCAACTCCCTGCCAGCTCCACCTCACTGGTTCATCCTTTTCCTGCTGGGTTCCTCTGCTGGGCTCTCTGCTCCTAATTCGTAAGAATATCCCTGTAATTCATTATTCCCGGTCTCCCTCCTTATAACTAACCTACTCTCGTCTCCCTCTTTACAGGCTGGGTATTCCTCTGGCGAGTGACGTGTTTTCTCTAACTTTGAGTTCACTTTGTTCAATAAAACTGTGTTTAAACGTTGCTTCTCTGTGTCGTGTGCATTCTCTGGTGTAACATCCAGCACGTGAGATGATTATTCTCGTAAACACTCCAACTCGGTGGGTGGCGGTGGTGCACCTGTGAGCTGGTTGCCAGCCGGCAATCAGAGCTAGAAGAAGAAGAAGAGCGATATAAAGGTGAAGTATGTGGCAGTAATGCACCTGTAAGCTGGTTGCCAACCGCCAATCAAATCTGAAAGAAGAAGAAGAAGACAGGTATTCTGAATATTTACCTAATATGGCTACAAAATGCTGTTGATACTGTAGATTGTCACAGCTGCCATTCACACACCATTATAGAAAGGCCATTGTTTGGAACTATTTGGAGCTCCATGAACCACGTGACCGGGCAGCGTCGAGATCAAAGAGTGTCACAACTACCATATTATACGGCTATGGCGGGACTGTAAAAGTTTTTTTTAAAGGAGATGATTCAAGGATGTCACACCCTGGTGTTTTTATTATGGACGTTAGTATTAAGAGTTGAAAAAATTGTTTGAACTTTAGAGAAACCAATTTAACATTAAGTTATCAACATATGAATCATGTAACCACAGAGCCACCAGTAGTGGAGCACATCGGAAAAAATAATGCAATACATTATCAGATGTTACTGTTTTAGGAGATGTTAATGTATTAACAATGAAACCGCTGCATAATTACTTGTAAGACTTTTTTGTCCTGCTCTTCTGTTCTATTGTTGCCTGCCAGTTTCTTTGACTTCAGAAGAAGCTCTGCTGTGATTGGCGTGTTACAGTTGAGCAATACAGGAATTGTAGTTTTTACCAATGAGCTGTAAACTTCAGGAAGAATATACCTTGTCGTTTATCTTCAAAAGTAAACAGCAATATGTGTCTGAAAAGAAACAATGTGTTGAATAAATGATGTAGTTCCTGAATGTGTTTAGAATGCAGAAACAACTATTTTAAAAGTGCAGCACAAGCAATGTTGCCAGGTTTCACTAGAGAAACAAGTAACCAGCTCTATGGAAACAAGCCCAACAGGCAACCTACCACATTGTGTAAAAGGGAGGCTGCTTGATAACATATATCGATATATAGATTTATTTTTGTTTGCAATGAATTGACTGTAAACACAGTCAGCATTGAATAACGGAATTTTATAAACTCTAATTAAAGGAAAATACATATGCATTCTGCATAAGCACAAGTAAATTTATAGTGTGTTACACAGTCAACATAAAAACTTTGAATAAATTAAATGTTTAAACTCTGATCAAAAGACGTGCATTCTGCAGAAGTAACAGCACTAAACACGATTACAGTTTAGTGATGTGGGATGTTGAGAGCTGTTGTCTGCTGGTCATGTAAACAAAAACTAAATATTAGTCTGTTATTATATGACAGCTGACAACTTTAATTACGTGGAAAATTATCTTTTAAAATGGTTAAAAGTTGATAATTTTGCTCTCGCCATTAATTTCAATGGAGATTTTTTTTTTTTAATTTAAGGTCCCATATGCACTGATATATATATATACTGATATATACATATATACTGATACACTGATATATATATACAGTATATATATATACACTGATATACACTGATACACTGATATATATATAGTGGAGTGTGTAATTGACGAGGCATGTTTTGTCTCAAGGCAGTTTATTACACGTCTCCAACATGAGCAAAGTAGAAAGAGAGCATCTCAGAAAAAACTCGTCCCTTATATACCCAGGTCTCCCCACAGCTCACAAGTCACATTGCATTCACATCAAAGGTAACTTTGCATTTTCTCTTAAATCCCCTAGCATCCCCCTCACAGTCTTTGGCCCCCAAAGGATCCTCCAAGCAGCCTCTTGCATATAAAAGATTACACTTTCACAGCTTCTTGTTATCTCCGAGGAAACTCTGCCCTTGGTTCTTATCTAAGATGTGAGGCATTATGCAAGGCATTAAGTAGGTCACATGTGTGGCTACACCCCCCCCCCCCCAAACATTTAGATCGAACAAAAGAATAACAGTCTGCATGCTGTGATAGAATCATTACACATCAATCCCCATGCTGCCTGGGCTTCAGTCTTCTCCCGTATCTGCTGTAACCAGGATTTGCCGCCTCAGCGGCGCTGTCATGCTGGGGAGCTGCTGTCTGGGGGTGAAGACCTTTTGTCAGTCCCTGCGGGTGTTCTAGGGAAATATTACTCTGGGAAGCTCCTCGTGGGGGTCTTCCGCGCCGAGGGGCCCTTGCCAACAGCACTTGCTCGTCCGCCACCACAAAAACGGGTTTGAGTCTGTTTATGCCAACCTTTTCCCTCCTACCCCCCAAATCTAGCAAAAAATGCTTGTCCCCTGTTTCCAACACTCTGAACGGCCCATCATAAGGTGGTCGCAGTGGGGGGCGATGCGCGTCATGTCTGACAAAAACAAACTCCGCGTTTTTCAAATTTTTAGGCACAAAAACGCGCGGAAAACTGTGATGAACGGGGCCCGGCAGCGTGCCTGCGTCAATGCTACGCTGCAACAGCTGAGACGAGGAGCTGCCTGGCGCAGGATTATCCGGGAGAAACTCCCCGGGCATCCAAAGTGACTGTGTGAAAACGAGTTCAGCTGGGGAAGCTTCTAAGTCTTCTTTAGGCGCAGAACGCAACCCTAATAAAACCCACGGTAGCTTGTCTACCCAATTTGCATCCGTCAGTGACGCCCTGAGAGCCGCTTTCAATAACCTATGAAAACGTTCGCATAACCCATTAGCCTGAGGATTGTACGCGGTTGTGCGGTGAATTATGACACCCAGGCTGCGGGCCATTGCTGACCAAAGTTCGGAAACAAATTGAGGGCCTCTGTCGGACGTAATATCCGACAGGACTCCAAAACGCGCCACCCATGCTGTTAAAAACGCGCACGCTACCTCCTCAGCTGTGGTTGACGCCAGTGGAACCACCTCCGGCCATCGCGTGGTGCGGTCCACCATTGTCAGAAGGTGCGTGCACCCCTGTGATGGCGGGAGGGGGCCCACAAGGTCCACGTGAACATGGTCGAACCTCTTAGCCGGGATGCGAAACGGCTCCAAGGGAGCCTTCGTGTGTCTGTGTACCTTGGCTCGTTGGCACGCCATGCAGGCTGCTGCCCACTCTTTCACCTGTTTGTGAAGACTCGGCCACACAAATTTCTCTCCTACCATCTTGATTGACGCGCGCACTCCCGGGTGCGCTAAAGAATGAACCGAGTCAAAAGCGCGGCGGCGCCACGCGGCCGGTACCACGGGACGCAGTCGCCCCGTGGAGACATCGCAGATTAGGGGGGGCATACCGTCTTGCAGCACCCTGCTCTCCAGCCTTAACCCTGTTGGTCCAGACTGGAGCGCGCGCACATCTGTGTCACTAACCTGCTCCGCGGCCATGGCTGCGTAATCTATCCCCACGTGGATCGGGGCCACCACAGCACGTGAGAGGCAGTCTGCCACTACATTCAGTTTACCCAAGACATGCTGAATATCGGTAGTAAACTCTGAGATCGCGGCCAGCTGTCTCTGCTGCCGGCCCGACCAAGGTTCTGAAACCTTGGCCATCGCGAATGTTAGTGGCTTGTGGTCAACAAACACGGTGAAACAGCACCCTTCCAGCCAGAACTGGAAGTGGTGAATAGCCAAGTGGAGAGCCAGCAACTCCCTGTCAAACGCGCTGTATTTACGTTCACTATCGCGCAAGGTCCTGCTGAAAAAGGCGAGCAGTTGCCAAGCGCCAACTACACGCTGCTCCACGACCGCCCCTATGGCCACATCTGACGCGTCAGTAGTGAGCGCTATGCGGGCCGTTGGGTCTGGATGTGCCAGCAACGCAGCGTTTGCCAGGGCTGCCTTGACTTCCGAGAACGCCCGCTCTCGCTCCGGGGACCATTCGATCTTATTCGTGGGTTTCTGCTTTTTGAGCGCGGCGTACAGTGGCTGCATGAGCTGCGCTGCGCGGGGGAGGAAACGGTTATAAAAATTCACCATTCCCAAAAACTCCTGTAACATCCTGACCGTTTGTGGTCGGGGAAAATCTGCTACCGCGCGCACTTTGTCAGGCAGCGGAACCGCTCCTTCGGGAGAGACGCGGTGTCCTAAAAAATCGATCTGCGTCACCCCGAACTGACACTTCGCTGGGTTGATTATTAAACCGTGCTACTCCCAACCTCCAGAAAACTGCCATGAGGTGGGTTTTGTGTTCGTCTTCGGACGCACTGGCTACCAAAATATCGTCCAGGTAGACGAATACGAAAGGGAGATCGTGCAGCACTGCATCCATCATGCGTTGGAACGTCTGCGCAGCCCCTTTAAGCCCGAATGGCATGCGTAAAAACTCGAATAGACCAAACGGAGTTATCACCGCTGTTTTGGGTATGTCCTCAGCGCGCACTGGGACTTGGTGGTAACCACGGACCAAGTCTATTTTAGAAAAAACGCGTGCTCCTGCCAAATGAACGGAAAAATCTTGAATGTGAGGGACTGGGTAGCAGTCGTGCACTGTGGCGTTGTTCAACCTGCGGAAATCCCCACAAGGTCACCACGAACCGTCAGCTTTAGGGACCATGTGTAGCGGGGAAGCCCATGGGCTGTTTGAACGCCTGATGATGCCCAACCTCTCCAGGTTGGCGAACTTCTCGCGTGCTATGGCCAGTTTAGCTGCGTCCAAGCGCTGAGGTTTTGCAAAAATGGGCGGCCCGGTGGTGGTAATAAAATGTTCCACCCCGTGTTTAGCGACGGCTGCCGAAAATGTAGGGACCGTGAGTGCTGGGAACTGAGTGAGCAGTGTGTGGAACTTACCACTTGCAGCTGTGACGTTGGCTTGTGCTGTTGGCCGGGATGTTCGAGCTGCACAGGGGATACAATCAAAAGACAGTGCATTAACCAGGCGCCTGTTAGCGACATCAACCAACAACCCATGTGAGCACAAAAAATCAGCCCCCAATATATTGAAATTCATTGCTGCTATGACAAAAGTCCACTCAAATGTACAGCCGTGCAGAGACAGAAGCAGAGTCCTCTTACCGAAGGTCTTAATCTCCGAGCCGTTTGCTGCTGCCATCTCAGGGCCGCTGGATCCTGCCAGCCGGTCGGCGTAGGACGGCATGATGAAACTCAACTGGGCGCCGGTGTCCACAAGGAAATGCCTCCCGGAGCATGCGTCCGTCAAGTAGAGCAGCTTGTTCTCCTCCCCAAGGGCCGCAGCTGCTACCGACCCCTGGTCTTGGCGTTTTCCCGAGCGCTTGAACTGGCACGGTGGTATACATTTGTGTGCCCTCTCAGCAAAGCGGCGGTGGTAGAAACAAAGAGTGTCTCCTCCGCGTTCCTTGGCCCCCGTCTCCGCTGTCGTCGGTGTTCTGCTACCGCTGTCCCTGGCTCCCCACCATCTCCGGCCGTCGCGCCGAGCTCCGTCGCTGCCGCCGTGGCCGCGCGCTCTCTGCTGGCATTTACGATCTGATGTGCCTCCCAGGCCAGCGCACGGTAGTCCCGCTGGGCCAACAACAGCGAACTGGTCAGGGCCGCT
Source organism: Pholidichthys leucotaenia (assembly GCA_020510985.1). Lineage (NCBI taxonomy): Eukaryota > Metazoa > Chordata > Actinopteri > Cichliformes > Pholidichthyidae > Pholidichthys > Pholidichthys leucotaenia. Next base: position 212,806,872 of record CM035845.1, on the reverse strand, counting down.
CTCGTCACTGATGGCAGGGTCCTGAGGAAGAGGTGGGTAAAGATGAAGTGGTCATCGTCCGAGCCTTTCAACCTCAGCATCTTCTCCATCAGGTCAACGGGCGTGGAATCTCCCAACTCGGTCAGCGCCAGGAGTCTCTCTGCTCTCTCCTCAACCGAGAGAGTGTAGTGCTGGATGAGTGCAGCCTTCAAAGCGCCGTATTTGTCGCTGGCTGGTGGCTGCTCCAGAAGGCTCTCCACATGCTGCGCCGTGTGGTTATCGAGCTTTGCGATCACATGGTAGAATTTCGTGTCATCTACCGATATTCCCCGGAGGGCAAACTGTGCCTCAACCAAGTGGAACCAGGAGCGCGGGTTGTGCTGCCAAAAGTCCGGTAGCTGGACCGTAACAGCGTACGCTTGGCTGGGGGCTCCCAACGAGGCTGGCCCCGGGGAATTCTCTTCTTGCTGCATGCTACGTCTTGGGTCACCAGTGTGGAGTGTGTAATTGACGAGGCATGTTTTGTCTCAAGGCAGTTTATTACACGTCTCCAACATGAGCAAAGTAGAAAGAGAGCATCTCAGAAAAAACTCGTCCCTTATATACCCAGGTCTCCCCACAGCTCACAAGTCACATTGCATTCACATCAAAGGTAACTTTGCATTTTCTCTTAAATCCCCTAGCATCCCCCTCACAGTCTTTGGCCCCCAAAGGATCCTCCAGGCAGCCTCTTGCATATAAAAGATTACACTTTGACAGCTTCCTGTTATCTTCGAGGAAACTCTGCCCTTGGTTCTTATCTAAGATGTGAGGCATTATGCAAGGCATTAAGTAGGTCACATGTGTGGCTATAATATATATATATACTGTATATATATATATATATATATATACGTATATATATATATAAAAAACCTGGATAGCTCACGCTCCATTAGTGAGTACAGAGCCGAGTGGAGTCGGAGGGCCACTGATCTCTAGAAAAACTGGATGAAGCATTGGCCACTAGAAGTGAAGCCCCTGGCCGGCCACTTTTACCTCAATAACTTCCCCAAAAATTAACAGATTTTGAACTTCTTGGTATGGAGACACAGCTTATAATCTTGTGCAACCGGTGAACTATAAAAATCGAGCTGGCATTATGTTTAGCGGCCGTCGATTTGGATGTACTAGTGTTTTGGCTGTACTAATATGGCGGCCACTTGGCTTCACTTCTGGCGGCCAGTGATCCGTCTACCTTTTCTATCCACCTTATTCCTAGGCCCCATGATGCCTTGCGTGAATATAGTAACAACTTCCGGTACTAGTTTAGAACATACGGTTGTCATTGAAACGGGACACTTTTCCTTGTTCAAGAACAATGACTTTGGCACCAGAAATGCGGGAACACGGCCTCTTGCACCTCAGAACAGTAATATAATTACGCCACTTCCCACGAGTATCGAGGGATGGAAAGATGACCTTAAAAAGTGGCCTCATAGATAGTAGCTCTGTTAGTTAGCGCTGCTGCTAAGATGCTAACGGTGAAAACAAATGACCCGTGCTGGCAAAATCAGTCACTTTGAGGACATTTTCAAAACTGATGTAATGTTATTTCCATATTCTGTATTGAAAGGCCTTCAAAATGATATTTAATTTGTAGGTAGTATGCAAAAACTGACCCAGAAAAAGACAATTTGTGTTTATATTTTAGCTAGGTTGAAAACTCGCATTTGATTGGTCGGGAGTTACGTTTTCCACAAAAACATAGGCATTTTTCAAAAATACGATTTCTAAGCTTTCCAATGATACCAGGCACTCATGGGGTTTTCCTGGGGCTTGCCCTACCAAACAAAGAAAGAGTCATGATTTATGACTTCTTGTTGCCTGTACTCATAATGACACGGTGGGAATTCCAACCAGCACGTCTCCTTCGCAATAAAGTTGGCTGCATTTTGTTAAAATATGTTAGACATTATCAAATTTACCTTAGAGCAGACGTACGTCACAACACCATGCTTGGACGTCGTCTGTCACCGTGTGGTGAGAAGCCTCCATTGATCCAGTCTATTGGCACAACCACGAACACCAGCAAGTACCAGAACTATGCAAAAACATTCAAAAAATACAAAAACTAGAAGAGCTGAAATTAGCTGCCACTTGAATGCAAAACACATATGTGGACTATACATTAAAATGAATCTGAAAAACTTTTAAAAACGCTATTGCCTGCTACTCCACTCTTACTGACTGATTTAACACTAGGTCAGCCGAAACCGGAAGCTCCGCTCATAATCGTTCCTACAGCGGCACCCCCAGGAATAAGGTGGATAGAGATCAGTGGGGCAGGCGTGGTAACCAGGAACCGGGGGCGTGGATGGGTCCTGTAAACAGACTAACTATTGCACTTGTGTTTTGTGGAGAGCTGGGAGTAGCTGTCACACAGATACCAAAGCAAGCCCAAATAAGAAACTACATGTTAAAAAACAAGCCCAAAAATCTGCAAGCAGCGACTGACGAGATTTGCAAGCAACTTTAGAGAAAAATAAGCCCAAAGTCACTTATAATAAGTGGACTTGGCAACTATGAGCAGGGGATCAATTGCTGACAGGAGTGCTCAGTGGGGCTGTAATAAAGGCGCACTGCCACCATTGTAACACCTATACTGTGTCGGCATAGGTGTTACAATGATGTTTCAGCTGCATTGACGGTAAAGGTCATCTAGTTTGTGTTTATTTAAAAAAACAAAGCATTATCTTGGAATTCTGGCAAACGTTGAGAAAATATGGTGATACAGTGATACACTGGACCACTAGCTGGCCCCACACCATTTCCTCCTCTTGTTGCCCAAACCTGCACCTGCTCGCCAGACGGTGGAGTCTGGCTCGTCCAGCCACGTCACTCTCCAACAGGCGTGCCAGACATGCGTCCACCTTCAAGAAAAACGTTGAGTTTTCCTCCCGAAGGCCAATTATTCTTCTCGTTGCTATTTGTTATGTCTGGAAATAGGACAGTGGAGGCTGGAGTTGTACTAAACCCAAACTTTATCACAAGACACAAAGATGAAACATGTGTCGGGGGGTTAGTAGCTAATAAGCTAACACTAAGCTGTAGCAGGCTGTGATCGTCTTGAAGGCGAGGCGCCAAAGAGGATGACTCCCACCAACAGTCCCCTTAAGTAAGCATGGCGTGATGACATCACCGTTCCTGCATCCTCACGTCCGTGCTGCCTATTGTTAATATGTCAACATCTAACACTACCCTTAAGGCTTTTAAACACTTTGCTTTAGGACAGGTTGAATAACATATTATAGATACAGTTCATTATAAAAATGTCTTATTATATATAGCTTGGAGAGCTCAAACCAAACACACACCTTCATTTAGTGCATATTCCCATTAAGGCATGCCCATCAACCCCCCACAGTGGGGTATAGTTTCCTGAGTCTTTCTCGGGTGTGCAAGATGGCGGTTATTCAGTATGTTTAGATGTCAGAATCTAAAAGAACTCTCTCTCTCTCTCTCTCTCTCTCTCTCTCTCTGTGTGTGTGTGTGTGTGTGTGTGTGTGTGTGTGTGTGTGTGTGTGTGTGTGTGTGTGTGTGTGTGAGGACATGTCACATGATTTTCTATTTTTACTGAAACAAAGAGCCAACTCTCAGCTAGAACTAGAGGAGGAGGAGGAAGAGGTGAGGAAGAGGAGGAGGTGAAGATAAGAAGCTGCATTTAAACTTCATAAGAAAACCAAACACTTCATCTCCCCCTTCTCTTCCATCTATTTAAATAAGCTAGAATTGATCAGAATAGATTCAAGATAAACTAGTCTTTTGTTTAAATCCTCAGTAATAACTGATCAGTTAACATAATTGATCCATTACATAACCACTGATAAATGACTTTTTCAAGCAACCTTGATTTATTAACTCGAATTAACTGCTGCTATGTAACTGATTTTAAGTGACCTGGATTAACTATTCCTAATCCAGTCTTTTTATGTATGATTCACAGTCATCTGAATCTGAGTCACCTCACTTCTGTTTCTAATGTGTCGCCGACTGTCCCTGCCAGTGTGCACCGTCCCTCTGCTGCCACCTGCAGCATGTCAAACTCAGTTATGAATCTTCACACATTTATTTTGTTGGCCTCCACTCATTACAGACCTCTCCTGTGCACAAGTGAAAGTGTGCACTTCTAACAAGTTGTTTTCTTTATTTTTTTAACATCAGAGGTAAAGTTATCAATGCAAAATCTTCACTGATAATCTGTTTAGTCAGTTAGAATATGACTGCTGTTTGTCCTTTGCTTTCGAAGAAAAGTAAAACAGTGACTCAGCACCTATAGCAGATACCTTAAAGGAGCTCTCTGTAAGAACATGTATAGCAATCAATCAATCAAACTTTATTTGTATAGCACTTTTCAAACATTGGATGCTGTGCAAAATGCTTTACATAGATAAAAACAGTACACAAATTTAGTTACATATATTTACACGATACATCCCACCCCTTCCAACCCTCCCACAAACATACCCACAAAACACGCACGCACACACACACACACACACACACACACACACACACACACACACACACACACACAGAGGCACATACACCACCCCCTACTTCTCTTACACATATAAAATAAAATACATTGCTCGGCACCAAGGCACCATGTGAAGGAGCAACCATCCTGTGAACCACAAAAATAACCATGATGTGGCAAAAGACTTTAATGAAACACTCAAGCTAAAAAAAAGTGACTTCCCCAGTAACACTGTTACTGGGGAAGTCACAATGGTCACTAAAATAACTTGAAACTGACAAAAGTAATAATAAATAAAAAAAAAAAACTTCTAAAATTAACAAACGAAAATTGGACATTGCTTTTGAGTTTTGGTTCTGTTCGGTTTTGGTTTGGAGATGCCCTCACAATCTGACAGATTTGGAGCATTTTTACAAAACAGAGTGGGCAAATATTGCCACACCAAGATGTGCCACGCTGATAGACTCCTACCCAAAAAGACTGAGTGCTGTAATAAAAGCCAAAGGTGTGGTGATCTGGGCTGTGCTGCCTTTTTTCTCCCGGATTATTTTCATAGCTGCCAACGCACCTGCTCCTCCCAGTTAAGCAGCCTTTATAAGGAGGGCTGCCCTACCATCTTCACGGAGACGTCTACGCTCCTCCAAGGAGAGACTTCTACGTCTGAATCCTCCCTCATCTGTTTTTGGAAGTTTTGCCTTCCTGCCAACACCTACTCCCTGGAAGTCTCACCTTCCTGCAACCAGCGTTTCGATGTATGGGAGTTTCGTCTCCCCAACTCAGCTGTAAGCATAATTTGGATTCCTGCACCTGCTCTCGTCTCTCTCCTTCCCCTGTGCACAGGTGGGCCAGCCCGGCGGCGGACCTTCTCCTAATCCTGGCAGCGGACCCCTCAGCTGTGGGCTCCAATTTTAGCTCCAGTGTGTTAATACAGTAGGCCAAAATGACAATTTAACAGTGAATTCACATGTGAGATTATGCGGAAAAAAATGACACCAAACAAGGCAAGGTATCCATCCATCCATCCATCTTCTTCCGCTTAATCCTTTTCGGTTCGCGGGGGGGTGGGGGGGCTGGAGCCTATCCCAGCATCTTTGGGCGAGAGGCAGGGTACACCCTGGACAGATCGCCAGTCCATCACAGGGCCAACACAGAGAGACCATTCACTCTTACAGTCATACCTAAGGACAATTTAGAATCCCCAGTTTGATGCCAGTTAACCGAACAAGGCAAGGTAAACAGTCTCTAATGTGAAATAAAAAAGTAAAATCAAAAGTAGTCAAAAACAGCCAATTATACCCTGGACCTCAGAGCAGAGCTTTTCTTGTGCAAATCTTGTCTTCCTGTGCACCTTGTAAGCTTCTACCAATGACAGGACAGGTGCTGTGAATGAAATTGGAAAATAATGCCTCAGACTGCACCGGATTATCAAGAAGGCTTACTGGGGTTACTGCCCCGGGGCCCCGGCTTGTTTGGGGTCCTGAAAGGAACACTTTTTTTTGCTAATTCTGCTATGCCCAATGTTCATTGGAGGGTTTGCTGACAACAAAGGTACAGGATGAATCCAGCTTAAGACCTGTAGGTCATTGCTCGATAAAGCCAATAGGACAACATCATGTGCAAACAGCAGAGATGAGATCTGTGAGATCCCGTGGTCACCAAACAAGACACACTCTGTTCCTTTGCTGCACCTAGAAATCCTGTCCATAAAAATTATGAACAGGATCGGTGACAAAGGGCTGCCCTGACAGAGGTGGCCAACTCTCACTGGAAACAAGTTTGACTGAGTGTTGGCAATAAGAACCAAACACTTGTAACGGTCATATAGAGACCGGATAGCTCATAACAACATGCCTGATACCCCATAGTCCCGCAGCACCCCCCACAAGAGACCACAAGGGACGCAGTCAAATGCTTCCTCCAAGTCCCAAACATATGTAGACTGGTTGGGCAAACTGAATGAATGAATGAATGAATGAATCTTTATTTCGGATAGATTAAAAGTAAAGATTAAAAGAAAAGAACAGAATAATATAACAAAGGGGAAAAAAATCCAACAAAGTCAAATTAAACAATAACTCCTCTGATTATACAGTTCAACATAAATTATCCGAAATGGGTGATGGCTGAAGCCACAGCTTATATTGCCCACCCATATTCCATCCAAGAATTCAAAAGAAAAACACAACAGGAGTGATTACAATTCAGAACAAAGCTAAGACAAAATGTGACAAAAAAAAACCAGAAAAAAAAACCTAAGCAACAGCACAACACAGACTGAATATGATAATTCTTATGTGATTTTACATGTCATCTTGTAAATATATTTGGAGTATTTCTTCCTTTAGCTTTTGTTTAAATTGTCCAAGCGTTGTACATGATTTTAATTCAGGTTCAAAATCGTTCCATAATCTGACTCCCTGCACTGAAACACAGTGTTGCTTGGTGGTTGTTCTCACTGAAGGTTTTTGAAATATACATGTTCCTCTGAAATGATATTGTTTCTCCCTTATTTGAAACAACTTTTGGATATTTGCAGGCAGTGATAGATTCTTCACTTTAAACATTATTACTGCAGTTTTAAAATCAACCAGATCTTTCAACTTGAGAGCTTTTAATTTAAGAAAAAGTGGATTTGTTGGTTCCCTGTAAGCAGCTTTGTTTATTATTCTAATAGCTCTCTTCTGAAGCGTAAATATTGGATATATGTTTGTTTTATATGTATTTCCCCATACTTCGGTACAATATGTCATGTATGGGAGTATTAATGAATGATACAAAGCATATAGTGTGGGTTGATTCAGCAAATATTTCACTCTGTGTAGTATTGCAATTGATTAGGATATTTTACCTTTAACATAATTAATATGTGACTTCCAACACAGTTTATTATCAATTATTACTCCAAGAAATTTAATTTCGGATACCCTTTCAATCTCTACACCATTTACACTGAGTTTAGATACTGAGTTGTGATGATTGTTAAAAATTATAAATTTTGTCTTACTTAAATTGAGCGTTAATTTGTTTGAATCAAACTACAGTTTAAGCTTTCCTAATTCCTTTCCGAGTGTATCCAAAAGTTGCTCCAAATTGGTTCCGCTGCATAATAAATTGGTGTCATCTGCAAACAATATTATATCCATTTTTTCTGAAACTTTACATATGTCATTTATATACATTGTGGAGTGTGTGAATAAAGAGGCAGATTCATGGACAGACGGTTTATTACACACTTCACATCTCACAAGCACAGAACAGACTGAATCATTTCAGCAAGCTCTCCTCTTTTAACCAACTCACTCTTCACATGTTTCATGGCATTTCTCATCACACAGCATGACATTTACATTACACTGCATTCAACCCCCTATGTCCCTGATTCCTTCCTGCTATATCCCCAGGAACCCCCTGGGCATTGTTCTCCCATGTTTATTCACTGTCTCTGTCTGAGATGCTACATAACCTGACTCCCCACACCGCACCCCCCCCCCCTCCAGCATCTTAGATAGAACATCAGTCCACACGCTCTTTTGGCTTCAGTCTCCTCCCATATCTGCGGTAACTGGGGTTTACCGCCTCCGTGGCGCTGCTGTGCCGGTGGGGGGCTGCTGGGAGTGTGTCTGACTGTGGGTGGGCCGTGGCGAGTGGGGGGGAACTTCGGTCTGTCCGTGTGGCTGCCTTGGTGAATCGTTTCCCTGGGGAGCTATCCGTGGGGGTCTTCCACGCCGAGGGGCCCTAGCCAACAGCACTTACTCGTCCGCCACTACAAAGGCGGGTTTGAGTCTGTCTATGCCAATTTTCTCCCGCCGAACCCCCAAGTCTAGCAAAAAATGCTTATCCCCTGTTTCCAACACTCTGAACGGTCCATCATAGGGTGGGCACAATGGAGGGTGGTGGGCGTCGTGTCTGACGAACCCGAACTCCGCGTTCTTCAAAGTTTTAGACACGAAAGCACACGGAAAACAGTGGTGGGCCGGGCCCGGCAGCATTCCCGTGTTTGCGCTACGCTGCAAAAGCTGAGACGGGCAGCTGTCCGGCGCGGGATTATCTGGCAGAAATTCCCCGGGCAGCCGTAGGGGCTGCGCAAAAACAAGCTCTGCCGGGGAAGCTTCCAAATCCTCTTTTGGCGCGGAGCGCAACCCCAATAAAACCCACGGCAACCTGTCTACCCAATTTGCATCCGTCAGTGAAGCCCTGAGTGCTGCTTTCAGTCAGCTATGAAAATGCTCGCATAACCCATTGGCCTGTGGGTTGTACGCGGTTGTGCGATGAATTGCAACACCCAGGCTGTGGGCCATCGCAGACCAGCGGTCGGAAACAAATTGAGGGCCCCTGTCGGACGTAATGTCCGACGGGACTCCAAAAAGCGCCACCCATGCTGTTAAAAAAGCGCGTGCCACGTCTGCGGACGTGGTTGCTGCCAGCGGGACTGCTTCTGGCCAGCGCGTGGTGCGGTCCACCACTGTCAGGAGGTGCGTGCACCCCTGTGATGGCGAGAGGGGGCCCACGAGGTCCATGTGAACATGGTCGAACCTCTTAGCCGGTACCCGAAATGGCTCCAAGGGAGCCTTCATGTGTCTGTGTGCCTTGGCTCGTTGGCACGCAACGCAGGCTGCAGCCCACTCTTTTACTTGTTTGCGTAGGCTCGGCCACACGAACTTCTCTCCCACCATTTTGACTGACGCGCGCACTCCTGGGTGCGCCAGAATGTGAACCAACTCAAACACGAGGCGGCGCCACGCGACCGGGACCACCGGACGCGGGCGTCCCGTGGAAACATCACAGATTAGGGGGGGCATGCCATCTTGCAGCACCCTGCTCTCCAGCCTTAACCCTGTTGGTCCAGACTGGAGCGCGCGCACGTCTGCATCGCTAATCTGCTCCACGGCCATGGCTGCGTAATCTATCCCCACGTAGACCGGGGCCACCACGGCGCGCGAGAGGCAGTCTGCCACCACATTCAGTTTACCCAACACATGCTGAATATCGGTAGTAAACTCTGAGATCGCAGCCAGCTGTCTCTGCTGCTGGCCAGACCACGGTTCTGAAACCTTGGCCATCGCGAATGTTAGTGGCTTGTGGTCTACGAACGCGGTGAAGCTGTGCCCTTCCAGCCAGAACTGGAAGTGGCGTATGGCCAGGTGGAGGGCCAGCAGCTCCCTGTCGAACGCGTTGTATTTACATTCACTGTCGCGCAAAGTTCTGCTGAAAAAGGCGAGAGGCTGCCAAGCCCCGGTGACGCGCTGCTCCACGACAGCCCCTATGACCATGTTTGAAACGTCGGTGGTGAGCGCTATCCGGGCCGCCGGGTCCGGATGCGCCAGCAGTGCGGCGTTTGCCAGGGCTGCTTTAACCTCCGAGAACGCCCGCTCTCGCTCCAGGGTCCATTCTACCCCATCCGCGGGTTTCTGTCTCTTGAGCGCGGCGTACAATGGTTGCATGAGCCACACCGCGGGGGGAAGGAAACGGTTATAAAAGTTCACCATCCCCAAAAATTCTTGCAGCGCCCTGACTGTCTGAGGCCGGGGAAAATCCGCCACGGCGCATACTTTGTCAGGCAGCGGGATCGCTCCTTCCAGAGAGACGCGGTGCCCCAAAAAAATCAATCTCCGTCACGCCAAACTGGCATTTCGCTGGGTTGATTATTAACCCGTGCTCCTCCAACCTCCGGAAAACCGTCTTGAGGTGGGTTTCGTGTTCGTCTTCGGATGCACTGGCTACCAGGATATCGTCCAGGTAGACGAACATGAACGGGAGATCGAGCAGAACTGCATCCATCATGCGCTGGAACGTCTGTGCCGCGCCTTTTAACCCGAATGGCATGCGCAGGAACTCGAATAAACCGAACGGAGTTATTACCGCTGTTTTGGGTACGTCCTCCGTGCGCACTGGGACCTGGTGGTAACCGCGGACCAGGTCTATTTTGGAAAAAATGCGTGCTCCGGCGAGGTGAACGGAAAAATCCTGTATGTGGGGAATCGGGTAGCGGTCGTGTGCTGTGGCATTGTTCAACCTGCGGAAATCACCGCACGGTCGCCATGACTCCTCAGCCTTAGGGACCATGTGTAGCAGGGATGCCCATGGGCTGTTCGAACGCCTGATGATGCCCAACCTTTCCAGGTTGGCGAACTCCTCACACGCTATGGCCAGTTTAGCTGCGTCCAAGCGCCGAGGTCTTGCGAAAACGGGCGGCCTGGTGGTGGTGATAAAGTGCTCCACCCCGTGCTTAGCAATGGCCGCCGAAAACGTCGGGACCGTGAGTGCTGGGAACTGAGTGAGCAGTGCGTGGAACTTACCGCCTGGAGCTGTGACGTTGGCTTGTGCTGTTGGCCGGGTCCCTCGAGCTATACAGGGGAGAGATTCAAAGGACAGTGCATTAACCAGGCGTCTGTTAGCAACATCCACAAGTAAACCATGCACACACAGAAAATCAGCGCCCAGGATCGGGCAACACAGTGCTGCTATGATAAAAGTCCACTCGTTCGAGCGGCTATGTAGAGATAAGGCCAGTGTTCTCTCACCGAACGTCTTAATCTCCTAGCCGTTTACTGCCACAAGTCCGGGGCCGCTAGGTCCTGCCAGCTGGTCAGCGTAGGATGGCAGGATGATGCTCTTCTGGGCTCCGGTGTCGACGGGGAAGCGTCTCCCCGAGCACAAGTCTGTCACGTAGAGCAGCTTGTTCTCTTCACCGGCAGTCGCAGCTGCTACCGACTGCCGGCCTTGGCGTTTCCCGAGCGCTTGAACTGGCATGGTGGCGCACATCTGCGAGCGTTCTCTCTGAAGCGACAGTGGTAGAAGCAGAGTGTGTCTCTCTGGCGCTCATTGGCCCCCGCTGCCACTACCGTCGGTGGCTCCTCGCCTCCTCTGGTCGTCTCGCTGGGCTCCGCCGCCGCCGCGTTGACTGTGATCGCCCTGGTGGTGAGGATGATCCGGTCTGCCTCCTGGGCTAGCGCGGCCAGCAACAGTGGTCAGCAATGGCGAATTGGCCAGAACCGCTCTCGCCTCTGTTGGAAGGTTCCGGAAGAAAAGGTGGGCAAACAGAAAGTGCCCGTCGCCCGTGCCCATTAACGCCAGCATCTTCTCCATCAGGTCGACGGCCGAACCATCTCCTAACTCGGTCCGCCCCAGGAGCCTCTCCGATCTCTCACATTCCAAGAGCGTGTAGCGCCGGGTCAGCGCAGCCTTGAGCGCCTCGTATTTGTTGCGGGCTGGAGGCTGATCGAGCAGGCTCGCTACCTGCTGGGCTGTGCAAGCGTCCAGCGATGCTACCACATGGTAGAACTTGGTGTCGTCTGCCGTTACTCCCCGGAGGGCGAACTGGGCCTCGGTGTGGTGGAACCAAGAACGCGGGTTGTGCTGCCAAAAGTCTGGTAGCTTGACTGAAACCGTGCACGCGTTGCTGGGGGTTCCAGTCCGGGCTGTCTGTGGGATGGCTGCTGCGTCGCTGGGGTTTCCCGACCGGGCCGGCTCCGGGGTTCTTGCCTCGTGTTCCATAATTCGTCTAAGGTCACCAGTGTGGAGTGTGTGAATAAAGAGGCAGATTCATGGACAGACAGTTTATTACACACTTTACATCTCACAAGCACAGAACAGACTGAATCATTTCAGCAAGCTCTCCTCTTTTAACCAACTCACTCTTCACACGTTTCATGGCATTTCTCATCACACAGCATGACATTTACATTACACTGCATTCAACCCCCTATGTCCCTGACTCCTTCCTGCTATATCCCCAGGAACCCCCTGGGCATTGTTCTCCCATGTTTATCCACTGTCTCTGTCTGAGATGCTACATAATCTGACTCCCCACAACATATTGAATAACAGTGGCCCAAAACCTGAACCCTGTGGGAATCCGCAAGTAACCTTCAGTAACTGTGAGTTTTTGCTACCAACACATACATACTGATATCTGTTCTTTAAGTAACTACATAACCAGGGCAGTGCTAAGTGCTACCCCCCAATACCATAATTTTGTAGTTTCTTTAATAATAATTTATGATCCACTGTATCAAATGCTTTTTTAAGATCCAGGGATACCCCAACTACCCCAACTACCCCATCTACCCCAGCATTCTACGACATGGTGGTGGCATCAGCCATCACTTTTGGAGTGGTCTGCTGGGGCAGTGGCATTACAGCAGCCGATAGGAAGAGACTGAACAAACTGATCAAGAAAGCTAGCTCTGTCCTGGGGCAGCGCCTTGACCCAGTGGAGGAGATAGGAGAGAGAAGGATGATGGCTAAACTGTCATCTCTGCTGGAGTCCGAGTCCCACCCTATGCAGGACATACTGAATGCACTGAGGAGCTCATTTAGCAGCAGACTACATCATCCTAGGTGCGCAACCGAGAGGTTTCACAGGTCCTTCCTACCTACGGCTGTCAGACTGTATAACCTAATGTAACCCAGCTGAGAAAATGACCCTTTTTTTCTCAGATGTCAATTGTATTAATACAATTGTGTGATTTTATTTTGAAAAACGATTATTTTGGGAAGAGGAAGTGTGATCCTCGTTATCCAACTTTTAAATTCCCGTTTCATGGTCACGTTGGGCGATTGTGGTCTTTTCATTCGTTAAGAGCGATATTAGCCCCACCTTCCGAGCAGAGGCAGCAGGCGCACACTCAGGTTTCGGTCTTTTATGATCTGAGAGCGGACAAGAGAGGCTGTGGACGGTCTGGTTCACACTGATACCTCTTCTTGGTGAGTTTAATTTAGAAAGATGCTGTAAATGAATCTAAACACTGTCCAAACACTAATTTGAACCCTTTATTATCCTAAGTTGATGGGAGCACGAGCTTGAGAGGCCGTGAGGCTGTGACTTTTGCTGTGTTCACACTGTTACCTCATCTTGGTGAGTGAAGACCGAGTGTGTACTAAACAATACATGCTAATGCTAATCACGAGTGGATTTTTTCTGTTTAAAAGCAATGGAAAAGGCTATTTTTGTGTCTGTATGGATTTCCTAAATGTGACTTCAGTTCCCAACAGTATGCTGAAGTACTTTTAGTTCTTATGCACTATTTCTGTCGAATGTAATGCGTAGTTTGATGCTAAAAGCACATTGTGTTGGTCTCCTATGTAAATGCATAGGTTATCATAAACCCAGTAGCTCAGCCAGGGTTTTACTGATTTTAAAAGGGAATATTGGAAGTAATGGGACAGTATATTCCCTGGTTATGTGATAGATTAATTGTATTTCATTTCATGATTTACAAAGACAAGGTTAAAAGGGATTAATCATAATTTCATGGTTAAATGATGTAGAGATAAAAAGAAAAATTCATTTAATTGGTTACATGAGAAAAAAAGTATTTCATGTGCTACCAGAGAGATTGTGAGAAAAGAACACATGCATGTTAGATGTAAGATATTACTATATTACTGGATTGTAACAATAGTAATATGAGTAATTATCTCTACAAATAACAACCATTATTGCTCATTTCTTGCCTCCAGCTATTTCATTCCACACTCATTTTAATTCCCTATTGTAACCCTTACGAACCTAGCAACTGGTCTACACTTAATAATTTCCCTTACCTAATTAACATAAGGCAAGGGTTACACTAAGCAGGGCTGCTCGCAGAGATAGCAAAAAAACGTGATGACCTAATAGTATTGAATGCAAAAGACGCAATAGACTTACACAATGATCCCTCCAGTATACAACTAGGACAATATCAGTCGCTACGGAGGGTGACAATATGTATGGTACATATTCATACTATGTAGGATAACTAAGTAGACAGTTATGCTGTTTATTCCATCTAGCTACAATGCTCCACACTGTGTGTATATATATATTTATATATTTATGTGTACATATGTATATTCGCTGCTCTTGTTTTCTTGTCTTCTTGATTGTTGCTCTGAGTGTTGCTATCCCTGTGCTGTTGCAATCCTGGAATTTCCCCATTGTGGGACTAATAAAGGCTTATCTTATCTTATCTTATCTTATCTTATCTTATCTTATCTTAACTGAATACTCTTTATTTTCAATGGCAGTTGATATTTTTTCTATAAATTCCATTAGAGCAAATGCAGTTGTCCTCTTATGTCTGAACCCATATTGCTGCTCACACAATAAATTATTCTTCATTATGAAGTTGTCAATTCTCTCACAGAATATTTTTTCAAGTATCTTGGAAAATTGCGGCAGTAGTGAAATAGGTCTATAGTTTGAAAATTCCCCTCTGTCACCTGTCTTGTATATCGGAATCACTTTAGCTATTTTCATTGCACTGGGAAATATACCTGTTTGGAGAGACAGGTTACAGACATACATCAGTGGCTTCACTAAGCATTCAATGATAGTTTTGATGAAAAGCATGTCAATACCATCACAATCCATAGATGTTTTACTTTTAAACAATTTAACAATTTCAATGACCTCTCTCTCGTCTGTGTTCTTTATGAAAATGGAGTCTTTTATAGCAATGTTTTTGCTTATTGTATCACCTGTAGGTGCCGTAATGGGTATTTCTCAAGCCAAATTAGGACCAATGTTAGCAAAAAAAATATTAAATTCATCTGCAGGTGAGACTGCATTCACACTCTGAGTCTTTTTTTTTTTTTTTTTTTGAAAGATTGGTTAGGTAGCTTGTATTTCTGTTTTTAATTCCAAGAATATTGTTCAGTATTGTCCATGTATTTTTAATGTTATCTCTGTTTTTCTCCAGTTCTTTACTATAATAGTCTCTTTTACTACATCTCATTATATATATTAACTTATTTTTGTATGTTTTATACCGCTGCTCTGCTTCTTTTGTCCTTTTCTTTAGAAAAGCTTTATATAATGATTTTTTCTTTTTACACGCTTTTTGTAATCCTTTGGTTAACCATGGCTTGTCAACAGATTTCTGTTTCAGCTTTGTCTTTACTAATGGACAATCTTTTTCATAAAGAGTGGTTACAATGTTCATGAATGTGTCAAAGGCTTCATTTACATCTGATACATAGACTTTTGTCTAGTCTTGCTTCAGCAGGTCTTCTTTAAAAGAGCTGATTGCATTTTGTGATTTGTTTCTGAAAGATTTTAAAGTTTTTTTCTGTATTGACCCCTGTCCATCCAGGGACAAGAGTTGCAAATTAGCTAATAGCTATACACTCTATGTGCAACACATCAGATTGATTGTCTTTGATTAATTGTCTATGTTTATTGCACTGTCCCTGTCAAATAAACTAATCTACTACTACTACTACTGTGTGGCCATGGATAAGTGCAAAGACTGGCAAATGGTCACTTATGTCATTTATCAATAATCCACTTTCTATTTTCTTATCAATAATATTAACAAACAGGTTATCAATAAGTGTAGCAGTGTGAACTGTGACTCTACTGGGATGTGTTATTGTGGGATATAGACTCATACTGTACTTAGAATTCATGAACTCTGTAATTACATTTTGTTGAAATGGATTTAGGTGGCAGCGCGGTGGCGGAGTGGTTAGCACTGCGGCAGCACAGCAACTCACCCTTGGCTGGGGGATCCTGGGTTTGATCCCAGCCCCCGACCAACAGTGATCTGTGTGGAGTTTGCATGTTCTCCCCGTGTCTGCGTGGGTTTACTCCGGGATTTCTCTGGTTTCCTCCCACACGCCAAAAAACATGTAAGTTAGGTTAATTGGCATCAAACTGGGGATTCTAAATTGTCCTTAGGTATGACTGTGAGAGTGAATGGTTGTCTGTCTCTCTGTGTTGGCCCTGCAATGGACTGGCGATCTGTCCAGGGTGTACCCTGCCTCTCGCCCAAAGATGCTGGGATAGGTTTCAGCCCCCCCGCGACCCAAAAAGGATTAAGCGGAAGAAGATGAATGAATGAATGAATGAATGAATGAAATGGATTTAGTAAATCAATATTGAAATCTCCACAAATTACAACCATTTTCTTACTAGTTACATTATTGTACAGCTCGACTAACTTATCTCTGAATGTCTCAACGCAAGTTCCCGGCATTCTATATATGCAACTTATAATTAGATTTTTTGTTTTATCTTGATCAATCTCAACAGTAACACATTCTAGAATCCCTGGTAGTGCAAAGGACATTCCATTTACAAGTTTACACCTATAAAGGTCATCAATATACAGTGCAACACCACCACCCTTTTTTTGAGATTTACAGTATTAATATAAAACATCTGATATCCCTCTATTGTCATCAGAGAAGCCTGCTTTTCATTGAGCCAAGTTTCAGAGACTGCGATAGCTGTAAATTTTCTATCTAGCTGTTTTAAATAGTCGTGAATCTGTGGAAAGTTTTTGTTAAGACTTCTGCTGTTGAAGTGTATTATTGATAGTTTACTATCTAATTGCACTTGACTTTTGAATTGCTTTTCAGTATAACATTCACAGTGGTTATGAATATTGTTGAAAAAGTCGTTATCAGGCTCAATATCATTCTCCATCTCTTGTGGTTTATGTTCAGCATAATGGCATATTTTCAGAGTCTGAATTTCCTCACTCTGTGTCAGATGACTTCCTCCAACTGGGGATGATTGATGTCTACTAAAGTCAGTTATAAGTTTTTTGTTTTGTTTTCTTATTTAAAGTAAACATTTGTCCTCACTGTGATTTACTCCCTTACATATATTTATCCAGCTCCTCCACATTTCTGATTACCAGCACTTTGGACTCCTCTGGTGTTCCATTCAGTTTTATAAAGACTTCGCAGCTGAAAGTCCAAGTTGATTGGATTTTCTTCTGTTTTTGCCTTTTTGGTGATGTTTCCATTTCTCTTGGTCAGGTGCTCATTCAGATAAACTTCTGTCCCCTTCAGCTTCCTTCCCTGTTTCAGCAGATCCATTTTATACTTTCTGTTTGTAAGACGGATGATTATTGCGGATTTTTCACCATTCCTTCTTTTAGGAAGAGGATGACAAGTCTCTATGTTGTTACTGTCTATCTCTATGCCTTTAGAATGAAGGAAGGTTGTCACCTGTTCTTCCACTGATCTGGCGTCCAGTTCACGAAGGTCTGTATCATCCATTCTTGCCACAGCCTGGGCATAGGATCTGGGCTGTGTTTCTAATCCTGAAACAATAATGTCATTCATTCGAGTGTACTGTTCCAGGTTGTCCACCCCTATTTTCCAGAAAAGCAGTATAAAAAAAGCATATTGGTCTTTCTCCTCATTTTTCAGCCTCAAGGCTTTAACCTCTTCCACCAAATCAAATATCTGTTTTTGTTGTTTTCTCACCACAGTTACCTCTTCTGAGAGAAAGTCAAGTGGTTTTTTAAATTCCTCAACCTCATCATATGTTACATTCCTTTTGGGTGGCATTGTGTTGTTATTGGTGACAGTTGATTCAAATAGATTCTGGTTAACGCCTTGACGCCGATTGTCGCGAATTCGCAACAATCCCCCCCAAAAAAACCAAAAACAAAAAAACAACGATTTTCAATTATGAAAAAAAAAAATTTAAAAATTAAAAAAAAATTTGTTCATAATTGGAAATAAATTCAGGCATCAAGGGTTAATATGGATCACTCAAACTCATCAGCTTGTCTGCTGTTGCCACCATTTGAACCAAATGCCATCGTATCTGCACAGTGCCTTTGTGGAGTAAAGTAGTCTTGCTGTGGACCATTATCTGCAATCCAATGCTCACCCTTCTCCAAACGTTACCTTGACACACTCAGAGCAACAGTAGCATTTGGACTCCAGGTAGGCTAGGTTGAGAAGCAGCAGATTAACTCTGGGTAGGCCCAGTTAGACACACTCAGAGCAGCAGAAGTTTATCTCCAGGGAGGCTAAGCTAGCCACACTCAAAAGAGCAGCAGGTTGACTCCAGACAGGCAAAGCTAGCCACACTTAGAAGGGCAGCAGGTTAACTCCAGGCAGGCAACACTAGCCACACTCAGAGCAGCAGCAACTCCCACAAACCCTCAAGAATTCTTGAGGGTAAAGAGTTGGTCCGAGGTACCACGACCAGGATGAAAACTACATTGCTCCTCCTGAATCCAAGGTTCAACAAATGGCCAGACTCTCATTTCCAATACCCTGGAAAAGACCTTCCCTGGGAAGCTGAGAAGTGTGATCCCCCTAAAGTTGGAACACACTCTCCTGTCCCCCTTCTTGAAGAGAGGAACTAGAACCCCAGTTTGCTGTGCCAAAGGTACTGTCCCTGATCTCCACTCAACGTTGCTGAGGTGTATCAACCATGGCAGCCCTACAACATTCAGAGCCTTGAGGTACTTAGAGCGAATCTCATCCAACTCCGAGGCCCAGTCACCGAAGAGTTTTTTTTAACCACTTTGGCAACCTCAGCCTCTGTGATGAGCGAGTCATTCCCCTCGTCCTCAAGCTCTGCTTCCTCTGCGGAAGCCGTGTCAGTGGAATTGAGGAGATCCTCAAAGTATTCCTTCCACTGCCCAATGATGTCCACAGTCAAAGTCAGCAGTGCCCCATCATCACCATATTCAGTGTGGACAGGGAGCTACTTCCCCCTCCTGAGTCAACAGACAGTTTGCCAGAATCTCTTCAAGGCCGACCAAAAGTCTTGTTCCATGGCTTCACCAAACTCCTCCCACACCTGAGTTTTTGCTTCAGCAACCACCCAAGCTGCACTCCGCTTGGCCTGTTGGTACACCTCAGCTGCTTTCGGAGTCCCACAAGCCATCCAAGCTCGATAGGACTCATTCTTCAGCTTGATGGCTGCCCTCACCTCTGATGTCCACCACTTGGTTTGGGGGTTTGCCACCACGAGATGCACCAGTGACCTTGGAGCCACAGCTCTGGGCAGCTGCTTCAACAATGGAGGTGGAGAACATGGCCCATTCAGACGCTATGTCTCCAGACCAGACTACCTTGGAATGTGGTCAAAGTTCTTCCAGAGGTGGGAGTTGAAAACCTCTCGAACAGGGGCTTCAGCCAGATGTTCCGAGCACACCCTCATTATGCATTTAGGCCTACCGGGTCTGAATGGCAACCACCCCTGCCATCAGATCCAACTCATCACCAGGTGGTGATCACTTGACAGCTCTGCACCTCTTTTTACCTGAGTGTCCAAAACATATGGTCACACGTCTGGTGACCTTGCCCACGTGAGCATTGAAGTCCCCCAGTAGAACAATGAGAGTCTCCAAGAGGAGCACTTTCAAATACCCCAGTCATCATCATCATCATCATCATCATCATCATCATCATCATCATCATCATCATCATTATCATCATCCCAGTCAAAGACTTCAAAAAAGGTGGGTACTCTGAACCATCATTTGGTGTATAGGCACAAATGATGGTCAGGACCTGTTTCCCAACCCGAAGGTGCAGGGAAACTACTCTTGTGTCCACCGGGGAGAACTCTGATGTTGAGGCAGCAAGGTGGGGGATACAAGAATACCCTGCTCGCCGCCTCTCACTCAGGGCAACTTCAGAGTAGGCCAAGCTCCAGCCCTTCTCAAAGAAACTGGTTCCAGAATCAGAGCTGTGCGCTGAGGTGAGCCCAACTATATCTAGCTGGTATCTCTCAATCTCATGCACCAGCTCAAGCTCCGTCTCCAGCAGAGAGGTGACGTTCCATGTCCCAAAAGCCAGTTTAGAAAGCGAAGGAAAAGACCGCCAAGGTCTCTGCCTTTGACCGCCACCTGATCCACATAGCCCTGAACCCCCATGGTCCCTCCTGCAGATGGTGAGCCCACTTGAGGGCGGACCCATGTAGCTCCTTCGGGCTGAGCCCGGCCAGGTCCTATGGGCAGAAACCTGGCCACCAGACGCTTGCCATTGAGCCTCTCCCACAAGCCTGGCTCCGGAAGGGGGGGGGGGGTATCCACATACCAGGCGGAGTACACTGATTTCTTGGTTTTTCATTCATCATAGGAGTCTGTTGGGAGTCCCATATTGCAATTATAATAAGGCTTGTAGTGTTAAATTATATAAACCTTTTTAAGGGCTTTTTTCTATTCAACCCATTTCTCTCACAAGCCCATCTTTTTTATTGAATGAATTTGGGCTTTTATTTTAACTTTTACCACATTCACAGTCCAAGATAGTGTACTAGTCTTGTAATCTAATATAGTCCCCCCCCCCTTTGATCTGTCTGTGTGTGTGTGTGTGTGTGTCTGTCTGTCTGTCTGTCTGTCTGTGTGTCTGTCACATTTATAGGACATCATAGGACGGCGTATGATCTCTGCCTGAACATCATAGGATGGCCTATGAACTCAGGCATCATAGGACGACTCGTGATTGTCTTTATGATGCCATATACATCATGCCTGCCTTGATGTCCTTATGATGTCATATACAGTGACAGACATCAGGCAACATGTAATATTGTTAATACTAAAAGGCTGAAGAGGAGACTGCATCAGCTGTGACAGTGTGGACAGGGAGGGTCCAGAGGGTCTACTAAGCTATATGGACAATATGTACCAAGCATCCAATATGTGACTACGGTGTTTGAAGACTAGAGAGAGTTGCAGCAGAATTTTTGTTCCATAAGAGACTGAACAGTGCAGTGAGGTTCAGCCTTCTCCAAAATCTATGCAGCAATTTGACAAAGTAAGAAATTGATTTTATTAATCTTAATGTGAGGCACATTATTGCTAAACAGAACTGAATATTTTACCTTTAAAATCACTAAATTTAAGAATTCGATTGTAGTTGCCAACAGAGGATCTATACAAAATCTATCTCAATAGAAAAAAAATCAGAAAATAGATTAGGAGATGAAATATCTGCATGTAAAGATGGAGGGAAAATAATGTTTGTTCAGGAAATAAAAAAGGAATGTTGAAAAAAATGGTGATGGTGTGTTTTACTAAAAGTGATTTTGAGTAATTCGTTATCTGATTCTCAACCATCACACTTCAATTTGTGGATGTGGTTCCTCATAACTTTAAATATTCTAAACATACCCCCAACATAACCTGAACATAACCTAGTCAGGAGCAAGTTACGTTCACAGCCTTTGTAGCCATGATTACAAAGATACTCTGACTTTTTGAAATGGAAAACTCAGAGTTACCACAAACTCTGAGTTAACTTAAGCCACTAAACCTGCTTTCAGGAATAGGGTCCAGGATTTCTTCCACTGAGTCCATTTTTGTTCAAAATGTGACCCATAGTGTGATTAGAAAGTGATGTACCTTTACCATGGAGTTCAGCTTGAATGATTTGGGATGGTTTCCAAGGCTGTTTTTCTACAATATGCACAATTCTTCTGATCAGCCTGGGTTGCATTTCCTCACACGTCCATGTCCTGGGAGGTTGGCTACAGTCTCATGAGCCTTATACTTTTTAATAATACTGGCAATTGTGGTCACAGGAACATCAAGCTGCTTGGAAATGGATGGATGGATGGATGGTTGGTTGGTTGGTAGGTAGGTAGGTAGGTAGGTAGGCAGGCAGGTGGGTAGGTGGGTGTACTTTATTGATTCCAAACTGGGAAATTACAATGTAACAGCAGCATGACAGTAAACGACCAAAATGACAAAAACACACACAGCATAAAAGAAAAAGGAACTACCCATGGAAAGTAAAACTGCCTAGATAACTTACAGTATATACATCGCAGATGAATAGATGATGGCTTGTATAGATACATGAATCATTCTCACTGTACAATACAGGACTATCAGATGCAGGGTGAAATGTAAGGTACCAATTAGACTGCAAGGTGCAGTATGGCAGCATAGTTATGACCAGAATTCAACATTAGAGTGAGTTATTGTACAGTGAAATGGCATGTGGCAGGAAAGATTTCCTGTACCTGACTGTTTGGCAGCAGAGCTGTAGCAGTCTGCTGGAGAAAGTGCTCCACTGCCTGTCCAGTGTGTGGTGGAAGGGGTGATCAGGACTGTCCATGATGGATCGCAGTTTGTCCTGTTTCCTCCTCTCCACCACAGTCTCAAAGGTCTCCGGCCTGAGACCAATCACAGACCCAGCCCTCTTGATAATCTTGTCAAATCTGTTGGTGTCACTGGCTCTGATACTGCTACCCCAACAGACAGCAGCAAAGAAGATGGCGCTGCCAACAACGACCTGGTAGAAAAGCTCCAGTATCCTGTTGCACACGTTGAAGGATCTCAGCTTCCTCAGAAAGTAGAGTCTGCTCATCCCCTTCTTGTAAGCAGCATCGGTGTTAGATTTCCAGTCCAGTCCGTTGCTGATCATGACACCTAGGTATTTGTAGTCCTCCACTACCTCCACATCCTCCCTCCTAATCCGCAATGGCTGTGAAGGCATCCTCTTCTTCCTGAAGTCAATCACCGTCTCTCTGGTCTTGCAGACGTTCAGCCTCGTGTGATTCTGCTTGGTTCACCCCACAAATCTGTCTACTAGTGCCCTGTACTCCCCCTCCTCTCCCCCTCTTATACACCCAACAACAGCTGAGTCGTCACAGAATTTCTGCAGGTGGCATGTGTAACACCACGGTAACACCTCCTTGCTTTAGGTGTTGTACCCTTTGGGTGTAAAATCTTGTACCCTTTTGGTAGTGTTGTGTTATGGCAGTGTAGTTACCTTAAACTTTACTACCTGGATAGAAGGGACAATTGGGCCAGGTCAGATAGACTCTGGGTTCGTAGGAGCCTGGGAGGTGCAACAACAGATGACACATACACAGCCGTATAGGAACTTACAACTATGTATATTATTTTACAGATATGTACACATAAACAAAAACACAACACTGTAACAATAATAAAAAAAAATAAAAATAAAATACTCCAATTATATTTACAATGTGTACAGTTCTCTAGTGTCCGTTCCAGGTGATCAGTGGGATCACCTCTACCAGTGGGTTAGATTCGGGCTTCGGCTCGCCATCCAGAACTGGAGAATCCACGTTCTTGTCAAACCAGTCCAAAGAAAAAACCTGACCATGCTAATCGACACGTGCGTCATGGGGTTCCCGCGCTCAACGGCGTTAACAGCCTTTGGATCCAAATCAATCTCAAGTTTTATCAGAGACAAAGACTGCTATTAGCACGCTAGCGTCGCCATGTCATCAAGGACCGTCTCACTCTTGGTCGGTGTCTTCCGGCGTCTGGCGTGACTGAGCCAAAAAATGCAAGTCATGCCCAGATCCGGAGAAAGAGCGCTTAACCCATTGGCTGGCGCTGCCAAACAATCGGCACAGCCATTGGTTGCTCAAAATGCCAAATAAAAACGTTTGGAACTTTATCAAAACTCCCCAGAAAATGTTCCCTACTGTTTTATGAATATATATTTATTTAAATATTCATCTTTAAACTATTTACTCCCATTGTGAAATGGGTGTTTTTCTTTTTAAAAGCGGTATCAATATTCATATTTTTATTCGCGTTTTTAACACTGGGTTACACATGACTCGGAGTTGTACTGAAAGTCGGTGGAGAAAGCACAGTCCCCTGTGGAGCTCCCTTATCACTAACCACCACATCAGACAAGACACTGCCCCGCCAGACAAACTGTGGCCTGCCTGTCGGTAGTCAGTAATCCAGGAGATCACAGAGCTGTCGACCCCCATCCCCCGCAGTTTCTCACCCAACAGCAGTGACTGGATGGTATTAAAGGCACTGGAGAAATCAAAGAACATGATTCTCACAGTATCTCCTCCACCATCCAGGTGCAAATGGGCTCATTGCAGCAGGTAGATGACAGCATCTTCAACTCCTAAGTGGGGCTGATATGCAAACTGCAGAGGGTCCAGCCACGTCTTCACTTGTAGCCTCAGATATAGTATAGTCTTTGCCTTTAACATGCTTGTCTATAGTTTTCTTTCTAATCTCCTGAGACAACTCTTTCCTTAGCTTTCTGTGGTCCATGATGCACACCATGATACCAAACATCCACCCATCCATCCATCTTCTTCCGCTTAATCCTTTTCAGGTTGCGGGGGGGCTGGAGCCTATCCCAGCATCTTTGGGCGAGAGGCAGGGTACACCCTGGACAGATCGCCAGTCCATTGCAGGGCCAACACAGAGAGACAGACAACCATTCACTCTCACAGTCATACCTAAGGACAATTTAGAATCCCCATTTTGATGCCAATTAACCTAACTTACTCTGGGATTTCTCCGGTTTCCTCCCACATGCCAAAAAAACATGATACCAAACAGCATAGTGACTACTTTTCACCCTTTAAATAGGTAAATTGACTGATTACAAGCTTAAAGACATCTGTGATGCTAATTACAGGACACACTAGTTTAACATGTCCCAATGGTCAAATTATTTTCAGTTTTTATAGGGGTATCATCCTTTTGTCTAAACCAGATTCATTAGTTTGCTTTTTAAATTATACTGAGCCAAAATTCAAAAGCAATATCTGGTTTGCATTCATTAATTCTCAGAAAATCTTTATTTTTTTATTCTGTATTTCCTTCATTCAATACAAACTGAATAAAACCCAAGCTTTATTAATTCCCCTTGACGGATGAAAGCAGTCCACCGGTCATGCATCTCTGTTCACTGCAATATCTTCTTCAGCTTTTTATTAAATGGAAAACAATTGTTTTATATGTAAAAATTTGACTTTTTAAACCATCCAAAATCACAACATTGAAATTAGGACGAGAAATAATTAGCTTCTAAAGCAGCTTCTGTATTCCTGATGATATCCCAATCAGAGATCAGCGTCCCATAATGTAATTTTAAAAAATATCAATAAACAGATGTGAATGAAGGACAAAATACAGGCTAACTCCTTTAACATTTTTCACCAGTGTGTGGTCTGTGTGAACTCGTGGACCTTTACACAGGAATAAGTTTTGTAGATCAAACAAATCACTAATAATTCACCCATATTAGAAGAGACAGAATCATATGAGGATCCAACAAATCGGGACACAAATAAAATAAAAAGGAAAACCCCAAGCATGTGAAACTGAATGAGTTTTACTGGAAGAGGTTAAAGCAGAGTGAGAAACAGAAATTTCTCCAAAAAAATTTCAAAAAAGCATTGTTCACCTTTGTGTTTTCTGTTTAAATGTTTTGCTGATCTTGTGTTTGCTCATTTGTTCAGTTGTGAAGTTTTCATGAAAAATAACAAATTACTATATATGTTAAAAAAATATATAATCTGAGAAGTCAGTAATTAACTTTTATTGATTAATCCTCTCAGAATTAAATCCTCACAGTTTCCTTTGACTCATCAAGTGTTATCTCAAATTACAACTTTATTACAAAACCATTTACCCTTTCTTCTTCTTCAAATCATTTTATTGTAACACCCAGTAATTGGAAAAACATTGCCATATTAAAAGAAAAAAAACTTTTGATGACTGGCTTCAGATTGTCCTTCTGATTGGTCAGTAATGAAACTTGTCCTTCGATGTCACTTCCCGGGTCCATAAGGATCAGAAGTAGTTTGGCCTGCTTTTTCATCTCCTCCTTTCTGAAGATCGTGACCGAGATTTGAGGAGGCACAAAGACTGAGTACACAGCTGTTAAAACATCAAAACATTAGTAATCAGTGCATCTCTCAGTTCACTTTTATTTTTGTGAGGGCCCTTTTATACAGCAGGGACTTTTATACTCCAATTATTTAGCACATAATAGAAGAAATTCTATCAAATTTTGAGCACAAAGTTTGTAAAGTTTGTTATAAAATTTGCTAGTGGCACTTTTTGTTTGCCAAGAAAAACCATACTCCTGACAGGACTGCCATCCACATGGTGTGTAAATAGTGGAATTACTGCTCATGTGCCTCTTGCTTGCCACAAAAAGGGCCCACTATGAAATGTGCAGTTTTATCATGCGCAGTGCTGCAGATTTCACAAGCTGTTGTTGGCTGCTTATTTGTAGCTCTAGTTACATGCACTCAGTATGAACTGACTTGCTTTTAAGTGGACTTACCTTCGAGTTCCTTCAGGGGCTCTTCGATCATTGCTGAACAAACAGAAAGCAGTTTCCTTATTATTTCAGGTTTTTTGTAAATGTCTTTTTTGACTACTTTTAAAATTGTAATTATGATAGCTATAGTCTGTAGGTTTTTTTTTGTTTTTTTTTTTTGCTTTGTTGTGACTGTTTTTTGGCTTCATCTTGACCCTACACTGACTTTTCCCCCTGATGCGCCCCTCAGCCATGTGATGTGACAGTGATAACACATACTCCTGACAGGGTTTCATGACACACACACACAAGAAAACATATTACAGGTGAATAAATATGAGTGTGAGAGCAGGTGAGAGTGTCTTACATGTCGTACAGTGGAAAGTTAAACCTGGAAAATAGACAGAGACTCTTGTGAACCCGATCCACTCCTGAACCCAGGTTTTTAACTTTAGACTTGAGTTTACTCACAGCAAGGCAGTAGGGATGTTTGAGGCATTCCCTGTTGTGTTCCATGCCATATCACGGCTAAGAGACATGAGAAGGGATAAAACTTTTTTTTTAATATATATACTTCACAATCAGGGCCCTTAGGGAACAAAAAACCTATACTTCATATGCTCCTCCATCATGAATCTGTGACGTGTGTTATATTCTGTGTTTAAACTGATCTGAGGTCCTTAAATACCCTGTTGTCCTCGTGAGACTCAGAGCTGAAACAGAAACACATGAAGTTTCACTTTACAGTAAATAACTGGGCAAACACAAATTGCATGAAGAATCCATGCATCCTACTATTGTCTGACAGCAGCACAGGGAAAATATGTTGGTATTCACTGAGAATAAAAAAAAAGTTAACAAGAATGCTGAAAAGTTTGAGGGCATATACAGCCCAGAGCACAGAGAACATTGAGTGACCACTGAGAGATCAAAAATTGGCTCAGTCATTCAGCAATCTCCGAAAGCCTCAAAAAGCTGTTTCTGTGTAAAAATTTGAGAGATTCTTGTGTGTTTTGGACTGAATCAAAACTTTGAGGCGGCAATGGAGATCACTGGAAGATCATTGAGAGAGATCAATGGCAATCGCTGGGCACTCACTGAAAGATCATTGAGAGATCTGGCCATTTTTTCATCGCTCAAGGATCTCTCTACAATCTCCACCCCTGTGTAGAGGGGTTATAAACATATTATATAATGTTATAAACATATCCAGCAGGCAGAATAAATACTGAACATTCTTTTGAATCAAAGAAGAACATACAGTGCTGTGAAAAAGTGTTTGCCCCCTTCCTGATTTCTCATTTTTTTGTGTGCTTGTCACACTTAAATGTTTCAGATCATCAAGCAAATTTAAATATTAGACAAAGATAAACCTAATAACTGGTTGGGCCACCCTTGGCAGCAACAACTGCAAACAAGCATTTGTGATAACTGGCAATGAGTCTTTTACAGTGCTGTGGAGGAATTTTGGCCCATTCATCTTTGCAGAATTGTTGTAATTCAGCCACACTGGAAGGCTTTCAAACATGAACTGTCTTTTAAAGGTCATGCCACAGCATCTCAATCGGATTCTGGTCAGGACTTTGATTAGGCCACTCCAAAGTCTTCATTTTGTTTTTCTTAAGCCATTCAGAGGTGGACTTGCTGGTGTGTTTTAGATCATTGTCCTGCTGCAGAACCCAAGTGTGCTTCAGCTTGAAGTCACGAACAGATGACCAGACATTCTCCTTCAGGATTTTTTGGTAGACAGCAGAATTCATGGTTCTATTTACCACAGCAAGTCTTCCAGGTCCTGAAGTAGCAAAACAGCCCCAGACCATCACACTACCACCACCATATTTTACTGTTGGTATGATGTTCCTTTTCTGAAATGCTGTGTTACCTTTACACCGGATGTAATGAGACACACACCTTCCAAAAAGTTCAACTTTTGTCTCGTCGGTCCACAGAGTATTTTCCCAAAAATCTTGGGGATCACCAAGATGTTTTCTGGCAAAACTGAGATGAGCCTTTATGAGCCTTTATGTTCTTTTTGTTCAGCAGGCCATTTTTGCTCAGTTTCTTTCTTATGGCGGAGTCATGAACACTGACAACTGAGGCAAGTGAGGTCTGCAGTTCTTTGGATGTTGTTGTGGGTCTTTTGTGACCTCTTGGGATAATTTTAGTCGGCTGGCCATTCCTGGGAAGGTTCACCACTGTTCCATGTTTTCGCCATTTGTGGATAATGGCTGTCACTGTGGTTTGCTGGAGTCCCAAAGCTTTAGAAATGGCTTTATAACCTTTTCCAGACTGACAGACCTCAATTACTTTGTTTCTCATTTGTTCCTGAATTTCTTTGGATCGCAACATGATGTCTGGCTTTTGAGGATCTTTTAGTCTACTTCACTTTGTCAGGCAGGTTCTATTTAATTGATTTCTTGATTGAGAACAAGTGTGGTAGTAATCAGCCCTGGGTGTGGCTAGAGAAATGGAACGCAGCTTTCCAAAGATGTGATAAACCACAGTTAATTTATGTTTTAACCGGGGGGGGGGGGTGTCACTTTTTCACACAGGGCCATGTAGGTTTGGATTTTTTTCTCCTTAATAATAAACACCTTCATTTAAAAACTGCATTTTGTGTTTACTTGTGTTATCTTTGTCAAATATTTAAATTTGTTTGATGATCTGAAACATTTACATGTGACAAACATACAAAAAAAAGAGAAATCAGGAAGAGGCAAACACTTTTTCATACAACTGTACATCACATTAAGCATTATTCAACATCATTGGGAGATATGATCTTAATGAGTATTGTAGTTTTGGATATTGCCCCCATATTAGCATTACATGTTAACGAGGAGCAGCTCTGATTCAGAAGTTTGATCGCTGTCACTGAAGGCAACTCCTGAGAGACAGAACAGCAATTGTGTTATCAGAATAGTTATTGTTCTTCTTCATTGTTTTAATTATATAATTATTAATGTTAATAAAAGCCCGTTACTGTAGTTCAATATTGTTTTGAGGTTTGGTTTGAATCTTATTCTCACCCAGACTTCAGAAGAAATACTTTCTGACTATCCAACAGCTGCTAGAAAATTCATGATTCAGTTTTTAGCACTGAAGAGTGTTGTGGTAGAAAAGTCTGGGCCTGATGAATTATATCTACACACGACTGTTACATTTGCACCTCATTACTGAGCACGGAAGTGGAGATTTTGAGCAAGGAATTAGAAATTTTGAGCCCAAAAACGTGTTTTTTGCAAGAACTTAAGATTAGAAAGCAGGCGCTGACAATATATTTTCCTCAGATTTCGTCTCTGCTCACTCACGGTGTTTAACTGTGCTCCACTCACGTCCTCTTTCTTTTGCTCGCTCAACTTCTCTCTCTTCTAGCGCTATATTGGCTGGTTCTATTGGAGGAAGAACCAGCCAATCATAATTTGTCCTGTCTGACTCCTGATTGGTTGAAATTGTGGCATATTCATAGCACTGTGCCATGTCGAGCAAGCGCACAGGTAGAGTTGGTGGATTGCCACCTTATCGTGGTGGAGGAGTTTGAGTGCCTGAATGATCCCAGAAGCTATGTTGTCGGAGGCAACTTGCCCCTGGTAGGGTCTCCTAAGGCAAACTGGTCCTGGGTGAAGGGCCAGACTAAAGAGCGATCCAGTGGATCTCCATGAAAATTGTTACATCAAGGACCCAGTGTACCCAAAGGAGGCACATGGATCCACCCTCCAGTGGGCTCACAACCTGCAGGAGGGATCATGGGGATCATGGTGCTATGTGAACTGGGCAGCAGTCTGGACTACTCTACCTGGACTGATGCCCCCACGACCCGGATCCCCGGATTAGCAGTAGAAGATGGATGGATGGATCTATTTACTACCTTTTAACCTTACTCTCCCCCAAATCCTGAGGCTAACTTTTTAATTTAAATTCTAAAATCCATCTCATGCCAAGTAAAATGATGTGGGCATGGCGGTGAGAGCAGGATGCAAACTACCATCCCTCCGATCAGAAGTCGACCACACTATTCACCTACGCGACAGCAGCAGCAGGCTGGAGTTGGTCTGAAAAGGTTTTGTTGGATTGTCAACTCTTCCGTACCAATAGACATTTCATATAGGGATACAGCTTCTGTTCCAATAGACACTTCCTATACAGCATCTCCATGTGATAGCCTAATCTTCAATGGATACTTAGTCAAACAAAACTATTATCATATAGGATATAAAAATTTCAGGATGATGACAGCTGTATGCATGTCACACCTCCATCCCTGTCACTCACCTGGGGATGGATCTGCTGTTCTGCAGGTAAAGGTGGGTGACGTTCACTTCATTTGGTCTGCACACAGAAACAGGAAATGTCTGAGAGCATGAGTCCAACCCAAACAGTAAGTCCAGCCCACAACTGGATCTCACCTGGAGGTATTGGGCTGAGGAGGAAGAGGCCCAGCAGACACACAGTCCATCATCATCATCAGAAAAATGGCAGACTTCATCCTCAGTGAGAGGAGGTCTCAGTCAGAATGAAACACATTCCACTCACACAATCGTCTGCTTTTATACACTCTACCATGGTTCCTGTCCTCGGCTGAAGGTCGGTTCATGGTGGGCTGAAGGCCAGTGGGATCAGTACTATGCCTCCTCAGTGTTGTTTCAATATTTGTTAGAGAAGATGTTATCAGCAGCTCGACCTCAACACTGTTTGTTCTGTGCCGTTAGCAGGAATCAGCATCAGATCAGGGTGATGAAATGGTGACATTAACACAAACACCAATTACAGATTTGTATGAGGGAAGTCACATTATTGATATATGAGGTCATAGGGTACATAGGAGTTTGATAAGCCTAAACAGATCAAACCACAACACACACACTTAAATTCAAAACTCAAAACAGTTTAGAAAGCAGAATCACCAAATAAACTAATAAACTTTAAACTGTTGGAGGAAAGGTGGGCATGCAAAGGGAGAAAAAAAAAAGAAATTTCACATAGAAAGACTGAACTTGAACCTTCAGCTGTAATTAACCATCACACCAACATCTAATCCTTAATGGACACAGATAATTAGTGGTGGCTAGGGTTGTCACCTTCAATGCAGAAAAATAAAGGACACCCCGCCCCTCACCCCACCTTTGGACCGAGGACATCTTTTAAGCCCCTGTCACAACTTTACGATTTAGGTAGCATATGCCAGTGTTTGAAAAATTGGGCGAATACACTGGCGGGTGTCGAATAAGTTAAAGGTAAGTTTTGTATAAGCTGAGATCACGCTGGAGCATGCTGGTATACGTCATAGTATGGCAAGGTCATCTCAAAATTTTTTACATGCCAAAATTTTTAGATGTATTCAGCATATGGCTTATACGTCCTGCTTACATGGGCCATAAGTTGTAGGTAAGTTATGCGATCGTTGACACACGTTACTTGTAAGTTACTCATAAGTCGAAATACGTTGAGACAATGTCTAGTGTACCCAAAACATTTTTCTAACGTATGAGTAATGTCATGCGGTGACCCTCGCGGATCACCATAAGACGGCAAGAGTCCACCGGTGAGTTTTGCAATGATGGTAATTTATTAATAACACAAGACAAGACACGAGGCTATGAGCCACTAAGGGCAAAAACACACACTAAGCGATACAAGGGCTCATAGTGCTAACCCCAGCCACTACGAGCTAAACTATGACAAGACCAAAAGAACACGAACCTGACATGAAGGTCTAATGAGGCCTCACGAGGATTGTTTGATGTCTGACGATACTCCTGCGATCTAACTGCTGTCAGTGCCCATCTTATAAAGGCGAACACTAACGAGCAGTAATGACAGACAGCTGACCAACCTTGACAGGCGGAAGCCCCACCGAGCGCCTTCACAATAAGAGCCCAGAGAGGCCAGAATACAACTCACAGCTGTCAAGGCCGGCAGCGAGCTGTGTGTAGCCCGAGCACGGACAGAACCCAGCGCTCGGGTCGTAACAAGTAACGTGCTTTGAACCCATATGTAACTTACTGAATGGGTTACTAACTTACAGCTACCTGTTATGAATTGTCAAGAATTGCCCCTCGGGGCAGAGAGGAAGACCCACGCGCTGAACTATGAGTTTGTGAGATTTGTTGAAAACAATAAAACACAAAGTTCAAACGGTGCACAAACAGAAAGTCCCAACAGATATCCAAAACAACGTACGGTAAATACAACACACCAGAATGAGGGCTGCGTTCTGATGGAGACAAGGGAAGCGAAAATCAAGACTGCGGCAACAAGAAATGAAAATAACCGCCCTTAAATAGGGTCAGAAACAAATCACACAAGTAATGACAGGTGTGGGTAACATGAGCAGGCAGAAGGTAACAGTGATTCATAATTTAGACCAGCTGGGAGCAATGAGAGGGGAGCAGCCGGAGCTGACAGCTGACAGGGGCAACGCCCAACGGAGCACAAACCCAGAAATGCAACTGACAGCTGTCAACCCAGAGGGACAACACAACAGTAAAGAATAAAATATCAACAAATGCAGACTGAGATATAAATACAAATTAATACAAAATAAGAGCGTAACAAAACTATGACATAAACAGGAAAATAGAAAACAGTACAAGAATCACAGAAACCAAAAGGCACAAAATACAACAAATATATAAATATAGAGAAAAAGCCATGAGACTGAACATGGCGGAAACCTCCAGTGCTCAGCTCATGACACTACCATATAATGGCGTATTGGCAGCGCTGGTTCACAAGAGGAATCCGTCAAGACTCCATGGTGAGCAGATGTCCATGCCAAACTGGTCTTGTTTTTCTATTCAGACAAAGTAAAGAGATGTTTGACATCTTTCGGCTGTCATCCGACGTTTGTGCCATGTCATATCAGCTGTTTTATCCTTTCCGTAGGTGTAATCGACCTGAAAGATTTGACAGCTCTGCCCGATCGGTCACGCCTCCCGCCGTGCAATAGTCTTTGGAAGAGAGAATCATCTCTGTTGAACTGAGATGATGGAGCCTTCATGCTCTCACACACCCAGGATTCATGGATTGGGAGGTGACCTAAAATCGAAAATTTTGGCCGTATGCCAGCATTTTAGAGAAATTTTGATATGTCAGCCTACACTGCCTAAGTCGTCAAGGGGTGACAGGGGCTTTACCAGTGCAGTGTTCTCCCTAGAGACATCTTCTTTCCAATTTTGGAATCATGCAAAATCTTTTGATTGAGTTTATGTTCACAGTCAGCACTGTTATAACTGAAGTTATGTTTGACAATGTGGTATACCTGCAGAAATGGGCACAAATAGCCTTCCTGAAAAAATGTATGTAATTTAATTAGCGAATAGTAATTTGTAAATACATATTATTACATACATATTAATTACATATCAATTTTTGTTTAAATACTTGAAAGTGCTTGAAATTATAAATCTTTCACAAAATTGGGATCAGACTGAATAGTTAGGACTGAATAGTGTATGTATTCCTGTAAATATGTAATTTACCCCAGTTAAACCCCAGCAGAGTGGTGGCCTAGTTGATAGAGCATCTGCCCCACAACTGGAAGGTTGGGGGCTCAAGTCCTGGCTGGTTCGTACCAAAAACCAGATAAGACTTTATTAATCCCACACTGGGGGAAATTCATTTGCTACAGCAGCACAAAGTCAGAACAGATACCAAAAAAACTACTACAAATTGTACTATACACATCAATAAAAGTAATATACATACATGCATGTTTATGGCAAGTATTTATCCTATGTGTATATTATACAGTCTAACTGCTGTCGGGATAAAGGACCTACAGTACCGTTCAGTCCTACACAGTGGCTGTAACAGTCTACTACTAAAGGAGCTGCTCAGGGCCTCCACAGACTCATGTAGGGGGTGAGAGGTGTTGTCCATAATAGACATTAGCTTAGCTAACATCCTTCTCTCCCCTACCACTTCAACGGGGTCCAAGGGACCAGCCAGGGCATAACTCGCCCTCTTGACAATCTGTTCAAACATTTCCTGTCCCTCTCTGTGCTACCACTACCCCAGCAAACAACTGCATAAAAAATTGCAGAGGCCACCACAGTGTTGTAAAATGTCCTTAATAATGACCTGCAGACCCCAAATGACCTCAATCTACCCAACAGATGGAGCCGACTTTGGCCCTTTTTCTACAGAGCTTGGGTGTTATCTGACCAGTCCAATTTGTTATTGAGGCAACACCCAGGAATTTGTAACTATCCACAACCTCAATGTCCAGACCATGGATATTTACCGGTACAGTTGTTGATGGTTTCCTCCTAAAGTCAACCATCATTTCCTTTGTCTTACTGGAGTTGATAAGATAAGATAAGGATCTTCAGGTCGGGGGAATAGGGAGATGCTGAAGTCCGTACAGAGGGAGCTGAGGAGAAAGATCAGAGAAGGCAAGGACAGCTTCAGGAAGAAGATGGAGGACAAGCTGCAACAGAGCGACATCAGCGGGGTCTGGAGAAACCTCAAAACCATCTCTGGGCTTCAGAATACCTCCCCCCAGGCCACGGGGGGCAGGGAGTGGGCGAACAATCTGAATCTGCTTTTCAATAGGTTTGACCAACCGCCCTCCCCCCTGACTGCACAACAACCACTGCTGCCTCTAAAGACATCAAGTCCTGCTGCCCACTCCCCGCTCCACCAACCCCCCCCCCCACTCCCAACACACAGCCCCCCATCCTGACCCTGACCAGGACCCAGGTGAGGACGGAGCTGAGGAAGATCAAGGCGAGGAAGGCGACGGGACCAGACGGCATCAGCGCAAAGCTCCTCAAGTCCTGTGCAGACCAGCTGTGTGGGATTGTGGCGTACATCTTCAACCTGAGCCTGAAGCTGGGGAGGGTACCACAGCTGTGGAAAACATCTTGTGTGGTACCTGTACCAAAGACTACCCACCCCAAAGACCTGAACAGCTACAGACCGGTGGCCTTGACGTCCCACTTGATGAAGACCCTGGAGAGACTGCTCCTTGCTCACCTCCGCCCCCTGGTGGAACCAGCGATGGATCCACTCCAGTTCGCCTACCAGCATGGCATTGGGGTGGAGGATGCGGTGATCTTCCTCCTTCACCGTTCTCTGTCCCACCTGGAGAAGCCCGGGAATGTGGTGAGGATCATGTTCTTTGACTTCTCCAGTGCTTTCAACACCATCCAACCGATCCTGAAGGACAAGCTGCTACGCGCAGGGGTGGACCAGCACCTGTCATCATGGATCCTGGACTACCTCACGAACCGGCCTCAGTTTGTGAGAACCCGGGACTGTGTGTCCGACACGATCATTGGTAGCACGGGGGCCCCCCAGGGAACAGTGTTGGCTCCCTTCCTGTTCACTCTTTATACTGCAGACTTCTCACACAACACAACACACTGCCATCTACAGAAGTTCTCTGATGACTCTGCGATTGTTGGCCTCATCTCCAATGGAGATGAAGCTGAGTACAGAGGGCTTATAAGATAAGATGAGATAAGATAAGCCTTTATTAGTCTCACAACGGGGAAATTCCAGGATTGCAACAGCACAGGGATAGCAACACTCAGAGCAACAATCAGAAGGCAAGAAAAAAAAAACAAGCAAGCAAGAGCAGCTAATATACATATGTACATATTACTATAAAATATATATATACACACACACAGACACACAGTGCAGAGCATTGTAGCTGGATGGAATAAATACATGAATATGTAAACACACAGTGCGGAGCATTGTAGCTAGATGGAATAATATGTAGATATATAAACACAGTGCGGAGCATTGTAGCTAGATGGAATAAATATATACACTACTGTTCAAAAGTTTGGGGTCACTTAGAAATTTCCTTATTTTTGAAAGAAAAGCACTTTTTTTCAATGAAGATAACTTTAAACTAATCAGAAATACACTCTATACATTGCTAATGTGGTAAATGACTATTCTAGCTGCAAATGTCTGGTTTTTGGTGCAATATCTAGATAGGTGTATAGAGGCCCATTTCCAGCAACTATCACTCCAGTGTTCTAATGGTACAATGTGTTTGCTCATTGCGTCAGAAGGCTAATGGATGATTAGAAAACCCTTGTGCAATCATGTTAGGTCTGCAATGCTGTAATTGCTGCAAATGGAGGATTCTTTGATGAAAGCAAAGTTTGAAGGAAAAAATTATTATTTCAAATACAAATCATTATTTCTAACCTTGTCAATGTCTTGACTATATTTTCTATTCATTTTACAACTCATGGTGGTAAATAAGTGTGACTTTTCATGGAAAACACAAAATAATTGTCTGGGTGACCCCAAACTTTTGAACGGTAGTGTAGATATATAAATATAAACACACCCAGTGCGGAGCATTGTAGCTAGATGGAATAAATATGTAAATATATAAACACACACAGTGCAGAGCATTGTTGCTAGATGGGATGAAACAGCACAACCGTCTACTTAGTTATCCTACATGGTATGATTATGTGCCCATACATATTCTCACTCTCCATAGCGACCGGTATTTTCCTAGTTGTATGCCGGAGGGGACCATTGTGTAAGACTATTGCATCTTTGCATTCAAAAAACTATTAGTTTGTTACGTCTTTTTGCTATCTCTGCGAGCAGCTCTGCTTAGGTTGTACAGTCTGACAGCCGTTGGTAGGAAGGACCTGCGAAACCTCTCGGTTGTGCACCTGGGATGATGTAGTCTGCTGCTAAATGAGCTCCTCAGTGCATTCAGTATGTCCCGCATAGGGTGGAACTCGGACTCCAGCAGAGATGACAGTTTACCCACCGTCCTTCTCTCTCCTATCTCCTCCACTGGATCAAGGCGCTGCCCCAGGACAGAGCTAGCTTTCTTATCCAGGACTTCGTGGACTGGTGCCATCGGAACTGCCTCCAGATCAACACGAGGAAAACTAAGGAGCTGGTGGTGGACTGCCGCAGGCATGGACAACCCCTCACAACACCAGTAAATATACAGGGAACAGACATTGAGATTGTGACATCCTACAAGTACCTGGGTGTTCATCTGAACAATAAACTAGACTGGTCACACAATACTGACGCACTCTACAAGAAGGGACAGCGCAGGCTGTTCCTACTGAGGAGACTCAGGTCTTTTGGTGTACAAGGGGCGCTGCTGATGACATTCTATGACACGGTGGTGGCATCAGCCATCACTTTTGGAGTGGTCTGCTGGGGCAGTGGCATTACTGCAGCCGATAGGAAGAGACTGAACAAACTGATCAAGAAAGCTAGCTCTGTCCTGGGGCAGCGCCTTGATCCGGTGGAGGAGATAGGAGAGAGAAGGACGGTGGCTAAACTGTCATCTCTGCTGGAGTCCGAGTTCCACCCTATGCAGGACATACTGAATGCACTGAGGAGCTCATTTAGCAGCAGACTACATCATCCCAGGTGCACAACCAAGAGGTTTCGCAGGTCCTTCCTACCAACGGCTGTCAGACTGTACAACCTAAGCAGGGCTGCTCGCAGAGATAGCAAAAAAGACGTAACAACCTAATAGTTTTTTGAATGCTAAAGATGCAATAGACTTACACAATGGTCCCCTCCGGCATACAACTAGGAAAATACCGGTCGCTATGGAGGGTGAGAATATGTATGGGCACATAATCATACCATGTAAGATAACTAAGTAGACGGTTGTGCTGTTTCATCCCATCTAGCAACAATGCTCTGCACTGTGTGTGTTTATATATTTACATATTTATTCCATCTAGTTACAATGCTCCGCACTGGGTGTGTTTATATTTATATATCTATATATTTATTCCATCTAGCTACATTGCTCCGCACTGTGTGTTTATATATTTACATATTTATTCCACCTAGCTGCAATGCTCCGTACTGTGGGTGTTTATATATCTACATATTTATTCCATCTAGCTACAATGCTCTGCACTGTGTGTCTGTGTATATATATATAAATATATATATATTCATAGTAATATGTACATATGTATATTAGCTGCTCTTGCTTTTTTTTCTTGCCTTCTGATTGTTGCTCTGAGTGCTGCTATCCCTGTGCTGTTGCAATCCTGGAATTTCCTCATTGTGGGACTAATAAAGGCTTATCTTATCTTATAAGATAAGATAAGATATTGTAGCTGTAACTGTAGCTGTAACTGTAGCATTGTAGCTGGATGGAATAAATACGTATATGAGTATATAAACACACAGTGCGGAGCATTGTAGCTAGATGGAATAATATATAGATATATAAACAGTGCGGAGCATTGTAGCTAGATGGAATAGATATATGAATATATAAACACACAGTGCGGAGCATTGTAGCTAGATGGAATAAATATGTAGATATATAAACACACAGTGCGGAGCATTGTAGCTAGATGGAATAAATATGTAAATATATAAACACACACAGTGTGGAGCATTGTTGCTAGATAGAGTAAATATATAAATATATATATAAACACACACAGTGCGGAGCATTGTAGCTAGATGGAATAAATATGTAAATATATAAACACACACAGTGCGGAGCATTGCAGCTAGAGGGAATGAAACAGCACAACCGTCTACTTAGTTATCCTACATGATATGATTATGTACCCATACATATTCTCACCCTCCATAGCGACCGGTATTTTCCTAGTTGTATGCCGGAGGGGACCATTGTGTAAGTCTATTGCGTCTTTTGCATTCAAAACTATTAGGTTGTCACATCTTTTTGCTATCTCTGCGAGCAGCCCTGCTTAGGTTGTACAGTCTGACAGCCGTTGGTAGGAAGGACCTGCGAAACCTCTCGGTTGTGCACCTAGGATGATGTAGTCTGCTGCTAAATGAGCTCCTCAGTGCATTCAGTATGTCCTGCATAGGGTGGAACTCGGACTCCAGCAGAGATGACAGTTTAGCCACCATCCTTCTCTCTCCTATCTCCTTCACTGGGTCAAAGCGCTGCCCCAGGACAGAGCTAGCTTTCTTGATCAGTTTGTTCAGTCTCTTCCTATCGGCTGCTGTAATGCCACTGCCCCAGCAGACCACTCCAAAAGTGATGGCTGATGCCACCACCGTGTCATAGAATGTCTTCAGCAGCGCCCCTTGTACACTAAAAGACCTGAGTCTCCTCAGTAGGAACAGCCTGCGCTGTCCCTTCTTGTAGAGTGCGTCAGTATTGTGTGATCAGTCTAGTTTATTGTTCAGATGAACAATGATGTGAAGGTGGTTGAATTCACACCAGATGATGAAGTCAGAGATGACCCTCCTGTGCTCCAGATCGTTTCCCTCTGACATACATCCAATAATAGCTGTATTGTCGGAAAACTTCTGAAGGTGACAGCTAGTGGAATTACATCTGAAATCTGATGTGTAAAGAGGAAAGGGGACAGCACTATTCCCTTAGGGGTCCCTATACTGCATACCACCACCTCAGACAGAGTCATGCAACCTCACGTACTGCGGTCTGTTGGTGAGATAGTCAATAGTCCATGCAGTAAGGTGTCAGTCAACTCCTGCTCCCTCCAATTTCTCTCTCAGTAATGCCGGTTGAATTGTATTGAAAGCACTGGAGAAGTCAAAAAACATGACTTTCTCAGAGCTTCCAATATTCTCCAGGTGAGACAGTGACCTCTGCTAAAGATAAATACTGTAACTGCACCCTCCACTCCAATCCTGAATTGGTAAGAAAACTGCAGGGGATCCAGCATTGTGCTCACCAGGGGTTGGGAGTAGCTGAGGATGATCCTCTCCAGAGTCTTCATCAGATGGGAAGTTAAAGCCACAGGTCTATAATGGTTAGACTCTATAGGGCGCACAATCTTTGCCACTGGGACCACACAGGAGGGCTTCCACAAAACAGGAACCTTCCCCAAACTAAGACTTAGATTAAACATGTGCATGGCCACCCCACATAGCTGGTCTGCAAATTTCCCAAGCAGTCTGGAGCTAATGCCATGCGGGCTTATCACTTTTCTGGCCTTGATCTTCTTGAGCTCCCTCCTCACCTGATGAACAGACAAGGACAGAGGAGTGGGAGATATCCCCGGTGCAGGGGGCAGCCCCATATGGTGTGAAGAAGAGGCAGGATAGCTGATGTGAGTAGGGGTGGGAGTGGGACCTGAGTTAACCCCTTGCACTCTGGTCAATTTCCCTAAAAACGCCTAAAAATAGCGTACCCAAAGTAAATCAAAAGCTGTTCTTCAACCCTTTGCAGCATCTTCATGGGGTTGGTCTCATTTAAAAGAAAACACTTTGAATTTGTTGGCAAAACAGTCATAATCTCTCTAAGTGCTCCTGCCACTGAGTAACAGTCATCTAAACATACTGAACTTGAAGAAAATAAAGTTCGCCTGGGTGTTTTTTTTGGATATAAATGCTTGCAAATAACACACAGCTGTCAGATATGGGCTGGAAAATGCAACAGAAATGTAGAACCAAGTGTTATCCAGCTGAGGTCCAAATTTTGTAACAATACCACCAAAAATGAATATATTACACAGCTTTTTCCTCAGGTTGTTCCCAGGCGTTTTTGAACTGTGCCAAATTGTGCCAAATGGCACAGTTTGGAAAAGCGTCTATAACTTTTGAATGATCCAATATAGAAGCTTGATCTTGGGCTCTAATGAAAGGTGACACTCAGGGCTGTGTGTGTGGGGGGGAGGAGGGGTTGTTTATTCATGAATGAATGAATGAATGAATGAATGAATGAATGAATGAACAATCAAGCCCCCCACACACAAAGAAGCATGCTGTGGAAATGTGAAAATGACGAGGCAGAGTTTATCTCACGAGTCAGGTTTATTCACATCTTCCAACATCAGCAAAGCAGAAAGAGAAAAAACACAGACATTCGTCCTTTATATATCCAGGACCTTCAAAGCTCACAGTCACATTGCATTTAATCACAAGTAACAATGCATCTTTCCTTAAATCCTGTAACATCCTCCTCCTAGTCTCTGGCAGACCAGGAAATCCCCCAAGGCCGTCTCTTGCATACCAAAGACTAAATTTTCACATCCTCCTGTTATCTCCAAGGAGGCCCAGTTCTTTGTTCTACTCGGAGATGTGAAGCTTAAAGTGATACATATGTGTCCCACAATGCCACGTAAAAAATGTGTGGCCTTTTTTTACAAGAAAAAATAACCTACAGTGCACTAAAAATTATACTAAAATATCTGCAATGTAGAGGATAACAACTCCCCCCCCACCCTCGCTACAGAGTCCGGTCCGCGGTGCACGGACCGGACCGTGCACCGCAGTCCGTCATGTGGCAATGACGCACAGTTGTAATTTACCGATCGGTCAAAAGTAATTTTGATTACTATTTTCAGTGATAAAGAATAATTTAGCTTATAACACTTACCTGTCCACAACAGCAGTGTCGCTGGCGAACATCTCTTCCTCATTGTCAGACGAACATGACGCTGGTCCACTTGTTACGACTCGTGGTTCTGGTCACGCGACCCGGTCAAACCATGATTCCATTATTGCGGTTTTGCGCTTTCATGATTGCGGTTTTGGCGAACGATTTTTCAAAACAAATAAGAACAGTAGTAATAAAAAAAGACTGGCGAACGCTACCATTACACACAGCGGCTTACACAAAACAGATTTTACGCACGGGACGCACGCTTTCAATCATTGAACTTCTCTGCTTCAATTGGCTCGCTGTATTCGCAGCCGTTGGTAGGCGGGTCCTTCTTGCTAGGTTTTCAGTCATTGGTTCTTCAAGGTTTCAGAAACCCAATTCAAGGCTCTTATTAGTCGAATGAGAGGTCAATCAAATCTAAACCAATCAAAGCACTCCTTTGGCTTTCTGTTCGCGGCTGTGTCTGTAGTGGAAGAACGGAAATGCAGCTTTTTTTTTTTTCAGTGCGCACTAGGAAGCAGAGACATGACCGCCTGCGGTATCCCGGAGTGCAAGAGGTTAAACCTGTTAAAAAATAAATTCAGTTCATTTGCCCACTCCTTACTGCCACTAGCAGGGGTCACCCAATGCTTGCTATTGGGAAAACACCGCACTCTCTCAGAAGGAACAATGCTCTCCACACAAAAATTACTATAATTCGACATACAATAGGTCAAAGTGTCAATGTCCTCCCTATGAGGGTTACAAAGTACATCCCAATCTGTGGTTTCAAAGCAATCCTTCAACCTCAGGTGGGAAGTACCATAAAAATGGTAATTCCCACCTTCTAGGCTGGTGCTCAGTGTAATAGAATAGGGGAAGATGTTGTTTGTGATGGCGCCTTGCATGGCAGCGACCCTCTGATTCTAAATGTGATTAACATTGTAGATAGGAGAAACATAATTTCGTTCTACTGTACATGTTATGGACTGAATGACAATAGTTGGCTTCTTCTTCTATAAGGTGCTGAAAATAATTGAAAATGACCCTTAAAAAGTCCATGAATTTGACCTTGTGAAAATGTGTACCAACTCTGATTGTAAAACAACTGATATAAGTACATTTGATTGAAATACTGCCCTTCTTATCGTCATCATCATCATCAGGTGTACAGACTACTCGATACTGGTGGGGAGGTGCTGTTTACCCAGGGCCCACTGCAGAGAGGGGCCCTCAAAAAGTCTGGAATGAAAATGTTTTTTTTTTTACTTGCATTCTTTTAATTTCTAATTAATTAATGTCATAATAAAATTCACCCTGTCTGAATGAAGTGTTTGAGAGACTGAATTTTGCATTAACAGTAATGATGGATGTTCTCTGAGGCATCTATCACCCCTTTAAAAAGGTGCAAAATAGATTAGTCCACACACCTGCACCCAGTTAAGTGAAGCGTGGCACCAGTCACACAGCAACCTGCAGGCTGCAGCATGTCTGCTTCTTCGATCAGAATACAGTAGTGCATCATTACCCTAAACCTCACCGTTTATTACCTCCGCCAAGGAGGTAATGTTTTTACTGGGGTTCGTCTGTTTATCTGTCTGTTACCAACATAACTCAAAAAGTTATAAACGGATTTTGATGAAATTTTCAGGAAAGGTGTGTAATGGCACGGAGAACAGATGATTAGATTTTGGTGATGATATTTGTTTGTATTTGTGCAGCAGGATTACACAAAAACTACTGGATGGATTTGGATGAAATTTTCACCAGAGGTGGTTCTTGGGCTAGAGAGGAACTCATTATATTTTGGTGATGATCTGAGAATGCATACCTCATCCAAGTCTCTTTATCTTCTCACAGTGTGTTAGCAACAATACTCCAAAACTGATGGACAGACATTGATGCAATTTTCACCACAAGTGGCTATAGCCCTACACACAAACCCATTACATTTTGGAGGTGATCCATGAGAAACGGAAGGAGCCTTGGCAGAGGTATGCGCTCTATGAGTGCTTTTCTAGTTTTTATTACCTCCACCAAGGGAGGAGGTAATGATCTGAGAGTGCATAC
The DNA here is from genome assembly GCA_020510985.1 of Pholidichthys leucotaenia. Taxonomy (NCBI): domain Eukaryota; kingdom Metazoa; phylum Chordata; class Actinopteri; order Cichliformes; family Pholidichthyidae; genus Pholidichthys; species Pholidichthys leucotaenia. The sequence goes on along the minus strand of CM035845.1, from coordinate 212,763,247 downwards.
CTCCACCAAGGGCTTTGTTTGTATTTGTGCAGTAGGATTACACAAAAACTACTGCATGGATTTGGATGAAATTTTACCCAGAGGTGGTTCTTGGGCTAGAGAGGAACCCGTTACCTTTTGGTGATGATCTGAGAATGCATGCCTCAGCCAAGGCTCTTATCTTCTCACAGAGTGTTAGCAACAATACTCCAAAAGTACTGAATGGATTTGGATGAACTTTTCACCAGAGGTGGTTCTTGAGCTACAGATGAACCCATTACATTTTGGTGATGATCTGAGAATGCATACCTCAGCCAAGACTCTTATCTTCTCACAGTGTCTTAGTAATAATACTCCAAAACTAATGGACAGACTTTGATGCAATTTTCACCACAAGTAGCTCTAGGCCTACACACAAACCCATTACATTTTGGAGGTAAATGGTAAATGGCATTCACTTAAATCCATCCATCCATCTTCTTCTGTATAATCCTTTTTTTGGGTCGCGGGGGGGCTGGAGCCTATCCCAGCATCTTTGGGCGAGAGGCAGGGTACACCCTGGACAGATCGCCAGTCCATCGCAGGGCCAACACAGAGAGACAGACAACCATTCACTCTCACAGTCATACCTAAGGACAATTTAGAATCCCCAGTTTGATGTCAATTAACCTAACTTGCATGTTTTTGGCATGTGGGGGGAAACTGGAGAAATCCCAGAGTAAACCCACACAGACATGAGGAGAACATGCAAACTCCACACAGATCACTGTTGGTTGGGGGCTGGGATCGAACCCAGGATCCCCCGGCCAAGGGTGAGTTGCTATTGCACTTTTATTCTCATCTCTAGATGACCAAAGCACTTTACAGATCCTGCTATCCACCCATTCACACACACATTCACACACTGACGGAGGTGATCCATGAGAGATGGAAGGAGCCTTGGCGGAGGTATGTGCTCTCTGAGTGCTTTTCTAGTTTATTTATTGCTTTGTAAAGGTACAGTAGTTGATTTTTTTTTACATAAATTCATAAAGTTAGCAATTGGTAGAACTGCAAAGGAAAAACTTGGTACAAATTTTCAAGAATAAAGATGCAAAAATATGATAAAAGATGGTAATTTACAACTTAAAGTCACATACAGTATTTACTATAAGCAAGCCCCAAATTTATGAGAAAAACAGATTTCTGTGAGAAAAACCAGAGCTTCCAAATACCAAAGCAACCCTAACATTCACATGCACACTCATTTCTAAGAAGACAAAAAACTCTAAAACTTACAACAGTAAAATTTACAAGAAAAAAATTATCAATTTTCTGAAACATTTTAATATAGCATATATATACAGTGGATATACTGTAAAAAGTCCACACACCCCTGGCAAGTTTTTCCATCCATCCATCTTCTACCGCTTAATGGCAATCCTTTTTTTTTTTTTTAAGATGGCGGCAGCGCGCACGGACGCAGTGGCCCCTCTTGGCATCAGCGAGTGTGAGAGTTTTGAGTGTTTTGATCTTCCCAGACGTACATTCTGTAAAACTTACAACCGTGAGACCTTATTAAACATCAAGGTACTGCACACTGCAAGAATCGCGGCGATCAGTTGTGACTTGGACATTCTACGCCAGCATGGAATTCTGGCAGAGTCCCCGCTGGAAGCTGCCCGAGAAAGGAGGAGGCGTAAGCTGAGCGAACGCAAGCAAAAGCGTGGAAAAAGGGCCGGGATCCATGCTAGGCTAAAGGCTAACCCCTCCAGACCAACGGTACCGTCACTCAATCTCTCTAACGTCTGCTCCCTCGAAAACAAGCTGGACGAGCTGCGTCTGCTGAGAGAAACCCGGAGAGAGTGAAGAGACTGCTGTGTGCTTGCGTTCACTGAGACATAGCTCCACAGCAACATTCCTGACGAGGCCATTCAACTGGAAGATATGGCGATGTTCCGTGCCGACAGGGAAACGGCGAGCTCCGGTAAGAGCCGGGGGGTGGGCTATGCATCTATGTTAACAAGAACTGGTGCGTCAATGCCACGTTAGTGTCTAAACACTGCTCTCCGTTGGCGGAGTTCCTTATTGTAAATTGTCGGCCATATTATTTGCCGAGGGAATTCAGCAACGTGTTTGTAGCTGGTGTTTACATAGCGCCGAGCACTAATGCTAAAGCTAGTGCTAAGAAGGCACTCGGGGAACTGGACAATGCGATTAGAGAAATCCAAACTTCACACCCGGACAGTTTTGTGGTGGTTGCGGGGGATTTTAACCACACCAGCCTAAAGACTGTGCTCCCCAAGTTTAAACAATGTGTAGACTTTAAGACCAGAGGAGAGAATATGTTGGACTTAGTGTACACAAACACAGATGCATATAAAGCGATACCCCGCCCCATCTCAGCCTTTCTGATCACATATCCGTGATGCTGCTGCCTGCCTACAAACCTTTATTGAAGCGCAGCAGGCCAGCAGTGAAACAAAGTAGAATTTGGCCAGAGAGTGCAACCTCTGCACTGAAAGACTGTTTTCTGCACACAGACTGGGAGGTCTTCAAAATAGCAGCCTCCCAGGAAGACAAGACAGATGTGGAGGAGTATGCTGATACGGTCACCAGCTACATCGCGAAGTGCACAGAGGATGTCACTACAGTGAAGACCATCAATATGCAGGGTAACCATAAGCCCTGGATGACTGCAGAGGTGCGCTCGCTGCTTACAGCCAGAGATGCAGCCTTCAGAGCGAAGGACAGGATCGCTCTCCGCTCAGCCAGGTCTGCGCTCTTAAAGGGAATTAAGGAGGCAAAGCACGCCTATGCGGAGAAAATCCAGGGACACCTCTGTGACACTAGGAACACCAAGCAGATGTGGCAGGGAGTTCGGACACTGACGGGCTATAAGTCTAGGCAGGGGGTCGATGATGACGACGCTTCGCTTCCAGACAGGCTTAATGACTTCTTTGCACGTTCTGAAGCATCAAACTCGACAATCAGAGGGAGGGCTGGCCCACCCCCACCATCGGTCAGACCAGCTTTTAACATCAACTCAGCGGACACACGGAGGACCCTAACCAAAGTCAACCCACGCAAAGCTGCAGGTCCGGACAACATCCCAGGACGTGTGCTCCGAGACTGCGCGAGCGAGTTAGCGGATGTCCTGACTGACATTTATAATATCTCCCTGAGTTAGGCCATCGTTCCCAGATGCTTCAAGACCTCTATCATTGTACCGGTGGCAAAGAAACCAGTTGTGTCCTGTTTGAATGACTATCGTCCTGTTGCACTGACACCAATTGTGATGAAGTGTTTTGAATGGCTTGTCAAACCACACATTACAGCCTGCCTCCCTGCATCACACGACCCACTCCAGTTTGCATATCGTTCAAACCGCTCCACGGAGGATGCTATAGTCACCACCCTACACTCTGTCATCACCCACCTGGACCAGAAAGACACCTACGCCAGACTCCTGTACATTGATTTCAGTTCAGCATTCAACACCATTATTCCCCAGAGACTGATGGAGAAATTACTCCTTCTCGGTCTGAACACCGCCACATGTCTCTGGATCCTGGATTTCCTGACTGAGAGACCTCAGTCTGTCCGGGTTGGGAACAACATCTCCAACTCTGTCACGCTAACTAACTAACTACTAACTAACCTGCACTTATATAGCGCTTTTCTAGTCACAAAGACCACTCAAAGCGCTTTCTTTAATACTAACCCTCTATTCTAAGGGCCTATAGGAAACAGATATCTAGGGACAATTTAGAACAGCCAATTAACCTAACATGCATGTTTTTGGCATGTGGGAGGAAACCGGAGAAATCCCGGAGTAAACCCACGCAACACGGGGAGAACATGCAAACTCCACACAGATCACTGTTGGTCGGGGGCTGGGATCGAACCCACGATCCCACGATCCCCACAATCCCCCGGCCAAGGGTAAACTGTGCTGCCGCAGTGCTAACCACTGCGCCACCGTGCAGCCCCTGAGCACCGGATATCCTCAAGGCTGTGTACTCAGTCCACTGTTGTTTACACTTCTAACACATGACTGTGTATCCAGACACGAGGGGAACCAGATTATTAAGTTTGCAGACGACACCACAGTGGTGGGACTTATTCAGAGGGATGAGGAATCAATGTACAGGGAAGAAGTGAGAGACCTGGAGGGCTGGTGCAGGAAGAACAATCTGGTGCTCAACGTGGACAAAACGAAGGAGATGATTATCGACTTCCGGCGGTCACAGCCTGAGCACGTCCCCCTCAGCATCGGCGGCCGTTTAGTGGAGAGAGTGAAGAACATCAAGTTCCTCAGAGTGTAGATCTCGCAGGACCTGACCTGGAGCAAGAATTCCTTGGGGATCAGGAAGCGGGCTCAGCAGAGACTGCACTTCTTGAGGAAACTCAAACAGGCCTCTCTCCCCATCTGCATCCTCAGGACCTTCTACAGAGGTGTGGTGGAGAGTGTTCTGACGTACTGTATTGCTACATGGTACTCCAGCTGCAGTATATCAGACAAAAAAGCCCTGCAGAGGATAGTCAAGGGGGCTGAGAGAGTAATTGGAGTCTCCCTCCCCTCTGTCCAAGAACTTTTTCAGAACTGTTGTAGGAGCAGGGCACTGAACATTGTCAAGGACCGTTCTCACCCTCTGCATAAACACTTTGAACTTCTTCCATCTGGTAAACGATTCCGGAGCATCAGAGGCAGAACCACCAGACTGATCAACAGCTTCCTGTTCCTTCCACTGTCTTGCTCTGAAGACAGTGGAGATGATTGTAGACTTCAGGAAAGTCACTACCCCTCTGCCCCCCCTCACCCTCTCAGGCTCTCCCATCACCACTGCTGATTCCTTCCGCTTCCTAGGCACTACCATCACCAGGGACCTCAAATGGGAGCCGACCATCAGCTCACTCATCAAAAAAGCCCAGCAGAGGATGTTCTTCCTGCGGCAGCTGAGGAAGCTCAAGCTACCCACCAAGATGTTAGTGCAGTTCTACACAGCCATCATCGAGTCCATCCTCACCACCTCCATAACCGTGTGGTACGCAGGAGCCACTGCCAGGGACAGACTAAGGCTGCAGCGCGTCGTGCGCACTGCTGAGAAGGTGATCGGCTGCAAGCTCCCATCTCTCCTGGATCTGTACATCTCCAGGACCCGGAGGCGTGCTGGCCGGATCATAGCCGATCCCTCACACCCTGGTCACGTACTGTTTGCCCCCCTCCCCTCTGGTAGAAGACTTCGGTCCATCCAGACTAAAACCTCCCGTCACATGAACAGCTTCTTCCCCTCTGCCATCAGACTGCTGAACACTAAGTGACTTATTGACTCTCGTGCACCATGTACAGTAGCTCAACCAGACTCATGTCAATCATCACTGTTTTCTTCCTGCATTACCGACTGCACTATATAGTTCTCCACAGTATCTGCTGCTCGCTAATATATTTTAACTGTTGACCAATATCACTTAATCTTATTCTACACTTTATTACATGTATAGTTTATTTCTTTTATCTTATCATGTTTAATGTTGCAGCATTGTACCGAGACAAATTCCTAGTTTGTGTACTACATGAACAATGGCAATAAACCTGATTCTGATTCTGATTCTGATTCACAAGCTGTCAGGATGCTGAACAGTTGATCCAGAATCTCTCATACATACTACTGCACCTACGGACATTGTGTATATTATTTGTATATTATAGTTAGTTAGTTTTTTGTTTTGTTTTTTTTTCCCCAAGTATGTCTCAGGGATGTGTGAATGGATGGGGGTGGGGTGAAGCTATGTGTGAGTGTGTCTTAAATCATGCTGCTTCTATTTATATGGATGCCGAGAGAAACGCAATTTCATCTTGCCTGCACTACAGTTGTATGTACAGCAATATGACAATAAAGTTTGATTTGATTTGATCTGATTTGCTTAATCCTTTTTGGGTCGTGGGGGGGGCTGGAGCCTATCCCAGCATCTTTTGGGCAAGAGGCAGGGTACACACAGGACAGATCGCCAGTCATGCCAAGTTTCTGTGATGTAAAAAATGAGACCAAGATAAATCATTTCAAAACTTTTTCCACCATTAATGTGACTTACAGTGGTGTGAAAAAGTGTTTGCCCCCTTCCTGATTTCTCTTTTTTTTTGTATGTTTGTCACACTTAAATGTTTCAGATCATCAAATAAATTTAAATATGAGACAAAAGATAACACAAGGAAACACAAAATGTAGTTTTTAAATAAAGGTGTTTATTATTAAGGGGGGAAAAAATCCAAACGTACATGGCCCTGTGTGAAAAAGTGACCCCCCCCCCCCGCCCCGTTAAAACATAAATTAACTGTGGTTTATCACATCTTTGGAAAGCTGAGTTCAGTTTCTCTAGCCACACCCAGGCCTGATTACTGCCACACCTGTTCTCAATCAAGAAATTGGACCTACCTGACAAAGTGAAGTAGACTAAAAGATCCTCAAAAGCTCAACATCATGCTGTGTGTGATCCAGAGAAATCAGGAACAAATGGGAAACAAAGTAATTGAGATCTATCAGTCTGGAAAAGGTTATAAAGCCATTTCTAATGCTTTGGGACTCCAGCAAACCACGGTGAGAGCCATTATAGACAAATGGTGAAAACATGGAACACTGGTGAACTTTCCCAGGAGTGACCGGCCGACCAAAATTACCCCAAGAGAACAGTGACGACTCATCCAAAAGGTCATAAAAGACCCCACAACACCACCCAAAGATCTGCAGGCCTCACTTGCCTCAGTTAAGGTCAGTATTCATGACTCCACCATATGAAAGAGACAGGGCAAAAATGGCCTGCATGGCAGAGTTCCAAGACAAAAATGACTGCTGAGCAAAAGGAGCATAAAGGCTCATTTCGGTTTTGCCAGAACACATCTTGATGATTCCCAAGACTTTTGGGAAAATACTCTGTGGATTGACAAGACAAAAGTTGAACTTTTTGGAAGGTGTGTGTCCCATTACATCTGGCGTAAAAGTAACACAGCATTTCAGAAAAGGAACATCTGTACCAACAGTAAAATATGGTGGTGGTAGTGTGATGGTCTGGGGCTGTTTTGCTGCTTCAGGACCTGGAAGACTTGCTGTGGTAAATGGAACCATGAATTCTGCTGTCTACCAAAAAATCCAGAATGAGAATGTCCGGTCATCTGTTTGTGACCTCAAGCTGAAGAGCACTTGGGTTAGGAGCTGCAGGAATTTCTGGCAAGTACTGGCTATTTAGTACATGTGACAACAATCTCCCGTCTCCTTCATATGTCTGGGCTATGGGGTAGGGTGGAAAGACGGAAGCTTTATCTTTTTCTTCTTCTTTTAGATTTGATTGGCGGTTGGCAACCAGCTTACAGGTGCATTACCGCCACGTACTTCACTCTATATCATCACTCTATTTCCCCTCCATATTAATCTCAGTCCTCCACTTCTGTTATTATCACTCTATATATAATTCAAGAAATCTCTCGGAAGCCTTATCTTAAGAAGAAGAACATCCAAGCTCAGCTACATTTTGCAAAAGTACATTTGAAATCTTCCAAACGCATGTGGGAAAATGTGTTATGTTTCGATGAAACCAAGATTGAACTTTTTGGCCATAATTCCAAAAGGTATATTTGGCACAAACACAATACTGCTCATCACCAAAAGAACACCATACAGTACCTACAGTGAAGCATGGTGGTGACAGCATCATGCTTTGGGGCTGTTTTTCTTCAGCTGGAACTGGGGGCTTAGTCAAGGTGGAGGGAATTATGAAAAGTTCCAAATACCAGTCAGTGTTGGCACAAAACCTTCAGGCTTCTGCTAGAAAGCTGAAGATGAAGGAACTTCATCTTTCAACAGGACAATGACCTAAAGCACCCATCCAAATCAACAAAAAAATGGTTTCACCAGAAGAAGATTAAGGTTTTGGAATGGCCCAGCCAGAGTCCAGACTTGAATCCGATCAAACATTTGTGGAGTGATCTAAAGAGGGCTGTGCACAGGAGATGCCCTCGCAATCTGACAGATTTGGAGCATATTTGCAAAGAAGAGTGGGCAAATATTGCCACATCAAGATGTGCCACGCTGATAGACTCCTACCCAAAAAAAACTAAGTGCTGTAATAAAAGCCAAAGGTGCTGCAACAAAGTATTAGTTTAAGGGTGTGCGTATTTATGCAACGAGGCTATTGTAAGTTTTTTTTTTTTTTTTTTTTTTTTTTTCCCCTTAAAAGATTTCAGTTTGTTTTTCAATTAGGTTGTAAAGGTTATAGATCACATTAATGGTAGAAAAAGTTTTGAAATGATTTATCTTGGTTTCATTTTTTTTTACATGATGCTGCCACCACCATGCTTCACTGTAGGTATGGTGTTCTTTTGGTGACGAGCAGTGTTGCGTTTGTGCCACATATACCTTTTAGAAGTTTGGCCAATAAGTTCAACCTTGGTTTCATCGAAACATAACACTTTTTCCCACATGTTTGGGAGATTTCAAATATGTTTTTGCAAAATGTAGCCGGGCTTGGATGTTTTTCTTCTTAAGATAAGGCTTCCATCTTGCCTCCCTAGACGGGAGATTGTTGTCACATGTACTAAACAGCCAGTACTTGCCAGAGCTCCTTCAGTGTTGCTGTCAGCCTCTTGGCAGCATCCCTGACCAGTTTTCTTCCCATCTTTTCATCAATTTTGGAGGGATGTCCAATTCTTGGTAATGTCACTGTTGTGCCATATTTTCTCCACTTGATGATGACTGTCTTCACTGTGTTCCATGGTATTAAATTAAATCACCCTTTATTGTCATTCAACTGTATAACCAATCATGTACAGTAGAACGAGATTGTGTTTTACCTATCTACTGTGTTAATCACACACACCCCAAGTGTAGAATCAGAGGGCCGCTGCCATGCAAGGTGCCGCCACAAATTTCCCTCCTCCATTCCATTATTGCTGAGCACCAAGCTGGACGGCAGGAAGTTCCACTTTTATATGGTCTTCAGCATGACCCGGCCGGGCTTTGAACCCCTGCCTCCCGAGTGTGGGGCGGATGCTCTACCAACTGAGCCACTACTCCGGTGCCTCAGTTGGTAGAGCATCCGCTCTACCAGTATATCCAATATATTTAAAGTCTTGGAAATTCTTTTGTACCCTTCTCCTGATTGATACCTTTGAACAATGAAATCCCTAATGCTTTGGAAGCTCTCTGCAGACCATGGCTTGTGCTGTAAGATGTGACTACAAAAATGTCAGGAAAAGCCTACTAGAACAGCTGAACATTATTTTTTTGTAAAAATCTATGGGGTATTAAATATCTCCATGAGTGTATATGTATTAAAATAAAATGAAAATACCAAATAAGTATAGTAAAATTTGTGCTACTGAATGTAAATTTTATTTTTTCATTATTTAGAAGTGCTCTTTTTTTTTTTTTTGGTTGACCACCTGCCCCCAGAATGTCTGTGCACATCACTGTATATTGATCTCAATAGGAAACTGGGTTTGTTAAAGATGCTCTAGCCAAAAATTGGAAGTATACAAAAGAATAAGGCTAATGGAATAGAAAATTGAATATAAATGTATAAATGTGTTCTTTTATTTCATCTTTATTCTTCTTCTGTATGATCTGTGTATTCATCATACAAGAATGTGATGTAATATGCTTAATCATGCCTAGGCATTCAGGGGCGCCAAGAAGAATGTACTCTGATTAGAATGTTTTAGACATGTGAAGGCCTTGTAGTATGCAGTATGTACAGTGGGGAAAAAAAGTATTTAGTCAGCCACCAATTGTGGAAGTTCTCCCACTTAAAAGATGAGAGAGGTCTCCAATTTTCCTCATAGGTATACCTCAACTATGAGAGACAAAATGAGAAAAAAAAAAATCCAGAAAATCACATTGAAGGATTTTTAATGAATTCCTCGGTAAAATAAGTATTTGGTCACCTACAAACAAGCAAGATTTCTGGCTCTCACAGACCTGTAACTTCTTCTTTAAGAGGCTCCTCTGTCCTCCACTCGTTACCTGTATTAATGGCACCTGTTTGAACTCATTATCAGTATAAAAGACACCTGTCCACAACCTCAAACAGTCAGACTCCAAACTCCACTATGGCCAAGACCAAAGAGCTGTCAAAGGACACCAGAAACAAAATTGTAGACCTGCACCAGGCTGGGAAGACTGAATCTGCAATAGGTAAGCAGCTTGGTGTGAAGAAATCAACTGTGGGAGCAATTATTAGAAAATGGAAGACATACAAGACCACTGATAATCTCCCTCGATCTGGGGCTCCATGCAAGATCTCACCCCATCGGGTCAAAATGATCACGAGAACGGTGAGCAAAAATCCCAGAACCACACAGGGGGACCTAGTGAATGACCTGCAGAGAGCTGGGACCAAAGTAACAAAGGCTACCATCAGTAACACACTACGCCGCCAGGGACTCAAATCCTGCAGTGCCAGACGTGTCCCCCTGCTTAAGCCAGTTCATGTCCAGGCCTGTCTTAAGTTTGCTAGAGAGCATTTGGATGATCCAGAAGAGGATTGGGAGAATGTCATATGGTCAGATGAAACCAAAATAGAACTTTATTGTAAAAACTAAACTTGTCGTGTTTGGAGGAAAAAGAACACCATACCTACTGTGAAGCATGGGGGTGGAAACATCATGCTTTGGGGCTGTTTTTCTGCAAAGGGACCAGGGCGACTGATCTGTGTAAAGGAAAGAATGAATGGGGCCATGTATCATGAGATTTTGAGTGAAAACCTCCTTCCATCAGCAAGGGCATTGAAGATGAAACGTGGCTGGGTCTTTCAGCATGACAATGATCCCAAACACACCGCCTGGGCAACAAAGGAGTGGCTTCGTAAGAAGCATTTCAAGGTCCTGGAGTGGCCTAGCCAGTCTCCCGATCTCAACCCCATAGAAAATCTTTGGAGGGAGTTGAAGGTCTGTGTTGCCCAGTGACAGCCCCAGAACATCACTGCTCTAGAGGAGATCTGCATGGAGGAATGGGCCAAAATACCAGTAACAGTGTGTGAAAACCTTGTGAAGACTTACAGAAAACGTTTGACCTCTGTCATTGCCAACAAAGGGTATATAACAAAGTATTGAGATGAACTTTTGTTATTGACCAAATACTTATTTTACCGAGGAATTTACCAATTAATTCATTAAAAATCCTTCAATGTGATTTTCTGGATCTTTTTTTTCTCATTTTGTCCCTCATAGTTGAGGTATACCTATGATGAAAATTGGAGACCTCTCTCATCTTTTAAGTGGGAGAACTTGCACAATTGGTGGCTGACTAAATACTTTTTTGCCCCACTGTAGATAAACACGTTATATGATAGCTTGTGCTCAAAAGACCTTGTGTCTTGTGTGCTGCTTAAAAAGGAGAGTCAGATCTGTGATTGTTGCACATATATGCTCATCGCTCAGGTGGTGAGTGATGGCTGTCTCTCTCTTTTTGGCCAAAAGTTTGCTGTACCTGGGACCCAAAATTTGGTGCTACACCCGATACCTGGGTTAACTCAGCTGCTGTAACCACATCAGCCTCAGGAGGTTCTTGGGGGATGAAGAATTGAGAGACTGCAATTTTTTTTTCTGCTCTTGGTATTACGAGAATACTGTTCTCCTACAGCATGCTGCCGCACATCTCCCAAGCCACCATATGCCACGGAAAACACCCGCCGGCATACGTTGCAGTTTGCCTTGTACTCATTGTCTTTTACACTGTCAAGCCAGTCATTGAGTTCTTCCCACTCACGCTGGTACTTTTGCAAACCTTTATGTTTGACTGATGCACGGGGCAAACTATCAGAACATGGTGCAGCCATAGACATGTTGGTCTGGAGAAGGCGGGGAGGCGCTGCTGCTGAGCCCGCCCGGCTATCTCTCACCCACTCACTGTTGAGTGATGACTTCACGTGTGGTGCGTAAAAGTAAACAAATCACCCAGCAACTGCTGAGTAGGAGGGCAACATGCAGAATGCAGATGAGATGATGCTGCCTTAAAGGCACCTAGTAAATACAGGACGCATTATTTTAGTGTAAAAAAACAGGACAATATTGTATTTTACAGGACGGGTGGCAACCCTAGCATTGGTGGCTAGAGTGACATTAATGTTATTAATAAGTAAGGTTACTTGCTAAAGAAATTTAATAAAAGGTTGTTTTTTTAAACAAAAAGAAAACTATAAAGCATTCAACAAAAATAAAATAAAAATTGAATATACAGTGGTGTGAAAGTGTTTGCCCCTTCCTGATTTCTCATTTTTTTTGTATGTTTGTCACACTTAAATGTTTCAGCTCATCAAACAAATTTAAATATTAGACAAAGATAACACAAGTAAACACAAAATGCAGTTTTTAAAAGAAGGGGTTTATTATTAAGGGTAAAAAAAAAAAAAAAATCAAAACCTACATGGCCCTGTGTGAAAAAGTGATTGCTCCCCCTGTTAAAACATAAATTAAGTGTGGTTTATCACATCTTTGGAAAGCTGAGTTCAATTTCTCGAGCCACACCCAGGCCTGATTACTGCCACTCCTGTTCTCAATCAAGAAATCACTTAAATGGGACCTGCCTGACAAAGTGAAGTAGACCAAAAGCTAGACATAATGCTGAAATCCAAAGAAATTCAGGAACAAAGTAAGTGAGATCCATCAGTCTGGAAAAGGTTATAAAGCCATTTCTAAAGCTTTGGGACTCCAGCAAACCACAGTGAGAACCATTATCCACAAATGGCAAAAACATGGAACAGTGATGAACCTTCCCAGGAGTGGCCGGCTGACCAAAATTACCCCAAGAGCACAGCGACGACTCATCCAAGAGGTCACAAAAGACCCTACAACAACATCCACCAAGGCCCTGTCCCACAATGTTAAAGAAAGTGAAAAAGTGATTTAAAAAAAATCCACATCCTGACCCAGATCACCTCCAAAATCTAATGCATTCGTCTGTCACCCAAGGTCCACCTCTGGTGAAAATTTCATCAAAATCTGTCCAGTAGTTTTTATGAAATCCTGCTAATGGTCAGACAAACAAACCAAATGGTATTCATTTATATAGCACTTTTTCTCATCTCTAGATGACCAAAGCACTTTACAGATCCTGCTATCCACCCATTCACACACATTCACACACTGATGGCGGCGGAGCTGGCCTAACCCACCAGGAGCAACTGGGGGTTCAGTGTCTTGCTCAAGGACACAAGACAGAGCGGGAATCAAACCACTGACCCTCCGATCAGTAGTTGGCCACACTACACCCGTGCCACAGATGACCCCAAACCAACATGAAAACATTACCTCCTTGGCAGAGATAAATATGTACTACTGTATTTACATATATTTCACACCTTATTCGGATCCATTCCAAAGTCTAATGCTTTTTTCCTAAGCTGACCCAAGCTCTACCCTTCTACATTCCATTGAAATCAGTTCAAAAAATTCTGTGTAACCCCACTAACAGACACAGATAAACAGCACCAAAAATAGAACCAGAGGTAAATATTTATGATCAGTATAATTAATGATTAACAGTAACAAGTGTGTAAACCTTGGATACTGCAGTCACTAAGGTGGAGGCCAGAGACATCTATCCTAAGAAAAAGAGAAAACGATTTCTTGACAATTTATCCAGTTCAGTGTCTCTATCCCTACAGTCTTTGAGTGATACATCCATGTCTAATTTTGCCAAAATCCCAACTTCAGAGCAGACAAGGCCTCACCAGGTTGGGAAACATCATCAGGGGCCGATCAGCCCTTCAGTCAATGCTTTAGGTCACTAGATAATCAGGGGGCGGCTGCAGCGCAGGTATAAAATGTGGTTGACCTCTAATGGAAGGGTCAGTGGTTCGATTCCTACTCTCTCTGCAGTCTGTGCGCCGAAGTGTCCATGAGCAAGGCACTGAACCCAGAGTTGCTCCTGGTGGGTCAGGCCAGTGCCTTGCATGACAGCTCCACCAATATCAGTGTGTGAATGGGTAGATAACCAGATCAGTAAAGCGCTTTGGTCATGCAGGGATGAGAATAAAGCTCTATATAAGTGAATGCCATTTACCATAGATAATCAGGGTTTTCTGACTTATCACCAGTGAGGCCCAGATGAGTTGGGGATGACGGCACCTTAATGTTGCATGAAATGTAAGATAAATAAAACAAAGTCTGCAACAAACATCTTCAGCTTTATTGATTCCAGTAAACATCTGTATCTTAATTTAACACATCAACAACATAACACATTTTCACAAGGAGGAAAGAGGGTCAGTCACATGCTTTTGTCTGGTTGAAAAATGACGACATGGAGAAATGGTCACAAGAAGTTTTTAAAAATGACTTGGTCACATGGAAACTTCCTGCAGTAAACCAGAAAATAAGTATACACAAGGAGAAAGGTGAGGGGAGGAGCCAACATCACATCACAAATGTCACATTAGCATCACTGGCAGCATTTTAGCCAACGATTCATCGGAAGTCGTCAGCAGAGAACATGCCCTTGGCACGGCGCAGGATGGAGTCCTTGGAGGCGTCATATGGGTGCTCTTTGGATGGGATCTCCAGCACAGCTGGGATGGACTGCATGTGTGCATCAATGGCATGGCGGATCATCTCGGCGATGAACTGGTTAATCAGGATGATGCCGATGTCGCTACGTGACAAGAAGCTCCTGAAGAGAGGAAGACCATGGAAAGTCAGACCAGGACTGGGCAATATATTCATATTTTATGAATCTATATAGCTCTAACTGCATGCAACATTTTATATAGTTTCTACTGTTGCGTTACACAAAGTGTTTCCTCACTCAACCCACTGACTAGAGGTACAGCCCTTCCACTTATCTCAAAGAGCCACTCCAACAATGGAATAACTCACAGTTGGAAGGTATGCATTCATTATATTATTCAGTCCCTCCAGGATTTCGCGATGTTGCGATCTCATCAATTCATGTGAAATCAGCCAATCAGTGTGACTATTGCACAACCTTGCAACTTTGTCCAATCACCGCAACTTTCCCGCAATTTTGGCCAATCCTCATCAACTTCTGCCAATTTCACCAAATTTGTCCCCAAGTGGTACTCAAACGCTCAGTCTAACCAATCAAATGCGTTGCTGCACCACGTTCATTTCCGTATTTACAGTATTAACCTGTCCCTCCAGGATTTCGCAGGATGTTTTTATAATTGTTGTGACCCAAAAAGCCTGAATTTGCGGGAGCGTTCTTTTTTTTATAAAGTTGGCATAAAAGTTGCAATGTTTTGAGAGTTTTTATGCACTAAAAATTGTGGGAAGAATTACAAATTTTAAAGCAGAAGTTTTTTTTTCCAATTTACTGCAGTGATATTCTATATAATAATACAAGAAAAGCACAGGATTGTCAAATTTCCTATTACAGTGATTTGTAAATTAGCAGAAAGTTCTGCTATACAGAAAAACTCTTGTGTGCAACAGCAAATACAGACTTTAACACAACCTCCATTACAACAGCTGTCTCCTCTGAAATTTCCAACTTTAATCTTCTGAAAAGCTAGAGACTCACTTGACAAGAGACAACAAAACCACCTCAGCTCAATGTCACTCCAAGCACAAAACCACCACCAGGTGCCAAACTTGGCTGCAGAGATTGGGTTATACTCAACCGTCTGCAAACGAGTCGGCCGTTTCAATGCTAGCATGTATCGTTGGGGCCTTTGCTCGTCACCAGCTTGTATTTGTGGCAACCCAGAGCAGACAGCGCATCATGTCCTATTAGTGCCCTAACCTTGGACCACCTGAGGTTATCCATGTGGATCTCACCAACTCCACCCCGGAGACAGTGACCTAGCTCCACAGCTTACATGACATTGCTTAGTGACTTTGGGAGTCATACGAAAGAAGAACAGCTAAATTGCATTGAATGCATATTGAAGAGTATCGATTTGGAAATTACTGGCAGCACCTTCATTTGAAAACTCCCTACAGTCCCCAGTCACTCGGTACTGAGCAGAGCGGAAAAAATAAATAATTAATTTTGTTGCGCTGTATTGTCTATTGGAGTCTGTTGGGTCCGTTTAGCCATTCCAAACGGACACTACCGGCCACTAAAGACATGTCCTGACGCGTAACAGGAGAGCCATAAGTCAACATTCAATATCTATTTATTAAAGTAAATTTTCAAAAAAATAACCAAAATATGAACCAATATCAGTTTCCAGTTTCTCCTGTGCCGACGGTCAGTGAAATGTTTGTCTCTTATTAGCAAGACCTGCGTATGTTGCAACAGTTCCTTAAATACCAAATGACCAATCAAAAGTGTTCCACCTAGTGGCTAGAAGTAATAACAAAAAATAAACAATTGAAAATGGCTCCTACACACCGGACCCTAACTGGGCTTGACAGAAGACAACACAATTCAAACAAGAAAAAAGGAGCAATATCAAAGGTAAAAAAAAAAAATAATAATTTTTCCCATTATTGCAGTCATTATCAGTGTCCAATATAGATTACTCTGTTCACCAAAAAATGTTAGCATACAACTTCAGAAAGCAGGCAGATTTTTGTTATTGGCCTTTCAATAATATTGTTTTTTGTTTAAAGTCGAACCGTTGTTGGGAGGTAACCAAGATGTCATTTATATATGACTACATGACCTTAAAAGCTACCAGTTTGTGCAGGTCTGTTAACCACTTGTTCCATTTGTCTTGGAAGTATGGAGGAATTTGATCATCACAGCCATATTTCATCCAACATACTTCCTGTAAAATCAGTTTTGCTGGAAACGTGAAGGGTGCTAAGAAGCCAATGGGATCATACACTGAACTCATAACGGATAGGATTCCACATCTGGTGCAGGGTCATTCCTTGATTTGAATTTAAATTCAAATGTGTCCTTTTCAATGCACCACTTAAGTCCTAAGGCCCTTTCCACAGGTAGTTTATCCTTGTCCAAGTCTAAATTGTCCACTTGCTTTGATCTGTGGTCCTCTGGAATAGTTTGTAGAACCTTACAGCTATTGCTGATCTATTTTGTCAGTGTAAACCCACCCCTTTTACAAAGCTTAGAAAGGGTTTGGATCATCAGAGCTGCATCGTCTTCTGTGGGTAAAGATTTCAAGAGGTCGTCCACATAAAAATTGTTTTTAATAGTGTCAACAGCATCCTTCGAGAAAATATGACCATTGTCATCATCAGTTTTTCTTAAAGCAAAACATACACAACTTGGTAAAAATACAGCACCAAACAGATGGACTGCCATGCGATATTCTTCCAACTCGTATTCCAATCTCCATCTGGCCACCATAAAAACCTTAAAAAGTCTAGATGTTCTTTTGCAACTTTAACTTGATGAAACATGGCCTCTATGTCATCCATTATGGCTATGGGCTCCTGTCGGAATCTGGTAAGGACTCCAACCAATGAACTAGTGAGGTTTGGTCCCTGCAAAAGTTTATTATTAAGTGAAACTCCCTTGAACTCTGCACCACAGTCAAACAACACGTAACTTTCCTTTCTTGGGGTGATAAATGCCGTGGTGGGGTATGCACCACACCTTACCATTTGTAGCCTTGAGTTGATGCGGTGGAACCCTTTCAGCATAGCCCCTGTCAATGACATTGGAAAGGAAGCTGGCATATTCATTCTGAAATGTAGAGTCCACTTTAAACTTTCTTTTTAAGGAACTGATGCGTTGTTGAGCAGCAGAAATGTTATTTGGCATAGTAATGGGTTCCCTTTTGAAAGGCAACTTCATCTGATAATGGCCTTTGCAAAGTTGCAATGAGCTTTCCATTATTTCCATAAACTTCTGATGGAAAAATTCTATGTTACACTGAATTATATGAATTTTTATGAATATGATTTTTTCCTTATAAAGCTTAATGTGTATACCTAGGAAATCCTGTTACTATATTTGGAGTCGTTGAGTAGTGGAAAAAAAAAAACAGATTGGAAGACGCTGATGTAAGTGTGAGTTTCAGTTCTATCACTGACTGTTCAGCTGATCACTTGTGTTTTCTGCATGAACTCGGCAAATACAATCTTAGTCATGGATGAAATATTAAGAGGCTCAGCAAACCTTATCACACCGAGTCATGAATGAACTCATCAAGAAGAGACCCCACCCCAACGGTCCCTTGGATATATACACACGTGGAGAAAATTGTTGGTACCCCTCTGTTAATGAAAGAAAAACCCACAATGGTCACAGAAATAACTTGAATTTGACAAAAGTGGTAATAAATAAAAAGTCTATGAAAATTAACCAATGAAAATCAGACAATGCTTTTGAATGGTGGTTCAACAGAATTATTTTAAAAAACAAACCCATGAAACAGGCCTGGACAAAAATGATGGTACCCTTAACTTAATATTTTTTTGCACAACCTTTTGAGGCAATCACTGCAATCAAACGATTTCTGTAACTGTCAATGAGACTTCTGCACCTCTCAGCAGGTATTTTGGCCCACTCCTCATGAGCAAACTGCTCAAGTTGTCTCAGGTTTGAAGGGTGCCTTCTCCAGACGGCATGTTTCAGCTCCTTCCACAGATCTTCAATAGGATTTAGATCAGGGCTCACAGAAGGCCACTTTAGAATAGTCCAATGTTTCGCTCTTAGCCATTCTTGGGTGTTTTTAGCTGTGTGTTTTGGGTCATTATCCTGTTGCAAGACCCATGACCTGCGACTGAGACCAAGCTGTGACACTGGGCAGCACATTTCTCTCTAGAATACCTTGATAGTCTTCAGATTTCATTGTACCCTGCACAGATTCAAGACACCCTGTGCCAGATGTAGCAAAGCAGCCCCACAACATAACAGAACCTCCTCCATGTTTCACAGTAGGGACAGTGTTCTTTTCTTGGTATGCTTCATTTTGGTATCTGTGAACATAGAGCTGATGTGCCTTGCCAAAAAGTTCCAGTTTTGTCTCGTCTGTCCATAGGACATTCTCCCAGAAGCTTTGTGGCTTGTCAACATGCAGTTTGGCAAATTCCAGTCTGGCTTTTTTATGATTTGTTTTCAACAGTGGTGTCCTCCTTGGTCACCTCCCATGAAGTCCACTTTGGCTCAAACAACGACAGATGGTGCAATCTGACACTGATGTACCTTGACCTTGGAGTTCACCATGAATGTGTTTAGAGGCTGTTCTGGGCTCTTTTGTTACCATTCGTATTATCCGTCTCCTCCTGCGGCCACGTCCAGGGAGGTTGGCTACAGTCCCGTGGATCTTAAATTTCTGAATAATATGTGCAACTGTAGTCACAGGAACATCAAGCTGCTTGGAGATGGTCTTATAGCCTTTACCTTTAACATGCTTGTCTATAATTTTCTTTCTAATCTCCTGAGACAACTCTCTCCTTTGCTTCCTCTGGTCCATGTTTAGTGTGGTACACACCATGTCACCAAACAGCACAGTGACTACTTGTCACCCTTCAAATAGGCCGACTGACTGATTACAAGTTTGTAGACACCTGTGATGTTAATTAGAGGACACATCTTGGTTGAACATGTCCCTATGGTCACATTATTTTCAATCTTTTCTAGTGGTACCATCATTTTTGTCCAGGCCTGTTTCATGAGTTTGTTTCAAAAGCACTGTCTGATTTTCAATGGTTAATTTTCATAGAATTTTTATTTATTACCACTTTTGTCAGATTCAAGTTATTTCTGTGACCATTGTGGGTTTTTCTTTCATTAACACAGGGGTACCAACAATTTTGTCCACGGCTGTATTAGCCAGAAACACTCCGGTTGTTATGCCAATGCACTGCAGCAGTCTGTGAAAGGCCCATTAATTACCCATCTCAACAGGGTTCTAACAGCATAAGGTCCACTACCTTGGCTATTTATTATTTCCCAAGGTTCCACTAACTTTGAGGTACTTGATCCAATAAGCAAGTCCACCTTTGCATTAATGTGAGGTATGAGAATGTCTTTCATGTAAGGCCATTGATCCAATTCTTCCCATGTAATCATATTATCTGTTGTTACTGGCATTTCCTTTTGAGTGTACACTACAGGGAGTTCATAGAACTTCTCTTGAGATATTGTAGCAATTTCCAAACCTTCAATCAGAAAACTTGAAACCGTTTTACAAAAACCCATTGTGCATAATCGTATTGTAGTCTGTTTTCCATTTATGTTTAAGTCATTCATCAGTCTCAGAGCAGAAAGTATCAGTGCTTCCTGGATCCAGAAATGCATAAGTCTGTATGATTTTATTTCCTTTTGTGTGCTTTATTTGAACAGGGACAATGGACAGTACACCGTTATCATTACTGGTCCCTGTATGACCACAAGTTGAGACAGTTTGACTTTATGGTACATTTGATGGCTGAGTTGTGGGTTTCTGTTTGGTGTCCCCTTTGGATGTTTTGATGTGCAGGATGGAAGGATGAAACTGGTTGCAGTGTTTACACATCATCCACTGGT
This sequence comes from Pholidichthys leucotaenia, assembly GCA_020510985.1. Classification (NCBI taxonomy): domain Eukaryota; kingdom Metazoa; phylum Chordata; class Actinopteri; order Cichliformes; family Pholidichthyidae; genus Pholidichthys; species Pholidichthys leucotaenia. The sequence goes on along the minus strand of CM035845.1, from coordinate 212,742,890 downwards.
TGCAGGTTTTTATTGATGTGACCTGTGCAGAGACATCCAAAACATACTCCTTTCTCCTTCAAAAAATTCAATTTCTCATTGTGGGGTTTCTCTTGTAGCTGTGTACATTCGTTCAGAGTATGATTCTGGATACAAAATAGACAGGAGACTTGGTTGTTCATTGCAGGATGTTCTTTTTTTGCTGGCAGCTGTGGTCGAGTAGTGTTTGTATTGGTCATAGGTACGGAAGTAGCAAAACTGTGTCTTGTAGGTTATAATTTACTATCAGCAATGATTTTATTTAGTCCTTTGTTGATGGTGGTTGGTTTTGTGTCTCTGATGTTACCAAAAACTGGGTTAGACATGATCATTACTTGGATGTTTGATAAAACTGACGTCACTGAATGCCACTTTTTTCTTGTTTTTCTATGATGTAACAAGCAATTGCTCTCCATTTTCCCTGAGCATATAAGGAAGTTTCATGATGACAGTTTTCATGTTGGATGACACATTCAACTTCTCCAAGGATTCCAAGCTTTGCATGGCATTACAACATTCACGAAGGAAAAGCGCATAAGCTTTAAGACCCTTTACATCCTCAGGCTTAATGATGGGCCATGAAATCACCTTTTCCATATATGAAGTTGTAATCTTTGCACCATTGTCAGAATGTTCTTCCAGTAGATCTTTGGCTCTGAAATACCCCATGTCTGGGTTCATATAAAAGCAGCTTCCAATAAGCTCTCTTGGTTGGCCTCTGGTGTACTGATGTAGATAGTATAGGCAGTCACCTTTATTGATGGTGTAAAGATTCTACACAATGTTCAAATGCTCTGATGAAAGGCTTGTATTTTAAGGGATTTCCATCAAAAATTTGGATTTCTCTGGGCAGAAGGAAGTGACAGTTTTGCATTTGGGCCAGTTGCATGGTTATTTCATTTTGTCTTTGGAGCAAATTAATGAGATCTCCTGATGAGGAACTGGTTAGTTGAGAGGACAACAATGGCTCCATATTTGTGGCTGAATAATCCTGAGGTTGTTGGGAGACCTTGTGAAGATCCTGCATACTGGTATGACCTGGTGGACGTATATGGTGGTGATGTTCCTCTCTTAATTCTATTGGTTTTGGTATGCTGGGTAGCTTTGGATGGACAGTTTTCTCTTGTTGTGGAACATGTTGAGAGTCCAGTGTTCCCTTTGAACCAGCTTTAAAGAAATATGATTCCATTCCATCAGATCCTTTAGAAGGACAAACACTGTGGGAAGGAGAGACTTGAAGAACGGCAATTTTAGCACTGGCCTCTGCTATTTGTGTTTCAAGCGCTAGCAGTTTGTTTTCCCTTCTAATTTCTTCAGCTTGCCGCTCTTTTCCCCTTCTTATTTCTTCAGCTTGTCGCTCCAAAGCTTGCTTCCTTTTAAGAACTTCAGCACGAGCCAGAAGTGCAGCTCGCTCTGCTTCTGCTGGTATACGAGAAACGGCAGTTAATGGTTTACTACTTTTGGAGCTGCATGCACTTTTGTTTGACTTTTTACCATATTTAGGATTTGTTTCAACATTAGAAATACTACACAGGGTTACAAAAATAATTTTTTTGTAAGTTGTCTGTGTTTTTTCAAATGATTTAAGACAATTTTGCACCGCTCAATCTGAAAATGACATCCGTTTCTCTCGATCAGGTGCCAAGTAAAAACCTGTACTTACTTAGTACTGTGCATGTACTTACCTTTATATAAAGGCAAGTACATGTAAATTGAGTGTTATGTCATCATTGTTCAGAATTCAGAGAATTTCAAGACATAAAAAAGAATTTTGCATCATATAAAGCGAAAATACCCGTACATGTAAACAAAAACGTATAAAACAACATGTGGCCATAATTCAAAAAGTTGACCAGATTGAGTAAAACCAATGTGATTTTTGGATTCCGCACATCAAAATTGTCCTAAATCAGCTAAAAAAAACTTAGCTGTTGACCAGTGCTATCATCAGGTTTGACATCATCAACATTTTTGACCATTATAGGAATATCACCTTCAACATTTATCAACCATTTGTTAACACATTTAGTGAACTCCGTTACCCCCAACATTTTAACTCAACAAACCCTCATGCTTTTCTTTTGCTTCAACACACACATTTTTACATTTTTCAAACAACCCTTGTACTTCTGTCACACATTTTTTATCCAAGAAATCATCAATTGCTTCTTTAAACTTTGACAGTTTATTAAATTTACCCTTTCTACTTTTTTGTAAGTTTTCTATTTTCTCCATTAGAGCTTTGGGTGTTAATTTAACAACATTTTTTTTTTTTTTTTTTTTTTTTTTTTTTACAGTGTTCTCATTACATTTCAACCCTCAGCAATTTCACCTTCAGCCATTTCAGTACACTGCTCCTCCATTACGAGGTCAGCGTTTTGTTTTGTTTTTTTAACATGAACAAAATGCAAGGTTCAGTTTGTTTTGTTCACTACCAATGCATTGGATTTACGCTTTAATTACTTTTGTGCGTATTTTTGAGTGGCCATGAAAATTGAGGGGCACATACCTATAAGCTGGCCAGCTGTAAATAAGGATCAGTGGTTCTCTCACGGCGTCACAATGCTCTTCACCAAGGATATTGTGCAGCTCCACCGCAATCCTCCCAACCCTGAGACGGCTGGTAGAAGCACAGCTGGACAGTGCGGCGTCCTCAACGTGATGCTCTTCACCAAGGATACCGTGAAGCTCCACCTCAATCCCCCCGACCCCCGGACGGCTGGTAGACATGCAGCTGGGCACCTGTTGCCCCAATCTCAGCTACGTCGCCTCTTTCTCCTATGGGTGAGACCCAGTGCTGTCAGCTGCTTTGCCTTGACCCACCGCTCACCGTGCTGCCCACCTGTAGCGATTCAGGTAAGGATGGAGGTCCAGTGAGCTCAGCGTCTGTGCGAGTCCTTCCTCAGCACGTCGTCTGTCATGCACATGAAGCTGCAGCATTAATCCCAAACAGCTCAGCAGGACTTCAGGTAACTTGTTTTGCGTGTGGTTGTTGCACAAAAAAAAAAATAAAAAAATACAGCAACAATCCCAATCCAGCAGTCATCCGTGTCAAAGAGATATTTCACCGACTTAATGTAGGGTCTGTTTAGCCATTCCAAACGGACACTACCGGCAGCTAAAGACACGTCCTGACGTGTAACAACAGGAGAGCCATAAGTCAATGTTCAATGTCCTTTTATTAAAGTAAATTTTCAAAAAAATAACCAAAATACGAAGCAATATCAGTTTCCAGTTTCTCCCGTGTTGACGGTCAGTGGAATGTTTCTCTTATTTGCAACACCTGTGTATGTTGCAACAGTTCCTTAAATACCAAGGATCAACCAAGAAAAAGCATGTCACCTAGTGGCTAGAAGTAACAACAAAAAATAAACAATTGCAAATGGCTCCTACAGGGTCTGTGTTTTTCTTAAAAAAAAATAAATAAATAAAAAAAAATTACAGACAATATTCTCTCTCTTTCCATGCCTAACTCCTACCTGTCTTATCTGCTGCATTATATTGTGTGGCACATCTTGAACTGGAGTGGTAGCCTAGCAGTAGAGCAGGGGTTACCAACTGGTGGTCTCTGGTCCGGATCCGGACCTTAAGAGTCCCCCGTACGGACTCCGAAGCTTTTTAATATAGCTTGGGGAAAAAATGATAGAGTTTTGTTTTAACCGAATGAAAAAGCAGAACTGAAGTGCTGTATCGGCAGCCGTCCGAATATTTTATGATGTGAGACCTTGGACGTTCTCCGGGGGATGCAGCGGGAGGCAAAACCGTTTGCTGCGGGTGTCACATGAGGCAGACAGCCACACCTCCTTTCCGGTGTGTACTCGGAGAATGAAGTGCTGCTGTGAAATTGTGTTCGCCAATGGTACGTGTCCACCTGGGGGTCTATTGATAGAAGGTCCCCGCGCCTCCTCCACACCTTCCCCCAGGACCGCGTCCCCATTGGGCTGGCATGACGAAGGTTATGGAAGTAATTTATGTGACCCTCTGATATCATGTCTAAACAATAATTTGCTCTGTGTGTTACTGAACATGAACAGCTCCACACACATCCACTTCCTCTCTCCCTGTGACAGAGTGTTACCCAAACAGACACAGTCGAGGTTAAAAAGATAAAAACATTATTGACATTAAAAAAAAACTCCAAAGGAATTCTGTAGTGTGGAATTAATTATATTTTCTGTTCCTTTTTTTAGGCTTACACTTTGAAACTTTTTTAATACTGAAAATATAGTGTAGAGGTAGACTTTTTGTGAGATTGTTTTTTAGATATTCTTTTTTAAATGTATGTAATTTAGTTTGTGTTCTCCTGTAAAATCTTCCATTTTTAGGATTTAAGTTGAAGATTTTAGAATTTTAGAGCTATTTATTTGGAGTCAAAAACACATTTAGTGTTCCCCTGTACTATTATGATTAAATTATTACATGTTTTCTTTGAAATTGAACAAAGAATTTGATTATTTTTGTTTAAAAAAATAACACTGAACTAAAAGCAGCTAAAACATCTGCTTAATAAAATGATGTGTAAAAGCCAATGATATAGACTTGCTGGAGACAGCTATGGCCTTCTTAAAGAATGTCCATGAAAGGATGACAATTCTTAAAAGCACATTTTCAGATAAATTTGTCCGTGACTTGTCACATTCTCTTCAATTTCTTTTATTAAAAGATGTTTGACGTAAATTCATGGGTCATTGCAAACAGTTGGCTTTAAAAGTACCAAGCTGTCACACAGTGAGAGGAAAAAAAAAATCCCGGAAAAAAAAAATACATTGAGAATCATTTTAGAATCAAATCGGAGACCCTGAATCATAATTGTATACCGTGAGGTGCTTAAAGATTCCCAGCCCTAATTTGGACCTCAGCTGGGGAGGAGGACTGACTTATCGGACCTCTTGCACTTTTAGTTGGTGACCCCTGCAGTAGAGCATCTGACCCACAACTGGGAGCTTATGGGTTCAGTCTCCAGCAAGGTCACAGAAAAGACCATATAAAAATGACACTTTCTGCCTTCTAGCTTGATGGATCTTGTCAACAGAATGGGAAAAGTACTTTATTGCACATCCAACCATAGCCTTTCACTACGTACAGTAGCTGTGTCATCTAGGATCACTGAAATGGGGATAAGGACTATGGAAGGCACCATGTAGGAGTGGAAAGGACTGAGTCCTGACACAAGGTTTCTTGTCACAGAATACGGATATTTATACAACAGTTCATTCCAACCAAGCAATTTGGTTGAACAATTCCAGGAGTTTCTATATTCCACCACAATTGCACTCCAACATTTCACTGGATATGTATCACTCTGCTTCAAAGGTATTCATGTATCCGTTAAAGGGCCGACGACACGATTTTGACATTTTTTAGGATGTTGTGAAAACCCAAAAGTCATTGTCGATGATCAATATAATATTTACAACCGCTCCTGCATAAACTAGTTATCAAAAAAAAACGCAGCCACTGACTGGACTGTGGTGCCACCCACCGAATTAAGGGCGGCACCCCCATGACGTAAGCGGGAGAACGGACTACGGTGTTGTTGACTGGAATGACAGCAGCTTTGCAGCTCACAGTTTCTCTGGTTTCTTGTTTTAATTTTACGGCTATGCCTTTGCGTTGTGTCGCGGGCTTAGATAAACAGCAAGCCGTGAAAGACCACGTCACACGCTTCAGCTCCAACTGTCATAAGCCTCCTCATATGCTTCTTGTGCGCTTTTACACAGGAGGAGCACACGAGGAGGGGAAGGATTAATGGATTTACACGCAGCTTTGACCTACTTTCTGTAATCGCGTGCTGACTCTCGCAAGTCCGGCCACGTCCCCTCTCTCATCATCACCAGCTGATTCCCCTCCCGCTGATCATGTTTCCCGGTCCTCGCCCAGGTGCTTCTCATCAAACCATCACCAGCAGTGCGTGTACTTCGCGGCCGTTTACCAGTCATGCACTGCTGGTCCATAGTATTGTCATCTGTGCTGTTTGTCTGCCAGTATTTTCAGCACTCTCACGACGTGTTAGTAACTCCATGTTTGCCGTGGTTCTCGTGCGTCCTTGAAGCGATGTCGGCTCTGGGGCGCACCCGTGGCTAACACATCTCCTCTCATTCGTTCTCTGGGCGATGTCTGCCCCTGAACGCCATCAGTAAGTGTGTTTGTGTTTTTTGTACGTCTTCACCTTTTAAGGAATTGTCTGTCTTTCTGTAATAAATGTGCTGTGGCAAACCCTGCACATAAATCTTCGTTTTTTCACCCTCCCTTTCCATGCCCTGCGTATGAACGCACGGTCATGATGAATGGATTTACTACTTACTACTACTACTTAGACTACTACTTAAGATTTACTACTTAAGACTGATAAGATAAGATAAGATAAGATAAGCCTTTATTAGGCCCACAATGGGGAAATTCCAGGATTGCAACAGCACATGGATAGCAACACTCAGAGCAACAATCAGAAGGCAAGAGAAAAAAAAAAACAAGAGCAGCAAGTATACATATGTACATATAAACATAAATACATATATATATATATATATATATATATATATACTATATATATATATACTGTATATATATACTGTATATATATATATATTTAGACACAGTGCGGAGCATTGTAGCTAGATGGAATAAATATGTAGATATATAAACACACACAGTACGGAGCATTGTAGCTAGATGGAATAAATATATAAATATATAAACACACACAGTGCGGAGCATTGTAGCTAGATGGAATAATATGTAGATATATAAAAACACAGTGCCGCGCATTGTAGCTAGATGGAATAAATATGTAGCTATATAAACACACCCAGCGCGGAGCATTGTAGCTAGATGGAATAAATATGTAAATATATAAACACATGCAGTGCAGAGCATTGTTGCTAGATGGGATGAAACAGCACAACCGTCTACTTAGTTATCCTACATGGTATGATTATGTACCCATACATATTCTCACCCTCCATAGCGACCGGTATTTTCCTAGTTGTATGCCGGAGGGGACCATTGTATAAGTCTATTGCGTCTTTTGCATTCAAAACTATTAGGTTGTCACGCCTTTTTGCTATCTCTGCGAGTAGCCCTGCTTAGGTTGTACAGTCTGACAGCCGTTGGTAGGAAGGACCTGCGAAACCTCTCGGTTGTGCACCTAGGAAGATGTAGTCTGCTGCTAAATGAGCTCCTCATTGCATTCAGTATGTCCTGCATAGGGTGGAACTCGGACTCCAGCAGAGATGACAGTTTAGCCACCATCCTTCTCTCTCCTATCTCCTCCACTGGGTCAAGGCGCTGCCCCAGGACAGAGCTAGCTTTCTTGATCAGTTTGTTCAGTCTCTTCCTATCGGCTGCCGTAATGCCACTGCCCCAGCAGACCACTCCAAAAGTGATGGCTGATGCCACCACCGTGTCATAGAATGTCTTCAGCAGTGCCCCTTGTACACCAAAAGACCTGAGTCTCCTCAGTAGGAACAGCCTGCACTGTCCCTTCTTGTAGAGTGCGTCAGTATTGTGTGACCAGTCTAGTTTATTGATCAGATGAACACCCAGGTACTTATAGGATGTCACCATCTCGATGTCTGTTCCCTGTATATTTACTGGTGCTGCGAGGGGTTGTCCTTGCCTGCGGCAGTCCACCACCAGCTCCTTAGTTTTCCTCGCGTTGATCTGGAGGCAGTTCCGATGGCACCAGTCCACAAAGTCCTGGATAAGCCCTCTGTACTCAGCTTCATCTCCATTGGAGATGAGGCCAACGATCGCAGAGTCATCAGAGAACTTCTGTAGATGGCAGTGTGTTGTGTTGTGTTGTGTGAGAAGTCCGCAGTATAAAGGGTGAACAGGAAGGGAGCCAAAACCGTTCCCTGGGGGACCCCCGTGCTACCGATGATCGTGTCGGACACACAGTCCCGGGTTCTCAAACTGAGGCCGGTTAGTGAGGTAGTCCAGGATCCATGATAACAGGTGCTGGTCCACCCCTGCGCACAGCAGCTTGTCCTTCAGGATCATTGGTTGGATGGTGTTGAAAGCACTGGAGAAGTCAAAGAACATGATCCTCATCGCATTCCCGGGCTTCTCCAGGTGGGACAGAGAACGGTGAAGGAGGAAGATCACCGCATCCTCCACCCCAATGCCATGCTGGTAGGCGAACTGGAGTGGATCCATCGCTGGTCCCACCAGGGGGCGGAGGTGAGCAAGGAGCAGTCTCTCCAGGGTCTTCATCATGTGGGACGTCAAGGCCACTGGTCTGTAGCTGTTCAGGTCTTTGGGGTGGGAAGTCTTTGGTACAGGTACCACACAAGATGTTTTCCACAGCTGTGGTACCCTCCCCAGCTTCAGGCTCAGGTTGAAGATGTACTCCACAATCCCACACAGCTGGTCTGCACAGGACTTGAGGAGCTTTGCGCTGATGCTGTCCGGTCCCGACGCCTTCCTCGCCTTGATCTTCCTCAGCTCCGTCCTCACCTGGGTCTTAGTCAGGGTCAGGTTGGGGGGCTGTGTGTTAGGAGTGGGGGGGGGGGGTGTTGGTGGAGTGGGGAGTGGGCAGCAGGACTTGATGTCTTTAGAGGCAGCAGTGGTTGTTGTGCAGTCAGGGGGGAGGGCGGTTGGTCAAACCTATTGAAAAACAGATTCAGATTGTTCACCCACTCCCTGCCCCCCGTGGCCTGGGGGGAGGTATTCTGGAGCCCAGAGATGGTTTTAAGGTTTCTCCAGACCCCGCTGATGTCGCTCTGTTGCAGCTTGTCCTCCATCTTCTTCCTGAAGCTGTCCTTGCCTTTTCTGATCTTTCTCCTCAGCTCCCTCTGTACGGACTTCAGCATCTCCCTGTTCCCCGACCTGAAGATCCTCTTCTTCTCTCTCAGAAGTGTTTTTATATCCAGGGTTTGTTGTTTGAGCAACACCGTATGGTCTTGGTGGGAACGGTGTCGTCCACACAGAAGTTGATGTAGTCCGTGATGGTGTGAGTGAGGCCATCGATGTTCTCACCATGTGGCTCGCAGAGCTGCTCCCAGGTGGTGGTTTCAAAACAGCCCTTTAGAGTGTCCATTGCCTCCTCAGACCATAACTTCACTGTGCGCATGGCCGGAGGTTGTCTGTGCACTAGGGGTTTGTACACTGGCCGGAGATGAACCAAGTTGTGATCCGATCTCCCGAGTGGGGGGAGTTGTAATGAGGTGTACGCCTCCTTAGTGTTTGCGTAGAATTAGTCCAGTGTTTTATTGTCTCTAGTGTGGCATGTGACATACTGGGTAAACGTGGGACGTAAACGTGATGACAACAGTTCCCAAAAAGGTGGACTTACAAAAATAAACAGAAACACTTACAGTTGGCATTCGGAGCTGACATCGCCCAACGAACATGGAGAGGAGACGTATTAACCACAATTGCGCCCCAGAGCCGACATCGCTTCAAGGGGCGCAACAGAACCACGGTTGTGTGGAGTGGCTAACACGTCGTGATAGTGTTGGCAATACTGGCTGGCTGACAACACGGCAGATGATGCACACAAAACATGAACAGCTGACTGTCAAAGAGAGAGGGCACGTGTGTTCAGACCGGCAAATCTTAGACAGTGCCCACCTGAAAGTGGCTCAAAACGCACATAAAACACATGTACAAAACAAAAACAACAAGAACTCAAAATGTAATACATAATAAACCTGATGCCTGAGCCACAGAGAATACACTGCTATGATTTTATTGAAAAATCGGGTTTAAATAAATTATATTTATGAACAAATAATTTGTTGCAATATTTGTAACAAAAGAATAACACTCGGTGTTCCCCTGCCGTGTGTTTGTCGCTGCTGCGGGCATGTGTGCCTCTCCACCGTCACTCTCTGAGTGTGACTCGCTAGGCAGGATGCCCGCATGGCACGGCTCAAACCTATAAGGTCTGATGCCCCCAGATTCTTCATTGCCATCCCATTCTTCAGAACTATAATTGTCTGAAGATTGGACAACACAAACCAATTCCAGACTACATGTGCTGGAACCATCGTCGATCTTTTCCAACCACTTCCATCCTGTGTGTACAATGGGCAGCCAAGCACTGTGTTCTCTCGATGATGCGACAACATGGCCGCGGGGTTTTCCAGCCACTGACGCAATTGGTGACATGGCACTCATGAAGACGTCGGATATTCACGTGAAAAAAAGCCTGTTTCACTTAGAACTGCACAGACCAGCCTATTTCGTCATATTGTATTATGTTATGAGGTGACCTCCCTTAAATGCGCCTGGAGTTGAGTAACATTCACCATCCAGTTCTGCGGGGCACTGTTCACAATGAAGCAGTCATCAGCGTAGGATGTAGCCAAAGGACGATTGATAAACACTTCAAATGGAAAACGCACGGAGAACGGCTGAAACTCATGAACAGAGGGGGAGACTTGGAGCTGCTGAGACTGTAAGTAAAATATCATTTGTTTGTTTTAACATTTGTGTCATAAATTAATAACTTATTCGGCATGATGGTGTTTTCTTTTACAAACTATGGATACAGTAGTTAAGCGCTGTGAATAAATGCAGAGTAAAGGTATATTTTATGAGATTAAGGACTTCTAGCACTTAAGTGAGAGACTTGAAGATAAGAATAAAAATCAATAAAATGAAAATGGCAGAATTAATAAAGGCTGCAGTAGAATGAGCTAGTTTTAAGATAAGATAAGATAAGCCTTTATTAGTCCCACAATGGGGAAATTCCAGGATTGCAACAGCACAGGGATAGCAACACTCAGAGCAACAATCAGAAGGCAAGAAAAAACAACATCTAGTAAACATATGTCCATATTACTATAAATGTATATATATAGACACACAGTGCAGAGCATTATGGTTGGTTGGTGAATGTGCAGCAGAAAGTCTAAGCTCTCTCTCCGCGGATGCAGCGGGCCAGCTGGAAGTCTTTGGGCATGATGGTGACCCCCTTAGCGAAGAAGAGACCACCAGGTGGGCCTCGCTGGTCTCCTGCAGAGCCATGACGGCGAAGCTCAGGAAACGCAGGACGGTCTTGAAGTCCTGAGCGATCTCCCTCACCAGGCGCTGGATGGGCAGCTTACGGATGAGCAGCTCCGTGGATTTCTGGTAGCGACGGATCTCTCTCAGAGCCACGGGCCTGTAACGGCGAGGCCTCTTCACTCTGCCGGTGGCCGGAGCGCCTCTCCGAGCAGCCCTGGTGGCTAGCTGTCTCCTGGGGGGCTTCTTCCTCCAGTAGATTTTACGGGCGGTCTGCTTGGTTCTTGCCATCGCTCTTTATTATTCTGTCTTATATTTCTTGCACGCCGCCTAAACTCCAGCCCGGCACCCGCGTCGTTTTCGCTACAGCTCCCGGTATGTTGAGTTTCCCATTAGCACCGGGCGGCGGCCAAGTGCTAGCTAGTACTAGCTCCTCCCCGCTGTAACGTCTCCCGCTGCAAACCGTGGCTCCGTCCGCCGACCCGGGAGACCCCCGGGGCGATCCGTGCGTCCGTGATATATATACAGAGTGAAAGGTGTAGAAAGAAGAAGGAAGATAAAAAAAAGGCTGTTGCAACGGGCAGCCGACTCGTGTGGCGCCACCGGTCCGGCGGAACCGGAACCGGAAAAATAAACTCAATAGAACTAAACTGAAATGATCAAACCTTCCCAGGAGATGAATTGAAACCCTTTTCAGTAATTGAAAGTTAATTTGTAGTTAAAATATAAACAACAAAAAATAATATAAATTATTAAACCCTACTGTGGTGTGGGGATTTAAAAATATGATTAATTTTACTTTGACATATACACTCACCGGCCACTTTATTAGGTACACCATGCTAGTAACGGGTTGGACCCCCTTTTGCCTTCAGAACTGCCTCAATTCTTCGTGGCATAGATTCAACAAGGTGCTGGAAGCATTCCTCAGAGAGTTTGGTCCATATTGACATGATGGCATCACACAGCTGGCGCAGATTTGTCGGCTGCACATCCATGATGCGAATCTCCCGTTCCACCACATCCCAAAGATGCTCTATTGGATTGAGATCTGGTGACTGTGGAGGCCATTTGAGTACAGTGAACTCATTGTCATGTTCAAGAAACCAGTCTGAGATGATTCCAGCTTTATGACATGGCGCATTATCCTGCTGAAAGTAGCCATCAGAAGTTGGGTACATTGTGGTCATAAAGGGATGGACATGGTCAGCAACAATACTCAGGTAGGCTGTAGTGTTGCAACGATGCTCAATTGGTACCAAGGGGCCCAAAGAGTGCCAAGAAAATATTCCCCACACCATTACACCACCACCACCAGCCTGAACCATTGATACAAGGCAGGATGGATACATGCTTTCATGTTGTTGACGCCAAATTCTGACCCTACCATCCGAATGTCGCAGCAGAAATCGAGACTCATCAGACCAGGCAACGTTTTTCCAATCTTCTATTGTCCAATTTCGATGAGCTTGTGCAAATTGTAGCCTCAGTTTCCTGTTCTTAGCTGAAAGGAGTGGCACCCGGCGTGGTCTTCTGCTGCTGTAGCCCATCTGCCTCAAAGTTCGACGTACTGTGCGTTCAGAGATGCTCTTCTGCCTACCTTGGTTGTAACGGGTGGTTATTTGAGTCACTGTTGCCTTTCTATCAGCTCGAACCAGTCTGGCCATTCTCGTCTGACCTCTGGCATCAACAAGGCATTTCCGCCCACAGAACTGCCGCTCACTGGATATTTTTTCTTTTTCGGACCATTCTCTGTAAACCCTAGAGATGGTTGTGCGTGAAAATCCCAGTAGATCAGCAGTTTCTGAAATACTCAGACCAGCCCTTCTGGCACCAACAACCATGCCACGTTCAAAGTCACTCAAATCACCTTTCTTCCCCATACTGATGCTCGGTTTGAACTGCAGGAGATTGTCTTGACCATGTCTACATGCCTAAATGCACTGAGTTGCCGCCATGTGATTGGCTGATTAGAAATTAAGTGTTAACGAGCAGTTGGACAGGTGTACCTAATAAAGTGGCCGGTGAGTGTATTCTCCTTTTCATATCCCCTTCAGATCTGTGAAGACTGGGTTTCCACTCCAAAGTCCATCCTGCACAGAGATGTTCTGAAGTGAAGAGGTCGTCAGTGGAGGACCATCCCTGCTTCGTTGTGGATTTCAGCACAGAAGAAGACCTCAAATTTTCAGGGGTCTTGGTTTTCAAATTCAAGACTGATGAAGGTGCTGCCATAATTTTCTTCATACTCTAACATGCATTCAGTGCAATTTATAATGACTGTAATGGCTAATTCTTTTATTTCTTTTTTTTATTTAAGTTCTCAGCAAGAATACAATGTTGGTCATTTTTTGACAACTTTACTGCGCATTTAATTCTAAATAAATCACTGTTTAACACAGGGGTGTCCAACCATGTGCCATGGAGAGCCAAGACCCTGCAGGTTTTACCTCCAACCAGTGTCTTCAACAGCAGATTTCTGTGAACTTCTTCCCACTGATTGCTGATAAGTGAAAACACCTGCTGAAGAGACTGGGTAGAAGAGAAAACCTGCAGGGTCTTGGCTCTCCATGGCACATGGTTGGACACCCCGGGTTTAACAGTACATTTTGGGCAATCCTGTGCTTTTCTTGTGGCGTTACACAGAATAGCATCACTGAGTGTAAACTATGGAAAAAGCAGCTACTTTAAAAACTGTACTTCCTCACACAACTTTCAGTGCAAAAAACCTATAAATGTCACAACTTTTTGGAAAAGTTTCCACAAATTCGGGCTTTTTGGGCCACAACAATCACAAAAACAGCCAACAAAATCCTGGAGGGACTGAAATATAGTGAGATTACGTATGCATGCTTCATGCATTGAAATTGTGTACTTACTCTGGGTTATTAACTTGACAGTACACACCCTTTGTACATACACTAACAAAATAAACTGATCAGGAAGGCTGGCTCTGTGGTAGGACTGAAGCTGGCTACAGTTGAGGAGGTGGTGCAGGACAGAATTGTGGCAAAAATTCGAACAATTAGGGACAATACTTCACACCCCCTTCATAAAACACTTAGTCTTAAAAGCTCATTTAGTAATATATCAATTCAACCCCGCTGTTCTAGGGAGCAATATAGGAGGTCTTTGGCTACGGTCACAGCAGGTCTTGATGCTCAATTCTGATTTTTTTTTGTGTGGGCGTTCACATTATTATTTAAATGCGACCCCCATTAGACTCCAGTGTGAATGGTCTACAGCTATGAAGTGACCCGCATGCGCAGAATGTAACATTAGACACAGCATTGTGTTTGGGGGACAGAACTTTTTCACCCTGAAATGTTAAAATCATAAATATGAGACCAGCTCCCTTCCTCTACACACCAGATGACCGCTATGATCAGCTCTGCTTTAACTGATTGATTAAACAACTCTCTTTAAAATGAGACCCCATGTCTCAATGGGATTACCTATATAAATAAGGTTAATAATAAATAATCCTCGTGATTACAATAGGGCTCTCGCCCACTGATGTTGTCAATGCCTCTTGCCCTAATAAACTACACGGCTCGTACCAGCGGCATAACACCAGTCCTGCACAAGAAGGAGGAGCCGAGACTCCCCTCTCCTGTGTGTCCTCCTATATGGCCCTTTTGCTCCTCAGTCATGTCCGTGTAAACTTTACATTTTAGATATTACAGCAGCCAGGACTCACGGTATGCCGTTTACAGGGAAAAAGGAATTTGCAGCATCCAGTAAACATGCTGTTAGTTTGCTTGCTTGTCTGGCGGTTTCAGCACCCCACCCCCCGAAATTTTGAAGTTATTGTGCAGTCGGTGCTGACAAAATTACAATCCAGTGATAAAGGGAAGAAGATTGATTAAAAAGAGAGCACAAATCAGTTGTGTCTGCCATGCCTGTTGCATCCTCCACCACAGAATTGTAGCATCTGTCTCACTTCAATGAGGAAAAACTCAAGATGAAATGTGACATGACTGTTCAGACTGAAGTCGCTTTGGAAAATATCAGATAAGTATCTGAGTTAGGACCACATATGAAAGTGGTCCTGGGTCTGGTGTGAAAAAAATCGGATGTGTGCTGTTCAGACAGTCATTAAAAAACAAAAAAAAAAAAAAAAAAAAAAAAAATCAGATATGGGTCACATTTGTGCAAAAAAAATCGGAATTGAGCATTAAAAAGTTGCAGTGTGACCGTAGCAATTTTATACCTACTGGAATAAGACTGTTGAATTCATGTGTGTCTGCCAGGTCAGAGGATGCTGTTTAGGATTAACAGCACCTCACACTGGTACTAGTACAGGTACATCTCAAAAAATTAGAATATCATGAAAAAGTTCAATATTTTTTGTCACTCATTTCAGAAAGTGAAACCCATATCAGTGTTTCCTCTGGCTTAAAGGCCTTGGCGCGGTGGCAACATATTTTTCGGGGGGGGGGGGGGGGGGGGTGCAGAAAACACATATGAATGAATATGTTAATTTTATGCTATTTCTTTTTTTTAAATTTTGCACAGTAACTTTGCATATAATAATAATAATAATGCATCAGATTTATATAGTGCTTTATCATAGACACTCAAAGCCACTTTTTACAGATACATTATTCATTCACTCCAGACAGACAATGGTAATGGTAAGCTACTACTGTAGCCACAGCTGCCCTGGGGCAGGCTGACAGAAACATGGCTGCCAATCCGGGCCAACGGCCTCTCTGGCCGCCACCAAACATTTATACACATTCATACCCAGTGTTATGGACACTAGAGGCAAGGTGGGTGAAGTGTCTTGCCCAGGGACACAACGGCAGGATATCTGGGGAGAGCGGGATTCGAACCGCCAACCATCCGGTTATTGGACGACCCGCTCTACCTCCTGAGCCACTGCTGTGCATATGGAATTTACAATTTGAAGTATTGTACAACTAAGGCTTGAATATTGGAATATTGGGCCATTTGGGGTCCTAACCAGACGTCCTGTATTTGGACTTTTTATTGGTGTCCTCCTTCTCTCCTTCCTCTGCTCTCACCTCTCCTGGACCCTCTGCCTGAACACTTTCCTCTCCTTGGCTCCTCTCTTCTGTCTATGTTAGATGTTAGTGCAGTTCTACACAGCCATCATCGAGTCCATCCTCACCACCTCCATAACCGTGTGGTACGCAGGAGCCACTGCCAGGGACAGACTAAGGCTGCAGCGCATCGTGTGCACTGCTGAGAAGGTGATCGACTGCAAGCTCCCATCTCTCCAGGATCTGTACATCTCCAGGACCCGGAGGCGTGCTGGCCGGATCATAGCCGATCCCTCACACCCTGGTCACGTACTGTTTGCCCCCCTCCCCTCTGGTAGAAGACTTCGGTCCATCCAGACTAAAACCTCCCGTCACATGAACAGCTTCTTCCCCTCTGCCATCAGACTGCTGAACACTAAGTGACTTATTGACTCTCGTGCACTATGTACAGCAGCTCAACCAGACTCATGTCAATCATCACTGTTTTCTTCCTGCATTACCGACTGCACTATATAGTTCTCCACAGTATCTGCTGCTCGCTAATATATTTTAACTGCTGACCAGTATCACTTACTCTTATTCTACACTTTATTGCATGTATAGTTTATTTCTTTTATCTTATCATGTTTAATGTTGCAGCATTGCACCGAGACAAATTCCTAGTTTGTGTACTACATGAACAATGGCAATAAACCTGATTCTGATTCTAATCTTGCCCTGTCAGCGCTGTCTAATTCAGGTTCTCTCTCTGTCTATGGTGGTATACAAACAGGTTAGAAAATATCAAGTGCCATGTAAATTAAAGGAGACAACCAAAAATTTCTAGTTAACAAAGAGCACCCACTTAAAACTTGAGTAATGACTTCAGTCTTGAATGTTTGAGGTTTTTCTCCAAAATTTATAACAATTTTCTAATAGTTTTCTACTTTTCTCTGTAAATTTATTTAAATTTAAAACCATTTTCCTCAAATTTGTAATTTCCTCTTGTAAAATTGACTTTTCTTGTACATTTCAAAGTTTATTATAAATTTGTGCATTATTTTATGGCTTATTTTGTCTATTTTTTAAAATAAAATTACTGTTTTTTGAATAAATTTGAGACTGTGGTATTTTTTTTTTTTACTTTTTCCTTATAACAATTTATATTTTTGACCATAACTTTGCAGTCAGAACAGAACAAAAATTTAACTCTCATTACAAAGAAAAAAATGAATAAAATTGTATTTAATGATTTAAATTAACTTAAATGACCAAGGATGTTGTTATGTCTGTTATAATATTTCTATATATTTATAGTTTTTTTAGAAATCTCCTCACCACCAAGAAAAACCTCCCTTATTTTGAAATCCAAATGTTGGCACGTTCAGTTTGTCTGAAGACTGCTGATGGATTAAAGTCACTGACTTAGTGAATTTCGGTCATCTTAACTTGCCAGGTACATAATTGGGAACATAACTTAATATTGTAGCGGCTGGTGAAATATATCATCAGTCCCCTTTGCCTTTCCCTTCACATGAAGCCAACTGCATTTGAATTCTAACCACATCTCTTAGCTAGTGACTCTTCCGTTATTGCTCCCATTTCCAGTGGGTTAAAACCATGATAAATGCCTCCAGTGCTTACATACCTCTTCTGATTTTTTTTTCACGTTTAAAGTACTTTAATAAACTCATGTTTCTGTGGGACAGTCAAGCCTTATTCATGCTGCATTTCCCCTCTAGTCCATCTTGGTCCGCGTATGCTTTGGATGAGCCCAGCATGCACGCGGCCCTGTTCATGCTCACTTTTTTCATCTACCCAGGCCAAGCGGTTGACGCATGCACACAACCATCATTTGTAGTTTCACTCCCGCCCGATAGGTAGTGCCAAGGCACTGATGTGCCAGGATTTTCACCAACAAAGAAACGGCGGACTTCTTCACAAAGTTTCTCTTCAAATAGAGTATTTCTGCTGTTTGACTTCCCGGGTTTTCATTCATTTTCCATGAAGATGCTGCTGCCGCTAGCGAGACACTGCCTGCTGACTGACTGGAAAGCTTGCGTGGGCAGGGCGCTTCTAAACTCCACGCGGATGACGGCCACATGTGTTGTTCGTGTGTGTGCTTGCGGAAAGTAATTGCTTCATATATTTTTCTAAAATTCACATCTCCTTCTTGGCATGGCGGTAAATTTTCTGGTGTGGCGGGCCGCCACCGAGAAATGTTACCACAGGAAACCCTGCATATATTATATAGATTCATTACACATTGAGTGAAATATTTTAAGCCTTTATTTCTTGAAATTTTGATGATTATGACTTACAAATAATGAAAACCCAAAATTCAGTGTCACAGAAAATTAGAATATTGTGAAAAAGTTCAATATTGGAAAGTCATGGTGTCACACCCTAATCAGCTAATTAACTCAAAACGCCTGCAAATGTTTCCTGAGCCTTTAATTGGTCTCAGTCTGGGTCAGTAGGCTACACAATCACGGGGAAGACTGTTGACTTGACAGATGTCCAGAAGACAGTCATTGACAACCTCCACAAGGAGGTTAAGCCACAAAAGGTCATTGCTAAAGAAGCTGGTTGTTCACAGACTGCTGTATCCAAGCATATCCGTAGAAAGTTGAGTGGAAGGAAAAACTGTGGTAGGAAAAGGTAGCCTTGAGAGGACTGTCAAGCAAAATCCATTCAAGAATTTGGGGGAGCTTCACAAGGAGTGGGCTGAGGCTGGAGTCAGTGCATCAAGAGCCACTACGCACAGACGAATCCTAGACATGGGCTACAAATGTCACATTCCTCGTGTCAAGCCACTCCTGAACCAGAGACAACGTCAGAAGCGTCTTACCTGGGCTGCGGAGAAAAAGAACTGGACTGTTGCTCAGTAGTCCAAAGTCCTCTTATCAGATGAAAGTAAATTTTGCATGTCATTTGGAAATCAAGGTCCCAGAGTCTGGAGGAAGAGTGGAGAGGCACAGAATTCACGTTGCTTGAAGTCCAGTGTGAAGTTTCCACAGTCAGTGATGATTTGGGCTGCCATGTCATCTGCTGGTGCTGGTCCACTGTGTTTTCTGAGGTTCACAGTCAGCTCAGTCATCTACCAGGAAATTTTAGAGCACTTCATGCTTCCTTCTCCTGACAAGCTTTATGGAGATGCTGATTTTATTTTCCAGCAAGACTTGGCACCTGCCCACACTGCCAAAGGTACCAAAAGCTGGTTCAATGGCCATGGCGTTACTGTGCTTGACTGGCCAGCAAACTCGCCTGACCTGAACCCCATAGAGAATCTATGGGGTATTGTCAAAAGGAAGATGAGAGACACCAGACCCAACAATGCAGATGACCTGAAGGCCGCTATTAAAGCAACCTGGGCTTCCATTACACCTGAGCAGTGCTACAGGCTGATCGCCTCCATGCCACGCTGCATTGATGCAGTAATTCATGCAAAAGGAGGCCCAACCAAGTATTGAGTGCATAGAAATGAACATACTTTTCAGAAGCCTGACATTTCTGTTTAAAATATCCTTTTTTTATTGATCCTATGTAATATTCTAATTTTCTGAGACACTGAATTTTGGGTTTACATTATCTGTAAGCCATAATCATCAAAATTTCAAGAAATAAAGGCTTGAAATATTTCACTCTGTGTAATGGGTTTCACTTTCTGAAATGAGTGACAAAAAATATTGAACCTTTTCACGATATTCTAATTTTTTGAGATGTACCTGTATTTTGCTAGTTACTTGTCACTTATTTTGTTCTGAATCGATTCATTTGCACATGAACTCTGTATGTCTGTCTCGTACAATGTATAGTATTTTTATCTTGCCATTTCTTTACTATTGTTTGTATTCTGCTGCTGTGACAATTTAATTTCCCTCTGGGCTTAATAAAGTCATCTAATCTAATCTAAAGAAAGCACTTGTTAGCACTTTGTGAAATCATGTTAAATAATAAGTGCATTATTATAACTGATTTTGCATCAGTTCTTTATGTGATAATTTATGTATTAACAAAGTTGGAGTATTCCTGGTACAATTTGCAGCATTAGGTCTCTAAGATTTTTTCCTGGCAAGTAAAATAGCTATTAAAATGGTAATTTTCCTGATTGAATCAGGATCGGATCAAATCAAACTTGAACTGATTCAGAACCCCAAGAATTAGAATTGATTCTGGAAACTTCCAGCCCTTTACACATACATACATACATATACAGTGGGGTAAAAAAGTATTTAGTCAGCCACCAGTTGTGCAAGTTCTCCCACTTAAAAGATGAGAGAGGTCTCCAATTTCCATCATAGGTATACCTCAACTATGAGAGACAAAATGAGAAAAAAAAAATCCAGAAAATCACATTGAAGGATTTTTAATGAATTAATTGGTAAATTCCTCAGTAAAATAAGTATTTGGTCACTTACAAACAAGCAAGATTTCTGGCTCTCACAGACCTGTAACTTCTTCTTTAAGAGGCTCCTCTGTCCTCCACTCGTTACCTGTATTAATGGCACCTGTTTGAACTCGTTATCAGTATAAAAGACACCTGTCCACAACCTCAAACAGTCAGACTCCAAACTCCACTATGGCCAAGACCAAAGAGCTGTCAAAGGACACCAGAAACAAAATTGTAGACCTGCACCAGGCTGGGAAGACTGAATCTGCAATAGGTAAGCAGCTTGGTGTGAAGAAATCAACTGTGGGAGCAATTATTAGAAAATGGAAGACATACAAGACCACTGATAATCTCCCTCGATCTGGGGCTCCACGCAAGATCTCACCCCGTGGGGTCAAAATGATCACGAGAACGGTGAGCAAAAATCCCAGAACCACATGGGGGGACCTAGTGAATGACCTGCAGAGAGCTGGGACCAAAGTAACAAAGGCTACATCAGTAACACACTACGCTGCCAGGGACTCAAATCCTGCAGTGCCAGACGTGTCCCCCTGCTTAAGCCAGTACATGTCCAGGCCCGTCTGAAGTTTGCTAGAGAGCATTTGGATGATCCAGAAGAGGACTGGGAGAATGTCATATGGTCAGATGAAACCAAAATAGAACTTTTTGGTAAAAACTCAACTTGTCGTGTTTGGAGGAGAAAGAACACCATACCTACTGTGAAGCATGGGATTGGAAACATCATACTTTGGGGCTGTTTTTCTGCAAAGGGACCAGGACGACTGATCTGTGTAAAGGAAAGAATGAATGGGGCCATGTTTCGTGAGATTTTGAGTGAAAACCTCCTTCCACCAGCAACGGCATTGAAGATGAAACGTGGCTGGGTCTTTCAGCATGACAATGATCCCAAACACACCGCCCGGGCAACGAAGGAGTGGCTTCATAAGAAGCATTTCAAGGTCCTGGAGTGGCCTAGCCGGTCTCCAGATCTCAACCCCATAGAAAATCTTTGGAGGGAGTTGAAAGTCTGTGTTGCCCAGCGACAGCCCCAAAACATCACTGCTCTAGAAGAGATCTGCATGGAGGAATGGGCCAAAATACCAGCAACAGTGTGTGAAAACCTTGTGAAGACTTACAGAAAACGTTTGACCTCTGTCATTGCCAACAAAGGGTATATAACAAAGTATTGAGACGAACTTTTGTTATTGACCAAATACTTACTTTACCGAGGAATTTACCAATTAATTCATTAAAAATCCTTCAATATGATTTTCTGGATTTTTTTTTTTCTCATTTTGTCTCTCATAGTTGACGTATACCTATGATGAAAATTGGAGACCTCTCTCATCTTTTAAGTGGGAGAACTTGCACAATTGGTGGCTGACTAAATACTTTTTTACCCCACTGTATATACATACATATATATATATATGATAAGATAAGATAAGCCTTTATTAGTCCCACAATGGGGAAATTCCAGGATTGCAACAGCACAGGGATAGCAACACTCAGAGCAACAATCAGAAGGCAAGAAAAAACAAGAACAGCTAGTAAACATATGTACATATTACTATAAATATATACTGTATATATATATATGCTAGCATATATATATATATATATATATATATATATATGACACACAGTGCAGAGCATTATGGTTGGTGAATGTGCAGCAGAAAGTCTAAGCTCTCTCTCCGCGGATGCGGTGGGCCAGCTGGAAGTCTTTGGGCATGATGGTGACCCTCTTAGCGAAGAAGAGACCCACCAGGTAGGCCTCGCTGGCCTCCTGCAGAGCCATGACGGCGAAGCTCAGGAAGCGCAGGTCGGTCTTGAAGTCCTGAGCGATCTCCCTCACCAGGCGCTGGATGGGCAGCTTACGGATGAGCAGCTCCGTGGATTTCTGGTAGCGACGGATCTCTCTCAGAGCCACGGGCCTGTAACGGTGAGGCTTCTTCACTCCGCCGGTGGCCGGAGCGCTTTTCCGAGCAGCCTTGGTGGCTAGCTGCTTCCTGGGGGGCTTTTTCCTCCAGTAGATTTTACGGGCGGTCTGCTTGGTTCTTGCCATCACTCTTTATTATTCTGTCTTATATTTCTTGCACGCCACCTAAACTCCAGCCCGGCACCCACGTTGTTTTCACTTCAGTTCCCCGGTATGTCGAGTTTCTCCGTTAGCACCGGGTGGCGGTTGAGTGCTAGCTAGCACTAGCTCTTCCCTGCTGTATCGTCTCCTGCTGTAAACAGTGGTCCGTCCGCCGACTCGGGAGACCTTTGGGGCGATCTGTGTGTCCGTGACACACACATTATATATATATATATATATATATATATATATATATATATATATATACACTGTATATACAGTATATAGATAGAGTGAAAGGTGTAGAAAGAAGAAGGAAGATAAAAAAAAGGCTGTTGCAACGGGCAGCCAACTCGTGTGGCGCCGCTGGTCCGGCGGAACCAGAAAAAAAAAAAAAAAAAAAAAAAAAAAAAAAAATTATATATATATATATATATATATGCTGAAAAGTTCATAGTGGTCAAATTTGACCAAATGTGGTTTATTTTTCAACCACAGGGATCCAAGCACTGCAACACTGGTGGAAGAAGTGTGTGGATCAAGGGGGAGACTATGTTGAAAAAGTTTACTTCTGTTCATAACATTTCATAGCCTCCATAGCTTACTACTATGATTACATAAAATACAATGAACAACTGTTCGTGTATCCTGTTACTACAATGCTGCAGGTGCAGACAACCATTATAATTACCTACAGAATATGGCATCTCTGTTTGCCACAGAAATGTTAGCCATGTCCTACCTAGTATTAATTGATTCCGCCAGTGTTACGTAGTGTCCATAGAATTCACCAAGTGCATGCTGGGTAGGGTAGGAACCGTTCGCTGAGATCACGTAAAAGCTGGAGGCATCATCACAAAGCAGACATGGCGAAGTCTTGCTGTGTTTTAAACTGTAATAGTCGTTCTCACAACCGCCGTGGAGAAAAGGTAAACCACGGAATAGGCTTTTTTCGTTTTCCAGCATGGAAGAAGAACAGCACAGCTCACGTTTCGGATGTAACTAAAGAGGCGACGCCTGGCCTGGATTGCAGCAGTCAGAAGACCCGACATAAATTTCAAACACGCACCTGTATGGATGTTGGTGTGCTCAAAGCATTTTCATAAAGGTACGTTATGATTTATTGTGTATGTCTGTTGTTAAAACTTGCTTGTGTTGTGGTTAAGACTTGCCTGGTCATAGCTTTTACCCTACGTCAGCAGTGCTAAGCTAAGCAGAGCTAAGCTAAAGAAAGACTCCTACTGTATATCCTACTAGCTAGAAATAGTTACTACTCACATACCTGTGTGAGTGGGTTTAATTTGTTCTGCACCAGAGTGTTTTCTTACCGTTTGCTTTGCTTTAACAGCAGACCAGCTTATGAAATGCTAGACTGTGATCCTGACTGGGCACCTTCTCTAAACCTTTGGCATGCAGAGCTTCCGGCTGCCACTCCTGACAGGTTTAACCACTTATGCAGAAGGACAAGATTATGACAAAAAGAATCAGCAGAGCATGCAAGTGACCCCCCCCAGCACAGACCCCCAACACCACTGGCCCTGTGACTGAGATGGATAATGTAGCTCCTTCAGGTAGTCTTTTTTTTATTATTATTTTACCTATGTTTTTCTTTCTAAAATGTGTCTTGGGATTCATTTTGATTACAAAATATATTAACTACAGTTGTTTACTGTCCTGATCAGCAGCAGATGACACCACACCTCTGGCTGAGATGGAGGAGACAACATCTGATGAAGCAGCACTGATCTGTCAGGCTGATGATGCTCCAGAGGAAAATGTACAAGAGCTACAGAACTGCAGCATGTGTCACCGTAGACTTAAAGAAATTTTACTCTTGCAAGAGGAGAACAGAAAGTTAAAGGGAGAGCCCTCCAGAAATACTCTGGATGACAATTTCCTCAAAGATAATGACTCAAAGGTGAAATACTACACTGGGCTTCCATCTTTCAGTTTAATGGCTCTGCTGATGCAATTTTTCCCAGCCTAACAAAGACAGAAAAATTTCCCAATTTCAAATTCTCCTTTTAACTATGATGCGTTTGTGGCTTAATTTGCCTCTTGAACATATTGCACATCTTTTTGACATAAGCAGACAAACTGCATCCATCCTGTTCTGCGACACCATAAATGTACTCCATGTACACCTCAGCCCTTTGGTGTACTGGCCAAAGAGACATTATTTGCAGGCTAGCATGCCACATCAGTACGTTGAAATGTTTGGCAGTAAGGTCACAGTTTTTATTGACTGCTTTTTAATTTTAGAATGTAGGCACCGACATGTTTTTGGTGTGGTTTAGCCACTTTGACATCATGTCTTTAACTGTGTCAATAATATTGAAGCAGTTAAAGCATCACTTCAATTTTTCTTATTGCTCAAACATTTTGCTTTCTTTCCTCTTTTTATATATGTAAATCACACTGAGTTGCCCTTGTGTATGAAATGTGCTATATAAATACACTTGCTTGCTTTGTAACAATTTTTGGAATAAAGTACACGATAGCTTACAAACTCCAGCTCTTTATTTCAAAGATGCAAAACTGTAACCATAACCATGACACAATACAAGAATATAAATTGACATGCATGATCGACATGTATCATTGTTCACACAACGTTATAGCGCATAACTGTCTCATGTTACAGCACTACTCTAATGTGCACATTGCAAAGCCACGGCTGCTGTGGGGTTGGTGCTTCAGAGTCCCGCACATCCAAAATGGAACCACTGAATTGCACAGTTTTGGTTATCACAGGCAACCATGTCATCCAGCTCTTCTGGCTGCCTGCAAGTCCACCACACTTCTGCTGTGTTCTGTGCCTGTCTTCTGGGATTGTGTGTGGGACCTGGCTGTAATGCAGTTAGACGTCGTGTTTTGGGCTACAAGAGTTGCAAATTAGCTAATAGCTATACACTCTATGTGCAACACATCAGATTGATTGTCTTTGATTAATTGTCTATGTTTATTGCACTGTCCCTGTCAAATAAACTAATCTTCTGGGTGGGTTTATCAGCTGCAGCTTTCCTCTTGTGTTGTGGGGTCAGAGTCAAGTGAAGTGACGAGCAACAAGCTCAGGTAGGAAAACTTTATAAAAAAAGTTCTGGGCCACTGGTAAAAGTGTTTGCTCCCACAGGTCAGAATCTGGTGTGACGCGTACAACAACACAACTTTTTGTGGTCCACACAACAAAGTCACAGAAATGTGAGCCTGTCACAAAAATTTGCATTTGTAGCTGCTTGTAGTACTTGTGACTGTGCTCGAGTTCTAGAGAGTTTCAGGTAAAAATCCTTGTCTGCACAGGCCTGCAGGATGTTGTTGTTGCAGTGCTTATATGGGATTTTATTTCCACACAGCCTTTTTCACAACAGGTGCAGGACACAAGTGCATCAGGGGTTGCACCAACTTCAGGAAAGGAGGGGTTGATTATAAAATATTATAAGCACACTTTCACATGTATATTGGGTGCATAATTCAATTTATGGCATGCACTTATTTTATTTAGTAAATAAATAATTGTATAAAGACAAGAAATTAAAAAAACACCTTTGTGAGCACAACTGTCTTCAAGTCTACCTTGTACATCTACAAGTCACACACCCATCCGTCTGTGAACTGCACTTCTGCTTGCTTCAAAGACCTAAAGTTACTAAAAACTTCATGCGTGTGTGGACTTATGCTTACAGTCATATAATTATAAAT
Organism: Pholidichthys leucotaenia; assembly: GCA_020510985.1. Lineage (NCBI taxonomy): Eukaryota > Metazoa > Chordata > Actinopteri > Cichliformes > Pholidichthyidae > Pholidichthys > Pholidichthys leucotaenia. The sequence goes on along the minus strand of CM035845.1, from coordinate 212,716,762 downwards.
GAAGGCATGGTCGAAGTTTGGCAGAATGTTTACATCCGAACTCCATGTGATATGTTGGTAGGGAGCTAGTCCATTAACCCCTTCAAGCTTCGCCAAATCGCGTGCCTTTGCAGTCCCATTCAATTTGGTGGAGTACGGTCCCTTTAAATTTTCCTTCACGGTCCATTTTGTGATTTTTTTTTTTTTTTTTCCCCGTTCATTCACAATGCCGAGGCTCTGTGTGATTGCAGTCCGTTTACGATCGCTATTCCTACCCCGCCCAGAATGCATTGCGCGTTTGCCACGTGGGCTGGCGAGGTTAATAAATATCTATGGGCACAGCTGTAGCCACCAACAACTCAGCACCCTGTGATTGGCTGTTGGGACTAAGGTTGCCATAGTTGTAGTCTTTTCAGTGTTCCTGCCCAAAACAGAAACCTTACATAGTGTTCCTTTATAACAACTCGTGAAAGCATAAATATACTTGCTAAAGGCAAAATGTCTGTTACAATGATTCAAGATTGCATTTTAAAATCCCATCCTTAATGAAGGATGCAAACCAGACAGCTAGAGCAGCCTCAGTGAGGAGGGTATCAGGGCTCTGTGTTTGTGAGGTCAACAATGACCCTACAAACCGTCTCCCGTCTGAGCCTCTGAACTATTTTTTTTTTACTCGATTTGACCTTTGAACCGGAGGAGAATTATGCTTTCATTCAGAATTAGACAAGGCCCAGAACCACACACGGACTGTTTGTGCGTTGACTGTGTATTATATGTGTGCTGTACGTGTGTGACCTATCTGTGGTTCTCACTTGAAGGTCTCCTCGATCTCCGTGATGCTCGTCTCTTTCTCCACCACTAGGAAGTTTGGTTTTCGGTTCTTGTTAAGCTCTCCAATACCTCCCAGCAGGAAGCCCGTGCATGTGTCCTCGTCCCCGATCACAGCGATCAGTTTCCCGCGGCCTGCCATTGCGGAGTTCCGTTTGTGTTTAGTTTAGGTGTTTTAATAACCCGAGAAAGAGAACAGAGACGATCTAGTTGCGGACGCGCTAGCGGTCATGTGAGGAGTCAGCTGAGTCCTACTTCCGGTAGAGTTGAGCACCGCCTGCTGGGAGGACGAGAAAGGACCAACAAATCGCTAAATTATCATATGAATTATTCCTTATTAAATGTCACTAATCAGAGGGTGGTGGTGTTTGTTTAATTTAGTTTATCTTCGTTTTTTATTTCATGGGTACCAAAACAATGATGTGACTGTGCTGCCTTCACGTGTTCATCCTCGTATCTTCAGACGATTAAATATATCTCCCTTTTAAAATAATAAATATGATAAAATTGTGATAATATCCCGCCAGACTATTTACATAAATCATAAGCCGTAACATGGATCTTGCAGGCATTTTAATTTTTATCGCCTCTTTTGTTTAACAGACTGTACGTGAACGTCTCAGTCACGTGAGAACTGATTTAACCGGAAGTAATGAGCAGTAATTTGTAGAAAGAGAAAAAGAACAAACATGGTGAGTTTAAAGTGTTTATTTGTATTAGTAATGTTGTTCTCGTTTTAATGTTATATTGACGCCTTGGTGTGTCCGGGTTTCAGAGCACTGCGGCCCTCACTGCGGGTTTGGATCGGATCCCGGACCAGCTGGGGTACCTGGTGATCAGTGAGGACGGGGTTCTGGCTGTGAGTGCTATGATTCAGGTTTACATCGCTCAGGGTTTTATGCAGTGCTACGTCATTGGTTTTATGGCGAACCTGCGAGGATCGTGCCTTTCAGACCCACAGCAGCTCCACTTAACGTTTGTTTTATTCAGAAGTGCATCGAGGTTATTGTTACGTTTCGATTAAAAGTAACCAGTGTAACAAAAGTAGTTATCAAAAACCCAGAATCTATTAGACACTTATTTCATTAGTGAGTCACAATGTCTTACGAAAATAAAATGCAACCCAGCCGAGTTTACGCTCTAAAATACTCCCAATTACGAGTATATCATACAGTATAATATGTATAAGGAAACAGTGCACAGTAATACATTTATTGTTATATATAAAATATCCATCCGTCCATCTTCTTCAGCTTAATCCTTTTCGGGTCACGGGGGGGCTGGAGCCTATCCCAGCATCTTTGGGCGAGAGGCAGGGTACACCCTGGACAGATCGCCAGTCCATCGCAGGACCAACACAGAGAGACAGACAACCATTCACTCTCACAGTCACACCTGAGGACAATTTAGAATCCCCAGTTTGATGTCAATTAACCCAACTTGCATGATTTAATAAAAGAGGAATGACTTTAAGACAGTGTTATGTTGATAATGGAAGCCAAGGACAAGACAGAGTGTTGAACTGGACCCAGATTTATTCGGGACTCACTCTCACAATACATGCGCATCCGTCAGGCTGAGAGGAGGCCAAGAGACCGCCCCACTCCCTCACAGCCCTCTTATACCCCGGGTGGTGGCAGAACTGGAAAGGTGGAGCCACCACCCATGTCACACAATAACATGTCCCCAAACTCAACACAACACTTCCCCCCCCCCCCCCCTTCAAAAAAAAATGGTCCAAAACACACGCATACAATCGAGACCCTCCCTAATTTGGAACCCGAATCATACACTAAAACTAAACAGAAATACCTAGATGATCTATCACATTCACTCAAAACAACTAAAACTAGGGGGGAACAGGTGGACTACCGTCCCATCCCCACACGGCAAGACGGATTATTCTGCCATCTACACTAAATAAACAGTCCCACTAAACCAAAAACTGCCGTGTTCCTAAAATAATATAAAACACAAAATAATCCCATTAACAGAACTAAATAACATCAGTTGTCCCCCTTTTCCATCCCCATGCATAATGTATACTGTCCAACCGTCAGCTTGCCCCTGGAGAGGAACCACCCCCGGAAAACCGTCGGATGATTCCACTCCGGTGCACCTTCTCTTCTTTGCTCGTGGGGATGACCCACGTCCAGGTCCAAACTCCTCCTTCTTCTCCCGGGCATGCCGCTGCTTATTGGGATGGCTCCATGAGCCATCAGATAGCTGGAGGTAGGCATCCTTGCCAACAGCCACCACCTGTAGCTGCCTGTGGTCATCTTTTCTCCAACGTTTGGCCCGAACACCTGTCGAGGGCCTCCTCTCTGGGTCGGACCACATCCGTGACCCCCAGAGGGGCCCTACTCGGCTTCCAGTATTTCTGTTTGGCACATCGTTTCACCGTGCCAGCCGGTCCTAACCCGCTCTCTTTCATTTTCGCTGTCGGCGTCACCGTTGTGACCCCCTGCTCTCCGGTCCCTTCCAGCCGAACTCTGGGAGTAGAATGGGCCAGCCACACGGCACCACCCGCCATCATGGGCGTCCCACTGTGCCGCCCACTTACCTCAGCTAGGGTTACTTGGGCACTGACACCGGGACCCTCCCGCAATGGCACTGGGTGGAATTGGTCTTGCTCATTGTCCAGATTACTAGGCAAAGGTTCGTCCCACACAGCTCCGTCAATCGTTCGTGGAACCAGCCGGTCCCACAAACCACAGCCCGACCACTCTCCTTCAACGCTGCTCGTGATGGCGAAGCCCAATCCATAAAATAAATCACACCCCATAATGTTCTCTCCATGGGCAGTCACGATGAACTTCAAGCTGGACACCTCCACCAACTTGTACCTAGCTGTCAGTTCCACCAACCCCACCGTGGCCAATCTTCCTCCACCATATCCACACAGCGGCGCTGAATCACCTCTAACCTGATAATGTGGGAAGAAACTCCTCATGGTTGCCCAATTTAACACGGATCTCACCGCTCCTGTGTCAATCAGCAATGGCACTGTTACCCCGTCCGGTTCCACCATACAGTAAGAATGGCCATTGGTACTTTGGGATACGGTGTGAATAACCATGGGAGGTGAAACGGGGAAATCCTCCTTGCGTTTCGGATACCCTCGTTTGAACCTGTAACATGCCCTGGCGAAATGATGCAAGAGTCCGCACTTGCCGCAGCGTCTTCCTCTTGCCGGACACTCTCTAGCCTTATAATGGTGGTTGGTGGGCCCACAACCCAAACACCTGGGTGATCCCAGGGCAGACCTCATCCTGACAGCATTAGCATAGCCTTTGTCATCCTCCACACCATCGTCACTGTCCGGGTCCACTGCCTGCGCCGTCAACTGTGGTTCAAATTAGCGATGATCACCGAACTTCTGTGATAGCTTGTCCGCTGCGTCAAACTGCTGAGCTAACTCGATGGACTTGGATAACGTCAGCTCGCCCGAGTATGTAAGGAGCTTCGACCTCGTAGCCAGGAAAACAGTATGTTCCACCAACTGATCACAGACCGTCTCTTCCTTCAACGCTCCAAACTGACAGTCCTTGGCCAGCAGGCGTAGGTCTGCTACAGACCACTGCACCGACTCGCCAGTCCGCTGGCGGCGCTGTCAACACTGGATCCTCCGGACGATGACGTTTTCTGGGGCATGAAAATGTCGTACCATTAGCTCCACCGCTTCCTCAGAACTATCACTCTCGCCCAAAGTGGTTAAAGGGTACCTGTGGTGGTCGTGAAAAAAAAAGATATTATATTGAGCCCCTGTCTCACGTTCTAGTTCAAGTTTAAGTTGAAATTCATGTTCAAAGCAATTTGATATAAATCCATTGCTGATGTGCTGGTTCAGCGATGTCAGCAAAACATGCGAGCAGCCATACTAGCAGCTACATGGCCTGCCAGGACGCTTCCTGTGACATAATATCGTTGGCACCGTGATCTGGATCAATATTGGCTGAGCCTGGAGTGCCCGGATGAGCAGTGGCTTTCGGGATATTCAAATTCAAATTCAAACGTTTATTTCAAACTCAGGGTTCATATTAAATGCAGAACTAAAACGAGTAGAAAATAAATAAATAAATGTTTAAATTCAGCGGGTCGTATCATCTGATCTGAGCTTGTAACAGCCGCCAGACGGGCTGGGCTCCTCCCTCGCTGCTAAAACTATATACAGAGCAGCAGACACTCGTCGCGTTGCGTTGTGTGTGAGGACCAAAATTCAAACGTTTATGTCAAACTCAGGGTTCATATTAAATGCAGAACTAAAACAAGTAGAAAATAAATAAATAAATGCTTAAATTCAGCGGGTCGTATCGTCTGATCTGAGCTCGTAACAGACGGCAGATGATTCGGCTCCTCCCTCGCCGCTATACAGAGGAGCAGGCAGCAGGCTCTTGTTACAACAAAAACATACAATGCGATATGGATATCGCAACATGGCGGAATGTAAAGCCTTTGGATGTCTCAATGATAAGCGAAAAAACAAAGATAATTATTTTATATTATTTTATACCGCCACAAACACTTCTTTTGTGTACCCAAACCCAGCTCACCTTGTCAGAAGATCATAGCGGAAAAGTGATTGCGCAATCTCGGAACAGGGCACAGACGTCTCCTTTCAGACGAAATTGCATTGTGTGTGAGGACCACTTCGTCACTTTAACCCTCAGAAGACCTTTCTGGCTCAAACCTGTAGCCATGTTGGACGAATTCTTCCTCAGAGTCTGACAATTCAGCCATAATAGAATAAAAACACTCACATAAGCACCCTAGACACTCATACAGGCGGAGTATTGGCAACGATATGACGTCACATCCGCATGTGTCATGGCTGCGCCCAGAGTTTTCATTGGCTGGCCATGCCTGCGGTCGTATTTGCATATTTCTCTGGTGGTATATGGCTGGCAATAATTATTTAACCAAATAACGAATACTTTGCCTAATGTTTTCAAGTTGAATGCGTTTAGACGACCACCACAGGTACGCTTTAAGATACGTTGACCTTCCATTCCTAGGTTGTGAACCAACAGTGCCCGTGCCCTCAACTTCTCCAGTCTTCCAAGGTCCAAAGCCACCAAATATGTTTAAAAGGCAGCAAACCACCTCGTCGAAGGGACGGGCAGCCCACCAGGAAGCTCCAAAAACATCCAAATTGATGTAACTCCCGCATCCATACCTTTTTACCCTCGTCGTGAAATGTTATGTCGATAATGGAAACCAAGGATGAGACTGAGTGTTGAACTGGACACAGATTTATTCGTGACTCACTCTCACAATACACGCACATCCGTCAGGCTGAGAGGAGGCCAAGAGACCGCCCCTCTCCCTCACAGCCCTCTTATACCCCGGGTGGCGGTGAAGCCACCACCCGTGTCACACAATAACATGTCCCCAAACCCAACACAACAGACAGATTTCAGTTAAATACAATTTTAAGTCATAAAGTATTTTCTGGTAAACACATGTTCATTACAGTATAAAGGACCATATTTCTATCCAGTTTTCTGGAGTCTGGTTCATATTTCCTTTCGTGTAATTTAACTGGTAACACCTTTAGTCTTGGAAAATTTTTTTTTTTTTTTTAACTCGCATTTCTCCATTTTGTCTTCATATTAAAAGCAACACCGACGACTTCCCACAGCCACCATATTTAAAATGTCCTCCTTCCCAGCTGAGGTCCGAACTCCATCTCAAAGAAAATGTGTAATTTAAAATTTTATAATACAGGAGAACACTAAATGTGTTTATTGACTCCAAATAAACAGATCTAAAATTCTAAAATCCTAAAAATGTTTTCCAGGAGAACACAAACTAAATTCCATGGCATTTTTTTAAAGATTAATATCTAATAAGCAAAACTTCATAAAAAGTCTACCTCTACAATATTTTCAGTGTAGAAAAACTTTGAAACTGTAAGACAAAAAAAACGGACACAAAATATAATTCCATACTACAGAGTTCTGCCAACATTTTTTTTTTAATCTCAAGAGTAAATTCTGTTACAGCATGGATGAAGCTATAACTCCATGGTTACAGGCAAAGGGGAGGTGGGACTTTTCATGTTGAGTAACACACGGAGCTTTTACTGAGTTTTTATGTGAAATCGGAGGCTACGAAAAGGGCCACCATAACCAGCAACCTCACCTCTGCATCCCAGCACAGACCACTCTTGGCAGAATAGAGGAAGGAGTACCCCAGTAAATACCCTCATTTTCACAGCAGTGCTTCATTTCGTGGATACAGACCTGAAATGAGGTGCGTCTGTCCGGGGTGGATGTCCTGGCTGTTGGCCGTGGGTGGGTGTGTAGCGCCCGCAGCGAACCGTGATTTTGCAACCCGCTGCATACTCTCTGGAGCGGTTGGAGCCACAGAGTGGCATTCCTGGGGCAGTGGATAGATAGATGGTGGGCCGAGTGGCTCTATCTGCTTTAGTTTTTGGGATGATTGATCCCCATCCAGAGAGCAGCTGATTTTCACAGATATGGTAACGCATATTTTTCAAAACATGAATCTGTTTGTTGGCAGGCTAAGTATGTGCATATTTTTTGTGAAAATGAAACTTTAGTTAAGAAACCTGATAAAGCGGCTCTGAGACATCACTAAGGACCACTCTATGCTTAACCAATCAAAACAGTGCTCCATGGTCACCTGACTTGAATTCTACCAGTGAGCTTCATCATTGTCAGAAGTAAATGTGAACGAAAGCTGGGCTGACAAGGCTGCTAGGTAAGCATAATAACGCTATATTTATGTCCCTGTATTTTCTTTTCATGTTACTGATCTCCATAGTCAATATTAGAACCAAATGCATGTTCTCCAGTGTCCATTGTCTTGTGTAGCATATCGCTAAATAAAGTAAGTACATGTCCTTGGCATAGTTGTCCTGCTGATATGAAAGAATCCCTGCTGAAAAACCAGAACACACCTGCATCAGACAGCACCAAAACTGTTCTGTGTTTTAGGTTTTGGAGCAGCATCTCTTTTCCATATTGTCTTTTTCTGATTTAGTTCATGTTTTTATGAGCTTAGGAAAAAAAATGTCTATCTACTATAATGATCTAACATTTATTACAGATGTGGTGTTCTTAGGTAGACTGGAACCTCTTTTTGTTGAGCAGAGACCCCGGATTGGTTAGGGATTTGTATTTGAAGTATGTGTGACAGGTCTCACTTGAAAATGAGACCTTGTGTCTCAATGAGACTACCTGTATAAATAAAGGTTAATGGTAATGTGATTGCTCATCTAAAATATTTTAAAAGAGGCAAAATTGGGTGGGAAGCTTAACTGCTGACTACACTGTATGAAAGCTCAGTTAAGTCAACTGGATTCTTTTTTTTTTTTTTAACTCTGAAACATTTCACCATTCAGAGTAAAAAATCCTTGATTCCAGTTGACTAAACTGAGCTTTCATCCAGTGTACTTACCCACCTAGATGACAGAATGTTCATCAAAGTGTGGACTATGTCATTACTGCATAAATGTTCATTCTGAAGATAACTAGCTACATTGTGTTAACATTTTCTCTTCTGGTCTACAGGTAACTCCAGATGCTCAGACATTCCTGACATCTCCTGGACCTGTCTGGATCACTGTCTCTTTGTCTTGTTTGTCTTAAATTGACTATTAATGTTTAGTCATTAATGTACATGGTCAGTTCAGCTGGAGTTAATCAGATTAAAGCTGCTTACTCATCATCATTCGCTTAAGCTGATTTTTGTCTCATTTTTCGGGCTCTCAATACTTCTTTTGTTAGTATACTGCATGTAGCATTGTCTGTGAAAGCCTATGTGGACTGGCACATCTGAAGTGTGGCTATCCAGCAGCTTATATTTTTATGTCTTTTCAGTTATTTTGCTTTCCTTTGTAGCAAGATTCACAAAGTCCAGAGAATGCTCCTATCTGAATATTGAATTGTATTTACATATGCAGTACTCCACAGATCCCTCTGCTGACATTCACAGTAACTCAAGAAAACATGTGTCCGATTTGACTTAAGAGACATTACCAATAAAGATGGGGCCATACCAAGGCCCCATCAATTGGGTAGCAGACAAACAGTGAGACAAAGTAGTTTATTTTGACATTCTGATCAGATTTAAATACACAATTGATGCTGGTGTAATAATTCAGTTCAATTCAACTTTATTTATATAGCACCATTAGTCAATTATGAATCAATATTACATTTGATAAAGATGTTGTGATAAAACAGTCTTGTGATATTATGTTTGTTTTTTTTTTTTAAGAATAAACGAGATAATCTATGTAATGATCTGAGGTAATGAGTCGGGCTTATAAATAAATATATATGTTCTATAATTTTGCGCTTGTCTGGTTGTTTACATCAACCAGTGGAATACTTTTTTTAGCTAGTTATAGACATTCTTATATTTCTTAAACTTTATTGAAAAACAAAGTACAAAAAAATCAGTACATATACATAATCGGTTAAGTATATGTACAATGGAATACAGGGAACATAGATTGAAAACAGTCCAGGGGTATCGGATAAAAATAATAATAAACTAGAAAAGCACTCGGAGAGCGCAGACCTCTGCCAAGCGCCACAGTTCCCCCCCCCATACAGTGTTTGTGTGTATGTTTTCAGATTCCTTGACCATGAAAACATATGACTAGCAATTGGATTCACAATGATAGGATTAGTGGTTGAGTAGTTATTCACGAAAATCGCATTGTCCGTAATGGCGGTTTAGCGCCACAGTTCCCCCCCATACAGTGTTTGTGTGTACGTTTTCAGATTCCTTGACCATGAAAACATATGACAAGCAATTGGATTCACAATGATAGGATTAGTGGTTCATTAGTTATTGACGAAAATGGCATTTTCCGTAATGGCGGTTTTCTTCTTGACGGTGATCCGGATCACCACCAAAATGTAATCATCTGTAGGATACCCCATTTCTGACAATCTGTGAAAATTTCATGAAAATCCGTCCATAACTTTTTGAGTTATCTTACTAACAAACAGACAGACAGACAGACAGACAGACAAACGCCGATGATCACATAACCTCCCCCTTTGGCGACGGTAACCAGAATCAAATAAATATGTAGAAAAAAGCAGTGATATAAAATTCGACCGTTTTAAAAGCGGTACAAGTCGTTACAGTCTTTACTGGTTCGGGGTGTTTTTGTTGGGGTTTTTTTGTTTGAATTTTAAGAAATTATTTCTTATTACTAAATCAGCTGTCAGAAAGACCCACTATACTTTACCCTCGGGGTCCCAATTAAGTCGAACGTGACTGGTGTATGCAGTCACCTGGGGGACAAAACCGCAACCTGATTGGTTCATCAGCTAGTGATGCTCTGAAAGATGCTGGAGAGGACTGACGATAAAAAAGGAAGTTTATTTAAAAAATGCGGTCAAACCAAGGCTGCCAAAAAATTTTCTCAGATTTGCCAAAAATAGAGAAGACTTTATTTAAACAACTGTGCACTCTCCTAATTCGGGTCGATCAGTGACACGAAAAACACCCTCGGCCTACCACCTGGGAGAGGGGAGTCTGCAGCAGGAGAGCATCCAAATGCTTGTGCCATAATCTGTCTGGGCGGTCGCCTATATAGCACTTCTCTTTTTTCCCATCAAAACAAAACAGTCTCCCTTTTTCCCCCAAATCGTATCAAAAGGCTTTGGGGTCCAGACAGAGGACTTTTGGGGTCCGGATTCGGACCGGAGTCCACCAATTGATAACCCCTGGTCTATAATGTTTTCAAGACCTGGTTCACAAGCACATAATGCCTAAGTCAAAGATTCGGTCTTCATAAATTTTGATTTCACATTTAATGATCTCCCACACCTGTGATTTTTTTTTCTAGCAGATTTTCTTTTTATAAAAGTATAGTGCAACATAAGTATGGGAAATGTATGTGCACATCACTGAAGATATCCTCTAATGACACCTTTTAACCCCCTTATCATTACTTCAACCCTTTAGTTCTGGTATTCTTGAGGTGGCTGTGGCGCAGGTGTGGTATGGCCGACTACTGATCGGCAGGTCAGAGGTTCGATTCCCGCTCTGTTTGCAGTCTGCATGTCGAAGTGTCCTTGAGCAAGACACCGAACCCCCAGTTGCTCCTGGTGGGTCAGGCCAGTGCCTGTGCATGGCACATCCGCCGCCATCAGTGTGTGAATGTGTGTGTGAAAGGGTGGATAGCAGGATCTGTAAAGCACTTTGGTCATCTAGAGATGAAAAAAGCACTATATAAGTGAATGCCATTTACTATTTCTTTGCCTTTCTTAGAACCTCTGTTGTTTTGGCTCCAGCTAAATCAGCCTGTCCACCTGCAACAAGTTACTAAATGACTTGTCTGTTGGTGTTGGCTAGGGACTGCCCCGGGAACATTGGTTTGTTTGTCAGCGTAAGTGAGGGATTATGTTATGGGGCAGTCTGTCCGTCCGTCTGTCCCATTTTTGTGAAATCAGTTCCTCCTACAATTTTATTCTGATTGTTTTGAGACTTGGTACCAGGGTTTGATATAGAGAATGGCATTGGTGTCATGCTGCGCTGCAATCTTGGCCGTTGTCATCATCGTCATGGTCTGGCATCTTTGTTTATATATAGTCTAGATAACTGAATGCATTATACTTTAAACATAAAATATGGATTTTTATTACTGCCTGTTCAGTGTATTCCATTAAGAGGTAATTCAATAAAATACTTTACACCAAACCAACTGTTTGTTTTTTTTTGGGGGGGGGGGATTACATCTTTATATCATTAGTGGACTTTTACCAGCCGCTGCATTGTGACATGCACTACACAAAGAGCAGAGATAAACAAACCTATCATCTGGTCTCAGTCACTGCAACAGATAGTGGAGTCAGTTTGTCTTGGCCTGTCCTTGCTACTGATAATACCTCTATCTGCCAAGAATGTGCCGCTAGTCCAGCAAAAGCTAGCGGTACTCAAATACTTTGCATGCAGTTTCATGAAATGGTCAGTCAGAAAGCAACTCATACCAGCTCAGACGTTGCCCAGGTTTGCAGGGTCAGGAGTTCCTGGTAGCAGAGGGTGGGGGACAGAGCTGCATAGAGGAATCTGATCGGACCTAAATGAAACATTGTCACCCGCGACAGACTGCTATGATGATGATGATGATGTGTGGACTACCAAAGTGCAATTAAAATTGGGGGGGATAGTGATTGGAGCACCGCTAGCCACTGCGATTGGCAGTGGGGCCCCCATCCGCCCAAGCCCTCAGTGTCTAAAATGCAATTAAAATTGAGGTGAGTGCAGCTCCACCGCACAGCAGAGGTATCCCCTTCGCTGACACAGTGCGGCACACCCAAACCCCAAAGCCCTAAATGTATCCAAGAAGATGTATATTCCACCCAGAGTCAGGGAGAGGGGGAGAGGGGGAGGGCAGGAAATAAGACTGGGAGGGAGGCGGTCTAAAAGCGAGGCCGTCCCCCCCCCCCTCCCCCAGAAGCCAGCTTGCAAACTGGTTCATGAGGCCACCCACTGCCCCCAAATCCCAACCCAGGGCGAGGGCTGCCAGTGCAAGCTGCCCAGGACCCACCAGCACCGTGCCCCAGCGCTCCCAGTACCACAAACATGATGGGGCAGCCATACCAATTCCCACTCATTTTACGCACACAAACATGGACAACAATAGTCACAATAGTGAACAATGGGCCGAACCCACACGGCGCCCCACATGCCAAGCGACACCCCCGAGCGCCCACACAAGCCCACTGACCACCCACCCCAGACGCACACCGACAGCGGCAGGCCACCCTGCAGCCACAGGCACCCTGGGGGCAACCCAACAGAAACACGGCCACCAACCCGCGCGAGCGTCCCCCCCCCCCAACCACCCCCAAGCACCAACATATACCCGCCGCCAATGACGCCAGGGGCAATGCGACAAAGCGCCTCACCCCGCGACACAACAGCAGGGCGGCCGGGACAAGCAGGCCCCAAAACGCCAACCCCCATGCCACTAGATGGACTGCCTCACCCCTGCCACCCAACAAAGTTCTTCCTACCCAGAATCAGAATCAGAATGAACTTTATTGCCAAGCACGTTTACAAGAAAACACAAGTAAACATACGAGGAATATGACTTGACATTGGGTACGCTAGATAAGCGCAACCCAATGACGCGGCAGCCATGCAAGGCGCCTGTCATACAGTGGGGGGTAAAGAGGGGAAGGGGGGGTAGGGAAACACAATGGGCAGAGAGGAAAAAGCATTGTTAATCAAAATAAAGCTCATTATATGAGCTTATATAAAGCTCATTATATGACCAAAATTGTGATTACCTAGAAAAAAACTCTCTAATGCACATATAAATTAGCAGACAATAGATCACACAAAACAAGAGTTGAGAGAGTCAGTGTATGTTTATATATCAGTGTGTGTATCAGTCCTGTAATGTATGCAGTGTAGTGTAGGTGTGTCAATCGCTAGTGAACAGCAGAGGGCGCCTCCTGGCAGTGGATGGATGTTAATCATGTGATCTATAAGCAAGTCCAGAGTCTCTCTCTTGCTTGCAGGTGGCGAGTTGAAGACACATGGTGCACTGTCCTTGAGAGAGTCCACTCTGTTGAAACAACAGCGATTGTGTCGATTGTTTGGGTTAGCAGAGCCGCTCCTTCCACTTATCTTCATCGAGGAGGAATGTAAATGTAAACAGGGCACCAAAGACAAGGTCAAATCTGCACAGTGCACTCAGAGAATAGAATTTTCCTCACCCGTGCAATTCTGTGCTTCATAATTTCCATGTACAGGCTTAAACTTTAACATTCTCTGGAGAGCACTGGCGACTTCAAGATGTATTCCACCATCTGAATCACCATTCAGTTCACCATGCCGCCTCGTGCACTCCCCAACTTGTCGAATTGGTGAAGGAGCTTGCCTGGATCCGCATTTTGAACAGCTCTCCACCTTCCTCAATTTCTGAAACACCAGGAAACTCCAGAGCTAAAAATAGAAATCCTGTGATCATAGCCAATAGATGTCTTCTGTATCTCCAGTCAAATCATACACTCAGCAGGTTCCAATTCTTGGGCTCCCCCTTGGCCCGGTTCTTGTTGAAAGTGGTGACAATAGCACATTTAAGCCGCTTCCAAATCCATAATTTCCGTTTAGATTAAGATTCAGCAGAAGAAGAGCGACTAAACACAGACACAAACGCAACATTGCAAGCTGGAATCAGAGGGGAGAGGATTAGGAGGGAGAGGGGAAGAAAGCGTCTGCTCTCTCTGAAGTGCCATACACACATCCTCCACCCCGAGACATCCACCCACAGGTAACCACATCCATACACACACGTAACCCCACCCACCATCACACACGCCCACCTACACCCACACACAGCCCCACCTGCCCACTCACAACACACACACCCATTTCCGCATCCGCTCATACACAAGCCCCCACTCACACCCACTCTCACACACATATACACACATGCACACCCACACCCGCAGTCTCCAGTGGATGGGGAGGGCAACCCAGGATGCAGGCACCTACCCCAGGGTGCCACCACGACCCCAGGGAAAACACGACCCCGCCGTGCAAGGACGCACCGGGGCCAACCCGCACCACCGGCGCACACCCGACCCCGGCCCAGTGGGGGAACGCCCCTCCCCCCCAGCACCAGGAGCCCAAGGCCAAACCCAGAACCCCCCAGGAGGTGAGGCCAGCCAGCCGGCCGGGGGCCACAGCCCACCCCCCCAGCCCACCCCACAGCCCCCCCGACCAACCCCCCAGGCCAGACACACAGCCACCCCGGAACAGGCCCCCCGGACACCTGCGGTCGGGGCGCAGCCAGTCGCCAGAGGCACCAAGGAGAGCGAGCCACCACGCACCACCCCTCAGGTTATAGAGTTAATGAGCAAGGACCAGAGAGAATTGAATTCTGCCAATTGATTGTTTGAGGAGGCTGACGATCTCTCCAGGCTAATATAATCTAATAGTAAGTTATTATAATAAGCCATGCATAAATTATTTCTTGATTTCCAATTCGTGAGGATAGTTTTCTTTGCGATGCGTAAGGCGGTGAGAACCATGTGTGACATCCTTGCCTCTATATTTATTTCACTTAAATCACCTAATATGCAAAGTGTGGGTGAGGATGGGATACGATACCCAAGTCATGCCGACAAGTCCTCACATGTCTTCTGCAAGAACTTTTGAACCGGTGCACAGGACCACATAGCATGCGGGACGTTGCTGGTGCAGTGAGAGCAGATATTTATGTGACTCAGGCCCATTTTGAACATCCTTTGTCCTGTGTAATGAATTCTATGTAGAACTTTATACTGTATAAGTTGTAAGTTAGAGTTTTTAGTCATCTTAAAAGTGTTTAAACATATTTGTGTCCAGAAACGTTCCTCCTTTTTGATCGATAGGTCTGTCTCCCATTTTGATATTGGAAGAGATACAGACTCATCCAGCTTTGATAATAGTCCATGTATTTTCAATATCAATTTACGGGAACGAAGATTTAGAAACTGCCACCTTAACTGGTACCTCTAAATCTGTCTGATTAAGATTAAATCTTGCTTTTATTCTGTAATTGATAACATGGTGGATAGTGTTTCAGCTTCTCTACATCAGGCTCTAGACTTGGTGGCCCCCTTAAAAAAGAAAAAGTCTAATCAGAGATTTTTAACTCCTTGGTCCAACACAGAAACTCGTAGCTTAAAACAGAAGACTCGTCAATTAGAAAGAAAATGGCGCTCTACTAATTTAGATGAAATCTATTTAGCTTGGAGAAATCATCTTTTAATTTATAAAAAATCTCTTAGAAAAGCTAGAACGAGTTATTACTCTGCATTAATAGAAGAGAACAAGAATAATCCCAGGTTTCTTTTCAGTACTGTAGCCAGGTTGACAAAGAGTCAGGACTCTGTCAATCCTAGCATCCCCTTAGAACTTACTAGTCAGGACTTTATGAACTTTTTCAATAATAAAATTTCATCCATCAGAGATAAAATCAATCAGATTCTTCCCACAGTTAACTTAAATACTGTAACTACTACAACTCCTTCTATTGATGTCTGTCTTGATGAGTTTACTCCAATCGACCTTTGTGAGTTAGACAAAATAGTTTCCTCATCCAAACCTTCAACTTGTCTTTTAGACCCTATTCCTACCAGGTTATTTAAAGAAGTCTTCCCACTTATTGGTAGCTTTATTCTTCATATAATCAATTCTTCATTAACTTTAGGCCATGTACCGCAGGCTTTTAAAACGGCTGTAATTAAACCCTTACTCAAAAAGCCAACGCTAGATCCAGGAGCTTTAGCTAACTATAGACCAATCTCTAATCTCCCTTTCATTTCAAAAATCTTAGAAAGAGTTGTTGCTATGCAATTATTTGACCACCTGCAGGGAAATGGTTTATTTGAGGAGTTTCAATCTGGGTTTAGAATCCATCATAGCACTGAAACAGCCTTAGTGAAGGTCACTAACGACCTCCTCATTGCATCTGATAATGGACTAGTTTCTGTACTTGTCCTTTTAGATCTTAGTGCAGCTTTTGATACTATTGATCATAATATTCTACTTGATAGATTAGAACACTATGTTGGACTTAATGGAACTTCGTTGCAGTGGTTTAGATCTTATTTATCTGATAGGTTCCAGTTTGTTCATGTAAATGATGAGTTTTCTCTCAGCTCAAAGCTTAGTCATGGAGTTCCACAGGGATCTGTGCTTGGCCCTACTCTTTTTAGTTTATATATGCTTCCGTTAGGCAACATTATTAGAAAGCACTGTATACATTTTCACTGTTATGCAGATGACACACAATTATACCTGTCAATGAAGCCAGATGATACTAATCAATTAGCCAAGTTAGAAGCCTGTCTTAAGGAAATCAAAGTTTGGATGACTTGTAATTTCCTGCTATTAAATTCAGATAAGACTGAAGTCATTCTTGTTGGTCCAAAAAACCTTAGAAATTCCTTTCCAAATCAAACTTTCAGTTTGGATGCAGTTACTCTTTCTCTTAATAGCTCTGTGAGGAACCTTGGAGTTATTTTTGATCAGGATTTGTCCTTCAATTCACATATTAAATTTGTTTCTAAGACTGCCTTCTATCATTTGCGTAATATTGCCAAGATTAGGAGCATCTTGTCTCAGAGTGATGCTGAGAAGCTGATCCACGCTTTTGTTAGCTCGTGATTAGATTATTGTAATTCTTTATTATCAGGTTGTCCTAAAACATCTTTAAAAAGTCTTCAGCTGATCCAAAATGCTGCAGCAAGAGTTTTAACAGGTACTAGAAAGAGAGATCATATCTCTCCGGTTCTGGCCTCCCTTCATTGGCTTCCCATAGAGTTTAGAATTAAGTTTAAAATCCTTCTTCTTACTTACAAAGCTCTAAACAATCAGGCTCCTTTTTATTTAAAAGATCTGATACTACCGTATCATCCTAACAGAGCACTACGCTCCCAAAATGCAGGTTTACTTGTAATACCTAGAATCTCCAAAAGTACAATGGGAGGCAGAGCCTTCAGTTATCAAGCTCCTCTCCTGTGGAATCAGCTGCCAATCTGGATTCGGGAGTCAGACTCGATCTCTGTTTTTAAGAATAGGGCTAAAACCTACCTTTTTGATATAGCCTATAATTAGGGAGGGATCATGTGTTTTCTGAACCCTCCCTTAGTTATGCTGCTAATAGGTTTAGTCAGCCGGGGGACCTCCAGTAATGCACTGGGCCTCACTCCTTTCCTCACTCTCTATGAAATATTTTTTTTTTTGCTGGTCATTAACATTTGTTTGTTCTCTCCCATAGATTGAGTCCCCATCGTGCTGTTTGCTCTCTACATGTCTGTTCTTTTCTTCTTCTCTATCCCCTCACCCCCCAGCCAGTCGCAGCAGATGACTGCCCCTCCCTGAGCCTGGTTCTGCTGGAGGTTTCTTCCTGTTAAAAGGGAGTTTTTCCTCTCCACCGTCGCCAAGTGCTTGCTCACAGGGGATCGCCTGATTGCTGGGGTCTTTCTGCAACTGTGGGGGTCCTCCCTACAGTTGATAGTGCTATGAGATGACTGTTGTTGTGAAATGGCGCTATATAAATAAAGTTGAATTGAATTGAATTGAATTATTATGGATTTAAGCTGTTGGTATTCAAAGTACTTTTTATCACTGACGTCGTACTGTGACACTAGTTCCTGAAATTGGATAAAATTTTCACCTTGAATAAGATGTTCTAAGTTATTTATTCCCTTCTCTTGCCATAGTGGAAATTTTAATGTCCTCTTTTCCTGCAAGATATCAGGATTATTCCAAATGGGTGAGAGTTTACGGGGACAAGTGAAGACCACATTATTTTTAAAAATTTCCATCAAGCCGTCAGAGAGGAGCTGATATTAATACTTTTAAAACAGTCATGGCGTTTAATACAGGGACTTATAAAAGGTAAGTCAGAGATATTTAGCGACCCACAGAGAGCCTGTTCAGCATCTAGTCATGGGTTTCCTAGTGGGGTTGATTTTGTCCATTTTGAAACAAACTGCAGTCTACTGGCTAAAAAGTAATTTAAAAAAAATTTGGTAGATCTAAGATCTTAGATCTTAGGCTTAGATCTAGATCTAAGCCTCCACACTCTTTCGCTTTTTGAAGATTTTTTAAACTAATCCGTGATGGTTTGTCCTTCCATAAAAATTTACTTATATTTGAGTCTAGAGACTTAAACCAGGCCATTGGTGGTTGGGTAGGAATCATTGAGAACAAATAGTTGATTTTAGGAAGGACCATCATTTTAACCGTTGCGACTCTTCCCATTAGTGATATAGGTAGTGTCCTCCAGCGCATAAGGTCGTCTTGTCTTGTTTTTAAAAGGGGAATGTGATTTAGTCACAATGACTCTGAGAGCCTGGGGGAAATATCTATTCCTAAATATTTAATATTACCTGATTGTATTGGAATAGTAGATGTATTTGAGAAATTACAATTTATAGGTAGAACTATTGATTTACCCCAGTTAATAGAATATTCTGATAATGATGAAAATGTATCAGTGAGCGCCAGTATCTGGAGAAAAGATCTTTGTGAGTTTTTAAGGAAAATCAATACATCATCAGCATAAAGACATCATGTGTTCTTTTTCTCCAGTTTGGATACCTCTGATATCAACATTTTGTTGTATGGCTGCTGCTAATGGTTCAATAAAGATGGTAAAAAGTGAGGGAGAGAGTGGACACCCCTGCCTAGTACCTCTCTGGAGATTAAAGCTTCGGGAAGTCTGATCATTTGTTCAGACAAACGCAGCTGGACAGCTATATAGTGTTTTAATCCAGTTTATGAAAGATGAACCAAACCCGAACTTGTTTAACGCCATAAAAAGAAATTTCTAGTTACCACAGTCAAAGGCTTTCTCTGCATCCAGGGACAAGATTGTAGTTTCCACGTTATTGATCTTGCAGTAGTCTATTAAATTAAATAGCCTGCGTGTATTATTAGCCGAGTGCCTACCCTTGATGAAACCTGTTTGATCTGGGTGTATAATAAACGGAATTATCCTTTCCAGTCTTTTGGCGAGAGCTTTGCAAATTATTTTAAGATCGACATTCATAAGTGAGATGGGACGGTAGCTGGATGGAAGCGTAGGTTCTTTTCCAGGTTTAAGGAGCAGGATAATACTAGCCAAATTCATATTTGGAGGGACTACATTATCTTCTTTAATTTGGTTCACCATTTTAAAGAAAGTAGGTGCCATCACAGGCCAAAATTCTTTATAAAATTCTACTGGAAAACCATCTGGTCCCGGAGCTTTGTTGTTTGGGATGTGCTTAAGTGCCTCCTGGAGTTCAGACACCTGAAGAGGTGCATCCAGAGCTGCAATCTGTTCATTATTTAATTGTGGTAAGTTAATATCATCCAAAAATGTTTTTATCTTTGAGTCAGATGGGTTAATTTGAGATGAGTAGAGGTTTTCATAAACCTTTCTAAAGGAGTTAATTTCTTCAGGCTCGTGGTTAATATCTCCAGTCATATCCTTAATAGAGTGGATAGTTGTTTTTTCTTTATTCAATCTAAGCTGGTTCGCAAGGTATCACCCCCGATTTATTACTGTGTTCAAACTTCTCAAGACGCAGTCTTTGTATTAAAAACTGTACTCTTTTGTTTGTAATTTCTTTTAATTCCAGCTTTAATTTTCTCAGATCGTTAAGTGTCTGTTCCTGTGGGGAAACGGCACAGGTTGTCTCCAGTGATTTAATTTTCTGTTCTTACTCCAGTACCTGTGCTTTTTCTTTTTTATTCTTATATGAACAGTAAGAGATTATTTTACCTCACATGACCGCTTTTGCTGCTTCCCAAAGAACACCTGGTAATATTCCTGGCACATCATTATATTCCAGATATGATTCCCACTCTTTATTAAAGTAGTTAATAGAGTCTTTGTCTTTCAGTAGTGATATATTAAATTCCCAACTCCTAGTTTCTCTTGTAGCTTTTCTATTTACTAGTGTAAGAGATACTGGATGGTGATAGCTTGATTTGAACATATTTCACTGTCTGTGATGTCCTTCACAATAGAGCTACTGGCTAAAAAGAAATCTAGATGTGAATGTGAACTATAAAGTGATGGGGAAAAAAAAGTGTATTCCCGAAGAGTTGGGTGAAGAGAACGCCATTCATCACAAAGACCAAAATCATTCATGTATTGTTTGAGTGTCAGTAGCCTGCCATTTTCGGTAATTCCCCGATGCACTGAGCCTGTCAGTTGCAGGGTTTAATACCAGGTTGAAGTCTCCTCCCATTATGAGTGTAGTGTCCAAGTACTCAGAAGGAGAAGTGAAAAAAGTGTGAAAATAGGACAGGTCGTCAACATTTGGGCCATAAACGCTTGCAATACATAGATCCAAATTTTGAACTGAGATTTTTAGTATTATAAATCTACCTTCCGGATCTATTATGGTTTTATTCACGACAAAGCGTATTCTTCTGTTTACCAGTATAGCTACCCCCCTTTGTTTAGAATTAAAGCCGGCTGAGTACATGTGGGGGAATTCCGGGGAGGAATTAGACTAAAGTCTTCCTGTAGATCCTTCAGTTGATTAAAAACCTTTAGCCTCTTCTCCCTGGTACCAATTCCACGTATGCTCCACGTGACAAACTTAAATGTGGACATGTTTTCACTAACTGGTTATGTACTAAAGACTAACTAAATGTGCCTATGTGATTATATGTCCGTAATGTATGGATATGTGTGTATATATATGTTGTGCGTAAAATATACACCTACACATATATGATTGGGTGTGCGCGCATGATGTCTCTGTTCCATTTTCCTGCAATTAATTGCAAGCAAATGGGGTGCATGTACTTAGTTATTTCTTATAAACCAGAAGTATGAGAGAAAATGGACATAAAGGTTAGTAAGTGGTGAAAAAATGCAGATAACATACAACAATGACCTAACAACTTCAAAAAAATTAACTCCAACAGACAAACAACAACCTCAACAACAAAGGAAAACATTTTGACAAATGTTAACAAATTAAACTGAGATCGAGTAAGAGACCTGCGCACAATCACACTCTTTGTCCACCTGTAGCTAAAAAAACCCCCAACAAAATAGGCTCTAGAATAACCAGGGGTTATGGTTTCATCCATAAACAGCTTGCCATCTATATATAGTCTATCCACAGAAACAAAAGCTTGTTTACCTTCTTGGATGTTTTGTTTCCTAATGGGAAAAAGCTTCCTTCTCCTTTGCAAGATTTCCTGTGGAAATTGATCATTTAGATCATAATTGGTGTTTTTAAGCTGCCTGCCCTGCCTGTGTACCAAAATTTTTTGCTTGAAATGATCAAATTTGGCAACAATAGGTCTGGGATATTTATTCTAGGATTATTTTTTTTTTGCCCAATTCAGTGGACTCGGTGGAAGGTAATTGAATTTGTGACTTCAGTGGATAGTTTCAGTTGCGTTGACATAAATTCACGGACCAGCTGTTCTGGATTTTCACTATTTTTTTTCAACGATTCCAGAAAAAACAAGGTTATCTCTCATGCTGCGTGACTGCAAATTGAGAACTGCTTCCATCATTTTTCGGTTTTCTCCCTCAACAACGCCAAGCCGCGTGGTTAGTGTATTTACTGACTTTTTTAGGCTGTTATTTTCCTCTGTGAGAGAGACGAACTGTGCTTGACTGAACTCTAAACTCTCCCGCAAACTCTGGAACTCTTTATGAAGCAGCTCGACCAGCGCCAGTCTACCATCCATGCTGGTAAGTTTATTCTCAATGGAGAAAAGGATGTCACTAACCTCGGTGCCCTGCTGTGATTTCTCGGGCATTATTTTTGGTGAATCTGCGGGTCTCGGTCGTTTAAACTGAGAAGTAGGGACTGAACACGCACTCGCCTGCTCCATGACACAGCAACAGTAATAAAACTTGTCGATATAGTTCTCTAGTTCCTCCAGCTCCATACGGAAAAAAAGAAAGATAAACACAGACAATCAGTTAATGAATTAATTACAAAAAGAAGAAAAAAACTACCTGTGGAAAAGTTTGTTTTAAGCTCTGTTGACGGCAGTCGCCATTTTGGATTATTGCGCAATAGTCTCAAAACGTCTCGCGATCACTGCATCCTCTTGCCTCCGTCACCGAGCAGGGGATGGATGCACTTACTCATCTGTGGCCCAGTGTTGTCCTTTTGCCTTCTGACTTCTCCACTGGTATTGGAGAGGATGTGCCGTTATCAACCACACCCTCATCCTGGTTAACCCTCAGTGGCCAGCAAAGCCTTGGTTTGCCAAAATAGTGAGGCTGGCCATAGTGCGGCCACCCTCTACCCTTGGCATCTTCTGCTCAGGGAGGACCGTTTATCCTAGGAGCTGGGGAAGATCCTTCCCATCACCTGGACCTCTGGTGTCGCCACACCTTCCTTCTGAGAGGATGAGACTGGGGGCCTCTGAATTCCCCTCAGTATAGTGGCAATAGCCCAGTCCTCTAAAGCTCCCTCCATCTTGGTCAAAGTTTACCTCTCAGCAATGTCAGCCTGCCACCCAGAGTTCAGTGGCATCACTCCAGGTGCACTCCCCCTCCCATGCTCTTTGTTTAGGGTGTCCACTGGCTGACGTTTGCGGTTCGGCCTAATGCCTCCTCCTGGGACCTCAGTCTGGTCTTGGAAGTGCTCTGTGAGCCTCCCTTTGAGCCTTTGCAGTCTATGGGCATGAAATTTGTCTCTTGTAAGGCTGCCATACTGCTGACACTCATCTCCACTAAGCACATAGACAGACCACATGAACTCTCAGTGCACCCCTGGTGTAACTCCTCCTTCAGCCAGACAAGCAGGAGAAGCTGCTCAGTACATTCACTTCACAGCACCTACATTGACCGCACCCGAGAGGTGAGCTATACTGAGCGTCTCTTCATATGTTTCACTCACCTAGCCAGGTTCAAACGGTTGTCCAAGACTGGCCTTTCTCACTGGACTGACCCAGGGTGGTAGGATGCACATTACAAATGGCATGGCTACTTCTTGAGCATTTTTTAAGGAAGGATCTATGAAAACATTGCGCACTTTGTTGGGTTTTATTGTTTGGATGTGATGGCTCCCTCGGTGTTCCACTCCATTCTTTCAGCTGGCACTTCCCTTTGCTAAGGTACAGGTGTCTAGTTCCATTCCTTCTACTTCTTGTCGGGGTGTGATTTGATGCCCCATACTTGTGTTGCACTGAGCATACCGAGTGCAGGGGAACATCAGGTTATGCATATAGTCACTGTTCACCTAAGGAGAGGAGCTTATTGCGGCACACTTGTAACATGTCTTTTACTGGGGAAATAAAGGGGGTGACATGATGACATAGAGGTTGTATGGGTGATGTGGAGCCCCCACCCATGTCATCAGGCTTCCTGGCAAAAGGTGTGATTTGAGGTTATCTTCAGTGATGTGCATTTCCCATACTTGTGTTGCACTGAGCTCCCCTCCTTAGGGGAACAGTGGTTATATGTATAACCTTATGGTATTTGACAAAACAAAAAGTGGATACCTGTTGTGAATCAACCACGCTGTTAGCAAAAAAAAAAAAAAAAAAAAAAAAAAAAAAAAGGAGGAAGCAGGAACTGCTGCATTCTGTATCAGTGAGAGGAAGAAAATCCTCTTGGTTAGGAGAGGCAAAGGGTAAAAAAACCTTATCTATGT
This sequence comes from Pholidichthys leucotaenia, assembly GCA_020510985.1. Lineage (NCBI taxonomy): Eukaryota > Metazoa > Chordata > Actinopteri > Cichliformes > Pholidichthyidae > Pholidichthys > Pholidichthys leucotaenia. The sequence goes on along the minus strand of CM035845.1, from coordinate 212,692,823 downwards.
CTTCTTCACAATGCTACAGTCTGTGTGTTAGGTGTTAGTAGTAGTGGGTAGTAGTTAGGTGATGAGGAAAACAAGGTGCACTTTGAAAGACATGAGGCGGTGGACTGAGAGATGCCACTTGTGTTGCTTTTAATAACCTGCTCTGTAGCAGCCATGAGTATTTTACATTCATTACACCAAATGCTGACCATTGATTGGGAGCTTCAGGGTTTTTATGGCCTTTTACCTTTTTCAGTCTGCAGGTGAGCTGGAGAATGACGAGCACACGGCAGGTGTGATGATGCAGATGGTGAGAACAGCAAGTCGCTTCAGACTATCAGGGTCAGCTGATCCTCCCTTCAAACGCATGTCAGGTAACACACTATAATTACATGCACTAAAACACACTGAGACACTCGTATAGTATGACACTGGTCTCACATGAACTCTAAACTCTTCTGCAGTAAAGTTAGCCCTTTAATGTAGGAATCATAGACTGTATGTAAAACATGGAAGTAGCCTACCCTCCTTAAACCTGCATTCTCTGTAATGCACGTTGGGAGTTGACCACTACAGCTCATTAAAAGACTAAAATGTGTTAAAACATGTCATATTTAATGCACATGCTCTTTTCTGAACAGTAACTGTCCTCAATCACTACTTTTACAGCGTATTGAATATAACAGATGATAATGTTATGGTTAGTCCTTCTAAAAGCAGGGGGATTCTGATTGGGGAGGACATTGTAATTGACAAGTTTCTACCCAATGAGCATGGAGTTTCTCACCCCCTCATTCATCACATCCATCTTTGTGTGTTGGCAGTGATTGTGGAGGACTTTGTGTATACAGTGACGGTCTCCGGTCAGAAAGTATTTGTGGTCAAACGTCAGCACAACCAGCAGGAGCCAGTCAGTGTGTAGATACAGATGTCAGCTGATGAAGAGGATAACAACGACGAGGATGAAGAAAAATTAATTTTTTGGTGTTTATATTTATTGTGTAATAAAATTTGAGTCAAACAGTTTGTTGGTTTACATCTGGCTGTGATCTATAAGGGCTGCACTATGAAGCAAAATTAGATGGTGGTGACTGTGTTTTGGGCTACAAAGGAAGCTAACATTTTATCACCATGGTAGGAATTGGCAATAAATCGAGTTTTGAGGATATATCGAGATATTTTCCTTTTCCTTTTGAGATATAGGATGGGCATTATTGTGTATACTGTATATTGAGACAACTAAACTGCGTGATCTCACTGTACAGGGATTGAAAGCATCCACATACATCTGGGATAGGCAAGAGCCAAGCCATTGCAGATTTTCCTTCCAACCAGCTTCTTCAACAACTGATTCACCAAATTCCTTCCCTCTGATTGCTGATCAGTGACAACACCTGCTTTACTGGCTGCGTGGAAACAAAACCTGTAGCATCTTGGCACTTAATGGCATAAGGTTGCTTTTCCTTGCTGTTCATTGTTTGCACTTTGCACTGCATTTGTACAAAAATAGTTTTGTTAAGCAAGCGAGAAAAAATATAATTGCCCTTGGATCAGTTATAATTGTGAAAAACAAATGGAACCTTCTAGTTTTAATAGGAAAACCTTAGTCTGGTCAAATTTCAAAATCTCACTAAAGCTTGTTTTGGAGTTTAAACAATGGTTTTGGGGTTTGTTTGGTTTTTTTTGCATATTCCATCAATTTGACATGTACTGATCACAAAACCGGTGGATGCTGCCTTTGCATCCTAGAGCAATTTTTTTTATAGGCAAAATTCAAAATAACCCTCATCCAAGTTTAATTGGCCATAACTTGATTAATAATGAACATACAGACTTGATTTTGGTGGCAAATCTAACATTTTCAAGGGCAAGGAATCCATTGGAAACCATAAAAAAATACTGGCGGCTGCCACTGGTACCCCTCAGCCTCTGTTTGTTGTTGAGATGTAGTTTATATAGCATTTTGACCTTGACCTTTGACCTTGCAATCCCAAATTCATAGGCAGACGTCAGGATGACAGGGTGAACCTGTGTAAAGTTTGGTGACCCTAGCTTTATTTGTTCTAGAGCAATAGAGAGCCTAAATCATGCCAACTCCACTTCTGCATATGGGAGTGAATGGCAAGAGAGTAATTACCTTTTGATTCCAATCAAATTTTTGCCACGAGTTACACATACTGTATGTTTGGCAATTTAAAAGATCATTTTCCAGGTAAAAGTGTAGGTTTTTGTTAAAGTTTAAGGTTGTGACAATATGTAAATTGAAAGACTACAAACACACCACACACTCACGTAACCTACAATGGTGTGAAAAAGTGTTTGCCCCCTTCCTGATTTCTTTTTTTATTTTGTATGTTTTTCACACTTAAATGTTTCATATCAAACTAATTTAAATATTAGGCAAAGATAACACAAGTAAACACAAAATGCAGTTTTTAAATGAAGGTGTTTATTATTAAGGGGAAAAAAATCCAAACTTGCATGGCTCTGTGTGAAAAAGTGATTGCCCCCTAAACCTAATAACTGGTTGGGCCACCCTTAGTAACAACAACTGCAATCAAGCATTTGCAGTAACTGGCAATGAGTCTTTTACAGCGCTGTGGAGGAGTTTTGGCCCACTCATCTTTGCAGAATTGTTGTAATTCAGCCACACTGGTGGGTTTTTGAGCATGAACCGCCTTTTTAAGGTCATGCCACAGCATCTCAATCGGATTCAGGTTAGGACTTTGACTAGGCCACTCTAAAGTCTTCACTTTGTTAGTTTTAAGCCATTTAGAGGTGGACTTGCTGGTGTGTTTTGGATCATTGCCCTGCTGCAGAACCCAAGTGCGCTTCAGCTTGAGGTCACGAACAGATGGCCGGACATTCTCCTTCAGGATTTTTTGGTAGACAGCAGAATTCATGGTTCCATTTACCTTAGCATGTCTTCCAGGTCCTGAAGCAGCAAAACAGCCCCAGACCATCACACTACCACCACCATGTCTTACTATTGGTATGATGTTCCTTTTCTGAGATGCTGCGTTACTTTCATGTCTGATGTAATGGGACACACACCTTCCAAAAAGTTCAACTTTTGTCTCGTCAGTCCACAGAGTATTTTCCCCAAAAGTCTTGGGGATCATCAAGATGTTTTCTGGCAAAACTGAGATGAGCCTTTATGTTCTTTTTTGCTCAGCAGTGGTTTTTGTCTTAGAACTCTGCCATGCAGGCCATTTTTGCCCAGTCTCTTTCTTATGGTGGAGTCATGAACACTTACCTTAAGTGAGGCAAGTGAGTCCTGCAGTTCTTTGGATGTCATGGGGTCTTTTGTGACTTATTGGATGAGTCATCGCTGTGCTCTTGGGGTAATTTTGGTTGGTCGGCCACTCCTGGGAAGGTTCACCACTGTTAGATGTTTTCATCATTTGTGGATAATGGCTCTCACTGTGGTTCACTGGAGTCCCAAAGCTTTAGAAATGGCTTTATAACCTTTTCCAGACTGATAGATTGTAGTTACTTTTTCTCATTTGTTCCTGAATTTCTTTGGATCGTAGCATGATGTCTAGCTTTTGACGATCTTTTGGTCTATTTCACTTTGTCACTTTGTCAGGCGGGTCCTATTTAAGTGATTTCTTGATTGAGAACAGGTGTGGCAGTAATCAGGCCTGGGTGTGGCTAGAGAAATTGAACTCAGTTTTCCAAAGATGTGATAAACCACAGTTAATTTATGTTTTAACGGGGGGGGGGGGGCAGCAATCACTTTTTCACACAAGGCCATGTAGGTTTGGATTTTTTTTTACCCTTAATAATAAATACCTTCATTTAAAAACTGCATTGTGTGTTTGTCTTATCTTTGTCCAATATTTAAATTTGTTTGATCTGGAACATTTAAGTGTGACAAACATACAAAAAAAAAAAAAAAAGAGAAATCAGGAATGGGCAAATACTTTTTCACACCACTGTATGTCATCATTTTCAAAGCGAGCCCAGGGGGAAGTAACCAACACTCCCGTGGATCAGCTCTAGCTCTCAAAATACCTTTGTGTTGTTTTTCCTCTTCTTTGCATCCGTCCTTCATTTAGAAAACAGGAGGTGAGCTTTGAGAGGGAAACCATCATAATCGTGTTTGGTGACATGTATAGTCCAAGACAAGGGGATGTAGCCATCTAAGCGGTTTCACAAAAACTAGATATTACTCATTTATTATTCAACTGGCAACTTTAATTACATGGAAAATTATCTTTTAAATTGACAAGCATCATATAAGATAAGATAAGCCTTTATTAGTCCCACTATGTAAGTCGTGGCAAAAATTTGATTGGAATCAAAAGATATTTTTTTTCTTGCCATTCATTTTAATGGAAATTTTTTTTTTTCCGATTTAAGGTCCCATTTGCAGAAGTAGGGGGAGTGTGACTTAGGCTGTCTATAGGGGATGATTAATCTAACCCTGACCTTTGGACCTCAAACCCATAGTTGTGGGTCAGGGTCCCAAGGCAGCCATTTTGAAATTCTGTAAGACAATTTTTTTTCTCATTTTTTTTTATTTTTCAGTGGTTAATTCATCTAACTGTGCATCAATGATTTCCTTTATTTGATATCGCATACAACCAGAATCTCTGTTCATTAATAGCACAGAAATAATAATGGATTGCATTTTCATGACACCCAAACAAACTTTACAATGAGTTCGTTATTCATTTGCTCCACAGACAATGGTAAGCTGCTTCTGTAGCCACAGCTGGCCCGGAGCAGACTGATGGATATGTGGCTGCCAATCCACGCCAAGGCCTTCTTGAACCACCACCAAACATTTATTCATATTCATACACCAGTGTCACTGACACTGACGACAAAGTGGGTTAAGTGTGTTGCCCAAGGACACAATGGCAGGGTGGAGGGAGCGGGATTCGAACCGCCAACCGTCAGGTTATTGGATGACCTGCTCTACCTCCTGAGCCAGTTGGAAGCCATTTTGGATTTTCTCTCCAAAGTTTTATTGCTAGAATTATTTTCACTGCTTAAATAATCATTCTATGGTTTCCAATGGATTCCTTGCCCTTGAAAATGTATGATTTGCCACCAAATACAAGTTTCTTATGTTCATTATTAATAGAATTAGAGCCAGTCAAAGCTTTGGACAGTAACCATTTTGCCTGCAAAAAATTGCTCAAGGATGCAAAGTGGCATTCATTAGTTTTGTGATCAGTACATGTCAGATTGATGGAATATGGAAAAAAATAACATTATGCATACTCCAAAACACACACAGGTGTGGCTGCCAACAGAGTATTAGTTTGGAACCCTATTGGAACTGCTTTAATTTTTCATGGCATAGATTGAACATCAAAAAGGAGATGGAAGCATTCCTGAGATATTGGTACATATTGATATAGTAGCATTACACAATTGCTGCAGATTTGTTAGCTGCACATCTATCATGCTCTGTGTGCACCCATGTATTTTTTCATGTATACACCAAATTCTGAACCTACCATCCAAATGTTGCAACAAAAACTCGAGACTCAAACCAGGTAATGTTCTTCCAACCTTCTAATGGTCAAATTTGGTGAGCCTGTGTAAGTTGTAGCCTCAGTTTCCTGTTATTAGCTGGCAGCAGGGGAACCAGCTGAGGTCTTCTGCTGTAGGCCATTGTTACGACCCCAGTGGCTGTCTGGGGTAAAAGGGAGTAACATAAACCAGGTGACAAAATGGTGAGAGAGTTGATCAACTTTAAATTGTTTATTGCCAGAATAAATGAAAGCAAAATTGACTTCAGGGAGAACCAAGGCCAACACGACAAACAAAACCACCCCAGAGCTAGAAATAAAAGATTCTTACCTAAAACTTTAGTGAAAAGAAAAAGTACAAACCCTGACAAGTGACTCCCTGATCCGCAAAATAAACAGGAGAAAAAGGGTTCAAAGAAAATGGCAGCTCTCGGTTATGTCGTAACTTGAAGACCAGGAGGACTCCAGAAGTGGAGCTGAACACTTCTTTATTATAATACTGAATCTCAGTGCAACCTGACCGGGCATGCAGCCGCTGGCAGAGGTAAGGCAGAAGAGACCACCCCCCTACCTGCAGCCCTTCTTATACCACTGGAGCTGGCGGAACCGGAAGCCGGAGCCGCCACTGCATACCACACAAATAAGAGCTCCAACATAAACGGTAGATGAACCATAAACAACTACATAATCCCCCCCCCCCCCCCCCTAGAAAAATGCAAAACACACACACCATCAGCTCACCCCAATTTGGAACCCGAATCATCCGCTAAACATAACTAAACTAAAAATAACCAAAAGGGGCCTATTACATTCACACAAAACAACTAAAATTAGAGGGGACGGGTAGACTGCCGTCCTACCCCCCACACGGCAAGGCGGGTTAGTCTGCTGCCTATGCTATATAACTGTCCAGTTAAAAAAAAAAGCTACTGCCGTGTCTCCTATATAATATAAAATACCAAAACAATCCCCAAAACTATTAACAGAACAAAGTTTAACAAATAGAACACATCCATGACTCGATGAGGATGACACATGCCCCCCCCCCCCCCCCCAATACCCATCACCATCAGTCTGCCCCTGGAGACAGTCTGCTTCCTGGACCACAGCTGGTCGCCTCAATCCAGAAGCGTCTTCTCCTCCACACCTCCGAGCGCTCCATCTGTCTGGAGCTGTGCCTTTCCACCTTCCTCGGGGCACGCCGTAGCTCATTAGGATGGCGCCACAAGCCATCCGACAGCAGAAGATAACCATCATGCCGCACATCCATCACCTGCAGCCGACTCTGGTACCGCTCCATCTTTCACTTTTCCCTCACCCGCCTGAACCTTGCTTCTGCCCAAGCCCGAACCCAGTCCACAACTCCAAGCAGGGCCTTGCACAGCCTGTGGCATTTCCACCTGGCACTCGTTCCTCCAGTGCCAATTGGTCCTGCCCCGACTGCTTGTAGATCCACTGCTGACCCCACCCTTGTGGTCCTGTGTTCACCAGTCCTCCACGGCCATGCTCCGGGAATGCCTGAGACCATCGTTTGGGCATCGCTCACCATCGCAGATCCTCCCCCGTGCCACCTGGCACCCACATCCAGGGCAGTTCGGACACTGGCACCACGGCCCTCCTGCAGTGACCCTGAGCGCAACACAGCCTGTCCACTTTTCGGAGTGCCCAGCAACTGTTCATCCCACACAGCATCGTCCCTAACTCTCGGAACCGGTCAGTCCCATAGTCTGCAGCACAACCACCCTTCCCCAGCACCACTCTTGATGGAAAATCCATGGCCATAAAACAGGTTGCAGCCCATGATGTTAGAACCGTAGGCCGTTGCAACGAAGTCCACATCGACTATCTCCGCTGATTTGTACTGAGCCATCAGTGTCACAGTACCCACCATGGCCAACTGTCCTCCTCCATAGCCGCAAAGTGGTGCTGAGACACATCCAATCCCATAGTGGGGGAAATATTCTCTAACCATAGTCCAATTCAGCACTGAACTGTCTGCTCCCATGTTGACCAGCATCAGTACCGAAACTCCATCCAGAACCACCATGCAGCGTGTGCACCCACAGGTACTCGGGGACACCGTGTGTATCACCGTCGGGGGGGGGGGGGGGTGGTGAATTCCTGCGCGGGCTCTCCTGCTCTGCTGACTGGCATACTCTCGCGTAGTGGTGTAGACGGCCACATTTTCCACAGCACTTTCCTCTTGCTGCACACTCTCTAGCCTTATAGCGGTGCTTCGTGGACTTACAACCCATACACCTGGGCTTCCCCGGGGCAGACCTCATCCGTGCAGCATTGGCCTCCTCCACATCGTCCTCGGTGCTCCCATCGCTGTTCGGGTCCACTACCTGTGTGGCCATGGGGGATCTTGAATTTCCTGGTGAAAGGAGCTCGCTTAGCTCCCGAGTTTGCTTGTCCACTGTTTCCAGCTGTAGCGCCAACTCAACAGCCCTAGTCAGCATCAACTCACCTGGGAATGAGAGCAGCTTGGAGCTGACCACAGCACAGTGGGTGTGTTTCGCCAACTGGTCACGAACCATTTCTTCCTCTAACAGCCCAAACCGGCACTCGGCGGCCAACTGCCTTAAGTCCGACACAAACCGCTGGATTGGTTCACCTACCTGTTGGCGGCGCTGTCTGAACTTAATCCGTCTGACGATGATGTTGTCCGGCGCCCTAAAATGGCGGGCCATTAACTCGACCACTTGTTCGTAATTGTCCGCTTCTCCAAGCGTGCCCAAAATTCTCTGTCCCTCTATTCCCAGGTTGTGTACCAACAACACATGAGCCCTCAGCTTCTCCATTCATCCCAGGTCCAACGCCACCATGTATGTCTGAAAAGCCTCATACCACTGAGGCCACGGTACTGGCAGTTCCCCCGGGAGCTCCAGGAATGGCCAAATAGGTGATCCACACGCCTCCATGTGTTTACCTCTCACCGCCAAATGTTATGTCGTAACTTGTAGACCAGGAGGACGCCAGGAGTGTAGCTGAACACTTCTTTATTATAATACTGAATCTCAGTGCAACCTTACCGGGCATGAACCCACTGGCAGAGGTAAGGCGGAACAGACTGCCCCCCTACCTGCAGTCCCTCTTATACCACCGGAGCTGGCGGAACTGGAAGCCAGAACCGCCACTCCATATCACAGAAATAAGAGCTCCAACATAAACAGTATATGAACCATAAACAACTACATAATACTCTCCCCTACAGCTTTCTCTAGCAAGACAGAAAACAAACACAGGTTGACAAGCAGTCTAATTAACCAAGAAATGAATCAAGCTCACTACAGTTTTTACAGGTGAACATTCAAAATATACAGAGGTATACCAACGGCTTCAAACCTATCAATGTCTGTAATAGCAGCAGTAACTAAAAAGCTGATAGTGTGGTGGCAACCCAAGTCAAAGAAAGAGCTGCTTCTTCTTCTTCTCTTGGTTTATTGGCGGATTGCAAACAGCTTATAGGTGCATACCGCTACCTACTGTACAAGAGTGTGCAGCATCATGTCACGTTATCCTAGTTCCTATGAAAGCTACACTACCGTTCAAAAGTTTGGGGGCACTGTTTTTTTCAATGAAGATAACTTTAATCAGAAATACACTCTATACATTGCTAATGTGGTAAATAACTATTCTAGCTGCAAATGTCTGATTTTTGGTGCAATATCTACATAGGTGTATAGAGGCCCATTTCCAGCAACTATCTCTCCAGTGTTCTATTGGTACAATGTGTTTGCTCATTGCATCAGAAGGCTAATGGATGATTAGAAAACCCTTGTGCAATCATGTTAGCACAGCTGAAAACAGTTTAGCTGGTTAGAGAAGCTATAAAACTGACCTTCCTTTGAGCAGGTTGAGTATCTGGAGCATCACATTTGTGGGGTCGATTAAACGCTCAAAATGGCCAGAAAAAGAGAACTTTCATGTGAAACTCGACAGTCTATTCTTGTTCTTAGAAATGAAGGCTATTCCATGCGAGAAATTGCCAAGAAACTGAAGATTTCCTACAACGGTGTGTACTACTCCCTTCAGAGAACAGCACAAACAGTCTCTAAACAGAGTAGAAAGAGAAGTGGGAGACCCCGCTGCACAACTGAGCAAGAAGATAAGTACATTAGAGTCTCTAGTTTGAGAAATAGATGCCCCACAGGTCCTCAATTGGCAGCTTCATTAAATAGTACCCGCAAAACGCCAGTGTCAACATCTACAGTGAAGAGGCGACTCTGGGATGTTGGCCTTCAGGGCAGAGTGGCAAAGAAAAAGTCATATCTGAGACTGGCCAATAAAAGAAAAAGATTAATATGGGCAAAAGAACACAGACATTGGACAGAGGAACATTGGAAAAAAAGTGTTATGGACAGACGAATTGAAGTTTGAGGTGTTTGGATCACACAGAAGAACATTTGTGAGACACAGAACAACTGAAAAGATGCTGGAAGAGTGCCTGACGCCATCTGTCAAGCAAGGTGGGGGTAACGTGATGGTCTGGGGTTGCTTTGGTGCTGGTAAGGTGGGAGATTTGATCAGGGTAAAAGGGATTTTGAATAAGGAAGGCTATCACTCCATTTTGCAACGCCATGCCATACCCTGTGGACAGTGCTTGATTGGAGCCAATTTCATCCTACAACAGGACAATGACCCAAAGCACACATCCAAATTGTGCAAGAACTATTTAGAGAAGAAGCAGGCAGCTGGTATTCTATCTGTAATGGAGTGGCCAGTGCAGTCTACCAGATCTAAACCCCATTGAGCTGTTGTGGGAGCAGCTTGACCGTATGGTACGCAAGAAGTGCCCATCCAGCCAATCCAACTTGTGGGAGGGGCTTCTAGAAGCGTGGGGTGAAATTTCTCCAGATTACCTCAACAAATTAACAGCTAGAATGCCAAAGGTCTGCAATGCTGTAACTGCTGCAAATGGAGGATTCTTTGACGAAAGCAAAGTTTGAAGGAAAAAATTATTATTTCAAATACAAATCATTATTTCTAACCTTGTCAATGTCTTGACTATATTTTCTATTCATTTTACAACTCATGGTGGTAAATAAAAGTGTGACTTTTCATGGAAAACACAAAATTGTCTGGGTGACCCCAAACTTTTGAACGGTACTGTAGATTCTTCTTATAAGCCCAGTATTTTTAAAATCTAAATAGAGCCTTCCTGGTTGCTCTTACTCCCTCTCCATCCGATCCCAGAACCCCCACTAAATTCCAGTCCCGTCCTGTCTCACGTATCCTCTCCTGTAGTGCTTCTCATTCAGCTGAATACAATGAGCAGTTAAAAAGAATGACATTTTCTTTGCAGCCATAGTGTGCACAATAATCATTATTCCCTTTTCCTATAACAAATAATGTACTACACTGGTCAACACCAAATTTATTGTCTAAGTTTTTTTTAACTGATTTAGGACAATTTTGATGTGCTAAATCCAAAAATTAAATTGGTTTTGCTCAATCAGGTCAACTTTTTGAACTATGGCCACATGTTTTTTATGTTTTTGTTTACATGTACGGGTATTTTTGCTTTATATGATGCAAAATTCTTTTATTTCTTGAAATTCTCTGAATTTTGAACAATGATGACCTAACATTCAATTTACATGTACTTACCTTTATCAGTGTCTACTATTCAGTTTACAGTACAACTGTACAACTGCTTACAACTTAACATAAAAACCTGACCTGATCGAGAGAAACGGATGTCATTTTCGGATTCAGCGGTGCAAAATTGTCTTAAATCAGTTGAAAAAACACAGACAACTTACAAAAAATTTATTTTTATGTTGTGCTATTTAAGTTTGTGTGATCCACTTGGAGTCTTGTCATGATGACCTCCTCCCTTCTAGTTCTTTCTTTATAGTTCATTGTTGAAACAGATTTTTGAATTGTAAAATAGGCCCTGTCTTTCTGATCCTTCTCCCACATCTGCCAAACCTTCATTCCAGCCTTCTTGATAATGGCTTTACCCTCTCTCTTTCCAAGTGGCACAGTTACTGTTATATCTTCCCTCAGAGCTGTTTTGGCAAGTTTATCTGCATATTCATTTCCTTTTACCCCCTTGTGTGCCGGCACCCAGCAAAACTGTATGTCTATACCACACTGGTGGAGTCGCATCAAGCTGCAGTTAAGTTCAATTAAAAGATCTTCTCTGCATGATGTTGTGTAGTGAGTGTGGTATGAGTGTGTGGCCCATGGGGCTTGCCATACCCTCCCCTGGCGTGACGTCAGGTGGGCACGGCCCACTGTATATAGTTCTGTGTGTGTTAATAAAAGTGCAGTTGGTTGAGTATGCTGCATGGGATAACCCTGACTCCGACTCTCTTATTCAGACATAACATTTTGGTGACGAGAGCGAAATTATGGGAGCGTATGGGCTACCTCCATCCCTGATACCATTTCTGGAGTACCCTGGAGAGCCAGTGATCCTGTGGCCGAAGTGGCTGGCCATGTTCGAGGATTATATCACGGCGCTGGGCCTAAGTAGACTTGACGGGAGATGAAGACAAGCACTTTTGGCCCACCATCTCAGCACAGAAGGCCAAAAAATTCTTGGTCCGTTCGGTGAAACGGAGCGGCTGGGACGAGGGTGCTGGGAGCAGCAACGCGGTGCCTGGGTCGGAGAGTGACGCCGATGAGAGTGAGGCTGTGAACTCCGCAGCAGAGCGCCTCAGACGACAGAGAAGAGGAGCCTGGCACAGTGGAGGTTGCGCGGGATCTCAGTGCCGGAACTCACGGCGCCCTGGACGAGGGTGCAGGGCATTACGGTGAGACTCCCGAGTTGGCAAGCGGTGCCGATGAGCAAGCTTCGGTTTTCCCCGGAGTTCGGCCACAGGGGGCTGGAGTGTTTCGAGCCATGACGGTGACGGCTACGGCAGTGTTGAAGGCGGTCGGGAGCGGACCAACGGGCACGGAGGGCTGGCGTGCCAGACAGCAGCACTGCGGGACCAGAGGAAAGAAGCAGGCGATGGTGAAGAGGGACACTTTTGCTGGGGAGGTTGGTTTTGATCCCTGAGGCAGACGGCGGCCAGGAGCGTACATGCTTTGGGGCTGCCCGGAGCCTCTGAGCCGGTCTTATCTTCAGCGGCCAGGGAAGTGCATGATGTGGAGCTGCCCTGGGCCTCCAAGCTGGGTTTTCCTCTGGCTGCCTGCAGACTGTGGTATAACCTAAATGTCAATATATGTATATAGTGCTGGTGTGCATGTGAGTATGATTGTATATTATTTGGGGAATATTTTGTGTATTCAGTAAAAAAAAAACAAAACCTGATTTTAGTTATTTTTGTGTGAATGTGATAGGTCATTTTCCTACAGTTCATGGTTCCCTGTTCTCTTAGTGCATAATTCAGGTCCTAAATTGGGGAGGGTCTCGATTGTGTGTGTGGTTTTGTATTTTTGTAAGGGGGAGGAGAATTGCTGTATAGTGAGTGTGGTATGAGTGTGTGGCCCATTGGGCTTGCCGTACCCACCCCTGGCATGACGTCAGGCGGGTACGGCCCACTGTATATAGTTCTGTGTGTGTGTTAATAAAAGTGCAGCTGGTTGAGTCTGCTGCATGGGATAACCCTGACTCCGACTCCCTTATTCAGACATAACACATGAACTTTTTGTTTGAATGCTTTCTAAAACAACGAGGGAATCAGAGCAGATCTCCACCCTGTCAGGTCTGACTTCCTCCACCCACTGCAGAGCTGTTATAACAGCCACCACTTCTGCTGCATACACTGAAAGCTGGTTTGATAGTCACTTGGATATCATTATTTTAAAATCAGGGATAAAGACACCTATCCTCGCATGATCTTGCTCATTTTTAGAGCCGTTGGTGTATACTTCCAGATAATTGTAAAAATTATTTCTTAAATACAGTCTTGTTTCAAAACCTATTTCATTCAATTGCCAATTTCTTTCTTTTTCTTGGATACTTAAATCTATCTTAATTTCTGGAAATAACCACAGGGGAACACTGCTCACTGGGGCAGACTTGGTAAACTTTATGGTCTCCATACCATACGCTCTAGCTTTATTATTAACTGTCCAGCCAAATCCCCTCCCCTGGAACTTGGAGTATTCCCAATATTCCTGAACAGACTTTGCTGTTGGATTTTCCTCCCCACTTCCTTTTAGCTTTAGCCAATATGCCAGTGCAAGCTTCTCTCTTCTCAGCTGAAGCGGTATTTCCCCAGCTTCTATCAACACTGCTTTTATAGGAGTAGATTTAACAGCTCCACTACAAATGTACAAAGCTCTTTACTGGACTCTGTCCACCTTTAACAATAGAGTCTTTGCTGCTGCCCCATACACAATGCATCCGTAGTCAATGGCTGATCTCATTACTGCTCTGAAGATACTCATAAGTGACCATTTATCTGCACCTCAGTTGTAGCCCACAACAACCCGTAGCAGACTGATGACTTTTTTATATTTTACTTCCAACTTTGTAATATGAACTTTCCATGTATATTTACTATCTAACTATAGTCCCAGGTATTTAAACTGAGTCACCCTCTCCAGTGGCTGACCATATCGTGTCAGCTTGTCAACGCCAGTCTTGCACCTGTTTGTAAAAATCATATAGCAGGACTTGCTGTTTGAGAGTTTGAGTCCCCACTCAATTGACCATTTCTCTACTTTTGTGATTGCTTTCTTTAAGTTTTCTAGCACATATACTCATTCCTTCCCCAGGTCCATATGGCCCCATTGTCCGCATATAATGCTAATCTGATGCTAGCACCTAGATCAGCAAAAATGTCATTTATGATGATATTAAATAACAATGAACTAATTGCACTCCTTTGCGGTATACCATTTTCTATCTTAAACTCTTTAGAAGTTTCTGGCCCAACCTTGATTCTGATTATCCTGTCAATTAAGAAGTCCATTATCCAATTATAAGTTCTTCCACCTACAGTATATTCATTCTACTTAACTTAATAAGTAGTCCTTCTCTCCATATAGAATCATATGCTTTTTCTATGTCAAAATAAACAATTGCCATCAGCTCTTTCATTTTCAGGACCTTTTCCACCTTATTACTAACTCAAACTAAAGCATCTATTGTAGATCTTCCTTTACGAAATCCATTCTGATAGCTGCTCAGTAAACCTCTTTGCTCCAATACATGTGAAAGCCTGGAAATGATCGATTTCTCCATCCATTTGCATAAACGTGATGTCAAAGTGATGGGCTTATAGTTACGTGGGTAAGCTGGGTCCTTTCCTGGCTTGTTGAATGGGAGAATGATTTCTCTTTTCCAGCACTTTGGCAGTTTTCCATTCCATCATATATTATTAAATAATAAGAGAACAAGCTTAAGTGATTCAACAGGTAGTTGTCTGAACATTGCGTTGCATAACTGGCCCTCCCTGGGGCTGAAAATTCTGTACCCTGAAATGCTATTTTAAGCTCTGACATTGAGAAGTCCACATTTAAAGTTGTCAAGTCCTCCCCCTGCTTCTCCCTTACATTTTTATTCTCTCTGAGCATACACTCTTTCTTTTGCCTATGTATGTCATCCAGGTGGTCACCACTATGCACTGCAGCAAAAGCCCTTCCTAATAGATCGGCCTTCTCCGTATCTGTCACTGCAAGTGTCTCACCATCAACTAGTGTTGGAATAGAAGATGACTTCCTTTTCCCAGACATTTCTTTAAACATGGACCATGTCTCTCCTAACTTTACTTCTCTGCCAATTGCTGAACAAAAATCTCTCCATGATTTCTTTTTTGAGTTTTTGACTATCCTCCATGCCACAGCCCTTTTCCTTCTTGTGATAAGCATTTCTTTAACACTCTTAATGCTTTGTTCCGCTCTTTGATAGCTCTGCTACATTCCTCGTTCCACCAAGGCACCACTTTCTTTTTACCTAAAGTTGTTCTTTTTGGGATGCCCACGGCTGCAGCATTTAGAATATGATTTGTGACTTGGTATGTGCATTCCTCTATGCTCCCAGTAAGTGATACTGATTGTGCTAACTTCTCACAACAAGCTCTAAACAAACCCCAATCTGCTTTATCAAAACACCATCTAGTGAAAATATGCTGATCCTGTCTATATACAGTTTTATTAACTTTGGTGAGTACCAGATAATGATCACTGCCTACAGCAGACTCTTTTAACCTCTTGCACTCCGTTGTACCGCGGGCGGGCAAGTCTCTGCGTCCTAGGGCGCACGAGAGCGCACGCATGATGCATGATAGAGATACTGATGGTGGTGATTTAGTTGGTGTTGGCCTCCAAGCGCCACTGAAAAAAAAAGCTGCAGACACAGCCGCGAACAGATTAGTTCATCTGATTGACCTCTCATTCGACTAATAAGAGCCTTGAATTGGGTTTCTGAAACCTTGAAGAACCAATGAATGAAAACCTAGGAAGAAGGACCCGCCTGCTGTGAATGCAGGAGCCAATTGAAGCACAGAAGTTCGGGCTGAGTGAAGAGAGATTTACTGTTGCAGCAGATGAAAAAAAAGGACGCTGGACGAACCTGCTACAGACCCAGCAGCATGGAGAACACCCACAAGTGGGACCTGCACTCATTCCAGCAGAATAGATGTTTAGGATTCTCTTCCGTCATCATAGACCGACGGAGGCCGACGACAAAGGTCGTAAATCATTCACCAAAACCGCAATATTGGAATTATGTTTTGACCGGGATCCACGAGCGGACCAGTGTCGCGTTCGTCTGACAATGGGGAAGAGAAGTTCGCCAGGACTCTGCTGCTGTGAGGAGGTAAGGTGTTATAAGCTAAATTATTATTTCTCCCTGAAAATTGTAATCCAAAAATGACTTTTGACCGATCGGTAAATTACAACTGTACGGCGCACGAAGTGCGTGCGCCGCGATAAATGGTTCATTTGCCGTGTTCGGACCGTGAACGCCCCCCCTCCCCCGCTGCAGAAGAGGAGCGGGGGGGGCGTTCACGATCCGAACGCCCCCGGTCCGCGGGGGGAAGCCGCGCTGACTCGCCACATAGCTATATGAGTCTATTCCATCATGTAGCGATGGCCGTCCTCTGTAGCGAGGGGGGGACAACCCCCCCCCCATACAAACACACAGTAGCGAGGGGGGGGGGGAGCCACTGTGACAGCGTTGCTGTGGAAACATGCAACGAGTGTAATCCGTCATGTAGCGAGGGCCGAACTCCGTCCTTTGTAGCGGGGGGGGGGGGGGGACAACCCCCCCACACACACACAGACACAGCCCTGAATGTGACCTTTTATTAGAGCCCAAAATGAAGATTCTACATTGAATTATTCAAAAGTTACAGACGTTTTTCCAAACTGTGCCATTTGGCACAATTTGGCACAGTTCCAAAATGCCTGGGAACAGCCTGAGAACAAAGCTGTGTAAAATATTCATTTTTTGTGGTATTGTTACCAAATTTGGACCTCAGCTGGATAACACTTGGTTCTACATTTCTGTTGCATGTTCCAGCCAGATCGGACAGCTGTGTGTTATTTGCAAGCATTTGTATCCAAAAAAACACCGTGGCCAAATTTATTTTCTTCAAGTTCAGTATGTTTAGATGACTGTAACTCAGTGGCTGGAGCACGTAGAGAGATTATGTTTTTTTTGCCAAAAAATTCAAAGTGTTTTCTTTTAAATGAGACCAACCCCATGAAGATGCTGCAAAGGGTTGAAGAACAGCTTTCGATTTACTTTGGGCATGTTATTTTTTGGCGTTTTTAGGAAAATTGCCCGGAGTGCAAGGGGTTAAAACACACCACTCACATGCATTCACCATGCTGTCTGACACCAGTGTGAGATCCAAGCATGACACCTTGCCCCTGTGCACGTCTATTCTTGTACCCTGACCATCATTAAGACAAACCAAGGATCATTCATCCAACATTTCTTCTACTATATCCCCATTACTATCAGTGTGATCACTACCCCATAAACTGCTGTGTGCGTTGAAGTCTCCACATCACATTTCCTCTCTATGTGATGCGTTACCCGCTATCTCTTTTAGCATGTCCATAGTTAGCAACCTACCTGGATTGTAAAATTAATTATCTTAGTATTTATATCTTTTCCAGGACTGCAGATTTCAGTTATGACACACTTTACATTACCGGGACCAGGAACCACCCTATATGCCAAACCTTCTTTAATAAAGGTAGCACACCCTCCCCCAGTTTGATTGTTACTTCTGTCTTGTCTTATACACCTAAACCCAGGAATTACAAAATCCAATTCTGATCGTAGCCAAGTCTCTTGTACACATATTACATCTGGAACATTAGCAAACTAATAAATATACTTTTTGAACTCTTGCCCATTGGCTACGAGGTTTCTTGCGTTCCATTGTAATATGTGTAAAACCATAATGAGAGTCCTAATCCTCACCATGTACATTTCCTTCAGTTGCAGTAAGTAATGCATGTATCTGGTCTGCTTTGATGTCTTTTATGTCCAGGAATTTTACTGCTGCTTCAACAGTTGTTCTAATCCTATCACTTTTCTTTTTCAGTTGCGAGGCACATTTATGGTATGGCAAACGAAGGCCACAAACTTTACTTTGCCCACTACCAAAGTATCATCTTTAAGCTTACAACTGTGAGTGCATGCTTTCTGAATTGCCATTGGGTTTATAGTTTGGGTCTGATTTCCTGTTGCAGTGTCACCCCTGACAGCTGTACCTCTTTGAGCCACTTTCACAGCACTGAATAGGGTGGTTTTGTCTTCCCTGACTTTCTTTAGAGCTTCAGCATATGAGATTTTGTTCATAATCTTGACTCTTTGGGATTCTTTTACTTCTTTTTGTATCATACAACCTCCATATGCAGTGCTGTGATCACCACCACAGTTGCAGCACTTAATCTTGACATCTTTATCACATTTCCCATATTCATGATGGCCTGCACATCTTGCACACCTTGGTTTTCCTTTACATTGTTGTGCTGTATGTGCAATTCTTTGACATGTATAACATCTCAGGGGATTGGGAATAAATTCTCTCACTTTGTAGTTTATATATCCTATCTGTACTGATTAGGGAGGAGTTTTCTCAAACTGAATTACCACCGACAGGGTTTCTTTCAAAGAGCCATCTCACTTACTTTTGAGCCTTGCTGCATCAATTGCCTCTATTAGTTTCATTTTTTATATCACACATTCAGAGGAACTCCAGATATTACTCCTCTTATCTTAGATGGTGCTCCTGGGACATAGGATTCCATCCTTTCCCCACCAAGAGATGACATTCTCAGAATCTTTTCCTGCTGCTGTCCACTGACAGCATGGATTAGTACTTATTAGTCATGCACCTAGCAAACTTAATTTTACCAATCTCTTGCTCAGTTGCTTTAGTAAGTTTGATGGGGTGAAAATGCCCTCCATCTTGATTAAACTCAGTTATTACTTTCCATTGATTTTCTTGCGTTTCATTCAAAAATATAGGACCGTCACCCTGGCCAGTTGTAGTTTTCTTGCCACCACCACCTGCATCGCTCCCTTCAGACCAGCTTTTTGCTCTTGCGAGCCTCGCTCTTTCATTGCCCTTTTCTTTTTAGCACTCCTTGAGACCAACCATTCCATATCCTCCCCATAGCACACAGTCAGTACAGTTTATGCTAATCTGCCAGAAACTTATTCAATTCTACCACCAAAGACCTCTTCCGCATCCGCCGTCAACCCAGCAGCATCCTCTCAAGGCTGGAAGAAAGCACTTCTGCTTCTCTGGCCTTTTATAGTCAGGGGAGGAACACTGATTGGCCAACAGGATGCAGGTGTGGGCTGTGAAGAGCCAATGAGGGAGTCGGGGAAACAAGACCTGAGGAGAAACACGGCTTACTCTTTCTTCACCACTGGGGTTGTAACATTTCCCCACCCATAAAGAATAAAACCATCGGTTTTACTTTATCATATAAATGATTAAGTGTTTTTTTTAGGTCCTGGAGAGGGCATCAGCCACCACATTATCACCTCCTTTCTTATGTTTAATTTGAATGTTGTAGTTCTGACAGATTAGAGCCTACCTCATTATACCATGTTCCAAATTATTATGCAATTGATATTTGTCTCTGATTTTCCTAAACAGTCGATGCAAATGACAGTCAGTATAATTTTCAAGTCATCAACCATTACAGCATAATTCAGATTTTATTGAACAAACCTCCCAAGGATAACTATTTTTTTGCAAAAATAAAAAAACTCAAAATGCACTGTTCCAAATTATTATGCACAACAGAGTTTCAAAACATTTATTGGTTGTAAAGAACTGAAAATGGTCATTTGTTGAATTTGCAGCATTAGGAGGTCATATTATTGAAATCAAAAGTTCTTTCAATCAAAAACATCCTAACAGGCCAAGTTGCATGTTAACGTATGACCCTTTCTTTGATATAACCTTTACAATTCTTGCATCTGTTGAACGTGGGTCGAGGAGCACGAATAGTTCCAAACATGGAATTTTCCCCATCGACCACCATTCATTTCACGGAGTGTCTGCTTAATAATCCCGGGTAAGTTAATGAATAGCCATTGTTTTGGTCATTTTACCACTTAAGTTAACAGGTAGATTCTGTAATCTGTGATCTTGCTTTATGCCGCCATCTTTTTTTCTTGTTAATGCACCGTAAAAGCTCAAACTTTCAATTGTTATTAGCCTGCGCTTTCTCAACTAGCTAGCCGTATCAGCCCTTATTTAAAAAATCTGTTGTATAGTTATTGGGTGAAGATGTGGTGGATGATAAAGGCAGCGATGCTGAGGTTTTAAGGAAGTTTTATTAATCATACCGCCGTCACGAGCTCCTCTCCCGGCGCCGTGCATGCGCGCCGGGAGCGAGCCCACGGCTCTCAGTGAAGAGGGGACACAAAGTCTGTGTCCTGCAGCAGAGGTTGAAGTGAGAGAATGACCATGAGATTCAGACAGCT
Source organism: Pholidichthys leucotaenia (assembly GCA_020510985.1). Lineage (NCBI taxonomy): Eukaryota > Metazoa > Chordata > Actinopteri > Cichliformes > Pholidichthyidae > Pholidichthys > Pholidichthys leucotaenia. The sequence continues at coordinate 212,672,480 of CM035845.1, read as the reverse complement.
TATATACTCAGCTACAACAATACATCAAAGCATTCACATGGGTCGATATGAGCATTTGCATATGAGAGGCACAGACAGGATGCATGAACACAATGCATGGATGGCACATTAACCTCACAGCAGTGAAATGCATAAATGGCAGATTAGATCACAGCATGCGGCGGAAAAAACCCAGGAGTAGCAAGCTGTCTGTTCCTGTGTGTTGTGGGGGTTTTCCCAAACCGCCACAGCTCTCCCCCAGAGGGCTCGGCGGGTGGCCGAGACCTCGATAGTGCAGCTTGGGCAGCGAGCAGGGAAAAGCTCTGTGCAGGAGGGGGTGGGGGTAGTAAAAGCCGGCCGGAGATGATGAAAACGTCCGGGCCGCGCAAAAATTGCTTGTGGGTCCGCGATGTCGAAGGGCTGTCCCGTTGAACGTGCAGAGGTCCACAAGAAGAAAAATTAGTCACTGGCTCCTCCCGCGATTAAGTCCTGCAAGGATTAATAGCGGCCATGAAGAAAAGACGAGGCTGCGTGGCGGCTGTAATGATAGCAGAGGGACTGGCGTGTTGACTTTAGGTTCAGGCGTAACCCTAAAGCCTCGGGAACCGCAGACAGCTGAATTCCCCTTGTGTGCCGTGGCTAAGACCATAAAATCCAGTGAGCAAGCTGCGTGCCTCAGGTGAACGAGCAAGCCTGAAGGGCCAGTGTGCAGCAGAAGGAAGGCGGTCAGAAAAGCCGTATTTGTCCCGTGCGTGGTGTGCGCCGTCCTCGTAACTCCCCGGTGCGTGCGCCGGGGTTCCGTGATGGGTGGGCCAGCTGGAGAGGAGAACCAGGGTCAGGGAGCTTGATCATCCCTGTTCAGTGTGTTGGAGCGGTGAAGGGAAGTAGACGCTCTGTCACTCGCTCGGTCATGGTGCGTTCAGGTCCACGTGTGCTCCGTCGGCCATGGGGATCGCCGTCGTGGAGAGGGGACGAGGTGCATGCGCTCTCGTGTGGAGGAGCTGTGAGCGCAGCCGGTCCAGCGTGGATGTGCCGATCTAGGCGTGCAGATCTCACCATGAAACGTTGCTCAGCTTTCCCGGTCGTGGGTGTTCTCTGGAGAGTTTCGCCTGGAAACTCCGCGTTGAGGTCTCCCTGAAGCAGAAGGGAGGGCAGATCAGTCAGGCTGCCGCGTTCGCTGGTCGTCGGAGAATCACCGCCGGGTGTTGCGTTCGCTGGCAGCGTGTTCGTTTCAGCGTCGGGTCACCAGTGCGGCGGATGATAAAATAAGGCAGCGATGCTGAGGTTTTAAGGAAGTTTTATTAATCATACCGCCGTCACGAGCTCCTCTCCCGGCGCCGTGCGTGCACGCCGGGAGCGAGCCCACAGCTCTCAGTGAAGAGGGGACACAAAGTCTGTGTCCTGCAGCAGAGGTTGAAGTGAGAGAATGACCATGAGATTCAGACAGCTTATATACTCAGCTACAACAATACATCAAAGCATTCACATGGGTCGATATGAGCATTTGCATATGAGAGGCACAGACAGGATGCATGAACACAATGCATGGATGGCACATTAACCTCACAGCAGTGAAATGCATAAATGGCAGATTAGATCGCAGCATGCGGCGGAAAAAACCCAGGAGTAGCGAGCTGTCTGTCCCTGTGTGTTGTGGGGGTTTTCCCAAACCGCCACAGAAGACAGTTTCTGAGAGATAGAGATTGGTCGTAGCATTACATGATGGGACATGACATTAAAACCTGTGACAGAGCAGATGGGACTTATTTTGTTCATGCACTGTAAATTTTTATTTCTGTTGTTGAGGATGTGCTCAAGGATGAGGCTGAGTTTATTTCTCAGGTTCAGCTTTATTAATAGAACACATTCTCTAACAATTTCCAAGCAAGAAAAGAGACAGATCAATATCACATCGCTCTTTTATACTCCGGAACATGGAAACTCAAGTCACATGGTGTCTAAGCAAACATACAGTCACATGGTACTTCATCCCAGTCACGCTGTAACCCTTTTGATCTTCCACCATTGTCTCTTATGGCTCTTTTCCACAGTCACAGTTCTTTTTTACTTATTTCGATTCTCCACTACTTCTTTCTCCCTGGGTTGTTGATCCATTACAACCCTGTAAAGCTGCGTAAACTCGGTAGTGGGCGGGATTGGGGTGGCGCCACTCTGCTGACGTCAAGCACGCGACCGAATCCTTCACAACAAAGAAAATGGCGGATTACGAGCGGAGGATTTTCACGTTGCTTCTTCTCTGGCTTTTGAACACAATAAATGAATGTTTTTAACCAGAGAAGAGAGTTTTACAGGAGAAGACGACGTGCATTGAGAGAACACACGTTGGAGCAGTACCAGAGACTCGTTGTTGCCATTGGGGAATATCAAGCAGCGGAATATGAAGCAGAGAGCTTAATTACCCAGCACATCATGCGTATCAGGCACATCAAGCACACGAGGAAACAGTTTTTGGTAATTTAATGCTTTCTATTGTCATTTTATCGTCATGTCATTGTTGTGTACAGCATTTTGATGTCGCCAGGTTATCAGTATTAATATGTATGCTGTGTGTGTGTTAAGTTGTTGCAAAATCAACGCTGCAGACCATGGACCTGGGCAGTAAACCGTAGCTCGCAGTGGTGGGAGAATATTGTCCCCAGCTTCTCAAGCACACAGTGGTTGCAGAACTTCCGGATGTCCGAGGACACTTTCACCTACTTGTGCCACAAATTGCGTCCATGCATGGAGCCTCATTCATGTGCGTACATATGTTAAACGTTTGTTTTTTAAATAAAATTTGGTGCACTTTTCATCTACGTCTCCTCTGTTGTTCGTAACGGTTAACTGTTAAGGGACAGCTATTTAAATGCTTAAACCTTGTAATTGACCTTGGAATTATATGTGGATACTTGTTATATTTCCAATTAATCATAGCCCTATTTTACTTACAAAATAATTTAAATTACTTTTTAAAAAAAAAAAGCCAATTCAACTGTTGTAAAATTCTTGTTTTTGTGTATCATTTTCCCATTGATAGTTATTTTTAAGGGATATGTGTTCAGGGATGGGAAATTACACGCTAAAACACCGTAGAAAATGACTGCAGAAAAATGCAGCAGCTGAACAACTCCCTTTTGGTTTGATTGAATTGCCAATTGACCTTGGAATTATATGTGGAAACTTGTTATATTTCCAGTTAATCCTAGCCCACTTTTACTTACAAAATAATTTTAAAAATTTTAAAGAAAGGCAATCCAACTGTAGCACCATTTTGCATGTTGAGTGTCATTTGAGTATCATTTTACCATCTATTGATATTTATAAGGGATATGTGTTCAGGGATGGGTAATTACACGTTAAAACACCTTAGAAAAATGACAACAACAAAAAAGGCAGCAGCTAGACAACTCACTTTTGGTTTGATTGAATTGCCAATTGACCTTGGAATTATATGTGGAAACTTGTTATATTTCCAGTTAATCCTAGCCCACTTTTACTTACAAAATAATTTTAAAAATTTTAAAGAAAGGCAATCCAACTGTAGCACTATTTTGCATGTCAAGTGTCATTTGAGTACCATTTTCCAATCTATTGATATTTATAAGGGATATGTGTTCAGGGATGGGTAATTACAAGTTAAAACACCTTAGAAAATCACTGCAAAAAAAAAACAGCAGCTAGACAACTCACTTTGGGTTTGATGGAATTGTCAATGGACCACGAAATTTTCTGATGAAACTTATGTTATTCCTATTAAATACTGTGACATTGTCAGACTGGCCAACACCAAATTATAATTTTATTTTTCAACCCTATGACACTTTGGATGTATTGAATCAGAAAATCATAGGTTTATCATATTCATGTCCACGTTTACAACTACAAAACTGTTATATTTGGGTTTACATGTATGGGTATTTTCCCTTTATATTATACTAAACTCCTTATAATATATTGAAATTCTCTGAATTTGGAATGACGATAGAACATTCAATTTACATGTACTTACCTTTTACCTACTTCGACTTTTACCTTCAGTGTCTACTGCTGAATGTAAAGTACACCTGTGCCACTGCTTACAATTTAACTTGAACACTGTACACAATTTAGAGAAATGTATACAGCCGTGATAATTTTTATTAACTTTAACAATAACATTACCTTTAAAAATTGTGACACCTTTATGGATGAACAGCGGCATTTGGCTAATATGAGGCAATGGAATGTGTATGTAATTATTCGCCTTTCTCATTTAGTTATAACAGACAACCCACACTTTTATCCAAAAAAGTAACAATTTAATAACATTAGAAATATTCCCAAAGCATGTTTAAAAACGGGGATTTTTCAGTACTTCGACCAGACTGCCAAAATGGTTCAGGAAAACTCTTTGAAAGAAGCCGTCTCTGTCAGCTCATCCCTTCTGAATGCTTCTTCCTTCGCCTGGGCTGACTGCAGGTTTGCTGCAAGCATTCGTAGCTCCTGATGGTGTCTTTCGCACTGTTCGTGGAGCCGTTCGTGGAGCTGTTGATGCTGTTCGAGCATCCTATCATGGGCCAGCATCTCAGGTTGTTATGAAAACACCCCTGCATCTAGTTTTTTTTTTAAACGTACAAAGACATTTTAAATTCCTTATTATGCGTCTAAAGAAAATAACAATCACATTAAAAAAAACCGGGTGGTCATTTTCAGTTGTGCCTTACCAGAACTTGCCCGGGACATGACTGTTACTGATGGAGCTGCCGATATTGTGGACAATGGTCTCGACACCGATTCTGGCCCCCAGACAGATGCCGGAGTGATTCTAGAAGGAAAATGCACACAATAAAGCTCACCAACAAAGTGCAACATGCACAGAAAACACCAAACTTTTTAACCAGAATACAATAATAAGCTTCTTTCAGCGTTTGGTTTAAGTGAATACCAAAATAAAAGCGTGAAGCTGCTACCTCACAGCAAGCTGCGGAGGTAGCCGGATATTAGCTAGCTAACCATCATCACTAACCATTGCCCACAATCGAAAAAATTTCTTTATTGCTTAAAAGAAGTGAGCTTTTGACCGAAAGGACCAATTGGCGAAAAGACAGACAATATTAAAACAACACTCACCGTCAACGTTTTCCAATTGCGTGGCCGTGTCGAGCACATTGTCTCTGCCATTGCTAGCAGGCCGATGTCCGTATATATGGCGTCCATCTGCTCGTACCATTTCCACTCCTATCTACTCGCACCACTGCGTCCGTTATGGTCCTTTATGGCCCAATAATCGCTCTTCATTTTTTTTAGTTTTTCACGACACTGTTTGGCAGTCCGGATGTACCCTTGGGCTGCCATTTGGTCGGACAACACCTGGTATATTTTTTCATTGCGAGTTGCCCGTCCAACTCGCTCTGGATGTGATCGTCGGCTAAAAAGTCCGCACCTCCTCGTTTGTCCATGGAATAAACTTGCGCATGGACATCGTTAACACAATTGTGAAGCCGCTCACCGTGGTTACTCACTGAAATTACAAATGGCGGTCGTGTAGCTTCAACTGAAAACAGACGCTTTTGTGACGTTATGCCCTGACCAATCAGCGGCTAGCAGTCGATTGACGTCAAATCACACCTCGCTTTTCGCTCGGTTATACCCTGCCCTTAAACTGGCATGAAAATCGTATCGGTTAAAGCGGGTAGGGTACTGTGGAAAGAGCGAAAAAGTGAATAAAGTAGAAGTAAGTAAAGCTAAGGTGATACTTGTGGAAAAGTGCCTTTAGCCTCCGATGGCCCGGAAGTCCCTCCAGGGCTTCTCTCTGAGACAAAGGCCAAATCTCACACCTTCTCGATATCTCCTGCAGACTCAGTCCTTTTGTCCCTCGAGACGTGAAGCACACAATAAACATACAGCAATACATTTGTGGAAAATATGTACCCAACATATGTGCCACACTGTCATTCAATTTTAGCTTGTTTTTGTTTCTCTTCAATTTACTTTTTAGTTTGCTTTTAAATTATGTATTCCTTTTGCAACTTGCTGTAATGTGGTAATGTTTTTATGTTAAGCACTTTGAATTGTCTTGTACACAAAATGTGCTATACAAATAAACTTAACTTGCCTTCATAGCGATTGTAGTAGCATTAGCAGCAAAACTACAGGAGGGATCAGGTCAAGTGGACCCCTGACCAAGTGAGCACCCCAAGTGGACCCCAGGATCTAATTTGTATATGTACAAGTACATTTTCAATCTAGTGATTTATAAAGTGATTCATAATTTCTTGAAGCCTCATTCAGAACACTATAGTCACCAAGAAGTGTAAAAGAATATATACATATATATAATATATGTATTAAAGGACCCAGAGAAGGTTTTGGCTCTGTTTCTGCTTTCAACAGGCTTCCCTTTTCCACCACTGCTGCTCGTCACAGTTGGCTGCCCCCAGATGAAAATCCCCAGAACAGGTATGTGGGGCTATAATGTTCTGAATGATACTTTAGAAAATTATGAATGTTTGTAAATCACTGGATTGAAAATGTACTTGTACATGTACAGATTGGATCCTGGGGTCCACTTGGGGTGCTCACTTGGTCAGGGGTCCACTTGACCTGTGTCCGTTGTAGACAGTACCACAGCTGCTAGCCCATGTTGCTTAAATGATATGCCCGCTGTGTCAACAGCTACCCTTCACAGAGGAGGAGATGAGGGTACTATATACCATGAGTCTGACCAGTTTGTTCTTGAAGATGACCCATCATTATGGCCTAAGTACCTGACAGACAAAGAGCGTTGCTATTTAGTTCAGAGAGGGCCTGTTGAATATTTTTTGTATTCATCTTTATTTTTTGTGTGATATATTCTCCCTAGTGTCTACATAGAACAGAGGAGGGAGCACAATGGATGCCTCTGCAAAATGGACCAGTAGCAGACCGTGTACAGGACCCTGCTGGCAAATGTGCGTATGTGTAAACAAACAACAGATCTTCCATGTGAATCTTTTTTTTTTTTTAATAATACACAAGAGTGCGCATTTAATGCATTTAAGATTTGAGGTTAGTAATCCACTTCAGTACAAAAACAGGATGTCAGTAGATAAGTTACTTGAGATGCAAATGTGCAACTGTTAACTCCCACCACCACCACCACAATCATCATTGCAGTTGGTTTGGAGACATTTTTTTCAAAAATCAATGCAATTTTTCTTTTATTTTTTTCCATGTAAATTTTCCTCTATTCTTCTGAATGGCATTTTCCACAAAATCTTATGACTTTCTCAGTAATCTGCAGTTTTTTCTTGTAACTTTGGCCTTTTTCCTCATATAGTGTCACTTTAAACTTCTTTGTTTTTCTACAGATGTAATTCCTGATGCCTGAATGATATCATTTGAAGATTTCTGAGGACAATAATTTTCAGGTAGGATGTCAGTAAGGCCTGACTGAATGAATGAATGTGAATTTTATTGGGTAATGAACACACAATCAAAACAATTAAAAATATGTAGGACACATAAGAATAACCATAAGGGTGTAGGCTGAAGCTGGTGCTTGTATAGTACCTACCCTGTTAATTTTAAAATCAATAACATAAAAATTTAAGTCATACCCAAAAAAGTGAAAAGAAAGTGTAGAACCACGAAAAAGTAGGGCCCCATTTCTGTCTTTGCCTTAGGCCCCGAATGGACTAAGTCCGCCCCTGGTCTGGAGAAATCAGTTACAGCAAGTACAGGTGCTCTGAGCAGAAGAGCTTTAGCACATTCTAAAGCATGCTGGCATTCTTTACTCCAAACAAAAGGCTGCCTTGGGCTGCAAAGGGTAGTCAGTGGTGCCACCACTTGTGAAGAGTTATTACAGAAACATCTGTAATAACCAACCATTCCCGGGAATCGATGCAGCTCCCTCCGCATTGTGATAGCTGATACTTTAGCAAGAATGGGGCATACCTGTGTTATATCTGGAAAAACGTGGAATGACCAACAGAGAGTGGAGTTTGCTGGGAACACAGGTCGTATGCTGGAAGGCAGAGTGCACACAAAAGACCCCGCGCTCTGGCCATCCCTGGCTTTTATAAGTCGGCGTGAAGACATCACCAGCTGGTCGCGTCATCACGCTGGCACTGAACCACATATGTGGGGTTTTCAACACCACATTCAACCCCCCCCCCCCTTGGAAAAGCAGAACAACACACATACAGTGGCGTGAAAAAGTGTTTGCCCACCTTCCTGATTTCTCATTTTTTGTACGTTCGTCACACTTAAATGTTTCAGATCAAACAAATTTAAATATTAGACAAAGATAAGACAAGTAAACACAAAATGCAGTTTTTAAATGAAGGGGTTTATTATCAAGGTTAAATAAAATCCAAACCTACATGGCCCTGTGTGGAAAAGTGACACCCCCCCCTCCCGTTAAAACATAAATTAACTGATTTATCACATCTTTGGAAAGCAGAGTTCAATTTCTCTACCCACACCCAGGCCAGATTACTGCCACACCTGTTCTCAATCAAGAAATCACTTAAAAAGGACCTGCCTGACAAAGTGAAGTAGACCAAAAGATCATCAGAAGCTAGACATCATCCAAAGAAATTCAGGAACAAATGAGAAACAAAATAATTGAGATCTATCAGTATGGAAAAGTTTATAAAGACTTTTCTAAAGCTTTGGGACTCCAGCGAACCACAGTGAGAGCAATTATCCACAAATGGCCAAAAAATGGGACAGTGGTGAACCTTCTCAGGAGTGGCCGGCCAACCAAAATTACCCCAAGAGCGCAGCGACGACTCACTCAAGAGGCCTCAAAAGACCCCACAACAACATCCAAAGAACTGCAGGCCTTGTTTGCCTCAGTTAAGGTCAATGTTCATGACTCCACCATAAGAAAGAGACTGGGCAAAAATGGCCTGCATGGCAGAGTTCCAAGACAAAAACCACTGCTGAGCAAAAAGAACATAAAGGCTTATCTCATTTTTGCCAGAAAACATCTTGATAATCCCCAAGACTTTGGGGAAAATACCCTGTGGACTGATGAGACAAAAGCTGAACTTTTTGCAAGGTGTGTGTCCCATTACATCCAGCGTAAAAGTAACAGCATTTCAGAAAAGGACCATCATACCAACAGTAAAATATGGTGGTGGTAGTGTGATAGTCTGGGGCTGTTTTGCTGCTTCAGGACCTGGAAGACTTGCTGTGGTAAATGGAAACATGAATTCTACTGTCTACCAAAAAATCCTGAAGAAGAATGTCCAGCCATCTGTTCGCGCACTTGGGTTCTGCAGCAGGACAATGATCCAAAACACACCAGCAAGTCCACCTCTGAATGGCTAAAGAAAAACAAAATGAAGACTTTGAAGTTGCCTAGTCAAAGTCCTGACCTGAATCCAATTGAGATGCTGTGGCATGACCTTAAAAAGGCGGTTCATGCTCGAAAACCCTCCAATGTGGCTGAATTACAACAATTCCGCAAAGATGAATGGGCCAAAATTCCTCCAAAGCGCTGTGAAAGACTCATTGCCAGTTATCGCAAGTGCTTGATTGCAGTTGTTGCTGCTAAGGGTGGCCCAACCACTTATTAGGTTTAGGGGGCAATCACTTTCTCACACAGGGCCATGTAGGTTTGGATTTTTTTTCTCCTTAATAATAAACACCTTCATTTAAAAACTGCATTTTGTATTTACTTGTGTTATCTTTGTCTAATATTTAAATTTGTTTGATCTGAAACATTTAAATATGACAAACACAAAAAAATGAGAAATCAGGAAGGGGGCAAACACTTTTTCACACCACTGTAGCCAAATTGACCCTCCCCAATTTGGTACAGTAAAACCCCAAACTAGCTAGGGCCAGCCGGTAGACTGCCGCGTGACCCAGCGCGGCTGAGTCATTTATTGTGCCACTCTGGCTGGCAGCCACCCCCCCCCCCCCAGCTAAACAGTCCTCTTGAGGAAGGTTGTTTAGTTGGAAGGGCCTTGTGGCGAGCCTGTGGTGGACACGCTTCTGGAGGTGCGGAGGCCCGAGGACTGGGATCGTCTTCTTCGAGACCCTAGTCCGGGTCCCACACCTTGCGAGTCGACTCCTGCGTAGCTGCGTTTTCTGGGGCAGCTGCCCAAACTCGGCAAAGATGGTTGGTGTGCCACACCAAACCATCTGCTAGCTGGAAGATCGCAGGCCCCAGCTGCGCGGTGATCTTGATGGATGCCAGTAGTGGTGGGATGGTGTTGAGGCCGACTGCGGGTCCGGTCGTTCAGTTCTGCGGACCCAGACCCAGTCCACCACTGCAAGTGGTGCTCTGTTCAGCTGCCCTTGGTGTCATGGTTGTGATGGTGTGGCTCTCACATCTGCTATGGGGCATCCACCAGGTTGTAGTGATTCTGCTGCATCCCGTTGGGTCATGGACTCTTCATACTGCAGCTCAGCAGCAGCTTCTGGAGGCTGATGTGGGACACAGATTCGAAAGCAGTCCGGTGGCTCTGCTGCATTTCATTGAATCGCGGACCCTTCATCCTGCAGCTCAGCGGTGGCTCCTGGACACTGATACCGGGCATGGATTCATAAGGCATCCGGTGGTCCTGCTATGTTTTGTTGGGTCGCGGACTCTTCACCCTGCAGCTCAGTGGCAGGTCCAGGAGGCTGGTGCCAGGTATGGATTCCGAAGGAGTCTGGCCTCTTCTCCCCCTCTCCTGACAAGTCTGGTCGTGGCAATGTGTTGCTGTTGCTAGAACCTGCACCGGGTTGTTGTGTCCCGGGGTTCCCGATAGACACGGACTCCCTCTCCTGCAGTGGCATCCTGAGGCTTATGCTGGGTGAGGATCTGAGGCAAATCCGGTCACTGCCCCTTCTCCGGCCGGTGCTCCTCCTGTGGAGTCGTCATTTAAAATGGAGGTAGCAATCCTCTGTACCTGTCTGTTGTACAGGGATGTCAGCCTCAGCTGTGACTCACCAAGCAAATGACTGGACCATCTAACTACCTGATCCAAGGATTTCCTCTGTTTCAGTTTTATCTGACCAAACCATGACACTAAAGAAAAGGATAAAACAGATTCAATAAAAGCCCGATAAAACATTGTCATTATGGTTCGGTCAGTTTGGAAGCGTGCAAGTTTCCTTAAACAATGCAAATGTTGCTGACCCTTTTTGCACACCCTTTCACAGTTCTCTTCAAAGTTTAAATTACTATCAATAATCGTCCCAGGATATTTGTAGGATTGTACACATTCGGTGGTCTGTCCTTTTAGTACAGTGACTTTGTGCCTGGGAGTTTTCCTCCTAAAGTCAATAATCATGTCTTTAGTTTTTGTCGTATTCAGCTGCAGGTAGGAATCCTCACACCAGTGAACAAAATCATCAACTACTGGGCCGTGGCGACTCTCACCATCCTGGAGGAGACTGACAATAACTGAATCATCAGCATACTTTATAATGTGTCTGTTGTCATGTCTGCTCTGACACATGTTTGTGTACAGGATGAAGAGTAGTGGTGACAACACACAACCCAGAGGAGAGCCAGTAGAAGAGCACTTTTGGTCAGACAATGTACCATTGACCCTTACTCTCTGTGTCCTGTTGGTTAAAAAAAATCCAGAATCCAACCCACCAGATTATTGCTCAAATCAAATTGTTGCAGGAGTCTTTCAACTAAAATATGAGGTTGGATTGTATTAAAGGCGGAAGAAAAGTCCACAAATAAAAGCCTGTCACGTGTCCCGTTAAAATGTTTAAAAAGCATGTTAAACAGAGTGACAGTGGCATCCTCCACTCCTCTGTGAGGCCTATAGGCAAACTGCAGAGGATCCAATGCATGCTCAGCCTGCTTTAGGACCTCAAATCTGACCAGTTTTTCAAAAATTTTCATTAAAATTGAAGTCAAAGCAACTGGTCTAAAGTTGTTTACCGTTTTAGGACAGCTGGATTTTGGAACGGGGACAACCAGGCATCTTTCCAGATCTTAGGCACATGTTGTGTCTGTAAGGACTTATTGAAAATGTAGTGAAATACAGGACTCAATTCATGTGCACAGGACTTTACCAATCGCCCACATATATTATCAGGGCCCTGACTTTTGCTCACTTTTACAGCACAGAACACCCTTTTAATATCCTGCACCTCAATATTAAAGTGCTGATTGTCTGAGTTTCTGTTTCAAATCTTGGGTTTCTTTGCTAAAATCAGAGGAATCAAAACGACCATAAAAACAATTAAGAGCATTAGCCAGCTCTGTGTCTGAACTAAAACCATCTAAAAACGCAGGATTACTGCGCCCTGTGCTCTGAAGGCCTACAATAGTTTTCATACTGGCCCAGGCTGAACCAAGTTTCTTTGTTGCCATCTTGCTTTCCAACTCTGATTTATAATTCTGTTTTGCTCTTAAAATTTCGGACTTCAGCTCTTTTATGGCAACCTGTAGCTCAGAAACAGACCCCTGTTTAAAGGCAAGTGCTTTCCTCTGTAAGCAGGATTTAACTGATTTTGTAACCCATGGGTTGTTGTTGGGATATATTTTGACACGTTTACGTGGAACGATCATATCTCTACAGAAAGCCATGTATGAGCATGTGACGTCCACCAAAGAGTCCAAATCATCCCTGCAGGACAGTGTGAAAGCCTCCCAGTCTGTACAGTTAAAGCATTCCTGGAGGCAGTGCACTGAATCCTCTGTCCACACATCTATGTCTCTGGTCTTCACCTTGCCTCTTCTGAGAGTAGTTTTATATGTGGGCAGTAAATGTACACAGTTGTGGTCTGAGGATCCTAAAGGAGGAAGGGGAAGTGATTTATAGGCCCTCTCAATGGATCCATAGCATAGGTCCAATGTCTTTTTTCACCTGGTTGGGCAGGAGACATACTGATAAAAGTTTTTAAGTGTCTTCTTTATAGAAACATGGTTAAAATCCCCAAGAATAAAGTTTGGAGCGTCTGGGGAAATCGACTGCAACCGCTGGACCACATCAAAGACGGTGCTGGAGGCGGAGTCAGCATCCGCTCTCGGGTGAATGTACACAGTCGTTATGAAAAGTTGGGGCAACTCGCGGGGCAGATAAAAGGGGTGTAGCGATACGGACAGAAGCTCCACATCGGGTGTACAGATGCGCTCTCTGACCGTGACAGATGTGCAGTACTGTTTATTAATGTATAAACATACGCCGCCCCCCTGACGTTTTCCCCGTTACCTCTTCCTGCTGATCCGAGTGAAGTGGGGCTCCAAAGCCGTCAATCCACAGGTCCGCATCCGGGACATGCGCCGTAAGCCACATCTCCATGTAAGCCATGACACAGCAGTTCTTGAAATCCTTCTGATATCGTACATTCCCTTGAATTTCATCCACTTTATTTCTCAGGGATTGTACGTTCCCCATAATCATGGAAGGAAGAGGAATGCTGTTAAGCTGACGTCTCCTCAGGCTTAATCTTACACCTCCACGCCTTCCGCGTTTCCTCCTCTTGTCTCTCTTTTTATCGCTGTGTCCATGAAAATATCTTAAATTAAAGTCCAGCAGTTGTGGCATGGACTCAAACACAGATGCTGCATTATCCGTGTTTAAATGCAGTAACATGTCTCTGGAATACTGTATTCTTCCCGGCATGATCGTGATTGCGCTTACCTCAGAGACAAAGAGCCGGTAGGAAAGAAGCAACAGTGCAAAAATAAGGAGGAGATCCATACTGATGGAACCAGGGAGCTCTTCGTTATGTAGTCTACAAACATTCAAGGACAAAAATGACACAGAGAATTTTGTTAAAACACATTAAAGTGCGTAAAAACAGAGACACAGACGTCAGACTTTTTTCACCAGCTGCTGGTCGCTGTGTGCGCATGCGCCCAAATGGCTGTACCCTCGTCCACATCATCTGGGTGTGTTGCGTCCCACTCGTCGTTGGTCAAACAGAGTCCGTTACTGTCACAGATGGTGAAGCCTAGCTGATAGAACAGGTTACACCCTAGTATGTTGTCTCCATGCATAGCCACCTGGAAGACAAAGTCAGGAACGACTCTTGACATGTAGCGGACCATTAGTGTGATGGTCCCTACATTGCTGATGTGGTAGTTACTGTACCCATACAGCTCTACTGGGTTTTTCCCGATAGGGTGGTTGGGGAAGAACTTCTTCATGGTGGCCCAGTTCAACATCGATCTCACTGCAGTGGTGTCGAGCAGGAGCGGTAAGCTGGCATTGTCCAGCCCTACTTTGCACAATGCATACGCCGCCCCTCCGGAGCTCATCATGTGGATGGTAGTCGCGGGTGAGTGACTTGAACTGACCAGCGGGCTCAGTGGTGGTGCTGACTGGCAAACCTTGGTGAAGTGGTTGAGTTTGCCACATCACTGACATCGCTGCCCCCTTGCCGGGCAGGACCGCACTCTCTCTCTGTGTGTTGGGGAGCCACAGTTGCCACATGGGAAGCACCTCGTGGCGTTCCTCTAATCTGCTGTGTTTACCTCGGCCTCTTCTGCCATGTCACAGGGCCCTTCTGTAGTTTCCACGTATGTTAGTGGTGTCTGGCTTGGCTGTTGTTGCACACTTAGCTCCGATGCTAACCTGTCAGCGGCCTCTAGCTGGAATGCTAGCTTGACAGTCTTGGCTAGCGTCATGTCATCTGTTGTTAGCATCTTTGCTCATAGCCACGGATTGTTAGTGTGTTCAGCTGGTCCCACACCATTTTGTCCTCCTCCAGCTCAAATTTGTACATGCTAGCTAAGTAGCGAAGGTCTACGATGAACTGTTGTCATCTCTCTGATCCTCTGTCGCCGTTGACGAAAGCTAATGCATCGTGCTAACATGTTGTCTGGTGTGGCAAAGTAGCTAGCTAGCAACTGAACTGCCTCAGCAAACGTTTCCGTTGGTCCCAGCGTGTAGAACAGATGTTGGCCCTCCATGCCCAGATTGTGAACAAGTAGAGCTCGCTTCCGTACCTCGTCTAGCTTGCCCAGGTTCAGCACCGAGACATAGGTGGTGAAGACATTGTACCAGCATGGCTACGGTATGGGTGGCTCTCCGGGGTCCTCCAGGAAAGGCTGTAGTGACCTTAGACACGCTTCCATGGTTCACTCTCGTCGCCAATTGTTTTGTCTGGAAAAGCGTGGAATGACCAACAGAGAGTGGAGTTTGCTGGGAACACGAACTTTATTCAACTATACACAAAGTTACTAGTACAGGTCGTATGCTGAGAGGTGCAGCGCGCACAAAAGAGCCTGCACTCTGGCCATCTCTGGCTTTTATAAGTCGGTGTGATGATGTCACTGGCTGGTTGCACTGACACTGAACCACAAGTGTGGGTTTTTGAACACCACAACCTGGCCTTGGCCGACTTCTTTTCTGAGGTACGTTACAGTGGCTTTACCAAACTCGCACTTTGCAAGGTTGAAGGTCAATAAAGCTGCAGTTAGTCGCTGAAAAACATCAGTTAGGGTATCCATGTGTGCAGACCAGCTGGAAGAATAGATCACAACATCATCAGGGTAGATATTACAACTGGCAACATCACCCAGGACAGTGGCCATTAGCCTTTGAAATGTGGCATGAGTATTCCTCATTTCAAATGGCATTACAGTGTATTGCTGAAAATGATCTGGTGTAACAAAGGCTGAGATTTCTGAAGCTCTTTCAGTAAGAGCAATTTGCCAATAGCCTTTATGAAGGTCTAATCTGCTGACATATGAGGCAGATCCAACATTATCTACACAGTCTTCCATTCGAGGTAAAGGAAAGGAATTAGATTCAAGATTCAATTCAAAAATTCAAAGGCTTTATTATCATGTGCACAGTTAAGAAATGCTACATTTCTTGAGCAATGAAATTCTTACTTTGCTCTCGGAATGAATGCCAAGGTAATATGTACAGAAACAACAATTCTAGTAAGGTCATGACACACTAACATAGTAACTCAATCCTAATTCTAATAGATGCTAATAACACACACACCAACACACAGTTAGGCAGTTAGGACTCCTTAAGCACACCTTGATATTAAATGCTAAAATTAATAAGTGCTAATAACATTATGTACAGTGTGCAAATGAGCATTGTGCAACGAGCAGTGTATAATTACAAATTAGTACCCGGTGCTAATTTCTGTAATGGTTGTACCAGTAGACTGTGCATGATAAGTAGCAGCAGAGATGATATGGACATCAGACGGGTGAGACTATATCTACTGTACAGGTGAGCAGTGTGCAAATTTAGCAGCCAGTGTGTGAGTTCCTATATGCAAAGCTGTGTTGCAAAGTTTTGGGAGTTGTTATCTGTTCAGGAGTCTGATGGCAGTGGGAAAGAAGGAGTTCTTCAGTCTGGTTGTCCTGGATTTCACACTTCTGTCTCTCCGGCCTGAGGGTAGAAGTGTGAACAGTCTGTGCTGGGGGTGGGTGGGGTCCCGGAGGGTGGCGTCAGCTCTCCTTTGGACCCTGCAATGGTAGATGCTCTGCAGTGAGGGGAGTGGAGTCCTGATGATCTTCTCCACTGTCTTCACCACTCTCTGCAGGCATTTGCGGTCCAGGACATTGGTGCTGCCATACCACACAGTGATGCAGTTGATCGGGATGCTCTCGATGATGCAGCTGTAGAAATTGTTGAGAATCCTGGAGGACATGCCAAACTTCTTCAGCCTCCTCAGAAAGTAGAGTCGCTGTTGAGCTCTCTTAACCAGCTCTGTGGTGTTGTGTGTCCTCTTAAGGTCCTCACTGATGTGGATGCCCAGGTATTTAAAGCTGCTCACCCTCTCCACCTCAAGCTTCCGGATGAACAGCGGTCGATGGGGTCTCCTCCTCCCTTTCCTCATGTCCACTCTCATCTCCTTTGTCTTGTCCGTGTTGAGGGTGAGGTTGTCCTCACACCATGACACCAGTTTGGCCACCTCCCTCCTGTAGGATGCTTCATCACCAGTGACGCGTCATATCACTGCTGTGTCATCCGCAAACTTTAGGATGATATTGTCCTTATGGGAGGTATAGCGTGACCTTGGGTTCCAATCCATAAAATCATTCTTTGCTGAAGAAAAATTGTTTCAACTCTAAAGTCTGGTCATGAACTGCTTCTATCACCCAAGGACCAGAGCTGTAACACTATCCATCGGCCATAAAGTGGAAGTTAATCCCTTCTCCAAGACTTAGTCATTCTCCCTTTTCTGCTCTCCCAAGACAGTATCTGCTACTGAAGACATGGTTGAACTCTTGGGATGGATAATGTGGTTTCAAATGCCTTTATTGAGATGATTTGATGTGTTGCTTTATTTTCAGGAAGAAATTAATTTTTGCATGCTTACTATCACAAATTAATTACAGTTACAATGTAGAGACATTGTATGTTCCCTTATTATTGAGAAGAATATTTTAGTCCCTAAATTTTTAGGAATTTATGCTTTATTCGGCAACATGTGTCTTAAGGGGGGTCTCACTTCTCATATCAAATGTCTCTCCCCCTCCTTTCTCTGCTCTATGAGAGACCATAGCTGGACTTTAACTGACCAATAGAGTTCCAAGCTTCGCTGCATCTCCTTTATCATCAGTTTATGACTTCTGCCAAACAAAGAAGCTCAAATGTAATTGATTCAGCTCAGTTCCATGAAATTCAGTGAGATTCTGCCACACCTAGACAAAAAACTTTCCTTTTTCAGTTTTGGGGCGGTGGTCAAGCTGTAAGGAGCCTTCTCTGCTTTTCCATTTTTTTTTCCCCCTATCTTTTAAAAAGGCCCAGAGTCTTCCAGGATCTGTGAAAATCCCATTTCTTTTCTTTAAAATTCACTTTTTGCCTATTTTAATCCTTTCCTTTAAATCACTGTGCAAGAAGATTGTTTGATTTTTTTTTTTTTTTTTTTTAGCTTAAACCAACTCATTTAAACATCGGAAGAAATGGATTTGTGATGTGGTTTTTTTCCTCATTTGGAATTTCTGATGGGGCTTTGTACAATAAACCAATTCCTTCTTCAATGCATAAGAGAAGACCTCGCCCAGCTTACTGAAGAACAGCCGAATGTGATCTCAGGAGTAGGCCATAACCGTGGTAAGGAGCCTGTCTGCCAATCTTCCAACAGAACCCACGCTGGTCCAGTTAAAACAGATTCATGTGGACCGCTTGCTACCTACTGGGACACAGTGATTATGCTTGGCTGACGGTTTGTTGTTTAATTTAAACTTAATTCTTCAGACTATTCCTGGTATAAGTTCTTTAAACTTAATTTCATGCAAACCCCCATCAGAATTTCAAAATGCATTGTCCTTTCAATAATTTACATTTTTCAGAGTAACACCAATTTTCCGTTTTTATAAATAGTTAATCATCATTTTCTTCATAAAAATTGCATCCCCTTTTCTTAACCAATGCTGTTTTATGGTTTTCCAATTTCCAGTATACTGACAAATTAAACTTTCTTTGGTTCCACAAATGTTTGATTCACATGTGAAACTCAAATAGTCTATGATGCCTATGATACATGTTGAATTCTCTTAACCACTTGCGCTCCGTTGTTCCGCGGGCGGGCAAGTCTCTGCGTCCTAGGACGCACGAGGGCGCACTCCTGCGCCCTCGTGCGCACTCGGACGCATAGTCCAGATTGTGGTGATGCAGGTGGTGTTGGCGTCCAAGCACCACTAAAAAAAAAACTGCAGACACAGCCGCGAACAGATTAGTTCATCTGATTGACCTCTCATTCGACTAATAAGAGCCTTGAATTGGGTTTCTGAAGCCTTGAAGAGCCAATGAATGAAAACCTAGGAAGGAGGACCCGCCTACTGTGAATGCAGGAGCCAATTGACGCACAGAAATTCAGGCTGGGTGAAGAGAGACTTACTGCTGCAGCAGATGAAAACAAAGGACGCTGGACGAATCTGCTACAGACCCCGCAGCATGGAGACCACCCACAAGTGGGACCTGCACTCATTCCAGCAGAATAGACGTTTAGGATTCTCTTCCGTCATCATAGACCGACGAAGGCCGACGACAAAGGTCGTAAATCATTCACCAAAACCGCAATATTGGAATTATGTTTTGATCGGGATCCACGAGCGGACCAGCGTCGCGTTCGTCTGACAATGAGGAAGAGAAGTTCGCCAGGACTCTGCTGCTGTGAAGAGGTAAGGTGTTATAAGCTAAATTATTATTTCTCCCTGAAAACTGTAATCCAAAAATGACTTTTGACCGATCGGTAAATTACAACTGTACTGCGCACGAAGTACGAAGTGTGTGCGCCGCGATAAACGGTTCATTTGCCGTGTTCGGACCGTGGACGCCCCCCCCCCCCCCCCCCCGCTGCAGAAGAGGAGCGGAGGGGGGGGCGTTCACGGTCCGAACGCCCCCCGGTCTGCGGGGGGAAGCATATGAGTCTATTCCTTCATGTAGCGATGGCCGTCTTCTGTAGCGAGGAGGACAACCCCCCCCCCCCACACACACACACAGTAGCAAGGGGGGGGGGGAGCCGCTGTGAAAACATGCAAGGAGTGTAATCCGTCATGTAGCGAGGGCCGAACTCCGTCTTTTGTAGCAGGGGGGGACAACCCCCCCCCCACACACACACACAGACACAGTCCTGAGTGTGACCTTTCATTAGAGCCCAAAATGAAGATTCTACATTGAATTATTCAAAAGTTACAGATGTTTTTCCAAACTGTGCCATTTGGCACAATTTGGCACAGTTCCAAAACGCCTGGGAACTACCTGAGAACAAGGCTGTGTAAAATATTCATTTTTTGTGGTATTGTTACCAAATTTGGATCTCAGCTTGATAACACTTGGTTCTACATTTCTGTTGCATTTTCCAGCCGGATCGGACAGCTGTGTGTTATTTGCAAGCATTTGTATCCAAAAAAACATCGTGTCCAAATTTATTTTCTTCAAGTTCAGTATGTTTAGATGACTGTAACTCAGTGGCCGGAGCACGTAGAGAGATTATGTTTTTTTTGCCAAAAAATTCAAAGTGTTTTGTTTTAAATGAGACCAACCCCATGAAGATGCTGCAAAGGGTTGAATAACAGCTTTCGATTTACTTTGGGCACGTTATTTTTTGGCATTTTTAGGAAAATTGCCCGGAGTGCAAGGGGTTAAAGTTATCCAAATGTGTTAATCTATTCTGGCATTTCTTATTAAACTATTGAAAGACATTTGGGAGTTATTGTTTGATTTCATGTCCATCTTCTTGATTATCAGCAGATAAGAACTCACAAGGGTTTTTTTGTTTGTTTGTTTTAGACTGATTCATAATTGGTACAAATAAAGAATTGTTAATAAAATTGTCCATTATCGGGATTGGTGCCCTACGAGGATGTGACAGTAATGAAAGGAAACAGTGATTCCTACTCACATTCATATATACATTAATACTTGTACCAACAATAAAATACCTATAAAACCCATAAATCTGCTACAGAGGCAACACAGTCATGGGTGAAGAGGCTGTAGAGGAATTAGCCACTGTTACAGTATTTACTTTTTGGTAGTCTGTGCAGAAATGTGGAGTTCCCTCTGATTTAGGGATAACAAGGCAAGGTCAACTCCAGGGGCTGCAACTTGCTTTTGCCAACCCATGTTCCAGGAGGTAGGTCACTTCCTTTTTCATAATTTCCCTTTTTATCGCATTGACCCTGTAGACATGTTTGATAGGAGTAGCATCACCTACTTTAATATCATGAGCCAACACAGTTGTGCAAGTAGGGATGTCACCAAACGATGTTAAATGGGTCTGGATGAGAGCTTCAATATCTGCTTTTTGTGAGTCAGACAAATGAAAAAGATGTTGAGGCAGGTTTGCTAACACCTCTGATTTTAGTAACCTGGCTGTCTGGTGATCTATGACCTTTATTTCAAGACCATCTTCATCTTTACTACCCTTCACTCCCAGAGAGGTACTTAAAGAGACAGAGGGTGAGGTGGATAAATATTCATCTACCATAGGTGCCACAGGCACTGAAGTTTGGTGGGTAGGCTGAGGAACAGGGACATTTCTAGAGTTGTACAACTTTAGCATGTTTAGATGACACAAGCGAGTACTGCATTTTCTGTCAGGAGTTTTTATAACAGTCAGTATCACTTACTTTCTTTTGTACCACTTAGGGTTCAGAAAAATGAGCAGAGAGCGCAGACCCAGGGATAGGATGTAATACTAGAACCTCATCACCTGGTTTGAAGGACCAAAGAACTGCCATCTTCGGCTTCATGGTGATCTGAGCCGAGGATAGTGCTTCCAAAACCACTGTTCGAGCCTGGTGGAGGTGCTCTCGGAACTGCGAAACAAAGCCCAAGATATTAGTTTTGACTGATTTTGGAGATAACATAAACTCTTCCTTGAGTAATTTTAAAGGTCCTCAAACTTCATGTCCAAATACAAGTTCTGTTGGACTAAATCCCAATGATTCTTGGTTAGCTTCCCTTGTTGCAAACAACATTAGGGATACTCCTTCATCCCAATCTTTACCAATCTCAAGACAGTATTTTGTTAACAGATTTTAGCGTATGGTGCCACCGCTCCAGAGCTCCTTGAGATTCAGGGTGATAGGCATTTGAAACAATGAGCTTAATTCCGAGAGTTTCCATCACTTGTTTAAAAAGTTTTGACAGAAAATTGGTGCCTTGATCAGTCTGCACTATTCTGGGGAGGCCAAAGGTTGTAAAGAACTTTAACAGAGCTTTTGTTACCAGGGGAGTAGTGACCCTCCTCAGAGGAATTGCCTCTGGGAAGCATGTTGCTGTACACATTATAATTAGCCAGTCACTCCAGGATTTCGTGGGATTTTTTTTTTTTTTTTTTTTTTTTTGGTGGACCAACAGTGATCTGTGACGGTGATCTGTCACACGCCAGAGATGGGGGTGATTTCAGGCAGGCGGACGTTTTTCAACACAAACCCAGCACGTCATACATGCAGTCATTACAGAGACTCGAGGAAAGGCTCATCGGCTGGCCGGGGGAGACAGCGGAAGGGACAATGTGGGAAAACTTGCAGGTGAGTGGGTTTTTTTTCTTAAAATCACAGTTTTTTTGCTGATGTGTTCGGTATATACTTACTGTAAACATGGGAGTGAGCACAGTGCTGCACTGCATTTAATTAGTCAGACTGATGACGTACATGTTTGCGTAGTACTCGGGGACAAATTTGATTGGCAAAATTGGCGGAAGTTGACGACAATTGGCCAAAATTACGGAAAAATTGCAGTGATTGGACAAAATTCAAATTATGCAGGACCTGCTGAAGTCGCGGAAACTGGTAGAATCGCAACATCGCGAAATCCTGGAGGGACTGGTTAGCAGAAACTGACATCCAGACTTTGCCTTTGGTAAGTGACCAACAGTCTACAATGACATGCTCACAAGGTTTGCCCAGAGCAGGAATAGGGTAGAGGGGAGCAGGTAGGACTATTTGGCTTCCCCACAATCTGGCAAGATTTACAGGCAGGACAGAATTGTACCACATCAGCTTTTAGTCCTGGCCAAAAGAAATGAATATGTTTTTGTTACCCCAAGGAGTCCAGCAAGTGGATGATCATGTGCCAGGGATAGCACATGCTGCCGATAGTCAGATGGAACAACAATTTGATACACATTTCCCCAGTTAGCATCGATCTCACTGGCACCCTCATCAGGCTGGGACTTTACCAGTTTGGACCTCCACCTGTGCATCAAGACTCTAAGAAGCAGGAGCAAGAACTGCATTTTTGTCTCGTTTCAGACAGAGAAGCAAAGCATTTGGTTAACGAAGAATCAGATTTCTGTGCCGTAATGAGTGCTTCGTTGGTTAAGGGCAGTTTACATGCAGTTGAGGTAGAGGGCTTCACCTTGAGGACATTTATGTCATTAATCAGCTCTTTAGAGACGGGTGAACTTTTGCTTTGAGCTGTAACTGGTTCATCTTCAGTCAAGGCTGAAGCCAGAAAAGAATCTGCCAAACTGCCTTCTTCAGCCATGCACAGAGCCTGAGCTCTGGTAAGTGCACTAGCAGAGAAAATGGAAGGGTAAACTTATGCCAAATAATCTTGGGAGTCAGACTCAGGATTTTCTATGACCTCAGGAGTCGGATGAACTCTTTCTCCAGCCATATCTGTCATGAATCTGGGTTTGATTATAGGATCAAGCCCATGCTTCATGTTCATATTGTTGTGTTCCTGTGACTTTTTATGATTATTACTTTGTATCACTTGTCATCTGTGTTCCCCTGAGCCCCTTGTCTTTGTCTTCTGTGTTATCCCCTGTTTGGTCTTGGGTCTGTGTGTGTACCTGTCCACCTATTGTTGTCTTGTGTGTTCATAGTCATGTTTCATGTGCACTTCCTATCTGTGTTGTCTGCACAGCCCCGCCCGTCCTGTGCTGTCTGATTGCCCTTGATGGTGCTCACGTGTTCTGTGTTGTCCTGATTGCTCTCCTGTCTATATATGTGTAATTCAGTCTGTGCTCTGTGTGGTGTCCTTGTGCATGTCTCTGTCTCACACACACTTCTGTAAACCTGTAAGTAACCTGCAGAGTTTAAAACCTGCCTGCTTTGCCTTTTATTTCTGCCCACATACAGCTTTATTTTCTGGTTAAAAATAAACCATGGTCTACCAGAGTCATCTAGCACTTGGGTCCTCCCCTCATTCCTTGCCTGGAGAGGCAATAACTATGACAGAAGGACACCACCAGAAATGGACCCAGCAGGAGAGTCTGTCAAGAGGAGGAGAAAGTGGAGTCGGGACGAGCTGGAGGTGGTGGCCATGATCAAAGACATGGCGACCGACACTCGGAGCTGTTCATCCCGAGAGGATAAGATTCTTTGCTGGGGTGGTGTAGCTAATCTGCTGGAGGCCTGACCTAACACGCCCTCCCACCCCCGGTCCCTGAATCTCTCCTTTCCTCTGCTACAACCACTGCCATCTGCCTCCTCCTCGCTGGAGCCAGCCTCCCAGCCACCAATTCTCTCTCCAGCAGAGCAGGGAGAGTTCTATGGCAGCAAACTGGCATTCAAGGGCCCCGGGTGGAAAGAAGGCTCCCGGAGATGCCGTTCCACTCGACACCATGTACCACCACCTGCTCCGGCTCCTCCTCGGATTGCTCCAGCTGTTCGCGAGGTGCGTGTCACAGCTCCAGCTGTCCCCAAGGTGCGCACACCAGTTCCCGTTGTTCCTGAGATGCACGCCATGGCTCCTGTTGTCCCCGAGGTGCACACAACAGCTCTCACTGTTCCCGAGGTGCACATTACAGCTCCAGCTCTCTCCTCGGTGCACACATCAGATTGCGCTCCACCAGCTTCACCTGTCATAACGCCTGCAGTCTCGCCTGTCATCCTGCAGTGCCGGCTCCAATGTCTCCAGTGCTGGTGCCCACGCCCGCTGCTGCACTTCTGACTGTCTCATGTGCAGCTCCTTCTGCAGCTCCTGAGATGGTCATCACCTCACCAGCTGCAGAGTCACCGGGGTCCTCACTGGCAGTGGAGCAGGAGTTAAGGCAAGTACCTTCTTTTGTATTTTTAACATCTATTCCGAAGGAGTCTTGCCTAACTCCTGCCGGGGGAACCCAGTTGCAGCTCTCATCTGCTTCTAGCCTCTCTTCACCAGGCTCCACTGTCTGTTCCTGTATTGACCCATTTTCCATCTCCTCCTTCACGTCTGAGGTGTCTGCATCATGGATGGTGTTTCATGCCACAGCTCTGCCACCATCCAAGCTGCATGTTCCACCTGACGTCCAAGAGGTCAGGAGACCTCCACCTGACGCCCAAGAGGTCTTGAGACCTCCACCTGATGTTCAAGAGGTCAAGAGACCTCTACCCATCTCCCAGAGGTCAAGCAGCCCACTCCACCTTCGCCACCTGAGGTCACCGCTTGTTGGCTGCTATTAGCTCCTGTGCCGAAGGCCCCTCAGGAACTATCTTCTGAACTTGAGACTCCTGTATCGATAGCCTCTGAAATTTCTGCATTAGCATGTCCTGAACTAGAAATTCCTGCATTTGTGTCACCAGCACCAGAAATTTCTGCATGTGTGTCTACTGGGCCAGAAACTTCTGCATTGATGCGTCCTGGTCCAGAGGTTTCTGCATTTGTGTGTTATGAACCAGAAATTTCTGTATCTTTTTGTCATGAACCAGAAATTTCCACATTTGTGTCTCCTGCACCAGAAATATCTGCATTAGTGTCTCCTGCACCATAAATTTCTTCATCTATGTGTTTTGGACCAGCAATTTCTGCACCTGTGTGTCTTGACCTAGAAATTTCTGCACTTATGTGTCTTGATCCAGAAATTTCTGCACCTGTGTGTCGTGAACCAGAAAATTCTGCTTTTGTGTCTCCTGCACCAGAAATTTCTGCATTTGCAACTCCTGCACCAGAAGTCTCTGCTTTAGTGTGTCCCAAACCAGAAGATTTTGCTTTAGCGTGTCCTGAACCAGAAAATTCTGCTTTGGTGTGTCCTGAGCCAGAAAATTCTGCTTTAGTGTGTCCTGAACTGGAAAATTCTGCTTTAGTGTGTCCTGAACCAGAGAATTCTGCTTTAGTGTGTCTTGAACCAGAGAATTCTGCTTTAATGTGTCCTGGACCAGAGAATTCTGCTTTAGTGTGTCCTGAACCAGAAAATTCAGCATTTGTGTCTCATGAACCAGAAATTTCTGCATCTTTGTTCCCTGTGCCAGAGATTTCTTAACCTGTATTCCCTGAACTTAAAAATTCCGTCTTTGTGTCCCCTGAGTCAAAGATCCCAGCATCTGCGTCTCCAAAACTAGAAGTTTCTGCATTTGTGTCCACTGGACCAGAGGTTTTTGCATGTGTGTCTACTGGACCAGAGGTTTTTGCATGTGTGTCTACTGGACCAGAGGTTTTTACATGTGTCTCTACTGAACCAGAAATTTCTGCATGTGTGTCTCCCGGACCAGAAATTTCTGCACCTGCACCTGAAATTTCTGTATTTGTGCCCCCTGAGTTAGAGATTTCTGCATCTGTGTACCTGTGAAGGAGCTGTGATGCTTGCTCTTCACTATGTGGGTAATTTATTTCTCTTAAGACTTGATTATGCTTCAGTTAATGTTAATCACAGAATGTAACTTAATGTATATTATTTAATATCATTAGTAATGTTTTCTGTTTATGATGTTTTCTTTACTTTGACATCTACTAACCTCCCTCTCTCCCAAGGTGACCACCTGGGTGTTTTCATGAAGTGCGCACATGGAATGCAGCCAATTACCTCTGGTCTCAATTGGTTTAGGCTGCGTGTCCACCAAACATGTTTTTCCGCTGTGGGCGATGGTTTTCTATTCATTCTCTATGTAGTTTACGGTGCCGAGCGCCTTTGGCGCTGAAACACTTTAAGCGGTGGCCATTTTTTGTCGCTACGCTCAGCGTTGAAAAAAGTTCAACTTTTCAGACTGCAGCTGAGCTCATCAATGTCAGACCTTTCTAAGCAGCCAATCAGAATTAAGGAAGGGCAGGACATACTGGAAGAAGACAACGGTATAATGGCGGAGGAGAGGCTGATACTCGCTGTATCAGACAATCTGGTATTGTTTGATCTGACGCTAAAAGACTATCATGATCAAAATTTAAAAGCAGATGCTTGAAGGAATGTGTCCACATCTGTTGGCATGTCAAGTGAGTGTTTGTTCCTTTGTCACGGTCATATTTCTCACAAGTTTGTTGCAGTAGATAAGGAAGGGCGGGACATAGGATGCCAGTACAATGTCTACTCAGACTCCTGTTTTCCTTGTCATCATATTTTACATAAAGAGTTGCTAAAACACGTTTCCTGTCCATTGTTATTTAGAGACTGCTATTAAAAAAATAAGTAGAAAGTCTGACCATAGGAAAAGTGGAAGTGCTGAGCTGAGAGTGACAAGCTGTTGCTGGGATACATGATACAGACTTTTCCCCCCCAGAGCGCAGCACACAAACGCTGGGAAAAAAAACCCAAAACACTCAGGGCAGTCGGGCAACAAAAAACACATTTGGTGAATACGCAGCCTTATTGGACTTTACCATTGTAGACTGAGAGGAGGGGGGAGATGATTTGTTTGGGGGTTTGTTTAATTAGTTTATGGAGTATCTCTCAGTTAATAGTTTATTTCTTTTGAAGTTTGTTTATATCATTTATACCATGATTTGTTATCATAGGATTGTGATATATATTTTGTAGATATACTGTAAATAGATTTGTGCCTTCACCCATGGTTTTAGGGATCCTCTAGTATATAGAGAGTGGGTGGAATGATGTTCTTTATTCTGTGAGGGCTGGAGTTACTCCTGTGTCTGGTGTGAGTTGCATTTAAATATCCTCAAGTTTGTTACTAAAAGAAATCAGAGCTCTGCAAATTGTTGGCTTGTGGTGCACATATGTGGGTTTCATATGCTTCACATGTGTATTACTGTATGCTTATTGTATGCTTCACGTCTCAGAGGTCTGAACCTCCTAGGGGTAACAGGAGGATGTGAAGTCTGGCCTTTTGTATGCAGAGAGATGGCCTTGAAGGATTTCCTGACCACCAGGACTTTAGGTGGAGACGAGAAGACCTGGAAGGGGATGCATTGTGATTTGGGATTAAAAGACAATGTGACTGTGTGCTTTGATGTCCAGGGGTATTAAAGGGACAGATGTTGGGGGATTTCTTTCTCTTTCTGTTTTTGGATGTTGGAGAATGTGAATGTGAATAAACTGGACTTGAGAAATAAACTCAGCCTCGTACTTCCCACACTTCTCCACACTGGTGACCCTAAGACGTATCATGAGCGGAGACGAATCTCCCGAGCCAGACTCGTCAGGAGCCAGCCAAATGAATGCAGCCACAGTTCAGCTACCGGACTTCTGGCCGAGCAATCCGCGCTCCTGGTTTAGCGCAATTGAGGCACAGTTCCACCTCCGGAGGATTTCGGCGGACGCCACAAAGTTCTACACAAAGGTCTAGTACATTTCCATCTGGCTGGAAAAAAGCTGTCGTCATACCAGTTCATAAATCAGGCAGTAAAGACGATATATGCAATTACCGCCCAATCTCTATCTTACCAGTCCTATCTAAGGTTCTTGAAAAAGTTGTAGCTACACAGCTGATAGACTACTTACAAGACAGTCAACTTCTTCATCCACATCAATTTGGTTTTAGACCAGGATACTCAACAGAAACAGCAAATTGTTGCCTTATTGAAAACGTCAAACAGTCCTTGGACAGGGGTAATGTGGTAGGAGCTGTTTTTCTAGATCTCAAAAAGGCTTTCGATACTGTAAACCACAGTTTGCTTTTATCCAAAATGGTATCTTTTAACTTCTCCCCAAATACATTAGAATGGTTTGCATCTTATCTCCAGAATAGAGAACAGTGTGTAAAAGTTCACCAGGATAAACCCTCATTTTTAAACAACCGCATGGGTATCCCACAAGGGTCCATTCTTGGTCCTTTACTTTTCAGCATTTTTATTAATGACTTGCCGTTACACTGCTCAGCTGCAACATGCCAACTTTATGCAGATGATGCAGTTATTTACACAGCTGCCAAGACTCCAGCACAGGCTGCAGATGTACTGTCTACAAGTATGGTTGATGTCCAAGAGTGGCTCCTCAAGAACCATCTATTGCTGAACCTTCAGAAAACAGTCTCAATGTGCTTTTCAATCAAAAAATGTAACCTGCAACATTTTAAAGTTAATATACATGATCATGACATCAGTTTAGCTACAGAATTCAAATACCTTGGCATTGTACTAGATCCTCAACTCAAATTTAATCTTCATATAAAGAAAATTTCAAAAACAGTAAAAAAAAATCTGAACTGCTTTAAATTAATTAGATATTACATACCTTACAAAGCAGCTGCACTGTATATGCATTCTATGGTTTTTTCTCATATATCATACTGTTTGACAGTCTGGGCTCAAGCAGCCCCTTCCACAATAAGACATATAGGTTCATTATATAATCAAACCCTAAAAATCTTGGACAAAAAGCCCATTAGGTGGCATCACTGTAATGTTTTAAAAAAATACAACCTATTGAGTTTTGAGAGCTTCATTGACCTCTGTCTTCTGAAATTAACGTTCAAATGTTTCCATAAATCAGCACCCGAGCCACTTGCTGGTTTCGTCCAAAGACAGGACAGCAGCAGAGCCACCAGGAGTTCTGTTAACAATAACTGTAAAATATTCCACCGCAGAACCACATTTGGACAAACAGCTTTCTCTATAAAGGGCAGTCACATCTGGAACACAATGCCAAATGAAATTAAAATAATAACGGACTTTAAAACATTCACTAAAAATGTTAAAAACTGGCTGAAAAATAAACAAGAATGTACTCATGTATGAATTATTTGTCTGCAAAGTGAGAGTGAATGAAGGGAAGGAATAAATGTGTTTGTTTATAGTGAGTGACGGAGGGAGGAAGGCCTGAAATAGGCAAATGTGAGTTATGTTATATGTGTTAAATGTGAGTCAGGCTGTTATATTTGTGTATTTATAATATTTATGTTAAAGGTGAGTCAGGCTGTTATATTTGTGTATTTATAATTGTGTATTTATAATTTTTCTGCATTGATGTATGTGGTTATTGTGTATATTTTTATCTTGATTCTTTTTTCTAAAGCCCATCCAGGGACAAGAGTTGCAAATTAGCTAATAGCTATACACTCTATGTGCAACACATCAGATTGATTGTCTTTGATTAATTGTCTATGTTTATTGCACTGTCCCTGTCAAATAAACTAATCTACTACTACTACTACCATGTGGTTGCAAAGCTGGACAACCACACAGCCCAGCGGGTGGAGAGCCTGATCAACCACCCGCCGGACAGCGACAAGTACAGCACGTTGAAGGCTGCACTCATCCGTTACTTCACCCCCTCGGTGGAGGAGCGAGCAGAGAGGCTCCTGGCGCTGACTGAATTTGAGAGCGACAGACCTGCAGACCTGATGGGGAAGATGTTGAGTTTGAGAGACTCCGAAGATGATAACTTCATCTTCACCCACCTTTTCCTCAGGACCCTACCGTCAGCAGTGAGAGTGACCCTGGCCAGTTCACCACTGTTGGCCCGACGAGACTACCACGAGCTGGGCCAGGAGGCGCAACGACTCGTCGACGCCAATAAACGGCGCGCGGCTACGGCTGCGGCAGTGGAGCCAGGCGCAACGTCCACAGAGGGCCGGGGGCCAGAGGCTGCAGCACCAGACTCACCGACGACGGCAGCGGCAGGGGCCAGGAAACACGGTGCAGACGATGTCCTTTGCTTCTACCATCGCCGCTTCGCAGAGAGGGCACGCAAGTGCATTCCACCATGCCATTTCAAGCGCTCAGGAAACGCCAAGACCGGGGATCAGTAGCAGCTGCGGCCCTCGGAGAGGAGAACAAGCTGCTCTACTTGAGGGATGCACACTCGGGGAGGCATTTTCTTGTGGATACGGGCTCCCAGCTGAGTTTCTTCACACCTTCCTACGCTGACCGGCTGGCGCCTTCCAGTGGTCCCCGGGTGTCAGCAGCGAACGGCTCGGCGATTAAGACCTTCGGTGAGAGGACTCTGCTTCCGTCTTTACACGGCCGTACATTCGAGTGGACTTTTGTCATAGCGGCAGTCAATTTCAACATGTTAGGTGCTGATTTTTTGTGCTCACATGGTTTGTTGGTCGATCTTGCTAACAGACGCCTGGTTAATGCACTCTCTTTTTATTCTATTCCCTGTACAGCTCGAGTGGCCCCGCCAGCAGCACAAGCCAACGTCACAGCTGCGGGTGGTAAGTTCCACACACTCCTCACTCAGTTCCCAGCACTCACGGTTCCAACATTTTCGGCGACCGTGGCTAAACACGGGGTGGAGCATTTTGTTACTACCACCGGACCGCCCGTTTTTGCAAAAGCTCGGCGCTTGGATTCAGCTAAACTGACCATAGCGCGCGAGGAGTTCGCCAACCTGGAAAGGTTGGGCATCATCAGGCGTTCGAAGAGCCCATGGGCTTCACCGCTTCACATGGTCCCGAAAGCTGATGGCTCGTGGCGACCTTGCGGTGATTTCCACAGGCTGAACAACGCTACAGCGCACGACCGCTACCCGATCCCGCACATCCAAGATTTTTCAGTTCATTTGGCGAGGGCGCGCGTTTTTTCTAAAATAGACTTGGTACGCAGTTACCACCAGGTCCCAGTGCGCGCTGAGGACATACCCAAAACAGCGGTAATAACTCCTTTCGGGCTTTTCGAGTTTTTGCGCATGCCGTTTGGGCTTAAAGGCGCAGCGCAGACGTTCCAACGCATGATGGACGCGGTTTTGCGCGATCTCCCTTTCGTGTTAGTCTACCTGGACGACATATTGGTAGCCAGCGCGTCCGAAGATGAACACGAAAACCACCTCATGGCAGTTTTCCGGAGGTTGGCAGAGCACGGGTTAATAATTAACCCAGCGAAGTGTCAGTTCGGGGTGACGCAGATTGATTTTTGGGGGCATCGCGTCTCTCCAGAAGGAGCGGTCCCTCTGCCTGATAAAGTGCGCGCAGTAACAAATTTTCCCCAACCACAAACGGTCAAAGCATTACAGGAGTTTTTGGGAATGGTGAATTTTTATAACCGTTTCCTCCCCCGCGCAGCGCAGCTCATGTAACCATCGTATGCTGCACTAAAAAAACAAAAACCCACAAATAAAGTTGAATGGTCTCCGGAGCGAGAGTGCGCATTCTCTGAAGTCAAAACAGCCCTGGCAAACGCTGCGTTGTTAGCACATCCAGTCCCAGCGGCCCGCATGGCGCTCACTACTGATGCGTCAGATGTGGCCATAGGGGCGGTCGTGGAACAGCATATAGCCGGAGCCTGGCAACCGCTCGCCTTTTTCAGTAAGACCCTGCGCGACAACGAACGAAAATACAGCGCATTCGACAGGGAGTTGTTAGCTCTCCACTTGGCCATTCGCCACTTCCAGTTCTGGCTGGAAGGACGCCGTTTCACCGCGTTCGTTGACCACAAGCCGCTGACTTTTGCGATGGCCAAGATTTCAGAACCTTGGTCGGGCCGGCAGCAGAGACAGCTGGCCGCGATATCAGAGTTTACTACCGATATCCAGCATGTGGCGGGTAAACTTAATGTAGTGGCGGACTGCCTCTCGCACGCCGTGGCGGCTCCAGCCCGCGTGGAGGTAGATTCTGCAGCCATGGCCGCGGAGCAGGTTAGCGACGCGGAAGTGCGCGCGGCCCCGGTCCGCGTGGGGATAGATTATGCAGCCATGGCCGCGGAGCAGGTTAGCGACGCGGATGTGTGCGCGCTCCAGTCTGGACCAGCAGGGTTAAGGCTGGAGAACAGGGTGCTGCAAGACGGTATGCCCCCCCCCCCAATCTGCGATGTCTCCACTGGGTGGCCGCGTCCTGTGGTTCCAGCCGCGTGGCGCCGCCGCGTTTTTGACTCGATCCATTCTCTAGCGCACCCGGGAGTGCGTGCGTTGGTCAAAATGGTAGGAGAGAAATTTGTATGGCCGAGCCTGCGCAAACAAGTTAGAGAGTGGGCGGCAACCTGCATGGCTTGTCAGCGGGCCAAGGTTCATAGACACACGAGAGCTCCCTTGGAGCCGTTTCACATCCCAGCTAAAAGGTTTGATCATGTCCACGTGGACCTCATAGGCCCCCTCCCGCCCTCACAAGGGTGCACACATCTTCTGACAATGGTTGACCGCACCACGCGCTGGCCGGAAGTGGTTCCGCTGTCGTCAACCACAGCCGAGGAGGTTGCGCGCGCGTTTTTAATGGCATGGGTAGTGCGTTTTGGAGTCCCGTCAGACATTACGTCCGACAGAGGCCCTCAATTTGTTTCCGAACTTTGGTCAGCAATGGCCCGCAGCCTGGGGGCAACGATCCACCGCACGACCGCGTACAACCCGCAGGCTAACGGGTTATGCGAACGTTTTCACAGGTCACTGAAGGCGGCTCTCAGAGCGTCGCTTACGGATGCAAATTGGGTAGACAAGCTACCATGGGTTTTATTGGGGTTGCGTTCTGCACCTAAAGAGGATTTAGAAGCCTCCCCAGCTGAGCTAGTTTTCGCACAGCCACTTCGGCTGCCCGGGGAATTTCTCCCAGATAATCCAGCGCCAGAGTGCTCCCTGGCTCAGCGGTTACAGAATAGCACGGGCCCGAGCACGCTACCTGGCCCCGTTCACCACAGTTTTCCGCGTGTTTTTGTGCCTAAGGCTTTAAAAAATGCGGAGTTTGTTTTTGTCAGACATGATGCCCATCGTCCGCCTTTACGCCCACCTTATGACGGACCATATAGAGTGCTGGAAACAGGGGATAAGCATTTTTTGCTAGATTTGGGGGGCAGAAAAGAAATGATTGGCATTAACAGGCTCAAACCCGCTTTTGTGATAGCTGACGAAGTTGTGCAGTTGGCCAAGGCTCCTCGGCGTGGCAGACCCCCTAGAGAGCATTCCCCAAAACACCCACAGAGGTTGACTAACAGTTCTCATCCCCAGGCAGCAGCTCCACAGCAGGAAGACGCCGCGGAAGTGGTACAGCCTGCTTACAGCAAATACGGGAGAAGGCTGAGGCCCAAGCGGCACGTGGACTGATATGTAGTGATTTTATCATGACATGCAATCTGTGGTTATGTTGTTCCATCTTAGACGTTTGGGGGGGGGGGGTCATGTGGCGCACATATGTGGGTTTCATATGCTTCACATGTGTATTACTGTATGCTTCACATCTCAGAGGAACAAGAGGTCTGAACCTCCTAGGGGTAACAGGAGGATGTGAAGTCTGGCCTTTTGTATGCAAAGAGATGGCCTTGAAGGATTTCCTGACCACCAGGACTTTAGGTGGAGACGAGAAGACCTGGAGGGGGATGCATTGTGATTTGGGATTAAAAGACAATGTGACTGTGTGTTTTGATGTCCGGGGGTATTAAAGGGACAGATGTTGGGGGATTCCTTTCTCTTTCTGTTTTTGGATGTTGGAGAATGTGAATGTGAATAAACTGGACTTGAGAAATAAACTCAGCCTCGTCCTTCCCACACTTCTCCACAGGCTGACCCTGTGCTCATTCTATCAGGGTACACATTTCAAGCTAAGCTGTTTTCATCCTAAAGGAAGGTGTTTGAATGTCAAAAACCTTACATTTGGTGGCAGCGGTGGGATGAGATGCTTCCATTTTGAGTGTGTACAAAGGCCATTTTGAAGAAGCTGGCATGAACAGTCAAAGGCAAGTAAGACTGTGGACATTAATGAAGAGGGTCCAGAAGAAGGAGCGACTGGTAAGGTACCATTAACTGTGCACTCAAGAGAGGAATTAAAGGTGCCAGAAGATTTAAGAATGCTCTTCATTATGTTGCGACAATGACTTCAGTTTCAAAAAGAGCTGAGTGAAAAATGGGACCATAAAGCTGTTAAGCAAGACAGAAGATGGAACCAGATTAAAGTTAATATCTTAAGGGATGAGGTGGAACAGCGACAGAGAAGTGAGCTGCAGCCCCAGTGGGTAAGCCCCCCGCGACATCCTGTGTCCCCTGGTCTTCTTTCTGGTGAACATAATGTTTTAAGTCGAAGCTGGACTCATGCTGCAGTGCCAAAGCTGGAAGATGGTGATGACATAGAGCAGTACTTGTCCACTTTTGAACGACTGGCGGTTGCTTACCAGTGACCAGAGAATGAGTGGGCAGTGAGGCTGGTGTCGCATCTCACTGGGAGAGCTCTTGCAGCATATGTCGCCATGGCAGCAGAGGACACTGGTGATTACAAGAAGGTGAAAGAAACCATTCTTGTTAAATATGAGATTAATGAAGAGGTGTTTAGACAAAGTTTTCGGGAACCAGATATTCAATCTAATGAGACATCAAGAGAGTTTTACAACCAGCTTAAAGGCCAAATGTCACGTAACAGGGTACTTTAAATATCTTGAAACTAGATATAAAAGGGAACCGATCCGTTCGGGTCTTGGTGCATATGCTTCAGTAACAACGGAATATTCGTTAATTTAAAACTGCCGCGCTTGGCCTGACACGGCCCCTGGAATCACCTGGGGAAGAAGGCGGAAGTGACGAAATCAATTGTACCCTAGTTTGATGCTTGGGGTATTTCAATTGATTGTTTATATGGAGACTGGAAGGTTGAAGTGAGCAACAAGAAAGAAAAAATTGGATATTTCACCCATACCTTAAAACGGGACTATCAGGGACAGCTGGGTAATAAGGGACACTTCTCTGGGAAATGTTTTCATACCTGTCAAGTGAGACATTTTCGCCGTACTTCAACACCGTAAAAAGCGGCTATAAGGAACGGCGGAGCAACAAGGGACACCTCTCTGGGAAATGCCCCAAATGCAACTCGTGTTGTTATTGTCAAATATTTTAAGGATTCATGGATATTTGACAATAACAACACAACTCAGCGTCTGGCGCTAAATAAAAAAAAAAAGCAGAATTCTGTATTTGTCAGACGATCTCTGTCTGTTCCGCAACCGCTGCACAGCTGAACGTGTTAAACCATTGTCCTAATGACTTCTCATTGTAGTTAGAATAGCTCAAGCTGAGCGATCAGCCCGCCCGACAATTAGACTAATGAGTGACTCCACACTTCTCATGGTAGTGCGAATAGCTGACACTGAGCGATCAGCCTGCCCAGACAATCAAACTGATTTACTCCACACTTCTCATTGAAGTGATAATAGCTCAGGCTGAGCGATCTGACAGCACCAGCTGTGGGTGATCACACACAGGACGGGCTCCTCAACACACTCAGTTTTTTTTCCAGTATATTTTTTCTTTTGGGCGTACAGAAATGGCAATACGCCAATTTTTGCTAAAATTGCATTTTCCCCGTATTTTCCTTAAAATATTTGACAATAACAACACGAACTACATTTAAAACATTTCCCAGAAAAGTGTCCCAAACCACTCCGCCGTCTCCCACAGCCGCGCTTGGCACCAAAATACGGCGAAAACGTCTCACTTGACAGGTATGCGCCTCCATTTTCATATTGATCTTGTCAATTTCTTGACAGCAGCGGCTCTCCTCCACTGTAATAATAATGGCTTCCGAAAAATCAATATTTATGGGGCGCCCTCGACAGACCCCCTTCGGCTTCGCAATTCTGGAGGCGATTAATGTCCAGTTCAATGACATTTTCCACTGGTTCTGCTCTGGTCATCGTTGGAACTGTTGTCATCAGACAAAGCATCTGATTCCGTCTCGGACGGCTCGAACCTGTAAGGTTCTATGCCTCTGTCACTGTCTGAACCACTGACAAAAAAAAAAAGAAAAAAAAAAAAAGACAAAACTAAACTAATTTGTTCACAATCGCTGTCACTTTCCGTCATGATTGTCCAATGTTGATAAGTGTGAATGTGGATAGGCAGGGCAGCCAGGGTACAACTGGTGATGTCAAAAACATGGGCGTGGTCTGGACTGGCTGTCACAAGCCAGCAAGCAAGGTGGGGCCTTCACCTGGTGTATTTTGTGCAATTATGTAAATACAGGTGGGTGATATGGTCTCCGGTATGAATATTTGGTTTAAGCTATGTGTATTTTATCTAAATTCGTTGTCATTTAGAAAAAAAAATTACGTGACATTTGGCCTTTAAAGACCTGTACCAGAAGTGGATACAACCTGAAAAGAAAACAAAGGAACAAGTTGGGGAAGTCCTTATTTTGGAGCAGTTTTCCCAGTCTCTATCCCCTGAATTACGAGTATGGGCAGCTGCCCACGCGCAGCTTTATTTTCTATTTAAAAATAAACCATGGTCTACCAGATTCATCTAACACTTGGGTCTTCCTCTCATTCCTTGCAATAACTATGACAGTATCACTGCCCATGATAAAGTCAACTCCTTGGGTGAGAAAAGAAGGCCGCACTGCAACACTGAATAACCCACTAATCGGTTTGGAGTTAACATATACATGGTGTAGGGGTGCTGGGACATAACCCATCTCAACTCCCTGGACTGAAGTGCTAGTATGGTGGGAAGAAGTCTCATCAAAAGGTAGCACATCAGACAATATTAAAGACCTTGACCCACCAGTGTCTCAGAATTTTCACAGGACGCTCATCTTCTGGCTTTCCTGTTAGGGAAACAGAGCCTTCAAAGATGAATGGTTACAGCAAGGATCAGGGTTTTCACTTTTATGCTTTTTAGCATTGTGGGACCATATAGTCTTTATTAACCCCCTCCTTTTGTGTTCTTTCCCCCAGTTGACTGTTTTTTGCACTTTAAGGAATAGCACTCAGAGACAGCATGACCCATTTTGTGGCAGAATAAGCATTCCTTCCTATCTGTTGCAATAGAGGAAAGTTGCTTAGATTTCTCCAACGAAACTTCCATTTTAGAGGCCCACCAGGAAGAAGGGCCATATTTACATCTATTTACAAAGGCATTTTTATGGGTCAGTGCAAATTCATCTGCTGCAACTGCAGCTGTTTTTAAAGTTGAATTCTTCCAGTAGTACCAACTCACACAGTGCATTCAAGTCTGAAACTTTTCTAGAGGCACACCATTTATCAAAGAGGGTTGTCTTCTCTCTAGCAAACTCTACAAAAGTTTGTGTAGGATTTTTGTTATGGTGTCTAAAGGGCTTTTTCCACTAGCCTCGCTTAGCCCTACACCACACCACTCAGCCCGCGTTTGAGCTTTTTCCATTAGCCCCAGCACCGGTTAGCAGGCGCTATTTTAGTACCTGATCCAGGGCAGGGTCTAACCGAGCTGAGTAGGGCTGAGTATGGCTGTGATGTGACTTTAACAGACTGGTCGCCGCTGATTGGTCAGGTCGTAACGTCACAAAAGCGACTTTTTCTGCTGAATCTACTACACAACCGCCATTTGTAGTTGTTCAGCCAGTGAACACAGTGCGCGGCTTTAATACTGTATTTTCACACTCTGAAGATGTCTTCTCGTAAGGCTATCCCCTGGTCAAACGAGGAGGTGTGCAATTTTCTTGCTATATTAGCCGACGATCGCATCCAGCGCGAGTTGGACGGATCTACTAGAAATGAAAAAATATACCAGCAGGTGTCCGAGCAGATGGGTTCCCAAGGGCACATCCGTACTGCCAAACAGTGTCAGGAGAAGCTGAAAAAGCTGAAAAGCGATTACCGAGCAGTGAAGGACCACAATGCTCGAAGTGGAGCGGATCGGAAGGAGTGGAAGTGGTTCGCTGAGATGGACGCGATCTATGGACATAGGCAGGCCTAATTGTTGCTGGCAGAGACATTGGGCTCGACACGGCCACAGTCATGGCCTTGGAAACCGTGGATGGTGAGTGTTGTTTTGATATTGCGCGTCTTTTCGCTAATTTATCCTTTCTGTGCCAAGCTCACTGTTTTTAAGAAATAGGAAGGTTGTTAGATTGTGGGTAATGATTGTTACTGAGGCTTGCCTATTGTTTTGCAGCCAACTGCAGATTCACGCTTGCTTTGTGTTAAGTATTAGCGCGAACAAAACGCTTATTGTATTCTGGTTAAAAACTTTAGAGTGTTGTGTACATGTTGCACTTTGGTGTTAAGTTTTAAATTGCGTGCATTTTCTTTCTAGAATCGCAGTTCATATCACAGGGGTCCACCTCAGTGGACATGGACACACCGGACTCTCCTGCGTCTGCCTCTGCGTCTGCCGGAGCGCCAGCTGGATCGGCTCCGATGTCAGCCACATCACCAGCTCCATCTGGATCACATTCAAGTGCCGGTAAGGCACAATAACCACGATTTTTTTTTTGTTGAAATAGGTCCAGCGGAAACCAGGGTCGAAAGTCCATCCATCCATCTTCTACCACTTAATCCTTTACAGGTCGCGGGGGGGCTGAAGCCTAACAAGTTATGTGCCAAATTGATTAATGCAATTTCCTGTAGCTGCATATTAATTAATTGAAAATGTGGGAGACCTTTACATGGGAATATGACATGTATCAGCACATGATTTATAGTTCAATTTGCATTTCCACCTAAGCAAAAGTGGCTTGTCGAGCTGGATTTTTGTGAAGATGGCCTGTGCGGTGTTTCTGCATGTAATTACCCATACCTTAACAGATAAGCGTTATGAACAACAGAGGACAGGTAGATGGAACATGCACAACATTTTATTTACAAAAAACATTTTTGAAATATGTATGCACATAAATGTGGACGAAATTACATTTCTACCTATTGCTAGACAAGTACTGCATCACAGCATCTCGTATATCGTCACCCTGCTCCTCTGCTCCCTGGGTCGCTGCCACCACTGGTTCATCTACTGCATCATCCAATGTAGTGTCAAACGTCTCTCCATGACTCTCACACAGATTATGCAGAGCACAACAAGTCAGCACCATAGATTTCACCAGTTTCATGTCACAGTCATTCCTTTTCAGAAGGCAGCGCCACCTTCCCTTTAGCTTGCCGAAAGCATTTTCCACAACCACACGTACTCGACTGATAGTCTGGTTGAACGTGTGCTGTTCTGCAGTCAGCCGTCCGGTGTCATGGAATGCTTTCAACAGCCAGTTTTGCAGTGGATATGCAGAGTCTCCGAGGATGTAGTAGCCCACACGTACCGCACCAATGTTCCTGATGTGAGGTGGGAAGAGGTTTCCCCGACTGGCTAAATCCCACAGTGTAGACAGTCTCAGCACCCTAGCATCATGCATGCTCCCTGGCAGCCCTGCAAACACATTCCAGAACAACCCCTTTCCATCAACAACACCTTGAAGGATTATGGAGTGCCAGCCTTTACGATTAAAGTAGTCGGTGTGAAATTGTTGTGGTGCTATGATGGGTATGTGGGAGCCATCTATAGCACCAACACACAATGGAAGCCCCCACCGATTCTCCATGTAGGCCGAAATTTCTGTGAACCTCCCTTCATCCGGAAAACGGAGTTGTTCTGGAACCAGCAATGACTCTGCTGCTGCACAAAAATCCTGCACACACCTGCACACCGTTGTGATGCTGACTCCAAACAGATGGCCTATAGTGCGGTACTCTGAACCGGTAGCAAGCTTCCACAGTGCAATGGCCACTCTCTTCCTCACAGGCACACATAGGCGGAATGTTGTATCTTGACGCTCCATGCGTGGACGCAATTTGTGCCACAGGTAGGTAAAAGTATCCTCGGGCATCCAGAAGTTTTGCAACCACTCCGTGTTTGAGAAACCGGGAACAATATCCTCCCACTACTGCGAGGCACGGTTGACTGTCCACACTGAGGGTCTGCAGCGATTATTTTGCAACGAAGCAGCCAACTGAAACACACACACACAGCATACATAATGTAATGCATTTAATACCATTGACCTGGCGACATAAAAATGCGGGACATAAAACTGACATGACTATAAAATGACATTTGCAACCATTAGCATGCGTTAACTTACCAAAATACGCTCCCTCATATGTCGAGCATTTAAACTCAGAGTTGCGGCTTCATATTCCAATACGGCAGCCGAGAGCGTCCTGTACCCTTCCTCCAACCTTTGTCTCAACGCACGTCGTCTCAGTGCACATCGTCGTCTTATATGGCTCAATTGTCTGGCCTTCATTGTTGTAAAAAGCCACAGAGCGAGAAAAATGAAAATCCTCTCCTCGTCATCAGCCATTTTCTTTGTTGTGGAGGATTCGGTCACGTGTTTCACGTCACGAGAGTGTGGCGCCGCCTCACTGTTCAAGAAATCCCACCCACCGTAGGTGTGCCAGCAGTAATGTCGAAAAGCAACCGAGGCAGAACTGAATCGAAGTGAGTCGAGTCGGGTTTTCTAATCGGGGCTAATGGAAAAGTGCCTTAAAACACTGCCTATAGGCTTTGGGCACTAGCTCAGAAGCAGCAAGGATAGCAGCTTTAACACAATCAGATTGCACGCTATCCTCCAATGACAAAGCGGAGCACAATTCTTGGGCTTTCCCCACTAATTTCCATTGGAGCAGTAAAGGCCAGTACTCCTTAGGCCACTGCAACAGAGCAGCTACACGTTCAAAGACAGTGAAATAGGTGTCAACTTCAGACTCACAAATGGTGGGCACTAGCACAATTTGTTTGCTCACATTGAAAGAGCTTGAGCCAGACATGGCATCATTGGGAACATGTGCAGTTGAGTCTGTTGAAAGACCTGGGGCAGTGATTGATGGACTTGTTGTAGTAACTAGTGATGTTACGCTCAACACCGCCCACTCGAGACTGACTTGAGCAACATACTGTAACACGGAAGTGTCGCGAGCAGAGTGTCGAGCACTGTGCCAATATGCCCACAGTCACATGACCGTAGCGAACGAGGCCTCGTTGTCTTATCACGTGATTTGAGACCTGGCAAGAAATTTGAGAGGGCTGGGCGCTGCATACATTCCCGCGAGCCCTGAAGTCACAGGCCTCGCTTGCTATGGTCACGTGACTGTGGGCGTGCTGAAACAGCACTTGATGCACTGCTCATGATGCAAAAAATTTGCAAGAGACATTGGGCAGCTCCTATTACTATAATAAAGACTATAAGAGAATTGTTGTGCTCTTTACCCTCTCTCTTAATATGCCCCTTTTTTTCTTGTTAATTGGAATGTGAAGTTTGACTGTATATTTTTTGTGAAAGTTCTGATTTTGTAACTCTTTGTAATCTTCATCCTCATCGAGAGTTTGTATGTTGTATTTTATTCTATTAAATTTCACACACAAAAAAAAAACTGCTTACGACACTTCCGCTTTATATTGTGTGAATCAGTGTTGAGTGGGCAGTGTCGAGCGTGTAGCTGTCTTACCGGCCACTGCTGAAATTCACCAGCCATTGGCCGGTGTTAATATCAAGCCCTGCATACCATCTATAAAATTAGGTTTTGTTCACTGAAAATTGTATTTCCAGAGTTTTGCCAGCAATAACTACAAATTCTGAAAGCTATCATTTGACAGATTACATGGAGGGTGATGTAATTAAAATGATAGATGACAGAATTTTTACAAGGCTGTCTGAGAAAATGACAAAAGTCCAGTGCAACCTGTGATATAGAGTATTGGCTTTTTTCAATTTTTCAACTCAAATGCAGTTCTACAGTCAGCCACCAGATGGCAGTCTTTATTAGATGTGTCATAATACTGCGTCGCTCATGAAGCAGTTGTGTCAAAGTTGCTCATTGTTTCATGAGGCCTTAGTTTTAACATCACTAGTAGTAGCACTAGGTTGAGATTGAAACTTAGGAAACTGAGCCTGCAACTCTAGCTGATGAAGCCTCATTTCATTTTCAGCTTGCAGTTCTAATTCAAGCCTTTTAAGTTTGAGGACCTTTTTGATATCAGCCTCTAGTTCCAGTTCCCAAAGCTCAAATTGACGGGCTTAGATTTTCTCTTGGGCCTTTAACTGTAAACATGCCAAACATACCTTAAGCATTGCCTCCTTTGATCCAAGAGATTGTGGTGGACTATGGAGTGGTGTAGTGTTTGCATGTCCAACCTGAGTTTGAGTTCCAGCAGCTTGTGCTTCCTCCTCCCTGATTAACACAGCAGGCTTCAACTGGAAATCAGCAGATCTGACTGATGAACCAGACATGCTGAAGAAACCTTAATCCACCAATTTCTTTGAGACCACTTGTCTTATTTCCTCTTTTACCATTTGCCTTGTGACCTTAAAATCAAAGTGTGCTGCAATCACCAGTAAAGCTTCCTTTTTACAAGCATTTAACTCCTCCCAAGAAGGATTGTTCAAAAAAGCTTGCAAGTCAAAACCAGCTGCCATGCTTACCACCTTTGCCAACCACACCAACAAACAATCAATTAACTCAAAATCTTATCGCCAGCAGGTGGGCAGTTCTTATCCCGGACAATCCCCCACTTATGTTGCAAGCCCAGTGGCTGTCTAGGGGGAAAAGGAGTAACCTAAACCAGGTGACAAAATGATGAGAGAGTTGATCAGTTTTAAATTGTTTATTGCCAGAATAAATGAAAGCAAAAATGACTTCAAGGAGAACCAAGGCCAACACAACAAGCAAAAGCACCCCAGAGCTTGAAACAAAAGATTCTTACCTAAAACTTAAGTTAAAATAAAAAAGTACAAACCCTGACAAGCAACTCCA
The DNA here is from genome assembly GCA_020510985.1 of Pholidichthys leucotaenia. NCBI lineage: Eukaryota > Metazoa > Chordata > Actinopteri > Cichliformes > Pholidichthyidae > Pholidichthys > Pholidichthys leucotaenia. The sequence goes on along the minus strand of CM035845.1, from coordinate 212,629,644 downwards.
TAATCTGCAAAATAAACAGGAGAAAAAGAGTTCAAAGAAAATGGCAGCTCTTCCCTACAGCTTTCTCTGGCAAGACAGAGAACAAACACAGTATCACCAGCAAATAATATTATTTGTAATAATTTAGAAACCTTGAATATATCATTTATATACATGTTAAATAATTTGGGGCCCAATACTGACCCCTGGGGGACCCCACAGGCAATTCCCATACACCCAGACAGATATTCTCCCATCTTCACAAACTGTTGTCTCTCAGATAAATAACTTGTAACCCAATTCAGAGCCATTCCCCTAATACCATACATTTGCAGTTTATTAAGAAGTATTGAATGATTTATTGTATCAAATGCTTTTCTAAAATCTATAAATACACCAGTTGCATATTTTCCTTGATCTAATGCATTTATTATTTCCTCTGTTGCTTCCATTATCACCAACAATGTTGTACTCTTTGCTCTAAATCCATATTGATTCTGGTTAAGCACATCGTGTTTATTTAAAAAGCTTTCTAATCTGTTGTTGAAAAGTTTTTCCAGAATCTTTGAAAATTGTGGGAGAAGTTATTCTTGTAGGTTTTGTAATCTTTGGAAATAAGATACGATCAAATAAATCTTAGTGGCATTCAGTCCCTTTCATATCTGTCAAAGTCTAACGTGTGATTGCCTACATACAGTGGTGTGAAAAAGTGTTTGCCCCCTTCCTGATTTCTCTTTTTTTGTGTGTTTGTCACACTTAAATGTTTCTCTAGCCACACCCAGGCCTGATTACTGCCACACCTGTTCTCAATCAAGAAATCACTTAAATAGGACCTGCCTGTCATGGGCAGTGAGAGCGTGCCCCTCCCGTCCCGTCTCACCTTCATTAATTCATCACTGCACCTGAGACAGAAGATGCACCTGCTCCCGCTCATCAACCAGCGTACTTAAGGAGGCTCTCTTCGCGCATTCAACGCTGGCTCGTCTGGGTATACTGCCCATCAAAGGACAAGCGAGTATTATTTGACAAGTGTTGGCACGTTGTCTCACCTTGTTTTCCTCTCCTCAGGTTGCTGCCACTGTGCAGGTGTGTCTCCAGAACTGTGCGCGCTGTCCTGCCACATCTCCACCATTCCTCGGCTTCCAACCTCCACCCAGTCAAGCACCATCAGCTCATTCCCCTCACCCTACTGGTTCATCTATTTCCCACTGGGGTCCTGCCGGTTCTTCCTCGGAACCAAAGTAAGTGGCAATTTGGCTCGCCCATTTCCCCTTACTCTGTTCCTCCTCTCACAGCTCTTGTCTTCTCTCCGCAGGTAGATTCCTCTAGCGAGTGACTGTTTCATTAGCTGTGCGTTTATGTTGAAAATTAATAAACTTTCAAACGTGCCCCTTCGTGTGGTTGTTTTCCTGCGCTGTTGCATCGTGCATGTGAGCTGTCAGCTTATTAAACCATGACAGAATGAGCCAGCCAGGACCACAGCTTAGCAGGTGCTGTGGTACAAAAACTATCTGCTTTGGATCGTTTACCAGCGACTGACCACCAGCTCGCCGTGCTGACTGAACAAATTCAGAATATGATGCGGCTTTGGCCCAATGCGCCTCCTCAAGCTCCTCCTCCTCAACCTGCTCCCCGCACTATGGTGCATCGTACCACCACCGTTCCCACACCTACCCGGTACGTGGGGGAGGTGGGGAAATGCAAGGGATTTCTTATTCAAGTCTGTTTGTATTTGGAGCAGGTCAGGGAGGAGTACCCAGGGGACATGGCAAAAATTCAGTTTTTCACCCTGTTGCTCAAAGACCGAGCCCTTGATTGGGCACGGTCCACGACTGATAACCCTGAGGGGCGGCAGTACACATTTGAGCAATTCATGGATGCTTTCTCCTGTGCATTTGGCTGTACTGAGAGTCAGGGCAACGTAATGAGCCACCTGATGACACTCCACCAGGGCACTCGGTCAGCAGCTGAGTACTCGGTGGAGTTCCGGGTTAAAGCGGCTGACTGAGCAAGGTTGCTTTGCGCAGCGCGTTCCTCCACGGGTTAAAACGCTCATCTCTGTGACGATCTGGCAGTTCACCTGTCCCTGAGACTCTCGACGGTCTTATAGATCAGGATGTAGGATTAGACAACCAGTACCATGAGTGCGCGAAGAAGTGCGAATCCTCCTCTTGCCAGCTCGCCGCACGCGCGCCCGCCATAGTCACTAACACTGGCAGCGCCAGCTCCCCGCCTGAGCCAATGGAGCTCTCTTGGCATTTGATTGATGATGAGCGCCTGGTGAAGGCGAAGGGCTGGCGCATGTGCGTACTGCAGTTCAGTGAACCACAGTCGGGACGAATGCCGCCAGCAGCCAAAAGACGCAGCCCGTCAGTAACCATGGGGGGTCTGGTGGGCAGAACCAAATCCACTCCCCCCGGTAATTTTTCTATCTCGGCCCTTGTGTAATTACTGGGGGTCGACAGGAAGACTATGGTGTTGGTGGACTCGGGGTCTGAGGGTAATTTTGTCTCTGCCCAGTTCGTTCAGCAGGTGGGTATTCCCACTACTAAATTGCCCCACAATCAAACAGCCACCACCATTTCTGGCCGGGAGGTTGCGGTAGTCACCGAGAGCACGGTGCCGATCTCCATCCTCCTTTCCGGGAGCCATCAAGAGGAACTCTTGTTCCTGGTTCTCCCAGTTTCATCTTCCCCGATGGTTCTTGGCTATCCTTGGCTCCAGAGGCACAATCCGATTATTAACTGGGGACTAAATGCTATCTCCTCCTGGAGCCCATTTTGTATGGCTGATTGTATGCGTTCAGCAGAGTGTTCCTAATCTCTGTCTGTCTCCCTCCCTCCGGTCGAGCTGCTGGACCTCAGCCTCGTTCCCCGAGCTTACCACAATTTGGGGGAGGTCTTTAGCAAATTGAGACCATTGTCACTACCACCTCATTGTTCTTACGATTGCGCTATAGACCTCATCCCAGGGGCGAAGCTGCCATCCAGCCGGCTTTATAGCATTTCTGGTCTGGAAAGGGAGGCGATGGAGAAGTATATCAAAGTGTCGCTGAACGCTGGCCTTATTTGGCCATCTTCGGCTCTGCTCGGAGCCGGGTTCTTCTTCGTCAGAAAGAAGGATGGCTCGTTGTGCCCGTGCATCGACTACGGGGAGCTCAATGCAATTACCACCAAAGACAAATACCTTCTGCCTTTAATTAATTCTGCGTTTGAGCTCCTTCAGCGCTCACGGGTTTTCACCCAGTTAGACTTAAGAAACGCATACCATTTATCTGCATTTGCAAAGGGGACGAATGGAAGACGGCATTCAAAACCCACCAGGGGCAATCTGAGTATTTGTTGATGCCATTCGGGCTCACCAACGCCCCCGCCGTCATCCAGTGGCTGATCAATGATGTTCTTCGTGATATGCTCTTTCAATTCGTCTTTGTCTACTTGAATGATATTTTGATTTTCTCCCGCTCGCCAGAGGAACATGAAGCCCATGTCAGGGCCATCCTACAAAGGCTCTTGGAGAACCAGCTCTACGTCAAGGCAGAGAAGTGTGAGTTCTCCACAAGCATGACCACCTTCTTGGGCTTCATAGTGGCTGAAGGGAGACTGATTGCCGACCCGGCCAAGGTGAGGGCAGTGCTTGATTGGCCTACTCCCCACTCCCGTAAGGAGTTCCAGCACTTCCTCAGGTTCGTGAACTTCTATCACCAGTTCATCAGGAACTACAGTAGGGTGGCACTGCCCTTGAAGCAGTTGACCTCTATTAAGGTCCCCTTTCGCTGGACCGAGGCAGCTGAACAGGCGTTTGCCAAATTAAAACGCCTGTTCATGGAAACACCAATCTTGGCTCAGGTCGACACGCAGCTCCAATTCGTCCTCTAGGTGGATGCATCTGATTCGGGGGTGGGCACTGTGCTGTCGCAGTGCACACCCTCCGATCAGAAGCTCCGCCCGTACACGTATTTCTCTTGTCGGCTTGCGCCAGCCAAGAGGAATTACGACGTGGGGGACAGAGAGCTGCTGGCCATTAAGTTGGCATTGGAGGAGTGGAGGCATTGGTTGGAGGGTGCTATTCACCCCAACGTCGTGTGGACCAATCACAAAAAACTTGAGTATTTGCGATCGACAGGCAGGCTCGTTGGGCCCTGTTTTTTCAGAGGTTCAACTTTTCCATCACGTACCGGTCTGGCGCTCTGAACACCAAACCGGACGCGCTATCACACCAGTTTGATTCCAAGGAGGTAGCGCCCCCTCCCCCCCCAAAAAACCATCATACCACCTTCTCGCGTTCTCAGAGCCCTTACTTGGGATATCGAGCAGAGGGTCTGCCAGGCCCAGTCCCAGGAGCCTGTGCCAGTAGGGTGCCCCCAGAACTGTCTGTACGTCCCGGCGGCCCTCCGCAGCGATGTCATCCAGTGGGGTCACACCAGCCACTTCGCGTGCCATCCCAGGATCACTCAGACTGTGGACCTCGTCCGGCGAGTGTTGTGGTGGCCCATGCTGCAGCAAGGTGTACGGGAGTACGTGAAGGCCTGTCAGACCTGCGTCCAGGGAAAGTTGGATTCCTCCCCCCCATCGGGTCTCCTCCATCCCCTTCCACCCCTGGCCGTCCATGGTCCTACATTGCGGTAATCCTCACCATAGTGGATCGCTTCTCTAAGGCTGTGCATCTGGTCGCTTCTGAAGCTTCCCTCGGCCTTGGAGACGGCGGTCCTCCTCACCAACAATGTTATTAGGATCCACGGCATCCCCATGGACATTGTGTCTGACCGGGGTCCGCAGTTTACATCCCAGGTCTGGAAGGCCTTTTGCCGGACTCTGGGCATGACAGTGAATCTCTCATCAGGGAACCATCCCCAGAGCAACGGGCAGGCAGAGCGCACCAACCAGTCCTTGGAGGCCACTCTGTGGTGCGTAGCAGCCGACAACCTGTCCTCCTGGAGCTCATACCTGACCTGGGTGGAGTACTCAATGAACTCGGCCGTCTCCACCGCCACCGGACTCTCCCCATTTGAGGAATCCCTGGGGTACATGCCGCCACTCCTTCCCATGGCTGAGAGGGAGGTCGCGGTTCCATCCATGGGGGTCCATGCCCATTGCTGCCAGCGTGTCTGGAGAGCCACCTGGGCCACCCTCGCCCACTCCAATGAACGCACTCAGGCTGCAGCTGACAGGAGGCGGGTGCCCACCCCCAAGTACATCATGTGTCAGCAGGTCTGGCAAGCAGCGAGCCAGATCCCTCTCAAGGAGAAGTCTAAGAAGCTGTCCCCCCATTTCCTGGGCCCCTATGTCATCTCTCGGGTGATCGACGATGCGTCGGTTCAGCTCAAATTGCCGCCGACCCTGTGGGTGAACCTAACTTTCCACATCTCACATATCAAGCCCCTCTCGGCCAGCCCTCTCTGCCCCCCCCCGAAACCACCTCCTCCTCCCCAGATCATCGACAGTCACCCCGCCTACATGGTCCGCCGGATCCTGGATGTTCGCTGTCGTGGCCAGGGTCGGCAGTACCTGGTGGATTGGGAGGGCTACAGTCTGGAGGAACGCTCCTGGGTCCCTTCTGCTCGGGTCCTGGACAAAGAAATGCTCCAGGCCTTCCACCAAGCTCACCCGGAGAAGCTCTCTAAACCAACAGGAGGTGCTCCTAGAAGGGGGGGCCCTGTCATGGGCAGTGAGAGCGCGCCCTGCCGTCCCGTCTCATCTTCATTAATTCATCACTGCACCTGAGGCAGAAGACACACCTGCTCCCGCTCATCAGCCAGTGTACTTAAGGAGGCTCTCTCCACCCATTCAGTGCTGGCTCATCTGGGTATACTGCCCATCAAAGGACAAGCAAGTATTATTTGACAAGTGTTGACACGTCGTCTCACCTTCTTTTCCTCTTCTTCTCAGGTTTCTGCCACCGTGCAGGTGTGTCTCCAGGACCACGCGCGCTCTCCTGCCAAATCTCCACCATTCCTCGGCTTCCAACCTCCACCCAGTCAGGCACCATCAGCTCATTCCCCTCACCCTACTGGTTTGTCTATTTCCCGCTGGGGTCCTGCCAGTTCTTCCTCGGAACCCAAGTAAGTGGCAATTTGGCTCGCCTATTTCCCCTTACTCCGTTCCTCCGCTCACAGCTCTTGTCTTCTCTCCGCAGGTAGATTCCTCTGGCGAGTGACTGTTTCATTAGCTGTGCATTTATGTTGAAAATTAATAAACTTTCAAACGTGCCCCTTCGTGTGGTTGTTTTCCTGTGCTGACACTGCCTGACAAAGTGAAGTAGACCAAAAGATTCTCAAAAGCTAAACATCATGCTGCAATCCAAAGAAATTCAGGAACAAATGAGAAACAAAGTAATTGAGATCTATCAGTCTGGAAAAGGTTATAGAGCCATTTCTAAAGCTTTGGGACTCCAGTGAACCACAGTGAGAGCCATTATCCACCAATGGCGAAAACATGGAACAGTGGTGAACCTTCTCAGGAGAGGTCGGCCGACCAAAATTACACCAAGAGTGCAGCAATGACTCATCCAAGAGGTTGCAAAAGACCCCAAAACAACATCCAAAGAACTGCAGGCCTCACTTGCCTCTGTTAAGGTCAGTTTTCATGACTCCACCATCAGTAAGAGACTGGGCAAAAATGGCCTGCATGGCAGAGCTCCAAGATGAAAACCACTGCTGAGCAAAAAGAACATAAAGGCTCGTCTCAGTTTTTTCCAGAAAACATCTTGATGATCCCCAAGACTTTTGGGAAAAAACTCTGGACTGTCGAGACAAAAGTTGAACTTTTTGGAAGGTGTGTGTCCCATTACATCTGACGTAAAAGTAATACAGCATTTCAGAAAAGGAACATCACACAATATGGTGGTGGTAGTGTGATGGTCTGGGGCTGTTTTGCTGCTTCAGGACCTGGAAGACTTGCTGTGGTAAATGGAACCATGAATTCTGCTGTATACCAAAAAATCCTAAAGCAGAATGTCCGGCCATCTATTTGTGACCTCAAGCTGAAGCACACTTGGGTTCTGCAGCAGGACAATGATCCAAACACACACCAGCAAGTCCACCTCTGAATGGCTTACGACAAACAAAATGAAGACTTTTGAAGTGGCCTAGTCAAAGTCCTGACCTGAATCTGATTGAGATGCTGTGGCATGACCTTAAAAAGGCAGTTCACGCTCAAAATCCCTCCAATGTGGCTGAATTACAACAATTCTGCAAAGATGAGTGGGCCAAAATTCTTCCACAGCGCTGTTAAAGACCCATTGCCAGATATTGCAAACACTTGATTGCAGTTGTTGCTGGTAAGGGTGGCCCAACTAGTTATTAGGTTTACGGGGCAATCACTTTTTCACACAGGGCCATGTCGGTTTGGATTTTTTCCCCCCCTTAATAATAAACACCTTCATTTAAAAACTGCATTTTGTGTTTACTTGTGTTAACTTTGTCTAATATTTAAATTTGTTTGATGATCTGAAACATTTAAGTGTGACAAACATACAAAAAAAATGAGAAATCAGGAAGGGGGCAAAAACTTTTTCACACCTGGGCAGCACGGTGGTGCAGTGGTTAGCACTGTTGCCTTACAGCTAGAAGGTTCCTGGTTCGAATCCCCAGGTTGGCAGGGGTTGGAACCTTTCTGTGTGGAGTTTGCATGTTCTCCCTGTGCTGCGTGGGTTTACTCCGGGGGCTCCGGTTTCCTCCCACAATCCAAAGACATGCATGTTAGGTTAATTGACTGTTCTAAATTGTCCCTAGATATCTGTTTCCTATAGGCCCTTAGAATAGAGGGTTAGTATTAGTGAAAGCGCTTTGAGTGGTCTTTGTGACTAGAAAAGCGCTATATAAGTGCAGGTTAGTTAGTAGTTAGTAACCACTGTATAGGTTACAACTCGTTGTATTCCACTTTCAAACACAGCCAACATTTGGGCCCGTAAAGCCTAATTGGGATACTGTTTGTGTCTCAAATTAGGAAGGAGTCGAGGTGACGTTTTTTAAGTTTTATTAAGAACGAGAACCAGGAACACAGGAGACTAACACGAGCACAGGAGCCACAGCGAAGAGACAGGATGTCTCCCGCAGTTGGCTTATATACCCCAGGTGACGCCACCTCCCAGAGGCAGGGCATCACCCCTCTCTAGCCCAGGGCACCACCATAATAATATATATAATATATGATCTAACAGATACCTTCAGACAGGATATACTTTACTCTACGGACAGTGCACTAGTTTATCATAATCAGTCCCTCCAGGATTTCGCGATGTTGCGATCGCACCAATTCATGTGAAATCAGCAAATCAGCGCAACTATTGCGCAACCTTGCAACTTTGTCCAATCACCGCAACTTTCCCGCAGTCTTGGCCACTCCTCGTCAACTTCCGCTAATTTCACCAATCAAATTTGTCTCTAACGCGCTGAAGCACTCAGTCTAACCAATCAAATGCATCGTTGCACCGTGTTCACTTCCGTGTTTACAGTGAGTAGTGAATTTATAGTTTGCAGTGAGTAACGGAACACATCAGCAAACAGAGTGTGTGATTAAACAAAAACACTCACCCACGAGGTTTTCAACACCATCCCTTCCTCCGTCTCCCCCAGCCTGCCTCGCCACGTCTCCGTCCTGACCACGTGTATGAAGCACCGGGTTTGTGTTGAAAACATGCGCCTGCCCAAAAAGCACCCCGAGAGTACACTACACTACAGCCAGTGTTTGAATGAATGAATGAATGAATTTATTTATTTCGGATAGTACATTACAGGTTAAAAGAAACTGTATAATATAACAACAAGGTCAAATTAGACAAAGACTCCTTCTACTATACAATTCCACGTGAGTTATCCGAAATGGGTGATGGCTGAAGCCGCAGCTTATATTGCCCACCCATATTCCATCCAAGAATTCAAAGGAGAAAAAAGAGAAAACAAGACAAGAGCGATTACAATTTAAAACAAGGCTAAGACAAAATATGACTGAGAGAAAAAGAAAACTGAGCTAGTCTAAGTTAAGCGGTTACTATTCAAAAACAAATCTAAGACATAGTGTCACAGAGAAAAAAGAAAAACTAAGCTATAACACAACACAGGCTGGAAATGTCAATCCTTATGTGAGTTTACATGTCGTCTTGTAAATATGTTTGGAGTATTTCTTCCTTTAGTTTTTGTTTAAATTGTCCAAGCTTTGTACATGATTTTAATTCAGGTCCAAAATCGTTCCATAATCTGACACCTTGCACTGAAATACAGTGTTGCTTGGTAGTTGTTCTCACTGTAGGCTTTTGAAATATACATGTTCCTCTGAAGTGATATCGTTTCTCCCTTGTTTGGAACAACTTTTGGATACTAGCGGGCAGTGATAGATTCTTCACTTTGAACATTATTATTGCGGTTTTAAAGTCGATCAGATCTTTCAACTTGAGAGTTTTTTGTTTAAGAAAAAGTGGGTTTGTTGGTTCCCTGTAAGCTGCTTTGTTGATTATTCTAATAGCTCTCTTTTGAAGCATAAAGAGTGGATATATGTTTGTTTTATATGTATTTCCCCATACTTCATTACAATATGTCATGTATGGGAGTATTAATGAATGATACAAGGTGTATAGTGTGGGTTGATTCAGCAAATTTTTCACTCTGTGTAATATTGCAATTGATTTGGATGCTTTACCTTTTATATAATTAATATGTGGCTTCCAACACAGTTTGTTATCAATTATTACTCCAAGGAATTTAGTTTCGGATACCCTTTCAATCTCTACACCATTTACACTGAGTTTGGGTACTGGGTAGTTGTGATGGTTGTTAAAGACTATAAATTTTGTCTTGCTTAAATTGAGCGTTAATTTGTTTGAATCAAACCACAGTTTCAGCTTTCCTAATTCCTTTCCGAGTGTATCCAGAAGTTGTTCCAAATTGTTTCCACTGCATAGCAGGTTAGTGTCATCAGCAAACAATATTAAGTCCATTTTTTCTGAAACTTTACATATATCATTTATATACATATTGAATAATAATGGTCCCAAAACTGAACCCTGTGGGACTCCACAGGTGACCTTCAGTAGCTCTGAGTTTTTGTTGTTAACACATACAAACTGATATCTATTCTTTAAGTAACTTCTTAACCAGGACAGTGCTACCCCTCTGATACCACAATTTTGTAGTTTCTTTAATAATAGATTGTGATCTACTGTATCAAATGCTTTTTTAAGATCCAGGAATACTCCAACTGAATACTCTTTATTTTCAATGGCTGTTGATATTTTTTCTGTAAATTCCATTAAGGCATATGCTGTTGTCCTTTTGTGTCTGAACCCATATTGCTGCTCACACAATAAATCATTCTTCAGTATGAAGTTGTCAATTCTCTCATAGAATATTTTTTCAAGTATCTTGGAAAATTGCGGTAATAGTGAAATTGGTCTGTAGTTGGAGAGTTCCCCTCTGTCGCCTGTCTTGTAAATCGGAATTACTTTAGCTATTTTCATTGCATTGGGAAATATACCTGATTGGAGAGACAGGTTACAGATATACGTCAGTGGTTTCACTATGCATTCGATAACAGTTTTGACTAGTAGCATATCAATACCATCGCAGTCAGTAGATGTTTTACTTTTGAACGATTTAACAATTTCAATGACCTCTCTTTCGTCTGTGTTCTTTATGAAGATGGTGTCTTTTACAGCAGTGTTATTGCATATTGAATCACCTGTTGGCACCGTAGTGGGTATTTCTCGGGCCAGTTTAGGTCCAATGTTAACAAAAAAATTATTAAATTCATCTGCAGGTGAAGCTATATTCACATTCGGAGTCGATTTATTATTTTTTGGAATGTTAGTTGGGTAGCTGGTATTTCTGCTTTTATTTCCAAGGATACTGTTGATTATTGTCCATGTATTTTTAATATTGTCTTTGTTTTTTTCCAGTTCTTTACTGTAATAGTCTCTTTTACTACATCTTATTATATATGTTAACTTATTTTTGTATGTTTTATACCGCTGCTCTGCTTCTTTTGTCCTTTTCTTTATGAAAGCTTTATATAATAAATTTTTCTTTTTACACGCCTTTTATAGTCCTTTGGTTAGCCATGGTTTGTCAGTAAATTTGTGTTTAAGCTTTTTTTTAACTAATGGGCAGTTTTTTTCATAAAGAGTGGTTACAATGTTTGTAAATGTGTCATAGGCTTCATTTACATCTGATACATAGACTTCTGTCCAGTCTTGCTTCAGCAAGTCCTCTTTAAAAGAACTGATTGCGTTTGGTGATTTGTGTCTGAACGATTTTGAGATTTTTTCTCAAAATTTTTTCTCAAAATCAATTTCTGTTTGAACATTTATGCATCTTTAGAGGTAAAATCTGGTCATTGAGCTTTAAAACTGTTAATCTCCGGTCTGGATTCTGGACAGACAAACGCACCCACCCATCTCCCCTCGCTGTCCCGTTGTAAATGAAAGATGTGTGTGTGTGAAGACCAATATGCAGCAGACAGACAGGTAGGCATGGTAAGAGATAGAATATTCTCTGTATTTTTTTTTGTTTGTTTTTTTCAAAAAACCACAGACTCCTATAGCCCATACAGTGCAACAGAATAAATTATTTATTTTTTCCTGTCCGCTCGGTACCGAGTGGTCAGGAACCGTAGGCAGTTTTCAAATGAAGGTGCTGCCAGTAATTTCCAAATCTGTACTCTTTAACATGCATTCAATGCAGTTTAGCTGTTCTAATGGATATTGTGTTAATGTTCGTGTTTGCTGTTGCACAGAAGTTTTTCTGTATAGCAGAAGTTTCTGCTTAATTTACAAATCACTACAATAGGATTTTTATTTATTTTTTTATTTTTTTTTTGCAATCCTGAGCTTTTCTTGTATTGTTATACAGAATATCACTGCAGTAAACTGGAAAAAAAGCATCTGCTTTAAAATTTGGAATTCTTCCCACAACTTGCAGTGCAAAAAACACTCAAAAATTTTGCGACTTTTATCGCAACTTTTTTAAAAAGCTCCTGCGGATCTAGGCTTTTCGGCCCGCAACAATCATGAAAACATCCTGCAAAATCCTGGAGGGACTGCATAATGGTAAAAAGCAATGGGCTGATGACACTGCCTTGAGGAGTACCATTATTTAGTGATGGAAAGACAGGCACCGGTGCTGTTTTTTGGGATCAATAAAGTACATCTATCTATCTAGTGATGGGAAGACAGGCACCGGTGCTCCAATCTTATCCAGAAAATGCTTGGCGAGGTGTGTTTCGAGACGTATGTGTTGCCATCAGACCACGTGACTGGGTTAGGAAGTCATTCATGATTTTGCACGCAACATGAAATAAAGGGAGCAGCAGTGCCCAGTGGAAATCCCTGTACCTCACATTTTTCTTTGTCATGTTTGTCTGTGTAAGGGATTTGTCACAGCTAATTTTCAGATGGAGCCAGCACCAAAAACATGGACTTCTTCCATTTGGCAACAGTTTCAGCATATTTCTCCCATTGATGTATTTTTGACCAATGGCTATCTGTTGCAACTGAGGTGATGGCTTAGTAAGAATATGTCTGTTTCGCAAGTGGAAGACCTGGGTTTAAATCCCAGCTATGTCATTCCTTTAATTTCATTTTTATTTGCAAGGTGAAGTGTCTCTTGTGTTTCAAAGAGCTTGGATTATTATTACGCATCATTATACTGAGGCACTGTTGCTATTGCGCCCTACATGAGAATGAAGCCAGAGTTAAATATACTGGGACAGTATAAGACTGTTGAAAATGTATTATTTCTCAATAAAAATGGATAAGTAGTAAAAGCACATGAAGTAACACAGATACATTCACTGGAGTCACCCCAGTTTTATTTCTTTTTTCCCTATTATCATTGATATTTCTTAAAAGCCAGCACATTTATTGAAATTGAAAAATACACATTATAAAATTCTGCGTGCTGTATACTTTGTTGACTATAAGGCCTCATAGAGCAAAAGAAGTTCCACATGAGGCCTTGTCTATGGGAACCATTTTGATGAAAGGCTTAAGTATTCAAGAATGCCTCAACTACTCATGATTAAATAATAGCTTAGAGGTAAAATGTCTGTCCTGCAATGGGGAAGCTAGGGTTCAAGTCCCAGCTGGGTCATTCTAATAATTTATTTTTATTTGCACAGTGAAGTGTCTGTTGTGTTTCAAAGATCTTGGATACAACAATAACACATCACTATGCTGAGGCACTATTGTGCCCTGCATGACAATAAGGACAGATATGAATGTACTGAGAAAGACAGTATGACTGTTGAAAAGTTATTATTTCTTTAAAAAAATGGATAAGTAGAGCAAGCACATTCACTGTAGTCACCTCAGTTTTATTTTTTTCTGCCTTATGATCATTGATATTTCTTAAAAGACAGCACATTTATTGAAATTGAAAAAAATACACATTAAACCAAAAATACCCTTGTAAAAATCAGCATGTTGTATACATTTTGTTGTTCCGGTTCCGCCGGACCGGCGGCGCCACACGAGTCGGCTGCCTGTTGCAACAGCCTTTTTTTTATCTTCCTTCTTCTTTCTACACCTTTCACTCTGTATATATATCACGGACGCACGGATCGCCCCAGGGGTCTCCCGGGTCGGCGGACGGAGCCACGGTTTGCAGCGGGAGACGTTACAGCGGGGAGGAGCTAGTGCTAGCTAGCACTTGGCCGCCGCCCGGTGCTAATGGGAAACTCGACATACCGGGAGCTGTAGCGAAAACGACGCGGTGCCGGGCTGGAGTTTAGGCGGCGTGAAAGAAATATAAGACAGAATAATAAAGAGCGATGGCAAGAACCAAGCAGACCGCCCGTAAAATCTACTGGAGGAAGAAGCGTCCCCCACCCCCCACCCCCACCACCACCACCACCACCAGGGCTGCTCGGAGAGGCGCTCCGGCCACCGGCAGAGTGAAGAAGCCTCGCCGTTACAGGCCCGTGGCTCTGAGAGAGATCCGTCGCTGCCAGAAATCCACGGAGCTGCTCATCCGCAAGCTGCCCGCCCAGCGCCTGGTGAGGGAGATCGCTCAGGACTTCAAGACCGTCCTGCGTTTCCTGAGCTTCGCCGTCGTGGCTCTGCAGGAGACCAGCGAGGCCCACCTGATGGTCTCTTCTTCGCTAAGGGGGTCACCATCATGCCCAAAGACTTCCAGCTGGCCCGCTGCATCCGCGGAGAGAGAACTTAGACTTTCTGCTGCACATTCACCAGCCATAATGCTCTGCACTGTGTGTCTATATATATACATTTATAGTAATATGGACATATGTTTACTAGATGTTGTTTTTTCTTGCCTTCTGATTGTTGCTCTGAGTGTTGCTATCCCTATGCTGTTGCAATCCTGGAATTTCCCCATTGTGGGACTAATAAAGGCTTATCTTATCTTATCTTATCTTATTTTGTCCACTAGATGACCTTCTAGAGAAAATGAAGTCCCACTTGAGGCCTTGTCTATGTGAACCATTTTGATGAAAGGCCTCAAGTCCTCCAGAAAGCCTCATTTGGCCATCACTAGGATGCAGGTGTAGGCTGTGAAGAGCCAATGAGGGAGTCAGGGGAAACAAGACCCGAGGAGAAACACAGGTACTCTTTCTTCACCATCTATTTGTGTTGTGCCTTCAATTTAAAGATGCTCTTCTATATACCGTACCTCAGTTGAAATGAGTGGTTATTTGAGTTACTATTGCTTTTCTGTCTACTCAAGCCAGTCTGACCATTCTCATTTGATCTATGGCTTCAACTAAGTGCAGTTGCAATCAAAATCATTCAACCCCCACTGCAAATTAGGTTTATATGCAAAATGTACAAACTAGCAGCTGTTTGCAATAAACAAATTAAACAAGAACAATTTAAATAGCTCAACACAACTAATATTGCAAGTGGTTTCTCCAAATTCATCACAAACTGCCACTTTTAATTACTACTGCAGTTTCAAAATTATTCAACCCCTTCATGACAAGCATCTTTAGTGCAGTCCACCCTTTTGCTGTTATGACCTGCTGCAAACATTTGCGTCTCCTGAGGAATCTTAACCCATTCCTCATGGGCAAAGGCCTCCAGTTCACTAATATTCTTGGGTTTGTGTGCTGCATCCGCCTTTTTCAAATCCCTCCGGAGATTTTTAATTAGGTTCAAGTCAGGTGACTGTGATGGCCACTCTAGTATCTTCCAGGACTTCTTCTGAAATCAAACCTTGGTGTATTTAGAGGTATGCTTGGGATCATTGTCCTTTTGAAAGGTCCAATGATGCCCACGCTTCAGCTTCCTTACAGACAGAGCGTACACCAAACCTTGGTATACTTTGACGTATGCTTGGGATCATTGTCCTGTTGAAAGGTCCAATGATGCCCAAGCTTCAGCTTCCTTACAGATGGCATATTTTCTCTCAGGATTTTCTGATACTTGACTGAATTCATCTTGCCCTCCACACACTGCAGGTTTCCAGTGCCAGAGGAAGTGAAGCAGCCCCAGAGCATCACTGAGCCACGATCATGCTTCATTTTAGGCATTGTATTCTTTTCAGCATACTCTTCATTCTTCATCCTCCAGACATACTGCTGATCCATAGGCCCGAAAAGTTGGCTCCAATTTGTTCAAAACTATATTATAAATAAGCCAGAGATTATGTGATTGTGTTCTGTGGAGAGATGAAACAAAATTGGAGCTTTTCAGGCCTATGGATCAACATTATATCTGGAGGAGGAAGAATGATGCATATGCTGAAAAGAACACCATGCCTAAAGTGAAGCATGGTGGTGACTCAGTGATACTCTGGGGCTGCTTCATTTCATCTGGCACTGGAAACCTGCAGCGTGTGATAGGTAAGATGGATTCGATCAAGTATCAGGAAATCCTGGGTGAATTTTTTTTTTCATAATCCTTTATTAGTCCCACAATGGAGAAATTGCAGGGCATCAATCTGGATGGATGAGGCAGCCATGGTGTGGAGCCAGGCCCTTTACCATTCACACACATTCACACCTAGGGCCACTTTAGAGTCTCCATTTATCCTAACCTGCATGTTTTTGGCCTGTGGAAGGAAACTGGCGTACCCGGGGTAAACCCACACAGACACGGGGAGAACATGCAAACTCCACACAGAAGGGTCACCAATGGTCAGGGGTGGGATCAAACCCATGATGGTCAAGAGTGGAATCAATCCCATGACCTTCTTACTGTGCTGCCACAGTACTAACCACTGATCCACCGAGCTTCCCACCATGCCATACCATCTGTGAGAAAGCTGAAGCTTGGGAATCATTGGACCTTTCAAAAGGACAATAATCCCAAGCATACCTCAAAGTCCACCAAGGTTTGGTTTCAGAAGAATTCCTGGAAGATACTAGAGTGACCATCACAGTCGCCTGACTTGAACCCCATTAAAAAAAAACTCTGGTGGGATTTGAAAAAGGCGCTTGAAGCACACAAACCCAAGAATATTAATGAACTGGAGGCCTTTGCCCATGAGGAATGGGTTAAGGTTCCTCAGGAAAGCTCCCAGAAGCTGGTGTCTGGCTATGCTCCACATCTGCAGGAGGATATAATAACAAAAGGATGCTCTACTGAGTGCTAAAGATGCTTGTCATGAAGGAGTTGAATAATTGTGAAACTGCAGTAGTCAATAAAAGTGGCATTTTGTGTTGAATTTGGAGAAACCACTTGTAATATTAGTTGTGTTGAGCTTTTTAAATTGTTCTTGTTTGATTTGTTTATTGCAAATAGCTGCTAGTTTGTACATTTTGCCAGTAAACCTATTTTGCAGTGGGGGTTGAATAATTTTGATTGCAACTGTATTTGTGCCCAGAGAATTGCTGCTCAGTGGATATTTTCCTGTTTTGCAACAACCATGCCACTTTCAAAATCACTTTTCTCTTCCCCATTCTGATACTCACTTTAAACTTCAGCAGCTCGTCTTGACTATGTCTACATGACTTGTAGAAGCATGTAAGACAGTATATGTTTGCATGTGTATACATATATACTCTCTCTATATATACAGTGGTGTGAAAAAGTGTTTGCCCCCTTCCTGATTTCTCATTTTTTTTGTATGTTTGTCACACTTAAATGTTTCTGATCATCAAACAAATTTAAATATTAGACAAAGATAACACAAGTAAACACAAAATGCAGTTTTTAAATGAAGGTGTTTATTATAAAGCGTAAAAGAAATCCAAACCTACATGGCCCTGTGTGGAAAAAGTGATGCCTTCACCCCCCACCCCCACCCCCACCGTTAAAACATAAATTAACTGTAGTTTATCACATCTTTGGAAAGCTGAGTTCAATTTCTCTAGCCACACCCAGGCCTGATTACTGCCACACCTGTTCTCAATCAAGAAATTACTTAAATAGGACCTGCTTGACAAAGTAAAGTAGACCAAAAGATCCTGAAAAGCTAGACATCATGCTGCAATCCAAAGAAATCCAGAAACAAATAAGAAACAAAGTAATTGAGATCTATCAGTCTGGAAAAGGTTATAAAGCCATTTCTAAAGCTTTGGAACTCCAGTGAACCACAGTGAGAGCCATTATCCATAAATGGCGAAAACATGGAACAGTGGTGAACCTTCCCAGGAGTGGCTGGCTGACCAAAATTACCCCACGAGCGCAGCGACGACTCATCCAGGAGGTCACAAAAGACCCCACAACAACATCCAAAGAACTACAGGTCTCACTTGCCTCAGTTAAGGTCAGTGCTCATGACTCTACCATGTGGGATCGGCATTTATTGTGAAGTGAGGTGTGATGACGCTGCCTTCCGGTTGCATCATCACACTGCCCTATATACAGGACTCTGCCATTTGGGCTTCCTCTTTGCCCAGGATGACACAACATACTATGCGTTTGCTGTATAGTGACCAGCCTGTTCATAAAGTGTAGTTCCAGTGCAACCTCTTCATCCACCTTCTTTATTCCAGGTTTGTGGACATAACATTTGGCGACTGAGGATTAAACCATGGAGGCTTGCGTTACACTGCTGCAGCCTTTCCTGGAGCTTCCTGGTGAACCGCCGGTGCCGTGGCCTCGCTGGTTGGAGGCTTTTGAGATGTACATCACGGCCCTGGACCTCAGGAAGCTAGAAAAGATGAGGATGCGAGTGCTCCTTGTCCACAACCTGGGCATCGAAGACCAGAGGATTCTGTGGACGCTCGACGCAGCGGACACGTACGAGGACGTCATGAAGTTGCTAGCTAGCCACTTTACCATGCCGAACAGCATGACGGTGCGATGAATTCGCTTTTGCCAGAGACGCCAAAGGGGTGGTGAACCAATTCAGCAGTTCATTGCTGAACTCAGACAGTTAGCTGGAGTGTGCTGTTTTGGGCTGTTGGAGGACGAGATGGTGTGGGACCAATTGGCCGAGCACACTTGTAGTGCTGGGCTACGTGCTAGGTTGCTAATGGCGCCTAATGACTTTACATTAGCTAGAGCATTCGAGCTAGCTCTCCAGTTGGAAGCCGCAGATAAACTAGCTTCTGAGCTTAATTGGCACCAGTCACAAAAGCCGCCGGAGACAATGATGACATTGGCAAATGTGGTGGACCCGGAGGATGATGAAAGCATGGACGAGGACTATGAGGCTTATGCCGTGAGCCGAAGGTCTGTCCCAAGAGTCCCTGTTTACGGGGGTTGTGGGTCCTCAACGCATCAGTTTAAAGCGAGAGTGTGCCTGGCAAGAGGGGAGCGATGCAGTAAGTGTGGGCGCTTAAACCATTTCACCAGAGTGTGTCGGTTTCCAGCGCTGTGGAGCTCACCAAGGGAGTCAGCCTGCCTGCCCACAATGACCATTCACTCGGTGAGTCCCAACACCAACAGGTATTCTTATTGCTCGGTGGAGTTGGATGGTGTGGCTTTGCCATTACTGCTCGACACAGCAGTGGTTCGGTCAATGCTGAATTGGGCCACGGTGAAAAAGTTCTTCCCACATCACAAGATCAGGGGTAACCCAGCGCCATTGTACAGCTATGGCAGGAATAGGCTGTACAATGTCAGGACTGTGGAGTTGACTGTTTGCTACAAAAATGAAGTGGTGCACGACTTCACGTTCCAGGTGGTGGCGCATGGCAATAACATTATGGGGTATGACCTGTTCTACGGACTGGGTTTTCCCATCAGGGACAGTGCTGGGTCTGAATGGTCTGAGTGTGGACACTGGAATTTGCCAGTCTCAGTGGATGACAACGTTGTGGTTTGGGATGAGGTGCTTTTGGACAGTGCCCGCACCGGGGCGCTCAGTGAAGGAACCGGATGGGTTCAGTACCTGCGCTTGGCCGGTGGGGGCGGGGGGCAAGTGGGTGGGTGAGGTGTCCGGCCCAACGAGCAACACCAGGGAGGCACCGGACTCTTTCAGTGGCCATGTTGGGTTTCAGCCAGAAAAGGGCGAGGGGTCCGCTGCTACGGAGGTGACTGCTGGATCGCCACGGTGTAACGATGGGGTCAGACTAAAAGTAAACATGGAGCTGCCGCAGATACAGCACCATGTCAACCAAGCAAGGTGCCACTCCAGGTCATGGACTGGGTTTAGGTTCAGGCCAATGAATAACCAGGGCTGCTGTCGGCCAGACCACAGCCAGCGAAATATTGGGCGCCGCTTGTTATGTCTTAATAACGGGCGACCTGAGCCATGTTGACCCAAGCAACGAACTGAACTTTATTAAGACAGACACAGATTATAGATACTGGCCATAGCCCACTTGACATCATCACGTCCATACCCCGGCATTGGCTACGGCAAGCCCCAAGAGCCAAATCCCCACCCCCACCCCTTACAAAACATAAAAAGCTCCACAGAAAACACCCCCCCCCCATTAACAGGAGCATAAAAGAACCCCACAGAACACATGCAATACATACATTGAATCTTTTCTTTTCTTTTTTTCCACACCTTGTTTTTTTTTTTTTTAAACACACATAGAACGACGGGACTAGTAGCCTAAGTGGGCACTTTGGTAGACTGCCAGGATACCCTTACATGTTGGGGTGGATTATTCTGCCAACCATGCCCAACACACTTCAGCTAAAGCTATCTATACTACAAAGTCATCGAGGTATCTGGGCCTCTGATGCGTCCTAGCCGAGCCCCTCACCAGAGGAGGACCTGCTCCAGGCTCCGTCGGATGCACCTGAGTCCCCCAACACCCCCATCCGATAAGTCCCAACACTCATCAGTCCAATCTGTGCCATGACTTCCTGAGTCGGTTGGAATGCCACCGTGACCCGTCGGAAAGTTTGAACGTGTCCCGGACCAGCCGCCTCACGATCTGTAGGGGCCCCATCCACAAAGGCTGCAGTTTATGTGTGCGGATGGGATGTTTAATCCAGACCCAGTCCGACACATCGAGTTCGTGAGCCTTCGCCCTGTGCTTCCTGTCGAAATGTCGTTTCATCTTCTGCTGTTGGGCGATGACTCGGTCTCGTGGATGGTCTGTGTTCCCCAGAGGGGAAGTTGCGGGGGGCTTCAGTCGGTCCAGAGGAAGGTGGAATTCGGGCCCCAGCATGAGTTTTGCCGGGGCGCACCCTGCCGAGGCATGGGCCATTGCCCTGTAGTGGAGGAGCGTGTTCTGGAGGACGTCAGGGAGCGTGAAGCTGTCCACCAAATGGGCTCTCAGACCATTTTTTTTAGAGTCTTGTTGAAATGCTCCACGTCCCCATTGGCTTGGGGTGGTAGAACACAGTTTTGATATGCTCCACGCCCGTAACACCCAAAAACTCCTCAAACCCCCAGAGGTGAACTGTGGGCCATTGTCAGTAGTGATGGCATACGGTAACCCCCCATCTGGCGAACAGCGATGAGAGGAAACCCATAACCACATCTGTCTTGACTGAATTAGTGGGTAACACCTCTGGCCATTTTGAGAACAGATCATATACCACTAGCAAAAAAACGGCTGTTTGGGGGTGCCGTATGTAGTTCACCACAAATGTCCAATTGGATGTGCTTCCACGGGCCCTCTTAGTGCGGTAATGATCGCGGGGGGTGGGGGGGAGTGGCCCGCCAGTCTTTCCGCTCTCCAAGCACAGAACATAGTTCTTTACCATTGTTTCAATGTCCTTATTGATATCAGGGCACCAAACTGAATCCCTGTAACGCTGCTTCACCCTGGCCACACCCAGGTAACTCATGGAGCATTGCCAGAACTCGTGATCTCAAAGACACCGGGATCAATGTGCAGTGTCTTCTTGCCACACACACCCTGTTCCAGCAACTCAGTTTGTCTCTGAACCAGTGGAAAGGCGCCAGATCGCCCTCCACTTTTGTGGGCCAACCCTCCCTGATGACTGAGCATAGTTGTGACAACATCGGGTCACGTTCTGACTCTGCCCAGAGCTCCTGGAGGGACACCATGTCCCGGAGGGGTCTGTGTAGCACGTTGACCAGATCCGCCTCTGTGGGGTCGTCGTCATCATCCGGTTGTGTGGTGTTGGCTGTGGCACAGGACAGGACAGGAGATCCACCACTACGTTCTGTTTTCCTGGGGTGACCTGGGTAGTAAAGTTGTAGGCCCTCAGTCACTTAGTCCACCTGTGGATCCGTAGTTGCCTGTGTCCTGAGCCTGTCATTTCCAACAGTGTCGTAAGCGCCCGGTGGTCCATTCGCAGGGTGAAATGTTGTCCGTAGAGGTAAATGTGCCACCGTTCACACGCCCAGTCATAAGCAAGTGCCTCCCTCTCACCCACGGCATATTTCTGTTCAGCCACTGAAAGGGACTTCGACGCGAACGTCACTGGGCGCTCAGTGCCGTCTTGCACTTGAGACATGACCGCCCCCACCGTCGAACCAGATGCATCACAAGTCACAAAAGCCAGCCATTTTGGATCAAAGTGGGCCAACACTGGAGGAGAGGTGAGTTGGGATGAGAAGGTCAACCAGCCTGGTTGTGTTGGTCACTCTAGCACATACAGCACACTCAAGCTGATCCAATAAGTTTTTAACTACAGCTGCTGTGACTGGCACACACCTGCCAGCACTTGAAGCTCAAAACAAGAGTGAATACCAACAGGAAAAATTGCAGGGGATTTTAGCAATTTTTTATTTTATTTATTTATTTACTTTTTTTGGGGGGTGCACACACCTTTAGGTGTGTTGCTCATTCCATGAATGCGCGATCCTTACAAGTTGCAAGTCATTTTAAAAATGACTAATCAGGCTTTCCAACGATATAAAATACAAATACAATAACAACTGGTATTATTAAAAAGGAAAAAATAATTTACTGAAATTACATTTCCAAACTTTTTTTTGAGGCATTTGCACTTACACACACACACACACGTGCGCGCGCGCGCGCACGCACGCACGCACACACACGCACACACACACACATACTGTCATGAGTCTGAGCCAGAGCTCAGACTATATATATTTTTGAGTATTTTTCTGTCTGTTATTATTTTCTGGTCAGTTTGTTATTTTTGGGTTGCGGCATGAGCATCCTTTCTCTCTCCCAGACACACTATCCACTCACAGTCTGCTCCTCAGTTCCAGCTGGAAGTGATTGTCTAGTTAGGTCACCTTCTCCTGCTCGCTCAGGTGCCCGCATCTGTGGTTCATTGCATTAATTGTCCTGATGCCTATTTTAAGGGGGGTGCATCATTGTTTGGTGTAACCTCCTACTATCAAGCCATTTCCCTACATGTAAGTGCTCAGTCTCTCACTTCATGTACTGCTGTTTATGTGCAAGTTTGGCCGGCAATTACACTTGCCTTAGTTTGACTATTTTTGCTTACCCGTTCCCAGTGTTTGTCTCCAGGTTAGCCAGCAATCACGCTCGCCTTAGTCTAAACTATCTCGCCAACTTGTGTTCCTTTTCCATAAAGTTTTTGTGTGATGTCTTTATGTTAATTTAATAAATGTTGCAAACTCATGGCCGGCGTGTGATGCTTTTCTCTCTGCCCCGAAGGGGCATTCATGACAGAAGGAGACTACCAGTGTTGGCACCAGCAGCCATGAGTTTTGCCTCTTTTTTCCCTTTTTTTTTTAAAAAAAACCTGTTATTCCGCTGGCATGGCAGCGCGTCTTGATCATCATCTATGGGGGCTCAGTGAGGAGGAGTGTTTTGCTCTGAAAGTGATAAATAACATCTTATCGGAGGCTTATGCTTCTTGCACTCCCGAGGTGGTAAGGGAGTGCTGGGTTGGAGCCGCACAGGTTCTGGAAGCATGCCCCAGCCAGTGGAGCCATCCCAAAATCTCAGACCTTCTCATCTCCATAATTGACCAACAATCCATGCTCCACGGGCAGGGAGAGAACCTCTCCAAACCTCCGCCCATGTCTCCGCCACCATACCAGACGACCTCCGCAGTTCTCACAGAAACATCGTCTGGACCTCCAGCAGCAGCAACCACCAAGCCCCAGGATTTAAGGTGAGTACCTCTTCATTTATCTATATCAAATAATGAACTATCTTGCCTTAATCCCAGTGGTGAAGCTCAGCAGCAGCGGCCCAAGCTGGCTGAGCATTCACCATCTGCTGCTGTTTCTCTGCCCTTACCTGTTTCTCCTTTGTCCATCTCCAACTCCTCTGAGTGTCTACCGGTCCTGGGAGAGAGCCGCCGGACTACAGAAAGGACTGGTTCAGCCAAGGAGAGGCTCACCTGCGGTGCCCCGGAGCCAGAACTGACAAAGCAACGTCCCCTGGTTTCGGCGATTCGGGACCCATCGGTGAAGGGGTTCCAGGTCCTGTATCTCAGTGTCCTGGACATGCTGGTTTCAGCAGCAAGGTGGCCTCCAGCCACCATGCCAGATGTACCATCGGCGTCGGCTGCTCCACCTGGAGATCCAGAATCTATGGAAACGACCATCATGCCTGCTGCGGGGGCCGCCACAACAGAGTGGGAGCCTGAACTGGAACTCCTGAGGGCCGAGCCCAAATCTTCATTGTCACCTGGATCGTCGGAGTCCTGGACAGTGGTAGAGCTCGAGCTCAGGCAAGTGCTCTCTTTTGTTTTCGTCCTTTCAGTCCTTGAGCAATCTCGCCTGGCTCTCGGTGAGGAGAGCCAGGTGCAGCTGCACCTGAGCTCACCTCACCAGACTCCGCTGCTGCCGGCGACCGTAACTCTCCTTCTCTTTTTGCTGTGTCTGAGATCTCTCCCAGGGTTGGCAGAGAGGATCCTACACCACCAGATGTCTCCGTAGGTCCAGGTTCACCACTGGCGGTTGCCCAGGGTCCAGCTTCTCTTGTCGAGGTCGTCATGGATGTCCCGTTC
Organism: Pholidichthys leucotaenia; assembly: GCA_020510985.1. Classification (NCBI taxonomy): domain Eukaryota; kingdom Metazoa; phylum Chordata; class Actinopteri; order Cichliformes; family Pholidichthyidae; genus Pholidichthys; species Pholidichthys leucotaenia. Next base: position 212,605,488 of record CM035845.1, on the reverse strand, counting down.
CAGCTCAGGACCTCCGTGGGTGCAGCTATGGCCCAGGCCAGGTCCTCCGTGGGAGTAGCTTGTTCCCTGCCGGAGGCCGTCATCTGGGTTCCCCCACCACAATCCAGGTCTCCGTGGGTGCTGCAGCCCATTCGGGGACCATTGTGGGTGTTACGCCCCAGCTTGGAGCCAACATGGGTGCTGCATTCCTGTGTGGCCTCGCCATGGGCGCTACCCTCCAGCCCAGGGTCCACCGTGGGTGCCATGTTGGCCCAGTCCGGGTCCACCGTGGGTGCAACATTGGCCCAGCCTGGGTCCACTGTGGGTGCAGCGATGGCCCAGCCAGGGCCGACCGTGGGTGCACACACACACACACACACACACACACACACACACACACACACTTACAGTATACATATACAGTATATATATATGAGGTGGGTCACTTAAACCCGGTACTGTTTGCTGTTATATACAGACCATCTAAATACAATAAGGACTTTTTAAATGAGTTTGCCAATTTCTTGGCTGGTATTATTACAAATTATGATGATGTTCTTATCGTTGGAGATTTTAACATGCATATATGTTGTCCTGATAAGGCACTGGTTAAAGACTTTTTAAATATCATTGATTCTTTTAATCTGGTGCAGTCAGTGACTGGTGGTGCTACACACGAGCACGGACACATGTTAGATCTTGTCCTGTCATATGGCCTGTCTGTTTTTAATTTAGAAATTTGAAGCTGTATTGTCCGACCATATGCCTGTGTTATTTGAGGCTGATCTTTCATGCACTGCAACTAAAACTCACGCTCCTGCTCAGCGCTGCCAGATTTTTAACCCCTCCACTGCCATTTGGTTCTCCATTACCTTTGACCAGCTCTGTGTCCCACCTGGCTCCATCTCGTCTGTGGAGGAACTCAGCTCCTGGTTTCACTCCTCCTGCCAAACCATCTTGGATTCTGTGGCTCCACTGAAAATCAAGCAGCCTCCATCCAAACCTGAGCCGGGGTTCAATGACAGAACTTGTGCAGTCAGACGGGAGTGCCACAAAGCTTAACGCAGGTGGAAAAAGGACAAATTGCAGGAGTCGTTGCAGATTTCAAAAGACTGCCGGCCTCAGTACCAAAATACTGTGATGTTTCAAAGGTTCACACAATAATAAGAGAGGATTTGTGACATATAGGCATTTATTCTTCACTGACTCATTACATGGAACAGAGGAAAGGTCATTCGCACAGACACTCATCTCATCCAGGGTGACGCAGACACATAATCTATCACACACAGGGAAAACAACACTATCACAACCGGGCTTATAGCACAGTTATAATGGTACAACAATAATGCTCAGGATGCAAGGATAATAACAGTCTTTGAATCCCCCTGGCGCAAGCATGCCAGGAGAATCCCCACACCTTATCACAGTCCCAACGTTACACTGTTCCCCCCTGGACTGGTTTCTGTCTCCAGAATAATAAGACCCACTTAAAAGTCCAATACAAATCCGTCCAGGTGTTGGGGCGGCAGCCGTTGTCAGCAGCTAGCATGCATGGGCCCATTACAGTCCACCCAAGCCTCAGCCGGGGTCCCCAGTCAGGATGGAGCCTCTGGCTCGGCCACCCACGGGGCAGCTGGCTGGAACGGAGTGAGGCAGTCGCGATGAAGCACCACCACCCAGTTTTTCTTCTGCAGCCTCACTTTGTACACTACATCCGACAGTCTCTGGAGCTCCTTGGGGTGGAGCCGCTGGGGGACCAGCAGCTGCCAGATGTGACACTGCCCAGCTGGAGACTGCCACCGCTGATAAACAACACCCTCACGACAGCCGAGGTTGGACCACTGGGAATGCAGGGGCTTGGTCTCCGGGTCCAGCGCAGACACAGCCTCTCGGGCGAGCTGTTGGTCCATGTCCAGCCACTGCCGGACCCGGGAGATGACAGGATCTCCATTCTGCTCTCTCCAAAGCTGCTGTGCGCCAAGAGCCTCTGTGACTTCATCACTGGGGGGAGCTGCCCGATGATCTGAGGGAGAGCTGTGAGTTGCTGTGCTATCCCGGGCCATAGGGGAGCCCGTGAGACCGCTGGGTCATGATCCTAGGCCTGCACTGATGGCACCAACCCCTCAATTGCATGGCTCCCCTGGTTCCCTGTCTGACTCCTGCCACAGAGAATGATGGTCTGAGCCCCCAGAAGGAGAGAAGAGCTAGCAATGTTGATCTTTCCGCCCCATGCTGTGAGCAGATCTAGTGCAGTGATGCAGGGGTCTTGGATGTCAGCCAGCCAGAATGGGTGGATTGTGTTCTAACCAGTCACTCCCACTACAAGGACCAACATAGCAAAATTGGACTAGCCTGTTTCTGGCCCAGGTCTAGCCCACACAATGCACTTATACTCGGCCACATGTCGCAAAGAATGACGGCCCTTTTGTGGCCAAGATCTGATTCTCCAGCCTTCTGGCAAATGTTGCTATGTGGGACTTGTCGCTGGCACGCTCAGCAGTGGCTGTGGTGAGGCAGCACCTGGTGGGTTCCCATCCTTGTGGTCTGAGTCCATCTGTAACGGGCAGCGCCCTGCGTAGGACCAGGGAGATGGTAGAACCGGTATTGATCAGGGCCTGGATTGGTGTGCTGTCCAGGCTGCACTGCAGGTACAGCCCTGGTGAGTGTCCAAGTCGGCCCAGCCGTACATCAGGGAAAATGCGTGACTTGCACAGCTGTCTTTTCAGGTGTCCAGCCATTCATCACAGCAGCCAGTTCAACCTGGACCAGATAGTCATCCAGCAGGGTTTTGCCACCAAAGTGGGGAGGCTTGGCCGAATGGTGGGTCACCTCCCTGTCAACCACTGCCCTTGGTCACAGTGGAATCGCTGGCTTGTGGTCCCCTGTTGGGGCACCATCCCCCGCCCCCGCCTTGAAAAAGGCAGAAAGCGGGGTACGCTTGCTCTGTCTAGTCCGCTCTGCCTTGAAAAAGGCAGAAAGCGGCGTACGTTTGCTCCGTCTGGTCCCCTTTCCCATACGTCGTGGTGAGCAGCTCTGGGGGCTGGTGTGTCTGCTCTGCTGTCCGTCTCCATCTCCATCTGGGTGATGAGCCGCTCAAGCTGTCAAATTTCAAGCCTTGATCCTCGCTTCCATCTCTCAACAATCCCACTCCTGACACCAATGTGACGTTTCAAAGGTTCATACAATAATGAGAGTGGATTTGTGATATCTAGACATTTATTCTTTACTGACTCATTGCACAGAACAGAGGGGAGGTCATTCGCACAGACATTCATCTCACTCAGGGTGACACAGACACATAGGGAAAACAACAGGGAAAACAACACTATCACAACCGGGCTTATAACACAGTTATAATGGTACAACAATAATGTTCAGGACACAAGAATAATAACAGTCTTTGAATCCCCCGCGGCACAAAGCATGCCAGGAGAATCCCTGCCCCTTATCACAGCCCCAGCGTTACAATATTGTCAAGCAGGCAAAAGGGAATATTTTGCTCATATTGTTTCATCCCAATCTCATAATCAATGTGTTTTATCTAACACTATTGACTCTGTTCTTAATATGCCACAGACTGACTGTTTGGAGGCCTCCTCTGAATTATGTAATGAATTTATGCTTTTTTATTGATAAGGTGGCCACCACCAGGGCTCTCATATCAACTCCTGTCTCTGATCCCTCTGTCCTTGTCCCTTGTTTTACTGTTTTTAATCAGTTTGAACCTGTGACTCTGTTGTTTTTAGAGGATGTGGTTGGCCACATTAAGCTCTCAGGATCTCCCTGTGATGCCGTCCCTCCTAGACTTTTTAAAGATTGACTTGAGAGTTGCAAGCTCTGATCAGAGCCTGGACCTCACTGGTCATCCAGGGTTTCCGGTTTGGAGAGACCTGAATATGTTTGACGACTGTCACATTTTCTACAGCATTTAATGTAGAAAAGGACAAACTCGGCGTAAGAGTCCAGGGACCTCATGTACAAAGACTTGCGTGGATTTCCTACTGAAAGATGACATACATTTAAAACGAGGTAGTCGGATACCCAAAAGCCGATGGTGTATAGAACATGTATATTAGGATTTGTATGTGAAATTTCGGCATCGAAACTGCTCCCGTTTAGCTGTAATTAATATTCAAAAATGATATTTTCGGGACGAAAGAATTCAAGCGTCCCGGCATTTGTTTACTTCTCGGGGCCGCCGCCAGAGTGCGAGCCGTGTGCAAAATGCTAATTTTGTGATCATTGGAGCGCACCGCACTTCAGTGACTGGATGGTTTGGGTGTCAATCACACAAACAATATGGCGCGTGGAAGGAAAACATCATTGTCGAAGTCAGCTAGAAAAAGACGGAAAGTAGAGCAGGATAATCTTCAAAACAAAAGTCGTGTAGCATTAAAAAGTGAGAAGGATCGCTGGGAAGCTTTCAAGAACAGGCATCAGTTGAAGGATGATGAAGAAATCGCCAAAATTCTCTTGGATACATAAGTAAGCGTATTGAATTTGTGCAGCATGTTTTCATAGATATTCTGCAAAGCCAGGGGCCATACAGTGTAACTTCGAATGTTGTGAAATAACATCGTAGTCTAGTTTGTGATATGCATCTCATTCAATCGTGCTGTTAATATAGCACATTTTTTGTGGAAATGTTACTATTATTAGTTGTGAAATGTGTTATAAAACGATTAGACGACGATACTATGGCTCTTCCTGCTGTTCCTGTTTCACTGTTTGTTTTTTTTTAGGGGGAATAGGCCAGAAATAGGCCACAGAGGTTATACGATGTTTATCCAGTTTATCCGGCACTGATCACCCCGACTTAAAATACGGTATCCCTACAGCCCATCAGCGCACGAAGTATCCTGGCCAATCTGGCGATGTAAACAGCCACAGACCAAAAAACGTACATTTGCTTGTGGAACAGGTCATTCACACTCACAGACAATCGCGCTATATATATGTCTATAATGACTATAGATAGGATTTTCTTTCCATGCACGCAAAGATTTTTTTTTTTTACGGGATCCAACTACCTCGCTTTAAATCAAGAAAACGTTGTAAGAAAAAAAAAAATCCAGATGTATGAAACGGTGCATACGCAGGAATCCAAGCACATTTCCTTTGTACATCCCAATCTACTTGAAATTGAACGCACATGAATACCGGACTCCTCCTTTAACACGCCTTCATTTGAATATGCAATTAGATGCAAATAGATATATACAAGCCCTGTACATTTGGTTCCCCTGTATCCATGACCAAAAATAATGGATTTAATGGAATTTCATGGACTGTGAGTTGGAGGTGCTCCTAAATGAGGTAGAGGCACATAAAAACATTTTGTTTGGCACGCTGTCCTCCGGCATTAGCCCCAGATACAGTTAATTCAATAGCCTGTTCACAGCCTTATAAGATTAGTTTACTGTTTTCCTTTATTCAGACAGGGATAAGAAGGAGATGTTTATTTAACCTTGACATGTTTTGACTTACGTCTGTAGTCATCCTCAGGAGCGTCAGCTGATCGCTGAGATTTGTGATCAGCCGGGTGGATCAGCTGGTTGAATAAAGGAAAACGGTCATGAAAAAGAAGACAATATGAACTTATTTAGTGGGTAGCCACGGTCACCTGTCAGTTGAAAGCAGATCATATTAGACTTGACAAGTACATATTTTATGTCCACAATGCAAATCTTATCCTTCATAGTTATATACAACTTACATGGATTACACACAGTACAAAATAAATGAAGTGCGCCGGAGAAAGGATAAGACTGTTGCATTTCAAACTTCATGTATGTGTTTATTGACATAACTACTGTACACACAGAGGCAATTGGGAGCTTGGTAGAATGCTGTGAAACTGTAGTTTAATCAGCAAAAAAAGAAAGTCACTTACTCCAACCACTGACTTGTAATGAAAGACAGGTGATAGTTGGTGGCGCACAGGCGCGTTGCGCATGAGGTGGGTTATTTAGGACATCTATCGATCCATCCATCCATCTTCTTCCGCTTAATCCTTTTCGGGTCACAGGGGTGCTGGAGCCTATCCCAGCATCTTTGGGCGAGACGCAGGGTACACCCTGGACAGATCGCCAGTCCATCACAGGGCCAACACAGAGAGACAGACAACCATTCACTCTCACATCCATATCTAAGGACAATTTAGAATCCCCAGTTTTTTTGATGCCAATTAACCTAACTTGCATGTTTTTGGCATGTGGGAGGAAACCAGAGAAATCCCGGAGTAAACCCACGCAGACACGGGGAGAACATGCAAACTCCACACAGATCACTGTTGGTCGGGGGCTGGGATCGAAACCAGGATCCCCCATCCAAGGGTGAGTTGCTGTGCTGCCGCAGTGCTAACCACTCCGCCACCGCGCTGCCCTTATTTAGGACAATTACATAAATTTATTCACCAAGAAGCCACTGATAGAAAAGTTTCATATTTGTGATTTGCTTTGTCTCAGAGTCTGTGTGAAAGTGTTAAGGATGCAGCTGCATTATGTTATCATCTTGTTTTAGTTCATTTTGTGAGTTTCCTGTGTGACTGGTGCTGAGTGAGCGTCATGATTCCTGAGAAAGAGATAATCTGTACACCAAGTTTTGACCAGATGTACTGAACCAATCACCATGGACAATTTCTTCTCCACCTCTCAGATAATGAAGGGCTTAAAGAACTAAGTGATGTATGTTTGAGTCAGAATGATGTACGAATAGGCTCTGAGACTATTTTTGTATTGTTCTCCACTGGCCAGTGTAATTAAATTTGCTGAAACTCTGATCCTGCCTGGTTTTTGACTGAAGGTTAGGAAGAATTTTTCTGACATACTTGGCGCCCAAACCACAGGGACTCCAGATATCTCTCCTGCTGCTTCCAGTGTTTTGGGACCAACTCAGCTGTGCACGGCTGCAGACAAAGCCCTCCCCCGCCAGGGCCAACAACCCAGCTTTGTGGAAGTGAGGCACAGTCCGGAGACGCTGGGAGTGGAACTGGAGAGTGATGGAGCCAACCCGCAGGCGAATCCCAGTGAGTAAATTTAATTATTGATGACATCCGGTTCAAGTCTACGGTCGGTCTGAAAATACGCGTAAAAGAATTGAAAGTCAAGCATTAGATACCACAAAGTCCAAAGGTTCGGACGAGGTAAAGCTTGGCGGGTCCTGGTTCGAGGCCGCAAAAGAAGTGCATTTCTACTACGTTAAGTGGACCCATAAAAGAGCGTGCGGGGGTATCGATAAAAAAAATCAATGCAAGAACTTTTTTTTTACATCAACAAGTGAACATAGATAAAGTACAGTGATCCCTCGCTACTTCGCGCTTCACCTTTCGCGCCCTCAGTGCATCGCGGATTTTTCAAAAATATTCATCAAAAATTCAAAATTGAGAAATAATGGGCGGGCGCTAGCAGAAGGCAGGGAGACTACATTAGACCATCAGGTATCAACACGGAGAGCCCGCACAACTCAAAAATCCACTTCTCTGTTCGCTGTTCTCGTGTTGGCTCGGCTCGGAAATCTCGCAAGCTGATTGGCCGAGACGTTTCACCCCGCAAGCTGATTGGCCGAGACGTTTCACCCACCTTCTCTCCCTGCCGAACGCCCATGCAGCATACACCTGAGGAGCAGTAAAGCTCTCATTAACCTGTGCAGTAAATCATCTTCATCTTGAGTTACGTATCTTGTTATAAGAATAAAAGAGTTCTAAAAACATATTTATGTACACTTTATTTACATCTACATATGTATGTACACTTACACACACACACACACACGTATCATATGAGAGAGAGAGTGAGAGAATGAACGTACGTATTATTTATGGGTGACGTCATTAGGGGTGACGCTACTTCGCGGTTTTTCACTTTTCGCGGTCGGTTCTGGAACCCATTAACCGCGATAAGTGAGGGATCACTGTACTCTAATATGTTGCAAGATTCTCAAATTTAACCAGTTAGTGAGTAATATAGGAGTAATATAAAAAAGGGGGGAAAAACAAAATAGAGAATAAAGGTTATAACGAGAGGTTGTCAGCGATGGCCCTCACGAGCTATCAATGAGAAGCCAAGAGCCAGCCGATGAGTTTGCGTATTTTATTCACACAGGATAAAAGTGCAAAATAATAAGCCACGTGGGGCCAAAACGCAAACATACAGTACACTTAGGTTCCAAATTTACAGATTACGAGGGAAAGGCACACTGTGAAACAGAATAAGAGGGAAACACCTACTAAGCGAAGAAAACTCCAGAATCCAAAGACGGAATTAAACCGAGGAATGTTCGACGAGGTCATAGCCCCGAGCAAACAGAGCTGCTCCCTTAAATAGGGCTTGACAGATTACTCAGCTGATGAGAATGTCATCAGCTGATTGATTACCAGCCATCCCAGCGGAGCGCAGCTCTGACAGCCAGAAGCCCCGCCAAGATGCTGTCACAATAAGAGCCCGAATGCCCTGTGGAAAACCAAAGTAGAGAACGGAGAACTACCGGACAACCCGAGCGCGGACAGAGCACTCGGACCATAACAGAGGTAATCTTAAAATAAAGATAAATAGCGCTAATGTAATAAGGATAAACTCTAGTGTGATAATAAGAAACAAAATACCTTAAGATGTAACTCAAAATAAGTCCAAAATGATTTGAGAGCTCCCCCTTCATATAGATCTTTTAACATCAAAATGTCCTTTTTCACCCAGATTTTCCACATAAATGGGGATTTTCCAATATCATCATTTGATGTTCTACGGGCACAGTATGGACTACCACAGAATCAGTTTTGGAAATATTTACAACTTTGACATCTGCTGTGTCAAGTCTTTGGATCTACAACTACCCCTCCTCCTGATGTAGATTGGCTCATCCAGGCTTTGAGTTCCTGTGGCAAAAGATCTAAGGCCTCAAATTTCTATTTAATGCTCCTTAAGAGCTCAAATAAAGATTCTACATTCCTTAAACACGTATGGGGGAAAAAGATCTGAATTCACAATTTACTGGTGTTGAATGGGCAAATATTTTTAAAGAATGGGAAGAAAGTGTCTAGGGAATTGAAAACCAGACTTGTTCAATTTAAAATTTTGAATCGATTTTACTGGACACCTCGTAAAATGTTGAGAGCGAATCTCATTCACTCTTCAAGCTGCTGGAGATGTCTACAGGGGGAGGGGACATTAATCCATATGATCTGGAGTTGTCCGGTAATACAGGACTTTTGGTTGCAGATCCATAGACATATTATGACAATTGTTAAGCAAGAAGTGCCATTTACTCAGAGACTTTTTGTCCTTGGGGATCCATCAATGATTCAAGACCCAATCTCTGATGCCGAGTGGATTCAGACTGCTTTGATGCTGGGCCGAAAGTTGATCACTTTTTACTGGAAATCTTTCTCTGCCCCACCCGTAGCTCAATGGTTCAGGGAGTTGGGCAAGCTTGCTGCACTAGAACGCCTTTCATATAAGCTTCTGGACAGGATGGACAGCTTCTATAATAAGTGGGGATCCTATCTTACCTTTATAGGTGTAGTAGATTAAGCTAATCATTTTAAGAGTATTAGGGTGGAAATGGAATATTTTTTCCTCTCACTGGGTATACTTGGTTTTTTTGGGGGGGGTTTTTTGGTGTTTTTTTTTTGGTGTTTGTCTGTTTCTGTTTTATTTTCTAAATTGAAAACCCAATAAAATTCAAATTACAAAATAAGTCCAAAATGAAATAAAATAACCCTTAAAAATATACACTACCGTTCAAAAGTTTGGGGTCACCCAGACAATTATTTTGTGTTTTCCATGAAAAGTCACACTTATTTACCACCATGAGTTGTAAAATGAATAGAAAATATAGTCAAGACATTGACAAGGTTAGAAATAATGATTTGTATTTGAAATAATAATTTTTTCCTTCAAACTTTGCTTTCGTCAAAGAATCCTCCATTTGCAGCAATTACAGCATTGCAGACCTATCATGATTGCACAAGGGTTTTCTAATCATCCATTAGCCTTCTGACGCAATGAGCAAACACATTGTACCATTAGAACACTGGAGTGATAGTTGCTGGAAATGGGCCTCTATACACCTATGTAGATATTGCACCAAAAACCAGACATTTGCAGCTAGAATAGTCATTTACCACATTAGCAGTGTATAGAGCAGGGGTGGGCAGTGAGGGCCATTCCACTGCAGGCTTTTTGTTCCACCCAGTCTCTTCAGCAGGTGTGTGCTCTGATCAGCTTCAAGGATTGCTAATCATTGAAAACACCTGCTGAAGAGACTGGGTGGAACAGAAAACCTGCAGTAGAATGGCCCTCCATGGCACATGATTGCCCACCCCTGGTATAGAGTGTATTTCTGATTAGTTTAAAGTTATCTTCATTGAAAAAAGTGCTTTTCTTTCAAAAATAAGGAAATTTCTAAGTGACCCCAAACTTTTGAACGGTAGTGTATAAAAGATAAAATAACCACTAATTACAATAAAATAAATACATTAAATAAATAACTGCAGTTTGTTTGTCCAATCATTTGCGTGCTTGTTCGTATGTTTTTAATGTTTCACGGTTTACTTTGGTGAAAGAAAAAGAAAAAAAATGGGAAACTGTTGCAACAGAGGGATAGACAGCGAGAACGCAGAAATTAGTGAGGCAGAAAGGTTGTTTGTCTTGTTGTTGTGTAGCACAAGAGGATGAGAATGAGATTTTTGTGTTGTCAAGAGATGGTAAATTTATGCATAGGAAGGACAGAAGTAGTACACGATTTTTGGCTAAGTGGAGAAAGAAGTTTAGGTTTACAGGCAAACTGAGGGTGGCTGACTGTGAGGCTCTTGTAGATGACATAAAACAGGCAGCAGATGGCAGCAGGTGAAAGCAAGAGAAATATGGTCTGGCAGAGGCAGAGAAGTGGCTTGAAGCAACAAGAAAACAACAGACTGACTTAGAGCTTGTGACAGTAAAGAACTAAATTCAAGACTCTCAACATTCTGACAATGGTAAGAAAAGAGACTTGTCTAACATATGTCCCATCTCCGCCACTCTCCGAGCGGACGAGAGCAACGACACAGTGCTGGGTCGCGCTCCTCCCCCTACCCCTCCTCTGTTGTATCCTGACCTCAGTAAAATGGCAGCGGCCACGTCCTCCACCGAAGAGTCTCCTCCTCCTCCTCCTCCTCCCATCGACGTCAGACCCAAAGTCAAGAGAGACAGAGACTGGGGTACCAGGGAGCAGCCACACAGAGGCACCAAAGAGATAAGTAAATATGCATACTCTTACCATCCACACTCTCCTACAATCTGACCTATTAAACCTGAGAATTATGATGTATATGCTGTCACTGAATAATACCCCATGATTGAACTTTCAAATCCAGCTTATGCAGGGCCACTTGGGCGTGATAAGGCCAACCAAGAGGCCCCACAGTTTCAACCCACAATCTTAGTTTACAGACAATGGACTGATGCTGATTGCTCTGAGACAGTGAAAGAAATCCCACATCCAAAAGATAAACCCACACAGTTTTTTGAAGGCATAGCAAATCTCCTTGACAGCTTTAAACTAAATGGTCATGAGACAGAATGTGCTTACAGAAAAGTTTTAAAAGTTGATTGGTGGACTGTGTCAGGTAATTGGAGCTCAAAAGATTCTACAGGTAATGTTTTGTCTCCAACAAATGCAGAGTTACAACAACGGGTGAGAGAACAAAGGCTACTGTCATGGTTTTATGACCCAGTGACCACACACAGACTCAAGAATAGATTCAATTAGATTTATTAATGTAAATGTGTGTGTGAATGTGTGCATGTGAGTGTGCACAGGAACAGCAGGGGACAGAGCAGGACACCGTTCGGCCTGGCAACCCTGGAAACACACAGAAGCGTGACAGTTAGCGGAGGAGACAATTGGTGATGGATAATTAGTCAGAGGCTTACTGGGTGTGAAGATGATGGGAGGCTCAGGTTCAGCTCCGCGGCTGCGGCCAGGGAGACAGTGCCCGCTGTCGAGTGTTGTAGCTCCTGCTGGGGTGTAGATGTGGAAGAGTGGTGTGCTGAGAGAGAGGATAGGAGTCCACCGCCACAGAGGAGGAAAGGATCCTCCGCCAAGGCACTCCACCTGTGCACAGGGGACTGGAAGACAAGGTGAGTTGAGGAATGGTAGCTTACGTGAGCTGTGGATGATGTCTCTCAGGCATTGGGACAGCAGGCTTGGGTAGCAAGGGACTGTAGACTCTGGCAAGGACGAGAGGATTGACGGATGAAGCTCCTCTGGAGCGCACTGAGACATCTCCACCCAAAAGCCTGGGCAGAGCTGTCTAAATAGTCCCAGTCCTGATGGGAAGCAGGTGTGCGCACAGCTGCTGGCAATCAATCACAGAGCAGACCATGACAGTACTCCCCCCTCATGGAACGCCTCTTGGCGGTTCTTCCAGCCTACCTGGATGCGTCCGGTGAAAGTCCCTGATGAGGTCCTTATCCAGGATGAAGGACGCACCCAGGATCTCCATTCCGGTCCATAACCCTCCCAGTCCACCAGGTACTGCAGGCCGCGACCCCGGCGATGGACGTCCAGGATGGCGGTGACCTTCCATGCCGGGTCGCCGTCGATCACCATCGGCGGAGGTGGAGACCTGGGAGGAAGTCACAGAGGGCTAGAACAAAAAGGTTTAATCTGAGAGACGTGGAAGGTGGGACAGATGTGGAGGGAGGGGGGGAGAGCCAGGTCTACAGATACTGGGTTGACAATACGGGAGATGGCAAAAGGTCCAATAAAGCGCTGAGCCATCTTCCTGGATTCAGCCTTCAAATTGATATTCTTGGTAGATAACCAAACCTGCTGACCCACCTGGTCAGAAGGCGCCAGAGTCCTATGGCGGTTGGCAACCGAGGAGTTATATTCCGCCATGCGTCGTAGCGCGGCTCAAGTCACCCTCCACAGCCGACGACAGCGCTTAAGGTGAGCCCTGACGGATGGTACGGTGATCTCAGCCTCCTCCTCAGGGAACAATGGAGGAGTATAACCCAGAGATGCCTGGAAAGGGGTCATACCAATTGCTGAAGATACTGTAGAATTGCGGGCATACTCGATCCAGGGCAGGTGCAAACTCCACGATGCAGGATTGGTGGTGGCCACACATCGCAGAGCCACCTCCATCTCCTGATTGGCTCTCTCACACTGACCGTTGGACTGGGGGTGATAACCAGATGACAGGCTTACCGTGGCCCCAAGGGCATTGCAAAACGTCTTCCACACTTGGGATGTAAACCGGGGCCCCCAGTCTGAAACGATGTCCAAGGGAATCCCGTGTAGTCTCACCACGTGCTGTACAAGCAGGTCCACTGTCTCCTTAGCCGAAGGCAATCCCTGTAGAGGAACAAAATGAGTAGCTTTGGAGAACCTGTCGACTACGGTGAGCACTACAGTGTGACCGTCAGAGGGAGGAAGGCCAGTCACGAAGTCCAACGCCACATGGGACCAAGGCCTGCCGGGAGCGGGGAGAGGATGGAGAAGTCCAGCTGGGGAGGAAGAAGATGACTTGCCGGCAGCACACTGAAGACAGGCACGAACGTACTCCCCGATGTCCTTCTGAAGAGCAGGCCACCAAAATGTACATCTCAGGAGTTCCTCAGTGTGCTTTCTCCCTGGATGACAGGCCAACCTGGAGGCATGAGCCCAATGAATGACTTCCCCTCGGACGGCCGAAGGAACAAACAGCTTACCCGCCAGTCCTCCGCCCGGGTCCGCTTCAGACTCCTGAGCCCTCAAGACCTTCTCCTTGATGACCCAGGAGAGGGCACCCACGACACAGGAAAGAGGCAGGATGGGGTGGTCCTCGGGATCCGAGACATCAGTGGCAAATTACCTGGATAGGGCGTCCGGCTTAGTGTTCTTGGACCCGGGACGGTACGTGGTGGTGAAGTCAAATAGCCCAAAGAATAAGAACCAGCGGGCCTGACGGGCATTCAGGCGCTTAGCCGTCTGGAGGTATTCCAGATTCCTGTGGTCCGTCCAGACCACAAACGGCTGCAAAGCCCCCTCCAGCCTATGGCGCCACTCCTCCAGTACAAGTTTGACTGCCAGAGGCTCCCTGTCGCCGATGCTGTAGTTACGTTCCACTGGCGACAGCCACTTGGAGAAGAAGGTGCAAGGTCAGACCTTGCCATGCGCTGGGGAGCGCTGAGACAGGACAGCCCCTACCCCTGAGTCCGAGGTGTCCACCTCCACCAAACACTGCAGGGCCGGATCCACCTGAACCAGGATGGGGGAATCGGCGAATCTCTCCGTGAGAGCTGAAGAAGCCATAGCCGCCTTCTCTGACCACAGGAAGGGCACCTTGGACGAGGTAAGGCGTGTCTAGGGGCGTGCCATCATGCTATAACCCTTAATGAAGCGGCAGTAGAAATTTGCAAACCCAAGGAACTGCTGGAGTTGCTTCTGGGATGAGGTTGTCGGCCACTCCACTACCGGAGGGCAGTGGATCAGCGTTCTCATCGCACCCTCCGCCAGTACCCGGGCTTGCCCAGGGAAGCTAATGATCCTACCAGCAGACTAAATTCGAAGAGACGATGCCTCAGTGCCAAGTCAAAGAAGAATCCTAGTCACAGTCCCAAAGCCGAAAGCAAACAGCCCCGAGAGCACCTTGCGGTAGGACCTGCCCTTCACATACTAAACTAAACGTTGAAGGCCTATCTGCAGCCAAGCGAAGCCTTATTGAAGTCCTCGCCTTCCAACACTCGATTGATGTAATCTGCCTCCAAGAGACTCATATTGGCACAGAGGAAGCTGGCCACTACACCATCAATGGCTTTGACCTCCTGTGCTATGTTCCACATGCCAAACATGGACGTGCCACCTATGTGCGTTCTGACATAGTTGAAGTAAACCACCTGACAACAACACATTTCTCAGACACCATAACCATTGGTGGCTTCCATATTGTCAATGTGTACAAGCCCCCTAGTGCCAACTGGGATCTGCAGGTCTTACCCACCCCACCCCACCCTGCCATCTATGTGGGGGACTTTAACAGCCATCACCCTGACTGGGGGTACCCAGCAGTGGATAGTGATGGGGAGGTACTTTCAGACTGGGCATCTAGAAATGATCTCACTCTGATACATGACCCCAAATAAAGAGGAACCTTCCACTCTGCTAGGTGGAAGAAGGACTATTCTCCTGACCTGTGCTGGGTCAGCTCTTTGAATGGGACGCCATATCCTACACAGATCCTCATTCTTGATGATTTTCCACACAGCCAACACCGGCCCCTGCTTGTACACATTGGCCTACAACTTCCAGTCATAAACAGCCCAAGGAAGATGTGCTGGAACTTCCACAAAGCCAACTGGAAGAAATTCAGTGAAACCCTGGATCGGAGTGCTGTTACCATCCCACTCCACACCATCACTGTAGATGAAGCATACAACCGCTTCTGCAGCGCAATCTTCAAGGCTGCTCACACTGCAATCCCGCGAGGCTACCGACCCCTCTGTGTCCCATGCCTGGACAGAGAAAGCGCTGCCCTCCTACAATCCTATCAAACATCAGGGGACTCAGAGATAGCAGACCATCTCATTGAATCGCTAAGTACAGTCCGGCGAAAGAAATGGGAGGAGACAGTTGCTGACCGGAGCTTTATCCACTCTAGCAGGAAATGTTGGAGCCTCATCTGTCACCTAGGAGCTGCACAGAAGCCTCCTAGCCAAAGCCAAGCATCTGTCACACCCAACCAAGTTGCATCCCACCTACTGACCATCACCAAAGCACCCCAAGACAAAGACACCAGAAGAGCAGTTACAACTGAGCTAAAAAAACACCAAAAAATGCCCCTAGAGGAAATGAACCCTGAATCCTTCGAGGCTGCTGAACTGGAGAAAGTCCTACAGGGCCTGAAATGTGGAAAGGCAGCAGGAAACGACAACATCTTCCCAGAATTCATGAAAAATCTTGGCCCCCAAGCCCTAACCTGGTTGACACAACTCTACACAAGGATCATACAAACAAACTCGATCCCAAAGAAATGGCAGACAGCAAAGGTCATTGCCATACCAAAACCTGGCAAAGACCACAAACTACCAGCAAGCTACCGCCCAATCTCCCTACTCAGCGTTCCTTATAAAATCATGGAGCGCCTAATACTGCAACGTATTTCCCCAGGAATAGAGGAAATTCTAAGTGTGGATCAAGCAGGTTTCCACAAGGACCGCAGCACAGGAGAACAAGTACTGGCCCTAACCACCTTCATCGAAAATGGCTTCGAGAACAGACTGAAGACAGGGGCTGTGTTTCTCGATCTTACAGCCGCCTATGATACGGTCTGGCACAAAGGCCTCCTCCTGAAACTTACAAAGGCGATCCCTCCCTGGGCAACAGCAATTATAAAAACCCTGCTGGCCAACCGAAGGTTCAGAGTCCACCTCGGTCAAAACATAAGCGCATGGAGAACGCAGAAAAACGGACTCCCACAAGGCTCAGTTCTAGCTCCAACCCTCTTCAACCTCTACATAAACGACCTGCCCACTACAAAATCCCGCAAATTCATCTATGCAGACGACATCTGGTTGGCACTCCAAGCACCAGACTTTGAGTCACTGGAACGGGTGCTCACGGAAGATCTTGCCAAAGTGGACCAGTTCTGCAAAACCTGGCACCTAAAACCAAGCCCAGCAAAAACCGTCTCCAGTGTATTCCATCTCCACAATGTAAAAGCTGCCAAAGAACTAAACATCCACCTGAGCGGACTCGAGCTTAAGCATGCCTCGAATCCAACCTACCTTGGAGTGACCCTTGACAGGACCCTATCCTTCAAGGAACATTTAAAGGGGATGGCTGCTAAGGTGAAGGCACGAAACAACCTGCTCTGCAAGCTCGCTGGTGCAAAATGGGGGGCAGCAGTCTCCACCCTGCGCACCTCAGCACTGGCCCTTTCATACTCTGTAGCAGAATATTGTGCCCCTGTCTGGTCCAGGTCATCCTACACACACCAAGTAGACACCCAGCTCAACACAACCATGAGAACCATAACTGGGACAATCCGCTCAACACGACTCCCCTGGCTCCCTGTACTGTCAAACATAGCCTCCCCACACATCTGGCGAGCAGCACTAACTCAAAGGATGCTTCAAAAAGCCAAAGACTCTCCTCACTTACCAATCCATGCCAATATCTACACCTCACCCACTGCCCAACTTCCATCCAGACAGCCGATTTGGAAAAACCCTCCCCCAGCTGATTTCACCATCCAGACAGCTTGGCAAGAGGAATGGGAGACCAAGGAGGTCCCAAACAAACACCTGGTGACAAACCCCAACCAACAGGTCCCGGGCACCAACCTCCCAAGGAGACAGTGGTCTACACTCAATTGCTTCAGGACTGGACATGGCCCCTGCTTGGCCAGCCTTCACAGATGGGGCAGTATCCCCAGCCCACTGTGCGCATGTGGAGAGGAGCAAACAATGGAACACATCATAGAGGCTTGCCCACTCCATAGACTGGAAGGAGGATTACACACCCTCCATACAGCAAACCAGGAGGCAACTGCTTCGCTTGAGGACTTTGCATTCGCTAAATAAATAAATAAATAAATAAACTCCACTACCGCCTTAATCTTGCCAGGATCCAGGATTTTCTCTTTGTGGGAGATAATGAACCCCAGAAACGACGTCTTGGAGGTGTGGAACCCGCACTTCTCGGCTTTAACATACAGCTTATTCTCCAACAATTGCTGCAGGACTCACCGCACATGCACCCGGTGTTCTTCCAAGGACTGAGAGAAGATCAAAATGTTGTCAAGGTACACAAATACAAACACACCCAGAAAGTCCCTTAACACATCATTGATAAGGCGCTGGAATACCGCAGGGGCATTGGTCAGACCAAAAGGCATTACCAGATATTCAAAGTGGCCGCTGGGGGTCCGGAACCCCGTCTTCCACTCATCGCCTTCTTTGATCCGCACCAGGTGGTAAGTGTTGCGGAGATCCAGCTTGGTAAACCAGGATGCCCCCCCGGAGGGAGTCAAAGACTGTGTTGAGCAAGGGAAGGGTGTATTTATCCTAATAGTGATGTTAATTAACTCCCTAAAGTCAATACATGGCCTCAGAGACCCATCCTTCTTGCCAACAAAGAAAAAATCCTTCCCCCACCGCTGAAAAAGATGGTCAAATTATGTCAGAACTCAAGGATTCCTTGATATAGACCTCCATGGCCTCCCGCTCCGGAGGTGACAGGCTGTATAAATGGCTCGATGGTAGCGGGACTCCAGGACGGAGATTTATGGTACATTCATACAGGCGTTGGGGGGGGGGGGACAGGGCCTGGGTCTTACTGAAAGCAGCTCCAAGGTCGTGGTATTCTGGAGGAACTTTACAGAGGTCGGGAGATGAGGCGATGGGAGCCTCCAGGGGCATGGACAGCGAGCAAGCGGCCGATTGGAGACAGGCGCCGAGACAAAAGGAACTCCAGGACAAGATACTCCCAGTACGCCAATCAATTGACGGATTGTGGGGGTGTAGCCAGGGGAAGCCAAGGATGACTGGGGACATGGACACTGGTAGAATGAGGAATTGCAACTCCTCCCGATGATTACCAGAAATGATAACTGGGACAGGGGCTGTCTGCTGAGAGACCACGGCCATAGGAGCTTTGGATAAGGCCATAAGCCGCAAAGGGGACTTGAGTGGATGGCAGAGTAAATCCAATTGGGTTGCCAGGTCCTGAGAAGTAAAACTCTGCTCTGCCCCTGAGTCAACCAAAGCCTGTGTGAAAATCTCCTTATGTTTGTGTATAAAATGGATGGGGAGTTGAAAGCTAAATAGGGGATTAGACTGGGGTGAGTCTTTGACTCCACCTACCA
Organism: Pholidichthys leucotaenia; assembly: GCA_020510985.1. Classification (NCBI taxonomy): domain Eukaryota; kingdom Metazoa; phylum Chordata; class Actinopteri; order Cichliformes; family Pholidichthyidae; genus Pholidichthys; species Pholidichthys leucotaenia. The sequence continues at coordinate 212,586,677 of CM035845.1, read as the reverse complement.
TGATGCACAGACTCTCCCTTTTGGGCCAAAGAAGACAAAAAACTACCTCGTGCTCCTCACTCCCGCAATACAGACACAACCCCAACTCTCGGTGGCGCTGTTTCTCCGCCAGAGACAACCTAGATCGCCCTACCACCATTGGTTCCGGGGTCTCAGGAGAGTTAGAGGAAGGATGCAGCCAATAGGGATGACTGAGGGGCGTGACAAAACTTGGCTCCCGAACGACCGGAAGCTCGCCACTCAGCGGCTCTCTCCCTCAGCCTATTATCTATGTTGATGGCTAGGGAGATTAGCTCAGATAACCTGCTGGGCTTTTCTAGTGGCACTAGCTCGTCCTGAAGCTCAAAGCTGAGGCTCCTCATAAAGATGCTGCATAAAGAAGCGTCCTCCCACCCCACTTCAGCGGCCAACACCCGGAAGTCAATAGCGTAATCGGCCACGCCTTGGGAACCCTGCCTCAGATTCAGCAACCGAGAGGTAAGCACACTGTTGCGATCTGAGTGATCAAACACTTCATAAAACTCAGCAATGAACTGATTGAGAGTCAAGCTGGCATAACTAGTCCTGGCCATAACCGCATAGGCCCAAGCTAACGCTCGCCCTTCCAGTAAGTTAATCATATACCCGATCTTACTGTGGTCTGAATTAAAATACTCGGGCACCCGCTGGAAAACCACCTCGCACGGCATAACAAAGGGGCTAGCCTCCCCTAACTTACCGCTAAAATGATTAGGCGTTGGAACGGGGGTTAGTCGAGCAGGCGGTCCTAATTTAAGCTGGTTAGCCAGGTGGCTAGCGGGAGCTGAGGAGCCAAAAGAAATAGTTGGGGCTGGGGGAAAGGACTGAGACCCGGTTAGCTAGTCCAACCGATCCGTAACACGGGCTAACTGGGCCAATGTGAATTGTTGCTGATAAACCAATTGATCTATTCGAGTCTTCGTTAGATGTAATCGGCGCAGTCAGCTGTGTCATTCTGGCGGAGATGTACTGACATGGTTTTATGACCCAGTGACCACACACAAACTCAAGAATAGATTCAATTAGATTTATTAATGTAAATGTGTGTGCGAATGCGTGCGTGTGAGTGTGTACAGGAACAGCAGGGGACAGAGCAGGACACCGTTCGGCCTGGCAACCCTGGAAACACACAGAAGCGTGGCAGTTAGTGGAGGAGACAATTGGTGATGGATAATTAGTCAGAGGCTTACTGGGTGTGAAGATGATGGGAGGCTCAGGTTCAGCTCGGCGGCTGCGGCCAGGGAGACGGTGTCCGCTGTCGGGTGTTGTAGCTCCTGCTGGGGTGTAGATGTGGAGCAGTGGTGTGCTGAGAGAGAGGATAGGAGTCCACCGCCACAGAGGAGGAAAGGATCCGCCACCAAGGCACTCCACCTATGCAGAGGGGACTGGAAGACAAGCTGAGTTGAGGAATGGTAGCTTACATGAGCTGTGGACGATGTCCCTCAGGCGTTGGGACAGCAGGCTTGGGTAGCAAAGGACTGTAGACTCTGGCAAGGACGAGAGGATTGATGGATAAAGCTCCTCTGGAAAGCAGTGAGACATCTCTGCCCAGAAGCCTGGGCAGAGCCATCTAAATAGGCCCAGTCCTGATGGGAAGCAGGTGTGCGCCCAGCTGCTGGTAATCAATCACAGAGCAGACCATGACAGCTACAGTCACACTGCAGGTTTTAATGCTCAATTCCGATTTTTTTTGCACAAATGTGACCCATATCTGATTTTTTTAATGACAGTCTGAACAACACATATCCGATTTTTTCACACCAGACCCAGGCCACTTTCATATGTGGTCCTAATTCGGATACATAGCTGATATTTTCCAAAGCGACCTCCGTCTGAACGGTCATGTCGCATTTCATCTGACTTTTTCCTCACTGAGACAGATGCTACAATTCTGTGGTGAAAGATGCAGCCAGCATGGGAGACACAGCTGATTTGTGCTCTCTTTTTAATCAATCTCCTTCCCTTTATCACTGGATTGTAATTTTGTTGGCTCCGACTGCACAATGACTTCAAAATTTATTTTTTTTTTTTTTTTGGGGGGGGGGGCGCTGAAATTGTCAGACATTACAGGCACACAGTAACGGCATATTTAAGGGCTGTTTGTTTAATTGATCAGTTCTGTTAAAGTAGAGCTGATCACAGCTGTCATCTGGCCTGTGGAGGAATGAAGCTGGTCTCATATTTATGATTTTAACATTTTATTTTGCTGTACTGCATACATTCACAAACATCTGATTACACATCGCACTTGTGTATTTGGTGATGTATTGACATATGCTAAACATGCAGAAAGATTAGAAGAGGAGAGAATGGAAAAAGAAGAAAAAAAGTCAAAAACAGGACCAACCCCTGTTTACATGATTGCTGACCCCACAGGGGAGGCCGAGGCTTCCCCCACCTCTGTCTTTTAGCAGGGTCCACCGTGCTGGGGCTGGAGGACAAGGGCAAAGGAGAGGGCGTGGTCGCCCACAACCATGGATGCATGACGTTTGTCACCAATGTGGACAACAAGGGCACTGGTGAAGGTTTTGCCCTGAGCATCTGCCACAGTGGGGAGGGGGGGAGGACCTCACACCCGGCCGTCGCCACAGCATCCACAGCACTACAACGTGTGACTATCCAACCTGAAGCTAAGTACAACATATGACACTGACATTGACAATGATACAGCAGACATTTTTCATTTACCTGATTTTGACTTGATGCTAACAATGCAGTGTTTACCTGAAGTGGCATTGGAGGTTCAAGGCATCCCCATAAGGTTTCTCTGTGATGCAGATCAGTCATTGCAGGGACAGATGTCACAGGTTTCACAAAATCAGATCAAACAGTAACCGTCAAATCCGTAAACAGTAAACTAAAAATAGAGCACCTCTCCAAAACTGTAAAGGTAAAACATCCTGTCACAGGTGACATTGCAGAAGGTTCTTTCATATTATCACAGGCATGTCCCATTAACCTTTTGGGCAGAGATTTGCTCACAGCTCTCAACATTGCCATAATCCCAACAGAGAATGCTGTGAGAGCATCACATTTCCCACATGTGGCAGGAGTGAATGTATTGCAGGATTTCAATGTGCCAAGGTACTGCTTACTCCCTGCATTTGGTTTTGGCCGGACCAAGCTCAGTGACATCAGACCTGCACACAAAAGCTATGCAATATTTTGAGTCCAACATCCCTACTACACAGCAGGCCACAGACCAATATCATTGCAGTATGTATGACAGACATCTAAGTGGCCCAGATTAAAATTATGAAAAAAACATTCCTTGCAAATCCATCCTCCAAACTGGTCATTAAAAATCTGTATTGGTCACTAAGAGGCTATGTGGGAGCATCTGTTGTGTTGTGTGATGAAGACAACAGACATTTCTAACACTGGGAGGCACCCCACATCCCACTAGTCAAACCCAAACACATGCACTGGAAGGATGTGGGATGCTTTGCAACAACAACAGAGGAATGTAGCCAATCTTGGAAACAAAGTTCTGATCCAAAGGTTCAGTTTTCCCCAAAAGTGGACACCTACTCACTGTCTTTGAACTGGGTGACCACAGTGCAGAAAGAAGTTCACACTGATGTTCCCGACTCACCCATGTGATCACTTTTTACATTAACAGAAGGAGAGGAACATGCACTCTCACAAATTCCAAATTCCCTGTGGTCAACAGGACAGGCAGATCTAGGCTTAATAAAAAATCTAGAATTGGTTAAAATAAAAGCTAAATCTCATTATAGGCCTTACCAAGGACACTATCCTCTACATCCTGAAGCCCAAGAGGGTCATTAAACTGGTCATAGAGGACCTGAAAGCAGCAGGTGTCATTATCCTATGCCCAAATTCTTCATGTAACTCACCTTTGTTTCCTGTGAGGAAGGCTGGACCATCTTCCGGATGGTGAATGGTCCAAGACCTTCAGGCGGTAAACAAAGCAGTTATCCAGAGCTGCTTCAGTCCCCGACCCACACACTTTGTTGAATGACCTACAACCACAACTGAAATATTTTACAATGATAGACATCAGCAATGCTTTTTTCAGCATCCCAATACTTACAGATCATCAGTTTTGGTTTGTATTCACATTCAAAAACAATAGGTACACATTCACCAGATTACCACAAGGTTACTGTGAATCACCAACCATTTTTTCACAGGCAATGTCAGCAAATTTGGCACAGTTTATTCCTCCTAATGGGAGCCAGTTGCTTCCTTACATTGACAACATTTTGCTGGCACTACCTGATGAAGAAACATGCAAAGAAGACCCCATTGCCTTACTGAAATTTTTAGCAGAACAAGGTCACAAAGTCAACAAGGAAAAAATACAGTTGTGGAAAAAAGAAGTCAAATATTTAGGCCACATTTTGTCAGCAGAAGGCAGACATGTTGATCCAGCTCGAAAACAAGCTATTTTGTCAGCACCAAAGCCTCTCACAAAAAGAGACACAATGTCATTTTTGGATACTCTAAATTATTGTCACTCTTGGATTGCAAATTATTCATTTGAAGTGCAACCCTTATCTGATCTCATCTACAAAAGACCCATGGCTCAGGTGGACAAAATTGAATGGACACCTGAGGCAGAAGAGGCATTTGTTAAAATGAAAAAACTTTGGTCAGCACTGATATCCTGGCACTCCCCAGTTACAAGAAGCCATTTGTACAAATGGTTGTGTAACCCCTGCCTTATGTTAATTAGGTAAGGGAAATTATTAAGTGTAGACCAGTTGCTAGGTTCGTAAGGGTTACAATAGGGAATTAAAGTGAATGTGGAATGAAATAGCTGGAGGCAGGAAATGAGCAATTCATATCCGTTATTATTAAAGATAAAAGGGACAAAATATACAAACAACTTACAAATATACAAATATAACAGCGGCTGGCATGAAATAAAACCCCAAAAATGTCCTACTGAGCTCAGTGTTTGTTTGTCCGTTTGGTTTAGCCATTTGACCAGTCAAGATATCTTGTATCTCCCGGCTCAGGTTTCTTTTCCTCTTTTAAAGCGGCAGCTTGAGTTGTTACCACTTCAATGTTGTGCACTGGAGAGAGGAGGGATGTCCTTCAATCGAGACCTTGGTCAGATTTTTGTTCAATCTCGGGTCAGGCTCGCCATCTCCATTCGGAGAAAATCCAGGATCCAGAAGGTTTTTGGTCGGCAACCAACAAAACCTAGCCTGCACAACAATAATGGTATTATTGTTTACAGTTAGAGTAATTCGTCTTCCAATCCCTTCTTATATAACACCATAGCTTAGTGTTTAAATTCTTCTCTCACATTACTATTATTACAATCCTGCAATATAGTAATATCTTACATTTCACATCTTACATCTTACATACATGTGTTCGTTTCTCACAATCTCTCTGGTAGCACATGAAATACCCTTTTTTTCATGTAACCAATTAAATGAATTCCTCTTTTTATCTCTGCATCATTTAACCATGAAATTATGATTAATCCCTTCTAACCTTGTCTTTGTAATTCATGAAATGAAATACAATTAATTTATCACATAACCAGGGAATATACTGTCCCATCCCTTCCAATATTCCCATTTAAAATCAGTAAAACCCAGTCTGAGCTACTGGGTTTAGCATAACCTATGCTTTTACATAGGGGACCAACACCATGTGCTTTTAGCATCAAACTACACATTACATTTGACAGAAATAGTGCATAAGAACTAAAAGTACTTCAGCATACTGTTGGGAACTGAAATCACATTTAGGAAAACCATACAGACACAAAGACAGCCTTTTCCATTGCTTTTAAACAGGAAAAAATCCACTCGCGATTAGCATTAACATAACGCTAACATTAGCATGTATCTCACTCACCAAGATGAGGTCTCAGTGTGAACACAGCAAAAGTCACCGCTTCACGGCCTCTCAAGCTCGTGCTCCCATCAACTTAGGATAATAAAGGTTGCAAATTTGCGTTTGGAGAGTGTTTAGATCCATTTATAGCATCTTTCTGAATTAACTCACCAAGAAGAGGTATCAGTGTGAGCCAGACCGCTCACAGCCTCTCTCGTCCGCTCTCATATCGTGAAAGACCAAAACCCGAGTGCACGCTTGCTGCCTCTACTCGGAATGCGGGGCTAATATCGCTCGTAATGAATGGGAAGAACCAGATCACCCAACGTGACCATTAAACAGGAATTTAAAAGTTGGATAACGAGGATCACACTTCCTCTTCCCCAAAATAACCATTTTTCAAAATAAAATCACACACTTTCATTAATACAAATGAAATCTGAGAAAAAGGGTCATTTTCTCAGCTGGGTTACACCCTCCCCCGCTAAATATCATGCACGTCCCGTTGCATGTGTAACCAAGACTGTCCATCGTCAGTATTTAGAAACTCTGAGAAGGCTGTATTCAAACTTTGAAAAAGGGACTTAACAACAGTCACTAGAGGATTTCCTAATTCAGGATACTCTAGTCTTTTTGGGAGTTGTCTGATTCTTTCAGATCGTCGTATTGGTTGAATTGCAATGTGATCATTTTTGTCCATTTCATCAGGTAAATCATTCGATTGGTGTGCTTGCCCCTCGACTGAATTGTCAGAAGGTTCCTCTAGAATTGTTGCTGTTTCATTTTCCACAGGTTTGTCATTCTCAGTATTGTCTCCTTCCGGTATCATTTCCACAGGTGAATTATAGGAAGGTTCAATCTCAATTGAATTATGCTCCCTATCCGGTTCTGCATTGGCAGTGGTCTCAGGTAAATCACAGCCAGGTGGGTTTGTCATTTCCGGTGTTTGCAAAGGTTTTGGATAATCATGTACAGTAGTAAATCTGGTTATCTACCCACATGGGGAATCCTCAACCCACGGAATCAAAAATTCATTTTCAATTTCGATTAACTCTTCGTGATCACTGTTCTCTGCAACAGTTGTTTGGCGTGTCTTAGGACGGTGAATACGCTCTGGCTCAGGTGTTTCTGCTGTGGCAACAGGGAGGAAACTGCAGGGAAGCAAAAGGTCTCTGTGTAAAGTTCTTGGGGGACCTTGCTTTGACTCGGGTTTAACCGTGTAAACGGGTAAATTACCTGCATGTTTGACTACCACATGAATGTCGGCCTCCCATTTATCAGCAAGCTTATTTTTTCCACGCAGTCTCACATTCCTAACCAAAACCCTATCCCCAAGTTCAAGTTCAGAAACAGTGATTTTGCGGTCAAACCTGGCCTTGTTCTTGTCTGCAATCTTTTGTGCATTTTGTGAAGCTAACTTGTAGCTCTCTTCGAGCCTTTTCTTGAGATTTTCAATGTATTGCAAGTGAGTAACTTTCTGATCTTTGTTGAGAGGAAGTCTGAACGCTAGATCAACTGCCAATCTGGGTTTCCTACCAAACATTAATTCGTAGGGGGTAAACCCGGTTACATCACTGCGTGTGCAGTTGTATGCATGTACTAATGGCATAACATAGTCTTTCCAGTGGGACTTTTGTTTGGCCTCAAGTGTTCCTAACATACTCAGTAGCGTTCGGTTGAATCTTTCAGTGGGGTTACCCCTGGGGTGGTATGGGGTTGTTCTTATTTTCTTTATGCCTGAGATCTCACAAAGGTCTTTTATTAGTTTTGCCTCAAAATCAGGACCCTGATCGCTGTGCAGGCATTCAGGTATACCGTAGTGAACGATGAATTGATCCCACAGGCATCTGGCAACCGTTTTGGACCTTTGATTTGAGGTAGGCAACGCAAGGGCAAATTTAGTAAAATGATCAGTTATCACGAGAATATTGCTGGTATTGCTACTGTCTGGCTCCAGACTGAGAAAGTCCATGCAGACTAGCTCTAAAGGTTGTGTGGTGGTTATGTTGACCAGGCTAGCCGCTTTTTCAGGAGGACTCTTCCTTCGTATGCACCGATCACATGTTTTTACCTTCTGCTCGACATCTGTTGCCATACGTGGCCAATAGAATCGTGTTCTGACCAGATCAAGGGTTCTGTCAATACCTAAGTGGCCCATATCATTGTGCAGGCTTTGGAGTACGGGAGCTCTGAGCTCCTCGGGAAGAACGAGCTGGTGAGTCACTTGGTCTCCATTTTGTCTTTTCCTGTACAACACTTCATTGTACATCTCCAATTTATGGAGTTTTCTGAGTAAAAGGGGGAGATCTGGGAGTTCTTCTCTAGCAGTCGGTGGGGGTGTTTGCCCCTGTTCGATTTGTTCAATAACTTGTCTGATTGTCGAGTCTGCTCTCTGTTTGTCTTTGATTTCTGCTTGAGATAAGACAGGGATAGTGGGTAAGCCATTGTCTTGCTCCAAAACATACAAGTCTGGGATTGCATCAGCTGAGATGGTAAGTGACTCTACCAGTGTAACACCGCTATCCAGATTGTCATCACGGATTTTAACAAGGTGGTTTTGACAGATGGCTTGAACAGCTTCATCATTTACAATCTCTGTGGTGTCACTGTCAGTGAGGTGACGCTCTACAAAGCGGCTTACACGCTCCTGCTCTTTCCTGGACTGGACATCGTTAACGAGTTCACCATGAGGACGTCTAGACAACCCATCTGCGTCTAGGTTTTTCTTGCCTGCTCTATACTGTAACTTAAAGTTGTAGTTAGACAAAGCTGCAAGCCACCTGTAGCTTGTGGCATCTAATTTAGCAGAGGTCAATATGTAGGTGAGTGGGTTACTATCTGTAACTACCGTAAACCGACCACCATACAAATAGTCGTGAAACTTTTCAGTTACTGACCATTTTAGAGCTAAAAACTCTAGCTTGTGAGCTGGATAACGTGCTTCACTCCTTGATAACCCACGACTGGCAAAAGCTATGGCCCTAAGCTGACCGTCCTGCTCCTGATAGAGTGCTGCACCTAAGCCAGTGGTACTAGCATCGGTATGGAGTACGTAAGGCAGCTTCGGGTCTGCAAAGCCTAAGATAGGAGCTGATGTTAACTTTTCGATGATGGAGTCGAAAGCTTTTTGACAGTCTGTGGTCCATTGACTCTCAAATGGCAGTTTGGGATCAAAGTAGGTTTGATTAGTGACTTTGGATTTTGACCTTCTGTTGAGTGGCGGGTAACCGTGTGTGAGGTCATTAAGGGGGCGTACCATAGACGAGTACCTTTCAATGAAGCATCTGTAGTACCCTGAGAACCCTAAAAAGGATCTCAGTTCCTTGAGATTCTTAGGCCGTGGCCAGGTCTTAAGGGCCTGAATCTTTTTGGGATCTGTCTCGACACCGCTTTCGGAGACTACATGACCTAGGTACCGGACTGTCGTTTGAAAAAATTTACATTTTTCCGGCGATAACTTTAGCCCGTACTCTTTAAGACGATGGAGTACTCGCATGAGTCGCCGTTCATGTTCTTCCAAACTATTTGAAAAGATGATGAGATCATCTAGAAAGACTAGCACCTCATTTAAGTTCATGTCACTGACGCAGCGCGCCATGAGCCGCTGAAAGGTGCTTGGGGCGTTGGTTATGCCCTGCGGCATGCGGTTGAACTCCCAGAATCCAAGGGGTGTTACAAAAGCAGTCTTTTCTTTGTCTGCTTCTTCTACCTCAATCTGGTAATATCCAGACTTAAGATCGAGGACTGTAAACTACTTGGATCCTGTGAGTGCCGAGAACGTCTCCTCCAGATTTGGGAGAGCGTAAGAGTCCTTTCTTGTTTGCAAATTGAGTTTGCGAAAGTCTATACACAGACGCACATCATTGTTTCACTTCCTCACCACAACAATGGGGGACGAGTAGGGAGACTGGGACTCTCTTATCACACCTGCAGCGAGCAGCTCTTGAAGGTGTTTACACACTGCCTCAAGGTCTTGGGGGTGTATAGGGCGTGCACGGTGCTTAAAGGGAGTCGGCTCATGAAGACTGATGGAGTGTTTCACTTTGCTCGTACACCCAAAGTCCAAATCATGGAAAGCGAATACTTCCGGGATGTCATTTAGCTGTTTGGTTATTCGCTCTTTCCACTCCTGTGGAATCGGTGAATCACCAAAGTTGAAACTCAGTTGTGTCTTGTTTGTGGCCGACTCATTTGCACTGACGGCATTGTGCTGGGACAGGATACAATGGAAAGCTCCAAGTTCTGCGATGACACACGTGGACGGAATAGTGACATCTTGCTCTGTTTCGTTTGTAATCATTACAGGCACTTTGTGTGGAGCTCGGGAAGGAAGAGTTATCAGGCAAGTTTTAACACAAAGGCCACCAGGCAAGGAAGACAGAGGGGTGTTCAACTATAGCACAGGTGTCTGAGGTACAGTGAACGTTGGCAGACCCCTCTAAAACTACAGTTTTGCCTGCTAGAACTACAGCTGGAGCTTTGCTTGACAAGTTAACTAATCCAATGTTCCCATCTTTGTTCTGGGTATGTCTTAGTTTGAGAGTTTTCAACAGTGTCCTAAAACCGTAAGGGCTAGGTAAGTAATCAGGAGTCTTCATGTCTAAATACTTTCCATAAAGAACATCAAGTGTGTTTGTTCCCACTAACACTGGTGTCTGACTATTAGGATTGGCATCTGGAACAACGAGAACTAAGGTTGGTATGTCAATCTCTGTGCATAAGAAGTCTTTTGGAAAGGTAATACACATCTCTATATAACCTAAATAGGGGACGGGCTGACCTGCAGTGCCCTCTACTTCTAAAAGGTCATAGAGTGGTTTAAGATTTTGATTGGGAAAGTTCTGTTTGTAAAATGACTCGGTGACTGTAGTCACTTGTGACCCTGAGTCAAGAAGACAATGCACATTAACATCAGAGATGCTAACTACAGCTGTGCATTTGGAACCAACTAACCCTTTTGGTAGGCTATACTTAGGTGGGTTAGTAACAGATTGCTTAAGGCTAGCGCATTACTTGTACTTAGGGGGATGTGAGTGTCTGGCTACAGTCTCCATTTGCCCTGTAATAGAGACTGTTCCTAGTTTAACCGGTCTTTATTAGCTGCGGGATTTTCAGACCCCCATCTCTTTTGTTTCTTTTTGAACAGCTTACGCATTTCGGTAACTGAAGCTGGGTTTGGTTCATTTTCGCAGCTCGGCTTGATGTGGCCATCCTCTCCACATTGGAAACAGTACCACGGTTTGGGTGGGGTACTTCGAGTTCTAACCGTTTGTTCTGTGGGTTCCTTTGTCACTTTATTCGGCTTTTGTTTCTCTTTTGGCTTTGTACTGGGTGTACTTTTTGAGTTTTGAGCTTTTGGTTTTGTAGTTAGTTTTGCTAGTTGATTTTGAATTTCTGCAACTTGTTTTGAGAGTTCTTGAATTGAGTTTACCGTGATTTTGTCCTCATTTTCATCTGAACTACATTGCACAGTTTGCACGTGGGATGTCACTTTTTGTTTTGAACTGCTCAAATGTTGTCGCATTCGCAAGGCTTTAGCAACATTTTGGTCTTCTTCAGTACGTAGCAAGCGAAGCAAATCAGGAAAAGTTGGGGGATTTGTTCGTTTTTGTTTTAACTGGGGTGCAGTTAAAAGGGAATCATCCCAACAACCTCAATAAAACTGTGTGACAAGCAGCCTGTCAAAATCCTGGCTTGAAGCACCACCACGCTTCACAGTGTGAGTCAAAGCTACTTGAAGACATTGTAGATATGATGAGGGTTTCTCACCTGTGTTTTGGAAGGTGTCAACAAACTTGGCGTAAAGCTCTCCACCATCTTGAACTGTACCATAAGCAGAATCTAACAGCTGAAGATATTCTGATGGTGAGCTGTTGGGGTTCAAGTACTTGACTATATCAGCTGCTGGGGGTAAAAGAGACTCAATGATCTTTCGGGATTGTTGCAATTTGGACATAGCAGGATCAGTCAAGATTAATTCTACACTGGAGCGCCAAGTATCATAATCTAGCTCATAAGTTGGTCGGAGGTCTTTGCCAGAAAAAGCTCCGAGCTTTTGTGAAAACGGCTGCACGGAAAAATCCTCCCTTTTTACAATGTGCTCGACTACCACACGCTGCACTTCTGGGGGATTTGAATCATGTGCAGGAGTGGTGGGCATACTTCGAGCTGGGGTGCCCGCAGTGTGATTTGACTCAGAAATCTGTGACATCATGTTTTTCAGGACATCTGCAAAATCTCTGCCACTCATCTTCACTAGGTTTTTAATGTCAGTGAGATATAACTTGTTCATATCGCTCCCTACACGGTGCGTATAAACACTGGCAAGGGGTTGTATCATATAGCTGGCTCCACTATCAGATACATGAGTACATGGCAATGGGTCAAGAGCTTCAAAAGCAATACCCGAGTGATACTCAAAAATAGCACTCTAGGAAAACTCAGACTTACTATCTGTTACTTTTATGACTCTTGAAATCGATCCATACCGTTTCAAAAACTCAGTCACTTCATCAAGTTGCTCATCTCCAGTGATTTCACTCACTATCACTGCATTTGGAATTTTCACAGATTCACGTTCAACAATATCCATTTTGGGTACGTTATAGGCTTGAAATAACGTAAGGGAGAGAAAAAAAAAGGGCTCCTGGCTGGGCTTGCCACTTCTGGTTGTGTAACCCCTGCCTTATGTTAATTAGGTAAGGGAAATTATTAAGTGTAGACCAGTTGCTAGGTTCGTAAGGGTTACAATAGGGAATTAAAGTGAATGTGGAATGAAATAGCCGGAGGCAGGAAATGAGCAATTCATATCCGTTATTATTAAAGATAAAAGGGACAAAATATACAAACAACTTGCAAATATACAAATATAACAATGGCCGGCATGAAATAAAACCCCAAAAATGTCCTACTGAGCTTAGTGTTTGTTTGTCCGTTTGGTTTAGCCGTTTGACCAGTCAAGATATCTTCTATCTCCCGGCTCAGGTTTCTTTTCCTCTTTTAAAGCGGCAGCTTGAGTTGTTACCACTTCAATGTTGTGCACTGGAGAGAGGAGGGATGTCCTTCAATCGAGACCTTGGTCAGACCTCTGTTCAATCTCGGTTCAATCTCGGGTCAGGCTCGCCATCTCCATTCAGAGAAAATCCAGGATCCAGAAGGTTTTTGGTCGGCAACCAAAAAAACCTAGCCTGCACAACAATAATGGTATTATTGTTTACAGTTAGAGTAATTCGTCTTCCAATCCCTTCTTATATAACACCATAGCTTAGTGTTTAAATTCTTCTCTCACATTACTATTATTACTATCCTGCAATATAGTAATATCTTACATTTCACATCTTACATCTTACATGCATGTGTTCTTTTCTCACAATCTCTCTGGTAGCACATGAAATACCCTTTTTTTCATGTAACCAATTAAATGAATTCCTCTTTTTATCTCTGCATCATTTAACCATGAAATTATGATTAATCCCTTCTAATCTTGTCTTTGTAATTCATGAAATGAAATACAATTAATTTATCACATAACCAGGGAATATACTGTCCCATCCCTTCCAATGTTCCCATTTAAAATCAGTAAAACCCGGTCTGAGCTACTGGGTTTAGCAAAACCTATGCTTTTACATAGGGGACCAACACCATGTGCTTTTAGCATCAAACTACACATTACATTTGACAGAAATAGTGCATAAGAACTAAAAGTACTTCAGCATACTGTTGGGAACCTAAATCACATTTAGGAAAACCATACAGAAACAAAGACAGCCTTTTCCATTGCTTTTAAACAGGAAAAAATCCACTCGCGATTAGCATTAGCATAACGCTAACATTAGCATGTATCTCACTCACCAAGATGAGGTCTCAGTGTGAACACAGCAAAAGTCACCGCTTCACGGCCTCTCAAGCTCGTGCTCCCATCAACTTAGGATAATAAAGGTTGCAAATTTGCGTTTGGAGAGTGTTTAGATCCATTTATAGCATCTTTCTGAATTAACTCACCAAGAAGAGGTATCAGTGTGAACCAGACAGCTCACAGCCTCTCTCGTCCGCTCTCATATCGTGAAAGACCAAAACCCAAGTGCGCGCTTGCTGCCTCTACTCGGAAGGCAGGGCTAATATCGCTCTTAACAAATGGGAAGACCCAGATCACCCAACGTGACCATTAAACGGGAATTTAAAAGTTGGATAACGAGGATCACACTTCCTCTTCCCCAAAATAACCATTTTTCAAAATAAAATCACACACTTTCATTAATACAAATGAAATCTGAGAAAAAGGGTCATTTTCTAAGCTGGGTTACAGTTGACTGTAGAGAGGGGCACATGACGTCAGTGCTCCTTCAGCCAGGTAGCACAAAAATGCGTCCAGTAGCATATTACTCCAGAAAATTTATCACATGACATTCTCACTGAGGCCCAGAAAACAGCACCACAAGCCAAAATTTTCAGGTGGATCCAAAAAGGAGTGATTTTTGACAACACCTCCAACCTTTACAAATGCAGTAAAAACAAACCCATTTCACCACACAAACTGTTTCAACAGGCCTCCACTCTGCTACATGGGGTTTCCCATGTATCTAAGGGGGGGTATGATCTCAATGCTAAATAAATCTTTTACTGCTTATGGGTTCAGCCAATTTGATGCTCAGTTTTGTAAGAAATGCCTAATTTGTGCAAAAAACAATGCTCAAGGGAACTTAAGACCTGATAAAGGCACCTTCCCTGCATCAACTTATCCATTTTAAAACATTTGCATGGATTTCAATGAGTTAGATAAATGCAAAGGGAAAAAATATTGTTTGGTTATTTGTGACAGATTTACCAAATGGACAGAAGTCTTCCCTTGCACTCACCCAAATGCTGCCACAGTAGCAAAGAAACTGTTAGCAGAAATTGTGCCCAAATTTGGCATACCCGAAAAGATTTACTCAGATAATGGAACACATTTTGTAAATCAGAATATATCATACTTAGGCACAGCACTCAACATTAACCTAAAAAACCATTCAGCTTACCATCCACAATCTGCAGGATTGGTGGAACGCACAAATAGAACCATTAAAGAAAGGCTTAGAAAAACAATGGCAGAAACAGGACAAAATTGGATATATTGCCTAACCCTAGTTCTGTTTTACATGAGAATAGTTCCCACCAAAGGGGGGTTATCCCCATTTGAAATAATGTATGGCAAACCCTACATACTCCCACCATTAAGGCCATTTAATCCAGGTGATAAGGAGGTATGCTTAGCTGATTACATGAGAAGAATGTTGACTGACAGAGATATTGTTCATGCTGCTCTTCCCAGGAGGGACCACGGTGAAGCACCCATCTTGGCCAAACCAGGGGATCTGGTCCTTATCAAAGTCATGAAAAAGAAAAACTGGGCCGACACTCCCTGGCAAGGACCACACAGGGTCATCCTGGTGACACCAACAGCCGTGAAAGTCGAAGGAAGTGACTCTTGGGTGCATTTGACACATTGCAAACTTTACCCCATTCAAAACCCTCAGCAAGAGACTGTTTAATCTCCATTCCCTCAGCAAGAGACTGTTTAATTCCCATTGCAAACTACATCCTACAAAAAAAAAAAAAAAATCTTCAACAAGTGATTGTTGAACTGTTTAACCCCTTGCACTCTGGTCAATTTCCCTAAAAACGCCTAAAAAAACGTACCCAAAGTAAATCAAAAGCTGTTCTTCAACCCTTTGCAGCATCTTCATGGGGTTGGTCTCATTTAAAAGAAAACACTTTGAATTTTTTGGGCAGAACAGTCATAATCCACACCAAAAACATGTAGGTTTAGGGCGCTCGTGCACGCAGCGACCAGCAGCCGGTGGCTTGTCACCAGACTGCAAACCAAATCTACCTACGGGTACAAATAAGTAACAAAAACAAAAAAAAAATCTCTCTAAGTGCTCCTGCCACTGAGTAACAGTCATCTAAACATACTGAACTTGAAGAAAATAAAGTTCACCTGGGTGTTTTTTTGGATACAAATGCTTGCAAATAACACACAGCTGTCAGATACGGGCTGGAAAATGCAACAGAAATGTAGAACCAAGTGTTATCCAGCTGAGGACAAAATTTTGTAACAATACCACAAAAAATGAATATATTACACAGCTTTTTCCTCAGGTTGTTCCCAGGCGTTTTTGAACTGTACCAAATTGTGCCAAATGGCACAGTTTGGAAAAACTTCTATAACTTTTGAATGATTCAATATAGAAGCTTCATCTTGGGCTATAATGAAAGGTGACACTCAGGGCTGTGTGTGGGGGGGAGGGGTTGTTTATTCATTCATTCATGAATGAATGAATGAATGAACAAACAAGCCCCCCACACACAAAGAAGCATGCCACGTAAAAAATGTGTGGCCTTTTTTTACAAGAAAAAATAATCTACAGTGCAATAAAAATTATACTAAAATTTCTGCCTGCAATGTAGAGGATAACAACTCCCCCCCCCCCCCCCCGCCCACTACAGAGGAGAGACTATCCATCGTCATCGCTACAGACGGTGTAGTTAGACGATGTGTGTGTGTGTGTGTGTGTGTGTGTGTGTGTGTGTGTGTGATTGCGCTCCAGGGGCTGCAGTCAGTGTCTCTGTGTCTTGCTCATCACGAGGGGGAGGAGGGAATTCGGCCCACTTTCCCCCCTCCTGCTCAGTCATTTCTGTTTTTGTTCAAAGCATGCTTCAGAAAAACATTATCATATGCTGAATTAATTAAAATAAAGCCTGAAAAGACGGAACGCGACAAAATCCGTTCCGATTCTTTTGTTAATTTAGCTCGTTCAGTGAAATTCCCGACAGGATAAACTAAATTAACCAGCTGTAGAGAATGTGCTCAAGGATGAGGCTGAGTTTATTTCTCAGGTTCATCTTTATTGTCAGAACACATCTCTAGCAATCTCTCAACAAGAAAACAGGCTGATCAATGAAACATCACACTCTTATACTCCTGGAGCATCGAAACCTAAGTCACATGGTGCTTTAGCAAACATACAGTCACATGGTACTTAATCCCAGTCACAATGCAACTCTTTGATCTTTCACCATTGTCTCTTATTCTTCGATGATCCGGAAATCCCTCTGGGGCATCTTCTCTGAGACAAAGGCCAAATCTCGCACCTCCTCGTTATCTCCTGCAGACCTCTGCAGATCCAGACCTTCTTTGTCCCGCGAGACGTGAAGCACCCAATACACATACAGCAATACATTTGTGGAAAATATGAACCCAACATATGTGCCACATAACCCCCCCCCCCCCCAAACGTCTACTAAGGGACAACACATAATCAGAGATGCATGACAGAAAACATTACCACATATCAAAAATCAATCCACCAATTGCCTAGGTCTTAACCTCCTGCCATATCTGCTGTAAGCCGGCTTTGTTCCTTCTGCAGCACCTTCCTGTACCTGTGGATCAGAACTGTTAGCACATCTCTGTGGGGGCTCTGAAGAATGCCTTCTCGGCGGCCTGCCACAGCGGGGGGCCCTTGCCAACTGCACGTGTTCATCAGCCAGAACAAAAGCAGGTTTGAGTCTGTTTATGCAAATCAACTCCTTTCTGCCTCCTAAATCTAGCAAAAAATGCTTCTCCCCTGTTTCCAACACTCTGAAAGGCCCGTCATAAGGCGGCCGCAAACCTGGGCGTTGAGCATCATGTCTAACAAAAACAAACTCCGCATTTTTTAAAGCCTTTGGCACAAAAACGCGTGGAAAACTGATGAACTGTGCCCGGAAGGGTGTTTGATCCCGTGCTGCTCTGCAACAGCTGAGTGGGGGGGAAATTTGGCGCAGGATTGTCGGGAAGGAATTCCCCTGGCAAACGGAGGGGTTGTGCAAAAACTAATTCAGCTGGGGAGGCGTGCAAATCCTCTTTAGGTGCAGAACGCAACCCCAATAAAACCCATGGAAGTTTATCCACCCAATTTGTATCCGTAAGAGACGTTCTGAGGGCTGCTTTCAATGACCTATGAAAGCGTTTGCACAAACCGTTAGCCTGGGGGTTATACGCGGTAGTGCGGTGAATCTTCACCCCTAGGCTGTGGGCCATCGATGACCAGAGTTCAGAAACAAATTGGGGACCTCTGTCGGACGTTTTGTCCGACGGAACTCCAAAACGCGCAACCCAAGCTGTTAAAAACGCGCATGCAACTTCTTCTGCTGTAGTTGACGCCAGAGGAACCATTTCTGGCCAATGCGTGGTGCGGTCTACCATCGTCAAAAGGTGTGTGCACCCCTGCGACAACGGAAGAGGACCCACCAAGTCAACATGCACATGATCAAAACGCTTAGCCGGAATGTGAAAAGGCTCCAAAGGAGCTCTAGTGTGCTTGTGTATTTTGGCTCGCTGACATGCTACGCAGGCTGCTGCCCATTCCTTGACCTGTTTGCGCAACCCGGGCCAAACAAATTTCTCTCCCACCATCTTAATCGATGCGCGCACCCCCGGGTGCGCCAGAGAATGGATCGAATCAAAAACGCGGCAGCGCCACGCAGCTGGAACCATGGGGCGGCCTCGCCCCGTGGAGACATCGCAGATTAGGGGGGGCATACCTATTTGCTGCACCCTGTGCTCCAGCCTTAACCCTGTTGGTCCAGACTGGAGTGCGCGCACATCCGCGTCGCTAACCTGCTCTGCGACCATGGCTGCATAATCTAAACCCACGCTGACCGGGGCTGCGTGCGCTTCCGCACCACAACCCTGGCCCGCGGCCATGGCTGCCGAGTCTGCCCCCATGGGGCCTGGCGCTGCTACCGCACGCGAAAGACAGTCTGCCACTACATTATGTTTGCCCGCGAGATGCTGAATATCGGTGGTGAACTCCGATATCGCGGCCAGCTGTCTTTGCTGCCGGCCCGACCAAGGCTCTGAAATCTTGGCCATCGCAAACGTTAGCGGCTTGTGGTCCACAAACACGGTGAAACAGTCGCGTAAAACTGCATCCATCATGCGCTGGAAAGTCTGCGCAGCACTCTTGAGTCCAAACGGCATGCGCAAAAACTCGAAAAGCCCAAAAGGAGTTATTACCGCTGTTTTGGGTATATCCTGAACGCGCACTGGGACTTGATGGTACCCGCGCACCAAATCTATTTTAGAAAAAATGCGCGCCCCCGTCAAATGAACCGAAAAATCTTGGATGTGCGGAATCGGGTAGCGGTCGTGTGCTGAAGCGTTATTCAACCTGCGGAAATCACCGCAAGGCCACCACGAGCCATCAGCCTTTGGGACCATGTGTAGCGGTGAAGCCCAGGGGCTTTTAGAGCGTCTAATGATGCCCAGCTTTTCCAGGTTGGCGAATTCCTTGCGCGCTATGGCCAGTTTAGCTGAGTCCAAGCACCGAGCCTTTGCAAAAACGGGGGGCCCGGTGGTAGTAATAAAATGTTCCACCCCATGTTTAGCCACTGACGCCGAAAACGTTGGGACTGTGAGTGCTGGGAACTGAGTGAGTAGTGCTTGGAACTTACCACCCGCAGGTGTGAAGTTGGCCTGTGCAGTAGGCGGGACCACCCGGGCTGTGCAGGAAATAGAGTGGAAAGACAGTGCATTAACTAGACGTCTATTAGCAAGATCAACCAATAAACCATGCGAGCACAAAAAATCAACACCTAACATGTTAAAACTGACTGCCGCTATGACGAAAGTCCACTCGAATACCCGGCCATGAAAAGACAGGGGGAGGGTCTTCTCCCCGAAGGTCTTGATCGTCGAGCCGTTCGCCGCCGACACCAGGGGTCCGCTGGAACGTGCCAGCCAGTCAGCGTAGGAAGGTGTGATGAAACTCAGCTGGGAGCCTGTGTCCACAAGGAACTGCCTCCCTGATCGCGCGTCCGTCAGGTAGAGCAGTTTGTTCTTCACGCCGAGAGCCGCAGCTGCTACCGACTCCCGGTCCTGGTGTTTCCCGAGCGCTTGAACTGGCACGGTGGAATGCACTTGCGTGCCCTCTCGGCGAAACGGCGATGGTAAAAGCAGAGGGCGTCGCCCGCTCCGTGTCTCCTGGCCTCCGCCACTGCTGACGTCAGCGAATCTGGTGCTGCAGCCTCAGGCCCCCTGCCGTCTCCGGGCGTTGCGCTCAGCTCCGCTGCTGCCGTCGTGGCCGTGTGTCGCCTATGGGCGTCGACGAGTCGCTGTGCCTCCTGGCCCAGCTCGTGGTAATCTCGGTGGGCCAGCAGCTGTGAACTGGCCAGGGTAACTCTCACCGCTGACGGTAGTGTCCTGAGGAAAAGATGGGTGAAGATAAAGCCATCATCTTCGTCGTCTCTCAAACTCAGCATCCTCGCCATCAGGTCTGCAGGCCTGTCTGCCTCACCTTCAGTCAACACCAGGAGCCTCTCTGCTCGCTCTCCCAGTGAGGGGGTGAAAGCACGGATGAGAGCGGCTTTCAATGCGCCATACTTGTCGTCCTCTGGTGGGTGGTTAGTCAGGCTCTCCACCCGCTGGGCTGTGAGGCTGTCCAGCTTTGCGACTACATGGTAGAATTTCGTGGCATCCGCCGAAATTCCCCGAAGATGGAACTGTGCCTCGACAGTGTTAAACCAGGAGCGCGGGCTATGCTGCCAGAAATCAGGCAGCTGGACTACGGTAGCTGCATTAGCCTGGCTGGCTCCTGAAGAGTCCGGTGCGGGAAGGTCGTCACCGGCCATAATTTGTCGTAGGGTCACCAGTGTAGAGAATGTGCTCAAGGATGAGGCTGAGTTTATTTCTCAGGTTCAGCTTTATTGTCAGAACACATCTCTAGCAATCTCTCAACAAGAAAACGGGCTGATCAATGAAACATCACACTCTTATACTCCTGGAGCATCGAAACCTAAGTCACATGGTGCTTTAGCAAACATACAGTCACATGGTACTTAATCCCAGTCACAATGCAACTCTTTGATCTTTCACCATTGTCTCTTATTCTTCGATGATCCGGAAATCCCTCTGGGGCATCTTCTCTGAGACAAAGGCCAAATCTCGCACCTCCTCGTTATCTCCTGCAGACCTCTGCAGATCCAGACCTTCTTTGTCCCGCGAGACGTGAAGCACCCAATACACATACAGCAATACATTTGTGGAAAATATGAACCCAACATATGTGCCACACAGCTTTTTTTCCTCTCCTCATGCGTGTAACGGTAAATCACAATCTAAAATCACACTGGACATGCAGCCTGATAAAAGTTACTGGGAGGAAATTGTTTTGAGGTAACAGCGCTTAATTGTACCCGGAGTTATAGTCGTAAGATTACTCTTGCATGAATAAAACCAAATTAGGAGATTAAACTCTCCAGTTTTGAAAAGGAACAAGGCGTGGTTAGTAGTCGGGAGACCGCGTCTGAGTTTGCGGGACATGCGCGCTCTCACATTTGCGCGTGACCGAAATGGCTACATGCACAAGAACTGCGCATGCATAGATTAAGCAGTGCAGATGCCATTTTAAAGCCTACAGGGTGAATCACCCTAGACACCATTTTAGAGATGAGACAGATGGACCACTTCCGAGCAATGTCACTGTGTCTCCTCCTCCTAGCGTGCAGAAGGAACTGCCTCCATCGTGTGGTCAACTAAAAGAACTGCATTCCTTTCATGAAGTTACACCCAGATTAAAACAAAGTGGGACTCTATTAAGCCAATTTATAACCAAATCGAGCTTCTGAATTAACTTCAAAGCAATCCATATTATTCAGAATAACCTAAATTTAAAACCAATTTAAAGTTTCTATGCCAAGAACAGAAGGAAAAGAGAAACTTGTTGGCTTGGGCAGCACGGTGGTGCAGTGGTTAGCACTGCTGCCTTACAGCTAGAAGGTTCCTGGTTCGAATCCCCAGGTTGGCAGGGGTTGGAACCTTTCTGTGTGGAGTTTGCATGTTCTCCCTGTGCTGCGTGGGTTTACTCCGGGGGCTCCGGTTTCCTCCCACAATCCAAAGACATGCATGTTAGGTTAATTGGCTGTTCTAAATTGTCCCTAGATATCTGTTTCCTATAGGCCCTTAGAATAGAGGGTTAGTATTAGTGAAAGCGCTTTGAGTGGTCTTTGTGACTAGAAAAGCGCTATATAAGTGCAGGTTAGTTAGTTAGTTAGTTAGTTTTGGGGTTGTTCTCAAGGGTGGAATAGCTTCTACTGCTTATACACACAGCAGAAGGGCATAAAAGCATACACTTTGTATTTAATCACTGATGTTAACCACACATTTTAATCATTAAAGTTATATGCGCATATATTTACACATTTTATGCAACAATTGCAAACTGTTGAAGCTATGTACAGTGTGTGTGTGTGTGTGTGTGTGTGTGTGTGTGTGTGTGTGTGTGTGTGTGTTATGCTGCATTGTGTGATTTCTTCCACAGGAAGCCCATTTCAGCTTAAGGATTCTAATAAATGCTAATGCTTATTCAAGAGTGATCTTAAAGTAGGGTTAAGCCTGTGCATGCTGATAAAGGATTTAGTGATTCACTGAATATTTACCAAAATTTTTCAAAATTAGGAAACCACATTAATCAATTAACACTTAAAAGCTCTAAGTGTTATTTAAAGTCATTGTGCTATTCTTGGTTCATATTTTTCTCCACAGGAAAAGGAAAACAGTAGCCAATTTTCTACCTTTCACCCGGAGAGAGAAAAGAGAAAAGTCAAAAGGTGAAAACATTGATTATTCTGTAAATAAAAAACTTTATAGATAACAATCAAGTAAATCACCATTAGCTTTAATCCTAAGAAATCCTTGGTGGCAAAATACACAAAAACAATTCACTTGTGTTTCCTAATCTGTAAATATTTAATAGGAAAAAAAAGCTTTAAATGAGAATTTGCTTTAACCATAAAGACAGTCAACCTTAACTTGAAAAGGAAGTGAAAGCTTATAATCTTAAATCTCAAAAGCATTTAACCTTTTCTAATTTTGTTGTTTCCCTTTTTGTAAATACTGTAAAATAATCACTTTAAAGTGACATTCAACAAACTTCCAAAGCTACTTTTGATGACAATTCCAATATGAGGCTTTGAAAATTGAAGTAAAGAAGTCAATCCACACATTTTTTGTTTGTTTGTTTTTGTGAAATACAAACCAAAATACAGTTTCAACGAGTAAATAAATTGAAACATCTCCACATTTCTAAATGATTTCAAAATTCAACCTCCCTTCTTACAAGCCTGTAAGTTGGAACAAGTTCTTAAAAAGAGCTTATAACTAACACTGTTATAAAATAACACTCAAGGTTAACCCTTGACTAACAAATTTAGCTATAATCAATAAGTTGATTTTTAAGCTAACAACAAACCGTAAGACATGGCGGGTCGACAGACAACCGATTGATTTACCAAACAGGATGACCTTCAAGCAACATTGGAAGGACGGACTTCTGATTTTATATCTAGCTTCACAACAAGGGTCAAGGAAACACAGCCTGAAGATCTGAAGCAACTCACTGAAGACCTTTTGGATGACTACACTGAAAAGCCACCAGAAGAAAAGGATCTCCCCAGCGTGTTAGGTAAGTTCGTGCTAGCATTAGTTACGAATATTAAAAGTAGCTGAGAATGAGCTAGAAAATCAACAATCAACAATCCTCTCTCTCCAGGAAGAGAACAAATCACTAAAGGAAAACCTGGATCAATCTCAAGATAAAAAACAACAATACTCACGCTCAACTTGATGACACGTTACGAGATTTGGACCAGGCAGAGTCAGGAAAGCGATGGTTGACTCATGACAATGACTTGCTTCACCAAGAGAACAGTGAACTTGAAGATGCCCTTCAGGACACGAAGAAGGAACTCAGAAGAGTTGAATGTCAACTTGAAAAGGTGACGTGTGACTACAAGGAATGTCAACTTCTCCTACAGGAAGCACATAAAGACTGGGACTTCCGCCGCGCTCCCTCACCCGATTCCCGTTTCGAGTACGGACAATAGCGTGGACAGTGTGTGTGTGCCCCTTCAGACCACGACCTTGACAAGATCACGCAACATGTTACGAAATTTGATCCAGCTCCTAAGGGTTCACCTGATACCAAAGCCTATTTACAAGACATTGATTACTACCTGCACAAGTACCCTGATGCTATGGTCGACGATTGCATCTATTTGATTAAACTAACATCTAACAGGTCGGTATCAAAATTTATAGACAGACAGCTAACAGACATCAGGACAGACTACATGCAACTCTGCAAAGCCATCGAAAAGGAATTCTCTGACGACTGCTTACAATTAGGGCTATTGGCAGCCCTGGCCATAAAGCAAGGTCGCTCAGAGCCTCCACAGGCCTACTACCAGCAACTCCTTCTTGCATACTTTGGATCTCAAAATACACCAGGGATGGAAGAAGACCACAACTTCAAGACCCTCTTCGTCCGGAACCTCCATCCCACTGTGAGTCACCACCTTGGAGTTACAGCTAACCCAAGGTCAAGCTCAATAAGTCAGCTGAGAGAGTTTGCACATTATGCGTTCCAAAAACAGCAACAAAGTTGCAACGAGCACACTGAGCCTGCCATCGTGCTAGCTATGAGCGCTGCGTCTGACACCTTGGAGTTGGAAGGAGCCCCTTGCTCTACTCCATCTCCTACACCACGATTACATAAAAAACTGAGACATTTCTCCAGCCGACCTCATCAAGGTCAAAACCTAATGAGATTCTCTGGATCTCACTCAGGACCAACTTTGCGAAAACCTGACTACTCTCGTAGGCCATGTCCACCAGATAGGTCGTGAGAACACAGTATGGACTCCCAAGATGACAGATACTGATACAAGGACACGTGTAACCGCGGCAAATGGTCTCCTCCACCTCACCACATAAGCTCAGAAGCAGAGATCAATCACAAACCTTGGAAGAAGAAAAAAACTCCTACTCTCAGTACAGAAGATATAGAAGTGGTCAAACACCTCCTAGCGGATATTCAAAACAACAAAGAAAATGAAACTGCTTACATCCTAGCTATCGCAACTATGCCAACTCAGAACAAATGCTCTAAGCCATGAAGAAAAGGCAAAAAGAAAATCCTTCTTGCAACTGGAGAAGAACCAAAGGACCCAGTGCAGTACAGTGCTGTTACAGCAGCCCAATCACAAGTCAAAGACCACTCCTCTAAAAACATTTTGCAAATCCGTGTCAAAACACCGGTTCCACAATTTCTGTGTGATTTAAACGAGAGGGGGTGGCGCGAAAATTCTATCTTCCACTGATCTTTGAAGACATGATGTGTCAGGACGCTGTTTTAGACACTGCCGCTGACATCACTCTTATGTCACACAACCTTTTTGACAAACTACGTGTAGCTGCTAACGATGCTCACAAGGATTTAAAATTGGAACCCTGTTCGTTAGCCATTCGACCATATGCGCTCACTAAAACAACCCTGTCGGGCGTGTCACTAGTCAAAATCTCCATTGGCCCCATGACCTTGACTCATCCGGTCTATGTGTCCAAACTTGACTCAATTCCATTGCTCATCGACAAAGATCTACTGAACCACTTTGAGCCACTGATTGATTTCAAGAATCTCAAACTATGGGCTCAAATTCAACAACCTCACCTATCTGACCTAACAAGGACAACTGAATCACAGTGCTTGGTTCTTGACACTTTGGGCACCCCCAAGTCTCACACAACTAGCACTGTTGGAACAACCGAAACCGAATGAAAGTGACCGCAAAGACCAAGGTGAACACTGTCCTCAAGAAGTCAAAGGTCACCTTCAAACACAAGGTCAAGCCAAGTGCTGACAGTAGGTTATAGACAATTTATTGTCTATAACCTACTGTCTATACATTAATTAACCAATGTATTATGCATTTCATTTCATCCTGTACACAAACATGTGTCGGAGCAGACATGACAACAGACACATTATAAAGTATG
This sequence comes from Pholidichthys leucotaenia, assembly GCA_020510985.1. Classification (NCBI taxonomy): domain Eukaryota; kingdom Metazoa; phylum Chordata; class Actinopteri; order Cichliformes; family Pholidichthyidae; genus Pholidichthys; species Pholidichthys leucotaenia. The sequence continues at coordinate 212,560,978 of CM035845.1, read as the reverse complement.
CTGATGATTCAGTTATTGTCAGTCTCCTCCAGGATGGTGAGAGTGGCCACGGCCCAGTAGTTGATGATTTTGTTCACTGGTGTGAGGATTCCTACCTGCAGCTGAATATGACAAAAACTAAAGACATGATTATTGACTTTAGGAGGAAAACTCCCAGGCACAAAGTCACTGTACTAAAAGGCCAGACCACCGAATGTGTACAATCCTACAAATATCTTGGGACGATTATTGATAGTAATTTAAAGTTTGAAGAGAACTGTGAAAGGGTGTGAAAGGGTGTGCAAAAAAGGTCAGTAACATTTGCATTGCTTGAGAAAACTTGCACGCTTCCAAATTGACCGAACCATAATGACAATGTTTTATCGGGCTTTTATTGAATCTGTTTTATCCTTTTCTTTAGTGTCATGGTTTGGTCAGATAAAACTGAAACAGAGGAAATCCTTGGATCAGGTAGTTAGATGGTCCAGTCGTTTGCTTGGTGAGTCACAGCTGAGCCTGACATCCCTGTACACCAGACAAGTACAGAGGATGGCTACCTCCATTTTAAATGATGACTCCCACCCTTTGCACTGCAACTTTCAGCTTCTTCCCTCTTTCTTCCTTCTTCCCTTCTTTCCTGTAACAATATATTCCACACAATTTAGGTACCTATTTATTAACTCCATTTTATATTTACTTATTTTTGTAGGATGTTACTTGGGTTCTAAATATTTTATTGGGTTTTAGACCTTTGAGTTTTTAACCTCTTTGACTAGTTTTTAACTTTTAATATGACCCCTCTCTCTTACCTCTGGTTTTTCTCCCATCTCTTTGTCTTTTTATACCCTGATTGATGGAGCCTTGAGTATTTTTATCATGTTTATAGTCAGCTTCATGTGTGCCTGTGTTTGTGTCTATGTTGAATGTAATTTGTGGCTTGTAAATATGGATGTCACCAGACTGCAAAACAAATCTACCTACGGGTACAAATAAAGTAACCTGAACCTGAACCTGATTTAATCTGTTCAGTAACTAGGGATTACATGTGTTATAAGAATGTCCCTTTATATGGTGTGTGTGTGTGTTACAACATATGACTAACTTTTATCCATATATGAACTGTTTTGATATGCTATATTAAAAATCTGTTTGACGAGTTTGTTATACTTTGTGTCCCAAGATGAAGTTTTATGTCACAGTGACCAGCTAAGGTATTCATGCTCTCACTCCCTCCTCCCCTTTCACCCCTCTCCTGGGAGAACTGGCCTTGAAGCCCTTTGCTTGTATCTTTCGATGTCTCTGAGCTGTACAGCCGTGTCTTATCTCATTCCAGAAGCTTCACTGTAGAGCTATAAAAGTGTGTGCTTCCCTCCCTCGAGAGAGCAGAGCTGTATTCTGGTCTCATCCCTCCTGTTTGCTGCAGTAATAAAGGAAGATTCACCTCACAGATCCGGTTGATTATTTTAATCCAGGACCTTTTAAAGTGTTTAGATAAAATTCGGTTATATCAGTGGTGTCAGAAGTGGTATTAATGATCGCTGATCTCCAATCGCTGATGTGGATTGATCACCCGAACGCCTCTCAGGCGATGTGAGTGCGCCGATCGACGGAGGTCGATGACACATAATCCCAAAGAACTGTCTCAGAAGCCTCCAAATCTCAGTAAGTGAACTTTTGCTGTGTTTTTAGAAGTTTATTGATAAAATATCAGTTGTGTAGTTCACCTTAACAGACCAATATCTGTGCATGTCCAGTGGGTTACAGTCCCCTGGACAAACTCTGGGGTCCGGCAAGTTGATCTCGTGGCAGGATCAAATACAGGACGGTGTACAGTATTTGTTTCATACAAATTTGGGGACATAGTCTCAAATAATAGAAGACAGTGTACAGTATTTGTTTGATGCAAATTTGGGGACATAGTCCTGAATTGCACAATCAGATGCATTGGGGCACACCTGGGGACGCCCGGGGTGACCACGGTCCAGGAAAGGACGCGCTAGCACGTACTTAAGACATTTTGTAGTGACTGAGCGGTCATATCAGTCAATAATGGGGTCTTGTGGATCAAAACCCAAATGGTGCCTCTCCGGTGTGAGTGGACCAAAGGTGAAATATATGACTGATAAATACGGTCCTGGAAGTGTTGAATTTCTGCAAAAATGGATCTGTGGGGATGGATTCCCTGAGGGGGGGGTCACTTTCTGTAGAAATTATTACTACTCTGAGGGATAAAATAAATGTTGGAATTGGAAGCAGAGTAAGAAGGATAGAGAAAAGCTGACACAGTTACAGTTGGAAAAGGGTGCGGTCACCATGTGGCTCACCGAAGCGAGAGAGAGAGAGAGAAACAGGAGCAGAGTAGAAAGGAGAATGAACGGAAGAGAAAATACACAAATTACACAAGAACAATTTTTAAGATAAGAAAAGATAAGCCTTTATTAGTCCCACAATGGGGAAATTCCAGGATTGCAACAGCACAGGATAGGAACACTTAGAGTAATAATTTAGAAGATAAGAAAATAAGAGCAGTGAATATACAAATGTACGCATAAATATATAAATATATATACACAGTGCGGAGCATTGTGGCTAGATGGAATAAATAGCATAACTGTCTATTTAGTTATCCTATATAGTATGACTATGTACCCATACATATTGTCACCCTCCGTAGTGACTGATATTGTCCGGGTGGTATACTTTTACACTCTGCTGGGGATCCTGTGCCACCTCAAACCCCACCCTACTAATCCTTCCACTACGGCATTATACCCAGCACAACCTGGCTCATATGCTCTCACACCGGAAGATGACCGTTTTAGAAAAGGGGCCAGCACATCAAGATGCCCAAGAGGACCCACCACTGCAGGAAGGGGTGGACGAGGAGCAGCAAGGAGCAGTAGGAGGAGGAGCTGCTGCCCAACCACTGACTGACCAGAAACCCCCATCTCAGCACAAAGCGGTCACGCGCACATAACCTCCACTTTTGCGTGACCGAACATCAAAGCAAGAACATGATCAACCAACATGCCTATGGTGGAGGTGGCAGGGGACGGAAGTCCACACTTTGTGTTTCGCCCGTGGGCTCCATTCCCAAGTTCGTGGCTACACTGCCACAGCTGGAGAACGACCCGGCGTACTTCTATGAACAATTGTGGGCATTCTGTGAGACCTACCGCCCCACCTTTTCTGAGTTGCGAAGAATCACAGCTCAGAAGTGTACATCCACCAATATGGCCAAGCTGATGCCAGCCTTTGTTGCGGATGTGCGCCCTGACAACTATGTCTGGGGGGATGATACCAACAATCATGACTACAAAGATGCAATAAAGGCACTTGTGCGGCTCAGACCTCAGACCTCTCCAAGGTGGCTCAGTGCAAGCAGAAGGATGATGAAGCACCAGGAGACTACTTCCACAGGCTGCGCAAGGTCTTTAATGGTGCTGCGGGCATTCCTCCCCCATCTGCCCCGAACGACTACATGAAGGATACGGGGCTGTACAGCACACATCTTAATATGTGGGTCATGGCAGGATTGCATCCTCACCTTGCGGCAGACAAAACGATGACCTGCATCGGCTGGGAGGAGGAAAATTGTGAGACTGTCCTCCGCCATGCCAACCATCACCACCGTAAACATAAATCAACCACAAAGAAGAAGACAAAAGCAAGGAGGACAACCTGGAAAAGGATCTGCTCACGACGGCGCAGTGGGCCCCCACTTCAACGAAGCCACACCCAGACTACTCTGCTGGCCTAACCAGTGTCGCTACTGTGGCCAAGAAAGACACCGGATGACACAGTGCCCACAGCTGTCAACCTGCAGTTACTGCAAGCAAGCTGGACACTGGGCTACAGCATGCCCAGTAAGACCACAATCTGGACCCCGTGGAAGGGGGAGGGGCAGAGGTACCTTCCAGCAAGGCAACCGTGCATCCTGGCCAACCACCACACCTTTTCCCCCAGCCCCCACCACCTCAGCCTCAACCCCAACAGCCTCAGCAGTGACGCCAGGTGTATAAGACTGAACAATGCTCTCTCTCTCTTTACCCTCACCCCCAGCAGACGCCGCACATGTGCTTGCCAATAAAAAATCATACTGCAGCCACACACACACATCTCATACTAAATACACAGCATTGACACTTGTATCATACCTCCTCTCACCTCTCATTCACTCACATCACAGGTGGCGAGTGGAGGCTTCACACATGAGTTTTTCACAGAACCATTGTCATGTACAGTGGATGGGAAAACATTCACTCACAATTTCTTGTTTTCACCTCAGTGCCCTTTTAGCTTGTTCGGCAGAGATCTGATGTGCAGTTTGTCACTCTCACTCTCCTGCACACCACAGGGAACTCAAATTGAAACTCCCAGCTCGACCTTTGCCAAAATTCCACCTCTGCTGTACATTTATGAATGGGCGCTGATAGATGAAGGGCAGAGCTTTCATTTGGTTGAAATGGGAAAGAAGCTCTCGCCACAAGCTACAGTTTTCATGCCACCACATAGAACACATTGTACAACACATCTCTCACAGGGCCCTGACACAGAATATGAGAAACAATGGCCACAAGTTAAATCTGCCCCACTGTAAACGACACACATTGTGTGGGCAGCAGATTTTAGCCTTTTACTGATTGCACTTAAACCATCAGTGTCTACAGTGTTCTTAGTCTCACACAGCCACCCGCATGTCTCACTCACAAAAGCCCCCTCCTCAGCGTGGAGCAATATGGGTGCACGGGCCCTTGCCGCTCATCGCGTTGATGACTGGGTTTCATCTGCACCACTACACCATGTTGGCCTCAGTACAGTTTTGTTCTCCCCCTCTCTGCAGATGTATCACGCAGAGTACGCGGTTTCACTTTCCTGGGAGCATGTATGCCAATTTTTCCCATTAAAAAAATAAATAAATCAGAGATAAGGGCCAACCTGCTGAATGGCGATTTGTTCAAGACCTTCAGGCTGTCAACACTGCCGTCATCCAGCGTGCTCCTGTGGTCCCCAACCCCCACACTATTTTGACTCAAATTCCTCCAAATTCAACCTGCTTTACAGTGGTGGATTTGTCAAAACGGGTTTTTCAGCGTCCCCATCCACAAAGACTCACAGTTTTGGTTCACATTCCAATTCAATGGGGCTCTTTACACGTTCACCAGATTGGCCCAGGGCTACTGTGAAAGTCCAACCATCTATAATGCGGCTCTTAAGAGCTCTTCAAGCTCTCTTCAACTGTCAGAGGGATCCGTCATGATTCAATATGTCAATGACCTTTTGCTGTGCGCGCAAAATGAGGCACAATGCCAAGCAGATTCTTCGAAGCTTTTGTGTCACCTTGCTGCAGAAGGCCACAAGGCTTCAAAGTCCAAATTGCAATTTTGCAAACCAATGGCCACATTTTTGGGCCATCAAATCTCTAATCCAGCCAAATCTCTTTATCCAAAGTGTGCACAAGCAATCTGTCACATGGACAAGCCTAAAACCAAGAAGGAACTTCTCTCCTTCCTTGGCATGGCATCCTATTGCCGTTCCTTCATTCCTGATTTTTCATGCATTGCGAGCCCAATGCGTGACATCATTCCATCAAAGGGTCCCTCACACTTCCCTCTTGAGTGGACACACACTGCTAATAACTCCTTTGACAACATGAAAAAAGCTCTCTTGGCTCCTCCAACTCTTTCACTTCCTGATTCATCTAGACCCTTTGTTCAGAATGTTGATGAAAAGTCTGGATGCATGACCTCTGTTCTCCTGCAGCCCCATGGTGACAGACTTCACCCAGTTGCGTATTACTCCTGCAAATTGGATGCTGTTGCAGCAGGGCTCACTGTCTCCGGGCTGTGGCTGCGGCAGGGCTTGCGGTAGTGGCATCCCGCGACATTGTTCTGTATTCTCCCCTCAGTCTGTATGTTCCTCATGCAGTTGCACTGCTTCTGAATGAGCAGAAGTGGTCACACCTCTCCCACACAAGGTGGCTTAGATATCATTCTACCCTCCTTGAATCACCAAACCTTACTGTCAAACACTGTGCACAGTCAATTAACCCAGCCACCAATCTTCCCCGACCTTCTTGTGACGATGACACAGACTGTGACCATGACTGACCTGTCTGACACTCCACTTCCCAACCCAGACCTTGTCCTGTACGTTGATGGCTCTGCCTCTGTTGACCTCTCTGTAGGCCGCAACAAAGTGGGTTGGGCAGTACAGTATGTGATGACCACTATACGTTGCTCTCTGGCTCCTTGCCATCTCATCTTTCTGCATAACTGGCTGCCTTGGCAGAGGCAAGCACTTACGCTACGGGGCAATCGGTCACTATTTACACTGATCTCATTATGCTTTTGAAGTGGTGCATGATTTTGGTGCCCTTTGGCGCGAACGTCACTTCCTTACCGCTGCAAGCGCACCAGTAAGAATTATATTGTAATAGAAATTCACTGATTATGCATTTATTTGTTGAGATCACATGTTCTATAATGACTTTGAACTTATCTGTTGAGATCATATGTTTCATAAGTGTGTGTTACAACATATGATTATAACTTTATCCATATATGAACTGTTTTATTACAAGCTGCTTGATGATTTTATGATGCTTGGTGTCCCAAGATAAAACTTGGATGTCACAGTAACCAGCTTAGGTATCCAGGCTCTCACTCCCTATAAACTTGTATGTCACAGTAACCAGATTAGGTATTCAGATTCTCACTCCCTTCTTCTGCTGATGGTTGACCTTGGCCCCCACCTGTGAGATATTCCTCAGTAGCACAGAGTGCTTTGTGCTTTATCCTTTTTTTTTTCGGTAGCCTGGAAGATATAAACGTGTGTGAGTTTTTCTCTCTGCCTGAGAGAGAGCAGAGCTGTATTTCTGATCTTAAAGCTGTTTTCTGACTTACTTCTTTTATTGTTGCAACAATAAAAGGAAGATTCACCCCACAGATCTGATTGATTATTTTATTCCAGGACCTTTCAAAGTGTTTAGATAAAATTCGGCTAAATACTGGTGTCAGAAGGTGGGATAATTGATCACCGATTTCCAGCGGCTGACATGAATTGATCACCCGAATGAAGTTCGGCTCCTTCCACCTTTATAGGCGATGTGAGCGCGTCACTTGATGGAATATTGTGACACATTACTCAAGGGAACCGTCTCAGAAGCCTCCAAATCTCAGTAAGTAAATTTTGCTGTGTTTCTAGAAGTTTATTGAATAAAATATTGGTTGTGTAATTCACCCTCATGGACCAATTTTAGACCGATTCCTGTGCAATTTCTGGATCCAACGGGTTTATCCCATGGCAGGATCAATTTCTGGATCCGGCGGGTTTATCCCGTGGCAGGATCAATTTCTCGTGGCAGGATTAAATTGCACAGTCAGACGTGTTGGAATGCCTGGGGACGCCTGGGGTGAACAAGGTCTAATAGAGGACGTGCTGGGACGCACTTGAGATGTTTTGTGGTTTCTGAGCAGTCAAATCAGCTAAAATGGGGTCCTGCAAGTCCAAGCCCAGACAGGGTTCGTCCAGCGTGATGGGGCCGAGGGTGAAATACGTGATTGATAATTATGGTCCTGAGAGTGTGGAGTTTTCAGAAAAATGGATCTGCGGGTCTAAGTTTCCTTCTGGGGGGTCATTCTCTGTTGAGGTTGTCACTACTCTGAGGGATAATATAAATGGTGAAATTCAGAAAGTACAGACAAAGCAGAAACAGGGTAAGAAGGACAGAGCAAAGTTGACGCAGTTACAATTGGAAAAGGGTGTGTCCAATATGTGGCTGATGGAGGCAAGAGCACGTAGGGGTAGGCAGGAGCAGAATAGAAGGGAAAATGAGCAAAGGAAAAAGGATAGAGAAAATACACACATCACACAGAAACCATTAATACAATCTGCTGGGGACCCTAAACCTCCTCCACCTTATGCAAGTGAACGACCCGTTCCCCCACAACCTCATCCTACTAACCCTTTCACTGCCACACTGTACCCAGCACTGTCAGGGTCATTTGCGTTAAATAAGGACGATGACTCATGCCCTTTCCCACCGCCCATTGATGAGAATTTGCCACCCCTTGAAGGGGAAACAGGTGTGAAAGAAAGGAAGCCACATCTAAACGAGGTAAAGGCCCTACAGCTGCCGTCAATTCATAATGACCGGTCAATGGCATCACACCGACATCTGGCTACATCTGTGAAACAAGAAAAGAACCAGGAATTTGCCATGCCAATGGTAGAGGTTATGGGACCAACGGGACCACAGGCCGTATTTAGACCGTGGGCACCGGAAGATATACCCAAGTTTGCAGCGACACTTCCACAGCTGGAGAATGATCCACTATACTTCTGTGAACAGCTGGAAGCATTTTGTCAGACATACCGCCCAACGTTTCACGAGCTTCGGAGGATAATGGCACAGAAGTGCACCCCAACCAATATGGCAAAATTGATGCCTTTGTTCGAGGAAGATGTCCACCCAACTGACCGTGAATGGGGCATGGCACAGGGCGAACAGAATAAAGATTACAAGGTGGCGCTGGAGAGACTGATGAAAGCAATTATTGACGGCTGTACAAGATGCTCTGATTTGAGCAAGGTGTCAAACTGTAAACAGAAAGACGACGAGTCTCCGGGTGATTACTTCCACAGGCTGAGGAAGATCTTTAATGGAGCAGCAGCCATTCTCCCTTCCTGAAGATTACATGAAAGATACAGGGGCGTATGGCACGCACTTGAATATGTGGTTTATGGCAGGCCTCCTTCCCAACTTGGCTGCAGACATAAAGCAGACCTGCATTGGTTGGGAAACTCAGACATCACAGGAAATACTTCATCATGCGGAACATCACCACAGAAAGAATGAGAGCTCTGCCAAAAAGAAGTCTAGAGCCAAGGAGGACACTTTGGAAAAGGCACTGCTCACCATGGCGCAGTGGGCACCTGCCCCACCTCAACAACATACCGGCCCTGTGGCTGGCCCCAACCAGTGCCATAACTGTGGCCAAGAGGGACACTGGGCACGATACTACCCACAACTATCCTGCACTTACTGCAAGCAAGCTGGTCATTGGATCACAGCCTGCCCCGTGAAACTAAAGTTTGGCCCACAAGGACGTGGCAGAGGAATAGGCAACCTTCAGTGGAACAATCGCAGGTCCTGGACACGACAAAATCCTGGCCAGCCACCACACCCCTACCCTCAGCTGCCACAACCTCAGCTCCAGCCTCAACAACCACCTCAGCTGCAGCCTCAGCAACCACAGCAATGACGCCAGGCAGATAAGACTGGGACATGTGTGGCTTCTCTACCCTCACCCCCAGCAGACGCCGTACATGTGCTTGCCAATAAAAATCACGCTGCAGCCACACACACACCTCATAATGAACATACAGCAATGACTTTTGCATTTTACTCCACCTCTCACTTCAGAGATCTGCCTATCTTACCTGTTAAGGTTTCAAGTAAAATGATAGATTTCATGGTTGACTCTGGAGCGACAAATTCCATTATCTCGTCAACTTCCGGGCTAAAACCACCTCTAACCTCTCGTTCACTCACCTCAAAGGTGGCGAATGGAGGGTTTACACATGAGTTTTTTCACAGAAACATTGTCATGTACATTGGATGGAGAAAAAATTCACTCACAGTTTCTTGTTCTCACCTCAGTGCCCTTTCAGTTTGCTGGGGAGGGATCTGATGTGCAGGCTTTCATTTTCATTATCCTGCACGCCACAAGGAACCCAAATTGAAACTCCTAGTTCGACATTTGCCAAAATTCCATCTCTGCTGTACATTTATGAATGGGCACTGACAGATGAAGTGCAGAGCTTTCATTTGGTTGAAATGGGAAAGAAGCTCTCGCCACAAGCTACAGTTTCCATGCCACCTCACAGGACACATTGTACAGCGCATCTCTCACAAGGCCCTGACACACAATTTGAGGAAAAATGGTTACAAGTTGCAACTGCCCCATTGCAAACGACACACATTGTGTGGGCAGTAGATTTTAGTTTCTTACTGATTGTGCTGATGCCCTGCATGTCCGCAATGCTCTCAGTTCCACATAGTTACCCACATATTTCACTCACCAAAGCCCCCTCCTCAGCGTGGAGTGATATGGGTGCACGGGCCCTTGCTGCTCACCACGCTGATGACTGGGTTTCATCTACATCATTGCACCATGTGGGCCTCAGTGCAGTTTTATTCTCTCCTTCTCTGCAGATGTATTGTGCAGAGTATGAGGTGACGCTTTCCTGCGAGCATTTCATCCAAACTTTGGATGACACCAGGCGATACAGATGGATGAAACCTGTCATCATGCCATCTGTACAGAGTCAGGAAGACCATATGCTCTCATGTGTTCCACCATCTTTGTGGGCTGCGCACAAATACGACGTGGGGCTTATAAAAAACTGCCCTCCAGTCGAGATACGGCCGAAATCTGACTTTCGGCCGAGATGTGTGCAGTACCCACTCAGGGCTGAGGCACGTGACAGCATCACTCCTGTTTTTGAATCACTTCTAAAAGAAGGGATTATTGTCAAAGCGCCAAATTCTCCAGTTTGTACGCCAATTTTCCAGTAAAAAAGATCAGAGATAAGGGCCAACCTGCTGAATGGCGTTTTGTCCAAGACCTTCAGGCTGTCAACGCTGCCGTCATTCAGCGTGCTCCTGTGGTCCCTAATCCTCATACCATTTTGACTCAAATTCCTCCAAATTCGACCCCATTTTACAGTGGTGGATTTGTCAAACGCGTTTTTCAGCGTCCTTGTCCACAAAGAGTCACAGTTTTGGTTCACATTCCAATTCAACAGGGCTCTTTACACATTCACCAGATTGGCCCAGGGCTACTGTGAAAGCCCGACCATCTATAACACAGCCCTCAAAAGCTCCTTGAGCTCCCTTCAACTGTCAGACAGCTCTGTCCTGATTCAATATGTTGATGACCTTTTGCTGTGGGCGCCAAATGAAGCACAATGCCAAGCAGATTCTTTGAAGCTTTTGTGTCACCTTGCTGCAGAAGGACACAAGGCTTCAAAGTCCAAATTACAGTTTTGCAAACCGATGGTCACATTTCTGGGCCATCAAATCTCCAATCAAAGCAAATCTCTTTCTCCAAAGCGTACACAAGCAATCTGTCACATGGACAAGCCTAAAACCAAGAAGGAACTTCTCTCCTTCCTTGACATGGTATCCTATTGCCGCTATTTCATTCCTGATTTTTCATGCATTGAGAGACCAATGCGTGAAATCATTCCATCAAAGGGTCCCTCACTCTTCCCTCTTGAGTGGACACCCGCTGGTAATGACTCCTTTGATAACATGAGAAAAGCCCTCTTGGCTCCTCCAACTCTCTCACTTCCAGATTCCTCTAAACCTTTTATTCAGTATGTTGATGAAAAGTCTGGATGCATGACCTCCCTCCTCCTGCAGCCCCACGGTGACAGACTTCGCCCGGTTGCGTATTATTCCTGCAAATTGGACGCTGTTGCGGCAGGACTTCCGCTCTGTCTCCGTGCTGTGGCGCCGGCGGAGCGCACGGTAGAGGCATCTCGGGACATTGTTCTGTACTCTCCTCTCACTCGGTATGTTCCTCATGCTGTTGCACTGCTTCTGAATGAGCAGAAGTCGTCACACCTCTCTCATGCAAGGTGGCTTAGATATCATTCCACCCTCCTTGAATCACCAAACCTTACTGTCAAATGCTGTGCATAGTCAGTTAACCCAGCCACCAATCTTCCCCTATCTGGTTGTGACGATGACACAGACTGTGACCATGACTGTTTGTCCTTGATGGACTTTGTGACTTCCCCGAGACCTGACCTGTCTTACACACCACTGTGAAACCCAGACCTCATCCTGTATGTTGACGGTTCTGCATCTGTTGATCCCTCGGTAGGCCGCAACAAGGTGAGTTGGGCAGTATGTGATGACCACTGCACATTGCTTTCTGGTTCTTTGCCATCTCATCTTTCTGCACAAGCTGCGGAGCTTGTCGCCTTGGCAGAGGCCTGCACTTATGCAGCAGGTCGATCTGTCACTATTTACACTGATTCACGCTACGCCTTTGGGGTAGTTCATGATTTTGGTGCGCTGTGGCGTGAAAGGAACTTCCTCACGTCTGCAGGCTCGCCCATTAAGAACTCCTCTTATGTTTCTCACCTTTTGGATGCAATACTCCTTCCTTTGTCCGTGGCAGTGTGCAAATGCATGGCCCACACTTCCTCTTCTGACCCTGTTTCTCTGGGCAATGCCCGTGCTGATGCTGCAGCTAAGGCTGCGGTTCTCTCCATCTCTGCCGCTCATGCTCCCCCTCCTACTCCTACTCCTCCCTTTCCTGCTTCCCCTCCACTAACACCTACTGACTCTCTCATTTCTATGCAATCTCTTTCCTCTCCACAGGAACGTCAGAGGTGGACCAACAAGGGCTGTCGCGCAGATCATGCTGGTGTGTGGAGAGGCCCAAATGCTCTCCCCTGCCTATCGGCTCCTTTTTTCAATCATTTTGCTAAATTGACACATGAGAGAGACCATGTGTCAAAAGAGGGAATGATAGAACCACTGCATGCAAACTGGTTTACTACTGGATTCACTGTTTATGCTGACAATTTTTGCAAAAAATGCTTAATCTGTGCCACTAACAATGCCCACAGGATCCCTAAACAGGTTTTAGCAGCACATCCACCACCTGCAGGACCGTTTGAACATCTTATGATGGATTTTATTGAACTAAGCCCAGCAGAAGGCAAAAAGTACTGTTTGGTAATGGTTGACAAGTGGTCCAAATGGGTAGAGGCCTTTCCAGCCAAACATGCAACAAGCACTGTTGTGGCCAGAGCATTATTGTCAGAAATCATTCCCAGATGGGGAATACCAGAGAAAATCTCTAGTGACAATGGTAAACATTTTGTAAATGAAGCATTGACTAATCTGAGCATCACAATGGGCTTTGATTTGAAGAAACATTGTGCCTACCACCCACAATCAGGTGGTGCAATTGAGCGAGAAAATGGCACCCTAAAGAACAAGCTTGCCAAGCTCGAAGATGATACTGGCCTGCCCTGGGTGAGATGTCTGCCGTTGGCACTCATGTACATGCGCATGCGAGTCAGGAAGAAATATAACACGTCACCCTTTGAAATCCTGTTTGCTCGTCCTCCCTTTTTAGGATTCTCTGCAGAAAAGAAGACACCACCTCTTCTAACCACCTCACATTTCGAGAATGCCATGTTATCTTATTGCTCTGCCCTGTCCTGCAAACTGCAAAACATCTCTCAACAGGTTAAAGCTGCCCTGTCCAGGCCTGCCGAGGGGCTCCTCCATGACATAAGACCAGGTGACTGAGTGGTGGTCAAAAGCTTCAAACGGAAGAACTGGCACAGCAAACAGTGGTTGGGTCCATACCAAGTCCTTCTGACAACATTCACGGCTGTGAAAATCGCTGAGAGGGCAACGTGGATCCATGCAACACACTGCAGAAAGGTCCCAGGGGTCAAGCCAGAAGAATCCAGACCAGGATTAGAAGCAGATGGTGATTAGCCACAATCACCACCCCACGTTGTAGACTAGGACGAGAAGAAGCAGACATCGTATTGTATTGTTGCACTTGACAGCCATCACAAACAAACTGAGTGTATGCCGAACGCTGCTCAGTTGAAACATACAGCATGCATCTCACTTACACTGATACTGGTATGACAAACAATTCAGACTCACAGCAGCGTCAGGCTGCTGAAGTGGAACATCGCCAAAGACACCAGCAGTGCCATCACTTCTGGACCAAAATGGACGTAGTGTGGGTGGGCTTTCTTATCACTTTCTTGCTTGGGGCAATCATATACCTATTGATACGCTGTTCTGCCTCACCAAACAATCCTTCCCGGACACGAATTGTTCGTGATGCTAGTTCTGAAGAAGTCATCAATGACATATTGCGGCTAGGGGAGGACAAGGGGAATTTCTCTTCAGGTTTCCTTTTAAACTCATGGTATCGGTATGCCCGCTTCCTTGCAAAGCAAAAAAAAGCTACGAATTGTTATGTCTGTACTAGAATGCCTGTAGCTGCCACCAACCCTCATGTTTCTCCTGCATCATTTAACTCATCTGATCTTTTTCCCAATATTTTGAAGTCGCCATTGTCCCCTGGTTTTCTGAATCAAATTGTGGTGAACTGCCGCAGGCAAGGACAACCCCTCACAGCACCAGTAAACATACAGGGAACAGACATTGAGATGGTGACATCCTAGAAGTACCTGGGTGTTCATCTGAACAATAAACTAGACTGGTCACACAATACTGATGCACTCTACAAGAAGGGACAGCGCAGGCTGTTCCTACTGAAGAGACTCAGGTCTTTTGGTGTACAAGGGGCGCTGCTGAAGACATTCTACGACATGGTGGTGGCATCAGCCATCACTTTTGGAGTGGTCTGCTGGGGCAGTGGATTACAGCAGCCAATAGGAAAAGACTGAACAAACTGATCAAGAAAGCTAGCTCTGTCCTGAGGCAGCGCCTTGACCCAATGGAGGAGATAGGAGAGAGAAGGATGGTGGCTAAACTGTCATCTCTGCTGGAGTCCAACTCCCACCCTATGCAGGACATACTGAACGCACTGAGTAGTTCATTTAGCAGCAGACTACATCATCCTAGGTGTGCAACCGAGAGGTTTCGCAGGTCCTTCCTATATACGGCTGTCAGACTGTATAACCTAAGCAGGGCTGCTCGCAGAGATAGCAAAAAAACGTGACGACCTAATAGTATTGAATGCAAAAGACAAAATAGACTTACACAATGGTCCCCTCCAGTATACAACTAGGACAATATTGGTCGCTACGGAGGGTGACAATATGTATATGTACATATTCTTCATACTATGTAAGATAACTAAGCAGATGGTTATGCTGTTTATTCCATCTAGCTACAATGCTCCGCACTGTGTGTATATATATTTATATATTTATTCCATCTAGCTACAGAATCAGAATCAGAATCAGGTTTATTGCCATTGTTCATGTAGTACACAAACTAGGAATTTGTCTCGGTACAATGCTGCAACATTAAACATGATAAGATAAGAGAAATAAACTATACATGTAATAAAGTGTAGGATAAGATTAAGTGATACTGGTCAACAGTTAAAATATATATTAGCCAGCAGCAGATACTGTGGAGAACTATATAGTGCAGTCGGTAATGCAGGAAGAAAACAGTGATGATTGACATGAGTCTGGTTGAGCTGCTGTACATGGTGCACGAGAGTCACTTAGTGTTCAGCAGTCTAATGGCAGAGGGGAAGAAGCTGTTCATGTGCCGGGAGGTTTTAGTCTGGATGGACCGAAGTCTTCTACCAGAGGGGAGGGGGGCAAACAGTACGTGACCAGGGTGTGAGGGATCGGCTATGATCCGGCCAGCACGCCTCCGGGTCCTGGAGATGTACAGATCCTGGAGAGATGGGAGCTTGCAGCCGATCACCTTCTCAGCAGTGCGCACGCCGCGCTGCAGCCTTAGTCTGTCCCTGGCAGTGGCTCCTGCGTACCACACGGTTATGGAGGTGGTGAGGATGGACTCGATGATGGCTGTGTAGAACTGCACTAACATCTTGGTGGGTAGCTTGAGCTTCCTCAGCTGCCGCAGGAAGAACATCCTCTGCTGGGCTTTTTTGATGAGTGAGCTGATGGTCAGCTCCCATTTGAGGTCCCTGGTGATGGTAGTGCCTAGGAAGCGGAAGGAATCAGCAGTGGTGATGGGAGAGCCTGAGAGGGTGAGGGGGGGCAGAGGAGTAGTGACTTTCCTGAAGTCTACAATCATCTCCACTGTCTTCAGAGCGTTCAGCTGCAGGTTGTTATTGCTGCACCAGGACGCCAGCTGGGCCACCTCTCTCCTGTAGGCGGACTCGTCGCCGTTGGAGATGAGCCCGATGAGGGTGGTGTCGTCCGCAAACTTGATCAACTTGACAGACTGGTGGCTGGAGGTGCAGGAGTTGGTGTAAAGGGAGAAGAGTAGGGGGGAAAGTACACAGCCCTGGGGTGATCCGGTGCTGATGCTAGTATAGTCTGAGACAGTCTTTCCCAGCCGCACATGCTGCCTCCGGTCCATCAGGAAGTCGATGATCCACCTGCAGAGGGAGTCAGGCACGTTGAGCAGGGACAGCTTGTCCCGGAGCAGAGCGGGGCGGATGGTGTTGAATGCGGAGCTGAAGTCCACAAACAGGATCCTGGCGTAGGTTCCCGGGGAGTCCAGGTGCTGCAGGATGGAGTGGAGGGCCAGGTTGACTGCATCGTCTACAGACCTGTTGGCTCGGTAGGCAAACTGCAGCGGGTCCAGGAGAGGGGTGGTGATGGACTTGAGGTGGGACAGGACCAGGCGCTCAAAGGACTTCATGACTACAGAGGTGAGCGCTACAGGTCTGTAGTCATTAAGTCCAGTGATCCGTGGCTTCTTGGGGACAGGGATGATGGTGGAGGATTTGAGGCAGGATGGCACGTGGCATAACTTAAGGGAGGTGTTAAAAATGTCTGTGAATACAGGAGCCAGCTGTTTCGCACAGAGTCTCAGGGTGGAGGGAGACATGCCGTCTGGGCCGGGGGCCTTGCGCGGGTTCAGTCTGGAGAACTGTTTGAGCACATCCTGCTCACTGATGATAAGGGGAGGGGGGAGGGGGGGGGGTGCCTTAAATGAAGTAGGGAATGTGGAGGCTGTGGAGCTGGAGGGAGGGGGGGAGTTGGACACAGATGACGAGGTGTCAAAACGGGCATAGTGTTGGGACAGTCTCTGACAAAGGGCTTTGTCATCCTGACCTTTAGGAGCCTTAGGTCGATAGTTGGTGATTTGCCTCAGTCCTCTCCACACGGAAGCCGAATCATTAGCAGTGAACTGCTGCTGGAGTCTCTCTGAGTACACAGATTTAGCCCTCTTCAGCTCTCTGTTAAACCGGTATTTAACCTCCCTGTAGCAGTCCCTGTCTCCACTTTTCAGCGCTGCTTCCTTCTCCTTCCTGATCTGTCTGAGCTTAGCTGTGAACCAGGGTTTGTCATTAGAGTAACTCACCCTGGTGCGTGATGGAAGAATGTTCTCTTCACAAAAGTGGATATATGAGTTCACAGTGTCCGTGTACTCATCCAGATCATGCGTGGCTCCTTTAAGCATGCCCCAGTCAGATATTTCCATGCACGTTTCCAGCTTCTCCTCAGCATCACTGGTCCGTATCTTCGTAGTGCTCACAACAGGTTTAGTGAGCTTCAATCTCTGTCTGTATGTGGGAATGAGGTGAACCATCACGTGATCAGATAATCCCAGCGCAGCTCGAGGGACAGCGCGATATGCGTCTTTCACTGTGGTGTAACAGTGATCCAGTGTGTTTAATCCTCTGGTGGGGCATTTAATAAACTGTTTGTAGCGGGGGAGATCGTGGCTCAGATTGCACTGATTAAAGTCGCCAGCCACAATAATCAGCGAGTCTGGAAAACTCCGCTCTGTGTGTTGAATGTGATCCGCGAGCACGCGCTGAGCTTCGCGCGTGTCCGCGTCGGGAGGGGCGTACACAGCGATCATTATGAAAGAAGCAAACTCCCGCGGGGAATAGAAGGGCTTGCAATTGATAACAAGAAATTCCAAGGCAGGAGAACAGTTTTTGGAAATTACCGTTACATCAGAGCACCAGCTGCAGTTGATGTAGAAGCAGACACCGCCTCCTGTGGTCTTGCCGGAAAGCTCTGTGTCACGATCAGCACGGAAGAGCTGGAAGCCGTCGAGGCGCAGCGCGCTGTCCGGTATATTTTCCCAGAGCCAGGTCTCAGTAAAGCAGAGGACAGCTGAGGAGGCGAGGTCCTTAAAACGCATCAGCAGTCTCAGTTCATCCACCTTGTTAGAGAGAGAGTTGGTATTGGACAGAAATATGCCAGGCAGCGCCGTTCGCGAGCCTCTCCTGCGAAGTCGTACGAGAGCGCCCGCTCGTCTTCCTCTCTTCCGCCGTCTCACTTTCCGAGCCAAACAATAAACCAGATCGGCGGCAGGGGCTAGAAAAACTGGGAGGAGGTCCGTGGGGGTCAAAGTCCTGATATTTAAAAGTTCTTCACGGGTATAAGTGCAAGCAGACACACAATTGACAAACAAAAACAAACAAAGAGCGCAGCGAAGCACCATGTCGACCGCTGTGGGCGCCATGTATGTGAGCATCATACAATGCTCCTCACTGTGTGTTTATATATTTATATGTACATATGTATATTCGCTGCTCTTGCTTTTCTTGTTTTCTTGATTGTTGCTCTGAGTGTTGCTATCCCTGTGCTGTTGCAATCCTGGAATTTCCCCACTGTGGGACTAATAAAAGCTTATCTTATCTTACAAAGGAAAACGGGTCACAGTTTACCCCCTATACCACCTTACACAGGGAGAAAATTTTCCAAGATCCTGACAATAAAATGCAGTGACAATACACCCCTCTTCGGCCCAGTTCAGTACCCCCCAAACTCTAAATTCATATGTTATGCTAATAGTCTCACCATCACCCTGCCTGGGGTAAAAATGGGCTCTGTTCCCAGAGCTTATTGTTCCCATACTTACCATGTACCACTGACGACCAGGGTCATACTAACACCACTCAGGCCCAGCCAGGTACGACATGCAAGCCTTACTGTTCAGTCCCTGATGTTATGGGAGTGATGCCACAAGACAATTTTCTGTGGCTATGCGGTGCTAATATGTATCAGGCCTTACCTGAGAATTGAGTGGGCTGTTGCACCGCAGTGTGTGCCACTGACCATTCTTTCATTGTAACGGCTAATCCTTTGAATAGGTCTGGTTATAGGTCACGGAGGCACGTGTCCCCACAGGATTCCATTTGGGGCACTGACGTGCCTAAGACCCATAAGCTATGGACAGATGCTCAGAAAGTCGCTCTTTCCTTGTTTCCATGGGTCGGCGTGGGAAAGCTCTCGCTGTGCACGGAGACACTAGACTATCGGGTGGGGACTTTTGCAAATGTAACTCTCTTAGCCCTTAAGGGAATTAAAGACGAGTTGCATGCCCTTAGACTCATGGAATTACAGGACAGGATGGTGTAAGATCAGCTAACAGCATCACAGGGTGGGTTCTGTGCCATAGTGGGGATGGACTGCTGCACCTATGTCCCTGCTAATGATGAGGACACTGGAATAATTTTCCAAGCCATTCAAAACCTCACAGCTCTTCATGATGTCTCCCTGCTCGATAATCTTCGGGGAGGAGGTATTTATGATTGGTTGTTCAGTGGTGGGTGGCGAGATTGGCTTGTCCATATTGGTATATTTTTGTCAGCTGTTTTGTTGCTTCTCATGTTCTGTGGTTGCTGTATACTCCCAATTATTAGACACATGATACCAAAGTTGTTCATTTCCACCATGCTGCATTACATGCCAGCCGCCACCTGTGACCCTGATGTAATGGTTGCCTCAGCCCCACCAATGTCGGATTACGATGATTTGGAAATGTCCGCACTCCCTTTCTCTGATGATTATGATGATTACATGAATGAAGACCAAAATGTGATGTGAATATTTTATAACCTACCACATCCCTTTGTTATCCTTTCTTGCTCTCCGTTGAGTGCTCACACTCACAAAGACAGCCCTTTGTGACTCCTCACACATGCTATTGTTCCATGTCATTGTTCATGACGCATCAGTTCAAACCTAACATGGTGTACTTTCGCTGCTATTATTACTTTGACAGTCTTGTACATATAATAATAATAATAATAATACATTTTATTTAAAAGCGCCTTTCAAGACACTCAAGGACACTTTACAGAAATAGATAAAACACAGTATCAATAAACAACAAAAACATAAAAACGACAATCATAAAAAACCATGGTCAACCATGGTCAACATATGGTCATATATGACCAAAAGGGGGGATATTGTAATAGAAATTCCCTGATTATGCATTTATCTGTTGAGATCACATGTTCTATAATGACTTTGAACTTATCTGTTGAGATCATATGTTTCATAAGTGTGTGTTACAACATATGACTATAACTTTATCCATATATGAACTGTTTTATTACAAGCTGCTTGATGACTTTATGATGCTTGGTGTCCCAAGATAAAACTTGGATGTCACAGTAACCAGCTTAGGTATCCAGGCCCTCACTCCCTATAAACTTGTATGTCACAGTAACCAGCTTAGGTATTCAGATTCTCACTCCCTTCTTCTGCTGATGGTTGACCTTGGCCCCCACCTGTGAGATATTCCTCAGTAGCCCAGAGTGCTTTGTGCTTTTTCCTTTTTTTTCGGTAACCTGGAAGATATAAATGTGTGTGAGTTTTTCTCTCTGCCTGAGAGAGAGCAGAGCTGTATTTCTGATCTTAAAGCTGTTTTCTGACTTACTTCTTTTATTGTTGCAACAATAAAAGGAAGATTCACCCCACAGATCCGATTGATTATTTTATTCCAGGACCTTTCAAAGTGTTTAGATAAAATTCGGCTACACTATACATGTGTCACGCCTGCTGAAAACTATTCTCCTTCCTTTATCTGTGGCGGTGTGCAAATGCACAACCCACACTTCATCTTCTGACCCTGCGTCTAAGGGTAATGCACGTGCTAATGCTGCGGCTAAAGCTGCAGCCCTGTCTCTTGCTGCAGCCATGTCATGACCCCTTCTTCCCCTTCATATGTCTGCCCTCCTACTAACCAACCCTCCTCTCCTTTTGACGCACTTCTTACCATGCAGTCTTTTTCCTCCCCAAAGAAACGTCAGAAATGGGCCAAGAAAGGATGTCACAAAGACCAGGCTGGTATGGAGGGGTCACAAATGCCCTCCCCTGCTTACCAGCTCATTTCTTCCATCATTACATCCGCCAAGAAGGTTATGTTTTTGCCGGGGTTTGTCTGTT
Organism: Pholidichthys leucotaenia; assembly: GCA_020510985.1. NCBI lineage: Eukaryota > Metazoa > Chordata > Actinopteri > Cichliformes > Pholidichthyidae > Pholidichthys > Pholidichthys leucotaenia. Next base: position 212,540,122 of record CM035845.1, on the reverse strand, counting down.
TGTTTGTTAGCAACATAACTCAAAAAGTTATGGATGGATTTTGATTTTGGTGATGATCTGGGAGTGCTCACCTCCACCAAGGGCTTTTTTTTGCATTTGTGCAGCAGGATTACACAAAAACTACTGGATGGATTTAGATGGGAGGGAAGGAAGGAGCCTTGGCAGATGTATGAACTCTCTGTGTGCTTTTCTAGTTTTGCTAAATTGACACATGGGAAAGCCCATGTGCCAAGAGAAGGGATGATGCAACCACTGCATGTAAATTGGTTTACTACTGATTTCACTGTTTATGCTGACAATTTTTTGCAAAAAATGCTTAATCTGTGCCACTAACTATGCCCACAGGGTCCCCAAACAGGTCCCAGCAGCACATCCGCCACCTGCAGGTGGTTCCAACATCTCATGATAGATTTCATTGAATTAGGCCCAGCAGAGGGCAAAAAGTACTGTTTGGTAATGGTTGACAAGTGGTCCAAATGGGTAGAGGCCTTTCCAGCCAAACATGCAACAAGCACTGTTGTGGCCAGAGCATTATTGTCAGAAATCGTTCCCAGATGGAGAATACCAGAGAAAATCTCTAGTGACAATGGTAAACATTTTGTAAATGAAGCATTGACTAATCTGAGTAATACATTGGGCTTTGATTTGAAGAAACATTGTGCCTACCACCCGCAATCAGGTGGTGCTATTGGGCGCGAAAATGGCACCCTAAAGAACAAGCTTGCCAAGCTCGAAGATGATACTGGCCTGCCCTGGGTAAAATGTCTACTGTTGGCACCCATGTACATGAACATGCGAGTCAGGAAGAAATATAACATGTCACCCTTTGAAATCTTGTTTGCGCGTCCTCCCTTTTTAGGATTCTCTGCAGAAAGGAAGACATCACCTCCTCTAACCACCTCACATTTTGAGAATGCCATGTTATCTTATTGCTCTGCCCTGTCCTGCCAACTGCAAAACATCTCTGAACAGGTAAAAGCTGCCCTGCCCAGACCTGCCGAGGGGCTCCTCCATGACATAAGACCAGGTGACTGGGTGGTGGTTAAAAGCTTCAAACAGAAGAATTGGCACAGCAAATGATGGTTGGGTCCATACCAAGTCCTTCTGACGACATTCACGGCTGTGAAAATCACTGAGAGGATGACGTGGATCCACGCAACACACTGCAGAAAGGTCCCAGGGGTCAAGCCAGAAGAATCCAGACCAGACCAGGAGTAGAAGCAGATGGTGATTAGCCATAATCACCACCCCACATTGTAGACTAGGACGAGAAGCAGATGTCCAAGTAGTTAGCCAAGATCACTACCAGCTTCATTATTTCCCCCTTCCCCCATTAACTTGAAAGCCAACTCCCTGTTCATCTTTGGCAGCCTCTTCAGCTGGATCCTCTGGGTTTCAAACTCCTCGACAAAGACAGTGGCTGTCTGTTTGTCTATGCAAACGTCAGCTGACAGCACCCTCTGGTGTCCAGTACCGATGTTTGCAATAAAGAAGCAGGCTGGCAGGCTGTCTGATTATTAACGTAAAGGAGAGAAGAGGTGCGACTAGTGTTATCACTTAATTGCCGAGTGACGACACAAGGCCACATATTGTTGCACCTGATAGCCGCCACAAATAATCTGATTGTACGCTGAACGCTGCTCAGGTGAGATATACAGCATGCATCTCACTTACACTGACACTAATATGATGGACAATTCAGATTCACAACAGCATCACGTCGCTGAGGAGGTACACCGCCGAAGATGCCGGCGATGTCGTCAGTTTGGTGCCAAGACGGACATGGTGTGGGTGTGCTTTCTTATCACTTTCTTGCTTGGAGTAATCATATTTCTATTGATAAACTATTCTGCCTCACCGAATAATTCTTTCCGGAAAAGACGGAGGCAAGCCCTTTGGGGTATAACTTTGACAACCATTCCAGTGACACCTATGACAACAATGCATGGTATCAGGTGGTATGTTTGTCAGTTAGACAAGCAAATGTGACTGGGTTTTGTTATGTCTGTACTTATCTGCCACATCATGTTACTCATTCTGTGCCCATGAGTCCTTATCCTCTGAATAGATCAGAAACAATGGGAGCATTGCTAACGCAGACTATGATTGAAAAGGGCTCATCAAAATGGTTTGGGATGTGACAAGGGGTTTACTGTTGAACTGGCAGGAAACACAACAGAATGTCAGTGTAACAGATTTTGCTTTTCGCCAAGTCAGAGTTCACGATGTATGTACCTATATGCCTGATGATGGGGATAATATGACATATGTGATAAGTCACCTCGATGACCTCCTCTCACAGCAGCCGCAGCAGGACAGCATGGCCTCTCCAATCTGGGACCTCTGGTCTTGCCTCACTAGTGGTAATTGGAAAGACTGGTTTGTATGTATTGGTGTGATGTTCTTAATGATTCTATTGATTTTGATGTTCTGTGGCTGTTGCCTGATCCCAATAATTCGTAATATGGTGTCTAAAATGTTTACCATCAACATGATGCACTACACAGCTCTTCCTACAGCTGACCAGCAGAAACTATTGAATCACGCTGCCTACTATATGTCCCACCTTGTCACGCCGCGCCATTCATCAGCGGCGCCACCTGCTCACGCACCTGACAATCATCAGCGGCGAGGGATAAAGGCCGTCTCGCCCGGAGGCTCGGCCTGAAGCCGTCAGACTTCGTCCCTCACCGTTGTGAGCATACTTCCCTTCAGCGTCACCATTTTGGTAAGAAGATCGCTTACCTCTTTTCTTCAGTCTTCTCCCCTGTGCACAGGTGGATTCCCCAGCGGCGGACATCTCCACTCCATCGCCCAATCCTCGCTGCTGTACAGAGCTCTCCAGGTGGCTGTCTTCCGGGCTTCGCCCCCTTGTTGTGCCAGCTGTCCTGACCCACCAAGTAAGTCCTTCTCTCGCCATAAATCCCTCCTGTGTTGGTGTATGCCCGTCACCCTCTCCCTGTGCTCTCTCCATAGGGTTGCTCGGCTGAACGGTCACCTGCCTCTGTGCCTGGAGCAGACACCATCACCAACACATTTACATCCCGCAGACACGCACTCACTCACTCCTGCTGTTAATAAACTCTTTGAACTACTCTAAGCCTGTGTGTGTGCGTCTCCTGAGCCGTGCGTTATGTCAGTACGGCTTCAGCAGAGCGGCTCGGCGGACGGCGGGCTCGCACACCGGTTTTCCACTCTCGAGGCTAGAGTGGATCAAATAGCTTATCAACAACAGGTGATCTTTAATCAATTATTGAATTTAACTAACCGGTTGGGCCGCTTGGATCCTCAACAGCCGTTCCCCCCGGCTCGTCAGGGTGGCGCGGCTCCTGCTGTTCCAGCGGCCGTCCAGCCGGCTCCGGTGGCACCGGTTCGGCTCACACCGATTCCGACCCCCGCCCGCTTTAGCGGTAAGCTCGGCGGAGCGCGGGGGTTCATTATGCAGTGTGAGTCCGTGTTCCACCGTGTGCCCGGAGATTTTCCCTCGGATCACAGTCGGATTGGTTACATAGGGAATCTTCTGGAGGGGCGTGCGTTAACTTGGACCTACGCCGTAATGGCGAGGCCCAGTTATGCCACCCTCACCTATGACCAGTTCGTGAGGCGCTTTCTGGAGGTCTTTGACCATTCTCAAACCGAGACGGTCCAGGTCGATCGGCTCCTCGCTCTCCAGCAGGGAGGCCGGTCGGCAGCGGACTACTCGGTCGACTTCCGGGTAGCGGCGGAGGAATTGGGCTGGGAGGAACGCTCCCTCTGTGGCCTGTTCCTCCGCAGCCTCAATAGTGATCTGAGGGATGAACTGGCTGGACGGGATATCCCTGGGACGCTAGCGGAGCTGACATCCTTAGCGATAAGTTTGGATAACAGGCTGCGCGAGCGCTCCTCGGGGCGGAAGTCTTCTTCTTCTCGCCCTCGTGGAGTCTCGCCGCACCTGTTCCAAGCTCGCCCCCTGGCGGCGCCGCCAGCATTGTGCCCCGAGGAGTCGGAGCCGATGGTGACGGGCTGGACCAAGCTTTCCTCTGCGGAGAAACAACGCCGCCGTGAGTTGGGCCTCTGCATGTATTGCGGAGGTGACCAACACACTGTGGAGCGTTGCCCGCGGAAAGCCAGTCGGCGGGGTCCGCGAATCGCTGTAGGGAGCCTCGCGGATCCCAACCGGTTAGACTCTCTCACTCAATTAAAGCTGCCCATCCGTTTTTGCCACAATCCCACTGGGCACCTCACCCACGCACTGGTGGATTCGGGCGCAGAGGGCAGCTTCATTTCACAAGGCCTGGCAACCCGATTGGGCATCCGCTGTCAGGCATTAAAACACCCCATCTCCCTGGTCCATCTCTCCCGTGCCTCCCTTGGGAGAGTTTCTCACCAAACCATGCCTGTCCCAGTCATCATCTCAGGGAACCACCGGGAGGAGATGGTATTTTACGTCCTGCCCAACTCTGTGTCGCCCGTCATCCTGGGGTATCCCTGGCTACGCCTCCACAACCCTGTCCTGGACTGGAGGTCCGCTGGGGTATCGGCATGGAGTACCTTCTGTATGGGCACCTGCCTTCAGTCCGCTGCCTGCTCCCCATCCGCGGCTCCCCCTGTGGCGGATACAGCACCTCCGGACCTGTCACTGGTGCCTCCAGAATTTCACGACCTGGGTATGGTATTTAGCAAATCGAAAGCTATGTCTCTTCCCCCGCATCGACCATATGACTGTGCCATCAACCTCCGCCAGGGGGCTCCCCTGCCATCTGGTCGGCTCTACAGCCTGTCGGCGCCGGAGAAGGAGACCATGAATACATACCTGAAGGAATCTCTGAGCGCTGGGATTATTCGCCCATCGTCGTCACCCGTGGGGGCAGGGTTTTTCTTTGTCGGGAAAAAGGACGGATCCCTCCGTCCCTGCATAGACTACCGAGCGCTGAATGACATCACTGAGAGGGACCGTTACACCCTGCCCCTCATGGACACTGCCTTTCACTCCCTCCAGGGGGCGACCTGGTTTACCAAGCTGGATTTACGCAGCGCTTACCACCTCGTCCGGATCCGGGAGGGAGATGAATGGAAGACAGCCTTCCGTACCCCGAACGGCCACTTTGAGTATCTAGTCATGCCGTTCGGGCTGACCAACGCTCCTGCCGTCTTTCAGCGCCTCATTAATGACGTCCTCCGGGATTTCATCGGCCTTTTTGTGTTCGTCTACCTGGATGACATCCTTATCTTCTCCAGGTCCAGGGACGAGCACCAGGTCCATGTGAGGCGGGTCCTCCAAAGACTGCTGGAGAATCGTCTGTACGTGAAGGCTGAGAAATGCGAATTCTACGCTAGGACCACATCCTTCCTGGGATTCATCATCGCTCAAGATCAGGTGCTCCCAGACCCAGAGAAGGTGAAGGCGGTGGTGGAGTGGCCTACTCCCGCATCCCGGAAGCAGGTGCAACAGTTTGTTGGCTTCGCCAATTTTTACCGCCGCTTTGTCCCAAATTTCAGCTCGATCGTCGGACCGCTGACCCGCCTCACGTCCCCGAAGGTCCCGTTCCGGTGGACTGAAGAGGTCGCTGCTGCCTTTAGGGCGCTGAAGGCGGAGTTCTCCTCCTCCCGGGTCCTTCGCCAGGTCGACCCCGCGCTGCAGTGCATTGTGGAGGTGGACGCATCGGACACGGGAGTGGGAGCAGTGTTATCCCAGCGGTCACCTGACGATGGCGCCAAACGGCCGTGCGCCTTCTTCTCCCGGCGCCTGTCCCCGGCGGAGAGGAACTACGATGTGGGGGACAGAGAGCTCCTGGCCATTAAACTCGCCTTACAGGAGTGGCGCCACTGGCTAGAGGGGGCGGACCTGCCGTTTGTGGTCCTGACGGACCACAAGAACTTAGAGTATTTACGATCTGCCAAGCGCCTGAATGCCCGCCAGGCGCGCTGGTCTTTGTTCTTCGCCAGGTTCCGCTTCTCGATCACCTTCAGGCCGGGCTCCAAAAACGGCCTGCCTGACGCCCTCTCTAGGCAGTTCACCCCCGTGGAGGCTGAGGAGACGCCCCACACTATCCTGCCCAGGTCGTGCGTCCTCGGTGCCATCTCTTGGGACATTGAAGACAAGATCCGGAAGGCGCAGGAGGTGGAACCTGATCCTGGCGGCGGACCGGAGGGAAGACTGTTCGTCCCATCTGCGGTCCGAGGAGAGGTCATCCACTGGCTCCACACCTCCCGGCTCACCTGTCATCCCGGCACCTCTCGGATGATCAGCCTCCTCCAACGGTCCTTTTGGTGGCCAGGCCTGCGGAGGGATGCAGCCCGCTACGCCCGGGCTTGCCCAATCTGTGCCACCAGCAAGTCGGGAAATGCCCCCCCAGTGGGTCTGCTCCAGCCTCTGCCCGTCCCCGGCAGGCCCTGGTCGCACATCGCACTGGACTTCGTCACCGGACTCCCCGTTTCCAACTCCTTTGACACCGTCCTGACCATTGTGGACCGTTTCTCCAAGGCTGCACACTTCATTCCCCTGCGAGGTCTCCCTACTGCCCTGGAGACGGCGGGCCTCCTCGTCCAACACGTGGTCAGGCTGCACGGGATTCCGGTGGACGTGGTCTCGGACCGGGGTCCCCAATTTTCATCCGAGGTTTGGAGATCCTTTTGTAACGCCATCGGAGCCAAGGTGAGCCTCTCCTCCGGCCATCACCCCCAGTCTAACGGGCAGTGTGAGAGGACCAATCAGGAGCTGGAGGCTGCGCTCCGCTGTGTTACTAGATCCAAGCCGGCGTCCTGGAGCAACCATCTCGCCTGGGTGGAGTATGCCCACAACACCGCCCGCTCTTCTGCAACGGGGATGTCCCCCTTCAAGGCGTCCCTGGGTTACGACCCCCCGCTGTTTCCAGCGCAGGAGAACGAGGTGACTGTCCCCTCTGTTAGGGCGCACCTTAGGCAGTTCCGCTCCACCTGGGCTGCCGCGCGTCATGCGCTTTTGCGCACGGCGGAGCGCAACAGGACCGTGGCGGACCGGCACAGAAGACCTGCCCCGGCGTACAGAGTTGGGCAACTCGTGTATGTGTCTACCCAGGACGTCACATTAAAAGGCGAGAGGAGGAAGCTGGCACAGCGATTCATGGGTCCCTTTCCCATCACCCGGATCATCAACCCGGTGGCTGTGCGCGTGGCTATTCCCCCCTCCCTCCGCATCCATTCCACTTTCCATGTGTCGAAGGTGAAACTGGCAGTCACTGACCCCCTTTGCCCTCCTCCTGCGGCGCAACCCGCGCCCCGGATGATTGGTGGCCATCCGGCCTGGTCCGTCTCCTCCATCCTGGACTCCCGGCGCCGAGGTCGTGGGTTGCAATACCTGGTGGACTGGGAGGGCTATGGGCCCGAGCATCGACAATGGGTGCCCCCGTCGTTTGTGTTGGACCCATCGCTCATCGCGGACTTCCACCGAGCGCACCCGGATAAGCCATCGCCAGGAGGCGCTGCTAGAGGGGGGAGTACTGTCACGCCGCGCCATTCATCAGCGGCGCCACCTGCTCACGCACCTGACAATCATCAGCGGCGAGGGATAAAGGCCGTCTCGCCCGGAGGCTCGGCCTGAAGCCGTCAGACTTCGTCTCTCACCGTTGTGAGCATACTTCCCTTCAGCGTCACCATTTTGGTAAGAAGATCGCTTACCTCTTTTCTTCAGTCTTCTCCCCTGTGCACAGGTGGATTCCCCAGCGGCGGACATCTCCACTCCATCGCCCAATCCTCGCTGCTGTACAGAGCTCTCCAGGTGGCTGTCTTCCGGGCTTCGCCCCCTTGTTGTGCCAGCTGTCCTGACCCACCAAGTAAGTCCTTCTCTCGCCATAAATCCCTCCTGTGTTGGTGTATGCCCATCACCCTCTCCCTGTGCTCTCTCCATAGGGTTGCTCGGCTGAACGGTCACCTGCCTCTGTGCCTGGAGCAGACACCATCACCAACACATTTACATCCCGCAGACACGCACTCACTCACTCCTGCTGTTAATAAACTCTTTGAACTACTCTAAGCCTGTGTGTGTGCGTCTCCTGAGCCGTGCGTTATGTCACACCTCCCTTTCCCTGATGGTTACAATAACACTGATGACTAAATACTATGTGCTTGCTGTCCTATGGTATTTTACTTTCCCTACATTTGTGATTCAACCACTTGTGCCTTTTCACCATATGTTAATTTTCTATGTCACAATTTTAATGTCACTGTTCATGATGCATCAGTTTAAACCTGAGAGGGTTTTATCCATATATGAACTGGTTTGATATGTAATATTAACCCCTTGCACTCCGGTCAATTTCCCTAAAAACGCCAAAAATTAACGTGCCCAAATTAAATCAAAAGCTGTTCTTCAACCCTTTGCAGCATCTTCATGGGGTTGGTCTCATTTAAAAGAAAGCACTTTGAATTTTTTGGCGAAATAGTCATAATCTCTCTAAGTGCTCCGGCCACTGAGTTACAGTCATCTAAACATAGTGAACTTTAAGAAAATAAATTTGGCCTGGGTGTTTTTTTGGATACAAATGCTTGCAAATAACACACAGCTTCAGATCCGGGCTGGAAAATGCAACAGAAATGTAGAACCAAGTGTTATCCAGCTGAGGTCCAAATTTTGTAACAATACCACAAAAAATGAATATATTACACAGCTTTATACTCAGGTACTTCCCAGGCGTTTTGAAACTGTGCCAAATTGTGCCAAATGGCACAGTTTGGAAAAACGTCTGTAACTTTTGAATGATTCAATGTAGAAGCTTCATTTTGGGCTCTAATGAAAGGTCACACTCAGGGCTGTCTGTGTGTGTGTGGGGGGGGTTGCCCCCCCCCGCTACAGAGGACAGCCATCGGCCATCGCTACATAATGGAATAGACTCATATGGCTATGTGGCGACCGCTGCGCAGCCACCGCGGCTTCCCCCCACCCCCGCTACAGAAGAGGAGCGGGGGGGGGCGTTCACGGTCCGGACACAGCGAATTAACCGTTTATCGCGGCACACGCACTTCGTACTTCGTGCTCCGCACAGGTGTAATTTACCAATCGGTCAAAAGTCATTTATAAATAATAATTTAGCTTACAACATCTTACCTCTTCACAGCAGCAGAGTCCTGGCGAACTTCTCTTCCTCACTGTCAGATGAACGCGACGCTGGTCCGCTCTTGGTTCTGGTCTCGAGACCCGATCAAAACATAATTCCATTATTGCGGTTTTGTGCTTCCATGATTGCGGTTTTTGGCGAACGATTTTTCAAAACAAATAACAATAGTAATTAAAAAAAGACTGGCGAAGGCGTGTGTGTCACTCAGCCTTCGTCGTCAGCCTCCGTCGGTCTATGATGACCATGGAAGAAATCATAACGTCTACTCTGCTGGAACCAATACAAAATAAGCACTGCCTGTGGCCGAACATGCCGATCCATGAATGGCACTCCCTGTCACACAGGTTGCATTTGTGGATGGTCTCCATGCTGCTGGGTCTGTGGGGCTCTTCCTGCATCCTTTTTTGATCCGCTGCAGCAGCCATTCATCACCCAGCCTTAAAAAAAAAAGCTTGCGAACTTCTCTGCTTCAATTGGCTCACTGTATTCAAAGCGTTGGGAGGCGGGTCCTTCTGGCTAGGTTTTCATTCATTGGTTCTTCAAGGTTTCAGAAACCCAATTCAAGGCTCTTATTAGTCGAATGAGAGGTCAATCAGATGAACTAATCTGTTTGCGGCTGTGTCTGCAGCTTTTATTTTCAGTGCGCGCTTGGACGCCACTACATCACCATCACCACCTACATCACCATCTACACCATGCATCCTAGAGCGCACGAGAGCGCCCTCGTGCGCTCTCATGCGCTCTAGGACACAGAGACTTGCCCGTCCGCGGTACAACGGAGCGCAAGAGGTTAACAAGCTGTTTGATGAGTTTGTTATACTTTGTGTCCCAAGATGAAGTTTTATGTCACAGTGACCAGCTAAGGTATTCATGCTCTCACTCCCTCCTCCCCTTTCACCCCTCTCCTGGGAGAACCGGCCTTGAAGCCCTTTGCTTGTATCTTGCTATGTCTGAGCTGTACAGCCGTGTCTTATCTCATTCCAGAAGCTTCACTGTAGAGCTACGAAAGTGTGTGTGCTTCTCTCCCTCGAGAGAGCAGAGCTTTATTCTGGTCTCATCCCTCCTGTTTGCTGCAGCAATAAAGGAAGATTCACCTCACAGATCCGGCTGATTATTTTACTCCAGGACCTTTTAAAGTGTTTAGATAAAATTCGGTTACACAAGGAAGCGAATGACCTTGGGAACTCACTGGCCGAGCAGAAAGTTACACTTGGTCCTCTTGATGCCTTTGACTCAACATTGGTGTCACCTTCTGAATTCCACCCACCCACCACCCCTGAGGCCTGCGTGGTCACAAGAGCCACATCAACCGGCTCTCTAGACCCTCCGCAATCTCAAGGTTATGCATCGGCGGACCCAACTTTTGTGAACACTATGCACACATTTACTCTAGCCCGTGACCCCGTGGTCCATAAAACTGTCATACATTGGTCGGACCCATTCGTACACGCGCTCCCCGCATCAAATTTCTCTAATATGATGAAATCGGAAACACTTCCTGCAATGCAGCCTTCTCTGCAGCTACGCAATGGCACTCGCATTCCTGCTTCCGACGAACAATCATCGCCACCGCTCATAGTTCCCCAAAACCAGAGGGGGGTGATGACTGCCAATGCCCATGACCTTCCAGCTGCAGAACACAGAGGTCTCAAAACGATGTACAATGCCACCAAGGCCGCATTTCAAAAACACTTGGACCAATCCGCCAAACCAGGCAAAGTGCACAACGACCAAAGAGCCTCCTATGGCAAACCTCAAGGAGGGGACAAGGTCTTCCACTACGCATTTGTACTGCAAACACAACAAATCAATCTACAGGCAGGGAAAATTGCTCCTAAATTCCTGCCCGGGTGGATGAATCCACACATTGTCAACAACAAACTTTGGCCACTTAAGTACCAAATCCAGGACCCCGTTTTCAAATAGGCCCATCACAATCAGAGTAAACTTTACCAAAACCCCATGAGACTTGTCCAGTACAACACTGTCACAGTAAGTCCCTAAATAAGATTAAAATCAGGCCTACGTCCGAGAAATAACTGTTAGCTAACTATTAGCCTCAGGTTCACTCGGTCGCATTTCTCCAAGCCAATCAGTTAACTCCATAAAAACTTCCAAAAAAAAAAGGTAAATGAATTCCTTAAACTAATCTTAAAGGCCTCTGTAAAATTCTAATCAATTTCAATCAACTTACTATTATCAGAGAGTACACACAAAACATCCAATACCATTAGCTTGAGCTAACACATCAAAATCCCCAGTAAAGGTAATAAACTATCTAAGGTTTAGAGTTCAATCTTCAATCTCTAAAAGAAATTGTTCCATCTCTGAGAATAATTTTCATCTACCACTCAGGTGTCTAAAGAAAAAAGAACCCAACAAGAAGGCTGAGATTAAAATCACTCACTTCTATTTGTTTGCCAGGATGATGGTGCTCCTGTTTTTCCGTTTAACCCTCTACCTAGCCATCACACCTACTGTCACCCAGTCAGAACTGGGCAGAGCCGAGACAAAAAGTCAACAATCCTGTGATGGAAATTTAGTGCCTGTATGTATTCACATCATGTTTGTTGTTTAATTATGGAAAATGACTGTTAGAACTGTTTCCCAACTACACCCAGGGCGTAGCCACATGAAGTTGATCTGCTGTCTGTCCGTTATCTGTGGCAAACAGGCTTGCACGTTACCATATAAGGCAGTGTTGTGAACACCCTGAAAACTGTATAAAGGTATCTGTCCTGTGACCTTGAAGGAGGGAGAAAGGCCTCGCTGTTAGACTGCACACACATCAGCAGCATCTCTCCTGCATGCAGAAATAAAGGTTCCAAACTTGCAGATCTCCAGGGGGTTTTATTTCTTCAGGACGTAGGAAAGAGGACAAATACATTTTTCTACAACAGTGGTGTCAGAGGTGGGATCCTAGACTGTTTTCCCATCATCTTCCGCCGTGGACTGATCATCTCGGACTGTCAAGTGAGTCCAATCCTTTCCGCCCACGTTGGCGATGGGGACTCGGCGGTGTGAGGGAGTGGCACTGGATTCCTAAAAAACTCTGATCATTGGCGACTCTGCAGTCAGAAACGTGAACCTAGAGACTCCAGCGGTCATAGTCAAATGCATTCCTGGGGCCAGAGCAGGCGACATCGAGTCAAATCTGAAAATGCTGGCTAAAAGTAACTGTAAATACTCCACAACTGTTATTCACGCCGGCATTAATGACATCCGTCTCCGGCAGTCGGAAGTCACCAAACTTGATGTAGAATCGGTGTGTGACTTTGCAAAAACGATGTCTGCCACTGTAGTATTCTCTGGGCCCCTCCCCAATCTGACCAGTGATGACATGTTTAGTCGCTCGTCATCCTTGAACCGCTGGCTGTCTGTGTGGTGTCCTAAAAATGACGTGGGCTACATTGACAATTGGAGCTCTTTTTGGGGAAAACCTGGTCTTATGAGACGAGACAGTATTCATCCCACTTTGGATGGTGCTTCTCATTTATCTAACAATCTGGCATCTTTTTTATCCAAATTTCCAAAACCATGACTACTCAGAGTTGGGACCAGGAAGCAGAGTCGCAGTCTTACACGCCTCTCTGCAGCTCCTCTTCATCCGCCACCCCTCAGCTTAGCCCCTGTCTTCCCCATCAGAGAATCGTTGTCTGCTCCCTCCAAAGTAAATAAAAATATCATGCATAAGCATTCCAAAGTGATAAAGCAAAACATTGGTAAAACTCAAATTAAACATAAAGCCTCTAAATTGAATGATTTGGCCTCTGTTCCTCCTCATAATTTAAAAATTAAATGTGGTTTACTAAATATTAGGTCTCTAACTCCCAAGTCTCTGTTAGTCCATGATCTGTTAATTGATCATCAGATTGAGTTAATTTCCCTTACAGAGACTTGGTTAGGGCAAGAGGATTATGTTGGTTTAAATGAATCAACTCCCTCTGGTTATTTAAACTGTCAAAATCCCAGAAGTTCTGGTCGTGGAGGAGGAGTAGCAACAATTTACCATTCCAAATTACTAGTTAATGTAAAGCAAAAAACATGTTATAATTCCTTTGAGGGCCTGGTCCTCAGTATTGGGCACTTTAGCAATTTTAGGTTCAACCCAATTTTATTTGCCATAGTTTATCGTCCCCCATCAACCTACTCAGAATTTTATCCGAATTTGCTGATTTCTTAGCTGATTTAGTGCTGAAATCTGATAGAATAATTATAGTAGGGGACTTTAATATACATGTGGATGTAGATAGTGACTGCCTTAATGTGGCATTTAATTCAATATTAGACTCAATTGGGTTTTCTCAGAAAGTAGGAAATTCTACTCATTACCTCCACCATACATTGGACCTTGTTCTGACATATGGCATAGAAATAGAAAATCTTGTAGTGTCTCCTCATAACCCTGTACTGTCAGACCATTGTCTGTTAACCTTTGATTTTACCATTTCTGACTATTTGGCTCCTAAAGAAAAATATTATTACAGTAGATGCCTCTCAGATGATGCTGTTTCCAAATTTATGCAGATTGTTTCCTCTATGCCATGTGTCAACACAACGGAAATAAGCTATAGACAGCTTGCTCCTTCTGTAATTGATAACATGGTGGATAGTGTTTCAGCTTCTCTGCATCAGGCTGTAGACTTGGTGGCCCCCTTAAAAAAGAAAAAATCTAATCAGAGATTTCTAACTCCTTGGTTCAACACAGAAACTCGTAGCTTAAAACAGAAGACTCGTCAATTAGAAAGAAAATGGCGCTCTACTAATTTAGATGAAATCTATTTAGCTTGGAGAAATCATCTTTTAATTTATAAAAAATCTCTTAGAAAAGCTAGAACGAGTTATTACTCTGCATTAATAGAAGAGAACAAGAATAATCCCAGGTTTCTTTTCAGTACTGTAGCCAGGTTGACAAAGAGTCAGGACTCTGTCAATCCTAGCATTCCCTTAGAGCTTACTAGTCAGGACTTTATGAACTTTTTCAATAATAAAATTTCATCCATCAGAGATAAAATCAATCAGATTCTTCCCACAGTTAACTTAAATACTGTAACTACTACAACTCCTTCTTTTGATGTCTGTCTTGATGAGTTTACTCCAATCGACCTTTGTGAGTTAGACAAAATAGTTTCCTCATCCAAACCTTCAACTTGTCTTTTAGACCCTATTCCTACTAGGTTATTTAAAGAAGTCTTCCCACTTATTGGTAGCTTTATTCTTCATATAATCAATTCTTCATTAACTTTAGGCTATGTACCGCAGGCTTTTAAAACAGCTGTAATTAAACCCTTACTCAAAAAGCCAACGCTAGATCCAGGAGCTTTAGCTAACTATAGACCAATCTCTAATCTCCCTTTCATTTCAAAAATCTTAGAAAGAGTTGTTGCTACGCAATTATTCGACCACCTGCAGGGAAATGGTTTACTTGAAGAGTTTCAATCTGGGTTTAGAATCCATCATAGTACTGAAACAGCCTTAGCGAAGGTCACTAACGACCTCCTCATTGCATCTGATAATGGACTAGTTTCTGTACTTGTCCTTTTAGACCTTAGTGCAGCTTTTGATACTATCGATCATAATATTCTACTTGATAGATTAGAACACTATGTTGGACTTAATGGAACTTCGTTGCAGTGGTTTAGATCTTATTTATCTGATAGGTTCCAGTTTGTTCATGTAAATAATGAGTTTTCTTTCAACTCAAAGCTTAGTCATGGAGTTCCACAGGGATCTGTGCTAGGCCCTACTCTTTTTAGTTTATATATGCTTCCGTTAGGCAACATTATTAGAAAGCACTGTATACATTTTCATTGTTATGCAGATGACACACAATTATACCTGTCAATGAAGCCAGATGATAGTAATCAATTAGCCAAGTTAGAAGCCTGTCTTAAGGAAATCAAAGCTTGGATGACTTGTAATTTCCTGCTATTAAATTCAGATAAGACTGAAGTCATTCTTGTTGGTCCAAAAAACCTTAGAAATTCCTTTCCAAATCAAACTTTCAGTTTGGACGCAGTTACTCTTTCTCTTAATAGCTCTGTGAGGAACCTTGGAGTTATTTTTGATCAGGATTTGTCCTTCAATTCACATATTAAATTTGTTTCTAAGACTGCCTTCTATCATTTGCGTAATATTGCCAAGATTAGGAGCATCTTGTCTCAGAGTGATGCTGAGAAACTGATCCACGCTTTTGTTAGCTCGAGATTAGATTATTGTAATTCTTTATTATCAGGTTGTCCTAAAACATCTTTAAAAAGTCTTCAGCTGATCCAAAATGCTGCAGCAAGAGTTTTAACAGGTACTAGAAAGAGAGATCATATCTCTCCGGTTCTGGCCTCCCTTCATTGGCTTCCCATAGAGTTTAGAATTAAGTTTAAAATCCTTCTTCTTACTTACAAAGCTCTAAACAATCAGGGTCCTTTTTTTTTTTTTTCCACAATATCTTTATTGAACCTTTTTTTTTTTTTTTTAACAAACATGATACAAACAATCAAACACTAACACTAAAGTACTACAAAAAAAAAAAAAAATGCACTAAAAACACCAACAACCACCAACAAAATCAAGTCTTCAACAATGCTCCTCTGTTTAGTCTAGACAATCCAATACATAAGTATACATATTATGTTCACCAGTTTGGAATTTACAAGGTCCACACACATCATTCACCTTCTTCTTCAAGAGTTATGTTTAAATTTTTTACATAATCAATAAAAGGTCTCCATATATTCTCAAACACAATTTCCTTTGATTTCAGTATATATGTTATTCTTTCTAATGGAAGGTTTGTTAACATCTGTCTTAACCACTGAGTCACATCTGGTCTATGAGTCTTTTTCCATAATAGTGCAATACATTTTTTGGCATTAAGCAAACTGAGGTCTATGAATGTTCTTTCACTTTTATTGAAATTATGCTTTTCTGGGTACAGACCCAACAAAACCAGTTTAGGATTCAATATGATTTGTTTTGAGATTATTTTTTCAATTGTTACCCTCACCTCTTCCCAAAACATTCTTATTAATCTACATTCCCATAAACAATGAAATAGGGTTCCTTTACTTTCCATGCATTTTGTGCATGTATCTGGTATATTTTTGTTATATCTATTTAACTCCTCCGGTGTAACATACATCCGCATTAACCATTTGAAATGTATCAATTTAAGGCGTGCATTTATTGATTTGGTTTGAGCTTCTGTACAAGCCAATTCCCATTGTTCCTCTGAAATTTCAATTTGCAGATCTTCTTTCCAGTAGTTTAATCTTTTCAGTGAATTTTCACTTGAAGATAGTGTCAATGAGTTATAAAACTCTGAAATAATACCCTTTCTTTTACTATCTTTCATCATCATTTTTTCCAAGGATGAATAAATAGGTCGAGTGAGAGCTTTATTTTGATTTGATCGAATAAAGTTTCTAAGTTGAAGATATTTAAAAAAATGTGTTCTATTGAGATTAAATTTGATCCTCAGCTCTTCAAAAGACATTATGTTGTCTGCACATGGCAAATATAAATCCTGAATCTTTTGTATCCCTTTTAAATTCCATACTTTAAATACAGCGTCCGCTCTCCCTGGTTTAAAATATTGATTACCCCATATTGGACTAAATTGTGACAATAACTGTGGTTCTTTTAAATAGTTTTTAGCTTCACACCATATTTTGATCATATGCTTTACAAATGGATTTTTAACTTGTTTTTGTAATTTTTTTGCCGAATCTGAGTATATGAATATGGGAAGAGGTAAAGGTAAATTGTATGATTCCATTTCAGTCCAGTGAGGGAGATCATTTGATGAAAAATAATATGTCATAGACCTCAGTTGTGCCGACCAATAATACAACATAAAATTTGGACATTTCAGACCTCCACGATCAAATGGTAAATATAATAAAGACAGACGTAATCTAGCCCTCCTGTTGTTCCATATAAATTCCACTAACTTTTTTTTTATTCTTGAGAATAGATCTAAAGGTGGTGATAAGGGAATGTATTGAAATAAATAAAGTATTTTAGGTAAAATATTACTTTTAAGTATATTGATTCTCCCGATCATCGACATTGGTAGTGACATCCATCTCTGAGTTAACTCACTGATATCTGACATTAAGGCTTCATAGTTGACACTGGCGACTGATTCTAGCTTAGGCATAATTTGGATTCCTAAATATTTAAACTGATTTACAACATTGAATTGATTTACCTCAGGGGCTGGGTAATTTCTCTGGGTCTCATTTAGCATTAATATTGAAGATTTAGTTTTATTTATTTTATATCCTGATATTTCCCCAAAATTCTTTATTAAATTCAACAAGGTTGGAATTGATTTTTTTAGATTCGACATAAACAAAATTATATCATCGGCGTACAGGGAGATTTTATGTTCTGTTGGTCCAACTTTAATTCCATATATTTGTGAATGTAAACGTATCGCTATCGCTAAAGGTTCAATTGCCATAGTAAACAGTAAAGGTGAGAGTGGACAGCCTTGTCGACATCCTCTATTGATTTTTATTGGTTTTGAAATATTGTTATTTGTTAGGATTTCTGCTGTAGCATTATTGTATATTATTTGAACCCATTTTATGAAATTATTTCCAAGTCCAAACCTTTGTAGGACTTCAAAAAGAAAGGGCCATTCAACTCTATCAAAGGCCTTTTCGGCGTCCAATGATAGGAGAGCTGTATCCGGTGCTTCTTTATTAAAATAGATAATATTAAATAGTCTTCTTACATTATGGAAGCCTTGTCTACCCTTTATAAAGCCATTCTGATCTCGATTAATAATATTTGGTAAAATTTCTTGTATTCGTCTTGCTAAAATTTTACAGATTATCTTAAGGTCGGCGTTTAATAGGCTTATTGGTCTCATATTTTCACATTTATTAGAGGGCTTACCTGGTTTTGGCAGCAGTATAATTAAGGCATTATTTATGTATGATGGTAAATTATTATTTTGAAATGCTTCTAAAACCATTTCCAAAAAAGGTTTTATTAATTTATTCTTAAATTTTTTATAAAGGTCAACTGGAAGACCATCTGGTCCTGCACTTTTTCCTGATTTCATATTATCAATGGCTAGCCCAACTTCTTCTTGACTAATTTTAGACTCCAATATCTCCCTGTTTTCATTTGGAATACACGGTATAGATAGTTCGTTCAAAAACCCATTTAGTTTTGTTAAATCAGGTTCATTTTTGGTATCATATAATTTTTCATAGTAATCTCTAAAGGCTCTATTAATTTCTAAAGGATCTATAACTACCTGTCCGTTACTTATAATACTGGTAATTGGTGTTTTAATTTCCAATTGTTTAATCTGCCATGCTAATAATTTTCCTGATTTTTCACCTTGTTCATAAAAAGATTGTTTCAATCTTAGAAGACTCGAGGCAGCTCTATTCGCTGATTTTTTGTCGTATTCAGCTCTCAAAATCAGTAATTCATTCTCCAACCTTGGGTCACTTCCTGCATACACTTTTTCCTGAAGATTTTTTATTTTATGTTCCAATTTAGCTCTCTCCTCTCGAGTCTTCTTAGATTTTGATCCTGTATAACTAATAATATGCCCCCTAATAAAAGCTTTGAAAGCCTCCCACTTTACACATGCTGATGTTTGTGTAGTATTGATGTCAAAGAACTCGTCTATCTGTTTTTCTATATACTTGACAAATTCCTCATCCTGAAGCCATTTATGCTGAAATTGCCATCTACCTGATTCCTTTGTCAATTTTTTATCTACATATATTAGACAACAGGGTGCATGATCAGAGATCACGATGTTATCATAAAAGCAGTTTTGAATCTTGGACCTTAATTCTGTGGAAATCAAAAAATAATCAATACGTGAGAATGTCTTGTAGGTACTGGAATAACAAGAATAGGCTTTAACTTGTGGTTTCATTTCTCTCCATATATCTAACAATCTCAATTCTTTCATAAAATGATTAATAGTCATCCTACATCCAATGTGCGTACAATCCAGTCCTGTTGATCTATCCACACCTGGATTCAATGTACAATTAAAATCCCCTGCTATTATATGTTGCCCTGTAAGTGATGATAAGATGAGAAATAAATTAGCAAAGAACTTCTGATCATCTATATTGGGACCATATAAGTTCACAAGATTTATATTTTCTAATAGCAAAGAACCTTGAATGATTACATATCTTCCAAATTTGTCTCCAATTACATTTTTCACTTGAAAAGGAACTGATTTATGTATGAGAGTCATAACTCCCCTGGCTCGGGATGAAAATGAAGAGGTGAATACACTTCCCTGCCATCTACTCCTAATTCTTTTAACATCCTCCTCTATCAGATGAGTTTCTTGTAAAAACACAATTCTTGAACCCATGTCCTTTATTTTATTCATAACTTGTTTAAGTTTTTTTAAATTTTGTAGACCTCTGCAATTCCATGAAGTTAAATTAAGATTAACACTTTGGTCCATGATCAATAGAGAGTTTGGGATTACCTTGCAGTGTAAACATGCTCATACAGAGAAGCAAAAACATGAGTGGTTGAACATTCATCCTACAAACTACACACAAACAAATTTCCCCTTCCCACACTTGTGGCAAACCCCCCAAAATCAAAAGAAAAATTCTGTCTCCCGATATAGCCATCGACCGTTCCACACCCACGGGGAACAGCCTAAGCCACTCCTTCTTCATCCTCCCAATCACCCTAACTCTACTGCTTTTAATGACGTAACATTAACTCTCCTCTGTAGTTTTCCAACTTAACTCCAAAATTTTTAACAACTTTGTACATCATAGTTTTTTTTTTTTGTTTGTTTTTTTTTTTTTTTTTTTTTTTTTTTTAAATATATAATACAATCTATATTTTGTAAACTTACTATTTACTTCAAGTCAGTCAGATGCCTGTGCAAATGCTTAATTATTCTACCTTATATTTTGTTCATGCTTAGCTCCCACCAGTCTCTTCTTCTTCTTTGATCTTCTTGATGAACTCCTGCGCCTCCTCTGGGGTCTTGAAGATGTGGGTTCTGCCCTCATACGTGGTCAGCAGTCTCGCAGGATAGATTACACCATGACGAATCCCAAGGTTGCGCAGCTCCTTACGTACGGGATCAAACTGCTTCCTCAATTGCTGGATTCCTGTGGCCAAATCTGGGTAGAACCGCACCTGCTGGTCCTGGTGTTTAATCTCTCCTTTTTTAGCTCGTGCAGCGTTGAAGATCTTCATCCTGTCTCTGTTGTTAAGAAACTTCATAATTAAGGTCCTCGGCGGTCCCTTATCTCTCCGTGGGCCAATGCGATGTGCTTTTTCCAGAACCACTGCTGATTGCAACTCCTCGCTGCCCAGCACCTCCGGAATCCACTTTTCCAGAAAGGAACATACGTCCCGACCTTCTGATTCCTCTGGAAGACCCACCAGCCTCAAATTATTCTGTCTCGACCGAGATTCCAAATCCAAAATATTATCTTCCAGAGATTTTTTTTTTTTTTCCAAAGTGCGCACCTTTAATTGAAGACGGGTGACGTCATCTTCAGCACTAGCGAGACGGAGCTCCATCTGCGCCGTTCGTTCTACACAGTCACCCAATTCCTTTCTTATTCCTTCCAACGCTGTCATAATCCCATCAAATCTAGAGGAAAAGTCCGCTCTCATTGAACTCATGGCAGCCATCAGCGCATCTGCACCATTCCCCGCAGAAATCGCAGCGTTGCCAGCTTCCTCCGCCATATATGGAGCCCTGTTTGCTGCGTCACAGACCTGAAAGTCCGTTAATTTGGACTGTTTCGGCGGCTCGCTTTTTCCTTTTCCTGGTTTTCCAGCCTTAGGCTTCGCCGACATATCCTCGCCCAAACGCTGGGATACGTTCTGTCCCAAATGAGAGAGTTATTTGCCGATTTTTTTTTCTCCAGGAGCAGAGCAGAGCGAGACACGTCCGTCCTACGTGGCAGCCATAACCAGAAGTCATCAGGGTCCTTTTTATTTAAAAGATCTGATACTACCGTATTATCCTAACAGAGCACTACACTCCCAAAATGCAGGACTACTTGTAATACCTAGAATCTCCAAAAGTACAATGGGAGGCAGAGCCTTCAGTTATCAAGCTCCTCTCCTGTGGAATCAGCTGCCAATCTGGATTCGGGAGTCAGACTCGATCTCGTTTTTAAGATTAGGGTTAAAACCTACCTTTTTGATATAGCCTACAATTAGGGAGGGATCATGTGTTTCTGAACCCTCCCTTAGTTATGCTGCTAATAGGTTTAGTCAGCCGGGGGACCTCCAGTAATGCACTGGGCCTCACTCCTTTCCTCACTCTCTATGAAGTATTTTTTTTTTGCTGGTCATTAACATTTGTTTGTTCTCTCCCATAGATTGAGTCCCCATCGTGCTGTTTGCTCTCTACATGTCTGTTCTTTTCATCTTCTCTGTCCCCTCACCCCCCAGCCAGTCGCAGCAGATGACTGCCCCTCCCTGAGCCTGGTTCTGCTGGAGGTTTCTTCCTATTAAAAGGGAGTTTTTCCTCTCCACCGTCGCCAAGTGCTTGCTCACAGGGGATCACCTGATTGCTGGGGTCTTTCTGCAACTGTGGGGGTTCCCCCCTACAGTTGATAGTGCTATGAGATGACTGTTGTTGTGAAATGGCGCTATATAAATAAAGTTGAATTGAATTGAATTTAAAAGAACAGAGCCTCCTGCATTTAGTAAGTGAATCTAAAACCTTTTTATACTATTTATTAACCCCTTGCACTCTGGTCAATTTCCCTAAAAATGCCAAAAAAGAACGTACCCAAAGTAAATCAAAAGCTGTTCTTCAACCCTTTGCAGCATCTTCATGGGGTTGGTCTCATTTAAAAGAAAACACTTTGAATTTTTTGGCAAAACAGTCATAATCTCTCTAAGTGCTCCTGCCACTGAGTAACAGTCATCTAAACATACTGAACTTGAAGAAAATAAATTTCGCCTGGGTGTTTTTTTGGATACAAATGCTTGCAAATAACATACAGCTTCAGAAACTGGCTGGAAAATGCAACAGAAATGTAGAACCAAGTGTTATCCAGCTGAGGTCCAAATTTTGTAATAATACCACAAAAAATGAATATATTACACAGCTTTTTTCTTAGGTTGTTCCCAGGCATTTTTGAACTGTGCCAAATTGTGCCAAATGGCACAGTTTGGAAAAACGTCTGTAACTTTTGAATGATTCAATATAGAAGCTTCATCTTGGGCTCTAATGAAAGGTGAAGGGTTGTGTGTGTGTGGGGGGGGGGTTGTTTATTCATTCATGAATGAATGAATGAACAAAAAAGCCCCCCCACACAAAGAATCATGCCACGTAAAAAATGTGTGGCTTTTTTTTTACAAGAAAAAATAACCTACAGTGCACTAAAAATTATACTAAAATATTTGTAATGTAGAAGATAACAACTCCCACCCACCCCCCACCCCCACTACAGAGGACAGACATCGCCCATCGCTACATGACGGAAAGCGGTGATGGTGCACCGCGGTCTACTACGCACAGTTGGACTAAAATATCTGCAATATATCTGCAATCCACTACAGAAGAGTAGCGGGGGGGAGGGCGTTCACAACATGACGGGGGGGGCCGTTCGCAACATGACAGACACGGACCACATAACGCACAGTTGTAATTTACTGATCGGTCAAAAGTCATTTGGATTACAATTTTCAGGGATAAAGAATAATTTAGCTTATAACACTTACCTGTCCACAACAGCAAAGTCGCTGGCGAACTTCTCTTCCTCATTGTCAGACGAACATGACGCTGGTCCGCTTGTTACGGACTCGTGGTTCTGGTCACGCGACCCGGTCAAACCATAATTCCATTATTGGGGTTTTGCACTTCCATGATTGCGGTTTTGGCAAACGATTTTTCAAAACAAATAACAGTAGTAAGAAAAAAAGACTGGCGAATGCCTGTGTGTCACCCAGCCTTACACAAAACAGCTTTCGAACTTCTGTGCTTCAATTGGCTGGTTGTATTTGCAGCCGTTGGTAGGTGGGTCCTTCTTGCTAGGTTTTCAGTCATTGGTTCTTCAAGGTTTCAGAAACCCAATTCAAGGCTCTTATTAGTCGAATGAGAGGTCAATCACATCTAAACCAATCAAAGCACTCCTGTGGCTTTCTGTTCGCGGCTGTGTCTGTAGTGGAAGAACGGAAATGCAGCTTTTTTTTTCAGTGCGCTGTAGGACGCAGCGCCCTCGTGCACCCTCGTGTGCCCTCGTGCACTCTAGGACGCAGAGACGTGCCCGCCCGCGGTACACCGGAGTGCAAGAGGTTAATATTATTATATTTTTGACAAAATACATCAGTCATATATTTGCAATTGGGAAGCCCATATCTGCACAGTCCGGCAACTGAATACTTGTCGTAGGACTAATCTGTCTGGTTATACTTGACTCTCGTTAGTTAACGGGGTCGGAGTGATAACGTTTTGTTTGTGTGCACGTGGGGACGCCCGGTGAACTCTGATCACCAGTGATGGGATCTTCTAAATCAAAGGAGATTTCCAAAGACCTGGAGGATCCCAAGGGGTTCATTTTCTGTTGAAGTGATGATTACTTTGAGAGACAAGATTAATGTTGAAATTCAGAAAGTTCAGACATGTAAGAAACAAAGCAAGAAGGACAGAGAAAAGTTGATGCAGCTACAGTTAGAGAAGGGCACGGTGGAAATGTGGTTGACGGAAGCAAAGAAACGAAGAGATAAACAGGAAACAGGCAGACAGAAAAATGAACAGGCAAAGAAAGACAGAGAACATCGTGCACAACAACAACTTTTACACTCTGCTGGGGCCTCTTTTCCTTCTCCATATGAGGCTGATTGTCCACCTCCTCCTACCCCTTCTTCTCCCTTTACGCCATATCCAGCACTGGCTGCCTCAGTCTCACAGTTTTACCCAGAAGATGATATCTCACCCCGCGCCCACATTTCTTTGCTGACGCCTCGTTCCTCTCGAACACCAACCAGGCTATTGGGAGACCCTACATCACCCTCACCAGCCACACCGTTAAGCCCACCTGTCAGCCCTCCCACGGGGTCCACCTCAACTCCCTCTGCCTCCTCCCTTTTTCCTTCTTTTGTCTCTCCCTCCACACCGGCAGCCCCGTATGAAAGACAGGCAGATGGGTCCTTCATCACCCCGATGGTGGAAGTTGCAGGACTGTTGGGACCCATAGCTGTGTTTCGGCCTTGGGCTCCTGAGGACATTCCAAAATTTGCTTCCTCGGAGGCGCATTATGGCAGTGAAATGCACCCCTGCAAATATGGCTAAACTCATGCCAGAACTAGAGCACGAAGAAAGACCAGTTCACATCACATGGGCTGCACAAGCCAACAGACCGTACAGAGACCGCCTCGTAACTCTCATCACAGCCATAAAGACGAAATGTAAACATGCCTGTGACCTGTCCAAAGTCTCCCGATGCAGGCAGAATGAAGGAGAAACACCAGGTGACTACTTTCACAGGCTGAGGAAAATTTTTGATCACGAGGGCGACATGCAAAGACCAGAGGACTACATGACTGTGGCAGGCCTGTACTCCACTCATCTCAATATGGGGTTTGTCAGCAGCCTGTTGCCTACTTTGTCCACTGAAGTCAAACAGACATGCACTGGCTGGCAAACACAGACATCAGCTGAAATCCTCCGACATGCAGAACATCACCACCAACGCACGGCAGACGCCAACAGAAAGAAACAACAGAAAAAGGACGCCAACATGGACAAGGTTCTCCTGACCATGGCCAAGTGGACTGACCCTCCCACACCTACTCCACAGCCTGGCAAAAACGGCCCTCTCACACCCAATCAGTGCCGTTACTGCAAAGAAGAGGGACACTGGGTCAAACACTGCCCACAACTGTCTTCCTGCAATTACTGCAAACAAGGTGGCCACTGGGTCAGGGACTGCCCAATGAAACCACAAAGAAGTGGCAGAGGTCGTTGGAACACCTCTCAGCGTGGGGGTCGCCGCCGGTGACAACAGCAGCAAGGTGCAAACCAACCACCGGCTCAGCAAACGGACTGAGGGCGACCAGATAAGCCTGAAGAGGCCGCCCTTCTGTCCTCTCCCTCTCTCTCTTCCCCAGCAGACGCCGTACATCTGCTTGCTGATAAAAAATCTGTTCCAGCCACACACACACACACACACACACACATGCACACTAACACAGATCTTATCCTTGCATCATACTCTACATCACACTTCAGATACTTGCCTATTTTGCCTGTTAAGGTTTCAGGAAAATTGATAGATTTCGTGGTAGATTCAGGGGCAACAAACTCTGTTTTGCCATCATCAGCGGGTTTTAAAGGTCTGATGACACAATTTTCACATTTTTAGCATGTTGTGTGAACCCAAAAGTCATTGTCGATGATCAATATAATATTTACAACCGCGCCTGCATGAACTAGTTATCGTCAAAAAACCGCAGCTGCTGACTGGACTGTGGTGCCGCCCACCGAATGAAGGGTGGCACCACTATGATGTAAGCGACAGAACGGACTCCGGTGTTGTTAACTGGAATGACAGCAGCTTTGTAGCTCACAGTTTCTCTGGTTTCTTGTTTTAATTTTATGGCTATGCTTTCGCGTTATGTCGCAGGCTTAGATAAACAGCAGGCCGTGAAAGACCACATCACATGCTTCAGCTCCAACTGTCATAAGCCTCCTCATGTGCTCCTCGTGCGCTTTTATGCAGGAGGAGCGAATGAGGAGGGGAAGGGTTAGTGGATTTACACACAGTTTTGACTTACTTTCTGTGATTGCATGCTGACGCTCGCCGGTCTGGCTACGTCCCTTCTATCATTATCACCAGCTGATTCCCCTCCCTCTGATCATGTTTCCCGGTCCTCGCCCAGGTGCTTCTCATCACACCATCACCAACAGTGCATGTACTTAGTGGCCATTTGCCAGTCACGCAGTGCTGGTCCATAGTATTGTCATCTGTGCTGTTAGTCTGCCATTATTTTCAGCACTCTCACGACGTGTTAGTCACTCCATGTTTGCCGTGGTTCTCATGCGTCCTTGAAACAATGTCAGCTCTGGGGTGCACCTGTGGCTAACACATCTCCTTTCATTCGTTCTCTGGGCGATGCCGGCCCCTGAACGTCATCAGTAAGTGTGTTTGTGTTTTTTTGTACGTCTTCACCTTTTTGGGAATTGTTTGTCTTTCTGTATTAAATGTGCTGTGGTGAACCCTGCACGTAAATCCTCATTATTTCATCCTCCCTCTCCCTGCCCTGCATAAGAGCGCATGGAGTGTCATGATGAATGGATTTACGGGCAGGATACACCAGATAATACATAATACATAAAGATAATACATAATAAACCCGATGCCTGAGCCACAGAGAATACACTGCTATGATTTTATTGAAAAATCGGGTTTAAATAAGTTATATTTATGAACAAATAATTTGTTGCAATATCTGTAACAAAAGCATAACACTCAGTGTTCCCCTGCCGTGTGTTTGTTGCTGCTGCTGCGCCGGCCATGTGTGCCTCTCCACTGTCACTCTCTGAGTCTGATTTGCTTGGCACAATGCCCACTTGGCACGGCTCAAACCTATATGGTCTGATGCCCCCAGATTCTTCATTGTCATCCCATTCTTCGGAACTATAATTGTCTGAAGATTGGACAACACAAACCAATTCCAGACTACATGTGCTGGAACCATCGTCGATGTTTTCTACCACTTCCATCCTGTGTGTACAATGGGCACCTAAGAGCTGTGTTCTGTCGATGACGTTACAACATGGCCGGGGGGTTTTCCAGCCACTGACGCAATTGGTGACGTGGCGCTCGGGAAAACGTTGGATATTCGCATGAATAAAAGCCTGTTTGACTTAGAACTGCACAGACCAACCTATTTCATCATATTGTATTATGCGTTGAAAAATTAGATGAAGTCAAAAACGTGTCATCAGACCTTTAAGCCCTCTCTGACCTCCCGCTCACTCACATCACAAGTAGCCAGTGGAGGCTTCGCACATGAGTTCTTCACTGAGCCACTGTTATGTGCAGTGGACGGTCATGATTTCACTCACAACTTCCTCTTCTCTCCGAACTGCCCCTTTAGTCTGTTAGGTAGAGACCTGATGTGCAGCTTATCTGTCTCAGTTACCTGCACTCTGCAGGAGACAAAGATAGAGACTCCTGACGACTTTTGCAAAAATCCCAGCATTGCTGTACATTTATGAATGGACATTGTTAGATGAAAAACAGAGCTCTGACCTTGTAGAACTAGGAAAAGCTTTATCTTCAAGTTCTTCTGTTTTCATGCCTCAGCACAGAACACACTGCACATCATACCTCTCACAGGGCACTGACACACACTATGAGAGCAAATGTCTGCAAACTAAACCCACACCATTGCAAAGCTCCCATATCATTTGGAGTGCTGATTTCAGCTTCTTGTTGATCATTCTCACACCTGCTATGAACAGTTTGTTCTCAGTTCCTGGCAGCCACCCACGCATTTCACTTACAAAAACCCCATCCTCAGCATGGTGTGACATGGGTCCACGAGCTATGGCCGCATTTCATGCTGATGACTGGAAACCGTCCAACCCACTTTCTCATTCAGGCCTGAATGCCATCTCGTTCTCACCATCTCTCCAGATGTTTCGTGCAGAATACACAGTCTCACACTCTTTTGAACACTTCATACAGACATTAGATGAGAACAGGCAGTACAGATAGGTCCGTCCTGTCACCCAACCCACCCAGTTGGAGGACTCTGATTCCATACTCTCACGTGTTCCACCATCTCTGTGGGCTGCACATAAATATGATATTGGACTGATAAAAAAACTGCCCTTGTGTGGTAATAACTCCCAAATCTGATTTCAGACCCAAATGCTCGCAGTACCCACTGAGACCTGAGGCACGTGATGGTATCACTCTAGTCTTTGAGTCCCTCCTGAAAGAAGGTATTGTTGTCCCAGCTCCTGACTCACCAGTGTGCACCCCAATTTTTCCTGTGAAAAAGATCAGAGATAAAGGGCAACCTGCTGAATGACTGTTTGTTCAGGATCTCAAGGCAGTGAATGCTGCAGTTGTTCAGCACATGCCTGTGGTTCCTAACCCTCACACCATTCTCAGCCAAATTCCACCCAATTCCATTTGTTTCACAGTGGTGAACTTGTCAAACGCATTTTTCAGTGTCCCAGTTCACAAAGATTTACAGTTTTGGTTCACTTTCCAATTCAAGGGGGCACTCTACACTTTCACCAGACTGGCCCAAGGCTATTGTGAAACTCCTACTATCTACAATGCTGTGCTAAAAGACTCTTTGAGCTCTCTCAAATTAACCGAGGGCTCTGTTCTGATCCAATATGTTGATGACCTATCACTGTGCGCACCAACCAAGTCTCAATGTCATCTGACTCACTGAAGCTGTTGTGTCACCTAGCTGCAGAAGGCCACAAAGCTTCTAAACCCAAATTGCAATTTTGCAAACCACTGGTCACCTTTTTGGGCCACCAAATCTCTGCTCAGGGCAAATCTCTCTCTCCTAAACGTGTGGATGCAATTTGCCACATGGACAAACCAAAAACCAAAAAGGAGCTCCTTTCTTTCTTTGGCATGGCCTCATACTGCCGCTCTTTCATCCCTGACTTCTCATGCTTTGAAAGGCCAATGCGTGACATCATTCCATCAAAAGGTCCCTCACATTTCCCACTTGAGTGGACACCTGCTGCTGATGACTCTTTTGAAAATATGAAGAAGGCCCTTCTCTCTCCCCCTACTCTCTCCCTCCCTGACCCCTCAAAACCTTTTGTTCAGTATGCTGACGAGAAATCTGGCTGCATGACTTCTGTCCTCTTCCAACCTCCTGTAGCATACTACTCCTGCAAACTTGATTCAGTGGCTGCAGGTCTTCCCCTATGTCTTTGTGCTGTTGCCGCAGCTGAAAGAGCTGTGGAAGCATCACGTGACATAGTTCTATATTCTTCTCTCACTCTGTATGTCCCTCATGCTGTTGCACTTCTCCTCACAGAGCAGAAATCTTCTCATCTCTCCCATGCAAGATGGCTCAGGTACCACTCCACTCTCCTAGAGTCTCCAAATCTCACTGTTAAACGATGTGCTCAGTCTGTGAATCCTGCTTCTCATATCTCTGTGCCCTCATGTGATGACAATTATGACTGTGATCATGACTGTCTTTCTCTCGTTCAGTTAGTCACCTCTCCCAGACCGAACCTCTTGGACACACCACTGCCCAGTCCAGACCTTGTTCTTTATGTGGACGGTTCTGCCTCCGTTGACAACACAGTAGGCTGTAACATAGTTGGTTGGGCTGTCTGTGATGACCACTCCACACTTCTCTCTGGCTCCTTACCACCTCATCTCTCCTTCTTCTTCCGGCTTTCAGAAAGAGCAGATGCATTTCTTCCCCTCTCCTCACTCCTCTCCTCTCTTCACTGATCCCAGCTTACTGTGTCCTGTCTGTGTCTCGCTCTTCTTCTGGCTGAATCTCGATCCAAACGGAAAATTATGGAATTGGTAGGCTGGGCTTTAAATGCAATTGACACCACTTTCGGAGAGACTGAAACTCACTAAACAGAGACTGAAACTCATTAAACCTGTTGTGACCACCACGAAGAAATTGACCAGTGAAGCTGGAGAGAAACTGAACACATGCATGGAAATAACTGACTGGGACATGTTTAAAGGAGCCACACATGATCTTAATGAGTACACAGACACTGTGAACTCATCTATCAACTTTTGTGAGGAGAGCATTCTCCCATCGCACACCAGGGTGAGGTACTCTAATGATAAGCCCTGGTTCACTACCAAGCTCAGACAGATCAGGAAGGAGAAGGAAGCAGCGCTGAAAAGTGGAGACAGGGACTGCTACAGAGAGGTCAAATATCGGTTTAACAGAGAGCTGAAGAAAGCTATATCTGTGTATTCTGAGAGACTCCAGCAGCAGTTCACTGCTAATGACTCGGCTTCCGTGTGGAGAGGACTGAGGCAAATCACCAACTATCGGCCTCAGGCTTCTAAAGGTCAGGATGACAAAGCCCTTTGTCAAAAACTGTCCCAACATTATGCCCGTTTTGACACCTCGTCAGCTGTGTCCAACTCCCCCACTCCACCCAGCTCCACTGCCTCCTCGGCCCCTAATTCATCAAAAGCGGGTCCCCCCTCCTCCTCCTCCCCCCCTGCCCTTGTCATCAGTGAGCAGGACGTGCACAGACAGTTCTCCAGACTGCACCCGCGCAAGGCCCCCGGGCCGGACGGTGTGTCTCCCTCCACCCTGAGACACTGTGCGAAAGAACTGGCTCCTGTCTTCACAGACATTTTTAACACCTCCCTTAAGCAATGCCACGTGCCGTCCTGCCTCAAATCCTCCACCATCATCCCTGTCCCCAAGAAGCCACGGATTACTGGACTTAACGACTACAGACCTGTAGCGCTCACCTCTGTAGTCATGAAGTCCTTTGAGCGCCTGGTCCTGTCTCACCTCAAGTCCATCTCCACTCCCCTCCTGGACCCGCTGCAGTTTGCCTACCGTGCCAACAGGTCTGTGGACGACGCAGTCAACCTGGCCCTCCACTCCATCCTGCAGCACCTGGACTCCCCGGGAACCTACGCCAGGATCCTGTTTGTGGACTTCAGCTCTGCATTCAACACCATCCGCCCCGCTCTGCTCCAGGACAAGCTGTCCCTACTCGACGTGCCTGACTCCCTCTGCAGGTGGATCACCGAATTCCTGACGGACCGGAGGCAGCATGTGCGGCTGGGGAAGTCTGTCTCGGACTCTGTTAGCATCAGCATCGGATCACCCCAGGGCTGTGTACTTTCCCCCCTACTCTTCTCCCTTTATACCAACTCCTGCACCTCCTCTCACCAGTCTGTTAAGCTGATTAAGTTTGCGGACGACACCACCCTCATCGGGCTCATCTCCAACGGCGACGAGTCCGTCTACAGGAAAGAGGTGGCCCAGCTGGTGTCCTGGTGCAGGCACAACAACCTGCAGCTGAACGCTCTGAAGACAGCGGAGATGATTGTGGACTTCAGGAAAGTCACAACCCCCCTGCCCCCCCTCACCATCACAGGCTCTCCCATCACCATTGCAGATTCCTTCCGCTTCTTGGGCACCACCATCACCCGGGACCTCAAATGGGAGCCAACCATCAGCTCCCTCATCAAAAAGGCCCAGCAGAGGATGTTCTTTCTGCGGCAGCTGAGGAAGCTCAAGCTACCCACCAAGATGTTAGTGCAGTTCTACACGGCCATCATCGAGTCCATCCTCACCTCCTCCATAACTGTGTGGTATGCAGGAGCCACTGCCAGGGACAGACTAAGGCTGCAGCGCATCGTGCGCACTGCTGAGAAGGTGATCGGCTGCAAGCTCCCATCTCTCCAGGACCTGTACATCTCCAGGACCCAGAGGCGTGCTGGCCGGATCATAGCCGATCCTTCACACCCTGGTCACGTACTGTTTGCCCCCCCCCCCTCAGGTAGAAGACTCCGGTCCATTCAGACTAAAACCTCCCGGCACATGAACAGCTTTTTCCCCTCTGCCATCAGACTGCTGAACATTAAGTGACTTATTGACTCTCGTGCACTATATACAGCAGCTCAACCAGACTCATGTCATTCATCACTGTTTTTCTGTTGCATTATCGACTGCACTGTGGTACCCCATATTATCTGCTACTTGCTAATTTATTTAAAACTGCCTTGACTAGTATTACTCATTATTATTATTATTATTATTATTATTATTATTATTATTATTATTATTACTTATTATTCTACACTTATTGCATGTTTTTAGTCCTTTAGTTTTTTAGTTTATCTCTTTATCTCATCATGTTTTTAATGCTGCAGCATGGCACCGAGACAAATTCCTAGTTTGTGTACTACATGAACAATGGCAATAAATCTGATTCTGATTCTGATTCTGATTCTGATTTCTCATACAGAAAATCGGGCCCAGGGGAGCCCAACTGTCCTGCAGGCACTACGGCTGCGGGTTATGTGAGACTCATGGACAATTGGTAACTCATGTGTCTGTGTGACCTTTCAATCGAAGATGTAGAACACATCTACCTGTTAGGCGTCATGATCACAGGATTTCTGCTGTTTGGCTTTGGAGTTTTCCTAGTGTATCGTAAACTAAGGAAGCTGGATAGAGCTAATCAAAATGCAGACCCGGCGAAGCTCCTCCAACAATTCGACCAGATGGTGAGGGCACTGATAGCGGCGAATGGTGAACTGAATCATAAGATGGATAACATCTCGAAGTCGCTGGGTGCTCTCCAGGAAATGATTTTAAAGCCTGGAAATGTACATGGAAATGTATATGCAAATTGTGATGCACAGAATCACATGAGAGGTGAAATTTCTATGCTCTAAGTGAACTGTGCCTATCAGGCCTTGATTCGGCGTCCTTGGCATTCATTCCTCCAGGAGAGAAGATAAGGCAGAAGGGAGTTTTGGCTTCTCCCTAACCCAAACACTGATGTGCAGCAAACTGAACTCTCTAAGGACAGCGTTATCACATGACTTGCATGGAATTTTACCATCTGACATGAACTGAAGAGAGATGAACTCTTGTGGACATGTTATCTATGTTTAGGACACTAAAGACATAACATCTAGCCGTTGCCGAGGAGAGAGGATTTGTTGTCCACCAGTAACTGATATTTCACACATTGCATTCATACTGATATCACTACCACTGACATACACACACTGGTCTCTCTCTTGCTTTGTTAATGTGTGATCTGTATTGTCTGCTAATTGTGCATTAGAGGGTTTTTTTCTATGTGATCACAATCTTGCTCATACAAGCTTTATTTTGATAAACTATGTTTTTTCTCTCTGCCCAATGTGTCATCCCCTCCCCTTCTCCCTCTTTACCCCTCACTGTATGAGGCACCTTGTATGGCTGCCGCGTCATTAGGGAGCGCTTAACATGAGCGCACCTTAGTGATAAGTGAAATTCCTGGTATGTGCAAGCATACTTGGCAATAAAGTTGTTTCTGATTCTGATTCTGATTCTGATTCTCAGCCCAGGCTGCTGAACTCATTGCATTGGTTGAGGCCTGTACATATGCCTCTGGCAAGTCTGTCACTATCTACACAGACTCTTGATATGCCTTTGGTGTTGTCCATGACTTTGGCGCCCTCTGGCATGAACGCAACTTCCTTCACCCCCACTATCCACATCACATTTTGAAAATGCTATGCTAGCTTATTGTTCTGCTCTGTCCTGCCAATTGCAAAACATCTCTCAACAGGTGAAGGCTGTGCTGCCCAAACCTGCTGAGGGTGCTCTCCATGACATAAGGCCTGGTGATTGGGTAGTGATCAAAAGCTTCAAAAGAAAGAACTGGCACAGCAAACGGTGGTTGGGCCCCTATCAAGTCCTGCTGACAATATTCACGGCTGTGAAGATCGCAGAAAGGGCAATGTGGATCCACGCATCACACTGCAGAAAGGTCCCAGCAGCCAAGCCAGAAGAACCTAGACCAGACAAGGACGAGAAGCAGAAGTAAGTGATTAGCCACAATCACCACCCTACGTTGTAGACTCGGATGAGAAGTAGCCGAGCCGTATGAAGAGACCAGACTAGGAAGAGAAGTAGCCGAGCCGTGTGAAGACAGAAGACTGCATAACACTGCACCTGACAGCTGTCACAAACAATCTGAGTACACGCCGAACGCTGCTCAGTAGAAACATACAGCATGCACATCCACTTACACTGATACTGACATTTGCAAGGACAAAATGACTGATACTGAGACAAACTCAAATCACAAACAGAACATCATCACAGAACACTCAAGAAAATGACGAGCCTGCAGGAAGACATGGACAAGAACTGATATGGCCTGTGTGTGTTTCCTGTATGTTCTCTTGATTACAGTGACTGTGTGACTTGATTCCAGTGACTTTTCAAGATGGCGGCGCGCGGTTGTGCAGCAGCTCTTTGCTCCCTATTTTTGTGTGTATGTATGCTGTTTTTGGATATTGGACCGTGTGAAGCTGGATTTGTGTACAGTCGTACTGAGCTGATAAACATTGGACTTCAACAAAAGTCTGCTGTTACAGCAGTTTTCGAGAACACACAAAACATACCGGAGGCTATCTGTAGACCAGCGGGATCACCATGGATTGTTGTCGGTCCTGGGAAGCGACGCAGACGCAGGAGGGAGAGAAAGCAAAAGCGGGGATGCCGGTCGGGCCTGCTAGCGAGGCTAAAGAGACAGCCGCATAGACCTCCGCTACCCAGCATTTTTCTCTCCAACGCCAGAAGCATCGTCCACAAGATGGATGATCTAGAGCTACAGCTGGCAACTAATAAAACTGTGAGAAACTGCTGTGTGCTGTTGTTAACAGAAAGCTGGCTCCACCCGCTGATCACCGATGCTGCAGTGCAGCTGCCAGGGCGCACACTTCACCGAATGGACCAAACAGCAGAATCCAGTAAAAAAAAGAGGAGGCGGTCTCTGCATTTTTCTTCTCAACACTTGGACTAATCACAGCCGTATTATTAACACTTACTGTTCTCCTGATCTAGAGACAATGTCAGTCTTATGTTGGCCTTTTTATCTTCCAAGAGAGCTGAGCGTGATTATTATAACAGCCGTCTACATTTCTCCTGATGCAAATACTAAAGCGGCCCTTAGTCATTTGCACAGTGTAATAAATAAACAGCAGCAGGCCTATCCCGAGGGTGTTCACATCATAGCTGGTGATTTTAATCAAGCATGCTTGAGAACTTTGCCGCCTAATTTCACACAGTATGTGGAATGTGCCACTAGGGGAAAGAATTGTCTTGATCGGGTGTATTCGAACCTGAAGCATGCTTACAGAGCTGTGCCGTGTCCACATCTTGGCCTGTCAGACCATCTATCATTATTCCTCATCCCAGCATACACCCCCCTCAGGAGAACTGCTAGACCTACTATAAAGAACATCACAACATGGCCTGAGGGAGCTCTTTCTCAGCTGCAGGACTGTTTTTCAAACACTCTATGAGATTTATTCAAGAATGAGGATCTGGAAATGTACACACAGACTGTATTACACTACATCACCTACTGTATCAATCAGGTGACTGTGGAAAAATGCATCAGGGCTTTTCCTAGCCAGAAGCCCTGGATGACAAAAGAAGTCCAGGCACCTCTTCAGAGCTCGTGATACAGCCTTCAGGTCAGGGGATACAGATCTGTATAGCACCGCCCGGGCTAATCTGAAGAAAGGCATTAAGGAGACTAAACAGACCTATAACAGACCTAGTTGGGTGATCGTCACTTCCTTGTGGTAACGTATCGTCACTTCCTGTTTTGCTGTCTGCCTGTGTGGTTTGCTCTCCAGCTCTCGAGCCACTAGCTATGGCTACTAGCTCTCTTTCCTCTCCTCCTCTGGTGTGCTGTCTCTGTCAGATGTTTAGCTACACCTCTGCCTCTTTTAGTGATAACGGTAAATGTAATAAATGTTGTCTTTTTGAGGCGCTCGAGGCGAGGTTGTCTGATTTGGAATCCCGGCTCCGCTGCATTGAAACACCGTCTGCGCCAGTTAATCTCGACGGATGCCCATTAGCTGCAGCGGAGCTAGCTAGCTTAGCCCCCCCTGTCACCGGTTCCCCGGCTCTCCTCTGCAGCGAGGAGACTGGGTGGGTGACGGTGAGAAGGAAGCCTAGTCGCAAAGCCCCGGTTCACCACCAACCTGTTCACGTTTCTAATCGTTTTTCCCCGCTCAGCGACACACCCGCTGAGGAAAAAACTCTGATCATTGGCGACTCTGTAGTCAGAAACGTGAACCTAGAGACTCCAGCGGCCATAGTCAAATGCATTCCTGGGGCCAGAGCAGGCGACATCGAGTCAAATTTGAAAATGCTGGCTAAAAGTAACTGTAAATATTCCACAATTGTTATTCACGCCGGCATTAATGACATCCGTCTCCGGCAGTCGGAAGTCACGAAACTTAATATAGAATCGGTGTGTGACTTTGCAAAAACGATGTCTGCCACTGTAGTATTCTCTGGACCCCTCCCCAATCTGACCAGTGATGACATGTTTAGTCGCTCGTCATCCTTGAACCGCTGGCTGTCTGTGTGGTGTCCTAAAAATGACGTGGGCTACATTGACAATTGGAGCTCTTTTTGGGGAAAACCTGGTCTTATGAGACGAGACAGCATTCATCCCACTTTGGATGGTGCTTCTCATTTATCTAACAATCTGGCATCTTTTTTATCCAAATTTCCAAAACCCTGACTACTCAGAGTTGGGACCAGGAAGCAGAGTCTCAGTCTTACACGCCTCTCTGCAGCTCCTCTTCATCCGCCACCCCTCAGCTTAGCCCCTGACTTCCCCATCAGAGAATCATTGTCTGCTCCCTCCAAAGTAAATAAAAATATAATGTATAAGCATCCCAAAGTGATAAAGCAAAATATTGGTAAAACTCAAATTAAACATAAAGCCTCTAAATTGAATGATTTGGCCTCTGTTCCTCCTCATAATTTAAAAATTAAATGTGGTTTATTAAATATTAGGTCTCTAACTCCCAAGTCTCTGTTAGTCCATGATCTGTTAATTGATCATCAGATTGATTTAATTTCCCTTACAGAGACTTGGTTAGGACAAGAGGATTATGTTGGTTTAAATGAATCAACTCCCTCTGGTTATTTAAACTGTCAAAATCCCAGAAGTTCTGGTCGTGGAGGAGGAGTAGCATCAATTTACCATTCCAAATTACTAGTTAATGTAAAGCAAAAAACATGTTATAATTCCTTTGAGGGCCTGGTCCTCAGTGTTGGGCACTTTAGCAATTCCAGGTTAAACCCAATTTTATTTGCCATAGTTTATCGTCCCCCATCAACCTATTCAGAATTTTTATCCGAATTTCCTGATTTCTTAGCTGATTTAGTGCTGAAATCTGATAGAATAATTATAGTAGGGGACTTTAATATACATGTGGATGTAGATAGTGACTGCCTTAATGTGGCTTTTAATTCAATATTAGACTCGATTGGATTTTCTCAGAAAGTAGGAAATTCTACTCATTACCTCCACCATACATTGGACCTTGTTCTGACATATGGCATAGAAATAGAAAATCTTGTAGTGTCTCCTCATAACCCTGTACTGTCAGACCATTGTCTGTTAACCTTTGATTTTACTATTTCTGACTATTTGGCTCCTAAAGAAAAATATTATCACAGTAGATGCCTCTCAGATGATGCTGTTTCCAAATTTATGCAGATTGTTTCCTCTATGCCATGTGTCAACACAACGGAAATAAGCTATAGACAGCTTGCTCCTTCTGTAATTGATAACATGGTGGATAGTGTTTCAGCTTCTCTGCATCAGGCTCTAGACTTGGTGGCCCCCTTAAAAAAGAAAAAGTCTAATCAGAGATTTTTAACTCCTTGGTTCAACACAGAAACTCGTAGCTTAAAACAGAAGACTCGTCAATTAGAAAGAAAATGGCGCTCTACTAATTTAGATGAAATCTATTTAGCTTGGAGAAATCATCTTTTAATTTATAAAAAATCTCTTAGAAAAGCTAGAACGAGTTATTACTCTGCATTAATAGAAGAGAACAAGAATAATCCCAGGTTTCTTTTCAGTACTGTAGCCAGGTTGACAAAGAGTCAGGACTCTGTCAATCCTAGCATCCCCTTAGAGCTTACTAGTCAGGACTTTATGAACTTTTTCAATAATAAAATTTCATCCATCAGAGATAAAATCAATCAGATTCTTCCCACAGTTAACTTAAATACTGTAACTACTACAACTCCTTCTATTGATGTCTGTCTTGATGAGTTTACTCCAATCAACCTTTGTGAGTTAGACAAAATAGTTTCCTCATCCAAACCTTCAACTTGTCTTTTAGACCCTATTCCTACCAGGTTATTTAAAGAAGTCTTCCCACTTATTGGTAGCTTTATTCTTCATATAATCAATTCTTCATTAACTTTAGGCCATGTACCACAGGCTTTTAAAACGGCTGTAATTAAACCCTTACTCAAAAAGCCAACGCTAGATCCAGGAGATTTAGCTAACTATAGACCAATCTCTAATCTCCCTTTCATTTCAAAAATCTTAGAAAGAGTTGTTGCTATGCAATTATTTGACCACCTGCAGGGAAATGGTTTATTTGAGGAGTTTCAATCTGGGTTTAGAATCCATCATAGCACTGAAACAGCCTTAGCGAAGGTCACTAATGACCTCCTCATTGCATCTGATAATGGACTAGTTTCTGTACTTGTCCTTTTAGATCTCAGTGCAGCTTTTGATACTATTGATCATAATATTCTACTTGATAGATTAGAACACTATGTTGGACTTAATGGAACTTCGTTGCAGTGGTTTAGATCTTATTTATCTGATAGGTTCCAGTTTGTTCATGTAAATGATGAGTTTTCTCTCAGCTCAAAGCTTAGTCATGGAGTTCCACAGGGATCTGTGCTTGGCCCTACTCTTTTTAGTTTATATATGCTTCCGTTAGGCAACATTATTAGAAAGCACTGTATACATTTTCACTGTTATGCAGATGACACACAATTATACCTGTCAATGAAGCCAGATGATACTAATCAATTAGCCAAGTTAGAAGCCTGTCTTAAGGAAATCAAAGTTTGGATGACTTGTAATTTCCTGCTATTAAATTCAGATAAGACTGAAGTCATTCTTGTTGGTCCAAAAAACCTTAGAAATTCCTTTCCAAATCAAACTTTCAGTTTGGATGCAGTTACTCTTTCTCTTAATAGCTCTGTGAGGAACCTTGGAGTTATTTTTGATCAGGATTTGTCCTTCAATTCACATATTAAATTTGTTTCTAAGACTGCCTTCTATCATTTGCGTAATATTGCCAAGATTAGGAGCATCTTGTCTCAGAGTGATGCTGAGAAGCTGATCCACGCTTTTGTTAGCTCGAGATTAGATTATTGTAATTCTTTATTATCAGGCTGTCCTAAAACATCTTTAAAAAGTCTTCAGCTGATCCAAAATGCTGCAGCAAGAGTTTTAACAGGTACTAGAAAGAGAGATCATATCTCTCCGGTTCTGGCCTCTCTTCATTGGCTTCCCATAGAGTTTAGAATTAAGTTTAAAATCCTTCTTCTTACTTACAAAGCTCTAAACAATCAGGCTCCTTTTTATTTAAAAGATCTGATACTACCGTATCATCCTAACAGAGCACTACGCTCCCAAAATGCAGGTTTACTTGTAATACCTAGAATCTCCAAAAGTACAATGGGAGGCAGAGCCTTTAGTTATCAAGCTCCTCTCCTGTGGAATCAGCTGCCAATCTGGATTCGGGAGTCAGACTCGATCTCTGTTTTTAAGAATAGGGCTAAAACCTACCTTTTTGATATAGCCTACAATTAGGGAGGGATCATGTGTTTCTGAACCCTCCCTTAGTTATGCTGCTAATAGGTTTAGTCAGCCGGGGGACCTTCAGTAATGCACTGGGCCTCACTCCTTTCCTCACTCTCTATGAAATATTTTTTTTTTTTTGCTGGTCATTAACATTTGTTTGTTCTCTCCCATAGATTGAGTCCCCATCGTGCTGTTTGCTCTCTACATGTCTGTTCTTTTCTTCTTCTCTGTCCCCTCACCCCCCAGCCAGTCGCAGCAGATGACTGCCCCTCCCTGAGCCTGGTTCTGCTGGAGGTTTCTTCCTGTTAAAAGGGAGTTTTTCCTCTCCACCGTCGCCAAGTGCTTGCTCACAGGGGATCGCCTGATTGCTGGGGTCTTTCTGCAACTGTGGGGGTCCTCCCTACAGTTGATAGTGCTATGAGATGACTGTTGTTGTGAAATGGCGCTATATAAATAAAGTTGAATTGAATTGAATTGAATAAGAAGAAAGTTGCGGACCATTTTTCTGATAATGATTCGAGACGAGTATAGCAAGGCTTTCACCATATCACAAACTATAAGGGCAGCAGCATCATTTCCAGTGACATCAGCGCCTCACTGGCAGAAGAACTGAACTGCTTTTTCGCACGGTTTGAGGCAAATACACCTCGCCCGGACCCACAGATATTATTGAATGCCAGCTCTGATGTGCTTATCCTGCAGGATCATGAGGTGAGACAGACACTGAGAGCAGTTCACCCGAGAAAGGCTACTGGTCCCGATGGAGTGCCAGGAAAGGTGCTCATGAGCATGTGCAGATCAGCTATGCTCTGTTTTGACTGACATTTTTAACTTGTCTCTCAAGGCAGCCGTTGTTCCACAGTGTTTAAAATCTGCAGTCATTATTCCTGTACCTAAAAAACATACTATTAGCAGTCTGAATGACTATTGACCAGTAGCATTAACACCCATTATTAGAAGTGCTTTGAGAAAATGGTATTGAAATATCTTTTGCCTAGTCTCCCCACAGACTTTGATCAGTACCAGTTTGCCTACAGGCGGAGCAGATCCACTGAAGATGCTATTGCTATAGCTCTCCACTCGGCATTCAGCCATTTAGAAGACAAGGGGAGCTATGTAAGAATGTTGTTTGTTGACTATACCTCAGCATTTAATACAATTATTCCCAACATTCTCATCACCAAATTGCTTCAGCTTGGTCTGCCTACTCACACTTGCAGCTGGATTAAGGACTTCCTAACAAACAGAACACAGACTGTTAGACTTGGACCCCATTCCTCCTCTACAGTCATGCTTAACACAGGCTCGCCACAGGGCTGTGTGTTGAGCCCCACCTTGTATTCATTGTACACATATGACTGCATACCTGTTCATCCCACAAACATTATAGTGAAGTTTGCAGATGACACAACAGTAGTGGGGCTCATATCAGGAGGAGATGAGTCCGCATACAGAGATGAGGTCCAGGAACTGGTGAGATGGTGCTCAGATAATAATCTGCTATTGAATACAAAAAAAACAAAAGAACTCATTATTGATTTTAGGAAGCATAGCAGTGAGCCACCTCCTCTATATATAGGCAAGGAGCATGTGGAGAGGGTGGAGGATTTTAAGTTTCTGGGTGTTCATATTTCTCACAACCTTACCTGGGCAGTTAACACCATAGCTACGATTAAAAAAAGGCTCAACAACGTCTACACTTTCTGAGGCTCCTCAAGAAGAATGGCCTGAATGCACAGTTGCTGGTTTTATTTTATCACTCTGCTATTGAGAGCATTTTTGTCATATGGCATCCCGGTTTGGTATGAGGGCTGTTCAGCCGCAGACCGCAAAGCCTTCCAGAGAGTGATCGAGACTGCGCAAAAAATCACTGGCTGTTCTCTCCCTTCTCTGGAAGAGATTTCCAGGTCTCGGTACCTCAACAGAGCTACTGCCATCATTAAAGACTGTGCTCATCCAGGCCATGATTTCTTTCACTTGTTCCCCTCGGGAAAGCGGTACAGATCCCATAAAACCCGGACTACCAGGTTTAATCATAGTTTTTTCTCAGCAGCAGTACGTATTTTGAACGGATTTATGTAACACGCACAGACTGCTGATATTATTTTGTTATTTTAGGTTATTTTGTGGCAATAACCCTGTGTGTATAAGCTGGTCTTTAATATTTATCGCTCAGTATGTTTTCATTATTGCTACGTACATATTGTATTCAACTTTTAGGTAATATTGTTTCAAGCATTATTTATTGTTGTAATTATAAGAATGTTAAATGCATGAGTGAACTGTGAGTGTGATAGTTTGTTTTTAGGGAGCAGCATTTCAATTTCATTGCGTTGTTTATTAACAATGGAATGACAATAAAGGCACTTTGACTTTGACTTTGACTTTTGTGTACTTGCCATTACAATGTATGTCTCCCTCACAGGTTGAGCAGGTTGTACGAAGATCAAATAGCCCGGAGTATGACTTTGACAACTATTCAAGTGACATTTATGACAACAATGCATGGTATCAGGTGGTGCGTCTATCAGTCAGAAAAGCCGATGTGACTGGGTCCTGTTATGTCTGCACACACCTACCACACCATGTTACTCACTCTGTGCCCATGATTCCTTATCCTCTAAACAAATCAGAAACAATGGGATCACTATTAGCGCAGACTGCAATTAAAGAAGTGCACAACAATGACACTGAATGTGACAAGGGGTTTATTGTTGAAGTTGTGGGCAATACAACAGAATACCGTAGGTGGTTAAATGTCAGTGTAACGGATTTCGCCTTTCGCCAAGTGAGGATTCATAATGTATCCTGTATAAACAGGAGGGCCCAGAAGCCTGTATTCACTACCAACCCCACACTTTTTACAGCCTCAGTGTGTTTTCACTTTAAGTGTCATTACAATGGGTCTACATACTTGGGCACTACACAACGATGTGAGACCACCCTTAATGCTACCTGTGGTTTCAATGTGACTGATACCCCATGTTTAAACGCACTGAGGGTGCCATTCTTCGCGACACCCAACCTCACTCTACCAAATGTCAGGTGTGGACTTCACAATACAAGCCAATGTTCAGATAATCCCACGTTGTTTTCCCCAGCTCAGATGAGTATGGTAGCCTCACAGCCCATGTCTGGGTGTGTGGGTCACAGGTCTATCAGTATTTACCACCGGGATTCCAACCATGCGTATCATGACTAATCTCACTTATCACGCCCATCACTCATATTCACATTACTTTCAACAACACCAACATCACCGTCGAAGAAGGGAAACACAGACAGGTAGAGTTAGAATACATCCAGGAATAAAAATCCTAGGAGCACTAATTCCATCTTGGGGAACAATAAATAATGCACATAACATCGACAAACTGGCCATTGATTTAGAAAATGTCACCGCTTTGACAGAAATGGGATTCTCAGCAATGACAACTGAAATGAGAGCTATGCTTGTTAAAACTGTATTACAGGATACAATGGCAGATGTTTTACATTGACATGCTTGCACCTATGTTGATCAAATATGATCAAAAGAGGGTAAACTGTGATGTAAATTTAGTGCCTATATGTATTCACATCGTGTTTGTTGTTTAATTATGGAAAATGAGTGTTAGAACTATTTCCCAACTACGCCCAGGGCGCAGTCACATGAAGTTGATCTGCTGTCTGCCCGTTATCTGTGGCAACCATGCTTGCACATTACTATATAAGGCAGTGTTGTGAACACCCTGAAAACTGTATAAAGGTATGTCTTGTGACCTTGAAGGAAGGAGAAAGGCCTCGCTGTTAGACTGCACATACATCAGCAGCCTCTCTCTCTCCTGCATGCAGAAATAAAGGCTCCAAACTTGCAGATCTCCGTTTTTTTTTTTTTTTATTTCTTCAGGGCCTAGGAAAGAGGACAAATAAATTTTTCCACAACAATCCTTAGGTGGATTCTCAATAACAGCCTCATCACTAGGGCCTCTTGTTAGCTTTAGCACGTTCGCTGTTAATTCTGTCAACACTGCAACACTAAAACGCCAGTTGGTTGAACCACAAATCATTACCAAAACTTTGCAAGATACTGTGTTGGTTTTGAATGTTTGCTCTGAAGCTTCAGTCAAACTCAACAAGGTCTTGAACTTTTTGCTCTTCGTGTTAAAGGTTGACTATGCCCACACACAGCTGGTGTCTATATAGCCTGTTTTCCACTAGCCCAGCACACCTCGGTACGGCTCGATTCACTTCAGTACGGCTCGGAATGCTTCTGTCTCCATTAGCACGGTGTTGTGCTTGTGCTGTGATGGTTTGTGTTAGGAGGTTTTAGAAGCGGGGCGGCGGCAGATTCCCAGTGAGGCGGGGCCACACTCCCGTGACGTTACGCACCCGACTGAGTCCTTATTTACACGAGACAAAAAATGGAGGATCCAAGGATTATTGCCTTGCTCGCTTTGTGGTTTTATCTCACAATTAATTTTATCTCATAATTAAGCTGCAACAACACAAGTCACTTTTAACTGCCAAATGACCTAGAAATAATGAGCTGAAACTTGTTTTTATTCGTATTAAATAATGAGACGGTGGCACACTGGCCAACACCAAATTGTATTATTTTTTACATCCTAGGGCATTGTGGATGTACTGAATTTAAAAAAATTCATGTTTTTCACCTTCAGGTCAATGTTTGGAACAACAGTATTATTATTTTCCGTTTAGATGATGCTACACTCCTTCTAAAGTATTGTAATTCTCTGAATTTGGAATGCCGATAGAACATTCAATTTACATATACTTGTACCTACTTTGACTTGGTGCTAATTTTTTATGATATTTCAATAAAAAGAACAGAAAGCTTACAAAAAGATTTCTTTTTTGGTCTAGTTAAAAATTACATTACCTTTACAATGGTTGACCCCTGACAGGATGATCAGCATCATTTTGATCAGACTAGGCAATGGAATTTCTATGTAATTATACTGTTTTATAATTCAGTGTTATAACAGACAAACCACACTTTCCAAAA
Source organism: Pholidichthys leucotaenia (assembly GCA_020510985.1). Classification (NCBI taxonomy): domain Eukaryota; kingdom Metazoa; phylum Chordata; class Actinopteri; order Cichliformes; family Pholidichthyidae; genus Pholidichthys; species Pholidichthys leucotaenia. The sequence goes on along the minus strand of CM035845.1, from coordinate 212,495,673 downwards.
CAATTCCATTTTATTATATACAAAATATTAAAATAAAAAAAAAACTTTGCAACACAACATGAAGGTTAATCGACATTTTATACACGCCGACCACTGAGTGCCTCTACACCAGCTTCCCAAACTGGGTCAGCAAGGCTCGGTTGAATGAAGCCGTCTCTGCCTGCTCTGGTTCAGGAAGGCTCGGTTGAATTAATCCAGGCGGGCTGTCGCGGCGGACGCGTGGGATGATTCTACAAGGAAAATGCACACAATAAAATACAGCACGAAAGTGCAATATATACAGAAAAGACAATAGTTTTTAACAAGAATACATAAGCTTATTTCAGCGTATTGTTCACATGAATAATTAAAATAAAAGCTTTAGTCCGCAGTGTGCTGCAATAAAGCAGCGATCCATCCACAAATGAACAGCTTTTTTATTGCATAAATAAACTGTGCGTCTTACCGAATATATTTGCGAAAAAACGCACAATAAAAAAAAATTAAAACTCACCGTTAAAGGACTCCGATGTCGAGACCTCCCAGTATATTTTTTCATTCCGGGCGGCTCCGTGTAACTCGCGCTGGATACGTTCGTCTGACAATGCAGTGAGCAGACACTGCACCTCCTTATTGGTCCATGGAACACCCTTATTACGCGAAGCCATTTTTGATAGAGAATAAATGAAAATAGCACAGCAATACACTGAAAAGAAACCGCCAACAGTGGTTGCGTGCTGAGTAAAGGCGGTCGTGAACATTCTTTTTTTTTTTTTTTTCAAAACTTTATTGAGAAGGTCGTGAAGATTTGGTAGATGAGGAGGAGGAGAGGGGCGGTTACAACCTGACCAATCAGCGGCGACCAGTCTGTTAACGTCACAACACGGCACAGCTCAGCACTGCTGTACCCTGCCCTGGAGCGGGGCTAAGAATCGCGGCTGTTAAACCATGTTGGGGCTTGTGGAAAAGCGTACAAAGCGTGCTGAGCCGTCCCGTGTCGCGCTAAAGCGTGCTAGTGGAAAAGGCCCTTATGACTCAGACATCTGTGAAACCATGGTTTAGTCCAGCTAAACCAACCCAATTTGAACCTCTTTGAGTTACCTCAATATTGCGTAGCCTAAACCTCTACCTCAAATATAAGCAATCATTTTTTTTGTACCTTTCTTTTTGATCTTTACTCTTAGAATTTTTGAGTTTATATGCATGCTTATATGCAAATATATATATATTCTTTGCACTCTATTTTGATTTTTGTACACACTGAAGCTATTTTTGAACAATTTTAGTAGCTGCTTTACAGTAAACCAAAACATTTACCTCATATGTAAAAACTGCATACTTTTATTTTGTTCCTTAGTACCCAGAATTGTCTTTTTGTACTTTTGTAACCAGAATTTTTGAGTCTCTGCATGCATATACAGTATTTTAGTATATTTTAGACAATTTTACAATTTTTATATTTGTCCATATTCAAATTATTTTTGAAAATTCCTACAAGGTTTCCCCCCCCCCCCCCAGTAAACCAAATTCAAAAATCTATACTCAGGAATAGATACTGTTTACAAGCTTAGGGCTTATGGACATCAGAACCATGAGCTCAGCAGTTGGGTCAAGAGTTGCCAATTGGAATCAGCTGCCAAGGATGTGCACCAACGCTGACCGAAGCTCACCATTGATACAGAGGGGGGATATGTAGCATCACCTCTCTTTGGTTCTAATCTGTAAAATCACTCTTCACCTTAAAGAAATTATTTCACCCAAAAAGTCTGGTCAAGAATTGTCTCCTTCATCTAAGAACTACAGTTGGAAAAACATTCCATGGTAAAAGGTACAGTAAGGATCCCATTTTGTGCAAGGAATGAATTAGTTTGCCATCATAAATCCTTGAAACTTCTTCCCAATCAGACAGTTTTATGCTTTAAGAACTGTTTTGATACCTTCCAGACTCCTTGAGTGCATTCCATGGTCTCTAGGGATTATCCACAGCTCAACATTACCCCCAGTGAACAACTATAGAATATGTTTGCATTACTTCTGTCAACTGCTGGACTGTTTTTTTGTTGTTGTTGTTGTTTTTGTTTTGTTTTGTTTTGTTTTGTTTTTGACTGAACATTAACTCTCTCTTCAAGTTTTCATTCCTCAGGATAATTCTCAGGACACTATTTGAAGAGATGACCAACTCTGTGTTGGACAATGATGGGTTTGAAATGTTTTATTAATCATTGATTTTAAATATGTTGCATGTTTGAAAATGTTTAAATGAACCTTATTCTAATGCATGTTAATTATAGGATTAGTTTATAAAAGTGCATGCTCACTGAAAGTTAGTCATGAATCACTGAAGTTAGCTTAGACTTTATACATAAGTATATCAAGTGATTTTTTTTATATTAATCAAGATGTGTGTTACAATAATTTTGAGCTTAAATTATTCAAAGTCAAAAATCAGGTGGAAAGTTGAATTTATGTACATTTATTACAAAAATATAAGGAGTCACCCCAGTGGCCACTTTGGGGGAAGAATTACAAAGCATGGCATTCAGACACACTTAGAATCCCTAAAGGAGCCATTCTTCTAAGTCTGATATATATAGGTAGGAGAAAGCAGGGAGAGGATGGGATAAGAGGAGGAAAGGAGAGGGACAGACAGAAAGTCCTGATAACTGAGCTTATCCAGGTGGACATCACAGACACTCTGGTGACAAGAATGTAAATCTAACAGAACGTCCATAAAACACTAATCTATAAGATGAGGAGTTCCTGTGCATTCCTGTGACCCAAAACAGGACGTGTCAAAGAGATTATAATAAATGGCTTAGATCATTCCTTACGCATGTAGTAACCCTGTCTGAACTCTCTGAAATTGCTCATAGAAATAGGCCAAGAATATATAAACTTATCCTATATGGAATGCACATATAAACATTAAACATGGCATATGAAAGGTATGATACTTCTCAAATATAATAATACATTATTAATATCAATAATAATGTAGATAATATGGAATTTTTCTATCATATTCCCCCTTGATCCTTAATAAAGCATCAGGATTAAAAGAAAAATAACAAAAGTAAAATAAAGTGAATGAATTAATATAAGGATATGTGTAAGAATTTACATGCCATTATGTGTCTTTGCAAGTTAAAAACATGTATAGAATATGCCATTAAGAGTTAACATGTGCAGTGATTAAAATTAATTTCAGACAGTGTCAAATAAGAACATAGAAAATAATATGAAACAGCCTTAAAAACAGCCTTAAATTACATTGCAACCTTCACAAACATCCTCAGGCCAGTATCGCCCCTGTCACCATCCTCATCATCATATAAAGGATTCACACAAGAAGAATCTGAAGTTATAAAAATCATTACCAAGTTTATAATGAGACTTCTCCATTAAGAGAAACACTAACTTCTATGAGTATCTGAGGTATTAATATGACCATTTGCATCATTTTCATGGATAGAAGTAATACAATAATCTCCTATAATAGGGCCTACACCCCTACGGGTGGTAATTAGTCAATCAAGGACCATTCTATCCTTTGTCATAATTTTGTAAATAATTGTAGTCTACAATTAAGTGTTTTAATCCCTAAGGTATTTTGTTTCCACTCTCACTCAAAGAAACAATGAACAAAACCCCACTCCTGTACTTTTCATCTGAAATTGCATTCATGCTTCATGAATGGCATCACGTGGTAGAAAAGCATCTCTCTTCACCCTGGCCACCTGCCCTGCCGACATGACGAGGGTACGGTCAGTTGCCAAAATGGGGTACACAGATCTGCCCAGTGTCCAGCCAAATGTGAATACGCCCAATGACTCCATGGTCTTTGACAATGTAGATAACACTTGCTTGCTTCATTGGTCAAGCAGGGTAGCACTACAGGGGAGAGACGCACTGTAAGCCATTGCATACTCAGAGAGTGTTAAGCTGTTGGAAAGGGGACATCCCCACTTCAAAAAGAGGAGTTCCCTGATGAAATTAACCTTGCATTCGTGGAGTAAGGAGTGTCATCATGTTTCTAATCAGTGGAGTGATGTGTTGTGTCAGGTGTGATTCAAAATGAAGTTTGCTATGTTATTTCTGTATATAGCCTCTCTTAAAAAAGAACAGCCTATAGTAGCTGCATTATTTTAGCAATAAAGATATTTTTGCCCAAGTGTTAGTGTTATTAAGGAGCAAACATAACAATTCTCTACAGTGTATAAGCATCGGAACAACTTAATAACCAATATTAAGTATTACTAGAGGATGATGAGGATGATAAGATAACAACACTAACCATACCTTTCCTTCCCTTGTATTTTTTCCCTTGTCATGATAAACAAACAGCCTGCTTCTCTATCAGCAGAGGTCGTTACTGGATGCCAAGTCATCAGCTGACACTTGCATAGAGAAACAATTAGACAGTCATTTGTTGTTTTCCTTTTTTTTTTTCAAATAAGTATACAATATATATATTAAACAGTCTCTTGCTGAGGTTGTTCTCCAGTGTGGAGAGTGCAAATAATGGAGGCAGACTCGTGCATCAGACTACTTTATTCACTCTCACATCAGTCATACACAGAAAAAGCATTCCTTCAATACACCAGGGTCTCTCCTTTTATATTATCCACCCATCTCACATCTGCATGACATCTCGCATCACAATACATTCAACCCTTCTCCCCCCACTGTCCCCCAGCTCTCCTTCCTGCTACCTTACCATAATCTCTCCCATCTCAATACCTATTGTCTCTGCATCCAGTCTGAGATGCTTATCCCAGCGTCTACACCGCCCCCCCACCCAAGAATCTCAGACCAAGTTTCAGTCCTCATGTCCTTTTGGCTTCAGTCTCCTCCCGTATCTGCTGTAACGGGGGTTCTCCACCTCCGCGGCACTGCTGTGCCTGTGGGGGGCTCCTGGGGGTGTGTCTGTCTGCGGGTGGGCAATGGCGAGGGGGGGGGAACCTTCGACTTGCCCGTGTGGCTGCTCTGATGAATCGTTTACCTGGGGAGTTCTCCATGGGGGTCTGAGGGTTTCAGGTGGGGTAAAACGTTAGATGCACCCAAGTGCCACATCCTTATCTTTCCGCGGCTGTTTAGGTCAGCAGAATAACCTTTGTGCTGTCCTTGCCAGGGAGTTTTGGTCCAGTTTCCTTTGATGACCAGATCCCTTGGTTTCCTCAAGAGATGGGTACACCTCCCATGGTTCCTTCATCACATGATCCCTCCTGGGAAGGGCAGTATGGATGGCATCACTGTCAGTTGTCATTCTTTGCATATAATCACCCAGAAACCCCACCTCATCACCCAAGTTAAATGGCATCAATAACAGGGTTTGTCATTCACAATCTCCCTATTCTCTTATTTGAATATTATACTAATCTTGTAGATTATTGATGGTAAGCTAAGTGGTTTTCTGGGTAAATGTTTGGTACTAATAATTTAGGAACTGCACTTAAATGTGACATGATTTGATTTACAAAGTGTATTCCATTTCCACTATCGAAGTAAATCATTTCAGCTATTTTAAACCTTGATATTGTTTTAGTTAAGGTTTTCAGTGTCACCATCGTCATCGGCCTCCGTCGGTCTATGATGACCATGGAAGAGAATCCTAGATGTCTACTCTGCTGGAACAGCACCGCCTGTGGCTGAACAGGCCAATGCGCGAATGGCAGTCCCTGTCACACAGGTCGCACTTGTGGATGGTCTCCGTGCTGCTGGGTCTGTGGCAGTTCTTCCTGCGGGTCCTTTTTTCATCTGCTGCAGCAGTCAGTTTCTTTTCACCCGCCTTGAGCTGTCTGGTCAGGGTGCCTCTCCATTTGGAGCGGTCCATTGCGAGGTCCTCCCAGCGCTCTGTGTTGATCTCCAGGGCCTTCATATTTCTCTTGCAGACGTCTCTGAAGCGCAGCTGTCGGCGGCCAGCGTCTCTCCTGCCAGTCGCTAGTTCTCCATAGAGGACGTCTTTGGGGATTCTGCCGTCCTCCATACGGTGAACATGGCCTAGCCAGCGGAGCCTGCACTGCCTGAGTAGAGTGAACATAGAGGGAAGGCCGGCGCGGGACAGGACTTCTGTGTTGGTCACTTTGTCCTGCCAGGATATGTCCAGGATGTGGCGAATGCAGCGCAAGTGGAAGGAATTCAGTCTCTTTTCCTGCCGGGCGTATGTTGTCCACATCTCACTCCCATAGAGCAGTGTGCTGATGATGCAGGCGTTGTACACTGCCATCTTCGTCTTGACAGAGAGTTTGGGATTCTCCCACACTCGTGTGGTGAGGCAAGCGAGTGTGGAGGCTGATTTTCCAATCCTCTTGTCAATCTCTGTATCAAGGGAGAGGTTGCTGCTGATCGTGGACCCCAGGTACGTGAACTGATTCACGACCTCCAGCTCGTAGTCATCGATGATGATGGTTGGTGGTGCTTCCGTGCCTTGCGCCAAGACGTTAGTCTTCTTCAGGCTGATGGTAAGCCCGAAGTCCATGCATGCCTGGGAGAAGCGGTCCATCAGGGTCTGAAGCTCCTGCTGTGTGTGGGTCGCGACTGCAGTGTCGTCTGCGAACAGCATATCTCTGATTAGAGCCTCACATACTTTGGTTCTGGCTTTCAGGCGGGCGAGGTTGAAAAGCCTGCCGTCAGATCTTGTATGCAGGTAGATTCCCTCTGTTGCTGTGCTGAAGGCATGCCTCAGGAGCATAGCAAAGAAAATCCCAAAGAGGGTTGGCACAAGTACACAGCCCTGTTTCACTCCACTGTGTATATTGAATGGCTCTGAGACATTTCCATCGTACTGCACCATCCCCTGCATGTTGGTGTGAAATGATTCGATGAGGCTTTGCAACTTTGGTGGGTATCCTATCTTTGGGAGAATCTTGAAAAGCCCCTCTCTGCTGACCAGATCGAATGCTTTGGTGAGGTCGATGAAGGTGATGTACAGGGGCATGTTCTGTTCTTCTTCTTCTCCTGGAGTTGGCGGATGGAGAATATCATGTCCACCATCGATCGCCCAGCGATCGATGGTGTCAATAGCCTTGACACCATCAGCAAGCTGTCAATAGCCTTGCTGAGTTTGTCGATGGTTGGCTCGGCGTCAAGTTCATCCATGGATGACAGGCAATCGAAGGTGTCAAGGGCTGACGGTGTCACGGTGTTCTGTCTGGAGTAGAGGTCGGAGTAGTGCTCCACCCATCTCTCCATCTGCTTGTTCTTTTCTGTGATCATCTCCCCAGTGGAGGATTTGAGGGGGGCCGTCTTGTTCTGAGTCGAACCAAGTGCTTTCTTGATGCCGTCGTACATACCACGGATGTTCCCTGTTATGGCAGCGGTTTGAATATCTTGGCTGAGCTGAGTCCAGTACTCGTTGGCGCAGCGCTGAGCAGTCTGCTGAACTTTGCTTCTCGCAGCCCTGAGAATCTGGAGATTCTTCTCGTTTGGGTACTTCTTGTACTCAGCAAGTGCTGAGCGCTTGGCTTCAATGACGGGGGTCATCACGGTCGACTTGGCATCAAACCAGTCCTGTGACTTCGAGGTCTTCCTCCCAAAGGTAGCCAAGGCTGTGCGGTGGATGATGTTTTGCAGCTCTTCCCACTTCTGCTTTGCAGACTCTCCTTCTTGTGGTTCATCAAGTTCCTTTACAAAGGTGGAGGCAAACTGCTCAACAAGTTCTGGTTGGGCCATCTTGCTGGTGTCAATCCGTGCCTTTCCAGGCTGTCTGGCGTGGTGGAATTTCTTCAGCTGCAGCTTGACCTTGCAACACACCAATGAATGGTCTGTGTCGCAATCTGCACTCTGGAACGAACGGGTGATTAGCACGTTCTTCAGTGAGGTGCGCCTGGTCAGGATCAAGTACAACTGGTGCCAGTGCTTTGAGCGCGAATGTCGACAGGAAACCTTGTGTTGGGGCTTGGTCTTGAAGAATGAGTTTGTGATGCACAGATCATGATGTGTGCAGAACTCAAGCAGCTGCTGTCCGTTGTCATTCATTCTGCCCACGCCAAAAGGTCCAAGACAGGAGGGCCAGGAGTCGTGGTCAGCACCCACTCTGACATTGAAGTCTCCAAGGAGAATGAGTTGTTCAGAGCGGGGGATGATCCTGACAGTTGTTGCGAGATTCTCGTAGAACTCGTTTTTTGCCTTTGGTGTGGCTGTTAGTGTTGGGGCATACACACTGACGAGGGTGACTGGGCCTTGAGTGGTGTTAAGGCGGAGGGTGAGGAGTCGTGCAGAGCCATTGCTGCCCGGTTCCACCATCTTCAGCAAGGTGTTCTTCACAGCGAAGCCCACTCCGTGTTCCCTGTGTTTGTCACTGCCCTTTCCCTGCCAGTAGAACATGTAGTCCTTCTCTCTCAGTGTGTCTGCGTCAGCCAACCGTGTTTCCTGGAGAGTGGCGATATCCACTTCCAGTCTCTTCAGCTCATTATTGATGATGGCAGTCTTCCTGGTGTCGCTGATGTCCTTCAGGTTGGCAGCAAGTCCTGTCATCATAGTGCGGACGTTCCAAGTTCCCAGTTTTAGAGTTGGTCTCTTTTGTTTTGTCGTCTCGCCTGGTGCGAAGGTTCTCAGCCTGCCGTTCGGACTTCACCTCATCCCCATGCACCCAATGAGGAAAGCAGGCTGTGGCGGGACAACACCTTAGTGGCTGGGGGCTGCCCAGCTTGAGGCGGGTGGTAGCTGTCCAGTGAGATCAGATGATCCCTCCCACCGTCGGGAACAACCCCTGGCGCCACGCTCTACGCCAATTGAGCGGTGGCTTATAACCGGTAACTGTCGTTCCCTGTGTTTTGTCTACGCCGAAGGCGAAGCTGGAGCATCCTCTCCAGTGATCCGGTGTTCTACCTTCCAGCATTGGGCGTTGGTAGGATTCAGGCCTGGGCAGGAAGATATGGAAGACAAGATGTTGCCCATACAGCATGTCCCCCCTCTCCACGTCACTGATGAACCCAAAGGAACAGCAGGGCTGCTACAGTTTGGCACCAGCGCCGTTGCATGAGCTGCCAGAACGATGTTGAACACAACAGAGAACTGCCTTAGGGACTCCGACTCTGGATTTTTCCTCAGGGTTGACTCCCGAAGCCTTTCCCGTAACCGGGTATGCCGCAAGGCAGCGGAGGTTTGAAATCAGGGTTTACCTTCCCCTAGATGGGCTACCTTCCCGGGTTAATGGGCCACCATCTACCCAAAGCATCTGGTTTTAAGGTGCCAGAAAAACACCCTCTCCCCTTCTCCTATTAGTAAAAGCAGTTCCACCGGGCTTAGAAACTAAACCACATGGGCAGGCTAGGAGTTGGACTTAGTTGTCAGAGGCTTTTTGAGACGCACGCCATAAGGAGCATTTTATAAGCACTGGGAGCTTAACCCTAGTGCCACTCCTGGCTATGACAACCTTGGAACCAAGCCTTTGTATATTCAATAAGTGTGTAAAAAATTTCTAAACATTTTTACCTTCACTCTTATTAAGGGCCTTTTCCACTAGCACACTTTAGCGCGACACGGGACGGCTCAGCACGCTTTGTACGCTTTTCCACAAGCCCCAACACGGTTTAACAGCCGCGATTCTCAGCCCCGCTCCAGGGCAGGATACAGCAGTGCTGAGCTGTGCCGTGTTGTGACGTTAACAGACTGGTCGCCGCTGATTGATCAGGTCGTAACCGGCGCTGATTGGTCAGGTTGTAACCGCCCCTCTCCTCCTCCTCATCTACCAAATCTTCACGACCTTCTCAATAAAGTTTTTGAAAAAAAAAAAAAAAAAGAATCTTCACGACCGCCTTTACTCAGCACGCAACCACTGTTGGCGGTTCCTTTTCAGTGTATTGCTGTGCTATTTTCATTTATTCTCTATCAAAAATGGCTTCGCGTAATAAGGGTGTTCCATGGACCAATAAGGAGGTGCAGTGTCTGCTCACTGCATTGTCAGACGAACGTATTCAGCGCGATTTAGACGGAGCCGCCCGGAATAAAAAAATATACCGGGAGGTCTCGACATCGGAGTCCTTTAACGGTGAGTTTTAATTTTTTTTTATTGTGCGTTTTTTCGCAAATATATTCGGTAAGACGCTCAGTTTATTTATGCAATAAAAAAGCTGTTCATTTGAGGATGGATCGCTGCTTTATTGCAGCACACTGCGGACTAAAGCTTTTATTTTAATTATTCATGTGAACAATACACTGAAATAAGCTTATGTATTCTTGTTAAAAATGGTCCGATGTCGAGACCTCCCGGTATATTTTTTCATTCCGGGCGTCTCCGTCTAACTCGCGCTGAATACGTTCGTCTGACAATGCAGTCAGCAGACACTGCAGCTCCTTACTGGTCCATGGAACACCCTTATTACGCGAAGCCATTTTTGATACAGAATAAATGAAAATAGCACAGCAATACACTGAAAAGGAACCGCCAACAGTGGTTGCGTGCTGAGTAAAGGCGGTCGTGAAGATTCTTTTTTTTTTTTTTTTTCAAAAACTTTATTGAGAAGGTCGTGAAGATTTGGTAGATGAGGAGGAGGAGAGGGGCGGTTACAACCTGACCAATCAGCGCCGGTTACGACCTGACCAATCAGCGGCGACCAGTCTGTTAACGTCACAACACGGCACAGCTCAGCACTGCTGTACCCTGCCCTTCAGCGGTGCTGAGAATCGCGGCTGTTAAACCGTGTTGGGGCTTGTGGAAAAGCGTACAAAGCGTGCTGAGCCGTCCCGTGTCGCGCTAAAGCGTGCTAGTGGAAAAGGCCCATAAGTTTATGCAGGGAAGATCAAATTATTTTGCTTTGAGCTCCCTAAAGCTCTTAGGTTCTCTTAATTAGTTCTCTTAATTGAGTAAGAATCTGTATTGTCTTTGTAGTAGATTCTAAATCAAGTCCCACTGACATGGATGGCTCTCACAAGCCATCAGTGAGCCGCTATAGGCAGCCGTGGGTTTGTACATTTATTAAATAAAGACACACAATGACAAAATAACCAGCCTCGTGGGGCAACACGAATAAATACAAACACTTACATATGCACAGCGAGGACGGAACCTGAACGCTGTGGGAACTGACCTCAGGGTTAGGGAAGCCAGACTGGGAAGGAAACGTAGGAACGTAAATGCAGGTCGCAGCCCTGAGCAAACAGAGCTGCTCCCTTAAATAGGGAGGAATGGATTGATCAGCTGATGAAGGGTCATCAGCTGATTAGAAACAGGTTGTTCAGCGGGGCTCCACTGACAGCCAGAAGCCCTGCTGAGACGCTGTCAAAATAAACGTCTAGAACCACGCCAGAGGAGAGCACGGAGACCACCGCACAGCCCGAGTGCCGACAGGGTCAGCACACGAACCATGACTGTTGCCCCCGTTTCCGACGTGGATTCTAGACGCGGTGTAACACCAGGCTCCCCCCCCCCAACTGGGAGGCCAACAAAACCACCCCAGGGAGGGAGGAGGGGGAAAGAAAAGGCCGCGGAGGGCTAGATCCTGGCGACCACAGTGGAGAAAAAAAAACAACAACAGGAGACACTACAGAGTAAGAAAAAAAACCACAGAAACACTCCATAATGTACCCACAGGCGGAATACTACGCCCAAATAAGGAACACTAAGCCTATCGGCCATAAACAGAAACTCGGGTCTAAAGACCAAGATACATAGTTCCAAGGAAAAACAAAACATATATCATCCCCCAACAAAGGAAAGGGGGGAGAGGAAAAAAACCCCACTACAAACGTTGAAACCCTGCAGTTTTAAATCAATACACACAAACTGTACAGGCAAAGAATGGACGTTAAATAGAGGAAAAACAAAAAACACCTGCTAGGAAGCGGTGACATATACAATTTCATACATAAGACCCCCGCACATCCCAAACGGTTACAGGAGCACCTAAATAGAACCCCAGGGATGAAGGCAGTCTAAACACCACGGCATGAAAGCCGATAGTTCGGGGGGCCGCCCTGCATCTAGCGTCCAAATCGCTGGCAGGGGGAAAAAAGGAACAGTTCGGACGGCCTTCCCCAGTCCCATGCCAGGAAACACAATTCTTCTGGCGGCCGGGCCAGATCGCTGAACGGACAGAAAAGTTTGTCGGGTGGCTGACCCAGAACACCAAACAGGCAGGGCAGTCCTCCAGGCGGCCGACCCGCATCACCCAGCCCCCAGGACCGCAGGGGAGCAGTATGGTGATGATTATAATGATGATGATGAGTCAGTCCAGCGTCAGGCGGCAGAGGATCTGCAGCTCCCTCACCGACCTTGGAACGAACCGGCGCTGCACCCCTGTTGGACCCCGATCGGGTCAGCGCGGCACCCACGACGGACCCTGATTGGGCCGGAGCAGCAACCACGATGGACCCCGATTGGGTCTCGTCTGCACCCACGTCGGACCCCGATTGGGTCGGAGCAGCACCTGCGATGGACCCCGATTGGGTCTCGTCTGCACCCACGTCGGACCCCGATTGGGTCTCGTCAGCACCCACGTTGGACCCCGATTGGGTCAGTGCTGCACCCGCGATGGACCCCGACTGGGTCACGCAGCACCAGAAACGACCTCCAACCCTGGACCCGGAACCTCCCGCACAGCGACCGAGAACGACTCCGCACCGGTGACCCTGGGAGAAGGCTCAGGAGAAGGAAAAGAAACGGAATCAGGATCACCGGTGGCGACAGAGCCCAGTGAGACGAGCTCGGATGCAGCGGACGGCTGCACCCGGCTCGTCTCCCCGAGAGGCAGGCAAAAATGCTCCAGAATTGATAGAAGGAAGACAAAATAGAGCACTTGCCTGCACTCGAGTTCTGTCGCCGTCCAGGACTTCAATGATCCAGGCTCAGGATGAAGAAGGTCGTCGTCTGGCTCCCACTCGGTTACGGCGGGCCCCGCAGTCGGCATAATGTTCTTCACAGCCTGAGGAACCCCCAGCACTGATGTCCACGCTGACAACCCGCACGGCGTGGTGGCAGGGGTTCCTCGACCTGCTGGATTGGACCGCTCTTCTGTGGAGATCCGGGGACTCTTCATCGTCGGCGCAGGCTCCAAACTGCAGTCTGCTCTCCTCCTCTGCCCATGACGTGGCTGCAGGGCTGGAACCAGGCTATTCAGGGCCGCAGGTTCCCACCTCGTCCGGCGGCAAAGGCCTGGCGCCGCGGAACGCTCAGAGGAAGGAAACACAGAGGAAGCAGGTCCATTACTATTTACTGCAGCAGGTGGAGGGAGTTCAGGGGACTGTGAACCCCAAACTCCGCCCCCAGGAATCAAGCAAGACAATTCATCTAATATGGGAACAGAATGAAAAGTTACTTGCCTGATCCATGGAGGCCCAATGGAACCCGCTGCAGTGGACTTCGTTTCTCCCTTGCCCCGCTGGATGGTGACGGAGGGCCCCCTGGGAGGACGAGGAGAAGCCGCTCGCAGTGGATCCACGACGGGCGTCGTCGAAGCAGGACTCATAACCTTCACAGGAGCTGAGGAAGACGTCGAGGAGGAGGGGATGACAGCCGAAGCGATCCGGGCACCAGGAGCTGATGGAACAGTGGAAGTAGGTGACCCTGGGAGAGAGGCTGCGGAAATTCCCTCCTGACAAGACGTAGGAGCGGCAGCTGTCAGAGAGGTAGAGTCTTTGCGATGACCCGGAACAGGATCCTGATGGGGTTCTTGCTGAGGTTTCTTGTTAGCTATGTGATGACGGTTACCGGCAGAGGGCGAGGCGAAGGAGAGATTCGGGAAACACTGCTCCTGTGCGGAAACAGAAGCGAGCAGGTAGGCAAACTCTGGATGGTCCTTTAACGCTGGATTCCTCTCCACCAGCCTGACTGCCGCCGTCACATGCTTTATAACCTGTGTAGGGTGAACGGCAGAGCGAGCAGCTGCCACTTGGTCCCTGATGGAAACAGCTGTCAGACGTAGTGTCTCCTGGGGAATTCCGACTGACGACACACTCTCTCGGGGATCACCCCTGGGTGGTGCAAACTCCTGGCCTGGAGCGGGGACCGGAATGGGATCCTGAAGCAAGGAGCGAGGATACCTCCTCTTCGGCTTCCTACCAGAGTTTCCCTCCAGCCCACGGAGTCTCTCCCGCTGCGCAGCGATGTCAGCCTTCCTCGCCGTGACTTCCGGGTGGTCGGTGTAGCGGGAAAGGCAATTAATAGTGTCCTCAGCAAGGTCTAGGTACCAGCGCAAGCCGCTGGGGAAGCGATGGCTACGAGCGTTGGAAAGGATTCCGTCGACCTCAATGAGAGCCATAATTAGCTCATAGCCCAGGCTTGTGGTGTAGCCATTGAGCGGCGACGCCATCTCCCAGCACGCTGGTACGCTGACAAGGGAACTGACAAGTCCAATTAAACAAACTACGGCCACCGGCGTCTCTTTGGGCTGCGACCTACTGACATGGATGGCTCTCACAAGCCATCAGTGAGACGCTATAGGCAGCCGTGGGTTTGTACATTTATTAAATAAAGACACACAATGACAAAATAACCAGCCTTGTGGGGCAACACAAATAAATACAAACACTTACATATGCACAGCGAGGACGGAACCTGAATGCTGTGGGAACTGACCTCAGGGTTAGGGAAGCCAGACTGGGAAGGAAACGTAGGAACGTAAATGCAGGTCGCAGCCCTGAGCAAACAGAGCTGCTCCCTTAAATAGGGAGGAATGGATTGATCAGCTGATGAAGGGTCATCAGCTGATTAGAAACAGGTTGTTCAGCGGGGCTCCACTGACAGCCGGAAGCCCTGCTGAGACGATGTCAAAATAAACATCTAGAACTGCACCAGAGAAGAGAACGGAGACCACCGCACAGCCCGAGTGCCGAGAGGGTCAGCACACGAACCATGACACCCACAGTAAACATAAATTCAGCACAAGTTGGACTTTTCTTACACATTTGGAACTTTTCTCATATATTTGCATGGTTTTCTTCCTTATCAGTTTACCTTGTTCCTTATAAACATGATATTTCTTTTGCAATAATCTACAGATATTTCCTTAAATATCTGGAAATGTATTGATGTAACTTTTAACTTCTATTGAATGAATTGAATTGTGATTTCATTACCAAGCGGTTTCATTTATATTTTTCTCTTCATTATTGATCATCTATTGATAATTTTTATGTATTATCTATTTTTCTGAGGATTGCTAATTATTTTTTGCTAATTAATTTCTTTGGTATTCCCCTTTTGATGCATGGAGATGCACATGCAGCAAAGTTACAGGGTATTTGCTTGATGGGTAGTGTCTTTTACTTGAAGGAAGCGTGTTACCACTTTTATTTGTTACACAAAGTTAATTTAGATGAAAATTTGTGAGTAGTACAGCTCCTTCAAAATGAGGTTTCAATAATCATGGTTTCTTTTGTGACATCTCTTGAACTAATTTACAAATTCCATTTAGGAAAAACAATATACAGTAGCTGTCTGTGCAGATTTGATATGACTTAGCATTGATAACTAAGATCAGTTTGTCCAGTTGAACACAGACAGGTTGAATTTGTGAAAGTGAATCCTTGTGAAAGATTGTGTCACACTCCTTCAGTCAATGGAAAGGTGGACATATTGCCTAATTAGAATTTGGCTTAATTTTGTACAAGGAATGCCTCACTTTATATATTCCTTGGTAAATTATGGGGTGGACTGTAGTCCCGAAGCCCAGCTCAGCCACAGCTGAGCACCGGGAAAACACATTCCTTATTATGGTCGCATTTCTGAAATGTGATATTGTCATACCATTATGTGGTAAGTGGCATCAGATGTATCCTGCAGTGTGAAGTCATATGAACACTACATTTTTAAAGTCAGTCATTTAAATTTTTATGCTTTATGTCATTAGCAATGTCATTTGTTCTACTTAGCTTCCAAAAATGCTTGTCAACTGAGAGGTCCTTCCCCCTATGTCCACCGTCGCCCCCTCCAGCACTCATACACTGCCCAGCCTCCTCCCATCTCCCACAAAGATCAAATGTTGGTGCCATCCTGCAAAGAAAAATTTGGGGAAAGCCTTACGGCTTCCCCGTCTGGACCTTCAGTATTTACATCAACAGGAGTGCAAATTTTATCACCTCATAAATTGATTTTACTAATGTTCCAGTGATCATCATTATTTTTGTGTCCCTTAAATGTTTATCTCAGTTGTTTATCCCACTGTTTATTATAGCATGTAATGTTAAGAAACACACGTGAATTATTGTTTTTTATTATTTTATTACATATTGCATATGTCACCAAGGATTTATTAAACTGAAAGGTAATGGTGATGTTATGATTCTTTGTTAATTTGGCAAATCTAATTCCTGGTGAAAGCTAAAAAATGTTGTGAATGCTTTCCCTTTCCTGTTGAAAAACGAAGAATGAACAATAGCAGAAAAACCTTTAAATTACACCTAAAGCTTCCACAATTTGAATGTGATTTTGCTATTCAGAGCAAGTATTCGCTCAATATTCTGTGAATCAGTAAATGTTTTACCAATTGACATGGGTAATCACTAGTTTAGGATTATGTTTAAACAAAACAGTGTCATATATTAGAAGCCTTAAACCAATGCAGCAGTTAGAATTAGTAACTGGAAATGCAGGCCTAATCTCTGTTTTCAGGAATTTATGGCACACTCTCGGCTGACTCCGTCTGCCGCTAATCAGTCTGAGTTTACCATTGAAATTAAATTCCCTTTCTCCATTTTACCAGAAATCTTGTGCTATTTCTGTCTCTCTCTCCCTTTTTTTTTTTTTTTTGCCATCTCCCGATAATAAAAAAATTTCATTCTCATCTTGCTGTGTTCTTTTAGGAGGGAAAAAGTCACAGCATGAACTGTCTCAGATCCTGCTCTTGCGTTCTCCCCCCGTTTTTTTACATGGACAGGCCTAGGGTCAAAATGTAAATAAAATTGCATATGTCATTTATTAAAAAGTAAGTATGAACCTAAAGTTTGAACCTCTATGCTTTGAATCATGTAATATGGGGTATACATAAAGCCTTCAATGATTAGGCATTATTGACAGCATGATATTGTAATGTTCAGTTAATTTAATCATTGTCATGCTTGTAGCATTGATTAAGATGCAAGCATTTGTACTTAACTTAGATGTTCACCACCACCTCTTTGATGTCAATGGGAGGAGAGCACGGACGGTGACGAGACTGGGTCTCAGAGGCTGGATTTGTTTTGGCAGGGGGAAGGAGAACGTCAGTCCTGCATCCTTTTTCCCTGTAAAGTGCACTGTTATGCTTCAGTCTAAGAAAAAAAAAGAAAAGTCAGTGATACGTCAAAAAATTGGCTGTAAAAAATATGTAAATAGTTTATCACGTACGCAACATTAGAGTTAAAAACCCACAAAGTTAGGTTGAAAAAGTAAAACCCCAAAACTTTGCAAAAATACCCATATATAGATTGTTTTTTCTCTTCCCTTTTACCAAGTTTTTACACAAAAATCAGTAGCTACACAGACTTTTCTATTTTTCCCTAAGCTTTCTCTCTCTCTGTCTGTTTCTTTCACCCAAGGACACATACAAAGAGACACAGATAGATACTAACTAACTAACTAACCTGCACTTATATAGCGCTTTTCTAGTCACAATGACTACTCAAGGCGCTTTCACTAGTACTAACCCTCTATTCTAAGGGCCTATAGGAAACAGATATCTAGGGACAATTTAGAACAACCAATTAACCTAACATGCATGTCTTTGGATTGTGGGAGGAAACCGGAGCCCCCGGAGTAAACCCACGCAGCACAGGGAGAACATGCAAACTCCATACAGAAAGGTTCCAACCCCTGCCAGCCTGGGGATTCAAACCAGGAACCTTCTAGCTGTAAGGCAACAGTGCTAACCACTGCACCACCGTGCTGCCCATACACACACAGACACACACAGATACACACAGAGACAAACAGGGCCCACAGAAATGTTCTCTTTTGCATTATCTCCACAAGGTCATACAATAAAGACTTTTAGGTTCATGCCAAAACCCAAAACAGCATGAGAATTACTTCAATTAATCTCCGGAACTGGCAACTTTTAGCAGAAAAAATCACAGACATGGCAACCCCCACACTGCCACTTGCAGCGTGAAGCTCCTCCTTTTTTTTTTTTACACTGCCGTAAAAACACAACACCAGTCCACTGTTTTTGCTCAAAGCTACTATTTTCAAATACCTATAATTTTAAACACTTCTCAAAAGGATAACAATTAACTAATCCATCCTTTTATGCTCCACAAATATCAGGAAAAAAATCACAAACAACAATTTTACAACCTGCTCCCTCCGCCTCCGCGGAGAACTCTCACTTTTTTTTCACACCGGAGCAGATTACATAGAGACAAAACAAACCAGACTGCAGTAACTTTTATCTAAAACTCACAAAATAAAATATTTCAACGGTCACGTTAACCCCTCCACTGTGTGCCGAAAGCCCAAAGTAAGACCTCCTCCCCCGGCATCTTGCAATAGCTCACCGTAGTGGGGGAAGTCCCATGGGCGATTAGCGGACCCGGTAGGGGCACGAATCTTCTGTGAAAAAAACCTTTTCCCTTCAAGGTTCACGTAACCTCCCCACGAATGATGAAGGTCCAATCCCTGGAACATAAGCAGAAGTGGTCAAAAAGGCACAAATCTGTCCCCGAAAATTTACTTCTCTGGGATCACGTGACTTTTCCACAGGACGTCAAACGTCTGCGGTTAAAAGACAACAAATCTTTCCCTTTTTTCTTTGCATGCAAACTTCTGGCACCTCCACTGCACTTACTTGGGCGTAGAGAGTAGCGGATTTCTAAGAATCTCCCCGGGTCTTGCGATAACATCACCGTTTGCAGAGGAAAAATATCGTTCCTCCCAAGGGATTGAATTTGAATTTTATTTATTTTATTTCGGATAATACAGTACAGGTTAAAAGAAACTGTATAATATAACAACAAGGTCAAATTAGACAAAGACTCCTTCTACTAAACAATTCCACGTGAGTTATCCGAAATGGGTGATGGCTGAAGCCGCAGCTTATATTGCCCACCCATATTCCATCCAAGAATTCAAAAGAAAAAAGAGTAAACAAGACAAGAGTGATTACAATTTAGAACAAAGCTAAGACAAAGTGTGACTGAGAGAAAAAAAAGAAAACTAAGCTAAGCTAGGTTAAGCGGTTACTATTCAAGACAAATCTAAGACAGAATGTCACAGAGAGAAAAAAAAAAAAAAACTAAGCTACAACACAACACAGGCTGGATATGTCAATCCTTATGTGAGTTTACATGTCGTCTTGTAAATATGTTTGGAGTATTTCTTCCTTTAGTTTTTGTTTAAATTGTCCAAGCGTTGTACATGATTTTAATTCAGGTCCATAATCGTTCCATAATCTGACTCCTTGCACTGAAATACAGTGTTGCTTGGTGGTTGCTCTCACTGTAGGCTTTTGAAATATACATGTTCCTCTGAAGTGATATCGTTTCTCCCTTGTTTGGAACAACTTTTGGATATTTGCGGGCAGTGATAAATTCTTCACTTTGAACATTATTATTGCGGTTTTAAAGTCAACCAGATCTTTCAACTTGAGAGTTTTTTGTTTAAGAAAAAGTGGGTTTGTTGGTTCCCTGTAAGCTGCTTTGTTTATTATTCTAATAGCTCTCTTTTGAAGCATAAAGAGTGGATATATGTTTGTTTTGTATGTATTTCCCCATACTTCATTACAATATGTCATGTATGGGAGTATTAATGAATGATACAAGGTGTATAGTGTGGGTTGATTCAGCAAATATTTCACTCTGTGTAATTTGCAATTGATTTGGAAACTTTACCTTTAATATAATTAATATGTGGCTTCCAACACAGTTTGTTATCAATTATTACTCCAAGGAATTTAGTTTCAGATACCCTTTCAATCTCTACATCATTTATACTGAGTTTGGGTACTGGATTGTTGTGATGGTTGTTAAAGACTATAAATTTTGTCTTACTTAAATTGAGCGTTAATTTGTTTGAATCAAACCACAGTTTAAGCTTTTCTAATTCCTTCCCGAGTGTATCCAGAAGTTGTTCCAAATTGTTTCCACTGCATAGCAGATTAGTGTCATCGGCAAACAATATTAAGTCCATTTTTTATTGCTTATTTGATTATTATTATTATTATTATTATTATTATTATTATTTATTTGATTATTACGATATCGCTCACCGTGGGTAGAAATAACCCAGTAACCAGGCCACTACTTTCACCCCTTCAGCTTTTCGCAGTGTACGATCGGTCCGGGGAATCTCACTATCTTTTATCCATAAACAACAACAAATGTACTTACATTCAAGCTGCCTGTAGGATTCCCAGATCTGTCACCCAGTCAGTTCCAGCGCCCCGGTCTGAAATGCCTTCACTGCAGTAACAATGAGCCTTTTCTTTTTTTTCACTCAGCCTGGGAAGGTCTTTTTATCAGCTGTGCACTTGCTGAAATCAAGCAGAGGTGCTGGAAAGACGGAGATATGTGGATCTGCTGTTCGGAGCGCCAAAATGTTAGAATAATTTTGAGCTTAAATTATTCAAAGTCAAAAATCAGGCGGATGTACATTTATTATGAAAATATAAGAAGTCACCCCAATGGCCACTTTGGGGGAAGAATTACAAAGCATGGCATTCAGACACACTTAGAATCCCTAAAGGATCCATTCTTCTCCATTAAGACACACTCCATGTGGGAGTGTGTCTTAATCATGCTGCTTCTTATATGGATGCCGAGAGAAACGCAATTTCATCTTGCCTGCACTACAGTTGTATGTACAGCAATATGACAATAAAGTTTGATTTGATTTGGATTTCTAAGTCTGATATATATATATAGGTGGGAGAAAGCAGAGAGAGGATGGGATAAGAGGAGGAAAGGAGAGGGACAGACAGAAAGTCCTGATAACTGAGCTTATCCAGGCGGACATCACAGACACTTTGGTGACAAGAATGTAAATCTAACAGAACGTCCATAAAACACTAATCTATAAGATGAGGAGTTCCTGTGCATTCCTGTGACCCGAAACAGGACATGTCAAAGAGATTATAATAAATGGCTTAGATCATTCCTTAGGCATGTACTAACCCTGTCTGAACTGTCTGAAATTGCTCACAGAAACAGGCCAAGAATATATAAACTCATCCTATATGGAATGCACATATAAACATTAAACATGGCATATGAAAAGTATGATACTTCTCAAATATAATAATACATTATTAATATCAATAATAATGTAGATAATATGGAATTTTTCTATCAATGTGTTTATCCTCTTGGAAAAGCTTACTCAAGTCATCTGACTGGCTCAGCCAGTACCAGCCAGCCTCTGTTGGGCAATACCCCCTTTCATTCTATTGGTCAGTTAAAGACAAAGGACTGTTTTCTTATTGGACCAGAGTTCATTCAAACCTCCCGTGATGGGAGACAACTGGTTCCCTTTCATGTCAGTCAAGTTATTCCTATGGAAACTTACTCAGTGTAAAGGAGGGATGCATCAGTTCAGTGAGAGAGAGAAAGAAAATCTGTGTGTCCTGCTTAAATCCTCTTTCCTTTAAACGTCTGGGAAAATTACTTTTTCTTCTTTTTGAGCTCAAACTTTTCTTTTATACGGAGTGAAACTCCATGTTCACAGACGTTTTTCTATTTTATTCTGCTAAAACTTTCCTACTGATTTTCTTTAAACCCACCGTGTTTTAAAGTGGACTGATCGTTTGTCTCACACTGCAAGTTGTTTTCGCCAATTACCACAACATCTGCAGAACTTGGATTTCATGGTTTGAATTTTTTTTATTAATCTTGTCTCTCTAACCCTGTGACTTTGATCAGATTTTTAATCATATTCAATTTATCCGGACCCGAGGAAGCCATTGAAAAATTCTCGGGTTGTCTGCATGGCATATTACGCGGCTAGCAGTCATCAGCGTAACCGGATCTCAGCTTCTGACTACTTGTCCCTGGGAAGAAAAATCTGCTGGCAGATATTCTCTGGTATAATCTTCAAATAAAGCTTCAGCTAAGGATCCCGGTGTTATGTCCATAACTTGGTAGACAAGGAGCAGGCTGAAGGTGTAGTTGAACGTCACTTTATTATAAACCATGAACTCACAACAGGTGCTCTGTACAGGCCAAAGGGTCAACGGCGAAAGAGACAGGGTGTCTTCTGCCCTTGCCCTTTATACCCCTGGTGACGGCGGAACTGGAAAGGCAGGCCGTCACCCCCACTACACCCAGGGTAGCATGGGCGCCATATTGGTACACCACACCAGCTAGAAGACAACGCACCAAAGTTCACATGAGCAAGATTCCTTTGTTTCATCTGCTGAATAATGTGATGCCCATCACCTTAAATATGCCATAATTTGTCTCAGGTTTAAAACTAGTTCGTAACTCTGATCGGAGCTATAGAATTAAAGAGAAATAATATTCCTCTTTTCATTAAATTCTGTTTTTACTTTCCTAGAGTAACTCTGAATTTCTTTTCCATATAATTAGCTTTTATAATTTTCTTCATAAATTTGTGTCCAATTTTCTCCATATTTTTGTTAGTTATTTCAGTCTCAATTTTCATCACAGTTACAAATTCATACTAAGGTTTCCTTTGTTCCACAAATGTGATTACACTCTGTTGCTCAATCAGTTACAAGTTGAATGTGATGCTTGATACGTGATCATTTCACTTTACCAACAAATCCTTTGAATATAATGTCATTTAATCTGAGTCTGATTGTTATGAAGGCAGGACTGTGATTAGAGATATTACAGGTTTGGTTGCAGTTCTCAGACTGACCACTGGGGGCGCGGCCGTTTTGTGAGGAAGGAACTCATTACACTGTTCATTAGTTTGCCCTGAGTATCGCTGATGGTAGCATATGTCCCTTTAGTTGTCCTTTTTATTAGAGTGTGCGTCCATGAGACAGAACCACACACACACACACACACACACACACACACACACACACACACACACACATACACACACTCACACATGTTGGAACAAGTGTTGAAGCAAGTCTGAATAAAGACCATAAAGAATTCATCCAGCCCAGTTCTTGGCATTCTAACCGATGCCCACTCCGCGATCACAACTATACAGAACCAGATAGAAAATTCTTCATAACAAAATTTGGTGCCGAAACCCGGGAACTGGTGATTACGGAGTGAAGATGGAGTATGGTCCGCAAAGAGGTGGTGCCCGTCCAAGAAGGGCAGTGCGACCACCAGGATGGATGAACGATTATGAGGGATACACGCTGCCACCTGCCCCAGAGGGATACGCCGAGATGACGCCCCTCCCGCAACACCCAGGACAGATCAGTGATCCATCTTCTGGGTATCTTGGAACCCCCTTCACCGGACCAGTATTATCCGGTGCCCCCCACGGCTTTATGAGCATAGTACAGCAGCTGCAGGAGGACAACAGGCGTCTGCAGATGATGTTTACAGATCTGAGAAGACAGATAGACCGTGGTACACCTACACTGGCTGCTACAAGTCTGCAACCTGTGGAACCAGGAAGCACTAACGTCTCGGCTAATGGTTTGTGGCTCTACACAGATACGCCCACCCAAGCCTCTCTACATCAAGATGCCCTACCTGCAGCAATAGGAGGTGCACAAGAGGAAGAGGAGTGGCCACAACCTCCACCACCAGTTTATTTCCCTAGGGATCATCCTGATCCTCCACATGTGCAATTTGCTCTACCCCAGCAACCACCAGGCATTGTCCAAGAGCGTAGCCAGCGTCTACCAGAGTTACGAGTGCAGCAAGATGCGGCGGCAGTAACTACAAATACAGACACTCAGACCCATATGCAGCAGTCTGCCCTGGCATCTCAAACTCTTGGCCCTTTGGAGGGCCACATCCTGTCTCCAGAGCGAGTGTCTACTCCCACTCAGTCTCTCATTCCGAAGGAGAAGATCTACAGAGGCCCAAAGCCCTCAATCCCGGAATTCACCCAGGCTGATCCTAGGCAGTTTGCCCGGCTAAGACTGGCTTTGGACAACATCCTCCCAACTGATGCAACAGAGAGATTTAAGTATCAAGTGCTCTGTGATCACCTTAAATTTGAGGATGCGCTTCTTCTTGCGGACTCATACAGTAACTCTCTTTGTCCATACACAGACACAATGGCTTCTCTCATTAAGCACTATGGTCAGCCACACCACCTGTCCCTACAAAGAATAGCAGAGCTGATGGATGAGCCCAATATTCGTCCCAGTGACACGGCAGGCTTCAGAAGGTTTGCTCTCAGAGCTCGAGCATTAGTTGGGATGCTTGAGCAGCTTGGAGAAGATGGACGAGTAGAGCTACAGTGTGGGTCTCATGTGGCGAGACTCACAAGGAAGCTACCTCAAGACCTTCGAGCTGCTTTCCGCCGCTACCTCTACCCACAAAATAGTGGAGTGCCATCATTAAGAGACTTTGCAGAGTGGCTGGAATATGAGTTGGTCATCCAAGAGGGCGGTGATGAAGCGGACAGAGATAACAAGAGAGACAGCGGTAGTTCAAAGAGAGATAAAAGAGCTGCTAAGAGAGCTACAATGGTCCTTCTCGGCGCAAAGCAAGATAGTGAATCAAAAGAGTCTCCAGCTCAAACTCATCACACCTCAGATGCACAGGACAAGCCCAAAGAATACTGCCCCTACTGCAGTAATACCCTACATTTTCTGGATCAGTGTGCTAACTTCAAGCAACTGACAAAGGATCAGAAGATTAACTGGATTAAGTCTAACAACTGCTGCTGGCGTTGTGGTCGGCACCACCAAGCGGCGCAATGCCGACTTAAAGTGCAGTGTAAAATATGCAAAGGGAAGCATCTGGAAGCCCTGCATGAAGTGAATCTGTGTGCAGCTGCATCTAAACCAATTAACCCAGCAACCTCAGAGCCAGAGAATAAATCATCCGCAGATGTTCTCTACCTAGATCGTCGAGCAGGGTGCAACCAGGTCCTTCTAAAGATCAGTAAAGTTCTGCTGCGAAATGGTGAGCATACGCTGGAGACATTCGCTATACTTGATGATGGATCAGAGAGGACTATCCTGCTACCAGAGGCTACCCAGAAGCTGAAGTTAAAGGGAACCCCAGAGAGTCTCTCCCTGCGGACTGTGAGACAAGGACTGAGAACACTGCATGGGGCATCAGTGACGGTTAAAGTTTCGCCTGTGAGCCACCCATTGAAGACCTTCACCATCAATAAGGCCTTCACCGCAGATGACTTAGGGCTGGCTGAGCATTCATACCCTGTGAAATCACTTCAGCAGAAGTACAGACACTTGAAGAAGCTACCATTGGAGTCATTCACAAATGCCCAGCCATTGCTGCTGATTGGCTCCGACTGTCCCCATCTGGTTACTCCCATCCAACCTGTACGTTTAGGTCCACCTGGAGGCCCTGCTGCAGTTAAGACCAGGTTGGGTTGGACACTACAAGGACCTGTCAACTCTTCTTGCCCGAACTATCAGCCCAAACAATGTCTGTTCTTGTCCACAGCCTCCCTTTCAGCGGAGCTCTTCAGTCATGTAGAGAAGCTATGGCAACTCGATGTTCTCCCATACAGGAATGAAAGGCTGGTTACACGGTCTCTGAGAGAGCAACAGGCTATGGACCTTCTGGAAGCGAAGACAATCAGGGTGAGGGTGAAAGGCACTCAGAGATATGCAACCCCTCTTTTGCGTGTCAATAACATGCCTACTCTGTCCGTGCCACCCGAAGCAGTCCTCCCCAGCCGGCGAGGCACTGAAAAACGCTTGAGTCGAGACCCTGAGAAGGCTAAAGCCTATGAAACGGACAACCACACTTGGCATTATGTGGCATCAATGGACAACCCCGCAGATGACCTCACCAGAGGTAGAAGATTACAAGAGCTCACAAGTCAGTCCCGCTGGGCATGTGGACCTCCCTTCTTGTTGCTCCCCCCACAGCAATGGCCAGAGCATCCACTTCCCCCTTGTGAGGACTTCACAGAGGAGCAGCGCAAAGCCATGATATGTCTGGCTACATCCGTGAGCACCGACTCTATACCCGATGCAACAAATTATGACAGCTTCAATGACCTACTAAAGGAAACTGCAACCCGCCTTCATGGGGCGGCCAGTACATCAGGAGGGAGCCCATCGGCAGACAATTTCAAGGAGGCTGAGCTCCGCATTCTAAGATCTGCTCAAAGAGACAGTTTTCCTGACGAAGTCCGGTGTCTTTCAGCAGCAAAACCAATACCTACCTCAAGCCGCCTCTACACACTTGCCCCTGAATTTGATCAGTCACTTAAGCTCATCAGGGTAGGCGGGAGGCTCAGACGCTCCCCTAATCTGGAAGCTGATGTTAAACATCCTGTTGTCCTGGATCCCAAGCATCCTGTAACCAGGTTACTCATCTGGCAGACTGACCGTGACCTGAAGCATCCAGGGACTGAGAGGTTGTTTGTGGAACTGAGGAGGAAAGTTTGGATTCTGCGAGGCCGTGAAGCCATAAAGAGTGAGCAGCGTTCCTGTCCAGAGTGCCAAAGGTGGAGAGCCCAACCAGTGAACCCAAAGATGTCTGACCTTCCTGTGTCTCGTCTCAGGTTACAGCAGCCATCCTTCTTCTCCACTGGCATTGACTGCTTCGGCCCCATGTTAGTAAAAGTGGGTCGCCGTAACGAAAAACGCTGGGGCCTGCTCTTTAAATGCTTGACAACTAGAGCTGTTCACATTGAAATATTGTCCAGCATCAGTACCGACTCCTTCCTGATGGCACTACGTAGGTTTATTTCTCGCCGTGGGAAACCTGCTGAAATACTTTGTGACCAAGGCACTAATTTCCGAAGCGGAAATCGTGAACTTCAAGAAGCCTTCAATGCCCTGCATCCTTCCCTGCAGGCTCAACTTGCAGAGTACCAGCTCAAGTTTCGCTTTAACCCTCCCAGCGCTCCTCATTTTGGCGGGTCTTGGGAGCGAGAGATTAGATCCATTAAGGCTGCTTTAACATCCACTCTCGGCTCTCAAGTTGTAAGCACTGAAGTACTCCAAATGGTGCTGATCGAGATAGAAGGAATCCTCAACTCAAAACCATTGGGGTACGTCTCGTCAGACCTGGCCGATCCAGACCCCGTCACCCCAAACATGTTGCTGATGGGGCGGCTGGATCCCTCACTTCCCCAAGTGTTGTACCATGATTCTGAGCTTATTGGACGCCGTCACTGGAGAACTTGTCAAGTATTGAGTGACCGGTTTTGGACGCAGTTTTTACGCCACTACCTACCAACTCTCCAGACCAGGTCTAAATGGCAAAGGGACACCTCTCCCATTCAAGTTGGCACAGTTGTAATGATAGTGGACCCCCAACTTCCAAGAGCATCCTGGCCAGTTGGTGAGATCAGTAAAGTTTTTCCAGGACCTGAAGGCTTAATCCGATCGGCTGAAGTCAAGGTTAAGGACCGCACCTATGTGAGACCTGTGAGTCGCCTCATTCACCTCCCAGCTGTACCAGACCAAGATGGACAGTGAACAGTCTTCAAACTTGCCGGAGCAAGTTTGGGGGCGGCTGTGTTATGAAGGCAGGACTGTGATTAGAGATATTACAGGTTTGGTTGCAGTTCTCAGACTGACCACTGGGGGCGCGGCCGTTTTGTGAGGAAGGAACTCATTACACTGTTCATTAGTTTGCCCTGAGTATCGCTGATGGTAGCATATGTCCCTTTAGTTGTCCTTTTTATTAGAGTGTGCGTCTATGAGACAGAACCACACACACACACACACACACACACACACACACACACACATACACACACTCACACATGTTGGAACAAGTGTTGAAGCAAGTCTGAATAAAGACCATAAAGAAGTCATCCAGCCCAGTTCTTGGCATTCTAACCGATGCCCACTCCGCGATCACAACTATACAGAACCAGATAGAAAATTCTTCATAACACTGATCATTAAAACTGTAAACAGTATATGGAAGTTTCTGCTGATTTCTTTTCCTGTGTTTGTTTCTAAAGTCACCCAGTAGAATTCATGAACATTTGAGACTAATTGAGTGAAGGTATAAAGATTAGTTATTAATAAACTGTCCAAGCTTGTGGACTGGTGCCCCAAAAATGAGTTTTTCTGGTGTGCGTGTGGACTCGAAGTAAACCTCAGTTTCCACATACACCCCTAAGTATAAATTAAATAATCTTTGTACCTTATAATTAAATGTTGCTACAATCAAGTACAGTAAAAGAGCTCCCGGGTGTCTGTGCATTCCTCTTTTATACCTTTAATTCCATGCATTAAGACCCGGAACTTCCGACCATAATACATTGTTTGGAACAAAGACCTGTGTGGCACATTAACATGACATAACGCTGGCACTGCTCTCACACCCTTTCTTCTTCCAGCAGTTCCAGCAGTTCCTTCTCTCCCCGGGGGGCGCATAGTACTTACTGTCCCGTCTGATACCCCCCGGTAACAATTCCTCCTTCGGTCCATTGTTCCCCCTTCCCCAGCTGCCTTCTCTGGGTGGAGAATCCCCTACCCGGACCACCACAGTATTATTTTTAGCCTTTTCTTGTGTCATTCCCTGTGTCCGTAGTATGATGATGAGACTTGGGCATGTTAACACACTGATGTACCATGGAGCAGTTGCCGGGGATGGTAGGGATGATGAACAAACAGCGTGAGCTCAAGGTCTCTCTCCATACCCCAAGTACAGAGTAAAAGTATGATTGACATGCAGAAAACCGAAAGGAGTTGCAAGATCATGATGTGAAGTTGAAATGTACTACTTGTAAATACATGTATGAAGTTTGAAACAATACCTTTACTTTTTATTTTGTTTTTATGTTACTTTTATTTGTTTTTATATTTTATTATTTCACTTTATTATTATTGTTTTGTTTTATCCATTATGTTTGTTTTTATATAAGCTGCAATGACACATAACTATAACACACATATACCCTTATTATTATTTTATCATCATTCTGTTTTTACCATTTTTTACTTTCATCATTAATGAGCTTATTGTTCCATTCCTCCTCCTAAAGGACTAAAATATTAGCTGGTGCCTGGGGCAGCAGGGTCGATGGCGGACTTTCCCCGTTGATAGCTAGTTAGGATCTGTTGCACGCAAATGCATTGGAGCTTAGCATAGCTGCCAGATGGGGTTTTAGATGACATAAATTGTTCTTTTTTGATGCCTTGCATGGCATCAAAAGGGGGAGAATGATAGAAAAGTTTCATATTTGTGATTTGCTTTGTCTCAGAGTCTGTGTGAAGGTGTCAAGAATGCAGCTGCATTATGTTATCATCTTGTTTTAGTTAATTTTGTGAGTTTCCTGTGTGACTGGTGCTGAGTGAGTGTCATGATTCCTGTGAAAGAGATAATCTGTACACCAAGTTTTGACCAGATGTACTGAACCAATCACCATGGACAATTTCTTCTCCACTTCTCAGATAACAAAGGGCTTAAAGAACTGAGTGATGTGTGTTTGAGTAAGAATGGTGCGCGAATAGGCTCTGAGACTATTTTTGCATTGTTCTCCACAGGCCAGTGTAATTAAATTTGCTGAAACTCTGATCCCGCTTGGTTTTTGACTGAAGGTTAGGAAGAATTTTTCTAACACCACCCATCCGCAGTGTCAGCTTGTAGTTTGTTCCTAGCAATGCTGTTCATTAGAATCATTAGGAAAACTGGCTTTCGCTGCAAACTGCACTTTGATGTTGGCCTGTTCAACTGCATTGCATGGGAATATGATATACCTGGGTGACAGCTGGATAATGCCATCCCACACAGTTGGCATAGCTCGGCTCAGGTTTGACTGGGAAATTCCCAATCGGTCTGCCAGCTCCCTCTGGAATGCCCCTGTTGTCAGGAACCCCAGTGTTGTCAGCACCTGCACTGGGACAGGCAGTGCACAGCTTCTCGCCGTGTCGCACTCCAAGAGTGGCCGTAGCTCTGAGCACAGTTCCACAAGGACTGCCCATGGAAAACTAAAACGCCTGACAAGCCAGTCACCAGAAAATCATCTCCGCCTCCAAATACCCTTTCTCTTCTCACTGCACAACTTTCAATATCCTTTAATAATGCTAATGCCATTGTTGTTTGAGGCATTTTCTGCACTTCTTTGCACTTGCTTTTATATCCACTCATCTAATTGTGTACACTTGGATGTTTGTTCATCATGCATCTCTGGTGTGTACAATAATTTTCACATCATTATCAGTCTCCTAACATCACCTCCAAGTGTCGCCAACGGACCAATAACAGTAGAAACATACGTACGTCAGCCATGAAGTTGGAGTGGGGCTGCGCATATTTCCACAGTCATTTCATTCTTAGTACATCTGAAATTTTCTGTGGAAAAGTACATAGACCATGTTTTTGTGCTAGAGAGCTGGAGAGCATTTTCAGATCAGATTTTAACTGTTTGGTTGGGGGGGAACTCTTCCCAAGCTGGGTGTAAGCAGGTATTAGAAGCAGGGAGAGATGATCTGATTGTCCAAGGTGAGGGAGGGGGGTGGCTCTGTAGGCATGCTTAATGTTGCTGTAAACATGATCTGGTGTCCAGTGATCCAGAAGGACCCTGTACTATGGACTAAATTGAACATACCTGGGATCTCTTGGCTAAAACCTGTTTATGTAACAAATGATGTAAATGGCGTTCTGTGGAGAGAATAACCAGGCCGAACTTTCCCGAGCAGATGAAGCTTTATTCCACTCTCTCCCACATTCACCAGAATCAGAAAAACTCCCCCCACAGGTTGCAGGCACTCTCTTTTATATCACAGCACTTAACACTTCTCTGCTACCTGGGGTGCTGCATTAACATATCACTCCCCCACACTCCCCACCTTTGATCTGCCACTTCAGTCTGAGGGAAAACCCAGTTCCCCCCCCCCCCCCCCCGAGTCTCAGACTGAGTCTTAACCCCCATGTCCTTTGGGCTTCAGCCTCCATCCATAGCTGCTGCAACGGGGGGTCTTCGGCTCCGAGGTGCTGCTATGCCGGTGGGGGTTTCCTGGGGGTGTGTCCGTTTGTGGGGGGGACAATGGGGAGGGGGGGAAATACCTTCAGCATGCTCGTGTGGTGTGACTGATCTGACGATTCATTTACCTGGGGAGTTCTCCGTGGGGGTCTTCTGCACCGAGGAGCTTGGGCCAACACTACCTGCTTGTCTGCTAAAACAAAGGTGGGCTTAAGCCTGTCTATACAGATTGTCTCCCGGCGACCCCCCCCCCCCCCAAGTCTTAACACAAAATGTTTGTCCCCGGGTTCCAGCACTCTGAACGGGCCATCGTAAGGTGGGCGCAATGGGGTCCGGTGGGCATCGTGCCTCACAAAATACAAACGACGCGTCCTTTAAGGTTTTTGGCACAAAAGCACATGGAAAAAAGTGGTGGGCCGGGCCGGGTAGTGTCCCTGCCTCTGTGCTATGTCTTGAACGCGGGGATGGTTAGGTGTTCGGCGCAGGGTTATCTAGCAAAAATTCCCCGGGGAGCTGCAGCTGCTGGGAAAAAACCAGCTCTGCTGGGGAGGCTGCCAAATCCTCCTTTGGTGTGGAACGCAACCCTAATAGAACCCACGGCAACCGGTCTACCCAATTTGCATCCGTAAGCGAAGCTCTGAGCGCTGCTTTAAGTGACCTATGGAAACGCTCGCATAACCCATTGGCCTGTGGGTTGTACGCGGTCGTGTGATGAATTGAGATGCCCAGGCTCCGGGCCATGGTGGACCAGAGGTCGGAAACAAACTGCGGGCCCCGATCGGACGTGATGTCCGAAGGAGCGCCGAAATGTGCCACCCATGTTGTCAAAAAAAGCGCGTGCCACATCTGAGGACGTGGTTGAAGCTAGCGGGACTGCTTCGGGCCAGCGCGTGGTGCGGTCCACCACTGTCAGGAGGTGCATGAACCCCTGCGATGGCAGGAGGGGGCCCACGAGGTCCACATGAACGTGGTCAAACCTCTTAGCCGGGATATGGAACACCTTGGCTCGTTGGCACGCTACACAGGCTGTGGCCCACTCTTTCACCTGTTTGTGCAGGCTCGGCCAGACGAACTTTGCGCCAACCATTTTGACTGACGCGCGCACTCCTGGGTGCGCCAGGGAGTGAACCGACTCAAAAACGCAGCGGCGCCAAGCGCATGGGACCACCGGTCACGAATGGCCTGTAGAGACGTCAGACTGGGGGGGGGGGGGGCCCGTGTTGCAGTACTCTGCTCTCCAGCCTCAACCTTGTTGGTCCAGACTGGAGCGCGCAAACGTCCGCATCACCGATCTATGCAGCGGCCATGGCTGTGTAATCTATCCCCAAAAACTCCTGTAGCGCCCTGACCGTCTGAGGCCGGGGAAAATTCGCCACGGCGCGCACCTTGTCAGGCAAGGGTATTGCGTTCTCTGGTGAGATGCGATGGCCCAAAAAAATCGATCCCCGTCACCCCAAACTGGCACTTAGCCTGATTGATTATTAACCCGTGCTCCTCCAACCTTTCGAAAACTGTCCTGAGGTGGGCTATGTGTTCGTCCTCGGACGCGCTGCCCACCAGGATGTCGTCCAGGTAAACCAACACAAACGGCAGATCGTGCAACACCGCATCCATCATGAGTTGGAATGTCTGTGCCGCGCCTTTTAGCCCGAAAGGCATGCGTAAAAACTCAGACCAAACAGGGTTATTACTACCGTTTTAGGTATGTCCTCAGCGCGCACCGGGACCTGGTGGTAACTGCGGACCAGGTCAATCTTGGAAAAAATGCGTGCCCCGGTGAGGTGAACGGAAAAATCCTGAATATAAGGGATGGGGTAGCGGTCATGCGCTGTGGCATTGTTTAATCTGTGGAAATCTCCGCAAGGTCGCCACGATCCCTCGGCCTTAGGAACCATATGTAGCGGGGATGCCCATGGGCTGTTTGAGCACCTGATGATGCCCAACTTTTCCAAGTTGGCAAACTCCTTGCATGCTATGGCCAGTTTAGCTGTGTCCAGGCGCTGAGGTCGTGCGAAAACGGGTGACCCCGGGGTGGTAATGAAGTGCTCCACCCCGTGTTTTGTGACGGTCGCTGAAAAAGTCGGGACCGTGAGTGCTGGGAACTGGTTGAGTAGTGCGTGGAACTTAACCCCTGGAGCTGTGATGTTGGCTAGTGTTGTGGGCCCGGCTCCTCTAGCTGTACAGGGGAGAGAATCAAAAGACATTGCGTTAATCAGGCGTCTGTTAGCAACATCGACTAGTAGTTTGTGTGCACACAAAAACTCAGCGCCTAAAATGGGGAAGCTGCATGCCACTATGACGAATGTCCATTGGTATGTACGGCCATGCAAGGATACAGTCAGTGTCCTCTCTCCAAAACTCTTAATGTCTGAGCCATTTGCGGCCATCAGCTCGAGGCTGCTAGTTCCCGCCAGCCGGTCTGCGTAGGACGGCAGGATGAGGCTCTTTTGGGAGCCGGAGTCCACAAGGAACCGTCTCCCCGAGCGTAAGTCTGTCACATAAAGCAGCTTGCTTGCTTTACCGGCAGTCGCAGCTGCTACCGACTGCCGGTCCCGGTGTTTCCCAAACGCTTGAATTGGCATGGTGGCACGCATGTCCTCTCCAAAACAGCGGTGGTAGAAACAGAGCGTGTCTCTCCGGTGCTTCTTGGCTCCTGCTGCAGCCACCATCACTGGCTCCTTGCCTCCGCTGGCCGTCTCGCTGGGTTCTGACGCCCCTGCGTTCACTGTGAGGGCTCTGGTAGTGAGGATGATCCGATCTGCCTGCTGGGCTAGCGCCCAGTAGTTGCACACGGCCAGCAGCGGCGAATTGGCAAGGACTGCTCTGGCCGCTGTCAGGAGGTTCAGGAGGAAAAGGTGGGCAAAGAGAAAATGCCCGTCATCTGTGCCCATCAACGCCAACATCTTCTCCATCAATTCGACCACTGACCCATCTCCTAACTTGGAGCACATCAGGAGCCTCTCCGCTCTCTCGCAGTCCGAGAGCATGTAGCGCTGGGTCAGCACGGTTTTGAGAGCACCGTATTTGTCGTGGGCTGGGGGCTGTTGGAGCAGGCTCACCACCTGCTGAGTTGTGCGTGCGTCCAGCGCTGCGACCACGTAGTAATATCTGGTGTCATCTGCTGTTATTCCCCGGAGCACGAACTGGGCCTTGGTGTGAAGGAACCAAGACTTCGGGTCGTCTAGCCAAAAGTCTGGGAGTTTGACCGAAATGGCGCACATGTCGCTGGCACTTCCCGTCCGGGTCATCTCCAGGGTGTTTGCCTCGCGTTCCATTGTGCGTCAAGGGTCACCAGTGTGGAGAGAATAACCAGGTCCAACTTTCCCGAGCAGATGAAGCTTTATTCCACTCTCTCTCACGTTCACCAGAATTAGAAAAACTCCCCCCAGGTTGCAGGCACTCTCTTTTATATCACAGCACTAACACTTCTCTGCTACCTGGGGTGCTGCATTAACATATCACTCCCCACCTTTGATCTGCCACTTCAGTCTGAGGGAAAAGTACTGAGTAACTACTGAGTGGGTTCCCCACAGTTCACTTATATAGCGCTTTTTCTCATCTCTGGATGACCAAAACGCTTTACAGATCCTGCTATTCACACATTCCCATACTGATGGCGGCAGAGCTGCCATACACACAGGCACTAGCCTGGCCACCAGGAACAACTGGGAGTTCAGTGTCTTGCTCAAGAACACCTCTGACATGCAGACTGCAGACAGAGCAGGAATCAAACCCCTGACCCTCCGATCAGTAGTCTGCCACACTACACCCGCGCCACAGCTGCCCCTCAGATAATGGTCCAACACAACAGCTATATTTAAACATTTAATGCACAGCTTACATTCTTGGTCTAAAATCCATGAAAAGACTTAAAAAACACTAAATGAAACTATAATTAAACCTCTGGACACTTGCTTGCTTGTCCTTCATCACACCTGGTCTTGAGTGAGGGACCAGACTAACTCATTTTAACAAACACTGTGGAAAAAAATACACGAGTCACTGACTAAAACGTTCTTAGTACAGCAGAGGTGAAACAATTGTGGAAGCAGAAATTGACACTGAAACACATGAGAAGAAAAAAAAACCTTTATTGCATCACTGTCTCTCAGTTTCTCCTTCACATTAAGGAATGACGAGACCGCCAACACTCAGTCTGTGGAATGAGTCATCACATGACCAGGTAACTGTCACCTCTCGCTACGTGCCGCCCCAGCTCTCAGGTAGCTGTCACTTGTCACTAAGCCCCACCCTTCAGTCACATAATGCAAGATAAAACATGCGGATTAATAGAAAATATAACAGAAACAGAAGAAGAGGGTGATGGAAAACCAAGGTGAGCTCAGAGTCCATGACATCACGTCCTCCTACAGACACATTTATAATTTATTTAAAAATAAAAAAAAGGGAAAAAACTGGTTCAGTCCTTCTTCGCCACCTCCTCCTCACGGTGATGACATCATCACTGACTTCAGTCTGCTTCCCGTTTCCTGTCAAGTGGTCTAGCGTTTGGACAGCTCATTGGACAGCCAGTCCAGACCCTCGTACAGACCTGTACCCTGAGTGGCACAGGTGGCCTGGACATGCCACTGAAAAACAAAAAGATCAATAACTTCAGTAACAAAGGTGAGGTTTATCTGTTTATGCTCACACACGTAAAACCAGAGCTTAATGTAGTAGGTATAAATTTGTTAATTTTACAGGTACTGTATGGAACAGATGTATTGATTCAATGGTTATTGATCTTTAGAGTTCTGTTGGACAGACTCAGCATCTGATTACTAAGACTAAAAGACATACTAGCTGAATGACATATACAGTGGTGTGAAAAAGTGTTTGCCCCTTTCCTGATTTCTCATTTTTTTTGTATGTTTGTCACACTTAAATGTTTCAGATCATCAAACAAATTTAAATATTAGACAAAGATAACAAGTAAATGCAAAATGCAGTTTTTAAATGAAGGTGTTTATTATTAAGGGTAAAAAAAAATCCAAACCTACATGGCCCTGTGTGAAAAAGTGATTGCCCCGCCATGTTAAAACATGCAGTGCATTCAGAAAGTATTCACAGTGCTTCACTTTTTCCACATTTTGTTATGTTACAACCTTATTCCAGAAGGGATTAAATTCATTTTTCCCCTCAAAATTCTACGCACAATAACCCATATTGACAATATGAAAAAAGTTGTTTTTTTTTAGATTTTTGCAACTTTATTAAAAATAAAAAACTAAAAAAAAAAAATCACATATACATAAGTATTCACAGCCTTTGCTCAATACTTTGTTGATGCATCTTTGGCAGCAATTACAGTTATTTTGAATATGCCACGAGCTTGGCACACCTATCTTTGGGCAGTCTCGCCCATTCCTCTTTGCAGCACCTCTCAAGCTCCATCAGGTTGGATGGGAAGTGTTGGTGTACAGCCATTTTCAGATCTCTCCAGAGATGTTCAATTGAAAGATGAACCGTCGTCCCAGTCTGAGGTCAAAAGAGCTCTGGAGCAGGTTTTCATCCAGGATGTCTCTGTACATTGCTGTATTCATCTTCCCTCTATCCTGATTAGTCTCACAGTTCTTGCTGCTGAAAAACATACCCACAGCATGATGTTGCCACCAACACTGGTGTGGTCATGAGTGGTGCCTGGTTTCCTCCAAACATGACGCCTGGCATTCATGCCAAAGAGTTCAATCTTTGTCTCATCAGACCAGAGAATTTTGTTTCTCATGGTCTGAGACTCCTTCAGGTACCTTTTGACAAACTCCAGGCGGGCTGCCATGTGCCTTTTACTAAGGAGCGGCTTCTGTCTGGCAACTTTACCATACAGGCCTGATTGGTGGATTGCTGCAGAGATTGTTGTCCTTCTGGAAGGTTCTCCTCTCTCCACAGAGCAACGCTGGAGCTCTGACAGAGTGACAATGGGGTTCTTGGTCACCTTCCAGACTAAGGCCCTTCTCCCCTGATTGCTCAGTTTAGACGGCCGGCCAGCTCTAGGAAGAGTCCTGGTGGTTCTGAACTTCTTCCATTTATGGATGATAGAGGCCACTGTGCTCACTGGGACCTTCAAAGCAGCAGAAATTTTTCTGCACCCTTCCCCAGATTTATGCCTCAAGACAATCCTATCTCGGAGGTCTACAGACAATTCCTATGACTTCATGCTTGGTTTGTGCTCTGACATGCACTGTCAACTGTGGGATCTTATATAGACAGGTGTGTGCCTTTCCAAATAATGTCCAAGCAACTGAATTTCCCACAGGGTGACTCCAATTAAGCTGTAGAAACATCTCAAGGAGGATCAGTGGAAACAAGGATGCACCTGAGCTCAATTTTGAGCTTCATGGCAATGGCTGTGAATACTTATGCACATATGATTTCTTAGGTTTTTTATTTTTTAATAAATTTGCAAAAATCTCAAAAAACCCTTTTTCATGTTGTCATTATGGGGTATTGTGTGTAGAATTTTGAGGAAAAAAATGAATTTAATCCCTTTTGGAAAAAGACTAACATAAAATGTGGAAAAAGTGACACGCTGTGAATACTTTCCGGATGCACAGTAAATTAACTGTGGTTTATCACATCTTTGGAAAGCTGAGTTCAATTTGTCTAGCCATACCCAGGCCTGATTACTGCCACACCTGTTCTCAATCAAGAAATTGGACCTGCCTGACAAAGTGAAGTAGACCAAAAGATCCTCAAAAGCTCGACATCATGCTGCAATCCAAAGAAATTCAGGAACAAATAAGAAACAAAGTCACTGAAATCTATCAGTCTAGAAAAGGTTATAAAGCCATTTCTAAAGCTTTCGGACTCCAGCGAACCACAGTGAGAGCGATTATCGACGAATAGCAAAAACATGGAACAGTGGTGAACCTTCCCAGGAGTGGCCAGCTGACTAAAATTACCCCAAGAGCACAGTGACGACTCATCCAAGCGGTCACAAAAGACCCCACAACAACATCCAAAGAACTGCAGACCTCACTCCAGACTTCACCACAAGAAAGAGACTGGGCAAAAATGCCCTGCATGGCAGAGTTCCAAGACAAAAACCACTGCTGAGCAAAAAGAACATAAAGGCTCATCTCAGTTTTGCCAGAAAACATCTTGATGATCCCCAAGACTTTTGGGAAAATACTCTGTGGACTGACGAGACTAAAGACCAAAGATGAACTTTTTGGAGGGTGTGTGTCCCATTACATCCGGCATAAAAGTAACACAGCATTTCAGAAAAGAACCATCATACCAACAGTAAAATATGGTGGTGGTAGTGTGATGGTCTGGGGCTGTTTTGCTGCTTCAGGACCTGGAAGACTTGCTGTGGTAAATGGAACCATGAATTCTGCTGTCTACCAAAAAATCCTGAAGGAGAATGCCCGGCCATCTGTTCGTGATCTCAAGCTGAAGCGCATTTGGGTTCTGCAGCAGGACAATGAGCCAAACACACAGCAGCAAGTCCACCTTTGAATGGCTTAATAAAAACAAAATGAAGACTTTGGAGTGGCCTAGTCAAAGTCCTGACCTGAATCTGATAGAGACGCTGTGGCATGACCTTAAAAAGGCGGTTCATGCTTAAAAACCCTCCAATGTGGCTGAATTACAACAATTCTGCAAAGATAAGTGGGCCAAAATTCCTCCACAGCACTGTAAAAGACTCATTGCCAGTTATCACAAATGCTTGATTGCAGTTGTTGCTGCTAAGGGTGGTCCAACCAGTTATTAGGTTTAGGGGCAATCACTTTTTACACACAAGGCCATGCTGGTTTGGATTTTTTTTTACCCTTAATAATAAACACCCTTCATTTAAAAACTCACTTTGTGTTTACTTGTGTTATCTATGTCTAATATTTAAATTTGTTTGATGATCTAAATGAGAAATCGGGACGGGGACACTTTTTCACACCACTGTATTGATGCATAATAGACAATTACCTTTGATTAGCTAACAAACGGACATATGTATTCATGATTGATTTCTGATCCTTACAGTTCTACTGCGCAGGCTATGCAGACCGAGCTTGTCTGTGAGTTCGCTGACCCCCATGGCGTTGGGAAGATCCTGTTTGTTGGCAAACACCAGAAGAACCGCGTCCTTTAATTCATCTTCCTGGATCTGCACACAGACAGTCAGGTGACCAGTGATGTAACTGAACCATGTGGCAATCACTCATCTCACTTGGAACTGTGATATTTGAAAAACAAAAATGAATGACTCACCATCTTAGTCAACTCATCCGCTGATTCGGCAACTCTCTCTCTGTCGTTACTGTCCACAACAAAGATCAGACCCTGCATTTGATACACAGCCAATACCATCAATATCAACACTACGAAATGACAGCTGACAACATGTACCAGTACAATCGACATTCAGTTGGCCTGTAACATCATGATACACAATTAAACACTTTTCTTTAAAGCGAGGTAGTTGGATCCGGGAAAAAAATTTTTTTTTGCGTGCATAGAAAGAAGATCCTATAGACACATATAGCGCAATTGTCTGCGAGTGTGAATGACCTGTTCCATGAGCAAATGTATGCTTTTTGGTCTGTGGCTGTTTACATCGGCCAGGATACTTCGTGCGCCGATGGGCCGTAGGGATCCCGTATTTTACATCTGCAAAAAAACAGTGAAACTGGAACAGCAGGAAGAGCCATAGTATCGTCGTCTAATCGTTTTATAATACATTTCACAACTAATAATAGTACCATTTCCACAAAAAATGTGCTATATTAACAACACGATCGCATTTTGCACACGGCTCGCTCTCTGGCGGCGGCCCCGAGAAGTAAACAAATGCAAGGACACTTGAATTCTTTCGTCCCGAAAATATCATTTTTGAATATTAATTACAGCTAAACAGGAGCAGTTTCGATGCCGAAATTTCACATACAAATCCTAATATACGTGTTCTATACACCATCGGCTTTTGGGTATCCGACTACCTCACTTTAAGACCAAACAGAGAGACATGTAAGAAGTTAAAATTGAAGCCTGATGAGAAGTTAATTTAATGAATAAGCTCCAGTTAAGATGGGGGACGTTTTTACAAATTCACATGACTGAAAGTCTGTCTGAAACTCGTCTTTGAACAAGAACACTCTGAGGCAAGTGCAATAACTCCAGCCTCTATTTTCTTTGAAGATCCCAACACATACTGACGGAAAGCAGTTTTCAGCTGTACAATATAATTACTGTGGCAGAACCAAATTATGATAAACCCATCATCCACAAATATACAACTCATAGTTGTAGGTCAGGATCACGAGGTGAACCCATGTAGCAAGTATGGTGACCCTAGAGAGCTTTACACGTTCTATAGTAAGAGATCATAAGGAGTGTTATCCTTGACCTTTGACCTTTTGACTCCAAACCTGTAGTCAGAGGTTATGGCAGAGGTCTCCAACCTGGGGCTCATGGAATGTTCAGGTTTCTGTTGGAAATTTTCTAATTTCACTTCTTAATTGGTCCAAAGATTTGCAAATTATTTGCTGTTGTTGTGCATGGGTGCCTGCAGAACACATGCACAACAATAACAAATTATTTGCAAATCTTTGGACCAATTAAGAAGTGAAATTATAAAATTTCTCACAGAAACCTGAATGCTCCATGAGCCCCAGTTTGGCGACCCCTGCCATAACCTCTGACTACAGGATCCCAAACCCATAGTCAGAAGTCAGGATCCCAACGTGAACCTGTGTAGCAAGTTTGGTGACCCTAGCTTTCTTTGTTGTTGAGATATATTTATAAGCCATTTTGATATTGACCTTTGACCTTGCGATCCCAAAACCACAGTCACACTTCAGGGTCATAGGGTGAACCTGTGTACCAAGTTTGCTGACCCTAACTTTACTTGTTGTACAGCAACAAGGCAAAGGGAGTGTTAACCTTGACCTTTGACCCCAAACCGGTAGTCTGAGGTCAGCATCCCAAGGTGAACCTGTGGACCAGGTTTGGTTTCCGTAGCTTTACTCGTTTTATAGTAATGGTACAAATGGAATACAAACCTTGACCTTTTGACCCCAAACCCATAGGTCAGAGGTCAGGATTCCAAGGTGAACCTGTGTACCAGGTTTGGTGGCCTTAGCTTTATGTGTTGTACAGTAATAAAACATAAGGAATGTTAACCTTGACCTTGTGACCCCAAACCCATAGTTGGGTGAGGGTTTAAATCGGCCAAGATGTGTATTAGATACAACTCCTGTATCAATTTGAAAAGCCTACATCATTTTTTTCAGTAGTTAATGTGCTTAGAAGATTTAGGGAAAAAATCTGACCTCAAGTTCATCTGCTGACAGTAAAATTGCAATATGCGCATCATCAGAGTATCTCAAGCCATGTTACCAAGTTTCAAAACAATCAGAACAAATCTGTAGGAGGAGCTGATTTCACAAGACAGTTACTGACTATGAAATGAGGTGAAACAGGAGGTCATAGGTCAGGGGCTACAATTCCCGCAAAAATCATCCAATCAGAACCAAATTGCAATATGCACATCCTCAGTGTATATCAAACCATAGTACCAAATTTCAAAACAATCGGACAAAAACTGTAGGAAGAGTTGATTTCACAATAGTGGGACAGATGGACGGACTGACCCATAACATAATCCCCTGCTGCTCAAAGCCCAAAGGGGTTGAAGAGCCCTTTGGGTTTTGACCAGTGGGGAATAAAAATGATGAGAGTCAGCCCAACTGCATCAGTGTACCTTTTAACACACATACTTGTGTGCACAAGCCTGCGTCACTAAATACTGCCATCTGTGGACCAGCTAATACATTAAAAACTCAAACTTAATCCAAGGGACAAAATGCTCTGGGTTCTTGTTTTGTCTTCAGTACCCGTGTGTGTTCTAGGTGTGTACCTGTTCAAGAAATGGGAATGATTGTCTCATATTTGAATGTAGTAGTGATGTCTACCTTTGTGTTCTGGCTCTGTGTCCTAGTTGTGTTCTAACAGCATAACCCTTTGTGTTTTGGCTGTGCACCTGTGTATTCTGGAAGTAGTGTCTCCACAGCGGTCTGATCTTGTCCTGACCACCAACATCCCAAACTGTGAAACAGATGTTCTTGTACTCCACCGTCTCCACGTTAAACCCTTAAAAACAGACAAAAACAAACACAATGACCACTTTGTAATGCTGATCCACAAGACAATGTTACATAGAATGCTTCCAGAAAATACTCAAAGCGCTTCACTTTTTCCACATTTTGTTATGTTACAGCCTTATTCCAAAGGGGATTAAATTCATTTTTCCCTCAAAATTCTACACACAATACCCCATAATGACAATGTAAAAAAAAGGTTTTTTTTTAGATATTTGCAAATTTATTAAAAACAAAAAACTAAGAAATCACATGTACTTAAGTATTCACAGCCTTTGCCATGAAGCTCAAAATTGAGCTCAGGTGCATCCTGTTTCCACTGATCCTCCTTGAGATGTTTCTACAGCTTAACTGCAGTCCACCTGTGGGAAATACAGTTGATTGGACATGATTTGGAAAGTCACACACCTGTCTATATAAGGTCCCACAGTTGACAATGCATGTCAGAGCACAAACCAAGCATGAAGTCAAAGGAATTGTCTGTAGACCTCTGAGACAGGATTGTCTCAAGGCACAAATCTGGGGAAGGGTACAGAAAAATTTCTGCTGCTTTGAAGGTCCCAATGAACACAGTGGCCTCCATTATCCATAATTAGAAGAAATTCAGAACCACCAGGACTCTTCCTAGAGCTGGCCGGCCATCTAAACTGAGCAACTGGGGGAGAAGAGCCTTATGCTGGGAGAAGACCAAGAACCTGATGGTCACTCTGTCAGAGCTTCAGCGTTGCTCTGTGAAGAGAGGAGAACCTTCCAGAAGGACAACCGTCTCTGCAGCAATCCACCAATCAGGCCTGTGTGGTAAAGTTGCCAGACAGAAGCCACTCCTTAGGAAAAGGCACATGGCAGCCCGCCTGGAGTTTGTCAAAAGGTACCTGAAGGAGTCTCAAACCATGACAAACAAAATTCTCTGGTCTGATGAGACAAAGATTGAACTCTTTGGCATGAATGCCAGGCGTCATGTTTGGAGGAAACCAGGCACCGCTCATAGCCACGGCAATGTTGATAGCAGCATCTTGCTGTCGGTATGTTTTTCAGCGGCAGGAACTGGGAGGCTAGTCAGGATAGAGGGAAAGATGAATGCAGCAATGTACAGAGACATCCTGGATGAAAACCTGCTCCTGAGCACTCTTGACCACAGACTGGAGCAACGGTTTATCTTTCAGCAGGATGACGACCCCAAGCACACAGCCAAGATATCAAAGGAGTGGATTCAGGGCAACTCTGTGAATGTCCTTGAGTAGCTCAGCCAGAGCCCAGACTTGAATCCAATTGAACATCTCTGGAGAGATCTGAAAATGGCTGTACACCAACACTTCCCATCCAACCTGATGGAGCTTGAGAGGTGTTGCAAAGAGGAATGGGCAAAACTGCCCAAAGATAGGTGTGCCAAGCTTGTGGCATCATATTCAAAAAAACTTAATTGCTGCCAAAGATGCATCAACAAAGTACTGAGCAAAGGCTGTGAATACTTATGTACATGTGATTTCTTATTTTTTAATTTTTAATAAATTTGCCAAAATTTCAGAAAAACTTTTTTCACGTTGTCATTATGGGGTATTGTGTGGAGAATTTTGAGGAAAAAATTAATTTGATCCCTTTTGGAATAAGGCTGTAACATAACAAAATGTGGAAAAAGTGGAGCGCTGTGAATACTTTCCGGATGTACTGTACACTAACTAGTAAAAAAAAAAAGTTAGGGATATTTGGCTTTCGGGGGAAATTTCAGGATGCACATAAAATGCACTATAACCTTTACAGGTGAACTTAATTTGACCTTCTCCAACACCTTTGAATGCACATGTCCAACTGTTAAATATTTCAGTACTTTTTGCATAACTTGCTGTTCTCCAACAAGGTGCTTAATGACAAAATTCACAACAGGTGTTTGATCCATGAATCCGCCAATAAATTTTCTGGTTCAGTTAGAATTGGTATTTGAACAGCCCTCTTCATCATGCTGTTCACATTTTGACATCATTAGACCAAGATGGCAACTAACAATTGATCAACAGTATCTCACCATTGCAAAGCTTCAAACAGGATGCGAACAGGGAAGTGGCCACTGAGCTTAGAGTGTCACAGAGCGTCATCAGCAGGTTGCAACAGAGATACAGAGAGACTGGAAGACTCACAGAAAGGCATAGAAGTGGGCGTCCTTTGGCCACATCCAGCGCTGATGACTGCTTCATTGTGAACAGTGCCCCACGGAACAGGATGATGAATGCCACTCAATTCCAGGCACATTTAAGGGAGATGAGAGGCATCCAAGTGTCATATCAGACAATTCAAAACTGTTTACATCAGTGTGGTCTGCATGCTAGTTGACCTGCAAGGGTACCTGACAGCACCAGGACAGGAGTCATTGTCTTGCATGGGCCAGGGAGCATTTACGCTGGACAAGGGACCAGTGGGCCTCAGTGCTGTTCTCCGATGAAAGTTGATTCACGCTGAGCAGAAATGATGGCTGCCAACGATGTTGGAGACATCAAGGAGGGCGCTATGCATCGGCCACTGTTGTCACTAGATGAGCCTTTGGTGGTGGTGGTGTTACAGTCTGGGCAGGTGTGTCTAGTCAATACAGAACTGCCCTACACCTTGTAAATGGTACAATGACAAGCCAATATACCTGAATAACATCATTAATTCAGTCATTGTGCCCCTGCATGAACAACACGGGCTTAATTTCATCTTCATGGACGACAATGCTCCAGCTCATTGAGGTCTCATCATTAGGGAACGGCTGCTGGAGGCTGGGGTACCTCAACTGGAGTGGCCTGCACTTTCTCCAGATCTGAATCCCATAGAAAACCTATGGAATCAGTTGAGTCGCCGTGTAGAGGCTCGTAACCCTGCACCCCACAACCTCAATGACCTGAGGGCCGCCCTTCAAGAAGAGTGGAATGCCATGCCTCAGCAGACAATAAGTCAACTTGTGAACAGCATGAGACATCGTTGTCAAGCTTGTCAATGTGTCAAGGGCACATGACAAGTTA
Source organism: Pholidichthys leucotaenia (assembly GCA_020510985.1). NCBI lineage: Eukaryota > Metazoa > Chordata > Actinopteri > Cichliformes > Pholidichthyidae > Pholidichthys > Pholidichthys leucotaenia. The sequence continues at coordinate 212,450,716 of CM035845.1, read as the reverse complement.
CTGAGACATTGACATTTTTTGTTGTGGTATACCCACTACTGTTGTTAGCTTTTGTTTCAATACATTGTTTGAGATGAGAAAATCACCAATGCATGTTTCTACTTAAATGCTCTACTTTCATGATATAATATCACCACAGCGTGAACTTTTTACATTTTCCATAAATTTCACCTGAAAGCCAAATATCCCTTACTTTTTGTGAGTAGTGTATGTATGACACAAGTTGGCACTGTTTTGTGTCACATTCTCATCCTGGCACCTAACTCAGCTTCACTGGCACCCAACTCATCATGTAAATAACAGCTATATAAAAATATTGAGATTCAGATAGACTGTGAATGCGCACCTTCACACAGCATTGCTTTTTGAAATCAGACTACAACCTTATATCGTCACTAGACAATCTTCTTCACACTCACATACAACCATCATCTCATTGTAATGATTAATATGAATGTGTAGTAATAATGTCCAATTGTCCTTTAACTGTGTTGTTAACGACACTGGTATGACAGAAAGCCTTAAGACAGCATTTTAAATAGAAACAAGAGCACTAAGGTGAGTGCAATATCCCCGCCTCTGTTTTCTTTGAAGATCCCAACTGACAGTGAGGAGTTTTGAACTTTGCAATATAATTACTGTGGCAGAACCAAATTACGATAAGCCCATCATTAGGGGTGGGTTCAAAAGATCGATCCAATGATTCGTATCGATCCACGTTTGACTGAGCTGATATCGAGCCACAAAATCCACAGATCGATCTTTTAATATAATGCTTTTTACAGTCTGTGAAACACAAAACGCAAGCAGCCTGCTGAAGTCTCATGTGATAAACAATCGTGTGAGCATTCCCTTCGCTGCACGCTCACATTACTTCGTGTTTACATTTGGCAGTCACAGAGCAGAGTTGCCAACATTAATTTATCAACAAAAGTCACAGCTAAAGACTCCACTCAACAGTTCCCAAATATTTTTCATAAAGCGGGGATAAACTGTTTTGTACTACATGGAGCGCTGTGTTGGAACATCAAAGTTGACAATTGATAAACAATTTTCAAACGGAAAATACACAGAGAATGGACAACAGACCAGAGAGGGACGCTGTTGCAGCTGCTGGGGGTAAGTAAAATATCTTTTTTTTTTTTAACATTTGTGTCATAAATTAATAATTCATTTAGCATAATGGTGTTTTCTTTTACAAACTATGGATACAGTAGTTACCTGTTGGTTAAAAGCTGCAAATAAATGCAGAATAAAGGTATATTTTTAGTCAGGACTTCATGATGGAGCCAGCTGCCACCATGTAATGCAGTGGTTTTTCATCCCCTGGGCTGCGGGTCATTTGGTACCGGGCCACACAGAAAAAATAAATAACTTACATTACATCCGTTTTATTTATCATCTGAGTCTGCATGATGCTTTATTTTGAAAAATTACCGGATTCTCTCCGTTACATCCATCTATGGCTCACTCTTGACGCACATCAAGACGCTTGTCTCATGACGTGATATGTTACCGCTAAAATTAACGGCCGTTGCTACACGGCAGACATTTACGTATGTCTGCATTAAGTGGCCAGGAGCCACTTAGTGAATGAAAAACCCGTATGCAGGAGTGGTTTCATGCGTTTTAACTAACTACTAACTAACCTGCACTTATATAGCGCTTTTCTAGTCACAAAGACCACTCAAAGCGCTTTCATTAATACTAACCCTCTGTTCTAAGGGCCTATAGGAAACAGATATCTAGGGACAATTTAGAACAGCCAATTAACCTAACATGCATGTCTTTGGCATGTGGGAGGAAACCGGAGAAATCCCGGAGTAAACCCACGCAACACGGGGAGAACATGCAAACTCCACACAGATCACTGTTGGTCGGGGGCTGGGATCGAACCCACGATCCCATGATCCCCACAATCCTCCGGCCAAGGGTAAACTGTGCTGCCGCAGTGCTAACCACTGCGCCACCGTGCAGCCCCACAGCTGTTTTACTGAACAAAACCCCAAAACGTTTTAATGGGAATGAATGAAGTGTGGATGTGTATGTGTGTGAAACACCCGAGCTGCCGAGTGCCTGAGCTGTCAGGGCGCGAAGGACCCAAAGGGCTCCCTGACGCGCCTGATGGAAGATAAATAAATACGTGCATTTTTTAAATATTTTTTTAACCAAATTAGGAGGTATTTACTTGTATTATTAGCATATTTTGGTTATCCCGAGGGAGATCGCTGGCCAGAGTGTTTGAATTACGAGAGCCGCTGCAGAGATTTCTCTCAGGAAAAAAAGTCACCGCTGGCAGCAACTTGTGCAACATATTCAGCCTGCTCAATGAACTCAATCTGTCACTTCAGGGGAAAATGACAACTGTCTTCAAGTTGGCAGATAAAGTAGATGCATTTAAAGCCAAATTGGATTTGTGGGGACGGCGCGTGAACGGAGGTATATTTGACATGTTTCAAACATTAGCGGGGATTTTGGAAGAGACTGAGCCCGAGCCTTCATTCTCCCAACTGGTGCACGATCACCTGTCTTTGCTTTTAAAAGAGTTTGAGCGCTACTTCCCAATGACAAAAAATACACCATTTGCCAAAGAATGGATGCACGACCCATTTCTCAACAAACCAGGTGAATCCAACATGTCTGTGCAAGAAGAAGATCAACTGCTGGAGATCACAAATGATGGCGGCCTTAAAAGTATGCTCGAGACAACAGCTCTGCCGGTGTTCTGGATTAAAGTCATGGCTGAATACCCTGAGATCACCACAACAGCACTGAAAACCCTGTTGCCATTTCCGACATCCTATCTGTGTGAAGCAGGGTTTTCTGCAGTGACAGCAACCAAAACAAAATTACGAAGTAGACTGGACATAAGCAACACACTTCGGGTGTCATTGTCTCCCATTACCCCTAGATGGAACTGTCTCGTTGCAGAGAAACAAGCTCAGGGCTCCCACTGATTCAGCGTTGTGGTGAGTTGTATTTTTCATGCACGTTATATTTGTGTGGTGTATCTTATTTTGAAGGCATGTTTAAACGTTACCATAGCGACCAGAAAGTGTTGTGGGCAGAGAGGATGTTACTCATGTTATGTTGCTGTTGCGATGTTAAGAGGACGCTGCTAATAAAGTTGCAAACGAGTACACAGTGGATTCACGTTTATTATATTTAGAAAATACCACAGTTTTTATGCCGGTCATATGTTCTTTTGTTGTATTTATCCGCCACACCTTAAAGGCCTTAAAGGCTGGTCCCTGAAAATATTATCTGACATTAAACCGGTCCGTGGCGCAAAAAAGGTTGGGGACCACTGATGTAACGTTTCTATTGAATGACGCAAGTAACTTTGGACTTCTAGCACTTAAGTGAGAGATTTGAAGATAATAATAATTACAATTAAAATGAAAATGGCAGAATTAATAAAAGCTGCAGTACAAGTCATTTTTACGCAATAGAACAAAACTAAAATGACCAAATCTTCCAGGAAATTAATCGAAACCCTTTTCAAAAGTTGAAAGTTAATTTGTAGTTAAAATATAAAAAAACTAAATTATTAAACCCTACGGTGGTGTGGGGATTTAAAAATATGATTAGTAATTTTACTTTTTAAGGGGAAAAATAAAAAACTTGCAATAACCTGGTTGCATAAATATGCACACCCTTAAACTAATACTTTGTTGCAGCACCTTTGGCTTTTATTTCAGCACTCAATCTTTTTGGGTAGGAGTCCATCAGCGTGGCACATCTTGATGTCGCAACATTTGCCCACTCTTCTTTGGCAAAATGCTCCAAATCTGTCAGATTGCAAAGGCATCTCCTGTGCACAGTCCTCTTCAGATCACCCCACAGATGTTCAGTTGGATTCAGGCCTGGACTGACTGGGCCACTCCAAAACCTTAATCTTCTTCTGGTGAAGCCATTCTTTTGTTGATCTGGATATGTGCTTTGGATCACTGTCATGCTGAAAGATGAAGTTCCTCTTCAGCTTTCTAGCAAAAACCTGAAGGTTTTGTGGCAACACTGACTGGTATTTGGAACTGTTCATATTTCCCTCCACCTTGACTAAGGCCCCAGTTCCATCTGAAAAAAAAAAAAAAAAAAAAAAAAAAAAAAACAGCCCCAAAGCATGATGCTGTCACCACGATGCCTCACTGTAGGTATGGTGTTCTTTTGGTGATGAGCAGTGCTGTGTTTGCGCCAAATATACCCTTTGGAATTATGGCCAAAAAGTTCAACCTTGGTTTCATCGAACCATAATACATTTTTCCCCACACGTGTTTGGGAGATTTCAAATGGCTTGGATGTTTTTCTTCGTAAGATGAGGCTTCCATCTAGCCACCCTACCCCATAGCCCAGACATATGAAGAAGATGGGAGATTGTTGTCACATGTACTAAACAGCCAGTACTTGCCAGAAATTCCTGCAGCTCCTTCAATGTTGCTGTTGGCCTCTTGGTAGCCTGCAATATCCTCCGCCTCCATTTTCTTTGATGATCCCAATACTTACTGACAGAGAGCATTTTTCAACTTTTCCATGTAATTACTGTGGCAGAACCAGATTATGATAAGCCCATCATCATCGAATATACAACAAAGTATGCAATCCATAGTTGTAGAGCAGGATCCTGAGGTGAACCGGTGTAGTAAGTATGGTGACCCTAGAGAGGTTTACATGTTCTATAGTAAGAGATCATAGGGAGTGCCAACCTTGACGTTTGACCTTTTGACCCCAAACCTGTAGTCAGAGGTTATGGTCTCAGAGTGAACCTGTGTTCCAGGATTGGTGGCCCTAGTTTTCTTTGTTGTTGACATGTACTTTATAAGGCATTTTGATGTTGAACTTCGACCTTGCAATCCCAAAACCACAGTCACACTTCAAGATCACAGGGTGAACCTGTGTACCAAATATGGTGGCCCTAGCTTTACTCATTGTACAGTAATAAGGCATAAGAAATGCTAACCTTAACCTTTGACATTTTGACCTCAAACCCATAGTCAGAGGTCAGGATCTCAAGATGAACCTGTGTACCAAGTTTGGTGACCCTAACTTTATTCGTTGTACGGTAATAAGGCATAAGGAATGTTAACCTTGACCTTTTGATCCCAAACATAGTCAGAGGTGAGGATCCCAAGGTGAGCCTGTGTATCAGGTTTGGTGGTCCTTGCTTTACTCGTTGTACAGTAATAAGGCAAAAGAAATGCTAAACTTGACCTTTGACCTTTTTTCAATATATATTTTATTCAGTTTTTTTGAAAATAAGACAAAACAATAAACAATAAACACTGCCAGTGCTCAAGAAAATACACAAAGAAATAAGTGATTGTTACACAAAGCCCATATAACTACAAAAGTGTAAGCAGTCCATGCTAAGCAAGTTTCATGATACAATCCTTTCATGTTACAGGCTGAGTCTTCTTTTTCTTAATGTGATCCATAAAAGGTCCCCAAATTTTAGTAAACATATCTTGAGTGTTAGACAAATGATATCGAATCTCTTCAAGGTACAAGCAGGATGCCAAATCATTAAGCCAGTTAATATAACTGGGCGGCGTATTGGCCTTCCATTCTTTCAGAATGACCCTCTTCGCAACAATCATGCCAAACCTAATAGCATGCTGAAGTGACTGTGAGCAGAGCAAAGTTTGATCTGAACAACCAAGTATTACTGTTAAGACATCAGGTATTATGACTTTTTTATATATGACACTGTACAAATTAAAAATCTGAGACCAAAAATTTTTAAGCGAGGGGCAGGAGAAGAATAAATGACAAAGTACCATCACTTATTTTACACTTGTCACATAGTGGTGAAATGGTCGGAAAAAGTCTATTAAGGCGAGTCTTAGAGTAATGTAATCGATGTATTACTTTAAATTGTATTAGCTGAAGTCTGGCATTTACTGAACATGAATGAATACCAACTAAGGCTCTTTCCCATAGATCATTTGAGATCTCTATACCTGCATCCCTCGTCCATGCCTCCTTGACATGGGTCGAAGACGTTGGCCAAGAGAAAAGATTAACGAATTCTGAAACTAAATGCTTGGAGGTTGGGTGTTTTCTCAAAACCTCATAGAAATCATGTTGTACAGGAAGTTTGACAAAATGGGTTAAAGACTGTTGTACAAAATGTCTAATCTGCAGGTACCTGAAAAAATGATCAGGTGGGAGATTGAACTTCATTTGTAATTGTGTAAAAGATGCAAAGTCCTTGTTGATATACAGGTCCTTTATTAAAAGAATACCTTTATTTGACCATTGCCTGAACACAGGATCTGATAAAGCTGGTTTGAAGGCAGGATTTTGGCATATAGGTGCATATATAGAAAGGTCAGGAAGATGCAATATCTTCTTAATTTGTTTCAAAATTCTGAAGGAATTGTACAGCACAAAGTCATGTCTGAACACATTCAGAGGGACGTCGACCTTGCTAAATAATAAAGCAGATAAAGATGTACCAATGAGGGATTGACACTTATGAGATTCAAGTGCAGGCCAACACAGTATTTGATCCACATTATGATTATCTTGGGACCAAAAGACCAAGGCCCTAGCGTTGCAGGCCCAATAATAATGTCTCATAATAGGCAACCCAAGACCACCCTCGACCGAGGGTTTTTGGAGATGTAATTTAGAGACACGGGGGTTTTTGCCAGCCCAAATAAAGGAGATGATAATGGAATCAACTAATTTAAAAAAAGATGCTGTAAGAAAAATTGGCAGATTCTGAAATAAATATATAAATTTAGGAAGTACAATCATTTTGACAATATTTACTCGTCCAATTAGAGAAATTGGTAGTAATTTCCATTTCTCAATCATGCCCCTAATCTTATTTAATAGTACTGTAAAATTCAATTTGAAAATAAGTTTGGGATTCCTAGGGATGGTGATTCCTAAATATTCAAAGTGCTCATTTGATATTTTAAAAGGTAATGTGTTGAGAAATGTTTTATCTAGACCATCTGAAAGAGGCATGAGAACACTTTTCTCCCAGTTAATGGTAAAACCAGAGAACTGACCAAATTCCCTAATGATCTCGAGAAGAGGTGGAAGAGACTGTTTAATGTCAGACAGTGTCAAAATGACATCATCAGCGTACAAGCCAATAGTGCATTCAGATGCGCTATATCTAAACCCAGCTATTTCAGGCTCCATCCTGATGGCGACAGCAAGTGGTTCAAGCGCCAGAGCAAAAAACATTGGCGATAAACAACAGCCCTGCCTGGTCCCACGATGTAATAAAAATGGGGCAGATTTATTGTTGTTAGTAAGTACATATGATCTAGGATGTGCATAAAGCATTTTTGCGATAGCTATAAATCTGTCACCAAAGCCAAATCTTTTAAGAGTAATAAACATATACTCCCACTCAATTTGATCGAAGGCCTGCTGTGCATCCAAGGAGACAACAGCAGAATATGGTGGGTTGTTAGAATACATGACGTTCAGAAGTCTACGAGTGTTCGAAAATGCAAACCTTGGGGGGATAAACCCGGTTTGGTCACTATGAATTAAGGAACCAATGTGTTCGTTCAAGCGGTTTGCCAAAACTTTTGCAACAATTTTCTGGTCACTATTTAAAAGGCTGAGAGGGCGATAAGAAGCTAGATTTGTTTCATCTTTACCCTTCTTCAACAGTAGACAAATGTTCGCATCGTATAATGTCTCTGGGAATGATCCTTCCTTCATGGAAGAGTTTATCATACGAAGCAACAATGGAGCAAGTTTGTCAATGTGAATTTTATAAAATTCAATGCCAAATCCGTCAGGGCCACAAGCCTTACCATTTGGAAATGAACGGATGGCAGCTTTGATCTCCTCTAGTGTGAAGTCAGCATCCAACTGTTGTTTGGCATTTTCACTCAATGTGGGCATATCCAATCTATTTAAGAACCCCCATATGTCTTCCTTTGATGACGATGATTTAGAGGTATATAAGTTTTTATAATATTCATAAAAAGTGTTATTTATCTGTAAAGGGTCAGTTATTAGTTCTCCATTAGATACAATTTTATAAATTGCCCGTTCAGCTTGAACACCTCTCAGCTGCCTAGCGAGTACGCTGTGTGCTTTATCACCAAGCTCAAATTGCTTTTGTTTAAGCTTTCGTATATAATTACAAACATGCTCACCAAGAATGCGGCTGTATTCAAGTCTTGCAGATACAATATTCTTTAGTATTTCATCTGATTTTGAGATACGAAATGATTCCTCCAACAAAGGGAGTTGGGCCTGTATTTCAGACATACGCTTCTGTTTAACCTTTTTATTATAAGACTGGTACGAGATAATATCACCCCTAATAACGGATTTAAATGTTTCCCACAGTGTGGAATCAGATACCTCACCATTATCATTAAAGTGTAAGAAATCTGTAATTTTGTTTGAGATGCTTTCACAAAAAGCTTTATCTGAATTTAATGCCGGATTGTATTTCCAATTATATGAGTGCACAAGCATGTTGAAGTTTATTTTAACAGACACAGGGGCATGATCAGAAATTAAAATATTGTTATAATCTGAACTAACAACGTTGGTAATTAAATTGGAATCAACGAGAAAATAATCAATCCTAGTAAAACTGCCATGTACCTGGGAGAAAAAGGAGTACTGTCTGTCCAAGGGATGTTGATGCCTCCAAATATCCACTAAATTTAGTGATTTAATAAGATTATTTAGGACTGGCACAGATTTTAACATGGGAGCAGTTGTAATGGAAGATCTATCAAGATGAGGGTCTAGGAAACAATTAAAATCACCTCCTATAATAATGTTACAATTATTCTGTTCTGCAACAAGACGAAAAATTTTACAGAAGAAATCCGGACTATCAAAATTTGGAGCATATACATTTAAAAGGGCCAATGGCATAGAGTTTATGGTACCTGTTACAAGCACAAATCTCCCACCTGGGTCGGTCACCATAGACTTGAATACAAAAGGTATAGTTCTGCGCACTAAGATGGCCACTCCTCTGGCCTTTGAGGAAAAGGTAGATTGATAGACCTGGGATATCCATAAGGCTCTCAACCGTCTCTGTTCTGTGGGGGGAATATGGGTTTCCTGTAAGAAAATTATATCAGAGGACAATGATTTCAGATGTGAAAATACTTTTACTCTTTTGAGAGCTTTCCCCAAACCCCTACAGTTCCATGATGTGAACTTGAGATGACTCACACCTGATCCAGAGGAACCAGCTTGCATTCAAAAAAAAAAATTTAAATTTAAAAAAATGTATGGGCTTAGGCAGTAAATGGCTACACTGGCAGGCACAACAAACCAAACAAATAACAAATTAAAAAAGAAAAACCTATTATAAAAACCCATTCCCTTAACGCCGCAAAAAACAGGAACAATGCGGCAAAACCCACTAATACTTGGGAGACTGCTGGGTAACGGACACAGTTTTGCGTTTCAGCAAACCACCAATGGAGCCGCGCAGTCTTCTAATGTAAATCAATTAACTGAAAAAAAAAGCTACACACAAAGACAATATAATTAACTTAGAATATGCCATCAAAAAAGGACGATGCAGAATAAAGTGCAGTATTAGAATGGCGTCAACAGCTGTATAATTTAAACAATGTGCACTTCGCCAGTTATACACTGTCAGTCAGGGAGTTGGCAAACCTCTCTGCATCCGCCGGAGTGTTAAACACTTTAACTTCACTGTTGCGGACGACCTGAAGTTTGGCAGGAAACCGTAGAGAGCACTTGGCGCCGGCATCAGTCAGCTTCTTCTTGACGTTGTAAAAGGCTTGACGCTGTGATGCAACCTCCGCCGTGTAGTCCGGGAAGATGTACACTTTATTGCCTTGATAACGGAGTGGACCCTGTTGTCTGCTGAGTTTAAAAATATTGGCCAAGTCGCGGTCATTGTGAACTTTAGCGATGATCATCCGTGGGCGCTCGTTGTCCGGAGGCTTAGGTTTGAGGCTGCGGTGGGCACGGTCAATTTTAACGGGCTTGGTCAGATTATTCGAGCCAAGCAACTCCGGTAGCAGTCGTGTCACAGACTCTGTGGGATTGCCCTTCTCTTCTCCTTCTTTGATCCCCACGATCCTGATGTTTAACCTCCGCGAGCGCCCCTCCAAGTCATTTAGCTTAGCCTTGAGCCGACCATTTTCCACCTGCAACTCACGGTAGCTAGCTTCCAGTGCCGTGATGCGAACATCTGCGTCAGAGAGTGCCACATCCATGCTATCCAAGCGTTGTTCAGTCTGATTATGTTCATTCTGTAATATGCCCAAATGCGTCTCCACTGTGCTTAAACGACCCTCCACGGACTTTTTCAACTCTTCCATCTGCGCTGAAACTTTAGCTAGCTCAGCGCCATATTTATTAACTGCAGCTAATATAGCTTCGTTGCTAGCGCTAGCCGAGGCTGAATTTGATGATTTTACCTCGTCTCTCTTGGGTGGCATGATTGGAGGTTAGTTAGAAACAGCTCTGACGATAAGTAGGCAAAAAGTTGGTAAGTAGGTGTAGCAAAGATAAACAAAATTTAGAAGTCTGCGACGGAGCCTCGTGGAAACACGTCTACTCCATTACTGCGCACGAGTGCCCCCCCTCCCGACCTTTGACCTTTTGAGTCCAAACCCATAGTCAGAGGTCAGGATTCCAAGGTGAACCTGTGTAGCAAGTTTGGTGACCCTAGCTTTTTTTGTTGAGATGCAGACCTTTGACCTTGCAATCTCAAAACCATAGTCACACTTCAGGGTCACAGGGTGAACCTATGTACCAAGTTTGGTGACCCTAACTTTACTCATTGTACAGTAATAAGGCATAGGAAATGTTAACCTTGACCTTTTGACCCCAAACCCATCGTGTGAGGTCATGATCCCAAGGTGAACCTGTGGACCAGGTTTGGTGGCCCTAGCTTTACTCGTTTTATAGTAATAGAGCAAATGGAATGCTAACCTTGACCTTTTGATCCCAAACTCATAGTCAAAGGTCAGGATTCCAAGGTAAACCTGTGTACCAGTTTTGTTGGCTCTAGCTTTATGCGTTGTACAGTAGTAAGGCATAAGGGATGGTAACCTTGACCTCTGACCTTTTGACCCCAAACCTATAGTCAGAGGTGAACCTGTATACCAGGTTTGGTGGCCCTAGCTTTACTCGTTTTATAGTAATAGTAAATGTAGCATTTACCATAGTGCAACTGCAATGTTAACTTTGAAATTTGACCCCTTGACCCCAAACCCATAGTTAGGTGAGGATGTAAGTTGTCCAAGATGTGTATTAGATACAACTACTGTATCAATTTGAAAAGCCTCCATTATCTCCTTCAGTCATTATTGTGTTTAGAAGATTTAGGGAAAAATCTGACCTCTGACCTATGACCTCAAGGTCATCCGATGAGAGTGAAATTGCAATACGCACATCATCAGAGTATGGAGATGGAGTTAGCCAACTCTGCCTCCTCCCATGTTCTAAACAGTGAATACCAACTTCTTCCCTCAAACAGACAATTCAGAATCCCTACATTTAAACTAAAAAAAAATAATTTATCCACCAATCTATTCTGCTGCTGAAGCTGAATCAGTGAATGGCTAAACACCATCAAACCCACGGTCTAAACATGTGCTGTCCTCACCGTTTAATTTGTATGGCATGTCCAACTGGTATGTTTTGTGTAACCTGTAAGTTTTGTCCAATCCATGTGTCGTTTTCCCTGTATGTCTGAAAATGGAGTGTCTCATGAAAAGCAAAAAAAATTTCAGTAATAAATGACAATAAAGCTGTATTGTATGCATCATATCATACTGTATTGTCAAACCATGATACCAAGTTTCAAAACAATCAGAACAAAACTGTAGAAGGAGTTGATTTCACACGACAGTTACTGCCTATGAAGTGAGTTGAGACAGGAGGTCATAGGTCAAGCAAGGGCTACAATTCCTGCAAAAATCATCCGATCAGAACCAAATTGCAATACGTGGTACCAAGTATCAAAACAATCAGACCAAAACTATAGGAGGAGTTGATTTTACCAAAAGTGAGACGGACGGACCCATAACATAATCCTTCTTCGGTCTTCACCCAAAGGGCTCGTCACCTCCTTTGGGCTTTGACCGGCGGGGGACAATAAGACTAGTTAAGATTAGTTGGTCTATATAGTCACACTTCATATCAATGTAAGATGAGCCAGACTATCCTGGATCCTGAAACTTTGCTGGTTGTATTTTCCAAGCCACTCACTGAACGTTTCAAATGGCACGCCTCCTGAAGACAGAATAAAATATGCTGTAAAACAAACCTACCGTTGGTGCATTCTTTTTTCCTCCTCCTCGATGATTTGGAGGTGTGCAACATACATCGGGGAAAATAAGTAATGAACATGTTGTGGCGTAACATTATGTAGCTCACATATTCCTTGGCAGAGACCCAGACATGAGGGAACTTTGAGCACGCAGTGTGTATTGACATCACGCCTCAAACGGACATTGAGTCTGGACCCCCTGCGGACTGGAGAAGAAGTGAGAAGATCTGAGAGTGGACCTGAAGAGACTGTCTGACTCCTGGGGTCAGACAGAGAAGCCGAGAGGACAATGGGAGGATTAGATATGAATGGAATTCTGTGTTTGATGTGAATGTGATTTGTGTCTGATGTAACAGTATAAAGGTATGTGGTTTATCGCAGCTCGATCTCTTCATTCCCTGACTGAGAGAGGAGCTGTAGGACTTGAGATGAAATAAACCAATACTGAAAAATCATTCAGTCTCTTCATTTCGAGTTTCCTACAATGTCAACATTTTTCTCATTAAACATTTCTGATGGCGCTATTGACCTGAGATTTTTACCTGATACCATTAACAACTCAAGTAATCCATACATACAAAGAAATCAAGCCAACTGTTTTCACAAAACAAGTTATATTTCATAAAGTGGAATGACACAGGGAATAAATAAGTATTGAACACATGAAGAAAAACGGGTGCAAAAAGGCACAGAAAGTCAAGAAACCAGCTGAAGCCATCCCATCCTCCATCAGTGCAAATTTATTTCAGCTGGTTAAGTCCTGAGTGACAGCCTTTAAAAAGGTCTGTGGATATCAGATTGTCACACCACAAAGAACTCATGATGGGTAGAAGCAAACCGCTCTCTCTAGACCTTCGTAACCTAAACCGCTGAATCCTCCAGTGAGCACTATTGAAGCAATCACTCGGAATTGGAAAGAACATCATTTTACCATAAACCGACCATGACCAGGAAGTCCTCGCAAGATTTCTGACAGAGGAGTCAAAAGAATTATCAGAAGAGTTATCCAAGAGCCAAAGACCACTCGTGGAGAGCTCCAGGAAGACCTGGCGTTAGCAGGTACTGCTGTTTCAAAGAAAATAATAAGTAATGCACTCAACCGACATGGGCTCTATGCCCACTCACCTCGCAAGACTCCCTTGCTGAAGAAAAAGCATGTTGAAGCTCGTTTAAAGTTTGCTGCACAACACACAACATTTGGGCAAGCTAATAAAATACTGGGAGAATATAGTCTGGTCAGATGAGAACAAAACTGAACTTTGTGGATGCCACAACACAGCATATTTGGAGGACAAATGGCACTGCACATTCCATCATGGTGTGGGGGTGGTTTTCAGCACATGGTACAGGCAGACTTCATATAATTAAAGGAAAGAGGAATGGGCAAATGTACAGAGACATCCTTGATAAGAACGTGTTGCCATCTGCCAAGGTGCTGAAGATGAAACAAGGGTGGACATTTCAGCGAGACAATAATCCCAAACACACAGCCAAGGAAACTCTCAACTGGCTCCAGAGAAGGAAAATAAAGTTGATAGGATGGCCCAGTCAGTCACCTGACCTGAATCCAATTGAAAATGTATGAAAGAAACTGAAGATCAGAGTTCATAGAAGACACCCATGGAACCTTCAAGATATGAAAACAGTTTGTGTGGAAGAATGGGCTAAAATCATTCCTGAGCAATACCTGCGTTTCTCCATACAGGAGACGTCTGGAAGCTATTATTACCAACAAAGGCTTTTTAAATAAATATTAAATGAATTTCACCAAGCGTGTTCAATACTTATTCACTGTGCCATTCCACTTTATTAAACATAATGTATTTTGTGAACACAGCTGCCTTGATTTCTTTGTTGTACGTATAGATTACTTGGGTTGTTACTGATATCTGGTGAAAATCTCAGGTCAATGGCTCCATCAGAAATACGTTTAATGAGAAAAATGTTGACATGTTCAATACTTATTTTCCCTGCCGTATTTGTTGTTTGTATTTCAACAAAGCAGGGACAGTAACGACTTTTATGGAGGCTTACACTCTGGTTTTCAAATTTATAAAAATGCTCTACTGGAACAGGCTTATGGCCAGAAATCTAACTTCAGGGGAGTGCCATTTGAAACTTTGAACAAGGGATTGGGAAAATCTGACCTAAGACAACTTCTGGAATGACTCATTAGTGCTGCCCTCTTTGCTGAGGGAAATGAGGCTATAATAGGGCTGCACGATTATGGCCAAAATGATGATTGCGATTATTTTGATCAATATTGAAATCATGATTACTAATCACGATTATTCATTAACTTTAGGAAAAACAGATTACATAAAATTCTTTTTTTTTTTTTTATTTATCCTACTTACCAATTGCTAGATGAAGCCTGTGGCCAAAGCATTGGAGCCTCGTCCATTTATTTAGAGAAGCTGCCTTGACAACGTTAGATCCACTGCCTGTTGTTATGCAGACTAGTCCCTCCTCCCGCAGGCTCCAAGATGATTGTGCTTCCCTCAGTCTGTGGACTATAGCTTCTCCTGTGTGGTCTTGTGGGAAAAATGATGTCTACAAACATCGACTCTTCATTTTAAAATCTCCAACATTGTAGTGAATTGTCAGGGACAGGTACAGCTCTGTTGTTCTGCTTGACCATAGGTCAGTCATAAATGCAAAGTACCCGGCAGTTGTGATATCCATTGTAGGGAGTTAGAAATGAAGAAGCGATATGGCTTTATCAATCAAAGTTTAATATCAGCTTCACCTCCCTAACATCTCATCTCGGTGCAGAAGCAGAATAAGAGGTCGAACGCAGTCAGACCTTCATACTTATACCTACACTCAACAAAAGACATTGCATATCAAAGCTGACATCCCGCATTAACATAATCCCCCCTCCATTGTCCTCCGTCTCCTCCACCTGACCCTGGGTGGTCAGGGAGATCAATCCGGTCTCCACTGCTGCGACTCTGTCTGCTCTTTGATCCTCGCTGGCGGTTGAGACCTCTTGTCCTGTTCATAGGCGTTAGGTCATTCCACATATGTAATCACTAAACACTCTAATAAGTCTATACATATGTAGGTATGGAATATATGATTAATATAAGCCACATCCATCTGTATTTTTCATCAAGTGCAGGTAATGCAACTTAGGAGAATCCCATGAGGCTCACATATTTCTTGTCCAGTGTTTTGACCATGTTTATGAAGCCTTTGTTGCTCATCCAGTGCTTAGTGGACATGTCTTTGGCCAAATAAAATGTTATTGCATCAGTTACTTTAGCGTGTGTTTGGGAGGCGGATAGATACGGTGAAGCTCTGTGCTGGGTTGATACTATGATTGCCTGGGTCGGCGCTGGACACAGACTGTGATTTAGTGAGGTGACATTCACTTTAGCCTTCATGCATTTATCGTACTGTGGGCCTCAGGTTATTTCACACCTTAGACAGAGACAATGAATACACATGGGAGAACAGTGGGAGTGGGGGTTGAATGAAGTGTGATGCAGATGTCCTGCTGTTATTAGGAAGTGCCTTGAATCTTGTGAAGTGTAACTTAATGTAGAGAGAAGGATGTTTAATGTGACCAGTCAGTCTGTTCTGTGCTCGTGATGTGACGAGTCATTCTGTTCAGTGCTCGTGAGATGTGAGTGTGCAATAAATCATTTGAAATGAATCTGCCTGTGATTTGACACACTCCACAGTACTTGTGTTTGTGGTGTTTTTTTCAGGTGATTGAATTAGTTAGTTGTGTTGCCCTGTGGTGCAGACACAGCTCTATTGCACTCTTTGCATATAATTTCTTTTAATCAGCATCACTCGCCCTGAATCCAAAACACACCCAGACAACAGATGATGACACTTTCAAGGCACTAGCCCCTCACTTCCATGTGTTGGCGTTCTGTCACCTTTTGCTCCTGACATCTGGTCCGTGTTTCACCATCACACCAGTCCACTACTGAAAACTTAAGGCTGCCACTACAAGGTGCGCTCGCTTGTCAGTTTGTGCAGCTTAATGTTGCCCTAACGTGCGTTCACCTCCTGGTGGTCAGCTGGCTGTTGGTTGACAAAATGCTTCATCTGATATGCAGCAGAGCCCGCATTTTAAATGTTAATATCGCCGACGATCACATTAATTTAATCGTGGCAGCCAAAATTGTGATCGTACTAGGCTATAACAAAACTGTTCAAGAAATGTAATGATGTTAACGCCTGTGTCATTGAGTAAATTCCAGCATTTTCCCAGTTGTGCTAGTCACATTGGTGCAAATCGGAGGTGAAGGTGATAATTGCGGTCACTGAAGGTTAAATGTGTTAACACTGCCAAGAAAAGCCCTGATGTTGGAGGGTTTTAGTGAGTTTTTTGGTTAGAGGGAAAGAGGATATAGTGACTTTGGGCATAATGTGGCATGTTAGGTTTTTATTGTTTTGTTTTGGGTTTTTTTCCCCTTTCAGCTGCTCCCTTTCAGGGTTGCCACAGCATTTCATCACCTTATATTGCCATCAGCCACATGTTGATTTGTAAGGGTTTTTACGTAGGATGTCCTTCCTGACACAACCCTGCCCATTTTATCCAGGCTTGGGACCAGCACAGAGAGTACACTGGCTTGTGCACCCCCCGTGGCTGGATAACCAACATTTCCCTCCTCCATTCCATTACTGCTGAGCACTAAGCTGGACGGCAGGAAGTTCCATTTTTATATGGTCTTTGGTATGAGCCGGCCAGGATTTGAACGCCAGCCTCTCAGTTGTGGGGCGGATGCTCTACCTCTAGCCCACCACTCCGGTATAATGTGCCATGTTAGTAATGTAATCAAAAGCTGCAAATGATCTACAGTGGTGTGAAAAAGTGTTTGCCCCCTTCCTGATTTCTCATTTTTTTTGTAGGTTTGTCACACTTAAATGTTTCAGATCACCAAACAAATAAACATAAGACAAAGAAAACACAAGTAAACACAAAATACAGTTTTTAAATGAAGGTGTTTATTATTAAAGGAAAAAAATCCAAACCTACATGGCCCTGCGTGAAAAAGTGATTGCTCCCCTATTAAAACATAAATTAAATGTGGTTTATCACAGCTTTGGAAAGCTGAGTTCAATTTTCTAACCATTTCTAAAGTTTTGGGACTCCAGCGAACCACAGTGAGAGCCATTATCCACAAATGGCAAAAACATGGAACACTAGTGAACCTTCCCAGGAGTGGCCGGCCAACCAAAACTACCCCAAGAGTGCAGTGACGACTCATACAAGAGGTCACAAAAGACCCCATAACACCACCCAAAGAACTGCAGGCCTCATTTGCCTCAGTTAAGGTCAGTGTTCATGACTCCACCATAAGAAAGAGACTGAGCAAAAATGGCCTGCATGGCAGAGTTCCATAACGAAAACCACTGCTAAGCAAAAAGAATATGAAGGCTCATCTCAGTTTTGCCAGAAAAAATCTTGATGATCCCCAAGACTTTTGGAAAAATACTCTCTGAACTGATGAGACAAAAGTTGAACTTTTTGGCAGGTGTGTGTCCCATTCATCATTATCATAGCAGTCTGTTGGGGGTGACAATGACTGTTTCATTTAGGTCTGATCAGATTCACGCAGCTCTGTCCTTCACCCTCCGCTGCCAGGAACTCCTGGCCTTGTCAACCCGGGCGACGTCCGAGCCGGTATGAGTTGCTTTCTGACTGACCATTTCATGAAACTGATTGCAAAGTATTTGAGTACCGCTAGCTTTTTCTGGACCAGCGGCACATTCTTGGCAGATAGAAGTATGATCAATGGCAAGGACAGGCCAAAACAAACTGACTCCAGTATCTGTCGCAGTGACTGACCAGATGATAGGTTTGTTTATCTTTGCTCTTTGTGTAGTGCATGTCACGATGCACCGACTGGCAAAAGTCCACCACAGACCTTGCGACAGATGTGCTTATCTGCCAGGATGTCCAGTCTCACTAACTGGGAGTGGTCCACCACAGACCTGTGACAGATATTGTTTTTAGTTCTGCCAGGATGCCCAGTGTCACCCTCCATACCCTTGGAAGGGCGGGGTTGCCAGTTGAGTTGCCGACGGCCCGATCCATGAGAAAGGAAGTACCGGTTTTCATGGTTATCCGGTAGCAAGCAAACCAATGCCTGACCTGACATGGCATAAAAGTAACACAGCATTTCAGAAAAGGAACATCATACCAACAGTAAAATATGATGGTGGTAGTGTGATGGTCTGGGGCTGTTTTGCTGCTTCAGGACCTGGAAGACTTGCTGTGGTAAATGGAACCATGGATTCTGCTGTTGACCAAAAAATCCTGAAGGAGAAAGTCTGGCCATCTGTTTGTGACCTCAAGCTGAAGCGCACTTAGGTTCTGCAGCAGGACAATGATTGAAAACAAACCAGCAAGTCCACCTCTGAATGGCTTAAGAAAAACAAAATGAAGACTTTGGAGTGGCCTAATCAAAGTCCTGACCTGAATCTGATTGAAATGCTGTGGCATGACCTTAAAAAGATGGTTCATGCACGAAAACCCTGCAGTGTGGCTGAATTACAACAATTCTACAAAGATGAGAGGGACAAAATTCCTCCACAATGCTGTAAAAGGCTCATTGCCAGTTATCACAAACGCTTGATTGCAGTTGTTGCTGCTGAGGGTGGCCCAAACAGTTATTAGGTTTAGGGGGAAATCACTTTTTCACACAGGGCCATGTAGGTTTGGATTTTTTTCCCCTTAATCATAAACACTTTCATTTTAAAAACTGCATTTTGTGTTTACTTGTGTTATCTTTGTCTGATATTTAAATTTGTTTGATGATCTGAAAACATTTAAGTGTGACAAACGTACAAAAAAATGAGAAATAGGAAGGGGGCAAACACTTTTTCACACCACTGTATATAGCAGTTTGATCTGTCAAAAGTTAAATGTATCAACATGTTATCAACAGATCTGTGTTTAATAATTTAGCCATCAAGGGACCACATGCTCTAAAAGTCGTTTTAATTTCTGTTCACATTTAAACAGGTCAAATGACCTCAGAAGTTGCTCAGTGGGTATTGGTCACTTACCAATAGTTGGGATGGTGGTAACAATCTCCCCAAGCTTCAGTTTGTAGAGGATCGTCGTTTTTCCTGCTGCATCTAAACCGACTGAAACAAACAAACAAACAAACACACATTTAAAACACAAAGAAATGGAACCAGTGTTTACAATTATAAAAGTCAAATTTATAAACCCCTATCAAATATTTTTTTCAACCAAAAGGTGTCATTCCAACCAAAAACCGTTTCCAATTTATTTATTTTTTTTTTTGATTTTGTATACTTTATTGATCCCCAGAGGGGAAATTGAGGGCATCCACCTGGATGGATTAAGCAGCCGCGGTATGGCGCTATCCCTTAACCATTCACACACATTCACACCTAGGGCCACTTTCAGAGTCTCCAATTAACCTAACCTGCATGTTTTTGGCCTGTGGGAGGAAACCTGAGAAATCCCGGAGTAAACCCACACAGATACGGGGAGAACATGCAAACTCCACACAGAACACTGTTGGTCATGGGCTGGGATCGAACCAGGGATCCCATGGCCAAGGGTGAGTTGCTATGCTGTTGCAGTGCTAACCACACTACCTCCAAATTTGTATTTTGATATTCAGCAATGACAAAAACTACAACAACAGTTCGTCCAGATGGAAACGTAAACTTTTTGGGGAAGTCAACGGGTATGGCCCATTTCAATGATCAAACAAAGGGCGTAAGAAGGCCTACTTCAAAAAAAGAAAAAAAAAGTCAACAGGCTTTTTCTGATGGGGTAAATACAGGTCCCCATCACTAGTTTAGGAAATAAGTTTTTATTAATTAAAGGGGAAATTAACTCATTTTTAATTAGGCCGGATTTGGTATGTTAACGCAGGAAATTATATAATTTTGAGGAATATCACCATTTTTTTGAATAAATTGTGATCCGGAGAGAGAAAACAAGTCAGCAAAAGTGACGGTTTCAGATGACGGAAATTTGGTGGGAATGTCGGCCTGAAATGCGTGACATCAGGAGCTGAATAATGAATTAATTACTAGTCTTGCTACAATCTGAAAACGATGAGATTACATTCATATTTTGAGGAAAATAGAAGAAAGCATTCTCAATCTGAGTTTCAAAGTGAATACCAACGAAAAGGAAGATAAAGGTGAAGACTGATTTAGTAGACTGCGATAATGATGAGGAAGATTTGGGAGATTTTGACCCTGAAGCTGATGACAAAAACCAAGCTAGTGCTAACGCTGCGGCTGCAGTCCTTGCAGCTTACCTGCATGAACCGGGTCCAAGACAGCTGGATGGGGAGTTCCTCTTTAATCTGTCCCACAGTTTGTTTGTTTTTTTCACTGTCCAACTACTCCCTGTTAGCCATTCAGGGATGAGAATGGGGTTTGTGAAAAAAGAGGAAACTAAGCCGGGGGTGTTGGGGGACGCAGGCCAAGCTAACAAAATCTGGTGTTTTAGAATACTCAAATGTGGTCTTATATTTAAAGTTAGAAGTAAGTACAAATGCATTTATAGTTTACCTTTTTAATCTGCTGCTGCATCACATGTGTAAATTTATGATATCTGAATGGTATGTTGATGTAATAATACTAAATTATATTTTACTACTATTTAATATGTTTAGAACTGACACAGAATTACATTTACATAGTTCTAGAACAGCCAAAATAATTTAACCAAGTAAAATTATAAATATTAACAAAATTCCATCAACAAGTCCATCACCCATTTATTAAAATATACTGACATTCTGCAAACATTTTGATTTATTAATGTGTGCATTTGTTAGTGTTACTAGGAATATAAAAAAGTTGCATATTAGTGTATTTTAATATTTGAAAGATAATCTAAGAAAGTAAGTAAAACCTAAAAGATGTTTAATATTTTTATGCAATGACCATAAAGAAATTATGTTTACTAATAAAAGCAAAGATATCTTAGGAAAGGCAACCCATCACCACATGACAAAAAAACTTACACATGCATTATGTAACTCCTCCTAGTGAAACAAAAAATGATAAATTATATTCAAAATTCTTAGATTGCATTTCAAATTGTGAGAAAATATGTAATAACATTTATCTATTAACAATCGATAATAAGCATTCAAATGCAATTAGTGTTTCAAAACAGGCATGACGTCACAACTTACACATGCTATTTCATAACAAATTCATTACGCGAAAATTCTCAAGTACATTACTTATAACGAGAAAAAAATCTTACCTCGGAATGTGTCTTCCGATCACTAATTGCTGTAATCGGGGCCGATTGTGATGAACTTTGATCGACTGGCATCTGAATTTGACTGTGTCCATCGATCGTTTTGAACGCAGCACGAGCGAGTAGTTTGATCTCCTTGTAGCTACAATGTTGAGATGTTTCTGTTTTGAACAGTGTTCAACTAAGGCAACACAACCACGAGATCCATAACTCAAGAAATCGTTGCAATAAACACACTGGGCTTTCCCTGGTACTTCGCATTTCGCTATGAAGTCGGCCATTTTT
Source organism: Pholidichthys leucotaenia (assembly GCA_020510985.1). NCBI lineage: Eukaryota > Metazoa > Chordata > Actinopteri > Cichliformes > Pholidichthyidae > Pholidichthys > Pholidichthys leucotaenia. The sequence continues at coordinate 212,428,934 of CM035845.1, read as the reverse complement.
TCAACCACAACTTCGGTATTTTTACCGATCTTTACAGTCATTGACACAGTTTTTTTGAGCCACTCCCAACGAAACTTGTTCCTTATCCCTTTGTCGATTTCTAAAATTCTTGCATTGTTGTCTTTCGTGAGTTTTAGGTTCACCATTTTCACGAAATCGGGAAAACTCGGTTGATTGAACTGTCCGCCATTTGCATTTCGCTCCGCGTGTTGGATATGACAAAGGAATAACAAAATTGCCGACTGGTTGCTTCAATAAGTATCAGCCAATCAGTGGCCTTGTTACATTACATTACTGATCTCGCTGGGTAGCGCGTTCTGCGTGGTGGATTTTAGCAGCCGATCGAAAATACGACTCGCCGCTCATAACAGACCTCAACCCCCCCCTAAAATTTCCTCCTCGAATTTAGACGATTCACGAGAATGACCCTAGACATGATCAAATCCGAGGAATTCCGCGGATCCGCGGAGGATTCTCATCCCTGGCCATTTGCTCCGGTCCTCCTGCCAGGCTGCTCCTCCCTCATCATCTCGCCGGTGGCTGAAGCGGCTTTTGAACTTCACCAAACCAATGTCTGAGTCCACCGGCGGTCCCTCCTTTACCTCGGCAATGTGAGCCCCGTGGCAGCCGCTCGGTCCTGTGTGAGCCACTGGATCAAAACGGAGCAACTTGAGTCAGTGTGCCTCCTCTGGGCTGAACCCCCGTGATGATGAACCGAGGAGAAATGAAGACGAGTTGTAGCTTAATCCTAACAACACTGTGAACCAGTACATGTAAATGTATTTATTGATGTTTCTTCTCTTAATTTTATATTATAGAAAATTTAGAAATCCACTTTGTGATTGTCTTTTCTCTAAATTAAAACAAAAAATGTGTAAAAGTTGTCCCTGAGTGATCGGCAACTTAGCCGAAATTATTCATCAGCTTTTAGAGAAGCTAGAGTGTTTCTTGTTTTAATACCAAATTGTGTTTTTAGCAAGGGTAGACTTATTCTTCAAATATATGTGCTTTATTGATTGGGATGATTTTTTAGACCAGTCTTGATCATCATTTTTGCTTCATATCTTCACCCTCTCCTTGCAAGTTGCATGCTTGCAGTGAAAATGGTTATCTCGCCACCGAGTAACCGGGTGATCAAAACCTTCACGAGGTCTAATGTCTGCAATATTTGTTTATTTCTACAATTTAGATGCATAATAAAGAGTGCGGGTTGGATCTGCTGGAGCCACTGAACTTTTAGTTTGTTCAACTTGTAACATCACCAAAATCAGTCAGAAAATATGGACGTCAGAGCCTCGACGTGGGTGCACATAATGAATGGAAAATATTCAATTTATTTTCTTTCTAGAAGAAATTAAGGCTACAAAAGTACTATACAGTATTCATGTTTATTATGTTCTCTACTATATTCATGTTTATTATGTTCTCAGCTTTTGGTAGAGGTATAATATGCTTATTTTAGAATTCTCAATTCCCTTAAAAAAAAAAAAAGGACTCACAAGGACTCACAAAAAAAAAGGACTCACAAGCTAACAAAGTGCACCCCAACAAAGTGCATGCAGAATCTTTTATACTGAGGGGAACACATCAACTGTGGCTTCTTTAGATCTGTTTATAAATGTGAATTTATTCTTTAACCACCATCAGTAAACTCTCAGCCATCCATTACTAAACCATCACCTGTGGCAACCTGGGGAGTGCATAATGGTTTACCACCTTAGACAGGAACAAAGGATGCAAAGTTAACCTTTTGTGTGTGAGAAGTTTCTAGATGCCCTAGTAAGATAACAGGGAGGTGTCAAGGATGAATGGACTGACTGCAGTCGGACGGGGGATTATCTTTTGTGTGTGAGAAGAGTCTAGAAGGATGTCATGTATTTAAGGGAAGAGTTCCTACTTGTATGCCATTCTGTCTATGCTCCTTGTGTGAGTCGTGTAATAAACCGCCTGAACCAAACCAGCCTCATTATTTACACGCTCCACACTGGTGACCCAAGACGAATCATGGAATACGACGGAAGATCCCCGGAGCCAACCTCGACTGGAAACCCCAGCTTCGCGTGCGCTGTAGCGATCAAACTACCTGATTTTTGGCAGCACAACCCGCGCTCCTGGTTCCACCTAACCGAGGCGCAGTTCGCCCTCCGAGGGATATCGGCGGATGATACGAAATTCTACTATGTGGTCGCAGCGCTCGATTCCAGCACGGCTCAGCACATCGAGAGCCTGCTCAATCAGCCACCAGCCGACAGCAAATATGATGCGCTGAAGGCTGCCCTCATCCAGCACTACACGCTCTCGGATGGTGAGAGAGCAGAGAGGCTTCTGACGCGGACCGAGTTGGGAGACGGTTTGGCCGTGGACATGATGGAGAAGATGCTGAGGTTAAAGGGCACAGACGACGACCACTTCATCTTCACCCACATTTTCCTTAGGAACCTTCCGACAGCGGCGAGAGCGGCCCTGGCCAATTCGTCGTTGCTGGCCAAACGGGACTATCGTGCGCTAGCCCGAGAGGCAGACTGGATCATCGTCGCCACCAAGGCTTTCGTGACCATTGCGGCAGCGACAGAGCCCGGCACATCGACACGAGGAGGCGAGGAACCACCGACGGCAGCAGCAGCAGCGGGGGCCAAGGAACGTGGAGGTGACACGTTTTGCTTCTACCATCACCGTTTTGCAGAGAGGGCACGCAAATGTATACCACCGTGCCAGTTCAAGCGCTCGGGAAACGCCAAGACCGGAGGTCGGTAGCAGCTGCGACCCTCGGGGAGGAGAACAAGCTGCTCTATTTGACGGATGCACGCTCGGGGAGGCATTTCCTCGTGGACACCGGCGCACAGAAGAGTTTCATCCGGCCGACCTACGCTGACCAGCTGGCAGGAGCCAGCGGCCCCGAGATGGCAGCAGCAAACGGCTCAGACATTAAGACCTTTGGTGAGAGGACTCTGCTCTTGTCTCTACACGGTCGTACATATGAATGGACTTTTGTTGTAGCAGCATTGGATTACCATATACTGGGGGCTGATTTTCTATGTGCACATGGGTTGTTGGTAGATGTCGCTAACAGGCGCCTGGTTAATGCACTGTCTTTTGACTCTCTCCCCTGTATAGCTCGAGTGACCCGGCCAACAGCACAAGCCAACGTCACAGCAGCATGCGGTAAGTTCCACACATTGCTCGCTCAGTTCCCAGCACTCACAGTCCCGACGTTTTCAGCAGCTATCGCTAAACATGGGGTGGAGCATTTTATCACCACCACCGGGGCGCCCGTTTTTGCAAAACCTCGGCGTTTGGACGCAGCTAAAATGGCCATAGCGCGCGAGGAGTTCGCTAACCTAGAGAAGTTAGGCGTCATCAGGCGCTCAAACAGCCCATGGGCTTCCCCGCTACACATGGTCCCTAAAGCTGAAGGTTCGTGGCGACCTTGCGGCGATTTCCACAGGTTAAACAACACTACAGCGCATGACCGCTACCCAATTCCCCACATTCAGGATTTTTTCTGCTCACCTTGCAGGAGCGCGCATTTTTTCTAAGATAGATTTGGTCCGTGGTTACCACCAAGTCCCATTGCGCGCTGAGGACATACCCAAAACAGCGGTAATAACTCCGTTTGGTTTATTTGAGTTCTTGCGCATGCCGTTTGAGCTTAAAGGGGCAGCACAGACGTTCCAACGCATGATGGATGCAGTGCTGCGCGATCTCCCTTTCATGTTCGTCTACCTGGACGATATCTTGGTAGCCAGCACGTCTGAAGACGAACACGAAACCCACCTCACGACGGTTTTCCGTAGGTTGGAAGAGCACGGTTTAATAATCAACCCGGCGAAATGTCAGTTCGGGGTGATGGGGATTGATTTTTTAGGGCACTGCGTCTCTCCCGAAGGAGTTCCGCTGCCTGACAAAGTGCGCGCAGTGACAGATTTTCCCCAACCACAGTCAGGGCGCTACAAGAATTTTTGGGAATGGTGAACTTTTATAACCGTTTCCTTCCCCGCACAGCGCAGCTCATGCAGCCATTGTACGCTGCGCTCAAAAAACAGAAACCCGCGAATAGGGTCGAATGGACCCCGGAACGAGAGCAGGCGTTCTCGGAAGTTAAAGCAGCCCTGGCAAACACCGCATTGTTGGCACATCCAGACCCAACGGCCCGCATAGCCCTCACCACTGACGCCTCAGATGTGGCCATAGGGGCTGTCGTGGAGCAGCGCGTCACCGGGGCTTGGCAGCCGCTTGCCTTTTTCAGCAGAACCTTGCGCGACAATGAACGTAAATACAGCGCGTTCGACAGAGAGTTGCTGGCTCTCCACCTGGCCATTCGCCATTTCCAGTTCTGGCTGGAAGGGCGCAATTTTACTGCGTTCGTTGACCATAAGCCACTAACATTCGCGATGGCCAAAGTTTCAGAACCTTGGTCGGGCCGGCAGCAGAGGCAGCTGGCCGCGATCTCAGAGTTTACTACCGATATTCAGCATGTGTCGGGCAAACTGAATGTAGTGGCAGACTGCCTCTCGCGCGCCGTGGTGGCCCCGGTCTGAGTAGGGTTGGATTACGCAGCCATGGCCGCGGAGCAGGCTAGTGACGCGGACGTGTGCGCGCTCCAGTCTGGACCAACAGGGTTAAGGCTGGAGAAGAGGACGCTGCTTAACGGCATTCCCCCCTTAATCTGCGACGTCTCCACGGGTCGCCCACGGCCTGTGGTTCCGGCCGCGTGGCGCCGCCGCGTGTTTGAGTCGGTTCACTCTTTGGCACACCCAGGGGTGCACGCGTCGGTCAAAATGGTAGGAGAGAAATATGTGTGGCTGGGCCTTCGCAAACAAGTGAAAGAGTGGGCGGCGGCCTGCGTGGCGTGCCAACAAGCCAAGGTTCACAGACACACGAAGGCTCCTTTGGAGCCGTTTCGCATCCCGGCTAAGAGGTTCGACCATGTCCACGTGGACCTCGTAGGCCCCCTTCCGCCATCACAGGGGTGCACGCATCTCCCGACAATGGTGGACCGCACCATGCGCTGGCCAGAAGCAGTTCCGCTGGCAGCAACCACGGCCAAGGAGGTGGCGCGCGTTTTTAACAGCATGGGTGGCGCGTTTTGGAGTTCCGTCGGACATTATACGTCCGACAGAGGCTCTCAATTTGTTTCTGCACTCTGGTCAACCATGGCCCGCAGCCTAGGTGTCTCAATTCACCGCACAACCGAGTACAACCCGCAGGCTAATGGGTTAAGCGAACGTTTTCATAGGTCGTTAAAAACGGCTCTGAGGGCTTCACTGACGGATGCGAATTGGGTAGACAGGCTACCATGGGTTTTATTGGGGTTACGTTCTGCGCCTAAAGAGGATCTGGAAGCTTCCCCGGCAGAACTCGTTTTTGCACAACCACTCTGGCTGCCTGGGGAGTTTCTGCCAGATAATCCTGCGCCGGGCAGCTCCCCGTCTCAGCTGCTGCAGCGTTGCATAGACTCAAGCACGCTGCCGGGTCCTGCCCACCACAGTTTTCCGCGCGTTTTTGTGCCTAAAGCTTTGAAAAACGCAGAGTTCGTGTTTGTCAGACACGACGCCCACCGCCCCCCACTGCGCCCACCTTATGATGGACCGTTTAGAGTGCTGGAAACAGGAGATAAGCATTTTTTGCTAGATTTGGGGGGTAGGAGGGAGAAAATTGGCATAGACAGACTTAAACCTACTTTCGTTGTGGCTGACGAGCAAGTGCTGTTGGCGAGGGCCTCTCGGCGTGGAAGACCCCACGGGGCGCTTCCCAGAGAAAAGATTCTCCAGAGCACCCACACGGACAGTCAAAAAGTTTTCACCCCCAGACATCAGCCCCCCAGCATGGCAGCGCCACGGAGGCAGCGAATCCTGGCTACAGCAGATACGGCAGAAGACTGAAGCCCAAGCAGCATGCGGACTGATGTTAATGGTTTTATCACAGCATGTGGACTATTACTCTCTTGTCCTATCTAAGTTGCTGGGGGTGGTGGTGTGGCAACCTGGGGAGTGCATAATGGTTTACCACCTTAGACAGGAACAAAGGATGCAAAGTTAACCTTTTGTGTGTGAGAAGTTTCTAGATGCCCTAGTAAGATAACAGGGAGGTGTCAAGGATGAATGGACTGACTGCAGTCGGACGGGGGATTATCTTTTGTGTGTGAGAAGAGTCTAGACGGGGATTATCTTTTGTGTATGAGAAGAGTCTAGAAGGATGTCATGTATTTAAGGGAAGAGTTCCTACTTGTATGCCATTCTGTCTATGCTCCTTGTGTGAGTCGTGTAATAAACCGCCTGAACCAAATCAGCCTCATTATTTACTAAACGCTCCACACACCTTTATTTTCTGAGTTCATCATCTTCAGGATTTCTACCTCTGTATGTCAGATCAAGTCAACAAACAAGATTTTAGTGTGTTTAAACGGTGTTCAGATAACGTCTATGATGGCGTCAGATGTCTTTAGTTGTAGATAAACAGCCAGAGAACGTCAGCAGTATTATAAAGGAGCATTAATTATTCAGTCTGTATGACTACGAGTTGAGGGGATGGAAATAAAGCCTGTAGAATTTAATCCATTTTCGGGGACCTCCCATACTTACATTAAAAATAATAATTAAAGGAAACTTTACAGTAAAGGCGACTTTGGGGAAAACCGTGTTACAGCACCGTGATCATGATCGATTATACCCCTGAAACCGGGATCCTGACAGTCTCGACACAACCTTGGAGAGATTTAAACTCACTGAAACAGAAGGATTATTTCAACACCAAAACAACATTAAACACCCACTCATTCTGTTTCCAACACCAAACCCCCACTTCCGATAGAATCGGTACCCTCTACTCTTTAGCAGGTTTAAATTGTCCCGGTACTGACGGATTGGTCCTTCAGTCAGTATCACTTACAACCAGCTCTACATCAAATATAGCGGACATGAAAAATAACGGAGCCGGCTAGCTCGTTAGCCTAGCTCACCCATCAGGATCCTCATCTGCTTCTTCCCGAACAGTTTGCTGAACAACGATGAGATGGTGAGCCCCATGGCCGACGGGGTGTCACGCTACACGCAGGACAGGAGCCGAAGAGTTTGGGAGCACAGTGGATCAGGGTCCGGGAACACAGAGTCCGAATCAGAGAGCAGCTCCTCTTGGTGCCACGTCTAGGCCAACGCGGAAGAAATGACGTCAACACGAGGAACAAAACTTTATTAACAACATGCAAAAAGCGCTGCGTTCACGAACCACTGAAACGCTGCGTATTTCACCAGATAAATTAATAGATCACAACAGAATATAGCATTATAGTTTAGTGTACACCATAATCCTAAATGACTTTATTTTTCATTAAATATCAAAGTTTATAAAGTCACAATAAACTGCACTGAATGCCTCAGATTAAAATATTAGAAATATATCTCAACGTTAGTAAAATGCTAGATCAAATTGAAACTGTAAAGAGCAATAAAGAGTAATAAATCAAGTAATTATTATTATTGAAACTTTATTCCAGACACACAAAGGCTCCATAACACCGATAAGACAACATTAACTGTGGTTGAAAGACGTCATTATTATATTATTATTGTTGTTGTTGTTATTTTTGGCTGATGTTACCGTTTTTCCTGTTTTATTTGAAAGCAGCAGAGAAATCATCCCTACTCCTGGTTGTCACTTCCGCCTTGGTACAACATGGCTGCTGTTGAACAGAAGCTATGAGTTAAGATTCTAAATAAACACCGATTGTCGACTGATTTCTCGTCGACAGGTTCCAACTGGCGGTTGTGCTCGTGCAGGTTCACGATGGCTATGGGTCATTAGCGTCCCCGCTGTTTAAATTGAAGTGTATTTATCTGACGTTAGCTACGATTTTTTACAGTTGAATAAGTAAAGATGATGGAGTCTGAGCTCTAAAACTTGAAATCTGAGGAGGTAAGAAACCCAGTAAAATGAAGACGTGCTCATTTCAAACTGTATATTTTGTGGCTTTGGTGTAGTCCTGCATGATTTAAGTCTAAACTTGTTTGTTCACCTTCACAGTTAGTAATAGGGCTGTCTGCACGTCAGCTGTTCTGTCATTCTGTGCCACTTTATCTAGACGTGCTACGCTGCAGCTTTGCGCATGCGCAGACTCGTGTACATGGCTCCGTTTCCACGCCCATCATTTCATGCTACCGTAAACGTCAAACTTTGGAAAGTTCCTGTACAGTAGGTAAAATTACGTTGCAAAGTTGCCCGTTGTCTCTACAGCTATCAGACTCGTGTACAGAAGCTCCGTTTTCACGCTTATCATTTCATGCTACCGTAAACATTTATGTGCATTTTTGAAACAAAGGAGCCTCAAGCTCATGAACGATCTGTAGCCTAATGCTGGAGAAAGTATTTTTATAACTGGGAGCATTATCTGATGGGGAATACTGGTATATTAAAATGTTCAGAATGTACATGGAGCAACGCCAACTATTCCTTACAATCTTGAATTGATTTGTGGCCCGTATCGCCCTCTTGTGTGCAGTTAAAGCTTGGTGAAATGTCTTTGCTATATTTGATAAGCTAGTTTTACACCACAGCTGCATAGAGCAGAGCACTACCGATCTACTCCCACAAGCTGAAAGTAATCTCCATTTCCCTCCTCCTTTTTGAGCTCCTTGGTTCCAGTCCTCAACTGGTCTTCATGTAATATTCTCCACTTTCTGACCACAAATTAATCCCCATATTTTTAATGGAAACTAATCAACATAAAAGTAGTTTACGATAAGCGGGTATTGGAAATTAAGCGTTAAATAAATGATATTGTTTCTATTTAGTGAAAATAATACTTCACATACAGAAATGGGAATTTTTTTTAAAGTTTATGATAAATTCGGTAATCAGACAGAGCAAAGAAATTAAGGAAAATAAAATAACTAAATTGAATATTATGGACTAATTAAACACATTAAACATTTATATGGGCTGCAGAATATACACAAATCGTACCGATAAGCAACGGTAGCAGTTTTTGACAAAGCAGCATAAGTCAATGGACTCTGCTGTCGATCGGTGCTACCGGTAGCATTTTTCGATAGGGCAGCGCTTGCACGGGAACGCACCCACCACGGGAGCATGGAGGTAAGAAAAACCAGCAGTTTACCACTGCAATAATGTGGCGTATCAATATTATGATGAGCTTTCACCGCAAGATTGGATCAGATATGATCAAAAACTTTAAATTTGTGATCTCAAAAAGTGTCCCTACCGTCTACCAGCCAGTATGTGGAAGAATGATCTATCGGAGCGGCCAGAAACAACATTTATTGATATTTGTAACTACCAGATACATGCACCAGGTTCGCTGTGCATTGGTGGAACACTCTAATAACAGAAAATAAATTGTACCTTATAAAAATATTTTCTTTTCTATCAGACAGTGAAAAAGGTTGTTTTTACCTTAACATGCTTGAGCCACTTCTTACAGCCTTCTGACGAAGGCTGCAAGACAAAAGAGGACTCTAAAGATTACTCATACCGCTCTTGGATGCAAACAAGATCATCAAGGATTCCTATAATCATCTAATTCCAACAGCAAACATCATGTCCTGTCTGGCACACTGAAGATCCACAAACCAGACACCCCATTACGACCAATTATGGACAGCATAGAATCAGTAACCTACAATCTATCAAAGGTGTTAGTTGAAATAATTAAAGCTCTTCTTGGACTCACAGATCAACACTGCAAGAACATCAAACAATTAGTGCAAGACTTGAAGGACAAAATATACAAGCAAATGAAATATTAGTATCACACAATGTCATATCCCTGTTTACAAAAACACTGGTCATAGTCGCTATACACATTGTTGAAAACCATCTCGGACATGACAAAACCCTACACAAACACACAGAACTCACAGTAGAAGACATCACGAAGCTGCTACATTTTGTTGCCACCTCCACCTACTTTCAATTCAGAGGAACCATCTACAAACAAAAAGAGGGCTTTGCCATGGGAAATCCACTCTCAGCAATCATGAGCGTTTTTTTCATGGAGGACCTAGAGGCCAGAGCCATACAAACGGCACCAGCATCATGTAAAACTAGAGGGCACTCAGAGAGCACATACCTCTGCCAAGGCCGCTGTTCATCCAAACTGCGCTCCATAATATGCAGAAACAATGTATTTGTTTGGCAAATATCTTCCTATGTTTGTTTAGGACAAAATCTAAGAACTTGAGAAAATCATAACATTTACTAATAATAACAATAAAAGACATCATGCATTGCAGACCAAAGTTAAACATCAATAGACACAGAAACCATGTCCATGGTCTGAAAAATAAATATCAGAGACTTCTGTAATGTTATGGATTCCTCTCTAGCCCAAGGACCACCTCTGGTGAAAATTTCTTCCAAGTCCATGCAGTAGTTTTGGAGTATTGTTGCTAACACACTGTGTTAAAAGCACACTGTGTTAGAAGCTGTGTATCGGGCTTGTTGTTATGAGCTATTCGGTCTCTGTTCGGTCTCTGTACGACTGTTGTGAGAGTTCAGTTCGTATTGCCAGCACTCAGTCGGACTCATTCCCAGTGAGAGTTGATCTCTGCCAGGGCTGCCCTTTGTCACCGATCCTGTTCATAATTTTTATGGACAGGATTTCTAGGCACAGCTAGGGAATGGAGGGTGTCATGCTTGGTGACCTGACCATCTCATCTCAGTTGTTTGCAGATGATGTTGTCCTGCTGACTTCATCCAGCAATGACGTGCAGGTCTTACTGGGACGGTTTGCCGCTGAGTATGAAGAGGCTGGGATGAGAATCAGTACCTCCAAGTTCATGGTCCTCAGCCGGAAAAAGGTGGATTGTCCTCTCCGTGTTGGGAACAAGCTCCTGCCCCAAGTGGAGGAGTTTAAGTATCCCTGGGTCTTATTCACGAGCAAGGGGAGAATGGCGCGAGAGACTGACAGATGGATCGGAGTAGTATCTGCAGTGATGCGGACATTGTACCGGTCTGTTGTGGTGAAGAGGGAGCTGAGCTCTAAGGCAAAGCTGTCGATTTACTGTTCAATCTATGTTCCTACCCTCATCTATGGTCATGAGCTTTGGGTAATGACTGAAAGAACAAGATCATGGATATAAGCGGCTGAAATGAGCTTTCTTCATAGGATTGTTGGACTCACCCTCAGAGATAGGGTGAGGAGCTCAGTCATCCTGGAGAGGCTTGTGACCATAGGTGAGAGTAGGAACGTCGATTGACTGGTAAATCGACAGGTTTGCCTTAGAACTCAGCTCCCTCTTCACCACAACAGACCGGTACAATGTCTGCATCACTGCAGATGCTGCTCCGATCCGTCTGTCAATCTCTCGCTCCATTCTCCCCTCACTCGTGAATAAGACCCCAAGGTACTTAAACTCCTCCACTTGGGGCAGGAGCCTGTCCCCAACCCAGAGAGAACAATCCACCTTTTTCCAGCTGAGGACCATGGACTCGGACTTGGAGGTGCTGATTCTCATCCCAGCCGCTTCACACTCGGTGGCAAACCGTCCCAGCAAGAACTGTGGGTCATTGCTGGACGAAGCCAATAGGATATCATCATCTGCAAACAACAGAGATGAGATCCTGTGGTCACCAAGCATGACACCCTCCATTCCCTGGCTGCGCCTAGAAATCCTGTCCATAAAAATTATGAACAGGATCGGTGACAAAGGGCAGCCCTGGTGGAGTCCAACTCTCACTGGGAATGAGTCTGACCGAGTGTTGGTAATACGAACCAAACTCTCACAACGGTCGTACAGAGACCGAATAGCTCATAACAACAAACCCGATACCCTATACTCCCGAAGCACCCCCCACAAAAAGCCATGAAGGACGTGGTCGAATGCCTTCTACAAAACACATGTCCACAAAACACATGTAAACTGGTTGGGCAAACTCCCACGAACCCTCGAGAATTCTCGAGAGGGTAAAGAGCTGGTCCGATGTGCCACAGCCAGGACGAAAACCACATTGCTCCTCCTGAATCCGAGGTTCAACCAACGGCCGGACTCTCCTGTCCAGTAAATTGGCATAGACCTTCCCAGGGAGGCTGAGGAGTGTGATCCCTGTAAAGTTGGAGCACACCCTCCGGTCCCCTTTTTTGAAGAGAGGAACCACCACCCCGGTTTGCCATGCCAAAGGCACTGCCCCCGACCTCCACGCAGTGTTGCAGAGGCATGTCAACCATGACAGCCCTCAACATCCAGGGCCTTGAGGTACTCAGGGCGAATCTCAGCCACCCCCGGAGTGGCCACCAAGGAGATTTTTAACCACCTTGGTGACCTCAGCCCCTGTGATAGGCGAGCCACCCCCCTCGTCCACAAGCCCTGCTTCCTCTATGGAAGGCGTATCAGTGGGATTGAGGAGATCCTCAAAGTATTCCTTCCACCGCCCGACGATATCCCCAGTCGAAGTCAACAGCGCCCCATCCGCACCATACACAGTGTGGACGGGGAGCTGCTCCTCCCTCCTGAGCCGCCGGACAGTTTGCCAGAATTTCTTTGAGGCCGACCGAAAGTCTTGTTCCATGGCCTAACTGAACTCCTCCCATACCCGGGTTTTTGCTTCAGCAACCACCCAAGCTGCATTCCGCTTGGCCTGCTGGTACACCTCAGCTGCTTCGGGAGTCCCACAAGCCAACCAAGCCTGATAGGACTTCAACAATAGAGGTGGAGAACATGACCCATTAAGACTCCATGTCTCCATACTCCCTCGGAATGTGGTTGAAGTTCTTCCGGAGGTGGGAGTTGAAGACCTCCCGGACAGAGGCCTCACCCAGACGTTCCCAGCACACCCTCACTATACGTTTGGGTCTACCAGGTCTGAATGGCATCCTCCCCTGCCATCGGATCCAACTCACCACCAGGTGGTGATCAGTTGTCAGCTCTGCACCTCTCTTTACCCGAGTGTCCAAGACATACGGTCGCAGGTCTGATGACACGATAACAAAATCAATCATCGACCTGTGACCTAGGGTGTCCTGGTGCCAGGTGCACATATGGACACCCTTATGCTTGAACATGGTGTTTGTTATGGACAAACTGTGGTTAGCACAGAAGTCCAATAACTGAACACCACTTGGGTTCAGATCGGGCAGGCCATTCCTCCCAATCACCCCCCTCCAGGTTTCACTGTCATTGCCCACGTGCGCATTGAAGTCCCCCAGTAGGACAATGGAGTTTCCAAGAGGAGCACCCTCCAGCACCCCAGTCAGAGACTCCAGAAAGGGTGGGTACTCTGAAATATCATTTGGTGCATAGGCACAAATGATGGTCAGGACCCATTTCCCAACCCGAAGGCGCAGGGAAGCAACCCTTTCGTCCACCGGGGAAAATTCCAATATAGAGGCAGCAAGGTGGGGGGATACAAGAATACCCACCCCTGCTCGTCGCCTCTCGCCCGGGGCAACTCCAGAAAAGGCCAAGCTCCAGCCCTTTTCCAGGAGGTTGGTTCAGGAACCGGAGCTGTGTGTTGAGGTGAGGCCGACTATATCTAGCCGGTATCTCTCAACCTCGTACACCAGCTCAGGCTACTTCTCCACCAGAGAGGTGGTATTCCACGTACCAAACGTATGTGGTACGTGGAATGCTTCAGGGACTACAGATGGAAATTAGGGAGAATGCTATAATCTGGTACAGAGCATCTTTACCCTGTGTTTAATGTTTTTTCTGTACATGGTCCCTGACAAATAAACCAATAAACTAAACTAAACCTTTGGAACCAGAAAAAAGGAACACAAGAAAGAATGTCCCAGAAGCCAGTTTAGGAAGCTTGGGATCAGACCGCCAAGGTCTCCGCCTTTGACCGCCACCTGATCCACATAGCACCAGACCCTCATGATCCCTCCTGCAGGTGGTGAGCCCACTGGAGGGTGGACCCATGTAACTCATTTGGGCTCAGCCCGACTGAGTCCCATTGGTGGAAACCCGGCCACCAGACACTAGCCATCCAACACTCCAACACTATTGCCAACACTCGATCAGACTCATTCCCAGTGAGAGTTGGACTCCGCCAGGGCTGCCCTTTGTCACCGATCCTGTTCATAATTTTTATGGACAGGATTTCTAGGCGCAGCCAGGGAACGGAGGGTGTCATGCTTGGTGACCACAGGATCTCATCTCTGTTGTTTGCAGATGATATTGTCCTGCTTGCTTCATCCAGCAATGACGTACAGTTCTTACTGGGACGGTTTGCCGCTGAGTGTGAAGAGGCTGGGATGAGAATCAGTACCTTCAAGTCCGAGTCCATGGTCCTCAGCCGTAAAAAGGTGGATTGTCCTCTCCGTGTTGGGGACAGGCTCCTGCCCCAAGTGGAGGAGTTTAAGTATCTTGGGGTCTTATTCACGAGTGAGGGGAGAATGGAGTGAGAGGTTGACAGACGGATTGGAGCAGCATCTGCAGTGATGCGAACGTTGTACCGGTCTGTTGTGGTGAGGAGGGAGCTGAGCTCTAAGGCAAAGCTGTCGATTTACCAGTCAACCTACCTTCCTACCCTCACCTATGGCCACGAGCTTTGGGTAGTGACCGAAAGAATGAGATTGCGGATACAAGCGGCTGAAATGAGCTTTCTTCATAGGATTGCTGGACTCACCCTCAGAGATAGGGTGAGGAGCTCAGTCATCCGGGAGAGGCTCAAAGTAGAACCGCTGCTCCTCCACATTGAAAGGAGCCAGTTGAGGTGGTATGGGCATCTGATCAGGATGCCTCCCACTTGAGGTGTTTCGGGCATGTCCCTCTGGGAGGAGACCCTGGGGCAGACCCAGGACTCGCTGGAGAGACTATGTCTCCCAGCTGGTCTGGGAACACCTTGGTATCCTCTCTGAAGAGTTGGAGCAGGTGGCTGGGGAGAGAGAAGTCTGGGCTTCTCTGCTTGAACTGCTGCCTCCGCGACCCAGACCTCCGGAAAAGCGGTAGAAGATGGATGGATGGATGGAAGAAAGAATGTGAACAAGAGACAGTCGCAAGGTACACACAAGCACAAAAAGCAACAGCTGAGCAATAGAACCTGAAATCTGCCGTATCCAACCATTGCAAAAGAGAAAATCATATCATGGACTGGGAAGAGGCAAACTGGACAGAAAGCAACAAATACCACTGTTGGATCAGGGAAGCCATCGAGATCAGAAAACGGACCCAAAAACCATCAACAGGAATGAGAGATCCTATACCCTGTCCCACACCAGGGATGCTGTCCTCCACAGGATACCAGACAGCAGGGGGCGTAGTTGTCCTCTGCTGTCTGGTAAACCTGGATAAACAGCTGATAAAAACAAATGATTGTCACAACAACTTCTCATGCCCCTTCTGACGAAAGCTGCAAGAAGTAGCCAAAACATGTTAAGGTAAAAACAACCTTTTTCACTGTCTGATAGAAAAGAAAATATTTTTATAATTATTTTAGAAGACATTATGAACCCTTTTGGATTAAATTGTACCTGCTGTGGAAATCCCCCAAAAGCCGTCATGTTTAGGTTTGCAAAATTTATCCACCGGAGCTCACAGGACAATCTCCCATATGGGAGACTGCTGTTTGTTTACACTTGTTAGCCCTCCTTAATCTCAACACTTTGTTTCCCCTCTACTGAGCTCCAGACCGGTCCATTTGTCAGCAGGTGAGTGTCTATCTCATTTTTAAACTAGTTTAATTGCAGTGTTGACATGTTTACTCTGAGGCTGATTAATGGCTCAAATTGGAATGAATATTCCTACTGAGTAGACGCGTTTCTATGCTAATGCTGTTTTAGCTATTAACTCCCTCTGATGCAAATTCGTGTGTTTTTCGCATGTTTGCATTAACTTTACATGTAGACATGTTACTTTTAATAATAAAATAAGATAAAATAATTTTAAAATAAGAGTCTATAATTTTGGTAAACAGACATACCTGTTATAAAGTGGTCAGGGCAGATGGAGATGTGGGTCATATCATCCCTCAGCCTCCACATCCCATTATGAAAAGGCATTCTCCTTCGGCAGACATTAGCCCACAATATCCTCCTTCGGTAAACTCTACTGGCTGATTGGAATGTAAAAAACTTGTATTTCTGATTGGTGATGGCTACATGAGCCAGTTGCGCACCATTTCGGCATTTTCTTTGTTTAAATTTAGCTAACATTTCCACTGAAATACATTGAGAACATCGTTTTATACCTTGCTCTGCCGCTACGGCTAAGTTCACGCGATCGGTGATGTACGCATAGACAGCCCTATTGATACCTGATTGGTCTTCCCTATGACTACCTCCTCTAACATCCCTCCTATTTCTGTGTCTCTGTCGTTAATCTATCAGTCCTCTCGTTTTCCCGCCTCTGCGCCACATTTGACCCTACTGATCCACGTTAGGTCTTTTCAGACCTGGAGGACCTTGCAGAGTCATGGAGAAGTTTGGGATGACCTTTGGAGGTGGTCCCAGCAGGAAGGAACTGCAGGACACCATTGAGTCCCAAAAGAAGCAGCTGGTCCAGTACCAGACTCGCTTCAAAGATGTTGTCCGGGCCTACAAGAGTCTTCTGAAGGAGAAGGAGGCTCTGGAGGCAAGTCTCAAGGTCCTGACAGTGACCCAAGATGTCAGCTTGAACCAGCAGGTCCAGACTACCACTGTTGCCACCCCAGACCTCCTCGATGATGGCTGCTCACTGCATAGCGAAGATAGTGTTGACACTGCAGCTTCCCTGGACACACCCAGTGAAAACACAAGGGGGGACCAAAGTGAGGAGGACCAGGGACAACCAGGAAGCAGATCCAGCTCAGCGGTATGTTTAAAAGAAGAGCGATTTTAGATCAGGGATAGGCAACTATGTGCCAAGACCCTGGGGGTTTTCTTTCTAGCCAACCATTGAAGCTGGTGTTATCACTGATCAGCACTCAGTAAAAAGGAATTTGGTGAAATCAGATTTTGAAGAAACTAGTTGGAAAGAAAGCCTGCAGTGTCTTGGCCCTCCATGGTACATGTTGCCCATCTCTATTTTAGATGATGTCATGTGACTATGATCTTTTGGTTCTTTTACCTAATGTTTGTTCATGCAGCTGCTGAGGTTGGAGCCTGATGCCAGCAGCCCTGAAAGTGTAGTGATGGAGCAGCAGCAGGCCACACCCCCTCCTAATGTGGAAGCTGAGCGGCGAGTTGTCCAGCTTAAGGGTCAACTGAGCACGCTCACCAATGCACTGGCCACTGTGACACAGGAGAAATCCCGGATGGAGGCAAACTTCCAGGCTGACAAGCGGCAGCTGAAGCAGGAAGTGGAGGATCTGCAGGAGCGGCTGGCTGCTTTGATGACACAGCAGGAATCGGAGCTTCATGCTCTGCAGCAGCAGCTCGCCGAGAGCCGTGCACGCATCATCACACAACAGCACGAGAGGGAGCAGGAGCAGCGAGACCACGGCCAGCAGCTGAGGGAGCTACAGAGGATCCTGCAGCAGGAACGAGATCTGCGACAGGACACTGAGCTCCGGCTTCAGGATGCCACCACTGCCCTCCTAGTCACGTCACAAGCTGTAGACCGAGGAGTGGAGTCTGAGGCCCACCTGTCTCAGGTGAGGGAAGAGAGAGATGAGCTAAAGAGAAGGTTGCAGGCTGCTGAAGAGGACCAGAAGAAACCTGATCCCAGAGTGGATGAGCTACAGCAGGAGCTGAAGGAGCTAAAAAGCCACATCCAGCAACAAATCCACATTGAGAACAGGAAGGTAAGACTGAAACTAGAACCCATGGACCTCTTGCACAATGTAGAGCAGGGGTCACCAACTAAAACTGCAAAAGGTCCAATAGGTCGGTCCTCCTCCCCAGCCGAGGTCTAAACTAGGTGTGGGAATTTTTAGGCATGTCATGATTCATTTATGATTCGGAACTCTGGTAAAACCATTCTCAATCTTGACACATTTTTTTTTTCTATTCAAGATTTTTTCGTTCCACTGTGTGACAACCTGGCCCTTTTAAAGCAAAGTATTTGCAATGACCCATGAATTTACTTCCAACATCTTTTATTAAAACAAATGGAAGAGGAATCTGGCACATGGACAAATTTATCTCAAAATGTGCTTTTAAAAGCTGCCATCATTTCATGGACATTCTTTCAGAAGACCACAGCTGTCTACAGACAGGTCAATATCATTTGACTTGCTTTCACACATTGTTTTATTAAACTCATGTTTTGGCTGCTTTTACCTCTATGTTAATTTTTAAACAAAAAAAAAAGTTAAAATGAATTCTTTGTTCAATTTCAAACAAAATGTAATATAAAATTTTATAATACAGGCGAACACTAAATGTGTTGACTCCAAATAAATAGGTCTAAAATTCTAAAATCTACAACTAAAATCCTAAAAATATTTTACAGAAGACAAACTAAATTGTGTTGCATTTGAAAAAAGACTAATATCTAAAAAGCTAAATTTCACAAAAAGTCCATCTTTATACAATATTTTCAGTGCAGAAAAAAATGTTTCAAACTGTAAGACCAAAAAAAAAAAAAAAAAAAACCTGACACAAACTATACAGTGATCCCTCACTTATCGCGGTTAATGGGTTCCAGAACCGACCGCGAAAAGTGAAAAACCGCGAAGTAGCGTCACCCCTAATGACGCCATCCATAAATAATACGTACGTTCATTCTCCCACTCTCTCTCTCTCATATGATACGTGTGTGTGTGTACGTGTACATACATACGTAGATGTAAACAAAGTGTACATAAATATGTTTTTAGAACTCTTTTATTCTTATAACAAGATACGTAACTCAAGATGAAAATGATTTACTGCACAGGTTAATGAGAGCTTTACTGCTCCTCAGGTGACGCCTCATTGTGAGGTGCTGGAGGCTCAGGATCATCGAGGGCAGCTTCCGATAGAGCTGAAGCTGCAGGAAGCGGCGTAGTGGATCGACGGGAAGACTATTTCGCACAAAATGGCACAAGAGAACAGCAAAAAGTTCCACGCGGCGAGACTAAGTAACACGAGCAATAAAAAGCAATGAATGCGGTCTTTCTTCCCTTCATGGGCGCTCGGCAGGGAGAGGAGGTGGGTGAACGTCTCAGCCAATCAGCTTGCGGGGTGAAACGTCTCGGCCAATCAGCTTGCGAGATTTCCGAGCCGAGCAAACACGAGAACAGCGAACAGAGAGTTGTGCTGCTCTCCGTGTTGACACCTGATGGTCTAATGTAGTCTCCCTGCCTTCTGCTAGCGCCCGCCCATTATTTCTCAATTTTGAATTTTTGATGAATATTTTTGAAAAATCCGCGATGCACTGAGGGCGCGAAAGGTGAAGCGCGAAGTAGCGAGGGATCACTGTAATTCCACCCGGATAAGCAGTAGAAGATGGATGGACTACAGAATTCCTCCAATATTTTTTTTTTTTAAATCTCAACAGTAAACTCTGTTACAGCATGGATGGAGCTGTAACTCCATGATTACAGGGAGAGGGGAGGTGGAACTTTTCATGTTTAGTAACACACTGAGCTTTTACTGAGTTTTTACATGATATTGGAGGCTACGAAAAGAACCTCCATACCAGCGACCTCACCTCTGCATCCCAGCACAGACTACTCTTGGCAGAATAGACGAAGGCATACCCTGGTAAATGCATTCAATTTCACAACAGCGCTTCACTTTGTGGGTACAGACCCGGTAGTAAAGAGGGGAGTCTACAGCAGTAGGAGAGCACCCAAGGGCTCATGCCATAATCTGTCCGGGCAGTCACCGATGTTGACTTCAGTTCCACTTTTTTCCCCACCAAAATAAAACTGTCTCCCTTTTTCCCAAATTGCATCAAAAGACTCCGAGGTCTTCAAAACTTTTTCTAGCATAGAAGCGCCATGGAGACACCCCTGAGGGTCCGCTAGTGACGCCTGAGCATATTTAGTGCCCATGCAGACTATGCACATAGGATGAGGGTCCCTCATGGAGGCGCCGCATGATGCGGGGCATGGGCGGGATACAGCCTCTTTGGCCTTCGGGTCTAACACTTTGGTGGGGTTAACAGCCATAGCCAAGGGAAAGGGGGATTTTTCTTATATAAAAGGCTTGTCGTGACACATTAGCCTGGCTGTCACTAGCAGTAGCTGTGAGTTTTAAGTCGAGCTCAGCTGTGAAAGCCCTGGAGTCAGCTTGTCATAACACGTTTGCTGTACTCTGTTATCGGTTTCAGTGAGCAAGCTAATGCTAATCGAACACCAATAAAGCTACACGGTCAGCCAACAAGAAAATGCTAGCTAAACCGCAAACAAGCTCGCCACAATGCAGTAGCTTGAGTCACACAAGTGCGCATGTTAACTAGTTAGCAAAAACCAGTTAGCTGTGAGAGCAGCTCACCTTGACGCGGACACTGCCCTTTGTGTGTTCTCAGCACAAGCATACGTACTCCGTTAGGGTATGTCTGTAAACAGTTAAACAGATAACCAAATCAGCCTGGATACGCTGAGGGAGCTTGCAGTTAAAGCGAGAATGATTTGGACGGGTTGGGTCGGCCATGGTATTATCAGGGGGCGGGGCCCTGAACACAGCATGACCTGTCTGTCACTAACAGACGTGGTGTCATTGGAGCTTCCGTAGTTGGTCACGCCCGAGGCGATTCCCATAGTGAAACACCAAGGGAAGTTAGAAAAAGAACTCCTTTATGCCTGGACAGAGCTCAGGAATTTCCCCCTACTAAGCCATCTCACATCAGTGTGTAGCAAGAGCTCAGAGTAGTTGCTTTCAGCCTCCTCCAGATGTGCTCAGAACAGTCATCTTTGAAGAGCTCTTGCTCAAATAGAGCAAGCGATTTTTGATGCCACATCCATGATCTCTTTCATATTTAGCATTTTAGCACATAATGCTTGTTGGTGGATTATGCAGTGGTAATTAAGGAAGTCGATGAAACCATCGTCCTCCCTGCGCTTTGCAATAAATGCATGGGCAGTATTGTTAACAGCTCCTCTTTTGCAGTCATATTGGTACACACCATCCGAATAAAAATGCACAACTGAGCTGTGTCACTTATGTCTGTGGACTTGTCTAATTGCAGTGAAAAACACTCACATTCTGCGATGTCCTTCCAAAGTTGCTGTGTCAAATCATTGGCCATAACTTCACAGCGCCATGTAACTGTACTTCTTGATAGCTGAAGAGCTTTGATTGAAGATAATATTTCTGGTTTGTTTTTAAAATCCCATAATGAGTCCGCTGCCCCAACGAAGGCCTCTTTTCTCTCAATCTTGGAAGGACTTCTTATGCTTAATAATGGAATAGAAGAGAATAGAACTTTATTGTCCACTAAGTGGAAATTTGTCTTTGGTTTACCACATTCACATCACAGTGCATACAAAAATTGTAAAAATTACAACCATCATCAAAACATACATCTACAAAACAGGAAAAGACAAGTCATACACATGTCCACATCTCCTCCTTATGACAATGACTCACCCGGAACGATGCTTCAGTGGCTGCCTTTGCCTTTGAATTCAGCTTTGTGAAAAAATGACTGCTGTCCAGTTAACTGAGATTTCAGTTCCTTCACCTTTCTTTTTCTCAGCTCACTTTTCAGAGGGAAGTCAGTGTCGTAGTTTTTATGAACAGTTCGAAAGTGCCTCTCCACATTTCCCTTCTTTGGAAACGCAACAATAGATTGACAGATCAGACAAATGCACTTCAAAAATGGCATCATGAAAAAAATCTTCCTCCTATTCCACATGGAAGTGGTAAGTTTTTGTCTTCTTACTGGGTTCAGCTCCCCCACTCATTTTTAATATCCCTTCTTTAGTAGATAGAAATTGGAAGTGCTAACACGGTCACAGCTCACTGGA
The DNA here is from genome assembly GCA_020510985.1 of Pholidichthys leucotaenia. NCBI lineage: Eukaryota > Metazoa > Chordata > Actinopteri > Cichliformes > Pholidichthyidae > Pholidichthys > Pholidichthys leucotaenia. Next base: position 212,407,163 of record CM035845.1, on the reverse strand, counting down.
GTTTAGCAGTAGCTAGCTAGCGTGTTTGACCATGCATGCAGGGTGACCTATGACCCATAGAGGACAGGAGATCTCCTGATTGGCTGCCCTGTACATCAATCAACTGGTAAATGCCAATAAGAGGACAGATGGGGGATAGACGATAGAATTAAAAACTTTTTTTAATGTCACGTGATCTACCCGCAGTGCCTTTGTGATCTACCAGTCGATTGCGATTGACGTATTGAGCACCCATGATGTAGATGGTAAAAAGCCGGTGACCAAGGACAGAGCTCTGCAGTACCCCATGATTAACTAGGATGGGATGGGAAGTGTTTCAATCAATGGTAATAAACTGTTGCTGGTTCGATAAGTAGGAGACTGGAATCAGGAAGGAGCTGTGTCAATGAGGTCCAAGTGGGTAGACAGGCAGTTAAGGAGAATGGTGTGGGAGACTGTTGAATGCAGCAGAGAAGTCCAACAAGACTAGGATGCTGATGTAGCCAGAGTCAGCAGCAATAAGGAGGTCATTAGTGATCTTGATCAAGGCTATCTCTGCACTATGATGGGTCCTGAAGCCAGATTGAAAAGGTTCATAGAGCTCATGGTCAGACATGTGGCATTGCAGTTGCGTGGCAACTGCTCTCTCCAAGAGCTTAAAGAGGAAAGGAAGGTTGGAGATTGGCTGATAGCTGCTCAGGTTGTTAGGGTCCAGACCATGCTTCTTCAGGATAGGTGTAACTGCAGCAGTTTTAAGAGTGGTAGGTACTGTCTCAGTTGTAAAATGAGGTATTAATAATATTGGCTATGACTTGTCAGAGGGTAGGAAGGCAGACCTTCACAAGCACTATGGGCATGGGGTCAAGGGAGCAGGTGGAGACCTTGGCCTTGGTGGCCAGCACACTGATCAAGGAAGCACCCATGGGCATGAAGGAGGAGAGGTGCCATGGGGGAAGGGGGGGGCAACATCCTGTAGATGGGGAGTGCGGGGAGTGGTGGAGGTGGGTGCCAGGAGCTGTTTGTGGATGGAATCCACTTTTTCTCAGAAAAAGTCCAGGAACTTGGAGCAGAGGTTGGAGGCACCAGCAGACAGAGGACACTGAGGGGACAGAGTAGCCAATTAATTGTAGAAAACAGCATTCTAGGGTTGTTTTCCTGGCTCCCAATAATGCATACTTCTGATCTCCCCCCTTCCCCCGCCGCAGATCCAGTTCCATTGCAGCTGTGCCGCAAGTGTAGTGTGTGGTCGACCTCTGATCTGAGGATTATTGCTCCGATTTTTTATTTTTATTTAACCAGGCAGGACAGATTAAGAACACATTCTTACTTACAACTGTGGCCTGGGAGGGAAGGGGGAAGGGGGAAGGGACAACTCACATTCATACCTCCCCAGTTGATGCCAATCAACCGGGCCATGTTTTTGGCCCCTGTGGGAGGAAACCTACATAGACACGGGAAGAATATGCAAACTCCACACAGAAAGATCACCGTTGGTCAGGGGGTGGGATCAAACCTGAGATCCCATGGTCAAGGGTGAGTTGCTGTGCTGCCACAGTGCTAACCACTCCGCCACCGATTCCTGCTCTCTCTGCAGTCTGCATGTCGAAGTGCCCTTGAGTAAGACATTGAACCCCGAGTTGCTCCTGGTGGGTCAGGCCAATGCCTTGCATGGCGGCTCTGCAGCCATCAGTGTGTGAATAGGTAGATGGCAGGATCTGTAAAGAGCTTTGGCCATCCAGAGATGAGGAAAAAGCGCTATAATAGTGAACACCATTTACCATTATATTTGCCATTACTTGGTGCTTTCTCATCAAGAAATCAATTTTATCACTTTCACTTATCATTGTAGATATTGGAAATAGTGTATTGGCAGATCAGTTTTTCTTTATAAATTTCGTCTTTCACATTTTGATCGTTTTTGTAATCATACTGTGTCATTTCATTGTTCGTCCAGTTAGCTTAGCATAGCGCAGCTGTCATGTTGTTTATGCCTCAAAATTCCAAGTACTAACTAACTAACCTAACTAACTAACCTGCACTTATATAGCGCTTTTCTAGTCACAAAGACCACTCAAAGCGCTTTCATTAATACTAACCCTCTATTCTAAGGGCCTATAGGAAACAGATATCTAGGGACAATTTAGAACAGCCAATTAACCTAACATGCATGTTTTTGGCATGTGGGAGGAAACCGGAGAAATCCCGGAGTAAACCCACGCAACACGGGGAGAACATGCAAACTCCACACAGATCACTGTTGGTCGGGGGCTGGGATCGAACCCACGATCCCACGATCCCCACAATCCCCCGGCCAAGGGTAAACTGTGCTGCTGCAGTGCTAACCACTGCGCCACCGTGCAGCCCAACCACTGCATGGGCTGTAATGGACCTGTGAAACTCACTGAAACAAACAGTGGTGTGAAAAAAGTGTTTTTCCCCCTTCCTGATTTCTCATTTTTTTGTATGTTTGTCACTTAAATGTTTCAGATCCTCAAACAAATTTAAATATTTGACAAAGATAACACAAGTAAACACAAAATGCAGTTTTTAAATGAAGGTGTTTATTGTTAAGGGAAAAAAAAAATCCAAACTCACATGGCCCTGTGTGAAAAAGTGATTGCCCCCTAAACCTAATAACTGGTTGGATAACCCTTAGCAGCAACAACTGCAATCAGATGTTTGCGATAACTGGCAATGAGTCTTTTACAGCGCTGTGGAGGAATTTTGGCCCACTCATCTTTGCAGAATTGTTGTAATTCCGCCACATTGGAGGGTTTTTGAGCATGAACCACCTTTTTTAGGTCATGCCACAGCATCTCAATCGGATTCAGGTCAGGACTTTGACTAGGACACTCCAAAGTCTTCATTTTGTTTTTCTTAAGCCATTCAGAGGTGGACTTGCTGGTGTGTTTTGGATCATTGTCCTGCTGCAGAACCCAAGTGCATTTCAGCTTGAGGTCACAAACAGATGGCCGGACATTCTCCTTCAGGACTTTTTGGTAGACAGCAAAATGGTTCCAATTACCACAGCAAGTCTTCCAGGTCCTGAAGCAGCAAAACAGCCCCAGACCATCACAGTACCACCGCCATATTTTACTGTTGGTATGATGTTCCTTTTCTGAAATGATGTTACTTTTACGCCAGATGTAATGGGACACACACCTTCCAAAAAGTTCAACTTTGGTCTTGTCAGTCCACAGAGTATTTTTCCAAAAGTCTTGGGGATCATAAAGATATTTTCTGGCAAAACTGAGATGAGCCTTTATGTTCTTTTTGCTCAGCAGTGGTATTCGTCTTGGAACTCTGTCATGCAGGCCATTTTTGCTCAGTCTCTTTCTTACGATGGAGTCATGAACAGTGGCCTTAACTGAGGCAAGTGAGGCCTGCAGTTTTTTAAATGTTGTTCAGGGGTCTTTTGTGACCTCTTGAATGAGTCGTCACTGCGCTCTTGGGGTAATTTTGGTTGACTGGCCACTCCTGGGAAGGTTCACCACTGTTCCATGTTTTCGCCATTTGTAGATAATGGCTCTCACTGTGGTTCATTGGAGTCCCAAAGCTTTAGAAATGGCTTTATAACCTTTTCCAGGCTGATAGATCTCAATTATTTTTTCTCATTTGTTCCTGAATTTCTTTGGATCGCAGCATGATGTCTAGCTTTTGAAGATCTTTTGGTCTACTTCACTTTGTCAGGCAGGTCCTATTTAAGTGATTTCTTGATAGAGAACAGGTGTGGCAGTAATCAGGCCTGGGTGTGGCTAGAGAAATTGAACTCAGCTTTCCAAAGATGTGATAAACCACAGTTAATTTATGTTTCAATGGGGGGGGGGGGGGGTAGTCACTTTTTCACACAGGAAGAAGCAGCCAACTTTGTCATTCAGTCCATACAGCCAATCATGCACAGTAGAACAAAATTACATTTGTCATATCTACAATGTTAATCACATCTTGAATTAGAGGGGCCACTGCCATGCAAGGCACCGCCACAAACAACGTTTTCTTTCCCCCAGTCTATTATGCTGAGCATCAAGTTAGAAGGCGGGAAGTACCGTTTTTATATGGTCTTCAGTATGACCCAGCTGGGGCTTGAACCCACGACTTCCCGGTTGTGGGGCGGATGCCCTATCAACTAGGCCAGGGGTTCCCAAACTTTTCAGCCCACGACCCCCAAAATAACAGTAACAGAGACTGTTGACCCCCACTATCCCCAGAGGTGACTGAAACATAAAAAAACGTACACACAGGACTCACACACTAATAAGCGTAAACAAACACAGGCATAACAACACAAAAGAACAGAACAGCCTGACAACCATGATATGATTTTACATTTAACAATTTACTAAATGATTAAAACAGAATACATTAATTTCCATGTAATTTAGGAGTGAACATTGTTACTGTCGTGCAAACTTAATTTTGACACAATGCTTTCATTTCCTTGTTAGCAGAACAATCAGTCAAAGCAATAGCCATAAACTGTAGCATTGCGTAAACATGTGAACATTGTTACGGTGCAAATGTATATTTTGGCAAACTATGTTTCAGCGTTTATCACCTAATGAGATGGATGGGCAATATGCGTGGAGCACAAGTTCTGGGTTTGATTTTGGAGATGGCCGCTCGGTGATCATCCTCGACGTTTAGACACGATCTGTATTTATTTTTAATATATGTCGGTGCCGAGAAAGTCTTCTCGCACAGGTATGTAAAGCCAAATGGCATCAGTACGTCCATCATGGCCCTGGATAGCTGTGGATATTCTCTCTCGACTGAAATCCAGAACTTGGCAAGCATTTTTGAATGAAAGGCTGTCTTTAAGGTGTGGTCACTTGACAGCTCAATCAGTGCGTCCTCCATGTTGGATGGCAGATGACTTGCGGCCGTTACAGTGAATGGTGATCTTATTCAGTCATATTTTAGTACAGAAAAAGATTGCTTTTAAGAATGGGGGCATGTTAAGTATGAAAAATATACAGAAAGAAATTAATTATGAACTAAGAACAGCTAGAGATGAGACGAGGAGGAAATCTGAATCTGAATGCCTAGGAAAAAGTTCTAGAAAATTGTGGGACTCAGTTAAAGTAATGACAAAGATGACTCCATCCAAAAGCTGCATTAATGTAATGAATGAGGAAGAAAAGGCAAACGAGTTGAATAATTTCTTTTGCAGATTTGAGACTAGAGATTTTTCTCATGAACAAAAAGCTGCTCTGGACGCTATATCAGTTTTAGGCTCTGCAAAAATTATAGTTGACCAGCATGTTGTGGAAAGATTTTTCTCACGTATGTACCCCAAGAAGGCATCTGGACCAGACGGGATCTCTGGGCGCTTACTGAAGTCATGCAGTGAAGAGCTAGCAGAAGCCTGGAGTCCCATATACCAGAAGTCTTTAGATACGTGTTCTGTCCCAGTAATTTGGAAAAGCTCTATTATAATTCCTGTACCAAAAAAAGCAAGCTGTAAAGAGAATAATGACTATCGTCCTGTTGCACTGACCTCACTGGTAATGAAGTGCCTCGAGAAGATTGTCATTGACATTCTGAAAACTGATTTTGGAGGATTCTTGGATCCTCTGCAGTTTGCTTATAAAAATAATAGAAGTACAGAGGATGCCATTTTAACCTTAACTCATTCTGTGTTTAAACTTTTGGAGGAGACAACCTCATATGCACGTCTTTTATTGGTTGATTTTAGTTCAGCTTTTAACACACTGCAGCCACACCTTTTAATTAAGAGGTTAAATGATTTTAAAGTGCATCCTGTCATTATTAAATGGTACCACTCATTTTTAACTTATTGTAAACAACAAGTTAGTGTAAATGAAACTTTATCTAAATTTAGAACCCTCAGCGCAGGAGCTCCCCAAGGCTGTGGTAGTTCACCATTTTTGTTCACCTTGTACACTGATGAGTGCAGAAGTGCCTATCCAGGCAATCGAATTATTAAATTTTCTGATGACACTGTTATTTTATCACTACTTCAAAAGACTCATGATCTGTCAAGCTATTTTATAGAAATTCAGAGGTTTGTCAGTTGGTGTGATGACAGTCATCTCATTTTGAATACTGATAAAACAAAGGAGATGGTGTTTGACCCTCAGGGAGTTGGTGACCACAGGCCTGTGGTCATCCACAGCCACACTGTAACACAGGCTAGTTCCTATAAATATTTGGGAGTTTTTATTGACAATTCATTAACCTGGAGCACACATATTGATTACCTCTGTAGTAGACTACAGCAGTGGCTGCATTTCTTGCGTAGATTAAGAATACATGGTGTTGATAAAAGGATTATGTTAATATTTTACCAGGCTGTGTTGGAGAGCTGTATTAGATACAGCATTACAGCTTGGTTTGGCAACCTCTCTGTGAAACTAAAGAACAGAGTGTTGCGTTTAATTCATACAGCATGGAAAATTATTGGAGTTAAAGAGCATTTACCCATGCAGATCTTACACGAACAGGCAGCCTGTAGACAAGCTCAAAAAATAATCAGTGACATGAGCCATGTACTAAACAATGAATATGTGCGGCTGCCCTCAGGGAGGAGATACAGAATCCCCAAGTGCAGGTTCAATAGATACAAGAACTCATTTATCTCAACGTCAGTAAAACTTTTAAACTCGGATAAATAGGTCAGGGTGTGGTCTATATTAATCATATATCCCATAACCTACATATGTATAAGCATGTGAGAATGTTTGGTGATTACATATGTAAAGCGACTTCACACCTCAGAACAGGACAAAGGGTCTCAACCGCCAGTGAAGATCAAAGAGCATCCCAGACACTGCGGTGGAGACCAGATAGGTCGCCCTGACCTCCCAGGGCCAGGTGGAGGGGTACGGAGACAAAGGAGGGGATTAAGTAATGGGGAATGTCAGCTTTGATATGCATGTCTTTTGTTGTGTGTGAGTATAAGTACACAGAGCCGAATGTGTTCGCTCTCTTACTACTTCTGCTGCTGCACTAGATGAGACTTGTTAGAGGAGCAAAGCTGATAATAAACTTTGGTTTATAAGTCACATCGCCTCGTTATTCCAAGCTCCTCTACACTGGTGACCCTGACGCGAGGATGGACCAGAGGCGTTCCCCCGCGATCGACTCATCTGTGGCGACCCAGGCAGACGCCGGCGCCCATGCAGACAGGGGAACAGATGGATGACGTTCCCCCACGGCAGAAGTGATAGAGAGGGCTCAACCGAGCATCAGCGCCGCAGCGAGAGCCGAAGGAAGGCACTCTCACCCTGTGGACACATCAGTGACGGTCCACACAAATGCCGTCACCGTCAAGCTGCCGGACTTCTGGCAGGAAGACCCCGCCTCGTGGTTTCAGCAAGCTGAAGCCCAGTTTGCACTTGCAGGCATCACGGCTGACGATACAAAGTTCTATCACATCGTCGCCAAACTCGACGCCGCCACTTCGAGATGTGCGCGGAGCATCATCCAGCGGCCGCCGGCCCAGGACAAATACAGAGAACTGAAAGTGACCATCGTGGTGAATTTCGTCCCCTCTGCCGAGGAGAGAGCCGAGAGGATCCTGGCGGTCTACGGCCACAGAGGATGCAGACCCAAGACCCTCATGGAGGACTTGCTGCAACTTAAAGAAGAGGACAATGACAATTTCCTCTTCCAATTTATATTCCTCAGTACGCTGCTGCCACACATGAGAGGGACACTTGCCAACATGCGATGCAGCACCCAGCAAGACTTCCGCACGCTGGCTCACGAAGCGCAGCGACTCGTCAACGCCTGCAAGGAACAGACACCCACAGCAGCATCCGCAGACCTCAACGCTGATGTACGTTAACAGCGGCGGTTCTCGGCGAAAAAAGCAAGCTTCTATATGTGACGGACGGACACACCGGCAAGCAGTTCCTCATTGACACAGGAGCTCAACTGAGTTTTATCATGCCCTCCCAAGCAGACCGGGCCATGGGCCCCCGGGGCAATGGAGCGGTGGCAGCCAACGGCTCCATCATCGACAGTTTTGGCGAAAGGAACCTGCCCCTCCGCATCCATGGCCGCAACTACAGATGGACATTTGTTGTAGCGGCGGTGAGTTTTAACTTGTTGGGCGCAGATTTTTTGTGTGCACATGGGTTATTAGTCGATCTAGCGAACAGACGCTTGGTTAATGCACTGTCCTTTGCTTCTATTCCCTGCTCAACTCGAGTTTCTCCACCACCCGTGCAGGCCAGCGTCACTACAGCAGGAGGTAAGTTTGATCAACTCCTCACCCAATTTCCAGCACTCACAATTCCCAAATTCTCAGCTACAGTGGCTAAGCACGGGGTCGAACACTTTATCCCCACAACGGGCCCACCCGTATTCGCCAAAGCTCGGCGCTTAGACGCGACCAATCTCGCCATAGCTCGGGACGAGTTTACCACCCTTGAAAAACTAGGCATTATCAGGCGCTCAAAAAGCCCCTGGGCGTCACCGCTTCACATGGTCCCGAAATCCGACGGTTCTTGGAGACCGTGCGGCGATTACCGCAGATTAAACAATGCGACAGCGCATGACCGCTACCCTATTCCTCACATCCAAGACTTTTCACTACATCTGGGGGGTGCGCGCATTTTTTCAAAAATAGACCTGGTCCTCGGCTATCATCAAGTCCCCGTTAGAGCGGAAGACATTCCTAAAACAGCTGTAATAATCCCCTTTGGTCTTTTTGAATTTTTGCGGATGCCTTTTGGCCTCAAAGGCGCTGCTCAAACCTTTCAGCGGATGATGGACGCAGTATTACGCGACCTCCCTTTCGTGTTCGTCTACCTCGACGATATGCTGGTAGCCAGCTCGTCTGAGGAAGAACACGAACAGCATCTCACTATGGTTTTTCAGAGACTAGAAGAGCACGGGTTAATAATCAATCCAGCCAAATGCAAATTCGGCGTGTCACAAATTGATTTTTTGGGACACAGAGTTTCACCGAAGGGGGCAGTCCCACTGCCAGACAAAGTTCACGCAGTAAAAAGTTTCCCACGGCCACAAACCGTCAAATCGCTGCAAGAATTTTTGGGAATGATTAATTTTTACAACCGTTTCCTCCCCCGCGCAGCTCAGCTCATGCAGCCCCTATATGACGCGCTCAGAAAACAAAAACCTTCCAACGCGGTCGAATGGACCCCGGAGCGTGAACGCGCCTTCGCGGAAGTAAAAAGTGCCCTAGCTAATGCCACATTGTTGGTTCACCCTGATCCCTCAGCCCGCATTGCGCTAACCACAGACGCTTCAGACCTGGCCATAGGGGCGGTTGTAGAACAACACGTCGGCGGAACCTGGCAACCTTTGGCATTTTTCAGCAAATCGCTAAACCAAACTGAGCGTAAATACAGCACCTTTGACAGGGAGCTGCTAGCGCTTCATTTATCCATCCGCCACTTCCAGTTCTGGTTGGAAGGGCGGCGTTTCATGGCTTTTGTAGACCACAAACCGCTCACCTTTGCGATGGCTAAAATTTCTGAACCGTGGTCAGGCAGGCAACAAAGACAGCTAGCTGTGATTTCAGAGTTCACCACAGACATTCGACATGTGGCAGGCAAACTTAACGTGGTAGCAGACTGCCTCTCTCACGCTGTGACATCGCCAGAGCGCGAGGAGACAGATTATACTACCTCAGCCGCAGAACTCTTCGCCAACGCGGACACATACGCAGCCCCAATCCACGTAGGGATAGATTATGCAGCCATGGCGGAGGAGCAAAGTAGTGACGCGGACGTGCGCGCACTCCTGTCTGGACCAACAGGGTTAAGGCTGGAGGAAAGGGGTTTACGCGACGGTGTGCCCCCCCTAATATGCGACATCTCAACCTGCCGACCTTGCCCGGTAGTCCCAGCTGCATGGCGCCGCCGTATTTTCGACTCAATTCACTCCCTCGCGCACCCAGGTGTGCGCACTTCGGTTAAAATGGTCGCCGAAAAGTTTGTGTGGCCTGGCCTGTGCAAAAACGTAAAAGAATGGGCAAAGACTTGCATTTCTTGTCAGCGTGCCAAAATACACAAACACACAAAAGCCCCTCTAGAGCCTTTTCGAATCCCTGCTAGAAGGTTCGACCACGTTCATGTCGACCTCGTGGGACCACTACCTTTCTCCCAAGGTTTCACACATCTGTTAACGATGATAGACCGCACTACGCGCTGGCCTGAGGCGGTCCCTCTGGCGTCAACCACAGTGGAGGAAGTCGCTCGCGTTTTTTTGACAAACTGGGTGGCACGTTTCGGCGTCCCATCGGACATCACGTCCGATAGGGGGCCTCAATTCGTCTCGGAGCTTTGGTCAGCCATGGCCAGCAGCTTAGGAGCGACAATTCACCGCACCACCGCTTATCACCCTCAGGCTAATGGGTTATGCGAGCGTTTTCACAGGTCTTTAAAGGCCGCCCTCAGAGCCTCACTAACGGATACAAATTGGGTAAATAAACTTCCTTGGGTTTTATTGGGGTTGCGTGCTGCACCTAAAGAGGCTCTAGACGCCTCCCCAGCAGAATTAGTTTTTGCACAACCTCTCAGGCTCCCAGGTGAATTTTTACCAGAGAACCCAGAGCCAGGGCATCTTCCAGCCCCGAGGTTTTTAGGCAGCAACGGACCGGACTCTCTCCCCGGGCCGGCACATCACTCTTTTCCACGGGTTTTTGTCCCCCAAGCTTTAAAAAACGCCGAATTCTTTTTTGTTAGGCATGAAGCTTTAAAACCAACTTTCCGCCCACCATACGATGGGCCATTCAGAGTGCTGGAACCTGGTGATAAACATTTTGTGCTTGATTTTGGGGACAGAAAAGAAACAGTCAGCACTGACAGACTTAAACCTGCCTTCTTGTTGAGAGACGAGCCTGCACGGTTGGCGAGAGCACCTTGGCAGGGTAGACCCCCCAAGAGAAAAGACTCAGCCCCCCTGCAGGGAACAAATAATCACTCTCCTTCCCAAGCTGCAGATTCCTTACAGGAAAGTCCCACCAGGACGCCCAAGCGGACCCACAGCAGATTCGGAAGAAGATTTAAGCCCAGACGGCACAGGGACTGATGCAAACTACTCAAAAGTTGTTCACTAATTGTGCTGTAACAGTTTAGGACTGATTTGTGATATTACTATGCTGTTATGATTACCACTGAATTCTCTACAGGAGCATGGCTGCTGGAAAGTTTCTTCTTTGTCAAGAGGTGTAGCAGTTAGTATGTCATAATAATTATCTTAAACTGTGAATTTTTCTATTGTCCTTTTCTTAGTCGTTTGGGGGGGGGCTGTGGTCTATATTAATCATATATCCCATAACCTACATATGTATAAGCATGTGAGAATGTTTGGTGACTACATATGTAAAGCGACTTCACACCTCAGAACAGGACAAAGGGTCTCAACCGCCAGTGAAGATCAAAGAGCATCCGAGGCACTGCGGTGGAGACCAGATAGGTCGCCCTGACCTCCCAGGGCCAGGTGGAGGGGTACGGAGACAAAGGAGGGGATTAAGTAATGGGGGATGTCAGCTTTGATATGCATGTCTTTTGTTGTGTGTGAGTATAAGTACACAGAGCCGAATGTGTTCGCTCTCTTACTTCTTCTGCTGCTGCACTAGATGAGACTTGTTAGAGGAGCGAAGCTGATAATAAACTTTGGTTTATAAGTCACATCGCCTCGTTATTCCAAGCTCCTCTACACAGGGACACTTATAACTCCTGTTCTTAATGACTGCTGTTATATATTTATTTACAGTATGTATGTACTTGTATTATTGAATGGGTTTTATTTCATTTATTATGTACTACATCCATTGTGTATGTGTGGATTGTGTGGTTGCAGCACGGGTGACAAGCCCAAGACAAATTTCCCTTTGAGGGACAATAAAGTTTATGTTATCTATCTTATCTTATTTTTCCGGAGTTGTTTCCTTGGGGAAAACCTTGTTAAAGTGTTCTAGGAGGGCTTGAAGTTGGGAAGTGATGGACTTCTTCAGTGTTAACACTCAGATTATTTTCCTCCATGAACTCCTCCACCTCAGGAAACATATCAATCCTGCCCATCTCAATGCTCGCAGTCCAGCGATCCACTTTCCTTTTGAATGCGTGGATTTTATCATTCAGCGGCATGATGCTTGTTTTCACCTTGCAATGACATGTTAAGTCCGTTCAGTCTGTCAAATATGCAGGACAAATATGCTAGCCTTGTTAACCAGTCAGGGTCAGTCAGGTGGTCAGCGAGCTGGGACCCGTTCTCCATCAGAAATAAGCGCACCTCATCCCGTAGTTCATACAGGCAGCTGAGGACATTTCCTCGCGAAAGCCACCTGACCTCTGTGTAGAACAGCAGGCCCTGATGCTCCGATCCCAGTTCATTGCAGAGAGTAACGAACAGCCTGGTATTAAGTGGGTGTGATTTTATGTAGTTGACAATTTTTATAGCAGTCTCAAGAACACTCTGGGTCGAGTGTTTTATTCGCAAGAGCTTCTCTGTGAATAATACAGTGCATAGTTTACATGGGGTGCCACTTGTAAGACTCTTGCTTTTAATCCTTTTTTTCCCCAGCATTGCTGCAGCACCGTCTGTGCACACACCGATGCACTCGTCCCAAGACAGTCCCTCTTCTTTTAGTTTGTTGTAAAGTTTTGTGAAAATGTCCTCACCTGTGCACTTTACATCCAGCAGGGTGCGAAACAGCATGTCCTCATTAAGTTTTCCATTAAAACTGTATCTGACGAAAATAAGCAGCTGGGCTGAGTTTGATATATCTGTGGATTCATGTAACTGCAAAGCCTATTTCCCTTTCTTCACTCTGTCAATCAGCTGACACTTTATATCCTGGGCCACGTCTGTGATGCACCGGGATATGGTCCTGTCAGCCAGCGCTACTGCTTCCAGCTCTCACGCCTGCTTATCCCCAGGCATTGTCCGACTGATAGCGATAGCAGCAGGTTTTATTAGGGTTTCTCAGATTGTGTGTGGCTTTTTTGCCTGTGCAATTAAATATGCCACCTCATATGATGCCTTTTGAGCTTTGGTTGTGGATGTTGTTTGGTTAGCTATGACTTTCTTTTGGCCTTGCAATTCTCTCTCCTTTCGGCGAAAAAAATCTGGTTTAGCGGCAAGAGATGGGTGCTTAGTTTTCAAGTGTCTGACCATTTTTACAGGCTTTAAACTCTCATGTGCAAACACCTCGGTGCACACTACATATTGGGGATGTTGTACTTCATTGATAACGATGCATGTGAATCCATACTGAATATAGTCCTCTCGATACTTGCGACACTTGGAGGAAGGCTGGTCTGACTGCTGGAGCCCTTTACGCTTACGGTGCTCTCCTCATCCTCCTCCCCCCACACTAGACATTGGCCTCTCTGGCGGCATGTCTCTGCTCTCCTCTTCTGCCATCTCTGCTGGCCTCGCTGCATTGTCTTTGGTCGGTATTAACCGTTTCATTTTTAAAAATAATATCCAGGGCTTAAAGCGTAGTGTTGTGGAGGATGAAAGCAGATGGGACACGAGCTGATGACAGAGGTTTATTTCTCCTCCAACACAGAACAGACTAACTCTCACTGCCAAAGTATTCTGCTTTATACATTTTCTCCCCACCTCTGGCACTCAGGTTAAACACATTTACATACCTGTTACCAAGTGTGAACACACATTAACACATTCGCGCCTGTGAGCTTGGCACAGCAAGGGCGAAAGGCACATCTTTATTTACTACATACCCCCCAGTGCTCTGGCGCCCCTGGCTAGCACCCCCAACACCCCGAAGTACTGGGTGGAGTGTCATCTCCTTTGTGTCACCACAGTGTGTTGATTTGAGCTGTTCAGATGAAATCTACTTGTGACGTTTACTGTGGCACAGTTAGTGACATGCCACATGAGTAATCACCTAAGGATTCTGAAAATCATCTCGCGACCCCCCCCCCCCCCCCAATGTTTTGGGACCTCCTTCCCCCCCCCGGGGGGGAGGGTGTCACAACCCCCACTTTGGGAATCTCTGAACGAGGCCACCACTCCGATGGAGGACCATGTAGGTTTGCATTTTGTGTTTACTTGTGTATCTTTGTCTAATATTTAAATTTGTTTGATGATCTGTGAATGACGGGCAGCACAGTGGTGGAGTGGTTAGCACTGCGGCAGCACAGCAACTCACTCTTGGCCAGGGGATCCTGGGTTCGATCCCAGCCCCCGACCCACAGTGATCTGTGTGGAGTTTGCATGTTCTCCCCGTGTCTGCGTGGGTTTACTCCGGGATTTCTCCGGTTTCCTCCCACATGCCAAAAACATGCAAGTTAGGTTAACTGGCATCAACTGGGGATTCTAAAGTGTCCTTAGGTGTGACTGTGAGAGTGAATGGTTGTCTGTCTCTCTGTGTTGGCCCTGCGGTGGACTGGCGATCTGTCCAGGGTGTACCCTGTCTCTCGCCCAAACATGCTGGGATAGGCTCCAGCCCCCCCGCGACCCGAAAAGGATTAAGCGGAAGAAGATGGATGGATGGATGGGTTTTTTTTTTTTATATTTCCAATATGTACAATAAGTGAAAGTGATAAAATTGATTTACTGACCTGAAAGCACTAGATAATGGGCAAATATAATGGAACTGGAGCTGTGGGGGGACCAGAAAGCGAAGTATGTCACTCTACATTGTGCAAGAGGTCCATTAAAACTTTTTCAATCTGACACATCACCCTAATGTCTCACTGCTTTCTCGTAGGTGTGTGAGGCAGAGGAGCGTGCTCGTGAGCGTGCTCAGGCTGCAGAATCCAGGGTGGCAGGCCTGGAGCAGAGGGTCTCGGAGCTATCTGAGCTGCTGGGGTCCTGTGAGAAGGCCAGGCAGCGAGACCAGCAGATGGCTCAGAGACTCCGGGACCGGATCTTGCAGCTTGACACCGAGAATAAGACGCTAGCCATAGCTGCCTCCAGTCGGTCGACCTCTGACCTCAGCTTGGATGAGGCGCAACTAGATGTGAACACTCTGAAGGAGAAGCTGCAGAAAGTAAAGAAGCTGCTACTGCTGGCAGCTCAGAGGAACCCAGAGCAGAACATCCAAGACCTGGCTGAGACGGAGGCGGACCTGGGTAGGAACCATGCCACAGCGATGGCCTACCAGCAAGAGCTGCACCAGCTAAAGGATGAGTTTGAGCGTTATAAGCTACGTGCACAGGTGGTGCTGAAGAACAAGAACGCTAAAGATGACTGTCAGGCAAAAGAACTACAAGAGGTGCGGGACCAGCTGTCGGAGCTCCGGGAGAAGTATATCAACCTACGGATCCAGAGTGATGAGGCTGAGGCGTGTCATCGACAGGAGCTAGAGGACCGGCAACAGGTGGCAACGGAGCTGCAGCAAGCTCACAGGCAGGAAGTGGAGCATCTGGAGGCACTGCATCGTGATGAGCTGCTGCGTCTGGAGGCAGAACTGCACAAGCAGCGAGAGAGGACCATGGCTCTGCTGGATGAGAAGGACCAGGAGCTGGAGAAGCTGCGGGCCGCCACACTGTACGTCAGCCACACTGACAAGCCAGCCGTTGACTTGCAGGAGGCTGGCCCTGATGGCGAGGGTGATGTCATCAGCCAAGCCCTGCGACAGGCCACACCCAATGAGTCCACACTACTATTGTATGCTGAGCAGCTGGCCCGCAAGGAGGTGGAGGTGGGCGGGCTGCGGAAGCAGAAGAATCGGCTGGATGAGGACCTCCACCAGCTGCAGGCCAAGCTCATTGCAAACAGGGAGCGGCATGATGAAGAGTTGTCCGAGCTACGGGCACAGCTCGACAAACTGATCCGGGACCAAAGCCGGGAGGGCGCCAACATGGAATACCTGAAGAATGTCATCTACCGGTTTCTGACACTACAGGACGCCAGTGGAAAGCAGCAGACGCTCAGCGCCATTTTGACCATCCTGCACTTCAGTCCGCAGGAGAAACACGATGTGCTCAAGCTGCAGGGGCACACCTGGTGGACCGCACGGAGGTAGAACACAAACGCCTGGTGCAATAACCAAGGCTCAGGTGTGACCGCTGCTGTTGGGTTTGTATGTTTTGGGACTCTGACAATTGACTGAGTGAATTTTTAACACATATGACTTCACTGTAAGGATTCCAAAGTTAACTATAATGATTATTTAATCTGTTCATTTTTGATTCTTCTTTCAAATTAAAATATTTTCAAGGTCAAGCTGTTTAGTGTGACTTCATTCCTATTTCTGATGTTCATAGTGAGGTGAACTGATCTGCATTCTGTCCTTGCTTCCAGCAGGGGGGAACAAATCATAACTGGTTTTTAATGAGCTGTGCAACAGACTTCTATATGATCAGACTTAGCTGTTGAGAGAGGGTTCAACTTCTGAAACGAAAACATATCATACAGTCATGAATGATTAATAGATATGATTAATTCACATCCAGTTTATTTACCAGCTTCGGATCACAACCTGGGTTTTAAAAAAGTTCTGTTCCTCAAAGGTCAGTCTGTGGTTAAATTAATTTCACATTCATGTGATAAAGACAATAGAAAAATACAGTCATCCCTTCAAATACAAACTAAAGGGTCAATGATTCGTTTGTTCAGCAGATGTATAAATAACGTGTAATATACAGTATGCAATACAGATAGACAGGAGTTACAATTTTAGAAATTTTCTGTCAGAATTTTTTATCCATTTGTGGCACCAGTGTAGTTTTTATTGTGATGTTTTTAAACATTTATTTTATCATGTTTTATTCCTCGTAAAGCTTCTGACAGTTGGCATTACTCCACCCTATACATGTGGATGCCCTTTTTCACGTGTGTGCGAAGCAGAAAGCCTGAGTTGTTGTTATTTGAACCAGCTAACATGAAGACAGCCTGGATGACACTGAGCAAGCTTCATCGTATACCCCTTAGATCTGTCCACGTTTTACAGGGATGTGCTGATTCATTTTTGTGATGTTAATTTGGATATTTTTTATGAGTGGGCTGTTTTGTTTTGTTTTTTTTAACTTCACTGCCACAACAGTAAGTTTATGATGCAAAAAAAGGTCAAATGCTGGTGGAAACATGGTGGATAAAGCTGTAATACTCCAAGATCAACACTTTTATGTTCTTATCTGATGGAAAAGCTTAATGTTTCTTAGTTAAATAACCACCACTTAGTGAAACATTCAAACACTTTTCTTCCTCTTCAGTTGATCAGATCAACACAAACTTCCTTTTATTTAATCAGCTGTTGGTAAATATCTTCATCATCCACCAGAGTCTGAAGGTGTCATCATGTCGAGGTGAACATGTGTTTTAGTGTGTGTTGAGTACAGTCTGCAGGTCTTGAGGCAACGATCCAATGATGGAGTTTATAAAAGTGTCCAGTTTCTGCAGAACTCCCCCTTTCACCTGCAGCTGCTGCCTCCTAGCTTTAATCTGAAAAACACATACACACTTTCTGTTGTTCACCTCACATAAATGTTATTTAAAAAATACTTTTAGATCTTTGACAGACTCACTAGTTTCTCTCTGAGCTTAAGGATCAGATCCACGATCTCCACCTCAGACTTGTCTTTGGTCCAACCTAGCAGGTCCTGGAGAAGATCAAAGGATCAAACGGCTGTCTATGGTCAGATTTAACATGTGCGTGACAGGTCTAGATGTTACACTTTGTAACACAGAGGTCTGTACCCCAACCCCTCTTCTGCGGGTCCGAAAAATCAGGACCGTAACCATTACAATCCCTAATGGAAAAGCCAACAAACCGTACCGTACCGAACTGTACCAAACTGACACTAGTGGAAAAGGGGCATAACTTGTGGCTTACATGTACCAAACCAATGGCTCCCTTAGCTCTCACAAAAAAAACTAAAAATACTCTAATTTTACAGAAAAAAGGGTTGTAAATTTGAAAGAAATCTCAAATTTACAAAGAGCTTATCAAACCTGCAAATAGAAACTTGCGCAAGTTGCAGATTTGTAAGAAAAACCTTGCTAATTCAAGGAAAAAAATGGCAAATTTATGAGAAAAAAAATCGTAATGGTGGTGGTGGGATCACAGATTGAAAAGTAAAATGTCACACTTATTTGTCAGTCCCTCCAGGATTTCGCGATGTTGTGATTGCACCAATTCACACAAAATCAGCCAACCAGCGCAACTATTGCACGACCTTGCAACTTTGTCCGATCACCGCAATTTTCCCGCAATTTTGGCCAATCTTCATCAACTTCCGCCAATTTCACCAATTCAATTTCAAATTTGTCTAACTGGTGCTGAAACGCTCAGTCTAGGCAATCAAATGCATCGTTGCACCGCGTTCACTTCCGTATTTACAGTGAGTAGTGAATTTATAGTTTTACAGTGAGTAATGGAACACATCTGCAAACAAGAGTGTATGGTTTTAAAAAAAACCACTCACCCGTGAGGTTTTCAACACCGTCCCTTCTTCCATTTCCCCCAGCCTGCCCGTGGACACCTCACCACATCTCCGTCCTGACCGTGTGTGCAAAGTGCTGGGTTTGTGTTGAAAAACATGCGCCTGCCCAAAAGCACCCCGTCGCGGGAGCGCACGTGAGGAGAGTAGACTACATTACAGCGAGTGTCTGAACATCTTTAGAGGTAAAATCATTACTACATCTGGTCAGTGAGCTTTAAAACTGAATCTCATTGTGGACGGACAAACGCACCCACCCATCCATCCCCCCTCCCCCTCTCCGTCCCGTTGTAAATGAAAAGGGTGTGTGTGTGTGTGTGTGTGTGTAAGAAGCCCAACATGCAGCAGACAGGTAGGCATGGAAAGCGAAAGAATGTTATCTGTATTTTTTTTTTCCAAAAAAACACAGACTCCAGTAGCAATACAGTGCAACAGAATAATTTATTTTTTCCTTTCCGCTTGGTACCGAGTGGTTGGGAACCGTAGGGAGTTTTCAAATGAAGCTGCTGCCAATGGTTTCCAAATCTCTACTCTTTAACAAGCATTCAATGCAATTTAGCTGTTGTAATGGATATTGTGTTAATGTTTGTATTTGCTGTTGCACAAAAGAGTTTTTCTGTATAGCCGAAGTTTCTGCTTAATTTACAAATCACTATAATAGGAATTTTTTGACAATCCTGTGCTTTTCTTGTGTTGTTATATAGAATATCACTGCAGTAAACTGGAAAAAAAACATCTGCTTTAAAATTTGGAATTCTTCCGACAACTTTTAGTGCAGAAAACACTCTAAAACCATCACAACTTTTACTGCAACTTTTTAAAAAAGCTCCCGCGAATTCAGGCTTTTTGGCCCACAACAATCATAAAAACATCCCACAACATCCTAGAGGGACTGATTTGTTAAAAAAAGAGAGACTTCAAAGATAAAGCCACTAATTTGACTAAAAACTCAAAAAAGAAGCTAAATTTATAAATTATAAAAGGCCGGACCCTATCCCCACTTCTTAGGGCAA
The DNA here is from genome assembly GCA_020510985.1 of Pholidichthys leucotaenia. Taxonomy (NCBI): domain Eukaryota; kingdom Metazoa; phylum Chordata; class Actinopteri; order Cichliformes; family Pholidichthyidae; genus Pholidichthys; species Pholidichthys leucotaenia. The sequence continues at coordinate 212,387,815 of CM035845.1, read as the reverse complement.
GAGGCTGGGTACACCCTGGAAAGATTGCCAGTTCCTCACATTTTTGAAAAAGGGATTAAAAAATTAAATAAATGAGTAATAATGGCATTTAACCAATGATACATGATATATAATGGCACACTATCGGTACCGGCAGATAGAGCATTTAAAATTATTTATCAGCATCAGCAAAATTAATATTTACCGATGATACAGTAATATTACAGTGGACCATAGACATCTATGTAGGGGACAGTCAGGAATGACACCCGGCTGTGATGTTATGCTTTTCCAGCTGTGCGAGAGAATGGCATCATCACAGATAAACAAACATGTCGCCTCAGGCATGCCTAAAGTACACAACACGAGGAAATTAGTCCACAAAGCCCAAGAGAAAGACACAACAATGAAGAAGAAAAAAAAAAAGCAGCAGCCTCCTCCACAGAGCCCAAACATGGGAAAAAAACTAAGCTGCAACCACCCAGAAACCCACGGAGTTGATCATTAATGAAAACCAGCCACTTAGGCAGACCCGCGGACTGTACCACACCAAGACCTGCACACACGCCCAGTCGCAGTTAGTTTTTGGTTATGGCTTTACCCAAGTTGCAGCTGTATTGTTTTAACACCACATATTGAGGTGGTTCTAAGTTTCTGTTTGAAAAAGATCCAATCCAACTTTTTTTCTAAAGCACTTTAAAAACAACTACAGCTGGCACAAAGTGATGTACGTCAGGGATAAATGAATTATGAAAGAAGCATAAAAATAAAAGACAAAACACAGCTAAAAAGTCTAAAACAAGACAAGTAAAAATGAAAAATCATACAATTAAAAACAATTTAAAAAAAAAAGTCAAATCAATTTCTCATGCTGGGTTGAAGGCCAAGGAGTAAAACTGGGTTTTAAGACGAGTTTTAAAAATGAAGGGTCCTGTCTAATGGGCAAAGGGAAACTGTTCCACAGTTTAGGCACAGCAAAAGAAAAAACTGTCCCCTCCGAGCTTCCGCTTAGATTTTGGTACCTCAGGGAGCAGCCGATCAGTTGACCTGTGAGACCAAGTAGGAGTATAAGGATGGAGCAGCTCAGAGAGGTAAAGTGGGGCAAGGCCATTTCTCCTCTCTTGCAGTCAGTCGAGAACGACAAGGACTGTGCTATGTAGATTAGGCTTTAATGATGCTTCCAAACACGATCTTTTTGGGTGCAGTAACTGAAAAGGAAATTATCGAGACTGAGTAAATTTAAGAAAAAAAATCAATTGACTGAAATGAAACTGACATGACAATAGTGAAAAAAGTAATTGAAGGAATTGTTAAACCACTCACCCACATATGTAACGTGTCATTTCAAACTGCTAAATTTCCAAACAAAATGAAAACAGCAAAAATAATACCACTATACAAAACAGGAGACAGTCATCATTTCACAAATTACAGGCCGGTCTCTTTACTCTCACAATTCTCCAAAATACTTAATTACTAGTTGTATAGATTAAAAAAAAGGTTGCTGTAGGAGTATTTATACATTTAAAGAAAGCTTTTGACACCATTTATCACAGAATTTTACTGAGGAAATTGGAACGGTATGGGATAAGAGGGGTCGGACTGAGTTGGGTGGAAAGTTATTTAAGTAACAGACAACAATTTGTACAAATAGGTGAGCGCAAATCACCCTTCATGGACACCTCTTGTGGTGCGCCCCAGGGATCAGTTTTGGGACCCAGACTCTTTATCTTATATATAAATGACATATGCCAAGTATCAAAAATTCTGAAATTTATTTTGTTTGCAGATAACACAAATATCCTTTGCACTGGTGAGAATTTGCAGCAGGTTTTAGAGGTGGTAATAACAGAAATGAAAAGGTTAACGCAGTGGTTCAACAAAAATAAATTATCTAAATCTGAAAAAAAAAAAAAGATTATGTTGTTTGGAAATTATAAAATTTAAATCATGAAATAATGGTAACAACAGATGATACCAGAACTGAAATGGTACAGGAAAATAAGTTTCTGGGGGTGACGCTAGACAATAAAATCTGCTGGAAACCTCACATCAGTTACATCCAGGCCAAGTTGGCAAAATGTATAGGGATACTGGGGAAGACAAGACACATCTTGGACTATAAATCAATGTTCTTACTGTACAATTCACTGTTTCTACCATATCTTAACTACTGTGTAGCGGTCTGGGGAAACATCTACAAGACCAACCTACAGCCAATATGCACATTACCAAAAAAAGCTATAAGGATAATAAATAATGTAGGATATAAAGACCATACCAACTCATTGTTTTTAAAGTCACATGCCATAAAGTTCATGGATTTAGTTAAATATAAGACAGCACATGTAATGTACAGGGCAATTAATAATCACCTCCCAACTAATATACAAAAAATATTCAAAAAAAGAGAGAATGATTATAATTTGACAGGAGACTTAAACTTTACAAAACCTAAGGTATGAACAGCTAAGAAAAGTATGTGCATATCTGTCTGTAGAGTGGATTTTCTGGAACAGTCTGGAGCTGGAACTAAAACTGTGCAAACAGAAATCAATTCAAAAATAGGTATAAACATTATTTGCTGAAAGGATATATGCTAGAGGGGTAGCATTAATATGTACGATGCACTAAGCTCACTCTGGGACACTACGGTATGGTAGGTGGGACGGTACTGTGTATATCTGTGTTGTTTGGGGCTAGGTATAGATGTATGGACTGTATGTATGTTGGGATGGATGGGTGTCAATTGATACAGTATGTACAAAATATAGTTAATTGTCTACTTGGGGTCTTGATTGAGGTAATAGGTATATATTTCACATGGGTTGTATTTAGGGAAAAGAGGAGTTGGAGTAAATAAGTGTTAACTTCTTCCTTCTCCCTTTCCAGCACTGTATACTGTCACTTTTATTGCACTTGTCATTTGTTTTGTTTTGTTGCTTTTTGTTCAAAATAAAGTATCTATCTATCTATCTATCTCCATGCAGCCCTATTTGTCGCTGTTTGTTGCCATCTGTTCAGATCTATTCCTCATGTTTTTATGCTTCTTTTTGCCACATTCTTGTATCTAAGGTTGGGCCTACCTTGGTTTCTTTTGCCTTCACAGAGCTGAGAATACAACAGTTGTCTTGGAAGTCTTTCACTTTCCATTCTGTGTACATGGCCTAACCATCTGAGGCCCTTCTCAATTAAGATGGCTTCCATAGATGGAAGTCCAGCACAATGCAGGATTTCTAAGCTGGTGACTATAGGGTTGACAGTACAACAGTTTTATAAACCTTGCATTTTACTTTGATGGAAGCATGTCTATTTTTCTATAACTGTAGTCTGCAATGGACTGGCGATCTGTCCAGGGCGTACCCTGCCTCTCACCCAAAGATGCTGGGATAGGCTCCAGCCCCCCCGCAACCCAAAAAGGATTAAGCGGTAGAAGATGGATGGGTGGATGGATCGATGGATCGATGATCTTGTACTTTGCCAAAGGTAGCACTCATGTTACCCATCCTATTCCTGATCTCTTTGTCGATTTTGGCATTGTTGGAGACTGTACTTCCAAGATACTTGAAGTCTGTACACTGTACCAGTGGCTCTTGGTTAACTGTTATGATTTCGGGTGCAAGTGGAGGGTTGAGGCCCTTTAATAATTTAAAAACAAATAAAAGAATCTTAACAATTTTGAGCTTCATGGCAAAGACTGGACACTTATGTACATGTGATTTTAGTTTATTTTTAATTTGTTAAAATCTAAAAAAAAAAAAAAAACTTTTTTCATGTTGTCATTATGGGATATTGTGTGTAGAATTTTGAGGAAAAAAAGAGAATTTAATCCATTTTGGAATAAGGCTGTAACATAAAATGTGGAAAAAGTGAAGCACTGTGAATACTTTATGGATGGACTGCATGTACACACACACATCTCACAAAAAGTTAGGGATATTCAGCTTTCGGGTGAACTTTCAAGATGCACCTAAAATGCACTATAACCTTTACAGATGAAGTTAAATTGACCTTCTCTAACCTTCTGAATGCACATGTCCAACTGTTCAGTATTTCAGTACTTTTTGCATAACTTGCTGTTCTCCAACAAGGTGCTTAACAGCAAAATTCACAACAGATGTTTGATCCATGGATCGACCAATATATTTTCTGTTCACATTTTGACATGAGACCAAGACAACACCTAACAATTGATTAACAGTACCACATCAAGTCTGATTGAAGTCCAGTTCCTGTTCACGCCAGCATAGTGTAGCGGCTGCTGTTGTCAGGTTTGAGAAAAAAAACAAAAGTTAAATATATATATATATATATATATATATATATATATATATATGGTGAGGCTGTTTTTTACAGTTTTTTTTCCCCTCTGTGCTGATAAGCCGGGCAGGGAGTGCATAGCTAGGATTGTTGGCCGGTATGACAGCATTCCTGTACCACTTCTAGTTGGGAAACTATTGCCAAATGACAGGGGCTTAGCTTATTGGGCATTTGCAACTTTTTGTGCTTAGAACAATTATTGCTCTTTAGAACCCTAATCGGTATTTTGCCTTTTAAGTGCCCTTTTTAAGTGATTTTACTTGTTGTTTTTTATCTTCTGTACTTTTATTCGACGTGCTTTTACCTAATCCTGAATTTTATAATTCTGCATTCTTCATTGAATTAAGGACTATAACTTTTTCAAGCCTGTGGTTGAACTGTCAATACAAACTGTGCCTAGCCTAGGTGCAATGGCAGTGTCTACTGCAAGTGGATATGAAAGTTGTGTCAACCTCAGCATGAAAATTCTGGAACTTGAGGAAAAATTTCTACTCTTCATAAAATCCAGGAGGCTGAGAGGTTTCTGGACACTGTAATCCTCGAAAAACAACTTGTGTCTGCTACTCCTGAACAGCTAGCTGATACTATTCATCTCCGAGCTAACAGTGGTTCCCCATGCGCTCCCAAGGCTCGAACTGCGGTATGTGCTCCTGCGATGGTTTCCAATGACAGCCCACTGGATTCAGCTCGGTGTGAGACCCAAAATCCCGACTAGCTCCACGCCAGATCCCTGGTCTGTAGTCAGGTCCCGCAGAAGGCGGCATGGGTTACTTGAAATCGAATGCCATTCCTCTCCCACCTGTCCACTTCCAATAGAGAACCGCTTTGACATACTCTGCTTACATGACTTCCCTCCTCTGAATGTGTCAACTTCTCAACAACAGCCATCCATGCCTGTCAACCATCAGGTCAGAACTTTGTGAGCTGAGGCAAACTTCACTCCAGCACCGGCTGACAGTAGGCGAAAGCAAGGTGCTATTTGCAAGCCCCAGATCCCTCCCCTGCGGCGGTGATCACTGGAGGAGTTAGCACAGTCTGAGCCAGCCGCTTTGATAGAGCAACATCGCAAGCACAGCAGGACGGTTGATAGTTCCAAACATAATTGGCCCTCCTGGACTGCAACTTCCAACGCCCGCCGTTGGATTCTGAGGGAAGCGGTGCTTAGACATGGGTGCTGATGGCCCACATCCACTGCCAGCTGTTCATCCTGCCTCCCAAACTACTAACAATCAGGTTCACACAGCCTGTACAGAGCAATCTTCTAACTGTAAGTCACTTTGTTCCCCCCCCCTCTCTTTTCACCCCTACAACACTGATTGCCGGGGTGCGCTGGGCCCGTCAGGTCCGCCGCTTCGTTCGTCACGGCGAGCGGCTCCCGGGGGTGGTGTCTTGGCCCCGTCGTCCGTCATCAGCTGAGCGATGACTCGCTCCAGCTGCTGGATCTCCATTCTGATCCTGGCTTCCATCTGCTCCATCCCACTTCTGACACCAGTGTGACGTAGGTGAGGTTCACACAAAGAAGAGGAGCAGATAGTAGTGATGAACAGGCTTTATTCACACACACCCTGAGCACAGACAGGAGGGGAGATCATTCTCCCAGACCTCCATTTAAATCATGGTTATACAACACATGATACATCTTGCCCTAATCCTGCCTATGAAACACTGCTGGGTCATTATAACGCAGTTATAATGACACGGCAGTATAATAACTCAGTAATAACATTTAATACACACATACAATAACGTCCTCTGTTGCAAAGCATGCTGGGGAAATACCTGCTCCCCCCCCAATACAGCCCCGACGTTACACTACTGCCAAAAGCACATCCGAGGCTGTTTTCGTCTTATTTACTTGCCTTTGTCCATTCACATATTTCACCAGAAAGCCGAAGTGTTCCCAAACAGAAGACATGTGAACAGGGTCTTCAAGCTCTGGCTTTGGCATTTGCTAATAGGGCAGCCACAAGCTGCACTGTTTGTTTACATGTATGGTGCGAGGCAGTTACACTTCATGTCCATCACTCAACATGGTCCATGTGGAACCTCTGCACCGAACCGAAGGTGCCGTACTGAAAAATCCAAATGCATGTACCATTACACCCCATATATATATATATATGGGGTGTGTGTGTATGTATGTATATATATATATATATATATATATATATATATATATATATATACAGTATACAGTATATATACTGTATATACTACCGTTCAAAAGTTTGGGGCCACTTAGAAATTTCCTTATTTTTGAAAGAAAAGCACTTTTTTCAATGAAGATAACTTTAAACTAATCAGAAATACACTCTATACATTGCTAATGTGGTAAATGACTATTCTAGCTGCAAATGTCTGTTTTTTGGTGCAATATCTACATAAGTGTATAGAGGCCTATTTCCAGCAACTATCACTCCAGTGTTCTAATGGTACAATGTGTTTGCTCATTGCGTCAGAAGGCTAATGGATGATTAGAAAACCCTTGTACAATCATGTTAGGTCTGCAATGCTGTAATTGCTGCAATGGAGGATTCTTTGACGAAAGCAAAGTTTGAAGGAAAAAATTATTATTTCAAATACAAATCATTGTTTCTAACCTTGTCAATGTCTTGACTATATTTTCTATTCATTTTACAACTCATGGTGGTAAATAAGTGTGACTTTTCATGGAAAACACAAAATAATTGTCTGGGTGACCCCAAACTTTTGAACGGTAGTGTATATATATATATATATATATATATATATATAGTATCTCACAAAACTGAGTACACCCCTCACATTTTTGTAAATTTTATTATATCCTTTCATGGGATAACACTGAAGATATGACACTTTGATACAATGTAAAGTAGTCAGTGTACAGCTTGTATAACTGTAAATTTGCTGTCCCCTCAAAATAACTCAACACACAGCCATTAATGTCTCAACTGCTGGCAACAAAAGTGAGTTCATCCCTAAGTGAAAATGTCCAAATTGTGCCCAATTAGCCATTTTCACTCCCAAGTCTGTGTGTCTGTTTTTACGCACTTTAATGTGTTTTAACAAAATTTTCTGTGTCGTTTTTGTCCTTGAATGTTTGTGGACTACATAACGAAGAGCTCCCTGGTTCCATCAGTATGGATCTCCTCCTTATTTTTGCACTGTTGCTTCTTTCCTACCGGCTCTTTGTCTCTGAGGTAAGTGCAATCACGATCATGGCGGGAAGAATACAGTATTCCAGAGACATGTTACTGCATTTAAACACAGATAATGCAGCATCTGTGAGTGAGTCTATGCCGCAACTGCTGTACTTTATTTTAAGAGATTTTCATGGACACAGCGATGAAAAGAGAGACAAGAGGAGGAAACGCGGAAAGCGTGGAGGTGTAAGATTAAGCCTGAGGAGGCATCAGTTTAACAGCATTCCTCTTGCTTCCATGATTACGGGGAACGTACAATCCCTGAGAAACAAAGTGGATGAAATTCACGGGAATGTACGCTATCAGAAGGACTTCAAGAACTGCTGTGTCATGGCTTACACAGAGACGTGGCTTACGGCGCATGACCCAGATGCGGACCTGTGGATTGATGGCTTTGGAGGCCCACTTCGCTCGGATCAGCAGGAAGAGGTAACAGGGAAACGTCAGGGGGGCGGCGTATGTTTATATATTAATAAACAGTACTGTACATCTGTCACGGTCAGAGAGCGCATCTGTACACCCGATGTGGAGCTTCTGTCGCTACGCCCCTTTTATCTGCCCCGCGAGTTCCCCCAACTTTTCATAACGACTGTGTACATTCACCCGAGGGCGGACACTGACTCCGCCTCCAGCACCATTTTTGATGTGGTCCAGTGGTTGCAGTCAATTTCCCTAGAGGCTCCAAACTTTATTCTTGGGGATTTTAACCATGTTTCTTTAAAGAAGACACTTAAAAACTTTTATCAGTATGTCTCCTGCCCAACCAGGCGAAAAAAGACATTGGACCTGTGCTATGGATCCATTGAGAGGGCCTTTAAATCACTTCCCCTTCCTCCTTTAGGATCCTCAGACCACAACTGTGTACATTTGCTGCCCACATATAAAACTGCTCTCAGAAGAGGCAAGGTGAAGACCAGAGACATAGATGTGTGGACAGAGGATTCAGTGCACTGCCTCCAGGAATGCTTTACCTGTACAGACTGGGAGGTTTTCACACTGTCCTGCGGAGATGATTTGGACTCTTTGGTGGACGTCACATGCTCATACATGGCTTTCTGTAGAGACATGATCGTTCCACGTAAACGTGTCAAAATATATCCCAACAACAAGCCATGGGTTACAAAATCAGTTAAATCCTGCTTACAGAGGAAAGTACTTGCCTTTAAACAGGGGTCTGTTTCTGAGCTACAGGTTGCCACAAAAGAGCTGAAGTCCGAAATTTTAAGAGCAAAACAGAATTATAAATCAGAGTTGGAAAGCAAGATGGCAACAAAGAAACTTGGTTCAGCCTGGGCCAGTATGAAAACTATTGCAGGCCTTCAGAGCACAGAGCGCAGTAATCATGTGTTTTTAGATGGTTTTAATTCAGACACAGAGCTGGTTAATGCTCTTAATTGTTTTTATGGTCGTTTTGATTGCTTTGATTTTAGCACAGAAACCCAACATTTGAAACAGAAACTCAAAGACAATCAGCACTTTAATATTGAGGTGCAGGATATTAAAAGGGTGTTCTGTGCTGTAAAAGTGAGCAAAAGTCAGGGCCCTGATAATATACAGTGGGGCAAAAAAGTATTTAGTCAGCCACCAATTGTGCAAGTTCTCCCACTTAAAAGATGAGAGAGGTCTCCAATTTTCATCATAGGTATACCTCAACTATGAGAGACAAAATGAGAAGAAAAAAAAATCCAGAAAATCACATTGAAGGATTTTCAATGAATTAATTGGTAAATTCCTCAGTAAAATAAGTATTTGGTCACCTACAAACAAGCAAGATTTCTGGCTCTCACAGACCTGTAACTTCTTCTTTAAGAGGCTCCTCTGTCCTCCACTCGTTACCTGTATTAATGGCACCTGTTTGAACTCGTTATCAGTATAAAAGACACCTGTCCACAACCTCAAACAGTCAGACTCCAAACTCCACTATGGCCAAGACCAAAGAGCTGTCAAAGGACACCAGAAACAAAATTGTAGACCTGCACCAGGCTGGGAAGACTGAATCTGCAATAGGTAAGCAGCTTGGTGTGAAGAAATCAACTGTAGGAGCAATTATTAGAAAATGGAAGACATACAAGACCACTGATAATCTCCCTCAATCTGGGGCTCCACGCAAGATCTCACCCCGTGGGGTCAAAATTATCACAAGAACGGTGAGCAAAAATCCCAGAACCACATGGGGGGACCTAGTGAATGGCCTGCAGACAGCTGGGACCAAGGTAACAAAGGCTACATCAGAAACACACTACGCCGCCAGGGACTCAAATCCTGCAGTGCCAGACGTGTCCCCCTGTTTAAGCCAGTACATGTCCAGGTCCGTCTGAAGTTTGCTAGAGAGCATTTGGATGATCCAGAAGAGGACTGGGAGAATGTCATATGGTCAGATGAAACCAAAATAGAACTTTTTGGTAAAAACTCAACTTGTTGTGTTTGGAGGAGAAAGAACACCATATCTACTGTGAAGCATGGGGGTGGAAACATCATACTTTGGGGCTGTTTTTCTGCAAAGGGACCAGGACGACTGATCCATGTAAAGGAAAGAATGAATGGGGCCATGTATCGTGAGATTTTGAGTAAAAACCTCCTTCCACCAGCAATGGCATTGAAGATGAAACATGGCTGGGTCTTTCAGCATGACAATGATCCCAAACACACTGCCCGGGCAGCAAAGGAGTGGCTTCGTAAGAAGCATTTCAAGGTCCTGGAGTGGCCTAGCCAGTCTCCAGATCTCAACCCCACAGAAAATCCTTGGAGGGAGTTGAAAGTCTGTGTTGCCCAGCGACAGCCCCAAAACATCACTGCTCTAGAGGAGATCTGCATGGAGGAATGGGCCAAAATACCAGCAACAGTGTGTGAAAACCTTGTGAAAACTGACAGAAAACGTTTGACCGCTGTCATTGCCAACAAAGGGTATATAACAAAGTATTGAGATGAACGTTTGTTATTGACCAAATACTTATTTTACCAAGGAATTTACCAATTAATTCATTAAAAATCCTTCAATGTGATTTTCTGGATTTTTTTTTCTTATTTTGTCTCTCATAGTTGAGGTATACCCATGATGAAAATTGGAGACCTCTCTCATCTTTTAAGTGGGAGAACTTGCACAATTGGTGGCTGACTAAATACTTTTTTACCCCACTGTATGTGGGCGATTGGTAAAGTCCTGTGCACATGAATTGAGTCCTGTATTTCACTACATTTTCAGTAAGTCCTTACAGACACAACATGTGCCTAAGATCTGGAAAGTTGCCGTGGTTGTCCCCATTCCAAAATCCAGCTGTCCTAAAACGGTAAACAACTTAGACCAGTTGCTTTGACTTCAATTTTAATGAAAATTTTTGAAAAACTGGTCAGATTTGAGGTCCTAAAGCAGACTGAGCATGCATTGGATCCTCTGCAGTTTGCCTATAGGCCTCACAGAGGAGTGGAGGATGCCACTGTCACTCTGTTTAACATGCTTTTTAAACATCTGGATTTTAACGGGACACATGCCAGGCTTTTGTGGACTTTTCTTCCGCCTTTAATACAATCCAACCTCATATTTTAGTTGAAAGGCTCCTGCAACAATTTGACTTGAGCAATAATCTGGTGGGTTGGATTCTGGATTTTTTAACCAACAGGACACAGAGAGTAAGGGTCAATGATACATTGTCTGACCAAAAGTGCTCTTCTACTGGCTCTCCTCAGGGGTGTGTGTTGTCACCACTACTCTTCATCCTGTACACAAACATGTGTCGGAGCAGACATGACAACAGACACATTATAAAGTATGCTGATGACTCAGTTATTGTCAGTCTCCTCCAGGATGGTGAGAGTGGCCACGGCCCAGTAGTTGATGATTTTATTCACTGGTGTGAGGATTCCTACCTGCAGCTGAATACGACAAAAACTAAAGATATGATTATTGACTTTAGGAGGAAAACTACCAGGCACGAAGTCACTGTACTAAAAGGCCAGACCACCGAATGTGTACAATCCTACAAATATCTTGGGACGATTACTGATAGTAATTTAAACTTTGAAGAGAACTGTGAAAGTGTGTGCAAAAAGGGTCACCAACATTTGCATTGTTTAAGGAAACTTGCACGCTTCCAAATTGACCGAACCATAATGACAATGTTTTATTGGGCTTTTATTGAATCTGTTTTATCCTTTTCTTTAGTGTCATGGTTTGGTCAGATAAAACTGAAACAGAGGAAATCCTTGGATCAGGTAGTTAGATGGTCCAGTCGTTTGTTTGGTGAGTCACAGCTGAGCCTGACATCCCTGTACACCAGACAGGTACAGAGGATTGCTACCTCCATTTTAAATGATGATTCCCACCCTTTGCACTGCCACTTTCAGCTTCTTCCTTCAAGACGGAGGTTTGCTGTCCCAAAAAGTAAAACCCAGCGCTACAAAAACAGCTTTGTTCCTGCTGCTGTCAAAGAGTTGAACAAGTTGTAACAATATATTGCACATAATTTAGTTACCCATTTATTAATTTCATTTTATATTTACTTATTTTTGTAGGTTTTTTATTTGGGTTCTAAATCTTTTATTGGGTTTTAGACTTTTGAGTTTTTAACCTCTTTGACTAGTCTTTAACTTTTTAATATGACCCTTCTCTCTTATCTCTGGTTTTTCTCTCATCTCTTTGTCTTATATCCTGATTGATGGAGCCTTGAGTATTTTTATCATGTTTGTAGTCAGCTTCATGTGTGCCTGTGTTTGTGTTTATGTTGAATGTAATTGTGGTTTGTAAATACGGATGTCACCTGACTGCAAAACAAATCTCTCTATGGGTACAAATAAAGTAACCTGAACCTGAACTGTCATGTGACTCGTTAGTGTTACAAGGTCTCAGGCGTGAATGTGGAGCAGGTGTGTTAAATTTGGTGTTATTGCTCTCACACGCTCTCATACTGGTCACTGGAAGTTCAACATGGCACCTCATGGCAAAGAACTCTCTGAGGATCTGAAAAAAAGAATCATTGCTCTACATAAAGATGGCCAAGGCTATAAGGAGATTGCCAACACCCTGAAACTGAGCTGCAGTATGGTGGCCAAGACCATAGTGTGGTTTAACAGGCCAGGTTCCACTCAGAACAGGCCTCGCCATGGTCGACCAAAGAAGCTGAATGCACACGTTCAGCGTCATATCCAGAGGTTGTCTTTTGAAAACAGACGTATGAGTGCTGCCAGCATTGCTGCAGAGGTTGAAGGGGTGGGGGGGTCAGCCTATCAGTGCTCAGACCATACGCTGCACACTGCATCAAATTGGTCTGCATGGCTGTCGTCCCAGAAGGAAGCCCATTTTAAAGATGATGCACAAGAAAGCCCACAAACAGTTTGCTGAAGACAAGCAGTCTAAGGACATGGATTACTGGAACCATGTCCTGTGGTCTGATGAGACCAAGATAAACTTATTTGGTTCAGATGGTGTCAAGCGTGTGTGGTGGCAACCAGGTAAGGAGTACAAAGACAAGTGTGTCTTGCCTACAGTCAAGCATGGTGGTGGAAGTGTCATGGTTTGAGGCTGCATGAGTGCTGCTGGCACTGGGGAGCTACAGTTCATTGAGGAAACCATGAATGCCAGCATGTACTGTAACATACGGAAGCAAAGCATGATGGCCACACAGAATATTGACACTTGGCACAATTTTGACATTTTCACTTAGGGGTGCACTCACTTTTGTTGCCAGCGGTTACGACATTAATGGCTGTGTGTTGAATTATTTTGAGAGGACAGCAAATTTACACTGTTATACAAGCTGTACACTGACTACTTTATATTGTATCAAAGTGTCATATCTTCAGTGTTGTCTCATGAAAAGATATAATAAAATATTTACAAAAATGTGAGGGGTATACTCACTTTTGTGAGATACTGTGTGTGTATATTATATATACATACATACATACAGTGGTGTGAAAAAGTGTTTGCCTGCTTCCTTATTTTTTTTTTGTATGTTTGTCACACTTAAATGTTTCAGTTCATCAAACAAATTTAAATGTTAGACAAAGATAACACAAGTAAACACAAAATGCAGTTTTTAAATGAAGGTGTTTATTATTAAGGAAAAAAAATCCAAACCTACATGGCCCTGTGTGAAAAAGTGATTGCCCCCTAAACTTAATAACTGGTTGGGCCACCATTAGCAGCAACAACTGCCATCAAGCGTTTGCAATAACTGACAATGAGTCTTTTACAGCGCTGTGGAAGAATTTTGGCCCACTCATCTTTGCAGAATTGTTGCAATTCAGCCACAGTGGAAGGTTTTTGAGCATGAACCGCCTTTTTAAGATCATGCCACAGCATCTCAATCATATTCAGGTCAGGACTTTGACTAGGCCACTCCAAAGTCTTCATTTTATTTTTCTTAAGCCATTCTGAGGTGGACTTGCTGGTGCGTTTTGGATCATTGTCCTGCGGCAGAACCCAAGTGCGCTTCAGCTTGAGGTCACGAACAGATGGCTGGACATTCTCCTTCAGTACTTTTTGGTAGACAGCAAAATTCATGGGTCCATTTACCACAGCAAGTCTTTCAGGTCCTGAAGCAGCAAAACAGCCTCAGACCATCACACTACCACCAAAATATTTTGCTGTTGGTATGATGTTCATTCATTCATTCATCTTCTTCTGCTTAATCCTTTTCGGGTTGCGGGGGGCTGGAGCCTATCCCAGCATCTTTGGGCGAGAGGCAGGGTACACCCTGGACAGATCGCCAGTCCATTGCAGGGCCAACACAGAGAGACAGACAACCATTCACTCTCACAGTCATACCTAAAGACAATTTAGAATCCCCAGTTTTGATGCCAATTAACCTAACTTGCATGTTTTTGGCATGTGGGAGGAAACCGTTGAAATCCCCGAGTAAACCCACGCAGACATGGAGAGAACATGTAAACTCCACACGGATCACCGTTGGTCGGGGGCTGGGATCGAACCCAGGATCCCCCGGCCGACAGTGAGTTGCTGTGCTGCCGCAGTGCTAACCACTCCGCCACCGTTCCGCCCTGGTATGATGTTCCTTTTCTGAAATGCTGTGTTACTTTTATGCCGGCTGTAATGGGACACACACGTTCCAAAAAGTTCAACCTTTGTCTTGTCAGTCCACAGAGTATTTTTCCAAAAGTCTTGGGGATCATCAAGATGTTTTCTGGCAAAACTGAGACGAGCCTTCATATTCTTTTTGCTCAGCAGTGGTTTTCGTCTTGGAACTCTGCCATGCAAGCCGTTTTTGCCCAGTCTCTTTCTTATGATGGAGTCATGAACACTGACCTTAACTGAGGCAAGTGAGGCCTGCAGTTCTTTGGATGTTGTTGTGGGGTCATTTGTGACCTCTTGGATGAGTCGTCGCTGTGCTCTTGGGTAGTTTTGGTTGGCCGGTCACTCCTGGGAAGGTTCACCACTGTTCCGTGTTTTTGCCATTTGTGGATAATGGCTCTCACTGTGGTTCGCTCGAGTCCCAAAGCTTTAGAAATGGCTTTATAACCTTTTCCAGACTGATAGATCTCAATTACTTTGTTTCACATTTGTTCCTGAATTTCTTTGGATCACAGCATGATGTCTAGCTCTTGAGGATCTTTTGGTCGACTTCACTTTGTCAAGCAGGTCCTATTTAAGTGACTTCTTGATTGAGAACAGGTGTGGCAGTAATCAGTCCTGGGTGTGGCTAGAGAAATTGAACTCAGCTTTCCGAAGACGTGATAAACCACAGTTAACCCCTTTAGGATTGCATTTGATTACATGATCTACCTCTCCTGTGGCTGGTGTCGCAGAACAAAAAAACAAAATAAACACAGATGTACCAAGCATTTCACATCACTAGATGGCAGACACATACAGTATAGCTTACCGCTCTTCACTGAAGGACTCAGTTCAGCCCACCCGAACCTTGTTCAGTCTGATATCACTTCCGGAGTGCAGAAGAAGAGACGTATAAACAATTGCGCAACATATATTTCAACAGGGAGGAAGCATTTGCTCCAAATTTTGCCAACTATGATTCTAAAAGGGATTATTTAGCTTCTGAAGGGAAATATTTACCTTCTGTGACAACAGAAGAAAGAAAAAGATGCAGAAGAAAGCAGAAGATGGACCGAACATGTACAGTTTTCTTCCGCCATTGACGAAGCTGCATGTGACAGAGAGGACAATCCTGCCAGTTTGGCGGAGTTATTTAACCGAAATTGAGGTGGAATAAATCATAAGATAAATGTGAGAGTTTCTGAATGTGGGAGAGAAAGCAAAAATGATAGACAGAAGACAAAATAAGGACCAGGGATGAGCACACGGATGCATGGCGACACATGACGAGCGGCAGGTCTGATGGTTTTTTCAGTTTGTTTACATTCTGCTGATTTTCTGGTTCATATATTTTGAAGATAACAAAAAACAAAAAAAAAAAAGACAAACAGAACCATCCTTTGTGTAAATATGTTCAAAGCCCACTATGACCACAAGTTATGTAATCTGATATAGTTGCCATCACATTATGCAAATTAGATGCGTAAAGTTACTCCTATCATAAACTTTGGATCATATTCTACATCTTTCTCATTTACAGTAAGCCATTATCTCTTACCACTTTCAAGTTACAGCCTTTGGAATTTATATCTAAACTGAATATTTTCTTGAAAAAAAATCTTCACCACCAGAGGGTGTATGCAGATGGTGCGGCTCTGCGACAGAAAACCTCTCAGGGTTAATTTATGTTTTAAGATAAGATAAGATAAGATAAGCCTTTATTAGTCCCACAATGGGGAAATTCCAGGATTGCAACAGCACAGGGATAGCAACACTCGGAGCAATAATTAAGAAGATTCGGCAGATATAAATAAGAGCAGTGGATATACATACATACCCATAAATATATAAATATATGTACAAAGTGTGGAGCATTGTAGCAAGATGGAATAAACAGCATAACCATCTACTTAGTTATCCTACATAGTATGAATATGTACCCATACATATTGTCACCCTCCATAGCAACCGATACTGTCCTAGTTGTATATACTGGAGGGGACCATTGTGTAAGTCTGTTGCGTCTTTTGCATTCAATACTATTAGGTCATCACGTTTTTTTGCTATCTCTGCGAGCAGCCCTGCTTAGGTTATACAGTCTGACAGCCGTAGGTAGGAAGGACCTGCGAAACCTCTCGGTTGCACACCTAGGATGATGTAGTCTACTGCTAAATGAGCTCCTCAGTGCGTTCAGTATGTCCTGCATAGGGTGGGACTCGGACTCCAGCAGAGATGACAGTTTAGCCACCATCCTTCTCTCTCCTATCTCCTCCACTGGGTCAGGGCACTGCCACAGGACAGAGCTAGCTTTCTTGATCAGTTTGTCCAGTCTCTTCCTATCGGCTGCTGTAATGCCACTGCCCCAGCAGACCACTCCAAAAGTGA
This sequence comes from Pholidichthys leucotaenia, assembly GCA_020510985.1. NCBI lineage: Eukaryota > Metazoa > Chordata > Actinopteri > Cichliformes > Pholidichthyidae > Pholidichthys > Pholidichthys leucotaenia. Next base: position 212,370,937 of record CM035845.1, on the reverse strand, counting down.
TGGCTGATGCCACCACCGTGTCGTAGAATGTCTTCAGCAGCACCCCTTGTACACCAAAAGACCTAAGTCTCCTCAGTAGGAACAGCCTGCGCTGTCCCTTCTTGTAGAGTGCGTCGGTATTGTGTGACCAGTCTAGTTTATTGTTCAGATGAACACCCAGGTACTTGTAGGATGTCACCATCTCGATGTCTGTTCCCTGTGTCCTTGCCTGCGGCAGTCCACCACCAGCTCCTTAGTTTTCCTCGCATTGATCTGGAGGCAGTTCCTATGGCACCAGTCCACGAAGTCCTGGATAAGTCCTCTATACTCAGCTTCATCTCCGTTAGAGATGAGGCCAACGATCACAGAGTCGTCAGAGAACTTCTGTAGATGGCAGTGTGTTGTGTTGTGTGAGAAGTCCGCAGTATAAAGGGTGAACAGGAAGGGAGCCAAAACCGTTCCCTGGGGGGCCCCCGTGCTACCGATGATCGTGTCGGACACACAGTCCCGGGTTCTCACAAACTGTGGCCGGTTAGTGAGGTAGTCCAGGATCCATGATGAAAGGTGCTGGTCCACCCCTGCGCACAGCAGCTTGTCCTTCAGGATCATCGGTTGGATGGTGTTGAAAGCACTGGAGAAGTCAAAGAACATGATCCTCACCACATTCCTGGGCTTCTCCAGGTGGGACAGAGAATGGTGAAGAAGGAAGATCACTGCATCCTCCACCCCAATGCCATGCTGGTAGGCGAACTGGAGTGGATCCATCGCTGGTCCCACCAGGGGGCGGAGGTGAGCAAGGAGCAGTCTCTCCAGGGTCTTCATCATGTGGGACGTCAGGGCCACTGGTCTGTAGCTGTTCAGGTCTTTGGGGCGGGAGGTCTTTGGTACAGGTACCACACAAGATGTTTTCCACAACTGTGGTACCCTCCCCAGCTTCAGGCTCAGGTTGAAGATGAGCTCCACAATCCCACACAGCTGATCTGCACAGGACTTGAGGAGCTTTGCGCTGATGCCGTCCGGTCCCGACACCTTCCTCACCTTGATCTTTCTCAGCTCCGTCCTCACCTGGGTCTTAGTGAGGGTCATGTTGGGGGGCTGTGTGTTGGGAGTGGGGGGTTGTTGGTGGAGTGGGGGAGGATCACTTTTTCACACAGTGCCACATAGGTTTGGATTTTTTTTCACCCTTAATAATAAACACCTTCATTTAAAAACTGCATTTTGTTTTCACTTGTTATCTTTGTCTAATATTTAAATTTGTTTGATGATCTGAAACATTTAAGTGTGACAAACATACAAAAAAAATGAGAAATCAGGAAGGGGCAAACACTTTTTCACACCATTGTATATACATGTAGATACTGTATAAATACATATTCTATGCATCAACAATGGGCAATTACAGTGTACTTTTTGGCACAACACCGGCAAAAACATTATCTCCTCTTGGCGGAGGTAATAAAAATGAAACATTGTCCAGTGCTGTGTGTTTACATACCATGTGGGTAACGTGCCTCGCAAGACATCCTTAGCTTGTCTACCGGTACTGTGTTCCTTGTGCCATTACACACCTTTCCTGAAAATGTCATCAAAATCCGTTCATAAATCGCCGTTTGCCTGCTTTTTCTTGGTGTCTTCAGATGAAATAATGTCAACCATTACATACTGTGTATAGGTGCGGAGGTGAACGTAACTCCATGGACACGTCTTAAAAGGGGTGAACACATGTTGTTATAGGGGAAGCCACTACTACTATTATTTTCCCCCAAACACACACCGTGATCCAAATCACCACCAGAAACTAATCATCTGTTCCCCGTGCCATCATACACCTTTCCTGAAAATTTCATCAAAATCCGTTCAGAAATTTTTAAGTAATGTTGCTAACAGACAGACGGACAAACCAACCAATGCTTCCAAAAACATTACCTCCTCCGCTGGCAGAGGTGATAATAATAATTACTAATTTTGCCAGGCCAGTTTATGCTAATGACTCAACTGTTTTACCTTGATTGTAAGAGCTCTTGCTGATTTTTTTTTGTCTCGAAATAGCTAATACTAACTGTTGCCATAAAAGAGGCTGACGACCCTTGGTCTAACTTATCCAGACTTCATAGGTTGTAAGGTGACTCACTGCATCACAGATGACCTCCAGGTGGATGCTCTCCAGTTTTTGGGTCATCTCTTTGTGCCGCTGACGGTACCAGCCGTCAAAGTTTGGAGACCTGAAGAACTTCCTGAGGAGAAAAGAAGACGAAATGGAGACACTCCGACTACCGCGGCATGAAGACAGTAAACGATTACCGGTGAGACTCACCTGTATAGTCCCATCCAATCGCCTTTGAGTGGTGAGGTGAGCTGAGGGCCGGTGTTTTCCAGCGTAGACATGAACTCGTCCTGACTGAAAGGACGGATCTGAGGCGGGGTCTAAACCGAGAACAAAGAAACACAGAAAATATGTGACAATGACATCACTGTGATCTCACCTGATACTTTGCTTCCTGTTTACCTTCCAAGGTGTCACAGATCGCTGCAGCGGCATCAGGCTTGCCATGTACCTCTCCTGTCAGACAAGACACAGGGTCTGTGATTGGTTAAAATGGATGAGCCATGGTTACATCATCACTTGTGAGTGAGTGAGTGAGTGAGTGAGTGGGTGGCACAGCTGCAAGCTGATTAGCTGGTTCCTCACCAGGGGGATGATGAAGCTTTGTGTGAGCTCTAACAGGTGTCTCTTCAGGATGGCGCTCTGAGCCTCTGAGGGTCTCTTCCTCTGGATGCCCTGCGGGTGAGTACAGATGTCAAGTTAAACAATTTCAGGTAAATCAACAACTCACAACAAAATGCAGAATGGGGTGGAGTTGGATGGAAAGGCATGGTTGGATTTCTGACTCCGCTGTGCAACAGTTAAGACTGTAGAAAATTCTGCACCCTTGCATTTACTTCAAAGGCTGGGGCCTCACCAGGATGGTTGCAATCTGCATGTTACATAAAGGGACTATGCTGTCAGTAAGGAATGGTATATGACTCATAAATGTCACTGGGCCCCAAGCAAACATTAGTCACTTATGTAAGAAATTCTCAGGGGGCTCCAGCTCATAGAATAGAATAGAATAGAATAGAATAGGCTTTATTGTCATTGTACAGTACAGTGAAATTGTGGGTGCTCCACCAGGCTACTGCGCAATAAAGTAAAAGAGAAGGATTAGATAAAAACACAGTTACAGACCACATGATTAAACACACCACCCAAATAAAAATAGCTCACAATTCTGGAAATATACACAGGTATGGTAGTGGCTTCCCAGATGGAACTATGTACATAAGAGTGCAGAACACAACTGAGTAAAATGGCCCAAGGATTATGGAAAATATACATAGTAGTGGTTTCACAGTTGGGTCAATATACATGAAAGTGCAGAGTGCAAAGACAGGTGTGTTATGGTAAATGGTGTTCACTTATATAGCGCTTTTATTCTTATCACTAGATGACCAAAGCGCTTTACAGATCCTGCTATCCACCCATTCACACATACATTCACACACTGATGGCGGCATCGCTGCCCAACATGGCACTGTCCAGCCCCACCAGGAGCAACTGGGGTAAAGTGTCTTGCCCAGGGCCACAACGGCAGGATATGTGGGGAGAGCGGGATTCGAACCGCCAACCATCCGGTTATCAGACGACCCACTCTACCTCCTAAGCCACTGCCATCCCTATGGTCCCTCTGACAGTATAAATATCATGCTCAACTCAGCTCAGACAGGACACTTTACAGTGATGCTTGCCATTACACAAACTATACTCCAGGATTTATATGATTAACCATTAAAACTTGTAATCCAGAATGCTGACTTATCCTGCTCATTTTTTGAAGACCAATGTGAAGATTTCTGAATTGTTAAACAGAGACCAGACATAGATCTGGATCCATGTCAGGGACTTCTGATTTACTACAATAACAGCTGTAAGGCTTCATTGCCAAATGCATTGATCCCTGCAAAAAGTACAGAGTCAGAAAAAATGTGGAAAATTTCTGACTGCCATAAAAATAGGTGTTAAAATAAACATTGGAAAAAAATAAAGCATTGTGACTAGTTTGTACGATGATTAGTTTGGAAAAATCATATATTTCCTGAATTCACTTCCACTACCACTTACTACTACCACTACTAGTTTTCAAATCCTGATGTAGGTAGATGGTGCATGTTATTATTCTAAACTCTTGATATAGATCATGTGTGTGATCTGTCAGATGGATGCACCGAGACACGAGGCAGCCATGTTTACTCATGAGGATGTGTGTATGTGACCATATGGGGGGCCCTATCAGCCCAGTAGTGTGAGATTGTGTGATTGTGAGTGCAGCGATGGAAACTGTGGATCAGAGCCGAGCCCCTCCATCCCCAGTAAGAAAGCACGCAACCAGGCATGAAGTGATGTTGATGTCTTCATGGTCCTCTGGTGTCACATAGGGCTGCAACGAACGATTATTTTGGTAGTTGACTAATGTAACGACTATTTTTTCGATTAATCATGATTATTTTTCTTATGTCCACCATCTCTGCTTCCTGTTGGGGCTCTAATGCATATTTTACCTCACCTGCGGTTTAAGCCTGCATACCTGTGAAAATTACCTTGTTGTCAGTCCCTGCTTTAATATAACATTTTATAAGCGGTTTCCAGAGCTAAATACAAAAAAAAAAAAAAAAAAGAACAAGAAAGCTGTATTATCACAAGTTTATGGTTATATATCAGTTTATCACAGACAGGATAATGCCTAATGTCAATTAAACAATTGATTAAATATCCTACAACTGAATAACTGATCTGCTCCAACCCACAAACTAACATTCGGTGGAAGTTTTCTCTAAGTGCATTTTTTAACAATATACTTCAGAAAGGTTTTTGTCAGGTCAGGCACTGGCTTGCTTGCTACCGGATAACCATGAAAACCGGTACTACCTGTCTTCATAGGTCGGGCCGTCGGCACCTCAACCGGCATCCCCGCCCTTCCGAGGGTGTGGAGGGTGAAACAGGGCATCCTGGCAGAACTAAAAACAATATCTGCCACAGGTCTGTGATGGACCACTCCCAGTTACACGGGGAGAGACTGGACATCCTGGCAGATAAACACATCTGTCACAAGGTCTGTGGTGGACTGTGCCAGTCGGTGCATTGTGACATGCACTACATAAAGAGCAGAGATAAACAAACCTATCATCTGGTCAGTCACTGCAACAGAAACTGGAGTCAGTTTGCCTTGGCTTGTCCTTGCCACTGATAATACCTTTATCTGCCAAGAATGTGCTGCTAGTCCAGCAAAAGCTAGCGGTACTCAAATACTTTGCAAGCAGTTTCATGAAATGGTCAATCAGAAAGCAACTCATACCGGCTCGGACGTCACCCGGGCTTACAAGGTCCGCGCTGATCTGTTCACACTCCCGACAGGCAGCAAAAAGCAAGCTAGGAGCAGGAAGACAAAAGAAGAGGAAAACAGCAGCCTTGTGTGTAGCAGAATGGAATGTACGCACTCTGTTGGACAAAACAACATCACAGTGCCCAGAAAGACAGACCGCGCTTGTGGCCCTGGAAATGAACAGGTACAATGTAGACATAGCTGCACTTAGTGAAACAAGATTGCCTGGATATGACAGCTTGGAAGACCATGGGTACATCTTCTTTTGGAGTGGGAGATCAACTCAAGAAAGGAGAGAAGCAGAAGTGGGCTTTGCAGTTAGAAAGGAGATAGCAGCAATGCTTGATGAGGAACTGGTGCCAATCAACGACAGGATAATGACTATGAGACTCCCACTACAGCGGACAATGTATGCCACACTCATCAGTGTATATGCCCCAACAATGACCAACACAGAGCAGGTGAAGGAAGAGTTCTACAGTGATTTACGTGAGACTATTAGGCGTGTACCGACTGATGACAGGCTGATACTCGGAGATTTTAATGCCAGAGTTGGTTCGGACACTGAGAAATGGAATGGAGTGCTAGGCAGTCATGGAGTAGGCAAGTGCAATGCTAATGGAGAATTTCTACTTGCACTATGTTCAGAGTACAACCTTGTGATAACCAACACTCTAAGCACAAGGACACACACAAGAAGACATGGATGCACCCAAGATCCAAGCACTGGCACTTATTAGACTACATCATAGTCAGGCAGAGAGACATAAGGGATGTATTGGACACCAGAGCAATGAGAGGCGTGGACTGTGGTACTGATCATGTTATGCTGAGATCTAGATTAAGGATTTGCAGATGAAAACAGCACTGCAGGACGGGTGCAAAGCCACCACGGAAGCTAAACACTAGTGCACTGAAAGGCCAAAAGAAGCAGGAAGAACTTACACAGGAAATGGATGAGAACTTGAAAGACTGGGACAGCAACAACTCAGAGAATGACAAAGAAGAGAAATGGGCAACACTAAAGGATACGGTGTATCAGACTGTGGGTGATGTATTAGGCCACCCTGAGAGGAAACATCAAGATTGGTTTGATGAGCATGATGAACACCTGAAGAAACTACTAGAAGCGAGGAATACAGCTAGGCAGGACAACCTACAGTGTAACACAAGGTCGAAGAAAAAGAAATACTCAAAAGCTCAGAGTGAGCTACAGAAGTACACCAGAGAGATGAAGTCCAACTGGTGGGATGAAAAAGTGGAGGAACTTCAAACTGGAGCAGACAGGAAGGACATGAAAACATTCTTCACAGGTTTGAGAGAAATCTACAGCCCTAAACCAAGAGGATTGACCCAACTAAAGGCTATGGATGGTGAAACGGTTTTGCAGGAGAAAGACAAGATCCTGGACAGATTTGCAGACCATTTTGACCAACTACTAAACAACCCTGGAGATCTCACTGAAGAGGCTAAAGAAGCTCTAGTGCAGCGACCAGCTGTATCAAGTCTGGATAAACCACCAAATTTTGATGAACTAATGGCAGCTATCAGGACAGCACAGGATGGTAAAGTTCCAGGAAGGGATGGAATTCCAGCAGAAGTGTGGAAATTTGGTGGTGTTCAGCTGACCAACTGCCTGCACAAGCTCATCCAAGAGATATGGGATGCCCAGAAAGTACCTCAAGACTGGAAGGATGCAAGTATTGTGCCTTTGTTCAAGAAAGGTGACAGGAAAGATTGTGGAAATTACCGAGGTATATCACTGCTAGCCACTGTTGGTAAGATTCTCTCACGTATACTACTGAACAGACTCAATGAACACATCTCGCAGAATGTACTACCGGAAACCCAGTGCGGCTTTAGAAGTGGAAGAAGCACAATGGACATGATTTTCTGCTTGAAACAGGTTCAAGAAAAGTGTATCGAACAGAACATGCCGCTTTATGTAGTCTTCATAGACTTCAGTAAAACCTTCAATACTGTTTCGCGACAAGGACTTTGGCAGGTACTCAAGAAATATGGCTGTACAGAGAAGTTTGTCAGCCTGATTGAGGCACTCCATACAGGTATGCAAGCAAACGTAGCAATGAGTGGTTCAGTATCTAAAGACTTTTCAGTAAGCAACGGGGTGAAACAAGGGTGTGTGCTGGCACCTACACTCTTCTCGCTATATCTGGCAGCCATGCTTGAGGTGGCTTTCAAAGACACTTCAGAAGGAGTATACATTCAAACAAGGAAAGAAGCAGACTTGTTCAATGTGGCACAATTTAAAGCCAAGAGTAAGACAACAATAAAGGTAGTAAGAGAAATGCTCTTTGCCGACGACAGTGCTCTAGTTGCACACGGTGTGGAAGATATATGCAATCTTTAGTGGAGAAATTTGCAAGAGCAGCTAGCCAATTCAGGCTCAAAATCAACATCAAGAAGACAGAGTGCCTTTATCAACCACCAAAGTTCTAATTATCAACATCACTACCAGAAGAGATCAGCATTGGTACACAGCCACTAGTCAAGTGCAAGACTTTCAAGTATCTAGGGCAGGGGTCACCAACGCGGTGCCCGTGGGCACCATGTCGCCTGCAAGGACCACATGAGTCGCCCGCAGGCCTGTTCTAAAAATAGCACAACTCGCAAGTGAGCTGCGTCTAAGATGTAATTTTTTCTGCCGCTATTTTTTAAAATCACACTTGCATTTATATAGATTTTAAAATGACAATGTCTTAAAAATAAAAAAAAATGAAAATATGTTTATTATACGTAAAGTTAAGGTGAACTCTGACCTAGTTCAAAGGTCAGTATTGTGCGCATGACAAAACCTTCGCGCTTGTGGAGAGTAAGCTAGCGGGCAGTGAAGATGGTGACCGCAGTGCAGTTTCCTAGCCCAAAAACATGGCAAAAAAAAAAAAGACAGAAAATTTATCATTTTCAAAGTGAGCGGGAGGAAGAGTTCTTTTTTCCTACCGTGAAAGGAAGCTGCGTGTGTTTCATTTGTGGGGCGACGGCAAAGCGCACTATGTGGACCTTGTTCTCAATAAAGTTTTGGAAAAAAAAAAAACAAACCTTCAATACGCGTCATGAAACTGCTGCCCACTCTTTTTTTTTTTTTTTTTGTACCCGTAGGTAGATTTGTTCTGCAGTCCGGTGACAAGCCTTAACTCCCTAACCTGCATGTCTTTGGCAAACTGGAGAAATCCCGGAGTAAACCCATGCAGACACGGGGAGGACATGCAAACTCCACACAGATCACTGTTGGCCGGGGGCAGGGATCGAACCCACGATCCCCGCGATCCCGCGGCCGAGGGTAAACTGCTGCTGCGGTGCTGGTTATTACTCAAGCATGATTCTTGGCAAGAACTGTATGGATATAATTCCAGTGAAGAATACACAAAAGTGTGTTTATTAAATGTAACAGATTTTGAGCAGAATTGCAGCAGATTTGTTCAGTTAAAAACGTGATAAGATTTAATATGAAAGTTGATTTTTCTTAAATGTTGCATAACTTTTTCAATCATGGTTCAACATAGTTCATGAATTAAAAGGGTTTAGTTTTTTATGGTTAAAAGGGACTGGTGAAAACTGGACATTTTTTTAATGAAATGTAGAAGTGATCATCTGAACAACTGCTGAGATTAATAAAAATAAAGTGTTGAATATTGATCTTGTCTGTTACCCACTCTAAGTTATTGATAATTATTTATATATATATATACACTCATCGGCCACTTTATTAGGTACACCATGCTAGTAACGGGTTGGACCCCCTTTTGCCTTCAGAACTGCCTCAATTCTTCGTGGCATAGATTCAACAAGGTGCTGGAAGCATTCCTCAGACAGTTTGGTCCATATTGACATGATGGCATCACACAGTTGGCGCAGATTTGTCGGCTGCACATCCATGATGCGAATCTCCCGTTCCACCACATCCCAAAGATGCTCTATTGGATTGAGATCTGGTGACTGTGGAGGCCATTTGAGTACAGTGAACTCATTGTCATGTTCAAGAAACCAGTCTGAGATGATTCCAGCTTTATGACATGGCGCATTATCCTGCTGAAAGTAGCCATCAGAAGTTGGGTACATTGTGGTCATAAAGGGATGGACATGGTCAGCAACAATACTCAGGTAGGCTGTAGCGTTGCAACGATGCTCAATTGGTACCAAGGGGCCCAAAGAGTGCCAAGAAAATATTCCCCACACCATTACACCACCACCACCAGCCTGAACCATTGATACAAGGCAGGATGGATCCATGCTTTCATGTTGTTGACGCCAAATTCTGACCCTACCATCCGAATGTCGCAGCAGAAATCGAGACTCATCAGACCAGGCAACGTTTTTCCAATCTTCTATTGTCCAATTTCGATGAGCTTGTGCAAATTGTAGCCTCAGTTTCCTGTTCTTAGCTGAAAGGAGTGGCACCCGGCGTGGTCTTCTGCTGCTGTAGCCCATCTGCCTCAAAGTTCGACGTACTGTGCGTTCAGAGATGCTCTTCTGCCTACCTTGGTTGTAACGGGTGGTTATTTGAGTCACTGTTGCCTTTCTATCAGCTCGAACCAGTCTGGCCATTCTCCTCTGACCTCTGGCATCAACAAGGCATTTCCGCCCACAGAACTGCCCCTCACTGGATATTTTTTCTTTTTCGGACCATTCTCTGTAAACCCTAGAGATGGTTGTGCGTGAAAATCCCAGTAGATCAGCAGTTTCTGAAATACTCAGACCAGCCCTTCTGGCACCAACAACCATGCCACGTTCAAAGTCACTCAAATCACCTTTCTTCCCCATACTGATGCTCGGTTTGAACTGCAGGAGATTGTCTTGACCATGTCTACATGCCTAAATGCACTGAGTTGCCGCCATGTGATTGGCTGATTAGAAATTAAGTGTTAACAAGCAGTTGGACAGGTATACCTAATAAAGTGGCCGGTGAGTGTATATATATACATATATGTGTGTGTGTGTGTGTGTGTGTATACAATTTGTTATTTTAGAGGAGTGTGTCAAGTTGGTGCCCTTCACATGACTCGATACCCATGGAGTAGCTCTTGGTTTCAAAAAGGTTGGTGACCCCTGATCTAGGGAGTACTGTTTCAGAGAATGCTAGGCTGGAGGATGAACTATCTCTCAGAATGGGAAGAGCCAGCGCTGTGTTTGGAAACTTGAGGGAGAGACTGTGGAACAATCGACATGTGTCTATCCATGTGAAATGCAAAGTGTACAGAGCGACAGTACTGGCTACTCTATTGTACGGTGCTGAAACTTGAACTGTCTACAGAGTGCAGGTGAAGAAACTCCATGCGCACATGATGAGACACCTTCGAGCCATAATGAACATCTCATGGAAAGACAAGATAACCAACATAGAAGTGTTGAAACGAGCTGGTCTACCATCAATGGAGGACATGCTAATACAGATGAACCTGAGATGGCTCAGACATGTTGAGAGGATGGACCACCAGCGTCTCCCTCGGCAGTTACTCTACTTACAGTTATGCGAGGGCAAACGCAATCAGGGTAGACCAAGGCTCAGATTTAAAGACACTGTAAAAAGAAACTTGAAGTTGGATATAGACAGGAGTTCCTGGCAGCGAAAGGCTAAGGACAGAGCTGCGTGGCGGAATCTGATCAGACCTAAATGAAACAGTCATTGTCGCCCACGACACACTGCTATGATGATGACTTCAGAAAGGTAAACCTTCATATTCAGTATTCACTGCACTTCAGAGTGATATTTCAAGCCGTTTGATTTAATTTTGAGGATTATGGTTGTGGGTTTTTATTTATTAAATTACAAATTGGGATATTCTAATTAACCCAGATGCACTAATATTCAGAATGAGGGCTAATATTAACCAAGATGAAAACGAGATGGCGACTCCTGTAATTCAGTCATTTACTGCATTCAACAACACGTTAGCCATGACAGCTAACCAGCAACCAGAGAGCTTATTGTCAAACAGGTACGCTAACATAAACAGCACACACTAACAGTATTGTCATTTTTCTAAAGCTTGAAACAGTTGGCCATTGAAAATAAGCGGCGCTATTTTTCTTTACTTGCTAAACTTACCAAGCAGACGTTAATGTCGTGGCTCCCGGGTGCCGTCGTGTCAGATGCTCATGCATCACTGTAGTGCTGCCATGATAGGAAAGGTCTGCCTTGCAAAGTCTGCATTTTACTTGTTTCGCGCTTTTTTGTTTTGTTTTGTTTTCTGTGAAATGTTCCCATACTATAGAAAGTTTGGGTCTGCCTTTTTTTTTTTTTTTTTTTTAGCTCCGCTCCGCTTTCTACGCGTTTATCCTTCCACTTCGCCATGCGTTGCTCCTCTTCTTCTTCACTGAAAATTGTTCACACATGCCGGACAACAGAGGCGCTACTGCCCGCAGCAGTTCCGGTTGTGCATTACAGTTACGACTGAACATTTCCGCGGCATGCATATAAACTTTATAATTATATGATTTGTCGACAATAAAAATCTTTGTTGACAAATTTTTATTGTTGAAATTATTGGCAACAGACTAATCATTTCAGCACTAATGTCACAGGGAACAGAACTAATGCAAATGCACGTACCCTCCAGCTGTGCAGGTTCCGTGCCTGTATGTTGTTTTTTACAACATTCCTCTGCCAATGACAGAAATCTAATTCCATCATGTGAAGGAATATACGAGGGTGGGCTGAAAAGTTCATAGGCTGACTAAGAAGGAGTTATGTTACTGCAGCCAAACTAGTCATGCATTAAATTCAACATTTTCTGAAACCAACTGCATTGTTTCTTTTCAGATACACTGACATTGGAGGCTATGTTGAAAAATAAACCACATTTGGTCAAATTTGACCACTGTATCATGGTCAGCCTATGAACTTTTCAGCCCCCCCCTCATACAGTAGTTAAACAGATACACCCCAGTGTAGACAGTGTGAGTAAAGAACAGCAGGACGTGGGGGAATAATCGCCAGTATGGACTGACTGGCCACAGTCAGAGTGAGTCATTAATAAATAAAAACATAATAACAGACTCATTTCTAATTTGTCCAATAGAGAGAAACATCTCTTTGGGTTAACAGATCTTGAAGAATAATCTTGAGCAACTTGTTATAAAAGGAAATTCTGTTTTTCATGTTTTTTTTAAATTATGTTTCAGTTTGCATAATTACTGTAGTTTACCTTCTTTAACAGTTTCACTCATATTGATCCCTTCATATATTGCATCAGCTTGTGAAGCGAAGCAAATCAAACCCATCATGTACTACAAATGATGAAATGTTTATATATAACATACTCCTACTAAACGACCCTGTCATGTAAAGAAAAAAAAATACTGTGATATACTGTGAAACCATCACAATCTCAAACCAGAGGGCACTCAGAGAGTGCATACTTCCACCAAGGCTGCGCCCCTCCCTCCCTTTGTCCTCCCTTCCGGCCCTTTGTCCATCCATATCACCATCCATCTGTACATTGCGAGATAGGGCCTTGGCAGAGGTATGCACTCACAGATCACCTCCAACATCTAATGAGTTCATCTTTGGGCCAAGGGCCACCTCTGGTGAAAATGTCATCCAAATCCATCTAGGAGTTTTTGCATGATCCTGCTAACAGACAGAGAAACAGCAGCCAAAACAATATGACCACATTGTAATAACAAGACTGTCATAATTGTATTGACCATACATTGGGGCTGGACAATTCCACCTTAAACCACCCTTATGGTTTATTGAATCAGTCAGGTCATTTTTTCCCCTCCTCTCTTCTCCCTTGCAGTTTACTGAAAAGGTTCATAATTATTAAGCAATATTACACAACAGTGTGGTATCATATCACTACGGTGTGTAGTAAACAAGCATAATAGAACAGGCCTATTGTGATTTCACAAACAACAACAATTAAACATTGTCCAGTCCTGAAGTTTACTGTGTTTACATACTGTGTCGGTCATGTGGCTCGCATCCTTGTCTGCCTGCCGGAGTTGCGTCCACACGCACTCCAAACTCAGTCTTAAAGTGCACACTTTGCTTGTTTTTTCTTGGCATCTTCAGATGAAATAATGTCAATCATCACATACTATGTGGATGGAGACCACATTCCTTTTCATTCAAAGCCGTTTTACTTTTTCTGCAGTATTTGGTGATAAGTGTGCACTGCTTCTGGGTTGCAGAAGTGCGTGGCCCTATGGCGTGGCCACGCACCTAACTCCGACATAACTCCATGGACACATTTTAAAGGGGCAGCACATGAAAAGCACAATATTGATATATAATTTTCAAAAAATTCCTAGATCCAGATTGTGATCCGGATCACTACCAAAATCTAATCATTTGTTCCCCATGTCATTATACACTTTTCCTGAAAATTTCATCAAAATCTGTTCATAACTTTTGGAGTAACAGACAGACAGACAAACAAACCAACCAAATAACCAACACTCCCAAAAACATTACCTCCTCCCTTGGTGGAGGTAAAAATCACTGTGACGCAAGTTTTGGTCACACCACCCAGCACTACCCAGAATAAACCCCCAGCTGCAGACATCTACAGTATGTGTTGACTCACCTTCAGTAGTCTCTTGATGAGGATTTTGTCTTTGTGTAGAAATGTCCTATAGGCTGTATAGATACCTACGCAAACACACAGAAATGAACATTAACCAACACAAAGCCTATTTACTCAGAGCTCTGGTGCAAAGGTGACACATTACCTGGTTTAGTGTCGAGCGTTTTTAGTTTAGACAGTTTCTTCACCTTCACCTGTTTTGGTAAGTCACCTGGAAGACACGACACATCTGTGTCTCTAAACCATCACTCCAAGTAGAACCTGGTTTCATGAAGTTCTGTTTAGTGTGATGTTGCCATTGGAGTATAAATTTACACACCACATGGAGAAATGTGCTGCAACGGGTGAAGGTGGTACAAAAATGAAATATGAAAGATTAGAAGAAATAGTCTGAGAGGAAGACAAAGCGTGGTGTACCTGCCATCTTGATTTCACCCAGTCGGATGATGTGAGGCCAGTTCTGGAAGGTTTTGATGAAGAATGGGTTGGTAACTCCCAGAATTATGTTTGGTCTGAAGAAGAAGTAAAAGAGTTGTTTGCCATTTTTAAAACAAAGACCCTGTTAAGATGCAAGACTGCCACCACAGGTATGATATACAACTAAATGCAGCATAGGTGTGTGTGTATTTTGTACAGGTTTGTGGTATTAAGAATGGGCACGTGACGTCATCAGACGGAAAAACCACAAGAAAATGTGGGAAAAGTGTTGTGCCTGTCTGTGCTTAGTAGTGAGCAACGAATGCAGTTAAGCTGAAGTTTTTGAGAGGGTTGCTTCAGTCTGTTATTTATTTATTTGGATAAAAATGACACTGAATATGTTATTCAAACATAGGAAATGTAAACATACATATAAAACGTCATACAAAATCCAGGAAGACACAAGAAAGTGAAAACATTTATTCCCAAGGTGGTCCTTTCAATCACATTATTATTCCTCCGAATACCACGCAGTGTTTCAATGGGGAAGTTTTGCTGCATTATCAAATGCAACAACAGCTCTCACGATTGGCGTGGAAAAAGATGATAACGGCGTACGCTTTTTTTTTTTTTAACTTCCCAACTTGGAAGAAAGGTGAGAAGAATCGGGTCTCAGAGCTAACAAAGAGGCATGGGATGGAATGGATTGCAACGGTCAGAAGAAAAGACATCAGCTCCGATAATATTCCTGCACACATGATCGTGTGTTCACAGCATTTTCACCAAGGTAAGTTGTGATTTAAAAAATATTAAGGAGTGCAAAAAGACAACCCCTCTCCAGAGCATCTGTCTTACGTGCCGTGCGCTTCGGCTGCACCCCAGCCACGGCTCTCTGTCATCTCTCAACAACACACAGGGCAAAATCAAATCCTTTCCCCACATCATCTCTGCTATTTCAAATTTCTCTTGCTAATCTGGAGCAGTGATTTTTTTTTTAATGGGAGCTTTTCAGTGATGCTGATTTTATTTTATTTTTCTTGAAGTTGTGATAACTTGTCACCTTCATTACACATGGATTTAATATCAGCTGGTGACTGAAATCCATAGAATGTTTGGTATCATTAAATTAAGCAGATTCTCCTCTTTCAGGTGACTATAAAAATGTCATTGTCCTGATTTTTCTATGTTTTTATAGCAGCTAATTATACCGGTAATTTTTTTCGTTGCGCCAGCGTGATCAGCTGATTGGATCCACCTTCTCCAGTGTTGTGACATTTTGGCATATTTATCAGAACAACACTGGACAGCTGATGTTACAGACTGCAGTTAAAGGTAAAAATCTCTATCCCGTAGCTTGAAAGTGCTCAAAGACACATCCCCGACAGGTCCCATTATACGAACAAGTACGTGTGTTTAGCTCTGTGTGCTGCAGGCAGCAGCATAGCTCTGTACTGGTTTTTCCTGTAAACCAACGCTGCAAATATGCCATTATATGGTAGCTGTAAGTTAGAAACCTGTTCAGTAAGTTACACATGGGTTCAAAGAGCGTTACTCATGTTAGAAATAATTTTTGGGTACGCTAGACATTAAAACGCACACTGAGCAGTCAAGAGATGGTTGAAGCTGCACCACCAGTTGTTGCCGAGCAGAACTCAGAGATACATAAAGCAATGTTGCATAAAACTATCTGCTGTTTTATCATACTGATAAAACTATCACAAACAAAAAAAAAACCTGGACACAAACCACTACGCAGCACTGGGGTTCCCCTTCTGTACACACTGGAAGGGAATTCCCTGAGCGTTGTTGCCTTCATTAGACATGGATTTAAAATCAGCTGGGGACTAAAGTCCATAGAATGTCTGGTATTGTTAGATTCAGCAGATCCTCCTCTTTCAGGTGACTATCCTTTAAAAAAAAAAAAAAAAAAAAAATGGAGTGGTGGCTCAGTTAGTAGAGCATCCGCCCCACACCCGGGAGGCAGGGGTTCAAATCCCGGCCGGGTCATGCCGAAGACCATATAAAAGTGGAACTTCCTGCCGTCCAGCTTGGTGCTCAGCAATAATGGAATGGAGGAGGGAAATTTGTGGCGGCGCCTTGCATGGCAGCGACCCCTCTGATTCTAGATGTGATTAACATTGTAGATAAGAGTAACGTAATTTCGTTCTGTACATGACTGGCTGTATGGATTGAATGACAATAAAGATGGCTTATTCTTATTTAGTACGTTTTTATAGTGGCTAATTATACCGGTAATCTTTTTTGGTGCGCCAGCACGAGCATCGGGTTTATCACATTGCTGGTATTTCATGTCCTGTTGGTAATAATGTGCATATACTTATCAAGCATCATATGACCAATCTGAACATAAATCCAACATTTCACTGCTGGGACTTAAAAGTGCCTGTAGCTGCAGACACATGCTTGTGCAGAAAACTGTGTAGAAACAACGATTGCTTACCTTTGAGCAAACAACAGTTTTCTGGTCATTCATCTGAAAGATTTGAGGCGGGTGGATCCATCCTTTGGTGAATTGAACATGAGCTTTTAATGATTTATAGTTTTTAAATTGCTCATGGGTTTATGCACTCACCCCACAAACCAGGTAGGCAAACACATCTCACAGTGTGACTCCAGGTCAAGATCCATGGTTCATTTCTTGTGCTCATACGGATCAATCCCGTTTATTTCTTTAATTTTTTGAAGGTAGCGCTCCTTTGCTTCCTTATTCAGCTTCTCTGAATAAGGAATTTTAATTTTCTGTTTGCGCCGTTCCATTGCACGTTTGTTCACGTTAGCAGTTGCAGTGAACTACAAGCAAACAAACAAGCCAGACCACGAAAATGATGACGACGGCCCAGAATGCAGCGCGACATGACGTCAGTGCACATTCTCTATAGACGAGTGAGTGAGTGAGTGAGTGAGTGAGTGAGTGAGTGAGTGAGTGAGTGAGTGAGTGAGTGAGTGAGTGAGTGAGTGAGTGAAACTCACGGGGCCTGCGTCCTGGTGGTGTACTCTTTAAACTCGCTATCATGGATGGTGAAATAAGGACGGAAGTCGCAGCAGAACTTCAGAGGACTGATTGAGCTGAGAGTGGACACAGACATGTCAACAACCCACCTGGCTGACTGAGCTCTGTCAAACATCAGAGGACACTTGGTTACCTGATTAGAGCCAGCACAGATTCCGAGGAGATGGTGGGAGATGGCGCCATGATGAGGAGCGGCTCTCCAAGCAGCGTGAGCTCCCAGAGCATCTGCAGATGGATCAGAACTGACTGGAAACACCTGAGTAAGACACAGATGACACTGGCTGATCAGCACGTGACCATACAGTGAACCAGGTACAGGTTTAGTGAGCACTGACTTGAAGAGGTCCAGTTCGTGGATGGTAGGCAGCAGAGTTGGAGCTGGCAGCAGGCTCTGAAAAGGTAAAGCAAAGCTTTATTAACAACATAAATGAAAGTAAATGGAGGGCCTAAAGCTGAACTCATGCTATGTTTCCACTCTGGTCCGCTGAGATGCGTGTCTACCTTGGACGAAGCCAGCGTGTGCGCAAATGTGTATATACTTCATTTTTGTTGTCTACCAGGCCAAGCCGTTGATGCATGCGCACAACTGTCATTTGTAGTTTAACCCCAGTCCTATGGGTAGCACAAATGTGCTAACATGCCAGTTTGTTCACCAGCTATATATAAAGGTGAAGAAACGTGAGATCTACGTACATTTTTTTTGTAGCAACAACAATGACATTGTTTCAAGGAAAAGGAGGAATTACTGTTTTTCAGTGTTCTCCACTCAAGCTGCTGCAAAACAATTCATGTATGGTTATTCTTGTCTTCCTCTTCCTCTTCTATTTGACTTTGTATGCGTTGTTGGTAGCACCACCTCGTGAATGAGAGGTTCAGTCTTGTGCATGTGCAGTCAACGTGCCCAGGCAACACGGTCACAAAATTTGGACTGCACGTGGACGGCCACGGAAGGGCTTCGCAGAGCCTAACAGACTGGAGACGATGACATAATCTTTGTCACACAAGCCTCGTGGTCAAGCGGACGTGGACAGCGGTGGTGCAGCATGAATCCACGTCCTCTCTACTTTCGCATTTGGGATCCAACTGCGAAAAAAGTCTGTACTGGAGTCTGAGAATTCAGAAATTATTTTTCCATCCTGATTGAATTTTTGAAACAAGTTACACATAAGAGGTTTGTCAATTTTAAACACATTTTTCCATGTAAATAAAGTTATAGGCTATTGTATAGTAAGAGTAATGTTTAGTTTTTGTGAAACCAATTAGTGAACTACATCATCTTGTCTATATACAGTGGTGTGAAAAAGTGTCTGCCCCCTTCCTGATTTCTCTTTTTTTTGTGTTTGTCACACTTAAAAGTTTAAGATCATCAAACAAATTAGACAAAGATAACACAAGTAAACACAAAATGCAGTTTTTAAATGAAGGTGTTTATTATTAAGGGTAAAAAAAAATCCAAACCTATATGGCCCTGGGTGAAAAAGTGATTGCCCCCCTGTTAAAACATAAATTAACTGTGGTTCATTACATCTTTGGAAAGCTGAGTTCAAGTTCTCTAACCACACCCAGGACTGATTACTGCCACACCTGTTCTCAATCAAGAAATCACTTGAATAGGACCTGCCTGAAAAAGTGAAGTAGACTAAAAGATCCTCAAAAGCTAGACATCATGCTGCGATTCAAAGAAATTCAGAAACAAATGAGAAACAAAGTAAATGAGATCCATCAGTCTGGAAAAGGTTATAAAGCCATTTCTAAAGCTTTAGGACTCCAGCAAACCACAGTGAGAGCCATTATCCACAAATGGCAAAAACATGGAACAGTGGTGAGCCTTCCCAGGAGTGGCCGGCTGACCAAAATTACCCCAAGAGCGCAGCAACGACTCATCCACGAGGTCACAAAAGACCCCACAACAACATCCAAAGAACTGCAGGTCTCACTTGCCTCAGTTAAGGTCAATGTTCATGACTTCACCATAAGAAAGAGACTGGGCAAAAATGGCCTGCATGGCAGAGTTCCAAGACGAAACCCACTGCTGAGCAAAAAGAACATAAAGGCTCATCTCAGTTTTGCCAGAAAACATCTTGATGATCCCCAAGACTTTTGGGAAAATACTCTGTGGACTGGTGAGACAAAAGCTGAACTTTTTGGAAGTTTTGGAAGGTATGTGTCCCATTACATCTGGCATAAAAGTAACACAGCATTTCAGAAAAGGACCACCATCCATCCATCCATCTTCTACCGCTTTTCCGGAGGTCCGGGTCGCGGAGGCAGCAGTTCAAGCAGAGAAGCCCAGACTTCCCTCTCCCCCGCCACCTGCTCCAGCTCTTCAGAGAGGATACCAAGGCGTTCCCAGACCAGCTGGGAGACATAGTCTCTCCACCGTGTCCTGGGTCTGCTCCAGGGTCTCCTCCCAGTGGGACGTGCCTGAAACACCTCAAGTGGGAGGCGTCCAGGAGGCATCCTAATCAGATGCCCATACCACCTCAACTGACTCCTTTCAATGTGGAGGAGCAGCGGTTCTACTCTGAGCCTCTCCCAGATGACTGAGCTCCTCACCCTATCTCTGAGGGTGAGTCCAGCAATCCTACGAAGAAAGCTCATTTCAGCCACTTGTATCCGCGATCTCGTTCTTTCGGTCATTACCCAAAGCTCGTGACCATAGGTGACCATTAAAGTCACCAGTAAAATATGGTGGTGGTAGTGTAGTGGTCTGGGGCTGCTTTGCTGCTTCAGGACCTGGAAGACTTGCTGTGGTAAATGGAACCATGAATTCTGCTGTCTACCAAAAAATCCTGAAGGAGAATGTCCAGCCATCTGTTCGTGACCTCAAGCTGAAGCGCACTTGGGTTCTGCAGCAGGAGAATGATCCAAAACACACCAGCAACTCCACTTCTGAATGCCGTCCATCCATCCATCTTCTTCCGCTTAATCCTTTTCAGGTCGCGGGGGTGCTGGAGCCTATCCCAGCATCTTTGGGCGAGAGGCAGGGTACACCCTGGACAGATCGCCAGTCCATCGCAGGGCCAACACAGAGAGACAGACAACCATTCACTCTTACAGTCATACCTAAGGACAATTTAGAATCCCCAGTTTGATGCCAATTAACCTAACTTGCATGTTTTTGGCATGTGGGAGGAAACCAGAGAAATCCCGGAGTAAACCCACGCAGACACGGGGAGAACATGCAAACTCCACACAGATCACTGTTGGTTGGGAGCTGGGATTGACCCAGGATCCCCCAGCCAAGGGTGAGTTGCTGTGCTGCTGCAGTGCTAACCACTCTGCCACCGTGCTGCCCTTAAGAAAAACAAAATGAAGACTTTGGAGTGGCCTAGTCAAAGTCCTGACCTGAATCCAATTGAGATGCTGTGGCATGACCTTAAAAAGGTGATTCATGCTTGAAAACCTTCCAATGTGGCTGAATTACAACAATTCAGCAAAGATGAGTGGGCCAATATTCATATATATACAGTGCTGTAAAAGACTCAATGGCAGTTATCACAAACGCTTGATTGCAGTTGTTGCTGCTAAGGGTGGTCCAACCAGTTATTAAGTTTAGGGGGCAATCACTTTTACCACACAGGGCCATGTACAGTGGGGTAAAAAAGTATTTAGTCAGCCACCAATTGTGTAGGTTCTCCCACTTAAAAGATGAGAGAGGTCTCCAATTTTCATCATAGGTATACCTCAACTATGAGAGACAAAATAAGAAAAAAAAATCCAGAAAATCACATTGAAGGATTTTTAATGAATTAATTGGTAAATTCCTCGGTAAAATAAATATTTGGTCAATAACAAAAGTTCATCTCAGTACTTTGTTATATACCCTTTGTTGGCAATGACAGAGGTCAAACGTTTTCTGTAAGTTTTCACAAGGTTTTCACACACTGTTGCTGGTATTTTGGCCCATTCCTCCATGCAGATCTCCTCTAGAGCAGTGATGTTTTGGGGCTGTCGCTGGGCAACACAGACTTTCAACTCCATCCAAAGATTTTCTATGGGGTTGAGATCTGGAGACTGGCTAGGCCACTCCAGGACCTTGAAATGCTTCTTACGAAGCCACTCCTTCGTGGCCCGGGCGGTGTGTTTGGGATCATTGTCATGCTGAAAGACCCAGCCATGTTTCATCTTCAATGCCCCTGCTGGTGGAAGGAGGTTTTCACTCAAAATTTCACGATACATGGCCCCATTCATTCTTTCCTTCACACGAATCAGTCGTCCTGGTCCCTTTGCAGAAAAACAGCCCCAAAGTATGATGTTTCCACCCCCATGCTTCACAGTAGGTATGGTGTTCTTTCTCCTCCAAACACGACAAGTTGAGTTTTTACCAAAAAGTTCTATTTTGGTTTCATCTGACCATATGACATTCTCCCAATCCTCTTCTGGATCATCCAAATGCTCTCTAGCAAACTTCAGACGGGCCTGGACATGTACTGGCTTAAGCAGGGGGACACGTCTGGCACTGCAGGATTTGAGTCCCTGGCGGCGTAGTGTGTTTCTGATGTAGCCTTTGTTACTTTGGTCCCAGCTCTCTGCAGGTCATTCACTAGGTCCCCCCATGTGGTTCTGGGATTTTTGCTCACTGTTCTCGTGATAATTTTGACCCCACGGGGTGAGATCTTGCGTGGAGCGTCAGATCGAGGGAGATTATCAGTGGTCTTGTATGTCTTTCATTTTCTAATAATTGCTCCTACAGTTGATTTCTTCACACCAAGCTGCTTACCTATTGCAGATTCAGTCTTCCCAGCCTGGTGCAGGTCTACAATTTTGTTTCTGGTGTCCTTTGACAGCTCTTTGGTCTTGGCCATAGTGGAGTTTGGAGTCTGACTGTTTGAGGTTGTGGACAGGTGTCTTTTATACTGATAACGAGTTCAAACAGGTGCCATTAATACAGGTAACGAGTGGAGGACAGAGGAGCCTCTTAAAGAAGAAGTTACAGGTCTGTGAGAGCCAGAAATCTTGCTTGTTTGTAGGTGACCAAATACTTATTTTACCGAGGAATTTACCAATTAATTCATTAAAAATCTTTCAATGTGATTTTCTGGATTTTTTTTTCTCATTTTGTCTCTCATAGTTGAGGTATAACTATGATGAAAATTGGAGACCTCTCTCATCTTTTAAGTGGGAGAACTTGCACAATTGGTGGCTGACTAAATACTTTTTTCCCCCACTATAGGTTTGGATTTTCTTCCCTTAATAATAAACACCTTCATTTAAAAACTGCATTGTGTGTTTTCTTGTATTATCTTTGTCTAATATTTAAATTTGTTTGATGATCTGAAACATTTAAGTGTGACAAACATACAAAAAAAATGAGAAATCAGGAAGGGGGCAAACACTTTTTCACACCACTGTACATCAGACTCACCAAAAATGATTTTGGCAGTTCTCGTCTCAAAGCTCACTTCCTTTTTTCTGAGGGAAGAAAGAAGCGTCCAAAGAGAAGAAAACCAATACAAATGCATTGTATTGTATTTTGAAAGCTGTAGCTAATCCACGGGACTGGCAGTTACCTCCCCCTCTTTGAAAACAATGACAACTTATGTGAGTCAGAGTTTGTAGTCTTTATGTTTATATATTTTCATAACCTAACATTCTGGCAGTTAGACGACAACATACCACGTTTTTATGCGGACAATTATCTTTTTAACTGACAAACATCATACTGTATGTGTAACTCTTTGCAAAATTCAATCGGGATCAAAAAATAATTTTACTCTTGCCATTCTCTCCAGTGGAGATTTTTTCCAAAGTAAGTTTCCCAATGTGGAAATGAAGGGGGGGGGGGGGGGACACCAAGGCTCTCCATAAAGGTCAAATAATTGAAAGTGTGGTCTATATTAACCATATATTCCATAACCTACATATGTTGAAGCATGTGGAAATGTTTGGTAATCACATATGTAAAGGACTTCACACCTCTGAAAGGACAAAGGGCTCTCACCCGCCGAGTGAAGAACAAAGACGTTCCCGGACTCGGCGGAGGAGACCGGAGGAGCCACCCTCACCCCCCAAGGCGAGGAGAGGAAATACCAAGACAATGGGGGGATTAAGATAATGAGGGATGTCAGCCTTTGTTATGCATGTCTTTTATTGTGTGCCAGTATAAAGTCAGTGAGCTGGAGACATTCTGTCTCTTTTTCCCTTCTGCCACTCTCTGCACCAAGATGCAGAGATGAGACTTTTTAGAAGAGCTGATTATGCTGATTATTAAACTTGGTTTATAAATCAAATCGCCTCTTCATTTCCAAGCTCTTCTACACTGGTGACCCCTGACGCGAGTATGGTCCTGAGGCATACCCCCGCAATCGACTCATCCGTGGTGACCCATGCAGACGAGGGAACAGATGGACAACTGTTCCCCCCGGCAGAAGAGGTTGAGAGGGCTCAACCGAGCACCAGCACCGCCGTGAGAGCCGAGGCAAGGCACTCTCACCCGGCGGGCACAGCAGTGATGGTATGCACGAATGCCGTCGCTGTCCAGCTGCCAGACTTCTGGCAAGAAGACCCCGCCCTCTTGGTTTCAGCAAGCTGAAGCCCAGTTTACACTGGCGGGCATCACGGCTGACGATACCAAATTTTACTATATCGTCTCCAAACTCGACGCCGCCACTTCGAAGTGTGTGCGGAGCATGATCCGGCGGCCACCGGCCCGGGACAAATATGAGACGCTCAAAGCAACCATCGTGGCGAACTACGTCCCATCAGCGGAAGAGAGAGCCGAGAAGATCCTGGCGGTCTACGGCCACAGAGGGTGCAAACCGAAGGCCCTCATGGAGGATTTGCTACAGCTCAAAGAAGAGGACAATGACAACTTCCTCTTCCAGTTTATATTCCTCAGCACGCTGCCGCCACACATGAGAGGGACACTCGCCAGCATGAAATGCAACAACCACCAAGATTTCCGCGCACTGGCCAACGAAGCTCATCGGCTCGTCAACGCCTGCAAGGAGCTGACACCCACAGCAGCATCCGCAGACCTCAAAGCTGACGCCCCGAGCCACGAGGAGCCACAACCGACTGAGCAGACCCAGCCCACGGTGACAGCGACACGGCCCAAACTTAGACAGAGCGACGCCTGTTATTATCACCACCGTTTCGCCGAGAAGGCCCACAAATGCGTTCCCCCCTGCAAATTTGCGATTTCGGGAAAATGCCAAAGCCGAGAGCCGTTAACGGCAGCGGTTCTCGGCGAGAAGAATAAGCTGTTGTACGTGACGGATGGACACACAGGCAAGCAGTTCCTCATCGACACAGGAGCCCAGCTGAGTTTCGTCATGCCCTCCCACGCAGATCGAGCCACGGGCACCCAGGGCAACGGAGCCATGGCAGCAAACGGCTCTAGCATCGACACGTTCGGCGAAAAGAGCCTGCACCTCCTCATCCACGGCCGCAGCTACAGATGGACATTTGTTGTAGCGGCGGTGAGTTTTAACTTATTAGGCGCAGATTTTTTGTGTGCACATGGGTTATTAGTGGATCTAGCAAATAGGCGCCTGGTTAATGCACTGTCCTTTGCTTCTATTCCCTGCTCAGCCCGAGTTTCTCCACCACCTGTGCAGGCCAACGTCACCACGGCAGGAGGTAAGTTTGAGCAACTCCTCACCCAATTTCCAGCACTCACAATTCCCAAATTCTCAGCCACTGTGGCTAAACACGGGGTTGAACACTTCATTCCCACAACGGGACCTCCCGTTTTTGCCAAAGCTCGCCGCTTAGACGCGGCCAAGCTCAACATAGCACGGGACGAGTTTACAACTCTTGAAAAACCGGGCATTGTTAGACGCTCGAAGAGCCCCTGGGCCTCACCACTTCACATGGTTCCGAAATCCGACGGTTCTTGGAGACCGTGCGGAGATTACCGCAGATTAAACAACGCTACAGCGCATGACCGTTACCCAATCCCTCACATTCAAGATTTTTCACTACATCTGGCGGGTGCGCGCATTTTTTCAAAAATAGACTTAGTCCGCGGTTATCACCAAGTCCCAGTCCGAGCAGAGGACATTCCTAAAACAGCGGTAATAACCCCTTTCGGCCTTTTTGAATTCCTGCGAATGCCTTTCGGCCTCAAAGGCGCTGCTCAAACTTTTTAACGAATGATGGACGCGGTCCTACGCGACCTTCCTTTTGTCTTCGTCTACCTCGACGACATGCTGGTAGCCAGCTCGTCTGAGGAAGAACACGAGCAGCACCTCACTACAGTTTTTCAGAGGCTAGAAGAGCACGGGCTAATAATCAATCCAGCCAAATGCAAATTCGGCGTGTCACAAATTGATTTTTTTAGGACACAAAGTCTCTCCAAAGGGGGCAGTTCCACTTCCAGACAAAGTTCACGCGATAGAAAGTTTCCCACGGCCACAAACGGTCAAATCGCTACAGGAATTTTTAGGGATGGTTAATTTTTACAACCGCTTCCTCCCCCACGCAGCTCAGCTCATGCAGCCCCTATATGACGCGCTCAGAAAAAAGAAGGCTTCCAACGCGGTCGAATGGACCCCGGAGCGCGAACGCGCCTTCGCGGAAGTAAAAAGCACCCTAGCTAACGCCACATTGTTAGTTCACCCAGATCCCTTGGCCCGCATCGCGCTAACCACAGACGCTTCAGACCTAGCTATAGGGGCAGTTGTAGAACAACTTGTCAGCGGGGTCTGGCAACCTTTAGCATTCTTTAGCAAATCGCTAAACCAAACTGAGCGTAAATACAGCACTTTTGACAGAGAGCTGCTGGCGCTTCATTTATCCATCCGCCACTTCCAGTTCTGGTTAGAAGGGCGGAGTTTCACGGCTTTTGTAGACCATAAACCGCTCACCTTTGCTATGGCTAAAATTTCAGAACCATGGTCAGGCAGGCAACAAAGACAGCTAGCTGCGATTTCAGAGTTCACCACAGACATTCGACACGTGGCAGGCAAACTTAACGTGGTAGCAGACTGTCTCTCTCGCGCTGTGACACCACCAGAGCGCGGGGAGACAGATTATACTGCCTCAGCAGCAGAACTCTTCACTAACGCAGACACATACGCAGCACCTATCCATGCAGGGATAGATTATGCAGCCATGGCAGAGGAACAAAGCAGTGACGCGGACGTGCGCGCACTCCTGTCTGGACCAACAGGGTTAAGGCTGGAGAAAAAGGGTTTACGCGACGGCGTGCCCCCCCCTAATATGCGATGTTTCAACCGGCCGACCTCGCCCGTTAGTACCAGCTACATGGCGCCGCCGTATTTTCGACGCAATTCACTCCCTCGCGCACCCAGGTGTGCGCGCCTCGGTTAAAATGGTTGCCGAAAAGTTTGTGTGGCCAGGCCTGCGCAAAAACGTAAAAGAATGGGCAAAAACATGCATTTCTTGTCAACGCGCCAAAATACACAGACACACAAAAGCCCCTCTGGAGCCTTTTCCAATCCCTGCTAGAAGGTTCGACCACGTTCATGTCGACCTCGTGGGGTCACTACCTTCCTCCCACGGTTTCACACACCTGTTAACAATGATAGACCGCACCACACGCTGGCCAGAGGCAGTCCCTCTAGCGGCAACCACAGCGGAGGAAGTCGCTCGCATTTTTTTGACAAACTGGGTGGCATGTTTCGGCGTCCCATCGGACATCACGTCCGATAGGGGGCCTCAATTTGTCTCAGAGCTCTGGTCAGCCATGTCCAACAGCTTAGGGGCAACAATTCATCGCACCACCGCTTATCACCCTCAGGCTAATGGGTTATGCGAGCGTTTTCACAGGTCTTTAAAGGCTGCCCTCAGAGCCTCACTAACGGACACAAATTGGGTAAATAAACTTCCCTGGGTTTTATTGGGGTTGCGTGCAGCACCTAAAGAGGATCTAGACGCCTCTCCCGCAGAATTAGTCTTTGCACAACCTCTCAGGCTTCCAGGTGAATTTTTACCAGAGAACCCAGAGCCAGGGCACCTTCCAGTCCCAGGGTTTTTAGGCAGCAACGGACCGGACTCTCTCCCCGGTCCAGCTCATCACTCCTTCCCACGGGTTTTTGTCCCTCAAGCTTTAAAAAATGCTGAGTTCGTTTTTGTTAAGCATGAAGCTTTAAAATCAACTTTCCGCCCAGCATACGATGGGCCATTCAGAGTGCTGGAACATGGTGATAAACACTTTGTGCTTGATTTTGGGGATAGAAAAGAAAGAGCATTGACAGACTTAAACCTGCCTTCTTGTTGAAAGACGAGCCTGCACAGTTGGCGAGAGCACCTCGGCGGGGTAGACCCCCCAAGAGAAAAGACTCAGCCCCCCAGCAGGGAACAGTTAACCTCTCTCCTTCCCACACTGCAGATTCCTCACAAGAAGGTCCCAGCAGGGCGCCTAAACCAACCTACAGCAGCTTTGGGAGAAGATTAAAACCCAGACAGCACAGGGACTGATGCAAACCACTCCACAATTATTCACTAATTGTGCTGCAACAGTTTAGGACTGACTTATGATTTTACTATGCTGTCATGTTTACCACTGAACTCTCTTAGGGGCATGGCTGCTGGAAAGTTTCTTCCGTGGCAACAGATGTAACACTTAGTATGTCATAGTAACTATCTTAGACTATGAACCTTTCTGTTGTCCTTTCTTAGTTGTTTGGGGGGCCTGTGGTCTATATTAACCATATATTCCATAACCTACATATGTTGAAGCATGTGGAAATGTTTGGTAATTACATATGTAAAGGACTTCACACCTCTGAAAGGACAAAGGGCTCTCACCCGCCGAGTGAAGAACAAAGACGTTCCCGGACGCGGCGGAGGAGACCGGAGGAGCCACCCTCACCCCCCAAGGCGAGGAGAGGAAATACCAAGACAATGGGGGGATTAAGATAATGAGGGATGTCAGCCTTTGTTATGCATGTCTTTTATTGTGTGCCAGTACAAAGTCAGTGAGCTGGAGACATTCTGTCTCTTTTTCCCTTCTGCCACTCTCTGCACCAGATGAGACTTGTTAGAAGAGCTGATTATGCTGATTATTAAACTTGGTTTATAAATCAAATCACCTCTTCATTTCCAAGCTCTTCTACAGAAAGCATCTAACCTCTTTAGCAGCGTGTCTGATGGGACTTCCTCCTGGTTTGTCCATTTTTGAAGGAATCCTCACCTGAAACATGAGATGGGAACATGTTTAAGAAACAAAACAGAACACTGCAGACTGTCGGTGACCGAGTATACATGTGTACACCACAGACCTACTTAAAGTTAAAATGATATGTAGTACATACTCACATCCTGTGACCATAGACCTTGCCCTTGACTACAACCTGGATGAAGACCCACCTAAGAATCATTGTGTATGAGTTTGGTGAGCATCAGGGCAACTGCCAGTCAACCATAACCATAACCATTTAATATTTTATAAATTGAACAGGCAAATTTGAGAGTTTTATAATTTTCAAAAGACAGAAAATTGTATTTCTTGTAAATGTAACAGCAATGACATGTAGGATCTTTCTTATCAAAGATTTGTATGGCTTTTTTGTATAAAGATTCAATTGGTTGGATTATGGTTACAACAGTGAGTGACCAGTTGGTAAAACAGTAATCGATGTGTGAGAAGATCACTGAATGCAGAAACATTCTGGCCGCACTAACCATCAGCGATGGCCTAATTTGTTTAAAATTTCTTAGACTGAATTTGATTATGTTTGAGATTTTTTTAATATGTTTTTTAAAGGAGTCTAAAATCACGCCGAGGTACTTAAATTCCTTCACTAGTTGCAGCTCCTCCCCTTTTAAGAAAATGTTTGCGTTTGTAATATTTGATCATTGTTTGGTAAACATCATGCAAACCATTTTTTTAGTGTTTAGTAGGAGACATGAATTATTCAGCCAGTCATGGATTTGGGTCATCACTGTTGTAAGAATACAGGCAGCTTCTTGTGTGTTTTTTGCAGGTGTGAATATTACCGTGTCATCTGCATACATTTGTATATGAATGTTTCTGCATGCATTTGGTAAATCATTAATGTATAGGGAGAATAATATTGATCCAAGTATGGAGCCTTGTGGGACACCCATTTGACATTTCAAATATAGCGATTTGACACTGTTGACCATTACACATTGCTGTCTGTCAGTTAAATAGGATTTCATCCATTTGATAGCATGTTCTGAAAAATTAAACTGAGTAAGCTTGGTTAAAAGGATGTTGTGTTCAACGGTGTCAAATGCCTTCTTTAGATCTAAAAACACAGCATCTACACAACTGCACTTATCTAAGAAAGATTTAGTTTTCTCTAAAAACAAGCTTATTGTAGACTCTGTTGAGTGGTGGGTACAGAACCCAAACATGTTTGGCCCCAGACACATCAAAGTTAGGTCCTGCTCTGTTTTAGTTTGATCAGATGGGAGGATGGCTCTAACGACTGTATTACCCATAAGTCTCAAGCTATGGGGGAAATAATTTCTGACTGGTCGTTGTTGGTAAATCACACCCTTGGAATTGCTAATTACAGGGAAAAACCAGGAGAACTTTTTTAATGAAAGTACAATTCTTTAAATTTAGGTATTCATTAAGTTCTGACCAGTGATGGGAGTAACGCATTACAACAAGTTACAAAATAACACGTTATTGTAACGCCACTATTTTTGCAGTAACGTGCTGTGTAACAAAATTCAGTAATGTGTTAGTTAATGAAAGTTGATCAGATGCGTCACTCGTTACCATCCATCCATCCATCTTCTACCGCTTTTCCGGAGGTCAGGGTCGCGGAGGCAGCAGTTCAAGCAGAGAAGCCCAGACTTCCCTCTCCCCAGCCACCTGCTCCAGCTCTTCAGAGAGGATACCAAGGCGTTCCCTGACCAGCTGGGAGACATAGTCTCTCCAGCGAGTCCTGGGTCTGCCCCGGGGTCTCCTCCCAGTGGGACGTGCCCGAAACACCTCAAGTGGGAGGCGTCCAGGAGGCATCCTAATCAGATGCCCATACCACCTCAACTGACTCCTTTCAATGTGGAGAAGCAGCAGTTCTACTCTGAGCCTCTCCCGGATGACTGAGCTCCTCACCCCATCTCTGAGGGTGAGTCCAGCAATCCTACGGAGAAAGCTCATTTCAGCCGTTTCTATCCGCGATCTCGTTCTTTTGGTCATTACCCAAAGCTCGTGACCATAGGTGAGAGTAGGAATGTAGATTGACTGGTAAATCGACAGCTTTGCCTTAGAACTAAGCTCCCTCTTCACCACAACAGACTGGTACAACGTCCGCATCACTGCAGATGCTGCTCCGATCCGTCTGTCAATCTCTCGCTCCATTTTCCCCTCACTTGTGAATAAGACCCCGAGATACTTAAACTCCTCCACTTGGGGCAGGAGCCTGTCCCCAACCCAGAGAGGACAATCCACCTTTTTCCGGCTGAGGATCATGGACTCGGACTTGGAGGTGCTGATTCTCATCCCAGCCGCTTCACACTCAGCAGCAAACCGTCCCAGCAAGAGCTGTAGGCCATTGCTGGATGAAGCCAACAGGACAACATCATCTGCAAACAACAGAGATGAGATCCTGTGGTCACCAAGCATGACACCCTCCATTCCCTGGCTGCGCCTAGAAATCCTGTCCATAAAAATTATGAACAGGATCGGTGACAAAGGCCAGCCCTGGCAGAGTCCAACTGTCACTGGGAATGAGTCCGACCAAGTGTTGGCAATATGAACCAAACTCTCACAATGGTCGTACAGAGACCGAACAGCTCGTAGCAACAAGCCTGATACCCCATACTCCCGAAGCACCCCCCACAAAAAACCACGAGGGACACGGTCAAATGCCTTCTCCAAGTCCACAAAACACAGGTAAACTGGTTGGGCAAACTCCCACGAACCCTTGAGAATTCTCGAGAGGGTAAAGAGCTGGTCCGATGTGCCACGGCCAGGACGAAAACCACATTGCTCTTCCTGAATCTGAGGTTCAACCAACGGCCGGACTCTCCTCTCCAGTACATTGGCATAGACCTTCCCAGGGAGGCTGAGGAGTGTGATCCCTCTAAAGTTGGAGCACACCTTCCGGTCCCCTTTTTTGAAGAGAGGAACCACCACCCCGGTTTGCCATGCCAAAGGCACTGCCCCCGACCTCCACGCAATGTTGCAGAGGTGTGTCAACCATGACAGCCCAACAGCATCCAGGGCCTTGAGGTACTCAGGGCGAATCTCGTCCACCCCCGGGGCCCGGCCACCAAGGAGATTTTTTACCACCTTGGCGACCTCAGCCCCTGTGATAGGCAAGTCATCCCCCTCATCCCCAAACCCTGCTTCCTCTGTGGAAGGCGTATCAGTGGGATTGAGGAGATCCTCGAAGTATTTCTTCCACCGCCTGACGATATCCCCAGTCGAAGTCAACAGTATCCCAGCCGCACCATACACAGTGTGGACAGGGAGCTGCTTTCCCCTCCTGAGCCACCGGACAGTTTGCCAGAATCTTTTCAAGGCCGACCGAAAGTCTTGTTCCATGGCCTCACCGAACTCCTCCCATACCCAGGTTTTTGCTTCAGCAACCACTCGAGCTGCACTCCGCTTGGCCTGCCGGTACACCTCAGCTGCTTCGGGAGTCCCACAAGCCAACCAAGCCTGATAGGACTCCTTCTTCAGCTTAATGGCCCCCCTCACCACTGGTGTCCACCACTTGGTTCGGGGATTGCCACCACGAGATTCACCAACCACCTTGCGGCCGCAGCTCTGGGCCGCTGCTTCAACAACAGAGGTGGAGAACATGGCCCATTCAGACTCCATGTCTCCAGACTCCCTCAGAATGTGGTTGAAGTTCTTCCGGAGGTGGGAGTTGAAGACCTCCCGGACAGGGGCCTCAGCCAGACATTCCCAGCACACCCTCACTATACGTTTGGGTCTACTAGGTCTGAATGGCTTCCTCCCCTGCCATCGGATCCAACTCACCATCAGGTGGTGATCAGTTGACAGCTCTGCACCTCTCTTTACCCGAGTGTCCAAGACATACGGTCACAGGTCTGATGACACGATAACAAAATCGATCATTGACCTGCGACCTAGGGTGTCCTGGTGCCAGGTGCACATATGGACACCCTTATGCTTGAACATGGTGTTCGTTATGGACAAACTGTGGTTAGCACAGAAGTCCAATAACTGAACACCACTCGGGTTCAGATCGGGCAGGCCGTTCCTCCCAATCACCCCCTTCCAGGTTTCACTGTTGTTGCCCACGTGCACATTGAAGTCCCCCAGTAGGATAATAGAGTCTCCAAGAGGAGCACCCTCCAGCACCCTGGTCACAGACTCCAAAAAGGGTAGGTACTCTGAAACATCATTTGGTGCATAGGCACAAATGACGGTCAGGACCCGTTTCCCAACCCAAAGGTGCAGGGAAGCAACCCTTTCGTCCACCGGGGAAAACTCCAATATAGAGGCAGCAAGGTGGGGGGATACAAGAATACCCACCACTGCTCATCGCCTTTTGCCCGGGGCAACTCTACAAAAGGCCAAGCTCCAGCCCCTCTCCAGGAGACTAGTTCTGGAACCGGAGCTGTGGGTTGAGGTGAGGCCAACTATATCTAGCCAGTATCTCTCAACCTCGTACACCAGCTCAGGCTCCTTCCCCACCAGAGAGATGACATTCCACGTACCAAAAGCCAGTTTAGAAAGCTTGGGATCAGTCCGCCAAGGTCTCCGCCTTTGACCACCACCTAATCCACATAGCACTGGACCCCCATGATCCCTCCTGCAGGTGGTGAGCCCACTCGTTACTCATTTTATTAATATGGATAAATATTTTTAGCGCAAATAAACTAATACACAAACTGACCGTACCGTAGCTGACGCAGCCGTCAGTCGATTTGACCTGTTGCAAAGAGCCTGAGTCTTCACTACTGAGTGGAGGAAAGTGTGAAGCTACTTTGTTTTAAAGATAAGATAAGCCTTTATTTTTTTTTTCCACAATATCTTTATTGAACCTTTTTTTTTTTTTAACAAACATGATACAAACAATCAAACACTAACACTAAAGTACTACAAAAAAAAAATGCACTAAAAAACACCAACAACCACCAACAAAATCAAATCTTCAACAATGCTCCTCTGTTTAGTCTAGACAATCCAATACATAAGTATACATATTATGTTCACCAGTTTGGAATTTACAAGGTCCACACACATCATTCACCTTCTTCTTCAAGAGTTATGTTTAAATTTTTTACATAATCAATAAAAGGTCTCCATATATTCTCAAACACAATTTCCTTTGATTTCAGTATATATGTTATTCTTTCTAATGGAAGGTTTGTTAACATCTGTCTTAACCACTGAGTCACATCTGGTCTATGAGTCTTTTTCCATAATAGTGCAATACATTTTTTGGCATTAAGCAAACTGAGGTCTATGAATGTTCTTTCACTTTTATTAAAATTATGCTTTTCTGGGTACAGACCCAACAAAAACAGTTTAGGATTCAATATGATTTGTTTTGAGATTATTTTTTCAATTGTTACCCCTCACCTCTTCCCAAAACATTCTTATTAATCTACATTCCCATACACAATGAAATAGAGTTCCTTTACTTTCCATGCATTTTGTGCATGTATCTGGTATATTTTTATTATATCTATTTAACTCCTCCGGTGTAACATACATCCGCATTAACCATTTGAAATGTATCAATTTAAGGCGTACATTTATTGATTTGGTTTGAGCTTCTGTACAAGCCAATTCCCATTGTTCCTCTGAAATTTCAGTTTGCAGATCTTCTTTCCAGTAGTTTAATCTTTTCAGTGAATTTTCACTTGAAAATAGTGTCAATGAGTTATAAAACTCTGAAATAATACCCTTTCTTTTACTATCTTTCATCAACATTTTTTCCAAGGATGAATAGATAGGTCGAGTGAGAGCTTTATTTTGATTTGATCGAATAAAGTTTCTAAGTTGAAGATATTTAAAAAAATGTGTTCTATTGAGATTAAATTTGATCCTCAGCTCTTCAAAAGACATTATGTTTTCTGCACATGGCAAATATAAATCCTGAATCTTTTGTATCCCTTTTAAATTCCATACTTTAAATACAGCGTCCGCTCTCCCTGGTTTAAAATATTGATTACCCCATATTGGACTAAATTGTGACAATAACTGTGGTTCTTTTAAATAGTTTTTAGCTTCACACCATATTTTGATCATATGCTTTACAAATGGATTTTTAACTTGTTTTTGTAATTTTTTTGCCGAATCTGAGTATATGAATATGGGAAGAGGTAAAGGCAAATTGTATGATTCCATTTCAGTCCAGTGAGGGAGATCATTTGATGAAAAATAATATGTCATAGACCTCAGTTGTGCCGACCAATAATACAACATAAAATTTGGACATTTCAGACCTCCACGATCAAATGGTAAATATAATAAAGACAGACGTAATCTAGCCCTCCTGTTGTTCCATATAAATTCCACTAACTTTTTTTTAATTCTTGAGAATAAATCTAAAGGTGGTGGTAAGGGAATGTATTGAAATAAATAAAGTATTTTAGGTAAGATATTACTTTTAAGTATATTAATTCTCCCGATCATCGACATTGGTAGTGACATCCATCTCTGAAGTAACTCATCAATATCTGTCATTAAGGCTTCATAATTGACACTGGCGACTGATTCTAGCTTAGGCACAATTTGGATTCCTAAATATTTAAACTGATTTACAACATTGAATTGATTTACCTCAGGGGCTGGGTAATTTCTCTGGGTCTCATTTAGCATTAATATTGAAGATTTAGTTTTATTTATTTTATATCCTGATATTTCCCCAAAATTCTTTATTAAATTCAACAAGGTCGGAATTGATTTTTTAAGATTCGACATAAACAAAATTATGTCATCGGCATACAGGGAGATTTTATGTTCTGTTGGTCCAACTTTAATTCCATATATTTGTGACTGTAGACGTATCGCCATCGCTAAAGGTTCAATTGCCATAGTAAACAGTAAAGGTGAAAGTGGACAGCCTTGTCGACATCCTCTATTGATTTTTATTGATTTTGAAATATTGTTATTTGTTAGGATTTCTGCAGTAGCATTATTATATATTATCTGAACCCATTTTATGAAATTATTTCCAAGTCCAAACCTTTGTAAGACTTCAAAAAGAAAGGGCCATTCAACTCTATCAAAGGCTTTTTCGGCATCCAGTGATAAGAGAGCTGTATCCGGTGCTTCTTTATTAGAATAAATAATATTAAAAAGTCTTCTTACATTATGGAAGCCTTGTCTTCCCTTTATAAAGCCATTCTGATCTCGATTAATAATATTTGGTAAAATTTCTTGTATTCGTCTTGCTAAAATTTTACAGATTATCTTAAGGTCGGCATTTAATAGGCTTATTGGTCTCATATTTTCACATTTATTAGAGGGCTTACCTGGTTTTGGCAACAGTATAATTAAGGCATTATTCATATATGATGGTAAATTACTATTTTGAAATGCTTCTAAAACCACTTCCAAAAAAGGTTTTGTTAATTTATTCTTAAATTTTTTATAAAGGTCAACTGGAAGACCATCTGGTCCTGCACTTTTTCCTGATTTCATATTATCAATAGCTAGTCCAACTTCTTCTTGACTAATTTTAGACTCCAGTATCTCCCTATTTTCATTTGGAATACACGGTATAAATAGTTCGTTCAAAAACCCATGTAGTTTTGTTAAGTCAGATTCATTTTTGGTATCATATAATTTTTCATAGTAATCTCTAAAGGCTCTATTAATTTCTAAAGGATCTATAACTACCTGTCCGTTACTTATAATACTGGTAATTGGTGTTTTAGATTCTAATTGTTTAATCTGCCATGCCAATAACTTTCCTGATTTTTCACCTTGTTCATAAAAAGATTGTTTCAATCTTAGAAGACTCGAGGCAGCTCTATTCGCTGATTTTTTGTCATATTCAGCTCTCAAAATCAGTAATTCGTTCTCCAACCTTGGATCTCTTCCTGCATATACTCTTTCTTGAAGAATTTTTATTTTATGTTCCAGTTGGACTCTCTCCTCTCGAGTCTTCTTAGATTTTGAACCTGTATAACTAATAATGTGTCCCCTAATAAAAGCTTTGAAAGCCTCCCACTTTACACATGCTGATGTTTGTGTAGTATTGATGTCAAAGAACTCATCTGTTTTTCTATGTATTTAACAAATTCCTCATCCTGAAGCCATTTATGCTGAAATTGCCATCTACCTGGTTCCTTTGTCAATTTCTTATCTACATATATTAGACAGCAGGGTGCATGATCAGAGATCACGATGTTATCATAAAAACAGTTTTGAATCTTGGACCTTAATTCTGTGGAGATCAAAAAATAATCTATACGTGAGAATGTCTTGTAGGTATTGGAATAACAAGAGTATGCTTTAACTTGTGGTCTCATTTCTCTCCATATATCTATCAATTTCAATTCTTTCATAAAATGATTAATGGTCATCCTACATCCATTGTGCGTACAGTCCAGTCCTGTTGATCTATCTATACTGGGATTCAATGTACAATTAAAATCCCCTGCTATTATATGTCGCCCTGTAAGTGATGATAAGATAAGAAATAAATTAGCAAAGAACTTTTGATCATCTATATTGGGACCATAAGTTCACCAAATTTATGTTTTCTAATAGCAAAGATCCTTGAATGATTACATATCTTCCAAATTTGTCTCCAATTACATTTTTCACTTGAAATGGGACTGATTTATGTATGAGAGTCATAACTCCCCTGGCTCGGGATGAAAATGATGAGGTGAAAACATTTCCTTGCCATCTACTCCTAATTCTTTTTAGATCTTCCTCTATTAGATGAGTTTCTTGTAAAAACACAATTTTTGAACCCATGTCTTTTATTTTATTCATAACTTGTTTAAGTTTTTTTAAATTTTGTAGACCTCTGCAATTCCATGAAGTTAAGTTAAGATTAACGCTTTGATTTATGATCAATAGGGAGTTTGGGATTACCTTGCAGTGTAAACATGCTCAAACAGAAAAGCAAAAAAATGAGTGGTTGAACATTCACCCTACAAACTCCACACAAACAAATTCCCCCTTCCCACATTTGTGGCAATCCCCCCAAAAGCAAAAGAAAAATTCCGTCTCCCGATATAGCCATCGACCGTTCCACACCCACGAGGATCAGCCAAAGCCACTCCTTCTTCATCCTCCCAATCACCCTAACTCTACTGCTTTTAATAACGTAACATTAACTCTCTTCTGTAATTTTCCAATTTAACTCCAAAATTTTTTAGCAATTTTGTACTTTTTTTTTTTTTTTTAATATGTAATACGATCTATATTTTGTAATCTTGTTATATGCTACTAATCAGTTAAATGCTCAAATATTCTACCCTATATTCTGTTCATGCTTAGCTCCCACCAGTCTCTTCCTGGATCTTCTTGATGAGCTCCTGTGCCTCCTCAGGGGTCTTGAAGATGTGTGTTCTGCCCTCATATGTGACCAGAAGTCTTGCAGGGTGAATCACTCCATGACGAATCTCAAGGTTGCGCAGTTCTTTGCGGATGGGGTCAAACTGCTTCCTTAATTGTTGGATTCCTGAGGCCAAATCTGGGTAGAACCGCACCTGCTGATCTTGATATTTAATTTCTCCTTTGGCCCGCACCGCGTTGGAGATCGTCATCCTGTCTCTGTAGCTGAGAAACTTCATAATTAACGTCCTCGGTGCTGCCTTGTTACCTCTCGGTGGGCCAATTCGGTGGGAGCTTTCCAAGACGACTGATGATTTTAGCTCCGCGTTGTTCAGCGCCTCCGGGATCCACCCCTCCAAAAAGGAGCATGAATCACGACCTTCGGCTCCCTCCGGTAAACCCACCAGCCTCAGGTTGTTCCGTCTGGACCGAGATTCCAAATCCAGAACGCTATTTCCCAGATCTTTATTTTTTTTTCCAAAGTGCGCACCTTTATTTGAAGTCCGCTAATTTCATCCTCCGCACTTGAAACACGAAGCTCCGCCTGCGTCACTCGCTCCACGCAGTCACCCAACTCCTTTCTCATTACATCCAATGCTGCCATAATCCCATCAAGTTTAGCGGAAAAGTCTGCTCTCATTGAGCTAATGGCAGCCAGCACTGCACCTGTGCCGCCATCGTCAGCAGTTACCGCATCACCGCTAGTTTCATCCGCCATGTCCGCAGCTTTTTCTACTGCGCCACAAACTTTAAAGTCCGTTAATTTGGACTGCTTCGGCGATTCAATTTTTCCCCCTCCTGATTTCCCAGCCTTAGTCTTCACCGGCATATCCTCACCCAAACGCTGGGAAAAGTTCTGTTCCGAATGAGAGAGTTATTTGCCGAATTTTTATTTCCAGGAGCAGAGCAGAGTGATACGTGTCCTTCTAGGCGGCCGCCATAACCGGAAGTTAGATAAGCCTTTATTAGTCCCACAATGGGGAACTTCCAGTTTTGTGGAAATAGACACATTATTTTTTCTTTGTCACGATTAAGGACAAAAGCATACTGGGGGGTTGCAAGCTAAGTGCCAGTTGATACCTACTGCAATCTTCAGATGCACTTGAAAACAACAACAAAGCTCCAACAAAGCTAGTGCTATGCTATGCTAACAACACCGTGTTAGTGGATCTACGCTATCTGAACAGCCACGGCTGGATGTAAAGTGGAAATACTCTTGTCTCAACACCCACGGCTGGATTTCAAGCACAGGTATGCATCTGGACAGTTTGTGACCCAGATCCTGTTTTGTTGTCTGCCTGTGTGGTTTGCTCTCCAGCTCTCCAGCCACTAGCTATGGCTACTACCTCTCTTTCCTCTCCTCCTCTGGTGTGCTCTCTCTGTCAGATGTTTAGCTACACCTCTGCCTCTTTTAGTGATAACGGTAAATGTAATAAATGTTGTCTTTTTGAGGCGCTCGAGGCGAGGTTGTCTGATTTGGAATCCCGGTTCCGCTGCACTGAAACACCGTCTGCGCCAGTTAATCTCGACGGACGCCCATTAGCTGCAGCGGAGCTAGCTAGCTCAGGTCCCACTGTCAGCGGTTCCCCGGCTCTCCTCAGCAGCGAGGAGACTGGGTGGGTGACGGTGAGAAGGAAGCCTAGTCGCAAAGCCCCGGTTCACCACCAACCTGTTCACGTTTCTAATCGTTTTTCCCCGCTTAGCGACACACCCGCTGAGGAAAAAACTCTGATCATTGGCGACTCTGTAGTCAGAAACGTGAACCTAGAGACTCCAGCGGCCATAGTCCAATGTATTCCTGGGGCCAGAGCAGGCGACATCGAGTCAAATTTGAAAATGCTGGCTAAAAGTAACTGTAAATACTCCACAATTGTTATTCACGCCGGCATTAATGACATCCGTCTCCGGCAGTCGGAAGTCACGAAACTTAATATAGAATCGGTGTGTGAGTTTGCAAAAACGATGTCTGCCACTGTAGTATTCTCTGGGCCCCTCCCCAATCTGACCAGTGATGACATGTTCAGTCGCTCGTCATCCTTGAACCGCTGGCTGTCTGTGTGGTGTCCTAAAAATGACGTGGGCTACATTGACAATTGGAGCTCTTTTTGGGGAAAACCTGGTCTTATGAGACGAGACAGCATTCATCCCACTTTGGATGGTGCTTCTCATTTATCTAACAATCTGGCATCTTTTTTATCCAAATTTCCAAAACCATGACTACTCAGAGTTGGGACCAGGAAGCAGAGTCGCAGTCTTACACGCCTCTCTGCAGCTCCTCTTCATCCGCCACCCCTCAGCTTAGCCCCTGTCTTCCCCATCAGAGAATCGTTGTCTGCTCCCTCCAAAGTAAATAAAAATATAATGTATAAACATCCCAAAGTGATAAAGCAAAATATTGGTAAAACTCAAATTAAACATAAAGCCTCTAAATTGAATGATTTGGCCTCTGTTCCTCCTCATAATTTAAAAATTAAATGTGGTTTATTAAATATTAGGTCTCTAACTCCCAAGTCTCTGTTAGTCCATGATCTGTTAATTGATCATCAGATTGATTTAATTTCCCTTACAGAGACTTGGTTAGGGCAAGAGGATTATGTTGGTTTAAATGAATCAACTCCCTCTGGTTATTTAAACTGTCAAAATCCCAGAAGTTCTGGTCGTGGAGGAGGAGTAGCAACAATTTACCATTCCAAATTACTAGTTAATGTAAAGCAAAAAACATGTTATAATTCCTTTGAGGGCCTGGTCCTCAGTGTTGGGCACTTTAGCAATTTCAGGTTAAACCCAATTTTATTTGCCATAGTTTATCGTCCCCCATCAACCTATTCAGAATTTTTATCCGAATTTGCTGATTTCTTAGCTGATTTAGTGCTGAAATCTGATAGAATAATTATAGTAGGGGACTTTAATATACATGTGGATGTAGATAGTGACTGCCTTAATGTGGCTTTTAATTCAATATTAGACTCGATTGGGTTTTCTCAGAAAGTAGGAAATTCTACTCATTACCTCCACCATACATTGGACCTTGTTCTGACATATGGCATAGAAATAGAAAATCTTGTAGTGTCTCCTCATAACCCTGTACTGTCAGACCATTGTCTGTTAACCTTTGATTTTACTATTTCTATTTGGCTCCTAAAGAAAAATATTATTACAGTAGATGCCTCTCAGATGATGCTGTTTCCAAATTTATGCAGATTGTTTCCTCTATGCCATGTGTCAACACAACGGAAATAAGCTATAGACAGCTTGCTCCTTCTGTAATTGATAACATGGTGGATAGTGTTTCAGCTTCTCTGCATCAGGCTCTAGACTTGGTGGCCCCCTTAAAAAAGAAAAAGTCTAATCAGAGATTTTTAACTCCTTGGTTCAACACAGAAACTCACAGCTTAAAACAGAAGACTCGTCAATTAGAAAGAAAATGGCGCTCTACTAATTTAGATGAAATCTATTTAGCTTGGAGAAATCATCTTTTAATTTATAAAAAATCTCTTAGAAAAGCTAGAACGAGTTATTACTCTGCATTAATAGAAGAGAACAAGAATAATCCCGGGTTTCTTTTCAGTACTGTAGCCAGGTTGACAAAGAGTCAGGACTCTGTCAATCCTAGCATCCCCTTAGAGCTTACTAGTCAGGACTTTATGAACTTTTTCAATAATAAAATTTCATCCATCAGAGATAAAATCAATCAGATTCTTCCCACAGTTAACTTAAATACTGTAACTATTACAACTCCTTCTATTGATGTCTGTCTTGATGAGTTTACTCCAATCGACCTTTGTGAGTTAAGACAAAATAGTTTCCTCATCCAAACCTTCAACTTGTCTTTTAGACCCTATTCCTACCAGGTTATTTAAAGAAGTCTTCCCACTTATTGGTAGCTTTATTCTTCATATAATCAATTCTTCATTAACTTTAGGCCATGCACCGCAGGCTTTTAAAACGGCTGTAATTAAACCCTTACTCAAAAAGCCAACGCTAGATCCAGGAGCTTTAGCTAACTATAGACCAATCTCTAATCTCCCTTTCATTTCAAAAATCTTAGAAAGAGTTGTTGCTACGCAATTATTTGACCACCTGCAGGGAAATGGTTTACTTGAAGAGTTTCAATCTGGGTTTAGAATCCATCATAGTACTGAAACAGCCTTAGCGAAGGTCACTAACGACCTCCTCATTGCATCTGATAATGGACTAGTTTCTGTACTTGTCCTTTTAGATCTTAGTGCAGCTTTTGATACTATTGATCGTAATATTCTACTTGATAGATTAGAACACTATGTTGGACTTAATGGAACTTCGTTGCAGTGGTTTAGATCTTATTTATCTGATAGGTTCCAGTTTGTTCATGTAAATGATGAGTTTTCTTTTAGCTCAAAGCTTAGTCGTGGAGTTCCACAGGGATCTGTGCTAGGCCCTACTCTTTTTAGTTTATATATGCTTCCGTTAGGCAACATTATTAGAAAGCACTGTATACATTTTCATTGTTATGCAGATGACACACAATTATACCTGTCAATGAAGCCAGATGATACTAATCAATTAGCCAAGTTAGAAGCCTGTCTTAAGGAAATTAAAGCTTGGATGACTTGTAATTTCCTGCTATTAAATTCAGATAAGACTGAAGTCATTCTTGTTGGTCCAAAAAACCTTAGAAATTCCTTTCCAAATCAAACTTTCAGTTTGGATGCAGTTACTCTTTCTCTTAATAGCTCTGTGAGGAACCTTGGAGTTATTTTTGATCAGGATTTGTCCTTCAATTCACATATTAAATTTGTTTCTAAGACTGCCTTCTATCATTTGCGTAATATTGCCAAGTAGGGAGCATCTTGTCTCAGAGTGATGCTGAGAAGCTGATCCACGCTTTTGTTAGCTCGAGATTAGATTATTGTAATTCTTTATTATCAGGCTGTCCTAAAACATCTTTAAAAAGTCTTCAGCTGATCCAAAATGCTGCAGCAAGAGTTTTAACAGGTACTAGAAAGAGAGATCATATCTCTCCGGTTCTGGCCTCCCTTCATTGGCTTCCCATAGAGTTTAGAATTAAGTTTAAAATCCTTCTTCTTACTTACAAAGCTTTAAACAATCAGGCTCCTTTTTATTTAAAAGATCTGATACTACCGTATCCTCCTAACAGAGCACTACGCTCCCAAAATGCAGGATTACTTGTAATACCTAGAATCTCCAAAAGTACAATGGGAGGCAGAGCCTTCAGTTATCAAGCTACTCTCCTGTGGAATCAGCTGCCAATCTGGATTCGGGAGTCAGACTCGATCTCTGTTTTTAAGAATAGGGCTAAAACCTACCTTTTTGATATAGCCTACAATTAGGGAGGGATCATGTGTTTCTGAACCCTCCCTTAGTTATGCTGCTAATAGGTTTAGTCAGCCGGGGGACCTCCAGTAATGCACTGGGCCTCACTCCTTTCCTCACTCTCTATGAAATATTTTTTTTTTTGCTGGTC
This sequence comes from Pholidichthys leucotaenia, assembly GCA_020510985.1. Taxonomy (NCBI): domain Eukaryota; kingdom Metazoa; phylum Chordata; class Actinopteri; order Cichliformes; family Pholidichthyidae; genus Pholidichthys; species Pholidichthys leucotaenia. The sequence goes on along the minus strand of CM035845.1, from coordinate 212,327,682 downwards.
ATTAACATTTGTTTGTTCTCTCCCATAGATTGAGTCCCCATCGTGCTGTTTGCTCTCTACATGTCTGTTCTTTTCTTCTTCTCTATCCCCTCACCCCCCAGCCAGTCGCAGCAGATGACTGCCCCTCCCTGAGCCTGGTTCTGCTGGAGGTTTCTTCCTGTTAAAAGGGAGTTTTTCCTCTCCACCGTCGCCAAGTGCTTGCTCACAGGGGATCGCCTGATTGCTGGGGTCTTTCTGCAACTGTGGGGGTCCACCCTACAGTTGATAGTGCTATGAGATGACTGTTGTTGTGAAATGGCGCTATATAAATAAAGTTGAATTGAACTGAATTGAATCCTGGACTGTCATCCACGGAAATTAAAATGCATTTACTTGCTACCTGGATAAAGTTTATTCAAAAATGGATTTTGATCTCCAAAAGGAATTTGAGGGACTGGATCATGTCTCTGTCACAGCAGACATCTGGACTGTGGAAAATGGACATTTTCTTTGGATCACTGCACATTGGATTAATTTATATCATAAAGGTAAGATAAACATGGACAGCCTTTTGCATTGTTGCCAATTCTCACTCTTTTGGAGTGATTCTCACTCCTTTTTCCTCTCCCTCGCTCCAGAAACCCTGTTTCTCACTCCAAAATGAGGAAATTACTGGCAATATCTTGTTGATTTTTTCAGATTTTTCCCACAATAAGAGCTCTCAAGGTAGGCTAAAGCAGACTGGACATGATCTAAAAGCTCTGTCTGAAACAGTCTGTTTTCAGCCTGACATTAATAAGCCTGTAATGTCATCCATTAATTAAATTATCTTGCTATGTGTGCAAGATGATTTAAGTACAGTGGGGCAAAAAAGTATTTAGTCAGCCACCAATTGTGCAAGTTCTCCCACTTAAAAGACGAGAGAGGTCTCCAATTTTAATCATAGGTATACCTCAACTATGAGAGACAAAATGAGAAAAAAAAATCCAGAAAATCACATTGAAGGATTTTTAATGAATTAATTGGTAAATTCCTCAGTAAAATAAGTATTTGGTCACCGACAAACAAGCAAGATTTCTGGCTCTCACAGAGAGCACCGTGGGCAGCACTGTTGCCTTACAGCTAGAAGGTTCCTGGTTCGAATCTTCAGGCTGGCAGGGGTTGGAACCTTTCTGTCTGGAGTTTGCATGTTCTCCCTGTGCTGCGTGGGCTTACTCCGGGGGCTCCGGTTTCCTCCCACAATCCAAAGACATGCATGTTAGGTTAATTGGCTGTTCTAAATTGTCCCTAGATATCTGTTTCCTATAGGCCTTTAGAATAGAGGGTTAGTACTAATGAAAGCGCTTTGAGTGGTCTTTGTGACTAGAAAAGCGCTATATAAGTGTAGGTTAGTTAGTTAGTAGACCTGTAACTTCTTCTTTAAGAGGCTCCTCTGTCCTCCACTCCTTACCTGTATTAATGGCACCTGTTTGAACTCGTTATCAGTATAAAAGACACCTGTCCACAACCTCAAACAGTCAGACTTCAAACTCCACTATGGCCAAGACCAAAGAGCTGTTAAAGGACACCAGAAACAAAATTGTAGACCTGCACCAGGCTGGGAAGACTGAATCTGCAATAGGTAAGCAGCTTGGTGTGAAGAAATCAACTGTGGGAGCAATTATTAGAAAATGGAAGACATACAAGACCACTGATAATCTCCCTCGATCTGGGGCTCCACGCAAGATCTCACCCCATGGGGTCAAAATGATTGCAAGAACGGTGAGCAAAAATCCCAGAACCACACGGGAGGACCTAGTGAATGACCTGCAGAGAGCTGGGACCAAAGTAACAGAGGCTACCATCAGTAACACACTACGCCGCCAGGGACTCAAATCCTGCAGTGCCAGATGTGTCCCCCTGCTTAAGCCAGTACATGTCCAGGCCCGTCTGAAGTTTGCTAGAGAGCATTTGGATGATCCAGAAGAGGATTGGGAGAATGTCATATGATCAGATGAAACCAAAATAGAACTTTATTGTAAAAACTCAACTTGTCGTGTTTGGAGGAGAAAGACCACTATATCTACTGTGAAGCATGGGGGTGGAAACATCATGCTTTGGGGCTGTTTTTCTGCAAAGGGACCAGGATGGCTGATCCGTGTAAAGGAAAGAATGAATGGGGCCATGTATCGTGAGATTTTGAGTGAAAACCTCCTTCCATCAGCAAGGGCATTGAAGATGAAACATGGCTGGGTCTTTCAGCATGACAATGATCCCAAACACACCGCCCGGGCCACGAAGGAGTGGCTTCGTAAGAAGCATTTCAAGGTCTTGGAGTGGCCTAGCCAGTCTCCAGATCTCAACCCCATAGAAAATCTTTGGAGGGAGTTGAAAGTCCGTGTTGCCCAGCGACAGCCCCAAAACATCACTGCTCTAGAGGAGATCTGCATGGAGGAATGGGCCAAAATACCAGCAACAGTGTGTGAAAACCTTGTGAAGACTTACAGAAAACGTTTGACCTCTGTCATTGCCAACAAAGGGTATATAACAAAGTATTGAGATGAACTTTTGTTATTGACCAAATACTTATTTTACCGAGGAATTTACCAATTAATTAATTAAAAATCCTTCAATGTGATTTTCTGGATTTTTTTTCCCTCATTTTGTCTCTCATAGTTGAGGTATACCTATGATGAAAATTGGAGACCTCTCTCATCTTTTAAGTGGGAGAACTTGCACAATTGGTGGCTGACTAAATACTTTTTTGCCCCACTGTATGCATTTAAAAGTAACATGAAAATTACTTTTCCAAGTAACTAATTACCTTAATCATGCAGTAATTGGTAAAGTAACTCAATTACTTTTGAAAAGAAGTAACTAGTAAGTGTAATTAGTTACTATTTTTTAGTAACTTGCCCAATACTGACTTCCGGTTATGGCTGCCACGTAAGACGGACGTGTTTCACTCTGCTCTGCTCCTGGAGAAAAAAATCGGCAAATAACTCTCTCATTTGGGACAGAACGTATCCCAGCGTTTGGGCGAGGATATGTCGGCGAAGCCTAAGGCTGGAAAACTAGGTAAAGGAAAAAGCGAGCCGCCGAAACAGTCCAAATTAACGGACTTTCAGGTCTGTGACGCAGCAAACAAAACTCCATATATGGCGGAGGAGGCTGGCAACGGTGCGATATCTGCGGGGAGCGGCGCAGATGCGCTGATGGCTGCCATGAGTTCAATGAGAGCGGACTTTTCCTCTAGATTTGATGGGATTATGACAGCGTTGGAAGGAATAAGAAAGGAATTGGGTGACTGTGTAGAACGAACGGCGCAGATGGAGCTCCGTCTCGCTAGTGCTGAAGATGACGTCACCCGTCTTCAATTAAAGGTGCGCACTTTGGAAAAAAAAAATAAATGTCTAGAAGATAATATTTTGGATTTGGAATCTCGGTCGAGACAGAATAACTTGAGGCTGGTGGGTCTTCCAGAGGAATCAGAAGGTCGGGACGTATATTCCTTTCTGGAAAAGTGGATTCCGGAGGTGCTGGGCAGCGAGGAGTTGCAATCAGCAGTGGTTCTGGAAAAAGCACATCGTATTGGCCCACGGAGAGATAAGGGACCGCCGAGGACCTTAATTATGAAGTTTCTTAGCAACAGAGACAGGATGAAGATCTTCAACGCTGCACGAGCTAAAGGAGAGATTAAACACCAGGATCAGCAGGTGCGGTTCTACCCAGATTTGGCCACAGGAATCCAACAATTGAGGAAGCAGTTTGATCCCATACGTAAGGAGCTGCGCAACCTTGGGATTCGTCATGGTGTAATCTATCCTGCGAGACTGCTGACCACGTATGAGGGCAGAACCCACATCTTCAAGACCCCAGAGGAGGCGCAGGAGTTCATCAAGAAGATCAAAGAAGAAGAAGAGACTGGTGGGAGCTAAGCATGAACAAAATATAAGGTAGAATAATTAAGCATTTGCACAGGCATCTGACTGACTTGAAGTAAACAGCAAGTTTACAAAATATAGATTGTATTATATATTAAAAAAAAAACAAAACAAAAAAAAAAAAAAACTATGATGTACAAAGTTGTTAAAAATTTTGGAGTTAAGTTGGAAAACTACAGAGGAGAGTTAATGTTACGTCATTAAAAGCAGTAGAGTTAGGGTGATTGGGAGAATGAAGAAGGAGTGGCTTAGGCTGTTCCCCGTGGGTGTGGAGCGGTCGATGGCTATATCGGGAGACGGAATTTTTCTTTTGATTTTGGGGGGTTCGCCACAAGTGTGGGAAGGGGGAATTTGTTTGTGTGTAGTTTGTAGGATGAATGTTCAACCACTCATGTTTTTGCTTCTCTGTATGAGCATGTTTACACTGCAAGGTAATCCCAAACTCTCTATTGATCATAAACCAAAGTGTTAATCTTAATTTAACTTCATGGAATTGCAGAGGTCTACAAAATTTAAAAAAACTTAAACAAGTTATGAATAAAATAAAAGACATGGGTTCAAAAATTGTGTTTTTACAAGAAACTCATCTAATAGAGGAGGATATAAAAAGAATTAGGAGTAGATGGCAAGGAAGTGTATTCACCTCATCATTTTCATCCCGGGCCAGGGGAGTTATGATTCTCATACATAAATCAGTCCCTTTTCAAGTGAAAAATGTAATTGGAGACAAACTTGGAAGATATGTAATCATTCAAGGTTCTTTGCTATTAGAAAATATAAATCTTGTGAACTTATATGGTCCCAATATAGATGATCAGAAGTTCTTTGCTAATTTATTTCTCATCTTATCATCACTTACAGGGCAACATATAATAGCAGGGGATTTTAATTGTACATTGAATCCAGGTATAGATAGATCAACAGGACTGGATTGTACGCACAATGGATGTAGGATGACTATTAATCATTTTATGAAAGAATTGAGATTGTTAGATATATGGAGAGAAATGAAACCACAAGTTAAAGCCTATTCTTGTTATTCCAGTACCTACAAGGCATTCTCACGTATTGATTATTTTTTGATTTCCACAGAATTAAGATCCAAGATTCAAAACTGCTTTTATGATAACATCGTGATCTCTGATCATGCACCCTGTTGTCTAATATATGTAGATAAAAAATTGACAAAGGAATCAGGTAGATGGCAATTTCAGCATAAATGGCTTCAGGATGAGGAATTTGTCAAGTATATAGAAAAACAGATAGACGAGTACTTTGACATCAATACTACACTAACATCAGCATGTGTAAAGTGGGAAGCTTTCAAAGCTTTTATTAGGGGACATATTATTAGTTATACAGGATCAAAATCTAAGAAGACTCGAGAGGAGAGAGCTAAATTGGAACATAAAATGAAAAGTCTTCAGGAAAAAGTGTATGCAGGAAGTGATCCAAGGTTGGAGAATGAATTACTGATTTTGAGAGCTGAATACGACAAAAAATCAGCGAATAGAGCTGCCTCGAGTCTTCTAAGATTGAAACAATCTTTTTATGAACAAGGTGAAAAATCAGGAAAATTATTGGCATGGCAGATTAAACAATTAGAAATTAAAACACCAATTACTAGTATTATAAGTAACGGACAGGTAGTTATAGATCCTTTAGAAATTAACAGAGCCTTTAGAGATTACTATGAAAAATTATATGATACTAAAAATGAATTTGATTTAACAAAACTAAATGGGTTTTTGAACGAACTATCTATACCGTGTATTCCAAATGAAAACAGGGAGATATTGGAGTCTAAAATTAGTCAAGAAGAAGTTGGGCTAGCCATTGATAATATGAAATCAGGAAAAAGTGCAGGACCAGATGGTCTTCCAGTTGACCTTTATAAGAAATTTAAGAATAAATTAATAAAACCTTTTTTGGAAATGGTTTTAGAAGCATTTCAAAATAATAATTTACCATCATACATAAATAATGCCTTAATTATACTGCTGCCAAAACCAGGTAAGCCCTCTAATAAATGTGAAAATATGAGACCAATAAGCCTATTAAACGCCGACCTTAAGATAATCTGTAAAATTTTAGCAAGACGAATACAAGAAATTTTACCAAATATTATTAATCGAGATCAGAATGGCTTTATAAAGGGAAGACAAGGCTTCCATAATGTAAGAAGACTATTTAATATTATTTATTTTAATAAAGAAGCACCGGATACAGCTCTCCTATCACTGGACGCCGAAAAGGCCTTTGATAGAGTTGAATGGCCCTTTCTTTTTGAAGTCCTACAAAGGTTTGGACTTGGAAATAATTTCATAAAATGGGTTCAAATAATATACAATAATGCTACAGCAGAAATCCTAACAAATAACAATATTTCAAAACCAATAAAAATCAATAGAGGATGTCGACAAGGCTGTCCACTTTCACCTTTACTGTTTACTATGGCAATTGAACCTTTAGCGATAGCGATACGTTTACATTCACAAATATATGGAATTAAAGTTGGACCAACAGAACATAAAATCTCCCTGTACGCCGATGACATAATTTTGTTTATGTCGAATCTAAAAAAATCAATTCCAACCTTGTTGAATTTAATAAAGAATTTTGGGGAAATATCAGGATATAAAATAAATAAAACTAAATCTTCAATATTAATGCTAAATGAGACCCAGAGAAATTACCCAGCCCCTGAGGTAAATCAATTCAATGTTGTAAATCAGTTTAAATATTTAGGAATCCAAATTGTGCCGAAGCTAGAATCAGTCGCCAGTGTCAACTATGAAGCCTTAATGACAGATATCAATGAGTTAATTCAGAGATGGATGTCACTACCAATGTCGATGATCGGGAGAATCAATATACTTAAAAGTAATATTTTACCTAAAATACTTTATTTATTTCAATACATTCCCTTATCACCACCTTTAGATTTATTCTCAAGAATAAAAAAAAAGTTAGTGGAATTTATATGGAACAACAGGAGGGCTAGATTACGTCTGTCTTTATTATATTTACCATTTGATCCTGGAGGTCTGAAATGTCCAAATTTTATGTTGTATTATTGGTCGGCACAACTGAGGTCTATGACATATTATTTTTCATCAAATGATCTCCCTCACTGGACTGAAATGGAATCATACAATTTACCTTTACCTCTTCCCATATTCATATACTCAGATTCGGCAAAAAAATTACAAAAACAAGTTAAAAATCCATTTGTAAAGCATATGATCAAAATATGGTGTGAAGCTAAAAACTATTTAAAAGAACCACAGTTACTGTCACAATTTAGTCCAATATGGGGTAATCAATATTTTAAACCAGGGAGAGCGGACGCTGTATTTAAAGTATGGAATTTAAAAGGGATACAAAAGATTCAGGATTTATATTTGCCATGTGCAGACAACATAATGTCTTTTGAAGAGCTGAGGATCAAATTTAATCTCAATAGAACACATTTTTTTAAATATCTTCAACTTAGAAACTTTATTCGATCAAATCAAAATAAAGCTCTCACTCGACCTATTTATTCATCCTTGGAAAAAATGATGATGAAAGATAGTAAAAGAAAGGGTATTATTTCAGAGTTTTATAACTCATTGACACTATCTTCAAGTGAAAATTCACTGAAAAGATTAAACTACTGGAAAGAAGATCTGCAAACTGAAATTTCAGAGGAACAATGGGAATTGGCTTGTACAGAAGCTCAAACCAAATCAATAAATGTACGCCTTAAATTGATACATTCCAAATGGTTAATGCGGATGTATGTTACACCGGAGGAGTTAAATAAATATAACAAAAATATACCAGATACATGCACAAAATGCATGGAAAGTAAAGGAACTCTATTTCATTGTGTATGGGAATGTAGATTAATAAGAATGTTTTGGGAAGAGGTGAGGGTAACAATTGAAAAAATAATCTCAAAACAAATCATATTGAATCCTAAATTGTTTTTGTTGGGTCTGTACCCAGAAAAGCATAATTTTAATAAAAGTGAAAGAACATTCATAGACCACAGTTTGCTTAATGCCAAAACATGTATTGCACTATTATGGAAAAAGACTCATAGACCAGATGTGACTCAGTGGTTAAGACAGATGTTAACAAACCTTCCATTAGAAAGAATAACATATATACTGAAATCAAAGGAAATTGTGTTTGAGAATATATGGAGACCTTTTATTGATTATGTAAAAAATTTAAACATAACTTTTGAAGAAGAAGGTGAATGATGTGTGTGGACCTTGTAAATTCCAAACTGGTGAACATAATATGTATACTTATGTATTGGATTGTCTAGACTAAACAGAGGAGCATTGTTGAAGATTTGATTTTGCTGGTGGTTGTTGGTGTTTTTAGTGCATCCTTTTTTTTTTTTCTTTTTTTTTTTTTGTAGTACTTTAGTGTTAGTGTTTGATTGTTTGTATCATGTTTGTTAAAAAAAAAAGGTTCAATAAAGATATTGTGGAAAAAAAAAAAACTTGCCCAATACTGGTTCTGACCTAAGAACATGGCATTAAAGTACTTTCACCCTTCTGGCAGATCCCCCACATTGCTCCACTCACTAGTAAAGTGGCATTGAAAGAGTAGTTACTAGACATAACCCTGGTTGTTAAAGTATATACACCTTAGCTATCTTCATGTGGTATTGGGATAAAAAGACATTTTTTTACTGTGGCAACAGGAGACATTACAAAGCCACTGCACATCCTAAAGGTCTCTCACATCAAAACGCGCACTGCACTCTTCAGATCTACACCAAACACACAACTCTCATCACTAGAGCCACACGCCTTCTCGCACCTGTAAGACGACACCCATCACAGGCAGGTTGAGGGTCTGTCCAGGTATAGGTGAAGGCCACTGGTCGATCTCGTTACACACTGATGATGGTAAATGAAGTAAAAAAAACAAAAACAAAACAAAGGTAAGTTTATAAACATGACTGGCTGAAGAGTTTGATGTAATCCTGACATCATCACCTGCTTCGAGGCAGGGCTCCTGTTTCTCAAAGAACTCAGGAGCAATGATCTGCAGCAACGTGTGGAAAAGGTGAATGTACGGCAACCTGGACACCAACACCAGGGACTGAAACAGAGTTACATGACCAACACCGCATCACACATGAAAAGGAGAGGGTACAGCAGTGGGAATGGGTGAGCACAGGTGACTGACCTTCTGGAAGTAACCTCTCTTCACAGAAGCATCCTTCACTTGCCGGAAATAGACGTACCCAAAGAAATAGGCCATTTCTCTCTGGGGAGAATAAAAAACAGTATGTTTATGCCACACGTATAAAACATTTCAGATTCATCATATCACACTTCTGATGGTGTACTCTGTTATCAATAACCCACTGAGTGCATAAACTGCTAAAATAAAGATAAGCTATGTGAACAAACACTCTCCAAAAGTGAAGTCATTGCATCTCAACTGCCCTCTGGAGGCTGGCTGCAGTAAGAAACCCCAGCTCCTCCTATTATTTTGTGTGCCACATTGGCAGACTCTGGTTGCAAATGATGACATCATTATTAGGGATGGGAATTTAGAACCGGTTCCTGTTGGAATCCGGTGATAAATTTTTCGAGCCCCCAGAATCGTACGTCGCTGATGTTATCAATTCCTCTTTTCGATGCTGTGGGTTTAAACACTTCCATGTTTTTTCTAAAAGTGGCATGCATCATGACATCACACGCTGTCGTTACCAAGCAATGCCATGACACTGTCACTACCACGGGATAATGGCAGAAGCGTGTGTCAACACAAGCAGCACGGCATATGGTAAACACAAGTTGAAACATCTCTTGATGCTGCAGCATGGGATACAAAGAAAGACTGCAATGCATTCAACAGTCTATGAAGTGCGCCCGCACTTGATTCCCAAACAGCAGCACCTCTGTTAGTGACGGTAATACTTGCTTATTATTATTAGTAGAACTAGTGCATTGCTCATAGAATTCAAGTATCCCTGTCTGAAACAGGCATCCGAATTAGACTTTACAGGCCCAAATGTAGGTTGTGTTTGAAAGTGGAATACAAATACTTCGACAAATATGAAAGGGACTGAACAGCACTAAGATTTATTTGGATGTGTGAATATTAATTACAGAATACCTAATAATTACTAAAAATGAATGGGACATCCAGTATTAGCAACTGTTTCGGAACGCTTGTTTATTTGTTTGTCGGATCACTTTCTTGTGTGATGTTTTATGACTTATATTCATAATAGTGTTGTATCTTGCACCATTATAATTATTTTTAGTTTATATCACTGTTCAGTGATGGAGTTAAGTGTAATATTGATTTTTTTTCTGTGTATCATCAATAAAGTCATGCAGTACTATAACAAGACACATTTACAAATATTTGAGAGCCATTCTAGTGCATCCTTTTATATTGTAGCAATATTTGGTTGTTAAAAGGTTTTAAAACTGTAATCAACTGAATTAAGTACAAAACACCCAACATTATTATAAACAACAGAAGGACCTGTTTTACTGCAACCGTTGCCCATTTATGTAACTAAAAATCATTCATTTCATTATCTGGATGTTTTTGTGTCCTATTTGGTGGCAGCTGTCCTTTAGTCAAAGTGTGCATATGTGGCTGCATATGATATCCAATTGATCTGGCCATTCCGCTCCACAATCATGGTGGTATTATCATTAAGTTTTAATTTTTAGAAACTAGCGCGAGCACTTCAGGAGGTGTGCCATCAAGAACTCATGGTCCTGCAAAGGATAGTGGTAGTACACGAAGCAGCAGCAGGGACATCAGTCTACCGCTGACCTGGCAAGCTGGGCTTGTCTCCCCGTGAAGGACTATGGTTGGACCGCTGCTTCTTTCCTGTGTTGGATCCACCGGTGTTCTGTGCCAGACCCCGGGTCCCCGCTGGCGCTCACCCCAGTCTGCTTGCGTGCCTCATGTTCTCCACATATGCCAAATTATCCTTTAGACCTACGCAATCATAGCAACATTATGGTGTAATTTTTTAAGGATCTAGTCAAATTTGTCGCTTTTCACTTTGACCCCTTTGGCCTTCGACCAGCAGGGGGAGCACTGTGGTGACAAACTGGTCATGATGCAGGGTATTATCCAATCAGCACAGAGTCAATCCTAAACCCAGTGTTGCCAGATGGGAAATGAAGAAATATCGTACTGTTGCTTTCAAATTATCATATTTTGACCCAAACTATCATATGTACTAAAATAACTTGAAAAATCACAGGCTATGACAGTGCCTTTAAAAACAAAGCTTTTCTACATGTATAGAACTGCAGTAACCTAAGGAATAACCACAGAGGCTCGGCCATTTGAATGAAACAACTGCTTTTTGCACTGTCACACTTAAATACACCCACCCACACAGTGAACTGCACCTGTACAACCAACTGCTTCTGTCCTTAAACGTAGGGACTAACTCCCAGACAGGGCAATAAAGCTGCTGTGCCCGGTGGAAATGCTTTGTTTTCTTACTGGTGTCTGTGTCTGTGCTGCTGGACTCTTTTCTTTTAGTACTATTTTCCTCCGAGTCCAAACTCATGTTTACTGATTTTTTTAAACTTTGTTGTGGTGCCAGTTCAGCTGCCCAAACAAACGTGAGCTAAGCGCTGCTGATGTGATTGGCACATTTGGCGGCGAGAAGGAGCCAGCCAGGTATGAGCTGATCAGCTATGAGCATCAGTTTCTGGTGATGTGTGGGTGTTCACATAAATCAAAATGATGTTTTTTGGGGGGTGCACAGAAATGCCAAAACTACTGTATATTTTGCCTTTTTTTTAAAAACTAGTGCTCGTATATCGTATAGGCCCTAAAACTATTGTATAAATACGATAATTATTGTATTATCTGGCAACAGTGCCTAAACCCCACCCACACTTCTAGAAGCCTGGGCATGAGGAGACAGCGATGACTAAACTTTTATTGATAAAAATGACATATTTTGACTGAACAACTTCATACTCAAGGATGCACACCCTCGTCACCTCAGCAAAGCACTTATAAAATCTGAGGCCAGTCTGACAAACAGTTTGAGAGATATGTGAGGAACATGCACGCACACGCACACACACACAGCGATTCCTTGCATTTATAGATACTAGTGCAATACTAGCAGCCTCGCAGGCTAAATTTAATCAGCTTTTTAACTCATGAAACCCAACTACAAACGTCTGATATTTAAATAGGAGCTCATTCTTTTTAGACAATAACAGCAACGGGTAGCTCTGAGGTTTTACCAACCTGCTCGCTCGCCAATCCTTGCCAGGAAAACCCGCTGATGCGTGCTACACACAGAGCTCTAATGAAGTTTGTATTTAAAGGCTTGCATTCATTCATGACCATAAAGCAGCTGCAGTTTGGGTAGGCGGTACGTGTAGATTACAGATCAGTACTGAACTAGACTCCTTGCAATGTCTTGAGGTTTCACCAGTACGTTAATATACAACTGAGTATTTTTTGCATGTGTGTGTATATACACTGTGCATATACACTGTACATATTTTTAAAAAAGAAGCAAAAATTACACCCAAATACAGCATGTATATTTTTGTGATTGCTAAAATAACATAATTGTGCAGTTGTTTCTAATCATTTCAGTATTTCATTTATACTGCTGTTATTTATATTGCTTTTCAGCATTTAAACATTACAAATGTTACAAGGTATAAATGCCCATTTTTCTAAGGAAATTATGTTCACAGTCTTTTATATTTGATTTTATTATATCTTTTTAAGAGAAGAAGCATTGTTTAAGTCAGAAAAATAAAAAAACTCCTGCAGTGATGCTGAAATCCTGTGAAGGCCTGCTTTTTTCCACATGGAAAACTGATCAAGAATTGATAAGGGACTCGATAAAGAATTGGATCAATAAGCAAAATGAACAACGCCATTAATATTGATAAAATTTTATCAATTCCTATCCCTAATCATTATAAGAGGACAGTGGAGCTTCACTTTTGTAGAATAGATGTAACTGGTGCGGCATCATCCATCTTAATTTTACAGCCTATGGTTGAGCGCCACCTGGAGTGTGACGGGAGCATCTCGGTTGTAAACGTCATCTCTGAGCCTTGATGCTTGCCGACCAACCGACTGACGCAAGCGGAAACTGAACTGAGTGTCCCCAAGACATCCTGGGGGAAAAAAAAAACAACTTGTGATGTCTGACCTCTGACCTTCACAGCATTAGTGAGTGTTGTTTCAGGTTACCAGAGTACGAGTCGGGGAAGGACAGGTAGCAGATGCTGGTTTTCTGTACACAAACACAGTGAATCAATCAATGTGTTCAAATGTATCAGTCACATGACAGGTTATGGATGGGTGGTGCGTTACCTCTTTCTCTGTGAGCTTCACATCCTGAGGGTAAACCAGCTGGAAACATAAAGAAATAAAAAAAATATCAACATCAAACACCAAAGTCCAGTCACTACTTTGTACATTTTAAGCATCATGAAGGAGCATCCTGAGGAGATCCATCCATCCATCTTCTACCACTATTCCGGCGGTCTGGGTTGTGGAGGCAGCAGCCCAAGCAGAAAAGCCCAGACTTCCCTCTCCCCCGGCTACCTGCTCCAGCTCTGTCTGCGTCCTGGGTCTGCCCCGGGGTCTCCTCCCAGTGGGAGGCATCCAGGAAGCATCCTGATCAGATGCCCAAACCACCTCAACTGACTCCTTTCGATGTGGAGGAGCAGCGGTTCTACTCTGAGCCTCTCCCGGATGACTGAGCTCCTCACCCTATCTCTGAGGGTCAGTCCAGCAATCCTACGGAGAAAGCTCATTTCAGCCGCTAGTATCCGTGATCTCATTCTTTCGGTCAATACCCAAAGCTCATGACCATAGGTGAGGGTAGGAACGTAGATTGACTGGTAAATCGACAGCTTTGCCTTAGAGCTTAGCTCCCTCTTCACCACAACAGACCGGTACAACGTCCGCATCACTGCAGATGCTGTTCCGATCCGTCTGTCAAGCTCTCACTCCATTCTCCCCTCACTTGTGAATAAGACCCCAAGATACTTAAACTCCTCCACTTGGGGCAGGAGCTCGACCCCGACCCGGAGAGGACAATCCACCCTTTTCTGGCTGAGGACCATGGACTCGGACTTGGAGGTGCTGATTCTCATCCCAGCCGCTTCACACTCAGTAACAAACCGTCCCAATAAAACCTGTAGGTCATTGCTCAGTGACGCCAACAGCACAACATCATCTGCCAACAGCAGAGACGCTATCCTGTAGTCACCAAACACAACACTCTCCGTTCCTTGGCTGCGCCTAGAAATCCTGTCCATGAATATCATGAACAGGATCAGTGACAAAGGGCAGCCCCGGCCTGAGGAGATCACTGGCTTCATTTCAGACATCTTACTCTAAATCACACAATCCTCTGACAAGCTACAGATAAGTTCAGCATTGTTAGATAAGTTCAGCATCATTAGCTATTGAGTACTAAATCTGCATACAGAATAAGTGACGTCTGACATTATTAATATTTGGACTTTGGAGTTCTGCACATCTGTACACAGTTTTAAGGGTTAAGAAGCTCCATTAGCGTGTCTACAATTATATTGTGAGTTCTTCTTTACTGAGCAGGACTTTTCAACATCAATCTGAGAATTGCTCCTCCTAAATTATTTCTTATGACCAAAAGAACTGCATTTGGCTCCGGAGTCACAAGTTGTAAACCTCTGATGAAACTAAAAGGCAGCTCATTAAAATATTTTCACTTATGTTTTAATATTACAGCTCTATCTGTAAATGAGAATAAATCAGATCATTTTAAGTTACTGTGTACCTTATTATCAAGTACAAACAAAATATTTCTATGATATTAAAAAAAACAGGTTCTAAACTTTTACAAACAAAATTACAATTTTGAACATAAATTTATGAGGGAGATATTTAGTGAAACAATGTGAACAAAAGCAAGCACAAATTGTCACTATTAATCATCCTTGCCGTTTTATTTGAGGTGATTTATTTAAGTAATTCATAAATAAAGATAGCGATTTACTGTTGAAAGGGACCAAAGGGATCAAGAATTATTAATTTTGCAGTCCATTTGGAAATAAGAAAGCATGGTGTTAACTATAATTTGTTTTTTACTTCATTAAGAAAATGTATCGTTGAAGAATTAAAATGAAAGACTTTTGCAATTTCCATTTATGTACATTTGCATTTTATTAATCACTTACTGGCTCATTGATTTGTTTATAACCCCCTTGAAACTATTTATCCTGTTTCTACATTTAATGCTATGAATATATTTATCTATTTTTTTTTTAAACAAAGAATGTAATTTATTTTAAGATGCATTTTTTTGTGTCAGCCCAGACTCATTCATCAGCCTGTTATCAGTGGGAGACGCTAACCATGCTAAGCTAACCCACCTCTATGGCCTGGCCCAGCTCCAGGTCGAAGGTAACCACGCACACGCACTCCAGCCACGAGGAGAACCGGACCCACGGACACCAGCTGTCCTCTGACTCCTCATGACGGGGAGAACCGGCGTCTCCAAACGGGTTCATCACGACTGGGTCAGACCTGCGACACCTCCAAGACTCATCCTCATCCTCCGGTCCTCCATCATAACAACAGCCGGGACAGAGAAGGGCACGGGGAGCCTGGAGAGCCCCCTGCTGGACGACCGGGGAACTGCTTCTTTTAGATTTGATTGGCAGTTGGCAACCAGCTTACAGGCGCATTACCGCCTCTTGCCGGGTTGGAATGTGGACATGAGAATGGCAGGAAAGAAAAAAAAAAAAACCTAAACTCTTTTAATTAACCCATTTGCACTTAAATATCTAAATAGACCTAAATATATTTCTTTGACTGTTGTACATAAGAAGATTTCCAAAAACAAAACTTAAATTAGCCTTTTCCATCACTGTAATCAGATGTTTTCTTTGCTCACGGTATCCCTGATATTCCAACAAAAAGTGCTGAACTGTTTCTGGAGAACCACAATGTGCACAGCTGCCAGTTGGGTGTTTACCTATTCTATGTAGCGTTTGGTTTAAAGTAGTGAGTCCTATTCTTAATCGGGTGATAACATTCTCTTCTTTCCTGTTTCTGCCTACTTCCATTCCAGTGTTTACCTGCTTTTGAATGTAATAAAGATGTCTTCCTGTGTCTATTGAGTTCCAATGTTCTTGCCACTTTTCCTCTATATACTTTTTAATTATTGATTTGTCTTCCGCCTTACTGGGTGAGATTTCCAGATTTATTGTCTCCAATTTTACTGATTGTTTTGCTAATATATCCACATCCTCATTTACCCTCTATTTTGACGTGGGCTGGAACCCAAAGAAAGTTGATTGTCTGACCTTTATTGTCGAGGATGTAAATTAAGGAGTGGATTTCTACAATTATCCTACCTGCATGACTGTAGTGACTAATCTTGAGAGCTGTCCAACTGTCTGAAGCAATGAGTGCATTATTTCTGTAATTTACTTCTAACCACTTGTAACAGAGTCAATTAAAAAAAAGCATTCCTACTTGGTTTGCCAAGTGGGTTGACCCTCTTCGCGACACAGGTAGAGTGCTGGACTCTTGAGCCGGAGGTTATGAGTTCAAATTCCTGGTTGGACACCACCAGTTGGGCTTGGCCTATCCACTTGGTCACAAATGGTGTTGTTGGCAGGACTTAGTGGTGGTACATTGGTCCTATTCCCCAGATACCACCGGTGTGTTGGTCCCGCAAGTGGTGCTTGGTCCCCACAAGAGGTGTTGCTGGTAGGACTCACTGGTGTTAACATAGAAGGCGGACACCCTTAAAGCTTAAATGCACCTCTGACATCTGGACTATGACAAAATCTGAGGGGGAATATGTAACAGGGTCAATTAAAAAAAAGCATTCCTGCTTGGCTTGCCAAGTGGGTTGACCCTCTTGGTTACACAGGTAGAGTGCTGGACTCTGGAGCTGGAAGTTGTGAGTTCAAACCCCTGGTTGGACACCACCTGCTGCGCTTGGCTCATCCACTTGGTCACACACTGTAAAGCTAATATAATGGCAACTAGCTCAACTGTGTATACAGATAAGTGATTACTGGTTCTTTTTTTGATAGCTATTTTATACTGAGGAACGTATACCACAGCTCACTATGACCAGAAGTAGGATCCTTGGAACCATCGGTAAATGCTATCAGACTGTTTCTGAAATTCTGTTCAACATATTTATGCATTACACAACATAACAAAAATAATTTTTTTGTAAGTTGTCTGTGTTTTTTCAACTAATTTAAGACAATTTTGCACCGCTGAATCCGAAAATGACATCCGTTTCTCTCGATCAGGTCAGGATTTTATGCTAAGTTATAAGCAGTTGTACAGTTGTACTGTAAATTGAATAGCAGACATTGATAAAGGTAAGTACATGTAAACTGAATGTTAAGTCATCATTGTTCAAAATTCAGAGAATTTCAAGAAATATAAAAGAATTTTGCATCATATAAAGCAAAAATACTTGTACATGTAAACAAAAATGTAAAAAAAAACATGTGGCCATAGTTCAAAAAGTTGACCTGATTGAGCAAAACCAATGTGATTTTTGGATTCAGCACATCAAAATTGTCCTAAATCAACTAAAAAAACTTAGACAATAAATTTGGTGTTGACTAGTGTTATGTTAACCGTTCCTGCCTCTCGTCTCCTAACCGTGGTTGGGGGACGCAGGGGAGATCTGTCTTCCCCAGGGCCGGAGGCGCTTTTCTTCCTCCGGGGTCAACTCCCGAGTAAAACCTCACTCTTGTTAAGCAGGAGATATGGTGGTACACAGAGGCACAGGCCGTTTCGCTGAAGCGTTGGGGCTTTATTCACAGACTGCAATATTATTAGCAACCATTTCTACCTGCTCCGGTCGCCTCGCTCTCTGTCTCTCATCCGCCCAAAATCACACACACCGTTCACTCGTCGGGGCCATTCCACACACCCCTGGGGCGCGCCTCGGCTGTGCGCACGCACTCACTCACGTTCACGCACTGAGCTGTCCTATCTAAACACCTGCATTAGGCACATCTTACAACACTACCCACACCATGGATTGGCAATTAACACTAATTCCATTCCATCCAAACCATATAAAATTGGTACACACTCTCTACATTTGTACACCTAGCAGTAGCAGTAGCAGTGCCCAATATATAACAGGGATTCAAATAGGTTGGTAGGTTACGAGTATCTATGCAGTGGTAAAACTAGCTCATTTGTCAGTGAAAACGTGAGGGGCAAATACATTGAAATACCATTGTTTCTAATTAAACAAGGAGGTACATTATACTTTGAAATCTATTTCTAGGCGACCGGGAGTAATACTGTCTAACTAATCAAAATACAGTACAATACATTCAAATGGAATCAAGTGCAGGTGTAGAAGAGCTTGAAATGATGAGGCGATTTGATATATAAACCAAAGTTTAATAATCAGCTCTCCTAACAAGTCTCATCTAGTGCAGAGTGGCAGAAGGAAAAAAGAGACCGAATGTCTCCGGCTCACTGGCTTTATACTTGCACATAACAAAAGACATGCATAACAAAGGCTGACATCCCTCATTATCTTAATCCCCCCATTGTCTTGGTATTTCCTCTCCTCGCCTTAGGGGGTGAGGGTGGCTCCTCCGGTCTCCCCTGCAGTGTCTGGGAACGTCTTTGTTCTTCACTCAGCGGTTGAGAGCCTTTGTCCTTTCAGAGGTGTAAAGTGGCTTTACATATGTAATTACTAAACATTTCCACATGCTTCAACATATGTAGGTTATGGAATATATGATTAATATAGACCACAGCAGGTGGGTATATGAAAGCATTGTTACTTCAGCTTTTTTTTTTTTTCAAACAAACATATAGAACATTATAACTAGAGTCCAAAAATGTGAACTGCAGAGTCTCTAGTGCAAACAGGAACTACCACAGTTGGCTCACTCAGTAACCCAGTCCCCGTAACGGTCCGGTCCTCTGCGCTGACATTTGGGCCGTGACACGTGCTGAGCCTGATGGCGTGGTTCTCCCACCGCACCCCCACCATGGCCAAATATCACATGGGAAGGAGTGGGTGGAAGAGACCCGATCACATTGGGGGCATTAGCAGGTGGAGTGGACGGCCGGGAACTGCTGGGGCCATCACTGGAGGCGGTAGCGAACAGGTTGTACAGGCTGAGGTCCTGGTCTGCTGGGTCCACGTCCACAGCCGGTGGCAAATTGTGCGGGGCTGCCGAATGGCACGAACAAATCCTTTCCATCAACAGGTGCGCCCGCGCAGCTCTCATCACTCAGAAATGGGCCACAATGTCCACACTTCGTCTCAGCCCGACATCCATGAGCCCTCACAGCACCTCGTCTGCACTCCTGACGATTAGCCAGCGACATGAACGGGTTTGAGTAGTTAGTTTCTTGTCTGTAGATATCGGCGGGATATCGAGCGGCCGCCATGTCTCATTAGCTTAGCTGCCATCACAGTCACTCGGCCCAGCTGCCGCTGTCCTTTTCGTTCGGTACTCACCACCCTCTTAACAACGTGAGAGTCCCTTCGTGGTCGCCAGTGTTAACCGTTCCTGCCTCTCATCTCCTAACTGTGGTTGGGGGACGCAGGGGAGATCTATCTTCTCCAGGGCCGGAGGCGCTTTTTCCTCCGGGGTCAACTCCCGAGTAAAACCTCACTCTCGTTAAACAGGATATTGTGGTGCACAGAAACACAGGCCGTTTCGCTGAAGCGTTGGGGCTTTATTCACAGACTGCAATATTATTAGCAACCATTTCTATCTGCTCCGGTCGCCTCGCTCTCTGTCTCTCATCCGCCCAAAATCACACACACCGTTCACTCGTCGGGGCCATTCCACACACCCCTGGGGCGCGCCTCGGCTGCGCGCACGCACTCACTCACGTTCACGCAATGAGCTGTCCTATTTAAACACCTGCATTAGGCACATCTTACAACAGTTATATAATCTGTTATTGTTTGGTTATGTTGCCTCCTCAGTTGATGCATTTTAAAATCTGTAGCATCTCAAACAGCCATGGAGGAATAACAGGCAACAGGACCATTGGGCTAAATTATATATATATTTTAATCCTGCCTGCTCAGCTATGGCATCACTTACCTATCCAAAACTACTGATATTGGATTTACTGTGTTTCTAGCAATCACTAAGAATGGCTTTTGCAGGATCAACTGGGAACTTGTAGTTTAAGAATATTGGGAATATGTGGAGTGGAATGCGGCCTGCGGCTGACGTCACTACACCAGTATATATTGGAGCAGTCTGCCATCTCATGGCAGTTCGTGTACAGAGTTGAGAGTTGGTTGGGAGTTACAGCTAGTTACAGGTGTGCATGTCCAGAGCTATGACTGAGTGTACACGTGCTTATTACTACAACAACTTGTAATAAAGCTCAGTTCGAGCACATCATTCTCATCCGTCTTCATTCCAGGCTTGTGGACATAACATTTGGCGAGGAGAATTTTGAACCATGGAAGCGTGCTTGAGACCGCTACGGCCTTTCCTCGAGTCTCCAGGTGAACCAACTGTCCTGTGGCCACAGTGGCTGGATGCATTCAAGACCTATTTTGCAGCGTTGGACCTGGGAAAACTGGATAAAGTAAAGAAACGCGCACTACTTGTCCACAGCCTTGGCATAGAAGGTCAGAGGATTTTTCACATTCTGGGCCGGAGTCAGAGTGTGAAACCTCTGGCGACAGAGAATTGGTAAGTCCACACAACAATTCATTGCGGACTTGAGACATCTGGCTAGCATGGGCTGTTTTAGACTGCTAGAAGACAAGATGGTGCAGGACCATCTAGCTGAGCACACGTGTAACCCGAAGCTATGAGCTAAGATGCTTACGGCTCCAAACAACATGATGCTAGCTAGCAAGATAGAGCTAGCATTCCAGCTTGAGTCAGCAGAGAAGCTAGCATCAGCGCTAGGTGAGCGCCAACTACGGAAGCTACCCGGACAGACGACGCTAGCTAATGTGGTGGGCACGGAGGAACATGAAGACACGGCAGATGAGTACGAGACGAATGCCGTTAACTTAAGGACCACTCCAAGAGGCACCGTCTGTGGTAGCTGTGGGTCCCCGACGCTAAAGGACAGAGCACGTTTTTGTCCTGCAAGAGGACAACGTTGTAACAAGTGTGGACTCTTGAACCATTTTGCTAGAGTGTGCCAGTCACCGGTACCGTGGAGCTCGCCAAGCAAGCAAAGCCGCCCGCCAATGACCACCATTCATGTGGTAAGCCCTGACATCAACGGTTATGCATACAGCATGGTTGAATTAGACGGCTTGGCTGTACCGCTGCTGCTCGACATGGTGGCAGTTAGGTCGATGTTAAACTGGGCCACAGTGAAGAAATTTTTTCTCAACTACAAAACTAAGAAGAACCCAGTGGAGCTGTACGGATACAGCAGTCACAAACTCTGTAATATAGGAACGGTTGAGCTAATGGTCTACTACAAGTCTAATATTGTGTGCGACTTCACATTCCAAGTGGCAGAGCACGGTGACAACATTATGGGATGTGACCTCTTCTACAGACTGGGCTTCACTATCCGAGACACCGCTGGGTTTGAGTGGTCTGGGTGCGGCAACTGGGGCACAACAGAACTCGACGACGACAACGTGGTGTGGGATGAGAAAATTCAGGGCAGCACCGACACCAAACCATCCACCCCATGTGCTCAGGAGGTGAGCTGCCCGGGAGGGGGGCAGCGGCCGGGCTCGCCTCCATTCCTTGCCCAGCCAGAGCAGCAGGAGAGGGAGCCCGTGGACGCAGAAAACCTTAAGGCACAACAACAACAACAACCAGGCACAGACACTGTTCATGACGTGGCACAACAAAGCACATCAGACGGGAGAGAGGAGGAACCGGACTGCTTCCGTACCCACACTCAACATCAGTCTACAGAGGTTACAACTGAGCCGACGGGTGAAGGGTCCGCAACAACAAAAAACACGGGAGGGACACCGGATACCTTTCCTACCCACAACCAGTCTCAGACTACGGAAACAGCGACGGCGATAACGGGTGAAGAGTCCTCAACAAACACGGTAACAACTGAACCGTTACGGCACAACGGAGATCATAAACTGGACGAGCATGCAGCGCCACCGCAATCACCGCGACACATGAGACTGAGCAAGACGCCACTCCAAGTTATGGACTGGGTTCGAGTCCGCACCGGTGAGAGACCAGGACAGCAACTGACAGGGCCACAGCCGACGAGACAACGGGCGCCACTGAGGATCGTGGCGAAACTGGGATCGGCGTGCTTTTGACTGACAGACGGTTTGGTTTGGCATGCAAACCAACTTTGGCATGTCCAGGTGGCTGCTCCAGGCGATGAGGCTTCATGGGAGTCAGCTGCCGCAGTGTGGGACCTGTGCCCCAACGTGATGAAGATTGATCCTAGCCACAGGGGTCCGGCAGCTCCAGAGGCACACCCACCACAGGCCCGCTACAAGGCCCCTCTGGCAGAACTTCTTTCCCCATGGAAGACTGTAAAGAAAAAAAAAAGCTGATGGTTCAGGTAGGAGCACGGCTGACACAGATAGCAGAATAACCCACCCAGTCGCGTCGGGTCCAGCGGTGGTCTACCCGCTGACCCTAGTTCTATGTTCTAATAAGGTTCCAAGTGTTAAATGTTTTGAATAAAGAAATGCTGAGTGTTTTGAATAATTTATTTAGCGAATGCAAAGTCCTTAAGCCAAGCAGTTGCCTCCTGGTTTGCTGTATGGAGGGTGTGTAATCCTCCTTCCAGTCTTTGGAGCGGGCAAACCTCTATGATGTGTTCCATTGTTTGCTCCTCTCCACATGCGCACAGTGGGCTAGGGCTACTGCCCCATCTGTAAAGGCTGGCCAAGCAGGGGCCATGTCCAGTCCTGAAGCGATTGAGTGTAGACCACTGTCTCCTTGGGAGGTTGGTGCCCGGGACCTGTTGGTTGGGGTTTATCACCAGCTGTTTGTTTGGGACCTCCTTGGTCTCCCATTCCTCTTGCCAAGCTGTCTGGATGGTAAAGTCAGCTGGGGGAGGGTTTTTCCAAATCGGCCGTCTGGATGAAAGTCGGGCAGTGGGTGGAGTGTAGATATCTGCATGGATTGGTAAGTGAGGAGAATCTTTAACTTTTTGGAGCATCCTTTGAGTTAATGCTGCTCGCCGGATGTGTGGAGGGGCTATGTTTGACAGTACAGAGAGCCAGGGGAGTGGTGTTGAGCGGATTGTTCCAGTTATAGTTCTCATGGTTGTGTTGAGCTGGGTGTCTACATGGTGTGTGTAAGATGACCTGGACCAGACAGGGGCACAATATTCTGCTACAGAGTATGAAAGGGCCAGTGCTGAGGTGCGCAGGGTGGAGACTGCCGCCCCCCATTTTGCACCAGCGAGCTTGCAGAGCAGGTTGTTTCGTACCTTCACCTTAGCAGCCGTCCCCTTTAGATGTTCCTTGAAGGATAAGGTCCTATCAAGGGTCACTCCAAGATAAGTTGGATTTGGGGCATGCTTAAGCTTGAGTCCGCTCAGGTGGATGTTTAGTTCTCTGGCAGCTTTTGCATTGTGGAGATGGAATACACTGGAGACGGTTTTTGCTGGGCTTGGTTTTAGGCGCCAGATTTTGCAGAACTGGTCCAGTTTGGCAAGATCTTCCGTGAGCACCCGTTCCAGTGGTTCAAAGTCTGGTGCTTGGAATGCCAAACAGATGTCGTCTGCATAGGTGAATTTGCGGGATTTTGTAGTAGGCAGGTCGTTTATGTAGAGGTTGAACAGAGTTGGAGCTAGAACTGAGCCTTGTGGGAGTCCGTTTTTCTGCATTCTCCATGCACTTGTCTTCTGACTGAGGTGGACTCTGAACCTTCGGTTGGTCAGCAGGGTTTTTATAATTTCTGTTGCCCAAGCAGGGATCGCCTTTATAAGTTTCAGGAGGAGGCCTTTGTGCCAGACCGTATCATAGGCGGCTGTAAGGTCGAGAAACACAGCCCCTGTCTTCAGTCTGCTCTCGAAGCCATTTTCGATGAAGGTGGTTAGGGCCAGTACTTGTTCTCCTGTACTGCGGTCCTTGCGGAAACCTGCTTGATCCACACTTAGAATATCCTCTACCTCTGGGGAAATGCGTTGCAGAATTAGGCGCTCCATGATTTTGTAAGGAACGCTGAGTAGGGAGATTGGGCGGTAGCTTGCTGGTAATTTGTGGTCTTTGCCAGGTTTTGGGATGGCAATGACCTTTGCTGTCCGCCATTTCTTTGGGATCGAGTTTGTTTGTGTGATCCTTGTGTAGAATTGTGTCAACCAGGTTAGGGCTCGGGGGCCAAGATTTTTCATGAATTCTGGGAAGATGTTATCGTATCCTGCTGCCTTTCCACATTTCAGGCTCTGTAGGACTTTCTCCAGTTCAGCAGCCTCGAAGGGTTCAGGGTTCGTTTCCTCTACAGGCATTTTTTGGTGTTTTTTTAGCTCAGTTGTAACTGCTCTTTTGGTGTCTTTGTCTTGGGGTGCTTTGGCGATAGTCAGTAGGTGGGATGCAACTTGGTTGGGTGTGACGGATGCTCGGCTTTGGCTAGGGGGCTTCTGTGCAGCTCCTAGGCGACGGATGAGGCTCCAACATTTCCTGCTAGAGTGGGTAAAGCTCCGGTCAGCAACTGTCTCCTCCCATTTCTTTCGCCGAGCTGTATTTAGCGATTCAATGAGATGGTCTGCTATCTCTGGGTCCCCTGATGTTTGATAGGATTGTAGGAGGGCAGCACTTTCTCCGTCCAAACATGGGACATAGAGGGGTCGGTAGCCTCGTGGGATTGCAGTATGGGCAGCCTTGAAGATTGCGCTGCAGAAGCGGTTGTATGCTTCATCTACAGTGATGGTGTGGAGTGGGATGGTAACAACGCTCCGGTCCAGAGTTTCACTGAATTTCTTCCAGTTGGCTTTGCGGAAGTTCCAGCGCATCTTCCTTGGGCTGTATATGACTGGAAGTTGTAGGCCAATGTGTACAAGCAGGGGCCGGTGTTGGCTGTGTGGAAAATCATCAAGAATGAGGATCTGTGTAGGATATGGCTCCCCATTCAAAGAGCTGACCCAACACAGGTCAGGAGAATAGTCCTTCTTCCACCTAGCAGAGTGGAAGGTTCCTCTTTGTTTGGGGTCGTATATCAAAGCGAGGTCATTTCTGGATGCCCAGTCTGAAAGTGCCTTCCCATCACTGTCCACTGCTGGGTACCCCCAGTCAGGGTGATGGCTGTTAAAGTCCCCCACATAGATGGCAGGGTGGGGTAGGGTGGGTAAGACCTGCAGATCCCAGTTGGCATTAGGGGGCTTGTACACATTGACAATATGGAAGCCACCAATGATTATGGTGTCTGAGAAATGTGTTGTTATCAGGTGATTTGCTTCAACTATGTCAGAACGCACATAGGTGGCACGTCCATGTTTAGCATGTAGAACATAGCACAGGAGGTCAAAGCCTTTGATGGTGAAGCGGCCAGCTTCCTCTGTGCCAATATGAGTCTCTTGGAGGCAGATTACATCAATCGAATGTTGGAAGGCGAGGACTTCGATAAGGCTTCGCTTGGCTGCAGATAGGCCTTCAACGTTTAGTTGTAATATGCGAAGGGCCGATCCTACCACAAAGTGCTCTTGGGGCTGTTTGCTTTCGGCTTTAGGACTGTGACTAGGATTCTTCTTTGACTTGGCACAGAGGCGTCGTCTCTTCGAATTTAGTCTGCTGGTAGGATCATTAGCTTCCCCAGGCGAGCCCGGGTACTGGCGGAGGGCGCGACGAGAACGCTGATCCATTGCCCCCCAATGACCCTAGTTCTATGTTCTAATAAGGTTCCAAGTGTTAAATGTTTTGAATAAAGAAATGCTGAGTGTTTTGAATAAGATGTGTTGAGTATATGTGCATGCAAATATATCAAATTAGAGAGGGCTAAATAATTAGTATGTTGTAACGTTGGGGCGGAGATTCTCCCAGCATGCCTTGCGCCACAGAGGATTCTGTCACGAGCTGGGTCCGATGCTCTGCCGGACCCAGTATCGTGACTCTTCTGTTATATTCATATATATTCATCTGCTGTATTTTGGTACCCTTTATGAATTGTCACTGCCTTTTATGTGTCTATTTATGTTTCAGTGTTTGCCTCATTTGTGATTATGTTTTTCATTCTGGTTTGTTTATATTCATGTCATGGGTGGACAGCTGGCTGGCAGTGTTTCCAGGTTCATGTTTGTACTGTCTGTCAAGCTGTCCGTGGCTCCTCCCTCATCCCTCATTACTACTCTCAGCTGAGCCCAATTATTAGTTGTTGCTCTATTGCTCAGGTGTCATCACGCACGTCATGTCACCCACTATTTAAGTTCTACCTGCTCACTTATTCCTCGCCGCATCGTAGTATGTTATCCTCCTGTTCACCTGTTCATTCCATTGAAGTGCTGCTTTTTCCTCCAGAGCCTTGCTCTGAGACACAACCTGTGAGTCTTCCTCCAGTTCAACTGTGTGTTTCACTGTAGTGCTGGTTTTCCCCTCCAGAGCCGTTTCCCCGCTCTGAGGCACTACATGTGATATTTCCTCATTTGGCATTTTATATTTGACACATTTTGAACTGTTTGTCCTTTGTTAAATAAACACACGGCACCATCCAGCGCTTGGGCTTGTTTCTCTCTGTGCCTCGTAGAGGCGCACATGACAGATTCAAACACTGTTATTATCCATGTGTTCTGTTATTGCTGTGCCATTATAACTGTGTTAAAAGACCAGTTGTGATAGCGTTATTTTCCCGATATGTGATAGATTATGTGTCTGTGCAGCCATGAGGGAGAGGAGTGTCTGCGTGAATGACCTCCCCTCTGTTCTGTGTTGTGAGTGAGTGAAAATGTTAAAAGCCTCCGTACTGTGCAAAAATTGTACGGTCGGCTCGGCCCCAGGTGCAGGGTTTTCTGGTAAAAACTCTCTGGGGATCCACAGCGGCTGAGAAAAAACAAGTTCTGTCGGGGAGGCTGCCAGATCCTCCTTAGGCATGGAGCGCATCGCTAAAAGAACCCAGGGCAGGCGGTCAACCCAGTCTGCATCCGTGAGTGAAGCTCTGAGAACTGCCTTAAGCAACCTATAAAAACGCTTGCATAACCCATTAGCCTGGGAGTTGTATGCGGTAGTACGGTGAATTGTGACCCCCAGGCTCTGGGCCATCGCAGACCAGAGTTCTGAAACAAATTGTGAACCCCTGTCGGAAGTGATGTTTGATGGGGATCCAAAACGTGCTGTCGGCTTTAGGCACCATGTGGAGTGGACATGCCCACGGGCTGTTGGAGTGCCTAATGATGCCCAACTGCTCCAAGTTGGCGAACTGCTTGCATGTGCTGGCCAGTTTAGCTGCATCCAGACGCCAAGGTCGTGCAAATACCGGCAGCCCTCTCGTAGCTATGAAATGTTCTACCCCGTGTTTTGTTATCATAGCCGAAAATGTCAGGACCGTGAGTGCTGGGAACTGTGTGAGAATATGAGTCTGGGTTTCTCAACCCAGAGATGGCAGGGGGAAGGAGGAAACAATGGACCGATAGAAGAGGTGTCACTGGGGGGTATCAGATGGGAGAGTTAGGTCTATGCACCCCCCGGGGAGAGGAAGAATTACTGGAGCCGTGGAGAGAAGAAAGGTGTGAGAGCGGTGCCGGTGTATGTCATGTTAATGTGCTACACATTTCTTTGTTAAACAACAATGTATGATGGTCGGAAGTTCCAGATCTCAATGCATGGAATTAAAGATATAAAAGGGGAATGCACAGAGACCCGAGATCACTGTTTTGCTGTTCTGTTGTTGGAGAAAGAATAAAGATTTCTGTTGTTCAGCTCGTTGCCTCACCAATTCCTTTCTCCACAACGGAACACAAACCACCAGTTTAACGGGTTTAACTGGTATGTTTTCATTCCTGCAAAAATCCACTTTCACTTTTTATTCCTAACAAGCCTACCCAGTCTATTCATGCTAAATTATTTAACTGCTTTTACAGTTTTATTCTGTTCAGCCATGTTTTTACACATGGAATTTATTTAGAAACTTCTAATGGACAAATAAAAACCTTTGTCTTCTAGCTTGGTGCTCAGTCAGTGATGAAAGGAAAGTTAAAGCTCAGAGGTCCCAGAGGACTGGCCCTCTTTAGCTTTCATTACTTTTTACAGTAGCTGTGCAGTCATAAACAAAGATCGGCACTGACCCTATGTCGGTGCCGATCGTACGGTTTGTCGTACGGTGGGCACAGAGTGGTCCGGTGCGCATTGTGCCTGACAAAAACAAAAGTGGCGTTCTGTAAGCTTTTTGGGACGAAGGTGTGGCGAAAACAATGGTGGGCCGGGCCTGGCACGTTAAATGCCTCTGTACTGTGGAAAAATTGCGCGGTCGGCTCGGCCCCAGGCGTGGGGTTTTCCATTAAAAACTCTCCGGGGATCCGCAGCAGCTGAGAAAAAACGAGTTCTGCCAGGGAGGCTGCCAGATCCTCCTTAGGCATGGAGTGCAACCCTAAAAGAACCCAGGGCAGGCGGTCGACCCAATTTGCATCCGTGAGTGAAGCTCTGAGCACTGCCTTAAGCGACCTATAAAAACGCTTGCATAACCCGTTAGCCTGGGGGTTGTACGTGGTAGTACGGTGAATTTTGACCCCCAGGCTCTGGGCCAATGCGGACCAGAGTTCAGAAACAAATTGTGGACCCCTGTCAGACCCCTGTCGGAAGTGATGTCTGATGGGGATCCGAAACGTGCCATTGGCTTTAGGCACCATGTGGAGTGGAGATGCCCATGGGCTGATGGAGCGCCTGATGATGCCCAGCTGCTCCAAGTTAAGATAAGATAAGATAAGATAAGATAAGATAAGCCTTTATTAGTCCCACAACGGGGAAATTCCAGGATTGCAACAGCACAGGGATAGCAACACTCAGAGCAACAATCAGAAGGCAAGAAAAAAAACAAGCAAGCAAGAGCAGCTAATATACATATGTACATATTACTATAAAATATATATATACACACACACACAGACACACAGTGCAGAGCATTGTAGCTGGATGGAATAAATATATGAATATATAAACACACAGTGCAGAGCATTGTAGCTAGATGGAATAAATATGTAAATGTATAAACACCCACAGTACGGAGCATTGCAGCTAGGTGGAATAAATATGTAAGTATATAAACACACACAGTGCGGAGCAATGTAGCTAGATGGAATAAATATATAGATATATAAATATAAACACACCCAGTGCTGAGCACTGTAGCTAGATGGAATAAATATGTAAATATGTAAACACACACAGTGCAGAGCATTGTTGCTAGATGGGATGAAACAGCATAACCATCTACTTAGTTATCCTACATGGTATGATTATGTGCCCATACATATTCTCACCCTCCATAGCGACCGGTATGTTCCTAGTTGTATGCCGGAGGGGACCATTGTGTAAGTCTATTGCATCTTTTGCATTCAAAAAACTATTAGTTTGTTACGTCTTTTTGCTATCTCTGCGAGCAGCCCTGCTTAGGTTGTACAGTCTGACAGCCGTTGGTAGGAAGGACCTACGAAACCTCTCGGTTGTGCACCTGGGATTTTTTTTTTTTTTTTTTTTTTTTTTGTTACTTATTTGTACCCGTAGGTAGACTTGGTTTGCAGTCTGGTGACAAGCCACCGGCTGCTGGTCGCTGCGTGTGCGAGCGCCCTAAACCTACATGTTTTTGGTGTGCGGGAGGAAACCGGAGAAATCCCGGAGTAAACCCGCGCAACACGGGGAGAACATGCAAACTCCACACAGTTCACTGTTGGTCGGGGGCTGGGATCGAACCCATGATCTCATGATCCCCGCGGTCCCCCGGCCGAGGGTAAAACTGTGCTGCCACAGTGCTAAACCACTGCGCCACCGTGCGTGTAGTCTGCTGCTAAATGAGCTCCTCAGTGCATTCAGTATGTCCTGCATAGGGTGGAACTCGGACTCCAGCAGAGATGACAGTTTAGCCACCGTCCTTCTCTCTCCTATCTCCTCCACCGGATCAAGGCGCTGCCCCAGGACAGAGCTAGCTTTCTTAATCAGTTTGTTCAGTCTCTTCCTATCGGCTGCAGTAATGCCACTGCCCCAGCAGACCACTCCAAAAGTGATGGCTGATGCCACCACCATGTCATAGAATGTCTTCAGCAGCGCCCCTTGTACACCAAAAGACCTGAGTCTCCTCAGCAGGAACAGCCTGCGCTGTCCCTTCTTGTAGAGTGCGTCAGTATTGTGTGACCAGTCTAGTTTATTGTTCAGATGAACACCCAGGTACTTATAGGATGTCACAATCTCGATGTCTGTTCCCTGTATATTTACTGGTACTGTGAGGGGCTGCCCATGCCTGCGGCAGTCCACCACCAGCTCCTTAGTTTTCCTTGCGTTGATCTGGAGGCAGTTCCAATGGCACCAGTCCACGAAGTCCTGGATAAGCCCTCTGTACTCAGCTTCATCTCCATTGGAGATGAGGCCAACGATCGCAGAGTCATCAGAGAACTTCTGTAGATGGCAAACTGCTTGCGTGTACTAGCCAGTTTAGCTGCATCCAGATGCCGAGGTCGCACGGATACTGGCGGCCCTCTCGTAGCTATGAAATGTTGTACCCCGTGTTTTGTTATCATAGCCGAAAATGTCGGGACCGTGAGTGCTGGGAACTATGTGAGAATATGAGTCTGGGTTTCTCAACCCAGAGAGGGCAGGGGGAAGGAGGAAACAATGGACCGATAGAAGAGGTGTCACCGGGGGGTATCAGATGGGAGAATTAGGTCTATGCACCCCCCGGGGAGAGGAAGAATTACCAGAGCCGCGGATAGAAGAAAGGTGTGAGAGCGGTGCCGGTGTATGTCATGTTAATGTGCTACACATTTCTTTGTTAAACAACAATGTATGATGGTCGGAAGTTCCAGATCTCAATGCATGGAATTAAAGATATAAAAGGGGAATGCACAGAGACCCGAGATCACTGTTTTGCTGTTCTGTTGGTGGAGAAAGAATAAAGATTTCTGTTGTTCAGCTCGTTGCCTCGCCAATTCCTTTCTCCACAAAAAGAACACTGTGGAGTGTGTGAAATAAGAGTTGGGCTCATGGCACACAGTTTATTACACACTTCACATCTAACTAGCACAGAACAGACTGACATTTAAGCAGGCACTCTCCTCTTAAGTTTCATGGCATTTCTCCACACACAACATGACATTTGCATCACACTGCATTCAACCCCCTTCGTCCTTGACTCCTTCCTGCTATCTCGTCAGGAACCTCCTGAGCATTGTTCTCCCATGTTTATCCACTGTCTCTTGTCTGAGATGCTAAATAATCTGGCTCCCCCAAGGTGCTAAACTTCCCCCCCTGCATCTTAGATAGAACAGTAGAATAACAGTCCAGATGCTGTGATAGAACAATAGAATATCAGTCCACATGCTGTTTGGGCTTCCATCTCCTCCTGTATCTGCTGTAGCTGGGGTTTACCGCCTCCGTGGCGCTGCTGTGCCGGTGGGGGGCTGCTGGGAGTGTGTCTGACTGCGGGTGGGCTGTGACTGGGGGGGGGGGCACTTCGGTCTGTCCGTGTGGCTGCTCTGGTGAATCGTTTCCCTGGGGAACTCTCCGTGGGGGTCTTCCACGCCGAGGGGCCCTAGCCAACAGCACTTGCTCGTCCGCCACAAAGAAAGCGGGTTTGAGTCTGTCTATGCCATTTTTTTCCCGCCTACCCCCCAAGTCTAGCAAAAAATGCTTATCCCCTGTTTCCAGCACTCTGAACGGTCCATCATAGGGTGGGCGCAATGGAGGGCGGTGGGCGTCGTGTCTGACAAACACGAACTCCACGCTCTTCAAAGTTTTAGGCACGAAAACACGCGGAAAACTGTGGTGGGCAGGGCCCGGTGCCGGGATACGAAACGGCTCCAAGGGAGCCTTCGTGTGTCTGTGTACCTTGGCTCGTTGGCACGCCACGCAGGCTGCAGCCCACTCTTTCACTTGTTTGAGTAGGCTTGGCCACACAAACTTCTCTCCCACCATTTTGACGGACGCACGCACTCCTGGGTGCGCCAGAGTGTGAACCGACTCAAACACGCAGCGGCGCCACGTGACCGGGACCACCGGACGCGGGTGACCCGTGGAGACATCGCAGATTAGGGGGGAACCGCCATCTTGCAGCACCCTGCTCTCCAGCCTTAACCCTGTTGGTCCAGACTGGAGCGCGCGCACGTCTGCATCGCTAATCTGCTCCGCGGCCATGGCTGCGTAATCTATCCCCACGCAGACCGGGGCCACCACGGCACGCGAGAGGCAGTCCGCCACCACATTCAGTTTACCCGACACATGTTGAATATCGGTAGTAAACTCTGAGATCGCGGCCAGCTGTCTCTGCTGCCGGTCCAACCACGGTTCTGAAATCTTGGCCATCGCGAATGTTAGCGGCTTGTGGTCCACGAACGCGGTGAAGCTGCGCCCTTCCAGCCAGAACTGGAAGTGACGAATGGCCAGGTGGAGAGCCAGCAACTCTCTGTCGAACGCGCTGTATTTACGTTAGCTGTCGCGCAAAGCTCTGCTGAAAAAGGCGAGTGGCTGCCAAGCCCCGGCGACACGCTGCTCCACGACAGCCCCTATGGCCACGTCTGAAGCGTCGGTGGTGAACGCTATGCGGGCCACCGGGCCCGGATGCGCCAGCAGTGCGGTGTTTGCCAGGGCTGCTTTAACCTCCGAGAATGCCCGCTCTCGCTCCGGGGTCCATTCGACCCTATCCACGGGTTTCTGTTTCTTGAGCGCGGCATACAATGGTTGCATGAGCTGCGCCGTGCGGGGAAGGAAACGGTTATAAAAGTTCACCATCCCCAAAAATTCCTGCAGCGCCCTGACCGTCTGAGGCCGGGGAAAATCCGCCACGGCGCGCACTTTGTCAGGCAGCAGGATTGCTCCTTCCGGAGAGACGCGGTGCCCCAATAAATCAATCTCCGTCACGCCGAACTGGCATTTCACCGGGTTGATTATTAACCCGTGCTCTTCCAACCTCCAGAAAACTGTCGTGAGGTGGGTTTCGTGTTCGTCTTCGGACGCACTGGCTACCAGGATATCGTCCAGGTAGACGAACACGAACGGGAGATCGCGCAGCACTGCGTCCATCATGCGCTGGAACGTCTGTGCCTCTCCTTTTAACCCGAATGGCATGCACAGGAACTCGAATAGACCGAACGGAGTTATTACCGCTGTTTTGGGTATGTCCTCAGCGCGCAATGGGACTTGGTGGTAACCGCGGACCAGGTCTATTTTGGAAAAAATGCGTGCTCTGGCAAGGTGAACGGAAAAATCCTGTATGTGGGGAATTGGGCAGCAGTCGTGCGCTGTGGCATTGTTCAACCTGCAGAAATCCCCGCACGGTCGCCACGATCCCTCAGCCTTAGGGACCATGTGTAGCGGGGAAGCCCATGGGCTGTTCGAGCGCCTGATGATGCCCAACCTTTCCAGGTTGGCGAACTCCTCGCACGCTATGGCCAGTTTAGCTGCGTCCAAGCGCCGAGGTCTTGCAAAAACGGGTGGCCCAGTGGTGGTGATAAAGTGCTCCACCCCGTGTTTAGCGATGGCCGCGGAAAACGTCGGGACCATGAGTGCTGGGAACTGAGTGAGCAGTGTGTGGAATTTACCGCCTGTAGCTGTGACGTTGGCTTGTGCTGTTGGCTGGGTCACTCGAGCTATACAGGGGAGAGAGTCAAAGGACAGTGCATTAACCAGGC
Source organism: Pholidichthys leucotaenia (assembly GCA_020510985.1). NCBI lineage: Eukaryota > Metazoa > Chordata > Actinopteri > Cichliformes > Pholidichthyidae > Pholidichthys > Pholidichthys leucotaenia. The sequence goes on along the minus strand of CM035845.1, from coordinate 212,294,032 downwards.
ACCTGTTAGCAACATCAACCAGTAAGCCATGTGCACACAGAAAATCAGCCCCCAGGATATGGTAATTCAGTGCTGCTACGACAAAAGTCCACTCATATGTACGGCCGTGTAGAGATAAGAGCAGAGTCCTCTTACCAAAGGTTTTAATATCCGAGCTGTTTGCTGCCAACATCTCGGGGCCGCTAGGTCCTGCCAGCCGGTCAGCATAGGTCGGCAGGATGAAACTCTTCTGGGCTCCGGTGTCCACGAGGAAACGCCTCCCCGAGCATGCATCCGTCAAGTAGAGTAGCTTGTTCTCTTCACCGAGGGTCGCAGCTGCTACCGACCCCCGGCCTTGGCGTTTCCCAAGCGCTTGAATTGGCACGGTGGTGCACATCTGCGTGCCTTCTCTCCGAAGCGGCGGTGGTAGAAACAGAGCATGTCTCTCTGGTGCTCCTTGGCCCCCACTGCTGCTACCGTCAGTGGCTCCTCGCCTCCTCTGGTCGTCTCGCTGGGCTCCGCCGCTGCCGCGTTGACTGTGATCGCCCTGGTGGTGAGGATGATCCGGTCTGCCTCCTGGGCTAGCGCACGGTAGTCGCGCGCGGCCAGCAATGGCGAATTGGCCAGAACCGCTCTCGCCACTGTCGGAAAGTTCCGAAGGAAGAGGTGGGCAAACAGAAAGTGCCCGTCGTCCATGCCCGTTAACGCCAGCATCTTCTCAATCAGGTCTACGGCCGAACCATCTCCTAACTCGGTCCGCATCAGGAGCCTCTCCGCTCTCTCACAGTCCGAGAGCGTGTAGCGCTGGATGAGCGCAGCCTTGAGCGCCTCATATTTGCTGCTGGCTGGTGGCTGATCGAGCAGGCTCGCTACCTGCTGAGCTGTGCGGGCGTCCAGCGCAGCGACCACATGGTAGAATCTGGTGTCGTCTGCCGTTACTCCCCGGAGGGCGAACTGGGCCTCGGTGAGGTGGAACCAAGAGCGCGGGTTGTGCTGCCAGAAATCCGGTAGCTTGACTGAAACTGCACACGCGTGGCTGGAGGTTCCAGTCCGGGCTGTCTGTGGGATGGCTGCCGCCTCACTGTAGCTTCCTGACCGGGCCGGCTCCGGGGATCTTGCCTCGTGTTCCATAATACGTCTTGGGTCACCAGTGTGGAGTGTGTGAAATAAGAGTCGGGCTCATGGCACACAGTTTATTACACACTTCACATCTAACTAGCACAGAACAGACTGACATTTAAGCAGGCACTCTCCTCTTAAGTTTCATGGCATTCCTCCACACACAACATGACATTTGCATCACACTGCATTCAACCCCCTTTGTCCTTGACTCCTTCCTGCTATCTCGCCAGGAACCTCCTGAGCATTGTTCTCCCATGTTTATCCACTGTCTCTTGTCTGAGATTTTTTTTTTTTTTTTTTTTGTTACTTATTTGTACCCGTAGGTAGACTTGGTTTGCAGTCTGGTGACAAGCCACCGGCTGCTGGTCGCTGCGTGCGCGAGCGCCCTAAACCTACATGTTTTTGGTATGCGGGAGGAAACCGGAGAAATCCCAGAGTAAACCCACGCAACACGGGGAGAACATGCAAACTCCACACAGCTCACTGTTGGTCGGGGGCTGGGATCGAACCCACGATCTCATGATCCCCGCGATCCCCCGGCCGAGGGTAAAACTGTGCTGCCACAGTGCTAAACCACTGCGCCACCGTGCAGCCCTCTCTGCACGGTGCAAGGCTGCACCTTGGCTCCCCCAAGGTGCTAAAACACAAACCACCAGTTTAATGGGTTTAACTGGTATGTTTTCATTCCTGCAAAAATCCACTTTCAGTTTTTATTCCTAACAAGCCTACACAGTCTATTCATGCAAAATTATTTAACTGATTTTACAGTTTTATTCTGTTCAGCCATGTTTTTACACATGGAATTTATTTAGAAACTTCTAATGGACAAATAAAAACCTTTGTCTTCTAGCCTGGTGCTCAGTCAGTGATGAAAGGAAAGTTAAAGTTCAGAGGTCCCAGAGGACTGGCCCTCTTTAGCTTTCACTACTTTTTACAGTAGCTGCGCAGTCATAAACAAAGGTCGGCACTGACCCTATGTCGGCACGCACCCTATATCGTGCGGTTTGTCATACGGTGGGCACAGCGTGGTCCGGTGCACATTGTGCCTGACAAAAACAAAACTGGTGTTCTGTAAGCTTTTTGGGACAAAGGTGTAGCGAAAACAATGGTGGGCCGGGCCCGGCACGTTAAAAGCCTCCGTACTGTGTAAAAATTGTGTGGTCGGCTCGGCCCCAGGCGTGGGGTTTTCTGGAAAAATCTCTCTGGGGATCCACAGCGGCTGAGAAAAAACGAGTTCTGCCAGGGAGGCTGCCAGATCTTCCTTAGGCATGGAGCGCAACCCTAAAAGAACCCAGGGCGGGCAGTCGACCCAATTTGCATCTGTGAGTGAAGCTCTGAGCGCTGCCTTAAGCGACCTATAAAAACATTTCGCTTGCATAACCCGTTAGCCTGGGGGTTGTACGCAGTAGTACGTGAATTTTGACCCCCAGGCTCTGGGCCATCACGAACCAGAGTTCTGAAATGAATTGTGGACCCCTGTCGGAAGTGATGTCTGATGGGGATCCGAAACATGCTGTCGGCTTTAGGCACCATGTGGAGTGGAGATGCCCATGGGCTGTTGGAGCACCTGATGATGCCCAACTCCTCCAAGTTGGCGAACTGCTTGCGTGTACTGGCCAGTTTAGCTGCATCCAGACGCCGAGGTCACGTGAATACCGGCAGCCCTCTCGTAGCTATGAAATGTTCTTTATCATAGCTGAAAATGTCAGGACCGTGAGTGCTGGGAACTGTGTGAGAATATGAGTCTGGGTTTCTCAACCCAGAGATGGCAGGGGGAAGGAGGAAACAATGGACCAATAGAAGAGGTGTCACTGGGGGGTATCAGATGGGAGAGTTATGTCTATGCACCCCCTGGGGAGAGGAAGAATTACTGGAGCCGTGGAGAGAAGAAAGGTGTGAGAGCGGTGCCGGTGTATGTCATGTTAATGTGCTACACATTTCTTTGTTAAACAATGATGATGGTCGGAAGTTCCAGGTCTCGGTGCATGGAATTAAAGATATAAAAGGGGAATGCACAGAGACCCGAGATCACTGATTTGCTGTTCTGTTGTTGGAGAAAGAATAAAGACTTGTGTCGTTCAGTTCGTTGCCTCGCCAATTCCTTTCTCCACAACAGAACACAAACCACCAGTTTAATGGGTTTAACTGGTATGTTTTCATTCCTGCAAAAATCCACTTTCACTTTTTATTCCTAACAAGCCTACCCAGTCTATTCATGCTAAATTATTTAACTGATTTTACAATTTTATTCTGTTCAGCCATGTTTTTACACATGGAATTTATTTAGAAACTTCTAATGGACAAATAAAAACCTTTGTCTTCTAACTTGGTGCTCAGTCAGTGATGAAAGGAAAGTTAAGGTTCAGAGGTCCCAGAGGACTGGCCCTCTTTAGCTTTCACTACTTTTTACAGTAGCTGTGCAGTCATAAACAAAGATCGGCACTGACCCTATGTTGGCCCTCTTTAGCTTTGCCTTTTCCATTTTCCTCTCACACTCATCAGGGCAGGAGGAAAGGCAGGACAATAGACATATGGACAAAGAGCCCTGGGAGGCAATCAGACTGAACTGTTAAAGTAAGCCCCCCCCCCCCACCCGAGGACAGAAAGGGCAGGATAGGAAGGATGTCCATCCATTTTCTCACCAATGTGGAGAAAATGGAACAGGTGAGAGGCAATGAGCTGGAAGGGCACAAGGTTTTATTTTCTCCAACATAATACAACATGCTTTGTAGCTCGTGTGAACTACTGCACTAACCGGGTTTCTATACATAACTCTTTTATACTGTTGCACAGACAAAGACACAGACAAAGAGAATGTGTGCCACATTAGCATAGTGATTGTCAGTCAATACACATCATTAGCATAACATCAGCTGGCGCCACTTTAACTGCTGCTTCTGGTCTCCACGGCTCCCGGTCTTCTTTCGGTCCTCGGGGGGCGCATACTTTAACAGTCCAGTCTGATTGCCCCCCCCCCCCCCGGGCTCTTTGCCCGTATGTCTGTTGTCCTGTCCTTCCTCCTGCCCTGATGGGTGTGAGAGGATGTCCCCCCGCTGAGCCAGGTGTCCACCACACAGGCCCACATAGGCACCGACCCTATGTCCAGCATGCTGTGAAAAGAGAATCAACTAAACTATAAATTAATTAATTTATTTATTTGCAATTTAACCTTTTCTTCTTCAAGTCATTCAGTTTACTTTTTGTCTTTTTTAGATGATTGTTTTTACATGTTCAGCTCTTTAATGAAACTGTCTTTAAATGATTATTTAATGAATCGAATGACGTCCAGTAACAGAGCTGATAAATGCAATTATCACAGTAATTAATAAAACTCACAGCTTGAAAAACACTCAGAGAGCGCATGCCTCCGCCAAGGCTCCTTCTGTCCTTCATGGATCACCTCTAGAATGTAATGGGTTTGTGTGTAGCCCAAGAGCCACCTCTGGTGAAAAATATATCGGACTCTGTCCAGTAGTTTTGGAGTATCCTTGCTAACACACCGTGAGAAGGTAAGAGCCTTGGCAGAGGTATGCATTCTCGGATCATCACCAAAATGTAATGGGTTCATCCTTGGGCCTAGGGCCACCTTTGGTGATAATTTCATCCAAATTTGTCAAGTAGTTTTTGTGTAAACCTGCTGACAGACAAACAAACAAATGGCTCCTTGGCTGAGGTAATTAATAATAAACATATGAAGACCAGAAATAGATTAGGGAGAATAGAATAGAATAGAGAATGTACTTTAGTCATCACTATTGCGGATGCGCACAGAGAGAAAAAAATCTAGATAGATATAGACATTCTTGTTACTCTGCGAAAATAAAAGCCTTTAATAATGCCTGCCCCTTTTATTGTGAAAGCGCCGGCGCGGATGTGTGTACAGGCTGTTCCTGCAGATTACCGGCTGTCGGTGATCTGAACGTTCATTCTCTCCGCCGATACCGAAGCGCGAGCATGTCGGACCCGTGCTCCTTCTCCTCGCTCACCAGGTGCCTCACCAGACACCTGAACCTGCTGCTGCACGTGGACTTCAGCAGGCACGTGCTCAGAGGGCGGGTGGAGCTGACCGTGGAGGCTCTGGAGGACCGATTCACCGCTCTGGTACCGTCACCGCACCGGACAAATCTTTTGAGCTGAAAATGTCACTTTGCGTGCAGTGTGTGCGTGTGTTTTACGGTCAGGTGAACTGCGTGTGTGTGTGTGGGATCCAGATGTGGTTACGTGAGCGAGCAGCTTCTGGGGGTTAACGGGTTTCTAAAAATGGGAAATGTGATTAAAAAAAAAAACCTGCTGAGTGAAGCTCATTTTTTCATCCTCCATTTAAGCAAAACGTGTCATAGATTTATTTTATCTTTAGCATAAACGACTTTAGGGCAAATTGAAGTTAAATGTGGATTTTGGACTAAGTTTGTTCTGTGCTGCAGGAGTCATTAACAGAGTTTAAAGAGTTTAAAAAAAGGTGATGAGAAAAGAACTGCTGACTGATGCAGAATTTTTCATTGACCTTAAGTTATCTGTGAGCATTTTTTTCAAGAGCATTTATCTTTATCGTGTTCATTTTTTGGCATATTAAAAATTAAATTTGTATTTTAACCGAGTTTGATCTGACGATTAACAATAATTAATATATTTGTAGAAGAGCTTGGAAATGATGAGGCGATTTGATTTATAAACCAAAGTTTAATAATCAGCTCTCCTAACAAGTCTCATCTGGTGCAGAGTGGCAGAAGGAAAAAAGAGCTAGAATGTCTCCGGCTCACTGGCTTTATACTTGCACACAATAAAAGACATGCATAACAAAGGCTGACATCCCTCATTATCTTAATCCCCCCATTGTCTTGGTATTTCCTCTCCTCGCCTTAGGGGGTGAGGGTGGCTCCTCCGGTCTCCTCCGCCGTGTTTGGGAACGTCTTTGTTCTTCACTCGGCGGTTGAGAGCCTTTGTCCTTTCAGAGGTGTGAAGTTCTTTACATATGTAATTACTAAACATTTCCACATGCTTCAACATATGTAAGTTATGTAATATATGATTAATATAGACCACAGGCCCCCCAAACAACTAAGAAAAGACAATAGAAAGGTTCACAGTCTAAGATAATTACTATGACATACTAAGTGTTACATCTCTTGCCACAGAAGAAACTTTCCAGCAGCCATGCTCCTAAGAGAGTTCAGTGGTAATCATAACAGCATAGTAAAATCATAAGTCAGTCCTAAACTGTTGCAGCACAATTAGTGAATAATTGTGGAGTGGTTTGCATCAGTCCCTGTGCTGTCTGGGTTTTAATCTTCTCCCAAAACTGCTGTAGGTTGGTTTAGGCGCCCTGCTGGGACCTTCTTGTGAGGCATCTGCAGTGTGGGAAGGAGAGTGGTTAATTGTTCCCTGCCGGGGGGCTGAGTCTTTTCTCTTGGGGGGTCTACCCCGCCGAGGTGCTCTCGCCAACTGTGCAGGCTCGTCTTTCAACAAGAAGGCAGGCTTAAGTCTGTCAATGCTGACTGTTTCTTTTCTATCCCCAAAATCAAGCACAAAGTGTTTATCACCATGTTCCAGCACTCTGAATGGCCCATCGTATGCTGGGCGGAAAGTTGGTTTTAAAGCTTCATGCCTAACAAAAACAAACTCAGCGTTTTTTAAAGCTTGAGGGACAAAAACCCGTAGGAAGGAGTGATGAGCTGGACCGGGGAGAGAGTCCGGTCCGTTGCTGCCTAAAAATCTTGGGACTGGAAGGTGCCCTGGCTCTGGGTTCTCTGGTAAAAATTCACCTGGAAGCCTGAGAGGTTGTGCAAAGACTAATTCTGCAGGAGAGGCATCTAGATCCTCTTTAGGTGTAGCACGCAACCCCAATAAAACCCAGGGAAGTTTATTTACCCAATTTGTATCCATTAGTGAGGCTCTGAGGGCAGCCTTTAAAGACCTGTGAAAACGCTCGCATAACCCATTAGCCTGAGGGTGGTAAGCGGTGGTGCGATGAATTGTTGCCCCTAAGCTGTTGGACATGGCTGACCAGAGCTCTGAGACAAATTGAGGCCCCCTATCGGACATGATGTCCGATGGGACGCCAAAACGTGCTACCCAGTTTGTAAAAAAAAACGCGAGCGACTTCCTCCGCTGTGGTTGCCGCTAGAGGGACTGCCTCTGGCCAGCGTGTGGTGCGGTCTATCATTGTTAACAGGTGTGTGAAACCTTGGGAGGAAGGTAGTGGCCCCACGAGGTCGACATGAACGTGGTCGAACCTTCTAGCAGGGATTGGAAAAGGCTCCAGAGGGGCTTTTGTGTGTCTGTGTATTTTGGCGCGTTGACAAGAAATGCAAGTTTTTGCCCATTCTTTTACGTTTTTGCGCAGGCCTGGCCACACAAACTTTTCGGCGACCATTTTAACCAAGGCGCGCACACCTGGGTGCGCGAGGGAGTGAATTGCGTCGAAAATATGGCGGCGCCATGTAGCTGGTACTAACGGGCGAGGTCGGCCGGTTGAAACATCACATATTAGGGGGGGCACGCCGTCGCGTAAACCCTTTTTCTCCAGCCTTAACCCTGTTGGTCCAGACAGGAGTGCGCGCACGTCCATGTCACCACTTTGTTCCTCCGCCATGGCTGCATAATCTATCCCTGCATGGATAGGTGCTGCGTATGTGTCTGCGTTAGTGAAGAGTTCTGCTGCTGAGGCAGTATAATCTGTCTCCTCACGCTCTGGTGGTGTCACAGCGCGAGAGAGACAGTCTGCTACTACATTAAGTTTGCCTGCCACGTGTCGAATGTCTGTGGTGAACTCTGAAATCGCAGCTAGCTGTCTTTGTTGCCTGCCTGACCATGGTTCTGAAATTTTAGCCATAGCAAAGGTGAGCGGTTTATGGTCTACAAAAGCCGTGAAACTCCGCCCTTCTAACCAGAACTGGAAGTGGCGGATGGATAAATGAAGCGCTAGCAGCTCCCTGTCAAAAGTGCTGTATTTACGCTCAGTTTGGTTTAGCGATTTGCTAAAGAATGCTAAAGGTTGCCAGACCCTGCTGACAAGTTGTTCTACAACTGCCCCTATAGCCAGGTCCGAAGCGTCTGTGGTTAGTGCGATGCGGGCCAAGGGATCTGGGTGAACTAACAATGTGGCGTTAGCTAGGGCGCTTTTTACTTCCGCGAAAGCACGTTCGCGCTCCGGGGTCCATTCGACCGCGTTGGAAGCTTTCTTTTTTCTGAGCGCGTCATATAGGGGCTGCATGAGCTGGGCTGCGTGGGGGAGGAAACGGTTGTAAAAATTAACCATTCCTAAAAATTCCTGTAGCGATTTGACCGTTTGTGGCCGTGGGAAACTTTCTATCGCGTGAACTTTGTCTGGAAGTGGAACTGCCCCCTTCGGAGAGACTTTGTGTCCTAAAAAATCAATTTGTGACACGCCGAATTTGCATTTGGCTGGATTGATTATTAGCCCGTGCTCTTCTAGCCTCTGAAAAACCGTAGTGAGGTGCTGTTCGTGTTCTTCCTCAGACGAGCTGGCTACCAGCATGTCGTCGAGGTAGACGAAGACAAAAGGAAGGTCGCGTAGGACCGCGTCCATCATTCGTTGAAAAGTTTGAGCAGCGCCTTTGAGGCCGAAAGGCATTCGCAGAAATTCAAAAAGGCCGAAAGGGGTTATTACCGCTGTTTTAGGAATGTCCTCTGCTCGGACTGGGACTTGGTGATAACCGCGGACTAAGTCTATTTTTGAAAAAATGCGCGCACCCGCCAGATGTAGTGAAAAATCTTGAATGTGAGGAATTGGGTAATGGTCATGCGCTGTAGCGTTGTTTAATCTGCGGTAATCTCCGCACGGTCTCCAAGAACCGTCGGATTTTGGAACCATGTGGAGTGGTGAGGCCCAGGGGCTCTTCGAGCGTCTAACAATGCCCAATTTTTCAAGGGTCGTAAACTCGTCCCGTGCTATGTTGAGCTTGGCTGCGTCTAAGCGGCGAGCTTTGGCAAATACGGGTGGTCCCGTTGTGGGAATAAAGTGTTCAACCCCGTGTTTAGCCACGGTGGCTGAGAATTTGGGAATTGTGAGTGCTGGAAATTGGGTGAGGAGTTGCTCAAACTTACCTCCTGCCGTGGTGATGTTAGCCTGCACAGGTGGTGGAGAAACTCGGGCTGAGCATGGAATAGAAGCAAAGGACAGTGCATTAACCAAGCGCCTATTTGCTAGATCCACTAATAACCCATGTGCACACAAAAAATCTGCGCCTAACAAGTTAAAACTCACCGCCGCTACAACAAATGTCCATCTGTAGTTGCGGCCGTGGATGAGGAGGTGCAGGCTCTTTTCGCCGAACGTGTCGATGTTAGAGCCGTTGGCTGCCACGGCTCCGTTGCCCCGGGTGCCCGTGGCTTGATCTGCGTGGGAGGGCGTGACGAAACTCAGCTGAGCTCCTGTGTCGATGAGGAACTGCCTGCCTGTGTGTCCATCCGTCACGTACAACAGCTTATCCTTCTCGCCGAGAACCGCTGCCGTTAACGGCTCTCGGCTTTGGCGTTTTCCCGAAATTGCAAATTTGCAGGGGGGGAAACGCATTTGCGGGCCTTCTCGGCGAAGCGGTGGTGATAATAACAGACGTCGCTCTGTCTGTTACGTTTTGGCCGTGTCGCTGTCACCGTGGGCTGGGTCTGCTCAGTGGGTTGTGGCTCCTTGTGGTTCCGGGCGTCAGCGTTGAGGTCTGCGGATGCTGCTGTGGGTGTCAGCTCCTTGCAGGCGTTGACGAGCCGATGAGCTTCGTTGGCCAGTGCGCGGAAGTCTTGGTGGTTGTTGCATTTCATGTTGGCGAGTGTCCCTCTCATGTGTGGCGGCAGCGTGCTGAGGAATATAAATTGGAAGAGGAAGTTGTCATTGTCCTCTTCTTTGAGCTGTAGCAAATCCTCCATGAGGGCCTTAGGTTTGCACCCTCTGTGGCCGTAGACCGCCAGGATCTTCTCGGCTCTCTCTTCCGCTGATGGGACGTAATTCGCCACGATGGTTGCTTTGAGCGTCTCATATTTGTCCCGGGCCGGTGGCCGCCGGATCATGCTCCGCACACACTTCGAAGTGGCTGCGTCGAGTTTGGAGACGATATGGTAGAATTTGGTAACGTCAGCCGTGATGCCCGCCAGTGTAAACTCGGCTTCAGCCTGCTGAAACCACGAGGCGGGGTCTTCTTGCCAGAAGTCTGGCAGGTTGACAGCGACGGCATTCGTGTATACCATCACTGCTGTGTCCGCCGGGTGAGAGTGCCTTGCCTCGGCTCTCACGGCGGTGCTGGTGCTCGGTTGAGCCCTCTCAATCTCTTCTGCCGGGGGGAACAGTTGTCCATCTGTTCCCCCGTCTGCGTGGTCGCTGGCGTCTGCCTGCACACAACAAAAGACATGCATAACAAAGGTTGACATCCCTCATTATCTTAATCCCCCCATTGATTAAGAAAGCTAGCTCTGTCCTGGGGCAGCGCCTTGATCCGATGGAGGAGATAGGAGAGAGAAGGACGGTGGCTAAACTGTCATCTCTGCTGGAGTCCGAGTTCCACCCTATGCAGGACATACTGAATGCACTGAGGAGCTCATTTAGCAGCAGACTACATCATCCCAGGTGCACAACCGAGAGGTTTCGTAGGTCCTTCCTACCAACGGCTGTCAGACTGTACAACCTAAGCAGGGCTGCTCGCAGAGATAGCAAAAAGACGTAACAAACTAATAGTTTTTTGAATGCAAAAGATGCAATAGACTTACACAATGGTCCTCTCCGGCATACAACTAGGAACATACCGGTCGCTATGGAGGGTGAGAATATGTATGGGCACATAATCATACCATGTAGGATAACTAAGTAGACGGTTATGCTGTTTCATTCCATCTAGCAACAATGCTCTGCACTGTGTGTGTTTATATATTTGCATATTTATTCCATCTAGCTACAATGCTCCGTACTGTGGGTGTTTATATATTTATATATCTACATATTATTCCATCTAGCTACATTGCTCCGCACTGTGTGTGTTTATATACTTGCATATTTATTCCACCTAGCTGCAATGCTCCGTACTGTGGGTGTTTATATATTTACATATTTATTCCATCTAGCTACAATGCTCTGCACTGTGTGTTCATATATTCATATATTTATTCCATCCAGCTACAATGCTCTGCACTGTGTGTCTGTGTGTGTGTGTATATATATATATTTTATAGTAATAGGTACATATGTTTATTAGCTGCTCTTGCTTGCTTGTTTTTTTTCTTGCCTTCTGATTGTTGCTCTGAGTGTTGCTATCCCTGTGTTGTTGCAATCCTGGAATTTCCCCGTTGTGGGACTAATAAAGGCTTATCTTATCTTATCTTATCTTATCTTATTGTCTTGGTATTTCCTCTCCTCGCCTTAGGGGGTGAGGGTGGCTCCTCCGGTCTCCTCCGCCGTGTCTGGGAACGTCTTTGTTCTTCACTCGGCGGTTGAGAGCCTTTGTCCTTTCAGAGGTGTGAAGTTCTTTACATATGTAATTACTAAACATTTCCACATGCTTCAACATATGTAAGTTATGGAATATATGATTAATATAGACCACAATATTGAGGTTTTAAAAAGTGTGGTTTAAAGAAAAAAAAATGCTTATTGAAACCAAATTTTTCACTCAACTTCAGCTGGGCTCTTTAAAGAAAATATTCCAACCATTTATCTTTAGAGTATACAACGTTTAAACAAATAAAGCTACATTTGTATCTATTTTTGTGTTATTTTTTTAATACGAGTTTTACCAATCACTACCATGAGGTTCTAAAATTTAATACACAGTAATAAAAAGTTAATTGAAGCTTAATTTTTTTGCACATCTGCAGTATGAGGAAAATATTTAACACCATTTAACATTTCTCTTTGATGTAGACTATTAGAAAGATTAATATTATTTGTGTTTGGGTTGTGTTCTGATGTACTTAGGAAAAATCAAACTGAAAGGTTGTGACTTATTAATAGGGTTTAAATGTTAAAGCGGTGTCAGATAGGAGGGTTTATCCATTTGTTTTTGACAGGGGTCACCACATATGTATCTTTCACCTGTTAAACACGCCTGCATTTTAGGTTTGTGAGGTGAGGGAGTTTATAGACGATGTTGAAGCAATGAAACGGTAAATGTAAAACTGTAAAATATAAGCTCACACGAAAAGTCACAAACTTAACAGTGGAATAAAAAATTGTAAATTTCTGAAAATATAGGATATTTTAGAGAAATAAAGTTGCAAATTTACAAGGAAAAAGTTTCAATCTTAAAAGAAAAACCCCCACAAATTTGATCTAAAAAGGTTGCAAGAAAAGTCACAAATTTACAAGGAAATAAACCCACAAATTTCCTAAGAAAAAAGCTGCAGAGTTTTGAGAACTTTTGAAACTTGCACAAAAAAAAAAACTCATCAAGGGGATAATAGAATAAATCACAAATTTCTGAGGGGAAAAACACAAATGTTAAAATGATTAGTTGACTATTTAAAAAGACTATGGGCAGATTGATGGTAGCAACGGTGATCAGTAGTCGCAGCTCTAGAAGCAGCACAGCTGTTCATTAGGTAAGCTGCCTTCACTCCTAACAGGATGCTTAGAAGTGAATGAATGTTTTTATCAGTGCTCTTTGACGGGTCAGTAGGTCCAGACATGAACACGCCTGACTCAGCAGATGTGACGTTCACACCTTGATTTTATCTGCTACAGACTTTGGACACCAGAGACCTAAACATCCTGTCTGTGTCGGCCAATGGGCAGCCGGCAGTATTCACTCTGGGCCCCAAACACAGCTTCAAGGGGACGCCGCTGGAAATCACGCTCCCTTTTGACCTGACCAGGTGAGCTCCTCCTCTGTCTGCCCTGATGTCTTACATTTTCAAATGAAAATCACATGTTTCCTCTCTCTCAATCAGGGGGCAGCACGTGATCGTGGAGGTGAAGTATGAGACGTCGCCATCGGCAGCGGCTCTGCAGTGGCTCACGCCTGAGCAGACGGCTGGGAAGAAAGCGCCCTACCTGTTCAGCCAGTGCCAGGTGAGCCTCCCCATCACCTGACAGCTCACAGTCACTTTACAGGTGTGTGCAAAAATCACACCACCTGCTGGCGTAGTTTGGTGATTCTTTTAAATTGGTGTTTATTAGTTTTGTATTTAACCCAGACTTTTGCATGTCACATTTATTTATTTATTGTTTGCGCATTTAATTTTATAATAATTTATAAATAACTAAGCATTAATGTTTGTTGGTAAAACAGTTTTTTTCCCCCATATCCTATAGTCTGTTGAGGTAAAAAGTACGGCATTTTCAAGGGGCTGCCAAATATTTGCACACTGCTGTAAATGCGTTTGCCACGTTTAAGAAGCATGAATAAAAAACAATGTTTTGAGAGAGAAAAACTGACAGATTTAACAGAAAATATGAGATTGTCTCATTTTTGCTTTTTGTTTGTTAAAGAAAAGTTACAGATTTATGTGATTAAACAGTAAATTTGCTTTTTTGAAATTAGCGAAATTTTCTTGTAAAAATTCCTTTTCTTATGAATTTGCAAATTTCATATGATAAAATTCATAGATTTATTTTTCCTAGTTGATTCACACGTTTTATCTCGTAACATTGAATTTTTTTCTCATAAATGAAAATCAGTGGGGCCGCTAAAGGTTGGTGAAGATTTGTGGACTTGTACGTCCATGATGTCTGCTGTCGAGGGTCACCAAAATTAAGAACACAAGGGATAATAGATTTGGATATTTTTCTCTTTTTGTTAAAGTTTGGCTGTTTTTATCCTAACTGTGTGCTTTTATGGTTTTTTTTTTCCTGAATACATTTGTATGAGTTTTCATTCATATAAGTTTTATAACAGGCTAATAAATTAAGTTTTGTCTTCATAATAGAATCTGGACAGTGATAAAAACTTTAGGTTTTCAGTTCGAATGTTGACACCTTTAAACTTTGTGCAACTTTGTGAAACCTTGAGCTCCTTTTACATGACTTCCTGTTTTTTCCCCAACTGGTTTCAACTGGCTTATGTTGCTTCTGACAGGCTCATCACTGCAGGAGTATGATCCCCTGCCAGGACAGCCCATCCATCAAACACACCTACTACGCTCAGGTAACGTCATTCATTTAAAAACGCAACGAAGGACAGCTAACATCATCTGTGTGCACAAGTTAGTACAGAGGGACCCATTACACAGCATGGAGATTGTTGGGTGACCAGTGAGAGATCAAAAATTGACCCAGTCTCCCAACAGTCGCCTAAAGCCTGGAAAAAGCCATTTCTGTGTAAATGTCTGGGAGATCAAAAATTAAGTTTTTGTCAATTTTCATGGTGATCAATAGATATTTTTCAAAGATCCTTGAAAGATCACTGAGAGAACAGGAGAGATCGCTGATGTATCATAGTTTCTTGGGTGACCAAGAAGGATGCTGAGCATTTGAGATTTCTAGTTCTCTTCTACCCCATTTACACAGAAATGAAGATCATTGAGAGATCATTGAGCAATGAAAAAAAAATGGCCAGATCTCTCAATGATCTTTCAGTGATCTTTCAGCAATCTCTCAGTGATCGCCAAGATCTGTCAATGATCTCTCACTGATCTTCCAGTGACCTCCACGATTGCCACAATCTCCCCAAAGCTTTGACTAATGCTACATGTCCACTGATCCGTTTTTTGTGGAAAGGCATCATCGTATAGGGATTGCGGTGTGGAGATTGGCATAACTAAGTGAAGTTACAGAAAATATGTGATGTTATGGGAAACAGTAGTCAAAGAGCTCTGTCCTGGGGGAAAGACTCTCATTTGTCCTGCTGCTGACAACACACAGGCTGCACCTGATTGGTCACTGGATCTGGTCGTGAGCAGTCTTTCACGGACTGAAACTCCCGGACAACATGGCAGACTACAAGTCTACAGATTACAAGTCTTGTATCTTTAAAACAAACCAGCGAAAGTGTTTCTAACATCACAGTGTGAGAAATAGTAGGTTCAGTTAATGAATCTACCATTAATTGACATTTAAGATAAGATAAGCCTTTATTAGTCCCACAATGGGGAAATTCCAGGATTGCAACAGCACAGGGATAGCAACACTCAGAGCAATAATTTAGAAGATAAGAAAATAAGAGCAGTGAATATACATACGTACACATAAATATATAAATATATATACACAGCGCGGAGCATTGTAGCTAGATGGAATAAACAGCATAACTGTCTATTTAGTTACCCTACATGGTATGAATATGTACCCATACATATTGTCACCCTACATAGCGACTGATATTGTCCTAGTTGTATACTGGAGGGGACATTTGTGTAAGTCTGTTGTGTCTTTTGCATTCAATACTATTAGGTCGTCACGTTTTTTTTACTATCTCTGCGAGCAGCCCTGCTTAGGTTATACAGTCTGACAGCCGTAGGTAGGAAGGACCTGCGAAACCTCTCGGTCGCGCACCTAGGATGATGTAGTCTACTGCTAAATGAGCTCCTCAGTGCGTTCAGTATGTCCTGCATAGGGTGGGACTCGGCTTCCAGCAGAGATGACAGTTTAGCCACTGTCCTTCTCTCCCCTATCTCCTCCACTGAGCCAGCTTTCTTGATTAGTTTGTTCAGTCTCTTCCTATCGGCTGCTGTAATGCCGTTGCCCCAGCAGACCACTCCAAAAGTGATGGCTGATGCCACCACCGTGTCATAGAATGTCTTCAAGAGCACCCCTTGTACACCAAAAGACCTGAGGCTCCTCAGTAGGAACAGCCTGCGCTGTCCCTTCTTGTAGAGTGCGTTGATATTGTGTGACCAGTCTAGTTTATTGTTCAGAAGAACACCCAGGTACTTGTAGGATGTCACCATCTCAATGTCTGTTCCCTGGATGTTTACTGGTGCTGTGAGGGGTTGTCCTTGCCTGCGGCAGTCCACCACCAGCTCCTTAGTTTTCCTCGCGTTGATCTGGAGGCAGTTCCGATGGCACCAGTCCACGAAGTCCTGGATAAGTCCTCTGTACTCAGCTTCATCTCCGTTGGAGATGAGGCCGATGATCACAGAGTTGTCAGAGAACTTCTGTAGATGGCAGTGTGTTGTGTTGTGTGAGAAGTCCGCAGTATAAAGGGTGAACAGGAAGGGAGCCAAAACTGTTCCCCGGGGGGCCCCCGTGCTACCGATGGTCATGTCGGACACACAATCCCGGGTTCTCACAAACTGTGGCCGGTTAATGAGGTAGTCCAGGATCCATGATGACAAGTGCTGGTCCACCCCTGCGCACAGCAGCTTGTCCTTCAGGATCATCGGTTGGATGGTGTTGAAAGCACTGGAGAAGTCAAAGAACATGATCCTCACCGTGTTCCCTGGCCTCTCCAGGTGGGACAGGGAACGGTGAAGGAGGAAGATCACTGCATCCTCCATCCCAATGCCATGCTGGTAGGCGATCTGGAGTGGATCCATCGCTGGTCCCACCAGGGGGCGGAGGTGAGCAAGGAGCAGTCTCTCCAGGATCTTCATCATGTGAGACGTCAGGGCCACTGGTCTGTAGCTGTTCAGGTCTCTGGGGTGGGAAGTCTTTGGTACAGGTACCACACAAGATGTTTTCCACAACTGTGGTACCCTCCCCAGCTTCAGGCTCAGGTTGAAGATGTGCTCTACGATCCCACACAGCTGGTCTGTGCAGGACTTGAGGAGCTTCGCGCTGATGCCGTCCGGTCCCGAGGCCTTTCTCGCCTTGATCTTCTTCAGCTCCGTCCTCACCTGAGTCTTAGTGAGGGTCAGGTCGGGGGGCTGTGTGCTGGGGGGGTGTTGGTGGAGTGGGGTGTGGACAGCAGGTCTTGATGACTTTAGAGGCAGCAGTGGTTGGTGTGCAGTCGGGGGGGGAGGGCAGTTGGTCAAACCTATTAAAAAACAGGTTCAGATTGTTCGCCCACTCTCTGCTGTCCGTGGCCTGGGAGGGGGTATTCTGGAGCCCAGAGATGGTTTTAAGGTTTCTCCAGACCCTGCCGATGTCGCTCTGTTGGAGCTTGTCCTCCATCTTCTTCCTGAAGCTGACCTTGCCTTCTCTGATCTTCCTCCTCAGCTCCCTCTGTACGGACTTCAGCATCCCCCTGTTTCCCGACCTGAAGATCCTCTTCTTCTCTCTCAGAAGTGTTTTAATCTCAGGGTTGATCCAGGGTTTGCTGTTCGAGCAACACCGTATGGTCTTGGTGGGTACGGTGTTGTCCACACAGAAGTTGATGTAGTCCGTGATGGTGTGAGTGAGGCCATTCAGGATGAGATCACCGCGGCCAGTGCATGCCGGCATGCAAAACTCATTTGCATAAATGTCAAAGTAATTTTTATGCAAATGAGCGGCAGGGGGTAACCACAGGCTACTCGACACACCACAGCCTGAATTTCACTGCACCAGAGCCAAATGCTCTCCGGTGTGTTTCCAATACACAGTGAATGGGAAGCAGAAAAACGACGGCTCCAGTGGACGTGTAGCATCAGTCCAAAACAATATGTCAACAGTCACCAAAGGAAAGCCAATGAACAAGAGTTAACAAGCTTTTAGGAAGTGCTGAGAGATCATTGGGAGATCGTTGAGCGCTCCTTGAGAGTTCATTGAGAGATTGTTTTGGACTGAGTCAAATCTTTGAGGACCGTGGAGATCACAGAAAACCATTGAGAGATCTTGCCAGCTGCTGAGAGATAATTAAAAGATTGAGAGAGCTGGCCATTTTTCATCACTCAGACAATCTCTCAATGATCTCCACCTCTGTGTAAAGAGGGCAAAAACATTTTCACCTGATCACCTGAACACCAGCTGTATGTGTGTGTGCCTACCTGCGTATACTATGTATGTGTGTAAAGTGTTGAGAGATATTTTTGAACTAAGCCATTAAATTAGCTGTCGAGAAATGCAGCACATTTTATGGTCTATGTTAGACCATACGTTAGACCACATGTAGAGACGCACTGGGCCTTCTGTCTGTTTTTTACATTAAACATTTTATGATGTTAGCTTGCATCATAAATACAGTACATAAATACAGTGGTGTGAAAAAATGTTTTCCCCCTTCCAAGATTTCTCATTTTTTTGTATGTTTGTCACATCTAAATGTTTCAGATCATCTAACAAATTTAAATATTAGACAAAGATAACACAAGTAAACACAAAATACAGTTTTTAAATGAAGGTGCTTATTATTAAGGGTAAAAAATTCTAAACCTACATGGCCCTGTGTGAAAAAGTGATTGCCCCCCTGTTCAAACATAAATTAGCTGTAGTTTATCACATCTTTGATAAACTGAGTTCAATTTCTTTAGCCACACCCAGGCCTGATTACTGCCACACCTGTTCTCAATCAAGAAATCACTTAAATAGGACCTGCCTGACAAAGTGAAGTAGACTAAAAGATCCTCAAAAGCTAGACATAATGCTGCGATCCAAAGAAATTCAGGAAAAAATTGAAAAAAGTAATTGAGCTCTATCAGTCTGGAAAAGATTATAAATACATTTCTAAAGCTTTGAGACTCCAGTGAACCACAGTGAGAGCCATTATCCACAAATGGCGAAAACATGGAACAGTGGTGAACCTTCCCAGGAGTGGTCGGCCGACCAAAATTACCCCAAGAGCGCAGTGACGACTCATCCAAGAGGTCACAAAAGACCCCACAACAACATCCAAATAACTGCAGGCTTCACTTGCCTCAGTTAAGGTCAGTGTTCATGACTCCATCGTAAGAAAGAGACTGGGCAAAAATGGACTGCATGGCAGAGTTCCAAGACAAAAACCACTGCTGAGCAAAAATAATATTAAGGATCATCTCAGTTTTGCCAGAAAACATCTTGATGATCCCCAAGACTTTTGGGAAAATACTCTGTGGACTGACGAGACAACAGTTGAACTTTTTGGAAGATGTGTGTCGCATTACATCTGGCGTAAAAGTAACACAGCATTTCAGAAAAGGAACATCATAACAACAGTAAAATATGGTGGTGGTAGTGTGATGGTAAGAGGCTGTTTTGCTGCTTCAGGACCTGGAAGACTTGCTGTGGTAAATGGAACCATGAATTCTGCTGTCTACCAAAAAATCCTGAAGGAAAATTTCTGGCCATCTGTTCGTGACCTCAAGCTGAAGCACACTTGGGTTCTGTAGCAGGACAATGATCCAAAACACACCAGCAAGTCTACCTCTGAATGGCTTAAGAAAAACAAAATGAAGACTTTGGAGTGGCCTAGTCAAAGTCCAGACCTGAATCCGATTGAGATGCTGTGGCTTGACCTTAAAAAGGCGGTTCATGCTCAAAAACTCTCCAATGTGGCTGAATTACAACAATTCTGCAAAGATGAGTGGGCCAGAATTCCTCAACAGCATTGTAAAAGACTCATTGCCAGTTATGGCAAACGCTTGATTGCAGTTGTTGCTGCTAAGGGTTATCCAACCAGTTATTAGGTTTAGGGGGCAGTCATTTTCTCACACAGGGCCATGTAGGTTTGGATTTTTTTTTTCCCTTAATAATAAACACCTTCATTTAAAAACTGCATTTTGTGTTTAGTTGTGTTATCTTTGTCTAATATTTAAATTTGTTTGATGATCTGAAATATTTAAGTGTGAAAAACATACAAAAAAATGAGAAATCAGGAAGGGAGCAAACACTTTTTCATACCACTGTACATCATAAATACATCATAAATGTAAAAAGACAGACAACTGTTTGAGCATCCTTCTTTGGGGTAACTTTTGACTTTAAGAACTGCCCTCTAGTGGATGTATTGCTAAATACTGTTATTCCAAACATAAAGTAAGCATAAATTTACGAGGGCAGTAATAGTTATAACATTTATACTCTGTATCTGTTTTTATAAGTAAAGGAAGCATAAAGTTTAGTTAAAAGCTTTGTTATCCTTTTTCTTGTGTCTGTGACTACAACCAGACAAATACAGTCACAACACAAAGAACAAACATTACATACATTAACAATATCCCATATCAAAACCAGCAACAATTAACCAACACCTAGAGTCAAGACCCCCTATACAAACAGCACACATTCTATTCACTAAAGATAAAGAGAGTCTGGAACACACTGTCCAGATTACAGCTTTTATAAGTGCAAGTACTGACGTTTCAACAACATCTGTGTTTTCTTCAGAGTGGTGGGATTTGAAAAAGGCGGTTGCAGCATGCAAACCCAAGAATATTAGTGAACTGGAGGTCTTTGCCCATGAGGAATGGGCTGAGATTCCTTACTAACGCTGCCAGAAGCTGGTGTCTGGCTATGCATCACGTTTGCAGCAGGTCATAACAGCAACAGGGTGCTCTACTAAGAACTAAGGATGTTTGTCAGGAAGGGATTTTAGAATTTTGAAACTGCAGTAGTCATTAATAGTGACATTTTGTTTCAAATTTGGAGAAACCACTTGTAATATTAGTTGTGTTGAGCTATTTAAATTGTTCTTGTTTGATTTGTTTATTGCAAACAGCTGCTAGTTTGTACATTTTGCCAATAAACCTGATTTCCAGTGGGGGTTGAATAATTTTGATTGCAACTGTATATCAGATCTTATGTGGATGTGTCTTGAGGCCAAAATATTGCACGGACCCATTCAAAGTGTCACAAAGTGCTACTGGATGACTATACAGTGAAGTGGCTGTAGGATACTGAGTTACATGTGTGATGGCAGATTATATGAATGATGATGAAGACAAACATCTTCCTCCTCCTGCTGTTAGCTTCTAGCAGCTCCATCAGATATTATGTAGCGCTACTTTGTTTCTAACAGAGACATACTGTATGTCATCCTGGCAAAAAAAAAAGGAAAACATTTGCAGTTCAGTTATCGTGTTTTAAAGTCTGTTAGAATGCTACGCACATACTCAGAGAACAGGAGTTGGATTTAGTAACTAGCATTGCAACAGATGAATACACACCCATGTGCAGAGAGTTGGAGGAAGACAGAGGTTCTGCTAATTCAAAAATGGAACAAAGTAATGAACTACTTTTATTGTAAAACTAATGCTTTACATTACTAGTTAGTAATCAGGTACTTTAATACCCCCAACACTGTGTTGTGTGTCCGTGTGTGTGCACATCTACCCATATGTATCTGTTTCTCAGGTGTGTGTATACCTGTCTCTCAGGTGTCTGTCCCTAAGGAGCTGGTGGCAGTGATGAGCGCATTGAGAGACGGACATCTGGTGGATCCTCAGGACAGTGAACGAATGGTCTACAGGTTCAGGCAGACGGTAACAGCATTGTCTTCTTTTATGACATCATCATTATCACCTGAGCTGAGGTGTGGCTGTTCTTTGTGTGATCTCTGACCTCAGGTGCCCATGCCTTCCTACCTGATAGCCATAGTGGCTGGAGCTCTGGAGAGCAGGTACTGTCAGCCTCAGCTGTTGAACCATGTCCCTGCATCACCTGCAATGGGTTGATGGTGACTCTGTGTTCTGATTGGCCCACAGGGAGATTGGTCCAAGATCCAGAGTTTGGTCTGAGAAGGAGTTTGTGGATAAGGCTGCATTTGAGTTCTCTGAGGTGAGTGAAGCAGACGTGAGGAACCACAAACTTTCAGATCAAACAGAACATAAAAATCTAACTTAAGGCTAACATGGAGCGCACAGGTTTAGTGATCGTGGTGTGTGTCTCTCAGACTGAGGTCATGCTGAAGACAGCTGAGGGACTTGCTGGACCCTATGTTTGGGGTCAGTATGACATTCTGGTTTTGCCTCCATCATTCCCGTATGGCGGCATGGAGAACCCGTGCCTAACCTTTGCCACCCCCACTGTGCTGGTAGCTACCTACTCTACATGATCAGGTTATTGATTTGTCTCATTGTCATGTGAGGGTTCTGATCTGTTTCCTGTCTGTCTCTTCTCCAGGCTGGAGACAAATCTCTGTCCAACGTGAGTAGAACCTTTGATCGATGGGCTCCGAGTATGTTCTAATACACGTGACGCATTTTTGATGTTTTTGTGTCTTTCAGGTGATTGCCCACGAGATCTCTCACAGCTGGACAGGAAACTTGGTGACTAACAAGACCTGGGAGCACTTTTGGTAAATACAATGGCAGTGAGAATCAAACATACAATTCCTATGTTAGGAACTGAAAGACTTTCATGTTACATACTAAGAGGTCAGAGGTGAGGGACAAAAGGCCTTAAAAGTGATCTATTAGGTCTTTTGTAAACATTGTGGACCCAGAGTAAAGAACCTGAAACAGGACTGATGTGATACTGTCTTTGGGGGTTCTGTACTGTCTGTAAGCCAGTTTCAGATATCATGTGACCCAACAGGTCAAAGGGCTGAGCTCTCTACCATTGTGCTTTCTGTTGGTTCTGTTAGTTCGCTGAAACCCAGAGTCTAAATTCTCAAGAATAGAAATAGGATGTGGAAAAATAGGACACTATTTCAATGGTCTAAGGTACACTGTTGCCCCACACTTTGAGGTGCCTTGCAGCAATGCTTTCACTAGTTTCTGTCAGCTCATTGTCTGTCTTTCCACCGTGTGCCCTCGCGGTCAAAATACAAGGTGACTATGTATGTACTTTACACTCAAAGGAGGGGACTCGTTTGAAGTGGGTGTGGCATTGGCACAATCTCAGTGCATTGTTATTTTAGTGCATTTTCTCACAATACACCTAAAACCAGCAAAGGGGATGTCTAAAATCAATGGTGCATTTCAGCCATTACTTAAGCAGCGCGTTTACAAAGCGTGAGCATGCACATTGTAGTGAAACGGGCACAAAAGGAAACACTTAGCGGTGTGCTGGAATTTTCCTCTGTTTTACTGGATGAAGTTGTAAAAGTTATAATCTGATCAAAATATTGTTTCCATCCATCTTCTGCTTATCTGGGTCATGGGGGCATCAGTCCAGGCAGAGTAACCCAGACTTCCACCCGGTTCACATAGTACCATCATCCCCATGATTCTTCCTGCAGGTGGTGAGCTCACTGGAGGGTGGACCCATGTGTGTCATAGTTCGCCCCTTGGAGCAGAGAGTAGGACCCAGATGCATAACGAGCATTCAACATTTTATTAATAAACTCAAAAAAACAGCTCAGAAGCTGAAACAAAAACAGGCAAGGCTTGGCAGGGCAGACAAAACTCACAGGCAGAAAAACTCACAGACTAGGCAAGACAGGACTGGACAGGAGCGTGTGTGAAATGTCAGAATGACAACGAATGACGCAGAACCCAGCTGAGGGGCTGCGTCCTCTAAATAACAGGTGAACTAATTATAGAAACTCAAAACAGCTGTGAATCATCAAGAACTCAACCACACGCAAACCAGGCAAGACTAAGGTGAGAAATAAACACACTTTAAATACAACAAGATAGAACATGAATATAAGAACCAAAATGACAAACAGGACCAAAATAATAAACAATAATAAATACAGAAACCCAGAAAATGAACTTAAAGCAAGAATGTGGATTGGAGGTCACGTCCTGGTGACAATCTATAAATTCAAGGGATCTCTGTCTGTTTGTTTGTGTGTGTGTCTGTGTGTGTTCCTCAGACATCTCTCAATCTGTTCGTCACACTGACCTAAGATTTTAAACGTGCTTTACTGAAGCTACGAGGGTATGCATTCCCAAATATGGAGTCACTCAGTCAAAATATGTAATTTTTATCAATAAAAGTTTAGCCACCACTGTGTGACCGCTCTGTCTTCATCCCCCTGGCTTCAAGAAGTGTGGGTGGAGTTTTGGATTGACTCCGTGCTCATTGGAGAATACGCCGCATCACAACCATGCTGATTGGATAACACAGCATCACGACCTGTCAGTCACCACAACGCTTTGCAAACAAAGATTTTAGAAGTGCTTTGCTGCTGAGGTGTACTGCAGTCAAGTGGCCCGTCGATCGCAAAGAGACTGTCAAACCAGCCGTGGCTTAAAGTATCATGCACTTCTATTCTAGACATTACGGTAGAGGCAAAAAAGACCCTTGCAACTTTAAAAAAAAAAAAATTCAAAGTGCTTTATTAACAATTTTCAAAGTACAAATAAGTTTTGTCATAAACAAAAATTACAAACCAACAGAGCACAGTACAAAAAAATGAGCAAAAGAGCAAACGGCATTCAACAAGAGAAAAGGGGGAAAAAAGAGAAAAAAATCAGACAAAAATAACAAAGGAAGACAATAGGTATCTTTATAAATAAATAATATCAGTATATAATAATATAGGCCTTATTAAACTAAACCAGCCATTTCAAATGTTACATATAACTTAAAAGTGTGTATATTTTTAACAAGTTTTAGTGATGTACAAAATAAAATAGTCATTTTGCCAATGGTTTATCTGGGGTTTAGTTTAAAAAAAAAATCAACATTTATGAATAAAATGTTTACAAATTAAAATCAAATTGTTTATCATTAATTCTACTTTCTTTTTTTTTCCACAATATTTTTTATTGAACCTTTTTTTTATACAAACATGGCACAAACAATCAGACACTAACACAAAAGTAATTTAAAAATTAAAAAGAACAATAACAAAAAAAAGTGTAATAAAAACAACAACAACAACAACATCCATTAACAAACACAAATCAACAACAATGCTCCTCTGTTTAGTCTTGGTAATCTGTTATATAAGAATACATAATATGCATTCAACAGCTTGGAATTTGCAAGGTCCACACATACCATTCACCTTCTTCTTCAGACGTTATGTTTAAATTCTTTACATAATCAAAAAAGGTCTCCATATATTCTCAAATGCATTTTCCTTTAATTTCAGTGTATATGTTATTCTTTCTAGTGGAAGGTTTGTTAACATTTGTCTTAACCACTGAGTCACATCTGGTCTATGAATCTTTTTCCACAGTAGTGCAATACATTTTTTGGCATTAAGCAAACTGAGGTTTATGAATGCTTTTTCACTCTTATTAAAGTTATGTTTTTCTGGATACAGACCCAACAAAAACAGTTTAGGGTTCAATATGATTTGTTTTGAAATTATTTTTTCAATTGTTACTCTCACCTCTTCCCAAAACATTGATTTTTCTACATTCCCATAAACAGTGAAATAGGGTTCCTTTACTTTCCATACATTTTGTGCACGTATCTGGTATGTTTTTGTTATATCTATTTAATTCCACTGGTGTAACATACATCCGCATTAACCATTTAAAATGTATCAGTTTAAGACGTACATTTATTGATTTGGTTTGAGCTCCTGCACAAGCCATTTCCCATTGTTCCTCTGAAATTTCAACTTGCAGGTCCTCTTTCCAATAATTCAGTCTTTTCTGTGAGTTTTCACTTGAGTATAGTGTCAATGAGTTGTAAAACTCTGAAATAATACCCTTTCTCTTACTATCTTTCATCAAAATTTTTTCCAAAAATGAATAAGTAGGTCGGTGAGAGCATTATTTTGATTTGATCGAATAAAATTTCTAAGCTGAAGATATTTAAAAAAGTGTGTTCTATTAAGATTGAATTTAATCCTCAGTTCTTCAAAAGACATTGTTATCTGAGCGTGACAAATATAAGTCTCGAATCTTTTGAATCCCTTTTATATTCCATATTTTAAATACAGTATCCGCTCTCCCTGGTGTAAAATATTGATTACCCCATATTGGGCTAAATTGTGACAGTGAGTGTGGTTCTTTTAAATATTTTTTGGTTTCACACCATATTTTGATCATGTGATTTACAATTGGATTTTTAACTTGTTTCTGTAGTTTTTTAGCTGAGTCTGAGTATATGAATAAGGGAAGATGTAAAGGTAAATTGTATGATTCCATTTCAGTCCAGTGAGGAAGATCATTTGATGAAAAATAATATGTCATAGACCTCAGTTGTGCTGACCAGTAATACAACATAAAGTTTGGACATTTCAGACCTCCACGATCAAATGGTAAATATAGTAAGGACAAACGTAATCTAGCCTTCCTATTGTTCCATATAAATTCCACTAACTTTTTTTTTAATTCTTGAAAATAGATCTGAAGGTGGTGGTAAAGGAATGTTTTGAAATAAATAAAGTATTTTTGGTAAGATATTACTTTTAAGTATATTAATTCTCCCGATCATCGACATTGGTAGTGGCATCCATCTCTGAAGTGACTCATTAATATCTGTCATTAAGGCTTCATAGTTGGCATTGGCGACTAATTCTAGCTTAGGCACAATTTGAATTCCTAAATATTTAAACTGATTTAAACTGATTTACAACATTGAATTGGTTTACCTCAGGAGCTGGGTGATTTCTCTGGGTCTCATTTAACATTAATATTGAAGATTTTGTTTTGTTTATTTTATATCCTGATATATCCCCAAAGTTCTTTATTAAATTTAACAAGGTCAGAATTGATTTTTTAAAATTCGACAAACAAAATTATGTCATCGGCATACAGGGAGATTTTATGTTCTGTTGGTCCTACTTTAATTCCATATATTTGTGGATGTAAACGTACTGCCATCGCTAAAGGTTCAATTGCCATAGTAAACAATAAGGGTGAAAGTGGACAGCCTTGTCGACATCCTCCACTGATTTTTATTGATTTTGAGATATTGCTGTTTGTTAGGATTTCTGCTGTAGCATTATTGTATATTATCTGGACCCATTTTATGAAATTATTTCCAAGTCCAAACCTTTCTAGAACTTCAAAAAGATAGGGCCATTCGACCCTATCAAAGGCCTTTTCGGCGTCCAATGATAAGAGAGCTGTATCTGGTGCTTCTTTATTGGAATAAATAATGTTAAATAGTCTTCTTACATTATGGAAGCCTTGTCTTCCCATTATAAAGCCATTCTGATCTCGGTTAATAATATTTGGTAATATTTCTTGTAGTCGTTTTGCTAAAATTTTACAGATTATTTTAAGATCAGCATTTAATAGGCTTGTTGGTCTCATGTTTTCACATTTATTAGGGGGTTTACCTGGTTTTGGTAACAGTATAATTAAGGCATTATTCATGTATGGTGGTAAATTACCATTTTGAAATGCTTCTAAAACCATTTCCAACAGTGGTTTTATTAATTTATTCTTAAATTTTTTATAGAGGTCAACTGGAAGACCATCTGGTCCTGCTCTTTTTCCTGATTTCATATTATCAATGGCTTGCCCAACTTCTTCTTGACTAATTTTAGACTCCAGTATCTCCCTGTTTTCATTTGGAATACATGGTATAGATAATCCACCCAAAAACCCATTTAATTTTGTTAAGTCAGTTTCATTTTTTGTATCATATAGTTTTCCATAATAACCTCTAAAGGCACTATTAATTTCTAAAGGATCTACAACTGCCTGTCCGTTACTTATAATACTGGTAATTGGTGTTTTAAATTCTAATTGTTTAATCTGCCATGCCAATAATTTCCCTGATTTTTCACCTTGTTCGTAAAAAGTTTGCTTCAATCTTAGAAGACTCGAGGCAGCTCTATTCGCTGATTTTTTTTGTCATATTCAGCTCTCAGAATCAGTAATTCGTTCTCTAACTTTGGGTTACTTCCTGCATACACTTTTTCTGGAAGAATTTTTATTTTATGTTCCACTTGGACTCTCTCCTCTCGAGCCTTCTTAGATTTTGAACCTGTATAACTAATAATATGCCCCCTAATAAAAGCTTTGAAAGCCTCCCACTTTACACATGCTGATGTCTGTGTAGTATTGATATCAAAGAACTCATCTATCTGTTTTTCTATGTACTTAACAAATTCCTCATCCTGAAGCCATTTATGCTGAAATTGCCACCTACCTGGATCCTTTGTCAATTTCTTATCTACATGTATTAGACAGCAGGGTGCATGATCAGAGATCA
Organism: Pholidichthys leucotaenia; assembly: GCA_020510985.1. Taxonomy (NCBI): domain Eukaryota; kingdom Metazoa; phylum Chordata; class Actinopteri; order Cichliformes; family Pholidichthyidae; genus Pholidichthys; species Pholidichthys leucotaenia. The sequence continues at coordinate 212,266,200 of CM035845.1, read as the reverse complement.
CGATGTTACCATAGAAAGTTTTGAATCTTGAACCTTAATTCTGTGGAGATCAAAAAATAGTCAATACGTGAGAATGTCTTGTAGGTATTAGAATAACAAGAGTAGGCTTTGACTTGTGGTTTCATTTCTCTCCATATATCCAGCAATCTCAATTCTTTCATAAAATGATTAATGGTCATTCTGCATCCATTGTGCGTACAGTCCAGTCCTGTTGATCTATCTATACTGGGATTCAATGTACAATTAAAATCCCCTGCTATTATATGTTGCCCTGTAAGTGATGATAAAGTAAGAAATAAATTAGTGAAGAAGTTTTGATCATCTATATTGGGCCCGTATAAGTTCACCAGATTTATATTTTCTAATAACAAAGATCCTTGGATTTTTTTTTTTTTTTTTTTGTTACTTATTTGTACCCGTAGGTAGACTTGGTTTGCAGTCTGGTGACAAGCCACTGGCTGCTGGTCGCTGCGTGCGCGAGCGCCCTAAACCTACATGTTTTTGGTGTGCGGGAGGAAACCGGAGAAATCCCGGAGTAAACCCGCGCAACACGGGGAGAACATGCAAACTCCACACAGCTCACTGTTGGTCGGGGGCTGGGATCGAACCCACGATCCCCGCGATCCCCCGGCCGAGGGTAAAACTGTGCTGCCACAGTGCTAAACCACTGCGCCACCGTGCAGCCACTTAACTCCAAAATTTTATAGCAACTTTGTACATCATAGCTTTTTTTTTTAATATATATAATATAATACAATCTATATTTTGTAGACATGCTATATGTTTCAGATCAGCCAGATGCTTGTACAAGCCATCCTACAAACTACAGCAGATGATTAGATATCTTCCTAATTTGTCTCCAGTTACTTTTTTTCACTTGAAATGGGACTGTTTTATGTATGAGAGTCATAACTCCCCTGGCTCGGGATGAAAATGATGAGGTGAACACATTTTCCTGCCATCTTCTCCTAATTCTTTTTACATCCTCCTCTATTAGATGAGTTTCTTGTAAAAACACAATTTTTGAACCTATGTCTTTTATTTTATTCATAACTTGTTTAAGTTTTTTTAGATTTTGTAGACCTCTGCAATTCCATGAAGTTAAATTAAGATTAACGCTTTGGTCTATGATCAATAAGGAGTTTGAGATTACCTTGCAATATAAACATGCTCATACAGAGAAGCAAAAACATGGGTGGTTGAACATTCATCCTACAAACTACACAAAAACAAATTCCCCCTCCCCACATTCGTGGTAATCCCTCCAAAATCAAAAAAAAAATTCAGTCTCCCGCTATAGCCAGTGACTGCTCCACACCCGCAAGGATCCGTCAAAGCCACTCTTTCTTTCTGCTCTCAATCACCCTGACTCTACTACTTTTTAAAGACATAACATCAACTCTTTTCTGTAGTTTTTCCAACTTAACTCCAAAATTTTATAGCAACTTTGTACATCATAGCTTTTTTTTTTAATATATATAATATAATACAATCTATATTTTGTAGACATGCTATATGTTTCAGATCAGCCAGATGCTTGTACAAATACTTAAATATTCTACCTTTATATCTTGTTCATGCTTCATGCTTAGCTCCCACCAGTCTCCTCTTGGATCTGCTTGATAAGCTCCTGCGCCTCCTGAGGGGTCTTGAAGATATGGGTTCTCCCTTTATATGTGACCAGGAGTCTTGCCGGATGAACCACTCCGTGACGAATCCCGAGGTTGCGCAGCTCTTTACGGGCGGGGTCAAACTGTTTCCTTAATTGTTGAATTCCTGTGGCCAAATCTGGGTAGAACCGCACCTGTTGATCCTGGTATTTAATTTCTCCTTTAGTTCGCGCCGCGTTGGTGACCGTCATCTTGTCTCTGTAGTTGAGGAACTTCATAATCAGCGTCCTCGGTGGTGTCTTATATCTCGGTGGGCCGATTCGGTGAGCGCTCTCTAAGACGACCAATGACTGCAGATCCGCGTTGTTCAGCGCTTCTGGAATCCACTTTTCCAAAAAGGAACATGTATCCCATCTCTCCGTTCCCTCCGGAAGGCCCACCAGCCTCAGATTATTCCGTCGCGACCAGGATTCTAAGTCCAGGACGTTATCTTCCAGACGTTTATTTTTTAATTCCAATGTTTGCATCTTTAATTGTAGGCTGGTGACGTCATCTTCAGCGCTGGAGATCCAGAGCTCCGCCTGCGATACTCGTTCCATACAGTCGCTTATTTCCTTTCTCATTCCTTCTATCGCTGCTATAATCCCATCAAATTTAGATGAAAAGTCTGCTCTCATGGAGCTGATGGCAGCGAGTACTGCACTTGTGCCCTCCTCAGCAGTCACCGCTCCGCCGCTAGCTCTCTCCTCTGCCATAGTCTCTGGAGATTTTTCTGCTTCATCACGAGCGTGGAAGTCCGTTAGCTTGGATTGTTTTGTCGATACACTTTTTCCTCCGCCTACTTTCCCAGCCTTAGTCTTTACCATATCCGCGCCTAAACGCTGGGATAGGTTTTTGTTCCAATTGAGAGAGTTTTAGCCTACTTTTTATTTTTAGGAGCAGAGCAGTGTGAAACACGTCTTCCTACGTGGCCGCCATAACCGGAAGTCCGAGAAATCCTTTTACCGGAGAAAGCCGTGGAGAAAAGTTAAAAAATGTCTCATTTGTGACAGACAAACAACCCGGCTGAAGGGAACGGATTTCCGTTTTCGGTCTTGGCCAGTCGATGAGCTTGATTTTTCTTCTTCACCAAGATTTTTTCTTCCTGGTCAGTGGTGGTTTCGGCTACAGCACCCCAAACGAGCAGTTGTTGTAATTGCGTGACGTTGTCCAGGCAGTTTGGTCCGCTGCAGTATGAATGCAAACCAAACCAAAGGAAGGTGTGAAAATTCTCGGCATTCCTCACTCAGTCGAACCAAGACCCCCGGACTATCCTGATTTGAATGCAGCCTTAAAAACAGAGATTGAGTGTGTCTCCCGAATCCAGATTGGTTGCTGGTTCCAAAGGAGAGGAGCATGACAACTCAAAGCTCTGCCTGCCATTGTACTTTGAGATTCTATGTATTACAAGTAATCTTGCATTTTGGGACATAGTGCTCTCTAGGGATGATAAGGTACTATCATATCTTTTCTTGGGATTGTTAAGAAAAACTCAGTGTAACTGCGAGAATTGTTTTCTTTATATAAAACACTGTAGATCTGATATCCAGGCCTACAGATCGGTTTTGTTTGTGCTTTCAGGCTCAATGAGGGTCATACAGTTTACCTGGAGAGGATGATCGGCAGGTGTATGGAGGGGGAACAGTTCAGACAGTTTAAGGCCATGGGCGGCTGGAAGGACCTGCAGGACTCTGTGAGAACCATCCTTACATTGCAGATTGTGTGTACTGTTTGTCTTTCCTCTCACCTGTGCCCATCATACCTCAGGTGAACACCTTTGGAGCCAACAACCCTCTGACAAACCTAATCCCCAGTCTGCAGGACGTTGACCCTGACGATGCCTTCTCCTCCGTGCCCTATGAGAAGGGCTTCGCTCTGCTGTACCACCTGGAGGAGCTGATGGGAGGGCCAGGTATCAATCTGTGCACACACCCGCACACATCTTTGTTCCTTGACCCTTTGTTCACACACATCTTGGCTGGTCTCCTTCAGAGGTGTTCATGGGGTTTGTGAAGTCGTATATCCAGCTGTTTGCCTATACGAGTGTCACAACAGATGAGTGGAAGAACTACCTGTTCACCTACTTTAAAGACAAGGTGAGGAAACCTGAATTGGTGGGGTCAGCTGTAGGCTTGTAAGGGCCTATGTTTCTTTTGACCAAATTAAATGTGAAGGTGATGGTAAAATGTAAAATACCATTAAGGGTGTGGTAGCGGGTCTAAACATTAAAATGAGCTGCTGTCTCTCAGGTGGACATCCTTAACAAGGTGGATTGGAACGCATGGATGTTCACTCCGGGGATGCCTCCAGTCAAACCTCAGTAAGTGGATACTGTCAGACCTCCATCTGGTTTCTGAGTCCTTAAATAGACCTTATTCCTTTGTTCTGATTTTGTTGTTTTAAGGTATGATACTACTCTGGCTGATGCCTGCATTGTTCTGAGTCAGAAGTGGCTCAAGGTAAGACCTTCACTGGGATATATGAATATGTTATGATTGAGTCTGTGTTCAGTCTCAAAACGCCATTGTTCATTCCCCTTCAGGCCCAAGATCAGGACCTGAAGAACTTTATGGAATCAGACCTCAAGACGCTATCGTCCCATCAGCTCATTGAGTTCTTGTCTCTCCTGTTGCAGGAGGTACCACAGTTTAGCACGTCATGACCATAACCACTGGCTGTGGCCTGGATTTAAAAAAAAGTTATAAAATAAACAATTTATGAACAGTTTTTACAGACATCCAGCAAAATATCCATTCACATAAGTAAGTTTATAATCATCCAGTTATGTTTGTCTGAAGTTCCCTTTTTTACATTAAAAACAAAAACATTTACAATTACATACAAAATATGTTCATTAAAGATTTTCCCTGACTCATTTCCCGTGGACATAGAGGAAACTTGGCAAACTTGGCACAGTTATTAGTCTTCCTCTACATAGGTGCCACCAAGGGTCACACACTTCTCCCATCACTTTATGCCACTGTGGAGACCCTCCTGTAGAAATCTGCAGGTTGCGTCAGAAGCCACGGCTTGACCTCATAAATCGGTATTTCATCATCTTGGAAGTGCTTGCCCTTCAAAAATAACTTCATGGTTGTAAAGTGTTGGAAGTGAGATGGTATGAGGTTGGAAGAGCATGTGGGGTGATTATGGGTGACATGCGAGTTGTGCATTGTCTTGTAGGATGCAAACACCTTCAGGTTCAGGTTCAGGTTACTTTATTTGTACCTGTAGGTAGATTTGTTTTGCTTGATCTTTGGCATACCTTTGATCAACCTCTCGGTTTTGACGGCCTTCTGCAATTTCTGCAGTAGTGAAGCATAGAAAGTCCCAGTAATTGCAGTACCCTTTGCCAGGAAATTCATCACTAATACTCCATACGGGTCCCAGAAGACCATGAGCATGGCCTTGCCCGGTGAGGGTTGGACATGTGCCGCCTTCAGAGGTGGTGAGTCATAATGCTTTCATTGCTTCAACTGGACTTCTCTGGATCATAGCGATGGATCCATGTTTCATCCTGCGTGATTAGTCTGTCGAAGACATCCACCTGGTTTTCTTGGAACATGGCCAAAAGGGCATGGGAGCACGTGACTCATTCCTGTTTCTGGAAAGGTGGAAGCAACCTAGGGAATCAGCTGTGCAGACACCTTCCACATGTGCAAATGGTCATAGATGATTTTTTTTTTCAGACCCCGCACTGATCTTGACATCTTGGGCTAGATGGTGAATGGTTATACAGTGATCCTCCAAAATGGTGGCCTCCACTTCCCATATGGTGTCTTCATCAATGGCACACTGTCGTCACCACGGAATGGGTGCTGTTTCCACTGATGTCTGACCACACTTGAACTGTCGATGCCAGTGCTTGAGTACATCATACGATGGGATATCCTCCCCATGAGGCCCCACTGAAGTGGTGGCCTTGTGGTAGAGCACCTGCCCCTCAGCTGGGAGGTCACGAGTTCAAGCCCCAGCTGGGTCATACCAAACACCATATAAAAATGGTACTTCCCGCCCTCTAGCTTGGTGCTCAGCATAATAGAATGGGGGAAGGAAAAATTGTAACCCACTGACAACAGATGAAAATTAGCCACTGGCTACAATCTGGCAAGTTTACATTGATTGATATCAATGTTCATCAACTTGCACTGTCCTTAAAAAACAACAATTTACAATATAAGTCTTTTTCATTTCATCAGATGTCTCCCATGATGTGCGGCCTCTCAAGTACAAGAACCTGAAGACGCTCTGCATTCAACTGGCTCCATTATCACACCTTACTTCACCCTAGCACCTGTAAAAATGAAGCTCTTAGGTGTTTAGAGTTGCAAATTACCACATGACCTGTAGAGATGTGTATTATTATACATGTGCAATTTCAGCCTCGATAACTGGAAATGGGTCAGGGGAAATCTTTAATGAGCCACCCTCATAGAACTGGCTGGGGAGTGACCTTAACATTAATGCATAATCATAAATCAAATCAATCAAAAATGTGGTCTGTGGGTTGTTATGTAGTGGACCCATTTTTCTCAGCAAGTCATCAACAATTCTAATTTAATGTTTGACATATGCTGTAATGTTCTTGATGTCCATCCATGTGTTCAGCATTGCTCTTTCATGTCATAGCCATCTCCTTGTACAACCCCAATTCCAGTGAAGTTGGGACATTGTGTAAAACAAACAAAAAAAACAAAACAAAGTCCAGTGATTTAAAAATGATTTTCAACCTGTATTCAATTGAAGATACTATAAAGGCAAAATATTTAATGTTTAAACGTTATTGTTTTGTGGCAAATAGTCACTAATTTTTTTTTAATTTGATGCCTGCAACACATTCCAAAAAAGCTGGGACAGGGGCAAGAAAAGACTGGGAAAGTTGAAGAATAGAAGGAGCATCCCTGAAAGGCTCAGTCATTCACAAGCAAGGATGTGAACAATTTTGTGAACAACTACATGGGAAAATAGTCCACTTTTTAAGAACATTTGTCAACATATAATTGCAACGAATTTAGGGATTTCATCATCTATCATCCATAATATCATCAAAAGATTCAGAGAATCTGGAGAAATTTCTGCACATAAGTGACAAGACCAAAAACCAACATTGAATCCTCGTGACCTTCAATCTCTCAGGCCACACTGCATTAAAACAGAAATCATTCTGTAAAGGATATTACCACGTGGGCTTAGGAACACTTCAGAAAACCGTTGTCAGTTAACACAGTTCATCGCTACAAGTGCAAGTTAAAACTCTACCATGCAACAACACTCAGAAGCACCGCGGGTTGCTCTGGGCCTGAGCTCGTCTGAGATGGACTGCCTCAAACTGAAAAAGTGTGCTGTGGTCTGATGAGTCAACATTTCATATTGTTTTTGGAAATCATGGACATCGTGTCCTCCAAATTCTTACTAAACATCCAGACTGTTATCAGCATTAAGTTCAAAAGCCAGCATCTGTGATGGCATGGGGGTGTGTTGGTGCCCATGGCATGGCTAACTTGCACATCTATGAAGGCACCATTAATGCTGAATGATACATACAGGTTTTGGAGCAACATATGCTGCCATCCAAGCAACGTCTCTTTAGATTTCAGTTTATTTAAAGGTGAACTGAACTGAACGGCATTGAACGGCACTGGGTGATGGTACATACAATTATAAAGATAATTTATCATTGGCACCCCCTCCACAAATCCCGGAATCTTGGAGAAAATCGCGATTTTGAATTTCCCGCCCTGAAAAATCAGACAAATCCGCCAATTAACCGGAAGTGCAGCCGGAGTTCCGCGTGACGTCACGAGTGTGACCCAGTCCTCATGTTTACCGTTGCGAGCACGTCGACACTGGTTGTTTTTGGTGCATTTTGTCGTGATAGTCGACTACAAAACACTTCCAACACCTGGGAAGATCTGTTCAGTGGCCAAGGAAAGCTGTCATGGCGACGAAAGAAAAGAAAGGGGGAGGAAAAGCGACCGGGAAGCGATGCGTTTCTAGATATACAGTGATCCCTCACTTATCGCGTTTAATGGGGACCAGAACCGACCGCGAAAAGTGAAAAACCGCGAAGTAGCGTCACCCCCCTCAAGGGCGTCACAAGCACTATTTTGCACAAAAAGGCATAAGAGAACAGCGAAAAGTGCCACTAAGCAACACGAGCGATAAAGAACAATGAATGCGGTCTTCCTTCGCTGGGTAAAACGTCTCGGCCAATCAGCTTGTGAGATTCCCGAGCGGTGAAGAGGTGGGCGGAGAGGAGTGGAGCGGTGGTCAGAGAGGTGGATTTTGAGTTGTGCGGGCTCTCCGTGTTGATACCTGATGTTCTAATGTAGTCTCCCTGCCTTCTACATTAGAACATCAGGTATCAACACGGAGAGCCCGCACAACTCAAAATCTACCTCTCTGACCACCGCTCCACTCCTCTCCGCCCACCTCTTCACCGCTCGGGAATCTCGCAAGCTGATTGGCCGAGACGTTTTACCTCGCAAGCTGATTGGCCGAGACGTTTTACCCAGCTTCGCTCCCTGCCGAGTACCCATACCCAGCGAAGGAAGACCGCATTCATTGTTCTTTATCGCTCGTGTTGCTTAGTGGCACTTTTCGCTGTTCTCTTGTGCCTTTTTGTGCAAAATAGTGCTTGTGACGCCCTTGGGGGGGGGGGGTGACTCTACTTCGCGGTTTTTCACTTTTCGCGGTCAGTTCTGGTCCCCATTAAACGCGATAAGTGAGGGATCACTGTAATAAGTTGGAAAAATGCTGATTTTTTTTTTCCTTTCTTTTTTATGGTTAATTTTCCTTATCCTGACACCCCAAACATGCCAAAGTAAAGACTCACCATTCTGTATTCAATAAGCAACTCTCCTCCCCATCACTGCTGCGGTCTGAGTCGGTGCCGGAATCCCCCAAAAATTCTGGCTCTAATCTGTACGGTTCTATGCCTCCCTCGCTCTCTTCCTGTTCACTTGACACTCCTGCATCCTCCTCTGTCTCGTCACCGATCCTGAATGCCTCTTCACTCTGAAAACTCTGGTGTTCTTGACTGCTGGAACTGCTATCATCTGCCATTGTTGTTTTGATAAGGGTCACACTCGTGACGTCACGCAGCGTCGTCTGCACTACTTCCGGTTTGTTTGGCACTGCCAGCCAGAGGCAAAAGTTTATCGGCTTATAGCTTGGCCATCGCACAGCCTAAAAATTTCTTTTATGTGTTGAAAAATACAATAGGTAATAAGGAATTAATCTGCTATTCTACTTTTTCGGCATAAAGGTGGGTTCAGTTCTACTTTAAAGGACAGTGCAAGTTAATGTACATCAATAACAATCAACGTAAACATGCCAGATCACAGCCAGAGACAAATTTCCGTCTGTTGTCCAGATACACTACTCCCAAAAAATTAGGGATATTCATCTTTTGGGTGAAATTTTAGGATGCTCCTAAAATGCACTATAACCTATACAGGTGAACTTAATTTGACCTTCTCTCACCTTTTGAATGCACATGTCCAACTGTTCAATGTTTCAGTACTTTTTGCATAACTTTCTGTTCTCTAACAAGGTGCTTAACAGCAAAATTCACAACAGGTGCTTGATCCATGAATCGACCAATGAATTTTCTGGTTCAATTAGAATTGGTACTGGAATAATAAGACTTGAGTAATGACTGGACCAAGTTTTACTATTTTTTCTACTGGTTTTCCTGCTATTTTTCTTCCTCTTGGCTGTGAAAAACAGTAAGAGCAGTGTCAAAAGGATTGTTTACACACGCAACCAGCTGATGGCACTGAACAGGCCTACGCTCCTACCCGGAGCGAAGCCCCTGATCCAGGACGAGCTGAGGAGGAGATGCCGGGGGCAAGGAGCTGGAGGAAAGGTTGGAATGAGGAGGAGAAAATTTAAACCAACAGTACCGGTGTTAATAACGGGGAATGTGAGGTCTCTGGGAAACAAGACAGACGAGCTCACAGTGCTGGTCAGGACGCAGAGAGAATACCAGGAGAGCAGTATCATGTGTTTTACAGAGATGTGGCTTCACTCACACATCCCGGACAATGTCGTCACATTACTCAGCTTCAAGACTATCTGGGCAGAAAGGGACATTATAAGGAGCGGTAAAAGGAAAGGAGGAGTGATTGCATTTTTTGTGAACGGAAGGTGGTGTAATCCTGGACACATTTATTTAAAGGAATGTCTCTGCAGCCTGTGAGCTGCCAAGAGAGCTTGCGTGTGCCATTGTAATTGCTGCTTACATTCCTCTGTCAGCTGATGCAGCAGCAGCCTGTGATGTCATCATCTCCACTGCTGCCACTCTATTGGGCTAGCACCCTGACGCATTTATGGCCATCACGGGAGATTTAACCATGTCTCACTGGACAAAACATTACCAAACTTCCACCAGTTTGTTGACTGTTCCACCAGTGAAAATAAAACGCTGGATCTCCTGTATGCCAATTTTAAAGATGCATACAGCGCCACAGCTATACCCACCAATCCCACAGATCCAATCACAGCCTGGTTCTGTTAACCCCCAGGTACGTTCCTCTTGTGCAAAGGCAGCGTGCTGACACACGGACTGTGAGAAGGTGGACACAGGAGGCTGCTGATGCACTACAGGACTGCTTCAAGGTGACAAACTGGGATGTACTCTGTGGGCCACACGGGGAGGACATGGACAACATGATTGACTGCATCACAGAATACATCAAATTCTCTGAAAACACAACCATGCCATCCTAGACCGTGCACTGTTTCCCCAACAACAAACCATGGATCACCAGTGACCTGAAAGCACTTCTTAACAAGAAGAAGGGGGCATTTACAGACGTGGACAAAATTGTTGGTACCCCTCTGTTAGTGAAAGAAAAACCCACAATGGTCACAGAAATAACTTGAATCTGACAAAAGTGGTAATAAATAAAAATTCTATGAAAATTAACCAATGAAAATCAGACAATGCTTTTGAATTGTGGCTCAACAGAATTATTTTAAAAATCAAACTCATGAAACAGGCCTGGACAAAAATGATGGTACCCTTAACTTAATATTTTGTTGCACAACCTTTTGAGGCAATCACTGCAATCAAACGATTTCTGTAACTGTCAGTGAGACTTCTGCACCTCTCAGCAGGTATTTTGGCCCACTACTCATGAGCAAACTGCTCCAGTTGTCTCAGGTTTGAAGGGTGCCTTCTCCAGACGGCATGTTTCAGCTCCTTCCACAGATGTTCAATAGGATTTAGATCAGGGCTCATAGAAGGCCACTTTAGAATAGTCCAATGTTTCGCTCTTAGCCATTCTTGGGTGTTTTAGCTGTGTGTTTTGGGTCATTATCCTGTTGCAAGACCCATGACCTGCGACTGAGACCAAGCTATCTGACACTGGGCAGCACATTTCTCTCTAGAATACCTTGATAGTCTTGAGATTTCATTGTACCCTGCACAGATTCAAGACACCCTGTGCCAGATGCAGCAAAGCAGCTCCAGAACATAACAGAACCTCCTCCATGCTTCACAGTAGGGACAGTGTTCTTTTCTTGGTATGCTTCATTTTTGTGTCTGTGAACATAGAGCTGATGTGCCTTGCCAGAAAGTTCCAGTTTTGTCTCGTCTGTCCATAGGGCATTCTCTCAGAAGCTTTGTGGCTTGTCAACATGCAGTTTGGCAGATTCCAGTCTGGCTTTTTTATGATTTGTTTTCAACAGTGGTGTCCTCCTTGGTCATCTCCCATGAAGTCCACTTTGGCTCAAACAACAACGGATGGTGCGATCTGACACTGATGTACCTTGACCTTGGAGTTCAGCATGAATGTGTTTAGAGGTTGTTCTGGGCTCTTCTGTCACCATTCATATTATCCGTCTCCTCCTGCGGCCATGTCCAGGGAGGTTGGCTACAGTCCCCTGGATCTTAAATTTCTGAATAATATGTGCAACTGTAGTCACAGGAACATCAAGCTCCTTGGAGATGGTCTTATAGCCTTTACCTTTAACATGTTTGTCTATAATTTTCTTTCTAATCTCCTGAGACAGCTCTCTCCTTTGCTTCCTCTGGTCCATGTTTAGTGTGGTACACACCATGTCAACAAACAGCACAGTGACTACTTGTCACCCTTTAAATAGGTTGACTGACTGATTACAAGTTTCTAGACACCTGTGATGTTAATTGGAGGACACATCTTGGTTGAATATGTCCCTATGGTCACATTATTTTCAATCTTTTCTAGGGGTACCATCATTTTTGTCCAGGCCTGTTTCATGAGTTTGTTTTTTAAAATAATTCTGTTGAACCACAATTCAAAAGCATTGTCTGATTTTCATTAGTTAATTTTCAAAGAATTTTTATTTATTACCACTTTTGTCAGATTCAAGTTATTTCTGTGACCATTGTGGGTTTTTCTTACATTAACAGAGGGGTACCAACAATTTCGTCCACGTTTGTAGGTCTGGAGACAGGGAGGAACTGAGGAGAGTGCAGCTTGAACTGAGAGAGATGCTGAGGATGTGCAAAGAACAACAACAGGAGGAAGTTAGAGGTTAAATTCCAGCAGAAAAACATGAGGGATGTGTGGTCTGAAATGAAAAACATCATTGGGTGTAAGGGGAGAGGCAGACAGACACTGGGGAGCCTTGAGAGAGCTGATGAGCTGAACCTGTTTTTTAATAGGTTCAACTCACCATCTGTCACCCCCACAACACAGCCAGAGCCCCACACACCCCTCCCCCCTCACTCCCCTGTGCAGCACCTTTCTCCCCCCTCCTCTCCACTGAAGACATCAGCACCAACCACCACATCACTGTGACTACAGGCCAGGTGAGGAAACTGCTGGAGAGACTTCACCAGCGGAAGGCTGCAGGCCCTGATAGCATCTCCACCTGGATCCTGAGGACCTGTGCCAACCAGCTAGCTCCGGTACTGAAGCACCTATACAACCTGAGCCTGAGTCTGGAGAGAGTACCGGTACTGTGGAAAATTTCCTGCCTGGTTCCTGTCCCCAAGAAGTCGTCTCCATCGGACCTGAATGACTATCGACCAGTTCCCCTCACATCTCATGCCATGAAGGCCATGGAGAGACTTGTCTTAGCCCACCTGAGGCCGCAGATGAAGACATGGCTGGACACTCTGCAGTTTGTCTATCAGCCCCATTTAGGAGTTGAAGACACTGTCATCTACCTGCTGCAACAAGCCCATCTGCACCTGGATGGAGGAGCAGACACTGTGAGAATCACATTCTTTGATTTCTCCAGGGCATTTAACACAATTCAGCCACTGCTACTGGGTGAGAAGCAGTGGGTGATGGGGGTTGACAGCTCTGTGATCTCCTGGATTACTGACTACCTGACATGCAGGCCACAGCTTGTCCGGCTGGGCAGTGCCTTGTCTGATGTGGTGATTAGTGACACGGGAGCTCCACAGGGGACTGTGCTTTCTCCTTTTCTCTTCACCTTAGACACCAATGACTTTCAGTACAACTCCAAGTCATGCCACCTGCAGAAATTCTCTGATGACTTGGCTGTTGTTGGGTGTATAAGAGGGGGGAGGAGGAAGAGTACAGGGCACTGGTAGACAGATTTGTGGACTGGGTTGAGCAGAATCACCTGAGGCTCAACGTCAGCAAGACCAGAGAAATGGTGATTGACTTCAGGAAGAAGAGGACACCTTCACAGCCATTGAGGATTGGTGGGAGGATGTGGGGGTAGTGGAGGAATACAAATACCTGGATGTCGTTATCAGCAGCGGACTGGACTGGAAATCTAACACCGATGCTGTGTACAAGAAGGGGATGAGCAGACTCTACTTTCTGAGGAAGCTGAAATCCTTCAATGTGTGCAGTGAGATGCTGGAGCTTTTCTACCAAACTGTCGTTGCCAGCGCCGTCTTCTTTGCTGTTGTCTGTTGGGGTAGCAGTATCAGAGCCAGCGACACCAACAGACTTGACAAGGTTATCAAGAAGGCTGGCTCTGTAATTGGTCTCAGGCCAGAGACCGACTTTTGAGACCGTGGTGGAGAGGAGGACACTGAACAAACTTATCCATTATGGACAATCCTGATCACCCCCTCCACCACACATTGGACAGACAGCAGAGCACTTTCTCCATCAGACTGCTACAGCGCTGCTGCCTAACGGTCAGGTACTGGAAATTTTTTCTGCCCCATGCCGTTTCACTGTACAGTAACTCCCTCTGTTGAATTTTGATCAAAACGGTGCTGCCATACTGCACCTTACAGTCTAATTGGTACCTCATATTTCACCCTGTGCCTCATAATCCTTCTTTGTACAGTCAGAACTGTCCATAGATTCATAAGGATCATCATCTATTCAACGTAGTAGTAGCCTATGTAGGATATAAAGTTATCTAAGCATTTTTACTTCCCAGGGTAACGTCTTTTCTATTATGCTGTGTATTTCTATTGGTTTGAGTCGTCTTACTGTGTCATGCTGCTGTTAGACTGTAATTTCCCAGTTTGAGATCAATAAAGTACATCTGTCTATCTATCTGAACAGTCCTCTTCATCATGCTGTTCACAGTTTGACATCATGAGACCAAGACGACACCTAACAATTGATCAACATTATCTCGCCATTGCGAGGCTTCAAACAGGATGTTTCTCAGAGGGAAGTGGCCACTGAGCTTAGAGTGTCACAGAGTGTCATCAGCAGGTTGCAACAGAGATACAGAGAGACTGGAAGAGTCACAGAAAGACATAGAAGTGGACGTCCTTTGGCCACATCCCACGCTGATGACCGCTTCATTGTGAACAGTGCCCTGCAGAACCGGATGGTGAATGCCACTCAACTCCAGGCACATTTAAGGGAGGTGAGAGGCACCCAAGTGTCACGCCAGACCATTCAAAACCGTTTACATCAGCGTGGTCTGCATGCTAGATGACCTACAAGGTTACCTGACCACACCACCAGGCACAGGCGTCATCGTCTTGCATGGGCCAGGGAGCATTTACGTTGGACAAGAGACCAGTGGGCCTCAGTGCTGGTCTTTGATGAAAGTTGATTCACGTTGAGCAGAAATGATGGCTGCCAACGATGTTGGAGACGTTAAAGAGAGCGGTATGCATCAGCCACTTTAGTCACGATAGAAGCCTTTGGTGGTGGTGGTGTCACAGTCTGGGCAGGTGTGTCTAGTCAATACAGAACTACTCTACACCTTGTGAATGGTGTAGTGACAAGCCAATACTACCTGAATAACCTCATTAATCCAGTCATTGTGCCCCTGCATGAACAACACAGGCTTAATTTCATCTTCATGGATGACAATGCTCCAGCTCATCGAGGTCACATCATTAGGGAACAGCTGCTGGAGGCTGGGGTACCTCAAATGGAGTGGCCTGCACTTTCTCCGGACCTGAATCCTATAGAAAGCTCATGGTGCTATATAGAGGCTTGTAACCCTGCACCCCACAACCTCAATGACCTGAGGGCCGCCCTTCAGAAAGAGTGGAATGCCATGCCTCAGCAGACAATAAGTCGATTTGTGAACAGCATGAGACGTCGTCATCAAGCTGTAATTGATGCTCAAGGGCACATGACAAGCTATTGAGACACTGACTGTTGTTAGCTTTTGTTTCAATAAATTGTTTGAGATGAGGAAATCATCATTGCATGCTTCTTCTTACAATAAATGCCCTATTTTCATGATATAATTTAGCAGCGTGAACTTTTTACATTTTCCTGAAATTTCACCAGAAAGCCAAATATCCCTAACTTTTTGAGTAGTGTATATAGTCATGTGAAAAAATTAGGACACCCTATTAAATATTCATTTCTTTATTAAGAAATGTTCACATATCTATGTCTAACCTTGTTTTTGTTTTTATTTGCATTTTTTTTAATATTTATTTTAGCCATTTTAATGGGAATGAATGTGGGGGTGTCCTTCAAAAGATGGGGGGTGTCCTAATTTATTCCTCACTATTTGTTTAGAATTACATTTTACAGAAAATTTGAAAAAAGTATTTAATTCATTTTTAATTCTTTAGTTGTATTACATGAATCCCCCAGTATTTTTAACATTGATATTAAATATCCATATGTCCAGATACATAAAAAAAACAACACGCAGGCTTATATAGGGTGTCCTAATTTTTTCACATGACTGTAGATGTTCCCTATACAGAAGGGGTGTCCAATCATAGGCCATGGAGGGCCAAGACCCTGCAGGCTTTCTCTTCTACACAGCCTCTTCAGCAGGTGTTTTCACTGATCAGCAATCAGTGGGAAGAAGTTCAGTGAAATCTGCTGTTGAAGACACTGGTTGGAGGTAAAGTCTGCAGGGTCTTGGCCCTCCATGGCACAAGATTGGACACCCCTGCTATACAGGAAGGAAAAAAACTGTACAGGAACGTCTCTGGTTATTTCAGCAAGACAATGCCAAGCCACATTCTGCACGTTACGACTGCGTTGCTTCGTAGTATGAGTGCAGGTAAGGTACTGGCCTGCCTGCAGTCCAGACTTGTCTCCCATTGAAAATGTGTGGTGTATTATGAAGTGCAAAATATGCCAAGAGACACCAGACTGTTGAGCAACTGAAGTCGTACATCAAGCAAGGATGGTAAATGGCATTCACTTATATAGCACTTTTATTCTCATCTCAAGATGACCAAAGCGCTTTACAGATCCTGCTGTCCACCCATTCACACACTGATGGCGGCATAGCTGCCAAACACGGTGCTGTCCAGACCCACCAGGAGCAACTGGAGGTAAAGTGTCTTGCTCAGGGACACAGCGGCAGGATATTTGGGGAGAGCGGAATTCGAACCGCCAACCATCTGGTTATTGGACAACCTGCTCTACCTCCTGAGCCACTGCCGCCCCAAAAGATGGAAAGAATTCCATCTACAAAGCTTCAACAATTATTGTCCTCAGTTCCTAAATGCTTATTGAGTGTTGTTAAAGGAAAAGTGATGTAACATAGTGGTAAACATGCCCATCTCAGCTTTTTTGCAACGTGCTGCAGGCATCAGATTCATGAGTGAATAGTTGCAAAAGGAACAATAACAGTTTGAACATTGAATATCTTGTCTTTGTAATGTATTCAGTTGGATATAGGTTGAAAAGGATTTTTTAAATCATTGGATTCTGTTTGTTTTACACGTCACAATTTTACCGGAATTGGGGTTGTAAGAGCCTTTCTTTCCCAGCCATTATCAGTAATTCTAGTGCATGCCCATAGAACGCAAGTATTCCAGTCTGAAACAGGTATCCCAATCAGGCTTTACAGGCCCAAATGTAGGCTGTGTTTGAAAGTGGAATACAAAGAGATGTAGCCTGTGTGTAGGCAGTCACATGTTAGACTTTGACAAATATAAAAAGGAGTAAATGGCACTAAGATTTGACTGTATGAATATTAATTACAGAATACCTAAATATTGAAAATGAATGGGACATCCAATATTAGCAACCGTTTCAGATCCCTTATTTTTTTTTTTTGATCACTTATTTGTGTGATCTTTTATGAGTTATTGAGTGTTTTTGTGTGCAGTGTGGTGACGGTCATAGTTTAGTCAAACCGTGCATGTGGCCGCATATGATACGCAGTTGATCTGGTCATTCTGCTCCACAATTATTAACTTTTAATAATTAACTTTCAATAATTGTGCGAGCACACCAAGAGGAACGCTATCGTGCCCATAGAAAGCAAGTATTCCTGTCTGAAACAGGTATCCCAATCAGGCTGCAAAGGGACTCCCGTGTACCGCTGACTGGGGCAGGCTGGGTGTGCCTCCCCGCGAACGATCGTGGAGCAGCCAGTCGGACACTGGTGGGAGAAGCAGTAGCTGAATTGGTGGATTGCAGTGCTTTGCACGGAGCCAAGCTCAGCCTGCCCGGTTAATGGTAATCTCGGCTGTTGCTTTACCCGTGGTCCCAGCGGTTCAGCTTCTACTCCACCCCGCCTCGTGTTCTCCATGCCGAATTATCCATTAGACCTATGCAGTCACAGCAACTTTATGGTATAATTTTTTAAGCATTAAATCTTAAGTATTATCTTTTTCTAGTCAAATTTGTCACGTTTCGCTTCCTTGTTTTGCACACGGAGCTTACCGTGGTGAGAGCAGTTCAGCTGCTGCTCTACCGCCCCCCCTTCCCCCAGCCATGCCAAATTATCCATTAGATCTATGCAATCACAGCAACTTTATGGTATATTTTTTAAGCATTAAATCTTAAGTATTATCTTTTTCTCAAATTTGTCACATTTCACTTCCTTATTTTGCACACAGATCACTGTGGTTACTAATGCAGTAATGCACGTGTTAGCCAATCAGTAGGAGTCGATCCGAAACCAAATCCCGCCCACACTTCTAGAAACCTGGGCATGAGATACAGCAGTGGCTAAACATTTGATAAAAATTATATATTTTGACTGAGCGACTCCACGTTCAGGGATGCACACCCTCGTAACCTCAGGAAACCACGTTTAAAATCTGAGGCCAGTCTGACTAACGGTTCAAGAGATATGCGTAGAACAGACAGAGAAACGCACACACGGACAGAGATTTGCTGCATTTATAGATAGACTAGTGTGTGCCCGTAGAAAGCAAGTATTCGTGTCTGAAACAGGTAGGCCAATTAGGCTTTACAGGCCCAAATGTAGGCTGTGTTTGAAAGTGGGCCAGAGAGGCTGGTGGGAAGGTCACACCCACGAACATGTGATATTTTACAGCTCCACTTGTCTACTCAAAGGAACAGCAGGACTTAACGGAGTGTTGTTTATAGTATGAGAGATATGAGATAAAATATAATGCCAGCTACAGAGGACAAAGATGAATTGCTGGGTTTTAGGAGCTTAGGCAAATATCTAATAAGCCAATCAATTTATCTCCCTGTATCTCTGCCGATAAAGTGGTGGTTGGCAGTGTGACCAGGTCGACACTGCAAGTAGTGGAGTTTAATTATTTAAAGACTTATGAGATATTAAGAAACTGTAAATTCAAGTAATTGCAAGGTTTTGGAAAAACTTTGTAATCCATACAGTTTCATGGAATTTGCAGAATAAGTCAGGCAGCCCTAACATAAACATCAATGTAAATGTAAAATATAATGCAGGAATTCACAGATATAAGGTTCATTTAACAACTTTATTGCAACAGCAATATAAACTATTCATAAAAGTCATGAACATAAATACTTGAAAAGAAGTGCTTGTAAATGATAATAAAATAGAATGAGCAAATAAAAATTTTAAAAAAGGATTTTTTTCAATTATAATAAAAATAATGAATGCAAAATTAATTTAATTTCTTAATTTACTGAAGAGTTGCAGTAATCCAGGCAGGTAAGTATGCTGTATGAAAGCTCAGTCAAGTTAACTGGATTCAGATATTTTTCACTTCTGAAATGCTTCACCATTCATCCAGATTCTATGGTAATACCAAGCAGCATATATGTGCAATTTTTTTCCACAATGCAATGATTTTTTATTTTTATTTATTTATTTTTACACTTTTATTTTACAAACTTAAATAGTGCTTATTTTGTTTAATTTTCAAAATTATGCTGCTTAGCATTACCGTGGGCGGGAGTCAGTGAGTGCTTGACAGGGGAAATGCAACAGGAATAAGGTTCGAGTGAGGATGAGCATGAATGAGGCTGCGCAGTGCGTCTTTGGCTCTGACATCTGATAGGCTGCCATAATCATGTGACACGGCAGCTCGTCTGTTATGCCTGGGCTGATTTTTCACCGGTTTTCACACATAACTTGAATGCATGCAACTCAAAAAAAAAAAAAAAACAAAACTTTAATGCCTAACACTCTCAGAAGTGAAAACAAATTGCACGTTTTGTATTGACACGGTGGTATTGCGATATTTAAAAAGTATCGATGTAATTTGGTATCGAAGTATTGATATATAGCAAGGAACAGTTCTCCAGCAGTTAGCTCCGTTGGCTAATAACTACCTAGCATGGCTTCGCCTGTGATTAAAACGGCGACGCAGCAGGTAAAAGGTGATCAGGCAAAATGGATTAGGAGAAACAGGGCGGTAAAACAAATAACAGTCAAAAAGTATCGATACCAAAATATCAAGTCAACATCAAATGTAGGAACAAAAGAAGTCATTTTATGGGCACAAACACAAATGATGAGGAAAAATTGACAACCAATTTCATACCCATAACTCAGTTGTTTTACATGAATTTTTTTTTAGGCTTTAACGCATTTTATGACCCCTTGTAGATTTTTTTGGCCAAAAATTGTTTAAAATGTCTCCTTCCCTAGTCAAGGTTTGGTACCCTGACTCTCTTCCATCTCCTTCATGTGACATCTCACCTGTTCATTCCTTCAGGATCCGCTCCCTCTTACTCATGTGAAGAAGATGCAGGAGGTTTACAATCTGAACGCCTACACGAACTCGGAGATCCGCTTCAGGTGAGAGTCCTTCAGCAGGTCTACATGGCCCAATCATGCTAAACCATGCTCCTCCCTGACTACCTTTTGCTGATTGGCCAACGTTGCTCCAGGTGGCTGAGACTCTGCGTTCGGTCCAAGTGGGAGGAGGCGGTTCCTCTGGCCCTGAAGATGGCGACTGAGCAGGGAAGAATGAAGTTCACGCGACCACTCTTCAGGTATTCACACTCAAAAGTGAACGAAGTGTTTTATGTCATCCGTGTCATTTTTCCACCAGTCATTTATCTTGATATTAATTTGTTTGTAATCATAACTGGTATCCATTGTCTCCGATTTGTCTTTTTCTTCCTTCAGGGAAGTTTTTAACTTTGAGAAGTACCGTGATGAAGCCCTCCGTGTGTTTCTGGCTCATCGGGCAGCAATGCATCCGGTTACATCCGGACTGGTCTCCAAGGACCTGAAGGTGGACACCAGCAAAACTGGCAGTGTGTAATGCCAGATGAAGACCAGTGTTTAACATTTAGAAACCAGTCAGTAACACCAGAAACCAGTCCAAAACAAGTCTGAAACCACACCTCTTTTTATGCTTCTCTGATCATGTTTTGGTTTTCTCAGTTTCTGTTCAGTGTTTCATCTCTGAAATAATTTTCTAAAGAAATAAATTTTGGACTGAACTCTGAGTTGCGTAGTTCATTCAACTGTAGCAAGATGAAATGTTCAAGGTTTAATATAGTCACTTTCATACTAAATCCTACAGTTTAACATCAAACCAGTTTAATTGGTCACATTTTTACCATCAGTGGTCTTTACCAATTGTACCACAGGGGTTTGTAGTTTAATTTTATTTCAGATACTTCCTCTGCAAAGACTGAATTATGTCGGGCTGTTTAAGCAGCTGTGTGTCAATTTTTGATAGTTTATACACAAAGATTTAGTCATCAGAAGTGAACTTAAACAGTAGAGACTCACTTCTTGTGTAACAAGAGCACTCTGAGGTGAGTGCAATATCCCCCCGCCTCTGTTTTCTTTGAAGATCCCAATACTTACTGATGGAGAGCAGTTTCCAACTTGTCAATATAATTACTGTGGCAGAACCAAATTATAAGTCCATCATCCACGAATATACAACAAAGTATACAACCCATAGTTGTAGGTCAGGCCCAAAATCATAGTCACACTTCAGAGTCACAGGGTGATCCTGTGTACCAAGTTTGGTGACCCTAACTTTACTTGTTGTATAGTAATAAGGCAGAGGGAATGTTAACCTTGACCTTTGACCTTTTAACTCCAAACCCATAGTCAGAGGTCAGGATCCCAAAGTGAATCTGTGTTCCAGGTTTGGTGACCTTAGCTTTACTTGTTTTATAGTAACAGTAAATGTAGCATTTACCATAGTGCAACTGAAATGTTAACTTTGACCCCTTGACCCCAAATCCATAGTCAAGTCAGGGTGTAACTCATCCAAGATGTGTATTAGACACAACTACTGTATCGATTTGAAAAGCCTACATCATTTCTTTCAGTAGTTAATGTGTTGAGAAGATTTAGGGAAAATCTGACCTCAAGGGTATCTGATGAGAGTAAAATTGCAATATGCACATCATCAGAGTATATTGAACAATGGTACCAAGTTTCAAAACAATCGGAACCAAACTGTAGGAGGAGTTGATTTCACAAGACAGTTACTGTCTATGAAGTGAGAGGAACAGGAGGTCGTATGTCAGGGGCTATAATTCCTACAAAAATTATCCGATCAGAACCAAATTGCAATATGTGCATCCTCAGTATGTATCAAACCATGGTTCCAAGTTTCAAAACAATCAGACCATAACTGTAGAAGGAGTTGATTTCACAAAAGTGGGACAGACTGACGGATGGACTGACTGACCCATAATATAATCCCCCTTCAGCCTTTGCCCAAAGGGCTCTTCGACCCCTTTGGGCTTCGTCTGGCGGCAGATAAAAATGTCAGTAACACTTCCCTAAAGTCCAATCAGCTTACCAGCTAGATAACAGAGTGATGATGGATGAAGCAACAAGTCTGCAATTCTGTATTCAGATTAACTATGAAGCAGCAGCTCTGACAGAAAGTACAAAGTTTCAGCTGCATCATTTCACCACTATCTGTTCATGTGAAGCAACAAATGAAGAATTACATTAACACATAGAAGAGGAAGAACACTCTTTCACCAGCCTACCCCTTTTGTAATTTATGGCAAAAAAGTTCCTGAACAGAGAACATCAAGACTAGAAGTGTGTCAAGTCCAATAATTATACTTCAATAAAGCAGTAACTACAATGCTATTAATTATTCAAGCATGAATGAAAATAGTCACCAGAAAAATTACTTGAGAAAGTAAAAACATTACTTGAGTAGTCACGCCACAAAATATTAAATTTAAGGGTGCCATCTTTTGTGTTTATGCCATTTTACTTTAATTATGTAAAATATTCAATTGAATCAATAAGGAAAAACAAAGTCTGATTTCTGTTAACTATTATATAAACCATAAGGGAGGCCATTAGACTTCTGTCAGTTTCAAGTTATTTCAGGGATTTATTTTGTTTTTGTGTAAGAGTACTAACAAATTTGTCCACGTCTGTATGACTTTCCTTGTAAAATTAAAACATTTTTGCTTAATTTTCAGTGTTTTTCATGTAAATTTTCTACATTTTATTCATACAATTGCAGCTTTTTCTCTCAAACTTGCATTGGAAACAAAATTATTTTACCTACTGCAGGTTTAACTAGAAAAATAAGTAGAAAAAAAATCATGTTCTTGTAATTAAAATCTGTTGTTTTCCCCGTTGAATGTAGACAGTCCTCATAGTTGAAAATAGTGTTTATTGAACAACAAACATTCAGACATTTTAACCAACTTCATCCTACATGAACATATTTTTATATGATTACAACAGGTTTATAGGTGAAGCTTTTGAAAACAGTTAACTCATTAATGGCGTCATGGCCACAAAACATTAATCCAGGTTATTGATCAGATGAGGAAGGGTAAGGCACACAGGTGATCAGCACATGGCACTATCAGTCAGCTGTCAATATGACCAAACACTGAAGATGAAACATGAAAGTGAGACTGATGATATATGACTTACTGCCAGTGTCTTTAGTTTTTTCAAATTTCAAATTCTAAACTCAGAATAGAATAGCATGGAGATGAACGGGGGGGGGGGGGGGGGGGGCTGAAAAGTTCATAGTTGTCAAATTTCACCAAATGTGGTTTAGTTTTCAACCGCAGGGACCCAAGCTCGGCAACACCGATGGAAGAAATGTGTGGACTGAAGGGAAGACTATTGAAAAATACACCACATTTAGTCGAATTTGACCCTATGAACTTTTCAGCCCCCCCCCCAATTCACTTTTCTCGTCTTAATAATGAGCAATCAGAACTCAAACTAGATTCACCCTCTATTCTACAGACAGACATCTACAGTCAGTGTAGGATCTTCAATTAACCGATCATGCATACAGAGATGGTAAGGTAGCCAGAAAATGTACTCGCGTAAAAATAGTGTTACTACCCTATGATACAATATGAAGTGGAAGAAACTACAGTACCTGCTAAAAATGCTACTTAATGAGCAATGCTTTCAGTATGAGGTTTTTCCTCTTAAATTTGTACAAAAAAATGTCATAAGTTTTCTCTCAATTTAGGGATATTTATTTACATTTACTATTACTGTTTTTATATCAATTTGGGATTTTTTTTCTTCAAATTTTGGAACTTTTTCATATGAATTTGAAACAATAATAAATTTGCAACTTTGGTACAAAATATTTTTTCATGTACATCTGCAACTATTTGTAAATTTGTCACTTTATTCTCACCAGTTTGGGAGTCTTTTATCCCTAAATATGTCAGTCTCAAGAAATAAACAATCCATATCCACCTTCTAGTGTGATCCAGATTATATCAAGAAAAAGTGGCCACCAGTGACCTTAATTTGTGGGGTTTGCATGTCCTCAGTACGAGGCTTTCCAGACGTACATGGTAGCGCTGGACCTGGGAAGAATGGAGAAGCTGTGAGCTTGTGCATTATTAGCACACAGCCTGGAAATGAAGGGACAAAGAATTTTGGGCACGCCTGGAGATGCAGACACGTACAAAGAAGTGGTCGAGCTAATGGCCCCGCTATTTCAGAGCGCCAGACAACGTCATCGTTGGGCAGATTAAGTTCAGACAGCGCCGCCAACAGGTAGGTGAACTGATCCAGCGGTTCATGTCGGACTTAAGGCAGTTGGCCGTGGAGTGCCGGTTTGGACCACTGGAAGAAGAAATGGTACTCGACCAGTTGGCGGAACACACCAACTGTGCGGCAGTCTGCTCCAAGCTGCTCACGTTCCTGGGGGAGTTGATGCTGGCTAGGGCTGTCGAGTTGGCGCTACAGCCGGAAGCGGCAGATAAGCTAACTTGGGAGCTTAGTAAGCGCCTTTTGCCGGGAGGTTCAAGATCCCCCATGGCCGCAAAGGTAGTGGACCCAGACAGCAATGGGAGCATCGTGGATGACGCGGAAGTGGCCAATGCTGTGCGGATGAGGTCTACCCCAGAGAAGCCCAGGTGTATGGGTTGTAGGTCCACGAAGCACCGCCACAAGGCCAGAGAGTGTGCGGCAAGAGGGAAGCGCTGTGGAAATTACGGCCATCTCCATCGTTTTGTGAGGATGTGCCGGTCAGCTGGACAAGAGAGTCCGTGCAGGACTTCAACTTCTCCCACTCCAACGGTGGTACACACGGTGTCCCCGAGTTCCAATGGGCACACGCGCTGCACAGTGATTCTGGATGGAGTTCCGGTGCCAACGTTGGTCGACACAGGAGCGGAGAGTTCTGTGCTGAATTGGGCTACAGTCAGACAGTGTTTTCCCCACTACAGGACTTGAAGTTTCTCAGCACCGCTTTGCGGCTATGGAGGAGGATGGTTGGCCACGGTGGGCAGCATCACGTTGACGGCTCGGTACAAGTCGGCGATGATGGCCGCCGTGGAGTTCATCATGATGGCCTACGGCTCTAATATCATGGGCTGCAACTTATTTTATGGCCTTGGATTCTCCATCAGGAGCGGCGCTGGGGAAGACTGGTCATGTAGCAGACTGTGGGACCGACCGGTTCAGAGGGTCCAGGACGATGCAGTGTGGGATGAACCGTTGCTGGGCACTCTGGAAAGTGGACAGGCTGCGTCGTGCTCAGGGTTGCCACGAGAGGGTCCCGGTGCCAGTGTCTGAGCTGCCCTGGATGTGGGCGCCGGGCGGCATAGGGGAGGACCTGCGGCGATGAGTGGGGCCCAAACGACTGTCTCAGACGTTCCTGGAGCACGGCCGTGGAAGACTGGTGAACACGGGACCACAGGGGCAGGGTCAGCAGCGGAGCTACAAGCAGTCAGGGCAGGACTGAGTGGCACCGGAAGAGCGAGTGCCAGGCGGAAACACTGCAGGCCATGCAAGGCCCCACTTGGAGTCGCAGACTGGGTTTGGGCTCAGGCAGAGGCGAGGTCCAGGCGGGTGAGACAGAAGCGGGATATGGAACGGTAGCAGGGTTGGCTGCAGATGATGTGTGAGCGACACAATCGATACCTGCTGCTGTCGGATGGCTCATGGCACCATCCCATTGAGTTACAGCGTGTCCAGACAGGTGGGCACAACCCCAGACAGCACTCGGAGGTGCGGAGGAGAAGACGCTCCGAGGTGGAAGCGACCAGCTGTGGTCTGGAAAGTGGACTGCCGCCATGGGCAGACTGATGGTGAAGGGTCTGGGGGGCGGACGGGTCATCTTCACCGAGTCATGGGAGTGTTTCATGTGTTCAATGGTGTTCTGTGTTAATAGTTTTGGGGATTGTTTTTGTCTGGTATTTTGTATAGGAGACATGGCAGGTTTTTTTTATGGACTTTAATAGCATATGCGGCAGAATAATTCGTCTCGCCATGTGTGTGTGTGGGGCGGGGTAGGACGGCAGTCTACCCGTCCCCCTTAATGTTAGTTTCGGTGTGAATGTCATAGGCCCCTTTTTGGTGATTTCAGTTTGTTTATGTTTAGCGGATGATCCGGGTTCCAAATTGAGGTGGGTTAATTGTGTGTGTGCATCTTGGATTTTCTGCGGGGGGGGGGGGGTGCATTATGTATTTGTTCAATGTTCATATACTGTTATTATTGGAGCTTTTATTTGTGTGGTACAGGATGGCGGCCCCAGTTTCCAGTTCCGCCATCTCCAGTGGTATAAGAGGGGCTGCTGGTAGAGGGGTGGTCTCTTCCGCCTTTCCTCTGCCAAGCGGCCGCGTGTGCGGTCGGATGTACAGAGTCCAGCTTGATAATAAAGCAGTGTTCAGCTCCACTCCTGGCCTCATCCTTGTCTACGAGTTTCAACATAACACACTTCTAAATCTTTTTTGTTCATTGTTGTACAGCTTTAATATAAATACATCTCAACACTGATTCCTATATCGTTTTATTCAGATGGAATGTAAATGAAAATGTGCAAATATCTTGTTACTGCATGGAATAGACTAATTTCTAAAAGTCACTCTCCAGGTCAGAAAAGCAAAGTTTAAAGGGAATAATGGCCATTTTCTCCACCTTTACACCATAAGCAGTTAGGAAATAAATACTATCCAGGAACAAATTTGGTGTTATCTACTGGT
The DNA here is from genome assembly GCA_020510985.1 of Pholidichthys leucotaenia. Lineage (NCBI taxonomy): Eukaryota > Metazoa > Chordata > Actinopteri > Cichliformes > Pholidichthyidae > Pholidichthys > Pholidichthys leucotaenia. The sequence goes on along the minus strand of CM035845.1, from coordinate 212,239,555 downwards.
TATGAGTTCAGCCAAGAGTAAATAGAAGGTGGGTGTCCTGTTCTACAGAGCTCAGTGAGAAGACAGCACATCAGCTTTCATGTTTCATGACATTTTCTGGAGGAGTTTCTGCCCTCAGTCACAGTTTAACATCAAAGTCGATACCGATTTAAAGCAAAGTTCCAGAATTTATATTCCAAAATATTTGTTGTTTTCGCTCTTTTGTCTCCTGGTTAGCTGACTTTGTGAGGGGCAGCATTTTTTTTTTCAAATGTTTGTATCATTCATAGAAACTTTGGCCTCATATTTGCAAACATCATACACTGTAATACACAGCAAGTATAAAGAATCAGTATCATCACACTCTGCAAACAAAAACATTATGTTTGAGATGAAAATGTTTTAGCCTCTTCTGCAGGAAGGAGATCCTCTGTGAGACCAGTGTACTTAAATTAGCAGCAGTTGGCATCAGTATCGGGGGTTTTGCAGCTGTTTAAATCACGCTAGCATAATAGCATCAAGGTGAATTGTTCAATTTCATTTTCATGCCACTGACATTTTAGACCTGAACTCCAAACAGGCAGAGCTCTGTTATGTGTTCATCCAAACAAATCCAACATTAAACAAACAGAAGCTAATGTGAGTAGCAAATTATATAGCAATGTGTCATTTTTTCTGTCCCAAAAGGAGTGTTATAACCTGTGAACTTTGCACATTCTAGAGGATTTGAGTAGTTTGATCTATTTAATTTCCAGTGTAAGTCATAACATCACGAGACTGACACAGACCAGTTTCAGGTCCAGCTGAACCCAAATCCTCCGGCCAACATAACCTCTTCTAGGTCCTGGTCTTCCTGTCGCTCCTGCACTCTCTGTTCCTCCAGCAGCGACACCAGAGAGTCTCTCTGCTCTACCACCTCCAACATCTCCTCCAGGATCAGACGCTCCTCAGTCAGCTGCTCCGCACCCTTCAGATGGTCTGAACACACACAGGTAAACATTTAAAGTGACACTCTGCCAAAAATCAAGTTTTTTCTTGTTAACATGTCTGTAACATGTTTTTTTAAATCACTTACAAGACATATCAAAAGCGAAATCACTCAAATATGTCATGTCTGTTTTTTTCTTTAATTGAAGTTAGCCTCCAGGCCCAGTTAGAAGTTTGGCCTGCTGCTTTGAAAACTTGACCCAAATTAAGTAAGTTTTACCATTAAACTGCTTTTAAATACCGATGCAGTTTCAGTCATTATCCTGGGCCACCATGCATGCAACTGGGCATGTCCTTCAACTGCTAACTCTTTTTTATCACGGGTTTTTATTCTGTTTAATGTAGCGTTAGCCCCTATTAGCCTTGTGGGATGTGGACAAATCCTGACGTTTGAAGGATGAGGAAAAGTGAAAAGATTTTGACACAAAACTGTAAGACAATGAAAGATTTTTCTTTTTTTTTTTTGTAGAAAAAAGGGCATAAGATACCATTTTAGATAATGTAGATTTGTTTTTATAGGGGATTTATATCTACCAGAGTGCATCTTTAAAACTCTGAAGTATCACACAAACATGTGCAAGTGTCACAAGTTTATATATGTAAGGCAGGGATGTCAAGTTATGTTCCTTGGAGGCTAAGACCCTGCAGGTTTTCTTTTCACCCAGCCACTGAAACAGGTATTTTCAATGATCAGCAATCAGTGAGAAGGAAATCAGTGATATATCACCTGTTAAAGAGACTGGCTGAAAAAAACAACAACAACACTGCAGGGTCTTGGCCTCCATGGAACATGATTTGACATCCTTGATGTAAGGTGAGTTACCGTCTACAGCCATCCTCTCTCTCAGCTCCTGCTGCAGTCGGCTTTGCCGGTCCTCTAACTCCAGCTCCCGGGCACTGAAACGCAACAGGTTCCAAACAACTCAGATCCAGGTCTACACATAAATGCGATGCAGTGCCAAGAGTGAAACACTCACAATATCATGAGCTCTGCTTCATAGCGAACCAGCGAATTCTTCTGTTGCACCAGCTGGAACCACTGCTGCATCAGAGCTGGATTATCCAGTTTACCCAGACCTGCACGGTTCAGAATACTGTGACATGAGCACTGCACTATACTGTACAGTATTGTAGTATACACCATTTACAGCGGGGAAAATAAGTACTGAACACATCAACAGTTTTCTCATTAAACATATTTCTGAGAGAGCCATTGACCTGAGATTTTCACCAGATATTAGTAACAACCCAAGTAAACCATACCTATAAAGAAATCAAGCCAACTGTGTTCACAAAACAAGTTGTATTTAATAAAGTGGAATGATACAGGGAATAAGTACTGAACTCATGAATAAAAGGAGGTGCAAAAAGGTATAGAAAGCCAAGAAACCAGCTGAAATCCAACAGAATTTAGGAAGCCATCCCACCCCCCATCAGTGCAAATTAATTTCAGCTGGTTAAGTCCTGACTGATAGCCTTTAAAAAGATCTGTGAATATGAGATTGTCACACCACAAAGAACTCATGATGGGTAGAAGCAAAGAGCTCTCTCTAGACCTTTTTGTTACAAAACATAATGATGGCATTGGTTACAGGCGCATTTCTAAACTGCTGTTCCAGTGAGCAGTGTTGGAGCCATCATTCGGAAGTGGAAAGAACATCATTTTTACCATAAACTGGCCACAACCAGAAGTTTCTCGCAAGATTTCTGACAGAGGAGTCAAAAGAATTATCAGAAGAGTTATCCAAGAGCCAAAGACCACTGGTGGAGAGCTCTAGAAAGACCTGGAGTTAGCAGGACTATAAGTAATGCACTTAACCAACATGGGGTCTATGCCTGCTCACCTCACAAGACTCCATTGCTGAAGAAAAAGCATGTTGAAGCTCATTTAAAGTTTGCCAGTGTTTTCTCTGGCTTAAAGACCTTGGCGCGGTGGCAACATATTTTTCCGGGGGTGGGGTGGGGGTGGGCAGAAAACACATATGTATGAATATGTTAGTTTTATACTATTTATTTCTTTTTTGCACAGTAACTTTGCATATAATAATAATAATAATGCATCAGATTTATATAGCGCTTTATCATAGACATTCAAAGCCATTTTTTTTAAATTTAAGTTTTTGTAAAGGGTATACAAGTCATTACAGCATTGCATTGTTTACATTTTCATCACATGTTCCCTTATTTTTTGCTATTTGACAACATTGGAAGAATAATTATTACAACACCCCTTCTTTTTTTTTTTTTAAAGTGAAAGAAAAAGTGAAAGTAAAGAGAATAAAATAAAAAAACAAACAAACAAATAAACAGAACAGCAAAAAACAAACAAACAGAAAAATAAGTAATTAAAAGTAAAAGAGCATCTGAGTAGCGTTGGAACAAAGAGCGGAACCATTATTGAAATGGTATTTGGCAAAGATTAGATCCAAAGTTTGGGGTCACCCAGACAATTATTTTGTGTTTTCCATGAAAAGTCACACTTATTTACCACCATGAGTTGTAAAATGAATAGAAAATATAGTCAAGACATTGACAAGGTTAGAAATAATGATTTGTATTTGAAATAATAATTTTTTCCTTCAAACTTTGCTTTCGTCAAAGAATCCTCCATTTGCAGCAATTACAGCATTGCAGACCTAACATGATTGCACAAGGGTTTTCTAATCATCCATTAGCCTTCTGACGCAATGAGCAAACACATTGTACCATTAGAACACTGGAGTGATAGTTACTGGAAATGGGCCTCTATACACCTATGTAGATATTGCACCAAAAACCAGACATTTGCAGCTAGAATAGTCATTTACCACATTAGCAATGTATAGAGTGTATTTCTGATTAGTTTAAAGTTATCTTCAATGAAAAAAGGGCTTTTCTTTCAAAAAATAAGGAAATTTCTAAGTGACCCCAAACTTTTGAACGGTAGTGTATATAACTGTGTGTCCGTCCGATTCTCTGTTCCTTTTCTTTATACATCTCACCTCACCATGAAAACCAGCGCACGTGCACGATCTCTTTACTCTGTCTCGGTTCCTCCCACTCATGACTATGTAAATAAAGAAAAACGCCCCTTCTGTCATTTCTCTGTCAAACTATGATGGTCAATCCTGTGGGAAAGCGCAACATAAAAAAATAACTTCACGGAGTGTGACACTGAGGTGTTGATAATGGAGGTGGAGGTCAGAAAAAAATATTAACCTAAGTTTACAGAATGGACCGTGTTACAATGGCAGTTAATGCAGCCTGCTCTGACTGAAATAAAAAAAATAAATAAATAAATAAAGGATGGGGGGAGGGATGCTGACACATGGAAGAAAAAAATGCTGTGAAAGAAAGCCCTCGGTAATCTGTATAGACAGATGTCATGTTACTGAGTAAAATAAACAAAATAAATAAACACCGTTCCAATCTTACAGCTGAATTTATACAAGTTACAAACCAAATCTGTGTCAGAATCCAAATTATGCATGACAGCTAGGAGGAACACACAGAGCTGCACAATATAAAGGCCTTTTATTTACAAATTATAACGACTGCATTATTCCACCTCTTGTTCAGTATTACAGGTGAGTCCTGGATTTTTATGGCTATTTTTGTGCCACACAGAAGTTTGATGAGGGAGTCGACTGTCTTGTGTATCTCGGAGGTAGAAAAACGCCTCATGGGTAAAACCAGGTCTTTGGTGGACCACTCCCAGTTAACACGGGGTGAGACTGGACATCTTGGCAGATAAGCACATCTGTTGCAAGGTCTGTGGTGGACTTTTGCCAGTTAGTGCATCGTGACATGCACTACACAAAGAGCAGAGATAAACAAACCTATCATCTGGTCAGTCACAGCAACAGATACTGGAGTCAGTTTGTCTTGGCCTGTCCTTGCCACTGATAATACCTCTATCTGCCAAGAATGTGTCGCTAGTCCAGCAAAAGCTAGCGGTACTCAAATACTTTGCAAGCAGTTTCATGAAATGGCCAGTCAGAGAGCAACTCGTACCAGCTTGGACGTCACCCGGGTTAACAAGGTCAGGAGTTCCTGGCAGTGGAAGGCGAATTACAGAGCTGCGTGGAGGAATCTGATCAGACCTAAATGAAACAGTCATTGTCACCCCCGACAGACTGCTATGATGATGATGGTGATGATGATAACTTCCATGGTACAGCACGTATTGCACTGGGGATCCTCCTGTTGTCTTCAGGTCAAAATGACTCAAAGACAACAGGTGTTATAACAGTTTCCCCTGATCCACTTCCTGAGGTCTGAGGACACCGAAATGTCAGGGGGAATGCGTTAAGGGTCCCTGGAAATTTGGGTAAATTGCAGCCCAGAACTCCCCATGGTCCTCCTTTTATTCAACATTAACCCAGAGGATCTCTCCTTTTTTGTTCGGATCAAAATGACACATTTATAGAAACTGAATCCAGTTTACAGCAGCGGTGGCTAGTCCATGAGTGAGGCAGGTCAGTTCATTGGGGTTTCACTGTGCTCAATGAGCCGAGTTATGGAGTTAAATCAAATAATAATAATCATTTTTCACAGACTAATTCATAGACAAAGCATTTTAACTGAAGTGGAAATGTTATTTTAACATATTCTGTGAGTTTCAGCTGTTTTGTAGTTTAACAGACCCACCTGATAGAGCCCAATAGAATTTTGCGGACAGCCACAACTTTTCACAGCAGGTGGAATCTTTGTGGCTAGGCCCACAGATTCTCACGTCATGTTTGTTTTTATACATCCCATTGCGTGCATGAAAATCAGTGTATGCCGTGTTTTTGTGCGTGTGCGCCATTTATACATGAGGCCCCAGGACTCACAACTGTACAATAGGATGAACTCTACAGTAGCAGCAAACAGGTGCCTCTTTAGGATGTCAGACAAGTTCGACCTCCAGATGTTATCTAACTTCTGCAGTGCGTGCCACGCTTGTGCCTTTCTTACTGCAATGTCTTTGTCAGAGGAACTAATGTAAGAACCCAGATATTTAAAATCATCCTTAACTGCCAGTACCTCACGATCTAAAGTTGACATACCTGCCTCAGGTGGGATGGTAAACTGGACCACGTCCATCTTAGTAGCATTAAGTAACAAGCAGATCCTTTTACACTAACTGTACGCTGATAAGCAACGCCTGTGCCTAGTCTACAGAATCACTAAGTATAATGTCATCTGCAAAGTCAAGGTCAGTGTGCATAACTGGACCAACTCTTCTACTCTGCCTTGGGTGAGTAGTAAATCCCATCTTCCTCTCAACCATTGATTGCCTTGTGCAGAGCGTAATCAAGGGCTATCACAAACAAGTAGGGAGCTAAAGTGTCCCCTTGTAACACGCCGGCTTCGATATCAAATGGCTCTGTGTCTCCATCTGGGGAGATCACTTTTGCCTTGGTTTTAGTGTACATGTTACCAATTGACTGTACCATTTTTGGTGAATTCCATAAGCCAGTAGGATTTTCATCAATTTACTGTTGTCATGGTCCGTGTGCTGACTTTGTCTGCACTCGGGTTGTCCGGTTGTTCTCCGTTCTCTCCTCAGGCGCACCACTAGGCCTCCGGGCTTTTATTATGACAGCGTCTCGGCGGTGCTTCCGGCTGTCAGAAGCCAAGCTCCGCGGGACGGCTGGATTTCAATCAGCTGATGACTTTTCATCAGCTGATCAATCTGTCAAGCCCTATTTAAGGGAGCAGCTCTGTTTGCTTGGGGCTGCAACCTCGTCTGCCTTCCAGTCTGGTTTCCCTACTCCCAAAGCCAGTTCTTCCCAGCGTTCGGTTCTGTCCTTGCTGATTATATGTAAGTGTTGTGTCTTGTCTTCATTTGTGTTTTGCCCCACGAGGCTCATTATTTTGTAGTGCTTCTCCTTATTTAATAAATGTACAAACTCATCGTCTGCCTACAGTATCTCATTAGCGGTCTGTGAGGGCCGCACCATAACAGTAGGTCGCAGCCAAAAGAGATGCCAGTAACCATGAGTTTGCTTAATTGGACTTGTAGTTTTCCTTGTTCAGCGTACCAGTGTGCTGGGAGATGGTGTCGCTGCTCAAGGGGTACACTATGAGCCTAGGCTACGAGCTAGTCATGGCTCTCATCGAGATCGACGGGATCCTCTCTAATGCTCGTAGCCATCCCGTCCCGAGCGGCTCGCGCTGGTACCTGGACCTCACTGAGGCAACAATTAACTGCCATCCTCGCTATGCCGACCACCCTGAGATCATGGCAAGGATGGCGGACATCTCTGCTCTACGGGACAAGCTCCGTGGGCCGGAGGGAAACTCCGGCAGGAAGCCAAAGAGGAGGCATCCTTGCTCCTCGCTTCGGGATCCCGTTCCTGTCTCTCATCCAGTCCAGGAGTTCTCACCACCCAGGGGACATCCCCAATGGAGGGAGATGTCAGTCGGGATCCCTCAGAGGATCTACAGCTGACAGTGACTTCCATCCGGGACCGAGTGGCTGCAGCTCGCTTCGCCTCCCATCCAACACAAATAATGAAGCATGTGACAGCGGTGGTCAGGCTGGTGGAAAGGAATCCAGAACTGTATGATTTCCTCAAATATGCTGGCCTGCTCGCCTCTGTTTCTGCGCAGGAGCGGCGTTTCCCAAATCTCACCTTCGCCTCGCCCTCTGCCGGTAAACGTTGTCACCATGCTGTTTGCAAGCTTCAGCGAGAACCCCGTTCCGATCCAGTTCCAGATAGCCGGACGAACTCTGTCTCCCAGCCAGCTGCAGCCTCCGTGTCTCGTCGGGGGGGTAAGACAGCCACCTCCGCCTCCGGGTCATCTGTCCCCGCTGTTCCGTCAGCTCCTCGTTCCCGATTCGCCTCGGCTGTTTCTCCCTCCTCCTCAACACTTCCCCCAGCTGCTGTGAGCCCCATGAGTCCGTCTCCAGCTGCTCCCGTTCCTGATCAGGTGCGAGTGGCTCCTCTTCGTCTTCCCGGGGGGTCCTCCATCTCCATCTAGCGGGGGAAGGGAGGAACCAAGTCCACTGCAGCGGGTCCCATTAGCCCTCAGGGGATCAGGCAAGTGCCTCTTCATTCTTTTCCTTCACTGGGTGAAGTGCCTTGTTTGATTCCTGGGGGTGGAGTTCGGGGTTCACAGTCCCCCGAGCTCCCACCTGCTGCAGAAATTAATTATGAACCTGCCACCTTTGTGTTTCCTTCCCCTGAGCGCGTTCCTCGGTGCCAGGACTACGCCGCCGGACGAGGAGGGAGCCTGCGGGCCTGGTTCTAGCCCCGCAGCCACGTCATGGACAAAGGAGGAGGGCGGACTGCAGATTGGAGCCTGCGCTGATGAACAAGCGTTCCCGGGTCTCCACGGAGGGACAGTCCGACCCAGCAGGTCACGGAGCCCCTGCCACCACACCATGCGGGCCCTCGGCATGGACATCTGCGTCAGGGAATCTCCAGACTGTGGACTCCATCATGCCGGCTGTGGAGCCCGCCATAGCCGAGTGGGAACCAGACGACGACCTTCTTCCATCGGAACCCCGATCATCGAAGTCCTGGACGGCAACAGAACTCAAGATCAGGCAAGTGCTCTACTTTGTCTTTCTCCTCTCAATTCTGGAGCATTTTTATCTGTCTCTCAGGGAGACAAGCCGGATGCAGCTGTCTGCTGCATCCGAGCTTGTCTCGCTGGGATCTGTCGCTGCCGGTGATCCTGATCCTGGCTCTTTTTCTTCTCCTGAGCCTTCTCCTAGGGTCACCGGTGCGGAGTTGATCCCGGTCGCTGAGCTGGAGGTTCCGGGTTCGGGTTTGGAGGCCATCCCTGGTGCTGCGCCGACCCAGTCGGGGTCCGTCATGGGTGTGGTCCCGGTCCAGTCGGGGTCCATCGCGGGTGCAGCATTGACCCAGTCAGGGTCCTTCATGGGATTGGTTCCGGCCCAATCGGGGTCCGTCGTGGGTGCAGCTCTGACCCAGTCGGGGTCCGTCATGGGTGGGGTTCCGGCCCAATCGGGGTCCGTCGTGGGTGCTGCATGGTCCCGCTTGGGATCCAACAGGAGTGCAGTGCCAGTCCGTGGGGAGTTCAGAGCAGGAGCTGCAGATCCCCCTCCGATCAACGCCGGACTGGTCCCTTGTGTTTTCCCCATTTCCTCTTTCCCTCTATCGGGTGCTGCGGGGATTCTCCGTAATCAGCTCGGCTCTCCCTTGCCACTCCTTGCCATAGGGAGGCCGTCTCCGAGTTCTCCCCTGTGGTCCTGGTGGCCTGATGATGCGGGTCGGCCGCCTGGGAAACTGTTTCACCGGTTTGGTGTTCTGGGTCGGCCACCCGACAAACTGAACTTTCTGTTCGGCGACCTGGTCCGGCCGCCTGAGGTACTGTTTTTCCTGGCCTGGGACTGGAGTAGACCGCCCAAACTGTTTCTTTTTCCCCTGCCAGCGATATGGACGCTAGACGCAGGACGACCCCCTGAACTGTTTGCTTCCATGCCATTGTGTTTTGCCTGCTGTCATCCCTGTTTTGTTTTTTTTTTCCCTGCTCTGCTGTAATTTTAGGGATGCGCTGGTGTGTTGGTGACTGAACTGTGTATTTTGCCGCTCCTTAGCGTGTGTTTTTTTTTTTTCTTTCTCTCCCCTCTTGTAGTCTGAAGGTTGTTTCTTTGTTGGCTGCCCGTTACCTGGACTACTGTGTGTTGGATTGATCGCTGCTTTTGTATCATGTTTTTTCTTCTCTCCTCCCTGGTATTATGGGAGTACGCTGCATTTTGTACCTGTACCTGTACCATTTTGTACCTGTACTTGAGGTTCCTCTCTTCTTCCGGCTTTCAGAGAGAGCAGATGCTTTTTCTCCTCCTCCTCCTCTCCCTTCTCCTCCCTGAACTGATCCCAGCTTGCTGTCTTGTCTGCGTTGCTGTTCTTCTGGCTGAATCTTGATCCAAACGGAAAAAAATGGATTTGGTAAGCTGGGTTTCAAATGCAATTGACACCGTTTTCTCAACTAGAAAATCGGGCCCGGGGAAGCCCAACTGTCCTGCAGGCACTTCAGCTGCAGGTTATGTGAGAGACACATATAATTGGAAACTTATGTGTCTGTGTGACCTTTCGATTGAAGATGTGGAAGACATCTATCTGTTTGACGTTATGATCTCAGGATTTCTGCTGATTGGTTGGGAAGTGGTCCTGGTGTATCGAAAACTAAAGAAGATGGATAGAGCTAATCAAAATGCTGCCCCAGCAAAGCTCCTTCATCAATTTGACCAGTTGGGGAGAGCTCTGATTGCGGCCAATGGCAAACTGAACAGGAAGATTGGTGACATCTCGGAGTCGCTTAGAGCTCTCCAGGAAAGGACTTAAAGCCTGGAAATATGGAAATTATGAAGTACAGAATCGCAAGAGTTGGAAATTCTTTGCTCTGAGTGAACTGTGCCTATTAGACCTTGATTCGGCGCCCTGTAGATTACTCTCCTCCTGGATGAAGACAAAGCAGAAGAACGTTTTGGCTTGCTTTTCCCTAACATTAACATCTGGTGTGCAGTAATCTGATCTCTCAAGGACAGCGTATGTGCCCAGTATGGGAATTACCATCAAACATGCACTGAGAGAATGAACTCTTGTGGACGTGTTAACTATGCTTGGAGGACACTAAGACATAACATCTAATCGTTGCTCAGGGAGGTTTTTTTGCTGTCACCAGTACTGATACACACACTGCATACAACACTACATGACTGATTATACATTGACACACACACACTCACACTGTCTCTCTCAACTTCTGCTGCTGTTAATGTGTGATCTGTTTTTGTCCGCTATCTGTGCATTTGAGGTTTTTTTTTCTATGTAATCACAATTTTGCTCATACGAGCTTTATTTTGATAACTAAGTTTTTTTCTCTCTGCCCAATGTGTCATTCCCCTCCCACCCCTCCCCTCTTTACCCTTCACTGCTGACAGGCGCCTTCATGGCTGCCGCGTCATTGAGATGCGCTTATCGAGCGCGCCCAATGTCAAGTCAAATTCCTCGTATGTTTATGTTTTTATGTAAACATGCTTGGCAATAAAGCTTTTCTGATTCTGATTCTGATTCCTGTTTTCTCTGTGAGGTGTGAAGATGTTTTTTTTTTTTTGTTTGTTTTCTCCTGTGGCTCTGCTGGGCTGATTGTAGTGTTCTGTGTGTAGCCATTTGGGTTTTTACTGTCTTCTCCTCATGGGTTCTCTTTAAGTGCAGTGTACTGTATATGCCTGTTTTTTTTTTCTTTGGCCCCTGTATTCCGTATTCTGTTCTGATTGTGGTAGCTTGTTGTTCCTTTATTTTGTCTTCCTCTGTGATGAGGTTAGATTCTGGCTCTCCTTAGCCTTTTCCCCCTCCTCCCTCCCTGGGGCGGTCCTGTTGACCTTTCAGGTGGGGGGGCTCCATGTTACACGGCGTCTGGAATCCGCCTCGTGAACGGGGGCAACTGTCATGGTCCGTGTGCTGACTTTATCTGCACTCGGGTTGTCCGGTTGTTCTCTGTTCTCTCCTCAGGCGCACCACTAGGCCTCCGGGCTTTTATTATGACAGCGTCTCGGCGGTGCTTCCGGCTGTCAGAAGCCAAGCTCCGCAGGACGGCTGGATTTCAATCAGCTGATGGCTTTTCATCAGCTGATCAATCTGTCAAGCCCTATTTAAGGGAGCAGCTCTGTTTGCTCTGGGCTGCGACCTCGTCTGCCTTCCAGTCTGGTTTCCCTACTCCCAAAGCCAGTTCTTCCCAGCGTTCGGTTCCGTCCTCGCTGATTATATGTAAGTGTTGTGTCTTGTCTTTGTGTTTTGCCCCACGCGGCTCACTATTTTGTAGTGCTTCTCCTTATTTAATAAATGTACAAACTCATCGGCTGCCGACAGCGTCTCATTAGCGGTCCATGAGGGCCGCACCATAACAACTGTGATGTATGGAGTCAAATGCTTTGCAAAAATCAGTGAAAGTGAATACTGCAGTTAGCTGCTTCTTTTTAACTCCCTCACTTAGTCGCCTTAATGCAAGAACTTGGGTAGTAGTGGATCGCCCCTCTCTGAATCCATTTTGATTTGGCTGCAGTAAAGGATCCAACCTTGGGCGGATCCCATCAAGCACCATCCTATTGTACACATCAGCAACAATTGAGGCCAAACTTATCCCCCTATAGCTGTCTCTTTTCCTAAGGTCACCAGTTTTAGGAATAGGGATAATGTTAAGGGAAGTCCATTGCTCTGGGAGCTCTTGATTCACGTGTGCCCTATTCACAAAGCTCAAGAGAATATCGTCAAGATCAACCCATTTCAGTACCTCTGGGGTAACCTTGTCCACTCCTGTCCTTTTACCCATTTTCACTGGTATCTTAGCCTCATGATAATCCTCTAACGTGAATGGACCATCCTCAATGGGCAAGTTCTCAAAGATTGAAATAATCTTCTCGTCTCCATCCTCTACTACTGGAGGTCTTCCAAGAAAGTTCTTAAAATGACTGTACCAAAGGCTGACTCTCTCCTCTGCCGTATCCCCTTTCACTTGGCAAGGGCAGGAGGTGCAATTCCCCATAATGCCCCTCACTAGTCTCCAGCCCTCAGCGTGCTGGTTGTTGAGGTTACAAGCCTGAACTATCCCTACCTTCTTTGTAAGATCCTCATCGAAGGCTTCATCATAAGCACATGATAGCTTTTCCTTAGCTTCAATATATGTTCCATAGTCGCTACTGCCATGATGAGTCAATGCAGCAAACGCTTTCTCTACTTCCTGCCGTGCTTGCACAACCCTTCAGTCATCTGATAGGCGATCATCTTTCCTACATTTACACTGTGTTCCAAATTATTATGTAAATGATATTTGTCTCTGATTTTCCTAAATAGTCAGTGCAAATGACAGTCAGTATAATTTTCAAGTCATCAACTGTTGGAGCATAATTCAAATTTTATTGAACAAACCTTCCAATGATAACTTTTTTTTGCAAAAACAAATTCAAAATGCACTGTTCCAAATTATTTTGCACGACAGAATTTCAAAACATTTTATTGGATGTAAAGAACTGAAAATGGTCATTTGTTGAATTTGCAGCATCAGGAGGTCATATTTACTGAAATCAAAAGCCAGTTCAATCAAAAACATCTTAACAGGCCAAGTTACATGTTAACATAGGACTCCTTCTTTGATATAACCTTCACAATTCTTACATCCATCGAACTTTTGAGTTTGTGGAGAGTTTCTGCTTGAATTTCTTTGCAAGATGTCAGAATATCCTCCCACAGCTGCTGTTTTGATGTGAACTGCCTCCCACCCTCAGATCTTTTGCTTGAGGATGCTCCAAAGGTTCTCAGTAGGGTTGAGGTCAGGGGAGGATGGGGGCCCACATCATGAGTTTCTCTCCTTTTATGCCCATAGCAGCCAATGACACAGAGGTATTCTTTGCAGCATGAGATGGTGCATTGTCATGCATGAAGAAAATTTTGCTACGTAAGACACGGTTCTTCTTTTTGTACATGGAAGAAAGTGGTCAGTCAGAAACTCCATATACTTTGCCGATGTCATTTTCACACCTTCAGGGACCCTAAAGGGGCCTACCAGCCCAAAAAATGACTCCGCAACCTCCTTGCTGATGTTGCAGCCTTGTTGGGACATGGTGGCCATCCACCAACCATCCACTACTCTATCCATCTGGACCATCCAGGGTTGCATGGCACTCATCAGTAAACAAGACTGTTTGAAAATTAATCTTATTTCTGGGCCCATTGCAACCATTTCTGGTTGTGAGCATTGGTTAGGGGTGGCTGAATAGTAGATTTATGTACAACTGCAAGCCTCTGGAGGATCCTACACCCTGAGGTTTGTGGGACTCTAGAGGCACCAGCAGCTTCAAATACCTGTTTGCTGCTTTGTAATGGCATTTTAGCAGCTGCTGTCTTAATCCGATGAATTTGTCTGGCAGAAACCTTCCTCATTATGTCTTTATCTGCACAAACCCGTCTGTGCTCTGAATCAGCCACAAATTTCTTCACAGTACAATGATCACACTTAAGTTTTCGTGAAATATCTAATGTTTTCATACCTTGCCCAAGGCATTGCACTATTTGACACTTTTTGGCAGCAGAGAGATCCTTTTTCTTTCCCATATTGCTTGAAACCTGTGGCATACTTAATGTGGAACATCCTTCTTAAGTAGTTTTCCTTTCATTGGGCTCACATGGCACACTAATTATGACAGGTGTCTGAGATTGATATCAATGATCCAAAGAGCCCTGAGACACAATACCATCCATGGGTTTAATTGAAAAACAAAAAACTGGATGTTTATGACACTAAAATCCTATTTGCATAATAATTTGGAATGTGGTGTAGGCAAAGGGCATAATACTTCCTTTGCAGCCTCATTACTGGCTTCAATAAAGTGGACATATTTACGCAGCGCACGGTGAGGGGTAAAATGATGAGGATTTAGGTGCAGGGATACACCAACACACATTTATTAACATAAAGACTCATGACAAACAGTTTCAAAAGGTGAAGACTTACAAAAAGGTATGAAAATACACTTACTTACAGTGGACGTTCGGGGGCCGGCATCACCCCATGAATGCATGAGGAGAGACGTGTATCCATGCTGGCATCCCACAGCTGGAATCGCTATGAGAGCGCAAGAGAACCACGGACTGCGCAGAGTGGATACATGTTGTAGTGGAGCTGACAGTTCACTGATTCAACACCCAATCAGTCAGTTGATCAGTTAGTCAAAGACCCAGCAGTGCGTGACTGGCAAAAGGCGTTTAAGTACATGGATTGCTGGTGATGATGTGATTAGGAGCACCTGGGCGAGGACCGGGAAAGATGATTAATGGGGCTGGGAACAGCTGATAGTAATGAGAGAGAGAAGGGGCGTGGTCGGACCAGCAGACTGTCAACAGTGCTCACAGAAAGTAGGTCACAGCGGCTGTCTAACAGCTGCCGGTCAGACAGTGGCTATGGGTAAGGAAGGCAGACTGAAATACATAATATACACATATGCTGTGACACCTAGACCCACAGGGAGGGCAGGACCGAGCCGAGGAAACCAAGCCGGCTCAGCTCCTGACATGCCTGACTCATCAAATTCCTCGTCAAAGAGCTGGAATCTGTTCCTAACTGATACCTCCTATTTGTCCCGCAGTTCAGGGTTTACTCAAGCGCTCTCCAGTTGTACCGCACCTTCCTCTGAGCAACCTTCTTCTGTGCTCTAAGTCACACTTTTGCTGACACAATCCTGTGATCTGAGCCGATGCTCGTAAAGGAGTTAAAAGCTTGGCAGTCCAGTATGCTATTTCTCCATTTACACCTGGCAAATATGAAGTCAATCTGTTGTTATATCTGACTCTATTTGCACCCGGTGGAGAAATCCAAGTCCACGTTTTCTTTGGAGACTTCTGAAAAAGGATGTTGCATGCTATCAATGCATGATTTTCCATCAAATCGAGAAGACGCCACCCATTTTAATTGCTCTTCTCATAAAATGAAACTCTTCAACCTCCTCTTCTGCCACAAGGCTTGTTGAAGAATACAGAGATATAACAGTTGTTATAGGATTGCTATTAAAATTAACAGTTAATATGAGATTTCTTTGCTTCATGGCACGCCCACTCCACCAACTGTAGCTTGTGCAGTGTTGTGCCAGGCTGACGTTGTTATCAAATAGTGATCTCCTAAAAGATGGTAGGATATTGTTTGATTTGGGTCCTCATGTATGATGCAGTACTCTTGAATGCCTAAAACCAAAATACCATATTCCAATAAATGATGTACTAGTTCGAGCTATATTTCAAAATTTCTGATCATGCGTGCGTTCATCGTTGAACACTACTTGCTTCTTGTGTTCCAAAAGTTTTGCCGTGGGTTCCCCACACACACTGATCGATCTCCTCCCACAAGGGTTTGAGAGACTGACGCCATCATGCCCAGAAGGCTGTGTGACAGATCCCATAGCAGTGCTCCTGCTCACATCCAGAACTGGCAGCTGTATAGAATGCATGCTTTGCTTTGTCATCATCTTCATGTTTCTTTCTGTAGCTTATACAGAGCAGGGGTCGCCAAGCCTCTCAGCCCGCCAACAGTGTGTTGTTATTTTTTTGGGGGGGGAGGTTGCTCCCCTAGATCCGCCGTGTACTGCAAAACCAGGGGCGGCGCTTGGAGCCACAACAAGCGGTCTTCAACATGTGAGAGACTAGGTGTTGAGGCCACTTGCCGATGACGAATTGGCCTTATGTTGCACATCACTTGCTGCTGGACTTGGGGGGACCAAACTGGGATGCCTAGTCACCTAGGTGGAATGTGGCAATCCAGAGAGGTACTCCTCCTCCAGAGGTCCTTAGCTCTCTGTTCAATACTTATTCCCTGTGTCATTCCACTTTAATAAATATAACTTGTTTTATGAATACAGTTGCCTTGATTTCTTTGTACGTATGGATTACTTGGGTTGTTACTGATATCTGGTGAAAATCTCAGGTCAATGGCTCTATCAGAAATATGTTTAATGAGAAAAATGTTGACATGTTCAATACTTACTTTCCCCGCTGTACAGGGTTCACACATACAGTATGCGGCAGCTGAACTAACCTCCTAGGTGAAGCTCCATGTCTGCACTATGGCTGGAGTCTCCCCAGTAATCTGACACAAACATAAACAGGATTACAGGCATTTACTCTAAAGCAGGATTACAATTTATCAAAATAACTTCTGGTTTAACTCGGGGGTTTCAAGGCTATAAAGGCTGTTCAAATTCAACTAGGGTACCTCACCATAATAAGTGCTGCTGCGGAGCTAACTTGCTAATTGGAATAGCTATGTTTGAGATAAGAGATTAGCATGTACAAAACCACCATCCAGTGACCAATCAGATCCCTAGACAACAATTTATTCATTCCTTCTTAAAAGGATCTCATTGGTAGAGCTCAGTGGCAGATACAATAGTAAACTTGCCTTAAAAGCACTAATGAACTAGAGGGCACTCGAAGAGCACATACTGTACCTCCATTAAGGTCTGTCTGTTAGCAAGATTACACAAAACTACTGGATGGATTTTGATGAAATTTTCACTTGAGGTGAACCTGTTCGATTTTGGAAGGGATCTGGGTCAGGATGTGAATTCTGAATTACTTTTCCACTTTCTTTAACATTGCAAAATAGGGCTTAATGGAGGTATGCACTCTTGGATCACCTCCAAAATCTAATGATTTCATCTCTAGAACAAGGGCCACCTCTGGTGAAAATTTCATTTAAATCTGTTGAGTAGTTTTTCCATAATCCTAACAGACAAATTGCCCCGGTCACATTACCTTCTTTGCGGAGGTATTAAAAATATAGATTCTTAACAGTGGGAGGTTATTCCCCATTGAATTCTCATGCTGCAGCAGCTAACTTTGATCTTATGATTTTAGTGATACAGAAGAAAGAATACGCCAAGCCAAGAAGTTCATGTGCCTGGTCATTATTTGTGTTTGTTAGCAGGATTATGCAAAAAGTTATGGATAGACTACATGAAAATGTTACCAGAGGTGGAGCTTGATTTACTTTTGGTGGTGAACTGAATTGTGGGCCAGACCTAGGATTAAAAAAAGGGGGCGGGAACTGCATTCCTCTTCCCAAGGTGTTTAAATGGTCACCAGTAGAGGTGGCTAATCCAACGCATTCTTCTGTGCTCATCAGTGTGCATGCATGTTCATTTAGGTGTGCACATACTTTACATGCACCTACTTTGCAACAAATGCAATCTTATTTTGAGGGAAACCCTGTAATATAAACAGAATGTGGATTCATTAGTTATGAGACAAATCTGCCACCATATCAGAACCCTTCTGTGCATAGTCAGAAGGAAATTAGCTGCTAAAAAGGATGACACCGTTAAACAATGCAGAAACTTTTATGTAATAATGCTATAAAGACCTTTAGTTTTTTTTCCACAATATCTTTATTGAACCTTTTTTTTTTTTTTTTAACAAACATGATACAAACAATCAAACACTAACACTAAAGTACTACAAAAAAAAATGCACTAAAAACACCAACAACCACCAACAAAATCAAGTCTTCAACAATGCTCCTCTGTTTAGTCTAGACAATCCAATACATAAGTATACATATTATGTTCACCAGTTTGGAATTTACAAGGTCCACACACATCATTCACCTTCTTCTTCAAGAGTTATGTTTAAATTTTTTACATAATCAATAAAAGGTCTCCATATATTCTCAAACACAATTTCCTTTGATTTCAGTATATATGTTATTCTTTCTAATGGAAGGTTTGTTAACATCTGTCTTAACCACTGAGTCACATCTGGTCTATGAGCCTTTTTCCATAATAGTGCAATACATTTTTTGGCATTAAGCAAACTGAGGTCTATGAATGTTCTTTCACTTTTATTAAAATTATGCTTTTCTGGGTACAGACCCAACAAAAACAGTTTAGGATTCAATATGATTTGTTTTGAGATTATTTTTTCAATTGTTACCCTCACCTCTTCCCAAAACATTCTTATTAATCTACATTCCCATAAACAATGAAATAGGGTTCCTTTACTTTCCATGCATTTTGTGCATGTATCTGGTATATTTTTGTTATATCTATTTAACTCCTCCGGTGTAACATACATCCGCATTAACCATTTGAAATGTATCAATTTAAGGCGTGCATTTATTGATTTGGTTTGAGCTTCTGTACAAGCCAATTCCCATTGTTCCTCTGAAATTTCAGTTTGCAGATCTTCTTTCCAGTAGTTTAATCTTTTCAGTGAATTTTCACTTGAAGATAGTGTCAATGAGTTATAAAACTCTGAAATAATACCCTTTCTTTTACTATCTTTCATCATCATTTTTTCCAAGGATGAATAAATAGGTCGAGTGAGAGCTTTATTTTGATTTGATCGAATAAAGTTTCTAAGTTGAAGATATTTAAAAAAATGTGTTCTATTGAGATTAAATTTGATCCTCAGCTCTTCAAAAGACATTATGTTATCTGCACATGGCAAATATAAATCCTGAATCTTTTGTATCCCTTTTAAATTCCATACTTTAAATACAGCGTCCGCTTTCCCTGGTTTAAAATATTGATTACCCCATATTGGACTAAATTGTGACAATAACTGTGGTTCTTTTAAATAGTTTTTAGCTTCACACCATATTTTGATCATATGCTTTACAAATGGATTTTTAACTTGTTTTTGTAATTTTTTTGCCGAATCTGAGTATATGAATATGGGAAGAGGTAAAGGTAAATTGTATGATTCCATTTCAGTCCAGTGAGGGAGATCATTTGATGAAAAATAATATGTCATAGACCTCAGTTGTGCCGACCAATAATACAACATAAAATTTGGACATTTCAGACCTCCACGATCAAATGGTAAATATAATAAAGACAAACGTAATCTAGCCCTCCTGTTGTTCCATATAAATTCCACTAACTTTTTTTATTCTTGAGAATAGATCTAAAGGTGGTGATAAGGGAATGTATTGAAATAAATAAAGTATTTTAGGTAAAATATTACTTTTAAGTATATTGATTCTCCCGATCATCGACATTGGTAGTGACATCCATCTCTGAGTTAACTCATTGATATCTGACATTAAGGCTTCATAGTTGACACTGGCGACTGATTCTAGCTTAGGCACAATTTGGATTCCTAAATATTTAAACTGATTTACAACATTGAATTGATTTACCTCAGGGGCTGGGTAATTTCTCTGGGTCTCATTTAGCATTAATATTGAAGATTTAGTTTTATTTATTTTATATCCTGATATTTCCCCAAAATTCTTTATTAAATTCAACAAGGTTGGAATTGATTTTTTTAGATTCGACATAAACAAAATTATGTCATCGGCGTACAGGGAGATTTTATGTTCTGTTGGTCCAACTTTAATTCCATATATTTGTGAATGTAAACGTATCGCTATCGCTAAAGGTTCAATTGCCATAGTAAACAGTAAAGGTGAAAGTGGACAGCCTTGTCGACATCCTCTATTGATTTTTATTGGTTTTGAAATATTGTTATTTGTTAGGATTTCTGCTGTAGCATTATTGTATATTATTTGAACCCATTTTATGAAATTATTTCCAAGTCCAAACCTTTGTAGGACTTCAAAAAGAAAGGGCCATTCAACTCTATCAAAGGCCTTTTCGGCGTCCAGTGATAGGAGAGCTGTATCCGGTGCTTCTTTATTAAAATAAATAATATTAAATAGTCTTCTTACATTATGGAAGCCTTGTCTACCCTTTATAAAGCCATTCTGATCTCGATTAATAATATTTGGTAAAATTTCTTGTATTCGTCTTGCTAAAATTTTACAGATTATCTTAAGGTCGGCGTTTAATAGGCTTATTGGTCTCATATTTTCACATTTATTAGAGGGCTTACCTGGTTTTGGCAGCAGTATAATTAAGGCATTATTTATGTATGATGGTAAATTATTATTTTGAAATGCTTCTAAAACCATTTCCAAAAAAGGTTTTATTAATTTATTCTTAAATTTTTTATAAAGGTCAACTGGAAGACCATCTGGTCCTGCACTTTTTCCTGATTTCATATTATCAATGGCTAGCCCAACTTCTTCTTGACTAATTTTAGACTCCAATATCTCCCTGTTTTCATTTGGAATACACGGTATAGATAGTTCGTTCAAAAACCCATTTAGTTTTGTTAAATCAGGTTCATTTTTGGTATCATATAATTTTTCATAGTAATCTCTAAAGGCTCTATTAATTTCTAAAGGATCTATAACTACCTGTCCGTTACTTATAATACTGGTAATTGGTGTTTTAATTTCTAATTGTTTAATCTGCCATGCTAATAATTTTCCTGATTTTTCACCTTGTTCATAAAAAGATTGTTTCAATCTTAGAAGACTCGAGGCAGCTCTATTCGCTGATTTTTTGTCGTATTCAGCTCTCAACATCAGTAATTCATTCTCCAACCTTGGGTCACTTCCTGCATACACTTTTTCCTGAAGACTTTTTATTTTATGTTCCAATTTAGCTCTCTCCTCTCGAGTCTTCTTAGATTTTGATCCTG
Organism: Pholidichthys leucotaenia; assembly: GCA_020510985.1. Taxonomy (NCBI): domain Eukaryota; kingdom Metazoa; phylum Chordata; class Actinopteri; order Cichliformes; family Pholidichthyidae; genus Pholidichthys; species Pholidichthys leucotaenia. The sequence continues at coordinate 212,218,616 of CM035845.1, read as the reverse complement.
TATAACTAATAATATGTCCCCTAATAAAAGCTTTGAAAGCCTCCCACTTTACACATGCTGATGTTTGTGTAGTATTGATGTCAAAGAACTCGTCTATCTGTTTTTCTATATACTTGACAAATTCCTCATCCTGAAGCCATTTATGCTGAAATTGCCATCTACCTGATTCCTTTGTCAATTTTTTATCTACATATATTAGACAACAGGGTGCATGATCAGAGATCACGATGTTATCATAAAAGCAGTTTTGAATCTTGGACCTTAATTCTGTGGAAATCAAAAAATAATCAATACGTGAGAATGTCTTGTAGGTACTGGAATAACAAGAATAGGCTTTAACTTGTGGTTTCATTTCTCTCCATATATCTAACAATCTCAATTCTTTCATAAAATGATTAATAGTCATCCTACATCCAATGTGCGTACAATCCAGTCCTGTTGATCTATCTATACCTGGATTCAATGTACAATTAAAATCCCCTGCTATTATATGTTGCCCTGTAAGTGATGATAAGATGAGAAATAAATTAGCAAAGAACTTCTGGTCATCTATATTGGGACCATATAAGTTCACAAGATTTATATTTTCTAATAGCAAAGAACCTTGAATGATTACATATCTTCCAAATTTGTCTCCAATTACATTTTTCACTTGAAAAGGAACTGATTTATGTATGAGAGTCATAACTCCCCTGGCTCGGGATGAAAATGAAGAGGTGAATACACTTCCTTGCCATCTACTCCTAATTCTTTTAACATCCTCCTCTATTAGATGAGTTTCTTGTAAAAACACAATTTTTGAACCCATGTCTTTTATTTTATTCATAACTTGTTTAAGTTTTTTTAAATTTTGTAGACCTCTGCAATTCCATGAAGTTAAATTAAGATTAACACTTTGGTTTATGATCAATAGAGAGTTTGGGATTACCTTGCAGTGTAAACATGCTCATACAGAGAAGCAAAAACATGAGTGGTTGAACATTCATCCTACAAACTACACACAAACAAATTTCCCCTTCCCACACTTGTGGCAAACCCCCCAAAATCAAAAGAAAAATTCTGTCTCCCGATATAGCCATCGACCGCTCCACACCCACGGGGAACAGCCTAAGCCACTCCTTCTTCATCCTCCCAATCACCCTAACTCTACTGCTTTTAATGACGTAACATTAACTCTTCTCTGTAGTTTTCCAACTTAACTCCAAAATTTTTAACAACTTTGTACATCATAGTTTTTTTTGTTTGTTTTGTTTTTGTTTTGTTTTTTAATATATAATACAATCTATATTTTGTAAACTTACTGTTTACTTCAAGTCAGTCAGATGCCTGTGCAAATGCTTAATTATTCTACCTTATATTTTGTTCATGCTTAGCTCCCACCAGTCTCTTCTTCTTCTTTGATCTTCTTGATGAACTCCTGCGCCTCCTCTGGGGTCTTGAAGATGTGGGTTCTGCCCTCATACGTGGTCAGCAGTCTCGCAGGATAGATTACACCATGACGAATCCCCAAGGTTGCGCAGCTCCTTACGTACGGGATCAAACTGCTTCCTCAATTGCTGGATTCCTGTGGCCAAATCTGGGTAGAACCGCACCTGCTGGTCCTGGTGTTTAATCTCTCCTTTAGCTCGTGCAGCGTTGAAGATCTTCATCCTGTCTCTGTTGCTAAGAAACTTCATAATTAAGGTCCTCGGCGGTCCCTTATCTCTCCGTGGGCCAATACGATGTGCATTTTCCAGAACCACTGCTGATTGCAACTCCTCGCTGCCCAGCACCTCCGGAATCCACTTTTCCAGAAAGGAACATACGTCCCGACCTTCTGATTCCTCTGGAAGACCCACCAGCCTCAAGTTATTCTGTCTCGACCGAGATTCCAAATCCAGAATATTATTTTCCAGAGATTTATTTTTTTTTCCAAAGTGCGCACCTTTAATTGAAGACGGGTGACGTCATCTTCAGCACTAGCGAGACGGAGCTCCATCTGCGCCGTTCGTTCTACACAGTCACCCAATTCCTTTCTTATTCCTTCCAACGCTGTCATAATCCCATCAAATCTAGAGGAAAAGTCCGCTCTCATTGAACTCATGGCAGCCATCAGCGCATCTGCGCCTCCCCACGCAGACATCGCACCGTTGCCAGCCTCCTCCGCCATATATGGAGTTTTATTTGCTGCGTCACAGACCTGAAAGTCCGTTAATTTGGACTGTTTCGGCGGCTCGCTTTTTCCTTTACCTGGTTTTCCAGCCTTAGGCTTCGCCGACATATCCTCGCCCAAACGCTGGGATACGTTCTGTCCCAAATGAGAGAGTTATTTGCCGATTTTTTTCTCCAGGAGCAGAGCAGAGCGAGACACGTCCGTCCTACGTGGCAGCCATAACCGGAAGTCATAAAGACCTTTAGTTATTATAATCTGAAAATTATAAATTCATTCTTTTCATGAGAACTTGATTCAGTTGCAGATCAGCTTGGTTTCATGTTTCAAATTCATTCTTGTTTATATGGGTTTATAAGAGTAAAAATTTGCTGTGATGACTTTAAAATGTTGGAGTGTTTTCAAACTGGATGGGCCTCAAGGAATTTTTTCCCTAAAAAAAGAAAAAGTTTGGCAGTGGTTTAACTCTCTGTGTTATTCCAGTTTTTTAATGCTAGGGACTGGCCATAATTGTGGACTATGTCTCAGTCATGACTGAATAAGCAATTACATAAGCAATTTAGAAAACAATTGGATGTATAGAATTCTGCTCTAACCATTCCTTAGTACTGGGACAGTTATAGTCATTACTAACTTGCACCGTTTCTAATCCAGCATTTTTACCTCTTTCAGTCTTCTATGACAGCAATGTTTTGCTTGAATTTGTGTATATTTATCCACAGTGGTGTGAAAAAGTGTTTGCCCCCTTCCTGATTTCTCATTTTTTTTGTATGTTTGTTGCATTTAAATGTTTCAGATCATGAAACAAATTTAAATATTAGACAAAGATAACACAAGTAAACACAAAATGCAGTTTTTAAATGAAGGTGTCCATTATTAAGGGGGAAAAAATCCAAACCTACATGGACCTGTGTGGAAAAAGTGATTGCAGCCTAAACCTAATAACTGGTTGGGCCACCCTTAGCAGCAACAACTGCAATCAAGCATTTGCAATAATTGGCAATGAGTCTTTTTACAGTGCTGTGGAGGAATTTTGGCCCATTCATCTTTGTAGAATTGTTGTAATTCAGCCACAGTGGAAGGTTTTTGAGCATGAACTGCCTTTTTAAGGTCATGCTATAGCATCTCAATTGGATTCAGGTCAGGACTTTGACTAGGCCACTCCAAGGTCTTTATTTTGTTTTTCTTAAGCCATTCAGAGGTGGACTTGCTTGTGTGTTTTGAATCATTGTCCTGTTGCAGAACCCAAGTGTGCTTCAGCTTGAGATCACAAACAGATGAACGGACATTCTCCTTCAGGATTTTTTTGGTAGACAGCCCCAGACCATCACATTACCACCACCATATTTTACTGTTGGTATGATGTTCCTTTTCTGAAATGCTGTGTTACTTTTACGCTAGATTTAATGGGACACACACCTTCCCAAAAGTTCAACTTTTGCCTCGTTAGTCCACAGAGTATTTTCCCAAAAGTCTTGGGGATCATCAAGATGTTTTTTGGCAAAACTGAGACAAGCCTTTATGTTCCTTTTGCTCAGCAGTGGTTTTCGTCTTGGAACTCTGCCATGCAGGCCATTTTTGCCCAGTCTCTTTCTTATGGTGGAGTCATGAACACTGATCTTAACTGAGGTAAGTGAGGCCTGCAGTTCTTTGGATGTTGTTGTGGGGTCTTTTGTGACCTCTTGGATGAGTCATTGCTGTGCTCTTGGAGTAATATTGGTCGGCCGGCCACTCCTGGGAAGGTTCACCACTGTTCCATGTTTTTTCCATTTGTGTATAATGGCTCTCACTGTGGTTCACTGGAGTCCCAAAGCTTTAGAAATAGCTTTATAACCTTTTCCAGACTGATAGATCTCAATTACTTTGTTTCTCATTTGTTCCTGAATTTCTTTGGATTGCAGCATGATGTCTAGCTTTTGAGGATCTTTTGGTCTACTTCACTTTGTCAGACAGGTCCTGTTGAAGTGATTTCTTGATTGAGAACAGGTGTGGCAGTAATCAGGCCTGGGTGTGCCTAGAGAAATTGAACTCAGCTTTCCAAAGATGTGATAAACCATAGTTAATTTATGCTTTAACGGGGGCAATCACTTTTTCACACAGGGCCATGTAGGTTTGGATTTTTTTTTTTACCCTTAATAATAAACACCTTCATTTAAAAACTGCATCTTGTGTTTACTTGTGTTACCTTTGTCTAATATTTAAATTTGTTTGATGATCTGAAATATTTAAGTCTGACAAACATACAAAAAAATGAGAAATCAGGAAGGGGGCAAACACTTTTTCACACCACTGTATATCTATAACTCATTTTCTGCCAGCACCATCTCTTATGTGAATGCATTCATAACTAGACTGTGGGTTAACTTATCTAGATGATAATCGCCTTTGTTTACTGCTTATCCTGATTCCAGTGTCAGGTTAAGTGAAAAATGAGTTATTAGCCTGGCATGTTGTGTTTGCTTTGTTGTGTGTTCGTACCTGCTTCTCCTCTCAGAGCCTTCTCCACCATCACTCCTCTCTCCTCTAGCTGTCTCTGCTTCTCCTCCACCTGCTGCAGCTGCCTCTGGATCATCTGAAACACAAGATGCACATATCAGTCTACATCCAGCACTGACCTGATCTCAGCCAAAAAACTTGTATGTTTCTGTATCTGGACACTTTTCTTCAAATAATATGTGGATGAACAGTGAGTTCTGCCATGGTGCCTTTAAAAAACTAACACATATTTTGTCAGATCTGAGAACCAAACTTTAGGGATTATTCAGCAGTTCTGTAGAGCCAGGTGTTTGTCCCAGTTCAGACTCTTTTGTAGAGCTACATACTGTAGATCTGGTTCTAGATGAGGCGGTGGCATGGCATCGGTGAACAGTTCACTTGTTTCCCAAGTGCACTCACCTGAGCCTTGTGGAGTCTTTTCAGCTGTTCTTGTTTGGCCTGTCTTCGAGCTGCTCTCTGAACCCGGCGTGTAATTTTGGTGTCCAGGTCTTCATGCTGTTGGTCCCACTGGAACAAGCTCTCCTTTACGCTCAGACTGGATGGTTCCTTTGGTTGGGCCAGGACGCCCAGCACCTCTGTGGAACAGGAGGACTGTCTGTCAGTGTCCTGGAGGGGGACTTGTTTCTTTAGGCAGCGTCTCTGAAAAAACACAGAGACGACATTATTGTCACCCTGAAGACAAGGAAATCAAACTACTGGAACCACGTGGCACTCAACCATCAGATCTGTCTGTACCTTGATGGCGTATGATCGTTTGAATGCCAGAGCATGAGGAATGTACACAGCCTGAGAGGCATGAGGAAGAAACATGGAGGATAAAAACAGTCAAACCAATAGAGGGGAGGACAAACAACACTACAGATTCAAGATTAACGGGATCAGTCTGTACAAGTCTGGTCTCAAGTAAGATCTAAGATATAGAAAGGTCAGCTGAGTTTAAAGCAGAAACAAGTTCAATAATTTAAAGGTAAGTCCCAGTTCAGTGGGAAGGTTAGTGGTTACCTCCTGGTTCTCCTCCTCTTCTATTGTGACTCTCTGGATTTCAGACGCGAGATCGAGTAGTTCCAACCGAAGCTGTAAGAGCGACAGTCAGATAAACTGAATGCAGGTTTCCACAGGATCCATTATTTCACCAAGACAAAGTCACTGTCCATATGAAACATCACACAATGCATTCTGAGTTGTAACAGTTTGAGAATAGTGTTGTTACTCACTCCACATTTTCACAAGGTTTAGGTGAGTTTTTAGGCTAATTTACAAAAATGTGGGGCAGATGGTCTGCCACCTAGATCAAAGTAGTGAAGAACTTTTGGCTAGTTGATGTAAAATGCAAGCAAATGAAGCATGTACATTTTATTTTATCCTTGCCTTTCAGTGGAATGTTTTCTGGTAGAATGTGGTTAGCACTGTCCCACACAGAAGGTTTGTAGGCTTAACCTTTTGGTTGACAGCAGCTTTTCTGTATGAAGTTTTCCGTTCTTAAAGTCCCTGTATTGGTTTCTTCTATTTCCTCCCACAGTCCAAAAACATGCTTGTTAGGTTAACCGGCGATTCTTAATGCCACGAGTCCAGCCTAAATGGTCAAATAAGTAAATAAATCAGTATGGATCAGCTGTTATTTGACCCATACTGCTGGTTGACCTCCAATAATGTACTTGGCACCTTACTGTTATGTTTTTATGTCTGCCCTCTACATCCTCCCTATCCCCTCACCCCCAGCCAGTCGCAGCAGATGACTGCCCCTCCCTGAGCCTGGTTCTGCTAGAGGTTTCTTCTTGCCAAATGGGAGTTTTTCCTCTCCACTGTCGCTTAGTGCTTGCTCATAGGGGATTGTCTGATTGCTGGGTTTTTCTGAGACTGTGGGGTTTTTCTCTGCACTCTGGCACCATGAGATGGTCTTTGTTGTGATGTGGCGCAGTATAAATAAAGCTGAATTGAATTGAATTGAATTTTTCCTATCATGCATTTCTTCTTTCTTTGTTTGGCTTGATAATCGACCTGTTTTTCAATATTGTCTGATCCTTTTTGTCTTAGACAACAGCCTTAGTCACATGATCATTCTCCTGGATGTCAGTTCAGTGTTTTTTTTAGGAAACTGTCGGGGAGGGAGGTCACCTGTCAATCATCATTTTCAAACCACAAAAGAAAACAAAACACACTTCTGTGAACACAAACCATCAGTCAGATTCATATGGGTCATCTTAGCTACCTTTATAATCTGGTTGAATGTTTTATGGTTGCTGTGAAATTTGCTGACTGGCTGTTTAAACAGCTGTGCTCAGACTGGCCGATTTTATAAAATCTCCTCCTATTTGCTGCTGTTAATGCTGTTCTCTGACTGGCTGTCAAGCTGCACTCTAGTCAGCTGCCGTCAGGACTCTTACGTTATTGTGGGGCTTTAGTGAACATCTCTGCAGAACGGTGGATGAGTCCAGCTCAGTCTCCTCTGCTCTCACATGTGGAAATAGGAAATACAATAATTTTATCATGTTTAACATCTGTGACATCATATTACTCTGTGTGTGTGTGTGTGTGTGTGTTTTATAACATCATCACCTGTAACTTTCCTCCAATTGGCCGTTTCCTTTTTCTCTACAGGTAAAGATCTACTCTCCCTTTGCCTCTGTTCCTTTCCGGTGAACACTGCCTTCAGCAGGGCTCTAGCCCTGCCCTCTGCTTCCTCATCATGTCCAGGGGGAGGAGCTTCTTTAAGCCCCTTCAGAAGGAGGAGAGAGCCACACCCGGCTAGCGGTGAGGTGTGGAGGAGGCAAGGGGGCAGACTATGAGACCCCCCATGTCTAGTCCTCCTTTTAACCCTCTCAGACTCCTCCGGTTTGTCCTCTGACTCCTCCCACTTCACTTGCAATTTGGGAGGTCTCTTATGTGGTAATTCAGGTGTGATGTCATCAAATGAGCCCCACCCTCCCGCTGGTCTCTGGGAAAATGTTTCCATGACAAGGTCAGGTGCGAAGGGAGCTCTGCCCATGGCCTCATCAGTAGCCGAGTCAGACATGGTGATAAAGGAGGCAGTGGAGGGCGTAGAACCAGGGGGTGGGGTCACGGAAATGGGTGTGGAGTAGGTGGAGTCAACAGGTGTGTCTGAGCTGTTAGAAGAAAGCTCTTCCTCTGTGGGAGAACACAGAATTATTAGTTCAGCTGCTTTATCTTACACTTCACTTTCTCAGATTTCAGACAGAGGAGTTGCCCCCATTGGTTTTTAGACACAAAGCGGGTTAATTAAAGGTTTAGGTCAGCTAATGACAGTTGCTCTGGTGTAGCCACAAAAGCTGCTTTCATTTTTTATCAGCTCAGTTTTTCCATATACACTTATCTTCAGCTATCTTCAGCTTTCACTCCTATCACTTCACCATCTCTGCGATGAGTATATTAACGTAAATACAGAGGGGAAAATAAGTATTAAACACGTCAACATTCCCTGTGTCATTCCACTTTATTAAATATAACTTGTTTTGTGAGCACAGTTGCCTTGATTTCTTTCTATGTATGGATTACTTGGGTTGTTACAGATATCTGGTGAAAATCTCAGGTTAATGGCTCCATCAGAAACATGTTTAACTAGAAAAGCACTCAGAGAGCGCAGACCTCCGCCAAGCGCCACAGTTCCCCCCATACAGTGTTTGTGTGTACGTTGTCAGATTCCTTGACCATGAAAACATCTGAGTAGCAATTGGATTCACAATGATAGGATTAGTGGTTCAGTAGTAAAAGCATTACCTCCTTGGCAGAGGTAATAAACTGAAGTGTTGGTGTTGTGTCCATGTCCTGCATCTGCAAACTCCCAGGCTGGGGGCGTTGCAATTGAATGAACGAATGAATTAATCTTTATTTCGAATAGATTAAGAGTACAGGTTAAAAGAAAGTGAATAATATAACAAAGGGGGTAATAAAATCCAACAAGGTCAAATTAGACAATAGCTCCTCTGATTATACAGTTCAACATAAGTTATCCGAAATATGTGAGAGATGAATCCGCAGCTTATATTGCCCACCCATGTTCCATGCAAGAATTCAAAAGAAAAAACAAAAGAAGTCATGACACAACTGCGTACAACCCACAGGCCAATGGGTTATGTTATGGGGTACCCCCCCACAGCAGCCACGGACAAACACAGCGCTCGACTAGAGCAATTAACAGGACAGTGAGATGTGTGTGTTGAGATCAATAGGCAGCCTTCCTGTGCTTAGTTCAGGCACCAGCATCCTGTGGATATGTATGACGCAAATGCAAACATTCATGCTTCCTGCTCGCATTGTGGTACAAATGTCACATGTCTGAATGCATTTCCTTTGATGATAAAATGCCTTTGATGTATTGTCCGTTGCTGGGTATTTAAGTGGCTGAATTCATATGTTCACCCTCTGTTCTTCTTCTGACTGCTTCTGACTACTGCTCATGAGAGCCTGAGAGCGATCCCCAGCATGCTTATACAGCAGCTGGGGTGAGCTCCATGACGGCGATGATTTGATCAATAAACTTCATTAAAACTCCAGTCGCCGTGCCTTATTTTAACATCGCCACACTGGTGACCCCGCAGACGCACACGCTTTGTGCGACGCAACCATCTGGTCTGGACAACCACGCTGGCGACCCGACGCTGAAAAGAACACGCTGCCAGCAAACGCAGCACCCGGCAGTGATTCTCCGACGACGAGCGAACGCGGCAGCCCGACTGATCTGCCCTTCCTTTCTGCTTCAGGGAGACTTTGACGCTCTTCGGAGACCACCCACGACCGGGAAAGCTGAGGAAATTTCATGGTGAGGTCTGCACGCCTAGATCGGCACATCCACGCTGGACCGGCCGCTCTCACGGCTCCTGACACACGATTCTGTGTCTCCACACGAGAGCGCACACACCTTGCCCTCTCTCCACGACGGCGGCCCATGGCCGACGGAGAACGCGTGGACCTGAACGCACCATGACCCGGCACGAGCGACGACCAACAGCCCGAACAGGGGACACAATCGGCGCCGACTGCGCAGATCTCCATCAAGCCCCCTGACCCTGATTCGCCTCGCGACAGCGGACCGGCCATGCACAGAAGCCTCGCATCAGAACAGCGCAGCTGGAAGGCACGTGGCCGCAGCGCGTGCCGCGCACCAGAGACAAGCTGGCTCTACAGACTTATACATCATCCTCCGCCGCTGCACACGGCTCTTCAGGACTGCTCACACACCTGAAGCACACACGCAGCCCGCACACAGGATTTGGTGTAAGTCTCAGCCATGGCGCACGACGGGAATCCAGCCGTCAGCTGTCCCCGAGGGCTTTAGGGCCGTGAACGCATCTAAAGCCTAAACGCCAAGTCCCTCACACAGCTTCAGCTCCTGTTTTTCTTCATTGCCGGACTGAATCGCGAGAGGAATCAGAGACTAACTTTTCTTCCCACAGCCATGGACATCCCCCGCCACTTGCTACCCCCACCCTCCTCCCTTCCCCGGCACAGACTTTCCCCGCAGCTCGCCACCAAAGCGGGACTACCGAGGTCTCAGCTCCCCGCTAAGCCCTCTGGGGGGGGAGTGTATGGGGTACCCCCCCACAGCAGCCACGGACAAACACAGCGCTGGACTAGAGCAATTAACAGGACAGTGAGATGTGTGTGTTGAGATCAATAGGCAGCCTTCCTGTGCTTAGTTCAGGCACCAGCATCCTGTGGATATGTATGACGCAAATGCAAACATTCATGCTTCCTGCTCGCATTGTGGTACAAATGTCACATGTCTGAATGCATTTCCTTTGATGATAAAATGCCTTTGATGTATTGTCCGTTGCTGGGTATTTAAGTGGCTGAATTCATATGTTCACCCTCTGTTCTTCTTCTGACTGCTTCTGACTACTGCTCATGAGAGCCTGAGAGCGATCCCCAGCATGCTTATACAGCAGCTGGGGTGAGCTCCGTGATGGCGATGATTTGATCAATAAACTTCATTAAAACTCCAGTCGCCGTGCCTTATTTTAACATCGCCACAATGTGAGCATTTTAGATCACTGAAAGCAGCACTGAGGGCTTCACTGACGGATGCCAATTAGGTAGACGGGTTGGCGTGGGTTTTATTCAAAATTCAAACGTTTATTTCAAACTCAGGGTTCATATTAAATGCAGAAGTAAAAGGAGTAGAAAATAAATAAATAAATAAAAGTTTATACAGATCAGCAGACAGTCGGCGGTCTTGTAACAACAATAACATACAATACTGGACTCAGTATAAAATGGAACGCCACCACTTCCAAATGCTGAAGTGTGAGTGACGAGTTGACAATTGGTGATATAAGATGATCGTTACATGGCAGCAACCTTCTCATCAAACTGTAAACATCGTTACGTATCAACTCGCCAAAAGACGGAATGTTCACAGACACAAACATCTTGCTTGCACTCGACCTTCGTGGTACATCTAATCTTTATCTTTATTGGGGTTGCGCTCCGCGGCCAAAGATGATTTGGAAACTTCCCCGGCAGAGAGCTTCTTTTTGCGGAGCTACTATGGCTGACCGGAGAATTTCTGCCAAATAATCTAGCGGCGGACAGCTGGCCGTCTGAGCTTTTGCAGCTTTGCGCAAACACAGGCACACAGCACGCTGCCGAGCAGCTGGTTTTTGCGCAGCGCCTATGGCTGCCCGGGGAATTTCTGCCAAATAATCCGGCGGCGGACAGCTGCCCGTCTCAGCTTTTGCAGCATCGCGCAAACACAGGCACGGTGTTTTCCGCGTGCTTTTGTGCCTAAAACGTTGAAGAAGGCGGAGTTTATGTTGGTCAGACACGATGACCAGCGCCCTCCATTGCGCCTGCGCACATGTTGAAAATAGCCGTATGTCACAGTGTTAAAGAATGCCTTAAAAAATTCCTGTATCCAGACGGTGATCTGGATCATCCCCAAAATTTAATCAGTTCTTCCTTGTACCATTTCCAACAACGCCTGAAAGTTTCATGGAAATCCGTCCAAGACTTTTTGAGTTATCTTGCTAACCAACAGACACACAGACAGACAGACAGACAGACAAACAAACAGACAAACCCCGGCAAAAACATTACCTCCTCCTGGCCTTTTCGGCCTGGCGGAGGTAATAAGAAAAATGTTGACGTGTTCAATACTTATTTTCCCCACTGTCATCATCATCATAGCAGTCTGTCGTGGGTGACAATGACCATTTCATTTAGGTCTGATCAGATTCCTCCACACAGCTCTGTCCTTAGCCTTCTGCTGCCAAGAATTCCCGTCTATATCCAACTTCTTCAAGTTTCTTTTTACAGTGTCTTCAAATCTGAGCCTTGGTCTACCCTGATTGCGTTTGCCCTCGCATAACTGTGAGTAGAGTACGTGCTGAGGGAGACGCTGGTGGTCCATCCTCTCAACATGTCCGAGCCATCTCAGGTTCATTCTATATTAGCATGTCCTCCAATGATGGTAGACCAGCTCATTTCAACACTTCTATGTTGGTTATCTTGTCTTTCCATGAGATGTTCATTATGGCTCGAAGGTGTCTCATCATGTACGCGTGGAGTTTCTTCATCTGCACTCTGTAGACAGTCCAAGTTTCAGCACCGTACAGTAGAGTAGCCAGTACTGTCGCTCTGTACACTTTGCATTTCACACGGATAGACACATGTCGATTGTTCCATAGTCTCTCCCTCAAGTTTCCAAACACAGCGCTCGCTCTTCCCATTCTGAGAGACAGTTCATCCTCCAGCCTAGCATTCTCTGAAACAGTACTCCCTAGATACTTTAAAGTCTTGCACTTGACTAGTGGCTCTGTACCAATGCTGATCTCTTCTGGTAGTGATGTTAATAATTGGAACTTTGGTGGTTGATAAAGGCACTCTGTCTTCTTGATGTTGATTTTGAGCCTGAATTGGCTAGCTGCTCTTGCAAATTTCTCCACTAAAGATTGCATATCTTCCACACTGTGTGCAACTAGAGCACTGTCATCGGCAAAGAGCATTTCTCTTACTGTCTTTATCGATGTCTTCCTCTTGGCTTTAAACTGTGCCACACTGAACAAGTCTGCTTCTTTCCTTGTTTGAATGTATTCTCCTTTTGAAGTGTCTTTGAAGGCTACCTCAAGCATGGCTGCCAGATATAGCAAGATATAGCAAGAAGAGTGTAGGCGCCAGCACACACCCTTGTTTCACCCCGTTGCTTACTGAAAAGTCTTTAGATATTGAACCACTCATTGCCACATTTCCCTGCATACCTGCATGGAATGCCTCGATCAGGCTGACAAACTTCTCTGTACAGCCATATTTCTTGAGTACCTGCCAAAGTCCTTGCCATGAAACAGTATCGAAGGCTCTACTGAAGTCTATGAAGACTACATAAAGCGGCATGCTCTGTTCGATACACTTTTCTTGAACCTGTTTCAAGCAGAAAATCATGTCCATTGTGCTTCTTCCACTTCTAAAGCCGCACTGGGTTTCCGGTAGTACATTCTGCGAGATGTGTTCATTGAGTCTGTTCGGTAGTACATGTGAGAGAATATTACCAACAGTGGCTAGCAGTGATATACCTCGGTAATTTCCACAATCTTTCCTGTCACCTTTCTTGAACAAAAGCACAATACTTGCATCCTTGCAGTCTTGAGGTACTTTCTGGGAATCCCATATCGCTTGGATGAGCTTGTGCAGGCAGTTGGTCAGCTGAACGCCACCAAATTTCCACACTTCTGCTGGAATTCCATCCCTTCCTGGAGCTTTACCATCCTGTGTTGTCCTGATAGCTGCCATTAGTTCATCAAAATTTGGCGGTTCATCCAGACTTGATGAAATCTGTCCGGGATCTTGTCTTTCTCCTGCAAAACCATTTCACCATCCATAGCCTTTAGTTGGATCAATCCTCTTGGTTTAGGGCCGTAGATTTCTCTCAGACCTTTGAAGAATATTTTCATGTCCTTCCTGTCTGCTACAGTTTGAAGTTCCTCCGCTTTTTCATCCCACCAGTTGGACTTCATCTCTCTGGTATACTTCTGTAGCTCACTCTGAGCCTTTGAGTATTTCTTCTTCTTCGACCTTGTGTCACACTGTAGGTTTTCCTGCCTAGCTGTATTCCTTGCTTCTAGTAGTAGTTTCTTCAGGTGTTCATCATGCTTATCAAACCAATCTTGATGTTTCCTTTCAGGGTGGCCTAATACATCACTCGCAGTCTGATACACCGTATCCTTCAGTGTTGCCTATTTCTCTTCTATGTCATTCTCTGAGTTGTTGCTGTCCCAGTCTTTCAAGTTTTCATCCAATTCCTGTGTAAGTTCTTCCTGCTTCTTTTGGCCTTTCAGTGCACTAGTGTTTAGCTTCCATGGTGGCTTTGAACCCATCCTGCAGTTCTGTTTTCATCTCCAAATCCTTAATTTAGATCTCAGCATAGCATGATCAGTACCACAGTCTGCACCTCTCATTGCTCTGGTGTCCAATACATCCCTTATGTCTCTCTGTCTGACTATGATGTAGTCTAACAAGTGCCAGTGCTTGGATCTTGGGTGCATCCATGTCTTCTTGTGTGTGTCCTTGTGCTTAAATGGAGTGTTAGTTATCACAAGGTTGTACTCTGAACATAGTGCAAGTAGAAGTTCTCCATTAGCATTGCACTTGCCTACTCCATGACTGCCTAGCACTCCTTTCCATTTCTCAGTGTCCAAACCAACTCTGGCATTAAAATCTCCAGCGAGTATCAGCCTGTCATCAGTCGGTACATGCCTGATAGTCTCACGTAAATCACTGTAGAACTCTTCCTGGGGCATATACACTGATGAGTGTGACATACATCTTCCACTGTAGTGGGAGTCTCATAGTCATTATCCTGTCATTGATTGGCACCGGTTCCTCATCAAGAATTGCTGCTATCTCCTTTCTAACTGTAAAGCCCACTCCTGCTTCTCTCCTTTCTTGAGTTGATCTCCCACTCCAAAAGAAGATGTACCCATGGTCTTCCAAGCTGTCATATCCAGGGAATCATGTTTCACTAAGTGCAGCTATGTCTACATTGTACCTGTTCATTTCCAGGGCCACAAGCGCGGTCTGTCTTTCTGGGCGCTGTGATGCTGTTCTGTCCAACAGAGTGCGTACATTCCATTCTGCTACACACAAGGCTGCTGTTTTCCTCTTCTTTTGTCTTCCTGCTCCTAGCTTACTTTTCGCTGCCTGTCGGAGTGTGAACAGATCAGCACGGACCTTGTAAGCCCGGGCGACGTCCAAGCCGGTATGAGTGGCTTTCTGATTGACCACTTCATGAAACTGCTTGCAAAGTATTTGAGTACCGCTAGCTTTTGCTGGACTAGCAGCACATTCTTGGCAGATAAAGGTATTGTCAGTGGCAAGGACAAGTCAAGACAAACTGACTCCAGTATCTGTTGCAGTGACTGGCCAGATGATAGGTTTGTTTATCTCTGCTCTTTGTGTAGTGCATGTCACGATGCACCGACTGGCACAGTCCACCACAGACCTTGCGACAGATGTGTTTATCTGCCAGGATGTCCAGTCTCACCCCGTGTAACTGGGAGTGGTCCACCACAGACCTGTGGCAGATATTGTTTTTAGTTCTGCCAGGATGCCCTGTTTCACCCTCCACGCCCTCAGAAGGGCGGGGATGCCGGTTGAGTAGCCGACGACCCAACCCATGAGACAGGTAGTACCGGTTTTCATGGTTATCTGGTAGCAAGCAAGCCAATGCCTGACCTGACAAAAATTTGTCAGGTCAGGCATTGGCTTGACCTGACAAATATATTTGGTCAGGTCATATATTTTCCCCGCTGTATATTATTATATATTAGTGTGGCTCTCAGCGTTTTTGTATGTGTATAACTAGACTGTCTGTTGGAGCTATTTGTTATTGGTTGATATTTAGTTTAATTTGTTTGTTTTGTTTAGGATTAAATAAGTTATATTTTGGTAGTGTTTTTATTTGGCAATTTTGTTTGTTTAGTTTAAGCAGTTTATTTGTTTAGTTTTGTGTGCATAATTAACTGGGCTTATTTTGGGTTGTTTGGGTAACACTATGAGCACCTAGGTTATATAGGTGAAGCAGGCAGAGATAAGACCAGCATGCACCTGGGTGGGCCTATGGTTTTTTATCAGAGCAGGAGAGGCAGGAAGGAGTGGGTACTTCTGTTTGTCTGTTTTTGGAATAAACCACCCAAATGTCATCAAGTGTATGAACAATGGACTTCTTTTGCCTGCGTAAATCACAAACCCATGGTGCAAGTAGTAATCATTTGAGTTACAGTTAAGTTTGCTTTTTTCTAAGTTTCAGTTTTGAATTTGGACAAATGGTCACTACACTGTCAATAATGGAGTATCTCATTCCAGTATAATAACCCATCTTGTTACCAAGAGCCTTCGCTTCTTCTCTATATACACAAGTACAGGTGCGTCTCAATAAATTAGAATATCATCAAAAAGTTAATTTATTTCAGTAATTCAATTCAAAAAATGAAGCCCATATATAGATTCATTACACACAGTGATATATTTCAAGTGTTTATTTCTTTTAATTTTGATGATTATGGCTTACAGCTAATGAAAATCCAAAATTCTGTTTCTCAAAAAATTAGAATATTACATAAGAGCAATATTAAAAAGTGGATTTTTAACAGAAATGTTGGCCATCTGAAAAGTATGTCCATGTACACACTCAATATTTGGTCAGGGTACCTTTTGCATAAATAACTGAATCAATGTGGCGTGACATGGAGGTGATCAGCCTGTGGTACTGCTGAGGTGTTATGGAAGCCCAGGTTGCTTTGATAGTGGCCTTTTGCTCATCTGCGTTTGGTCAGCAAACTCTCCTGACCTATCAAGCACAGTGATACCATGGACATTAAACCAGGTATTGGTACTTTTGGCAGTCTGGGCAGGTACCAAGTACTACTGGAAAATGAAATCAGCATCTCCATAAAGCTTGTCAGCAGAGAGAAGCATGAATTGCTTTAAAAATTTCCTGGTAGATGGCTGCACTGACACCAGCAGATGACATGGCTCCCCAAATCATAGCTGACTGTGAAAACTTCACACTGGACCTCAAGCAACTTGGATTCTGTACCTCTCCACTCCTCCTCCAGACTCTGGGACCTTGATTTCCAAATGACAGGACTTGGCACCTGATTTGGGGACCCATGTCATCTGCAAGTATTTGCCCACTGTGTTTTATAAAGAGAAGTGATTTAATAAATACAGTAACTTACAACAGAGGTGTCCAGTCATGTGCCATAAAGGGCCAAGACCCTGCAGGCTTTATCTCCAACCAGTGTCTTCAACAGCACATTCCACTGAATTTCTTCCCACTGATTGCTGATAAGTGAAAACACCTGCTGAAGAGACTGGTAGAAGAGAAAACCTGCAGGGTCTTGGCCCTCCATGGCATATGATTGGACACCCCTAATTTACAGCATTCAAGATGCTGACAATCAGGCAGAAATAAAAATCTTTATAATTTAAATGTAGAATAATTTACAGTTCTATTTATTATCTACGTCATAGCCAAACAGATTTTGTTTTACAATTCTCAGTTTAAATCTAAAAAAATCTGACAGTGATTTAGATTTTTATGACCACATTTATGACTTCATAAAATGATAAATGTGACAAAAGTCAGACTTTCATCAGATAGGAAGAAAAGTCATGATTTTGTTAAAGACTGTCAGAAATGTCATCAGTGTCTTCCCTGCCACTCTGTATATACAGTATCTGTCATAATCTGAGCGCGGGGAGATTCCACCGGGCTCAGTCTCTCCGCCTTTTTTCATATTTGTACAGTGTTGTCATTTTGAGTTGCAATTCCTGTTATTTTATCCTTGGTTGATTTGTCACATATTCTGTATTGTTTCTTAGTATGATTTACTTTCCTGTTTACATTCATTATAGTTTGTTATTCACATGTTTGTTACTTGTCTTTATTTTTGCCATCTCTTTACATTTTTATTCTGTTGTGTTCTCCCTCTGGGTTGACAGCTGTCAGTGACATTTCTGGGTTGTTGCTCCACGTAGGCGGGGTCCCTGTCAGCTGTCAGCCTGCTCTCCCCCCTCTCATTACTCCCAGCTGGTCTAAATTGTATCTTTGTTTTCTCCTGCCCACTCAGATGACCCACACCTGCTATCACTTGTTTCATTTGTTTCAAGCCTTATTTAAAGGCTGTTATTTTCATTTCTTGTTGCCGGAGTATTGACGTTTCTTCCCCCTTGTCCTCACCTGAACCCTGCCCTTGTTCTGGTGAGCTTACTCGTAAGTTTGTTTGTTTGACAGTTTGGATTTTTGTGTTGCCGCACTTTTGTGTCCTTGTTTCCTAATAAATTTTGCAAACTAGCAGTTTAGCATCTAGTTTAGCATCTAGTTTAGCATCATCATGATAATGTTCTAAAAAAAAATCAACATTTTTCATATCACATCCAACATAACTCTTCCTGATTAATAACGTTAGACTTTTAATCTTCAATAAAATGTTAGAATTTTTTTCTATTGTTACCAAAACACTTGTTACCTTGTGTGTTAAGAATTTGATTTTATAAATCATAAATACTGCTTTTACACAAAAGTTAACATAATTAAGCTGAGTTTTTGTAAGTGAACAATGTTAAAAACAAACTGATTAATGATGTAAACATGTTAAGGGATGGCCTCATTCCTACCAGTCTCCTCCTCTGAGAGGAGCCAGAGGCCCGAGCGACGCTCCATCTCCCATGGTTTGTACTCCCCCTCTATCAGCCAAAGCAACACAAACAAATCACACAATGATGACCACCAGGTTCAGAAGTTAAACTACCCACCCGACACACTCACCATCACTGGATTCTCCCCCCTCCTCTTCAGCATCATAGTCTTCATCTCGGAGCTGCAGAGTTTCCTTTGATGAAGTGCGGTCATCCTCCAAGGAGTCAGGGCGTTCAGGTCTCCCTTCCTCCTTCCCCTCCTCTTCCTCCTCCTCTGAACTGAAAACAAGTTACACAAACATTCAATTCAATTCAACTTTATTTATATAGCGCCCTTTCACAACAACAGTCATCTCATAGCACTTTCAACTGTAGGGGAAACCCCCACAATTAAAGAAAGACCCCAGCAATTAGGCGATCCCCTGTTGAGCAAGCGCTTGGCAATGGTGGAGAGGAAAAACTCCCTTTTAAAGGAAGAAACCTCCAACAGAACCAGGATCAGGGAGGGGCAGTCATCTGCTGTGACTGGCTGGGGGGTGAAGGGATAGAGAAGATGAAAAGAACAGACATGTAGAGAGCAAACAACACGATGGGGACTCGATCTGTGGGAGAGAACGAACAGATGTTAATGACCAGCAAAAATATTTCATTGAGAATGAAGAAAGGAGTGAAGCCCAGCAAATTATTGGAGGTCCCCCGGCTGTCTTAACCTATTAGGAGCATAACTAAGGGAGAGTTCAGAGACACATGATCCCCCCCCCCCCCCAATTGTAGGCTATATCAAACAAGAAGGTTTTAACCCTATTCTTAAACACAGAGATTGAGTCTGACTCCCGAATCCAGATTGGCAACTGGTTCCAAAGGAGAGGAGCTTGATAACTGAAGGCTCTGCCTCCCATTGTACTTTTGGAGATTCTAGGTATTACAAGTAATCCAGCATTTTGGGAGCGTAGTGCTCTGTCAGGATAATAGGATAGTATCAGCTTTTTTAAATAAGAAGGGGCCTGGTTGTTTAGAGCTTTGTAAGTGAGAAGAAGGATTTTAAACTTAATTCTAAATTCTATGGGAAGCCAATGAAGGGAGGCCAGAACTGAAGAGATATGATCTCTCTTTCCAGTACCTGTTAAAACTCTTGCTGCAGCATTTTGGATCAACTGAAGACTTTTTAAAAATGTTTTAGGACAACCTGATAATAAAGAGTTACAATAATCTAATCTAGAGCTAACAAAAGCGTGGATCAGTTTCTCAGCATCACTCTGAGACAAGATGCTCCTAATCTTGGCAATATTATGCAAATGATAGAAGGCAGTCTTAGAAACAAATTCAATATGTTGTGGCCGACACACTTTGTGGGCTCACGTTGCCACAGAGACAGGACTGCATGTGTATTGTGGGGTGTCACGTCTGCAAGGACAAGAGGACTCGAATCTGCAGAAGATAACAAGGAAGTGTGAGACTTGTCTCTTTGTCCCACAGAAGATGCCCCGGGGAGAATTCCGGTTCATCAGGAAATGAGAGACAATGGGTGAAGCTTCAAAGGGATGCTTTGTAACTGTATGCTTACTGAAGACACCATGTGACTTGAATCCTGATGCTGGAAATGTATAAAAGGGGTGTTGAGATATGATTCTTCCTCTTTCCTGCTTTGAGAATGCTAGAAGCTGTGTTCTGACAAATAAAGCTGGTTTATGACTAAACTCAGCCTCGTCATTTGAGCATGCTTCTACACTGGTGACCTACGACGGAAAATGAGCAGACAGAATTCTCCCGAGCGGGGCTCGGTGGAAGCCAGCCTGATGGCCGCCTCCACGATCCGGCTGCCCGATTTCTGGCAGCACAGCCCGCGCTCATGGTTTAGCGCAATCGAGGCGCAGTTCAACCTCCGGAGAATCTCCAATGACGACACAAGATTCTACCACGTGGTAGCGAAGCTGGACAGCGACACGGTCCAGAGAGTGGAGGATCTGGTTAACCATCCACCAGACAGCGACAAGTACAGCGCATTGAAGGACGCGCTGATCAGCCATTTCACCCCCTCAGTCCAACAATGAGCAGAGGGGCTCCTGGCGCTGACGGAGGCAGAAAACGATAGACCTGCGGACCTGATGGTGAAGATGCTGCAGCTCAAAGCCTCTGAGGATGGCGAATTCATTTTCGCCCACCTTTTCCTTCGAACCCTACCACCAGCAGTGAGAGTGGCCCTGGCAGAGTCACCCCGATTGGCCAGGCGAGACTACCATGAGTTGAGCAAGGAGGCGCAGAGGTTGGTCAACGCCCACAAGCGGAACGCGGTTTCGGCCGCGGTGGCCAGTCCGGGAACGGCGCCTGGAGATAGCGCGGGTCCAGCGGCCGCGGCGCCAGACGCACCAACGACGGCGGCGACAGGAGCCAGACGACGCGGAGCGGAGAACAGCTCGTGCTTCTACCACCGCCGTTTTGCAGAGAGAGCGCACAGGTGCGTCCCACCGTGCAATTTTAAGCGCCAGGGAAACGCCAAGACTGAGGGCCGGTAGCAGCTGCGACCCTCGGCAACGAGAACAGGCTGCTTTACCTGACGGATGCACGCTCGGGGAAACAGTTCCTCGTGGACACGGGCTCTCAGCTGAGCTTCGTCACACCCACCTACGCGGAACGGCTGTCGCCTTCTAAAGCCCCCTGGGTGTCAGTGTCAGCAGCGAACGGCTCCACCATTAAAACGTTTGGTGAGAGGACCATGCTTCTGTCCTTACAGGGCCGTTCATTTGAGTGGACATTTATTGTAGCAGCAGTCAGTTTCAACATGTTAGGGGCTGATTTTTTGTGCTCACATGGTTTATTGGTTGACCTTGCTAATAGACGTCTGATTAATGCACTGTCCTTTCATTCTATTCCCTGCACAGTTCGGGTGGCCCCGCCAACTGCACATGCCAGCGTCTCAGCTGCGGGTGGTAAGTTTCACACTCTGCTTGCTCAATTTCCAGCACTCACAGTTCCCACGTTTTCGGCAACGGTGGCCAAACATGGGGTAGAACATTTCATAACAACCACAGGCCCTCCCGTTTTTGCAAAGGCTCGGCGCTTGGACCCAGCTAAACTGGCCATCGCGCGCGAGGAGTTCACTAATCTGGAAAAACTGGGCATTGTTAGACGCTCCAAGAGCTCTTGGGCTTCGCCGTTACACATGGTCCCAAAGGCTGACGGCTCGTTGTTCAACCTTGCGGCGATTTCCGCAGGTTGAACAACGTTTCAGCTCATGACCGCTACCCGATTCCGCACATTCAGGATTTTTCTGTTCATTTGGCGGGGGCGCGCATTTTTTCTAAAATAGACTTTGTGCGCGGCTATCACCAGGTTCCAGTGTGCGCGCAGGATGTACCCAAAACAGCGGTCATAACTCCTTTCGGCCTTTTTGAGTTCTTGCGCATGCCTTTTGGCCTCAAGGGGGCCGCGCAGACTTTCCAACGCATGATGGATGCAGTTTTACGCGACCTGCCTTTCGTGTTCGTTTATTTGGACGATATTTTGGTAGCCAGCACGTCCGAAAGCGAACATGAAAAACACCTCACAGCAGTTTTCCAGAGGTTGGCAGAGCACGGGTTAATAGTTAACCCAGCGAAGTGCCAGTTTGGGGTGGCGCAGATTGATTTTTTGGGGCATCGCGTTTCGGCAGAGGGAGCAGTTCCCCTTCCAAATAAAGTGCGTGCCATAACGGATTTTCCGCAACCTCAAACGGTCAAGGCGCTTCAGGAGTTTCTAGGGATGGTTAATTTTTACAACCGATTCCTCCCAAGCGCAACACGACTCATGCAGCCATTGTACACTGCGTTAAAAAAAACAAAAGCCCACAAATAAAGTTGAATGGTCGCCGGAGCGCGCCTTTGCCCAGGTTAAATCAGCCCTGGCAAACGCAGTTTTGTTAGCTCACCCAGTTCCAACGGCCCGCATGGCGCTCACCACTGACGCTTCCAATGTAGCGGTGGGGGTGGTAGTTGAACAGTTTGTGGCAGGTACCTTTCAACCCCTCGCGTTTTTCAGCAGGACCTTGCGCGATAGTGAACGGAAATACAGCGCGTTTGACAGGGAGCTTTTGGCCCTACACTTAGCCATCCGTCATTTTCAGTTCTGGTTAGAGGGGCGACGTTACACCGCTTTTGTGGATCATAAACCGCTAACGTTTGCGATGGCCAAAATTTCAGAACCCTGGTCAGGCCAGCAACAAAGGCAACTAGCTGCAATATCGGAGTTCACTACTGATATTCAGCATGTCGCGGGTAAACACAATGTTGTGGCAGACTGCCTCTCGCGTGCAGTAGCACCGCCAAGCCCCATTGGGGCAGACTCTGTAGCCATGGCCGCGGGCCCGGGCAGCGACGCGGGAATGCGTGCAGCCCCGGTCTGTGTTGGGTTAGATTATGCAGCCATGGCTGCAGAGCAGATTAACGACGCGGACGTGCGCGCGCTCCAGTCTGGGCCAACAGGGTTAAGGCTGGAGCACAGGGTGCAACAAAACGGTATGCCCCCGCTAATCTGCGATGTCTCCACGGGATGGCCCCGCCCCATGGTGCCAGCCGCGTGGCGTCGCCGTGTTTTTGACTTGGTCCATTCTGTCGCGCACCCGGGGGTGCGCGCATCGATCAAATTGGTGGGGGAGAAATTTGTTTGGCCCGGGTTGCGCAAACAGGTCAAGGAATGGGCAGCAGCCTGCGTAGCGTGTCAGCGAGCCAAAATACACAGACACACTAAGGCCCCGTTAGAACCTTTTCACATCCCCGCTAAGCGTTTTGATCATGTGCACATTGACCTGGTCGGGCCGCTTCCGTTATCACACGGGCACACACATCTTTTGACAATGGTAGACCGCACCACGCGCTGGCCAGAGGCGATTCCTCTGACATCAACCACAGCGGAAGAAGTTGCGCGAGCATTTTTAGCAGCGTGGGTTGCGCGTTTTGGTGTACCGTCGGACATAACGTCCGACAGGGGTCCCCAATTTATTTCCGAGCTATGGTCATCGATGGCCCGCAGCTTGGGGGTGAAGATTCATCGCACCACCGCGTATAACCCCCAGGCTAATGGTTTATGTGAACGCTTTCACAGGTCATTGAAAGCAGCCCTCAGAGCGTCGCTAACGGATACAAATTGGTTAGACAAACTTCCATGGGTCTTATTGGGGTTGCGTTCTGCACCTAAGGAAGATTTGCATGCTTCCCCGGCTGAATTAGTTTTTGCACAACCGCTCCATTTGCCGGGGGAATTTCTTCCCGATAATCCCGCACCTAATGGCCCCCCTGCTCAGCCGTGGCAGAGCGGCTCAGGAGCAAACACGCTCCCTGGCCCAGTCCATCACAGTTTCCCACACGTTTTTGTGCCAAAGGCTTTAAAAAATGCAGAGTTTGTTTTTGTTAAACATGATGCTCAGCGTCCAAGTTCGCGGCCGTTTTACGACGGACCGTTTCGAGTGCTGGAGACCGGGCAGAAGCATTTTCTGCTAGATTTAGGGGGCAGAAGGGAGCTGATTTGCATAAACAGGCTCAAACCCGCTTTTGTTCTGGCTGACGAGGAAGTGCAGCTCGCGAGGCCCCCCCGCCGTGGCAGGCCGCCGAGAGGACATTCTCCAAAGTCTTCACAGAAAGGTGTTAACAGCTTTAATCCACAGGTGCAGAGAGATGTTGCAGGTGCAGCCAAGCCAGGTTGCAGCAGATTCGGCAGAAGGTTAAAACCTAGGCAGTTGGTGGATTGATTAGCGATGTATGGAGTGCTTTGTGTTTTTCTTTTTTTTTTTGTTATGCCATGCAGGTTCTGCCTTACTAGACGTTTGGGGGGGGTAGTGTGGCCGACACACATTGTGGGCTCACGTTGCCACAGAGACAGGACTGCATGTGTATTGTGGGGTGTCACGTCTGCAAGGACAAGAGGACTCGAATCTGCAGAAGATAACAAGGAAGTGTGAGATTTGTCTCTTTGTCCCACAGAAGATGCCCCGGGGAGAATTCCGGTTCATCAGGAAATGAGAGACAATGGGTGAAGCTTCAAAGGGATGCTTTGTAACTGTATGCTTACTGAAGACACCATGTGACTTGAATCCTGATGCTGGAAATGTATAAAAGGGATGTTGAGATATGATTCTTCCTCTTTCCTGCTTTGAGAATGCTAGAAGCTGTGTTCTGACAAATAAAGCTGGTTTATGACTAAACTCAGCCTCGTCATTTGAGCATGCTTCTACAATGTGAATTGAAAAACAGATCTTCATCAAAAACAGCTCCAAGGTTCCTCACAGAACTATTAAGAGAAAGAGTAACCACTGTGGCGATTTGGGAAAACCCCCACAAACAGACTAAGGACAGACAGCTCGCTACTCCTGGTTTTTTCCGCTACACTACTGAGACGTAATGTGCCATTCATGCCTTGTGATGTTAACGTTGCCTTTCATGCATTGTGTTCATGCGTCCTGTCCTTACTGTGACCTAGAGACTCAGATCAATATGTAGATGTGCCTTTTAACCTCTTTGTTCTGCAGCTGGAGCAGAGTCTAGCAAATCTGCCTATTGTGATGTATGTCTCACAAATGCAAATATCTCATGCCTGTTCTGCAGTCCCTTTGATCAGACCAACTGCTGTGAATCTGCTTTGATGTATTGTTTGAGTTGGGTATAAATACTGCACAGGTTCTGTAACACATCCTCTCACTCTCACTTCAACCTCTGCTGCAGGACACAGACTTTGTGTCAGCCTCTCCTCCTCTCCTTCTCTGAGAGCCGTGGGATCGCTCTCGGCGCGCATGCACGGTGCCGGGAGCGGAGCTTGTGACGGCGGTATGATAATAAAACTCTACTTAAAACCTCAAACAACGCCGCTTTATTTCATGCCACCGCAACCACATCCAAACTAAGAGTTTGATTTGGAAAGGTATTTCTAAGGTTTTTTGGATCAACAAGAATGACTTCAGTCTTATCTAAATTTAATAGTAGGAAATTACAAGTCATCCAAGCTTTGATTTCCTTAAGAAAGGCTTCTAACTTGGCTAACTGATTACTATCATCTGACTTCACTGACAGGTATAATTGTGTATCACCTGCATAACAATGAAAATGTATACAGTGCTTTCTAATAATGTTGCCTAGTGGAAGCATATATACACTAAAAAGAGTAGGGTCTAGCACAGATCCCTGTGGAACTCCATGACTGAACTTTGAGTTGGAAGAAAACTCATTACTGACATGAACAAACTGGAACCTATCAGATAAATAAGATCTAAACCACTGCAACGAAGTTCCATCATGTCCAACATAGTGTTCTAATCTATCAAGTAGAATATTATGATTGCTAGTATCAAAAGCTGCACTAAGGTCTAAAAGGACAAGCACAGAAACAAGTCCATTATCAGATGTGATAAGGAGGTCATTAGTGATCTTCACTAAGGCTGTTTCAGTGCTGTGATGGATTCTAAACCCAGATTGAAACTCTTCAAATAAACCATTTCCCTGCAAGTGGTCAAATAATTGCATAGCAACAACTCTAAGATTTTTGAAATGAAAGGCAGATTAGAGATTGGTCTATAGTTAGCTAAAACTCCTGCTTCCAGCATTGGCTTTTTGAGTAAGGGTTTAATTACAGCCATTTTAAAAGCCTGCGGTACATGGCCTAATGTTAATGAAGAATTAATTATTTGAAGAATAGAGCTACCAATAAATGGGAAGATGTGGAGAATGTGGAAATGACGAGGCTGAGTTCATCTCACGAGTCTGGCTGGCTGCACGGTGGCACAGTGGTTAGCACTGCGGCAGCACAGTTTACCCTTGGCCGGGGGATTGTGGGGATCGTGGGATCGTGGGTTCGATCCCAGCCCCCGACCAACAGTGATCTGTGTGGAGTTTGCATGTTCTCCCCGTGTTGCGTGGGTTTACTCCGGGATTTCTCCGGTTTCCTCCCACATGCCAAAAACATGCATGTTAGGTTAATTGGCTGTTCTAAATTGTCCCTAGATATCTGTTTCCTATAGGCCCTTAGAATAGAGGGTTAGTATTAATGAAAGCGCTTTGAGTGGTCTTTGTGACTAGAAAAGCGCTATATAAGTGCAGGTTAGTTAGTTAGTTAGTAGTTAGAGTCAGGTTTATTCACATTCTCCAACATCATCAAAAACAGAATGAGAGAGAAACCCCCAGACATTCGTCCTTTTATACCCCAGGACATCAAAGCACACAATCACATTGTATTTAATCCCAAGTCACAATGCATCTTCTTCCAGGTCTTATCCTCTCCACCTAAAGTCACTGGCGGCCAAGAAATCCCCCAAGGCCATCTCTTTGCATAACAAAGATCACATTTCACATCCTCCTGTTATCTCCTAGGAGGCTCAGTCCTTTTGTTCATCTGAGACGTGAAGCATACAGTAAGCATACAGTGATATACTGTACATATGAAGCATATGAAACCCACATATGTGTCCCACATGACCCCCCCCCCCCAAATGTCTAAGATGGAACAAAGTAATAACAGTCTGCATGTCATGATAAAATCACACACATCAGTTCACATGCTGCTTGGGCCTCAGTCTTCTCCCGTATCTGCTGTAAGCGGGCTTTACCACCTCCGCAGCGCCCTCCTGCTGGGGAGCTGCTGTCTGAGGATGAGAACTGTTAGTCAATCCCTGTGGGCGCTCTGGGGAATGCTCCCTAGGGGGTCTGCCGCGCCGAGGAGCCCTGGCCAACTGCACACCTTCGTCAGCCAGCACAAAAGCGGGTTTGAGCCTGTTTATGCCAATCATTTCTTTTCTGCCCCCCAAATCTAGCAAAAAATGCTTATCTCCTGTTTCTAGCACTCTAAATGGTCCATCATAAGGTGGTCGCAACGGCGGGCGATGGGCATCGTGTCTGACAAAAACAAACTGCATTTTTTAAAGCCTTAGGCACAAAAACGCACGGAAAACTGTGGTGAACGGGGCCAGGCAGCGTGCTAGATTCCGTACTACTCTGCAACCGCTGAGCTGGGGAGCACTCTGGCGCAGGATTATCTGGGAGAAATTCCCCGGGCAGCCGAAGTGGCTGTGCAAAAACTAGCTCAGCCGGGGAGGCTTCTAAATCCTCTTTAGGTGCAGAACGCAACCCCAATAAAACCCACGGTAGCCTGTCCACCCAATTTGCATCCATAAGCGACGCTCTGAGAGCCGCTTTCAATGACCTGTGAAAACATTCGCATAACCCGTTAGCCTGTGGATTGTACGCGGTTGTGCGGTGGATCGTTACCCCCAGGCTGTGGGCCATTGCTGACCAGAGTTCGGAAACGAATTGAGGGCCTCTGTCGGACGTAACGTCCGACAGGACTGCAAAGCGCGCTACCCATGCTGTTAAAAACGCGCGCGCCACCTCCTCGGCTGTGGTTGACGCCAGTGGGACAACTTCCGGCCAGCGCGTGGTGCGGTCCACCATTGTCAGAAGGTGTGTGCACCCCTGTGACGGCGGAAGGGGGCCTACGAGGTCCACGTGAACATGATCGAACCTATTAGCCGGGATGTGAAACGGCTCCAAAGGAGCTCTTGTGTGCCTGTGCACCTTGGCTCGTTGACAGGCCATGCAGGCTGCCGCCTACTCCCTAACTTGTTTGCGCAGGCTCGGCCATACAAATTTCTCTCCCACCATTTTGACCGACGCGCGCACTCACGGGTGCACCAGAGAATGAATCGAGTCGAAAACGTGGCGGCGCTATGCGGCGGGTACTACCGGACACGGTTGCCCAGTGGAGACATCGCAGATTAGGGGGGGCATACCGTCTTGCAGCACCCTGTTCTCCAGTCTTAACCCTGTTGGTCCAGACTGGAGCGCGTGCACGTCCACATCGCTAACCTGATCCGCGGCCATGGCTGCATAATCTATCCCTACGCGGACTGGGGCCGCGCGCAGTTCTGCGTCGCTAACCTGATCCACGGCCATGGCTGCAAAATCTACCCCACGCGGGCTGGAGCCGCCACGGCGCGCAAGAGGCAGTCTGCCACTACATTAAGTTTACCCGCCACATGCTGGATATCGGTAGTAAGCTCTGAGATCGTGGCCAGCTGTCTCTGCTGCCGGCTCAACCACGGTTCTGAAACCTTGGCCATCGCGCAAGTCAGCGGCTTGTGGTCAATGAACGCAGTGAAACGGCGTCCCTCCAGCCAGAACTGGAAGTGGCGAATGGCCAAGTGGAGAGCTAACAACTCCCTGTCGAATGCGCTGTATTTTCGTTCACTATCGCGCAAGGTCCTGCTGAAAAAGGCAAGCGGTTGCCAAGCTCCGGCTACATACTGCTCCACGACCGCCCCTATGGCCACATCTGACGCGTCAGTAGTGAGCGCTATGCGGGCCATTGGGACTGGATGTGCTAACAACGCAGCGTTTGCCAGGGCTGTTTTGACTTCTGAGAATGCTCGCTCTTGCTCCGGAGACCATTCGATTTTATTTGTGGGTTTTTGTTTTTTTAGTGCCACATACAATGGTTGCATGAGCTGCGCTGCGTGGGGGAGGAAATGGTTATAAAAATTCATCATTCCCAAAAACTCCTGTAACGCTTTGACCGTTTGTGGCTGGGGAAAATTTGTTACTGCGCGCACTTTGTCAGGCAGAGGAACCGCTCCTTCTGGAGAGACGCGATGCCCCAAAAAATCAATCTGCGTCACCCCGAACTGACACTTCGCTGGGTTGATTATTAACCCGTGCTCTCCCAACCTCCAGAAAACTGCCATGAGGTGGTTTTCGTGTTCGTCTTCGGACGCGCTGGCTACCAATATGTCGTCCAGGTAGACGAACACGAAGGGGAGATCGCGCAACACCGCGTCCATCATGCGTTGGAACGTCTGCGCCGCGCCTTTAAGCCCAAACGGCATGCGCAAAAACTCGAATAGCCCGAACAGAATTATTACCGCTGTTTTGGGTATGTCCTCAGCGCGCACTGGGACCTGGTGGTAACCGCGTACCAAGTCTATCTTAGAAAAAACGCGTGCCCCCGCCAAATGAACTGAAAAATCTTGGATATGCGGGATTGGGTAGCGGTCGTGCGCTGTAGCGTTGTTCAACCTGCGAAAATCTCCGCAAGGTCGCCACGAGCCATCAGCTTTCGGGACAATGTGAAGCGGTGAAGCCAATGGGCTTTTCGAACGTCTGATGATGCCTAACTTCTCCAGGTTGGCGAACTCCTCGCGCGCTATGGTCAGTTTAGCTGAATCCAAGCGCCGAGCTTTTGCAAAAATGGGCAGTCCGGTGGTAGTAATAAAATGTTCCACCCCGTGTTTAGCCACGGTCGCCAAAAATGTTGGGACCGTGAGTGCTGGGAACTGAGTGAGCAGTGTGTGGAACTTACCACTTGCAGCTGTGACGTTGGCTTGTGCTGTTGGCGGGGCCACTCGAGCTGTACAGGGAATAGAATAAAAAGAGAGTGCATTAACCAGGCGCCTGTTAGCAAGATCAACCAACAAACCATGTGAGCACAGAAAATCAGCCCCTAACATACTGAAATTGACTGCAGCTATGACAAAAGTCCACTCAAATGTACGGCCGTGTAGGGACAGAAGCAGAGTCCTCTCACCAAAGGTCTTAATCGCCGAGCCGTTCGCTGCTGACACCACGGGACCTCTGGAAGGCGCCAGCCGGTCAGTGGAGGAAGGTGCGATGAAACTCAACTGGGAGCCTGTGTCCACGAGGAAATGCCTCCCCGAGCGCGCATCCTTCAAGTAGAGCAGCTTGTTCTCCTCCCCGAGGGCCGCAGCTGCTACCGACCCCCGGTCTTGGCGTTTCCCGAGCGCTTGAAATGGCACGGTGGTATACATTTGCGTGCCCTCTCTGCGAAGCGGCGATGTTAGAAACAAAGGACGTCGTCTGTTCCGTGTTTCTTGGCCCCTGCCGCCGCCATCGTCGGTGAGTCTGGTACTGCTGCTTCTGGCCCTCTGCCATCTCTGGACGTCGCTCCGAGCTCCGCTGCCGCGGCCGTGGCCGCGTGCTGTTTGGTGGAGTTGACGATTCGTTGCGCCTCCTGGCCCAGCTCACTGTAGTCTCGTTGGGCCAACAGTGGCGAACTGGCCAGGGTCACTCTCACCGCTGACGGTAGGGTCCTGAGGAAGAGGTGGGTGAAGATGAAGTGATCATCATCAGAGTCTTTCAACCTCAACAGCTTCTCCATCAGGTCCGCGGGTCTGTCGCTTTCAAATTCAGTCAGCACCAGGAGCCCCTCTGCTCGCTCCTCTGTCGAGGGGGTGAAGTACCGGATGAGTGCAGCCTTCAACACGCCGTACTTGTCGCTGTCCGGCGGCTGGTTGATCAGGCTCTCCACATGCTGGGCTGTGTGGTTGTCCAGTTTTGCAACCACATGGTAGAACTTTGTGGCGTCTACTGAAATCCTCCAGAGGTTGAACTGCGCTTCAACCGCATTAAACCAGGAGCGTGGATTGTTCTGCCAGAAGTCCAGTAGCTGGGCTGTGGCTGCATTCGCTTGGCTGGCTCCTGACAAGTCTGGCTCGGAGGAATTTGTTTCACTCATGATACGTCTTAGGGTCACCAGTGTGGAGAATGTGGAAATGACGAGGCTGAGTTTATCTCACGAGTCAGGTTTATTCACATTCTCCAACATCATCAAAAACAGAATGAGAGAGAAACCCCCAGACATTCGTCCTTTTATACCCCAGGACATCAAAGCACACAGTCACATTGTATTTAATCCCAAGTCACAATGCGTCTTCTTCCAGGTCTTATCCTCTCCTCCTAAAGTCACTGGCGGCCAGGAAATCCCCCAAGGCCATCTCTTTGCATACCAAAGACCACATTTCACATCCTCCTGTTATCTCCTAGGAGGCTCAGTCCTTTTGTTCATCTGAGATGTGAAGCATACAGTAAGCATACAGTGATATACATATGAAGCATATAAAACCCACATATGTGTCCCACAAAGACTTCTTTAACCTCTTGCACTCCGGTGTACCGTGGACGGGCACATCTCTGCGTCCTAGAGCGCACGAGGACGCACGAGAGCACACTAGGGCGCTGCGTCCAAGAGCACACTGAAAAAAAAGCTGCATTTCCGTTCTTCCACTACAGACACAGCCGCGAACAGATTAGATATGATTGACCTCTCATTCGACTAATAAGAGCCTTGAATTGGGTTTCTGAAACCTTGAAGAACCAATGACTGAAAACCTAGCAATAAGGACCCGCCTACCAACGCTGTGAATGCAGCGAGCCAAGTGAAGCACAGAAGTTCGAAAGCTGTTTTGTGTAAGGCTGGGTGAAAAGAGACTGCTGCAGCAGATGAAAAAAGGACCCACAGGAAGAACCGCCACAGACCCAGCAGCATGGAGACCACCCACAAGTGCGACCTGTATGACAGGGACTGCCATTCGCGCATCGGCCTGTTCAGCCACAGGTGGTGCTTTTTTTTTTTTTTTATTTCAGCAGAATAGACGTTTAGGATTCTCTTCCATGGTCATCATAGACCGACGACGAAGGCTGGGTGACACACACGCATTCGCCAGTCTTTTTTATTTATTTAACCTCTTGCACTCCGGTGTACCGCGGGCGGACACGTCTCTGCGTCCTAGAGCACACGAGGGCGCGCGAGGGCGCTGCGTCCTAGAGCGCACTGAAAAAAAAAAGCTGCATTTCTGTTCTTCCACTACAGACACAGCCGCGAACAGAAAGCCAAAGGAGTGCTTTGATTGGTTTAGATGTGATTGACCTCTCATTCGACTAATAAGAGCCTTGAATTGGGTTTCTGAAACCTTGAAGAACCAATGACTGAAAACCTAGCAAGAAGGACCCGCCTACCAACGGCTGCGAATACAGCCAGCCAATTGAAGCACAGAAGTTCGAAACCCGTTTTGTGTAAGGCTGGGTGACACACAGGCGTTCGCCAGTCTTTTTTTCTTACTACTGTTCTTATTTGTTTTGAAAAATCGTTCGCCAAAACCGCAATCATGGAAGCGCAAAACTGCAATAATGGAATTATGTTTTGACCGGGTTGCGAGACCAGAACCACGAGTCCGTAATAAGCGGACCAGCTTCGTGTTCGTCTGACAATGAGGAAGAGAAGTTTGCCAGCTACGCTGCTGCTGTGAACAGGTAAGTGTTATAAGCTAAATTATTCTTTATCCCTGAAAATTGTAATCAAAAATGACTTTTGACCGATCGGTAAATTACAACTGTGCGGTGCACGAAGTCCGAAGTCCGTGCGCCGCGGTACACGGTTCGTGCGCCGTGTCCGGATCGTGAACGCCCCCCCCCCCCGCTACTCTTCTGTAGCGAGGGGGGGTGGTCTGCGGTGACCGCGATGACTGTGCGCCGCGGTCGCCACATCGCCACATGACTAT
This sequence comes from Pholidichthys leucotaenia, assembly GCA_020510985.1. Taxonomy (NCBI): domain Eukaryota; kingdom Metazoa; phylum Chordata; class Actinopteri; order Cichliformes; family Pholidichthyidae; genus Pholidichthys; species Pholidichthys leucotaenia. The sequence goes on along the minus strand of CM035845.1, from coordinate 212,186,019 downwards.
TCCATCATGTAGCGATGACCAATGTCCGTCCTCTGTAGTGGGGTGGTGGGGGGGTGGTGGAAGTTATCTTCTACATTACAAATATTTTAGAATAATTTTTAGTGCACTGTAGGTTATTTTTTCTTGTAAAAAAAAGCCACACAATTTTACGTGGCATGCTTCTTTGTGTGTGGGGGCTTGTTTGTTCATTCATTCATTCATCCCCCCCCCACACACACAGCCCCGAGTGTCACCTTTCATTAGAGCCCTAGATGAAGCTTCTATATTGAATCATTCAAAAGTTACAGACGTTTTTCCAAACTGTGCCATTTGGCACAATTTGGCACAGTTCAAAAACGCCTGGGAACTACCTGAGAAAAAAGCTGCGTAATATATTAATTTTTTGTGGTATTGTTACAAAATTTTGACCTCAGCTGGATAACACTTGGTTCTACATTTCTGTTGCATTTTCCAGCCCGGATCTGAAGCTGTGTGTTATTTGCAAGCATTTGTATCCAAAAAAAAAAACACCCAGGCGAAATTTATTTTCTTCAAGTTCAGTATGTTTAGATGACTGTTACTCAGTGGCCGGAGCACTTAGAGAGATTATGACTGTTTTGCCAAAAAATTCAAAGTGTTCTCTTTTAAATGAGACCAACCCCATGAAGATGCTGCAAAGGGTTGAAGAACAGCTTTTGATTTACTTTGGGCACGTTATTTTTTGGCGTTTTTAGGGAAATTGACCAGAGTGCAAGGGGTTAAATAACCTGGTAGGAATAGGGTCTAAAAGACAAGTTGAAGGCTTGGATGAGGAAATTATTTTATCTAACTCTAAAAGGTCAATTGGAGTAAACTCATCCAAACAGATATCAGTTGAGGGAGTTGTTGTAGTTACTGTATTTAAGTTAACGATGGGAAGAATCTGACTGATTTTATCTCTGATGGATGAAATTTTATGATTGAAAAAGTTCAAAAAGTTCTGACTAGTAAGCTCTAAGGGAATGCTAGGATTGACAGAGTCCTGACTCTTTGTCAGCCTGGCTACAGCGCTGAAAAGAAACCTGAGATTATTTTTGTTCTCTTCTATTAATGCAGAATAATAACTTGTTCTAGCTTTTCTAAGAGATTTTTTTAATAAATTAAAAGATGATTTCTCCAAGCTAAATAGATTTAATCTAAATTAGTGGAGCGCCATTTTCTTTCTAATTGAAGAGTCTTCTGTTTTAAGCTACGAGTTTCTGTGTTGAACCAAGGAGTTAAAAATCTCTGAATAGAAGTTTTCTTTTTTAAAGGGGCCACCATGTCTAGAGTCTGATGCAGAGGAGCTGTAACACTATCTACTATGCTATCAATTACAGAAGGAGCAAGCTCTCTATAGCTAATTTCCGTTGTGTTGACACATGGCATAGAAGAAACAATCTGCATAAATTTGGTAACAACATCATCTGAGAGGCATCTATTGTAGTAATATTTTTCTTTAGGAGCCAAATAGTCAGAAATAGTAAAATCAAAGGTTAACAGACAATGGTCTGACAGTACAGGGTTATGAGAAGACACTACCAAATTTTCTATTTCTATGCCATATGTCAGAACAAGGTCCAACGTGTGGTGGAGATAATGGGTAGAATTTCCTACTTTCTGAGAAAACCCCATCGAGTTTAATATTGAATTAAATGCCATATTAAGGCAATCACTATCTACATCTACATGTATATTAAAGTCCCCTACTATAATTATGACTTCAGCACTAAATCAGCTAAGAATTTGGCAAATTCGGATAAAAACTCTGAGTAGGTTGAGGGAGGACGATAAACTATGGCAAATAAAATTAGGTTTAACCTAAAATTGCTAAAATGCCCAATACTGAGGACCAGGCCCTCAAAGGAATTATAACGTGTTTTTTGCTTTACATTAACTAGTAATTTGGAATGGTAAATTGTTGCTACTCCTCCTCCACGACCAGAACTTCTGGGATTTTGACAGTTTAAATAACCAGAGGGAGTTGATTCATTTAAACCACCTTAATCCTCTTGCCCTAACCAAGTCACTGTAAGGGATATTAAATCAATCTGATGATCAATTAACAGATCATGGACTAGCAGAGACTTGGGAGTTAGAGACCTAATATTTAACAAACTATGGCGCATATTTAGAGCGCATATATGGCATTCATATTCACCCACATATACCTAGTAGGCATGATGGTGCATATTCTGGAAGCTTCACGTCTCAATGGCCAAAGAGGACCTGACCCTGCAGAGACCTACGGGAGGTGTGAAGTTGGTTGCTTAGGAGACGAGAAGTGGGAGAGAATGTCCCAGCAGGAGCCCCGGAGGCTAGAAGGATGAGAGAGACAATGGAGACACCAAGGAGCCTCGGGGGCTGTATGTTTGCTCAAGGACTGTGGGTTGGGGGTGTGTTATTTGATGTTGGGGGTTTTGTGTCTTTGGAGGGTATAAGAACTGTGAAGGATGATTGTTCTACCTCTTTTTCTGAGATTCTGTTCTTGTTGGAGGATGTGACCTCTCAATAAACCAACTCTGAGAAATAAACTCAGTCTCGTTTGAGAAAGGCATCCTCTACACTGGTGACCTACGACAAACTATGGCCGGTGGCGACGATCTTCCCGCACCGGACTCTTCAGGAGCCAACCGGGTTAACGCAGCTACCACACTACAGCTGCCCGATTTCTAGCAACATAACCCGCGCTCCTGGTTTACCACTGTGGAGGCGCAGTTCCACCTTCGGGGAATCTCAGCGGATGCAACGAGGTTCTATCATGTCGTCGCGAAGCTGGACAGCCTCACAGTGCAGCGGGTGGAGAGCCTGACCAACCACCCGCCCCAAGACGACAAGTATGGCGCACTGAAAGCCGCCCTCATTCGAGCTTTCACTCCCTCGCTGGGGGAGCGAGCAGAGAAGCTCCTGGAGCTGACAGAAGGGGAAGCAGACAGGCCGGCAGATCTGATGGCGAAGATGATGAGCCTGAGAGGCAAGGATGACGACAGCTTTATCTTCGCCCACCTCTTCCTCAGAACGCTCCCGCCAGCAGTGAGAGTCACCCTGGCCAGCTCGCAGCCACTCAACAACCGTGACTACCACGAGCTGGGCCAGGAGGCGCAGCGGCTCGTCGACGCCCATAGATGGCACGCAGCCACGATGGCAGCGGCAGAGCTGAATGCACCCCCGCGAGACGAGGGGAGACCAGAGGCCGCAGCACCGGATCCACTGACGTCAGCAGTGGCAGAGGCCAGGAGAAGCGGAGCTGACAACACCCTCTGTTTCTACCATCGACGCTTCGCCGAGAGAGCGCGCAGATGCGCCCCACCGTGCCGGTACCAGCGCCAGGGAAACGCCAAGACCGAGAGCCGGTAGCAGCTGCGACTCTCAGCACGAAGAACAAGCTGCTTTTCGTGACAGACGCAACTTCAGGGAAAGAATTCCTGGTGGACACAGGCTCCCAGCTAAGTTTTGTCAAGCCTGCCTACGTGGACATGCTGACGCCTGCCAGCGGACCCCTGGTGTTAGCGGCGAACGGCTCCACGATCAAAACCTATGGGGAGAAGACGCTCCTCCTATCCCTCCACGGGCGTACCTTCGAGTGGACCTTCGTCGTAGCCGCAGTTAGCAACAACATGCCAGGTGCTGACTTTTTATGCTCAAACAGTTTGTTAGTTGATCTTGCTAATAGACGTATTGTAAATGCAGTGTCTTTCTACTCTATCTCCTGCACAGCTCGGGTGGCCCTGCCTTCTGCACATCCCAATGTCACAGCTGCGGGTGGTAAGTTTCATGCATTACTCAACCAGTTCCCAACACTCACGGTCCCAACATTTTCAGCGTCAGTTGCCAAACACGGGGTCGAGCATTTCATAACTACCTCTGGCCCCCCTGTTTTTGCAAAAGCTCGGCGCTTGGACCCAGCTAAACTGGCCATCGCGCGCGAGGAATTCGCCAACTTGGAAAAACTGGGCATTGTTAGACGCTCGAACAGCCCTTGGTCGTCACCCCTGCACATGGTGCCCAAGGCTGACGGCTCGTGGCGCCCTTGCGGTGATTTCCGCAGATTAAATAATGCTTCAGCACACGACCGCTACCCGATTCCGCACATCCAGGATTTTTCAGCACATTTGGCGGGGGCACGCATCTTTTCCAAAATAGATTTGGTGCGCGGTTATCACCAAGTCCCAGTCCGCGCGCAAGACATACCCAAAACGGCAGTTATAACCCCTTTCGGGCTTTTCGAGTTTTTGCGCATGCCTTTCAGCCTCAAAGGCGCCGCGCAGACGTTCCAACGCATGATGGATGCAGTGCTGCGCGGCCTCCCTTTCGTGTTCACTTATTTGGATTACATTTTGGTAGCCAGTGCATCTGAAGTCGAACATGAACGCCACCTCACAGCCGTTTTTCAGAGGCTGACAGAACACGGGCTGATCATTAACCCAGCAAAATGCCAATTCGGGGTAGCGCAAATTGATTTTTTGGGGCACCGCGTGTCTCCAGAAGGCGCGGTCCCGCTGCCGGATAAAGTGCGCGTGATAACGGATTTCCCCCAACCGCAGACAGTTAAGGCACTGCAAGAATTTTTGGGGATGGTCAATTTTTATAACCGCTTCCTCCCCAACGCGGCACAGCTCATGCACCCATTGTACGCGGCATTAAAGAAACAAAAACCTGCAACTAAGGTCGAGTGGTCCCCGGACCGGGAGCGCGCTTTCTCACAGGTCAAATCGGCCCTCGCGAGCGCTGCGTTATTGGCACACCCGGTGCCAGCAGCTCGCATGGCGCTAACCACGGACGCTTCCGACGTGGCAGTGGGGGCGGTTGTCGAGCAACTGGTAGCAGGGAGCTGGCAACCACTTGCGTTTTTCAGCAAAACATTGCGCGATAACGAGCGGAAATACAGCGCGTTTGATAGGGAGCTTTTAGCCCTGCATTTGGCCATCCGCCACTTCCAGTTCTGGTTGGAAGGGCGCCGTTTCACCGCGTTTGTAGACCACAAACCATTAACTTTTGCAATGGCTAAAATTTCAGAGCCTTGGTCGGGCCGACAACAGAGACAGCTGGCCGCAATTTCAGAGTTTACCACCGACATTCAACACGTGGTGGGCAAACACAATGTAGTAGCGGATTGTCTCTCGCGCGCAGTTGCACTGCCAGGCCCCCAGGGGGCAGACTTGGCGGCTGTAGACTTGGGCCAGCCTTGCGGCGCGGAAGCGCTCACAGCCCCGGTCTGCGTTGGGTTAGATTATGCAGCCATGGCCGCCGAGCAGGTTAACGATGCGGACGTGCGCGCGCTCCAGTCTGGGCCAACAGGGCTAAGGCTGGAGCACAGGGTGCATCAAAGAGGTATGCCCTCCCTAATCTGTGATATCTCCATGGGGCCCAGCTGCGTGGCTACGCCGCGTTTTTGACTTAATACATTCGCTGGCACATCCGGGCGTTCGCACGTCGATCAAAATGGTGGGAGAGAAGTTTGTTTGGCCGGGGCTGCGTAAACAGGTCAAAGAATGGGCCGCAGCCTGCGCAGCGTGTCAAAGAGCAAAGGTACACAAGCACACGCGGGCCCCTCTAGAACCTTTTCACATCCCAGCCAAACGCTTCGACCACGTTCATGTCGACTTGGTGGGACCCCTCCCGCTGTCACAGGGGTTCACACACCTTCTAACTATGGTGGACCGCACTACGCGCTGGCCAGAGGCGATTCCCCTGGCGTCAACCACAGCAGCAGACGTTGCGCGCGCTTTTTTAACGGCTTGGGTCGCGCGCTTTGGAGTCCTGTCAGACATAACGTCTGACAGAGGACCCCAATTTGTTTCCGAGCTCTGGTCATCCCATGGCACTCAGCCTGGGGGTGAAAATTCATCGCACAACTGCGTATAACCCCCAGGCCAACGGTTTGTGCGAACGCTTTCACCAGTCATTGAAAGCAGCCCTCAGAGCGGCTCTCACGGACACAAATTGGGTTGATAAGCTTCCATGGGTTTTATTAGGGTTGTGTTCAGCACCTAAAGAAGATTTGCAGGCCTCTCCAGCCGAACTTGTCTTCGCCCAACCTCTCCGGTTACCGGGAGAATTCCTTCCTGAGAACCCCGCACCAGATCGCCCCCCGCTCAGCTGCTGCAGAGCGACGCGGGATCAAACAACCTCCCCGGTCCAGTTCATCACAGTTTCCCATGCGTTTTTGTGCCTAAAGCCTTAAAGAATGCAGAATTCGTCTTTGTTAGACATGACGCACAGAGGGTAGGTTTAAGACCACCTTATGATGGACCGTTCAGAGTGTTAGAAACCGGGGAAAAGCATTTTTTGCTCGATTTGGGAGACAGGAGGGAATTAGTCTGCATTAACAGACTCAAACCCGCTTTTGTGTTAGCTGATGAACAAGTCCAGTTGGCCAGGGCCCCCCGCCGCGGCAGGCCGCCGGGGAGACACTCTGCTAAGCTTTCACAACGATGTGCTAATGACTCTGATCCACAGATGCAAGAGACAGCCACAGGCAGAGTGAGACCTGCTCACAGCGGATATGGCAGGAAGTTGAAGCCCAAGCAGTTGGATGTGTGATCTGTTGTACCAATTTTTTTTTTTTTCTCGTTCTGTGTGATATGTCATGATTCTATGCATCTGGGGTGTAACTTGTCCTTATTTAGACGTTTGGGGGGGGTTATATGGCGCGCATTTAGGGCGCATATATGGTATGCATGTATGGTACGCATTTTCCCTCACATGTATTTAGTAGGCATGACGGTGCATACTCTGGAGACTTCACGTCTAAACGTCCAAGAGGATCTGACCCGGCAGAGACCTCGGGAGGTGTGAAGTGGTTTCTGGAGAGACGGGAAGTCAGAGAGAATGTCCCAGCAGGAGCCCCCGAGGCTGAGGAGTTAAGAGACAATAGAGACGCCAACGAGCCTCGGAGGCTATATGTTTACTGAAGGACTGTGGGTTGGGGATGTGATATTTGACGTTGGGGGTTTTGGTTTGGGTTTTTTGGGGGGTTTTCCGTTGGGGCGGCGTGAAAGAAATATAAGACAGAATAATAAAGAGCGATGGCAAGAACCAAGCAGACCGCCCGTAAAATCTACTGGAGGAAGAAGCCCCCCAGGAGACAGCTAGCCACAGGGCTGCTCGGAGAGGCGCTCTGGCCACCGGCAGAGTGAAGAGGCCTCGCCGTCACAGGCCCGTGGCTCTGAGAGAGATCCGTCGCTACCAGAAATCCACGGAGCTGCTCATCCGTAAGCTGCCCGTCCAGCGCCTGGTGAGGGAGATCGCTCAGGACTTCAAGACCGTCCTGCGTTTCCTGAGCTTCGCCGTCATGGCTCTGCAGGAGACCAGCGAGACCCACCTGGTGGTCTCTTCTTCGCTAAGGGGGTCACCATCATGCCCAAAGACTTCCAGCTGGCCCGCTGCATCCGCGGAGAGAGAGCTTAGACTTTCTGCTGCACATCCACCAGCCATAATGCTCTGCACTGTGTGTCTATATATATACATTTATAGTAATATGGACATATGTTTACTAGATGTTGTTTTTTCTTGCCTTCTGATTGTTGCTCTGAGTGTTGCTATCCCTATGCTGTTGCAATCCTGGAATTTCCCCATTGTGGGACTAATAAAGGCTTATCTTATCTTATCTTATCTTATTTGACGTTGGGGGTTTTGTGTCTCTGGGGAGTATAAGAGCTGTGGTGAAGGATTGTTCTGTCTCTTTTGCTGAGATACACTTCTTGTTAGAGGATGTAAACTCTGAATAAACCTCTCCTGAGCAATAAACTCAGTCTCGTTTGTGAAGGCATCCTCTACAGTATAAACATTATTTGCTGAAAGGATATATGTTAGAAGGGTAGTATTTATATGTACGATTCACTATGCTCACTCTGGGACACTATGGAATAGTGGGTGGGACAGTACTGTGTATATCTGTGTTGTTTGAGGCTGGTTTTGATGTATGGACGTCAATGTATGTTAGGATGGATGGGTGTTAATGTTGATATGTACAAAATACAGTTAATTGTTTACTTGGGTCTTAAATGTGGTAATTTGTATATAATTCACATGGGTGTATTTATAGAAAAGAGGAGTTGGAATTAATAAGTGTTCACTTCTTCCTTCTCCCTTTCGAACATTGTATACTGTTATTTTATTGCATTTGTCATTTGTTTTGTTTTACTTTTTTGTTCAAAATAAAGTATCTATCTATCTATCTATCTATCTATCTATCTAGACTGGTGAAGGATGCAAAGAGGTTGTCCAGAGGTCCCCAGAAGATTGAAACTGAGACTGTATTGGTTGAGTTTAATGCTTAAGAGATACCTAAGGAGTTGTACCTTGGATTTATTAAGTATACAGTGAGGGAATTTGTCCCAAAACCATTGAGGTGTTTTAATTGCCAGGAATTTGGACATGTTGCAAATACGTGTAAAAATAAAAAAAAATGGTGTGCCAGGAGTGGGGGTGAGCATGAGTATGGTAAATGTGGAGCAGGTGTTAAACCCAGGTGCTGCAATTGTGGTGGGGAACATAGTGTTGCTTACTGGGGGTGTGAGGCAATGTAGCGAGAGGCAACAGTGCAGCAGATAAAAGTAAGGGAGAAGGTTACCTACGCAGAAGCAGCAAAATTGGCAGGAGAGTATAGGGCAGGGGTGTCCAACCATGTGCCATGGAGAGCCAAGACCCTGCAGGTTTTACCTCCAACCAGTGTCTTCAACAGCAGATTTCTGTGAACTTCTTCCCACTGATTGCTGATAAGTGAAAACACCTGCTGAAGAGACTGGGTAGAAGAGAAAACCTGCAGGGTCTTGGCTCTCCATGGCACCTGGTTGGACACCCCTGGTATAGGGCACCAGTCAGTCAGAGAGGCTCAGAAGAACAAGTGGCTACTGCACGGATGTTTGAGATGAAAATTACAGAAGTAAAGAGGAAACTGGTGACATTTATTGCAGGAGTCATAAATGCGACGTCAGATGTAAAGTCAAAAACCGAGAGAATTCAATTTATTGTGAAAGATGCTGTTCACCATCTTGGCATGAGGAGAGTGAGGTGGGAGGAGGTTAGGGATGAGCTAAGTATTTAGGCAAGCCAGGAAGCGCAATGTATTGGTTAATATTAGTGATGATTTTAATCCTCCAGTGGAATGCGAGAAGCCTGATTTCCAATGGGCAGGATTTTAAACAGTTTGTGTATAGTCAACACTCCAAACCAGATATTGTGTGTGTGCATGAGTCAAAGTGCCTTTATTGTCATTCCATTGCTAATAAACAATGCAACGAAATTGAGAGTCATGAGTCATGGTTGAAGCCAACATTAAACTTCATAATAAAAGGATATGTGGCAATCAAGAAGGATAGAACTGAGGGAACAGGAGGGGGTTGTGTCACCTTTGTTAGAGAGGGAATTCCATATACAGTAGAAGTATTGAAGTTGGTAATGAGCAGGAGTGTGAGGTGTGGACACAAGGCTGCAGCCTAGTGGTCATAAATTTCTATAATACATGGAAGAAATTAATTATTCAAAGCCTCGAGGAGAGAGGGAGAGCTAATGTTAATACAGTGTGGTGTGAGGACTTCAATGCACATAATAGGCTATTGGGAAGTGACAAAATAGATTACAATGGCCAGATAGTGGAGGAAATGATTGAAGAGAGACAGTTGGTGTGCCTAAATGATGGCAGAAAAACAAGGATAGATGTTAATTCTGGCAAAGAATCTGCACTGGACCTGACCATAGTGACCAATATCTTGGCCCCGTTGTGTGACTGGCAAGTACATCAAGAAGGCACTATTGGTAGTGATTACTATCCAATATTCACCAAAATAAATGTAGGTAAAAGACAAACTGTAGCACACAGAGGGGGTAAATGGATTTTTAAGAGAGCAAACTGGGTGGAATTCATGAGGAAAAGTGACAGATTGATGCAGCAGGTTAATGAAAGTATGAGTGTAGAAATGGTTAATTCCCAAATAGCAAAAGCGATGGTGCAAGCAGCAGCAAAAACAATTCCTAAAAGCAAAGGAAAAGGGCTAAAGAAGGTAGTGCCATGGTGGGATGATAAATGTAAGTTAGTTAGTTAATCCCTTCACACCTGAAGGTGTATATGGGCGGCGCCTATCTCCGTTTCTCTGACCCTAGGCCACACAGCTACTGTAAGTAGTGAAAGCTACAGCGGGGGGTCAGTCCTCTGGTAGCTCTGTGTGTAACTTTACTTTCCCCATTCCATTATGCGGAGCACCACGCTAGAAGGCAGAAAGCACCATTTTTATATGGTCTTTAATAAAGGGGTGGTAAAATGCAGAAATAGGGCATTTGGACTGGTTAAGAGAACTCATAATTTCCGACATTTAATTTTATACAAGCAGGCACAGGCAATGGTCAGAAGAAGGATAAGGTGAGCTAAAAGAGCATATTGGAGGGGTTTCTGTGAAACAACAGGAAATACAACACATATAGGGGAAATTTGGGGGATAATCAAGAAAATGGGAGGAGACAGGAGGGAGATGAGCTACCTTGTTCTGAATAGTAGCATGGAAAGAGCAGTGACAAATAAGGAAAAGGTTAAAGTAATGGTGGAGACCTTTGTTAGGGTAGAATCAGAATCAGAATCAGAATCAGGTTTATTGCCATTGTTCATGTAGTACACAAACTAGGAATTTGTCTCGGTACAATGCTGCAACATTAAACATGATAAGATAAGAGAAATAAACTATACATGTAATAAAGTGTAGGATAAGATTAAGTGATACTGGTCAACAGTTAAAATATATATTAGCCAGCAGCAGATACTGTGGAGAACTATATAGTGCAGTCGGTAATGCAGGAAGAAAACAGTGATGATTGACATGAGTCTGGTTGAGCTGCTGTACATGGTGCACGAGAGTCACTTAGTGTTCAGCAGTCTAATGGCAGAGGGGAAGAAGCTGTTCATGTGACGGGAGGTTTTAGTCTGGATGGACCGAAGTCTTCTACCAGAGGGGAGGGGGGCAAACAGTACATGACCAGGGTGTGAGGGATCGGCTATGATCCGGCCAGCACGCCTCCGGGTCCTGGAGATGTACAGATCCTGGAGAGATGGGAGCTTGCAGCCGATCACCTTCTCAGCAGTGCGCACGACGCGCTGCAGCCTTAGTCTGTCCCTGGCAGTGGCTCCTGCGTACCACACGGTTATGGAGGTGGTGAGGATGGACTCGATGATGGCTGTGTAGAACTGCACTAACATCTTGGTGGGTAGCTTGAGCTTCCTCAGCTGCCGCAGGAAGAACATCCTCTGCTGGGCTTTTTTGATGAGTGAGCTGATGGTCAGCTCCCATTTGAGGTCCCTGGTGATGGTAGTGCCTAGGAAGCGGAAGGAATCAGCAGTGGTGATGGGAGAGCCTGAGAGGGTGAGGGGGGGCAGAGGAGTAGTGACTTTCCTGAAGTCTACAATCATCTCCACTGTCTTCAGAGCGTTCAGCTGCAGGTTGTTATTGCTGCACCAGGACGCCAGCTGGGCCACCTCTCTCCTGTAGGCGGACTCGTCGCTGTTGGAGATGAGCCCGATGAGGGTGGTGTCGTCCGCAAACTTGATCAACTTGACAGACTGGTGGCTGGAGGTGCAGGAGTTGGTGTAAAGGGAGAAGAGTAGGGGGGAAAGTACACAGCCCTGGGGTGATCCGGTGCTGATGCTAGTATAGTCTGAGACAGTCTTTCCCAGCCGCACATGCTGCCTCCGGTCCGTCAGGAAGTCGATGATCCACCTGCAGAGGGAGTCAGGCACGTAGATAGGCACGTACATAGCCATAACAATTTAGATGAAGTAGGGAAAGCAGGGAGAGAAGCTACGAGAGAGGAAAATAGAAATCTACTGGGCAGGAAGGGTCGAAGTGGAAGTTTGACGGATTTACCATTCTCTATGGCAGAGTTAAAAAGGGCACTTGCTAAGACTTGGCAGACGGTATCAGGGAAGGATGATGTGTGCTACGTAATGATTAAACATCTAAGTGAAGTAGCGCTGGAAAAAATACTAATGTTATATAACAAAGTGTGGGAGGAAGGGGTAATGCCAACCAGCTGGAAAGAAGCAATCATCATTCCAATCCTGAAACCTGGGAAAGACCTTAGTAGGCCTGGTAGTTATAGGCCAATAGCGCTATCATCAAATATTTGCAAACTAATGGAAAGGATGGTGAATGAGAGGCTGAAGCATTTCCTGGAGTCAAAGGGATTAGTTGCAGAACATCAGAGTAGGTTTAGAAGAGGGAGAGGAACAATGGATTCAGTATTGTTTAGAAGATGACACCAGGAAAGTGCAGGTTACAAAAGGGATGATAGCAGCAGTGTTCTTTGATGTGGAAAAGGCATACAACATGATGTGGAGACAGGGACTATTGATCAAGTGGCACAGGTTAGGCCTAGATGGAAGCATGTACAATTGGATAGCAGAATTTCTAAATGGAAGGAGTATTCAAGTTAAAATAGGGTCTGATGTTTCAGAAAAGTGTGTGGTGGAAAATGGAACCCCACAGGGAAATGTGATTAGTCCAACCCTGTTCTCAATTATGATAAATGATATATTTGAAGGTGTGCCTTTGGGTATGGGGAGGTCGCTTTTTGCGGATGATGGAGCGTTGTGGGTCAAAGGAAGGAATACAGACTATATTACTGCAAAGTTGCAAGAAGGAATAGACAGTGTGCAGAAGTGGGGAAAAGAATGGGGCTTAAAGTTTTCTGTAGAAAAAACTAAAGTAATGTTTTTCACAAGGAAGAAAATTAATGAAGGGAAAAAGTTAAAACTTTACAAGAAGGGGTTAGAAAGGGTTGAGTGTTTTAAGTTCTTGGGGGTTCTTTTTGATGCCAGGTTAACATGAAGGAGTTATGTAAACAGTATTGTGGAAAAGTGTAGCAAAGTGATTAATGTAATGAGATGCCTTGCAGGACATAACTGGGGAGCAGATGTAAATTCACTTAAGTGTATTTATGGAGCGCTTGTTAGGTCAAGGATTGATTATGGGAGTGTTGTGTATGGATCTGCAGTAAAGTCTGTCCTAGCTCAGTTGGATGTTATTCAGGCTTGTGCTCTGCGGCTGTGTATGGAGCAGTGAAGACGACACCAGTATGTGCATTGCAAGTTGAAGCAGGGGAACTGCCCCTATGGTTGAGGAGGAAACAGTTAATGGCAAATTATCTGGTTAACTTGAAAGGGCATAAGTTGACACATCCAACTCAGAGGGTAATAGAAGAATGTTGGGAAAGAGGGAAAGAACAAAAGTCTAGCTTAGGGAAGGTAGCTAAAAATATTGCAAAAGAGATGAATATAGAGGGAGTGCAGTTGTGCCAAACTGTGTTGTGGCCTAGGCAACTGTGTTGGATGTTTGAGAGTATTTATGTTGACATGGAGTTGAATAAGATTAAGCATGGCAGGAGGTCAGCAAATTTGTGTGAGGAATTCAATTGGTGTATAGAAAGGAAATATGAACGATATAAGATAAGATAAGATAAGCCTTTATTAGTCCCACAACGGGGAAATTCCAGGATTGCAACAGCACAGGGATAGCAACACTCAGAGCAACAATCAGAAGGCAAGAAAAAAACAAGCAAGCAAGAGCGGCTAATATACATATGTACATATTACTATAAAATAAATATATACACACACACACACAGACACACAGTGCAGAGCATTGTAGCTGGATGGAATAAATATATGAGTATATGAACACACAGTGCAGGGAAAAGCCAGTGTGAACACACAGTGCAGAGCATTGTAGCTAGATGGAATAAATATGTAAATATATAAACACCCACAGTACGGAGCATTGCAGCTAGGTGGAATAAATATGCAAGTATATAAACACACACAGTGCGGAGCAATGTAGCTAGATGGAATAATATGTAGATATATAAAAAACACAGTGCGGAGCATTGTAGCTAGATGGAATAAATATGTAAATATATAAACACACACAGTGCAGAGCATTGTTGCTAGATGGGATGAAACAGCATAACCGTCTACTTAGTTATCCTACATGGTATGATTATGTGCCCATACATATTCTCACCCTCCATAGCGACCGGTATGTTCCTAGTTGTATGCCGGAGGGGACCATTGTGTAAGTCTATTGCATCTTTTGCATTCAAAAAACTATTAGTTTGTTACGTCTTTTTGCTATCTCTGCGAGCAGCCCTGCTTAGGTTGTACAGTCTGACAGCCGTTGGTAGGAAGGACCTACGAAACCTCTCGGTTGTGCACCTGGGATGATGTAGTCTGCTGCTAAATGAGCTCCTCAGTGCATCCAGTATGTCCTGCATAGGGTGGAACTCGGACTCCAGCAGAGATGACAGTTTAGCCACCGTCCTTCTCTCTCCTATCTCCTCCATCGGATCAAGGCGCTGCCCCAGGACAGAGCTAGCTTTCTTAATCAGTTTGTTCAGTCTCTTCCTATCGGCTGCAGTAATGCCACTGCCCCAGCAGACGACTCCAAAAGTGATGGCTGATGCCACCACCGTGTCATAGAATGACTTCAGCAGCGCCCCTTGTACACCAAAAGACCTGAGTCTCCTCAGCAGGAACAGCCTGCGCTGTCCCTTCTTGTAGAGTGTGTCAGTATTGTGTGACCAGTCTAGTTTATTGTTCAGATGAACACCCAGGTACTTATAGGATGTCACCATCTCGATGTCTGTTCCCTGTATATTTACGGGTGCTGTGAGGGGCTGCCCATGCCTGCGGCAGTCCACCACCAGCTCCTTAGTTTTCCTCGCGTTGATCTGGAGGCAGTTCCGATGGCACCAGTCCACGAAGTCCTGGATAAGCCCTCTGTACTCAGCTTCATCTCCATTGGAGATGAGGCCAACGATCGCAGAGTCATCAGAGAACTTCTGTAGATGGCAGTGTGTTGTGTTGTGTGAGAAGTCTGCAGTATAAAGAGTGAACAGGAATATACCAAGGTGTTTACTGATGGGTCCAAGGATTTGCAGACACAGATCACAGGGGCTTCAGTAGTGATACCCAGCCACAGGGTGGAGTTCTGTAAGAGGCTGACAGATAACCTGAGTGTGTATGCAGTGGAACTAGCTGCTGTATTACTTGCAGTGCAGTGGTTGGAGGAGGTCCCTGACATTGATGTACTTATTTGCAGTGACTCACTGTCAGCATTGTTAAGTCTACACTCAGGAGAAGCAAAGAATCATCAGGATCTGCTGTATGAAATAATGCTCACGTTGTTAAGGCTTCAAAATCAGGGGAAAAACATTAAATTTATGTGGGTTCCAACACACCATGGAATCCAAGGGAATGAGAGAACAGACAGGCAGGCAAAGATTACAATCACAAAAGACAATATTGATATGGTAATTAAGTTGTCCAAATCAGAAGGGAAGAGTATTGTGTGGAGGAGTATCATGGCACAGTGGCAACATTACTGGGACGGGAAGGTGAAAGGGAGGCATTTATATGCAATAAATAAGAGTGCTGGAAGAGTAAATAAAAGAAGGGGGAATAGGAGAGAGCAAGTCGCAATGAGTCGGTTAAGAATTGGTCACTGTAATTTAAAAGGTACACTTGCAATTATAGGAAAACATCCAACTGTCCATTGTGATCAGTGTCATGTGAAAGAAACAGTACAGCATGTGCTTATGGTGTGCTGAGAATATGAGCAAGTGAGGGAGGAGATGATGAGTGGGCCAAGGAGATTGAATATAGGCAGTACATTTGTGGATATAGTTCAAGCTGGTGACAGTGAAGGGGGGACAGGTGTTAGAACGATTCCTCTCCTCCACTGGAATCATAAATCGCATCTGAAGTTGTTATAGGGATGTAGAGAAGGGGACCCCGCAGGAGGCAGTAATGCACCATTCAGGATGCCAGCTGCCAGAAAAACCTAAGGAAGAAGAAGAAGGGTTTATGACCTCAGTCCCAACAGTCAAGCACAGGGCAGGACTTTAGCCACCAACAACAAAGCACCCTGTAATTGGCTGTTGGGACTGAGGTCATAGGCTGCAATCACACCAGGATAGTCCGGGGGTCTTGGTTCGACTCGGCGGGGAATGGCGAGAATTTTCACACCTTTGTTTGGTTTGCATTCACACAGAACTTTACTCAAGCGGCCCAACAACTGCTCGTTTATGTTTGTAGCTGAAGCCACCACTGACCAGGAAGAAAAAAATCTTGGTGAAGAAGAGAAATCCGACTCATCAACTGGCCAGGACCGAAAATGGAAATCCGTTCTCTTCGGCTGGGAAGACAAACAAATGATGGAGCAGCATCAAAATGTGATCTTGGGGTTTCTGATTTTACTTTTGGTGTAGATACGTATTATTGTCTTCACAATATGCTGCCCAGTATGAGTAGGCAAGGCAGCCAACTATCCAGCATGTTGCTCTATACATGAGACGGAGAGCAAGAGACGATGACGTGCTGCTGTGGCTACACAGACAGAGACGGAGGTATTGCATGGTTTAAAAGTTCTAAGATCACATACAATATATGGCCGTAAACCATACACAAGAGTGAATTAATCACGTTCCTCAGAAATCAGAACTACATTTTTACCTAAAACCAGTCTGGCAAGAGTTGTGTATCTTTCCAAAGTACTTTGTAAAAAGAACCTGTTATCAGGCACTGTTAAAAGCAGATTAAGAAATGCATATTTCTGTTTTAAATCCTTTATAACTTGATCCACAAAAACCACTTTATTTCTTAAAAATGCGATCCAGTAACACTATAAACATTTATGTAATTGCCTAGTGTTAATATGCACTTATATGTGCACAAATACATGTGTGTGTGGTAGACTTTATGCTGTCTTAAATGCTATTAATAGCTATGATACCACTGTCTTTATAGGAACATGTGGATCCAACCACATCCCTGCAGTTGGTGGCAACATAACTGGGACGATAGAGACTGGCAGCTGAACTTCTGAATGAGAAGAACATCCTTCATGGAGCCGTGTGGCATCCTGCACCCCAGTTTGACATGCTAAAGTACACACTACCGATGCCCTGTTCTGGTTGAGCTACAGGTGGCAATATGTCTGTGGAGGCTGGCAACAAATCTGGAGGTCAGATGCATCTTTCACCTGTTTGGCGTTGGCATCGCCACTGCATGTTTGGTCATTAAGACAATGAGCCTGCTGTGGATGAAGATGGTCTGTTGGAGCCTGAGAATCACCATCAGGCCAACAGTGGGGGCCACATCAGAAATGCACTATGTGCCTATTTTACACAATGAGGGGCTCGGCCCCCCTATCAGCCATTAAAAGTGCTGCTGTGGACAATTATCTGTTTTTGTCGTTTATGTTTTTGTTGTGTGTGAGACAAGCCATTGACATGTTTATTTTTACAGTTTTCCTTTTACTGCTTAATATGCTGTGGTATTTGAAATAAAGATTTCAATACACATTCTTTGCAGCTGACTCCATCTTTAATTTACTGTCAAACAAAACAAGCAAACAACTGCAATATGTAATGATGATCTATAAACACTATGAGGTGCATTTTTGGAACAACTTATAAAAATAGCAGCAAGTACAAAACATTTAAGCAAAAATTGAAAACAATTTTTTTTTTTTTTTTGCAGTTTGTTTTTGCTGTGTCTGAGAAAAGCCATTGACTTGTTTATTTTTATGATTTTAATTTTCCTGCTTAATATGCTGTGATATTTGAAATAATGAAGATTTCCATACACATTCTTCACAGCTGACGACCTCTTTATTTTACTGTTAACAAGCAAACAGCTGCAATATGTAATGATGGTCTATAAACAGTGCATTTTTGGAACAACTATTATAAAAACAATAGCAGCAACTACAAAATCTTTAGGTAAAAATTGAAAATAATGCTCTGCACTGAAAGTGTTGGACCCCAAAAACGTACAATTAAATTGCACTTCACATCTGTCCATGTGCTATATGATGTACTGTGCAAACTTTTGTAATTGCAGTCAATATGCAATCTGTATATATTGTGGTAAATTGTGCTGGTGTCACGTAGCACTGCAAAAGTCGAGTCAGTCACTGTGTCGTGCAGTGACATGCACGTCAGTGTGTTGTTATGCAGGTGGGCCATAGCAGCTGGTGGGTTGGGGGGGGGGATTGTTCGGGTTGAGGACATCCACTATGGCTGCGAGGGATGTGCTAGAATAGAACAGGCTTTATTGTCATTGTACAGTAGTACAGTACAACAAAATTGTAGATTGGGCCACTAGTGCTCTTGTCATAATTTGCTTGAACATCCCGTGCCACCATCATGTCGTTAAATTTTTATAAACCTCGGCATTCTTGTGTGTAGCCACAAGCAGCTGAGAAATCTGGTCCTCAGTCCAAATATCTATCAGAGCCTGCATCTCCTCACTACCCTAAGTATGTCCATGAGACATTTTTTTTAAACTTTTCTCCTCGGCTTTCTCTGGTAAAAGTATTTCTTGGATCCGTGCGGTTGTCTTTATTGTTATTTTCTACCCAAAATGGAGGCAGAAGGACCCGGAGCTCTTCCGCTGAATTGGGATGTCAGTTATTTACCCACAGATTCCTGCCACAGACGTGCTAACAAGGCTAGCAATCTAGCAACGGAAACACCCATCAAGTTTTCAAGGCAGGGACAACTTTTTCAGGTGAGTCCCCTGTCAGATAATGTAAACCTAAGCATGATGTTATTTTGGGGATTTCCACAGCAGGCTGAACAATGCTGCAGAAGTGGCAACTTTGCCTGTCTGCATCTCACCCAGACGGTGAACCCAGACGTGCTGCTGTGGTTACACAAATGCCGAGGGGCACATCTGCCCTTTAGTCCGCTGGATACTCCGTTTGGATTCACACGGCAAGCGAAACGTACCAGACTTTGTTTGCAAGCAAACTGAGACCCCCGTTTTCAGGGGGACCAGACTTCGCTTGTTTGGTGCTGCACCAGAATTCCAGCGCATGTTCAGATGGCACCAAACAAACTGAACTATCCGCGGAATACACTCTTTGGTCCGGACTAAACAGTGGCCATCTGAATGTGCCCATAGTCACCATAGTTGTAGTCTTTTCAGTGTTCCTACCGGAAACAGAGCTGTTGCAGGCAATGTAGGCCCACTCAGGCCACAGGGGACATAACATTCACTTGGTCAAAGGTTGATGGCCCATCAAAATCATTGTGGAAACATTATGCTTTAAGTATTTTTTAACATAAAAATTCAAAAATACAATCTAAGTTTGTTCCAATTTAAAGTTTTATTTAAGTAATTCTTTTGCAGGTAAACACGCATTATCATTTTAATGTGGGCTTGTTTGTCCCACAAAAAAGTTATATCATAACACCCCTATGCCCATTTTTTCCACTGTCAAAATGGCTACTTGTTTTTTCCCCCCAATCATTTCCGACATCAATGATCTTCTGTTAGGTTCAGAACCTCACCAGGACCTCTGGTGGACTTCGTGGTCCACGTTTAGGTTGAAGTGGTTCAGGACCTCCTCAGAGACCTCCTCTGGCTCCTCCTGCAAGTCCATCTCCGAGCTCCGGCTATAGTTCTCCAGCTCAATCCTCTCTGGTGTCGCTGACTTCAGAGAAGCTGCCAACACGCCACCACAGCCGCACACACGCACAGACACACACAGAGACACACACACACTAAAGCCCACATTGATTCCCGTTTCAGGAGCATGCTCGGTGTGAACACGTATGAAGACAGAGGAGCACAAGAGCAGCAAACTCACCTGAGGAACGACGGCAGTCAGCCAAGATCAGAGACTCAGAGAGAGACATGGCTGAACTGTGAGATGCCTGCAGGTCATAAAAAATTAGACTGAGGGTTAATATCCTTCTTACATTTATGTTGTTAACATTTTCTAAGAAGTATTCTAAAGATTTTAGATCCAGCACTATATCCATAAGCATCACTCACTGTTTATGTTAAGAACTGTGAACAGAACACCTGCGGAAGCAACTGTTCTGCTAGCACCTTATACAGCACCTGTCCTCCTCCACAAAACAACCCCCAAAAGTTGACTTTTCCATGCTAACCTCCTGCACTGGTCTCACATGCCCTCAGACCGGCCTGAATCATCCAGGCTCCAGAGGGTTTAACAGATGTATAAACAACCTTTACATTAAAAACAACAATTTTCTTACGATGGATGGTCGATGAGAAAGAACTTGATCTGATATAGTTGGCCTCTTCCTTGTCTTCGGAGCACTCAGGTGACACTCAGGGCGCTGCATGCAGTAAAACCTCCCTGACAGACAGATGCACAATGTCCAATCAGAGACACAAATTCAGAAAAGATGCTGAGGACAGAACAAACTGAATAAAGCAAATCTTTTTATAGCAGTGTTTTAATGGACTCCCGCCATAGCTTCAAACTGGAGCCATGCGGGGTCACTGCCATCTGATTGGCTGCCAAGCTGCTGAGTTTAGAAAATGTCAGACACATAACAAAGTGGTTGTGAGGTTAGAAATATGGCCAAGGGATAACAGCAAGGCTGGGGGCTCTGAAACCTGGGCTGAGCAATTTGGTCACATGACCGCATCATGTGGTTGTAATCAAATTACTGTGGTGGAGGCCATGAAATCTGACTGAGCGACTATGACAGGACAAGAGCACCCTAAAGGATCTGTCTCCTGAGGGTCCCACATGTGAAGTTGCATGCTCATTTTGAAGATTTTAAATAAAAACTTGAAGGGTTTATTTGTTGCTGAAAACTGGCTGACTGAAAATTGAAAATAAGGGTGTTTAAAACATTCTTCAAATCAACCAGGGCAAACTGGGTCAAAAATAATCTATAATGAACTTTACTGATAGTCAAACTCATCCCTTTAAGTAATTCAAATGCTTTTTTCCCTGTTGATCAAAAATGTGAAGGCCAACAGTTGTTTCTAATCTTTTTTTTTCTTAATGTCCTTCTTTTATCTCTGACCAGCTGATCCTCACTTCTTGGGCCTTCATGGCAAAGAATGAATTTTTGTGATTTTTGTGATATCCCTCTTGTTTTGTGTAATTTTTATGATTGTCAAGTAATTTGTCATTTTTTTACAATAACAAACACACCAGTCATTGAGTTCTGTGCAGCAGTGTTTGATACAATAAAATTTGAAGAAACAAATAGTCCATTGTTAGATGGCTGAGGCTTAAATACTTTGGGTCATATTACAGCTGTCTAGTCAACAGTCTATTATCTAAGGTGCAGAGTGCATTTATGGGCGTATCCAAGTCAATTTTGTTATAGCAGTGCAAAAATGAATTTTGCGCCTTCCAAAAAGTGGTAAGAGGCTGGTCTAATTACACAGAGGTGTGTTTTTTTGTAATCCAACCCAAGGCTTTCCTACTCTACGCTTTAATGAACAGAGGTTCATAATCTTAAGTGAACTGTGATCATGGTGGCTTGTCTAGAAGACAGATTTTGCGCTGGTCCATACAGTCAATGCCCAGTCACTTATTTTAGAAGTGGAGGATATGACTGAACAATCAAGCTGAATTTAAAGTAATTTAGGTATACTGTTTTCTCTCTTTTTTTGTATGTTTGTCACACTTAAATGTTTCAGATCATCAAACAAATTTAAATATTAGACAAAGAAAACACAAGTAAGCGCAAAATTAAATTTTTAAATGAAGGTGTTTATTATTAAGGGAAACAAAATCCAAACCTACAATGGCCCTGTGTGAAAAAGTGATTGCCCCCTAAACCTAATAACTGGTTGGGCCACCCTTAGCAGCAACAACTGCAATCAAGCATTTGTGATAGCTGGCAAAGAATTTTTTACAGCACTGTGGAGGAATTCTGGCCCACTCATCTTTGCAGAATTGTAATTCAGCCACACTGGAAGGTTTTCGAGCATGAACCGCCTTTTTAAGGTCATGTCACAGCATCTCAATCAGATTCAGGTCAGGAATTTGACTAGGCCACTCCAATGTCTTCAATTTGTTTTTCTTAAGCCATTCAGAGGTGGACTTGCTGATGTGTTTTGGATCATTCTCCTGTTGCAGAACCCAAGTGTGCTTCAGCTTGGGGTCACAAACAGATGGCCAGACATTCTCCTTCAGGATTTTTTGGTAGACAGCAGAATTCATGGTTCCATTTACCACAGCAAGTCTTCCAGGTGCTGAAGCAGTAAAACAACCTCAGAGCATCACACTACTACCACCATATTTTACTGTTGGTACGATGTTCCTTTTCTGAAATGCTGTGTTACCTTTATGCCACATTTAATAGGACACACACCTTCCCAAAAGTTCAACTTTTGTCTCGTCAGTCCACAGAGTATTTTCCCAAAAGTCTTGGGGATCATCAAGCTGTTTGCTGGCAAAACCGAGATGAGCCTTTGTGTTGTTTTTGCTCAGCAGTAGTTTTCGTCTTGGAACTCTGCCATGCAGGCCATTTTTGCCCAGTCTCTTTCTTATGGTGGAGTCATGAACACTGACCTTAACTGAGACAAGTGAGGCCTGCAGTTCTTTGGATGTTGTTGTGGGGTCTTTTGTGACCTCTTGGATGAGTCGTTGCTGCGCTCTTGGGGTAATTTTGGTCGGCCGGCCCACTCCTGGGAAGGTTCACCACTGTTCCATGTTTTCGCCATTTGTGGATAATGGCTCTCACTGTGGTTCGATGGAGTCCTTTTCCAGCGAACCTTTTCCTGGCTGATAGATCTCAATTACGTTGTTTCTCATTTGTTCCTGAATTTTTTTGGATTGCAGCATGATGTCTAGCTTTTGAGGATCTTTTGGTCGACTTCACTTTGTCAGGCAAGTCCTATTTAAGTAATTTTTTGATTGAGAACAGGTGTGGCAGTAATCAGGTCTGGGTGTGGTTACAGAAATTGAACTCAGCTTTCCAAAGTTGAGATAAACCACAGTTAATTTATGTTTTAACGGGGGGCAATCACTTTCACACAGGGTCATGTAGGTTTGGATTTTTTTCCCCCTTAATAATAAACCCCTTCATTTAAAAACTGCATTTTGTGTTTACTTATGTTTATTTTTGTCTAATATTTAAATTTGTTTGATGAGCTGAAACATTTAACTGTGACAAACACACACAAAAAAATGAGAAATCAGGAAGGGGGCAAACACTTTTTCACACCACTGTAACTTAACATGCATGGATGAACGCCTTGTGGCATTCCACACATAATTTGTTTTTCTCTGTGCAGTGAAAAACTGTTTCCTCAAATGATTTGGAATAGGCTATGTTATGGGGTATTTGTGTGTAATTGGTATTTAACTGTCCTAAGATTAAAACATTTAACAGAAAAACAACAGCTGAGTTTGTGTATTTTTCATTAACTGGGACAGGACACATGGGCATGCATGGTCACAAGATCGAGACATGGTGTATGTGGACAAAATATTTTGTCACAGTGGAGAGGTTTGTAGTTTGAAATTGTGAAAAATTCTTTAATAATACACTTTGTTCCTGATGTTATGTCCCTGAACAGCATGCACTAGGATTTTCCATTATTTTAATAAACAGTGAAACAGTGTAAATGAACCAAAAAGTTCAATTTTGGTCTCATCTGACCAGACTGCATTGTCCCAGTGTTTTACTGGCTTGCCCAAATGTTGTGCAGCAAACTTTAAATGAGCTTCAACATGCTTTTTCTTCAGCAATGGAGTCTTGTGAGGTGAGCGGGCATAGAACCCATGTTGGTTGAATGCATTGCTTATTGTTTTCTTTGAAACAGCAGTACCTGCTAACTCCAGGTCTTTCTGGAGCTCTCCATAAGTGGTCTTTGGCTCTGGGATAACTCTTCTGTTCAACACACAGCATGTTTGGAGGAGAAATGGCACTGCAAATCCCACCATGGTGTGGGGGTGTTTTTCAGCACATGGTACAGGCAGACTTCATATAATTGAAGGAAAGATGACTGGACAAATGTACAGAGACATTCTTGATAAGAACCTGTTGCCATCTGCCAAGGTGCTGAAGATGAAATGAGGGTGGACATTTCAGCAAGACAATCATCCCAAACACACAGCCAAGGAAACTCAACTGGCTGCAGAGAAGGAAAATAAAGCTGCTAGATTGGCCCAGTCAGTCACCTGACCTGAATCCACTGAAAAATCTTTGGAAAGAACTGAAGATCAGAGTTCACAGAAGACACCCATGGAACCTTCAAGATTTGAAGACAGTTTGTGTGGAAGAATGGGCTAAAATCACAATTGAGCAATGCCTGTGCCTAATTTCTCCATACAGGAGGCATCTGCAAGCCGTTATTACCAACAAAGGCTTTTCTACTAAATATTAAATGAATTTCACCAACTGTGTTGAATACTTATTCCCTGTGTCATTCCACTTTATTAACTATAACTTGCTTTGTGAACACAGTTGCCTTGATTTCTTTGCATGTATGAATTACTTGTGTTGTTACTGATTTCTGGTGAAGATCTCAGGTCAATGGCTCCATCAGAAATATGTTTAATGAGAAAAATGTTGATGTGTTCAATACTTATTTTCCCCGTTATATATAAGTGATTCTGCCGTGTGGGTATGTATGTTTGTATACCTGTATGTGGCAGAGGTTCCAAGGTTGTCATAGCCAGGAGCGACACTGGGGTTAAGCTCCCAGTGCTCATAAAATGCTCCTTATGGCGTGCGTCTCGAAAAGCCTCTGACAACTAAGTCCAACTCCTAGCCTGCCCGTGTGGTTTAGTCTCTAAGCCCGGCGGAACTGCTTTTACTAATAGGAGAAGGGGCGAGGGCGGATCTCTGGCGCCTTAAAACCAGATGCTTCGGGTAGATGGTGGCTCGTCAACCTGGGAAGGTAGCCCATCTAGGGGAAGGTAAACCCTGATTTCAAACCTCTGCTGCCTTGCGGCATACCCGGTCATGGGAAAGGCTTCGGGAGTCAACCCTGAGGAAAAATCCGGAGTCGGAGCCCCTAAGGCAGTTCTATGTTGTGCTCAACATCGTTCTGGCAGCTCCTGCAACGGCGCTGGTGCCAAACTGTAGCAGCCCTGCTGTTCCTTTGGATTCATCAGTGACGTGGAGAGGGGGGACATGCTGCATGGGCAACATCTTGTCCTCCATATCTTCCTGCCCAGGCTTGAATCCTACCAACGCCCAACGCTGGAAGGTAGAACACCGGATCACTGGAGAGGACACTCCAGCTTAGCCTTTGGCGTAGACAAAACACGGGGAATGACAGTTACCGGTTATAAGCCACTGCTCAATTGGCGTAGAGCGTGGCGCCAGGGGTTGTTCCCGACGGTGGGAGGGATCATCAGATCTCACTGGACAGCTACCGCCCGCCTCAAGCTGGGCAGCCCCCAGCCAATAAGGTGTTGTCCCGCCACAGCTTGCTTTCCTCATTGGGTGCATGGGGATAAGGAGAAATCCAAACAGCAGGCTGAGAACCTTCGCACCAGGCAAGACAATAAAACAAAAGAGACCAACTCTAAAACTGGGAACTTGGAACGTCCGCACTATGATGACAGGACTCGCTGCTAACCTAAAGGACATCAACGACACCAGGAAGACTGCCATCATCAATAATGAGCTGAAGAGACTGGGAGTGGATATCGCCACTCTCCAGGAAACACGGTTAGCTGATGCAGGCACACTGAGAGAGAAGGACTACACGTTCTACTGGCAGGGAAAGGGCAGTGACGAACACAGGGAACACGGAGTGGGCTTCGCAGTGAAGAACACTTTGCTGAAGATGGTGGAACCGGGCAGCACTGGCTCTGCACGACTCCTCACCCTCCGCCTGAACACCACTGAAGGCCCAGTCACCCTCGTCAGTGTGTATGCCCCAACACAGACAGCCACACCAGAGGCAAAAGACGAGTTCTACGAGAATCTCGCAACAACTGTCAGGATCATCCCCAACTCTGAACAACTCATTCTTCTTGGAGACTTCAATGCCAGAGTGGGTGCTGACCACGACTCCTGGCCCTCCTGTCTTGGACCTTTTGGCGTGGGCAGAATGAACGACAACGGACAGCGGCTGCTCGAGTTCTGCACATATCACGATCTGTGCATCACAAACTCGTTCTTCAAGACCAAGCCCCAACACAAGGTTTCCTGGCAACATCCGCGCTCAAAGCACTGGCACCAGCTAGACTTGATCCTGACCAGGCGCACCTCACTGAAGAACGTGCTAATCACCCGTTCGTTCCAGAGTGCAGATTGCGACACAGACCATTCATTGGTGTGTTGCAAGGTCAAGCTGCAGCTGAAGAAATTCCATCGTGCTAGACAACCTGGAAAGGCACGGATTGACACCAGCAAGATGGCCCAACCAGAACTTGTTGAGCAGTTTGCCTCCACCTTTGAGAAGGAACTTGGTGTACCACAAGGAGGAGAATCTGCAGAGCAGAAGTGGGAAGAGCTGCGAAACACCATCTACCGCACAGCCTTGGCTACCTTTGGGAGGAAGACCTCGAAGTCACAGGACTGGTTTGATGCCAAGTTGACCGAGATGATCCCCGTCATTAAAGCCAAGCGCTCAGCACTTGCTGAGTACAAGAAGTACCCAAACGAGAAGAATCTCCAGATTCTCAGGGCTGCGAGAAGCAAAGTTCAGCAGACTGCTCGGCGCTGTGCCAACGAGTACTGGACTCAGCTCAGCCAAGACATTCAAACTGCTGCCATAACAGGGAACATCCGTGGTATGTACGATGGCATCAAGAAAGCACTTGGTCCGGCTCAGAGCAAGACGGCCCCCCTCAAATCTTCCACTGGGGAGATGATCACAGAGAAGAACAAGCAGATGGAGAGATGGGTGGAACACTACTCCGACCTCTACTCTAGACAGAACACCGTGACACCGTCAGCCCTTGATGCCATCGACTGCCTGCCATCCATGGACGAACTTGACGCCGAGCCAACCATCGACGAACTCAGTAAGGCCATTGATAGCTTGGCCGCTGGCAAGGCACCCGGCAACGACGGCATACCCCCTGACCTGATCAAGCACTGCAAGACCGCCCTACTGCTGCCATTGCATGACGTCCTCTGCCAGTGCTGGAAGGAAGGTGCCGTACCACAGGACATGAGGGACGCCAAGATCATCACCCTCTACAAAAACAAAGGGGAGAGAAGCGACTGCAACAACTACAGGGGCATTTCCCTCCTCAGCGTTGTTGGCAAAGTCTACGCACGAGTTGTTCTCGTTCGTCTACAGAAGCTTGCCGAACGTGTCTACCCCGAGTCTCAGTGTGGCTTCCGCGCTGAGCGATCGACAGTAGACATGATATTCTCCATCCGCCAACTCCAGGAGAAATGCAGAGAACAGAACATGCCTCTGTACGTCGCCTTCATCGACCTCACCAAAGCGTTCGATCTGGTCAGCAGAGAGGGCCTTTTCAAGATCCTGCCAAAGATAGGATGCCCACCAAAGTTGCAAAGCCTCATCGAATCGTTTCACACCAACATGCAGGGGATAGTGCAGCACGATGGCAACGTCTCAGAGCCATTCAACATACGCAGCGGAGTGAAACAGGGCTGTGTACTTGCGCCAACCCTCTTTGGGATTTTCTTTGCTATGCTCCTGAGGCATGCCTTCAGCACAGCAACAGAGGGAATCTACCTGCACACAAGATCTGACGGCAGGCTTTTCAACCTCGCCCGCCTGAAAGCCAGAACCAAAGTACGCGAGGCTCTAATCGGAGACATGCTGTTCGCAGACGACGCTGCAGTCGCAACCCACACACAGCAGGAGCTTCAGACCCTGATGGACCGCTTCTCCCAGGCATGCAAGGACTTCGGGCTTACCATCAGCCTGAAGAAGACTAACGTCTTGGCGCAAGGCACGGAAGCACCACCAACCATCACCATTGATGACTACAAGCTGGAGATCGTGAATCAGTTCACGTACCTGGGGTCCACGATCAGCAACAACCTCTCCCTTGATACAGAGATCAACAAGAGGATTGGAAAATCAGCCTTCACACTCGCTCGCCTCACCACACGAGTGTGGGAGAATCCCAAACTCTCTGTCAAGACGAAGATGGCAGTGTACAACGCCTGCGTCATCAGCACACTGCTCTATGGGAGTGAGACGTGGACAACATACGCCCGGCAGGAAAAGAGACTGACCTCCTTCCACTTGCGCTGCATTCGCCACATCCTGGATATATCCTGGCAGGACAAAGTGCCCAACACAGAATCAGAATCAGCTTTATTGCCAAGTATATTTACAAGTAAACACACGAGGAATTTGACTTGACATTGGACGCGCACGTTAGGCGCATCCAACAGAAGTTCTGTCCCGCGCCGGCCTTCCCTCCATGTTCACTCTACTCAGGCAGCGCAGGCTCCGCTGGCTAGGCCACGTTCACCGTATGGAGGATGGCAGAATCCCCAAAGACGTCCTCTATGGAGAACTGGCAGGAGAGACGTTGGCCGCCCACAGCTGCGCTTTAGAGATGTCTGCAAGAGAGACATGAAGGCCCTGGATATCAACACAGAGCGCTGGGAGGACCTTGCAACGGACCGCTCCAAATGGAGAGGCACCCTGACCAGACAGCTCAAGGCGGGTGAAGAGAGACTGACTGCTGCAGCAGATGAAAAAAGGACCCGCAGGAAGAACCGCCACAGACCCAGCAGCACGGAGACCACCCACAAGTGTGACCTGTGTGACAGGGACTGTCATTCGCGCATCGGCCTGTTCAGCCACAGGCGGTGCTGTTCCAGCAGAGTAGACGTTTAGGATTCTCTTTCATGGTCATCATAGACCGACGGAGGCCGACGATCACGATGTGGCAGAAACTTTGTCCCCCTACTAACTCAGAAGCCACTTCACCATGGGCTCTCATCTTCTGCATGGTGATGCCACAATATCTGAAGAGTGCCCTGACATGGTTTTACTGACCACTTTACCATAAAAGAGGTAAAAGATGACCTTTTTTAACTAACCATTACCAGCGGGGGTGCATGCTGAGGGAGGAATCAAGCGCACCTGACACAGTTGGCGGAGTTTAGGATCCGCACGTCTCTCTCTACAATACAGGCATTGTGGACTGACAGGCAGATGGCGGTACAGGTTAGAATCAGAATCAGAATCAGATTTATTGCCATTGTTCATGTAGTACACAAACTAGGAATTTGTCTCGGTGCAATGCTGCAACATTAAACATGATAAGATAAAAGAAATAAAAAACTATACATGCAATAAGTGTAGAATAAGAATGAGTAATACTAGTCAAAGCAGTTTTTAGATATATTAGCGAGCAGCAGATATTGTGGAGTACCACATAGTGCAGACGGTAATGCAACAGAAACAGTGATGATTGACATGAGTCTGGTTGAGCTGCTGTACTTAGTGCACGAGAGTCAATAAGTCACTTAGTGTTCAGCAGTCTGATGGCAGAGGGGAAGAAGCTGTTCATGTGCCGGGAGGTTTTAGTCTGAATGGACCGAAGTCTTCTACCTGAGGGGAGGGGGGCAAACAGTACGTGACCAGGGTGTGAAGGATCGGCTATGATCCGGCCTGCACGCCTCCGGGTCCTGGAGATGTACAGGTCCTGGAGAGATGGGAGCTTGCAGCCGATCACCTTCTCAGCAGTGCGCACGACGCGCTGCAGCCTTAGTCTGTCCCTGGCAGTGGCTCCTGCGTACCACACGGTTATGGAAGTGGTGAGGATGGACTCGATGATGGCTGTGTAGAACTGCACTAACATCTTGGTGGGTAGCTTGAGCTTCCTCAGCTGCCGCAGGAAGAACATCCTCTGCTGGGCCTTTTTGATGAGGGAGCTGATGGTCGGCTCCCATTTGAGGTCCCGGGTGATGGTGGTGCCCAAGAAGCGGAAGGAATCTGCAGTGGTGATGGGAGAGCCCGTGAGGGTGAGGGGGGGGCAGAGGGGTTGTGACTTTCCTGAAGTCCACGATCATCTCCACTGTCTTCAGAGCGTTCAGCTGCAGGTTGTTGTGGCTGCACCAGGACGCCAGCTGGGCCACCTCTCTCCTGTAGACGGACTCGTCGCCGTTGGAGATGAGCCCGATGAGGGTGGTGTCGTCCGCAAACTTGATCAGCTTAACAGACTGGTGGCTGGAGGTGCAGGAGTTGGTATAAAGGGAGAAGAGTAAGGGGGAAAGTACACAGCCCTGGGGTGATCCGGTGCTGATGCTGACAGAGTCAGAGACAGTCTTCCCCAGCCGCACATGCTGCCTCCGGTCCGTCAGGAAGTCGGTGATCCACCTGCAGAGGGAGTCAGGCACGCCGAGCAGGGACAGCTTGTGCTGGAGCAGAGCGGGGCGGATAGTGTTGAATGCAGAGCTGAAGTCCACAAACAGGATCCTGGCGTAGGTTCCCGGGGAGTCCAGGTGCTGCAGGATGGAGTGGAGGGCCAGGTTGACTGCGTCGTCCACAGACTTGTTTGCTCGGTAGGCAAACTGCAGCGGGTCCAGGAGGGGAGTGGTGATGGACTTGAGGTGGGGCAGGACCAGGCGCTCAAAGGACTTCATGACTACAGAGGTGAGCGCTACAGGTCTGTAGTCGTTAAGTCCAGTGATCCGTGGCTTCTTGGGGACAGGGATGATGGTGGAGGACTTGAGGCAGGTCGGCACGTGGCATAGCTTAAGGGAGGTGTTAAAAATGTCTGTGAAGACAGGAGCCAGCTGTTTCGCACAGTGTCTCAGGGTGGAGGGAGACACGCTGTCCGGACCGGGGGCCTTGCGCGGGTTCAGTCTGGAGAACTGTCTGTGCACGTCCTGCTCACTGATGACAAGGGCAGGGGGGGAGGAGGGGGGGACCGCTTTTGATGAAGTAGGGACCGAGGAGGCAGTGGAGCTGGGGGGAGGGGGGAGTTGGACACAGCTGACAAGGTGTCAAAACGGGCGTAATGTTGGGACAGTCTTTGACAAAGGGCTTTGTCATCCTGACCTTTAGAAGCCTGAGGCCGATAATTGGTGATTTGCCTCAGTCCTCTCCACACAGAAGCCGAGTCGTTAGCAGTGAACTGCTGCTGGAGTCTCTCAGAATACACAGATTTAGCTCTCCTCAGCTCTCTGTTAAACCGATATTTAACCTCCCTGTAGCAGTCCCTGTCTCCACTTTTCAACGCTGCTTCCTTCTCCTTCCTGATCTGTCTGAGCTTAGCAGTGAACCAGGGCTTATCATTAGAGTACCTCACCCTGGTGCGCGATGGAAGAATGCTCTCCTCACAAAAGTGGATATATGAGTTCACAGTGTCCGTGTACTCATTCAGATCATGCGTGGCTCCTTTAAACATGCCCCAGTCAGTTATTTCCAAGCACGTGTTCAGCTTCTCCCCAGCTTCACTGGTCAATTTCTTCGTAGTGGTCACAACAGGTTTAGTGAGCTTCAGTCTCTGTTTGTATGTGAGAATGAGGTGGACCATCACGTGATCAGATAGTCCGAGCGCAGCGCGGGGAAAAGCACGATACGCGTCTTTCACTGTAGTGTAACAGTGATCCAGTGTGTTCTCTCCTCTGGTGGGGCATTTAATAAACTGTTTGTATCGGGGGAGATCGTGGCTCAGATTGCTCTGGTTAAAGTCGCCAACCACAATAACCAGGGAGTCCGGGAAAGTCCGCTCCGTATGTTGAATGTGATCCGCGAGCGCGCGCTGAGCCTCGCGCGCGTCTGCATCGGGCGGGACGTACACAGCGGCGAGGATGAATGAGGCGAACTCCCGTGGGGAATAAAATGGCTTGCAGTTAATGAAAAGATATTCAAGGTCGGGAGAACAGTGTTGGGAAATCACCGTTACATCAGCGCACCTGCTGCTGTTGATGTAAAAGCAGACTCCTCCTCCTGTAGACTTACCGGAGAGCTCTGTGACACGATCAGCACGAAACAGCTGAAATCCATCGAGGTGAAGCGCGCTGTCCGGTATATTCCCCCTGAGCCAGGTCTCAGAGAAGCAGAGAGCAGACGAGGAAGCGAGGTCCTTAAATCGCATCAGCAGTCTCAATTCATCTACCTTGTTAGAGAGAGAGTTGGCATTGGTTAGAAATATGCCAGGCAAGGGCGTGCGCGTGCCTCTCCTGCGGAGCCGAACGAGAGCGCCCGCTCGCCTTCCTCTCCTTCGCCGCCTCACCTTCCGAGCCAAACAGTGAATCAGATCGGCGGCAGGAGCCAAAAAAACCGGGAGCAGGTCTGTAGGAGTGAAAGTCCTGATATTTAACAGCTCCTCACGGGTGTAAGAGCAGGCAGACACACAATTGACAGACAAAAACACACAAAGAAGGGTGCAGCAAAGCACCATGGCAACCACTGTGGGCGCCATCTTGAGCTATGTACAGGTTACCACTGTGTGCTGGGACACCGAAACTATATTTACATTTAACTATATTAACATTTATTTACTATAATTTGCTCATATAACCCCTCATTGAAGTGGAAGCCGAGAGAACAATTGCGTGCACCCCGGATCTCTTCTCGCCCCCTGTGGCTCTCTTTCGATACACCCACTGGTTGAGTGTTGTCGGAAGGGGAATCAGAGACGGACCGTGCTGCTCGCTCTCTGTCTCTCTCTCTCCATACAATCTCTGTGGATTGTCATCGGACGGGGAAACCGATGTGTACGGCGTGAGTGTGTATTCCGACCGGAAAGCAGCCGTGGACTGCAGGTAAAGTCTAGTTTACGCCTCTCTGTGGAGATTTATGCACCGTGTGTTCCCATGACCATATTTTGCAAATAGGCTGTCCAAACTGCTTTTCCAACACAGCTGTGGAAGGAAATATTATGCTGATGCTAACATACTGTTCATATTTTATTGCTGTTTTACATCATTTTCTGTTATTATGATGACTTCTACTACAGTTTATAAATGCCACATTTCCCAGCTTTAGTTTTTGTTTTTACTTTGACACTTCCATAACGTTGTGTCCAAAACTCACAACAAGGTGTCCCAAAACACACGATGGACACAATCTGGCTAAGTCTCTGGCCCTCATCGTTTCATATCATGAACATACTCAGTGCCTCACCTCCCACATACCTGTAGGCTGTCGCTGACTAAAAAAATCTGCACCTGTTTCCCTAGCTTTCCTATAGGGAACCACAGTATGCAACAAAAATAATAAACCATTCAATAAATAAGGAAACAGTCTATTCTAAAGCACATCCTACCCTAACATGCCTTCCCATTAAAACATAATATTCCCTTTATAGGGAAATAAATTGGAGCTGTCTAAAATGGTCATTGCTGCAGCAAGTTTATATATCATCATCTTGCTGTTGCTATTTATTTATAATTGTGGTTGATCACTGCATAACAAATGCATTACGTCACTGGTGTGTATATGTGTGGCCAAAACTTGCTTCCTATTTGCTACTGTAGTTTCATGATGACTACACTATGCATGCCACATTCAGTGGGTATTGTTGCTAGTATTCATATGTGAAAAGATTAAACGTTTCCCATAGTTTAGCCATTAGACAACTCTGTTTTCCAAGTTATCTGTATTTAATTTTATATCCAAACAGCTACAACAGAAAACACTGAGAAAACACTTAATCGTGGACATATCAACTACAGTCATATATTTACAGTCACATCTACATGACTGCTCGCAGAGATAGCAAAAAAATGTGACAACCTAATAGTATTGAATGCAAAAGACGCAACAGACTTACACAAATGGTCCCCTCCAGTATACAACTAGGACAATATTAGTCGCTACAGAGGATGACAATATGTATGGGTACATATTCATACCATGTAGGGTAACTAAATAGACGGTTATGCTGTTTATTCCATCTAGCTACAATGCTCCGCACTGTGTATATATATTTACATATTTATGTGTACATATGTATATTCACTGCTCTTATTTTCTTATCCTCTAAATCATTGCTCTGAGTGTTGCTATCCCTGTGCTGTTGCAATCCTGGAATTTCCCCATTGTGGGACTAATAAAGGCTTATCTTATCTTATATTAAGGCTGCATTGTTTTCAGTGACAACAACCTCACACTGGCTGGCACTTTGCTACTGTTTCACTCAAACCAATGAAAAATAAGACAGATTTGATCAGTGAGTTTTTCAGTTTAAAGAGACATTTAAATTAAATCAGAGTTCATTGTTATTGTTAAACCAGACATTCTACATTGAGGTTTGACATTAGAGATGATGCCTCAGAAGGAGGTGGAGTTGACACTAAATATGAACATAAATATGTGCTTAATATGTACAGTATCTCATAAAAGTGAGTACACCCCTCACATTTTTGTAAATATTTTATTACATCTTTTCATGGGACAACACTGAAAATATGACACTTTGATACAATGTAAAGTAGTCAGTGTACAGCTTGTATAACAGTGTATATTTGCTGTCTCAAAATAACTCAGCACACAGCCATTAATGTCTAAACCGCTGGCAATGAAAGTGAGTACACTCCTAAGTGAAAATGTCCAAACTGTGCCCACCGTGTCAGTATTTTGTGTAGCCACCATTATTTTCCAGCACTGCCTTAACTCTCTTGGGCATGGAGTTCACTAGCGCTTCACAAGTTGCCACTGGAATCCTCTTCCACTCCTCCATAATGACATCACGGAGCTGGTGGATGTTAGAGACCTTGCACTCCTCCACCTTCCATTTGAGGATGCCCCACAGATGCTCAATAAGGTTTAGGTCTGGAGACATGCTTGGCCAGTCCATCCTTTCCAAATCAAACTTTCAGTTTGGATGCGGTTACTCTTTCTCTTAATAGCTCTGTGAGGAACCTTGGAGTTATTTTTGATCAGGATTTGTCCTTCAATTCACATATTAAATTTGTTTCTAAGACTGCCTTCTATCATTTGCGTAATATTGCCAAGATTAGGAGCATCTTGTCTCAGAGTGATGCTGAGAAACTGATCCACGCTTTTGTTAGCTCGAGATTAGATTATTGTAATTCTTTATTATCAGGCTGTCCTAAAACATCTTTAAAAAGTCTTCAGCTGATCCAAAATGCTGCAGCAAGAGTTTTAACAGGTACTAGAAAGAGAGATCATATCTCTCCGGTTCTGGCCTCCCTTCATTGGCTTCCCATAGAGTTTAGAATTAAGCTTAAAATCCTTCTTCTTACTTACAAAGCTCTAAACAATCAGGCTCCTTTTTTTTAAAAAGATCTGATACTACCGTATTATCCTAACAGAGCACTACGCTCCCAAAATGCAGGATTACTTGTAATACCTAGAATCTCCAAAAGTACAATGGGAGGCAGAGCCTTCAGTTATCAAGCTCCTCTCCTGTGGAATCAGCTGCCAATCTGGATTCGGGAGTCAGACTCGATCTCTGTTTTTAAGAATAGGGCTAAAACCTACCTTTTTGATATAGCCTACAATTAGGGAGGGATCATGTGTTTCTGAACCCTCCCTTAGTTATGCTGCTAATAGGTTTAGTCAGCCGGGGGACCTCCAGTAATGCACTGGGCCTCACTCCTTTCCTCACTCTCTATGAAATATTTTTTTTTTGCTGGTCATTAACATTTGTTTGTTCTCTCCCATAGATTGAGTCCCCATTGTGCTGTTTGCTCTCTACATGTCTGTTCTTTTCTTTTTCTCTATCCCCTCACCCCCCAGCCAGTCGCAGCAGATGACTGCCCCTCCCTGAGCCTGGTTCTGCTGGAGGTTTCTTCCTGTTAAAAGGGAGTTTTTCCTCTCCACCATCGCCAAGTGCTTGCTCACAGGGGATCGCCTGATTGCTGGGTTCTTTCTGCAACTGTGGGGGTTCCCCCCTACAGTTAATAGTGCTATGAGATGACTGTTGTTGTGAAATGGCGCTATATAAATAAAGTTGAATTGAATTGAATTGAATTGAATTGAATTGAATCACCTTTACCCTCAGTTTCTTTAGCAAGGCAGTGGTCGTCTTGGAGGTGTGTTTGGGGTCGTAATTATGTTGGAATACTGCCCTGTGGCCCAGTTTCCAAAGGGAGGGGATCATGCTCTGCTTCAGTATGTCACAGTACATTTGGCATTCATGGTTCCCTCATTGAACTGTAGCTCCCTAGTACCAACAGCACTCATGCAGCCCCAAACCATGACACTCCCCCCACCATGCTTGACTGTAGACAAGACACACTTGTCTTTGTGCTCCTGACCTAGTTGCTGCCACACACGCTTGACACCATCTGAACCAAATAAGTTTATCTTGGTCTCATCAGACCACAGGACATTGGTTCCAGTAATCAGTGTCCTTAGTCTGCTTGCCTTCAGAAAACTGTTTGCGGGCTTTCTTGTGCATCATCTTTAAAAGGGGCTTCCTTCTGGGATGACAGCCATGCAGACCAATTTGATGCAGTGTGCGGCGTATGGTCTGAGCACTGACAGGCTGACTCCCCACCCCTTCAACCTGTGCAGCAATGCTGGCAGCACTCATACGTCTATTTCCAAAAGACAACCTCTGGACAGCATGTGCATGTGCATGTGCGGCTGGGAAAGACTGTCTCAGACTATACTAGCATCAGCACCAGATCACCCCAGGGCTGTGTACTTTCCCCCCTACTCTTCTCCCTTTACACCAACTCCTGCACCTCCAGCCACCAGTCTGTCAAGTTGATCAAGTTTGCGGACGACACCACCCTCATCGGGCTCATCTCCAACGGCGACGAGTCCGCCTACAGGAGAGAGGTGGCCCAGCTGGCGTCCTGGTGCAGCAATAACAACCTGCAGCTGAACGCTCTGAAGACAGTGGAGATGATTGTAGACTTCAGGAAAGTCACTACTCCTCTGCCCCCCCTCACCCTCTCAGGCTCTCCCATCACCACTGCTGATTCCTTCCGCTTCCTAGGCACTACCATCACCAGGGACCTCAAATGGGAGCTGACCATCAGCTCACTCATCAAAAAAGCCCAGCAGAGGATGTTCTTCCTGCGGCAGCTGAGGAAGCTCAAGCTACCCACCAAGATGTTAGTGCAGTTCTACACAGCCATCATCGAGTCCATCCTCACCACCTCCATAACCGTGTGGTACGCAGGAGCCACTGCCAGGGACAAACTAAGGCTGCAGCGCGTCGTGCGCACTGCTGAGAAGGTGATCGGCTGCAAGCTCCCATCTCTCCAGGATCTGTACATCTCCAGGACCCGGAGGCGTGCTGGCCGGATCATAGCCGATCCCTCACACCCTGGTCACGTACTGTTTGCCCCCCTCCCCTCTGGTAGAAGACTTCGGTCCATCCAGACTAAAACCTCCCGTCACATGAACAGCTTCTTCCCCTCTGCCATTAGACTGCTGAACACTAAGTGACTTATTGACTCTCGTGCACCATGTACAGCAGCTCAACCAGACTCATGTCAATCATCACTGTTTTCTTTCTGCATTACCGACTGCACTATATAGTTCTCCACAGTATCTGCTGCTGGCTAATATATATTTTAACTGTTGACCAGTATCACTTAATCTTATCCTACACTTTATTACATGTATAGTTTATTTCTCTTATCTTATCATGTTTAATGTTGCAGCATTGTACCGAGACAAATTCCTAGTTTGTGTACTACATGAACAATGGCAATAAACCTGATTCTGATTCTGATTCTGATTCTGATTCTGATATGACGTTGAGCATGTGCACTCAACTTCTTTGGTCGAACATGGCGTAGCCTGTTCTGAGTGGAACCTGCCTGTTAAACCGCTGTATGGTCTTGGCCACCATGCTGCAGCTCAGTTTCAAGGTGTTGGCAATCTTCTTATAGACTAGGCCATCTTTTTTTTTACCCCCTTGTCCTGTCAGGCAGCTAGGTAGGCAAAACAGAGATCTGTTACCCTTATTGTGCCAAAACAGATTTACTTTGCCAAAAGGAGCTCTATACAGTACCTATCTACAGTGGGGAAAAAAAGTATTTAGTCAGCCACCAATTGTGCAAGTTCTCCCACTTAAACGATGAGAGAGGTCTCCAATTTTCATCATAGGTATACCTCAACTATGAGAGACAAAATGAGAAAAAAAAATCCAGAAAATCACATTGAAGGATTTTTAATGAATTAATTGGTAAATTCCTCGGTAAAATAAGTATTTGGTCAATAACAAAAGTTCATCTCAATACTTTGTTATATACCCTTTGTTGGCAATGACAGAGGTCAAATGTTTTCTGTAAGTCTTCACAAAGTTTTCACACACTGTTGCTGGTATTTTGGCTCATTCCTCCATGCAGATCTCCTCTAGAGCAATGATGTTTTGGCGCTGTCGCTGGGCAACACGGACTTTCAACTCCCTCCAAAGATATTCTATGGGGTTGAGATCTGGAGACTGGCTAGGCCACTCCAGGACCTTGAAATGCTTCTTACAAAGCCACTTCTTCGTTGCCCGGGCAGTGTGTTTGGGATCATTGTCATGCTGAAAGACCCAGCCATGTTTCATCTTCAATGCCCTTGCTGATGGAAGGAGGTTTTCACTCAAAATCTCACGATACATGGCCCCATTCATTCTTTCCTTTACACGGATCAGTCATCCTGGTCCCTTTGCAGAAAAACAGCCCCAAAGTATAATGTTTTCACCCCCATGCTTCACAGTAGGTATGGTGTTTTTTCTCCTCCAAACACGACAAGTTGAGTTTTTACCAAAAAGTTCGATTTTGGTTTCATCTGACCATATGACATTCTCCCATTCCTCTTCTGGATCATCCAAACGCTCTCTAGCAAACTTCAGACGGGCCTGGACATGTACTGGCTTAAGCAGGGAGGCACGTCTGGCACTGCAGGATTTGAGTCCCTGGCGGCGTTGTGTGTTACCGATGGTAGCCTTTGTTACTTTGGTCCCAGCTCTCTGCAGGTCATTCACTAGGTCCCCCCGTGTGGTTCTGGGATTTTTGCTCACTGTTCTTGTGATCATTTTGACCTCACGGGGTGAGATCTTGCGTGGATCCCCAGATCGAGGGAGATTATCAGTGGTCTTGTATGAATGAATGAATGAATGAATTTATTTCGGATAGTAGAGTACAGGTTAAAAGAAACTGTATAAAATAACAACAAGGTCAAATTAGACAAAGACTCCTCCTACTATACAATTCCACGTGAGTTATCCGAAATGGGTGATGGCTGAAGCCGCAGCTTATATTGCCCACCCATATTCCATCCAAGAATTCAAAAGAGAAAAAAGAGAAAACAAGATAAGAGCGATTACAATTTAAAAGAAAGCTAAGACAAAATGTGACTGAGAGAAAAAAGAAAACTAAGCTAGGCTAAGTTAAGCGGTTACTATTCAAAAACAAATCTAGGACAAAATGTCACAGAGGAAAAAAAAAAGAAAAAAAGAAAAAAAAAACTAAGCTACAACACAACACAGGCTGGATATGTCAATCCTTATGTGAGTTTACATGTCGTCTTGTAAATATGTTTGGAGTATGTCTTCCGTTTTCTAATAATTGCTCCCACAGTTGATTTCTTCACACTAAGCTGCTTACCTATTGCAGATTCAGTCTTCCCAGCCTGGTGCAGGTCTACAATTTTGTTTCTGGTGTCCTTGGACAGCTCTTTGGTCTTGGCCATAGTGGAGTTTGGAGTCTGACTGTTTGAGGTTATGGACAGGTGTCTTTTATACTGATAAAGAGTTCAAACAGGTGTCATTAATACAGGTAACGAGTGGAGAACAGAGGAGCCTCTTAAAGAAGAAGTTACAGGTCTGTGAGAGCCAGAAATCTTGCTTGTTTGTAGGTGACCAAATACTTATTTTACCAAGGAATTTACCAATCAATTCATTAAAAATCCTTCAATGTGATTTTCTGGATTTTTTTTTTCTCATTTTGTCTCTCATAGTTGAGGTATACCTATGATGAAAATTGAAGACCTCTCTCATCTTTTAAGTGGGAGAACTTGCACAATTGGTGGCTGACTAAATACTTTTTTGTCCCACTGTATGTACTGTATATTGTTGCAAACTCCTCCAGTAATAACTTTTAATACTTTATTTAAATGATTTTACCCATGAAGGACTCGGCAGGACGGGGAATGGGGAAAGGAAGTGTGCGGAGGGGGAAAGAAATGAGAGAGGAACAGACAAAAAAGACAAACAAACCAACAACTAAAACAAACAGAAGACAAACTGCTTCTTCCACCGAAGAGGTCTCAACACGAGTCTAGTATCCGCACCTGTTAAAGACATTTGTGTGTGTGTGTGTGTGGGAGACATTTGTGCGTGTGCGTCCATGTGCATGTATATGAGAGTGCGCACAAAATAAGTATGTGCATGTGAGTGGTTTGTCAGGAAACATACGAAGAGGGAGGCCGGTTGCAGGAATTCCCCGCCCCTCCAGAAACCCCGAGCAGGCAAGGCAGTGCCACCAACCCCCACAGGGCACAAATGCCTGGGGTCGACAAGCCCCAGGAAAGCCAGGCATCTGCCCCAGGCAGGATGGCTGAGGGAGGCAAGGCTGCCAGCCCACAGCCCCAGGCCCACCAACCCCCCACCCCCCCAGCAAGGCCAATGCCAGCCCCCGGGCCCCAGGCGTCGAAAGGCCAGCACCCCCACCACCCAGACCAGAAACTGGTCCATGTCCCCTGGCACGAGCCCCCCACACACACCCCCCAGCCCCACCGCCGCACACCCCAGGGGCCCCCACACCCAAAGAAGTCCCCCACCCCCACCCAAGGGAGCCCACGTAGCCGAGAGGCACTACCCCCCTCAATCCAGCACCTCTTGACTAACAGATACACTCATTCCCACAACTTCACAACTTCACACCCTCTTGCTCTCATACACACCCATAAGCACTCACTCACTTTCACTCCCACACAGTCCTACTTTCGCACTCCCGGACCCACTCATTTTCTCTCACTCCTGTACCCACTCAATCTTGCTCCAACTCGTCCTCCACACTCTCTCACGTTCACCCACGCACGCACTCTCACTCCCACCTACTCACATCCACTCAAGCTCTCCCCTTCGCAACCACCCTCATTGACCCCTATTTCTTAGGGTGACTGCAATGCAGATGCAGTGAGCCTGAACATGCACCAGTTCCCGGGAGTGGCCGGGGAGACTGCCGGCACAGGCCAGCGACCTCCCCCCCCCACCACACCACTTCAGGGCAGC
The DNA here is from genome assembly GCA_020510985.1 of Pholidichthys leucotaenia. NCBI lineage: Eukaryota > Metazoa > Chordata > Actinopteri > Cichliformes > Pholidichthyidae > Pholidichthys > Pholidichthys leucotaenia. The sequence goes on along the minus strand of CM035845.1, from coordinate 212,145,178 downwards.
CGCAGCCACAGAAGTAGACCCCCACCCCCAGCGCCCACCCAAGCGACTGATCAGGAGATCACCGCAGGTGCCCCGAGATGCCACCCAACACGTAAAGTGCCACACAACACCGACCCACCAACACCATCTCCATTCATCAATCCCTCACTCTCGCTTACTCTCTTATTCAATTCCTCTCTCACTCCCTTGCTTGTATCTATTCATTCAGCAGCACCCAGGGATTTTGACAATATGAAGGGCCCCAGGCCCCCCCCCCCCCCCCGGGCCCCCAGGCCCCTGGCAGGAGGAGGGCAACAGGGGTGAGGGAAGACCCCCACCCCTCCCCCTTGCACAAAACATGATATGTGTGTGTTGGTTGTATGATGTGATTGTGTGTAGGTGTGTGAACTACCATGGTGCAGTTAAAATTGGGGGGATGGTGGTTAGAGCACCACTAGCCACTGCGATAGGCAGCGGGGCCCCCATCCCCCCAAGCCCTCAGTGTCTAAAATGCAATTAAAGCTGAGGTGAAGGCAGCCCCACTGTGCAGCAGAAGTGTCCTCTTCACCGACACAGTGCAGCACACCCCCGCTCCAAAGCCCTAAGTGTATCCAAAAAGATGTATATTCCACCCAGAATCGGGGGGGGGGGGGGTAAGACTGGGAGGGAGGCAGTCCAAAAGCGAGGCCGCTCCCTCCCAGAAACCAGATCGTAAACTGGTTCATGAGGCCACCCACTTCCCCCAAATCCCAACCCAGGGTGAGGGCCACCAGCGTCACGCCCCGGCGCTCCCAGCACCATAAACATGATGCAGCAGCCACACCCACTCCCACTCATCTTACACACACAAACATGTACAGCAACAATAATCACAAGAGTGAACAATGGGCCGGACCCATACGGCGCCCCACAAGCCAAGCGACACCCCCAAGTGCCCACTGCAAGCTCACCAACCACCCACCCCAGATGGACACCGACAGCAGCAGGCCGCCCCACAGCCACGGCCACCCCGGAGTGGCCCGACAGCAACATGGCCACCAACCCGCACCAACGGCCCCCCCGATCACCCCCAAGCACCCACAAATACCCGGCGCTAAAGACCCCAGGGGCAATGCGACAAAGGGCCCTGCCCCGTGACACAATGGCAGGGCGGTTGGAACAAGCAGACCTCGAATTGCCAACCCCCATGCCACTAGGTGGTCCTCCCCACCCCGCCACCCAATGAGATTCCCCCACCCATCCACCCACAGGTATCTGCACCCATACACACACACGCCCACCCTCATGTGCACACTCACACACACTCACTATCACACATGCCCACCTACACCCACACACAGCCCCACATGCCCACACACAACACACACACTCATGCACCCATTTCCGCACCCACACACACACTCTCACACATGTGCGCGCGCGCACACACACACACACACACACACACCCAGGCCCTGGAGGACAGGAAAGGCGACCCCCCAGGACGCAAGCACCCACCCCAGAGCGCCGCCAGGGCCTCAGGGAGGACATGACCCCGCCGCGTCAGCCTGCACCAGCAGCACATACCTGACCCCGACCCAGGCTGGGGAATGCTCCCTATCACCACGGACCCAGGGCCAGACCCAGCCCCACCCGGGAGGCAAGGCCAGCTGGCCTGGGGCCACGGCCCACCCCCCAGACTCCCCCCCCCCCCCCCCCCCCCCCCGGCCCGGGCCAGACGCACAGCCACCCTGGAACAAGCCCCCCGGACACCAGCCCCTCGCGGTCAGGGTGCAGTCAGCCACCAGAGGTGCCAAGGAGAGCGAATCACCGCCTGCCACCCCTCAGGTTATAGAATTAATAAGCGGGGACCAGAGAGAATTGAATTCTGTCAATTGATTATCTGAGGAGGCAGACATTCTCTCCAGGCTAATATAATCTAATAGTAAGTTATTATAGTAAGTCATGCATAAATTATTTCTTGATTTCCAATTCATGAGGATAGTTTTCTTTGCGATGCATAAGGTGGTGAGAACCATGTGTGACATCCTTGCCTCTATTTATTTCACTCAAATCACCTAATATGCAAAGTGTGGGTGAGGATGGGACACAATACCCAAGCCATACCAACAAGTTCTCACATGTCTTCTGCCAGAACTTTTGAACCAGTGCACAGGACCACATAGCATGCATATAGCTATCCGGGACGTTGCTGGTGCAGTAGGAGCAGATACTGTATTTGTGTGACTCAGGCCCATTTTGAACATCCTTTATCCTGTGTAATGAATTCTATGCAGAACTTTATACTGTATGAGTTGTAAATTAGAGTTTTTAGTCATCTTAAAAGTGTTTAAACATACTTGTGTCCAGAAACTTTCCTCCTTATTGATCAATAGGTCTGTCTCCCGTTTTGATATTGGAAGAGATACTGACTCATCCAGTTTTGATAATAGTCCATGCATTTTTAATATCAGTTTAAGGGAACGAAGATTTAGAAACTCTGCCACCTTAACTGGTACCTCTAAATTTGTCTGATTAAGATTGAATCTTGCTTTTATTACGGATTTAAGCTGTTGGTATTCAAGATACTTTAATCACTGATGTCATACTGTGACACTAGTTCCTGAAATTGGATAAAATTTCCACCTTGAATAAGATGCTCTTAGTTTTTTATTCCCTTATCTTGCCATAGTGGAAAATTTACCGTCTTCTTTTGTTTCAAGATATCAGGATTATTCCAAATGGGCGTGAGTTTACAGGGGACAAGTGAAGACTCAGTTATTTTTAAAAATTTCCACCAAGCTGTCAGAGAGGCGCTGATATTAATGCTTTTAAAACAGTCATGGCATTTAATAGAGGGACTCATAAAAGGTAAGTCAGAGATATTTAGCGACCCACAGAGAGCCTGTTTAACATCTTTATGCAGAGCAACAATTCTTTTTTTCAGATCCTCAGAGTTCTTTGCCATGAGGTGCCATGTTGAACTTCCAGTGACCAGTATGAGAGAGTGTGAGAGAGATAACACCAAATTTAACACACCTGCTCCCCATTCACACCTGAGACCTTGTAACACTAACGAGTCACATGACACCAGGGAGGGAAAATGACTCACTGGGCACAGTTTGGACATTTTCACTTAGGGGAGTGCTCACTTTTGTTCCCAGCGGTTTAGACATTAATGGCTGTGTGTTGAGCTATTTTGAGGGGACAGCAAATATACACTGTTATACAAGCTGTACACTGGCTACTTTATATTGTATCAAAGTGTCATATCTTCAGTGTTGCCCCATGAAAAGATATAATAAAATATTTACAAAAATGTGAGGGGTGTACTCACTTTTGTGAGATACTGTATGTGTATAGATCTGAAATTGAGGAAATTGCCACCCATCTCATCAAGAATCTTTTCATCATCTGTCTTTATCCGACTGAATGTTGATGCCTGTTAACAAAACTGCATCAGTATAGACTAAACTCCACCCTCAACAAAACCAGCTGGAGAAAGGTGGACTGAGCCTTTAGATGATGTGAACCTTTAAGGCCCTATTGTGATGATCTTATCAAAAGTGTGATCTCAAAAGCACAAACAGCATTTGTGTCCAAATCCATTTTGCTATTACAACTATAGAAAAAAAAAAGAAAAAACAGATTTTGTCTCCTCGTGTCCCCCTCTGTCCAAAGCAAGAGATGTGGATGCACGTTTTAACAATGTGCCACATAAATAGCGACTCATAATAATTTCCCAGTTTGGGATCAATAAAGTACATCTATCTATCTATCTAATACACCATTGAGTTTTGACATGGTTTTTGTTGGTCAAAAGCACAATGCCATTGCACTGCTGTAAACTCACAACGCTCCGACTTTGCACTCAGATGCACCCCTTTAAAAAGACACCACTCCTACAAGCACAAATCGTGCACAAAGTTATTTGTTATTTTGTTGATTATAGCGCAAAGTGTCAAAATAGTCAATGTGCCACCAGAATTCCTCAAAACCACTGGCACAAGGTGCAAAGTGAGGAGCAAATTCACACTTTAGATCATCGTAACAGACGCTTTATGATGTTTAGGTAAACTAACCGGCATCATGGTCGTAGGCGTATGAAACGAGTCTGAGCGGTCTGCTGCAGGAGTCACACTGGAAACAGCTGCGATGGAAGAATAGGCCCTCAGCACTCAGACGCTCCATCAAATAAACCCTCTGCTTACAGAAGAAACAGATGTCACTGCAACCGCTGGACACCTGCAGGGACACAGAGACAGGAAGAAACTGATGGGATATGAAGAGAGGACACCAAGAAAGAAAAGTTAATGGAATATGAAAAAACTTAATAAAAATGAAGGAGATAAACTTAAACAAGAACTGACTAAAGGAACAAAGAGAAACTGAAAGCTGTGAAACTGAGCAGAAAATGTATTTAATTTAAATTCAAGGAAAATTAAACTAAACAAAGGGAAACTCAAAACATAAAGAATGAATGTGAAAATGAAGAGAAATTTAAGATTATTCAATCATTTATTCTCACGTGCCTAATCCTTTCAGGTCATGGGGAGCCTATCTCAGCTTCTCTTGAGAGGTGGGGCACACCATAGAGAGTTCACCAACACACAAACAACCATTCACTCTCACATTCATACCTACAATATGGGCAATTTGGGATCACCAGTTAATGCCAAACATGACTTAAAGTGCATGTCTTTGGACTGCTGGAGGAATCTGGAGCACCTTGTAAAAACCCACGCAGATATAGGGGGAACATGATTCCCTGTCCTCCACTCTGCTCACTTTCACCCAATGTCATGTGCCACACCAGAGAAAATAAAATGGACTTATTTTATGCAAATACCAAGGAGGCATACACCTCATCACCCCTCCCCGCCCCTTGGAAGATCTGATCACAATCTGGTTCACCTCCTGTCGGTGTACAAACCCCTGGTACACAGACAACCTCCTGTTACTCACACAGTGAAGATATGGTCCGAGGAGGTGGAGGATGTTCTGAAGCAGGGCTGGCCCTTGCCATTTTGGGGCCGTAGGCGAGATTAGGGGTGCCCCGCGCACACACACAAACTTTATACCTTCTCAGGTCCTGGATCCCCCAGATACTAGCAACAGACCAGGGAACTCATGATACTGCTCATTATATATACAGTGGGGCAAAAAAGTATTTAGTCAGCCACCAATTGTGCAAGTTCTCCCACTTAAAAGATGAGAGAGGTCTCCAATTTTCATCATAGTTATACCTCAACTATGAGAGACAAAATGAGAAAAAAAAATCCAGAAAATCACATTGAAGGATTTTTAATGAATTAATTTGTAAATTCCTCAGTAAAATAAGTATTTGGTCACCTACAAACAAGCAAGATTTCTGGCTCTCACAGACCTGTAACTTCTTCTTTAAGAGGCTCCTCTGTCCTCCACTCGTTACCTGTATTAATGGCACCTGTTTGAACTCATTATCAGTATAAAAGACACCTGTCCACAACCTCAAACAGTCAGACTCCAAACTCCACTATGGCCAAGACCAAAGAGCTGTCAAAGGACACCAGAAACAAAATTGTAGACCTGCACCAGGCTGGGAAGACTGGATCTGCAATAGGTAAGCAGCTTGGTGTGAAGAAATCAACTGTGGGAGCAATTATTAGAAAATGGAAGACATACAAGACCACTGATAATCTCCCTCGATCTGGGGCTCCACGCAAGATCTCACCCCGTGGGGTCAAAATTATCACGAGAACGGTGAGCAAAAATCCCAGAACCACATGGGGGGACCTAGTGAATGACCTGCAGAGAGCTGGGACCAAAGTAACAAAGGCTACATCAGAAACACACTACGCCGCCAGGGACTCAAATCCTGCAGTGCCAGACGTATCCCCCTGCTTAAGCCAGTACATGTCCAGGCCCGTCTGAAGTTTGCTAGAGAGCATTTGGATGATCCAGAAGAGGACTGGGAGAATGTCATATGAAACCAAAATAGAACTTTTTGGTAAAAACTCAACTTGTCGTGTTTGGAGGAGAAAGAACACCATACCTACTGTGAAGCATTAGGGTGGAAACATCATACTTTGGGGCTGTTTTTCTGCAAAGGGACCAGGACGACTGATCCGTGTAAAGGAAAGAATGAATGGGGCCATGTATCGTGAGATTTTGAGTGAAAACCTCCTTCCACTAGCAAGGGCATTGAAGATGAAACGTGGCTGGGTCTTTCAGCATGACAATGACCCCAAACACACCGCCCGGGCAATGAAGGAGTGGCTTCATAAGAAGCATTTCAAGGTCCTGGAGTGGCCTAGCCAGTCTCCAGATCTCAACCCCATAGAAAATCTTTGGAGGGAGTTGAAAGTCTGTGTTGCCCAGTGACAGCCCCAAAACATTATTGCTCTAGAGGAGATCTGCATGGAGGAATGGGCCAAAATACCAGCAACAGTGTGTGAAAACCTTGTGAAAACTTACAGAAAACGTTTGACCTCTGTCATTGCCAACAAAGAGTATATAACAAAGCATTGAGATGAACTTTTGTTATTGACCAAATACTTATTTTACCGAGGAATTTACCAATTAATTCATTAAAAATCCTTCAATGTGATTTTCTGGATTTTTTTTTCTTATTTTGTCTCTCATAGTTGAGGTATATCTATAATGAAAATTGGAGACCTCTCTCATCTTTTAAGTGGGAGAACTTGCACAATTGGTGGCTGACTAAATACTTTTTTACCCCACTGTATATATATATCTCGCATAAGCCCCTTTCAATGGAGGCTTGCCGCTATTATCTGAATAGGGTTACACATATCAGTTGACTCCGGCTAAATGACCCTGCAGGCAACGTGGGTTGTTGACTACCTCACCTGAGTTCAGCGGGCATTTGAATAGGAAATGCAGATAAATGGGCAGAGACAAAGAGTGCAACTTAATCAGAAGATTGCTGTGTCAGTTTAACTGGAGACAGATTAACTGGTGAGGGTAAACAGATGTGCATGTGTTTCGCTATTAAAACATCTTTTTCATGTGAAAAAAAATGGGTGAAAAACTGGCATACAAGCCACTTCATAGATGAATATACATTTATTTTGAGATTACATGAAAAAGATGTTTTAATAGCGAAACACATGCACATCTGTTTACCCTCCCTAGTTAATCCGTTGTCAGTTAAACTGAAACACCATTTGTCATTATTCTGACAGATTCAAAGCTGCAACAGACAACCGTGTGTGTGTAGCGGCTGTGTACTCTCTCTTGCATTGTGTTTAAGAATCAGACTCAGACGACTTCTTTCATTGGCAGTACCATGCCATTTATTATGGACCCACAGTGACGGAACTCAGTAGACTAGCCATTAAGTGCAAAATAAAACAATTGATACAACAAACTGTACCTGGTAACACAGAACACATGGTCCCTCACAGCCTGGTCTGCGGTAATAAGCTCCAGCAAAGACTAAAACAAAATATATTTCAGCTAATTGTAGTTATTACATTGGCCATGCTGACTGAGCACAACACTTAAGCTAGCAGGCCTCTATGAACTGATGAGCTCCATAAGTTATAAATTTAAGAAATTCACTCACCACAAATATATCAGGCATTAAGTTTGATAACCATGTTGAACATATCGTTGTGTCTGGAACTCTTTGAAGCCAGCTCCTCCGCTGGCAATGGAAGTGCGTAGGTTGAAGGACTCACGTGACAAGAGACTTCTTCTTCTTAACTTTACTCAGCTTCAACAGGTGAGTACAGGACAACATACCATTATAGTCTTGTCAGTAATTGCCTTTTAGCAGGTTGCTGTTTCTAGCTCGGCACAGAACAGCTAGCAAAGTGTCTGTGCTAATAGCTAAATACTGATCAACCGTACTGCAAAAAACTAACTGAACTCCCAAGGAAAAATGTACTCTCGTGCGAGATCTCGCTACATGAACTGGCCAATGAACAGTTACGTTAAGCACTCCTTGAACTATGTTAAGAAAGAAGGTCAAAGGGGGACATTAACTATTTGAACTGTCTTACACTACCCCCCCAGAGTACTGAGCCCCTTCAGTACAGTTGACTCAATAAGAATGCATGCAGAAATAAAAAGGTACAACAGCTATATGCCAATCATATTAACTTAAAGCATCAAAAACTTACTACCAGTACTGAAATACTCATAGCGACTCTCTAGTGCCCTTTATTTTAGCATGGACTCAACAAAAGATAAAGTAAGCAATTAGCAGTTAGCCATGAACTATTACTGCATTACTAATATCTGAATCTCTGTGGCTTATTAACTATGCGGCCATTCAGTGTTTTAACAGTCTTTGCTGGAACTTTCCCCACTGCTCATCCTCTCCTCTGGTGACACATAAGATAAGATAAGATAAGCCTTTATTAGTCCCACAACGGGGAAATTCCAGGATTGCAACAGCACAGGGATAGCAACACTCAGAGCAACAATCAGAAGGCAAGAAAAAAAAAAAAAAAACAAGCAAGCAAGAGCAGCTAATATACATATGTACATATTACTATAAAATATATATATACACACACACACACAGACACACAGTGCAGAGCATTGTAGCTGGATGGAATAAATATATGAATATATGAACACAGTGCAGAGCATTGTAGCTAGATGGAATAAATATGTAAATATATAAACACCTACAGTACGGAGCATTGCAGCTAGGTGGAATAAATATGCAAGTATATAAACACACACAGTGCAGAGCAATGTAGCTAGATGGAATAATATGTAGATATATAAAAACACAGTACGGAGCATTGTAGCTAGATGGAATAAATATATAGATATATAAATATAAACACACCCAGTGCTGAGCATTGTAGCTAGATGGAATAAATATGTAAATATATAAACACACACAGTGCAGAGCATTGTTGCTAGATGGGATGAAACAGCATAACAGTCTACTTAGTTATCCTACATGGTATGATTATGTGCCCATACATATTCTCATAGTCCCCTCACATTGGGACTTCAGGCTGAGGTGTTTTCTTGACAGCAAGACATTCCTGAAACTCCACTCTCAGTTGGATGGTAATCATCATCTTCCTGTAGTGGTAACTCAGGTATCAGTGGTAGTTCCTCTTCGGACTGCAGTGTTGCAGAATCTTGGCAGTGCTGTAGTACTTGACTCCGTTGGCGTTTTACCCAAAGAGAAATCACTTTACTGTTTTAAGGTTTAAGTCGATCACGGTGTATTATTTGGCTACACTTTGGGCTTTGAATTTCATAGAGTACTGGACTACGGCAAGCGAAGATAATCAATGGACCTTTCCAAGGTGTTTGAAGCTTGAGGCTTAGTCCTTTCTTCTTGGCAACTTCTTTGACAAACAGCAAATCGCCAACATTATAGGAGTGTTCCTGTTCTCGAGCATCATAGACCTTCTTCTGACGCTCTTGTGCAGTGCGAAGATGTTCTCTGGCTGTATCTGGTGCCTCCTTGAGTCCTTTTTACAAGTTGTAGACAAAATCAGCTGCCTCCATTCTGTCAGACTTGAGTTCTGCAGTTCCAGACTGGATATCTAGGGGATGGTGGACTTCTCCACCAAATACGAGCTTAGTTGGTGTAAACTCAGTGGGAGCATGACATGAACTACGGTAGGCTGAGGTGAGTAGTGGCAATTGTTCATCCCAGTTCTTTTGGTTTTGGTCCACATAGCATCCAATCATTTGAAGTAGGGTTCTGCTGAACCGTTCCACCTGTTCGTTAGAGGCAGGCTGGTAGGGGGTGGTCCTTGTTTTGGTAATCTGTAGGAGCTTGCATACATTCTGGAACAGAGAACTTTCAAAATTACGACCTTGATCAGTATGCAGTTCAAGCGGGGTGCCAAGTTGGGCAATAAAGTCACACACAAGCTTTCTGGCTGTAGTTTCAGCACCTTGATCGGAAATGGGGAAGACTTCAACCCACCGGGTAAACTGCTAAATTATGACTAGGACGTACTTGTTTCCTGAATTAGACATAGGGAATGGCCCAAGAATGTCTAGATGGAGATGGTCCAAAGGGGCCCCAGCTTGATAACTTTGCAGCTTAGATCTTTTCGCTATCCCTGTCGATTTACTGTACATGCACTGCAGTGTTTGCATCTCTGCACAAATAGATGGACATCCTCACTCATTCCAAACCAGTGATAGTTCTGGTGTAGGCGCTCCAGGGTTTTTACCTCACCAAGGTAGCCAGAGTGGGGAAGGTCATGAGCACCTCTTTTTGCATGGATAATGGAACTAGAAGCAGCAAAGATGGGTGTTGGGCTCTGACTCTTTCCCAGGAGTAATAGAGAACTCCTTGCCGCAGTGTGACCTGGGGCCAGCAGAGCCAGAATTTCCTCACAGCAGGGCTCTCAAGCATCACCTGATCTCTTGTAGGGACTGCACCACATTCTTTCCATATGTGGAGTTTGGAAAGAACAGCATCAGCTTTCTGGAGATCAGCAAGCTCTTCAGGGTAAATGGACTCTACCCAGTTAGCTACTCGAGTCTCCGGTGCATGCACAGGTTGCTGGCCTGCTTCAGTTGGGTAAGCTTTACTTACAGTTTCCACTGTCGGACTGGATACTCCTCACAGCCAGTGGTACCACATCATCAACATCGTCCTCAAACCTTTCCCACTGCTCATGAAGTCTTTTGCATAACTGACAACCTCGACATGGCAGGTCACTCAAGTTCTTTCCAGCCTGGTAACAATCACATTTGATGGAGTACTCATTGGTTTTCCTTGACATGGCATCAGCATTAGAGTGTTGATGGCCAGCTCTGTGTTCAATGTCAAAATCATATTGGCTCAACTCCTCCAACCACTGAGCCAACTAACCCTCAGGGAATATGAATCAAAAGAGCCAGATGAGGCTTCCATGATTGATTTGCAGCAGAAACATCCTCCCCAGTAAGTAGTGGTAGAACTGGCGAGTGAAGCGGACAACAGGAAGTAACTCATGTCTCGTGACACAGTACCTCTGCTGAGCTGGTGTTAGGTGGCTGCTGGCATAGGTTAGGACCCATTCCTCTCCCCACTGGATTTGAGAGAGAACAGCTCCAATGCTGTGGCTTGAGGCATCAGTGTCAAGAATGTACTCACCCCAACAGTGGGGTATCCCAGCACTGGTGCAGTTGTAAGTCTCTCCTTGAGCTGTGTAAATGTTTCCTGGTGTTCATCAGACCACTGAAATGACATTCACTTTTTTAACAGGTTGTGAAGAGGACTGGCCAATTCTGCAAATGCAGGGACAAATTTGCAATAGTAGTTACACAGTCCAAGAAAAGCTTGTAGCTCTTGCAGGTTTTTGGGGGGTTGCCACTGCTGTACATCATTTATCAGAGCTGGAAGCGGGCGTATGCCACCACTGCCAACAATGTGGCCAAGAAAGAGAACTTCGTCTTGAAGTAAGTGACATTTAGATTGTTTAAGCTTTAATCCATAGCTGTAGAGGCGCTCAAAGACTTGGACCAGCCTATCCAAACTTTCATCCACTCCTCTGCCAATCACAATGACATCATCTAGGTAGATTAGCAATGTATCCCACTGCAGACCTCGGAGAGTGAGTTCCATTGCTCTCTGAAATGTGCTTGGGGCATTGCAAAGCCCGAATGGCATGTGGGTGTATTCGCAAAGACCCCACTTAGTGATGAATGCCGTCTTCTCATGGTCTTTATCGTCAACTGCTATCTGCCAATAACCAGACTGCAAATCAAGAGTCGAGAACATAGTAACTTCCCCAAGAACATCAAGACACTCTTCAATCTTGGGCAAGGTGTATGCAACCTTGACTGTTACACTGTTTAAACAGCGGTAGTCTACACACCATCGCACCCCTCCATCCTTTTTTGCATACCAAGACGACAGTGGAGGCCCACTTGGATGAGGATGGTATAATGATACATGCTTGAATCATGGCTTGAAGATGTGCCTCCTCCTCACTTTGAAACCCAAGGGGTGTCCTTCTCATATGCTGGCACACAGACTTGGCTGTTTCTGTGTTAATTTTGTGTGTGATAGTAGACATATAACCCAGATCTGAGTCACTTCTAGCAAAGAGGAACTGATAAGTTAACAGCAGTCCAATGAATCGTTGTTGCTGTTCTTCAGTGAGGATTTCATCACTAGCACCGACTAGAACTTGGAGGTGCTCTGGCAGATGAGCAACTGTTGCTACTCTTTCAACCACAAGCAACGGTGCATCGCTGGTCTCCTCTAAGCTGGACACTATGTTTTGCTCAGATGAATGTGATATATTTTTGGGATTGGCTTCTACCAACAGTCCAACACATGTTCCCTTTGGAAGAGCTGCTTTAAAAGGGGACAGGTTACATAGCTGGATTGGCACCCACTTCTCCATAGTGGTTGCAATGCTGCCCAAAGCTACAGCTTCTGTGATACTCAAGGGCTCTAGTACAGCTGGAACACCTGGTCTTGGATCAAGCACCTCACCCCAAACCACACATTCAGATGTTGCTGGTATTGTGGTGTGTTCTACCAGAGTCACTCGGGCAACAAAATAATCTGATCCATCTCCTCGTACTGTTTTGGAGGGGACAATTTCATTGCCAATGAAGACCTTGCCACGGGTGTGGATGACAACATCATGGGATTTCATCAGGTCTAATCCCAGGAGGACCACGGTTTGGACTTGGGAGTGCACTCTGCTTGGCGGAGCCTGATTATAGTCTTCTTTCCTCTCCAGAAGCAAAGGAATCTGTACTGCTGCTCTTGTCTGCAACGGTCTTGCAAATGTTGTCTGGGCTGCACGGTGGCGCAGTGGTTTAGCACTGTGGCAGCATAGTTTTACCCTCGGCCGGGGGATCGCGGGGATCATGAGATCGTGGGTTCGATCCCAGCCCCCGACCAACAGTGAGCTGTGTGGAGTTTGCATGTTCTCCCCGTGTTGCGCGGGTTTACTCCGGGATTTCTCCGGTTTCCTCCCGCACACCAAAAACATGTAGGTTTAGGGCACTCGCGCACGCAGCGACCAGCAGCCGGTGGCTTGTCACCAGACTGCAAACCAAGTCTACCTACGGGTACAAATAAGTAACAAAAAAAAAAAAAATGTAACTGTAGATTTCCAATTGTATGAACAAGGTTTTTGACTTGATCTGTCAACACAGCAAACTGGTCAGCAGTCACATACTGGGGAGTCTGCACCCTAATAGAGGCAGCAGTGAAGTCATCATCAGTGTCATCATCAGCCCAAGAAACCCATCTCGCCCTGCTCTTTACTTCAGTATCACGTCCAACAGTAGCTTTAAAGTTGTATTCATGAGCTTCTGTGCACTTTTGGGCTTCGGTGAGGGAGAAAGGATCTCTGTTCATAACCTCAGAGGCCACTCTTTGATTCCGTAGACCTTTAAGGAAGGCATTGGTTGCCAGCTGATCCTGCAACTGGACAGCCACACCTGGGTATGCTAACGTGATGAGACGACGCACCTCCTCTGCAAATTCAGTCGATATCTCTGTCCCTTGTCTATGCTTTCCCAATTTTCTCCTTACAGTCGTATTTGGATCTTTCTTTCCAAAACACTGAGTGAGCTGTTCCACTAACAGAACATTATCTTCTCTTGTGCGTTCGGGCAGTGAGCAAACATAACGCAATGCACCTCCTCTTAATCATTCATGTAGCTTGTCCACTCTCTCTGCAGCATTCCATCCAAATTTTCTGGCTTGGTGCTCAAAAGGCAACAGGAAAGAGTCCCACTCATCACTTCCAACAAATGTGGCAAGCTTAGGTCTGTACATTTCCTGAAGGGTGTGGGGAGCACTGTAACCAGAGCTATTCATTCTTTTCTCATCATGATGAGGAAACAAGCTTTGGGCTTCACGCTCAGAATCTCGTCACCTACTCTCAGGATCAGTGTTGGTGGCTCTACTAGTAGGTCCAGCGTTGCATGCCCGCTGATGACATTGAGCTCAGCTGCAAAAGGACCATAACCTCGCTCTCTAGGTATCACTGGTATTTCAAACGAGGCTGAAGGCATACCACCCGGTTCAGGCAATGTTCTATCTGGAGTGGGGTGCTGAGAAATTCCATCCCCACTAGAAGTACCAAGAAGTGATTGGGTTTGCTGTACCACTCTGCTTTCTCCTGATATATGTGATAGCACGGGTGCCAGCATCATTTGCAGTTGTTTTGTCTGTTGAGTTTGATTTTCCAATAAAGCTTGCAACCATCTTGGGGCTCTGTCTGGATCAAGAGAACTCCCTGTGGCACCTTGCACTTCGTCAGTCATATTTATTTTCCACTTCCTCCTTTATGTGGTTTTATCTTCCTCTTCTTCTTCTTTTTTTAAAAGCACTGCAGCCGGTTGCTTCACTTATTGTATCTTCTATCTGCGTGTGAGGTTTCAACAAACATTTTTTTAAACTACAGCAGCTCCTCTGCTCTGTATTTTGGGAACTAGTATTACAGTAATTTAACTGTGCTGTTCCACAGATGGGCGGGTCAAATGTTTCAGCATTAACTCCTGGTTCCAGATGATCAGCATGTTTGCTAGGATGTATTTTTACTCTTTTCTGTTCGTCAGGTGGATGTACTCACGGATGGGATGTTTTTGGAAATCCCCACTTCTGACACCAGTTGTTGTGTTTGGAACTCTTTGAAGCTAGCTCCTCTGCTAGCAATGGAAGTGGGTAGGTTGAATGACTCACACGACAGGAGACGACTTCTTCTTAACTTTTCTCAGCTTCAGCAGGTGAGTACAGGACAACATAGTCAGTAATTGCCTTTTAGCAGGTTGCCGTTTCTAGCTCGGCACAGGACAGCTAGCAAAATGTCCGTGCTAATAGCTAAATACCGATCAACTGTACTGCACAAAAGTAACTGAACTCCCAAGGAAAAACGTACTCTACTTTCGTGCGAAACCCCGCTATATGCACGGACCAGTCAACAGTTATGTTAAGCACTCCTTAAACTATGTTAAGAAAGAAGGTCAGCGTACAGTTGAATAGTTGAAGTTCAGCAGACATTTGAATAGGAAATGCAGATAAATGGGCAGAGACAAAGAGTGGAACTTGATCAGAAGACCGCTGTGTCAGTTTAACTGGTGACAGATTAACTGGTGAGGGTAAACAGATGTGCATGTGTTTCGCTATTAAAACATCTTTTTCATGTAAAAAAAAAAATGGGTGAAAAACTGACACACGAGCCATTTCACAGTTGAATATACATTTATTTTGAGATTACATGAAAAAGATGTTTTAATAGCGAAACACACGCGCATCTGTTTACCCTCCCTAGTTAATCCGTCGCCAGTTAAACTGAAACACCGTTTGTCATTATTCTGACAGATTCAAAGCTGGAACAGACAACTGTGCATGTGTAGCAGCTGTGTACTCTCTCTTGCATTGTGTTTAAGAATCAGACTCTGACGACTTCTCTCAATGGCAGCATTTATTATGGACCCACAGTGACGGTGTCGTGCCATAAAGTGATGGACCGCCAAAAACTGATCGACTCACTGCGGGAGCACGCCTACCTCACTTGGCTAAAGCTGTTTCTTTTCAGATTCTGGCAGGCTGATGGCTGCTTTTGAGAAAAGCAGACGTAACTTTTTGTCAATGCAAGTGGCGAAGGTATGTCTGTGAATATTTAATGTGGTGAGGGATTAGTTATAATTTTAGAACCATGAGTATTGTGTTAGAATAATATGACATTTTATCCTGTAGCAGCTTTTAATGTTTTGCCTTATATGTATGTTAAGAAAAGTGTGCTGAAATTATCAAAATCAATATATAACAATGTAAAAATCAATAAAGCTTTTCTTTCCCATGAATAGTGTTTTTGTATTATTTGCCTCCTATAATGTCAGGTCAGGCACTGGTTTGCTTGCTACCGGATAACCATGAAAACCGGTACTACCTGTCTCATGGGTCAGGCTGTCGGCGACTCAGCTGGCAACCCTACCCTTCCGAGGGCATGAAGGGTGAAACTGGGCATCCTGGCAGAACTAAAAACAATATCTGTCACAGGTCTGTGGTGGACCACTCCCAGATACATGGGGTGAGACTGGACATCCTGGCAGATAAGCACATCTGTTGCAAGGTCTATGGTGGACTTTTGTCGGTCGGTGCATCGTGACATGCACTACACAAAGAGCAGAGATAAACAAACCTATCATCTGGTCAGACACTGCAACAGATACTGGGGTCAGTTTGTCTTGACCTGTCCTTGCCACTGATAATACCTCTATCTGCCAAGAATGTGCTGCTAGTCCAGCAAAAGCTAGCAGTACTCAAATACTTTGCAAGCAGTTTCATGAAATGGCCAGTCAGAAAGCAACTCATACCAGCTTGGACGTCGCCCGGGTTAACAAGATCAGGAGTTCCTGGCAGCGGAAGGCGAAGGACAGAGCTGCGTGAAGGAATCTGATCAAACCTAAATGAAACAGTCATTGTTGTCCCCGACAGACTGCTATGATGCCTCGTATAATTATATATTGTAAGCAGAATCCATAAAATATATGCTTCACCTGCCAAAAATCGATTAAGAGTCTTAGGCTGCATTCACACCAGGTCAGTCTGGGGGTCTCGGTTCAACTCAGTGGGGAATGGCAAGAATTTTCACACCTTCCTTTGGTTCAGTTTGCATTCACACAGCACTTTACTCAAGCAGAACAAACTGCTTGGACAACGTCATGCAGTTACAACAGCTGCTTGTTTGTGGCGCTGTAGCCGAAACCACCATTGACCAGGAAGAAAAAATCTTGGCGAAGAAGAAAAATCCGGCTCATCGATTGGCCAGGACTGGTGTTATACTGAGAATTGCTCGCTTGCCAAGAACTGCATCCCATCCACCAAAACTATTAAATATAACACTACAACCAGGCTTGTAACCATTTGTGCATTTTTAGAAGTACCCATTACACATTTTTAGAAGTAAAAATTGTTATTACCTCTTGTAAATTATCCTTAAATTATGTTTATTCAACGATGGGATGCAATTCTCGGCAAGCGAGCAATTCTCAGCATAACACCATTCCCTTCAGCCAAGGTGTTTGTCAGCCACAAAATAATAAAAATAAAGAGCTCCACTGTCTGTATAAACCCCCGTGCCGCCATCATGTCGCTAATCGTTTTAAAAACATTGGTATTCTTGAGTGCAGCCACAAGCAGCTGAGAAATCTGGTTCTTAGACCAAATATCTATCAGAGCCTGCATTTCCTCCTACTACTCCAAGCCCAAGAGACATTTTTTTTTTTTAAACTTTTCTCGTCTTTCTCCGGTAAAAGTGTTTCTTGGATACATACGGTTGTCTTTATTGTATTTTCTACCCAAAATGGGGCAGAAGGACTAGGAGCTCTTCAGCTGAATTGGGATGTTGGATTTATTTACCCACGGATTCCTGCTATGGACATGAAACACATGTCAAGTTTTCAACTTTTTCAGGTGAGTGGCACCTTCATCTGTCTGCATCTCGCCCAGACAGTGAATGTCTTTTCATGTATTTACATTGAGTTATAATGTAATCGTGCTGCGCAAAAAATTTGCCCGTTCGCATTTTGATGTGAAGGCATCTTACAGTAAATGCCACTTTTTCTTCTCACTGTGTGTTGCTGTGGTTACACAAACGCAGAGGTGCACGTCTGCCCTTTGGTCCCCTGGATACTCCACTTGCATTCACATGGCAAGCGAAGCGCACCAGACTGCGTTTGCAAGCGAACTGAGACTCCCCTTTTCAGGGGGACCAGAATTTGCTTGTTTGGTGCGCACCAGAGTTCCAACGCGCATTCAGATGGCACGAAACAAACCGAACTATCCACTTTCATCCTTTAGTCGAGACCAAATAGTGGCCGTGTGAATGCGACCTTAATGTTGATTGAAACAATTTCCATGCTTTAAAAATGACTCGATTTAGTTCTTTAGGGGTAAACTGCAAATATAGGATTGTAACTGTCATAAGCTCCCCGTGCGCTTTTCCACAGCACAAGGAGGAGGAGAAGGAAGAAAGGACTTAAGTGCAGGGGTACAAGACAGCTCGGGTAAACTAAGAGTCCTCCAGGACGCTCGACAGAATGGGGAGAATCAACTGGGCAGTTCAGTGCCAAAGCGTAGCAGTTGTGCCACACAAGGAAACGCTACCAGCGTAGCAGCACAACTGCACACAGAAACGCGAACAGTTTACTCACGGCACCGGAGCAGTCCGAGTAATCCAAGTTCCCCAGCGAGCACACACAAACACTCCTTCCCCAACGTGACGGTCCCATGGTGAAGAATGACCGTGTGAACTCGTATAATGGTCCAGCTGTGTTTGACTGGCAAAGAGCTGCCTAAGTACAAACACCGCTGGCATGACAAACTGGCAACACCTGGGTGAGGCGCGGGAAAGATGATTACCGGGGCGAACAGCTGATTGTCAGAGAGAGAGGGGGGCGTGGTCAGACCGGCAAATGTTAGACAGCACCCACCAGGAAGTGGGTCAAACAGCTGCCTAACGATCGCCAGCCAGAGCAGCGGCTACAGGCATGGAAAGAAACAATAAACAGACATGAAAACAACACATGATAAACCCAATGCCTGAGCCACCAAGAACGATCAGAACTGAGCCAACCAAAACCACGGGCTCGGTTCGTGACAGAGCCCCTTCTTCTAGGGGTGGATACCAGACACCCACGGTAACATCAAAAGGAAAGATCCCCCCCCCCCCACAACCCCAACAGCAACAACAACACGAACCCGGGTGGGAGGTAGGGGGAACAGGAAAGGAGGGAACACCCCGCCCAAGTCCAATGACATGGAGGCTCGGGAGGCTCGGGAGGCCGCCCAGAGTCCCAGGCCCAGCAGGCAGTTCGGCGAACCCAGTCTGGTGGCCTGCCGGAAAGCACAGGCCATCTGGCCCAGCGACTCAGTCCCTCAGACAGTCGGCCAGCGCTGTAAAGCCACCAGGGCCAGCGGGATGAAGCAGGAGCTGGCCTGCCCACCGGAAGGCTCACTGGTGGATGACTGGACCGTAGGAAGGGAACCCCCACAGCGTAGGATAGGGAGGAGAAGGGGACCACGGCGTCCTCGTGGTGATCCACAGCACCCTTGGTGGTCCCGGCTTGGGACACAGCTGCACCTGCGGTAGACCCCAGCCGGGCTGGCTCCGCTGCACCCACTGTGACCTCCGGCTGAGGCTCCGCTGCACCCGCGGTGACCTCCAGCTGAGGCTCCGCTGCACCTGCGGTGACCTCCGGCTGAGGCTCCGTTGCACCCGCGGTGACCTCCAGCTGAGGCTCTGCTGCACCCACGGTGACTCCCAATTGGAGTCGCTGGCAGCGGCGGAGACCGGCGAAGGGAGTTCAGGGGCAGCTTTGCGCTGCACCAGACTCTCACCTTGAGCCAGGCAAGATCTCTCTAGAACTGACATCAGAAACACAAGAGAGAAAACTTGCCTGAGCTCGAGCTCCACCACTGTCCAGGACTCTGTCGATCCCTACAATGAAGACTCGGGCCTGGCCTCCAGGAGGTCCAGATCAGGCTCCCACTCCACTGCAACAGCCTCCACAGCAGGCGAGATAGTCGTAGCAGTCCTAATATCCACCTGTAGTGGCTCCAACGCTGGGGATCCCTCCGGCGTGGCTGCAGAGGAACCTCTCCATGCTGGCTCCAGGAAGGAATCCTCTGAAACCACTGGCTCCTCCACCATCTGATGGCCCTGACCTTGGGCCAATAGGCCCTCAGGGAGAATTGGAGGAGATACGGAGAGGGGAAAAATGAATTATTTGCAGCTGGAGGAGAGGACCCAGTGGACTGCTGAAACTGGGCCTCTCCCTCGGGAGACAGACAAGATTCAAAACTATTAGAAGCAATGGGAAGAAAAAAACACTTGCCTGTCATCCTGGTCGTTGATGTTAGCAGCTGCAGGTGGCAGACAGTCATCCCTCTCCATGTCAGCGGTGGCGTGGGCCCCTCTGAAGACCAGTGGAGGAGCAGTCTCCACGACGATGAAGGTGGGCATGGCTGGGGTGAGTTCAGCGGACTTCATGGCAGCTGGAATGATGGTGATCGCTGCAGATGAGGAGGGCTTCTCCCAGTGTCTCCTAGCAGGATGACGCTGTGGTGGTGGAGCTGGGGTAACCGGAGCAGGAGCGGAGGGAAAGGAACCGTTCCTCCGTGGAGTGCGCCTCTGTGCGTGCTGCGGTCCAGTGGGGAATGACTCCATCTTGAGCCTGGGGAACGAGCGCTGGAGTGGTGACAGTAGTCAGCAGTTCTGCATACTGAGGGTACCTCCAGAGGCCAGGATGCGCCTCCAGAATCCCTGCCGCTCCATAAACGCTCCATCAATCCCTCTTGGGTCCGCGGGCGGCGAGAAACTCATCCACATAGCTCCAGATGAAATCCGCTGCCCACTCCTCCTCCAGGGTGGGGATGCCAGCTGCCGTTCCTCCCTTGCAGCAATGAGGTCGGCGAACCCAGGACATCATGCGCTCCAACAAACAGGTGGGTGAAAAAGACAGTTCCAAAAAATGAAAAAAGGTTTGTGTGAGTGCAACCCACTAAATCCTTTTCACGGCTGGACCATTC
This sequence comes from Pholidichthys leucotaenia, assembly GCA_020510985.1. Classification (NCBI taxonomy): domain Eukaryota; kingdom Metazoa; phylum Chordata; class Actinopteri; order Cichliformes; family Pholidichthyidae; genus Pholidichthys; species Pholidichthys leucotaenia. Next base: position 212,124,726 of record CM035845.1, on the reverse strand, counting down.
TGTCATTTGCTCCCCATCGGCTGTGGAAAAGCGCACAGAGGAGGAGAAGGAAGAATGGACTTAAGTGCAGGGTTACACCAAACACACATTTATTGATACAAAATGGACAACACAACATGACAAGACAGTTCGGGTAAACTAAGAGTCCTCCAGGACGCTCGACAGATCAGGGAGAATCAACTGGGCAGTTCAGTGCCAAAGCATAGCAGTTGTGCCGCACAACTGCACACAGAAATGCTAACAGTTTACTCACGGCACCGGAGCAGTCCGAGTAATCCAAGTTCCCCACCGAGCACACACAAACACTCCTTCCCCGACGTGACAGTCCCACGGTGAAGAACGACCGTGTGAACTCATATAATGGTCCAGCGGTGTTTGACTGGCAAAGAGCTGCCTAAGTACAAACACCACTGGCATGACAAACTGGCAACACCTGGGTGAGGTGCGGGAAAGATGATTACCGGGCCGAACAGCTGATTGTCAGAGAGAGAGAGGGGGGTGTGATCGGTCCGGCGAATGTTAGACAGCGCAACCAGGAAGTGGGTCAAACAGCTGCCAAGCGATCGCCGGCCAGAGCAGCGGCTACAGGCAAGGAAATAAACAATAAACAGACATGAAAACAACACATGATAAACCCAATGCCTGAGCCACCAAGAACAATCAGAACCAAGCCAACCGAAAACACGGGCTCGGTTCGTGACAGTAATTTGTTCTTTTCAACCTGTGAAATAGTCTCAAAGGACAATAACTCTGTATTTTAGTTGCCAAAAATTGATTAAAGGTCTTAATGTTGATTGAAACAATATACATGCTTTAAAAATGACTTTATTTACTGTAGTTCTTCAACCTGTGAACTAGTCTCAAAGGACAATAACTCTGTATTTCACCTGCCAAAAATTGATTAAAGGTCTTAATGTTGACTAAAACAATTTCCATGCTTTAAAAATGACTTGATTTAGTTCTTTAGGGGTAAACTGCAAATATAGGACTGCAACTTGTTCTGTCCAACCTGTAAAATAGTCTCAATGGACAATAACTCTGTATTTCACCTGCCAAAAATTGATTAAAGGGCTTAATGTTGATTGAAACAATATACATGCTTTAAAAATGACTTTATTTGGTTCTTTAGGGGTAAACTGTAAATATAGGACTGTAACTTGTTCTTTTCAACCTGTGAAATAGTCTCAAAGGACAATAACTGTATTTTAGCTGCCAAAAATTGATTAAAGGCCTTAAAGTTGATTGAAGCAATTTCCATGCTTTAAAAATGCCTTGATTTAATTCTTTATGGGTAAACTGCAAATATAGGACTGTAACTTGTTTTGTCCAACCTGTGAAATAGTCTCAAAAGACAATAACTCTGTATTTCACCTGCCAAAAATTGATTAAAGGTCTTAATGTTGATTGAAACAATTACCATGCCAGTGGAAATGCGGTGACATCACCGCACCACCTTATATAGGGCCGGGGCAGCCATCTTACGGTCTCTTTCTTGCCTGTGCCTTGGCCGGTGCCTTGTCTGTGACCGCCACCTTCATTGTGTTCAGTAAAGCTGTATTCTACAAGTCACCTTGCCTCATCTGTGAACCAGGGTAAAACGATACATAACATTTGGCGACAGAGATTTTAACTCATGGAGGCGTGCGTAGCTCCAATTCGCCCTTTTCTCGAGTTTCCCGGGGACCCGCCGGTGTCCTGGCCTAGGTGGTTCGAGGCCTTTGAGACCTATGTTGTCGTGCTGGGACTCGGTGAGTTTGATAAGCTAAGGGCCCGGGCGCTTCTGGTTCACAATTTGGGTATAGAGGGCCAGCAAGTCCTGTGAATGCTTGGTGCTTGGGACACCTACAAAGATGTAGTGGAGCTGCTAGCTGGCCACTTCCACACCCCGGATAACGTGACTGTCCGGAGGATCCATTTTCGGCAGTGGCATCAGTGGGTAGGTGAACTCGTTCAGCAGTTTGTTGCCGACTTGAGGCAGCTAGCTAGCGAGTGTCGTTTTGGGACGCTGGAGGAGGAAATGTGACCAGCTGGCGGAACATGCATGTAGCGCTGCATTGCGGGCTAGGCTACTTATGGCGTCTAGTGACCTAACGTTAGCCAGAGCCGTCAAGCTAGCTCTACAAATGGAAGCCGCGAACAAGCTAGCTCTGGAGCTAACCAGGCGCCAGTCACAGCAGTTACCGGAGCCTCTCGTTGCGGCAAATGTCGGAGACTAAGATAGCAAAGATAGCTTGGATGACGAAGATACGGAAGCCAATGCTACCATACCAGCCGAAGGTCTGCCCCGGGAAAACCCTTTTGCATAGGTTGTGGGTCTGCGATGCACCACAAAAAGGCTAAGGACTGTCCAGCAAGAGGAGCATGTTGTAACAGATGTGGTCGCTTGAACCATTTTGCCAGGGTGTGCCATGAATTTAACCCAGAGAGCCCACGGAATAAATCGCTCCACCCGCCCCCAACAACCATCCACACGGTGTCCCCCAACACGAACGGGTACATGTTTTGCACAGTGGGGCTAGACGACATGGAAGTGCCACTGTTGATCGACACGGGAGCAGAGGGGTCATTGCTGAATTGGGCCATGGTGAATAAGTTTTTTCCCCACCACAGGATTAGAGGTAACCCAGCGCTGTTGTACAGTTATGGAGGTGGAAGACTGGGCATGGTCCGGACTTTGGAGTTTACTGTTTGGTACAAGTCTGCAACGGTGACTGACTTCAAGTTCCACGTGACAGCATGGGGCTATAACATCATGGGCTGTGATTAATTTTACAGACTAGGTTTTGCCATTAAAGACACTGCTGGAAACGAATGGTTGGGCTGTGGCCTGTGGAACCCTCCAATTCCAGCGATTGATGAGGACGTGGTGTGGGATGAAGAACTAACGGATGCCATGGCGGTCAAGCAGGACCAGTTTTACTCAGGTCCGGAGCAGCGGGGTCTCAGTCCTGGTGCTCGGAAAATGGCAGAGGGAGTCACCGAGTGAAACGGCAAAGCACCTGCGCTGGCGGGTGCCAATGATGTGTTAGCCCCGGATTATTCCGGAGTTTGGCCGCAATGGGATAGGGGGTCTGCAGTGATGATGGTGCACGCTACAACAGCCTTAGAAGAGGTCGGGACAAGCCCGAAAAGCACGGGGGATCAGCATGCTTGACAACAACGTCTCAAGCTGAGCTGGGCCTCGTTGAGGGTTATGGATTGGGTTCAGATTCGAGGTGAGGAACGTCTGTGGTGAAGATGGGCCAGACAACAACCTCAGGAGTGTCGGGGTGTCTGTGCATAGTGGCCAAACTGGGTGCAGCGTACTTCAGGCTGTCTGACAGCTTGGTGTGGCATGCAAATCGTCTTCAGCGTGTCTGGGAGAAGGCTCCGGGAGACATAGCTGGACGTGGGGCAAGGTTAATGGTGAGGGGGAGCGGCTTCAGCATCCGGAGGGTCAGTCATCGCCTCGGAGACCGGCCATTTCCAGGGGCACATCTGCTCAGGGGCTGCCCTGGGCCCCCATGCCAGTTCTATCCTTTCACCCAAAGAACTGGGTTGTAAATAGTATATTAAAGTTCTGGTGTTAGTAGAAATGTTATATATGGGTTTATTTTGTGTTTTTCCTTACTTTAGGAGCATGGCACACAATTTTAGTTTAACAATGGACTTTTTTCTTTAGTTAGGGGTGGCAGAATAATCCACCCTGCCATGCGGGCTGCACAGTAGTCCACCCGTCATCCCTATTTGTAGTTGGTTTGTGTGACTGTGTTGGGCCACTTCTCTTTAGTTTTGATAACAGTGCGTGGTTTGGGTTCCAATGTTTTTTTGTTGTTTTTTTTGGGGGGGGGTTCCGATTCTGTGAGTAGTTTTGGACTTTTAAAAGGGGTGGAAAATGTTATATGGCACCTTCATTGTGAAGTGTGGGGTGGTGAAGCGTACCTCCAGTGATGTCACCACACTGCCCTATATAGAGCTGGAGTCAGCCATCTTACGGTCTCTTTCTCTCCTGTGCCTTGGCCGGTGCCTTGTCTGTGACCGCCATCTTCATCGTGTTCAATAAAACTGTGTTCTGTAAGTCACCTCGCCTCATCTGTGAACCAGGGTAAAACCATATATAACATCTAGGCCTAAACACAAACCCATTACATTTTGGAGGTAATCTATGAGAGACTAAAGGAGCCTTGGCAGAGGTATGCGATCTCTGAGTGCTTTTCTAGTTAATGATGATTTTTATACGGTGAGATGTTAGGCCACCAATGAGTTCAACCTCAGTCATTAAATTGAAGTTAAGCTTTTATGTAATGAAAAATACAGTTGAACAATTGTTGTTTTTATTGTACATGAAATCTGTCTTTAAAATTAGATGGTTACCTATGACTTCAGTCATTTTATATAAAATCTGCCAATGATAGGAAATTTTCAAGTGAAAAGCTGCGTAAAATATACAAATTGAAAGTTATCTTTCTAAAGTTATGCAAGATGAAAAATTAAACTGTTTATAAACCTTTACACAAATAAGGGTTATAAAGCACAGTGAAAAGTTTTTAAGAAGGTGGACAGACATGTTTTGATGTTTGTCTTCAGAATTTAACCCAGAAGGCACATACCAAAAACTTTTAAGACATAAAAACTGTTTCAATCCAGATTAAGATAAGCCTTTATTAGTCCCACAAGACCTTTTATCAATTAAGACCTTTAAAAAAATTTTGGCAGGTGAAATACAGAGTTTGTCACAATCTGAGCATGGGATTCCGCCATGTTCAGTCTCATTGCCTTTTTCCATATTTATATATTTGTTGTATTTTTGAGTTCTAGTTCCTGTTATTTTATCCTTGGTTGGTTTTCACATATCTTGCATTGTTTCTTAGTGTGACTTATTTTCCTGTTTTCGTTCATTATAGTTTTGTTATTTATGTATTTGGGTTTACTTGCATTTTTCCTTCAGTCTTTATTTGTCATCATTCTAGTTATCACATTATATTTGTATTTTGCCAGCTCTCTCTCTCTCTCTGGTTGCAGCTGTCAGGGGCACTTCTGGGTTTTACCCTGGTTGTGGGTGGTGCCCCTGTCAAGCTTTCAGCTCCATCTCCTCTTCTCATGACTCACAGCTGATTGTAATCACTTTCACCTCCTGTCCGCTCATGTGATTCACACCTGATGGCACTTGTGATAATTGATTGTCTTATTTAAGATGGGCCTGCTCACCTACTCTTTGTCAAAGTCTCATCCTCCTCATTCCTGGAGTGTCTCTCTCTGCCCCAAAGGGGCGATTCATGACAGTAGACTCTGACCAATTTGAGACCCAGCTGCTGCAGTTTGTGGGGGGTTTTTTTTCCCTCTCACCTGTTTTTTCCACCGGAGCTACTTTCAGCATGTTCCCCGGTTACACCTCTTCGATGAGTGGGCGTGAGTACCCGATGCACCTGGGATGGGAGGTCTGCAGAATGCTGATGTAGATAGGCAATCTAATCTCCAACGCCTGCAGGGCTCCAACGGCCAAAGACGCCCTTTGGTACCTGGGACTCACAGAGGCGGCTGCCCGCCGGTGCCCTCAGCTCGCAGAGCATGCTGAGGGGATGGAGAGGATTTTGCTGGTGGTGGACCTACAGTGAGAGAGCAGAGGGATGGTGAGGAACTCCCTGAAGAAGCCTAGGCCTGCGCCGATGATGACGCGTCCCCGGGTCCTGGTCTCATCGGCTCCTTGTCAGTCGCCAGCTCCAGTTCCAGCTCCAGAGTTGCCAGCTCCAAGACGCTGTCATCCAGCTCCGGACTGCCGGAAGAACACCTCCACCTCCCTCTCAGCAGCCCCTCCTTCGCCGAGGGAGAAAACTCCCGCAGCAGTGCCTTCTCTGCATTTTTCCTCTCCGGCTATCCTGTCAGCATCTTCCTTCTCCGCAGCTGCTGCCTCCCTCTCATCCTCGGCGTCCCTTCCCGCTGCTGAGGGTCCGGCCGTTTCTTCTCCGGCTCTGCCTGTCTCCGTGTCTGCAGGGGCGGCTCCTCCATGATCCTCTGAAGGGCCCATGACCACTGTAGCAACAGAGAGGGATGACTTATGACCAGCTGCAGCAGAAAACATCATGCCCCGGGAACACAGGCAAAGTGCTTTTTCATTCTCCTTCACTGACACATGAATTATTTTGCCCGATTCCCGGTGGTGATGCTCAGCCTGTGCAGTCTTCTGAGTCCTCATCACCTTCTGCAGTTATAAACTTTTCACCTGCTCTCTTTGTGTCTCCTCCTTGACCCCCGAGTGTCCGCCGGCCCCAGGATTGAACCGCCGGACGTTGAAGGAGCCTGCGGCCCTGAAGGACTTGGTTCCAGCCCCGCAGCCACAGTCCAGATGGAGGGAGAGTGCTACCAGTGAGCTGGAGCCTGTGCCGATGATTGAGCGTCCCCTGGCTTCAGCAATGCAGGATCCAGCACCAACAGGGAACTGACTTCCTGTCGCCGCACCGGGTGAGCCACCTGCATGGGACACTTCGCTGGGAGGTTTCGGGACTGCATCTTCCACCATGCCCGCTGTCGGGGCCGCCACAGCAGAGCCAAAGCTGGACCTCCAGAGGGCCGGGCCCGAGACATCATCATTTGGATCGACAGAGTCCTGGACGGCGGTGGAGCTTGAGATCAGGCAAGTGCTCTCCTTTGTTTTCACTGTTTCTGTTTTGGAGAGATCTTGTCTGGCTCTTGCTGGGGAGGGCCAAGTGCAGCCATCAGCTGCACCTCAGCTCATCTCGCCAGGCTCCACTGCCGCCAATGACCCTGACCCCCTTTCTCTGTCCCTCCTGTTGGAGTCTTTTCCCAGGGTCACTGAGGAGCATCCAACTTTGCCAGAGGTCTCTGTGGGTCCAGCCTCGCCATCTGAGAACTCCATGGGTCCAGCTCCTCCAGCTGAGGTCATTGCGGGTGCTCCGTCCCAGCCCAGGACCTCCATGGGTGCTACTCCCCCATCAGCTGAGGTCATCGCGGGTGCTCTGTCCCAGCCCGGGACCTTTGTGGGTGCTGCTCCCCCTGCTGCTGAGGTCTTCACGGTAGCTCCGTCCCAGCCCAGGACCTTCGTGGGTGCAGCTCCTCCTCAGTCTGGGTCTCTGTGGGTGTTGTGTCGCAGTTGGATGCCAATGTAGGTGCTGCATCCCAGCCTCAGGCCTACGTGGGTGCCGCGTCCCAGCCTCCGTCCACCGTGGGTGCAGCTCTGTCCCAGTGCGGGACCACAGTGGGTGCTGCTACGCTCCCGTCTGGGACCACCATGGGTGCCGCTATGCCCCAATCTGGGGCCACTGTGGGTGTTGCCATGCCCCAGGCCGGGGCCACTGAGGGTGCTAAAGGCCAGTCCAGAGTCGCCATGGTCCCTCAGTCCTCACCCAACTCTGTCATGGTCCCCTCTCCTCTGCCAGATGTCGTTGTGGTCCCCCATCCTCTGTCTGATGTCGTGGTGGTCCCCTCTTCTCTGCCTGATGTCGTAGGGGTCCCCTCTCCTCTGCTTGAGGTCATCATGGTTCTCTTTCCTCTGCCCGAGGCTGTTGTGGGCTCCTCTCCTTTCCCTGGGGTCACCGGGGTTCCTGTTCCTGTCCCTGAGGTTCCCGCTGGTCGGCCATCTGTTCCAGTCTGTTCCCCAATTATCCAGCTTACTCCACCACCATTCATCCCTGCTGGGCAGCCGCCTCCTGGACTTTCCTGTCTGTTGAAGTGGCTGAAGGACTCTGGGAGGCTGCCGGACAGACTGTGCCGCTGGGTTGGGTAGCCCACGTTTTCCGGTAGGCCACTCAACTTTTTTCCTTCATGCTATCTGCCAGGTTTGGGACTTCATTCGACCACCTGAATTGTCCAGCTCTCCGGTCCAGGGGGCCTAGGTACCTGGGTTTTGCCTGGTATGGATCCTGAGCAGGGTTTTTGTTTTTTGTTCCCTCCTAGCCTGGGTTTTGCTGGGATGTGAGTCATGAGGGTTTTTCTTATTTTCTCTGGTTTGTTTCAGTCCCTCTGTGACTGGGTTCCCTTCCTACCACCCGGGGTGGGGTTGTTTTCTTATTTTTTGTAGGGTGGGTTTTCTATGTGGGTGGGTCCTTTTTTCTTTTCGATGTTATCCTGGGTGTCTGGAATCCACCCCTTGGGGGGAAGGGGGGGGGGGGCTCTGTCACGATCTGTACACGGGGGATTCGGCCATGCTCAGTCTCATTGCCTTTTTCCATATTTGTATATTTGTTGTATTTTTGAGTTCTAGTTCCTGTTATTTTATCCTTGGTTGGTTTTCAGATATCAAGTATTTTTTCTTAGTGTGACTTATTTTCCTGTTTTCGTTCATTGTAGTTTTGTTATTTATATATTTGGGTTTACTTGTATTTTTCCTTGAGTCTTTATTTGTCATCATTCTAGTTATCGCATTATATTTGTATTTTGCCAGTTCCTTCTCTCTCTCTCTCTCTCTCTCTCTCTCTCTCTCTCTCTCTCTCTCTCTGTTTCCAGCGGCCGAAGGAGGAGGGCGGAAATAGGGAACTCCGTGGTTTGTTTGGACTTTTTTTTCGGTTTTCTACTACTGGCCGCATTTTCAGTTTTTGTTTTTTTGTGTGGAGGATGGCAGCCTTGGAAATGCCACCTCCATCTATCCACCAGGGGGGGAGGATCGTTCCCCCGGACAGCACTGTTACTGTGGAGGAGGTGCTTCTGGCTGTGGCCGAGCAGGTGGGCCATGATGCGATCTGCTTTGCATCCCGAATGAATAGAGCTGTAGTTGTGTTTCTGGCTGCTGAAGAGGATGTTCACACCCTGATTGTAAGCGGTGTTGTTATCGGGGAAACGTATGTACAGGTGTCCCCCTTATCTGTCCCATCAACGCGAATCACCGTCTCAGGTGTTCCACCTTTCATCACTGACGAGCAGTTGGCGACGGAGCTCCACAGATTTGGGAAGTTTGCGGGCCCGTTTACAACTCTGACTTTGGGATCAGAATCAGAATCAGAATCAGAATCAGGTTTATTGCCATTGTTCATGTAGTACACAAACTAGGAATTTGTCTCGGTACAATGCTGCAACATTAAACATGATAAGATAAGAGAAATAAACTATACATGTAATAAAGTGTAGGATAAGATTAAGTGATACTGGTCAACAGTTAAAATATATATTAGCCAGCAGCAGATACTGTGGAGAACTATATAGTGCAGTCGGTAATGCAGGAAGAAAACAGTGATGATTGACATGAGTCTGGTTGAGCTGCTGTACATGGTGCACGAGAGTCACTTAGTGTTCAGCAGTCTAATGGCAGAGGGGAAGAAGCTGTTCATGTGACGGGAGGTTTTAGTCTGGATGGACCGAAGTCTTCTACCAGAGGGGAGGGGGGCAAACAGTACATGACCAGGGTGTGAGGGATCAGCTATGATCCGGCCAGCACGCCTCCGGGTCCTGGAGATGTACAGATCCTGGAGAGATGGGAGCTTGCAGCCGATCACCTTCTCAGCAGTGCGCACGACGCGCTGCAGCCTTAGTCTGTCCCTGGCAGTGGCTCCTGCGTACCACACGGTTATGGAGGTGGTGAGGATGGACTCGATGATGGCTGTGTAGAACTGCACTAACATCTTGGTGGGTAGCTTGAGCTTCCTCAGCTGCCGCAGGAAGAACATCCTCTGCTGGGCTTTTTTGATGAGTGAGCTGATGGTCAGCTCCCATTTGAGGTCCCTGGTGATGGTAGTGCCTAGGAAGCGGAAGGAATCAGCAGTGGTGATGGGAGAGCCTGAGAGGGTGAGGGGGGGCAGAGGAGTAGTGACTTTCCTGAAGTCTACAATCATCTCCACTGTCTTCAGAGCGTTCAGCTGCAGGTTGTTATTGCTGCACCAGGACGCCAGCTGGGCCACCTCTCTCCTGTAGGCGGACTCGTCGCCGTTGGAGATGAGCCCGATGAGGGTGGTGTCGTCCGCAAACTTGATCAACTTGACAGACTGGTGGCTGGAGGTGCAGGAGTTGGTGTAAAGGGAGAAGAGTAGGGGGGAAAGTACACAGCCCTGGGGTGATCCGGTGCTGATGCTAGTATAGTCTGAGACAGTCTTTCCCAGCCGCACATGCTGCCTCCGGTCCGTCGGGAAGTCGATGATCCACCTGCAGAGGGAGTCAGGCACGTTGAGCAGGGACAGCTTGTCCCGGAGCAGAGCGGGGCGGATGGTGTTGAATGCGGAGCTGAAGTCCACAAACAGGATCCTGGCGTAGGTTCCCGGGGAGTCCAGGTGCTGCAGGATGGAGTGGAGGGCCAGGTTGACTGCATCGTCTACAGACCTGTTGGCTCGGTAGGCAAACTGCAGCGGGTCCAGGAGAGGGGTGGTGATGGACTTGAGGTGGGACAGGACCAGGCGCTCAAAGGACTTCATGACTACAGAGGTGAGCGCTACAGGTCTGTAGTCATTAAGTCCAGTGATCCGTGGCTTCTTGGGGACAGGGATGATGGTGGAGGATTTGAGGCAGGACGGCACGTGGCATAACTTAAGGGAGGTGTTAAAAATGTCTGTGAATACAGGAGCCAGCTGTTTCGCACAGAGTCTCAGGGTGGAGGGAGACACGCCGTCTGGGCCGGGGGCCTTGCGCGGGTTCAGTCTGGAGAACTGTTTGAGCACATCCTGCTCACTGATGATAAGGGGAGGGGGGGAGGTGGGGGGGGGTGCCTTAAATGAAGTAGGGAATGTGGAGGCTGTGGAGCTGGAGGGAGGGGGGGAGTTGGACACAGATGACGAGGTGTCAAAACGGGCATAGTGTTGGGACAGTCTCTGACAAAGGGCTTTGTCATCCTGACCTTTAGGAGCCTGAGGCCGATAGTTGGTGATCTGCCTCAGTCCTCTCCACACGGAAGCCGAATCATTAGCAGTGAACTGCTGCTGGAGTCTCTCTGAGTACACAGATTTAGCCCTCTTCAGCTCTCTGTTAAACCGGTATTTAACCTCCCTGTAGCAGTCCCTGTCTCCACTTTTCAGCGCTGCTTCCTTCTCCTTCCTGATCTGTCTGAGCTTAGCTGTGAACCAGGGTTTGTCATTAGAGTAACTCACCCTGGTGCGTGATGGAAGAATGTTCTCTTCACAAAAGTGGATATATGAGTTCACAGTGTCCGTGTACTCATCCAGATCATGCATGGCTCCTTTAAGCATGCCCCAGTCAGATATTTCCATGCACGTTTCCAGCTTCTCCTCAGCATCACTGGTCCGTATCTTCGTAGTGCTCACAACAGGTTTAGTGAGCTTCAATCTCTGTCTGTATGTGGGAATGAGGTGAACCATCACGTGATCAGATAATCCCAGCGCAGCTCGAGGGACAGCGTGATATGCGTCTTTCACTGTGGTGTAACAGTGATCCAGTGTGTTTAATCCTCTGGTGGGGCATTTAATAAACTGTTTGTAGCGGGGGAGATCGTGGCTCAGATTGCACTGATTAAAGTCGCCAGCCACAATAATCAGCGAGTCTGGAAAACTCCGCTCTGTGTGTTGAATGTGATCCGCGAGCACGCGCTGAGCTTCGCGCGTGTCCGCGTCGGGAGGGGCGTACACAGCGATCAGTATAAAAGAAGCAAACTCCCGTGGGGAATAAAAAGGCTTGCAGTTGATAACAAGAAATTCCAAGGCAGGAGAACAGTGTTTGGAAATTACCGTTCATCAGAGCACCAGCTACAGTTGATGTAGAAGCAGACACCGCCTCCTGTGGTCTTGCCGGAAAGCTCTGTGTCACGATCAGCACGGAAGAGCTGGAAGCCGTCGAGGCGCAGCGCGCTGTCCGGTATATTTTCCCGGAGCCAGGTCTCAGTAAAGCAGAGGACAGCTGAGGAGGCGAGGTCCTTAAAACGCATCAGCAGTCTCAGTTCATCCACCTTGTTAGAGAGAGAGAGTTGGTATTGGACAGAAATATGCCAGGCAGCGCCGTTCGCGAGCCTCTCCTGCGAAGTCGTACGAGAGCGCCCGCTCGTCTTCCTCTCTTCCGCCGTCTCACTTTCCGAGCCAAACAATAAACCAGATCGGCGGCAGGGGCTAGAAAAACTGGGAGGAGGTCCGTGGGGGTCAAAGTCCTGATATTTAAAAGTTCTTCACGGGTATAAGTGCAAGCAGACACACAATTGACAAACAAAAACAAACAAAGAGCGCAGCGAAGCACCATGTCGACCGCTGTGGGCGCCATCTTGGATCTTGGGATGCAAGGAGACCAAGTTAAAACATGTGAAATCACTCAGGCGACAGGTGTTCATGTTTCTAGACTCGCCCACTCAAACTCTGGAAGTGTCCTTCCGGGTCAAACACGGGGACGGCTCCTATATGGTGTATGCGAGCTCAGGACAGATGAAGTGTTTTGAATGTGGAGACGTGGGCCATAAACGGTTCGCTTGTCCGCAAAGGCAGCGGGCGGAGGGCCCTGATGGAGCCGCGGATGGTGCCGGCGGCGAGCCCTCCGCTCACGCCGCAGCTGCGGACGGCGGTGCGGCCTCCGCTCCCGCCGCTACTGCGGATGACGTTGCGGGGTCTTCCGCCGGCCCTGCTCCGGAGCCTGCCGCTGTGTCTGTGGATGGCCCGGCTGTGGCGCCTGCGCCCCAGCTTACGGCCGGGAGCATTGCTGGTGATGGCGCCAAAAATGTCACTGATGGTGCGTCACAATCATCTTGCTGTGTGACATCAGCGGCTGTGCCTCCGGAAGCTGCTACCGTTTCGGAGCAGGAGACGGAGCACCGACCTGATGGTGCGTCAGAATCTCGCTGTGTGACATCAGTGGCTGTGCTTCCGGAGGCTGCTACCGTTTCACAGCAGGGGACGGAACAGCGACAGTCAGCTGCTGTGGGTGGCGTCCAGGAAAATGTGGCCCATGATGAATCCACTGGCCCAGGAGAACCAAACAGTCAGCTGAGTTGTGCTGACGAAGAAATGGAATCTGATCCCGACACTATGTCTAATACTGAGTCTATTGGGGCAAAATGCAGTACAAACACGAGTTTGTATTCACTGGAAGAAATAAATGCTTTTCTGGATGAAACCTATAACAAAGCCATTAAAGTCACTGACTACTTCAGTGACACTGATAAATTCATTAAGTCTATTGATGTGCTAAGAAGGCAGGTTGGTCTTGACCTCCTGGATGAAAGGAAACGTTTTCGCCTCAAGAAACACCTGACAGCCCTGCGTAAAGCAGCAGGGAGACCAGGGGTCAAGCACGCCCGGCAGGAGGAATAAATGGCGGTCGTTCCTCTGCCTGTTTTACACATTTTTGGGATATTGTTTTATCAGACTTATATGATGTTTCTAATTGACTGTAATTGACTGTCACGGAACTGGATCTTTACCTGCAGGGCATGGATGCCCCACCGTTTTCTTTCTACACTCTGGACGAGCCTGCTGCACAGATGACTTGCTTGAAAATCCTGCATGGTCTAAGGACTCCAATCCATCTGAGATGAGGAAACTGTCTCTGGGATGTGCAACGGAACTGGCTGCGGCCGCGCAGCGCTATCTCTGCTGCCGGAGGAAGGGGATTTGGCCTTGCTTAAGAACTGGGGGCCTCTGGCTCGTCTTTGGACGGACTACGAGGAGGACTCGCACTACTGCCACTGCCAATGTGGAATAGGTGGACTGCAAGGAATACTCTGTGTTGTGGGGGGGGGGGGGAGAGACTTATGTTTGCACTTTTTCCAATGTGAGACACTTGGTGGAATGATGTTGGTGCACTTACATTTTTTTGAATTGTGCAATAAAGGCTTTTTTTTTAAAAGTCAAAGTCTCTCTCTCTCTCTCTCTCTCTCTCTCTCTGCAGCTGTCAGTGGCACTTCTGTGTTTTACCCTGGTTGTGGGCAGTGCCCCTGTCAAGCTGTCAGCCCCGTCTCCTCTCCTCATGACTCACATCTGACTGTAATCACTTTCATCTCCTGTTGGCTCATGTGAATCACACCTGATGGAACTTGTGATAGTTGATTGTTTGCCTTATTTAAGATGGGCCTGCTCATCTACTCTTTGTCAGAGTGTCATCATCTTCATCCCGTATCAACCTACTCCCGTCAGGACCCTCTTTCTGTCCTGACATTTATTCCTGTGTTTACTCCACCGTCAGCTTGAAAGTTTATTTTTGTGCACTTTATGGATTTTGTGTTTTCTTAGTAAATACCACAAACTGCAGTCCAGTGCTTGGGGACGTTCTCTATCTGCCCCGAAGGGGAGATTCATCATCATCATCATCATCATCATCATCATAATAATAATAATAATAATAATAATTATTATTATTTATAAATCACTTTTCACAGACAGAGTCACAAAGTGCTTAACATGATAAAAATAAAACAAAGCAAATAAAAATACAAGCACATAAGACAATAAAAAACAAAGAAGACAGCGAAAGCACATAAAAATACAATCAACACACAGTTCCTTAAAAAGCCAGGCTAAAAAGATGGGTCTTTAGTTGCTTCTTAAAAACATCAGTGGAAGGTGCAGATCTAAGTTCAAAAGGTAAAGAGTTCCAAAGTCTGGGAGCAACAGCAGCAAAGGCTCTATCGCCTTTGGTTCTGAACCTAGTTCTACGAACTACCAGTAGGTTCTGATTAGAAGACCTGAGAGACCTGCCGGGATGGCGTAGATGGAGCAAGCCACTAATATAAGAAGGCGCCTCATCATGAATGGCTTTGTAAGTAAGAACAAGAACTTTAAAATCAACTCTATAATTTAGAGGAAGCCAATGCAAGGAGGCCAAAACGGGAGTGATATGGCACAATCTACCGGACTTAGTCAGTAATCTAGCAGCAGAATTCTGGACCAACTGTAGGTGATGTAAAGAGGATTTACTAAGGCATGTAAAAAGAGCATTACAGTAGTCCAAAAATGAAAAAAACAAAGGCATGAATAATAGCTTCTAACTGACTGTAAGAAACCAATGACCTAATTTTGGAGATATTCCTAAGATGGAAAAAACAACTCCGGGTCAGCGATTTCACATGCTGATCAAAATTCATTGATTGGTCAAAAATTACACCAAGATTTTTTAGATTAGACCATACATTGGAGCTTAATGAACCAATGCTATTAACCATCTTAGGAATTAGATTATCAGGTGCTACAATAAGGACTTCAGTTTTGTCAGCATTAAGTTGCAAAAAGTTATTAGACATCCAGTCATTAATTCCAGACAATCATGAATATTTTTTAAATTGTCAACATGGTTAGGTTTAAAAGAGAAAAACAACTGTAAATCGTCAGCGTAGCAGTGATAGTACACACCTTTAAATTTGCTGACGATAGAACCAAGAGGCAGCATATACAGGGCAAATAAAAGTGGACCCAGAAGAGAACCCTGAGGCACCCCACAAGTTAAAGGAACAGAGTTGGATGAATAAGAGCCAACAGCCATCGAAAAACTCCTACCAGAAAAGTAGGAGGAAAACCAATCCAGGGCTTTTCCAGAAACCCTTACCCAATCTCTAAGCCTTTGTAACAAGATACAATGATCAACAGTATCAAATGCTGCAGTAAGATCCAACAACACCAAAACGGAGCAATTACCAGAGTCTGATGACATTAAAATATCATTTGACACCATGAGAAGAGCGGTCTCTGTTGAGTGTTTCTGACGAAAACCTGACTGAAATTTATCAAAAATATTGTTCAACCAGAAAGTCAGTAAGCTGCTTGGCAACAACTTTTTCTAAAGGCTTAGAAACAAAAGGAAGCTTAGAAATTGGTCTGAAGTTTTTAAAAACAGATGGATCAAGGTTAGGTTTTTTTAAAAAGTGGCTGCACAACTGCATGTTTAAAATACGAGGGGACACAACCAGATTCAAGTGAACTGTTAATAATATTAACTAAAGATGTACCCACTGAGCCAATTACCTCTTTTAACATTGAGGTAGGCAAAATATCTGAAGGGCAGGAGGAGGATTTCATGGAGCTTACCAACACTAACAAATCCTCAAAAGAAATTGGGGTAAAATGACTTAAAAAGGCCTATTGGGACAATCAAGGATTAGGGGAGAGAAATGACCAAAACCAGCCTTAACAGCAGTAACCTTGTCAACAAATAAGGAAAGAAACTTGTTACAGTCATTAATTGAATAAACAGGAGGAGCAGAACAGACAGGATTAACTATACTGTCAATTGTGCTGAAGAGGATCTTTGGATTGTTACTATTCGATTCATGACAGAGTTATTGTCCCTTGACACTATTTCACAGGTTGGACAGAACAAGTGGCAGTCCTATATTTGCAGTTTACCCCTAAAGAACCAAATCAAGTTATTTTTAAAGCATGGGAATTGTTTCAATCGACATTAAGACCTTTAATCAATTTTTGGTAGGTAAAATACATTTATTGTCCTTTGAGACTATTTCACAGGTTGAAAAGAACAAGTTACAGTCCTATATTTGCAATTTACCCCTAAAGACCCCTCACCGCATTAAATGTTCACAGACATACCTTTGCCACTTGCACTGACAAAAAGTTATGTCCGCTTTGCTCAAAAGCAGCCGTCAGCCTGTCAGAATCTGAAAAGAAACAGCTTTAGCCGAGTGAGGCAGGCGCACTCCCATAGCGAGCTGATCAGTTTTTGGCAGCCCATCACTTTATGGCATGACAACGGCCCTCAGTAGACTGGCCATTAAGTGTATAATAAAACAATTGATACAACAAACTGTACCTGGTAACACAGAACACATGGTCCCTCACAGCCTGGTCTGCGGTAATAAGCTCCAGCAAATACTAAAACACAAAATATATTTCAGCTAATTGTAGTTATTACATCGGCCATGCTGACTGAGCACAACACTTACACTAGCAGGCCTCTATGAACTGGTGGGCTCCATAAGTTATAAATTTAAGAAATTCACTCACCACAAATGTATCACGCATTAAGTTTGATAACCATGTTGAACATATTGTCGTGTTTGGAACTCTTTGAAGCTAGCTCCTCCGCTGGCAATGGAAGTGCGTAAGTTGAATGACTCACATGACAAGAGACTTCTTCTTCTCAACTTCACTCAGCTTCAACAGGTGAGTACAGGACAATATACCATTATAGTCTTGTCAGTAATTCCTTTTAAGCAGGTTGCTGTTTCTAGCTTGGCACAGAACAGCTAGCAAATTGTCTGTGCTAATAGCTAAATACCGATCTACCGTACTGCAAAAAATTAACTGAACTCCCAAGGAAAAACGTGCTGTACTCTCGTGCGAGATCCTGCTACATGCACTGGCAAATTAACAGTTATGTTAAGCACTCCTTGAACTATGTTAAGAAAGACGGTCAGAGGGGGACATTAACTTTTTGAACTGTCTAACAATATCTACTAGAGAATGCACTTTTAGCATAAAACAAGACCTATTTCAAGTTTTTTCCGCCGGAGCTTGTTACTACACAATTTAAACAGTGACGGCACTCAGCAGACTGGCACCGGAGCATGGACAACTCCCACTAAGTCTGCTAGGGCCAGCAGGGGGCGCATGAGCCACACCCAACCTTTAGTCCCAATGGAAGTTCACTAGAATGGACTACAACCTTAATACAAAAACAGCAAAAATATTACAGTTGGAAAACATAATGACAAATTATTGGCAAGTGGAATAATTAACCCTGCTACACTCTCCCCTACTGAATTCCACTCGTCCATCCCAATAAAAACAGTCAAAAAAATGAAGGGCTGTGAGAAGACCAGGACACAAAAACACCAGGTACTGGCAACTATATACAATGGATATAAAGAAAAGGAAAACAAATTTAAAAACTGCACATTAGAAATACAGTACTCTTTAGATCAATGATACCCAGTTAATCCAGTCAATGACTATTCCTGAGGAATTAGAGTGAGGATGGGTTACAAATCCTTCCAACATTCCTAGGTAAACATGCTCTTACACATGTTCAATTACCAGACATCACATGATACTCAAAGTACCCTCACAGACAATCTGGACCAAACAAGTGTCAATTACACATCAACAATTACACATAACCTAGTAACTCTGTGATGCATCTACCGAATAAGTCTCACAACAGGTCTAACAACCTGTCCATATCTAGTTTTCATCCCAACAGTTTCGACACTACCAGTGGGTTGAGGTGTTGTGTTTTCCACCTCTGAACCATCAACTGACCCTACATCAGAATGTTGTTTGTCATGTGCTAGCACAGGGCTAGCAGGTGGGCTGTCTGAACTGTCAGTTTTGGCATCACTGTCGGCAGATAAGTCACAGCATACAGTCTCATCCAGTCTGTCAGTAGTCCAGTCCAAGTCATGAACTGTAGGGACATCCACTGAAACAGTCAACTGGTCTCCAGTAGACACTGGGATCTGGGAGACCCATGAAACAGTCCTGTCTGTGGGATCACATTCAGACAGTGCAACAGCTCCCATGTCACCATCATCCAGCAGTGACTCATCCAAAGCTCCAATGGCCACATCACTGACAGAGGAACCACCATTGTCTGACAGTTGGAATAGGAAAGAAGTTGACAGGCATTAGAAGGTTCCTGTGAACCACTTTTTCTTGAGTTCCTGCTGCATTCCTGATCCTGATCTTGTGTGTTGGCATGTTTTTCCACAACAGTGTAAAGCTGGTCCTCCCAACAATCAGCCAGTTTTCGTTTTCCACGTTCACCTCTGTCAGGACTCTGTCCCCAGTGTCGACAGGAGAACCTTTGAACTTTCTGTTATAAAAGTTCACTTGCCTCTGTTGTTGTTTTGCAGCAGATACCTGGGCAATCCTCATAGCTTCCATCAAGTCATGTCTGAGACTTTGCACGCATGAGTCATAGTCAACCACCTGCTCATCTAGGAGAACAGACCCAAACATCAAATCAACAGGAAGCCTAGGGGTTCTGCCAAACATCAGTTGGAATGGTGCAAAACCAGTGGTCTCGTAAACAGTGGCATTACAGGAGAAGGTGAGAGACATTAGCAACTGAGGCCACCTGTGTTTAGCTTGTGGTGGAAGGGCTCTGATCATATCACCAAGGGTGCAATTGAACCATTCTACTGCCCCATTGCCCATTGGATGATATGACGTAGTACGGTGTTTCTCAACACCAGCAACCAGGAGCATCTCTGCAATCAGGCTGCTCTCAAAATTTGCACCCTGGTCTGAGTGTATACGCTCAGGGAACCTATACACACAAAAAAAGTTGTTCCAAAGTTGTCGAGCAACAGCTTTGGCCGACTGGTTGGAACAGAGATAAGCTTGGGCCAGTTTGGTAAAATGATTGGTAACCACAAGCACATCCAAGGACTTGTTGGAAGAGTCCTCTGCAGACCAAAAATCTATGCAGACTAATTCAAGTGGCCTGGAGATTGTGACGCTCTCAAGAAGTGCTCTGCCTTCTGGTTCAGGCGATTTGCTGAAAACACAGTGGCGGCAGCAACGCACATACTCTCTCACTTCTCTTTCCATTCCATGCCAAAAGAATCTTTTTCTTGCCAAGCTGAGTGTTCGTCTTTGGCCTTGGAGACTGGCCTCATTGTGCACACCTTTCTAGACTTTGTCTCTCAGTGCAAAGGGCACAACATACTGGTAAGTCTTCCTCTTTGTAACAGGATCCTTTGAGACATGGTACAGCACACCCATTTTGACAGTTAGTTTGTGCCAATGTCTGAGAAGCCGCAGTGCATCAGATGGTACATGTGCACACTCCCATCTTGATGGTCTCCTCTGACGTTCCACAAACAGAAGCACACAAATGAGTCAAGAATCTGCTTGCTGCATTGCCATTAGTTGGTCTCTTTGTAATGGACGCACATCAGACAGCTCATGTGGTGTCATTGACTGAGTTAGCTGAGGCACCAGGAAGGCTTGGGGTGGCAGGCATGCTGTGTCCAAAGACTGCTCTAGAACAGCAGACACTGCCTGCATGAAGATGCAGGAACCTGAAGGCAGTGCAACTGGGTCACTGGGTGCAGCACAGGAATGATGGTGAGGCTGAAGCTTTGACTGAAGGTTGCAAGACTGCCTGAAAGCGTGCTGCACCCAATCAGCATTCACAGCATTTGCTTCTTCCACAAGTGCACCATAAGGGACGTTGGTGAGGTGATGGAGCATACTCGGCTGCAAAAAGGGCTCACAGCGGAGAGCATCTGTCACCACATTCTTAGTGCCCGGAATGTATTTTATCTCAAAGTCAAATGGAGCAAGCTTTGCCACCCATCTCTGCTAACAGGCATCAAGTTTCAGTTTACTCAAGATATATGTTAAGGGGCTGCTATCAGCCCACACGGTGAATTGATGGCCTCTCAACCAGTGGCTGAATTTGTCACAAACGGCCCATTTGAATGCTAGAAATTCAAGCCTGTGAGCTGGATAGCATGACTTAATTTAGCGACTTGCTGACGAATGCTGTTGGCCGTGCAATGTCATTGTCCTCAGCCAGTTGAGACAGCACAGCACCCAAACCACGAGAAGATGCATCAACTGACAGCAGGAATGGTCTACTGAAATCTAGGTGAGCGAGGGTGGCATTCTCTAACAAAGCCTGCTTCAGCTTCTTGAATGCTTCACTGCATTCTGGTGACCAGTCAGCAGAAGTTTACTTCCTTGGCACAGCCAATTTCTGCTTTCCCTTGGCATGTCTACGTCTCTTAACCTTTTAACTGGTCACATTTCATGGACAGGTCACACGCCCCCAGTGGCACAGCACAGCAACTGCGCTTGTCAACTCACTTTGACATCCCTTTAACTCCCCAGCTGTACTGATGATTTGTACTGATCTGCCAGTTCAGAAGGTGGCAGGCATGTGTTGGAGGAATCATGGCTGACACGGAGCTCACCAAAGAAGAAGACATCCTTCTTATTCTTCTTCCTTTTTCCTCCTCTGAGCTCACAAGACCAATATGGCCACCATGCATCATCATGCATCATCACATAAACGGCTTCGTACATGAAAAATTTCTGCGGGATACAAGCAAAATTGACATGGGATAATCATAAGACTTTGTAGATGTGGGAGAGAGCACAAATGACCTAGAGAATGCAAAATAACGACCATGATGAACGAAAACACAGCCACCACGCCAACGGCCCCCCAACAACAACCCCACCTTCTCCAGCGGTGAGTGACGAATTTCTTTGTTTCTTTACATTGTACTGATTTTCTGGTTCATATACTTTGAAGACAAGATAACAACATACTCCTGTAGAGAAAACGGTGTCAAAAAACAGAACCATTCTTTGTGTAAATATGTCCAAAGTCCACTTTTGATTGAGTTATGTAATTTGATATACCAGCTGCATCATTATGCAAATTAGATTCATAAATTTATTCCTATCTCAAACTTTGGATCAAATTCTACATCTTTCCAATTGACAGTAAGCCATTATCTCTTGCAGCTTTCAAGTTATAGCCTTGGAAATCTGAACTATTTTATTGACAAAAAATCTTTCCCACTCTTGACCACTAGGAGTTATGTTGCCAAATGGCACCTGGGACAGTTAGAGGGCACCAGATGTCAAGGCAAAGAGTGGCTTGCTAATTTGGGAGTAGCCCTCAAAGAACTGCTGATAGTATCCAACCATCCCCAGGAATTACCATATTTTAGAAGGAGAGGGAGCATCAGTGTTCTCATCCATCAAATCCTTCTCACTCAGATCCACAATGGCTTTCAAATTGTCCGGGTCAGTGGAGATGCCATGTTTGCTCACAATGTGCCCCAGAAATTTCACAGATGGTGGCATGAAGTAGCATTTTCTTGGAGCCAGCTTTAAGTTGTGTGCCTCCAACCTACTAAACACCAACTCAAGCCTCTCCAGAGCCAGTTGTTCGGTGGGGGCAAAAATGAGAATATCGTCTAGGTAACATAGGAGACTCATGAAATTCTAATGCCCAAAGATGGCCATCATCATCCTCATGAAGGTAGCTGGGCTATTACATAGTCCTTGTGGGAGACAACTGTACTCGTATAGGCCAAATAGAGACATGAACACAGTGAGTTTCTTATCTTCCTCATGCACCTCTACATTGTAGTACCCCAATGTTAGGTCCATTGTTAAAAAGAGGGCACTTCCTCCCAGGGCAGCCAAGACATCAGCCTGATGAGGCAATGGATGTGCGTCTCTGATGGTGTGTGCATTTAGCCAATGGAAATCTGTGCAGAGGTTCAGGTTCAGGTTCAGGTTACTTTATTTGTACCCGTAGGTAGATTTGTTTTGCAGTCTGGTGACATCCATATATACAAGCCACAAATTACATTCAACATACAGTGGGGCAAAAAGTATTTAGTCAGCCACCAATTGTGCAAGTTCTCCCACTTAAAAGATGAGAGAGGTCTCCAATTTTCATCATAGGTATACCTCAACTATGAGAGACAAAATAAGAAAAAAAAATGCAGAAAATCACAATGAAGGATTTTTAATGAATTAATTGGTAAATTCCTTGGTAAAATAAGTATTTGATCACCTACAAACAAGCAAGATTTCTGGCTCTCACAGACCTGTAACTTCTTCTTTAAGAGGCTCCTCTGTCCTCCACTCATTACCTGTATTAATGGCACCTGTTTGAACTCATTATCAGTATAAAAGACACCTGTCCACAACCTCAAACAGGCAGACTTCAAACTCCACTATGGCCAAGACCAAACAGCTGTCAAAGGACACCAGAAACAAAATTGTAGACCTGCACCAGGCTGGGATGACTGAATCTGCAATAGGTAAGCAGCTTGGTGTGAAGAAATCAACTGTGGGAACAATTATTAGAAAATGGAAGACATACAAGACCACTGATAATTTCCCTCGATCTGGGGCTCCACGCAAGATCTCACCCCATGAGGTCAAAATGATCATGAGAACGGTGAGCAAAAATCCCAGAACCACACGGGGGGACCTAGTGAATGACCTGCAGAGAGCTGGGACCAAAGTAACAAAGGCTACATCAGTAACACACTATGCCGCCAGGGACTCAAATCCTGCAGTGCCAGACGTGTCCCCCTGCTTAAGCCAGTACATGTCCAGGCCCATCTGAAGTTTGCTAGAGAGCATTTGGATGATCCAGAAGAGGATTGGGAGAATGTCATATGGTCAGATGAAACCAAAATAGAACTTTTTGGTAAAAACTCAACTTGTCGTGTTTGGAAGAGAAAGAACACCATACCTACTGTGAAGCATGGGGGTGGAAACATCATACTTTGGGGCTGTTTTTCTGCAAAGGGACCAGGACGACTGATCCGTGTAAAGGAAAGAATGAATGGGGCCATGTATCGTGAGATTTTGAGTGAAAACCTCCTTCCATCAGCAAGGGCATTGAAGATGAAACGTGGCTGGGTCTTTCAGCATGACAACGATCCCAAACACACTGCCCGGGCAACGAAGAAGTGGCTTCGTAAGAAGCATTTCAAGGTCCTGGAGTGGCCTAGCCAGACTCCAGATCTCAACCCCATAGAAAATCTTTGGAGGGAGTTGAAAGTCCGTGTTGCCCAGCGACAGCCCCAAAGCATCACTGCTCTAGAGGAGATCTGCATGGAGGAATGGGCCAAAATACCAGCAACAGTATGTGAAAACCTTGTGAAGACTTACAGAAAACGTTTGACCTCTGTCATTGTCAACAAAGGGTATATAACAAAGTATTGAGATGAACTTTTGTTATTGACCAAATACTTATTTTACCGAGGAATTTACCAATTAATTCATTAAAAATCCTTCAATGTGATTTTCTGGATTTTTTTTCTCATTTTGTCTCTCATAGTTGAGGTATACCTATGATGAAAATCGGAGACCTCTCTCATCTTTTAAGTGGGAGAACTTGCACAATTGGTGGCTGACTAAACACTTTTTTCCCCACTGTAGACACAAACACAGGCACATATGAAGCTGACTATAAACATGATAAAAATACTCAAGGCTCCATCAATCAGGGTATAAAAAGACAAAGAGATGGGAGAAAAACCAGAGGTAAGAGAGAAGGGTCATATTAAAAGTTAAAAACTAGTCAAAGAGGTTAAAAACTCAAAGGTCTAAAACCCAATAAAATATTTAGAACCCAAGTGACATCCTACAAAAATAAGTAAATATAAAATGGAGTTAATAAATAGGTACCTAAATTATGTGCAATATATTTTTACAGCTTGTTCAACTCTTTGACAGCAGCAGGGACAAAGCTGATTTTGTAGCGCTGGGTTCTACTTTTTGGGACAGCAAACCTCCGTCTTGAGGCAAGAAGCTGAAGGTGGCAGTGCAAAGGGTGGGAGTCATCATTTAAAATGGAGGTAGCCATCCTCTGTACTTGTCTGGTGTACAGGGATGTCAGGCTCAGCTGTGGCTCACCAAGCAAACGACTGGACCATCTAACTACTTGATCCAAGGATTTCCTCTGTTTCAGTTTTATCTGACCAAACTATGACACTAAAGAAAAGGATAAAACAGATTCAATAAAAGATTGTCATTATGGTTCGGTCAACTTGGAAGCGTGCAAGTTTTCTCAAGCAATGCAAATGTTGCTGACCCTTTTTGCACACCCTTTCAGAGTTCTCTTCAAAGTTTAAATTACTATCAATAATCGTTCCAAGATATTTGTAGGATTGTACACATTCGGTGGTCTGGCCTTTTAGTACGGTGACTTTGTGCCTGGGATTTTTCCTCCTAAAGTCAATAATCATGTCTTTAGTTTTTGTCGTATTCAGCTGCAGGTAGGAATCCTCACACCAGTGAACAAAATCATCAACTACTGGGCCGTGGCCACTCTCACCATCCTGGAAGAGACTGACAATAACTGAGTCATCAACATACTTTATAATGTGTCTGTTGTCATGTCTGCTCCGACACATGTTTGTGTACAGGATGAAGAGTAGTGGTGACAACACACACCCCTGAGGAGAGCCAGTAGAAGAGCACTTTAGGTCCGACAATGTACCATTGACCCTTACTCTCTGTGTCCTGTTGGTTAAGAAATCCAGAATCCAACCCACCAGATTATTGCTCAAATCAAATTGCTGCAGGAGCCTTTCAACTAAGATATGAGGTTGGATTGTATTGAAGGCGGAGGAAAAGTCCACAAATAAAAGTCTGGCGTGTGTCCCATTAAAATCCAGATGTTTAAAAAGCATGTTAAACAGAGTGACAGTGGCATCCTCCACTCCTCTGTGAGGCCTTTAGGCAAACTGCAGAGGATCCAAAGCATGCTCAGTCTGCTTTAGGACCTCACATCTGACCAATTTTTCAAAAATTTTCATTAAAATTGAAGTCAGAGCAACTGGTCTAAAGTCGTTTACCGTTTTAGGACAGCTGGATTTTGGAACGGGAACAACCACGGCTTCTTTCCAGATCATAGGCACATGTTGTGTCTGTAAGGACTTATTGAAAATGAATGAAGAGAATGAAGATAATGTAATAATGGAGAGCCAAAGGTCTCCATTTTTCTTCCAAACCAGTACGAGTGGTGATGCATACTCACTTGTGGATTTCCTTATAATTTCACATTCTTCCATCTCATTCAAAGCGATTCTCAACTTCTCATAGTGTGAGGGAGAAAGAGAGCAATAGGGCAGTCTGAAAGGTCTGCTGTCGCTCAACCTGATCCGATGAACAAAGCCCTTTGCTTTCCCACAATCCAAACTGTTACGGGAGAAAACTGCCTCATATTTGACCAATAGATCAACCAACTTTCTCTTCCAGAAAGGGGACAGGCCATTAGAGTCAATGTTAATGTCCTGCAGTCCCAAGTCGTGTAGTATTGAACTGGTAGGTCTGTGCCTATGACACCCTGAGTCAACAGTCAAGCTCTTCTCACTGTCAGTATCATTCTTGTGAACAGTTCTCATCACACAGCATTTCACATCTTCTGGCAAGTCAGTCTCCTACAAGCAGTCACTGTCAAAGTCCTGAAGAGCAGCACAGGGAAACATATCTGCAATTTTACAGTTGCGTTTCAAAGTCACTGGCTTGTCAGAGAGGTTAATGACCTTTACTGGAACCCATCCATCACCCCATAATGGTGTCACAGTTTGCCTCACTAAAACTGTTCTTGGTACTGTGTGTGACTCACTCTGTCTGCTTTGCTCAAAAACAGCCGTCAGCCTGTCAGAATCTGAAGAGAAACGGCTTTAGCCGAGTGAGGCAGGCGCACTCCCATAGCGAGCTGATCAGTTTTTGGCGGCCCATCACTTTATGGCATGACAACGGCACTCAGTAGACTGGCCATTAAGTGTAAAATAAAACAACTGATACAACAAACTGTACCTGGTAACACAGAACACATGGTCCCTCACATGCTGGTCTGCAGTAGTAAGCTCCAGCAAATATTAAAACAGAAAAAATATTTCAGCTAACTGTAGTTATTACATCGGCCATGCTGACTGAGCACAACACTTACGCTAACAGGCCTCTATGAACTGGTGAGCTCCATAAGCTATAAATTTAAGAAATTCACCCACCACAAATATATCAGGCATTACGTTTGGTAACCACGTTGAACATATCTACTAGAGAATGCACTTTTAGCATAAAACAAGACCTATTTCAAGTTTTTTTCCACCGGAGTTTATTACTACACAACTTACCACAGTGACAGCACTCAGCAAACTGGTCACCATGGAAGTTCACTATAATGGATTACAACCTTATTACAAAAACCGTACAAATATTACAGTTGGAGTGTGGTGGACCACCAGGAAGTTCCACTCTCACCCAGTGACTTGGGGAGTAGGGGAAAGGGCAGGAGATGTAAATGTAGGTGCCTGGGGCAGGGGGTGTAAATGTACATGCCTTGGCATCTGGGCCAGGAGGTGTAAATGTATGCGCCTTGGCGCCAAGGGGAGGAGGTGTAAATGTATGCGTCTTGGCACCTGGGCAGAAGATGTAAATGTATGCGCCTTGGCGCCAAGGGGGAGGAGGCAGGAGATGAAAAATGTATGAGCCTTGGTGCCAGAGAAAGAGTCTTCTTGTTGGGAGTTGAATAAAGTTCTGAACTGGCAGCTCTCGTGTCTCGTCACATCATTCCTCCACAGGAGAACATAATAACAAATTATTGGCAAGTGTAATAATTAACCCTACCACATGCGCACACAAACACATAAAGCAAGAACAAAACCATAATAAATTTTGTCCCACCTTTGCCGTTTTTTTCATTATAAATCATATTTGAGAGGCAACACACAGGACCCAGTTGGAGCTGTTTGTAGCCGGAGAATGAATTGGCAGGATGCACTGCTGAAGTGATTCAAAGTTGGACAGCCCTTGAAGGCCCCCTACTGGCCTGGGGCTGTAAGCATTTGTCTGCTGGCACAGTGCCTCTTACTATTAGAAATTTTATTAATTAAAAAAAATAAATAAAATTGAGGGCTTACAGCTGCACCCTCTCCAACAGGGGGTGCCCTAGGCAATGGCCTATATGGCCTATGCATTGAGCCAGCCCTGCTCTGAAGGACTGTTTTGAATCCACAGCGTGGGAGTAGCTGTGATCCACATGGGGAGGGCATCGATGGCCTCACACACACCATCACAGATTACATCGACTTCTGTGTGGAGAACACCGTACCCACCAAGACCATACGGTGTTTCTCAAACAACAAGCCCTGGATCAATCCTGAGATAAAGGCACTGCTGAAAGAGAAGAAAAGGATCTTCAGCTCGGGAAACGAGAAGGAGCTGAAGTCTGTACAGAGGGAGCTAAGGAGGAAGATCAGAGAGGGGAAGGACAGTTACAGGAAGAAGATGGAGGACAAGCTGAAGCAGAGTGACGTCAGCGGTGTCTGGAGAGGCCTCAAAACCATCTCTGGGCACCAGGATACCTTCTCCCAGGCCGTGGGGGGTAGGAAGTGGGTGAACGACCTGAACCTGTTCTTCAATAGGTTTGACCAACCGCCTTCTCCTCCGCCTGCTCACCAACTCCTGCTGCCTCCACCTTCATCTAGTCCCCCTGTTCACTGCCCTCCCTCCACCCCCCTTACATCCATCAGCTCTCAGTACACACCTCCAGCTGTTTTTCCCTTCACAGATCCAACATCTCCTCCCCCTCCCAGCACACAGCCCCCTGCCCCAGTCTGACCCTCAACACCCAGGTGAGGGCTGAGCTGAAGAAGATCAAGGTGAGGAACGTTGCAGATCTAGACGGCATCAGCTCGAGACTCCACAAGTCCTGTGCAGACTAGCTGTGCGGGATCGTGGAGCACATCTTCAGCCTGAACCTGAAGCCAGGGAGGGTACCACAGCTGTGGAAAACATCCTGTGTGGTACCAGTACCGAAGACTCTGCACCCCAGTGGCCCTCACATCATACCTGATGAAGACTCTGCAGAGGGTGCTCTTCGCCCACCTCCGCCCCCTAGTGGGACCAGCGATGGATCCACTTCAGTTTGCCTACCAGCATGGCATCAGGGGGGAAGATGCACTGTTCCCTGTCCCACCTGAAGAAGCCTGGGAGCACTGTGAGGATCATGTCCTTTGATTTCTCCAGTGCTTTCAACACCATCCAACCAGTGATGGTCTGCCGAACTGCCTCCAGATCAATGCGAGGAAAACCAAGGAACTGGTGGTGGACTGCTGCAGGCATGGACAACCCCCCACAGCACCAGTAAACATCCAGGGAACAGACATTGAGATTTTGACATCTTACAAGTACCCAGGTGTTCACCTTCTGTGGTGGCATCAGCCATCATGTTTGGAGTGGTCTGCTGGGGGAGTGGCATCATGGCAGCCGACTGATCAACTAGAAAAGCACTCATAGAGCGCATACCTCTGCCAAGGCTTCTTCCATTTCTTATGGATCACCTCCAAAATGTAATGGGTTTGTGTGTAAGCCTATAGCCACTTGTGGTGAAAATGGCATCAAAGTCTGTCCATCAGTTTTGGAGTATTGTTGCTAATACACTGTGAAAAGATAAGAGCCTTGGCTGAGGTATGCATTCTCATCACCAAAATATAATGGGTTCCTCTCTAGCCCAAGAACCACCTCTGGTGAAAATTTCATCCAAATCCATCCAGTAGTTTTTGTGTAATCCTGCTGCACAAATACAAACAAAGCCCTTGGTGGAGGTATGCACTCTCAGATCATCACCAAAATCTAATCATCTGTTCCCCGTGCCATTACACACCTTTCCTGAAAATTTCATCAAAATCCATTCATAACTTTTTGAGTTATGTTGGTAACAGACATACAGACAGACAGACAGACAAACCCCGGTAAAAACATTACCTCCTTGGCAGAGGTAAAAATGCCAGCTCTGTACTGGGGAAACGCCTCGACCCAGTGGAGGAGATAGGAGAGAGAAGGATGGTGGCTAATTCAATTCAATTCAATTCAATTCAACTTTATTTATATAGCGCCATTTCACAACAACGGTCATCTCATAGCACTGTCAACTGTAGGGGGGAACCCCCACAGTTGCAGAAAGACCCCAGCAATCAGGCGATCCCCTGTGAGCAAGCACTTGGCGACGGTGGAAAGGAAAAACTCCCTTTTAACAGGAAGAAACCTCCAGCAGAACCAGGCTCAGGGAGGGGCAGTCATCTGCTGCGACTGGCTGGGGGGTGAGGGGATAGAGAAGAAGAAAAGAACAGACATGTAGAGAGCAAACAGCACGATGGGGACTCAATCTATGGGAGAGAACAAACAAATGTTAATGACCAGCAAAAAAAAATATTTCATAGAGAGTGAGGAAAGGAGTGAGGCCCAGTGCATTACTGGAGGTCCCCCGGCTGACTAAACCTATTAGCAGCATAACTAAGGGAGGGTTCAGAAACACATGATCCCTCCCTAATTGTAGGCTATATCAAAAAGGTAGGTTTTAGCCCTATTCTTAAAAACAGAGATCGAGTCTGACTCCCGAATCCAGATTGGCAGCTGATTCCACAGGAGAGGAGCTTGATAACTGAAGGCTCTGCCTCCCATTGTACTTTTGGAGATTCTAGGTATTACAAGTAATCCTGCATTTTGGGAGCGTAGTGCTCTGTTAGGATAATACGGTAGTATCAGATCTTTTAAATAAAAAGGAGCCTGATTGTTTAGAGCTTTGTAAGTAAGAAGAAGGATTTTAAACTTAATTCTAAACTCTATGGGAAGCCAATGAAGGGAGGCCAGAACCGGAGAGATATGATCTCTCTTTCTAGTACCTGTTAAAACTCTTGCTGCAGCATTTTGGATCAGCTGAAGACTTTTTAAAGATGTTTTAGGACAGCCTGATAATAAAGAATTACAATAATCTAATCTCGAGCTAACAAAAGCGTGGATCAGCTTCTCAGCATCACTCTGAGACAAGATGCTCCTAATCTTGGCAATATTACGCAAATGATAGAAGGCAGTCTTAGAAACAAATTTAATATGTGAATTGAAGGACAAATCCTGATCAAAAATAACTCCAAGGTTCCTCACAGAGCTATTAAGAGAAAGAGTAACTGCATCCAAACTGAAAGTTTGATTTGGAAAGGAATTTCTAAGGTTTTTTGGACCAACAAGAATGACTTCAGTCTTATCTGAATTTAATAGCAGGAAATTACAAGTCATCCAAGCTTTGATTTCCTTAAGACAGGCTTCTAACTTGGCTAATTGATTACTATCATCTGGCTTCATTGACAGGTATAATTGTGTGTCATCTGCATAACAATGAAAATGTATACAGTGCTTTCTAATAATGTTGCCTAACGGAAGCATATATAAACTAAAAAGAGTAGGGCCTAGCACAGATCCCTGTGGAACTCCATGACTAAGCTTTGAGTTGAAAGAAAACTCATTATTTACATGAACAAACTGGAACCTATCAGATAAATAAGATCTAAACCATTGCAAAGAAGTTCCATTAAGTCCAACATAGTGTTCTAATCTATCAAGTAGAATATTATGATCGATAGTATCAAAAGCTGCACTAAGGTCTAAAAGGACAAGTACAGAAACTAGTCCATTATCAGATGCAATGAGGAGGTCGTTAGTGACCTTCGCTAAGGCTGTTTCAGTACTATGATGGATTCTAAACCCAGATTGAAACTCTTCAAGTAAACCATTTCCCTGCAGGTGGTCAAATAATTGCGTAGCAACAACTCTTTCTAAGATTTTTGAAATGAAAGGGAGATTAGAGATTGGTCTATAGTTAGCTAAAGCTCCTGGATCTAGCGTTGGCTTTTTGAGTAAGGGTTTAATTACAGCCGTTTTAAAAGCCTGCGGTACATGGCCTAAAGTTAATGAAGAATTGATTATATGAAGAATAAAGCTACCAATAAGTGGGAAGACTTCTTTAAATAACCTGGTAGGAATAGGGTCTAAAAGACAAGTTGAAGGTTTGGATGAGGAAACTATTTTGTCTAACTCACAAAGGTCGATTGGAGTAAACTCATCAAGACAGACATCAAAAGAAGGAGTTGTAGTAGTTACAGTATTTAAGTTAACTGTGGGAAGAATCTGATTGATTTTATCTCTGATGGATGAAATTTTATTATTGAAAAAGTTCATAAAGTCCTGACTAGTAAGCTCTAAGGAAATGCTAGGATTAACAGAGTCCTGACTCTTTGTCAACCTGGCTACAGTACTGAAAAGAAACCTGGGATTATTCTTGTTCTCTTCTATTAATGCAGAGTAATAACTTGTTCTAGCTTTTCTAAGAGATTTTTTATAAATTAAAAGATGATTTTCTCCAAGCTAAATAGATTTCATCTAAATTAGTAGAGCGCCATTTTCTTTCTAATTGACGAGTCTTCTGTTTTAAGCTACGAGTTTCTGTGTTGAACCAAGGAGTTAGAAATCTCTGATTAGACTTTTTCTTTTTTAAGGGGGCCACCAAGTCTAGAGCCTGATGCAGAGAAGCTGAAACACTATCCACCATGTTATCAATTACAGAAGGAGCAAGCTGTCTATAGCTTATTTCCGTTGTGTTGACACATGGCATAGAGGAAACAATCTGCATAAATTTGGAAACAGCATCATCTGAGAGGCATCTACTGTAATAATATTTTTCTTTAGGAGCCAAATAGTCAGAAATAGTAAAATCAAAGGTTAACAGACAATGGTCTGACAGTACAGGGTTATGAGGAGACACTACAAGAATTTCTATTTCTATGCCATATGTCAGAACAAGGTCCAATGTATGGTGGAGGTAATGAGTAGAATTTCCTACTTTCTGAGAAAACCCAATCGAGTCTAATATTGAATTAAAAGCCACATTAAGGCAGTCACTATCTACATCCACATGTATATTAAAGTCCCCTACTATAATTATTCTATCAGATTTCAGCACTAAATCAGCTAAGAAATCAGCAAATTCGGATAAAAATTCTGAGTAGGTTGATGGGGGACGATAAACTATGGCAAATAAAATTGGGTTTAACCTAAAATTGCTTAAGTGCCCAACACTGAGGACCAGGCCCTCAAAGGAATTACAACATGTTTTTTGCTTTACATTAACTAGTAATTTGGAATGGTAAATTGTTGCTACTCCTCCTCCACGACCAGAACTTCTGGGATTTTGACAGTTTAAATAACCAGAGGGAGTTGATTCATTTAAACCAACATAATCCTCTTGTCCTAACCAAGTCTCTGTAAGGGATATTAAATCAATCTGATGATCAATTAACAAATCATGGACTAACAGAGACTTGGGAGTTAGAGACCTAATATTTAATAAACCACATTTAATTTTTAGATTATGAGGAGGAACAGAGGCCAAATCATTCAATTTAGAGGCTTTATGTTTAATTTGAGTTTTACCAATATTTTGCTTTATCACTTTGGGATGCTTATGCATTATATTTTTATTCACTTTGGAGGGAGCAGACAATGATTCTCTGATGGGGAAGTCAGGGGCTAAGCTGAGGGGTGGCGGATGAAGAGGAGCTGCAGAGAGGCGTGTAAGACTGAGACTCTGCTTCCTGGTCCCAACTCTGAGTAGTCAGGGTTTTGGAAATTTGGATAAAAAAGATGCCAGATTGTTAGATAAATGAGAAGCACCATCCAAAGTGGGATGAATGCTGTCTCGTCTCATAAGACCAGGTTTTCCCCAAAAAGAGCTCCAATTGTCAATGTAGCCCACGTCATTTTTAGGACACGACACAGACAGCCAGCGGTTCAAGGATGACGAGCGACTGAACATGCCATCACTGGTCAGATTGGGGAGGGGCCCGGAGAATACTACAGTGGCAGACATCGTTTTTGGCTAAGCTGTCATCTCTGCTGGAGTCCGAGTCCCACCCCATGCGGGACACGCTGAACACAATGAGGAGTTCATTTAGCAGTAGGCTGTGCCATCATAGGTGCTCGAGGGAGAGGTTCCACAGGTCTACCCTACCTGCGGCTGTCAGACTTTACAATCTAACCTGTGCTCCTCATAGACGCCATATTAAACATTACAACTTTGCACAATAGAGATCGTCCCCTCCAATACACAACTTATACAATTACAATTATTATTGAGGGTGGCAACAACACTGTTCATTCAAATGTGAAATATACTGTCTGAGTCATATTTATATTTTGCCGGGTAATTTAATTAACTGTAATGCTGTTAATACCATCTAACTGCAATGCTCCTGCACTGCGTACATATGTACGGTATATTTACTGCTTTGGCTAACCACTTCTTTTATTATTATATTATTTACTATTGCTCTGAGTGCTGATATCCCTGTGCTGCTGCAATCCTGTAATTTCATCATTGAGGGATTAATAAAGGCTTATCTTACCTTATTTTAACATGTAAACTGTATACAGAAAGGTCCCGGCCATCAAGCTCTTAGGTTCGAACCCAGGACATTTTTAGTCGTGAGACAACAGTGCTAACCACTGCTCCACTGAGCTACTTAACTTATGACCAAAGAAACTAAATGGAATAAATGGAGAAAAAAAATTGAAACTGAAGTAAACCGAAGACACTAGAAGGAAAATCACTTAGAAAATAAAGCAAATAAAACCCAAAGTGAAACCAAACGAAACAAGGAAAACTGAACGTGGGTGAAGAGAAACTGCAGAAAATTATGAAATCATCTGTGATTAGGCCACTCAGATGTTAGAGATGAAAACTTCTGATACACTTTTTGTTTTACATGTCATCAAAGAGTCAAACAGACAAAAGGCTTACCAAACCAACCTCCCCCTGACTCTGAATACGAGTGGCTATCTGCTCAGCCAAGGAGCTCACTCCACCAGTGTACATCTGAAGACACTGGGCACGTACATACAAAAAGACAGACAGACAGACAAGGTTATTCATCTATGAAACAGAGAAGGTCCACTAAGACTAATAGGAAATCAAGTGTTTTTACATCAGCCCAACAATCCCAATAATCAGTGTTCCTGTCATGAAGCTTCTCAAAAAAGCTGCATTTTAAATTCTTAAAAGGATTGTAGTTTTATGATAGCTCCACCCACAATGTTTTGACAGCGTAATCAGAGTTCATGGATCCTATGCTCAAACAAACTCCAGTCAGAACCCTTTAAGGTCTCATATTGTTTAAAAATGGCATTTTCATTGATTTTAACTTTATCAGATAAGTAGATGGGTTTCATCCATACCGTTAAAATATTAAATATTAGTTCATGAAAAAAGACCCATGGCCTTTATTTATATACACTCTGATAGAAATGAGTGGATTGCACTTGCAGGGTTTGTGGCATCTCTCCTTCTTTTAGTCACCCTCCCAGCATATTCCTATTGGCTGTTAACATGGAGGCTATTGAGGAGCTGTCGTCAGCTCAGTCCTCCAGAGGAGGGAACGATAGCAGTTGATAGATCGTTCACTCACAGCTAATGAGTCCAGCTGCCTGTTGATGTCAAGAGATAACATTAGCATGGCTGTACAAACCATAAACAACAGAATTCTTTATTTACAGTCTATGGTACATACACAAAATTTGTGTTTCATTGGGAAGCTGCTCCTTAGGGATGCTTACGTCCTGACAGAGTTGAGCTGTGCTGCTGACCCACAACTTGGAAGTTCATTATGTAAACATCAGTAAGGCTGCATAAGAGGAGGTTGTAGGTGCTTAAGCTGCTGCTACCTCCGCATTGATATTATTGAGAGAAGATGTGTGTGCTATGTTGACTATCTACAGTTATATTGTTCTAGTGACATTATTGCTACTGTTTGAATCCCTGCTGTTCTACTGTTTGTACAGTTGCTAGTAATGGTGAGGTAGGCCATTACAGTATAACTTAGCAGTTAACAATAACTTAACAGTTAGCAGTTGCTCATTACTTGTGACTGCCCTTTCCACTTGTCACTCAGAAAACCTTTACCTAATCAGATTAGAGGCTCAAGTGTTATTAATGAGCTGGCTGAAAACCGACTGCTTTGACACATTTCAAGACAGCTTTTCTGAAGCACTGTAAAAAAACAAAAACAAACCAATTGTTTTTTGGTTTTTAAAACTGCATACGTCTTTAAGGATATAAAACATTTAAAATTAAATCACTGAAAAATGCACAATCTGGACCCTTTAAAAACAAGCTTGGATCCTGATGTGTATCAAGTATTTCTGATACTTTCAGAGATGTGTTTTTGAATTTCAGAAAAGATGAAAACATCTTCTGATTGTGATGCTATGTGAGCACAGAGTCAGCAGACCAATCAGACCTCCAGACTGATCTGAGCCTGACTGATCTCAACAGAAACTATTCTTCAGAACCAGCCTGGCATTGATCACATGAAGGGGAGGATCAGGGCTGCAGGACTCAACAATCACTCAGGAGCATGAGAGCAGCCTGAGCACACAACAACCACTATTAAAAACTCAGACCAGGAACACTGGAGTTTTTCACAGGTTCCCAAGATCAAGACTAAAGGGGTTCAGCAGGTCCACAAATATATTAGCGAGAAAGACCCAAATCAGGACCCACAGGGGCCTAAACCAACCCCATAACAGAGCCTACCAGTCCTAGGCCAGAACAACAGGCCATCCACATTCTTTTTCCTACAGCCAGCCATCCTTCACTGGCTCGCAACCTCTAAGGCCCTACTTCAGCCTACTTCACTAGTCCAACCTCCAGCAGAGCCTGGGTACTTCATGCCACTGGTACTCAAGAGGGAGGTCTAGAAGATAAGGGCAGCTTTATGAAGTCCACAAGCAAGAGACCAGAGAAATACACAAATCAGGAATACCCAACAGGTCCACAAGATACCAGTGTATGACACTGATTAGAGTACAGCGGTCTAAGATATTCTCTAATAGGGAGATACTAAAGAAATACCTAGACTAAGACTACAGGGGTTTTATTGGGTTCATAAACGGACACCAGAGAAAGACTCAGGCCAAGATCACAGGGATGCAGCAGGTCCACAAAATAGCACAAGTACAGAAGAATGATCCAGATCAGAACTACAGGGGTCTCACAGGACTACTAACGTCCACAGATACCTGCTCAGGAATCTGCTCATCTCCACTGAGGACACCCTGAGACTTGATTCTTTGCCTGAAGCGAAAACTCATCTGCTCCTGCTGAAGGGTTCGTTTTCTCTGTCAGGGACAGAAGACAGGTTATGTCCTTGATCTGCTTAGACAGTCAGGACAGCCTGAAGGTCACAGAGTCTCTACACAGTCAACAGGACTAAGTGAGGATGCAGGTGAATGGAAAAACACTCATAAAAGAGCTAATTTTGGTCATCACAGAGAGGATGAAGTCTATTCTGTCTAGTAGTGGTAATAGTTTAATAGCTTAAATTAATCAAAGTGCAGTCAAGAACAAGAATTACAAATAGATTACAAACTGCAAACATACAACGGTATAAATTTCAGAGAGCTACAGGAAGGTCAAGAAACATTTGTTCTTTTTTTATTATTTTAATTTTCATTCAAATGTGCTGGTCAGCAGTTTTAACATAATCTTATTTCAAGCTTTAGATATTTCTTCACCATTTAAAAAATACGTTTACAGATGTCTTCATATTGAAAGGAAACTGCTACAGAGATGAGTTACAAAGTTTTCTGTTCTATTTTAGTGGAAAAACTTCAGATAAAAAACCTCAGGCAACAATAATTAAAAACCAAAAGATTTGTTTCTAGTCTTTTACAACACATCTTCTCTCAGAGGGATGTAGACATTCAGACAACACCTTTAATAGTATATCTTCTTGATGTATAAAATAAATTGGATGCTCTTGAAGTTCCCTCTGGGATTAATAAAGTATAGCAAACATATCACCAAAAAATTATATTTTGTTACCATAATAACACGTTTTAGTAATATAAGATTTAAGCTGAAGTAAGACTAAAGATGTAACACAGAACTGATTGACAATTTATAGTATATGCTTTAAATAACAGTCAAACCAGGCAGGGTCATTTTTTACCCTAGAGGACAATGGGTGTATGGCACTCAGGAGGACATTATGACAGTTAAATTAAGTCTTACTGAATAACAGATTCATATTGATGAGTTTGTTTCTGGTGTTTCTTGTTTATTAAATAGTTTTAATTATTACCAGCAAAATAAATATTAAAACCTTTCTGGGTGTGATGACACAAATTAAATCAAATTCAAACCCCTTGAATTAAAACACATTTATTTTTTATTTACAAAGGAAAATCTATTAGTGCTTAACAGGACTAGGACGCTATGAATCTTTAATGATCTCACCTGACCTTTACTATGTGCTACTGGCCTTTAAGGGACTACTGGTTTCTGCTGAGTTTAGCTGGTGTTTAGTGGTCTCTGGATTCTACTTTTCTTTACCAGTTTATTGGGATAAGTCAGGGTTATATACTGGGTTCTACTGAAGTGTAGTAGTCTCTGGTTTTTACTTAGTTCTGTCAGATTTAATGGAGTTAGAGGTCTCTACAAGGTTCTGCTGGTGTTCTACTGGTTTTATAACATTCTACTTGTCTCTGCTAGGTTTCTCTAGACTTTACTAGGTTCTGCTGGTCTTTACCGGCCTCCATAATGAAGTGTTAACTGGAGCTGAAGTCTTTGTTGGCTCACTCATAGGAGGGGAGCTGGACTGTTGCTCTGCCTGCTGGTTAAATGCAAGATGTGTCATAGTGTTTTAATGTTTATATTTTCATAAATCTCCGACTTCTAGGCTCAGTTTGCAATATGAAATGAATTCATATTTAAACAGAGACCATCAATGGCATAGTAGCTCATTCCAGCCTGATAAAATCACCCCAAGTGCTCAGATCTCCTGACTGTTGACCTTGACCTTAAGAACAGTCTAGATGCAGATCAATCTAGAATGTGCTTAAAGTCAAAATCAATGGCTGACAAGGGGTGACGTTTTTCCTGAAAACATAAATGTCCAGATCTTCTGACCTTCGACAATGACCTTGACCTCAACCTGGATGCAGACCTACCTGAGGATCCATGTGAGTGAGTTAGGTGATAATTGAGGCAACTGCCTACGATGAGTAATGATTCTTCTGAAGTAAGTGCCCAGAGCTCTTGACCTTTGAACTTGGACTTGAGCACACCCTGGATGCAGGCCCACCTGAGGATCATTGTGTGTGAGTTTGGTGACCATCGGGGCAAATGCCTAGGAGGAGTAGCAATTCCCGTGAAATATAGATGGACAGACGGTCAGATGACGGACACCGCATCATTGCATTAGGTCCTTTTGGCTTCATTGGAATGTGCTAAAAATTAAAATTTATATAGCTTTGGATGATGTCATGCTGACATACAGTATCTCCCAAAAGTGAGTACACCCCTCACATTTTTGTAAATATTTTATTATATCTTTTCATGGGACAACACTGAAGATATGACACTTTGATACAATGTAAAGTAGTCAGTGTGCAGCTTGTATAACAGTGTAAATTTGCTGTCCCCTCAAAATAACTCAACACACAGCCATTAATGTCTAAACCACTGGCAACAAAAGTGAGTACACCCCTAGTGAAAATGTCCAAATTGTGCCCAAAGTGTCAATATTTTGTGTGGCTACCATTATTTTCCAGCACTGCCTTAACTCTCTTGGGCATGGAGTTCACTAGAGCTTCACAGGTTGCTACTGGAATCCTCTTCCACTCCTCCATGACGACATCATGATGTTAGAGACCTTGCGCTCCTCCACCTTCCATTTGAGAATGTCCCACAGATGCTCAATAGGGTTTAGGTCTGGAGACAAGCTTGGCCAGTCCATCACCTTTACCTTCAGTTTCTTTAGCAAGGCAGTGGTCGTCTTGGAGGTGTGTTTAGGGTCGTTATCATGTTGGAATATTGCCCTGTGGTCCAGTTTCCAAAGGGAGGGGATCATGCTCTGCTTCAGTATGTCACAGTACATGTTGGCATTCATGGTTTCCCCAATGAACTGTAGCTCCCCAGTGCTGGCAGCACTCATGCAGCCCCAAACCATGACACTCCCACCACCATGCTTGACTGTAGGCAAGACACACTTGTCTTTGTGCTCCTCACCTGGTTGCCGCCACACATGCGGCAACCTGGCGTCATATCCAGAGGTTTTCAAAAGACAATGACTGAATATGACGCTGAGCATGTGCACTCAACTTTTTTGGTTGACCATGGCAAGGCATGTTCTGAGTGGAACCTGTCCTGTTAAACCACTGTATGGTCTTGGCCACCGTGCTGCAGCTCAGTTTCAGGGTACTGGCAATCTTTTTATAGCCTAGGCCATCTTTATGTCGAGCAACAATTCTTTTTTTCAGATCCTCAGAGAGTTCTTTGCCATGAGGTGCCATGATGAACTTCCAGTGACCAGTATGAGACAGTGTGAGAGCGATAACGAACGGCAGGTCCGCCCCCTCTAGCCAGTGACGCCACTCCTGCAGCGCGAGCTTGATGGCGAGGAGCTCTCTGTCCCCCACGTCGTAATTCCGCTCCGCCGGGGACAAGCGCCGAGAGAAGAAGGCGCAGGGTCGTTTGACTCCATAGCGATAACATCAAATTTAACACACCTGCTCCCCATTCACACCGGAGAGCTTGTAACACTAACAAGTCACATGACACCGGGGGAGGAAAAATGGCTAATTGCGCACAATTTGGACATTTTCACTAAGGGTGTACTTACTTTTGTTGGGTTCAGCGGTTTAGACATGAATGGCCGTGTGTTGAGTTATTTTGAGGGGACAGCAAATTTACACTGTTATACAAGCTGTACATTGACTACTTTACATTGCATCAAAGTGTCATATCTTCAGTGTTGTCCCATGAAAAGATATTGTAAAATATTTACAAAAATGTGAGGGGTGTACTTACTTTGTGAGACACTGTAACTACAGTGGAGATCAAAATTAGAGAACAATGCATTAATACTTAATTTATTTTAAAATATTGATATTCTTCATTGTTCAGAATTTGACAGAATATCAGCCGTGGCTATGCCACTGCTGTAAAGCATGCTTTTTGAAATAACCAAGGCACTTCAAAACAAACACTTATTTTGTTAAAAAAAACAAAACAAAAACAAAACAGTGAGCCAAACTAGACAACAGTAACCAATGTGTCAGAAGAGAAGATTTAAACAATGTTTTTTTTAGGGTTATAGAATTCAAAAATTAACAGGAAGTGTAGAGGCCCTTGCTTTGATTGACTTCAGCACATCTGCGCCCACAGGACATCACTAGTTACTCTGACTGCTCTGGTTTGAGGGACAGGATTATACGAAGACTCTCAATGGGGAATCGGTTCAATACTGCAGCTGGAATTGCTCGCCAGTTCATTGCTGAGCAGGGCAAGGATCTGTCTCCGCACACAGTGTCTCTTTGTTTAAGACAATTTGGGCTCAAAGCTCACTCTGCAGTGACCAAACCCCTCATCAGCAGAAAGAATAAAAAGGCTAGACTTGCCTTTGCTGAGGAGCATGCTGTGTGGACAGAGGAGAACTGGTCCAGAGTGCACTTCAGTGATAAGAGTAAGTTCAATTTATTTGGGTCTGATGGGAAACAATATGTTTGGCCTCAAACTGGGGAAAGACTGAACCCAAAGTGTGTAAAGAAGTCAGTTAAATTTGGAGGAAGAAGTGTCATAGTTTGGGGGATGTTTTCTGCAGCAGGAGTTGGGCCTCTTGTACAGCTACATGACATGGTGAATGTAAACGTTTATGGGAACCTCTTTCAGTAACATGCAATTCCTTCACTGCAATTGTCTCCCAATCAGCCCACAATTTTCATGCAAGACAGTGCTCCCTGTCACACTGCAAAACGGGTTAAACAGTTCCTTGAATCTAACAATATTGAAACAATGAAATGGCCAGGCCAGACTCCAGATCTAAACCCCATACAGAATCTCTGGAAAATCCTTGGGGACAAAGTAATGGCTAAGAAATCCACTACAGTTACTGAACTGCGAAAGAGACAGCA
Source organism: Pholidichthys leucotaenia (assembly GCA_020510985.1). Taxonomy (NCBI): domain Eukaryota; kingdom Metazoa; phylum Chordata; class Actinopteri; order Cichliformes; family Pholidichthyidae; genus Pholidichthys; species Pholidichthys leucotaenia. Next base: position 212,083,627 of record CM035845.1, on the reverse strand, counting down.
AGTAGAATGGACCAAGATCAAACCAGAGCAGAGTGAGAAACTAGTGATGTCCTGTGGGCGCAGATGTGCTGAAGTTATTTAAAGCAAGGGCCTCTACACTTCCTACTAATTTTTGAATTCTATAACCCTAAAAAAACCCCACACCATTGTTTAAATCTTCTCTTCTGACAGAGTGGTTACTCTCTCTAATTTTGCTCACTGTTTTTTTTTTTTTTACAAAATAAATGTTTGTGTTGAAGTGCCTTGGTTGTTAAAAACATGCTAATACAGCAGTGGTATAGCCACAGCTAGTAGTCTGTGAAATTCTGAGCAATGAAGGATAACAATGTTTCAAAATAATAATAATAATAATAATAATAATATTAATACATTGTTCTCTAATTTTGATCTCCCCTGTATGTCATCATATGGGTTAATCTCAGTGACTTGACTTTATAGCAGAAATTGAAAATATTCAACCCCCATTGCAAATTATGTTTATTTTCATAATTTTCTAACTTTCAACTGTCAAATAAATAAACTAACATTCACCTATATCACCTGAGCAACAGGGAGTAATTAAACATCAGAAACTGATCAGAAATCAATCTGTTGTCTCCCACCTGGCGACGTAAAGCAGCAGCAGCTGAAGAAGTCGTCATGCAGGGAGATGAGCTCTCATCCAGCTTCGCCTGCAGCTGATTGGCCATTAGACGGACTCTGGACCGACTGGCCCCACCCACAAACCCCTCTTCGAACAGCTGACTGTCCCCATCACCATTCAGATCACACGACTGCAAACCCCCCCCCCCCCCAAAAAAAAACATGAAGTCCAGACTTCAGAACTTAAATTGCTATAAAACTTTGATGGTCAGTCTCTCTCTTTTTTCTCAGACTCAGTTATGTTTGAGAATTCAGACTGTGGAGGACTTGATCATGTGGATGGGTGAACACCAACCTCCTGCAGCTCTCGACCTGGCCGATTCGTCTTCCTCCGTTTGAACAGTGCTTCACCATGTTCCTGCAGTGATTAGAGAAGGGTTTCAGTCTCACACAGACAAATGGGAAAAAAAATATCTAATTGGAGGCATAAGGGGCAGTGCTGCTGGTACCTTTGGATTTCTCTTCCTGGATGGACTAGTTCCAAGTCTGCTGAGGAGTGAGGCTGGAGTGATGAGAGCTGATCTCAGGTCTGAACTTTGACTCAGGCAACCTGAAACAAGGATAGACAATATGTTGTCATCATGCTGAGTTAGCACAAGTATTTACTGAGTCATCTACTGAAGAGTCAATAGCAGTCTGTAGCCTCACTAGCAGGGGGCGGCGAGTCTTTGAGCAGCTGGTAGAACTGACTCAGGTACATGACCATGGACAGAGAGTCGGGTTCTTCTACCAACGACATTTCCTCCACTGTCATCAGGGGAGAGATCCCAAACTCTTGTTCAGCTACATCAAAGCCAAGTCGAGTGTTTTCTTCCATTAGTGACTCGTCCAGAGAGTCGAAGTCTCTGAAGGGACACAGAAGACGTAGTCATCATCATCCAATGTTTCCCTGATGTTTTTTTCTGAGTGTCTATTGTCAAAATTGGATTTGACCCTTGTAAACCCTTCAACCGTGTTCCCTTTTAACCAGATGAGTAAAGCCAGAGGTCCTCGCTCCAAGGTCAACCTTTCTGCTAAAGTATGTGACACTGATTTAATGAGAAAAAGAGACAAATTTACAAGAAAAAGTCAGATATTTAGGAGAAAAAAATGCATATTTAAGAGTAAAAAAAACCCAAACTCACTGATTGCTAATGCTGACTTGACAGTTTATACTGCACAAAGAACTTTTAATTTAACATTTTACTTTCATTTTTAAGGATCAAAGTAAGCAAACAATATCTGGTCATACTAATTGTCTTCTCAAGCAGAGAGCAGATCTTGTGGACAGACATTTTAGCTGAAACACAAGAAAACATTTTATCTTATAATATTTCCTTCTAGACTCTAGGAAGTCCTGTATCTCATGTACTAAATAATAATAATGTAATAATGATGAATGCAAAAGATTTTGAATTATTATTATTTTTATATATACTGGGAGTGTGTCTTTACATCAGATCGGGTCGGTATCGATGAATGAGAGCACACAGAGCGAGGCCACTCCTCCAGGAAGTAGTCAGGTCACTGACGACAACGCCACGGTAACCACGAGTCTGTTCCTGACACCAAGTCAGCAGCTGATTGGTTTGAGAGAAGGACTCTGTGAGAGAGATGAGGCAGTGATCTCATCAAAGGAAAGCTTCAAATATTGTTTAAAACTGAACATAAATAATTTGAATCATTCAATTTGATTATTATCAGAAAAGCAACAAATATTCAGAGTTTCCACACCTTCATGATCTCTTCTAGACTCACCAAAAGTGTTTGCAAGGCCATCAATAATAAACAATCTTTTTATTGGATACATCGTCCATACAAACACAGCTACATCATATTGAATTACATTTACATGTTTTTATTTACAGCTGAAAGCCTCAGTGGTCTTATGCTTGACAGCTGTGAATCACTTCACCAAGATCTCCATCTTTGACTGCCACCAAACAACAATGCACTGGACCCGTTTGGCGCCACCTGTAGGTGGTAGGAAAGCAAGAGGATGGACCCAAGTGGCTAAACTGGGGGAATATATTAATAGTAATGTATGATAATAAAGCTCACTGCAGTCAGTGGAATTTCTAAAAACATAATCTTGCAAAACTATGCTATGTTATTGCTAGTTTAAGCCCCAAAAAACAGAAAACACTGCCATTGCCAGACCAAGCTGAGACGATACAATACTGCACTTTCACTGCATTCCTTTTCTCGGAAAAAGTCAAATTTAGGAGCATGTCCCTCTAGTACTTTTAGCCATGAATTCATTGTTTCAACTCATGAGGTTGAGTAAGCCTCAACAAGACCGACATGGGAAATCAAGACGGCTGTGCTCATGTGCTAGGCATCAACAGTAGTGTAAAATGTTCTATTTATTCGTACTTCTATTTTATATGTCTATTCTAGTCAGTCATCCAGTCTCCAAACATGTCACTATAGTGACTTTATGTGCACTATGTTGTTTTCAGTGGCCATTGCTTGCAGTGGCTAATGGCTAACTAGTGAGTAGACCAATTTCATCATCTCTGACAATGAAACAAACAGAAACCTAATTTTAATTAGTCAATTGTAATTAAAGTCAGCAAATTCTGATTTAAAAGTCAATGGGTTAAAATTTCTTTTTACACTGCATTAGATCAGCTAAATGGTTATGTACAAGTATGTCAGCTTAATGTCCCTAAAAACACCAGTAAATGATGTTGGTTTTCAGGGTTGTTGTGAATGTGGAACTGAGGGTTTCTGACAGAAAAAGAATATGCTATATGATGTTCATTCCACAGTGAATAAAGTGTTCTCACCCTGTTTGAGGAATCTGGGGGAGGGCAGCTGGGTGATGTGACTGCAGTCCGTAGATATCACCCCTTCTCCACCCGTGTCCACCAGGTGTCTCACCTATAGAAAAAAAAATATTTGTAACGTAACGTATATGTAACGTCGGGGCCATTTTAAGGGGGCCAGGGATTTCCCAGCATGCTTTGCCAGTTTGAAACGTTACTGTGTGTGTTAAATGTGTTATTTCTGGGTTATACTGCTGTGTCATTATAACTGCATTATAATGACCCAGCAGTGTTTAGCAGGATTAGGGCAAGATGTATCATGTGTGTGTAACCGTAATGTAAACAGAGGTCTGTGGGAATGACCTCCACTGCTCTGCGTACTAAGTGGAGGTTGGGGGTTGGTGGTGTGTAAATAAAGCCTGTTCATCACAACCATCTTGCTCCTCTTTCTTTGTGTGAACCACTGCAAACGTCACACTGGTGTCAGAAGTGGGATGGAGCAAATGGAAGCGATCAGAATGGAGATCCAGCAGCTGGAGCAGGCCATTGCTCAGCTGATGATGGATGATGAGACCGAGGCATCACCACCGGGAGCCCGGAGCCGGGACGAACGGAGCGGCGGACCTGACGGGGCCAGCGCACCCCGCCTCCTGTCTTTTTCAAGACAGAGCGGGCAGAACAGAGCAAACGTTCCACCCTTCTTAGGACAGCACGGGCTGGCGACCCCACGGCGATCAAGGGTGGCGATCGATCAGGAAACGACCACCCCACCTGTTCGGCAGCGGGCCAAGATTCCCCGTTTCAACGGCGAAGCCACATTAGATGACTACCTGACACAGGTCGAGCTGACTGCGGCGCTGAACGGCTGGTCACCAGAGGAAACTGCCATACAGGTCGCGCTGGCCTTGGAAGGGAAAGCCCTCTGCACGCTCTCTGATCTCCGGCCCGGGGAGCACCACAGCTGGCCAGCACTACAAGGGGCGCTCCAGAGACGATTTGGGAGAATAGCGGACGCTGAGCACGCCCAAGAACAGCTGACCCGCCGCCGCCGGAACCACCAGGAAAAATTAGGAGCCTATGCTGCAGATATATGGCTGTTAACCCGGCGCAGCTACCCGGAGTTCGCGCCGGAGGCAGTAGAGAAGCTCGCCCTCCGGAGCTTCATCCAAGGTCTCCACCCGGCCTAGCTCCAGAGCCACGTACGGCTCCACGCCGCGAGCGACTGGAAGACTGCAGTGGCAGAAGCAGAGCGGGCAGAGCCGCTAATAAGTCGCACCGCTGAAGCAGCAACGCACAGCCGGAGAACCTACCAGGCTACGATGGAGAGCGAGGGGGAGGAGGAGGAATTACGGCAGACCACAGCGGCGTGTCCACGGAGAAGATGGCCTCGGCGGCGCGAGGAAGGGTGCTTCCGCTGCGGAGAGATGGGACACATCGTGCGATACTGCCCCGCACCCACCCCACGACAAACCGGCCCCTCGCCGGCGTTAAACTAGAGCGAGGTGGCGTGAACGGGGACAGGCCACCTCCAGCAGATGTTTCCCCCGAGGAGCCGGCACCGCGCGTGGGCCGAGTTGGACACTCTCCAGGGATCTATCTACAGTGCAGCTTGGGGAAGACGTCGATCCGGGCCCTGATTGACACCGGCTCTACAATCTCCTTGGTTCGACCGGGCGTACTGCCGGGCACGAGCAAGACGGCTCCGCGGGGGTGGGAACCCACCGAGCGCTGCGTCACCACAGCTACCGGTGAGCGCGCCCGACTGAAGGGGCGGAGAGTGCTGGTGGTGGGGGTGGCCGGTCAGAACATAAGACACCCGTTCTGGCTGGCTGACATCCAAGACCCCTGTATTATTGGACTAGACCTGCTCACAGCCTGGCGTGCCAAGATCGACACCACCGGACCTTCCCTCCAGCTGGGAAACCGGACCATCACGCTCCACAGCAGAACCCAGAGAAGGGACACGGGGGCACGCACGATCGAGGGATCGCCAAGACAGACCGGACCAGGCAGGTCACCGCGAGGACTGGACACGATGACGTCACCAGCGCGGACAGAGGGAGCACGAGCACACACAGGGACAGCAAGGGGAGGGGTCAACGTGTCAGCGGAGACGCAGCAGGCAGTGGAGGAATTATTTCAGCGGAGCTGCAGCGGGCTGGACCCGGAACAGAGACGCCAGCTGCGGGAGCTATTGGACTATTACGTGGGTGTTTTTGCTGCGAAGGATGAGGAATGCGGCCGGACCGGGTTGGTGCAGCACGAGATCGACACCGGTGAGGCCAGGCCGATTCGACTCCACCCACGCCGGCTGCCCTTTTCAAGGCGGGCAGCGGCGGAACAAAAAGTGCGAGAAATGCTGGAGGCAGATGTTATTGAGCCCTCTAACAGCCCCTGGGCAGCGCCTGTGGTGCTGGTCAAGAAGAAGGACGGGTCGTGGCGGTTCTGTGTGGATTACCGACGCCTGAACGATGCCACCAGGAAAGATTCCTACCCCCTGCCCCGCATCGATGACGCACTGGACCACATCGCCGGCTCCAGCTGGTTCAGCTCGCTGGATCTACGCAGCGGCTATTGGCAGGTAGAGCTGTCACCCGAGGCCCGCCAAAAAACAGCCTTCTCCATCGGGCAGGGACTGTACCAGTTTAAAGTGATGCCGTTTGGACTCTGCAACGCTCCGGCCACCTTTGAACGCTTGATGGAGCGAGTGCTGGCTCACGTGCCGCGGAGTCGCTGCGTTGTTTACCTGGATGACCTGCTGGTGCATGCAGCTGATTTTGACAGCGCCCTGTCAAATCTCCGAGAGGTGCTGGGAGCCATCCAGCAGGCGGGGCTACGGTTACACCCTAGGAAATGCCACCTGTTCCGGCGAGAGACCACCTTTTTGGGCCACGTCGTCAGCGCAGCGGGGGTCGCCACTGACCCGGAAAAAGTGGCAACAGTGAGAGACTGGCCGGTGCCGCGGAACGTTGGAGAACTGAGGAGTTTTCTTGGATTGGCCTCCTATTATAGGAAGTTTGTGAAAGACTTCGCCACCATTGCCAGCCCGCTGCATCAGCTGACGCAGAAAGGACGCACGTTCCAGTGGAGTGACAGCTGCGCTGCTGCTTTCTCCCACCTTCGCGCAGCGCTCATCAGAGCCCCCGTCCTGCGGTATCCTGACCCGAGCCGCCCTTTCATTGTGGACACGGACGCCAGCAACCAGGGCATCGGGGCGGTGCTATCCCAGGAGGGAGAACACGGAGAGCAGGCAGTCGCTTTCTTCAGCCGCACTCTCAGCAGAGCCGAGAGAAATTACTGTGTGACCCGCAGAGAGCTGCTGGCTGTCATTCAAGGACTGCGTCACTTCCGCCCGTATGTGTACGGGGGGAGGTTCCAGCTCAGGACGGACCACGCTTCCCTGACCTGGTTGTTAAATTTCAAAGAACCGGATGGACAGTTGGCGAGGTGGCTGGAGGCACTGCAGGATTATAATTTCCAGATTGTGCATCGGGCAGGCCGCCTCCATGCCAACGCTGACGCGCTGTCTCGGCGCCCCTGCGCGACAGAGGAGTGTCGTCACTGTCAACAGGCTGAAGATCGGGACCAAATCGCCCCACGGGCTGCCGCTCTCCGAGCCGCTGCGAGCAGGAATCACGCAGCGACGCACAGCCCCTCCTCAGATGATCAGGCAGTTCTCCCCAGCGATGACGTCACAGAGGTTCTTGGCACGCAGCAGCTGCAGAGCGAGCAGGACAGAGACCCGGTCATTTCGCGGGTTCGGCAGTGGCTGGACGCAGGACAGCGGCCCGCCTGGGAGGTTGTGTCACCGCTGGACCCAGAGACTAAGGCCCTGCACTCCCAGTGGGCTAACCTCCGCTGTCACGAGGGCGTGGTGTATAGACAGTGGCAGACTCCAGCTGGGCAGCGGCACATTTGGCAGCTGCTGGTTCCTCGTCGACTCCGGCCCAAAGTACTCCAGCTGGTTCATGGGGCGGTAGGAGCGGGCCACTTCGGGGTGACAAAGACACTGCAGCGCCTTCGGGCCCGGTTCTACTGGCCTGGCTGTCATCAGGACGTGGAGCTCCACGTTCATCGCTGCGACACATGCACAGCTCAGAAGGGACCAACTCAGCGATCCCACGCTCCCCTGCAGCAGTACCGGGTGGGAGCACCGATGGAGCGAGTGGGAGTGGACATCCTGGGCCCTTTCCCGACCACGGACCGGGGGAACCGCTACGTGCTGGTCGCGATGGATTATTTCACTAAGTGGCCAGAGGCGTACGCGGTCCCGGATCAGAGCGCCACTACGACGGCATCAAAGCTGGTGGATGAAATGTTCTGTCGTTTTGGCGCACCGGAGGAGCTGCACAGCGATCAGGGTCGGAACTTCGAGGCGGAGGTCTTCGGAGAGGTCTGCAAACGGCTGGGCATCCGGAAGACCCGGACCACCCCACTGCATCCACAGAGCGACGGCCTGGTCGAACGATTCAACCGGACCCTCACCACCCAGCTCGCTATCCTAGTGGACCAGCGACAGCGAGACTGGGACCTGCACCTGCCTTTTGTTTTGTGGGCGTACCGGACGGCAGCTCAGGAATCTACCCGGTGCACCCCTGCAGCGCTCATGTTTGGACGCGAGCTGCGCACACCGGTGGATTTGGTATTCGGTTGCCCCCCCGAGCCGGAGGTGGAAGGAAAACCCGGATTGGATTATTTTTTTTGTTTGAAAGAACGTCTCCACACGGTGCACGAGCTGGCTCGAGAGGCCCTGGCAGCGGCAGGGGGTCGGCAGAAGCGGGCATACGACTCCCGCTGCCAGGGGAGGGACTTTGCACCGGGGGATCGAGTCTGGGTTTTCTGCCCTGAGAGGAAGAGAGGACGATCACCGAAGCTGGCGAGCCAGTGGTCGGGGCCATGCGTGGTCCTGGAGAGACTGTCAGATGTGGTGTACAGGGTGAGGCTTAGAAAAAGGGACCGGGTTGTGGTCCTTCATCGTGACCGTCTCGCCCCGTATCGGCCATCTGCACCGCTGGTGGACGGACCGGAGCTTCCATCCCGGCCCGATACCCCGACCGAGACCCGGATGGACACTAGGGGGCCTGTACGTGTTGGCCACCGGCGCCGAAGACCGCCCCGACACCTGGATGAGTTTGTATTGGACTTTTAAATTGGACTTTAATTTTTCTGGGGACAGAAACCAGTCCGGGGGGGGGCAGTGTAACGTCGGGGCCATTTTAAGGGGGCCAGGGATTTCCCAGCATGCTTTGCCAGTTTGAAACGTTACTGTGTGTGTTAAATGTGTTATTTCTGGGTTATACTGCTGTGTCATTATAACTGCATTATAATGACCCAGCAGTGTTTAGCAGGATTAGGGCAAGATGTATCATGTGTGTGTAACCGTAATGTAAACAGAGGTCTGTGGGAATGACCTCCACTGCTCTGCGTACTAAGTGGAGGTTGGGGGTTGGTGGTGTGTAAATAAAGCCTGTTCATCACAACCATCTTGCTCCTCTTTCTTTGTGTGAACCACTGCAAACGTCACAATATACTGCAGAAGCAGATTTTACAACTGCATTACTTCTGTGTCAAATCCATCAGTAAACAGAACAGCAACAGAGACCACAGAGATGTACCTGTGTAGGAGTAACAGTCAGAGGGCTGGTGTTCAGGTATCTTGTTACTGGATCTACAGAGTACAGAGTGATATTCTTCTGCATGTTCTCTGGAGTTGTCTGAGGGAGGAGACGGTACAAACTCTCTCTGCAAGACACCAAGAAAAATGAATCTACTAAGTGACCTGGTGTGGAACTATAGCAGGCTTGTCCTCTCCAGCTGTGACTTTACCTCTCAGCTAGAATGTCCAAAGGAGCTCCCCCCTGAGCCCAGCTTCGTATCATCCAAGCTGAATCGAGAGCAGCCAGAAACCCCCGAGCTATTCCAGTCCCCATTGGCCAGAAGGGCTGCGGACACACAGGGGTAACGGTTTATTTACCTGTCCATCTCACCTGCTGCTACCTATGTGCCTTCATCCATCTCACCTCCAGCAGGCTGTCTCCAACTAATGTAACCAGCAGCTGGTGTCCGTGGCGCTGGCGGATCATGGCAGCATTCTCTGATGCGTACATACAGGTGAAGTCAAACATGGCAACATCCGGGTGGCCGTAGTGATTCATGGCGAAGTCCAAAAAGGGCAGCTGGTGATTGGTGGAAAAGTTGGCAGCCTCACGGGCGTATGCTTGCAATGCATTCTGGTCAACATTTTCCCGAGAGAGAAGCAACTCTGTGTCTGCAAAGTCCTGATGAAAGAAGAAAAACAGCTTTTATTATTTACCAAAATACTGTGAGTATAGATGTGCATGTTTGTGAGTTACTAGTAGAGGGGGATGGATTTTGCATTGAAAATGACTCCAAGTGGGTGTTATTTGTAGAGTAGCTCCAAGTGTGTTACTTTTAAAGTAACTTCTGACAGAACTATGTACAGGTATCTTTGTGACCTGTACAATCACGCCAGGTGTGTGTGTTTTAGACAGAAAAACTCCATGTACTGTAAGTGCGTGTGCTTTTGTGGCTAGTAGAGATCTGCAATGCCAGTGCCATCAATATGCAACTTATAACCAACCCAATTATTCAAAACCTCCAGCTGAATACATAGCACTTTAGTTAAATCATGGGAATCATGAGCAGTATAAAAATTATGTGAAACCATCAGCACATGTAATAATGGAACAGTTTTGTAAAATGTAAAGCAGATCAGTAATAAAACAGAAGAAGACCTAAGCAACAACCCTGAGGTATACAAAAAAGCCCTCTACTCCATTCTAAAAAAAATAAAATAAAATAACTATCATACCATTCACTTTCTGATATGCAAGATGTGTTACATGGAAAATCCTTCCATATACTGTATGTGTGTGTGTGAGAGAGAGAGAGAGAGAGAGAGAGAGAGAGAGAGAGAGAGAGAGAGAGAGAGAGAGAGAGAGATCACTTTACAATTACTGCTCCTTGTTCTTCAGAGGCACACTAATGCTGATTACAAATCAACATTTCCTTCAAAGGTAATTTAATTATTACTGTGTGTGTTTGTGAGAAGAGTTAACAGTATCAGGTGAAACATACAGTATTTACAGTTGCAATCAAAATTATTCAAGCCCCATTACATTTTAGGTTTATTGGCAAAATTAAAAAAGTTCAGGTGTTTGCAATAAATAAATTACACAAGAACAGTTTAGTTTAAAAAACTAATATTACAAATATTCAAATTCAACACCCTTCTTGTGTCCGGATTTTATGGACATAGACAGTGCCTTCACTGTCTATGTCGCAGTTCTGCACCTGTCATGTGATGTGTCATGTGATGTGGCCATAAACCATAAAAAATCCCCAGTTGTACTAAGTATTCCACCTCACAAGGTGGCAGACACATATAACTTACTGCTCTTGTCTTGAAGGACTGATGTCTCCCAAAGAACCACCCGAAAACCTCACTTCTGGGACACCAAAGAAGAAGAGTTTGTAAACAAATGTTGATGTGCTACATCCCAACATGGAGGAGGCATTTGCTCCCAAATTTGCCCACTATGATTCTAAAAAGATATTATTTAGCTTATGAAGGTAAATATCTATGTTTTGTTATAACAGAGGGTGGCTGAAGCACATTAATTTTCACCTGTCATTGACTGCAGCTCCATGTGACTGGACAGAACAATCGTGCTGGTTCTGTGTCATCATATAAGATAAATTGCAAGGGAATAAAAGCAAAATTGAGGTGGAATAATCATAACAGTTTCTGGATGTTGGAGAGAAAGTGAAAATGACCAACAGAAGACAAAATAACGACCAGGATGACGAAAATGGACGAAACGAGCCTCCTTGCCAGTGGTAAGGCTGACATATTTCTTTTTTTGTTTACATTGTACTGATTTTCTGGTTCATATACTTTGAAGATAAGATAACAAAAAACCCAAAACAAAAAACAGTGACAAATAACAAAACCATCCTTTGTGTAAATATGTCCAAGGTCCACTTTTGACCGAAAGTTATGTAATTTGATATGGCTGCCATCCTATTATGCAAATTAGATGTGTAAATTTACTCCTATTGTGGATAACCCCCACAACAGACTGGGACAATCAGAGCGTGCATCTGGAGCGATTAACATTACAGTGAAATGTGTGTATTAATGTCAACAGGCAGCCTCGCTTCGTCTAGCTTTTTCCTGCCCAGTACTGTGATGTTAATGTGCCATTCATGCATTGTGTTCATGCTTCCTGCTCTTACTGTGATGTAAATGTCCCATGCCTTTCATGTATTGTCTGTAGTTGGGTATAAAAGCTGCATTGCTCTGTAACTCATTCTCTCACTCTTACAACTGCTTCTGAGAGCCTGAGGACCCGCTCCAGCCCGCCTGCACAAGGGCTGGAGCGAGTTCCTATGATGGCGGTATGATTTAATAAACCTACTTAAAACCCTCAGTTTGCTGCCTATTTTATCATCGGCCACATTGGTGACCCCGAGAATGCACACGCTTTGTGCAACACAACCTTCTGGTCTGGACAGCCACGCTGGTGACCCCGAAGAAAGCACACGCTTTGTGCAACGCAACCTTCTGGTCTGGACAGCCACGCTGGTGACCCGACGACAACGAATGCAGCACCCGGCGGTGATTCTCCGACGACAAGCGAATGCAGCAGCCTGGCGCAAATGATCTGCTCTCCCTTCTGCTACAGGGAGACCTCGACGCAGAGCCACCACCAGGCGAAACTCTCTGGAGATCACCCACGACCGGGAAAGCTGCAGAAAGCTTCATGGTGAGATCTGCACATCCACGCTGGGACCGGCCGCTCTCACAGCTCCTCCACACGAGAGCGCACGCACCTCGTCCTCTCTCCACGACGGCGACCTCCAGGGCCGACGGAGAACGCAGCGCGTGGACCTGAACGCACCATGACCAATCTACAGCAACACACTGAACAGGGATGATTATCGGCGCCGACTACGCTGATCTCCAGCAAGCTCCCTGACCCTGACTCGCCTCTCCAGTGGGCCCACCCACACACGGAACCCCTGCACACGCACCGGGGGGTTACGAGGACGGCGCACCACGCACGGGACAATAACGGCTCCACAGACCGCCATTGTCCTTCGCCGCTGCACACAGAACCTCCAGGGCTGCTCGCACACCTGAGGCACACACGCAGCTCGCTCACAGGATTTTCTAATGGTCTTAGCCACGGCGCACAAAGGGAATTCAGCAGTCTGCAGTCCCCGAGGGCTTTAGGGTTGCGCCCGCACCTAAAGTCAACACGCCAAGTCCCTCTGCTTTTGTTTTTTTTTTTCTTACAGCCGCTATGCAGCCTCGCCGCTCCTGTTTTTCTTCATGGCCGCTGTTAATCCTCGCAGGACTTAACCACGAGAGGAGTCAGTGACTAATTTTTCTTCGTACAGCTGCTGTGGACCTCCGCACGTTCAGCGGGACAACCCCTCAACATCGCGGATCCACAGGCAATTTTTGCGCGGCCCAGACATTTCCCCGTCCCGGGCCGGCACTTGCTACCCCCCCCCCCCCACCTCCGCCTGCACAGATCTTTCCCTGCTCGCTGCCAAAGACGGACTATCGAGGCCTCAGCCGCCTGCTGAGCCCTCTGGAGGGGAGTAGTGTGGATAACCCCCACAACAGACTGGGACAATCAGAGCGCGCATCTGGAGCGATTAACATTACAGTGAAATGTGTGTATTAATGTCAACAGGCAGCCTCGCTTCGTCTAGCTTTTTCATGCCCAGTACTGTGATGTTAATGTGCCATTCATGCATTGTGTTCATGCTTCCTGCTCTTACTGTGATGTAAATGTCCCATGCCTTTCATGTATTGTCTGTAGTTGGGTATAAAAGCTGCATTGCTCTGTAACTCATTCTCTCACTCTTACAACTGCTTCTGACTACTGCTGCTGAGAGCCTGAGGACCCGCTCCAGCCCGCCTGCACAAGGGCTGGAGCGAGTTCCTATGATGGCGGTATGATTTAATAAACCTACTTAAAACCCTCAGTTCGCTGCCTATTTTATCATCCGCCACACTATCTCAAACTTTGGATCATATTCTACATCTTTCTAACTGACAGTAAGCCATTATCTCTTACCACTTTCAAGTTATAGCTGTAGCATCAGCTCAAATTATGTTTGGAAATTCCTAGAAGTTTTTCCAGTAAACAAAATTCAAAGATCTCAACTTAGTGATAGATACTGTTTACATGCTAGTGTGTATGGGAATCAAAACCTTTAGCCCAGTTTTTAGGTCAAGAGCCGCCAAGAGGACACAGCTGCCAAGGATGTGTACCAACGCTGACCGACGCTCACCACTGATACATGGGGGGGATATGTAGCATTAGCTTCTCCTCAGGCTAATTCAGGAAATCACTCTTCATCTTAAAGAAACTCTCACTCAAGGTCTGGTCAAGAATTGCTGTTTTTCTTCATCATCAGAACCCCAGTGGAAATGATTTCCCTTTGTATAGAAACCCAATGAGAACTGATTTTAAAGGATTAAAGTACATCATAAAAATCTCTCGAGCTTCCTCCCAATAAGATAAGAAGCCTTCGTACCAGGAACTGATATTCTTAAAAGTCAAACTCCCCAGAGTTTACTCCTTAAGCTGACAGGTATATGGTTGACTCCCTTCATAAAACTCTCTAACCGGTCCCCTCTTTACATACCAAGACCTAAAAATTATCTACAGCTCAACAGTACCTCCTAGTGGACGTCTATGGAATATGATTCATTACTTTTGCAATCTGGAACTTTGTTACTCTGAACATTAACTCTTTTTCAAGTTTACATTCCTCAGAATAACTCTGGACACTGTGAATATAATCTCATCTGTGATGGACAATAATGGTTTGCAATAATTCATTAATCCTTGATTTAAATGTGATTGCATGTCTTAGGAATGTTTTTACATGAATGCTATTCAAATGAATGTTAAATTTATTAGTACCAGTATAAATGCATGTTCACTGAATATTAGTCTTGAGTCACTTAATTTAGCTTAGATTTCATGTTAAGTATATAAAATGAATTTCATAGGAACTGAATGAATGTTTTGTGAAACTTGTGTGAGTTGGCTAACTTGCAACAACCAATCACCAGTCTGCCTCTCTGCTGGATAATGCCCTTGCATTTGATTGGCTGTTCACAGACAAAGAACTGTTCCCTCATTGGACAAAAGCCAATTCAAAACTCCCCTTTATGGAAGGTAATTGGTCCGTCTTGCTGACAGTCATATTTTTATGACTCAGCAGTGTGCTTCAGTTAAATACAGACAGAACCGCCCTGACAGTTCAAGTCTATTCATTTCTGTCAGTTCTATTAGTTGCTTTTGTCTTTGTGTGTTTCTCAGTCTGGTTAAAGTTTTGTGTTTGAACCTTGTCAAGTCCCATGCTAATTTTCTTAAATCGTCTTCTGTAAGCGTTTGCCTGTTTTTCTGGCAACTGAGAAGAAACCATCCTTTTCTAAGTGAGCTCACCTTCTCTGTGGAAGTCAGACTTCCAAAAAGTCTCTTCTCTTTCATCAGAAGCCGTGCTTATCCTATTTAAATGTCTTTCCTGGACTTTTGACTTTTCCTGCCGTTAAAGGGGACTTTTAATTCTCCTGCCTTTAAAGTGGACTGATAGAGATTTTTGGATCTTTAATCTTTCCCTGCCTCACCCCCGTATCACAACGTTACGAAACCAGGAGTTGGTGGGTGAAGCTGCCTAAATTCACTTTTCCTCCAGCCTTTAGCTGTCCTGTGGGCCGTGGACATCCTAAATTTTGGACCAGTTGCCGCAAAGATGTCATGCCTGCTCTGGGGCCAGCCTTCACTCTGTCGCCGGCTTCAGGTCCACATGACCCGTTGATGCCCCCAGCAGAGTCTTGGACCTCACAGCTGTAACCATCGGAAGGACGGCTGGCAACCACCTTCCCTATTTGCCACTGACTGGCATTTCACGATCACCGCTGGAAATCTTCTGACTCAGCTGTACGAGTAAGCCACACTTTCATTTCCTATCTGCTGGGATAAATGTGATGTCCAAAATTATAATTGAACATAACCAATACTTCATGGTATAATTAGTCCACCAGCCATAAGAGAAGTAATATGCCGAAGGAAAATTTGTATTCTCTTTTCAGTAACCTCCGTTTATTTTGTAGATTAATTCAGAAGTTTCCTTTTTCAGATAATCAGCTTATGTAATTTTTCCCCATAAAATTGCGTTCAGTTGTATGTATGATTTTGTTAGTTATCTCAGCCTTCCATTGCATTACAGTGGAAATTCAAAATCTGGTTTCTCATGGTTCAACAATTATGCTTACACTGTTGCTAAATTAGTTATAAATGAATGTGATTTCTAACACCTGTTGATCATTTGGACCTGCTTACAAATCATTTGAATGCAATGTCATGTAACCTGGATTAGTTTCATAAATAAACTTGTAAACGAGAGAAGTTGTACTTGATTTCTTTGGCACATACACTTTCCTAAGTCACTGCATCAAAGAACTCATGAATTGTTTGAGACTGACTGATTGATTGATTGATAAAATATGAGGATTAATCATTAATAAATTGTCCAAAATTGGACTGGTGCCCTATTTATGAGTGCTTTCCTCTCATTTAGTGAGTGTTGTGGTGACTGTGTAACCCTCAGTTCCCAACGCACATCCACTTCTAACTAAATAAATAAACAATCCTCGTTAATTATCACCCATATAATTAAATATTACTACATAGCCTTGGAAAATTCTGACATCTAAACAGAATATTTTCTTGAGAACAACCTTGACCACCGGGGGGGTGGGGGTGGGGGGTTGCTGGGTGCAATAATGCACCACAGAAAGTCAAGAGGGTTAAATCCTACTTTCAATGACTCTTTCAGTCTCAAAATTATTCAACCTCCTGAACAGAATTCCCCATAAGAGTACACATTTGCAAATCAGGTGTGGTCTCAAGCACACCGGATAGAACACCTCAAATACCTGGACTGCTGACAGTGACATATCATTGCATGTTAGAAATATGGC
Source organism: Pholidichthys leucotaenia (assembly GCA_020510985.1). Taxonomy (NCBI): domain Eukaryota; kingdom Metazoa; phylum Chordata; class Actinopteri; order Cichliformes; family Pholidichthyidae; genus Pholidichthys; species Pholidichthys leucotaenia. The sequence goes on along the minus strand of CM035845.1, from coordinate 212,067,199 downwards.
TAAGTCAAGAAAATTGTCCATAAAGTTCAGAGAAGAGATTGTTGCCTTGCACAGACAAGGAAAAGGATACAAAAAGATAGCAAAGGCACTGACTGTTCCTAGAGATACAGTTATACAGTTGGAAGCATAGTTCACAAGTTTAAAGGCAAAAGAACAGTGGCTACACTACCTGGATGTGGCAGAAAGAGGAAGCTATCAACGGCTGCCATCAGATTCCTGAAAAATCAGGTGGTCAAAAACACTCGACTGACTGCAGAAGACCCGCAGCAAGACTTGGTGGCAGCAGGTACTGAGGTTTCAGTTTCCACAGTAAGACGCATACTAATTGCTTTAGGACTCCATGCCCAAACTCCAAGACGTACACCTAGGGCCGGATTAAGGAGGTTGTGGGCCCCTGGGCTAGAGCAATTTTTGGGGCCCTCCCACATATTATTTATGGGAGTTTGATATGCAAAATGGCTATGTTTACATGCAAGATAAGAAACCGTTTATGATCACATTTCTGGAGTTATCTTATTATTAGTCATGCAAAAACAATAATCAGGTAAAAAGCAATTACTGTGTTATGAGAAGTTACATTAACACACATAGTTTATTGTCCAATGATCCATTCATTCAGTGCATATAAATATGTCAAATCTGATTATTACCATTATCTGATTATTTCTATTTATCTGATTATTGTGGCCATGTAGCCAGGGTCATTGAGGGATCAGCTTGACCTTCAAGGTCCTAAATTATTAAGGCAGTGGCTATGGATATGGAATTGTACCCATAGAATTCTTGTTACAGATATGGCTTGAATCTGACTGGCCAGTATGTTCTATTAATGTGTATCTTAAAAGCAGCAGACTACAGGTATGGAAATCTGAGGCATTTATTTGTTTCAAAATTTTAATTAATATCTATTTGCTACCTTTTTAATCTTACCCACTCCAAAATCCTAAGGCTAACCTCTTAATTTTAAGTCTAAATTTCATCTCATATCAAGTAAAATGGTTTGGACAAGGTGCTAATAGCAGGACGCAAACCAGCAGCCTTCTCATCACAGGCCCAGCGTACTATCTACCTAAGCCACAGCAGCAGCTGGCTTGGAACGGATCTGAAAAGGTTCAGTCAGATTGTCAACTCTTGCGTACCAAAAGACATTTCGTATAGGGATACAGCTTCCATATCCATAGCCACTGCCAATTACTAAATAAAGTGAATGACCACAAAGTTCTAGGTTTAGCTTAAATAGCAGAAAAATATAGCACCATCTGGACTAACAACCGACAAATATCTTGCATCAACCCACAGCTTTAATTAGGTGCTGCTGCACTGACCAGAAGCATAAATGAACCATAAAAATTATTCTGTTCCTTTCTTTTAATCTTTACTTTTAATCTATCCAAATAAAGATTCATTTAAAAAAAACATTACAAAAAGAGAAGAGTCAGTCTGCACTATAATGCAACAGTGATGTCATCTAATTTCCTCAATCAGACAAATGTGAAAAAAGGCTAGCATCAATGAAGCAACATGACATCACAAAGCAATATCAATTACTCAAAATATTACACTGTAAAATTTGTAACAACTGTACTGTCCAAGCTTTATAGAAACAATAAGGAACATACAGTACATACTGAAAAGACTGGAAACTGTGGCAAAACAACACAGGGGCCCTTAGTGGGGAAAAAAAAAAAATATTGCTGTATATACGGCAGGCAAAACAATACAAACAGCCAGTGGAAGTAGAATGTAGAAACCATTGTCTTGAAACGTACTCACCTTTTGCAAGTTTGTGACTGAAATGGCACTTGGAGAAAAAATGTTCTGCCATTTGTAGGAATATTCAGATGCTCGGATTCTGGCAGCTCTCCTGTCCTTTTTTGGCCCAATATTCCCGGTGTGTACAAATCTTTAACACTTCCAACATGTTTTACAACTCTGATGACCTGGAGCTTCTGTGGCCGGAAAGGTTATGCCCTCTGTGATTGACGGATTTTCAGACAGCGGCTCCGACGGTGTGTCCCGTGTTAGCATTTGTAATACTAACAGTTTCACAAACAACTTACCGTGACTGTAAAGTTGATGAGTGTCCGGCTGTATTGCTACTTAAAAAAATCCTGTCAATTTAGGAGTCTTCTTTATTAACACCTCATTTTCACATTCATGTTTTTCTTTCTTTTTTCTCTTTTGGGTGCTGCTATCATACTTTCTAACGTCCACGCATTCATTCATTTATTCGTCTGCGGATTCACAGCCAGCCCATGGCCAACGTTAATCAGGTCAAATGTCAGCACTTCACCAATTAAATTAAGCTGGCAGGACAGATGTACACCTCAACAAATAAAAGTTGATATGCCAAAACAAACCCACCAATAAACGTTGGGCATGGCAGAATTAGCAAGACAATAAATAAATAAAATTTCTTTCAGGGCCCCACACAAGCCAGGGCCCTGGACTCATGTTCCAGTAAGTCCTTGCCATAATCTGGGGCAGCGTACACCACTACCAACCAAAAAGCACAAGAAAACTCAGGTCAAATCTGTATATTTTTTCTAAATTTAACCTTTATTTATACAGCGGCAGTCCACTGAGAAGAAACCTCTCTTTTTCAAGGATGCGCTGTTCACATTCACACAGTTACAGATTCATACCTGGAAGCTGCCCAGTAAAGCCACAGACTGACCTGTGGCCACTGAGCAGCTCCACTGGAGCAGTTGGGGTTAAGGGCCTTGCTCAAGGGCACCACAGTGGGGTTTAAGGAGGATGGAGCAAACACTGCAATGTCATCTGTCCAACCCAGTTCTGATCCTACTGGTCCACGGATTGAACTGATGACCCTCCAGTCACCAGTCCACATCCCTAATCATTAGGCCAAAACTATATAAATAAGCCAAAGAGGTTTTGGGATTCTGTTCTGTGGAGCGATGAAACAAAAGTGGAACTTTTCAGGCCAATGGATCAGCAGTATGTCTGGAGGAGGAAAAATGAAGCATACGCTGATAAGAACACCATACCTACAGTGAAGCATGGCAGTGGCTCAATGATGCTGTGGGGCTGCTTCGCTTCCTTTTGTGGCAAGCAAAATGGATTAAATCAGGTATCAGGAAATCCTGAGAGAAAATGTCATACCATCTGTTGGGAAGCTGAAGCTCATTGGACTTCCAACAGGACAATGATCCTAAGCATATCTCAAAATCCACCAAGGCTTGGTTTTGGAAGATGTCCTGGAAGATACTAGAGTAGCCATCACAGTCACCTGACTTGAACCCCATTGAAAATCTCTGGTAGGACTTGAAAAAGTCGCTTACAGCACACAAACTAAAGAATACTAGTGAACTGGAGGCCTTTGCCAATGAGGAATGGGTTAAAATTCCTCAGGAATGCTGCCAGAAGCTGGTGTCTGACTATACATCACATTTTCAGCAGGTCATAACAGCAAAAGTGTTCTACTAAGTATTAAAGGTGCTTGTCATGAAGGGGTTGAATAATTTTGAAACTGCAGTAGTTGTTAAAAGTGGCATTTTATGTTGAATTTGGAGAAACCACTTGTAATATTCATTGTGTTGAGCTATTTAAATTGTTCTTGATTGATTTGCTTATTGCAAACGGCTGCTAGTTTCTATATTTTTCAAATAAACCAATTTGCAGTGGGGATTGAGTGATTTTGTTTGCAACTGTACAGTGTCCATGTGTGTGTATTATCCATAGAGTAACTCCAGATGCAAGTTACCTGTAGAATGACTCCTTTCTCCAGCAGACTCTGTTTCTTTGCTGTCATCACAAAATAGTGTGTGTCGTCTTTGTAGTACACAATGTTCTCCAGGTCAATTCCTGAAAGACTCACACATGTAAACATCCAATTCAGACGAGGTGTGCCTCTGAATCACATGAAATATGTTTGAGAACAAACCTGTTTCCTGTCGTAGTTCCTGGAAGAACCTCTGGTTGAAGATAAATGCCACACCGCTAATCTCTTCCACTTTGGCCTCAGCAGTGGTGTTCCTGTTTTTAAAGTTTGCTGTGATGGCAATGGCGAGCTTCCCCCTGAACTCTTTACGTCTGAACCCTGTTATGCACAGAGGGGGAAAAAATATTATGAAAAGTATCATGGAAATAAAATGTATGCTACATGTTGACAAGCTGAAGAATTTAGCATGTTATCATGTACTATGGCAAACAGGCTTGAAGCTTGTGTTGCCATACCTGGCAGTGTGTTTCTACGTCCATCTGCGCCAATGATGACGTCAAATTCCAGCTGACTGAGAGGGTGAGACTTTGGATTTACCTCCATCCTCCAACCCACCTCTGAACAAGCATACAAGCAGACAGGTAAACAGTGACTTCTTCCCACAAATATGTGAATTTTCCTTATAAATTTTTATCTTAAACTTCCTTAATAAAGTACACTACCGTTCAAAAGTTTGGGGTCACTTAGAAATTTCTTTACTTTTGAAAGAAAAGCACTTTTTTTCAATGAAGATAACTTTAAACTAGTCAGAAATACACTCTATACATTGCTAATGTGGTAAATGACTATTCTAGCTGCAAATGTCTGGTTTTTGGTGCAATATCTACATAGGTGTATAGAGGCCCATTTCCAGCAACTATCACTCCAGTGTTCTAATGGTACAATGTGTTTGCTCATTGCATCAGAAGGCTAATGGATGATTAGAAAACCCTTGTGCAATCATGATAAGTCTGCAATGCTGTAACTGCTGCAAATGGAGGATTCTTTGACAAAAGCAAAGTTTGAAGGAAAAAATTATTATTTCAAATACAAATCATTATTTCTAACCTTGTCAATGTCTTGACTATATTTTCTATGCATTTTGTAACTCATGGTGGTAAATAAGTGTGACTTTTCATGGAAAACACAAAACAATTGTCTGGGTGACCCCAAACTTTTGAACGGTAGTGTAGCTTTCAGTTGTGATGCTTTCACTCTGTAATCAAAACTCTGACAGTTTAATTTCAACACACACAATGCCAACTAACATTCCTAATACAGTACATAACCATTTCTCACATTTTGATTTACACTTGCAACTCTTTCAGCTCCTTGTTACACACAATCCACTTCAACTGCTTTGATTTACACATCAGTGACTTTGTCTCAGCATTCTAATTTAAAGTGACCTCACTCTTTTCTGTTATCCATATTTTTACAATTCCTCCATTAAAAGCTACCAATTGTAGAAGAGCTTGGAAGAACGAGGCGATGTGATATATAAACCAAAGTTTATTATCAGCTCCTCTAACAAGCCTCATCTGAGTGCAGCAGCAGAAAAAAAGAGACCGAACACCTTCAGCTCTATGAACTTAAACTTGCACATAACAAAAGACATGCATATCAAAAGCTGACATCCCTCATTATCTTAATCCCCCCATTATCTTCGTACTCCTCCTCATGGCCCTGGGGGGTCAGGGCAGCTCCTCCGGTCTCCACCGCAGTGCCTGGGAAGCTCTTTGATCTTCACTGGCGGTTGAGACTCTTTGTCCTGTTCTGAGGTGTGAAGTCGCCTTACATATGTAATCACCAAACATTCTCACATGCTTCAACATATGTAGGTTATGGAATATATGATTAATATAGACCACAGCCCCCCCAAACGACGAAGAAAAGGACAATAGAAAAATTCACAGTTTAAGATAATTATTATGACATACTAACTCAGAACTCAGAAAAGATTTATTGCCAAGTACATTAACAGATAACTGATAACATACGAGGGATTTGACTTGACACAGAAAACGACCTGCATTTCCGGTGACACGGCAGCATCTGTGAACGCGCCTGTCATCAGATGGGTACAGGATGCATAGGGAAGAAAGGATAATACAATAGGAAGGAGCAAAAAAACCATTGATTGTCAGAATACTGGTCATACAGTGGGGTAAAAAAGTATTTAGTCAGCCACCAATTGTGCAAGTTCTCCCACTTAAAAGATGAAAGAGGTCTCCAATTTTCATCATAGGTATACCTCAACTATGAGAGACAAAATGAGAAAAAAAATCCAGAAAATCACATTAAAGGATTTTTAATGAATTAATTGGTAAATTCCTCGGTAAAATAAGTATTTGGTCAATAACAAAAGTTCATCTCAATACTTTGTTATATACCCTTCGCTGGCAATGACAGAGGTCAAACATTTTCTGTAAGTTTTCACAAGGTTTTCACACACTGTTGCTGGTATTTTGGCCCATTCCTCCATGCAGATCTCCTCTAGAGCAGTGATGTTTTGGGACTGTCGCTGGGCAACACAGACTTTCAACTCCCTCCAAAGATTTTCTATGGGGTTGAGATCTGGAAACTGGCTAGGCCACTCCAGGACCTTCAAATGTTTCTTACAAAGCCACTCCTTCGTTGCCCGGGCAGTGTGTTTAGGATCATTGTCATGCTGAAAGACCCAGCCACGTTTCATCTTCAATGCCCTTGCTGGTGGAAGGAGGTTTTCACTCAAAATCTCACGATACATGGCCCCATTCATTCTTTCCTTTACACGGATCAGTCGTCCTGGCCCCTTTGCAGAAAAACAGCCCCAAAGTATGATGTTTCCACACCCATGCTTCACAGTAGGTATGGTGTTCTTTCTCCTCCAAACACGACAAGTTGAGTTTTTACCAAAAAGTTCTATTTTGGTTTCATCTGACCATATGACATTCTCCCATTCCTCTTCTGGATCATCCAAATGCTCTCTAGCAAACTTCAGACGGGCCTGGACATGTACTGGCTTAAGCAGGGGGACACGTCTGGCACTGCAGGATTTGAGTCCCTGGCGGCATAGTGTGTTTCTGATGTAGCCTTTGTTACTTTGGTCCCAGCTCTCTGCAGGTCATTTACTAGGTCCCCCCGTGTGGTTCTGGGATTTTTGCTCACCGTTCTCGTGATCATTTTGACCTCACGGGGTGAGATCTTGCGTGGAGCCCCAGATCGAGGGAGATTATCAGTGGTCTTGTATGTCTTCCATTTTCTAATAATTGCTCCCACAGTTGATTTCTTCACACCAAGCTGCTTACCTATTGCAGATTCAGTCTTCCCAGCCTGGTGCAGGTCTACAATTTTGTTTCTGGTGTCCTTTGACAGTTCTTTGGTCTTGGCCATAGTGGAGTTTGGAGTCTGACTGTTTGAGGTTGTGGACAGGTGTCTTTTATACTGATAACGACTTCAAACAGGTGCCATTAACACAGGTAACGAGTGGAGGACAGAGGAGCCTCTTAAAGAAGAAGTTACAGGTCTGTTAGAGCCAGAAATCTTGCTTGTTTGTAGGTGACTAAATACTTATTTTACTGTGGAATTTACCAATTAATTCATTAAAAATCCTTCAATGTGATTTTCTGGATTTTTTTTTCTCATTTTGTCTCTCAGTTGAGGTATACCTATGATGAAAATTGGAGACCTCTCTCATCTTTTAAGTGGGAGAACTTGCACAGTTGGTGGCTGACTAAATACTTTTTTGCCCCACTGTATATGATCAATATTATGATTACAAGAAAAAAAAAGCCCTCAATGCACAGTTAGCAGACAAAAAAGTTCACAAGGACACAGAGAGAGCAGTGAGTGAGTAATCTTTTTCATCAGTTTTTTGAGTCAGTGTGGATGTAGTGTTGAATGTAGGTGTTTGTATCAGTTAAGAACAACAAGGTCTCTTTGGCAGGAGATGTTTTGTCTAGCTGCTGGCATTGTCCTTGGGCCATGCAGCTGGCTGTCCGAAGGCCGTGAGCTCAATGTTTTGAAAACAAAAAAATGCAGATAATCTGGAGGATTTGTGTGAGGGAAGTCAGATTCGTCGAATAGTACTGATCCCAGAGAGAAAAAACTTTATATTCTCTAACAGATTCAGTACTTAATCCTTCATTGCTGGACGTTCACCTTCCTAGACAGTTCTCCATTTGCCGCTGTCAGAGTCCTCTCCATTTGTCTGTCAAGTTGATCAAGTTTGCGGACGACACCACCCTCATCGGGCTCATCTCCAACGGCGACGAGTCCGCCTACAGGAGAGAGGTGGCCCAGCTGGCGTCCTGGTGCAACAATAACAACCTGCAGCTGAACGCTCTGAAGACAGTGGAGATGATTGTAGACTTCAGGAAAGTCACAACCCCTCTGCCCCCCCTCACCCTCTCAGGCTCTCCCATCACCACTGCTGATTCCTTCCGCTTCCTAGGCACCACCATCACCAGGGATCTCAAATGGGAGCTGACCATCAGCTCACTCATCAAAAAAGCCCAGCAGAGGATGTTCTTCCTGCGGCAGCTGAGGAAGCTCAAGCTACCCACCAAGATGTTAGTGCAGTTCTACACAGCCATCATCGAGTCCATCCTCACCACCTCCATAACCGTGTGGTACGCAGGAGCCACTGCCAGGGACAGACTAAGGCTGCAGCGCGTCGTGCGCACTGCTGAGAAGGTGATCGGCTGCAAGCTCCCATCTCTCCAGGATCTGTACATCTCCAGGACCCGGAGGCATGCTGGCCGGATCATAGCCGATCCCTCACACCCTGGTCACGTACTGTTTGCCCCCCTCCCCTCTGGTAGAAGACTTCGGTCCATCCAGACTAAAACCTCCCGTCACATGAACAGCTTCTTCCCCTCTGCCATTAGACTGCTGAACACTAAGTGACTCTCGTGCACCATGTACAGCAGCTCAACCAGACTCATGTTAATCATCACTGTTTTCTTCCTGCATTACCGACTGCACTATATAGTTCTCCACAGTATCTGCTGCTGGCTAATATATATTTTAACTGTTGACCAGTATCACTTAATCTTATCCTACACTTTATTACATGTATAGTTTATTTCTCTTATCTTATCATGTTTAATGTTGCAGCACTGTACCGAGACAAATTCCTAGTTTGTGTACTACATGAACAATGGCAATAAACCTGATTCTGATTCTGGTTCTGATTCTGATTTTTTCAATTTGATGGTTGAACCTCGCTTGGCCAGCATTTTGATAGGTTGTGTCCATCTTCATCAATTTACGGTACACCAGGACAATCCCAGATCCAATCAGAACGATCCCAATCACCATTACTACGAAGACGTACAAATCTTCTACATCTTCGATGGAAAGATCAGACAGGCACAAGAGTTTCCAATTACTTGTGTCCCTCAAATAGCCCGCAGCAGCCGTTCCTGCGGGGCAAACAACCTCCCCCGGGGCACTTTTCCTCGTTGAAAAAATAGTGTCAATTGCGTTCAAAGCCCAGCTTATTAATTCCATAATTTCTTTCGATAATCAGCAGTAAGACATGCAGACAGACGATAGCAAGCTGGGATCCAGTTAGTTAGGGGAGGAAGGAGATGAGTCAGAGCAGGAGAGAAGAAAAAGGCGTCTGCTCTTTTTGGAGGGCGGAAGTGAAGATAACTACACTACACTAAACTGAAGGTAACTGCTACACCTCTTGCCACAGAAGAAACTTTCCAGCAGCTATGCTCCTAAGAGAGTTCAGTGGTAATCATAACAGCATAGTAAAATCACAAGTCAGTCCTAAACTGTTACAGCACAATTAGTGAACAACTGTTGAGTAGTTTGCATCAGTCTCTGTGCCGTCTGGGTTTTAATCTTCTCCCGAATCTGCTGTGGGTCCGCTTGGGCGTCCTGCTGGGACCTTCCTGTAAGGAATCTGCAGCTTGGGGAGGAGAGTGATTATTTGTTCCCTGCAGGGGGGCTGAGTCTTTTCTCTTGGGGGGTCTACCCCGCCGAGGTGCTCTCGCCAACCGTGCAGGCTCGTCTCTCAACAAGAAGGCAGGTTTAAGTCTGTCAATGCTGACTGTTTCTTTTCTATCCCCCAAATCAAGCACAAAGTGTTTATCACCAGGTTCCAGCACTCTGAATGGCCCATCGTATGGTGGGCGGAAAGTTGGATTTAAAGCTTCATGCCTAACAAAAACGAATTCAGCGTTCTTTAAAGCTTGTGGGACAAAAACCCGTGGAAAAGAGTGATGTGCCGGTCCGGGGAGAGAGTCCGGTCCGTTGCTGCCTAAAAACCTCGGGGCTGGAAGATGCCCTGGCTCTGGGTTCTCTGGTAAAAATTCACCTGGGAGCCTGAGAGGTTGTGCAAAAACTAATTCTGCTGGAGAGGCGTCTAGATCCTCTTTGGGCGCAGCACGCAACCCCAATAAAACCCAGGGAAGTTTATTTACCCAATTTGTATCCGTTAGTGAGGCTCTGAGGGCGGCCTTTAAAGATCTGTGAAAACGCTCGCATAACCCATTAGCCTGAGGGTGATAAGCGGTGGTGCGGTGAATTGTCGCCCCTAAGCCGCTGGCCATGGCTGACCAAAGCTCCGAGACAAATTGAGGCCCCCTATCGGACATGATGTCCGATGGGACGCCGAAATGTGCCACCCAGTTTGTCAAAAAAAACGCGAGCGACTTCCTCCGCTGTGGTTTACGCCAGAGGGACTGCCTCTGGCCAGCGCGTGGTGCGGTCTATCATTGTTAACAGGTGTGTGAAACCTTGGGAGGAAGGTAGTGGCCCCACAAGGTCGACATGAACGTGGTCGAACCTTCTAGCAGGGATTGGAAAAGGCTCCAGAGGGGCTTTTGTGTGTTTGTGTTTTTTGGCGCGCTGACAAGAAATGCAAGTTTTTGCCCATTCTTTTACGTTTTTGCGCAGGCCCGGCCACACAAACTTTTCGGCGACCATTTTAACCGAGGCGCGCACACCTGGGTGCGCGAGGGAGTGAATTGAGTCAAAAATACGGGGCGCCATGTAGCTGGGACTAACGGGCAAGGTCGGCCGGTTGAGATGTCGCATATTAGGGGGGGACACGCCGTCGCGTAAACCCCTTTCCTCCAGCCTTAACCCTGTTGGTCCAGACAAGAGTGCGCGCACGTCTGCGTCACTACTTTGCTCTTCTGCCATGGCTGCATAATCTATCCCTGCATGGATTGGTGCTGCGTATGTGTCCGCGTTGGCGAAGAGTTCAGCGGCTGAGGTAGTATAATCTGTCTCCTCGCGTTGTGGCGATGTCACAGCGCGAGAGAGGCAGTCTGCTACCACGTTAAGTTTGCCTGCCACATGTCGAATGTCTGTGGTGAACTCTGAAATCGCAGCCAGCTGTCTTTGTTGCCTGCCTGACCACGGTTTGGAAATTTTAGCCATGGCAAAGGTGAGCGGTTTGTGGTCTACAAAAGCCGTGAAACTCCGCCCTTCTAACCAGAACTGGAAGTGAAGGATGGATAAATGAAGTGCTAGCAGCTCCCTGTCAAAAGTGCTGTATTTACGCTCAGTTTGGTTTAGCGATTTGCTGAAGAATGCCAAAGGTTGCCAGATTCCGCTGACATGTTGTTCTACAACTGCCCCTATAGCTAGGTCCGAAGCGTCTGTGGTTAGCGCAATGCGGGCCGAGGGATCGGGGTGAACCAACAATGTGGCATTAGCTAGGGCGCTTTTTACTTCCGCGAAGGCGTGTTCGCGCTCCGGGGTCCATTCGACCGCGTTGGAAGCTTTTTGTTTTCTGAGCGCGTCATATAGGGGCTGCATGAGCTGAGCTGCATGGGGGAGGAAATGGTTGTAAAAATTAACCATTCCTAAAAATTCTTGCAGCGATTTAACCGTTTGTGGCCGTGGGAAACTTTTTATCGCGTGAACTTTGTCTGGAAGTGGGACTGCCCCCTTCGGAGAAACTCTGTGTCCTAAAAAATCAATTTGTGACACGCCAAATTTGCATTTGGCTGGATTGATTATTAACCCGTGCTCTTCTAGCCTCTGAAAAACCATAGTGAGATGCTGCTCGTGTTCTTCCTGAGACGGGCTGGCTACCAGCATATCGTCGAGGTAGACGAAAACAAAAGGGAGGTCGCGTAATCCGCTGAAAGGTTTGAACCGCGCCTTTGAGGCCGAAAGGCATTCGCAAAAATTCAAAAAGGCCGAAAGGGGTTATTACAGCTGTTTTAGGAATGTCCTCTGCTCGAACTGGGACTTGATGATAACCGCGGACCAGGTCTATTTTTGAAAAAATGCGCGCACCCACCAGATGCAGTGAAAAATCTTGAATGTGAGGAATTGGGTAGCGGTCATGCGCTGTCGCATTGTTTAATCTGCGGTAATCGCCGCACGGTCTCCAAGAACAGTCGGATTTCGGAACCATGTGAAGTGGTGAGGCCCAGGGGCTTTTCGAGCGTCTGATAATGCCTAATTTTTCGAGGGTGGTAAACTCGTCCCGAGCTATGGCGAGCTTAGCCGCGTCTAAGCGCCGAGCTTTGGCAAATACGGGTGGGCCCGTTGTGGGAATAAAATGTTCAACCCCGTGTTTAGCCACTGTGGCTGAGAATTTGGGAATTGTGAGTGCTGGAAATTGGGTGAGGAGTTGATCAAACTTACCTCCTGCTGTGGTGACGCTGGCCTGCACGGGTGGTAGAGAAAGTCGAGCTGAGCAGGGAATAGAAGCAAAGGACAGTGCATTAACCAAGCGCCTGTTCGCTAGATCAACTAATAACCCATGTGCACACAAAAAATCTGCACCCAACAAGTTAAAACTCACCGCCACTACAACAAATGTCCATCTGTAGTTGCGGCCGTGGACGCAGAGGTGCAGGCTCTTTTCGCCAAAAGTGTCGATGGTGGAGCCGTTGGCTGCCACCGCTCCGTTGCCCCGGGGGCCCATGGCCCGGTCTGCTTGGGAGGGCATGACAAAACTTAGTTGAGCTCCCGTGTTAATAAGGAACCGCTTGCCGGTGTGTCCGTCCGTCACATATAAAAGCTTGCTTTTTTCGCCGAGAACCGCCGCTGTTAACGGCTCTCGGCTTCGGCGTTTTCCCGAAATTGTGAATTTGCAGGGGGGAACGCATTTGTAAGCCTTCTCGGCGAAGCGGTGGTGGTAATAACAAACGTCACTCCGTCTGTTGCGTCCTGGCCGTGTCGCTGTCACCGCGGGCTGGCTCTGCTCAGTGATTTGTGGCTCCCCGTGGCTCAGGACATCAGTGTTGAGGTCTGCGGATGCTGCTGTGGGTGTCTGCTCCTTGCAGGCGTTGACGAGCCGTTGAGCTTCGTGAGCTAGCGTGCGGAAGTCTTGCTGGGTGCTGCATCGCATGTTGGCCAGCGTCCCTCTCATGTGTGGTGGCAGCGTACTGAGGAATATGAAATGGAAAAGGAAGTTGTCATTGTCCTCTTCTTTAAGTTGCAGTAAGTCCTCCATGAGGGCCTTGGGTCTGCCTCCTCTGTGGCCGTAAACCGCCAGGATCCTCTCGGCTCTCTCCTCGGCTGAGGGGACGTAATTTGCCACGATGGTCGCTTTCAGTTCTTCATATTTGTCCTGGGCCGGCGGCTGTTGGATTATGCTCCGCGCACATCTCGAAGTGGCGGCGTTGAGTTTGGCGACGATGTGATAAAACTTTGTATCGTCAGCCGTGATGCCCGCAAGTGCAAACTGGGCTTCAGCTTTTTTTTTTTTTTTTTTGTTACTTATTTGTACCCGTAGGTAGACTTGGTTTGCAGTCTGGTGACAAGCCACCGGCCGCTGGTCGCTGCGTGCGCGAGCGCCCTAAAGCTTGCAGAAACCACGAGGCAGGGTCTTCCTGCCAGAAGTCCGGCAGGTTGACGGTGACGGCGTTTGTGTAGACCGTCACTGCTGTGTCCGCAGGGTGAGAGTGCCTTGCTTCGGCTCTCTCCACGGCGCTGGTGCTCGGTTGAGCCCTCTCTATCACTTCTGCCGTGGGGGAACGTCGTCCAACTGTTCCCCTGTCTGCATGGGCGCCGGCGTCTGCCTGGGTCGCCACAGATGAGTCGATCGCGGGGGAACGCCTCTGGTCCATACTCGCGTCAGGGTCACCAGTGTATAAGAGCTTGGAAGAATGAGGCAATGTGATATATAAACCAAAGTTTATTATCAGCTCCTCTAACAAGTCTCATCTGAGTGCAGCAGCAGAAGAAGGAAAAAAAGAGACCGAACACCTTCGGCTCTATGAACTTATACTTGCACATAACAAAAGACATGCATATCAAAAGCTGACATCCCTCATTATCTTAATCCCCCCATTATCTTCGTACTCCTCCTCATGGCCCTGGGGGGTCAGGGCAGCTCCTCCGGTCTCCACCACAGTGCCTGGGAAGCTCTTTGATCTTCACTGGCAGTTGAGACTCTTTGTCCTGTTCTGAGGTGTGAAGTCGCCTTACATATGTAATCACCAAACATTCTCACATGCTTCAACATATGTAGGTTATGGAATATATGATTAATATAGACCACACCAATACCACCATTTAGAATGTGTTTTTTCTTGTCTCTTTCTTACTTATATTTTCTTACAAATTTTAAATAAACAGCCTCTTTCACAACTTGTTACTTCTGCTCGTGAATTCCTACTAAATGGGTTACTTTCTTATGTGCTGGCATTTCCAATTCAACCTCCCTCAGTACTGTCGCTTGAATTTAAGAAAAACTATGTAAAATGTTCAGCTTAATGTAATGTTTCCAAAATTATTTTGATGGTACATCAACCTTTGACAGGGTGGGTGAATGTCACTTCCCTCATAGCCTGAGTGGACCCACATTGCCTGCAACAGCTCTGTTCTGGGTAGGAACACTGAAAGGACTACAACTATGGTGCCTATGACCTCAGTCCCACCAGCCAATCACAGGACACAATTTTAGCCACCAACAACCAAGCATCCTGTGATTGGCTGTTGGGACCGAGGTCATAGTCACCATAATTATAGTCTTTTCAGTGTTTCTACCCCATTGAAGAAAGTTACATAGTGCTGCTTTAAGCATCAGTAAAGTGTAAACTGAACAGTCTCACTGTGGCTGGGACTTCAGTTCTTTGAGTGCAGGTGTGAATAATCTGTACTCTCACTGTGTTGGTTCTGGTCCCCCGGTGGCTCTACCAGCTGCTTAAACTCCACATTGACGTGAACTTCAACCCCCAGCAGTAAGGCAACCTTCAGCAGGACCAGCTGCAGCTGACGAATACCTGCACACAGGAGACAGGAGATACCAAGTGGTGGATCCTGCTGCCCTGATCCTGGTCAACATACACAGGAAACACAAAACAGATGATGGACTTACTGATGTGGTCAATGGAGCCAGCACAGAACTTTCCGTAAAACTTTTTGGCTCCAAGGCCCCGCAGGTCGTGGATGGTGAAGGGCCACAGGTGGAGCACGTTATTTCTAGAAAATGAATTCCTCTTCTCCAGCAGTACTACCCGAGCCCCCATGAAGCTCAGCTCTAATGCCGTCCTCAGGCCGCAGGGTCCCGCCCCAATGATCACACACTGACCAATCAGAGAGGAGACAACCACAACCAGTTAGAACTCAATTCAGTCATTGGTAGGGTGGTTTAAGGGAAAGGGAACTGGCCAGAGCATCAAAATATAATTAAAAAGGACAGTAAAAAAAAAAAAAAAAAAAAAAAAAAATTCAGTTCAATATATTTAAGAAATAATGATACATCTTATCCAACTTATTCCTGGGGGTGCTACTGTAGGAATGATTATGGGCGGAGCTTCCGGTTTTGGCTAAAGTCGTGTTAAATCAGTCAGTAAGAGTGGAGTAGCAGGGGCATTTAAAACAGCATTTTTAAAACTTTTTCAAATTCATTTTAATGTATAGTCCACATATGTGTTTTGCACTCAAGTGGCAGCTAATTTCAGCATTTGTAGTTTTTGTATTTTTTTTTTAATGTTTTGGCATAGTTCTGGTACTTGTTGCTGGGGTTCGTGGTTGCGCCATAGACTGTATAAATGGAGACTTCTCACTGGTGATGCATAGATGATGCACTGAAAATGGAAAAAGACTGTTCTTGTGATCGGTGGTACAGATATGAGCACAGCAGGTATGTTTTCACTTGTATGGATGTCACAGATCTTACATTAATGTGTTATGTCACCAGAATTAAGGCTGAATGAAGTAAAATAATAGATAAAAAATAGTAACAGTTTGCTTCCTAAAGCTTAACGATTTAAGAAAGCTATCAAATAGTTTTTTGGGTTTTTTTTTTTGCATTCGTTGCATTGCCTTGGAACGATATGGACTTCAGCACGTTTCAGCATTAATTTTTAAATTATCATAAAATATAGGTCAATAAAATTCTGAACAATTGTCAGAAAATGTCTGTATGTGTTAAGTTAAATAACAAGCATTTATGGCATGACAACAGCATGAGCATTTTAATTTCAGGGTAAAACACAGCTGTCTGTATATACCATGACAGCCAAACACGGTGTTGTGGCGTACGTCTGCTCTAAGGTAAATTTGATTATGTCCAACATATTTTGACAAAATGCATCTGACTTCATTGCGGTGGAGACATTGATATACCTCAGAGCTTTTATTTGTTTATCATCTTAGCAGCTGTGCTAACAGAGCTATTGTCCGCCAGGCCACTTTTTAAGGTCATCTTCCTATCCCTCGATACTCATGGGAAGTGGTATGATTATATTACTGTTTTTGAGGTGCAAAAGGCCACGTTCCCGCATTTTTGATGCCGAAGTCATTGTTTTTTATCAAGGAAAAGTGTCCCATTTCAGTGACAACCATAGATTCTAAACTAGAACCGGAAGTTGCTACCATAATTCACACAAGGCATTATGGGGTTAGGAATAAGGTGAATACATACATGCATGTAGGGGTGTGTGTGTGTGTGTGTGTGTGTGTGTGTGTGTGTGTGTACATCCAAATCAATCATTGTAAGTCCAGTTGTGGACTGTTAATAGATACTGGACAGCCAGATGTGCCCAATATTTCTTTTTGGTCCAAATATTTCTTGTCTTCCGTGTTTAATTGCTTGTGGCCACTAAGCCTGTTCTTGGTTATGAGCTGTCTCTGGTTTCAACCTCTGACAGTTAAGAGATATTGGTTTATTTATTAAAACTTTATTCTTGATACAGAAAGGGTCCATAACACAGATCAGACAACATTAAAATACATGAGTAAAAAAAGAGAAACAGAATATTTATATATATGAACAGAATCAAAAGTGCAGTTTTTCATGCTAATGTGCCCTCAGCCTGGATGACTAACGACAGCAACTCTTGCTTGGGTTGCTCAAAGCCGCAATGATGCCATTCCTACTTACATCCAGGCGAAACAAATACTGCATTGTTAATAAGATTAAAAAAAAAGATTTAAAAAATAAGATAAAAATCTATGCTATTAACAATACATTTAATACTTACACAAGTCTCAACAATCCTTCTTTGGAGCCACCTCAAACCACAGAACATAATAATGCTGATAATGAAACTGAGGACAACAACTGATTCATAAAGTCCTGATACAAGGATAAGGACAGCTACGTATTTGCATTTGGATCTCAAAGACTAGCCAATCAGTCACATGACCTGACTCTAACAAAACTCTTTTGGTACTGTGAAGGTGTTGCTTACAAACCTATAGAAGATTCATGGCAAAATCAGCTTAATAATATCTGATATGAAGAAATGAAAACATTTTGAGAGTAAAATGGAAACCTGTTTAATCTTATCATGTGTATTTAATAAAATGAATGTACTGTATCTGCAGTGGTGGTGCATATCCTTTGTCTTAAATAAATACCGTTATGTTGCTGCAGACTCGGGCCCTTTGGTACTCCTGCTGTGCGGCCCTCCGGTCCAGTTTGGCCCAAAGACCATTGGCCCTCCAGTAGTTAAGGCGCTGTTTGATTGGCCGGTACAGGGGCCTCTCAGTGGCACTTGGGTCCAGCTGTAGGTGTTCACACAGCTGGCTAAAAGAGCGCAGTGCCACCCTGCAGGTCGACGCAGACACAAACTCATCGAACAGCTCTTGAGCTTTTCCTTCTGGGTAAAACTTGTCTCCCATGGCGACTCATGAAGCTGGAGGGCACCATGGGAATGGTGTAACCTGATGATGTGGTCACTGAAAGACTTCAGCTCGTGCTAACATCTGGTGAAACACACATTAAGACTCAGATGGGTTTACACCTACGCAGGTTGTCACATCTGTTAGGCAGGACTAAGCTACTCTGTCACTGATTGTTAATATGACGTCCTGAGAGGTTCAAAACCACAACCTTCTAGTTGTGAGGAGACAGTGCAAACTAATTTAACCTTATGCTGCCCCTTCATCAAAAAAAGTGTTTCTGAATGAATAGACATAGACCCCAAACTAGTCTTTTTCAACCAAAGTTGTTAAAAGAAAATGGCAAGTTGTTTTTTTTTGCTAAAATATTAAATACATTTCTCCTGCTTAATACAAAAACTAAAAAAGTTCAACATGTTAAGAACAAGGTTCCATGTAGATTTTACAGGAATTAAAATGAAGGAGAATCCTCAGACAAAGCTTTGAGCAGCACACTGAAAGCTACAGTATAATCCTGTGACAGTGGTGTGAGGACTGGATCAAGTCCAGACCTTCTGATGGGATAAACCTGACCTCCTGCTGGCCCTGTCTGAATGTCAGCAGAAACATACCTCAGCTGCTTTCACAAACACATCAATCAGCGATCAAATCAAAATATCACACCAAGATTTCACTGAACACTGGACAAGATTGTTTCAACTGGATTCTCATAGCCGATGATTCTCTAACTTGACACTTCACCTTAAAATCTCCAATATTTGACTTCTTCACACACTGAATCGTTTTCTTGTTCAAATATGATCGATGACTATTAATTCCACAGAGAAACTCTTTTCTGTAAATCCACTTTAGATTTTTTTATTTTTTCAATAGTTAAATAATCTAGACAGCATCATACGATAAGTCAATATGTATATACACACTACTCAAAAAGTTAGGGATATTCGGCTTTCAAGTGAAATTTCAGGATGCACCTAAAATGCTCTATAACCTTTACAGGTGAACTTAATTTGACCTTTTCTAGCCTTTTGAAAGCACATGTCCAACTGATCAATGTTTCAGTACTTTTTGCATAACTTGCTCTTCTCTAACAAGGTGCTTAACGGCAAAATTCACAACAGGTGATTGATCCATGAATCGACCAATAAATTTTCCTTAATCATTCAAGTAGGTTCATTTTGTCTTCTTTTAATTATTTACCTTTTGTTCTTACTAAAGACAAACATAGAAAGGAGATGTCTTTACCTTCTTAACATGTTTCGACATGAGAAAATAAGGAAAGGACACACACAAGAACTCACTGACCATCTGAATAGCACGGACAGCACTGGGAATATAAAATTCACACACGAAGAGGAGGAAAATGGCACCATAGCCTTTCTGGACATGAAAATCCACCACAATGATGACGGCAGCAGAAAAATCACAGTCTACAGGAAACCAACCCACACAGATCAATACCTACTATGGACATCAGAACACCCCACAGCACACAAACTATCAGTTGTCAGGACGTTATATGAACGGGCCACCATCATCACAGACCAAAAGACAGACAGGAGGAGGAAAACTGCCAATATCCAGTATGGGCCATAAACAAAGGGAAAGAGCAAGTCAAAAACAAAGAAAACTAGAAAAGCACTCAGAGAGCGCAGACCTCCGCCAAGCGCCACAGTTCCTCCCATACAGTGTTTGTGTGTACGTTTTCAGATTCCTTGGCCATGAAAACATATGACTAGCAATTGGATTGACAATGATAGGATTAGTGGTTCAGTAGTTATTCACGAAAATGGCATTTTCCATAATGGCGGCCACAGTTCCCCCCCATACAGTGTTTGTGTGTACGTTTTCAGAGCCGAAATCCAAAACAAGGACACCATAACTATACCATACATCTGAGGGATCACGGAACCAATTCAAAGGATCATGAAAAAATACAAAATAAACACAGCAGTAAAACCACACAAAAAATTAAGACAGTTATTAGTACACCCCAAGGACAGAATAGAACAAGAAAAAAATGCAATGTAATATATGAAATATCATGCAGATCATACAACAAAATCTACATTGGAGAAACTGGAAGATCATTCACCACAAGAAAAAAAGAACACCAGAAGGAATGTGAGAAGGAAACACAAGGACGACTCACAAGATCACAAAAAGAAAAGGCAGAACAAGAAACATTAAAATCAGCAATATCAGATCACTGCAAAAGAAATAATCACATCATGGACTGGGACAACGCAAAAACTATTGGATCAGAGAGCAACAGACACAAACGCTGGATCAAGGAGGCCATGGAAATCAGGAAGCGGGGAAAAGACATCATGAACCGAGATGAGGGGGCCTTTATGCTTTCCCACACCTGAGATCACATTCTCCAGAGACCATCTCACTGCGGAAAGCGGGGCCGGCTCGGTGGATCTGACAAGTCTGCTGAGCTGGCCCCGCCTACGAAAGTCAGCTGATAAAATGTCACCTGGCAGCAATCAGCTGACTCTTCTGACGAAGGCTGCAGTGCACAGTCGAAACATGTTAAGAAGGTAAAGACATCTTTCTTTTTTTGTCTTTAATAAGAATAAAAGGTAAATAATACATTTTCTGGTTCAATTAGAATTGGTATTTAAACAGTCCTCTTCATCATGCTGTTCACATTTTGACATCATGAGACCAAGACGACACCGAACAACTGATCAACAGTACCTGGCCATTGCAAGGCTTCAAACAGCATGCTCTCAGAGGGAAGTGGCCACTGAGCTTAGTGTCACAGAGTGTCATCAGGAAGTTGCAACAGAGATACAGAGAGACTGGAAGAGTCACAGAAAGGCATAGAAGTGAACGTCCTTTGGCCACATCCCACGCTGATGACTGCTTCATTGTGAACAGTGTGGAACTGGATGATGAATGAGACTCAACTACAGACACATTTAGGGGGGCAAGAGGCATCCAAGTGTCACGTCAGACCATTCAAAACCATTTAGATCAGCATGGTCCGTGTGCTAGACGACTTGCAAGAGTACTTGACCACACCACCAGGCACAGGCGTCATCATCTTGCATGGGCCAGGGAGCATTTATGCTGGACAAGGGACCAGTGGGCCTCAGTGCTGTTCTCTGATGAAAGTCGATTCCCGGTGAGCAGAAATGAGGGCTGCCAACGGTGTTGGAGGCATCAAGGAGAGCGCTACGCATCAGTCACTGTTGTCACCAGATGAGCCTTTGGTGATGGTGGTGTTACAGTCTGGGCAGGTGTGTCTAGTCAATACAGAACTGCCCTACACCTTGCGAATGGTACAGTGACAAGCTGATACTACCTGATTAACATCATTAATCCAGTCATTGTGTCCCTGCATGAACAACACAGGCCTAATTTCATGCTTCATGGCCGACAATGCTCCAGCTCACGGAGGTTGCACCATTTGGGAACGGCTGCTGGAGGCTGGGGTACCTCAAATGGAGTGGCCTGCACTTTCTCCAGACCTGAATCCCATAGAAAACCTATGGGATCAGCTGAGTCGCCGTGTAGAGGATCATAACCCTGCACCTCACAACCTCAATGACCTGAGGGCCGCCCTTCAAGAAGACTGGAATGCCATGCCTCAGTAGACAATAAGTCAACTTGTGAACAGCATGAGACGTCGTTGTCAAGCTGTAATTGATGCTCAAGGGTGAATAGAATAGAATAGAATAGGCTTTATTGTCATTGTACAGTTGTACAGGACATCAAAATTGTGGCTGCTCCACCAGGCTACTGCACAATAAAATTAGAGAGAAGGATTTGATAAAACACAGTTACAGAATACACAATTTAAACATATGTCTGAAATAAAAATAAAAATAGCCCACAGGTATATACACAGGTATGGTAATGGATTCCTGGATGGAATTGGGTACATAAGAGTGTGGAGTGCAGAACACATGATTGAATGAAATAGCCCGAGGATTATGGAAAATACACACAGGAATGGTAGTGGTGACAGATGACAATTATTGAGACATTGACATTTTTTGTTGTGGTATACCCACCACTGTTGCTGGCTCTTTTTCAATAAATTGTTAGAGATGAGGAAATCACTATTGCATGCATCTACTTAAATGCCCTACTTTCATGATGTAATATCACTGTAGCGTGAACTTTTTACGTGTTCGATAAATTTTACCCGAAAGCCAAATATCCCTAACTTTTTGTGAATAGCCCACCCATGCACACACACACACACACACACACACATATGAGGGAGGATGAAAAGTTCACAGGCTGACTAAGAAGATAGTGATGGAACTGGAAGCTTTAAGAGAGCATGGGATTGTTTTTTTTTTTTTTGTTTATAACTGTAATGTGGTGAGGTTATTGTATTGCTACATAATGGATACTACTGTGGTTGTTGAACTATTTTTTTGTTTTACACAGACACACACACACACACATGAGGGGGGCTGAAAAGTTCATAGGCTGACCATGATGCAGTGGTCAATGTTGTTTATTGCACCCACTGACAGTTCTCTCACTCTCATCTCTGTTCTGCCCTCTTGTTCCTCGGCCACTGAAGCACAAATACTATTGGCTCAGCACCTACAAGCATAACTCTGGCTAGCATTTGTTCATTAAGACACCACATGTAACAAATTCTATCCAGTACTTGGGGATACACTTGTCCATAAACTGAGAATCATTGGGGCAGCAGTAACAAAACCAAAATCTATTATCACGGACTTCCGTTTATGGCTGCCACGTAGGACGGACGTGTCTCGCTCTGCTCTGCTCCTGGAGAAAAAAATCGGCAAATAACTCTCTCATTTGGGACAGAACGTATCCCAGCATTTGGGCGAGGATATGTCGGCGAAGCCTAAGGCTGGAAAACCAGGAAAAGGAAAAAGCGAGCCGCCGAAACAGTCCAAATTAACGGACTTTCAGGTCTGTGACGCAGCAAACAAAACTCCATATATGGCGGAGGAGGCTGGCAACGGTGCGATTTCTGCGGGGAATGGCGCAGATGCGCTGATGGCTGCCATGAGTTCAATGAGAGCGGACTTTTCCTCTAGATTTGATGGGATTATGACAGCGTTGGAAGGAATAAGAAAGGAATTGGGTGACTGTGTAGAATGAACGGCGCAGATGGAGCTCCGTCTCGCTAGTGCTGAAGATGACGTCACCCGTCTTCAATTAAAGGTGCGCACTTTGGAAAAAAAAAATAAATCTCTGGAAGATAATATTTTGGATTTGGAATCTCGGTCGAGACAGAATAATTTGAGGCTGGTGGGTCTTCCAGAGGAATCAGAAGGTCGGGACGTATGTTCCTTTCTGGAAAAGTGGATTCCGGAGGTGCTGGGCAGCGAGGAGTTGCAATCAGCAGTGGTTCTGGAAAAAGCACATCGTATTGGCCCACGGAGAGATAAGGGACCGCCGAGGACCTTAATTATGAAGTTTCTTAGCAACAGAGACAGGATGAAGATCTTCAACGCTGCACGTGCTAAAGGAGAGATTAAACACCAGGACCAGCAGGTGCGGTTCTACCCAGATTTGGCCACAGGAATCCAGCAATTGAGGAAGCAGTTTGATCCCGTACGTAAGGAGCTGCGCAACCTTGGGATTCGTCATGGTGTAATCTATCCTGCGAGACTGCTGACCACGTATGAGGGCAGAACCCACATCTTCAAGACCCCAGAGGAGGCGCAGGAGTTCATCAAGAAGATCAAAGAAGAAGAAGAGACTGGTGGGAGCTAAGCATGAACAAAATATAAGGTAGAATAATTAAGCATTTGCACAGGCATCTGACTGACTTGAAGTAAATAGTAAGTTTACAAAATATAGATTGTATTATATATTAAAAAAACAAAACAAAAACAAAACAAAAAAAAAACAACTATGATGTACAAAGTTGTTAAAAATTTTGGAGTTAAGTTGGAAAACTACAGAGGAGAGTTAATGTTACGTCATTAAAAGCAGTAGAGTTAGGGTGATTGGGAGGATGAAGAAGGAGTGGTTTAGGCTGTTCCCCGTGGGTGTGGAACGGTCGATGGCTATATCGGGAGACAGAATTTTTCTTTTGATTTTGGGGGGTTTGCCACAAGTGTGGGAAGGGGAAATTTGTTTGTGTGTAGTTTGTAGGATGAATGTTCAACCACTCATGTTTTTGCTTCTCTGTATGAGCATGTTTACACTGCAAGGTAATCCCAAACTCTCTATTGATCATGGACCAAAGTGTTAATCTTAATTTAACTTCATGGAATTGCAGAGGTCTACAAAATTTAAAAAAACTTAAACAAGTTATGAATAAAATAAAGGACATGGGTTCAAGAATTGTGTTTTTACAAGAAACTCATCTGATAGAGGAGGATGTTAAAAGAATTAGGAGTAGATGGCAGGGAAGTGTATTCACCTCTTCATTTTCATCCCGAGCCAGGGGAGTTATGACTCTCATACATAAATCAGTTCCTTTTCAAGTGAAAAATGTAATTGGAGACAAATTTGGAAGATATGTAATCATTCAAGGTTCTTTGCTATTAGAAAATATAAATCTTGTGAACTTATATGGTCCCAATATAGATGATCAGAAGTTCTTTGCTAATTTATTTCTCATCTTATCATCACTTACAGGGCAACATATAATAGCAGGGGATTTTAATTGTACATTGAATCCAGGTGTGGATAGATCAACAGGACTGGATTGTACGCACATTGGATGTAGGATGACTATTAATCATTTTATGAAAGAATTGAGATTGTTAGATATATGGAGAGAAATGAAACCACAAGTTAAAGCCTATTCTTGTTATTCCAGTACCTACAAGACATTCTCGCGTATTGATTATTTTTTGATTTCCACAGAATTAAGGTCCAAGATTCAAAACTGCTTTTATGATAACATCGTGATCTCTGATCATGCACCCTGTTGTCTAATATATGTAGATAAAAAATTGACAAAGGAATCAGGTAGATGGCAATTTCAGCATAAATGGCTTCAGGATGAGGAATTTGTCAAGTATATAGAAAAACAGATAGACGAGTTCTTTGACATCAATACTACACAAACATCAGCATGTGTAAAGTGGGAGGCTTTCAAAGCTTTTATTAGGGGACATATTATTAGTTATACAGGATCAAAATCTAAGAAGACTCGAGAGGAGAGAGCTAAATTGGAACATAAAATAAAAAATCTTCAGGAAAAAGTGTATGCAGGAAGTGACCCAAGGTTGGAGAATGAATTACTGATTTTGAGAGCTGAATACGACAAAAAATCAGCGAATAGAGCTGCCTCGAGTCTTCTAAGATTGAAACAATCTTTTTATGAACAAGGTGAAAAATCAGGAAAATTATTAGCATGGCAGATTAAACAATTGGCAATTAAAACACCAATTACCAGTATTATAAGTAACCTTTAGAAATTAATAGAGCCTTTAGAAATTACTATGAAAAATTATATGATACCAAAAATGAACCTGATTTAACAAAACTAAATGGGTTTTTGAACGAACTATCTATACCGTGTATTCCAAATGAAAACAGGGAGATATTGGAGTCTAAAATTAGTCAAGAAGAAGTTGGGCTAGCCATTGATAATATGAAATCAGGAAAAAGTGCAGGACCAGATGGTCTTCCAGTTGACCTTTATAAAAAATTTAAGAATAAATTAATAAAACCTTTTTTGGAAATGGTTTTAGAAGCATTTCAAAATAATAATTTACCATCATACATAAATAATGCCTTAATTATACTGCTGCCAAAACCAGGTAAGCCCTCTAATAAATGTGAAAATATGAGACCAATAAGCCTATTAAACGCCGACCTTAAGATAATCAGTAAAATTTTAGCAAGACGAATACAAGAAATTTTACCAAATATTATTAATCGAGATCAGAATGGCTTTATAAAGGGTAGACAAGGCTTCCATAATGTAAGAAGACTATTTAATATTATTTATTTTAATAAAGAAGCACCGGATACAGCTCTCCTATCATTGGACGCCGAAAAGGCCTTTGATAGAGTTGAATGGCTCTTTCTTTTTGAAGTCCTACAAAGGTTTGGACTTGGAAATAATTTCATAAAATGGGTTCAAATAATATACAATAATGCTACAGCAGAAATCCTAACAAATAACAATATTTCAAAACCAATAAAAATCAATAGAGGATGTCGACAAGGCTGTCCACTTTCACCTTTACTGTTTACTATGGCAATTGAACCTTTAGCGATAGCGATACGTTTACATTCACAAATATATGGAATTAAAGTTGGACCAACAGAACATAAAATCTCCCTGTACGCCGATGATATAATTTTGTTTATGTCGAATCTAAAAAAATCAATTCCAACCTTGTTGAATTTAATAAAGAATTTTGGGGAAATATCAGGATATAAAATAAATAAAACTAAATCTTCAATATTAATGCTAAATGAGACCCAGAGAAATTACCCAGCCCCTGAGGTAAATCAATTCAATGTTGTAAATCAGTTTAAATATTTAGGAATCCAAATTATGCCTAAGCTAGAATCAGTCGCCAGTGTCAACCATGAAGCCTTAATGTCAAATATCAGTGAGTTAACTCAGAGATGGATGTCACTACCAATGTCGATGATCGGGAGAATCAATATACTTAAAAGTAATATTTTACCTAAAATACTTTATTTATTTCAATACATTCCCTTATCACCACCTTTAGATCTATTCTCAAGAATAAAAAAAAAAGTTAGTGGAATTTATATGGAACAACAGGAGGGCTAGATTACGTTTGTCTTTATTATATTTACCATTTGATCGTGGAGGTCTGAAATGTCCAAATTTTATGTTATTGGTCGGCACAACTGAGGTCTATGACATATTATTTTTCATCAAATGATCTCCCTCACTGGACTGAAATGGAATCATACAATTTACCTTTACCTCTTCCCATATTCATATACTCAGATTCGGCAAAAAAATTACAAAAACAAGTTAAAAATCCATTTGTAAAGCATATGATCAAAATATGGTGTGAAGCTAAAAACTATTTAAAAGAACCACAGTTATTGTCACAATTTAGTCCAATATGGGGTAATCAATATTTTAAACCAGGGAGAGCGGACGCTGTATTTAAAGTATGGAATTTAAAAGGGATACAAAAGATTCAGGATTTATATTTGCCATGTGCAGACAACATAATGTCTTTTGAAGAGCTGAGGATCAAATTTAATCTCAATAGAACACATTTTTTTAAATATCTTCAACTTAGAAACTTTATTCGATCAAATCAAAATAAAGCTCTCACTCGACCTATTTATTCATCCTTGGAAAAAATGATGATGAAAGATAGTAAAAGAAAGGGTATTATTTCAGAGTTTTATAACTCATTGACACTATCTTCAAGTGAAAATTCACTGAAAAGATTAAACTACTGGAAAGAAGATCTGCAAATTGAAATTTCAGAGGAACAATGGGAATTGGCTTGTACAGAAGCTCAAACCAAATCAATAAATGCACGCCTTAAATTGATACATTTCAAATGGTTAATGCGGATGTATGTTACACCGGAGGAGTTAAATAGATATAACAAAAATATACCAGATACATGCACAAAATGCATGGAAAGTAAAGGAACCCTATTTCATTGTTTATGGGAATGTAGATTAATAAGAATGTTTTGGGAAGAGGTGAGGGTAACAATTGAAAAAATAATCTCAAAACAAATCATATTGAATCCTAAACTGTTTTTGTTGGGTCTGTACCCAGAAAAGCATAATTTTAATAAAAGTGAAAGAACATTCATAGACCTCAGTTTGCTTAATGCCAAAAAATGTATTGCACTATTATGGAAAAAGACTCATAGACCAGATGTGACTCAGTGGTTAAGACAGATGTTAACAAACCTTCCATTAGAAAGAATAACATATATACTAAAATCAAAGGAAATTGTGTTTGAGAATATATGGAGACCTTTTATTGATTATGTAAAAAATTTAAACATAACTCTTGAAGAAGAAGGTGAATGATGTGTGTGGACCTTGTAAATTCCAAACTGGTGAACATAATATGTATACTTATGTATTGGATTGTCTAGACTAAACAGAGGAGCATTGTTGAAGACTTGATTTTGTTGGTGGTTGTTGGTGTTTTTAGTGCATTTTTTTTTTTTTGTAGTACTTTAGTGTTAGTGTTTGATTGTTTGTATCATGTTTGTTAAAAAAAAAAAAAAGGTTCAATAAAGATATTGTGGAAAAAAAAAATCTATTATCACTTACTCATTCTAGATATTAACTCTAACCACACTGGAGGAAAAATAAAGAACAAGTGACCAGGTACAGTAAAAAAAAAATAAATAAATAAAATAAAATAAGGGATAATAATAAAAAATTGCCATGACTCATATGGGTCTGTAAAAACTTTAATCTGGACCTTAACATTTCACACAATGACCACAATAGCAGCTACAGTGCTTTGAAAAAGTACCTTTCCTGATTTCTTAAATTTTTACATGTGGCACACTTAATTGTTTCAGATTAACAAATTTTAATAATCAGACAAAGATAACTCAAGTAAATACAAAATGCAGTTTTTAAATGATGATTTCATTTATTAAGGTAAAAAAGCTATCCAAACCTACCTGGCCCTGTGTGAAAAAGTAATTGGCTCCTAAACCAAATAACTGATTGTGCAACCCTTAGCAGCAACAACTGCAATCAAGCGTTTGTGATAACTGGCAACGAGTCTTTTACATCGCTGTTGAGGAATTTTGACCCACTCTTTGCAGAACTGTTTTAATTCATCCACACTGGAGGGCTTGAGCTTGTCATCATGAACTGATAGTCAGACAATTTCCATAAGGATTTTCTGGTAGAGATAGAATTTATTTATAGATACTTTGTCACGAGCTGGGGCTGGGATTTCTGCCTGACCCAGTCTCGTGGTTTTCTCAAGAGTATTTGTTTGTCTATTATATTATCATGTTCCTCTTAGTGTTATTCTGCCTTTTATTTTCTCCAGTTGTGTTTCAGTTATTTTTGGCCAGGTCTTGTTTTGTAACTGTTTTTGGTTCATGTCTATTTGTATTTGTTTTCAGTCTGCAGTGATTATGTTTGCTCTTTATATATTATGGTGCTTTTCTCTGGGTTGACAGCTGTCAGGTGATTTCCAGGTTTGTGCTCTGCAGGGGGCGTCACCTGTCAAGTTGTCAATCCAGCCGCTCCTCTCTCATCTATCCAGCTGATTTCAATTATTATTGTTTCCCTGTGCCTGCTCAGGTCATGCAAGCCCACACTGGTGCTCACTTTGGCTAATCACATATTAGTACTTAAGCTCTGCTGTTTCTATGTTTTATTGCCACTTCGTTAAAGGAGTCTGCTGTATTCTCCTTCGTATCAGCAACCTTGATCCTCTGTATGTGCTGTTCACCCCTCTGGAGCTTTCCCCACTCTGAGGCACATCTTGTAAGTTTTTCCCTTGTTGGGCATTCTTGTATTCTGGGCATATTTGGACTGTTCTGTTTCTTTATTTATTAAACACACAACACCATCCAGCGCTTGGGCTCGTTTCTCTCCGCCTCGCAAAGGCGGACATGACATGCTCTGTTTTTGTTTCTTATCTGTCGTTGAATTTCTTTAAATCATTGCATGATGTGTTGCATTTTGAGTTTTTTTTTTTTTAGCTTACTTCATTTTTTCAGACAGGTTGTAGTTAACTCCTTAGGATCCCAGCCAATTTCCAGCCAATGTGAAATGTTCCACTGGCAGAACAATGGAATTTTTTTTTTTTTTTTAATTTAAGTTTTTGTAAAGGGTATACAGGTCATTACAGCATTGCATTGTTTACATTTTCATCACATGTTCCCTTATTCTTTGCTATTTGACAACATTGGTAGAATAATTATTACAACACCCCCTTTTTTTTTAAGTGAAAGAAAAAGTGAAATTAAAGAGAATAAAATAAAACAAACAAACAAACAAACAAACAGAACAGCAAAAAACAAACATAAAATTAAGTAATTAAAAGTAAAAGAGCATCTGAGTAGTGTTGGAACAAAGAGCGGGACCATTATTGAAATGGCATTTGTCAAAGATTAGATCTAATGGAAGACACATACGCGATCCAGGGTTGCCAAAAGTTCATGAACCCATCCATGTCCTGTCTCAGTGTGAATGTCAACTTTTCCATCGAGTAAATGTCTTGAATCACGTTAATCCAATCTTCAGGTGTAGGACAGTCCTTCAGCATCCATTTTTTAGTTAGGGCTTTTTTACTTGCCAATATTAAAACACTGAATAAGTATTTATCTCCTCGTCTTTCCAGTGAGTCTGGTAGTAAACCCAAATACAAAGTTACAAAAGAAAATGGAACTGTTATTTTGAATATTTTCCCCAATATTGCCTGTACATTGGTCCAATATTGGTGGATAACTGGGCATGACCAAAACACATGAAAATGATTTGCAGTCTTTTCACCACACAAGCGCCAACAGTTCAACCCCTTATGGGTAAATTTGTTTTGTGCAGGTGTTCTGAAAAATCTTACCAAATTTTTCCATCCAAATTCTCTCCACTGCAGGGATGAGGTACTTTTCCATTGCTGTTTATTTAGCTTTCCCATATTTCCAATTGTAAAGTGAAATTCCCCTCTTTTTCCCATCTCTCTTTTATATATGATGTGTTGTCTCCTTTTAAGTCTTGAAGACCTTGGTATATTTTAGAGATGTATCTGATCCCTGGGATCCCTTTATATGCCATTAAGAAGACCTTCAGAACACCTGACTGGGCCCTTTCCAAATCCTCCTTTTTAAGTATATTGTTTATGTGGTGTCTAAGCTGAAAGAACCTGTAAAGATCTTGATTTATTAGACCTTGTTTTTTCAAATCTTCAAAACTTCTTAAAGTTTGCCCCTGAAAAAAATCGTAATATTTTATCAGCCCTTTCTCTTTCCACTCTTTAAATCTAGTGTCTGTTTTATTAGGAGTAAAGTCTTGATCATAGGCAATCCATTGCAGAAGTCGATAGGGCTCTTTAGCTTGATTCTCTCTGACTATCTTAAACCAAATTTTTAGCGGGGTCTCTATCCACGGGTTAGTGTTATTCAAGAGTTTAGGTAAGGCATTGTTCCCAATTATCGCCTGTAGGGGGATGTCACTTGTTATTTGGCATTCGATCTCCTTCCATTGTGCAGTGTAGACTGGGTTACATATCTCTATTAAAGTTTTAATTTGTGCGGCTTTAAAATAGTCCCTGATATTTGGCAGCGCGAGCCCACCTTTGTCTTTGTTTAGCTGTAAGGTTCTATATCTGATTCTAGGTCTCTTGCCCCACCATATGAATCTTGAGATCCTTCTGTCCAGCTCCTGCCATGTTTTTTTGGGAGGTTCTACCGGTATTGTTTGGAAAAGGTATAGAAGACGTGGAAGTATATTCATTTTGACTGCTTCAATTCTTTGTGCAGTACCTAAGAATGGTATCATATTCCATCTTGCTAGGTCAGATTTTATTTTTGTCACCAGTGGATCATAGTTTAGTGTTATAATTTTGTTGAGTTGTTTCGGGATATTGACCCCCAGATATTTCATAGATTCCATCTCCCAGTTAGTTTTGAGTTCACTTATAATATATATAATAATAATGATTTGGGTCATAGTTGAATGTTAAAACTTGGGTTTTATGCATGTTTAATTTGTACCCTGATAAATCTCCATAGTCTGAAAAAACTGAGATTAGTTCTGGTAAAGAAGTGTCCGGCTGCCCTAGGTACAGTGGGGCAAAAAAGTATTTAGTCAGCCACCAATTGTGCAAGTTCTCCCACTTAAAAGGTGAGAGAGGTCTCCAATTTTCATCATAGGTATACCTCAACTATGAGAGACAAAATGAGAAAAAAAAATCCAGAAAATCACATTGAAGGATTTTTAATGAATTAATTGGTAAATTCCTCGGTAAAATAAGTATTTGGTCAATAACAAAAGTTCATCTCAATACTTTGTTATATACCCTTTGTTGGCAATGACAGAGGTCAAACGTTTTCTGTAAGTCTTCACAAGGTTTTCACACACTGTTGCTGGTATTTTGGCCCATTCCTCCATGCAGATCTCCTCTAGAGCAGTTATGTTTTGGGGCTGTCGCTGGGCAACACGGACTTTCAACTCCCTCCAAAGACTTTCTGTGGGGTTGAGATCTGGAGACTGGCTAGGCCACTCCAGGACCTTGAAATGCTTCTTACAAAGCCACTCCTTCGTTGCCCGGGCAGTGTGTTTGGGATCATTGTCATGCTGAAAGACCCAGCCACATTTCCTCTTCAATGCCCTTGCTGATGGAAGGAGGTTTTCACTCAAAATCTCACGATACATGGCCCCATTCATTCTTTCCTTTACACAGATTAGTCGTCCTGGTCCCTTTGCAGAAAAACAGCCCCAAAGCATGATGTTTCCACCCCCATGCTTCACAGTAGGTATGGTGTTCTTTCTCCTCCAAACACGGCAAGTTGAGTTTTTACAATAAAGTTCTATTTTGGTTTCATCTGACCATATGACATTCTCCCAATCCTCTTCTGAATCATCCAAATGCTCTCTAGCAAACTTCAGACGGGCCTGGACATGTACTGGCTTAAGCAGGGGGACACGTCTGGCACTGCAGGATTTGAGTCCCTGGCGGCGTAGTGTGTTACTGATGGTAGCCTTTGTTACTTTGGTCCCAGCTCTCTGCAGGTCATTCACTAGGTCCCCCTGTGTGGTTCTGGGAGTTTTGCTCACCGTTCTCGTGATCATTTTGACCCCAAGGGGTGAGATCTTGCGTGGAGCCCCAGATCAAGGGAGATTATCAGTGGCCTTGTATGTCTTCCATTTTCTAATAATTGCTCCCACAGTTGATTTCTTCACACCAAGCTGCTTACCTATTGCAGATTCAGTCTTCCCAGCCTGGTGCAGGTCTACAATTTTGTTTCTGGTGTCCTTTGACAGCTCTTTGGTCTTGGCCATAGTGGAGTTTGGAGTCTGACTGTTTGAGGTTGTGGACAGGTGTCTTTTAAACTGATAACAAGTTCAAACAGGTGCCATTAATACAGGTAACGAGTGGAGGACAGAGGAACCTCTTAAAGAAGAAGTTACAGGTCTGTGAGAGCCAGAAATCTTGCTTGTTTGTAGGTGACCAAATACTTATTTTACTGAGGAATTTACCAATTAATTCATTAAAAATCCTTCAATGTGATTTTCTGGATTTTTTTTTCTCATTTTGTCTCTCATAGTTGAGGTATACCTATGATGAAAATTGGAGACCTCTCTCATCTTTTAAGTGGGAGAACTTGCACAATTGGTGGCTGACTAAATACTTTTTTGCCCCACTGTATATTAAAATGTCATCAGCAAAGAGTGCTATTTTATGTTCCTTCTGACCAAGTGTAATACCTTGAATTTCTTGATTTTGTCTTATCCATTGGCTCAGAGGTTCTATGAAGATTGCAAAGAGCAGTGGGGACAGGGGGCAGCCCTGACGACATCCTCTTTCCAGTTCAAAAGATGATGATAAATTACCGTTAATCCTTATTTTAGCTGTTGGTTTTTTATATAATGCCTGTATAGTTCTAATGAAGTTGTTATGAAAGTTGAAACTGGATAAGATTCTATATAGGAAAGACCAGTCAACCGAATCGAATGCTTTTTCAGCATCTAATCCCAATATGACTGCATTTAAGTTATATTTTTTTATATGATGAATTATGTGTAAAGTGCGTCTAATGTTGTCTTGTGTCTGTCTTTGTCTTATAAAACCTGTTTGGTCTAAGTGAATTAAGTCTGTCAGTATGTTTTCTAACCTTTTGGCAAGGATAATGGTAAAAAGCTTATAGTCCTGATTTAATACACTGATTGGTCTGTAGTTGGAGCATTCTAGTTTATCCTTTTCAGGTTTAGGTATAACTGCAATGACCCCTTCTCTCCAGGAGGGGGGGATTTCCCCTGTGTGGAGGACATAGTTAAATGTTTTCAGGAGGAGAGGAGATAGTTGCTGTTTAAAGGTTTTGTACCACTCTGCTGTATAGCCATCTGCTCCTGGGGATTTGTTAGCTTTAAGTTTCATAATTGCTTTTTCCAATTCTTTAGGTTGTATTTCTGACAGTAGTGTTTTATTTTGTGACTCCGTAAGTTGGGGAAAGTTTAATGTGTTTAGGAATGTCTCGGATGCGTTTTTATGTTTTTTGTGGGAGTATAAGTTCTTATAGTAATTCTCGAAGCTTTTAAGAATATCCTGAATTCTGAATTTTATTTCCTTTGATACTGGGTCTCTGATTTTGTAGGTTGCTCTTTCTGTTTGTTGTTTCCTCAATTTATAGGCCAGTAAGTTTGCCGATTTACTGCCTGCTTCATAGTGTTTTTGTTTCAGAAATGTAAGTTTCTTCTGGATTTCTATTGTGTAGATCTCATTTATTTGATTTTTAATTTCTTTAATCTTGAGCGAGTCATTAGAATGAGTGTTGCCTTTGTGTTCTTTTTCTAGGTTCTTGAGTTCTGACTCTAATGTGATTAGTTTTTCTTGTCTCAGTTTCTTTTGGGATGCCAGTTTTGCAATAATTTTTCCCCTTATTACAGCTTTGCACGCATCCCACAGTATTAAAGGGGATACTTCTCCATTATCGTTTTCTTCCATATTATCTGAGAATATCTGATTCCAATTCATCTTTCAGTGGTCCTTTCAGGACATTTGAATTCAACCTCCAGGAAAATGTATTATTTGTGTATTTTTGGATGTTTAAGTCCATATAGATCGGACTGTGGTCAGAGAGATCCATCAGTCCTATTTTACATGTTTTTACTCTTCCAATGTCTCTATTAAACATAAAAAAGTAATCAATCCTTGAGTAAGATGAATGTGGCGTTGAATAAAAAGTATAATCTTTTACATTGGGGTTGAGTTCCCTCCACACGTCACAGATTCCCATTTCTTTTAATAGCATCCGAGTTTTCCTACTTTGAGTGTTATTTTGATGTGAAGAATTACCTGTTGCATCCCAGTATGGATTCAGTCTTAGATTGAAGTCTCCACCACATATCACTAAACCTTGGGCTTTAGTTATCATTAGGTTGAATATATTTTTATAAAATTTCCATTTAGCCCCTGGTGGTGCATATACATTCAGCAGGGTGATATCTTCTCCCTCTAGCCGTCCAATTACCAAACTGTACCTCCCTTCTTTATCTTTGTGTTCTGATTTTTTTTCAAATGTAATTTTGGTTGATATCAATGTCGCTACTCCCCTCCTCCTCCCTGACTTATATGAAGATGAAGAGATCATTTTAAACCCTTGTCTATTGAGTTTAGTGTGTTCCACGTCTGTTAGGTGGGTTTCTTGTAAAAATATTATTTCTGCTTTGTCTTTTTTCATTTTGCATAGAATCTTGGATCTTTTAACTGGATTCAGGATCCCTTTTACATTATATGAGGCTATTTTGGTTACACCCTGTTTCTCCATTGTATTTTCTTATTTAGTATAACCGTGTGGTGGCCCTCTTTTTTGCTACTCAGAAACTGAAAGACCATTAAGAACATAAAAAACATTAAGAACATAGTGTACGAAACTTTAAAACAAAAAACTGTCAAAAAAACTTCCTGAGTTGGGGTCTCTTTAAAGACCCTGTAAGAGCCCTGATGGAGTGTAGGCTCTGAGGGAAATTCCTCAAACTCTGTTACATGTTGAGGGCCCTCTCTTACCCCTGTAAGTTGTCCCATGTTTTTAACGTGAATTTCAGATCCCAATCCGAATTTGTAATGATTTTTTTTTTTTTTAATTATGCCTATACCCTATGAGATTGTGTGCACCCTCCCACCCCCATCACAGCAAACATTCATTCTAATATGGTATTTGTTAGTGTGGGGAGAACATGCGGGCCATTGTCACATTTCTACTTTAACAAGATTTTTTTTTTTTCCTTTAAATTAAGAAGATATTTGTTTCTAATGCTATAACTGCTCCATGAAAGGTTTTACCACATGCTGATTCTGCATCTCCTTTAATGTTTGTTACCTTGTAGGAGGGGGGATGGAAGTGCAGAATGACTGAAAAGAAAAAAACCAAAAAGGTCGTTATTTTTTCCTGGAACTGGAAAGCTTATCTTTGTAGCTCTGGGGCTGGGTTTCCCGCTGCTGGCCCGTGGATTTTGAAGGTCTCTGAGTGGACCACGTTTGAGCTCTGATCCTCTCGCTCAGGTCTGCTGCGGGTTTAAACACAGATACCGGGAGCCCTCTTCTCGCCATGTCAATTGTTGCTTCTTCCGCCGAATTATAGAGACATGACTCTTCACCGTAAAAGACCCTTAACTTTGCAGGAAATGGCGTCTGAAAGCGTAGATTCTGTTCCCGTAGTACCTTTTTGGCGTCGTTATATTCCCGTCGCTTTTTAAGTACCTCCGGGGCGTAATCGTGCTCCACGAAGACTTTTCTCTCTTGATGCATAAATCCTTTTTTCTGCCAAGCCCGTCTTACAACCTCTTGTTTTATTTTGAAATCGGAGAATCTTACCACCACTGAACGTGAGGGCGCTTCTGCCGCTGGCTTTGCGGCTATTGTACGATGGGCCTTTTCTATCTTCAAATCAGTGGTTTGTGGAATATCCAACTTCTCTCTCTGTAAGGATTCCCTGCATTCCGCCATTGTGTTGAAACTATCTTCAGCTCCTTCTTTCAGACCGTGAATTCTAATGTTGTCTCGTCTCTGTCTTCCTTCTTGGTCGGTTAGCTTAGCCTCCAGCCTTGACTGTTTTTTGTGTAAATCCAGCATAGAATCTTCAAGCACTTTAATTCTTTCTTCAGCTTCCAAGATTCGGTTCTCGGCCTGTTCCACTCTGCTGTCCGTCCTTTTTAATTCCTCTCTGAATTCATGAAATTCGGCCCGAAATCGTCGTAATTCATCAAATAGCGATTTCAAGCTAACCTTCTTGTTAGCTACATTCAGCTCCTCGTCTTCTGAACGGAGGTCCTCCGGTTCAGATTCTGCGGCCGCTGCGCGTCCTGGCCTGGGGAATGTCAGTTTCTTCTGTTTTTGGTTAGGCATGGTGTTTTTGTCTTTTGATTTTTATTCTTTCAAAAATCCGTTAAGTCTGATTTTGAAGATGTTTTCCTGGATTGGGTCTGGGAGCTTCAGCGTTAAGTTGCTATCACCATGGCGTCCAGACCGGAAGTCTCAGAACAATGGAATTTTAAGAGGTTAAGTGATTTATTGATTCAACTGGTCTGGCATTACTCAAGCCTGGGTGTGGCTTGGGCAACTGAACTCAATTTGGGGAAAAAGTAATTAAATGACAGTTAATTTATGACATAACAAGGGGGCAATTACTTTTTGACCTAGGGCCAGGTAGATTAGGATGGCGTTTTTTCCCTTAATTAATGAAATCATTTGAAAACTGTATTTACTTGTGTTATCTTTGTCTAATATTAAAATTTGTTTGATGATCTGAAACATTTAAGTGTGACAAATATGCAAAGATATAAGAAATCAGGAAGGGAGCAAACACTTTTTCACAGCACTGTACTACAACTACTATGACACTGACAACAGGAAAAAGCGCAAGCTTGTCTCTACCCAGAAAAAGCTAAAATCCATTAAAACATTTCGATTTAAGTTTTCGACCTGTTCAATAATCAAACGGATTACTGATCTGAGATGAACAAACAGATGACTGTGTTAACACCCTGGAATAATGATATCACTGTGTTGTGGTCACATGACCTGCGCTGGCTGTCTGTGTTTTGTGTGTGTGTGTGCATGCATGCACAGAAACAAAGAGGCCCACACTGAGCTCACCCATCTGTACCAAGCACCAGCATCCACAAGCACATACACGTTTCTATCCTCACAAGAACCACAATTAACACCATACACTAACAGGAACTGGAACCAGAGCCTCGCTCTGAAACTCGAACAGAGGCCGCAAGGGCCAATATGTTATCATAAAGGAACACATAAATTTAGGTACCCACAGAATAAAATAATCTGGTTACCTTTGTATGGCTCTATACCTGTTGATCAGAGTAATGATGAGCAGTTTTTATATTGGAGGCTAATCACTGAGGGACGAATTTGTGGTCCAGTCCTCAGACCACCCAAAGCTCAAAATGTTTCCGAACTGCAGAATCTTCAGCATCTTCATGTAGAAGTTAGGATTTACAGTATAAACTGATAATAATCACCATGTAACCTATATGTGATAAAATTGCTGCTGTTTCACACAGAGGATCACTGAAAATATCTAGCACTGATTAATGAAAACAACTCTGCACAGATGTTAACTCCAATTAATTAATCTATTACTGCATCACCGTCTGTCCAGATAAAAGCTCATTACATTCATTAGCAGAGTAAAATATGATTCATGCTGAAGGTCCCCACACCAAAACTATAAACTCATCACCTGACTCTGGGCATTATAAAAACTGGAGCCTCTGCTTCTGTCCTGCAGACAAACCCTAAATGTAAACACACACAGCTCATGTTCAAATACAAACCGTATAACCAGTGAACCATACTCACATTTAAGGGCTGCCTGACTCCGCTGCTCGACTCCGACTGGAACTGCTCAGCACGCAAACACACACACACCAACACTAATCCACTTTAATCACACACAGACACAGAGAGAGAGAGAGAGAGAGAGAGAGAGGAACACATACACAGACTGACGGGCCTCAAGGTCAACGACTGCACATATTAATAGGAGACTAGTGTTTATGAACATTTTAAAGAACAAATTTTAATAAAATTTACATTTTGCCTTCTTATTTTCATAGTAAAACTGCAAATATATTGTTTTTTAAATCCATTTTTGAAATCCTGGGAGTGAAACTGCAGCCTTAATGAAACCTACTTTCAAACAGAAACACCACAGAGCGCACAACAGAACCTCATATGAAATCATAAACATCTACTTTAATGGTTGTCAGACATTTGAACAATATCTTTGATAAATAATATTTTTTATTCTATTAGACAGGCACAGTTGTGAGAGTTAAAGGTGCGAAGAGCAATGTAGTAAATGCCATGTCAACCAGCAGAATCAAACCAGGAATCTGCTGCTTTAGAGTGTTTGTTGTCCATAAAACTCATTTAAAGCAATGAGTTTTATGCTCATTGCTCACATATTTTGAGAAGTGAGCTTTACTATAGGTTTGTTTTTCAAGCAAGTAGTTAAATCTTTTTAACTATCATTACTGGCGATCTGTCCAGGGTGTACCCTGCCTCTCGCCCAAAGATGCTGGGATAGGCTCCAGCACCCCCGCGACCCGAAAAGGATTAAGCGGAAGAAGATGGATGGATGGATTAACATCTTTTATTCTTGTTTGGAGCACTTGACTTTAGCATGATTTTAAAGCTAGACCGACAGAGAAGCAGAAAATATCCCATGAGCTCTGGTCCATGGTTGGTCACAGTGTAATGATGCTGACAGCCAGTGTTGGGTAAGAAAAGTGCATACACAAGCACGCACACACACTAAAATCACAAATCATCAGTGGTCTGCAACTTGTGGCTCATTTGCCCATAAGTGGTTCCTGTGGCTTTTACAGATAAAAGAGCGGCTGTGGCGCAGGTGTAGTGTGGCCAACCACTGATTGGAGGGTCGGGGGTTCAATTCCCCCTCTGTCTAAAGTCTGCATGTCGAAGTGTCCATGAGCAAGGCAATGAACCCCCAGGTGCTCCTGGTGGGTCAGGCCAACGCCTGTGCATGGCAGCTCTGCCACCATCAGTGTGTGAATGGGTGGATAGCAGGATCCGTAAAGCGCTTTGGTCATCTATTGATGAGAAAAAAGCGCTATATAAGTGAACACCATTTACCATAAAAAAAAGAACTGAATGAATCACAAAATTTGCCTGAAAAAATTTATAAGTAAGTGTCTAGCGTATAGGATGAAAAGGAGGTAAATTTACAGAAAGAAACAATGTTATGCATATAAATACTGTCATGGGGTCATGGAAGAAAAAAATGCAAAATTAAGAGAAAAAAGTCAGAAGGTTAGAAGAAAATCTCCTAAATTTATAAAAAAATTCTTTGTATAAAATTCACAAAATTAAAAGGGTTAGCAAACTTATAAGAAAAATATGTAACTTGCAAGTAAACAGTTGCAAATGTACATGAAAAATCCCATCAAAAATACAAGTAACATGTTGCCTGTTCAACTCATGTCCCCAAGGGGCAATTTGTTTTGCAGAGAATAGGAAAAAAACTCTCCTGTTACCAGTTTATTCCCATAAATCTTGAGTTCTATCATTATTTTAGGACTCAAATATGTTTTGTGGCTGTATATAGCTTTTTCTGTAATAGAGATGACCTGATGACCAAAAACAGCATGCTGACATGTAATGTGAGGCTGATGTCAGGGGGTGTGGTCAGATGGGACAAGCCTTGCCTCTAGGGTGTAAGGCAGTTAGAAACCTGATCCTATTGGTAATCTGAGAGTTAAAGAGCTTAAGAGATCATAATCATCAGCGAGGAAGAGAGAGTCTATCATGAGCTGAGCACTGGGGGACTTCACCGTGCTTAGTCTCATGGCCTTTTTCCATGTGCATATTTGTGTATTTTGGGTTCTTGATTCCTGTCTTTCTATCCATGGTTGGTTTTCGTATATTTTGTATTGTTTCTACTTATTCCCCTTGTTTATGTTATCATAGTATTGCTACTCTTTTTTTTTCCACAATATTTTTTATTGAACCTTTTTTTTTTTTTTTACAAACATG
Source organism: Pholidichthys leucotaenia (assembly GCA_020510985.1). NCBI lineage: Eukaryota > Metazoa > Chordata > Actinopteri > Cichliformes > Pholidichthyidae > Pholidichthys > Pholidichthys leucotaenia. The sequence continues at coordinate 212,026,778 of CM035845.1, read as the reverse complement.
GCACAAACAATCAAACACTAACACTAAAGTAATTTAAAAAAAAAAACACTAACTACAAAAAAAATGTACTAAAAACACCAACAACCACTAACAAAGGCAAGTCATCAACAATGCTCCTCTGTTTAGTCTAGGTAATCTATTACATAAGTATACATATTATACATTCACCAATTTGGAATTTGCAAGGTCCACACACATCATTCACCTTCTTCTTCAGAAGTTATGTTTAATTTCTTTACATAATCAATGAAAGGTCTCCATATATTCTCAAACACATTTTCCTTTGATTTCAGTATGTATGTTATTCTTTCTAGTGGAAGGTTTGTTAACATCTGTCTTAACCACTGAGTCACATCTGGTCTATGAGCCTTTTTCCACAATAGTGCAATACATTTTTTGGCATTAAGCAAACTGAGGTCTATGAATGCTCTTTCACTCTTATTAAAGTTATGCTTTTCTGGATACAGACCCAACAAAAACAGTTTAGGGTTCAATGTGAATTGTTTTGAAATTATTTTTTCAATTGTTACCTTCACCTCTTCCCAAAACATTCTGATTTTTCTACATTCCCATAAACAGTGAAATAGGTTTCCTTTACTTTCCATACATTTTGTGCACGTATTTGGTATGTTTTTGTTATATCTATTTAACTCCACTGGTGTAACATACATCCGCATTAACCATTTAAAATGTATCAATTTAAGACGTACATTTATTGACTTGGTTTGAGCTTCTGTACAAGCCAATTCCCATTGTTCCTCTGAAATTTCAATTTGCAGGTCTTCTTTCCAATAATTCAGTCTTTTCTGTGAGTTTTCACTTGAGAATAGTGTCAATGAGTTATAAAACTCTGAAATAATACCCTTTCTCTTACTATCTTTCGTCAAAATTTTTTCCAAGGATGAATAAGTAGGTCGGGTGAGAGCATTATTTTGATTTGATCGAATAAAATTCCTAAGCTGAAGATATTTTAAAAAATGTGTTCTATTAAGATTGAATTTGATCCTCAGTTCTTCAAAAGACATTATGTTATCTGAACGTGACAAATATAAGTCTTGAATCTTTTGAATCCCTTTTAAATTCCATACTTTAAATACAGCATCCGCTCTCCCTGGTGTAAAATATTGATTACCCCATATTGGGCTAAATTGTGACAATAAGTGTGGTTCTTTTAAATATTTTTTGGTTTCACACCATATTTTGATCATGTGCTTTACAATTGGATTTTTAACTTGTTTCTGTAGTTTTTTAGCCGAGTCTGAGTATATGAATAAGGGAAGATGTAAAGGTAAATTGTATGATTCCATTTCAGTCCAGTGAGGGAGATCATTTGACTGGCGCCTAGCGGCTGCCCCGGCCTTGGATGCGCTCTAGAGCGTGCCCAAATGCCAAGTCACGCTTCGTTACCTTGTATTCATACATGTGTAATGACAATAAAGTTGAATCTCAATCTCAATCATTTGATGAAAAATAGTATGTCATAGACCTCAGTTGTGCTGACCAGTAATACAACATAAAGTTTGGACATTTCAGACCTCCACGATCAAATGGTAAATATAGTAAGGACAAACGTAATCTAGCCTTCCTATTGTTCCATATAAATTCCACTAACTTTTTTTTAATTCTTGAGAATAGATCTGAAGGTGGTGGTAAAGGAATGTATTGAAATAAATAAAGTATTTTTGGTAAGATATTACTTTTAAGTATATTAATTCTCCCGATCATCGACATTGGTAGTGACATCCATCTCTGAAGTAACTCATTAATATCTGTCATTAAGGCTTCATAGATGGCACTAGCGACTGATTCTAGCTTAGGCAAAATTTGAATTCCTAAATATTTAAACTGATTTACAACATTGAATTGATTTACCTCAGGAGCCGGGTGATTTCTCTGAGTCTCATTTAGCATTAATATTGAAGATTTAGTTTTATTTATTTTATATCCTGATATTTCCCCAAAGTTCTTTATTAAATTTAACAAGGTCGGAATTGCTTTTTTAAAATTCGACATAAACAAAATTATGTCATCGGCATACAGGGAGATTTTATGTTCTGTTGGTCCTACTTTAATTCCATATATTTGTGGATGTAAACGTACTGCCATCGCTAAAAGTTCAATTGCCATAGTAAACAATAAGGGTGAAAGTGGACAGCCTTGTCGACATCCTCCATTGATTTTTATTGATTTTGAGATATTGCCGTTTGTTAGGATTTCTGCTGTAGCATTATTGTATATTATCTGAACCCATTTTATGAAATTATTTCCAAGTCCAAACCTTTGTAGGACTTCAAAAAGACAGGGCCATTCGACCCTATCAAAGGCCTTTTCGGCATCCAATGATAGGAGAGCTGTATCTGGTGCTTCTTTATTGGAATAAATAATATTAAATAGTCTTCTTACATTATGGAAGCCTTGTCTTCCCATTATAAAGCCATTCTGATCTCGGTTAATAATATTTGGTAATATTTCTTGTAGTCATCTTGCTAAAATTTTACAGATTATCTTAAGGTCAGCATTTAAATAGGCTTATTGGTCTCATGTTTTCACATTTATTAGGGGGTTTACCTGGTTTTGGCAACAGTATAATTAAGGCATTATTCATGTATGGTGGTAAATTACTATTTTGAAATGCTTCTAAAACCATTTCCAAAAGTGGTTTTATTAATTTATTCTTAAATTTTTTTATAGCGGTCAACTGGAAGACCATCTGGTCCTGCTCTTTTTCCTGATTTCATATTATCAATGGCTAGCCCAACTTCTTCTTGACTAATTTTAGACTCCAGTATCTCCCTGTTTTCACTTGGAATACACGGTATAGATAATCCACCCAAAAACTCATTTAGTTTTGTTAACCTCTTGCACTCTGTTGTACCGCGGACGGGCAAGTCTCTGCGTCCCAGAGCGCACAAGGGCGCTCTCGTGCGCCCTCGTGCGCTCTAGGACGCATGATGGAGATGGAGATGGTGATGGCGTCCAAGCACGCACTGAAAATAAAAGCTGCAGACACAGCCGCGAACAGATTAGTTCATCTGATCGACCTCTCATTCGACTAATAAGAGCCTTGAATTGGGTTTCTGAAACCTTGAAGAACCAAAGACTGAAAACCTAGAAAGAAGGACCCACCTACCAACGCTCTGAATGCAGTGAGCCAATTGAAACAGAGAAGTTTACGAGCTGTTTTTTTTAAGGCTGGGTTTAGACTGACTGCTGCAGCGGATCAAAAAAGGACCCGCAGGAAGAACTGTCACAGACCCAGCAGCACGGAGACCACCCACAAATGCAACCTGTGTGACAGCGACTGCCATTCACGCATCGGCATGTTCGGCCACAGGCGGTGCTTATTTTGTTTTTGTTCCAGCAGAGTAGAGGTTATGATTTCTTCCATGGTCATAGACCGACAGAGGCCGACGACGAAGGCTGAGTGACACACACGCCTTCGCCAGTCTTTTTTTAATTACTACTGTTATTTGTTTTGAAAAATCATTCGCCAAAAACCGCAATCATGGAAGCACAAAACCGCAATAATGGAATTATGTTTTGATCGGGTCGCGAGACCAGAACCACGAGCGGACCAGCGTCGCGTTCGTCTGACAATGAGGAAGAGAAGTTTGCCAGGACTCTGCTGCTTTGAAGAGGTAAGGTGTTATAAGCTAAATTATTCTTTATCCCTGAAAATTGTAATCCAAAATGACTTTTGACCGATCGGTAAATTACAACTGTGCGGCGCACGAAGTCTGAAGTTCGTGCACTGCGGTACAAGGGGTCGTTCGCCGCGTCCAGACTGTGAACGCCGCCCCCCCGCTATTCTTCTGTAGCGAGGGGGGGGGAAGCCGCGGTGACTGCGCTGCTGTCCCACATCGCCACATGAGGCTAATCCATCATGTAGCGATGGCCGATGTCCATCCTCTGTAGTGGGGTGGGGGGACAACCCCCCCCCACAAACACACAGATACAGCCCTGAGTGTGACCTTTCATTAGAGCCCAAAATGAAGCTTCTACATTGAAACATTCAAAAGTTACAGACGTTTTTCCAAACTGTGCCATTTGGCACAGTTCCAAAACGCCTGGGAACTACCTGAGGAAAAAGCTGTGTAATATATTCATTTTTTGTGGTATTGTTACAAAATTTGGACCTCAGCTGGATAACACTTGGTTCTACATTTCTGTTGCATTTTCCAGCCCGGATCTGAAGCTGTGTGTTATTTGCAAGCATTTGTATCTAAAAAAACCACCCAGGCCAAATTTATTTTCTTCAAGTTCACTATGTTTAGATGACTGTAACTCAGTGGCCGGAGCACTTAGAGAGATTATGACTGTTTTGCCAAAAAATTCAAAGTGTTTTCTTTTAAATGAGACCAACCCCATGAAGATGCTGCAAAGGGTTGAAGAACAGCTTTGGATTTAATTTGGGCACATTATTTTTTGGCGTTTTTAGGGAAATTGACCGGAGTGCAAGGGGTTAAGTCAGTTTCATTTTTTTGTATCATATAGTTTTTCATAATAATCTCTAAAGGCACTATTAATTTCTAAAGGATCTATAACTGCCTGTCCGTTACTTATAATACTGGTAATTGGTGTTTTAAATTCTAATTGTTTAATCTGCCATGCCAATAATTTTCCTGATTTTTCACCTTGTTCATAAAAAGTTTGCTTCAATCTTAAAAAACTCGAGGCAGCTCTATTCGCTGATTTTTTGTCATATTCAGCTTTCAAAATCAGTAATTCGTTCTCTAACTGTGGGTTACTTCCTGCATACACTTTCTTGAAGAATTTTTATTTTATGTTACAATTGGACTCTCTCCTCTCGAGTCTTCTTAGATTTTGAACCTGTATAACTAATAATATGCCCCCTTATAAAAGCTTTGAAAGCCTCCCACTTTATACATGCTGATGTTTGTGTAGTATTGATATCAAAGAACTCATCTGTTTTTCTATGTACTTAACAAATTCCTCATCCTGAAGCCATTTATGCTGAAAATGCCACCTACCTGGATCCTTTGTCAATTTCTTATCTACATATATTAGACAGCAGGGTGCATGATCAGATATCACGATGTTATCATAGAAACAGTTTTGAATCTTGGACCTTAATTCTGTGGAGATCAAAAAGTAGTCAATACTTGAGAATGTCTTATAGGTATTAGAATAACAAGAATAGGCTTTGACTTGTGGTTTCATTTCTCTCCATATATCTAGCAATCTCAATTCTTTCATAAAATAATTAATGGTCATCCTGCATCCATTGTGTGTACAGTCCAGTCCTGTTGATCTATCTATACTGGGATTCAATGTACAATTAAAATCCTCTGCTATTATATGTTGCCCTGTAAGTGATGATAAAGTAAGAAATAAATTAATGAAGAAGTTTTGATCATCAGTATTGGGACCATATAAGTTCACCAGATTTATATTTTCTAATAACAAAGATCCTTGGATGATTAGATATCTTCCTAATTTGTCTCCAATTACATTTTTCACTTGAAATGGGACTGTTTTATGTATGAGAGTCATAACTCCCCTGGCTCGGGATGAAAATGATGAGGTGAACACATTTCCTTGCCATCTTCTCCTAATTCTTTTTACATCCTCTATTAGATGAGTTTCTTGTAAAAACACAATTTTTAAATCTGTCTTTTATTTTATTCATAACTTGTTTAAGTTTTTTTTAGATTTTGTAGACCTCTGCAATTCCATGAAGTTAAATTAAGATTAACGCTTTGATCTATGATCAATAAGGAGTTTGAGATTACCTTGCAATATGAACATGCTCATACAGAGAAGCAAAAACATGGATGGTTGAACATTCATCCTACAAATGTCATGACTCGCCGCTCATCAGCGGCGCCAGCTGCGCGCACACCTGCTCCTCGTCAGCGGCGAGGTACTTAATCCACTCTGCCCTGGGCTTCGGCCTGAAGCCGTCTCTCTAGTTCGTCATCGCTCGCTACAACGGTACTCAACCTTCAAGCAAGATTATCTGGGTACGCTCCCCTTACCTCTTTTCCTCCAGCCCTCTCCCCTGTGCACAGGTGGACTTCCCCGGCGGCGGACTTCCTCATCTCGCCGTTGTCTCTACGCTGCTGCTACAGGCACTCCAGGTCGCTGTCTCCCGGGCTCCGCCCTTGTCAACGCCAGCCACCTGTCTTAACCAAGTAAGCGAGCAAGACTATTATTATCCTCTGTGTTGGTGTGGTGCCCGTTACCCTTCTCCCTCTGCTTCCTCCCATAGGGTTGTCCGGCTGAACGGCCTCCTGCCCCCGTGCCTGACGCAGACGCCACCACCAACATATTCTTATTCCACAGACACGCAGCCACACATCCCTGTTGTCAATAAAGCTGTTAAATCTACCCTGAGCCTGCGTGTGTGTCTCCTGAGCCGTGCATTATGTCAACAAACTACACAAAACCAAATTCCCTTTCCCCACATTCGTGGTAATCCCCCCAAAATCAAAAAAATTCCATCTCCCGTTATAGCTAGTGACTGTTCCACACCTGCAAAGATCAGTCAAACCACTCTCTCTTTCTCCTCTCAATCACATTGACTCTACTACTTTTTTAATGACATTAACTCTCTTCTGTAGTTTTTCAAGTTTTATAGCAACTTTGTACATCATAGCATTTTTTTTTTTTAATAATACAATCTGTATTTTGTAGACATGTAATATGTTTCAGATCAATCAGATGCCTGTACAAATGCTTAAATGTTCTACCTTTATCATGTTCATGCGTAGCTCCCACCAGTCTCCTCTTGGATCTGCTTAATGAGCTCCTGCGCCTCTTGAGGGGTCTTGAAGGTGTGGGTTCTGCCCTTATATGTGACCAGCAGTCTTGCTGGATGAATCACTCCGTGATGAATCCCAAGGTTGCGCAGCTCTTTATGGGCGGGGTCGAACTGCCTCCTTAATTGTTGAATTCCTGTGGCCAAATCTGGGTAGAACCGCACCTGTTGATCCTGGTATTTAATTTCCCCTTTAGCTTGCGCCGCATTGGTGACCGTCATCTTGTCTCTGTAGCTGAGGAACTTCATAATCAGCGTCCTCGGTGGTGTCTTATCATTTCTCGGTGGGCCGATTCGGTGAGCGCTCTCTAAGACGACCGATGACTGCAGGTCCGCGTTGTTCAGCGCTTCTGGAATCCACTTTTCCAAAAAGGAACATGGGTCCCGTCCCTCCGCTCCCACCGGGAGAACCACCAGCCTTAAATTATTCTGTCGCGAGCGGGATTCTAAGTCCAGGACGTTATCTTCCATACGTTTACATTTTAATTCCAGTGTTTGCACCTTTGATTGTAGGCCGGTGACGTCATCTTCAGCGCTTGAGATTCGGAGCTCCGCCTGCGATACTCGTTCCATACAGTCGCTTATTTCCTTTCTCATTCCTTCTATCGCTGCTATAATCCCATCAAATTTAGACGAAAAGTCTGCTCTCATGGAGCTGATGGCAGCTAGCACCGCATTTGTCCCCTCCTCAGCAGTTACCGCTCCGCCGCTGGCTCCCTCCTCCGCCATAGTCTCTGGAGATTTTTCTGCTTCGTCACGAGTGTGGAAGTCTGTTAGTTTGGATTGTTTTGTCGAATTACTTTTTCCTCCGCCTAATTTCCCAGCCTTAGTCTTTACCATATCCGCGCCTAAACGCTGGGATGTGTTTTTGTTCCAATTAAGAGAGTTTTAGCCTACTTTTTATTTTTAGGAGCAGAGCAGTGTGAAACACGTCTTCCTACGTGGCCGCCATAACCGGAAGTCGTATTGCTACTCTTTTATTTGGTATTAGTTTGTATTTATTTCCCAGCTCCGTATTTTTTGGCATTGAGTTCTTTATCATTGTACAGTTGTGTTTTTTCTCTCTCTCTCTCTCTGGACTGACAGTGGGACTTCAAGGTTTCTGCTCCGTTGTGGGCGGTGTCCCTGTCAGCTGTCAGCCCCATCTTCTCCCCTCTCATTGTTCCCAGCTGACCCGAGTCTAAAATCATTGTTTTGCCCTGCCCACACCTGCCATCATTTGTGTTCAATTGTCTCTAGCTCTATTTAAGGATTTTGATTTCTCCCCTTTATTGCTGGAGTCTCAAAGATTCATCTGCATCTGAACCCTGTTCCCGTTTAGATGTTTTTCATCCATGTGAATCATGTTTTCTTCTCGTCGTTCCTGTTCGTAAGTTTTGTTTTGTGCACTGTTTGGATTTTTGTGTTTGTGCACAGGTTGGACTTTTTGTGTTATCAATAAATATCCCAAACTAGCAGTCCAGCATCTGGGTCTTTCTCTTTGCCCGCAGGGGCCAATCCATGACCGTAGACTCCAGCCAGTTGAGACCCAGCTGCTGCTAGTTTGTGTTTTTTTGTTTCCACGCACCTGTCTTGTCCGGAGCATCACTATGTCCCCAGCACGCCGGTCTTCAGCAAGTAAAGGAAGATCGGCTGCTTGGTCCCCAAGCCTGGAGGAGGAGTGGGTTGCTGAATTTATCCAGAGTTTCGTGGATGAAGCTCTCGCCTCCCAAGGGCCAAGGAAGACCTGGAAAAGCGTTAATGGACCGGTGGTGATCGTGGAGGATCATCCTGGGTTGAGGAGGTATCTCCAAATGGCGGAGCTGTTGTCCACGGTCTCCTCGCTTCGGCGGTCATTCCCCGGGCTGACAATGGGGCCGTTTCCAGTGGGACCAAAGCCGTCGCGGAGGCGCTCTCTGCAGCAAACATCCTTCTCCCCTCCCTGTTTCACTAGTTCCGGCTCCAGCTCCTGCGTCGCTAGCTTGACGCCGTCATCCAGTGCTGGACCACCGGAAGAACACCTCCACCTCCCTGTCAGCACCTCCTCCTTCGCTGAGGGAGAAGACTCCCGCAGCAGTGCCTTCTCTGCATTTTTCCTCTTCAGCTGTCCCGTCAGCTTCATCCTTTTCCACAGCTGCTGCCTCCCTCTCCTCCTCGGCATTCTTTCCCGCTGGTGAGGGTCCGGCCATTTCTTCTCTGGCTCCGCCCATCTCCATGTCTGCAGGGGTGGCTCCTCCACGATCCTCTGAGGGGCCCATGACCACCGTAGATACAGAGAGGGATGACTTTAGACCAGCTGCAGCAGAAAACATCATGCCTCGGGAACACAGGCAAGTGTTTTTCATTCTCCATCATTAACGCATGAATTATCTTGCCTGATTCCTGGTGGTGAGGCTCAGCCTGTGTAGTCCTCTGAGTCCTCACTGCCTGCTGCAGCTATGCACCTTTCACCTGCTCTCTCTGTGTCTCCTCCTTTGCCCCCTGAGTGTCCGCCGGCCTCGGGATCGAGCCGCCGGACGTTGGAGGAGCCTGGGGCCCTGGAGGACCTGGATCCAGCCCCGCAGCCACGGTCTGGACGGAGGGAGAGCACTGAGACGAAGCTGATTCCTGTGCTGACAAAGGAGCGTCCTCGGGCTTCAGCTGAGCAGGATGCAGCGCCAGCAGGGAGCAGACTTCCTGTCGCCATGCTGGGCGAGCCACCTGTGTGGGTCACTTCGCTGGGGGGTACCGGGACTGCACCGACCACCATGTCTGCTGCTGGGGCCACCGCAGCAGAGTCAGAGTTGGACCTCCAGAGGGTCCGGGCCGAGATGTTGCCACTTGGATCGACGAAGTCCTGAACGGCGGTGGAGCTTGAACTCAGGCAAGTGCTCTCCTTTGTTTTCATTGTTTCTATGTTGGCAAGATCTTGTCTGGCTCTTGGTGGGGAGAGCCAAGTGCAGTTGTCAGCTGCACCTGAGCTCACCTCGCCAGGCTCCACTGCCACAGGTGACCCTGACCCTTTTTCTCTACCTCTCCTGTCTGAGCCTTTCCCCAGGGTCACTGAGGTTCATCCACCTTCACCTGAGGTCTCCGTGGGTTCGGTCTCACCGCCTGAGGTCTTAGTGGGTCCAGCTCCTCCTGCCAAGGTCGTCGCAGGTGATCCGTCCCAGCCTGGGGCCTCCGTGGGTGCTGCTCCCCCTCTGGTAGAGGTCTTTGCGGGTGCTCTGTTCCAGCCCGGGGCCTCCAAGGGTGCTGTTTTCCCGTTAGCTGAGGTCATCGCAGGTGCTCCGTCCCAGCCCGGGACCTCTGTGGGTACAGCTCCTCTTCAGTCCGGGTCTCTGTGGGTGTGGTGTCCTAGTCGGGACCATCGTGGGTGCTGTGCCCCAGCCTGAAACCAATGTGGGTGCTGCACTCCGGTGTGGGTCTGCCATGGGCGTTACGCTCCAGCCCAGGAGTCACTGTGGGTGCAGCTCTGGCCCAGTCCGAGCCCGCTGTGGGTGATGCTGTGTCTCGGTCCGGGACCACTGAGGGTGCTGCAGGGCAGTGAGGGGGTGTCAGGGTTCCCTCTCCTCTGCCTGACACCGTCATGGTCCCCTCTCCTCTGCCCAAGGCCGTCGTGGTTCCCCTTTCTCCACCTGACGTCGTCATGGGTTCCTCTACTCTTCCCTCCTCTTTGTTGCTGGTTGTCCCTGTTGGACAGCCACCCCCTGGACCACCTTTGCTGTTTAGGTGGTTAAAGAACTCTGGCAGACCACCTGACAGACTGTGCCGTTGGGTTGGGTGGCTCATTTCTACGGTAGGCTGCCCAACTCTTACCATCTCGCCGTCTGTCAGGTCTGGGACTTTAGCCGGCCACCTGAACTGTCTAGGTCTTTGGTCCAGCGGGCCTAGGTGCCTGGTTCTGCATGGGTGTGGGCCCTGAGCGGGGTTTGTGTTTTGCTCCCTCCTAGCCTGGTCCCCCCATCACCCACCCGGAGTGGTTTAGTGTTATACTCCTTTTTTTTGGGGGGGGGGTCTTTTTTCTTTTCTGATGTTACCCTGGGTGTCTGGTATCCACCCCTTGAGAGGGGGGCTCTGTCATGAGCTGAGCACTGGGAGTTTTCGCGGTGCTTAGTCTCATGGCCTTTTTCCATATGTGTATATTTGTGTATTTTGGGTTCTTGATTCCTGTCTTTCTACCCATGGTTGGTTTTTGTATATTTTCTCATTCTACTTATTCCCGTTGTTTATGTTATCATAGTTTTGCTACTCTTTTATTTGGTATTAGTTTGTATTTATTTCCCAGCTCCGTATTTTTTTGACATTTAGTTCTTTATCATTGTACGGTTGTGTTTTCTCTCTTTCTCTCCCTCTCCGGACTGACAGCTGTCAGTGGCACTTCTGGGTTTTTGTTCCACTGTGGGCGGTGTCACTGTCAGTTGTCAGCTCCGTCTTCTCCCCTCTCATTGTTCCCAGCTGACCCGAGTCTATAACACAACATAACAAAAATAATGTTTTTGTAAGTTGTCTGTGTTTTTTCAGCTGATTTAAGACAATTTTGCACCACTGAATCCAAAAATGACATCCGTTTCGCTTGATCAGGTTAGGTTTTTATGCTAAGTTGTAAGGAGTTGTACAGCAGTTGTACAGTTGTACTGTAGATTGAATAGTAGACACTGATAAAGGTAAGTACATGTAAATTGAATGTTATGTCATCATTGTTCAAAATTCAGAGAATTTCAAGAAATAAAAAAGAATTTTGCATCATATAAAGCAAAAATACCCGTACATGTAAACAAAAACGTAAAAAACATGTGGGCATAGTTCAAAAAGTTGACCTGATTGAGCAAAACCAATGTGATTTTTGGATTCAGCACATCAAAACCATCCTAAATCAGCTAAAAAAACTTAGACAATAAATTTGGTGTTGACCAGTGTAATCATTGTTTTCCCCTGCCCACACCTGCTATCATTTGTGTTCAATTGTCTCTAGCTCTATTTAAGGATTTTGATTTCTCCCCTTTATTGCTGGAGACTCAAAGATTCGTCTGAACCCTGTTCTCGTTTAGACGTTTTTCATCCATGTGTATCGTGTTTTCTTCTCGTCATTCTTGTTCGTAAGTTTTGTTTTGTGCACTGTTTAGATTTTTGTTTTTGTCCAAAGGTTGGATTTCTTGTGTTTTCAAAAAATATCACAAACTAGCAGTCCAGCATCTGGGTCTTCCTCTCTGCCCCGCAGGGGTCAATCCATGACAGAGTCAGCTGCACCATGATCGCACCCGCTTCATTATAGACTGTCTTCAGATTTATTACATGACATAATTATAAATGACACAATGTCTGAGAAATTTCACACATCATCATCATTCATTTCACAAAAGGACTCTGTCTTGAAATACTGAAGTGGAATGAAAAATATTACTTAAAGTATAAGAAAGCATCTACTAAAAATTACTTGAGCACTGAGTAACTTTGAACAAGTTTATTCTTTTGAATTATGAACCAGCTATGAAGTGTTCCTTTGAAGAAAATTTAAAAAAGAAACTATTTATTTTGACCTTTGAAATAAGTCAAATCACATCATATAAAGAAACAGCAAGCAGTAAAAAATAAAAAAAAATCCTGAGCCAAGATACAAGAACAATGATTTTAAGTCTGGTTTCAATGGAATAAAATTATAAATGTACAAAAATGACAACAGATGCACTAACTTCTGGTAAGCAAAAGTTATTACAGTACAATCAGGAACATCTTTAACCAATTTTTCTCCTGTAACATTTTCATCAGTAACCATGTATTAGGGCTTAGTTTTGTGGTTAGGTTTGTCAAATTTCAGACTTAGATACTTTTAAAGGATCAGAGAAAATGAGGAGAGAACTATCTGAACATTCTGGTGTACACTTTGCAGACAGCATAAAGCTTGTGTGTCACTTTTTTGTGAACCACACACACAAGGTTTTAAATGTCAACTTAAAACAATGACTGTGTCCAAAATCATAACCTACTCACTATATAGTGCATTATATAGTATGTTCTCCCTCGGCAGTTACTCTACTCACAGTTATGTGAGGGCAAACGCACTCAGGGTAGACCAAGGCTCAGATTTAAAGACACTGTAAAAAGAAACTTGAAGAAGTTGGACACAGACAGGAGTTCCTGGCAGCGGAAGGCTAAGGACAGAGCTGTGTGGAGGAATCTGATCAGAACTAAATGAAACGGTCATTGTTGCCCACGACAGACTGCTATGATGATGATGATGATGATAATGATGATGATGTGATGATCACCATTTTTAGAGGTGTTTGAATGTTGAGTGATCATTCCGGCCTGATGAACAAACCCAGAGATCACTAAGAGCCTTAAGGTGTGTTCAGACCAAACACAAGTAAATTTAGTCGTGCAGCCTGAATACATGTTAACTCAATGTATTCGTGTGAGTAAACTTACTTTAGTACTTCACCTTGAGCACAACTTGGATGGAGGCCCACCTGAAAATCAATATGGGCCCTATTATGACAATCTAGAGTGAGCATTTGTGTCACACTTTGTGGCTTGTGCTAATGCCTTTTTTAACTCTTTTGTGTTCGTGTGTGTGTCCCATCCCAGTTACTAAAATCAGACCATCAGTGACAGAGTAGCTCATTCTGGTGTGGTGGAACCTCTGCAAGACCTTTGACCTTGATGTTAACCACAACCTGGATGCAGACCCACGTGAGGATCACTGTGCATAATTTTGGCAAGATGTATTGTGGTAATTATCTAAGAGGACTGATTTTTCAAAATCCCATAAGTGCCCAGATCTGCTAAAATCTTGGTCTTGACCTTGAGCACAGCTTGAATCCAGACCCATCTGAGGATTATTGTATGTGAGTTTGGCGAGTACTGGGGAAACTGCCTAGGAGGAGTACCTTTATTTTTTAATATGTGGCTGGATGGACAGATGGATGCAGTTTTCCTTTCAAGAATGAACAAAAATCCTAGTGGCTAGATGTACCAAGTTTATGGAGACATGTCCTAAGAGACTTGCAGGTGTAACTGCTGCAAAAGGTAGCTCTACAAAGCACTGACTTTGGGCTTTAAATAGTTATACATGGTCAAGTTTTCTGTTTTTTTTTTTTAATTATTTCTTGTTTGCTTCACAATAAAAAAAATCTGCATCTTCAAGGTTGTTGGCATGTTGTGTAAATCGACTGATGTAAACCCCTAAAATACTGTAGTCATATACATTTAAATCCCCTATATATTGAGTAGCTGGTAGTAAATGAGTGATTTTGGACACAGGCTCAGTGACAGTAAGAGAAAAACTTGACACACATTCAATTCAAGTGAAATTTAAAAAAATCTGAAAGTACTGTATAAGCAGATGTACTTGAGTAAACAGTCTGTTCTTCATAAAAACATTCAAGTAAGCATTCTGCTATGAAACTACTCAGTAAAGTATAATTTTGTGGAAAAGGTTACTTGAATGTACTTATTATCACCCACCTCTAAAAGCTGCCACCCACATTTTTAAACTTCTTTTTTTAAAGTTCCCAGTCTCAATAAAAGTCCAAACACATATAAAATGGTCCCTTAAGCTGGATTTATGCACCTGCATCACATCAACGCCATTACTGACGTCCGTCGCAGACACAGTGATCTGCAATTTTTTCTTGTGCATTGGGTGAAATGCTTTGTTCTGTTATCAAAACAAGTTTCAGCCGATGTGTGTAGTGCTTTGTGTTCATCATGTTTTTGTTTATGAAATAGCGACAGACAAGAGCAGGTTGTGATGGAGCTGGAGCTAAAAAATGTTAAGAAAAAGCAACTTTCAATATGACTGTTGCACAGAGAACAAGAGAAGTCGGAGAAAACGGTGCACGCGACCACCACCGCTGCCATTTTGGCATTCTGTGTAATTACTGGGGTTATGACGAGCCACAAAATGCTCTGTATGTGCTTACTGACTCAACATTCTTTTGAATTTGGACCACTGTTTGAATCTTAAATCTTAACCGACTTGCTTTGGAAGTTGTGCCGCCGCGAACAGGCAGCGCGAAGCAGTGGCGAGAACCAGGAAATGTGAAGGAGGAGACAAAGCGGACCGATCACAGCTCTTATTGCCTGTGTCGCGTGGTGATGCCATCGCAGTTGCGTTGTGTCGACACGGGTGCATAACTTGAGCTTTAGCCTGTCATTGAGGTGGCTCATCATTACATTATTGCAAATTTAAACAGAGTCATCTGGCCCTAATAAAGTTAAAAGCCCTTATTATTCTGTACTTTATAATATATCAACCTGAACAACCTTCATCTTAAAATAATAAAAACAATAAGGGTCACTGGTGTCAGAACCAGCAGCATCAAATAACCATCATTCACCAATTAATAATTTATTTCACTTGTAACATTATGTGAAGGCACAGATATCCAAAGTCAGTAACAGATGTATTCTTAGAAATTGGGACAATAAAAACACAAATAGCAGCAGGTAGTTAGTTCTTTCTGAGATGTCGTCAGGAGCTTTGCTGAGAAAACACAAAGGGATGAGAGTTCAGAATGCAAGACATGTTGAAATAAAGTCAATACAAAGTGTAAACAGCCTCTTACCAGCAGAGCCCTGCCCTTAGTCTCTATAGGCAACAGGAAGTTTCCTAGAGCGCAGACCAAACAGGCCACAGCAAATGGGGTGAGAGCCACAATCACTGACTGAGTCATCAGCACCTGAAGTACACACACGGTTATGATGCACAACTAGAAAAAAATGCTGAAAACTCTGATTACTGAGTAGGACAGCAAACACACCTGGGCAATGAACGGAGCAATCATCCCTCCAATACGACTGAATGATGTACAGAAACCCATCCCCAATGAACGGGCTGCAGTGGGGTATACCTGAGAGACCAAATTATGTGGCCTGAAACCTTGGACCACAAAATCTCAACAAACCCAGAGAAGATATGGTGCAAACCCCCCCTCCCCCCAGTTAAATCACAGCGCCGGAGACATGACAGGAAGTACCCTAATAAAACCAAGAATGATGTGATCCAAAATGCCTCCATACAGTCAGTGGTGATATGAACCAAAACCCTCAATAAAATTAGCAGAGAAATAATGCAAAGAACTATAAAACTAGTAGGAATAAGATCCAAATACCCAAATAAAACCAATAGAGATATATCCCGAAAACCCCATGAAAACTAGTACGTATGATATAAAGAACCCCAAAAAGACCACAGAGTTATTAACCAAAACTCACAATAAAGCCAGTAGCATTGCTCTGAAAGCCGCCAACCAACCCTGTAGAGTGTGAACTTACCTCAGCAGTGTATATGTAAACAACGTTAAAGTTCATGGAGACCAAAGACCGGAGCAGGAAGAGTAGAACTGTGAAGCCCCACCTGTAGTGATCAAACATGGAGAGTGTAGAGTCATAAACCTAGACTCTAAAAGAATTTGTCAGTCTGTAAGACCTCATTAACCAGCAGCTGATAAGATCCCCGGCCTTGGATGCGCTCTGCAGAGCGTGCCCAAATGCCAAGTCACGTTTCGTTACCTTGTATTCATACATGTGTAATGACAATAAAGTTGAATCTCAATCTCAATCAAAACATCTCATAATACTAATGTACGTGGTACTTACATGGTGCTGCATATGTTGACCAACATGAAGAAAATGGCTGCTAACAGCTGCAGCACACTCATGGCCATCTTCCGTCCAAAAATGTTGAGCATAGCAATATTTAGTGGGACCACTGAGAGGAACACAGGAGAGGGGTGTCAGGGTAGAACTGATCCCAGGCCATCAGGTGACAGGTTCTTGTAGAGACTCTCAGTATATTTATTGTCAACAAAATGAATTTTCAGGTGTAAAATGAAATAAGACAATGGGGAGATGTTTTATTATGTGGGAATTATGTTGCCAATCATTGCTGAAACTTTCTTGAGCTCAGTGCTTATAGCTGTGGACTCACATGCAACTTCCCCGAGGCTGCTGATAAGCAACGTCCAGTAGTCTTTCATTTCAAAAGGGATGCAGTAACACACCCCATCCTCATGTTTGTGTTTGATCTGATGCTCTAGGTCTGCGTTGGTCACACATAACAGGTTTTTCTCCAGCAGCTCTGAGCTGCTTAGCACTGAACCATAATAAGCGAAGGATGCCACAAACCTGACAACAAAAACAGAAAACACACAATAAATACTGCTCCTGAACTGTTTAGTTACTCCAAGGAAGAACTATAGCACATCTAGTCATTTCTTCAACAATGATGACTAGAGACCATTCAGTGTCACCATTTTTACACAGTAAGGCACAGTAAATAAGATGGAAGGATTCTAGTTAAAAATTCTATGCTCTTCTTTAAAGGTGAACAGGACTGTATTTTCATGATTTTTTTTTAAAATAATACATCAAAAAATGTTTAGAAAGGTGCAGAATTAAAGTCTTTGTATTCTTCAAAAAATTATATATTGATGAAAAAATATTTTAGTCATTTTTATATGACTGAAATAATCATAATATTTACTTCTGAACAATTGGATGACAAGTCTCCAATGGCCAGTAACATAGCGTAACAAGAGCACTCTCAGGCGAGTGCAATATCCCCTGCCTCAGTTTTCTTTTAAAATCCGAGTACTTACTGACAGACAGCAGTTTTCAACTTACAACCAAATGATGATAAACCATGAATCAATAAGTATACAACAAAGTATACAATCCATAGTTGTAGGGCAGGATCCCAAGGTGAACCTGTATAGCAAGTATGGTGACTCTAGAGAGCTTTACACCATTCTATAGTAAGAGGGCATAGGGAGTGCCAACCTTGATCTTTGACTTTTTGACCTCCAACCTGTAGTCAGAGGTCATGGTCTCAGAGTGAACCTGTGTATCATGTTTGGTGACCCCAGCTTTCTTGGTTGGTGAGATATAGTTTAAAAGCCATTTTGATGTTGACCTTGCAATCCCAAGTCCATAGTTAGCATTCAGGGTCACATGGTGAACCTGTGTACCAAATCTGGTGACCTTAGCTTTACTCATTGTACCTTGACCTTTAACCTCTTGAACCCAAATTCATAGTCAGAGGTCAGGATCCCAAGGTGAACCCGTGTAGCAAGTTTGGTGATCTCAGCTTTCTTTGTCGTTGAGATATAGTTTAAAAGCCATTTTTATGTTGACCTTGCGATCCCAAAACCATAGTCACATTTCAGGGTCACAGGGTGAACCTGTGTACCAAGTTTGGTGACACTAGTTGTACCCGTTTGTGCAGTAATGAGGCATAGTGAATGTTAATGTTGACCTTTGACCTTTTGACCCTAAACCCATAGTCAGGGGACAGGATCCCAAGGTGAACCTGTATACCAGGTTTGGTGGCACTAGCTTTACTCGTTTTACAGTAACAGCAAATTTACCATTCACCATAGTAAATGGAATGCTAACTTTGACCTTGGGACCCAAAACCCAGAGTCAGGTCAGAGTGTAATTCGTCCAAGATCTGTCTTAGATACAACTACTGTATCAATTTGAAAATCCTACATCATTTCTTTCAGTAGTTACTGCATTTACAAGATTTAGGGAAAATGTGACCCCTGACCTTCGATCTCAAGGTCATCCAATGAGAGTCAAATTGCAATATATGCATATCATCAGTGTATATCAAACCCTGGTACCAAGTTTCAAAACATTTGGAACAAATATGTAGGAGGAGTTGATTTCACAAGACAGTTACTATCGATGAAGTGAGGTGATATAGGAGGTCATAAATTAGGGGTTACAACTCCTGCAAAAACCATCCGATCAGAGCCAAATTACAATATGCCCATCATGAGTAAATATCAATCCCTGCTACCAAGTTTCAAACCAATCAGAACAAAACTGAAGAGGAAGTGATTTCACAAAAGTGGGACAGACGGACGGATGGACTGACCCATAACATAATCCCCCTTTGGGCTTCTGCCGGCGGGGGACAATGATACCCTAGATACTGTACATGGCTAACACTTTCATCGCAGACAGAGGTGCCATGTTCTGTAGGTAATAATAATAGTTGACAGCACTGTGATAACAGGATACACAAGCAATTATTCATTGTATTCATTGTTCATATAAGTAAGCTACGCATATGAAACGTGACAAGCCTAGCAGCTAGCCATGTTCTAGCTAATGCTTACACCTCTATGGCCAGTAAAGATATCACAGCCAGCCACAGCCAATGGCATGACTGGGTTGATGTCATGTGTCTCTACAAACCAATTAGTGCGAGTGCAACATCTACTGGCCAGGAGGTCAGAATCTTGTCTCTATTACCTTTCAAGGTAATGATCTGTAGTGGTATCGGAGGACAAAGAAGATAATCTACTCCCACACCCTACTTCACATTCTTTGGTCATCTGGTCAAGAATCCCCACTTTGGCCAAACCACCCCTCCCTTTCGCCATCATAAACAAGGATTTACCTTCTGAGACTAATGGATCCTGAAACTTTTTGAATAAACACTTTTTTCTTTCCTCCAAACTTCAGGATGACTCACAATGACCTTCTGTAGCCAAGGGAGAAGGACCATTAATATGCCAAAACTTGATTTGCAGAATTTGCCTGGACTAAACCAGGAGACAACTAAATAAACACTCTGCGGACTTCCGGTTATGGCGGCCACATAGCAAGACCTATTTCACACTGCTCTACTAGCTTAATTTTAAAATTGCTTAATACTCTCTCACTTGGAACAAAAACTCATCCCAAGGTGTCTGGGTGGACATAATAAAGCCCAAGGATGTCAAGTCAGTTGGAGAAAAGGGTAAATTGTCAAAACAACCGAAGCTGACAGACTTTCACACTCGAGGCAAAGCATAGAAAACTCCAGAAACAATGGCAAAGGAGGGAACCTGTGGCGAAGCGGGAATGGCTGAAGATGGAACGAGCGCAGTGTTGGCTGCCATTAGCTCCATGAGAACAGAGTTTTCATCTAAATTTGATGGGATTATGATGGTGATAAAAAATATGAGAAAAGAAATAAGTGACTGTATGGAGTGAGTGGTGCAGGCGGAGCTCTGCATAGCAAACGTTGAAGATGATGTCGCCAGCCTGCACACTAAACTGCAAGTACTGGAGTTAAAATACAAAACTCTGGAAGATAATGTCTTAGACTTGGAATCTCACTTCAGACGGAATAATTTGAGGCTGGTCTGCTTTAACCCTACTGGGTTAAAGCTGGAGAGCAGGGTGGTGCAAGAAGGGTGCCCTCCCTTGCTTTGCAATGTCTCTACTGGTTGCCTGTGCCCGGTGGTTCTGAGCTCTTGGCACCGCCGCATTTTTGAGTCAGTCCACTCCTTTTCGCATCCCGGCACGCGCGCGCATTGGTTAAACTGGTAAGGGCAAAATTTGTCTGGCAACGCTTGTGCAAAGACATGAAAGAGTGGGCTGCAGTGTGCATCGTGTGCCAGCAGAGCAAAGATTTGTTTTTGTCAGGCACGATGCACACCGGATCCCGCTGCGCCCACCATACAACGGGCCGTTCAGGGTGCTGGAAATAGGGGCAAAGCATTTTGTGTTAGACTTGGGGGGGGGGGCGTACGGAGACCATCTGCATCAACAGGCTGAAGCCTGCTTTTGTGTTGGCAGACAAGCAGGTGGTGTTAGCCCAAACTCCCCAGCGCGGACACCCACCGTCGGTGGCTCCGCAAGTTGGTGTTCCCTTGGAAAAGGCCTGCACTCGCGAAGCTAACATGTTCTCCCCCCACCCTTTTTCCCTCCACAGACTAATGTGCCCGCCTGCACACCTCGCCAGCAGGGTGCTTCGACTGGACTGGTGACCCCCTGCTACAGCCGCTATGGGCGCCGGCTCAAGCCCAAAGGACAGGGGAGGGGGTTAGTTTCCTTCCTGGATGTTTGGGGGGAGGGGGCTGTGTGTTGGCACTGTGTGGGGGTTCTCCACCCAGAGTCGGAAGTCGGGGGGAGATGGAACAAAGGACTGAAGGAGGAAGTGGCACCAAGGGGTCTCAGACGTAACTAAAAGGACTATCCGCCCACCAGGGAGAGCGGGAGACACCAGAGTTCGCTGGAGGAAGAGAGGGTGTGAGAAGCAGGGTTGTTGTCGTACGATGTTAATGTGCCACGCATGTCTTTGTGCACTGAGTGTATTGTTGTTGGCTCCCTGGGTCTAATGAGGCAGAAATAAAGGGTATAAAAAGGAGGCGCCCAGAGACCCAGACTGAGTATTTCTTGTACTTGATGTTGGAAGGCGAATAAAGTTCATGTGTTGTTCAGCTCGCCGCCTCGTCTGCTTTCATCTTCCACAAAAGAGCATTCATAGATCTCAGCTTGTTAAATGCCAAAAAACGTATTGCACTAATGCGGAAAAAGACTCAAAGACTAGATGTGACACAGTGGTTAAGACAGATGCTAACAGCCCTTCCTCTTGAAAAATTAGCATAGATATTGAAATCGGAAAAAAAAATGTGTTTAAGAATATATGGGGACCTTTTATTGAGTATGTAAAGGTCTTAAATTTAACGCCTGAAAAAGGTGAATGGTATGTGTAGATCATGCAGTTTCCTTGCTTATGACTTTTTTCTTTTTTCTTCTGCTTTGTTTTGCCAAATCATATCTTATTTAAGAAGTCTGAGTTCTCATTTGTATGGATTACTTAATTTAAACAGAGAAGCATTGTTGTTAGTTAGCTTGTATGCGTGCTTGTTTTTAATATACTGTATACCATTTGAAAACTTCAATAAAATATTATGGAAAAAATAAACACTGCCCCATCTTCCTTATGTGGACCACTTCAAAGAAAATCTCCTTAGCCTTATCTTCAGGTCGTAAAACTTATGCAGCCTCTGCAGTGACTTTGCTACAAGGGAGTGACTGAATAACTACGGTTTGATCAACTGGTGTGCCTATGGTTTTGCTTAATCACTTTATAAGAATGACCTCCCATCCTGGATGAGCCTGCCTAGACTCTTGATCAATATAATGGACCAGAACTACATTCCCTCCCCCTTGGAGGCAATCATGCATTCCTTTCCTCTTTGATCTGAACTGCAAAGCATTTGAGTGCTTTGTGTCGAATTAAGAATAAGACTGACTTTGATTCTAAGGACTGAGACTCCTTTTGCATACACTTTTAACTTTACTCATTATAAATGTCTCCATTTATGATTTTGTCAATTTGATATGCATTATTATTATATTTTGTTTAATCACTTTTTCTCCCCAGGTTATAGAAACAAACTCAACAGGAATTTTGTATCTTGATGCTGAGTCATGTAATTTACCCCTTGGAAACATTGAATTGATAATGATATCACATTATTACTTTCTAAACTTTCCCTCTTTTCTAAAACAAAGTAACCTGTTCTCAGCTCCACGATAAACCTCTTATCATTTGCTTAGACAGTCATCACTTCCTGTTCTGCCTTCACACACTCTCTTTAAAAGATGTTAGAGCTTGTTCTGCCTCTCATTCTCTTGTGTCTTCTTCTCTCGACTCCTCTCTCCTTTTCCTGAGTTGTCTTTGCTTTGCCTATGAGCTACTGAACCATGTAGGCCTCAGTTTTAATATTTTTTCTAGTAGTTCTGCATTTTTGTTTTTTTTTTTAAAATGAACTTAATTTTTGCACACTAGTTTTTCCTTGGTTCCTAAACTCATGTCAGTATCAAATCTGTTTTTTCCCATCATTTTTGGATAATATTTGTGTAAAGTTTTGTAAGCATCACCAAAAGGATATAGGAGCTGGACCACTGCTCCTTTACTCCAGAGACCAGCTGCAGAGAGAGACCCACTCTGTCTGACTCAAGGGCTACAAGATGAGACTGCAATGGCCCAGAAGGATCATCTGGGGCCAGACCTACTTTGGGCCCAACCTAGGAAAGTGTGGTTGTCTGTGCGAAACGGAACCGACACAGACACCCCCCACCCCCAACCTGCATAGGACACCCTTCTTCTTCAGCCATCTGTAGACCCAGAGCATGCAGTATAACCCAAACTCTATCTCTCTGTCTGACCAAAAAGATGATGTCTTAAATATTTTAACCATTTATTGGTTGGTTGCATAATTGTCTGAATTCACCAAACAGATAATTCTTTTCATTTTTGTTGCTACTTTTGTTATGCTCTGGACATGGTCTGTGACCATGCCCACGCTCTTGGTTGTTTTTTGGGTTTAATGTTGTTGCTTCTCCTTGATTTTCTCAGTTGTATTGGTGGGGTTTATGGTTTATTTCACAACTTATCATCGTTCCTGAGTTGATTATTATTTCACCAGCTCTTTTCCTGTTTTGGTTTTGTTCTCACTTACGTTGCTATTGATCACAGCTGTTCCTGATTTGCTAATTACATGCTCTCCTATATATGTTCACTGCCAGCCTTCCCTCCCTGCAGTATTCTTAACGTTATGTTCATATCACCACTAAGTCTGGGATTTATTTGCTAACATTATGTTTGTTCTTCACCACTCAGTCTGGGCTTTGTCAAAACTGTAAGTTTATCTACCGTAATCAGCATTTATGTTTTCTCCTGCCCTCGGGCAGAGTTCTTTCATATTAAACAAGAGCACTCTGAGGTGAGTGCAATATTCCCCGCCTCCGTTTTCTTTGAAGATCCCAATACTTACTGACGGACAACAGTTTTCAACTTTTCAATATAATTACTGTGGCAGACCCAAATTATGATAAGCCCATCATCCACAAATATACAACAACGTATACAACCCATAGTTGACCCCAAACCCATAGTCAGAGGTCAGGATCCCAAGGTGAATCTGTGTACTAGGTTTGGTGGCCCTAGTTTTACTCGTTGTATAGTAATAAGGCATAAGAAATGCTAACCTTGACCTTGCGATCGACTGGTAGATCGCAAAGGCACTGCGGGTAGATCATGTGACATTAAAAAAAAAAAGTTTTTAATTCTATCGCCTATCCTCCCATCTGTCCTCTTATTGGCATTTACCATTTCACTGATGTACAGGGCAGCCAATCACGAGAGGTCTTGTCCTCGATGGGTCATAGGTCACCCTGCGTGTGCAGTCAAACATGCTAGCTAAACTCCTGCGAGCTGTGACCATGTTAGCGCTTCAAATTTCGATCAACTAAAGAAGGGATATTAAAAATGAGTGGGGGAGCTGAACCCAGTAAGAAGACAAAAAACTTATCACTTCCATGCGGAATGGGAGGAAGATTTTTTTTTCACAATGTCATTTTCGAAGTGTATTTGTCTGATCTGTCAATCTATCGTTGTGTTTCCAAAGAAGGGAAATATGGAGAGGCACTTTTGAACCATTCATAAAAAGTACAACACTAACTTCCCTCCAAAAAGTGAGCTGAGAAAAAGAAAGGTGAAGGAACTGAAATCTCAGTCAACTGGACAGCAGTCATTTTTCACACAGCTGAATTCAAAGGCAAAGGCAGCCACTGAAGCATCGTTCCAGGTGAGTCATTGCATTATTCAGCATAAGAAGTTCTTTCAAGATGGAGAGATGATAAAAGAGGCCTTCATTGGGGCAGCGGAGTCGTTGTTTTGGGATTTTAAAAACTTGTATTGTGCCATAAGGGTTCATGCAGTTATATAATGTATGGCATACATTGTATGCCAACATATATTGCCATATTTGGCATTTTTAAATGTAGGTAGATCATTTTAAAAGTAGCTCACAAGCCAAAAAAGTGTGGGCACCCCTGACCTAGATGGATGAGGCAGCCATGGTGCAGTGCCAATCCCTTCACCATTCACACACACTCATTCACACCTAGGGGCACTTGTCTCCAATTAACCTAACTTGCATGTTTTGGCCTGTGAGAGGAAACCAGAATACCTGGGGTAAAGCCATGCAGACACGGGGAGAACATGCAAACTCTACACAGAAGAGTCACCGATGGTCAAGGGGTGGGATCAAACCCACGATGGTCAGGGGTGGAATCAATCCCCTGGCCTTACTGTGCTGCCACAGTGCTAACCACTGCATCACTGAGCTGCCCGGAGGTGACACCTAACCCTTTTTTTTTCATTTTATGTACAAATGTAAGTTTTTTCAGGGGTGGAAAATGTTCATTAGTTACGTTTTCTTGTGAGATCGGGTTGATCAGTCTTGGGGAATTTTTAAAATATTCCTAAAGTGAGCATCGGTGCTTGTTGGATGTTTCACTGGTGACCACCAGAAGGCACAGTCTGTTAACAGCTAACAAACAGACTCTTAAGACAAACTAAAATGCGAGGGAGAAAATCATGTACCTTGGTGGAGGTTTGCACTCTCTGAATACTTTTTCATGGAATTTTATTTTAAAATCAGATTATTTAATAATTTATTCTGTTATATATGAAGAATGCAAGTTAGGTTAATTGGAGACTCTAAAGTGGCCCTAGGTGTGAATGTGTGTGTGTGAATGGTGAAGGGACTGGGGCCGCACCGTGGATGCCTCATCATTTCAGGTGGATGCCTCGTAATTTCCCCATTGTGGGACTAATAAAGGATTATGAATAAAATATTCCTCCTTAAACACACTGTTACAATCAGGGCTTGACATTAACACCAGCCAATGGCTGGTGGATTTCAACAGTGGCCAGTAAGACAACCACACCCACTAGCCACTTTGGCCAGTTGTAGTTTTCTCAAGTGGCATCTAAAATAATAAACCTATTGCAATGTGAGACTACAAAATTACAGCTCCCATAAGAACTGTGTTTTTTTTCTAACCAGTTTTCTTTTTCTTTCTCTTCTTTTTTCTGGTGAAAGCAAGTAGTGTCCATTTAAGGTTAAATCCATCAGCAACTACTACTGACATCGTGCAGCCATGAAAAGGTGTCCCAATTCATAGGTGTTATGTTCATAATCCGTAACCCAATGACAAGGCTGGAGGTGCAATAGAAAACTTCATTGTGTAGAACTCACAGACACAAGGCGCTCCATACAGGCAGAGGCGAAGGTCAAAAAGAGACCGTGTCTCTTCCACTTTGGTCTTTTATACCCAGAGTAATACACACCCCTCAATATGGTGACACACATTACATGGGTATTTTTCTTTTTTTTTTCCACATGGGCACCTGTTATAGCAGTCCAACATGAGAAACATGTTAACAACATAGCCCGGGCAATTCTACATTTAACCCAGTCCATCGCTCCTTGCTATCGTATAGTCTCGATGGAGAGCCACCCCCCCGGGGACTCGTCTGGCGGGTCCCACCCAAAGCTCCTTCTTTTCTTTGTCCTTGGAGATGAGCCACGTCAGAGCCCCGACACCTCCTTCTCCTCAGTAACGCGCCACAGCTCATTGGGGTGTCTCCATGAGTCATCTGACAGCCGAAGGTAACCAGCCTCCCAAACAGCCACCACCTTCAGTCGCCCCTGGTCGTCATGTCGCTTCCTCTTCCCGTGAGCACCTCTCAGTTGAGCCTCCTTCCTGGGTCGAGCCATGTCACCAACTCTTATAGAAACACTCCTCGACTTCCCATGTCCACAATGTCTTTCACGGGCTTCCTCACCAGGCAGCGCCACAGCGGCGACCCTCCGTGAAGCCCGACTTGGCCTAGTGTTCCTGTGTGGCACGCCGATTACCTGTGCCAGCCGGTCCTGCCCCACTCTCTTTCAATTTAAACGTTGGCATAGCCATTCCAGCCCCATGCTTCTCAGTGTCTCCAGGCCAAAACCTGGAAGTAGAGGGGGCGTCATCACAACCTCACCCGCCATTATGGGCCTTCCACCATGCCGCTCAGTTCCCTCACCTAGGGTAACATGAGCCATGGCACCGGAACCCTGCCCTGATGGCCCTGGGTGGAAATTGTCCTGTCCATCTCCCAGAATACTAGGCCAAGTGTCGTCCCAAACCGCATCGTTGACCATTCGTGGAACCGGCCATTCCCACAAACCATGCCCTGACCATTCCTCTCCGCTGCTGCTGGTGATTGAGAAGCCCAGTCCATAAAACAGATCGCAGCCCATCACATTTGAACCACACTCGGTCACCATGAACTGTATATTGGACACCACAGCTGTCTTGTAACTCGCCGTCAGCTCCAGCAAACCAACGATGGCCAGTCTATTACCACCATACTCACAGAATGGCGTTGTCAGGTCTCTCACACGATGGTAGGGGAAAAAACTCTTCACAGTAGACCAGTTCATCATGGACCTCACTGCACCCGTGTCCACCAACAACAGCAAGTCCTCACCATCCAACGTAACTGTCAAATAAGTATGGCCTTCTGTGCTTGGTGATACGGTGTGAATAAATGTAGGAGTCATGGCGGGGGAATCCATTTCATATTGTCGCTCCCCTCGCTTAAACCTCTTACAGGGCCTGGCGAAATGACGTAGGAGCCCACATTTGCCACATCGTTTGCCTTTTGCCAGACACTCTCTCGCCTTGTACCGGTGCTTGGTAGACCCGCAGCCAAAACATCTTGGCGACCCTGGGGCAGACCTAATTTTTATAGCGGTAGCGTATTCTTCTTTGTCTTCCACACTATCATCACTATCCAGGTCTACAGCCTGCGCCACTGATTGTGAGTCGGGCTTCCCCAACGCTGTTCTCTCACCAAGGTCCCGTGACAGTTTATCTGCTGCTTCAAACTGCTGGGCTATCTCCACCGCTTTGGCCAACGTCAGCTCACTGGAACGTGTAAGGAGTCTTGACCGTGCTGCTGCACACAACATATACTCCGCCAACTGATTGTGGACCATTTCTTCTTCCAAGGTCCCAAAAGGTCAGCAACATACCGCTGCACCGACTCTCCAGTCCGCTGGCGGCACTGTCGAAACTGGATCCTCCAAACTATGACGTTTTCCGGGGCGCGAAAATAGCGCGCCATTAGCCCAACCACGTCCTCAAAACTGTTGCTTACTCCTAATGTGCTCAGAATGCGCTGCCCCTCCATGCCAAGATTATGGACCAGTATTGCTCGTGCACGCAATTTCTCCAACTCACCAAGGTTCAATGCCACCAGATAATTCTCGAATGCGGCAAACCACCTCTCCCACGGCACCGGCGGCTTGCCAGGAAGCTCCAGAAATGGCCGAATGCTCGAAATACCTTTATCCATTCTTTTATCCTCATCACCAAATGTTATGTCCACAATCCATAACCCAATGACAAGGCTGGAGGTGCAATAGGACTCATCTTTATTGTGTAGAACTCACAGACACAAGGCGCTCCATACAGGCAGAGGTGAAGGTCAAAAAGAGACAGTGTCTCTTCTGCCTTGGTCTTTTATACCCAGGGAGGCCGAGGGGTAGGGGTACAAATGAGAATTGGGATGGACCCAAATTTACCTGCACTTCATTCTCACATTGCAAATATTTTTCCTCTACCGTTTTACAATATTTCCTGCTCTTCATAAATACTGTAATTAGTGTTTCTCTTGCTATTTTTATGTATGTATAAGGGTAATTTATATTGAAAAGGGTTGTAAATTTAGTTGAATTAAATTTTAGCATGCCATAGTCCAATATGATCATATTAAATATAATTTTCCAACCACAAAATTATGGCTAGTGAAAAGGCTGAGTGTCTAGTAACTTTGGAAAATCACTAGCCACAGTGGCTGGTGAACAAAAAAGTTAATGTCAAGCCCTGATTACAATCATGTTGTTTCGAAACTGTACTGTCATATGGTAGCGACTGGCGAGTTACAAGATATTCTACAATCAGAAATCCACCAGTTTTATAATCCTAGTGGACACTACCAGTAATCATAATGTAAAAAAATGATGATTCCATAAACTCAGTGGAATAAAAAGTTTTTAGAACAGTTATTTTTTTCAGTGCATATCTCTTTAAATGCCATCACTATTGCTAATCTTAGCTGGCTACCTCCTAGCTTGGGTAACGAGCCTGAGTCAACTAAATTCAATTTGTCTTAAAGAATGAATGAAAAAAGCATCACTGGTGGACAGGAGAATGTGGTTTCAGTGGCAGATAGGATACAACAAGTCCCTGGACTACAATAAGCACAGAAACATTCGCAAATGAGTGAATGGCTAAACTGCTAGTGTCAGCTAGCTGCCTTGGGGCTTTGTTAGAAAAATAAGCGGTAGTAAAATAAGCTAAAATAATATCTAAGAATCATGTACAGTATATGGTCGTGTTGGTAGATGAATAAGGATTCCAAGGGAATGGGGGGGATGAATAGAGAGCCTAAGTCATGTCCCCGCTACTTCCGCATATGGGACCTTAAATCGGAAAAAATCTCCACTGAACTGAATGGCAAGAGTGAAACTATCTTTTGATCTCGATCGAATTTTGCCACGAGTTTCACATATGATGTTTGGCAATTTAAAAGATAATCTCCCACACAATTAAAGTTGTTGGCTGTTGTATAATAATAGAGTAATATTTAGTTTTTGTGAAAACGTTTAGCGGACAACACCTCCCATCATCCCACATCACCAAACACCATCATGATGGCTTCCCTCTCAAAACTCATCTCCTGTTTTCTGATCTATGAAAGAAGGATCCAAAGAGGAGAAAACAACAGAAATGCATTGTTTTGTATTTTGAGAGCTACAGCTGATCCAGAGGACTGTTAGTTACTTCACCCTGGGTGCGCGTTGAACACGTGATATAAGGTAAGTGCCTCTGTGTTTGTAGTCTTTTAATTTACATATTTTCACAACCTTACACCTTAACAGTTAGACAACAACCTACATAATTACTTAGGTGGAAAATTATCTTTTAAATTGGCAAACATACACTACTGTTCAAAAGTTTGGGGTCACCCAGACAATTATTTTGTGTTTTCCATGAAAAGTCACACTTATTTACCACCATGAGTTGTAAAATGAATAGAAAATATAGTCAAGACATTGACAAGGTTAGAAATAATGATTTGCATTTGAAATAATAATTTTTTCCAGATACTCAACCTGCTCAAAGGAAGGTCAGTTTTATAGCTTCTCTAACCAGCTAAACTGTTTTCAGCTGTGCTAACATGATTGCACAAGGGTTTTCTAATCATCCATTAGCCTTCTGACGCAATGAGCAAACACATTGTACCATTAGAACACTGGAGTGATAGTTGCTGGAAATGGGCCTCTATACACCTATGTAGATATTGCACCAAAAACCAGACATTTGCAGCTAGAATAGTCATTTACCACATTAGCAAAGTATATTAGATATTAGAGTGTATTTCTGATTAGTTTAAAGTTATCTTCATTGAAAAAAAACAGTGCTTTTCTTTCAAAAATAAGGAAATTTCTAAGTGACCCCAAACTTTTGAACTCATGGCAAAATTTGATGGGGATCAAAAGATAATTTCGCTCTTGTGGCGGTTTGGGAAAACCCCCACAACACACAGGGACAGACAGCTCGCTACTCCTGGGTTTTTTCTGCTGCCTGCTGTGATCTAATCTGCCATTTATGCATTTCACTGCTGTGAGGTTAATGTGCCATCCATGCATTGTGTTCATGCATCCTGCCTGTGCCTCTCATATGCAAATGCTTATATCGACCCATGTGAATGCTTTGATGTATTGTTGTAGCTGAGTATAAAGCTGTCTGAAATTCATGTTCAACCTCTCACTCTCAATCTCACTCTGCAACTGCTGCTGCAGGACAACGACTTTGTGTCCTCCTCTCCTTCTCTGAGAGCCGTGGGCTCGCTCCCGGCGCGCACACACGGCGCCGGGAGAGGAGCGCATGACGGCGGTATGATATAATAAACTTCCTTAAAACCTCAGCATCGCTGCCTTATTTTATCATCCGCCGCACTGGTGACCCGACGCTGAAACGAACACGCTGCCAGCGAACGCAACACCCGGCGGTGATTCTCCGACGACAAGCGAACGCGGCAGCCTGACTGATCTGCCCTCCCTTTTGCTTCAGGGAGACCTCAACGCGGAGTTTCCAGGCGAAACTCCCCGGAGAACACCCACGACCGGGAAAGCTGAGCAACGTTTCATGGTGAGATCTGCACGCCTAGATCGGCACATCCACGCTGGACCGGCCGCGGTCACAGCCCCTCCACACGAGAGCACATTCACCTCGTCCCCTCTCCACGACGGCGATCCCCATGGCCGACGGAGCACACGTGGACCTGAATGCACCATGACCGAGCGAGTGACAGAGCGTCTACTTCCCTTCACCGCTCCAACACACTGAGCAGGGATGATTAAGCTCCCTGACCCTGGTTCTCCTCTCCAGCTGGCCCACCCATCACGGAACCCCGGCGCATGCACCGGGGAGTTACGAGGACGGCGCACACCACGCACGGGACAAATACGGCTTTTCTGACCGCCTTCCTTCTGCTGCACACTGGCCCTTCAGGCTTGCTCGTTCACCTGAGGCACGCAGCTTGCTCACTGGATTTTATGGTCTTAGCCACGGCACACAAGGGAAATTCAGCGGTTTGCGGTTCCCGAGAGCTTTAAGGTTGTGCCTGCACCTAAAGCCAACACACCAGTCCCTCTGCTCTCATCACAGCCGTCACGCAGCCTCGTCTTTTCTTCATGGCCGCTATTAATCCTTGCAGGACTTAATCGCGGGAGGAGCCAGTGACTAATTTTTCTTCTTGTGGACCTCTGCACGCACGACGCCGGGAGAGGAGCTCGTAACGGCGGTATGATATAATAAACTTCCTTAAAACCTCAGCATCGCTGCCTTATTTTATCATCCGCCGCAGCTCTTGCCATTCATTTCAAAGGAGATTTTTTCCGATTCCAGGTCCCATGTGCGGAAGTAGAGGGGGCGTGACTTAGGCTCTCTATAGAATTTATAGAAAATAGCTATCAAAACCAGCTGGATCAACAGTTAAGCTGACACCAGACAGCCTGCTTGTCAGCCTCTCCCCAGTGAGGTGAGCTAATGTAGTTAGACTGCCGACCGCCTAGCCAAGCTAACACTAATGGTCTGATGTAGTATCACAATGAAAATGATAACAAAATAAGCCAAAATAATGCAAGATATATTATCGACTGTGAATTAGTGAACCAGGTGGAAACAGGGATGTCTATTATGGTGACTGATATTTAAGGAAAATATCAATATAAACAGTGCTTGATAAGCCAATTCCCTAGTAGCACTGTATTAGCTCTGAAGCTAACACTGGGGCTCACACTCTAGGGGACTGATTCATCTCTGCCAATAGTACAACGATGGGCTGTAACTGAAGACCGGAGCATTTGCCAGTGACATTCGGGGGAAAAAAGATCCCAGAGAAGCAAAACCGGCTTCTGCACATTCTGTTGAAATGTTATAATTATTTGTAAGTGAAGAGAGATTTTTATATGTTTACTGCAGTCATGTAACTAGAGAAAGCATTTTAGAAGGTTAAAACCCGCAAACACAATGTTTGAGTGAATGAGACCTTTAAGTTATTACATCACAGGCTTCATTTATTCAGTCCTGGAAGGTGTCTTCATCTTTTGCAGTTATAACTCTACGGTTAAATATTTTTTGGAATTATTTTTGAAAAGTTTGAAATTTTTTTGAAAAAAATAAAACAAAACAAAAAAACAAAAGTATAGCTCAGTGGTGCAGTGGTCAGTACTGTGGCAACACAGCAAGAAGGTCATGGATTCGATCCCACCCCTGCCCATCCTTGACCCTTCTGTGTGGAGTGTGCCTGTTCGCTTATGTCTGTGTGGGTTTTCTCTGGGTACTCCGGTCTCCTCCCACAGCCCAAAAATAATCACATTAGGTTAATTGGCATCAACTGGGGATTCTAAATTGTCATTAGATATGAATGTGAGTGAATGGTTGTCTGTCTTTCTGTGCCGCCCCTGTGATGGACTGGCGAACTGTCCAAGTTATACCTTGCCTCTTGCCCAAAGATGCTGGGATAAGCTCCAGCACCCCTGCAACCTGAAAAGGATTAAGTGGCTGAAGATGAATGAATGAATTTGGAAAGTGAGAAAGTATTATTACCATGAGTACCAGAGTAGAAAGGAAGTCCTCCTTAGCGATGATCCTAGCAGAATCCTCCAGCTGCCCCGTTGTCTCTGAAACGAAAAGAAACATTACAACAAACCTTATAACCAAAAATAAGTGAGATGGACTTCCGGTTATGGCGGCCACGTAGGAAGACGTGTTTCACACTGCTCTGCACTTGAAAATAAAAAAAAAAATACTAAAACTCTCTTAATTGGAACAAAAACCCATCCTAGCGTTTTGGCGCGGATATGGTAAAGACTAAGGTTGGAAAATTAGGTGGAGGAAAAGGTAACTCGACAAAACAACCCAAGCTAACAGACTTCCACGCTCGAGGCGAAACAGAGAAAACTCCAGAGGCAATGGCGGAGGAGGGAGCCAGCGGCGGAGCGGGAACAGTTGAAGAGGGGACAAATGTAGTGCTCACTGCCATCAACTCCATGAGAACAAAGTTTTCGTCTAAATTCGACGGGATTATAGCAGCGATAGAAGGTATGAGAAAAGAAATAAACGACTGCATGGAGCGAGTGTCGCAGGCGGAGCTCCGAATTTCAAGCGCTGAAGATGACATCACCAGCCTGCAAACTAAACTGCAAACACTGGAATTAAAATGCAAACGTCTGGAAGATAACGTCCTAGACTTGGAATCCCGCTCGCGACGGAATAATTTGAGGCTGGTGGGCCTCCCGGAGGGAACGGAGGGACGGGACCTGTGTTCCTTTTTGGAAAAGTGGATTCCAGAAGCGCTGAATAATGCGGATCTGCAGTCATCGGTCGTTTTAGAGAGAGCTCACCGAATCGGCCCACCGAGAGATAATAAGACACCACCAAGGACACTGATTATGAAGTTCCTCAACTACAGAGACAAGATGACAGTCACCAATGCGGCGCAAGCTAAAGGGGAAATTAAATACCAGGACCAACAGGTATGGTTTTACCCGGACTTGGCTACAGGAATACAACAATTGAGAAAACAGTTCAACCCCGCCTGCAAAGAGCTGCGCAACCTAGGGATTCGTCACGGAGTAATTCATCCAGCAAGACTGCTGGTCACATATAAGGGGAGAACCCACACCTTCAAGACCTCTCAAGAGGCGCAGGAGCTCATCAAGCAAATCCAAAAGGAGACTGGCGGGAGCTAAGCATGAACATGACAAAGGTAGAACATTTAAGCATATGTACAGACATCTGATTGATCTGAAACATAAACATGTCTACACTAGAAAAGCACTCGGAGAGCGCAGACCTCCGCCAAGTACCACAGTTCCCCCCATACAGTGTTTGTGTGTACGTTTTCAGATTCCTTGACCATGAAAACATATGACTAGCAATTGGATTCACAATGATAGGATTAGTGGTTCAGTAGTTATTGACGAAAATGGCATTTTCCGTAATGGCGGTTTAGCGCCACAGTTCCCCCCATACAGTGTTTGTGTGTATGTTTTCAGATTCCTTGACCATGAAAACATATGACTAGCAATTGGATTCACAAGGATAGGATTAGTGGTTCAGTAGTTATTGACGAAAATGTCATTTTCCGTAATGGCGGTTTTCTTCTGGACGGTGATCCGGATCACCACCAAATTCTAATCATCTGTAGGATAGCCCATTTCTGACAATCTGTGAATATTTCATGAAAATCCGTCCATAACTTTTTGAGTTATCTTGCTAACAAACAGACAGACAGACAGACAGACAAACCAACGCCGATGAAAACATAACCTCCTTGGCGGAAGTAAAAATACAGACTGTATTAAAAAAAAAGTTATGATGTACAACGTTGAGTTAATGTCATAAGAATAGTAGTAGAGTCAGGGTGATTGAGAGGAGAAAGAGATGTCTGTCTGTCTGTCTGTCTGTCTGTCTGTTTGTTTGTTTGTTAGCAAGATAACTCAAAAAGTTAAGGACAGATTTTCATGAAATTTTCACAGATTGTCAGAAATGGGGTATCCTACAGATGATTAGAATTTGGTGGTGATCCGGATCACTGTCCAGAAGAAAACCGCCATTACGGAAAATGACATTTTCGTCAATAACTACTGAACCACTAATCCCATCATTGTGAATCCAATTGCTAGTCATATGTTTTCATGGTCAAGGAATCTGAAAACGTACACACAAACACTGTATGGGGGGAACTGTGGCGCTAAACCGCCATTACGGAAAATGCCATTTTCGTCAATAACTACTGAACCACTAATCCTATCATTGTGAATCCAATTGCTAGTCATATGTTTTCATGGTCAAGGAATCTGAAAACATACACACAAACACTGTATGGGGGGAACTGTGGCACTTGGCGGAGGAGTGCTTTTCTAGTTTACTATGGCAATTGAACCTTTAGCGATGGCAGTACATTTACATCCACAAATATATGGAATTAAAGTAGGACCAACAGAACATAAAATCTCCCTGTATGCCAATGACATAA
Source organism: Pholidichthys leucotaenia (assembly GCA_020510985.1). Taxonomy (NCBI): domain Eukaryota; kingdom Metazoa; phylum Chordata; class Actinopteri; order Cichliformes; family Pholidichthyidae; genus Pholidichthys; species Pholidichthys leucotaenia. Next base: position 211,991,793 of record CM035845.1, on the reverse strand, counting down.
TTTTGTTTATGTCGAATTTTAAAAAAATCAATTCCGACCTTGTTAAATTTAATAAAGAACTTTGGGAATATAGTATCAGGAATATAATATCAGGATATAAAATAAACAAAACAAAATCTTCAATATTAATGTTAAATGAGACCCAGAGAAATCGTCCATCTCCTGAGGTAAACCAATTCAATGTTGTAGATCAGTTTAAATATTTAGGAATTCAAATTTTGCCTAAGCTACAATCAGTCGCCAATGCAAACTATGAAGCCTTAATGACAAATATTAATGAGTTGCTTCAGAGATGGATGTCACTACCAATGTCGATGATCGGGAGAATTAATATACTTAAAAGTAATATCTTACCAAAAATAATTTATTTATTTCAAAACATTCCTTTACCACCACCTTCAGATCTATTCTCAAGAATTAAAAAAAAGTTAGTGGAATTTATATTGAACAATACGAAGGCTAGATTACGTTTGTCCTTACTATACTTACCATTTGATCGTGGAGGTCTGAAATGTCCAAACTTTATGTTGTATTACTGGTCAGCACAACTGAGGTCTATGACATATTATTTTTCATCAAATGATCCTCCTCACTGGACTGAAATGGAATCATACATACAACTTGGTTCATCTCCTGCCGGTGTACAAACCCCTAGTGCACAGACAACCTCCGGTCATGCGCACAGTGAAGTTATGGTCTGAGGAGGCAATGGACGCTCTAAAGGACTGCTTTGAAACCACTGCCTGGGAGCAGCTCTGCGATCCACATGGTGAGGACATTGATGGCCTCACTCACACCATCACGGACTACATCAGCTTCTGCGTGGACAACACCGTACCCACCAAGACCATACGGTGTTGCTCGAACAACAAACCCTGGATCAACCCTGAGATAAAAACACTTCTGAGAGAGAAGAAGAGGATCTTCAGGTCGGGGAACAGGGAGATGCTGAAGTCCGTACAGAGGAAGCTGAGGAGGAAGATCAGAGAAGGCAAGGACAGCTTCAGGAAGAAGATGGAGGACAAGCTGCAACAGAGCGACATCGGTGGGGTCTGGAGAAACCTTAAAACCATCTCTGGGCTCCAGAATACCTCCTCCCAGGCCATGGGGGGCAGGGAGTGGGTGAACAATCTGAACCTGTTTTTTAATAGGTTTGACCAACCACCCTCCCCCCCCGACTGCACAACAACCACTGCTGCCTCTAAAGACATTGAGTCCTGTTGCCCACACCCCACTGCACCAACACCCCCCCACTCCCAACCCACAGCCCCCCAACATGACCCTCACTAAGACCCAGGTGAGGACGGAGCTGAGAAAGATCAAGGTGAGGAAGGCGTCGGGACCGGACGGCATCAGCGCAATGCTCCTCAAGTCCTGTGCAGATCAGCAATGTGAGATTGTGGAGCTCATCTTCAACCTGAGCCTGAAGCTGGGGAGGGTACCACAGTTGTGGAAAACATCTTGTGTGGTACCCGTACCAAAGACCTCCCACCCCAAAGACCTGAACAGCTACAGACCAGTGGCCCTGATGTCCCACATGATGAAGACCCTGGAGAGACTGCTCCTTGCTCACCTCCGCCCCCTGGTGGGACCAGCAATGGATCCACTCCAGTTCGCCTACCAGCATGGCATTGGGGTGGAGGATGCAGTGATCTTCCTCCTTCACTGTTCTCTGTCCCACCTGGAGAAGCCCGGGAATGCGGTGAGGATCATGTTCTTTGACTTCTCCAGTGCTTTCAACACCATCCAACCGATAATCCTGAAGGACAAGCTGCTGTGCGCAGGGGTGGACCAGCACCTGTCATCATGGATCCTGGACTGCCTCACTAACCGGCCACAGTTTGTGAGAACCTGGGACTGTGTGTCCGACATGATGATCGGTAGCACGGGGGCCCCCAGGGAACGGTTTTGGCTCCCTTCCTGTTCACCCTTTGTACTGCGGACTTCTCACACAACACAACACACTGCCATCTAAAGAAGTTCTCTGATGACTCCGCAATCGTCGGCCTCATCTCCAACGGAGATGAAGCTGAGTACAGAGGACTTATCCAGGACTTCGTGGACTGGTGCCATAGGAACTGCCTCCAGATCAACGCGAGGAAAACTAAGGAGCTGGTGGTGGACTGCCGCAGGAAAGGACAACCCCTCACAGCACCAGTAAACATACAGGGAACAGACATCGAGATGGTGACATCCTACAAGTACCTGGGTGTTCATCTGAACAATAAACTAGACTGGTCACACAATACCGACGCACTCTACAAGAAGGGACAGCGCAGGCTGTTCCTACTGAGGAGACTCAGGTCTTTTGGTGTACAAGGGGCGCTGCTGAAGGCATTCTACGACACGGTGGTGGCATCAGCCATCACTTTTGGAGTGGTCTGCTGGGGCAGTGGCATTACAGCAGCCGATAGGAAGAGACTGAACAAACTGATCAAGAAAGCTAACTCTGTCCTGGGGCAGCGCCCTGACCCAGTGGAGGAGATAGGAGAGAGAAGGATGGTGGCTAAACTGTCATCTCTGCTGGAGTCCGAGTCCCACCCTATGCAGGACATACTGAACGCACTGAGGAGCTCATTTAGCAGCAGACTACATCATCCTAGGTGCGCAACCGAGAGGTTTTGCAGGTCCTTCCTACCTACGGCAGTCAGACTGTATAACCTAAGCAGGGCTGCTCGCAGAGATAGCAAAAAAAACGTGACGACCTAATAGTATTGAATGCAAAAAACGCAATAGACTTACACAATGGTCCCCTCCAGTATATACAACTAGGACAGTATCGGTCGCTACGGAGGGTGACAATATGTATGGGTACATATTCATACTATGTAGGATAACTAAGTAGACAGTTATGCTGTTTATTCCATCTTGCTACAATGCTCCGCACTTTGTATATATATATTTATATATTGATGTGTATGTATGTACAGTGGGGTAAAAAAGTATTTAGTCAGCCACCAATTGTGCAAGTTCTCCCACTTAAAAGATGAGAGGTCTCCAATTTTCATCATAGGTATACCTCAACTATGAGAGACAAAATAAGAAAAAAAAAATCCAGAAAATCACATTGAAGGATTTTTAATTAATTAATTGGTAAATTCCTCGGTAAAATAAGTATTTGGTCAATAACAAAAGTTCATCTCAATACTTTGTTATATACCCTTTGTTGGCAATGACAGAGGTCAAACATTTTCTGTAAGTCTTCACAAGGTTTTCACACACTGTTGCTGGTATTTTGGCCCATTCCTCCATGCAGATCTCCTCTAGAGCAGTGATGTTTTGGGGCTGTCACTGGGCAACACAGACTTTCAACTCCCTCCAAAGATTTTCTGTGGGGTTGATATCTGGAGACTGGCTAGGCCACTCCAGGACCTTGAAATGCTTCTTACGAAGCCACTCCTTCCTTGCCCGGGCGGTGTGTTTGGGATCATTGTCATGCTGAAAGACCCAGCCACGTTTCATCTTCAATGCCCTTGCTGGTGGAAGAAGGTTTTCACTGAAAATTTCATGATACATGGTCCCATTCATTCTTTCTTTTACACGGATCAGTTGTCCTGGTCCCTTTGCAGAAAAACAGCCCCAAAGTATGATGTTTCCACCCCCATGCTTCACAGTAGGTAAGGTGTTCTTTCTCCTCCAAACATGACAAGTTGAGTTTTTACCAAAAAGTTCTATTTTGGTTTCATCTGACCATATGACATTCTCCCAATCCTCTTCTGGATCATCCAAATGCTCTCTAGCAAACTTCAGGCAGGCCTGGACATGTACTGGTTTAAGCAGGGGGACACGTCTGGCACTGCAGGATTTGAGTCCCTAGCGGTGTAGTGTGTTACTGATGTAGCCTTTGTTACTTTGGTCCCAGCTCTCTGCAGGTCATTCACTAGGTCCCCCCATGTGGTTCTGGGATTTTTGCTCACCGTTCTCGTGATCATTTTGACCCCACGGGGTGAGATCTTGCGTGGAGCCCCAGATCGAGAGAGATTATCAGTGGTCTTGTATGTCTTCAATTTTCTAATAATTGCTCCCACAGTTGATTTCTTCACACCAAGCTGCTTACCTATTGCAGATTCAGTCTTCCCATCCCGGTGCAGGTCTACAATTTTTTTTTTTCCACAATATCTTTATTGAACCTTTTTTTTCTTTTTTTTTTAACAAACATGATACAAACAATCAAACACTAACACTAAAGTACTACAAAAAAAAAAAAATGCACTAAAAACACCAACAACCACCAACAAAATCAAGTCTTCAACAATGCTCCTCTGTTTAGTCTAGACAATCCAATACATAAGTATACATATTATGTTCACCAGTTTGGAATTTACAAGGTCCACACACATCATTCACCTTCTTCTTCAAGAGTTATGTTTAAATTTTTTACATAATCAATAAAAGGTCTCCATATATTCTCAAACACAATTTCCTTTGATTTTAGTATATATGTTATTCTTTCTAATGGAAGGTTTGTTAACATCTGTCTTAACCACTGAGTCACATCTGGTCTATGAGTCTTTTTCCATAATAGTGCAATACATTTTTTGGCATTAAGCAAACTGAGGTCTATGAATGTTCTTTCACTTTTATTAAAATTATGCTTTTCTGGGTACAGACCCAACAAAAACAGTTTAGGATTCAATATGATTTGTTTTGAGATTATTTTTTCAATTGTTACCCTCACCTCTTCCCAAAACATTCTTATTAATCTACATTCCCATAAACAATGAAATAGGGTTCCTTTACTTTCCATGCATTTTGTGCATGTATCTGGTATATTTTTGTTATATCTATTTAACTCCTCCGGTGTAACATACATCCGCATTAACCATTTGAAATGTATCAATTTAAGGCGTGCATTTATTGATTTGGTTTGAGCTTCTGTACAAGCCAATTCCCATTGTTCCTCTAAAATTTCAATTTGCAGATCTTCTTTCCAGTAGTTTAATCTTTTCAGTGAATTTTCACTTGAAGATAGTGTCAGTGAGTTATAAAACTCTGAAATAATACCCTTTCTTTTACTATCTTTCATCATCATTTTTTCCAAGGATGAATAAATAGGTCGAGTGAGAGCTTTATTTTGATTTGATCGAATAAAGTTTCTAAGTTGAAGATATTTAAAAAAATGTGTTCTATTGAGATTAAATTTGATCCTCAGCTCTTCAAAAGACATTATGTTGTCTGCACATGGCAAATATAAATCCTGAATCTTTTGTATCCCTTTTAAATTCCATACTTTAAATACAGCGTCCGCTCTCCCTGGTTTAAAATATTGATTACCCCATATTGGACTAAATTGTGACAATAACTGTGGTTCTTTTAAATAGTTTTTAGCTTCACACCATATTTTGATCATATGCTTTACAAATGGATTTTTAACTTGTTTTTGTAATTTTTTTGCCGAATCTGAGTATATGAATATGGGAAGAGGTAAAGGTAAATTGTATGATTCCATTTCAGTCCAGTGAGGGAGATCATTTGATGAAAAATAATATGTCATAGACCTCAGTTGTGCCGACCAATAATACAACATAAAATTTGGACATTTCAGACCTCCACGATCAAATGGTAAATATAATAAAGACAAACGTAATCTAGCCCTCCTGTTGTTCCATATAAATTCCACTAACTTTTTTTTTATTCTTGAGAATAGATCTAAAGGTGGTGATAAGGGAATGTATTGAAATAAATAAAGTATTTTAGGTAAAATATTACTTTTAAGTATATTGATTCTCCCGATCATCGACATTGGTAGTGACATCCATCTCTGAGTTAACTCATTGATATCTGACATTAAGGCTTCATAGTTGACACTGGCGACTGATTCTAGCTTAGGCATAATTTGGATTCCTAAATATTTAAACTGATTTACAACATTGAATTGATTTACCTCAGGGGCTGGGTAATTTCTCTGGGTCTCATTTAGCATTAATATTGAAGATTTAGTTTTATTTATTTTATATCCTGATATTTCCCCAAAATTCTTTATTAAATTCAACAAGGTTGGAATTGATTTTTTTAGATTCGACATAAACAAAATTATGTCATCGGCGTACAGGGAGATTTGGG